>CM066033.1:1019177619-1021837200 GCA_033557465.1 Ichthyophis bannanicus | reverse complement strand
TGCTGGGGCTTCATCGCGCGCAATGCACACCATATGTGAGGACTGACCTTCTGCTTGGTCCTTGGAGAAAAAACTATGCTATCTCCAGGAACAAGCAGGAAATGTAGTCTTCACATATGGGGACTCCCTATCTGCAGATGTCAGGGGAGTCGGACCCAGAAAGTTGTGTGGCCCTTGTGAAAGGGCTCCACTTCCCCCCTATGGATCGGTGTCATCCTACTCATGGATGGCGTGTAGTGTTCGGAGTTGATTGAGTCTGGAACAGGTTGTTTGAAAGAACAGCCTGATCAAACAAGGCATCCCGGGCGGGAAGTCCTTGTCTAAGCCAGCAATGGGCTGTGAAGGTATGTACCGAAGCCCAGAGTAGCTGCTCGATAGATGTCGTCAATAGACACAGAAGTGAAGATGAGCCATTGAGGCTGCCATGGCTCTCACATTGTGAGCTGTGACATGGCCTTCAAGAGGAAAGTTCTTACTCTCATAGGTAAAAGATATATACTGTGGCAAATCCAGTTGTGGACAGTGTCCTTTGTGGAGCCTGGAAAGTCCCATAATGACTAGGATCAAAAAGCAAACAAAGAGTTGAGAAGGAGGATTTTCTATGTTGCTTTGTTCCTTTGCAAGTAAAAGAGCCAAAGCCTCTTTACAGTCCAATAGTAAAGGGAAGGTTCCTTTCTGCACTGGAGGCGTGAGGTCTCGGAAAGAAGACAGGAATGTAAAACCGCTTGGTTTAAATGAAAAGGTGAACACCACCTGGTTGGTCATAAAGTGTTCGGATGAGTCCCTAAGAACTACCTTATCATGATGGAACCTTGTATAAGGAGGATCAGCTCCACCAACGCCATGCAATTCTTCGCTGATGCGGTAAGTGCCTGATGTGAATGCAATGATGGAGATAACCTTCCATGGAAAGCTGCAATTTCAAAGAGGTATAGTTGGCTTAATTGGTTCAAAGGGCGGTTTCATGAGCTGTGACCGCAAGTACCCAGATTCAAGTCCCCATGCCACCAGTGGTGGCTTAATGGGAGGCTTTGTTAGAAGGGCCCTCTTCTAAATCTCGCTATAAGACGTATGAAAGGGGGGAAAATAGGCTGTTCCATTTAGAGGCTTGAAACGAAGCTGCAATAGCAACTCAAATGGGACTCTCACTGAATTGGTCTTAAGCCTCTGCATTGACAAATGAAGGAGATACTCCAGTAATTATTCCAGAGGTATCACAAGATGGGTTAAGACCCTTCTGCTGAGCTACCATTATGCAATGTTCCCTGCTAATTTTCTGTATAGGCTGGTGTGCGCATAAAGATATCAGCTGTGCAGCCTTTTGAACGGAAGTGTTAAATTTTGTTGTTGCCACTCACATACAGCGACACTCGGAGTTATATACTCTTAAAATTTGACTACACGTCAGAATACCAGTATATACACCACATTGATTTGACACTAGAAGAATATTGTAGAACTTGTGAAAACCATAATTAACACAACAACTTTTCAATGTTAAAGGGAACGTTTTTTGGGTGGCGGTGTCTGTTTTCTATTAGAATCAGAAACCGTAATGGTTTTGTGTCGCTCTGTTGATAAAGTATTGTGCGCTCACTCGGCGAGGTGTGTGCGCGCGCACGCACAAGCGCACAGCTTAGAGGGAACAGTGGACCATATGGTAAACTCTTCCACTTAGAATGCATACGCGCGTCTTTGGTGGAGGGTTTCCGATAAGCGGAAGGATATCCTTGTACCTGGCTGGGAAAGGTTACGGTCTGTAAGTGCTAGGCCTTTCAGCAACCAGGCCCTGAGATGCAGAGACTGGGGAATGGGATGCCACAGGCATCCCGTCCTCTTGTGAGAGAAGATCTGGAGCAGATCCTATAACTCCAGAGGCGGAGCTGAGAGAGATGTAGGAGCAGAGGGTACCACGGTTGTGCCGTGGCCAACGTGGAGCTAATGAGATCATATGAAGCATCTGTCTTCTCTGAAGCTTGAATAGGGTTTTGGGAATCAGGGGAATGGGTGGGAAAGGCAATACAGGAAAGTCCTGACTGAGCCAGTAAAGGAGGAACGCACTTCCCTGGCCTGACCACCTTTGTGCTGTGTAATTCTGGAACAGACACCGGGGGAAGTTTGGCATTCAGAGGACTTGCAAAAGAGTCTACGTCTGGGGTTCCCCAAATTTGAAAAATTTGGGCCACCTGGGTCTGGCCCATGGAACAAGACCATTCGTGTGGAAGCAGAACTTGATCTAGAGTTTGTCTGCCCAAGGAGTTTTTGAATGCCTGGAAGATACACCAGCAAGGAGAATGATAGTGATGCTCGTCTGGCGAGGGCCCATAGTCGCAAAGCTTCGTTGCATAGCGACAGAGAGCCTGTTCCCCCTGCTTGTTTCCCACAGTAGAACATGGCTACCATGATTGTCCCATTTGAACCTAGGACTGCCTTGTAGCTGATCTGGGTGTGAAACACTCGTAAAGGAGCAAGGAAGAATTTGCTCTGAGCTCTTAGGAGGTTTAGAGTATGATAGACATATGGCAGGCCCTCCTGCTGTAGTCCCCAGTGTACCTTGGGTAGAGAGTGTCGTCCAGGTGGGCTCCCCCAACCCCCAACCTTGTGAAAACATCTGTTAGAGTGGCTTGGGGTAGGGGGGTTTGGCTGGAAAGGAGACCGCCACCATAGGTTTTTTCTGTGTGACGCCGCCACCATTGGAGGGGGACAAAATAAGACGATCTGAATTTGCTATTTTGTCTGACGGCAACTTGACGCCTGAGTCCACTGAGTGGATAAGGTCCACTGGGCTGCCCTCATATGGAGGCGAGCATAAGGAACCACATGCACGGTGGATGCCATGTGACCTAGCAACTGTAACATTTCCCGAGCAATGAGATGAGTTTGAGCACTGCTTGGGAAGCTAACTGTACAATGCGAAGACAGCAGGGCTGTGAAAGGAAGGCCCTTGTCTGTCTGGTATCCAGATGAGCTCCTATAAATTCTAGGGATTGGTGGGAGCAAGGTTGGATTTTGGGAAAGTTTATGACAAGTTCCAAATACTGAAGGATGCGCATTGTGCGAGACAGAGCAAAACTGGCATCTGGCCCTGAAGGGGCTCGAATGAGCCAGTCTTCTAAGTAAGGGAAGATGAATATTCCCAGGGTGCGGAGAAATGCTGCTACCACAGCCATGCATTTTGTGAACACTCTTGGTGCAGAAGCCAGGCCAAAAGGAAGAACCCCGTATTGGTAGTGCTTTCCTTGAGGAGAGAAAAAAAGAGAAGATGTTCTTCCGCAATTGGACAACCAGAGGAGAGCAGCGGAAGAATTTCTTCAATTCTCTGAGGTATAGAATGGGTCTGTGTCCTCTTGCTTCTTTGAATAAGGAAAATAGGGGGAGGTAGAACCCTGTACCCCCTTTGGGGAATGGGTACCTCTTCTATTGCTCCTTGAGCAAGGAGCATTGTGACTTCTTGACCTAACCAGTCGTTGAGAGAGGTCTGAGAATTGAACTGTCTTACTATTGTAGGAGGGGGCATGCTGAAGAAATGAAGTTTGTACCCCTCTCGTACAATGGACAGAGTCCAATTTTCTGCAGTTATCTGACACCATCTAGGGGCAAAATTAAATAACCTTCCCGGGATGGTGGAGGGTTCTGGTCCGTTTCAGGGTCAGGAAGGCAAAGTTCTCTAGACAGGCGTTCAAAGCCCCTGTGGAGGCTGATTCTGCTGAGCCGGTTGAGGCTTAGTAACCTTTGGCTTCCTTTGTTGTCTAGGTTGCTGTTGCTATCCCTTTTGGGCCTACTGACCTGGACGATGTCCCTGCTGGGTATAGGAGGGATAAAACTTCTTCTCCTTGCTGAAGAACGGTTTCTTAGAGGATTTTTTTACTCGCAGGATCAGCTGTGGATTTGGACAATCTATCCAAAGTGATATTGTCAGCATCTATCTCATTAGCTTTTTCCCCTGCCAATTCTTGCCAAAGAGATTCTCTCCTGTGCAAGGTATGTTTTCCCAATTTGTCCTGTAGCCAGATTTCTAAGGTCAGATGCCTGGAGCCAGGCAATCCAACGTGCACCTATGGCAATAGCAGAGGTTCTGCTTATGGATTCATAGCAGTCAAAGGCTGCCACAATTCACAAACTTGGAAACATCCTGAGCCTGTTTAACAAGAGCAAGATAATCTTGCCTTTTATCATCATAAGAAGATGGTTCATAAGCTCTAAGTCTCCTGTGACTTCCTTAAGGAACATCCCCATATACAAGATATAGGGAACTGATCCTAGCAGAAAGCATGGCAGCCTGGAAGGATCGACGCCCAAAGGCGTCAAGAGTTCTACACTCACGTCCTGGAGGATTAGATGCATGCCTTTTTGCACTCTTCATCCGTCTCATGGCTGATTCCACCACCATGGAATGGTGTGGTAATTGAGTCTTTTGAAACCCAGGACAAGGAGGAACTCGATACATGGTGTCGAGTCTTCGGGAATGAAGAGATGTGGCTAGAGGTGTTTCCCACATCCTTAACATAAGATCATGCAAGATCTCATGAATTGGTAAGGTAGCTGCCTCCTTGGAGCTTTAGGAATACTGAAGGATTTCTAATTCCTTTGCCCTAGGCTCCTTTTCAGGAGCCACTGTGATGGAAAGACCTCGGGCCACATCTCGGATAAAATCCTGAAAGGACATATCCTCTGGCGGAGACATACTACACTGAGGAGAAGAGGAATCCTCGGGAAGAAGTACTCTGATATCGGCAGAGTCTGAGTCTTCAGACTCATCCGAGGATTCGAAGTATCTCCGATCCCGGTGATCGTGCAAGGCACGTACCGGTACCGATCAAAGTCGGTATCAAAGTAATCCGGTACCGACTTGGCCAATGCCGGATAGAGACGCATGACTCGGTCCCGGTGGTATACCCACCACATGTCCGATGCAGTCGGTACCGGTACTGGTGTCAGTGATGGTACAGGTTGAAGTGTCTGAAGCGGTTTCAGGGACATCGAGGCCCGTAAGAAGAGCCACCAGACTGCATTCATAGCCAAGAATCTCTGGTCTATCGACGCTGCCAGATGCTTGGGTATCGGTGCCAGTTGAAGCAGCTGGAACCCCAGAGCATGGCACCAGTAGTTCTGTCGAGGTTGAGGCCTCGAGAACATCCTGCAGCCCCGTTAGTTCTTTGGAAGCCGAAGCCTCCCGTCGGGGCAATATTGCCAGTGAAGACCCCTCAAGGGCAATGCCAGAGGCATCTTGATGCTTAGAAGGAGATCTACCCTTTGAGGACCAGCTAGATTTATGTTTAGTTACCTGAGATCCATGGGAGGAAGATGAAGCCCTGGAGGACGTCGATGCCACGGACGCCGCATCGGAGGGAAAAAGGGTGCTAAGTTTAGCAGCCTGGTTTTTGTGCCGGCCCCTTTTAGACATCATGCCACAGGCGAGTCACTCTGAAATAGAGTGGTCAGGACCTAAACATTTGAGGCACCACTCATGGGTGTCGGTGACGGAGATGGTGCCACCACACTTAGAACATTTTTTAAAACTCGAAGCAGGTTTTTACAATTTTTAAGCAAAACATTTGCCCTCGTCCCCAAAATGCCGCCAAGCACCACACACCACATTTACTGAAGGAAAGACTCCAGAAACTAAGTGGTTTTTTTTTTTTTTTAAAAGAAAGAAAAGAACAACCGGCGGTACCGGTACAGCGTCGAGGGAAGGCAGATGCGACCACAAAAAAAAAAGAAGTATAAGAATGGCAGTTTCTGCGGTGACCGGGTGTGGGCCCTGTCGGCTCCGCGGAAAACAAAAAACTGAGAGGGACAGTTGGGAAAGGCAGGAAGGCAGCACGCAGGCACTGTGGGATGCTCCCAAAAGCTTTCCTATTGGACGCTGGGAGCGTTCCCACGCAGGTTCCGTCGGTACCGTAGGTTACCGACGAACTACCCATATGTGAAGACTACATTCCTGCTTGTTCCTGGAGATAGAGGTTACCAGTGGTGTCCTTGGTCCGATTCTTTTTAACGTCTTTGTTAGTAATATTGTGGAAGGACTGTCGGATAAGGATTGTCCCTTTGTGGATGATAACAAAATCTGCACTAGAATAGACACACAGGAAGGAGTAGATAGCAGGAGGAATCTAGCTAAGCTTGAAGAATGGTCAAGAATATGGCAGCTGAGATTTAATGCTAAAAAAATGCAGGGTCATGCATTTAGGCTGCAAAAATCCAAGGGAGCGGTACAGTGTAGAGGGTGAAGTACTTCTGTCCACGAAAGAAGAAAGGGACCTGGGCGTGACTGTTTCTGATGATCTGAAAGTGGCTAAACAGCTAGAAAAGGCGATGGCAAAAAGACAGAAAGATGCTTGGATACATAAGAAGAATGGCCAGCAGAAAGAGGAGGTTGATAGTGCCTCTGTATATGTCTCTGGGGCGACCACATTTGGAGTATTGTGCGCAGTTCACACCTTTGAAAAGATATAAGCAGGATGGAATCTGTGCAGAGGCTGGCTACTAAGATGGTTAGTGGTCTTGGTTATAAAGCATACGAGGACAGGATTAAAGTTCTTAATATGTATATGTTTAGAAGAAAAGCGGGATAGAAGAGATATGATAGAGATGTTTAAATACATTTGTGGCATAAATGCCTGAGGAGAGCCTCTTTCGACTGAAAGCAAGCTCTGCTAAGAGGGGACATAGGATGAGGGTGAAAGGAGATAAACTCAGGAATAATATCCGGCTGTATTTCTTTACGGAAAGAGTGGTTGATGCATGGGATAGTCTCGTAGTGGAAGTAGTGGACACGAGGATGGTATTTGAATTCAAGGAAGCATGGGACAAGCACAGAAGATCTCTAAAGGATAAAAGAGGACTACTGTAGTGAATATGGAAGGGCAGACTAGATGTGCCATGTGGTCTTTTTCTGCCATCATTTTCTATGTTTCTATCACCCAGTGTCTGTCTCTCTTATAGCCCCCCCTCTCACAGCCTTCATCTAATGTCCTCTTACCATGTTTGTGCTGCACCACATTTCTCTCTTACTGCAATTGGCTCTCTAAAAAGAGCTTGAGCCAGTCAATGAATTTTGGGCTGATCTCGTGAGACTTGAAACTGCGAGATTAGCCTGAATTTCATCCACCACAGCAGCTCAAACGTCATGCAAAGCCAATTGCTGTAGAGTGAGACAACAATGGCGCATAAAATTCCAGGCACCAGGGTACAACTTCTAGGGGCTATGGTTACTATATTTGTATAGTGCTACAAGGCACACCCAGCATAGATGTAAGAGGAAACGGTCCCTGCTCATCAGAGCTTACAGTTTAATCAAGACAGTCACCACCACAAAACTGAGGACCAGAGTATGATAAGATATGCATAACTGGTGAACAAGGGAGCGGGGGGCATCAGGATTCAAAAGCAGCCTCAAAGAGATAGGATTTTAGTCTGGATTTGAATAGGGCTAGAGAAAAAAACCCGATGTTCCGACTCAGGTAGCTTGTTCCAGGCATATGGAGCAGCAATGTGGCATGAATGGAGCCTGGAGTTGGCAGTAGCAGAGAAGGGCACAGATAAAAGGGATTTGCTAGAGAAGTGGAGTACCTGAGGAGGGGTGTATGAGAGATAAGAGGGAATGTAGTGAGGAGCCGCAGAATGAATGCACTTGTAGGTCAGTCGGAGAACTGTGAACTGGATGCAGAAACAGATAGAGAGCCAGTGAAGTGACTTGAGAAGAGGGGTTACATAAGCCTTGCGACACTGGCGGAAAATTAGTAGTACAGTTGAGTTTTGAACAGATTGAAGGGGAGAGATATGATTCAGAGGGAGACTAGCAAGGAGGAAGTTGCAGTAGTCTAGACGGGAGATGACTGAAGAGTGGATAAGTGTCTTACTAGTGTGTTCAAAAAGGAAGAAGAGAATTTTGCTGATGTTGCAGAGAAAGGAGAAATTTCACTTACCGTTAATTTCCTTTCCTGGAATACTGCTAGACCAGTCCCGACAAATGGGTTGTGTCCCCCTGCCAGCAGATCCTGGAGACAGAGAATTCTACCAGAGCTCTGATAGGTTGGAGTCTGGTGACATAGTCCTACCCCTAGGGGTCTCCCTCAGTATTATCTATAAAGCTAACCCAAACGTGAACTGCAACTTAACCCCAAGACCATACATAGTGGATTCGGATTCAACTATGTACAAGGGAGCTGAAAGTATCCCCAGAACTGGCGGCTGCTACCAAAGATAATGCAGCCATCGATCACCCATGGTGAGGCATACTGACAAGAATGAAACAGCGTCCGGAGGCTCCACCACACCAGCAGCACTGCAACGGACAGCAGGGTGGGTCCTGGACTGGTCTAGCAGTATTCCAAGAAAGGAAATTAACGGTAAGTGAAATTTCTCCTTCCAAGTCATACTGCTAGACCAGTCCAGACAAACGGGCAGTACCCAAGCTACCTGCTTTTAAGAGAGGGGGTCCAAAGCCGCCGACAGCACTGCAGCTCCAAAATGAACCTCCTGATGAGCGTGAATGTCCAATCTGTAGTGACGGACAAAAGTGGACAACGACGACCAAGTCGCCGCCTGGCAAATGTCAAGAGGAGCTACCCGAGAACGTCGCTTGAGCCCTAGTGGAGTGAGCTCGGAGCCCTGCCGGAACCGGCTTTCCTTGCAGTATATAAGCTGCCTCAATAGCTCCTCACAACCATCTAGAAATGGTGGATTTGGAGGCTGCGGACCCTCGCCGAGGACCCGCAAAGAGGACAAAAAGATGATCGGTCTTACGGAAAGCATTCGTGACCTTAAGATAACGATAAAGAACCCTCTTCAGGTCCACCGCACACAGCTGATGATGGCGACCGGAACACTACTCCTTTGCAAAGGAAGGTAAGAAAAGAGGCTGGTTGACATGAAACGGAGTAAGCACCTTAGGCAAAAAGGAAGGGACAGTTCGGAGAGAAACTCCCGCCGACGAAAACGAGAGATAGGGGTCTCAACAAGAGAGAGCCTGAAGTTCAGAAATCCTCCGCGCCGAGGTTATGGCTACTAAGAATACTGTCTTCAGCGTTAAATCCTTAAGGGAACATGCTTTCAGGGGCTCAAAGGGAGGAGCAACTAGGGCAAGGAGGACGAGAGCGAGATCCCAAGCAGGAACAAATGGACGTATCGGGGGCCGTAAAGCCTTAACCCCTTTTAGAAAACGCGAAACGTCCACATGGGAGGCGATAGAATGCCCCGCCATTGGCCCTCGAAAACAAGCCAGAGCGGCCACCTGCACGCGCAAGGTTCTGAGTGCCAGACCCTTATCCAGACCGACCTGCAGAAAAGACAGAATATCCGGGATGCTGCAACGCCAGGGCGATATCTGACGTAGCGAACACCAATTGTCAAAGAGACGCCACACACGAGCGTATGCCAGCGACGTAGAAGACCGCCGCGCCTTAAGAATGGTCGGTACCACGCTAGATGAATACCCCTTAGGAGCTAACCTGCGGCGTTCAAGAGCCAGGCCATAAGCGAGTAAGGAGCCGGGTCTTCCATTTCAACCGGCCCTTGGAGCAGGAGTCCTGCGAATGTCCCCAGGTGCAGAGGCGACGCTCGAGACAGGCGGACGAGATCCGCATACCACGGTCTGCGAGGCCAATCCGGTACCACCAGGATCACCGGGCCGCGATGCTCCCTGACCCGTTGGAGCACCTTGCCGATCATGGACCAGGAAGGAAAAACATACAGAAGATGGGTTGGCCACTCCTGAGAGAGTGCATCTATCCCGTGCGACCTGTTGGCTCTCCAACGGCTGAAGTAGATCGGAGCCTTGGTATTCTGCGCCGTAGCCATGAGATCCATTGCCGGTAGACCCCATCGTTGAACAATGGACTGAAAGGCCTCTGGCGCCAGAGCCCACTCCCCGGGATCCAGAGAATGTCGGCTGAGGAGATTGGCCTTTACACTGTCTACCCCCGCGATGTGTTGCGCCAAGATTGCCTGAAGATGCCTCTCCGCCCACGGGAGGAGCAGACTCATTTCTTTTGACACTCCTGGACATTTCGTGCCCCCTTGGCGGTTCAGGTATGCCACTGTCGTAGCGTTGTCGGAGAGAACTCGAACCGACTAATGCCGCAGAAGCAGCTGAAACTGCCGTAAGGCTAAGCGTACCGCTCGTGTCTCGAGGCGATTGATGGACCACCGGGCCTCTCGAGGTGACCAAATCCCTTGCGCTGAGTGCGAGCCGCAATGCGCTCCCCAACCGGAGAGACTGGCGTCTGTCATTACCAACACCCAGCGCGGAGTCTCCAAGGGAACCCCTCGAAGGAGATTGCGGGTCCGGAGCTACCAATGGAGGCCGAGCTTCACCGCCGGTAGAAGGGGTAACCGTACTTGATAATCCTCCGACACCGGCAACCATAGAGACAGAAGTGCCTTCTGCAAACCGCGCATGTGTGCCCTCGCCCAAGGAACCAGGTCGATGGTAGCAGCAATGGACCCCAAGAGTTGAAGGTAGTCCCAAGTCCGAGGCGCCTCTTGACGTAGAAAGAGCCGGAGCTGAAGGGAGAGCTTCTGAAAGCGATCCTGCGTTAGAAAGACCCGCCCACGGCAAGTGTCGAAGCGAGCTCCTAGAAAGTCTCACTTGAGACGGTTGAAGGCAGCTCTTGGTGCGATTGATCACCCACCCAAGGTCTTCCAAGAAGACCACTACGCGGGCGACAGTCTCTCGAGCCTCTGACAGGGAGTCGGCTTGGATAAGCCAATTGTCTAGATAGGGATGAACCCGGATGCCCTGCTTGCGCAAGGCTGCCGCCACGACTACCATAATCTTGGAGAAGGTCCGGGGAGCTGTCGCCAAGCCGAAGGGCATGGCTTAGAACTGAAAATGCTGCCCTAGCACTGAGAACCTCAGAAACCGCTGATGTTCGACTCGAATGGGAATATGAAAATACGCCTCTGCTAGATCGAGCGACGCCAGGAACTCGCCCTTGCGCACCGCTTGAATCACGGACCGAAGAGTTTCCATCCGAAAATGAGGAACACGAAGGCTGCGGTTTACTCCCTTGAGGTCCAGGATGGGGCGAAACGAACCATCTTTCTTGGGGACCACAAAATAGATGGAGTAGCGACCCAGACCCCTTTCAAGAGGGGGTACGGGGCAAATGGCGTTTAAGGAAAGAAGACGCTGAAGGGCGACTTGAATGATTCGCCTTTTCTCAGAAGAGCCCGCTGGAGAAACCAGGAAGGCGTCGGGAATTGCCCGGAAACACACTAGAGAGTAACCATGAGAAATGCTGTCGAGAACCCATTGATCGGAGATGATGTGCGCCCACTTTTGCGAGAACAACGCCAACCGACCTCCTACCGGTGGCAGTGTCTCGAGTGGGCCTCCCGCCCCGTCAGCGGGAAGACCGCGCGGGTCCGGAGAACTTCCCAGAGTTCGAGTAGGATTCCGAGCCTTTCCGGGCCCCCCGAAAGGACTGCGATTTCTGCCCATAACGATTGGATGGTGGCGCCGGCTGGGAGGACTTGAAGGAACGAAACCTCCGGGAGTCCCTATTCCTGGAATACCGCCTAAACGTCTGTGACCGATTCGATCGGCGAGACGCCGCCTTTGGCCTATCGTCCGGCAATCGCTAGGGCTTAACCTCCCCAAGATCCTTTACCAGCTTGTCGATCTCTTCCCTGAAAAGAAGCCTTCCTTTAAAAGGCAACTTGGATAGTCTGGCCTTGGAAACTACATCTGCCGCCCATTGATGGAGCCACAGCCACCGCCTGGCCATCGTCATAGCAGCAAGCGAGTGAGCCGAAAGGCGCAGCAAGTCATAGAAGGTATCCACTAGAAAGGCTGTCGCCGATTCCAGGCGGTTGAGAGAGAAATCTTCCGGCAACCGTTGAAGCCAGCATAGCAAGGCATGAGCTGTCAGTCCTCCGCATACCATTGCCTGCAGGGACAGCGAGAACGAGGAGAAAGCCGTCTTCAGCAGGTTCTCCACCTTACGATCTTGCGGATCCTTGAGCGCTGCTCCGCCTTCCACCGGAATGGTGGCGTGCTTAGTAACGCCAGTGACTAAAGCATCTACTTTAGGATACACCAGCCATTGTTCCAGAACCTCTGGTGCCCAGACATATAACTGACCAAGGCGACGAGCATTGCGTAGCGGGATGTCCGGAGAATCCCATTCGCGGGACAACATCTGCTGCAACTCTGGAGGAAAAGGGAAGGATTTCGAGGGCTTACGAATGCCCTGCAAGATGGGATCCGCCTGAGACTGAGCCTGTGGATTCTGCGGCTCAGCCAGATTCGAAAGACGAAGTGCCTCTGACACCTGCCCAATCAGGGCGGATAACGCCTCCTTCCGGAACAGCCGAATGTCTTGGGAGTTTTCTTGCGCTAGAACAGAAGAATCTGAAGGAGAATACTCCCCATCCTCACGATCCGAAGACTCCGCAGAGCCGCCAGCAGACGACCTGTCATCTTCAGGAATTAAATCATCGTCCCGCAGGAACTGTAACTCCTTTGGAGGACGGGATCCCTTAAGGCCAACGGAGGTCTTGGTCCGCTTGCGGGCTTGAGGCGTAGATGTGGGCTCCTGTGCCACCGGCAACTGCCCTGCCGCAGTAGCCGAAGATTCAGCACTTCACAGAGTCCACGCTTGGCGGAATAGCGCCAAGAGGTGCTCCTCAGATGGCATAACAGACTGAGGACATCAACGGAGCCTGAAGCGGTACTGGAACAGTTTCCTGCGCCTCTGCTGACAACGAAGGTAGCGGGCCATCTAAGACAGACAGATCAGAAACTGAAGGATCTGGATTCGACAAGGCCGACGAGGACTCACCCGGGTGGGCAAAGCAAGATATGCACAGTCGATTCCTGAGCTCCTTCTGCTTTTTATGACATACTATGCACCTCTGCACTGAAGAAGGCATGTTGAAAATAAAGGGTTTTTTTTAAAAATAAGTAAAGAGGAGAGACCATCTGACCCCCCAGTCAACAATCGTTAGAAAAAACGAGCATCGGGAGAGCTGTCAGGCCCCAAAAAGGCAGAGAAGAGAAAACTGTGCTTCCCGCCAAAAACGGAGCTCGTGGCGATTCAAAATGGCCGCCGGCAAACTGAAAATACTAAAAAGGTGAAAATAAACCAGAAACTAGTAAAAGCTGAAGCCAAAAATAAAGACTGGAGGGAGGAACGGTGCAGTAATGACAAGGATGGCCAAAAAGTCCAAATAATAAAAAAAAACCCTAACGTGCTGCCACGGAGCTGCAGGAGCCGGGGAGAGAGGAGGTGAGACTGTACTCACAGTACCAGCAGTGCAGAGAAGCCAAGGACGCTGCTGATAACGTTGTCAGATGCCAGACCACTAAAATCATGACCATAAAAATGATTTTAGGGGGCCCTTCATCCAGCTAACAAGCCCTCATGGCCAGATGCTGGGGATTCTTCCTGTCAGCGAGCTCTACTGTGAAAGAAAACAGGAGCTCAGCTGAAGACACACTGGTGCACAGTGAACTATACTGGCAACAACAGGTAATCCGAAATATTATTCCCCAAAGGGATTCCAAAGGAATTTAAACGCTTTTGAGGGAGAAAACAACAAAAGCAACCAGATCTGCTGGAGACAGAGAAATACTGAGGGAGACCCCTAGGGGTAGGACTATGTCACCAGACTCCAACCTATCAGAGCTCTGGTAGAATTCTCTGTCTCCAGGATCTGCTGGCAGGGGGACACAACCCGTTTGTCTGGACTGGTCTAGCAATATGACTAGGAATGATGGGTTTCAGTTATCAGTTCAATGTGTGTGGAAAAGGAGAGGGAGGAGTCAAAGGCGACCCCCCAAGGTTGCAAGCTGAGCAAACAGGGAGTAGAATAGTGTTATCCACAAAAACAGAGACGGGAGGAAGAGGGTAGGGTGGGCTTAGGGGAAATATAAGGAGCGACTTGGACCCCGAGATTTGTCAAGTCCTCTACTAAAATAAATTTAACTTTAAAAGTATATGTTTAAAGTTATACAATGGCCATGCTATCGACCTTAACATGCTAATACGGAGAAACACAGACAAGTGACCATTTGGTTAAGGAGTTTCTCATTAACAGTCTTCAAAATGGATGGAATTTGCTTAACCTTAAACCATACATGTTACCAAATTTTAAGTATATATCCAGCAATATGATATGTGCAAAATATACATAGCAGCTATTTGTGTTTTATATAACCAGAGCATAAATATGTGCTATAATATATGCTCCATTGTACAATGATCATTCAGCACATAATGTATTGCTAGTCTTTTCTAACACTGAAGCTAGACAGAACATAGGAATCAAGAATAAACATTTATCAGACTTTTGTTGTGAAGGTCTTGAGGTTTTATAATTTATAGATGTATTCTGAACTTAACCAGACAGTCATGTTAAAGAGTGGGCTATCAGCATAGTTGTGATAATGTTGAAATACCTCCAACTCTCTTTCCTTAGCAGCTAATTCTTCTTTCCTTGTTTTTATTCTTTCCAAATGTTCCCGCCGTTTTTCTTCATAATGATTTTTATGGCGTTTACAAGTGTCAAGTTCCCTGTCCAATTTGTTCAGCTCATCCTATAAAGAATCAAGCAGAACAAGTCAGGAATTTATAATGTGGAACACAACTCACAATACATTTTATTCTGGGAAAAGTGGATAAACTCACTGTACAACTTAAGCTATAAATTAGCATGTTATAATTTTGATGCATTAGACGACCGTAAATAAAATGGAAAAGTAGCCCACTAGTTACAGCAACAGGTTGAACCAGGGAAGCCAGGATTCAAATCTTTTTTTCTCTCATTGATGCTTCTTATAACCTTAGGAATGCCAATTCACCCTCCGCTATCTCAGGTATAATTTATTTCCCTAACCAAAAAGGCTAAAAATATAACATCTGCATTGTAACTCATCTTGAGTTTGGATTCTGAAATGTAAATAAAATTCAAATGTTAAAATTCTCACCATAAAGAATGCACGGATGAGAGCAACAGTTCTCAACAGGTAAGAATGACTGTAGATAGGCCACCATAAAAACAATATACTTATGCATCCGTATTAGACTGTTCTAAATATGAGTTTACTTGTAACTTGAACTTATTTCCATCTCTACCCCTCCCCTTTTTTAAACTGTTTTACCATATTACATTTTCATCATCTCTTATGCTGAAAAGTGATTACTTTTTTTTATTGCCATAGTTTTAACAGCTACCTTTCTTGAATCCAACTTTCTATTATTCATTCTTTACATGCATGGGGTTCAACTGATTTATGGACTTATATTTCACCTTTTCAGTCAGCATACTGTACATACTGGATTACAATGGCAAAGCAAATCAAAACTCAGTACACACAAAAATTAACATGAAAAACAAGGCGGCACCCTGACAGAGTACTAATAATGCCAGTCATATGCAGAACAAAATTTCAAAAAGTCAAACACCTACAACTAAGGGCATGTTTCCCATGTTACTGCTGTCATTGCAGCAGTAATATGGGAAAATTACTGCCGCGGTGACAGTTAACAGACTCGAAATGCACATATCACAAGCACTTTTCTGAGATATCTGCATTTTGTGTGGTAGAGTCGGGAAAGAAGGGATTTATTTATTTATTTAATACTCTTATATACCGCGCTATTCGACATCAGTGCGGTTTACATGGAACATCAAAGTTTTACGGTGGGGTTACACCGTAAATTACAGATAACAGGGAAATTAGCTTGGATAACATGTTAACTATTTACACAAAAGGCATAAGATGAAAACCTTATGTACATCACATTGTGGAATGGTTACCGGGTGATTAAGGATCTGTGTTACGTGCAGGGCGCTTTGGCTTGCCTACTTCAGGGTAGCACTTGAGGAAGAGGTGATGCTTCAGTGCCTTCCTGAATTTAGTTATCTCTGTGATTGCTCGTATGCTGGGTGGCAGGGCGTTCCAGCTTCTAGGTGCACAGAGACCGTATGCTGGGTGGCAGGGCGTTCCAGCTTCTAGGTGCACAGAGACTGAAAGCTCTGTTTGCGGTTGACTGTGTACACTGGGTTATTGTTTTGGGGATTACTATAGAATTTATTGCTGCGTGTCGTCTGGCTCTGGTAGGTGGAGTCATGAGCGTAAGGCTTGCAAGTGATGAGGGGGAAAGTCCGTTGATGGCCTTGAATGTTAGTAGTAAGATCTTGAAGGTGATCCTACCGTGAATTGGGAGCCAGTGGAGACTTTTGAGGATCGGTGTTATATGGTCACGTCTTGAGGCTCCATTTAGAACTCTGGCTGCAGAGATCATGGCGAGTTGGAGTGGAGTCAGGGTGGATTAAGGTAACCCTTGCAGAATCGCGTTTGCATAGTCGAGATGTGGAATAGTTAACGCCTGAAAGATTGTTCTGAAATCATCCGGTTGCAGCAGGGGGCGTAGATGTCCGTTTTGATTTTTAGATATGTTGATTTGACCATGTTGCCAATATGGGATTTCATGTCCAGTTTCTGGTCCAGTGTTACACCACGGTAACGGATTGTAGATTTGGTTTGAAGCTCTACATTTACGACCTTTAGGTTGGTCGGTGGGCGGAAGTTAGGGTTTCTGGTAATGAACAGCACTTCAGTCTTTTTGTGTTGTATCCGGAGATTCAGATTTTGGAGCCAGTTTTCCATTGCAATGAAACAGTTCGTTAGTGATGAGAGATCGATCTGGTCAGTCTTGAAGGGTGTGTATAGCAGTACGTCGTCGGCATATATCATGCAGTCAATGTTGAATGAACGTATGAGATCGCAGATGGGCTGCATGTAGATGTTAAACAGCAGGGCTGATAGGGAGGATCCCTGCGGAACGCCTTGTTTCTGGTGGAACGGTACAGACATTGAGGTCTCTGTTCGCACATGCTGCCATCTATCAGAGAGGTATGATTTGCACCATGCTAAAGCTAACTTGCAGATGCCTTTCTCTTCTAGCCGTCTCAGGAGGGTCATGTGGCACACTGAATCGAAGGCTGCGGCTATGTCCAAAAATATAAGAGCCACACCGTGATGAATGTCTATTGTGTTGAGAATGTTGTTGAAGAGGGAGGTGAGTAATGTCTCCACACCATGGGCAGCTCTGAAGCCGTGTTGACAGTGGTCTAGAGGTGCGGTATCGATGTGTTGTTGTATCTGGCATTGGACCTCTTTTTCTATTATCTTGGCTAGGAGTGGAATACTGGCAATTGGTCTATATGACTCCACTTTCTGAGGGTCGAGTTTGCTGTTTTTTTTTAACAGGGGTTTGATGGACGTTTGTTTGAGATTTAGGGGAAAAACTCCTGAGCTGAATGATGTGTCAAAGAGTCTGGCTATGAATGGGCTACACTCTGTTTTTAGTTCCTTTATCCAAAAGGCTGGACAAGGATCAGACTGCGCCGTGGAGGTGTTGATTGTGGAGATGGTGTCAACAATTTGTTTAAGTGATGGAGTGGAGAAGGTTGTTAGTTTCGTTGCATTGCTTTGCACTTTGTTGGGGGCAGGTGCTTTGAGCTTGCTGGTTTGGCATAGTTTTGATTGAAGGAAGTCTGTGTAGTCTTGTGCATGGATCTCAGTTTTTTGCACCGGTCCTGGTTCATTCGTGAGGTTCTTGACTAGGTTGAATAAGTCGTATGGTTTCTTTAGTGATCGTCGTAGAGTATCTGTGTGTGCTTGTCTTATTTTTTCAGTTATCGCTTTACGGTGATATGCTAGTTGGAGGTTATAGGCTTCTTGGTCTTCTGTGGATCGTGAACGCCTCCATTGCCTTTCGAGTTTTCTGAGTTTGAGGAGGGAATCCCGTAGTTCTTTTGAGTACCAGGGCGCAGCAGCCCTTTTTTCCTTGGGGCTTTGTTGTGCTCAGTGCGTAGTGCAATGGAGCTAAGGCTATCATTCCAGCTGGAAACTAGTTTATCAAGGTTAGTTGATGTCGTGCTGAGGAGTGGCTGTGTGTGATTCATAATGGTTTCCCTGTTGAAAGGATGAAAACTACGAGGGGGTATTCTTGTGGCGTTTGTTTTGTTATCAGGGGGCTTCCTGGGGTGGTTTTCCATGGGGATAAGGAACGTGATTAGCTTATGGTCCGACCAAGGAACTTCAATGTAGGTTGGTGAGGAGTAGGGGGCTGCGTTGTGGACGGTTAAAGGAGCGAAGATCAAGTCTAGTGTGTTCCCTTTTGTGTGAGTTGGTTCGTTGATTAACTGCTGATATCCGAGGTCTGTCAGAGCATCAAGGAATGCTGTCGCTTGAGAGTCATGCAGGGATGGCAGGTTGAGGTCTCCCAGTATCCAGTTTGGGGTACGCAAGTTCAGAGTATTGCAGGCTAGCTCAATTATCGTGGCAAGGTCCTCATGGGAAGGAGTTGGGGCCCTGTACAGCAGATTGATGGAGCAGTGATTATTTGCTACGGTAACTATGTCAAGGTTGGGAGTGTTGGTACTGTTGGAGAGATGGAAATTGAGGTCAGCTTTGGCGAGTATGAGTACTCCGTCGCCTCTATGACAACAGTGTATTGTGAAGTTGGGAGGCAGTAGGTGGTTGAGGAGTACGGTGTCAGTATTTGTTAGCCAGGTTTCTGTGATTAGGAGAATGTCAAGGTTGTCAATGTCAAGAATAGGGCAAGGTACTTCAGGCCGGAAGGTCGGGGGTTCAAATCCCACTAGAGGACAGCAACCTTGGGCCGGAAGGACTGGGCTTTCTAGTCTCACAGGTGCTCCTTGTGGTCTTGGGCAAGCCACTTAACCCTCCATAGCCCATGTTCCCTGTAAAATAGTTATCTCCAAGTTATAATGCCCTGTTCAATGTAATTTCAGTTTGTTCAATGTAAACCGCACTGATGCAGAATAGCGCGGTATATAAGAGAATGTAAATAAATAAATAAGGTTGTGGAGGGCGATTAAGTCGGTGATGATTGGCCATTTGTTGCGGACTGAGCGTGCATTTATGAGAGCAGCCTTTAAATCTTGTGGGGGTGGGTTGATCTTTTTTACATTTGTGGTGTGCTGAATTGCAATGTGTAGTAGGTGCTGGTATGTAGGATGCATGTCGTTTACTGACTTGTGGGGGGTGTCTCGTGACCATCTCCTCCCATATCCCTGTAGAGTAGGTATCTGTTTGTGAGTGCCTGTTAGGGCTAAAGTACTACTGAACAGCCCTAAGAGAAGGTAGCTACATATTAGTGTTATCGTGAAGTGATCCATTCCAATGATTGAGCTGGTTTGAGATTATAGACTCTTAGTGAGTGAGTAGGACACAGAGTTGAGCGGTTTCGGGAGTATACAGGTGATGTCTTTGGCTTTGGGTAGTTAGATGTAGTGCTACAGTTAAGTACCGTAATCGTGCGGCTAACAGTGATAGAATATACAGCTGGGTATGTTAGCTATACATAGACTCATAGGTATATGGATACAACATCCAGTTCTAAAACTCTAGGTAACATATGACAGATCTGCAGCATATGCTATCTAATCATTTGTAGACCCACTAGGTTTAAAGCGTGATCCTGTTATTCTTTATCGTAACTATTGTGTCCCGAGGTTCAGTTTGGGTTCTGCTTCCTAGGAGTCTTTGTTGTGATGTACCATTTTGGGGCCTTAGACGTCCGGGAGAGAGCTCAAGGAGCTGAAGCGCGGGTCTGGCGGTGAGGAAGAGGGTGGATATCCGGTGGACTTGGAGTGGTTCATGCGGTAGCTACTGCTGGCGGATACTGTAGAAGGATGTGCTCATCGAGTGGGAGGGGGAGATCGAACTTCATTTGCAGAGCTGTGAGATGGTCGTTTCGCTGGGCCGCTGCCTAAGGGCCACGCCAAAGGGCCCTCTGGCGAGGCCCTCAGGCGCGGGCCCGCCAGGCGCGTTGATTTTAAATCCGGGCGGCTGCCCCAATTGGACAGGGATGGCTGCTGCTCCTCCCGCTGCTGGAGGCTCGATCCCCCGGAGGGGAGAGCTGATGATGGTGGCAGGAGAGTTCTTTGTTGAGCGCCCGATGGCGCGTTGATTTTAAATCCGGGCGGCTGCCCCGATTGGGCAGGGATGGCTGCTGCTCCTCCCGCTGCTGGAGGCTCGATCCCCCGGAGGGGAGAGCTGATGATGGTGGCGGAAGAGTTCTTTGTTGAGCGCCCGATGGCGCGTTGATTTTAAATCCGGGCAGCTGCCCCGATTGGGCAGGGATGGTGGGATTGGGGCAAGGAGAAGACATGCCAATGTTCTGTAGTCACCATGTGAACAATCGTCGTATGATGGCTGTCCATCGGCACGATCATGGCTGCAGATAATGCTGTCTCGAGGTGGCGTTACCTGCAGCTGATGCTGCCTGGGCAGAAGCCAATCCACCCCCCAGCCAAGCTCGGGCCCCCCCAACCTGTGATCATCGCTGATGCCATGGATGTATCAATCTGCGGCACCATTAAACAAGCTGGACTCCCCTCCCTCAGGACAGCTCCCAATCCATACAGGAACCTGTCGGGGGGGGGGGGGGGGAGAGAGGGGTATCCAGCTGCTTGATTTTCTCCAGGGGCACCTACCCCAGGCACAACAGACAAATACTGTGCCTGAGTGATCGGAGATAAATTATCTGCTGGCAACTGAAGAACCTCCCAGAAGTATTTCTTGACCGTCTCACCCGCTGGAGCCAGTGGAGACTCAGGAAAATTAATAAACTGCAAATTATCTTCCTAGAAGAATTCTTCAGATATTCCATTTTCCGAAGCAAAAATGCTGAGCCTTTAACAAACGCACCCTGGGTTCTCCTGCAATTCCCCAAGCCTTGCTTCCAACACAGATAACCTTGAAGCTTGTAAAGTTTGCTCCTGGGAGACCTCCACCAAGGAATCCTTAACTGAAGCAAGTTCCAAAGAAAAAGTACTTACAAGAGCTTGCAGAGAAGAGTTCATTGAGGACATTACCTCCCAGATAGTATCCAAGTTTATAACTGCCGGTTTTTGCAACCCTCCAGGGTCCGGAGGAAAGGAAACACCTCCCTCAATCTCCCCGCTTCTCTCCAAAGCGGCACGATCCATTGCAACCAGTCCCCCAAACACTGGGGAAGATGCAGCCACCGGGGAACCTACTAGGCTCAAACCAGCTCCCTCCGAGGCCAATGACAGATGTGTGGGTGTGCCGGAAACACTTCCGGGTTGCGGAGGCGCAATTCTCAATTCAGGACTCAAACCTGCCCTGCTCGAAGCCAACGCCAATAGCCCTGCTGAAGTGCTGCTTGGTACTCCAAAGCTCAGCCCATACTCAGCAAGTGTTCTTTGTACCCCCGGGGCAGGTGTCGTTGCACCGGAGGTCTGGGGCTTTAGCTTCCTCGTCTTCCCTCGCAATGCAGTGCTGGAAACCCCGAAGGCAAGCCAACAAAGCCGAGAGGCTGAGCTGCGGCTAGCAGCCAAACACCATCTGGTTCTGAGGTCACTGATCATAATTCTTAAAGTCACTGGTAGCCATGGGGGAAAAAAGTACCCCAGTTAGGTTGAAAACCCATGGTGCTGCCAGTTGGGAAAAGGGTGCAAAGGTGCCAAAAAGAGAAAAAAGTTGTGGCGGGAAGAGTACCGGTGCACTACCAGAGAGAGTCTGAAACTCAAGTCGAGAAATATCAACTTTTTCCAGGGAAAGACCAGCCAGACGTCTGAAGGGCTCCGCAGAAAAAAGGAGACTGAGCACGATAGTACCCTTGGGTGGGAAGGGCACCATGCATGCGTGGTGGCATCTCCCAAAGGCTTTCTTTGAAAGCTTAGGGGATGCTTCCGTGAGGGCTCCATTGGCATTGACGTCACCCATATATGAGGACTGACTTCCTGCTTGTTCTCGGAGAAATGGTGTTATTCTACCAGTGAGAATCTTGCAAACAGGCCAGCCCAACCACAAGGCAAAGTAGGCAGTTGCCTAGGGCAGCAGCTACAGTCAAAGCATAGCAATGGATCCTGGCAGCCACACAAACTCAAAAGAATCATCGGTGTGTGCTTTTACCAGCAAGAAGAAAGGGCAACAACTAAATAGTCCATTATTAGCTCTTCTAAGTGGCTTTTAGAATTATCCCTCATTAAACACATATTTACAAAACAAAGTTTAATATTTAAAAGTGTGATGTGTAAATATGCATTTTTATATGATTATTCTGGAAGGGATGGTGTTGAGATGATTACAATTGAGTTTGAAAATCAAAATCTCAAGGGAGGGTGCTAGGGGTCTAAAAGCTAATTGCAAGGGGATGCAAGACTAAAACTTTGCTTAGGGTACTTAATACCCTTGCACCGGCTCTGTATGCAAAATTTGTTTTGTGTGCCCCAAAAAAGCGTAGTTACTCACCTGTAACAGGTGTTCTCCAGGGACAGCAGTGCTCACATATGGGTGATGTCGACACAGATGCCTTTGGGAGATGCCACCACGCATGTGTGGTCCCCTTTTCACCCAAGGGTGCCATCTTGCTCAGTCAGGTGCCATAGCTAGAGCCCAATCAAGAAGATGGCCAAAAATGAACAGCAACTCCAAGGGGAGAGAAGGAGGGAGAGTTTTGAGGACTGATTCCTGCTGTCCCTGGAGAACACCTGTTACAGGTGAGTAACTAACTTTTTCTTCAGGAAGAAGCAGGAAGTCAGTCCTCACATATGGGAGTCCCTAGCTCCAGGCTACCGAGAAATGGCATAAAACAGGAGCACTGCCTGGCTGTGGGCAGTCGCAGGTGAATCTTGATGACAGACTTGAGGGACCCCAGTGTCTAGGGAGAGCCACAGCTCTGGTAGCCTGAACAAGTGTCGGAGGGCAGGAGGTGCCTAAACCCAGAAGAGGTTATGGAGTATGGCCTGGCTGAAGGCACTGTCCTGTCAAGACTCCCTCTCCAGGCAGTAGTGGGCTGCAAAAATGTGAACAGAAGACCAGGTGACGGCCTGGCAGATGTCTGCCATGGGCATCGAACAGAGACTGGAGACTGAGGTCGCCATCGCCTAGACATTGTGTGCCGTGACTAGATGCTCCAGAGGGACACTGGCCCGACTGTGAGCAAAGGCGATGCAGTCTGCCACCCAGATGGATATGGTCTGCATGGTGACAGCCAGCCCCAGATGGCTGGAGTCAAAGGAGACAAAAAGCTGTGAGGTCTTACAGTGCCATGGGTCAGCTGCAGATAGAAGGACAGGGCCCGTTTGCAGTCCAGGGTATGGAGAACGGCCGATGCCGAGTCGGTATGGGCTGTGGGAAGAAGGTAGGCAGCACTACCTCCTGATTCAGGTGTAAGTCGGCGACCACCTTCGGGAGAAACTTTGGATGAGTGCAAAGCACAACTCTGTTCTTGTAGAATCTGGTGTAGGGTGGCTCGACTGCCAAGGCCTGAAGCTCACTGGCCCTGCGGGGCAGAGGGGAGTGCCACCAAGAAAGTCACTTTCCAGGAAAGGTAGCACAAGGAACAGGTAAGCCAAGGGCTCGAAGGGCAACTTAGTAACCTGCGCCAGAATCACATTAAGATCCCAGTCCGCCGAGGGTGGCTGGATGGGAGGTTTGGAGAACAATAAGCCCTGCATGAACCTGGTAATGAGGGGTTGCACCGACAGAGGTTTACCCCCCACAGGATGGTGGTTGGCAGTGAGTGCACTCAGATGCACCCGGACGGAGTTGGACTTAAGTCTAGACTGTGAGAGGTGGATTATACATTGAAGAATCAAATGCACAGGGCAAGACAATGGGTCCAATCAGTGCTCCATGCATCACATGGAGAACCGGCACCACTTAAAGGCGTAAGCCCATCTTGTGGATCCTTACGAGAGGCTAGAAGGATTTCCTCCACCTCCTCAGAGAGATTAAGGGAAGCTAAGACGACCGTTCAGCCGCCAGGCCATGAGGGATGGAGATTCCAAGTTGGGATGGAGGATCGACCCCTTCTCCTGTGTTAAAAGTCCTGGGAGCTCCCAAGAGGGACCAGGGATTCCGTCGAGAGAAGGAGCAGCAAGGGGAACTTGGGCTGACTGGGCTACGAGGATCATCGACACCTTGTCCCGTTGGATCTTGAGGGTTCAGGCTATCAAGGGCATGGGAGGGAAGGCATACACAGCAGGCCTCTTGACCATGAGATGAGGAAGTTGTCTGCCACCACCAGGGAGGGATGGCATTGGGGGCTGCAGAAATGGGGCAGTTGAGCATTGGTCAGGCTGGCAAAGTGGTCCAGGCTGGGGTATTCCCACAGCCGGAAAAGCCCGAGCGCTATATCTGGATCCAGGTACCACTCGTGCGGTTGGAAGACCTTGCTCAGTCTGTCTGCAAAGACACTGCTCTGGACTGGTAGGAAAAACACCTTGAGGAGGATCCCGTGTCGGATCATAAAGGAATGAAGGGCCACAGCTTCCTGGCAGAGGTGGTAGGAGCCCGTGCCGCCCTGTTTATTCATGTAGAACATCGTCACCTGGTTGTCAGTCTGGATGAGCACAGACTGGTGCTGCAGGTGGTGCATGAAGGCCTTGAAAGCGAGGAAGACTGCTCTGAGCTCAAGCAGATTGATCTGCTGCTGGCTCTCCTCAGAGAACCAGGCTGAGTGCGGGGCTCTCTGCAATGCACACCCCAGCCCGTCAGGGAGGAGTCCGTGGTGAAAACCCTCTGGGGGCTCGGGGACTGAAAATCCATCCCCACTTGCAGTTGTTGAGTGTCCTGCCACCAGATAAGGGACTCCGTCAGCTGTTGAGACACCGTGACTCTGTCGCGGAGTCATCCGGTGGCCTGGGATCACTGAAACCGGAGGCACCACTGAGCCGCCCTCATGTGGAGGTGTGCGTCAGGAACCACGTGGACCATGGAGGCCATGTGGCCCAGGAGGCAACGCAACGTCCGGGTCGACACTGCACAGTGTCACTGTACCTCGGCCGTGAGGGCCACAAGATTATCCGCCCTGTCGAGGGGAAGGAAAGCCCTGGCCTGGAAAGTGTCAAGGCAGGCCCCAATGAACTCCAGCGCTCAAGATGGGATGAGCTGGGATTTTGGATGGTCGATCACGAAACCCAGATGCTGCAAGATCTGAATGGTGCGGCCGGTGGCCTGCCCGGCTTCCGAGGCCATGTCCCTTTTTACCAGCTAATCGTCGAGACAGGGGAAGACTGTCTTTTGGAGGTTTAGGTAGGCTGCCACCACTGCCAGACACTTGGTGAACACCCTTGGGGCGGAGGTGAGGCTGAAGGGAAGAACCTGTACTGGTAGTGGTCATCTCCAACCACAAACCACAGGTATTTTCTGTGACTAGGATGGATAAGGATGTGGGTTTAAGCATCCTTTAAATCCAAGGAGAATATCCAATCTCCCCGCTGGAGATAGGTCAGCAGTGTTCGAAGGGAGAGCATCTTAAAGTTCTCACGCAGCAGAAACTTGTTGAGGTTCCTCAGGTCCAGGATGGGCCTTAGGCTCCCTGTCCTTTTCGGGACCAGGAAGTATCTGGAATAGAAGCCCTTCCCCCTTGAAGGGAGAGGCACAGGTTCCACCGCCACATCCTTGAGGAAGCCCGCGAGCTCCTAGAGTAGCAGGGCCCAGGGAGACAGAGGGGGTTCCCCGGGAAAAAAGGGCAGAAGAGTCTGTTCCGGGCGCAGAAGGTAGCCCTCCCAGACGACATGGAGAGACCAGGCATCGGTGATGTGGGCCCACTGGTGGGTAAAGTGGACCAGGAATCCCCCTGTGGGGTGCTGGTCCTCCAGAGAAAGAGAGATATGCTGATGGCATCAAAACCCTGACCCAGGCTGGGGCCTGTCTCTGGGTCTTCTGACCCTTGGGTTTGCGTGGTCCCTGGCCTGTGCCTTTGCCCTGGGGACCCTGCTGAGGGGTCTGAGCAGCTGGGTAGGCAGGGTAGCTCCGATAGTGTTGACTTTTCTGGAGGAAAGGGGCTTCTTCCCCTGAGGGTTCTTCCTGGGAAGAGTGGAGGTCTTCCTCGAGAGATGGGTCTGAGTGACAAACTCTGTCTCGATCTTGGCTGCCTTATCCTCCATTGGCTTGCCAAGAGCTGTTCGCTGAGGCACAGGACATCCAGACGTTTTTCCTGCACGCACTGCTCGAGATCCGATGATTGTAGCCAGGCCTGGTGTTGAGCGCCGATGCCGGCGGCAGCCACTCTGGCACTAGATTCGATGCCATCGTAAGCGGCTCTGAAAAGGTATTTGGAGCACTCCGTGACAGACTTCATTAGAGCCTGGAAACGCTGGAGATGGTCCCCATCAAGGCCAGTGGTGTAGCCACCTAGCTCATTGCCCAGGTACTGCAGGAACATGTCAATATAAAGTTGGTAAGTTTGGATGCAAGCAAGCCAGCATTGAACCCTGGTAGCATTGGCACCCCAAGGCATTGAGCGTGCGTGACTCCCTGCCCGGAGGCACTGAGGAGTGCATTTTCGGGCTTTTTTGCTGGCACATGGCCGACTCAACCACCATGGAGGAGTGTGGGGGCTGTGTCTTGTGGAATCTCGGCCCTCACTGGACTCGATACAGTGTGTCAAGTCATCAGCTCACAATGGGGTCCGAGGCTGGTGTCTCCCACATCTGGAGGAGAAGCCGGGTGAGGATGGATGGCGCAGAGACCGTCAGGGTTTCTTTCGGCAGTGCCTCATACGGGAACATGTCTAATTCCTCCATACGCGGGTCCTCCTCTAATTCCGTCGTGAGGGAGATAGCTCGTGCTATATCCCTTATGAACTTGAGGAAAGAGGTATTCTCGGGCGGAGATCGGCACTTAGCAGCCGGAGGAGACGGGTCTGCTAGGTGGTCTGGTTGGGCCTGGGACTCCGGGGATGTCTCAACATCAGATTCTCAATTAGAGTAGCCTGAGGACGCGAGGTCCTCTGGCTGCAAGAGAACCAGTAACTCCAGTCCCAAATGCTGCGAGGCGGGGGCATGGCCGGAGACAGAGGCACTCGCCTTCAAAGATCTTCCTCCTGAGGATCGGGAGCAAGAATGAGACCCTTGCAGAGGATCCGCCCAAGGCATCTGGCTCTCGGTGATCGCAGCGGCAGCCCGGGGAGTCCTTAAGGTCGAGGTCTCAGCGAAGCCGGGGGTCGATGCCCGCTGTGATGCGAGGAACGCAGAAATGCTGCATTCAAGGCCAACATGCGTGCTTCCCACTCGGGGGACTCGACCCTGGACATAGACACCAGAGTAACCGGGGCAGGCATCGAAGAGGAGAAGGGATCCTTGACGGGATGGGCCTTGGGAGACTGCAATCCATCACCAGTGGCCACAACTTCAGCCCTGGACACTTTCCAAGGGCGTTCCTGCTCTGGTTCCTCGGGAGCTCTGCAGGGATTAAGGGACCGAGCACAGGATTTCCCATGCTTGTCCGCTTCCCCGGGATGAGGCACTCAAGGTCTTCCTCTTCTTATGTGCATGCTCCGGCAACTCTTGCTCAGAGTGCTGCTGCGCCCACAAAGGGGCCGCAGGGGGCCTTACGCGAGTCTGAGGATCCGTGTGGGGCCTTCGGGCGTGAGGCTACTGGGGAAACCGGGGTTGAGTCTGCCTTGTGGAAGATGTCATCCTGCTTAAGCCGACGGCTCTGTATGGCCTTAGCAGACATTTTCTTGCACAAGGAGCATTCCTCTGGGTCGTGGTCTGTGCCCAAACACTGGAGCCAACAATCATGAATGTTAGTGAGTGACATGTTTTTGGAGCACCAATCACATTTCTTAAAGCCAGTGGCCATTGGGGAAAAAAGAACCCCAGTGAGGTCGAAGACTCTCAATGCGGCCAGTGGTTAAAAAGGTTATGATAGATCTCGTACCCAAGTGAATCAAAAAATATATCAAAAAATCCACTAATTCACTCACTAGTAATTTCAAACACACTAATGATTATATAACAACTAGTCACCGGTCTCAGATAAACGGTTTTAGCTTTGACACTTATATGTGGGTAATGAACTTATCCCATCGAGTGTCCGTTTACATCAATGACCATGGACTAGTGTGGCTCTACTTTTTCAATTTTCATTAAATGTTGTATTTTGCTAATTTTCCTTAAAAATAATAAATAAATGCCATTCAAACTTATCTCAATTTTGAATGGCGTTTAGACACAGCCCCTTTGCAATTGCATACGAGGAGACCCCAATGCCTCAATCTTCTAAGCGCTCCGGCGTTTCTCCTTCTGGGTTTATCAAGGGGAAAAATGCAATGCGTCATTCAGGGACCTTTAAATTTCTCATCTGACAGTTTCTTCAAATGTTAACTAGAAATGTTTCTCAAGTATAAACTTCCTCTTCGATGCAACTGCCAAGAGAGAATCAGTTTGGCAGTTGCATCGAAGAGGAAGTTTATACCTGAGAAACATTTCTAGTTAACATTTGAAGAAACTGTCAGATGAGAAATTTAAAGGTCCCTGAATGACGCATTGCATTTTTCCCCTTGATAAACCCAGAAGGAGAAACGCCGGAGCGCTTAGAAGATTGAGGCGTCGGGGTCTCCTCGTATGCAATTGCAAAGGGGCTGTGTCTAAACGCCATTCAAAATTGAGATAAGTTTGAATGGCATTTATTTATTTATTATTTTTAAGGAAAATTAGCAAAATACATTTAATGAAAATTGAAAAAGTAGAGCCACACTAGTCCATGGTCATTGATGTAAACGGACACTCGATGGGATAAGTTCATTACCCACATATAAGTGTCAAAGCTAAAACCGTTTATCTGAGACCGGTGACTAGTTGTTATATAATCATTAGTGTGTTTGAAATTACTAGTGAGTGAATTAGTGGATTTTTTGAGTGGTTAAAAAGGGCCCGAAAGCACTACAATGGAAAAAAATAAGACAAAAATGTACTTCGAGGCCCAGTGTGTTTACAGCGAGTCTCGGGTAGGAAAGGAGCCGGCACAAGCCAGAAAAGTACAAAAATAGTACGAGAAAAATCAATATTTTTTCCAGGGGGATGAGACAAACGCCTGTAGAGTTCCACAGAAAAAGGGAGACTAAGCAAGATGGCACCCTTGGGCGGGAAGGGGACCATGTATGCCTGATGGCATCTCCCAAAGGCTTTCTTTGAAGCTGGGAAGATGCTCCGTGCAGGGCTCCATCGGGACAGATGTCAGCCATATGTGAGGACAGACTTCCTGCTTGTTTCCGGAGAACTGAACAAACTCAAAAGTGTGTCACAAAATAAAAAAGGTTGAAAGGCACTGCATTAAGGGTCCACATTGTCAGCTGTGTTAGCGTACTTACTCACCTGTAACAGGTGTTCTCCAGGAGCAGCAGTAATCAGTCCTCACATATGGGTGACGTCGGCGACTACGAAGCCCTTGTGCGGAGCATTTCCCCAGCTTTCAAAGAAAGCCTTTGGGAATGCAGCACGCATGCGTGGTCCCCTTCCCGCCCAAGGGTGCCATCTTGCTCAGTCTGAGGACATAGCTAAAAGACAGCAAAAAATCAAAATGAAGGATATGACTGCAACTCCAGGGGAGGAGGGAGGGTCGTGAGGACTGATTCCTGCTGCTCCTGGAGAACACCTGTTACAGGTGAGTAACTCTGCTTTCTCCAGGACCAAGCAGGAAGTCAGTCTTCACATATGGGACTCTACAGCTCTAAGCTACTGTGAACCCAAAGCTGAAAAAATGGCTCCCTCTCGAGAGCCACAGCATCCATGACAAGAAGTTTCTCTGAGAACGCACCCCATATGGTAGCTCAACATGAAGGGCCAGAGGGTAGGAGTTGCCTAAACCTCAAAGAGATTATGGAATACCGCCTGGCTGAAAACACTGTCCCTCCGGGACTCTCTCTCCAGGCAGTAATGGGCTGCAAGAGTCTGGCTTGAAGACCAAGTTGCGGCCCGGCAGATGTCTGCCAACTGAACAGAGCAGAGATGAGCTACTGACACGGCTTTCGTCCTGACACGGTGGGCCGTGACCCGACCCTGCAATGGGAGGTCGGCTGCCCTGTACGCCCAGGCGATGCAACCTGCTACCCAAGTGTATCCTATTAGGGTCAAACGAGACGAAGGGCTGAGCAGCCCTTCGATGCACCCGCATACGTTCTATGCAAAAGGACAACGCCCTCTTACAGTCCAGGGTATGCAAGACTGTTTCAGCCCGGCTGGCATGCGGCTGGGAAAGAAGGTCGGAAGAACCACCTCCTGGTTGAGGTGGAAAGAGACCACCACTTTTGGGAGGAACTTGGGATGGGTCCGTAGGACCACCCTGTTCCTATAGAACCACGTGTATGGTCTATCAGAAACTAGAGCTTGTAGCTCACTCATGCCACCAGGAAGAGCGCTTTCCAAGAGAGGAAGCGCAAATGGCAAGTAGCCATCGTCTCAAACGGTAGGCGAGTAAGTTGCTGCAAGACCACGTTCAAATCCCACTCAGTCACCGGTGGACGAACCGGAGGCTTGAGTAGAAGCAGACCTCTGAGAAATCTGGACACCAAGGGGTGAACCGACAGAGACCTGTGAGTGGTGCGCTGACAAAGCACTGAGGTGGACCCGAACAGAGTTAGACTTAAGGCCTAGGTCTGAAAGGTGAAGTAGATACTGCAGTACTACTGACACAAGGCAAGAGAAAGGACCTTCATTGCGCTGAGCATACCACACCGTAAACCTACGCCACTTGAGGGCGTAGGACTTTCTGGTGGACTGCCTTCTAGAGGCCAATACCACCTCCTCAACCTCCTTAGGTAGAAGTAAGGGAGCTAGCACTACCTTTTCAGCAGCCAGGCCATCAGATTGAGGGACCTGAGGTTGGGGTGCAGAAGGGAACCCTGCTCTTGAGACAGGAGATCGTGTTGCAGCCCTAGAGGGAACAGAGCTTCCACCGCCAACTACAGAAGTGGAAACCAAGGCTGCCTCGGCCACCTGGGGGCTACCAGAATCACTGAGGCCTTGTCCCGAAGGATCCTGAACAGAGTTCGGGCCACCAGGGGCGTGGGAGGAAACGCATACAGGAGGCCCACAGACCAAGAGATCAGAAAAGCATCCGCTGCCATCCTCAGGGGATGCGGCTGCCTGGAGCAAAACCTGGGTAGCTGACGGTTTAGCGGACTTACAAAGAGATCGATGGATGGAAGTCCCCAGCGGAGGAAGATCTGCTGGACCACCAATGGATTTAACTGCCATTTGTGAGGCTGGAGAATCCTGCTTAGCTTGTCTGCTAGGAAGTTTTCTTGACCAGGTAGGTAGACTGCTTTGAGAAACATACCCTACCTGACCGCAAAGGAGCAAAGGGCCAGTACCTCCTGACATAGGAGCCTGGACCCTGTGCTCCCTTGTTTGTTCACGTAGGACATTGCCACCTGATTGTCTGTCTGAACCAGGACAGACTGTTGAGAGAGGGCATGACAGAAAGTTTGCAGAGCTAAGCGGATTGCTCGCAGCTCTAAAAGGTTGATTTACTGTGTGGCCTCCTGAGGGGACCACAGGCCTTGAGTGCATCAGCCCTGGCAATGTGCGCCCCAGTCTCTTAAGGAAGCAACTGTCGTCAGCACCCTTGTGTGTGCTGGAGCCTGAAAAGGTACACCCCTGAGAAGGTTTGGTGGATGCAGCCACCACTGCAAGGAGTTCAGAAGTCGTCTGGACACCTTTACTCTGTCTCGGAGGTCGCCGGTGGCTTGTGTCCACTGATCTCTGAGGCACCATTGATCAGTCCGTATGTGCAGACGGGCATTCGGGATCACATGTACAGTGCATGCCATGTGGCCCAGGAGACGCAGGAAATGCCTGGCGGAAACATGAGTATTGTGTTGGACCTGGTTGACCAAATCCATAAGTCTGTGGGCCCTGTCCTCGGGCAAGTAAGCTCTTGCCTGAAGGGTGTCCAACCTGGCCCCTATAAACTCTAGGTTCTGAGAGGGGAGCAAAGTGGACTTTGCGTAGTTTATGACAAAGCCCAGATGCTGAAGAAGAGAGACAGTGCGAAGAGTGGCCTGTCGAGCCTCCTGGAATGACTGGCCTCTGATTAGCCAGTTGTCCAGGTACGGGAAGACAAAAATCCCCTGATTTCTAAGAAAAGCCGCCACCACCACCAAGCATTTGGTGAAAACCCTGGGGGCAGAGGTCAGGCCAAAAGGAAGCAACCTGTACTGAAAGTGGTTTCCTCCCACCACAAATCTGAGATATTGTCAGTGGTCTGGATGGATGAGGATGTGAGTATAAGCATCCTTTAGGTCTAAGGAGCATAGCCAGTCTCCCTGCTGGAAGTAGGGCAGCAGTATCCCAAGGGTAAGCATCTTGAACTTTTCCCTCTCCAGAAATTTGTTCAGATTTCGCAAGTCTAGGATAGGTCTTAGGCCTCCTATTCTCTTTGGTACCAGGAAGTAGTTGGAGTAGAAGCCTTGCCCTTTCAGGTGGTGTGGCACCGGTTCCACCGCCTGTTCCTTTAGAAGACTTGCCAACTCCTGAAGGAGGAGGTTCCTATGTAGAGGGAGTCCTGGAGGCTCCCCTGGATAGTAGGAGGGGGGAAGCTGGTGGAAATGGAGCATATGGCCCTTCTGGACTATGCTCAGCACCCAGGTATCCCCTGTGATGGCTGGCCACCTGTAGGCGTACAGGATCAGCTGACCTCCTGTGCTGAGTGGGGCCACTGGCGGAGGAGAGGCTATGCCTCGGGAGTCAAAAACCCCTTCCCTGCTGTTCAGGAGCCGGAGTTGGAGGCTTGGGGGTTTTCTGCCTAAGAGGCCCATGCCTCTGCCCTTTGGCCTGCTGGCCCTGTTGGGGAGCTGGAGAGGCCTGATATTGAAGGTAGGTTTTGTAGGCAGTACCCTTCCTCGGGAAAAAGGGCTTCTTCCCCGAGCCCTTCTTTTTGTGAGAAGGGGCAGAAGTCTTTCTGGACAGCCTTGTCCTGGTGAGAGGCTCGGTCTCGATTTCTGCAGCCCTCTCAGTCATAGGCTTGCCAAACAGGTTGTCACCTCGGCACGAGACATCGACCAACTTATCCTGCACACATGACTCCAGGTCCGACGACTGTAGCCAGGCCTGACGACATGCACTGATGCCGGCCGTGGCTACCCGGGCCGAAGCCTCGAAGCGGTCATAGGCTGCTCGAGATATAAACTTTGAGCACTCTCGGATCCCTGTAGACAAGGCTTTGAATCTCTGCAAGGGTTCCTCGGAGAGGCCAGCCGAGAACCCGGCAATCTCCTTTGCCAGGTCTCGTAAGTACATGCCTATGTACAGCTGGGTAAGTCTGGACACGGAAAGACAGCATTGAGCCCTGGAAGCACTTTCTACTGAGGGCATCCAGGTTCTGGGCCTCCCGGCTGGGAGGCACCCGAGGAGTGTATCTTTTGGCCTTTCAGCCTGTGCATGGCCGATTCCACAACCATGGATTTGTGCGGCAGCTGCGCCTCTTGGAACCCAGGGCTCTTACAGACTCGATAGAATCGACCCGCTTGATAAGAACCGGCGCCGAGGCCGGTGCTTCCCACATACAGAAAAGCAGCCGTTCCAGCATTGGAGGAACCGGTACAGTAAAGGCTTCCTTCGGAGGAAAATCATACTGGATGGCATCAAGCTTTTCGGCTTGAGGCTCCTCCTCGGTGTCCGCTGGGAATGCCAAAGCCTTGGCCATGTCCCTGACGAAATCCGAGAACCGGGTTATCCTCCGGGGGGGGGGGGGGGACCTTCTCCGAGGCTCGAACTCCGGGGAGTCCAATGGGACGCACCAGGTCCGGAAGGTGCCGGGAGACTCCTCGTCCTCTGTCTCCTATGCCGACTCCTCCGAGGAGTCGTCGAGCGGCTTCAGCCGTGTGGTCTTTGATGCCACCAGCCCCGACGCCGAGGGCACCGACGTCGAGAACCTCGGCCCCGCATGGGAGGTCGAGGGAGACCTTGGCCGAGGATCAACTCGAGACTTGATTGACTCGAGGATCGGCTTGGCCTCCGGTGTCGACTTAGACATCGAGGTCCCGGTGGATGGGGCAGATGCACCGGTCAAACCGGCGATCAATACCCGCTGCTGCTCCATGAAGGCAGCCAGGCTGCTCTCCAGGGCCGTCAACCTGAGACTGAGCTCAGGAGACTCTACAGCCCCCGACTCAGGCCCCAACGGCATCGGGCCCGACGTCGGTTCTCCCGGAGGAGAGTCAACAAGGACAACCGAAGTTACCTGACTCAGCGACTCCAGCTCCAGACGAGCTAGTTTGGTCAGCTGCTCCGACTCCGAGACGTTGGTCAGGGCTTCACGACCTGGCCCCCGAGGATCCAGGTGCCTCCACTGACACTGCCCTCACGAGCTTCTTCTTCCTTCTGTGCTCCCGGGCAGGAGACCCCCTCTCAGAGGACCCACGACGGCGCTCGGGGTCAGACTCCCAAGATGTTGAGGCCTTTGACGAAGTCTGGGCCCGGCCGGACGTGGACTTCAAAAAAATTCTTTCACATTGATGCTGACGGCTCCAAAGTGCCTTCGACATCTTACCGCACGGGCCACAGACCAGCGGGTCATGGTCGGGCCCGTGGCATCGGAGGCAGCAGTCGTGTGTGTCAGTGAGAGACATATGTTTCTTGCACCGATCACATTTTTTGAACCCGCTGGCAGCCATCGGGGGAAAAAGGGTCCCTGCAAGGTCAAAAGACAGGGCTGCCAGTGAAAATAACAGAAAAAGCGTGAACGCTAGTCACAAAGGACAAAAACCGAAAAAGAAGCTCCGGACTCGATACCAGTGTACCGAGCTGAGGAGGGAGGGGAACCGGCATCCAACCGGATAAAGAAACATGAAAGATCGCAGAAAAAAATCTACTTTCCCCGGGCGACATGAACTACTTCCGTTGGGCTCCGCGGAAAAAGAAAGACTGAGCAAGATGGCACCCTTGGGCGGGAAGGGGACCGCGCATGCATGCTGCATTCCCAAAGGCTTTCTTTGAAAGCTGGGGAAATGCTCCGCACGAGGGCTCCGTCGGCACCGACGTCATCCATATGTGAGGACTGACTTCCTGCTTGGTCCTGGAGAAATTCAATGTTTACAATGACCCAATTTATAAGTTATTTAAGGATCTTGGGGTATGGTAATGGGATCTATGCAAATGTAATCTAAACTTTTTCCCTTCATATCTTTAACTGAAGAGTCTCTTGCTCTTAAGTATCTTGCAACTATTGAAGGATAGATGTCTGGTACCACATGGAGGTAACTGACTTGCTACCAAATATTAAGAAAACCAAGGTGTGGAAATGAGTAGATCACAGTTGGCAAATTGTCCAAATATATTCAGAATAGGTGATTCTTTTCTTCCTATCATGACTAAGGGTTTGGAGTCGGTGTGATAGAAGACTCATTATTTTCTATGAAACCACAAATAAATGAAATCTAATAAGAAATTACTGTGTAGATTAAAGGACTTTATCCCTTCAGATGATTTTCAGATGATACTTCAGGTATTGGCATTAACTTACTTAGACAACTGTAATTCTCTATATTCTGGTTTTCCTAAGAAATCTGAGGGCACTGCAGGTTGTGCAAAACACTGCTATACACCTTCTAGCTGGGATATCACAATTTGAACATCCTGTGTCTTTAAAGGCATTGCCCTGGCTCCGTTACTTGGCCAATCGGGTCTAAAGGTTTGACCTTAATTTAACAAATGCATGTGGCGAAGCACCACTTTAATACTGTTATAAAAACCTATATGTTGCCCTATACAATATCCATTATAAAACAAGGGACAAACATGGGTGTCTGTCTTTTCAAAACTACTGCTTTTGACTTCATTTTAAAGATCAAGTGATCATGTGACTTGGTCCTTGAATTGAATTGTGGACCGCATATCAGACAGATTATCCCCACTACAGAAGCCTTGAAACATGGTGTCATGTCGGTGATTACCAACGAATGAAGTCAAGCAAAGCATGAAGATTGAAAGCAAAACTTCATAAGATACATACAGAGTTGTTTAACATAGCAAGTCAGTATAAAATGATATGAAAGCGATGAAACTGAAGTAAAATAAGAGACAGACTACTGAACCAGTCTCATTAACTGCGTACTGTACCTCAGCCCTATCTGTCCTCTAAAACCTACTAACTACTTTCCTGTGCTCGCTCAGCTGAGCGCATTTGGCTCAAATCCTGCACCCTTGCAGACTGGCTATACTTCAAATTCATGCTAGCCTCTTTCCAGTCAGCCATAGCTCTCGCCAAACAAGACTATTATATCCACCTGACTCTCATGCCTCTGATCCTTGCCGTCTCTTTACAACTTTCAACTCTCTTCTCAAGTTAACTCTGCCTCCAATCCCTTCTTCCCTTTCTGCCCAGACTTTGGCTGACTATTTCCATGTCAAAGTCCACAAGATTATACTCAAATTCCCAACAAGATCATCTCCACCCCCTCTTCATTCCTAACTCCTTCCTGCAGCCTCCGCCATCCTTTCTTCCTTTTCTAAGATCTCTGATGAGGAAACCATACATCTTCCCTCCTCCAAATGTACTACCTGCTCTTATCCTATTCCCTCCAGTCTCCTAAGCTCCAACTCCTGCACTGTCATCCCTTCCTTCTGTCATATCCTCAAACTATTGCTTTCCACTGCAACTGTTCCTGCAGCCTTCAATCATACTGTGGTTATACCTCTCCTTAAGAAACCCTCACTAGACCCTGCCTGTCCTTCTAATTATTGACCCATTTCCCTCCTCCCCTTTATTTCAAAGCTAATTGAACGTGCGGTTCACCACTGTTGTCTTGGCTTTCTCTCCTCTCAAGCCATTACAATTTGTCTTTTGCCCTCCACGTTTTCCAGCGACTTGTTCCTGGTGAAATCCAAGAGCCTATATTGGATCCTCATCCTTACTGAACTTTCTGCTGCTTCTGACACTGTTGACCACCACTTTCTCCTTAATACCTTGTCCATGCTTGGCTTTAAGAGCTCTGTTCTATCCTGGTTCTCTTCTTTCCCACCACACTTTTAGTGTTTGTTCTGGTGGATCCTACTCTACGACTATCATGCTCTTAGTTGGTGCATCCCAAGGTTTTGTCTTGGGACCACTCCTTTTCTCTCTCTATACCCAGTCCCTTGATGCATTCATCTCCTCCATTGGTTTTCAGTACAATGTTTACGCTAATGACACTCAGATCTACCACTCCACACCTGAAATCTCTACAGAAATCTAGGCTGGTATCTCTGCCTGCCTATCTCACATTACTGCCTGGATGTCTCATCGCAGTTTGATATTGAACATGGCCAAAACTGAGCTTTTTATCTTTCCCCCTAAATCTACATCCCCCCTTCCTCCTTTCTCTATTTCTGTGGACAACACTCTACTCCTCCCTGTTTCTTCGGCTTGCAACCTTAGGGTCATCTTTGACTCCTCCCTCTCCATTTCCACACGTCCAACCAATAGTTAAAACCTGCCGTTTCTTTCTCTATAACATCAGCAAAATTCACCCCTTCCTTTCTTAACACACTACTCTTATCCACTGTTTAGTCACCTCCAGTCTAAACTATTGCAACCTCTACCTTGCTGGTCTCCCTCTGAATTATCTCTCTCCCCTTCAATCTGTTCAAAATTCAGCTGTATGGCTAATCTTCAGCCAGTGTCACTATGCTCATTTAACCCTTCTTCTCAAGTCGCTTCAATGGCTTCCTATCCATTTCCATATCTGGTTCAAACTTCTCCTACCGATCTATAAGTGCATTCATTCTGCTGCTCTTCACTACTTTTCCTCTCTTCTCCCTAGACCTCTCCTTGGGAACTCTGTTCAACTGGCAGATTGCTTATATCTGTGTCTTTCTCTTCTACTGCCAACTTCAGATTTTGATCCTTTCCAACTTGCTGCTCCTTATACTTTGAATAAACTACCTGAGTCTGTATGTAAGGCTTCATCTCTGGCCCTTCTCAAATCCAGGCTAAGTCGTCACCTTTTTAAGGTTGTTTTGGTTCCTGAGCAGCATAGTCTTCTGCTCTCCAACTATGTATTTCCTTACTATTTCCCTAAAAATATCCTTGACCCCAGCTGATGTGTTGTCCATCTTGACCAGTGCTGATGAGTAGGGACCGTCTCTTACACGTTTCTGTACAGTGCTGCACATGCCTTTTTGTGCTATACAAATGATCAGTTGCAGTAGTAGTAGTACATTGGATGATGATTGGTTATTACTGACTTAATAAAGCATCTAGTCACAAATTATATCTTAAGACAGACAAAACAATAAATACAGGTGCTATCACCCATTACCTTTCCTCATTTATAAAGTTTTATGGACTTCAGTAAATTACATAGTTTTTTTAGTCCTACAAAGCTTAGTGAGTACTTTACAGAAAGACATGACAAAAACTAGCCAAGACAGACAACGAACACAGACAAAAGCAAAGGTGACATTTTACTTACCAGTTAATGTCCTTTCCTTGAGTCCTGCTGGACCAGTCCAGAGAAGTGGATTGGGTTCCCCTACCAGCAGACTGGTGGAGACAAAGAACTAATGAAAAGCCCAGGTTTCAATGACATTAAAACATAGAAGAGAGCTTTCTGGTTAGATTTCATACTCAGCAGAGAGCATGTAGTTTAAATTTAATACTCACTCAGGGCCTAGTATCAGCAAAGTACTTTTAGTTTAAATTTAAAACACAGAAGAGAGCTTTCTAATTAAATTTAGAACCCAGCAGAGAGCTTCTAGTTTAAATTTCATAATAAGTCAGAGCCTAGCAGCAGCAAAAAGCTTTAATTTAAATCAAATCACAATATAACTTAGCATAAAAGACGAAACAGGGTCAGTATTCTTTGAGCAACAAATAAAGTCTTCTAGAGACCTTTATAAAGAGGCCTTCTATCTAGGGGGCAACAGATCTGTGAAACATTTTCAATAGGTGTTAACGCCAGGTGGCAGGTCAAAAGGCCATTTTGAAAGACTCCTTCTATCCAAGAAAGGATTGTTAATCACCCATGAAGTTGGTCACAGCTAACCTCAGAAGCACAGGACAGGGTACTGTGTAGCAGCCATCTTTTAATAAGTGTTATTTCCCTCCCTCCCTCCCCAAGAACCACCCACCCCTGGGATAATCGTAGCTTTATAGGTACTTACACATCTTAAAGGAAAGGTGGTGCTCTCAGGTGCAGCTCGTTAACCAAATCAGTCATACACTAAGGACCTGAGATTAATTAAGCTTCAGGTGAACAAGGTACATTAAACGTATTAGGTACAATTTTATTAGTATAAGTATCCATAGCAACCCTTAGGAAGTAAAAAACTTAAAGATCTAAACACAAGCTTAAAACTAAGATGCAGACAGCAGTCCAGCAGCAAGATGGGGGCTTTCCAGTCTTTTGCATTGAGTGTCACATGTATGATTTTCTCCTAGTTGGTGAGAGGTCTTACGTGTGTACTAGGTGCAAGGAGCTCTTGGCTCTCAGGGAACGAATCCGTTCTCTAGAGGCTAGAGTAGCAGACTTGGAAGACATAAGACAGACAGAGAGGTACATAGACGAGACCTACAGGGATATAGTCCTGAAGTCCCACCTCCAGTCTGGCAGCATCCCTGTTGCCATGGAGGAGAAAGGTCACATGACAGGAGAGCATCCCCCTGGTGTGGCAGGAAGTGATCCTGTAACTAGGACCTATCCTCCAGGTGATGTAAAACCCTCTCGCACCGAGGATGTTTCTCCAGGGCCATGTGCCCATGAGGGAAGAGTTAGGACAGCTGTTATAGTTGGTGATTCGATCATTAGGCATGTAGATAGTTGGGTGGCTGGTGGACGTGAGGATCACCTGGTAACATGACTGCCTGGTGCAAAGGTAGCAGATCTCATGCGCCACCTAGATAAGGTCTTAGATAGTGCTCGGGAGGAGTCTGCTGTCTTGGTACATGTCGGTACCAATGACATAGGAAAATGTGGTAGGGAGGTTATGGAGGCTAAATTTAGGCTTTTAGGTAGGAAGTTGAAATCCAGAGCTTCCAGGGTAGCGTTCTACGAAATGCTTCCCGTTTCATGCGCAAGACCCAAAAGGCAGGCAGAGCTCCGGAGTCTCAATGCGTGGATGAAACAATGGTGCAAGGATGAGGGTTTTGAATTTGTTAGGAACTGGGGAACATTCTGGGGAAAGGAGGGGCTCTTCTGAAGGGATGGGCTTCACCTTAACCGGGATGGATCCAGGCTGCTGGCATTAACCTTTAAAAAGGAGATAGAGCAGCTTTTAAACTAGATAATAGGAGAAAGCCGACAGTCGCACAAGAGCGCATGGTTCGGAAGAATGTATCCTTGAAGGATACTACCAAAAACAGAGAGGTTCCAAAAAAGAGTAAAATAGCCCAAATGCCCTCGAGTATGATGCAGACAGAGCTTGAAGATCCCAAATTACCCATGCCTACCAATAGCCAAATTAATATGAATAAAATACAATCTCTAAAATGCTTGTATGCAAATGCTAGAAGTCTAAAAAATAAGATGGGAGAGTTAGAATATATAGCACTAAATGAGAGGTTAGATATGATTGGAATCTCAGAGACATGGTGGAAGGAGGACAAACAGTGGGCCACTGAGATACCTGGGTACAAACTATATCGTAATGATAGAGCTGATCAAATTGGTGGAGGGGTTGCGCTCTATGTTAGAGAGGGCATTGAGTCAGAAAGGATTAAAGTTTTGCAGGAAACAAAATTTGCTGTAGAATCTCTATAGATTGAAATTCCATGTAAAAAGGGGAAGGCAATGGCAGTGAGGGTGTACTATCGACCGCCTGACTAGAATGAACAAATGGATGATGAAATGTTCAAAGAAATCAAGGAAGCTAACAAAAGTAAGAGCACAGTAGTAATAATGGGTGATTTCAATTACCCCGGTATCAACTGGGTCAGTGTCACGGGCAGGACATGCTAGGGACAAAGTTCCTAGATGAAATAAATGACTGCTTCTTCGAGCAGCTGGTTCATAAACCGACCAGAGGGGAAGCCATATTGGACCTAGACCTTAGTGAAACATCAGATCTGGTTCAAGAGATAAGGATGTTGGGGCCACTTGACAATAGTGATCATAGCATGATCATGTTTGATTTAATTAGTAGAAGAGGGATAGTAAGGAAATCCACAGTACTACCTTTTAACTTTCGAAAGGGAGACTATGATAAAATGAGGAAAATAGTTAAGAAAAACTAAAAGGAGCAGTTGCAAAGGTTAAAAGACTTACATCAAGCTTGGGTGTTGTTGAAAAATGCTATCTTGGAAGCCCAGACCAGCTGTATTCCACGCTTTAAGAAAAGTGAAAGGAAGTCCAAAAAACTGCCAGCATGGTTTAAAGGTGATGTCAGAGAGGCTGTTGTTGCCAAAAAAGCATCTTTCAGGAAATGGAAAAAAAGAGCCAAACGACGAAACCTGGAAACAGCACAAGCACTGGCAAGTTAAATGCAAGGCATTGATAAGACAGGCAAAGGGAGAATTTGAGAAGAAGCTTGCTGTGGAAGCAAAAATGCATAATAAAGACTTTTTCAAGTATATTCGTAGCAAAAAACCTGTGAGAGAGTCAGTTGGTCCATTAGATGATAGAGGGGTTTAAAGGGGCACTAAGGGGCGACAAGGCGATAGCGGAGAGAATGAATGCTTTGCTTCGGTCTTTGCTGAGGAAGATGTAGGGATGTTACCCATGAATGAAGTGGTATTTAAAGGTGCGGAAGAATTGAAGGAAATATCGATAGATCGGGAAGATGTATTACAACTATTAGATAAACTGAAGAGTAGCAAATCACCTGGGCCGGATGATATACATCCAAGGGTGTTGAAAGAACTGAAATATGTGATTGCAGACCTGCTATTAGTAGTCTGTGAACTATCATTAAAATCATCTGTAATACCTGAAGATTGGAGGATGGCGAAACGTAACACCAATTTTTAAAAAGGGTTCCAGGGGTGTTCCGGGAAACTACAGACTGGTGAGCCTGACATCAGTACCGGGAAAAATGGTAGAAACCGTCATAAAGAACAAAATTACTGAGCATGTAGTCATGGCTTAATGGGAGACAGCCAACATGGCTTTAGACAAGGAAGATCTTGCCTTACTAATCTGTTATGTTTTTTTGAAGGTGTGAATAAACATGTAGACAGAGGTGAGTCATTTGATATAGTGTAACTGGACTTTCAGAAAGCCTTTGACAAGGTCCGTCATTAGACACTTTTGGTAAAACTAGAGTCATGGGATAGGAGACAGTGTACTATTATGCATCAGGAACTAGTTAAAAGATAGAAAGCAGAGGGTAGGGCTAAATGGCCAATTTTCCCAATGGAGAAAGGTGAATAGTGATGTACCCCAGGGATCTGCGCTGGGTCCGCTGCTTTTTGATATATTCATAAATGACCTGGAAAAGGGAATAACGAGTGAGGTTATCAAATTTGCAGATGACACAAAACTATTTAAAGTTGTTAAAACCCAAGAGGATTGTGGAAAATTGCAAGAGGATCTTGATAAATTGGAAGACTGGACATCAAAATGGCAGATGAAATTTAATGTGGACAAGTGCAAAGTTATGCACCTAGGGAAGAACAACCCAAAATATGGTTACACGATGCAAGGTTCCACATTAGGAACCACTACCCAGGAAAAAGACTTAGGCGTCATTGTGGATAATATGTTAAAACCCTCGGCTCAGTGTGCAGCGGCGGCCAAGAGAGTAAATAGAATGCTAGGTATCATAAGGAAAGGAATAGAAAATAAAACAAAGGATATTATAATGCCTCTATATCGTTCCATGGTGAGACCGCACCTTGAATATTGTGTGCAATTCTGGTCGCCGTATCTTAAAAAGGATATAGCATTATTAAAAAGGTTCAGAGAAGAGTCTCCAAAATGGTAAAGGGGATGGAAGGATACCCCTATGAAGAAAGGCTAAAAAGGTTAGGGCTCTTTAACCTGGAAAAGAGACGGCTGAGGGGAAATATGATAGAAGTCTATAAATGAATGAATGGCGTGGAACCGGTAAACGTAGATTGATTGTTTACGTTATCAGAATACAGAAAGACTAGGGGACATGCAATGAAGCTACAGGGTAAACTATTTAAGACTAATAAAAGAAAATATTTTTTCACTCAACGTGTAATCAAACTCTGGAATTTGTTACCAGAGGATGTAGTAAAGGCTGTTGGTGTAGCTGGGTTTAAAAAAGGTCTGGACAAGTTCCTGGAGGAAAGGTCCATAAACCATTATTAGGAAGGGACCCAGGATATCAAAGCCTTGACCCAGTACAAGCATTGTGGAACTTGTGTCTTTTGGGGAAACTGCTAGGTAAGGTATGATCTAGATTGGCCACTGCTGGAAACAGGATAATGGGCTTGATGGACCTTGGTCTGACCCAGTATGCATATCTTATGTTCTTATTCCTATGCCTCTATTAACCTCAGCCACCAGAGGTCTCTTCAGTATTCGTCCCAACGCATATGGGATAAACATGGCAAGCCTCACACAATCTCAATGTGGGCAACAAGGAGTAATCAACAGTAGAGAACTATGTACAAGAAAGAATAAACAGACGACTGCCAGTACAATATGAACTTGCAGAGCCAAGTATCAGAATCATAGTGGACCCACGGGTACCGCAGCAGCAGAACAGAGTAAATACGGTTTCAGGGCTAGGCCCTGGACTGGTCTAGCAGGACTCAAGGAAAGGACATTAGCTGGCAAGTAGAATGTCACCTTCTATATCGTCCTGCTAGAACAGTCCAGACAAGTGGGATGCACCAAAGCTACAACTGTACTGGGAGGAAAACACACCGCAGCTCGCAAAATCCTCAAACTAAAGGCCATGTCCTAACACGCATGGAATCCAAGCAGTAATGCTTGACAAATGTGGGAAGTGTTGCCCATGTTGCCCCTGATAAATGTCTGCTGGGGCTACCGAGCTTCGCTCCGCCCATGAGGACACCTGTGTTCGGGTAGAATGGGCACACAAATCCTCCAGAACTGGCTGGTTTTGCAACAGAGATATTGTGGTAATGGCCTCCTTAATCCAACACCCCAAAAATCAACTTAGCCATTGTGTAAAGGTCAGCAAACTGCACAAAACGATGGTGACTTATGAAAGAATTTGTAACCTCCAAGTATCAGTGAAGCACCCTCCAGACAGCCACAACACTTCCCCCGACACTGCTCCCTAAGGAGGGCAGGCAGATCACCTGGTTCACATGAAAAGGAGAAATCACCTTAGGCAAGAAGGAAGGCACAGGCCAAGTGGAAACAGCCTCCTTCAAAAGAGACAGATAAAGATTTCGGCAAGACAGAGCCTGCAGCTCAAAAATCCACCTTGTGGAACGAACCATGACCAAGAAGACTATCTTGAGCATCAATACTTCAAAGTAGCACCAACATCAGGCCCTGAGCAGTGGACAGACCCCAGGAAGAGACCACAGACCAGAGGGGAGGATGCAGATGCCAAACCTCCTGGAGAAAGAGCAAGATGTCTGGGTGCAAAGCTAGAGACTTACCAGATACTGAACCTCGGAAACAGGCCAAAGCTGGCACCTAAACATTCAGGGAGCTGAGACAGGCCTTTCTCTAGGCCAAACTGTAGAAAATACTAACAAAGATGGCACCTCGGCTGCCTCAGGAGCCAACTGCTGAGTGCCTTACCATCGCTCAAAGAGGCACCAGACCCGTACGTATGCTAGCTTGGTAGACCTCCTCCGGACTCTGAGCAGAGTGGAGACCACTGCCAGAGAGTCTTTACATGCTAGCCATCTCCTTTCAGAGCCAAGCCATAAGTCAGAAGGGAACTGGGTCCCCAAGGATGATTGGTCCCTGCAGCAATAGGCCCCGAGACAGACGCAACCAAAGGGGAGGCGCCTGCAGGAGCTGCATCAGGTCTCTGAACCACGCTCTCCTTGGCCAATCTGGTGCCATTAGGACAATCTTGTCCAGGTGGTGTTCTATATGCTGAATCACATACCCCACACCAGGGGCCACGGGGGGTGCTGACTTGACCAAGGCTGGGCTAGGGCATTGATACCCTCAGACACCATTTCCGTGTGGCAAATGATAACAGATTCATTTTTGGGGCAACCTCAGTGGCGCATGATTAAATGAAATGCCTCCTGACTCAAATCCCACTCTCTAGGATGCAGTGTGTGCCAGCTAAGGAAGTCCACTTCCACAATGCCCACCCCAGCGATGTGCTGAGCTGACAGGCTGAGGTTCTTCTCCACCCAAACAGGAAAGCCATCTCCAGAGCTATCCCGCCACTTCTTGTGCCACCTTGCTGATTGACATAAGTCATTGCCATGGCGTTGTCTGAAAATGCTCGCATCGTCTGGCTCTCGACCAGGGGCTGGAAACACAAGTTACTACTCTCACCTTGATGCGGTTGATGGACTACACCACTTCCCTGTGGCTCCAACGGCTCTGACCATACGGTCTTGGCAATGAGTTCCCCAGCCCACGAGACTGGCATCCGTCAGAAGGATCCTGGAGAAATCGTCCAGCAGCATGCCCTTCCTCAGATGACAAGGCTGCTGCCACCACCACAGGCTGGACTGCACCATCAAACAGAAGCAGTATCCCGCACTTAAATTCCTGAGAACTCGGGGACCACAGAGTCGGCAAGGACCACTGGAGCGGTCACATGAGAGCATAAGCCCACGGCACCACCTCTATTGTCGCAGCCATCAATCTGAGGAGCTGAAGATAATCTCAACCTCTGGGAGCCCGCTACGCACAGAACAGTGCTAGGCAATCTAACAGTCTTTTGACTTTCTCCTCTGGCAGGAAAATACTGCACACTCGAGTGCTGAAACATGTTCCCAGAAACTTCATGGACTGGGAAGGCAACAGCTAGCTTCTACTCCGAATGATCACGCAGCTGTGGCTTTACAAAAAGGACACCAATTGGGATGCCACCCGAGATGCTTCTGAATGGGAACAGACCCGGATGGGCCAGCTGTCCAGTTACGGAAGGACACAGATCCTTCAGTGCCGCAGTATCGCCATCGCCACGACATTGGAGAACATCCTTGGGGCGGTGGACAGCTCAAAAGGGAGTGCAGCAAACTGATAGTGAAAGCCATGCACGGCAAAACGCAGATACCTTTGCTGATCTGCCCGGATCGGGATATGAAAATATACCTTGATCAGAACCACAGAAACCAAGAACTACCCTGGGCACACTGCTTGAATCACAGAGGGCAAGGTTTCCATTTGGAAGAATAGGAGCACAACTGCTCATTGACCCCTTGAGGTCCAGAATGTGCTGGAATGAACTATCCTTTTTGAGCATAATGAAATAGATGGAGTATCTGCCCTTGTCCCGCTCGTCCAGCGGGATGGGCACCACTGCCTTTATGCGCAGCAACTTGTCCAAAGCAGGCTGCACAGTGGCACTTTGATTGCAGACCTACAAGGGAAGATGACGAAGGCATCCAGAATCAGTTCTTTGCATTCCAGGTGTGACATAGTGGGTCCTTCCAGCCCTTCAGAAAGAGCTAAAAAGCAGGAAACAGGAGCAGTGTTGAAGCATAAACAAAAGCACATGGCTAATGGTGGCCATGGAAACCAGGCACAGGGGAAAAACACACCCGTGCTGCCAATTAGATAGGGAGTCACGAGCTAATTCAGAACACCTGTTAGGGGGAGGAGTTAAGCACTACCTTAGAATTCAGGCTCATAAAGAGGTCCCAGTAGAGGAAAGGGGAGGGATCCAAGGTATCCAAGATTTGGAAGGTATCGAGGAGAACAGAACAAGCAAGGTTATCCCAGGGAGGAGAAGGACAGAGTCTCCGTGGAAGGGAGGAACCGAGCTTCCATTCAGAGAGAGGACAGAGTCTCCAAGAGAAAGATACAAAAGAAGCAGACCAGGTTATCTGCAGTATCCTGGGGATTACAGAAAGGAGAGAAAGCCAGGAAGGCAGTTTAAACCTTCTGTGCACAAGTCAGTTTTGGAACCTACAGCCATTCCCACGTCTCAGAATAAACCTTTTTCAGCCAGGTCTAGAGGTAAGCCTAAAGGCTGGGGTTTTAATAATCACTGTGATTTTATCTACCTGGAGGGTTGGGGCTGTGAGGAAAGTGACTGTGATGAGAATACTTGTTTAAAGCAGTACCTAATTCAAGAGTATAGCCAGAAGCCTAAAGCAGTGAGGAAAGGCGTGGCACAAGATTTAACATTGCAAACATTTCCTGCCTCACAAGAGGAATTAATGGAGACAGAGCCAGAGTTTGTAAATACTCCAGAGGAATTGATGGACTGTACGATTACATTATCTAATGATATATTATCCCTGCGTTGAATGAATGCTTTGAAGAAAAATACAGAATTGTTGGGATTTAAAAGTACAAAGCTGTGAAGAAAACAGAACTGTTTACCTTGATTGCTGGAAGCCATGTTTTTGTGCTGAAGTAAGCTGTTTGAGTTTGAAAGTTTTATTTTGTCCTTCTGCCAGAAGCACCTGGGGTTTTTGTACCTTATTTTCCTTGTTGAAATCCACACCGGGAGGGGAATAAATCCTTTGTTGCTTTAACCACTTTTGAGTCACACTACCCTTTATTGGACGGTAAAAGAGAACTACATTTCCCAAAAGGCTTTGCCTCAGGAAATAGTGGAATACCTGTTCAAGAAGGAAACAAACCCCTTAAGCCCTACATGCCTTCGCTGGGGGCATTAATAGGGGGTCACATAGGACAGAGTTAAATGGAGTCTAGCACCCAGCGATCCTTGGTAACCCGAGCCCATTCCTTAAGGAACAGACAAAGCCTGCCTTCAACTGGAGGAACCAGAAAATGGGCCCCCAAACCTTCACTGCACAGCCCAGGAGGGTTCTACTCTGGAGGGGACAGAGTTCCTGGGTTCTCACACTCCCCGAAAGGACTGAGAGCGAGCCCAAAGTTTGGAAGCAGAGGGGAAGAAAGGTTTTCCAGGTAACAATAAATGTCCTGAGACCCTCGGGGATCCAGCCAGTATAACCTTGGTAGACAGGTGGAGGCTGACTTGAAAGAGGCACCAGCCAGCTTCACAGATCCCCCTGGACCTCTCTCCCAGAAGACGGTAAGATTTTGTCTTGTCCAGGTTCTTTACCAGCTTCTCCAAACTCGGCTCAAAAAAGAAGTTTCCCTTAAAGCCTGTTGGGCCAACCGGGCTTTGGAAGTTGAGTCCGTTACCCAGTGCTGGAGCCGAATCCAATGCCGTGATACCATCATCAGGGCACCATCCCTGGCTACCAACTTACCAGGTCATATATAGCATCAGAAAGGAAGGCCATAGCAGATTCCAAAAGAGGAGCAGTATCATTCGGCAGAAAAGAATGAAGCCACTGGAGCAAGGCTCGAGACATCAGGCTGGCTTAGACGAACAGTTGCAGAATAGCAGTTGCCACAGCAAACAGACTCTTAAACAACAAATTCACCGTACGGTCCAGAAATCCTTAACAGTGTACAGTTAAAATCATAAATGTAAAAAATCCATCAATATGTGTGTGGGGGGGGGGGGGACGGGACAGATGTCGAACCTTTCGGAGAATACAGGAGACATACGGGTGGCAAGGTCAAGGACTTGAACCTGAAATTTCAGGGAGCTAAGTGAGAGGCCCTTATATAGGCCATCCTGCAGAAACGCCAATAGGGAGGACACCGTGGCCGCCTCAGTAACAAAAAGCCACGCATCACACCAGCGCTCAAAAGAAACACCATATCTGTACGTATGCTGGGTTGATAGACCTCCTCCGGGAACAAAGTATGATAGATACTACTGGAGAGTAGCCCTTACGTGCTAGCAGTCTCTTTCAAGAGCTATGCCATAAGTGAGAATGGAGAAGAGTCCTCCAGGACTATCAATCCTTGCCACACTAGTTCCTAAGATGGAGACAGCCAAAGTGGAGGCGCTTGAAGGAACCGCATCAGGTCTCCGAACCACACTTTCCGCAGCCAATCTGGTGCTACCAGAACAATCCTGCCTGGGTGGCGCTCTATATGCCAAATCACATGTCCCACCAGGGGCCATGGAATAAAGACATACAGCAACCCCTGACTGGGCCAAGGCATCAACGCCTTCAAACCCCATTTCTATGTGGCAACTTTGCATTAGATCAGATTGTCATCAGATCCATTTTGGGGCGACCCCAGTTACAGATAATCAGCTGAAACACCTCTTGACTTAACTCGCCATGATTCAGAGGGTGCCAGCTGAGGAAGTCCGCTTCCACATTGTTTATGTTTATTCAATTACTTGATAGGCCACACCTTCATTACACCAGGGCGGTGTACAATCAACAAAATAACCAGAAAATGTCTAAAGCCAGAGTGAAAAGAGAACTACAATATGACACACACAGAATGAACACAGACACACAGAACAAGAGCAAAACAGGTAGGGGTTCATAGAAAGAAAGGTCCTCAAGGACTGGTAGGGGAAAGTCAAAGGCAGAACAGAAGAGAGAAATTTTCAGAAGAGACTTAAATCTGTGGAAGACTTGTTTCCAAACGAAGGGCATGGAAAGGGAATTCCTTAGGAAGGGACCCAAGAAGAAGAAAGCAGAGTGGCGAGTCAAATGCAAGTGGGCACGTGATGGAGAGGGAAGATGTAACCGGTTAATGTGGGTTGAACAGAGGCTGCAGGTGAGCATGTGGAATTGTAACGAATCAGCCAAATACTGTGGTGTTTGGGTGTAAATGGCACGATGGACTAGAGTAAGAACCTTATAGCAGATGCGGTAATCAATGGGAAGCCAGTGGAGCTGAATGAGGAGTGGCATGTATAAGGAGTCTAGCTGTAGTATTTTGTATCAATCATAGGCAGTGATGACCAGCAAGGGCAAGATTACAAAAGTCAATTTGAGACATAACTAAAGACAGCAGAAGAGTGGCCAGAGCAGGGGTAGAAAGGAAGGAACAGATGGTGCCCAGCAATATGCTGAGCCAACAAGCCTAGGAAGTTCTTCTCCACTAAAGCAAACAGGAGATCCATTTCTAGGGACAATCTGGCATTTTTTCTGCTGCCCTGCTGATTGACATAAGCAACCGCCGTGGCATTGTCTGAAAACACTTGAACTACCCGGCCCTCAACCAGGGGCTAAAAACACAGAACAGCCAAGCTGATCACCCTTGCCTCTAGGAGTTTGTTGGACCACACTGCTTTCCTGCAGTTTTAATGGCCCTGAGCTATATGGTCTTGGCAATGGGCTCCCCAGCCTGAGAGAAAGGCATCCATTGTCAGTAGGATCCAGGAGAAATAATTCAGTGGTGCGCCCTTCCTCAGATAGGGTTGCCGCCGCCACCACAGGTTGGACCTCACCCTCAATATCAGAGGAAGCCTGAACTCCTGAGAACTCAGGGACCATCAAGTCAACAAGGATCGCTGGAGTGGCCAAATGTGAGCATACATCCACGGACCACCTCTATGGTAGCCACCATCAATCCGTGAAGCTGAAGATAATCCTAGACTCTGGGAGCCTGCTGTGCACAGAACATCGCCAGACAATTCGACAGTCTTCTGTCTCCTCTGGCAGGAAAACTATACCCACTTGAGTGTCGAAACATGCTCCCAGAAACTCCAAGGACTGGTAAGGTAAAAGCTGGCTCTTTTCCTGATTGATCACCCAGCCAAGGCTTTCCAAAAAGAACACCACTCGGACATCACCAAAGATGCTTCAGACAGGGAATGGGCTCCGGTGAGCAGTCATCTAGACCAGGGGTCTCAAACACGCGGCCCGCGACGGAGGGAAAGAAAAAAGCCTTGCTTCTGCTTCTGCCGTTGCTGCCGTGGCAGCGGCAGAATCGACTGTCAAATTTTTTTTTTTTTAAACCTGGCTTCTGCTGCTCAAGCAGCAAAATCAGCTGTGCTGCGGTCCCTTCCTCTCTGCCCGGAGATCCCTCATTGTGCTCCATCAGCGTGTGCTTTTCAAGCCGCGAAGAGAGTATTCCCCTCTCGCGAGGCTTGAAAAGTGAATAGGATTAAGCCGCGCGAGAGGGAAATACTCTCTTCGCGGCTTAAAAGCACGCCGCTGATGAAGCACAATGAGGGATCTCCAGGCAGAGAGGAAGGGGCCGCGGGACAGCTGATTTTCTGCTGCAGCAGCAGAAGCCAGGTGTTTTTTTTATTTACCGGGGGGGGGGGGGGGGGGGGAGTGGAAATGGGGTTTTTGCCGGGGGGGGGTGTAGGACTGGAAATTGGGTATTGGGAGGGGGGGTAGGACTGGAAATGGGCTATTGGCAGGGGGGGTAGGACTGGAAATGGGCTATTGGCAGGGGGGGGTTATGACTGGAAATGGGCTATTGGCAGGGGGGGGTTATGACTGGAAATGGGCTATTGGCAGGGGGGGTGTAGGACTGGAAATGGGCTATTGGCGGGGGGGGGGGTGTAGGACTGGAAATGTGCTATTGGCAGGGGGGTTAAGACTGAAAATGGGATATTGGCAGGGGGGGAGTAGGACTGGAAATGGGCTATTGGCAGGGGGGTTATGACTGGAAATGGGCTATTGGCAGGGGGGGTTATGACTGGAAATGAGCTATTGGCAGGGGGGTTATGACTGGAAATGGGCTATTGGCAGGGGGGGTTATGACTGGAAATGGGCAGGTGGGGGTTAGGAAGGACTGGAGGTGGGCTGATGGGGGGAGTTAGGACTGGTAATGAGCTATGTAGGGGCTGACTCAAAGGGGGTAAATGGGGGAAACGACATGAAGTGGGCTATTGGCAGGGGGGGTTATGACTGGTAATGGGCTATGGTGGGGGCTAGGACTGGAAATGGGCAGATGGGGGTTAGGACTGGAAATGGGCAGATGGGGGTTAGGACTGGAGGTGGGCTGATTGGGGGGTTAGGACTGGAGGTGGGCTGATTGGGGGGTTAGGACTGGTAATGGCCTATGAGGGGAGGTAAGACTGAAAATGGGGTGATGGGGGTAAAACTGGAAGTGCGCTATGGGGAGGTTAGGACTGGTAATGGGCTATGGGGGGGTTAAGACTGAAAATGGGGTGATAGGGGGTAAAACTGGAAGTGCGCTATGGGGAGGTTAGGACTGGTAATGGGCTATGGGGGGTCTAGGACTGGTAATGGGCTGGGGGGGGGGTTGCTAGGACTGGAAATGGGCTGAGTGGAAGGGGGGCTTGAACTGCAAATGGCTGATGGGGAGGGGGGCTTGGAATGGAAATGGGCTGTGAGGGGAGGGAGCTAGGATTGGAAATGGGCTGATGGGGGGCTAGGATTGGAAATGGGCTGATGGTGAGGCTATGATAGGACTGGAAATGGACTGATGCAGGGACTAGAAGGGAGCGGATGCTGGGTGGGGCTGGAACTAGAAGGGAGCTGATGTTGGGGGAGGATTAGAATGGGATGGAGCTGGGAAAGTGAAATGGAGAGGGGAAAAATATTTTGTCTAGGAGAGAAGACAAATCTACAATTAGCCAGGTATTGGGAGAGTAAGTGGGGATTGAGGATGGAGGGGTAAAATTGGAGTGGATGAAATAGGAATGAGGAAAGAGGAAAGAGAAAAAGGAGAAAGATTAGTATGTTAAAGCAGATGTAGAGAGAGAATGGAAAAAAAACTAGGAGAGAAGAAAGGGCAAATGGACAGCAGACGATGGAGAGTTAGCAGAAGACATGAAGAAACCAGAAGAAAGTGGCTGGAACAATTGCAACTGAAAAAAAATGCACAAAAGGTAGAAAAATCTCTCTTTATTTTGAATTTATTAACTGGAATATGTCAGCTCTGGGAAATGTGCATCATTAATGTTTGCGCTTTGTTTAGTACAAGAGGAAATTAATTTATAGTTTTATTTCTACAGTGTTGTTGTACATTCCAAGTTTGGCTTTTGGGGTTCCCAGTTTAATTATTGTCTTCCTGTTTCTAAATCTTTTAGTCTTTCTTTATCCATACTCATTAAAGAGGCATGTTTACTAAAAGTTAGTGTATGGTAACATTATGCAAATATTTATGCAAATGAGGCCCCTTATGCAAATGAGGCCCCGCGTCTTATGCGGCCCCCGGGTTACTTTACAAGTCCTCATTTGGCCCTCAAAGCAATTTGAGTTTGAGACCCCTGATCTAGACAGAGATGGGCACAGATACCTCAGCACCGCCATCACCAGAACCTTGTAGAACATCCTTGGGAAGTGGAGAGCCCCAAAGGAAGGGTGGCAAGCTAATGAGAGCCAAGCACAGCAAAACACAGATATTTCTGCTGATCCATCCAGATCAGGATATGAAAATATGCCTCAGCCAGATCCAGAGAAGCCAAGAATTCCCCTTGGTGCACTGCTTGAATCACGGAGCTTAAGGTTTCAATCCGGAAGTGCAGGACACACAAGTGTGTTGACCCTTTTGACGTACAGAATGAGCTGGAAGAAACAGTCCTCCTTTGGCATCATGAAGTAGAGCATCTGCCCTTGCACACTCACCTGGGGCGAAGCAACTTGTTCAAGGTGATTTGCACCATGGCACCTTTGATCGCAGACTCACAAGGGGAAACTACGAAAACATCGGGAATCGGCTCCTTGCATTCCAGGACATAGCTGAATTGAACAGTGTCTAGCACCCAGCGATCCTTGTAACCTGGGCCCCTTTCTGAAAGAAGAGGCAAAGCCTGCTGCTAACCGGAGGCACCAGGGAATGGGCTCCCAAAACTTCATTGTGCGGCTTAGGAGGGTCCTCCTCTGGATGGGGTCGAGACCCTGGGTCCATGTGCTCCATGAAAGTATCTAGAATGAGCCCGAGGCCCTGAAGCAGAGGGGAAGAAAGGTTTTCCTGGGCAGTAGTAACTATAGCCCCGAGACCCCAAGGAATCTAACCAGTGTGCCCCTGGTGGTTGGCTGGAGGATGATGAGAAAGGGGCACTTGTTCGCTTCACAGGCCTCCTGGCCCTGTTTTCTGGGAGGCAGCAAGATTTTGTCTTGCCTAGGTCTTTCACCAGTTTCTCCAAATCTGTTACAAACAGGAGCTTCCCCTTAAAGGCTAGTTGAGCCAAATGGGCTTTGGAAGATGTGTCCGCCGCCCAGTGATGGAGCCAAATTCAATGCCATGACGCTGTCAAGGCAGCATCCCTGGCAATCAAGCGTACCAGGTCATAGATGGCATCAGAAAGGAAGGCTATAACAGACTCCAAGAGAGTAGTATCATCAGGCAGAAGAGACTGAATTCACTGGAGCAGGGCTCGAGACGTGAAGCTGGCACATACCTCCAAGCTGTAGAACAGCCTCCGTCATGGCAAACTGGCTCTTCTGTAAGGAATTGACCTTGCGGTCGAGAACATCCGTCAAGGCCGATCCGCCTTCCACAGGAATGGTGGTCAGTCTGGTAACCGCCATGACCTGTGCGCATCCTTCTTGGGAATGTCAAACCACTCCTCCCTATGAGAAAGTGTAGATCTTCTCATTGACCCTTAACCCTTTAAGCAGGGAGTTAGGCGCATCTCACTCATACTGGATCATATCTTTGATCACCTCTGGGAACAGAAAGATAGTAGTGGATTTCCACTGCCCTTGAAGAAGTGGGTGTACTTTTGGCTCCTGCTCCGTGCCGGAAGCATCTGTGAAGTTCAAGGCAGATGAGACTCTGGAAATCAATGCTGCCAGCTCCTCCTTCCAGAATAGGCAGATCATGCCAGCCTCTGCATAGTCTTCTGAAGGTGGGAGTAGGCCCTCATCCACAGCAGAGGCCAATGCCGATTCATCTGGGTCTGAGACATAGTCAACATTTTGGATAGCTCCCAGCTGTTCCTCATCTTCAGAGAACATAATATGCTGGGGATGCTTAGCCAAAAGTAATTGAACAGGGCTTCTACTTTCAGCCTGCCTGGCACGAGACTGCATCCAGGGGGCACCCAGATGTCACAGGGTCTGCATTTCCTGTTGCAAAAAGGAAAAGAATTCTGGGGAGGACAAACTGGACTTCAGAAGCTCTCCAATCAGAAAAGGCTCCCTGACACCGGGGAACATAGTCGTCAGACCCCCTAGAGGATGAAGAGCGACTCACAGCACTGTCGCCAGAGCCACTGGCTGGCTGAGCATCCTTACCCTTAGCGCCATCCTGCACCTTCTGCCCTGAGGCAGGTAAGGACGAACTAACTGTATCCCCCGGCTGAGAGGGGGAAAGAATGCCCTCCACGGGTGACCCAGAAGCTGCCATACAGGAAAAGCAGAGTCCAGAATCCAAGGATGAGGCTCTTCGCTTGCCACAGGTCAAACAACATTTCCTGGAAGAAGACAGAGGAGTTAAGGTAAGTATTACAAGAGTGTGCGCTAAGGCTGCGTTAGCCTGCAAGCATGCATTAACTGAACTTTTACATAATGCCTGTTAAAGGTGATAGGGAAGAAGCACACGTTGGAACCACTTGGGTAGAACATGCGCTAGGTCCATGCAACCCCCAGACACACAATAGGCAAAAACATTACTAACGTGTGCATAAAATGGCAGGAAATGCCCACACAGTGGCAACGGTTGCTAGTAGTCCACCAAAATTGCATCCCTCAGAGAAGGAATCTGGAGCCCCCAACAAAGACAATGACAAGGTCAAGGCTTGGTACTCACCCCCTGAGAACCCCAAGCATAGGATCTGTGCTGGGCTCAGCTCTATCCCCCTGAAACTGCTTCACTGGCTGGGCTTATTTTAACAGCACTGTATGAAAGGTGACTGGCAGGCAGAGTCCTCCAAGAGCCTTCTGCAATCTTCGGGAGAAAGCAGGGGGAAAGGAGGAGGTTCTGAGGTTGTGTGAGGCTGCTGTACTCTTCCAGAGTCTTATAAATCCTTCCAATTTGTGGCTGCTCGATAGGCCATTACCATGGTAAGGGTGTGGAGCTGAACCAATTTTCCCTCCTCCTATGGCTACCAAAAAGACCGTAGCCTAGTGGAACCTCCCACGTCACCCTCAAGTGAGAGAGCCACCTTTTTAGGGCTTAAGGTGTTCATTCACAAGCATTTAATAAATCTCTTTTCCTCTTAATCTTCACATTTTCTACAGAGAAGAGAAAATCTATCCACCATCTGCTGGAGACAAAGAAATACTGAAGGGACCTCTGGTGGCCAGGGCGGATAGAGGGACAGGAATGTAGTCATTGAAGCCTGGGCTTTTCATTGATTCTTCTTTGTATTTACCAATCTGCTGGTAGGGGAACACAACCCCACTTCTCTGGATTGGTCTAGCACGACGATATAGAATGTATGTTTATATTTTTCTGAGTCTTTAAGAAGGGAGAGAGCTGAGCTTTGGAGAGTGAGAAAGGAGAGACGGCTAAGATAGTTGTGCAAGGGGGGTGAGGATGAAGCTAGAGTGGTGGCATCAGGCCTAGGGATGGAGAAGAAGGAAAACGTGCACGAATCTTGCTACTTTATGCGAATCTGAGTAGGGGCACCATGAGAGAAACTTCTTACAGTGCTGCCATATTTCAATAAAAAATCTTTTATGTTGGATATACTGACTTCCTATCCAGTCTAGTGTTATTTTTTACATAACCATCTCAACAAATAGGGGTGACCTACATGAAGCGGTGGGTATACCCCTAAACAAAGGCATATGGAGGAGTGACCTGTACGGAGCGGCAGGTGCACCTACTCATACCTACTTGCTGGGCAGACTAGATGGACCATACTGGTCTTTATCTGCCATCATATATTATGTTACTGTGTATAAACCTGCCCTTTGCCTCTCCTAAATGAAACAATCAAGGTACGCCCATGCTTAAAACTAACATCTAAGAATGTCTACAGCCACCAAGAATAAATCCTCACATCTAGCACATAACGGATGACACCACTTTGTAAAAGAAAACTATCTTACCTACTACTGAGAACAGTATTCTCTCCACTTTCAAATTAAATTATGAGTCTAGTATCTTATTGCTGTTTGAGCTAGTAATACTCTTATGTTCCCTTCTCTTCCAATTGCAAATCAACAAAGGGTACCAGTCTTATAAGTTGATGAAATCACAGCAAATATGACAGCCTTGGGGGAAATCCAAGATGGCAATCTAACGAATGTTGTGAGCAGCATCGTCTTTTCTTTATGAGTAAAAGGAAGGCTAAAGGGATTAAGAAACCCTCTCTTACCCCAGCGGCCTCTTTCCCATTGCCTCCGCGAGTGGTTGGTCCACTTGACGCCTTCGTTTCCATGACGCAGCGGCAGTCTGGTGAGCCGGTGGAAGTGTGCCTCATTGGAATCCCGCTGGAGCTGAGCAGCTCGACGGGAGGTTCGGGGCCAGACATCTCTCCTCCGGTGCAGTGGTGTCCACCGAAAGAGCCATCCCTTGAGCAGAGCCTGGTACAGTCATTGATCTTGCAGCCCTCCCATGCGGTGGAGTCTTGTGAGGAGGATTGACTGCACGGCTGGGTAGTGGAGAGGTTCCCTTACCTCTCCCTCACTGCTTGGGGGTTTCACCATCACGGAGGCAGTTTGAGGGGTCTGAATTGATCCCTTCTACATCTGGGAGTCCTGTAATGGAGCGGCAGTCTTTTGAGGTCGATACTGGAGTGCCTAAAAACCTGGTAACTTTCTCTTTTGAGTGTCCAGCTGTATTTACATTGGAGACGATTTGGTCAGCTATTGTGAAGCTTGGGGAACTGTTGGCTCCACAGGTCTCAACTTTGGCAGCTCATTCTCAGTCTCACACTAATTTATTGCAACAGCATACTTTACAATCTTCAGTGACTGAGATACAACAAAAGAGAGTTTCCTATGATGATGGAGTTTCATCTTTTCAGAAGGATGCATTGGCATTAAAAACAAGGATTGAGATGTTGGAAAATTTATCTAGATATCAAAATCTCCATTTGATTAATTTTCCAAAGTCTACTTTAGTTAGCGCTAAAGATATGTTTAAAAAGTATGTGATAGAGGTTTTGGGTGTTCCAAATGAATCTCATCCCCCGATGGTTAAAGTGTATTATCTTCCTTCTGGTAAAAAGGGTCTCGGTGGTGGGGTGATTTCTGGGATTGATCATGCTGATTTTTTGGATGTATCGGGAATCTTAGATACCTCTTTATGTGATTCTGTTTCTCCATCTACCTTAATTGCAACCTTTGCTCTCTCTTCTGATCGGGATTGGTTTTTGCGAATGTTTTTTCGCAAGCTTACTTTGTTATTTCAAGGGTTATCTGTACGTGCGTTTCCAGACCTGTCTAGAGAGACCCAGAGGAGAAGGAAGGAATTCTTGTTGCTCCGTCCTGGAGTTTTGCTTAAGGGTGCTCAATTCTTTTAGAAATTCCCTTGTAAATGTATGGGAAAATTGCAGTCTGTTTCATATATTATTTTTGAGCCCTCCCAGTTGCTGGCTTTTCTGAATTCTCACCACTCTGAGGCGGTCTAGATTAATCTACTGCAAAGGTTTGGCTTGACTGTAGACACTTGTTATATTTTCTTCCCAATCTGTATTAAATATTAACTTTGGTTTTTCCCGGTGTGGTGGGCTGGGGTAGGGACAGACTTGTCTGTTTTTTTATTTTCCACTTTTACTTATTGTAAATATACAATGTTTTTCTGTTTGTACCCTAATTATTATGCAGGAGTATTATGCTTGGATTTATTGTAAAATGATAAAGATTAAATAAAAAAAATAAATCACAGCAAATATTTTGACAGCTTTTATTACATGTCATAAAAATCTAACTTCATGAGCATACCTTCACTGGATCTGCTTCCTCTGCCACCACACTGATTTTTATTTTAATTTCATCATATTTCTGCTCTGCCTTCATTACCATATTTTTCCATTCCTCCATTTTATCCCTGGATCGTGCTAACTCATTCTTTACAGACTCCATCTTGTTTTTATTCTCTTGAGCTTCATCTTCCTGTGAAATAGATTCAATAGGCATTTAATAGTTATCTAATAGCTTAGTGGTTAGAGCAACAGCCTACTACTTAGGAGATCTGGGTTTGATTCACACTGGCACACCTGGGGCAAGTCACTTTATCCCCCATTGCCACAGAAGAAAAATCCTGGCAATTTACTTCCAGTCCTACCCTGCCAAAAAAACCTAAGAGTTGCTGGGTCGCCAGGAGTCAGTATTGACTTGAAGGCACATTTAAAAAAAAAAAAACACACAAAAATAACCCACTACATTTTTACTCTTAAGAATTTGTGCAGTTTGAAATGGTATAAGCAAAAGCAACCCTGTGAACTGAAAAACAAATTTAAAAGACATTACCAAAGTAAGAAAGAGGTAAACAGTTTATTCACTTGAGAAGTAAATTGAATTTAACAATATTCTGTCCATCTGCTTGCAAATGTCTCATTTGCAAATCTGATATGAATAGTCTGAAAACCTCAAATGTTAGTATGCCTTCTGAAAATGGTGGAGAACAAGGCACAGAGCAAAGTATTAGCAGCCAGTGGAGTTCTTCACTGAACTCAGCAGCAGATGAATTGAGCAACTCAGCTGTCAAGAAGTCCCATGAAGAGGAGGTCCCACAGCAGAGTAAGAACATGCAGTCCCATGGTAGGAGAGAAACACAAATAACTAGGCACTACTAAATATACTAGGCAAATCTGTATGTTTGGGATAAAGAAGGGAGCTGTGGAGAACTGAAAGGGAAGGGGGAGGTGAGGAAGAAGGAATAATGGTGAAAGGCTGAGAACTAGAAGGCTGAGGGGAGAAAACAGAGAACTAGAGGACAAGCAGAGAGATGGGAAACTAGAGAGAGTATGTAAGGGTAAGAGGGACGACAAGCTGAAGGATGGGAAATAGATGAGATGTGGAGCAGGAAAGAACTAGAAGGAGGTACGAGACAAAGAAAGCTGGAAGCAGGAAAAAAAAAGATATGGTGCAGGGATCTGGAAGGGATGGAATTTATAGGCTGACAAAGGTAATGGTTCAAAATATAACAGACGCCCAGAAAATTTAGATGATTGCAATAGGGATTCTTAGCTGAAAAAACATTTGAAATCCACTTGAATACTTCATTTTCAAAATTATTCTTTAGGCTCACAACTGCTATGCATGTCACCCATCATGGTTCCAAAGATTTGAAGTCAATATTCAGCAGAGAGATGTATAGTCTGAAATGCCTGAATTAGACAATTTCAAATTAAACATATATTTAGTAGTACACAGGTATAACCTGAGAAGTCCAAGTTAAGGCATTTCAAGTTATACTTGATATTTGTGTGGACCACACAATTGTATAATTTACATGCTCAGTTGATGAATATTGGCTAAGTTACATGTTTGAGTGGAGCTGCCTTTGGAATGCCCCGAATCCATTTTGTATGCATAATGATTTACACAGCCATAATCATCTGTCCAAGTGCCATGGATTTCTAAAATAGAGAGCTCTTATGCAGTTGGTATGGTTTATAACTGTAGAAAGTACTTCTGAATATCAGCCCCAAAGAATACAAGTCACAGTAGGGCAACTTTCTTGTCAGGATACTGTTGTGATTTGGATGCTCTCTTTTCACAAGGTTTGAAAAGCTTTGCATATACTGTACTAAAGATATAGGGCCAGATATTTAAAGACATTTTCACGGTTTGAAGATCTACACTATTACTACTGAACATTTGTATGTTGTTGTTAAGTACCGTCGAGTCGGAGTCGACTCATGGCGACCCTCTGGATAGCTATCCTAAATTGTGTTCGGTCTTGAGTCAGGCGGCTCATTGTTGACAGACTGGTACCCGTAGCTGCTGTTATTGTATCGATCCATCTCATTGCTGGCCTTCCTCTTTTGCGTTGACCTTTCTTGCCAAGCATGATGTCTTTCTCTAATCATCTCTTTCTTTGCATGATGTGTCCAAAGTATGAAAGTCGAAGTCTTGTCATCTGAGCTTCTAAAGAAAGCTTAGGTTTGATCCCCTCTAGTACCGACTGGTTTGTTCTTCGGGCAGTCCATGGTATACACAGTATTCACCGCCAGCACCATAATTCAAAGGCATCAATTTTCTTCCTGTCTATCTTTTTCACTGTCCAGCTTTCACATCCATATGATGTTATTGAAAATACCATGGCTTGAACAAGTTGAATCTTTGTATGGAGAGACACATCTCTGCTCTTGAGAATCTTATCTAGGTCTTTCATAGCCATTCTGCCAAGAGCAATGCGTCGTCTGATTTCTTGACTGCTTCTTGCTTCTTTATTGATAGTTGATCCAAGTAGGTTAACGTTGTTCACGATTTCAATTTCTTCTCCTTCAACGATGAACCTGTTGATTATGCCAGTTGTCATGATCTTTGTCTTCTTTACATTAAGGTGCAGGCCCATTTTGAGACTATGTTCTTTGATTGTGAGAAGCAAATGTTTCAGATCGTCTTCACTTTCAGCCAGTAATGTGGTATCATCAGCATAGCGAAGGTTGTTGATGAGTCTTCCACCAATCTTCACACCTCTGTTGTCTTCATACAATCCTGCTTCTCTGATGATTTGTTCTGCATATAAATTAAACAGGTAGGGGGAAAGTATGCAGCCTTGTCTTACACCTTTGCTTATTTTAAACCATTCTGTTTCTCTTTGTTCTGTTCGAACTATTGCTTTTTGATCAATGTACAGATTGTGCAAGAGTACGATCAGGTGTTCTGGTATACCCATGCTTCTTAATGTGGCCAAGAGTTTCTCATGGTTTACACAGTCAAAAGCCTTGCTATAGTCGATAAATCACAAATAGATATCCTTTTGGTATTCTTTAGTCTTTTCAAGGATCCATCTCACATCCGCAATGATGTCTCTCGTTCCTCACCCTTTCCTGAACCCTGCTTGCACTTCAGGTAGTTCTTGTTCCAGGTATGGTTGTAGTCTCTTTTGAATAATCTTCAGTAGAATCTTGCTGGCATGTGGGATCAGAGCGATTGTGCGATAATTTCCACAGTCAGTTGGATGACCTTTCTTTTAGTATTGGTATAAACACAGATCTTTTCCAGTCAGTTGGCCATGATGTTGTCTTCCATATTTCTTGGCAGAGCCTTGTAAGTACAGTAACAGCTGCATCAGATTGCTGCAATACGTCTATGGGAATGCTATCAATGCCTGGTGCTTTGTTCTTTGCTAAGGCTTTCAATGCTGCTTCAACTTCTTCTTTCATCACCAATGGTTCCCGATCATAAGGTACAGGTTGAAACGGCTGTTGGTCCACTTGATCTTTTATCATATAAAAACTCTGTATATTCCTTCCACCTTTTCTTGATCTTCTCAGCATCATTCAACACAGAACTTTGAGTATCTTGTAACATTCCAATTCGAGGCTGGAACTTTTTCTCTAACTCTCGTAGCTTTAGGAAAGCCGATCTTGTTCTTCCTCTAATAGTTTCTGCTTCTATTTCCTTGCTTGCGTCGTTGTAGTACATTTCCTTGTCCTGTCTTGCCGCACGTTGGAAATCTCTGTTGAATTCTGATACTGTCTTTCTTTCTTTCTCTGGCTTTAGCTTCTCTGCGTTTCTGGGCAATTTTCACGGTTTCTTTCGTCATCCATTTTGGCCGTTTCTGCTTTTTCACCTTTTGTAGAGACTTCTCGCTTTCTTCCAACACAACCTTCTTGATGTCATTCCATAACTCTTCTGGAGCTCTGTCATTTGTATCTAAAGCAGCAAATCGATTTTGCAGGCAGTCTTTAAATTCCAGTGGTATATTCTCAAAGTCATATTTTGCTGCATTCATGAGTGGTTTGCTCTTTTTCAACTTTAGCTTGAGCTTGCATACTAGTAGTTGATGATCTGTACCAGTCAGCTCCAGGTTTTGTCTTTGTTGATGTTATAGAACTTTTCCACCATTGACTTCCACAGATGTAGTCAATTTGATTTTTATACAATCCATTGGGTGAAGTCCATGTGTACAGTCGCCGCTTGTGTTGATGGAAGAAGGTGTTTGAGATGAATAGATCGTTGGTCTTGCAGAATTCTATCAGTCTTTCTCCAGCTTCATTTCTGTTGCCAAGTCCATATTTTCCAACTACTTTGCCTTCTTCTTTGTTGCCAACGTTTGCGTTCCAGTCACCCATGATTATCAGGATATCCTGTTTGCATGTTCTGTCAATTTCAGCTTGTACTTGTTCATAGAACTCTTCAATTTCATTCTCTTCTGCAGCTGTTGTTGGGGCATATACTTAAATTATAGTTGTGTTGATAGGCATTCCTCGTAGACGAATAGAGATTAAGCGTTCGCTGAGTGCATTGTATTTCATTACAGTTCTTGCAAGTTTCTTCTTTATTATAAAAGCAACACCATTTCTTCTTTGTCTTTCATATCCAGTATAGTAGACCATGTGATCATCTGATGCAAAGTGCCCGATGCCAGTCCATTTCAGTTCGCTGACACCCAACAGATCAAGTTGTACACGTTCCATTTCATTCTTGACCACCTCCAACTTCTCTTGGTTCATGATTCGTACGTTCCATGTTCCAATGCATAAGACATCTTTACAGCTTCTGACTCTCATTTCATGCGCAGCTACATCAGCAGTCAGACGTCCCGAGGGCTTTGATCCAACCACATCATAAATGCTGGCTTTACTCTGAAAAGTCTTCAGCTCTTCCCCAGTAGCTAGTTGAGTGCCTTCCGACCTGGGGGTCTCATCTTCCAGCACTATAGAACAATTTGTTGTGTTGTAACTATCCATTGGGTTTTCATGGCAAGATATGGGTTTTCATGGCAAGATACAGAAGTAGACTGCCGGGCCTTTCTTCCGCGCAGTTTAAGTTTGGTGTTGCCGTTGTCACAGAAATGTGATCCTCCGCTGTCAACACTATCCCATTCTGCTGCTGCCCAGATGGGTATAGCGCTTCAAAATGTATGCAGCGCTGCACAGACATATGTAAAAGACAGTCCCTTCTCATCAGAGCTTAAAATCTAGTGAAGACAATCAGCACAGTAACTGTAGACATAGAATATATCTAGGGGGAATGGTAAGGAAACACAAACAAGAAAAGGTGAATCAAGATCCGAAAGCGGCAGCGAAGAGGTGAGTTTTTAGCCTGGATTTGAAAAGGGCCAGAGATGAAGCCTGACATATGGACTCAGGTAGTTTGCTCCAGGCATAAGAAGCAGCAAGGTGAAAGGAGCAAAGTCTAGAGTTAGCAATAGAAGGGCACAGATAGAAATGATTTGCCTGAAGAGTGGAGTTCCAGAGGAGGGGTGTAGGGTGAATGCACTTATAGGTCAGCAGAAGTTTGAACTGGATGCAAAAACGGATAGGGAGCCAATGAAGTGACTTAAGAAGAGGGGTAAGTATGAGCATGACAAGGCTGGCGAAAGATTAGCCATGCAGCAGAGTTTTAAAACTGACTGAAGGGGAGAGAGATGATTCAGAGGGAGAACAGCAAGGAATAGGTTACAATAGTCATGATGAGAGGTGACTAAAGAGTGGATGTGTCTTAGTAGTGTGTTCAGAAAGGAATGGGTGAATTTTGTTGATGTTGTAGAGAAATAAATGGCAGGTTTTAGCTATCAGTTGGATGTGTGTGGAGAAGGAGAGAGAGGAGTCGAAGACAACCCCAAGGTTAGGAGCTGAGGAAACAGGGAGAAATAGCGAGTTATCCACAGAGAGTGAGAAAGGACGAAGGAAGAGGAGGGTTTAGGGGGAAAAATAAGAACTTGAGTATGCCGCTAAGCAGGATATTCAGTGGCATTAAGACTGTTAGTGCCGCTGAATATCCACCGGTACTGACGTTACACGCCGTGATGCTAACCAGTTAGCACTGAGGCGTTTCACAGGTGGCACTCAGGGCTATCCAATCAGTGGTGATAATCAGCTGCTGACTGACTATCCCTTGGCGGCGAAAGTTAGGCGTATAAAAGGCTGTTCTAACTTTTGCCGTTGAAGTTAACCAGCTAGCGTCTGATTATTGCCACTGACCAGTTAGCTTCCTGCTTCGGCGGCAAACCTAGATATTCAATGTCGGCACTGTTCCCTCTAAGCTGTGCGCGTGTGTGCGCGCACACACCTCGCCGAGCGAGCGCACATACTTTACAACAGAGCGCACAAAAATTACGGTTCTGATTCTAATAGAAAACAACACAGACGTCTTAAAATTTAAAAGTTGTTCTGTATTTCAGTTTTCACAAGTTCTGCAATATTTTCTAGTGCAATCAATGTGGTGTACATACTGTATTCTGCCGTGTAGTCAAATTTTAAAGTATATAACTCCGAGTGTTGTTATGTGGCGCACAAAAATGTAACCTTCCTTCAAATGCTGCACAGCTGATATTTTATGCGCACACAACCTACAGAAAATTAGAGGGAACATTGAATGTCGGTGGTTGGATATGACCCCAGCATTGAATATCCTTAGTTTAGTCACTGAATATCGGGCCCATAGTACTTGAGAGAGGTTCGGAAATGGCAAGGAGAAAACATGTCAAATAGCATGTTCTTCATATCCTAAAAATATAACTTAGAAACATAAAAGCAGATAAAAGACCATATGGCCTATCAGTCTGCCCTTTGAGAGCAACTTCTAAGCTCTACAGTCCTATAAAAACACAAAAACAGAGTACCATAGAATCATACCAACAGTTTCATACCAAAATTCAATTTGTATAGCCACAAATCATGTAAAAATAGTTTTAACAGGATTTGCACAGTGCTAGTGTTTCTAGGTGTTTTGGGGTGCTTATTGTATCTTGGGATACAGTCAGTTTGGTATGCTTATCTGAACCAGATACAGAGCATTTCAACTGTCCTTGCACTCCTGTCATGTTGAGGTCCTTGAGTCCTACTAGGCCAGTCCAGACAAGTGGGTTGTGTGCCCCTTGCAGTAGAGCTGAAAACAAAAAAAAATCAAGAGTCTTCTGATGACCTCCTCCTGTACTATATCAGGAGCAGCTAGAGGGCATACAACCTCAGTATCTGTACTCAAGCCATGGATAAGAACCCCTGGCCGAACAACATAAGAACATAAGGTATGCCATACTGGGTCAGACCAAGGTCCATCAAGCCCAGTATCCTGTTTCCAACAGTGGCCAATCTAGGTTATACGTACCTAGCAGTTTCCCCAAAAGACACAGGTTGTGCTGGGTCAAGCATAGATATCCTGGGTCCCTTCTTAATAATGGTTTATGGACCTTTCCTCCAGGAACTTGTCCAACCTTTTTTAAATCCAGCTACACTAACAGCCTTTACTACATCCTCCGGTAACAAATTCCAGAGTTTGATTACACGTTGAATGAAAAAATATTTTCTTTTATTAATCTTAAGTAGTTTACCCTGTAGCTTCATTGCATGTCCCCTAGTCTTTCTATATTCTGATAACGTAAACAATTGATCTACGTTTACGCGTTCCACTCTGTTCATTAATTTATAGATGTCTATCATATCTCCCCTTAGCCGTCTCTTTTCCAGGTTAAAGAGCCCTAACCTTTTTAGCCTTTCTTCAAAGGAGTATCCTTCCATCCCCTTTACCATTGTGGTGGCTCTTCTCTGAACCTTTTCTAATAACGCTATATCCTTTTTAAGATACGGCGACCAGAATTGCACACAATATTCAAGGTGCGGTCTCACCGTGGAACGATATAGAGGCATTATAATATCTTTTGTTTTATTTTCCATTCCTTTCCTTATGATACCTAGCATTCTATTTGCTCTCTTGGCTGCCACTGTACACTGGGCCAAGGGTTTTAACATGTTATCCACAATGACGCCTAAATCTTTTTCCTGGGTGGTGGTTCCTAATGTGGAACCTTGCATCGTGTAACCATAGTTTGGGTTGTTCTTCCCTAGGTGCATAACTATGTACTTGTCCACATTAAATTTCATCTGCCATTTTGATGCCCAGTCTTGGGCATTCATCTGCCATTTTGATGCACAAGCCCCAGTGAGGGCAACAAGAACTAAAATACTCTGTGTGCGGGTCAACCAAAGAGTTATACCGCAGGAAATAGCTGATCACCACAGATTGCAGCAGATCACACCAGATCATAGCAGGTTATACCAGCACATTGCAGAACACAGCAGATCAAGGCAGATCATATCAGAAAATCACAGATCATCCCAAGGTCTTGGATTGGTCTAGCAGGCCTCAAGGAAAGGACATATTTGGTAATTAAAATGTCACCTTCCTATTGTCCTGCTAGGTCAGTCCTGACAAGTGGGATGTACCAAAGCTACGCCTACATTGGGTGGGAAAAAGACACGGCAACTATCAAAACCTCTGCACCAAAGGTCATGCCCACCCAAGTGTGGACATCCAAGCAGAAATGCTTGATAAAGGAAGAAAGCCATGACCATGCTGCCACCCGCCAAATGTCTAAGGGAACAACCGAGATACGCTCTGCCCAGGAAGAAGCTTGAGCCCGTGTGGCATGCGCATGTAAACCTCTATGGGACAGGATGGTCCAGCAACAGACAGACCATCAGTGTGTTTATCCAGCGGCTAAAAGGAAAGCTTTGCAGCTGTATCACCCGTACACAGGTCTTCAAATAGGACAAAAGTCTGTCCAACGTTTGGAAGGAGTTAGCCACTTTCAGGTGTCTGAAACACCTATCTAAAGCCCACCAGGAGAAGGCCCTTCCCCTTCCCTGGCATTGTTCCTTCAAGAACGAAGGCAAGTAGAGCACCTGGTTGACATTGACAACCGAAAGTACTTCAGACAAAGGAAGGAAGGAAAGGGCCATAAATATACAACTTTTCCTGAAAAGGGCAGATAGGGATCTTGACCCAGCCCAGCAGCTCAGAAATACATCACCGAGCAGATTACAACCAAAAAGGCAACAATAAGGACAAATCTCTAAACAAGTTCTCTGCAAGTGCTCAAATGGCTCGGTCACCATGGCCTGAAGAACCAAATTGAGAACCCACGAAGGAATCACTGAGCACAGGGAAGGGCACAAGTGCTGAACTCACAGCAGGAAAATTGTCCATGTTCAGATGCAAGGCCAGGAAGCATCTTTTCACCGGTCCCCTAGAACAAGCCAAGATCACCAACTGAACCCTCAGTGAACTGAGGGAAAGGTTCTTGTCAAAACCATCCTGGGTGAAGGAAGGCAGAGCTAGCAAGTCCGCTGTGTTAAGGCTGATGTGGCGCTCACGAAACCAGCACTCACAAAGATGTCATCTGCGCACATAGGAAAGACAAGAGAGCCTCTTCTCACATTCAGAAGCATGGAAACCACAGCAGAATAGCCCTTATGCTCTAGGCATCGTTCCTCAACAGCCAAGCCAGGAGAGGGCAGTCCAACAGTCCAGCAGGACTGGCCCCTGCTTCAAAAGTCACCATGCCATGTGAGGCATAGATGGGAACCCTGCTAGAGGCACAGCAGATCTGCACACCACAGCATCCTCAGCCATGCCAATGCCACTGGACCTAGATGGCACTCCAAATGGTGAAGTACCTGCCTATTCGAGGCCCCAGAGGAAACACTTACAGCAGAAACTGTTTTTGCCAAGGTTGAACTAAGGCAACCACGCCCTCAGAGCCCACTTCTTTACAGTGGCTTAAGAACCTGTGCACCTTGGCACTGGCCTGGGTCACCATCAAATCTATCTTGGGGTGACCTCATCTGTCCAGGAACCTCTAGAATGCGACTCAGCTGAATGTCCACTCCCCAGGATTAGGGGAATTACGACTGAAATAGTCTGCTTCCATGCTGACCACTCCTGATATGCTGTGCTCAGGGGGCCAGGAGATTCTGCTCCATCCAAGAGAGCAGGAAGGTTATTTTCCAGAGAAATCCTGTAACTCTTCATGTCCCATCTCTGGTTGACATAGGCCACCGCTGTGGTGTTGCCTGAAAAGATCCGCATTGCCTATATCAGACTATGTTCCAGAGGCACAGGAGAGTCAAGTGAATGGCCCTTGCCACCAGCTGATCAATGGGCCAAGGTACCCCCCCCCCTTACTCTAGTGACACTGGGTAGTCTTCCCTTGGCAATGAGTTTCCCAGTTGAACAAGCTGGCATCCAATGCTAGCAGATGTCACTGGATAACATCCAGGGAAACGTCTTTCAACAGATCAGTAGGCTGCTCCCATCATTTCAGGCTGGCCGCCACCAAAGGGCAAAGAGGGAACCTGATGCCAAAGTCCTAATAAAAAGGAGACCAGTGAGACCGCAGGGATATTTGCAGTATGTTCGTGCCCAAGGCAGGTATGTTCATGCCCAAGGCAGTCTTGATCATCCCTGCCATCGACCCTAAGAGTTGAAGGTAGTCCCAGGCCTTGGGAAGCTGCTGCCTCCGAAACACCCACAGCTGAGAACACAGCTTCTCTGCCCCTTCTTTGGGCAGGAAACCTTTCCTAAGTTGGTGATGTACTATGCTCCAAGGTACTCTGGTATTCCTGGACATCTCTTCAGCATTCAACACTGTCAACCATGGCATACTCCTCCAGTGACTCCAGACATACAGCATACAAAATACTGTAATGAAATGGTTTCAGTCCTACCTTACCAACAGACAACAGCAAATAAAACAAGGTACGAGCACCTCCATGCCATACCAACAAACATAAGGAGTACTCCAAGGCCCAACACTGTCCGCACCTTCAACTTATATCTCCAGCCCGTCTGCTCGATCACTGAAAAGCACAATGTCCACTTCCACATATACGCTGACATTATGCTATACAGTCCACTCCACACTAAACAACCATCATACATTCGGATTCAAGACTGTTTCACTGACATCTCCCAATGGCTTACAGCAAATAACTTATCAAACTACAAAAAAACAGAAGCTCTGTTTATTACAAAGGACTTCTCATTCACCCCTCCAACTACAACAACATTAAACACACAGATGTTAGATCGGAGCTGAAATACCTTGGAATAACACTTGACCAACAACTCTCTTTCAATTTTGTTTGTTCAATCAGCCCTTAACAGGATAAAGATAGGGAACTGAACTGACACCCTTCCTCTTTGGCAAATCCAAGAGAGCGCTGCTTTTAAGGGTGACCCAGCGAGTGCCACCCACATAGTGCTCAAATGAGGAAGTTGCTCCTAAGAGCGGCTACTCAAAAGCTAAATAAATCTTTCTCAGTTTTCACAGAGCTGCTCCGATATGTCGACACTTTGCTGGAGACAGAGAAACACTGAGGTTATATGCCCTCTAGCTGCTCCCAATATAAAGAATGACTCTGGGGGTTTCCTCTATCTTCATCCTACTAGTAGGGGAACACAGTTCACTTGCCTGGATTGGCCTAGCAGGATGAAACAGAAAGGAGAGTTGTTCCACAGAATCATGTTCTTTATTCTCATAAGATTGATAGAACAGAGAAGAAATAGTAAACTGTGAGTCAATGTTGTATGGAATGCCGTTTATTAGCAGTATAGACATGCGTTCTCCAGGATCTTGTTGCCATCTGAACAACCTTATAGGATCTTTCAAAATCGTTAGAACACGTCTTACTATACAAGGGATCCAAAGAATAACTTCATCTGTTATGTAAGACCATCAAGTTTTAAACTGTTTGTTTTATTGTGTGCTTCAAAGGAAGTATTGCCTCACAAATTCTAAATTTGTTGAAAGCATTTACAAACATGCAGATAAAATTTGTTTTTTTTTAAGATTTCATATACTGTGATTACAATGTAACAAAGCAGTTTGCAATAATAAAGGAAAAAAACAGCAGGACATTACTTCAAACATACGCAGTTCTTAAAGACATAAGCAGGTGTTCAAGTAGCACAACAATGTTTACCGGTAATCATTGGCAGCCAGAGAAACATAAGAGTAAGTTTTCAAGTACAAGTTCTTTGTGCTGGGCAAACTGAATTAAGGAAAGGCCTGAGAGAAGAAGCAGATTTTTTGTGCCTTTTTTATAATTTTTATATGAGCCAGTTAATATAGTGTAGCTGGATTTTCAAAAAGTCCCTCATGAGAGATTCCTGAGGAAATTAAAAAGTCATCGGATAGGAGGCAGTGTCCTAGTGTGGCTTGGGAACTAGTTAAATGATAAACAGAGAATAAGGCTAAATAGTAAACTTTCACAAGGGAGAAGTACAAAGTTATGCACATGAGGAAGAACTACTCATACTACAGCTTCACTATTTGGGCAGCTAGAGTTGCTGTGGAACCCAAAACCTCACTTGGCTCACTTGTGTGTGTGCAGCAGTTGGGTGACAGCCTTGTTTTCTCGTGAAATGCTTGCTTATCTAATTACCTAGCCTCTGCACTCATTTTCAGTGGTAGGTGTGCTTAGGGTGACTGGGTGAACAGACTTCTCATTGTGTGTATGTTGCTGGTGTAGGAGTTGTAGAGAGTGAGGACAGAAGCACAAACTGTCTATCACTGATGGAAAAAAGGTCTTTGCGGTATTAAGAGTGGGAAGGGTTTGTTGGCAGTTATTTAATTTATTTACTTCACATTCTTACATACCGCCTTATCTGACAATCAAGGCGGTTTACAATAAACAGAACTTGACTTTACATCAAACATATTTAACTATGTACAATAACAGAATTAACTATTTACAACAGATAAGGGGGTAGAAGATACAGTCAAACCTCGGTTTTCATGATTAATCCGTTCAAAAAAGTCTGACTAAAACCGAAACGTATGAAAACTGAAGCAATATTTCCCATAAGAAATAATGTAAATCCAATTAATCCGTTCCAGACACCCAGAGCTGAGCATGCATTCCAGAGCCATGTGGCAATGGCTGCAGCAGCACGAGCCCCGAAGTCTCAACCAAGCAGAACGACTCTCTCCCTGCCTCCGATTCTCAGCAGCAGAACAGCTCCGGGCACTTCAATCACACACCTCCGATCGCCGATTCTCTCCCCCACCTGCAATTCTCAGCATCAGCAGAACAGCTCGGGCACTTCAATCACACACCTCCAATCGCCGATTCTCTCCCCCGCCTGCAATTCTCAGCATCAGCAGAACAGCTCGGGCACTTCAATCACACACCTCCGATCGCCGATTCTCTCCCCCGCCTGAAATTCTCAGCATCAGCAGAACAGCGGCACTTTTCTCACCTCACCGGACAGCACACACACAGATCCCTCAAGTTTGCCAATCAGCAGGGAACATCGGAAGCCACACTCTCACTCCTTGATTACAGTAAGGAACGCTGAAAGCAAAGAGCTCAATCGCAAAAACAAGTACGAAAACCGAGCGGATGTATGAGAACCGGGACAAAATTGCAACCAAAAAAGTCGTCGAAAACCGAAGCTAACGAAAACTGGGGCAAACGAAAACCGAGGTTTGACTGTAGATTGATATCCATATGTTGGTTAACTGAGAGGCATGTAGGTGTCTATTTGAATGTATTAGGGGAAAGAGACGAGAATAGGGAAAGGAAATATAGCGCTGTTAAAACCACTTTTTGCTAGATAATCATAGGTTCGGAGTGTGACTTGCCATAGTGTTCAATGAAAAGGAATGTTTTCAATCTTTTTCTGAAGTCGATAAGATCTTGTATTTCCTTTACTGTTGGAGGCAGGAAATTCCAAAGAGTTGGGGCATAGTGAGAGAATGCTCTTTTGTCTGTTTTGCTTGACTTGCAGAAATCAGGTGATATGCATAGTGAATTTTGTGAATAACTCCTTCTCTGTCTGGTATCTAGGGTTTTGGATATTAAGAGTGGATATGTTGAAGGTGCTATATCATGTAGTAGTTTAAATATGATAACCAGATTCTTATATTTACTTCTACTGGATATCAGTAGTCAGTGAAGGCTGTGAAGGACTGGCGTTCTGTGATCTGAATTGGATGCTTGCATTATTACACATGCTACTGTGTTCTGTGCAAGCTGGAGGTGTGTTAGAGTTTGTTTTGGAAGATCCTGGAGAATGTTATTATAATAGTCTATGTGGGGATTGATCATTGCTTGGACTACTGTTCTAAAATCCGATGGTTCCATAGGGGGTCTCAGTCTTCGTAGCATTTTAATCTTTCTATATATGGCTTGGGTGGAATTATTTATGTGGGTGATAGGTTGAGTGATTTATTTATGATTCCCAGGTAATTTATCTCGTCTTTAAATGTGATTGCTGTTTCTTACATAACATAAGAACATAAGATATGCCATACTTGGTTAGACCAAGGTCCATCAAGCCCAGTATCCCCTTTCCAACAGTGGCCAATCTAGGTCATAAGTACCTAGCAGTTTCCCCAAAAGATACAGGTTCCACAATGCTTGTATTGGGTCAAGCAGTGATATCCCGGGTCCCTTTTAATAATGGTTTATGGACCTTAACTCCTGGAGCTTTTCTAAACCATATCATAAATCATATCAGGTATTCTAATGATTGTAATTAGTTCCCCTGTTTACCTCCATTTTATCTCCCTGTTATCTGTAAACGAAGGCCAGTCATCTGACCTATGTGTTTTATTGTTACACTGTGAACCGCACTGATGATAAATAGCGCGGTATATAAGAAATATTAAATAAATAAATTTTATAAACAGCTTTTACTACATCCTCCAATAACAAATTTCAGAGTTTGATTACACGTTGAGTGAAAAAATATTTTCTCTTATTAGTCTTAAATAGGTTACCCTGTAGCTTCATTGCAAGTCCCCTAGTCTTCCTATATTCTGATGACGTAAACAATCGATCTACGTTTACCCGTTCCAATCCATTCATTAAATTATAGACCTCTATCATATCTCCCTCAGCCGTCTCTTTTCCAGGCTGAAGAGCCCTAACCTTTTTAGCCTCTCTTCACAGGGGTATCCTTCCATCCCCTTTACCATTTTGGTGGCTCTTCTCTGTACCTTTTCTAATAACGCAATATCCTTTTTAAGATATGGCGACCAGAACTGCACACAATATTCAAGGAATGATACAGAGGCATTATAATATCCTTTGTTTTATTTTCCATTCCTTTCCTTATGATACCTAGCGTTCTATTTGCTCACCTGGCCACCGCTGCACACTGGATGGAGGGTTTTAACTAAATCGTTTTCCTGGCTGGTGGTTCCTAATGTGGAACCTTGCATCGTGTAACCATAGTTTGGGTTGTTCTTTCCTATTTGCATAACTTTGCACGTGTCCACATTAAATTTCATCTGCCATTTGGATGCCCAGTCTTCCAATTTATTAAGATCCTCTTGCAATTTTCCACAATCCTCATGGGTTTTAACAACTTCAAATAGTTTTGAGTCATCTGCAAATCTGATAATCTCATTCGTTATTCCCATTTCCAGGTCATTTATGAATAAGTTAAAAAGCAGTGGACCCAGCACAGATCCCTGGGGTACTCCACTGTTCACCTTTTTCCATCGGGAAAATTGGCCATTTAGCCCTTTCTATTTTTTAACCAGTTCCTGATCCACAATAGAACACTGCCTCCTATCCCATGACTTTTTAGTTTTGCCAGAAATCTCTGATGAGGGACCTTGTCAAAGGCTTTTTGAAAGTCCAGATACAGTATATCAACAGACTCACCTTTGTCTACCTGTTTATTCACACCTTCAAAAAAAAAGTAACAGATTAGTAAGACAAGACCTTCCTTGACTAACGCCATGTTTGGCTATCTTCCATTAAGCCATGATTATCTAAATGTTTAGTAATTTTGTTCTATATTATGGTTTCCACCATTTTTCCCGGTACTGACGTCAGGCTCACCGGTCTGTAGTTTCCCGGATCATCCCTGGAACCCTTTTTAAAAATTGGTGTTACATTGGCCATCCTCCAGTCTTCAGGTATTAAAGATGATTTTAATGATAGTTCACAGATTACTACTAGAAGGTCTGCAATCTCATATTTCAGTTCTTTCAACACCCTTGGATGTATACCATTCAGTCCAGGTGATTTGCTACTCTTCAGTTTATCAAATAGTTGTAATACATCTTCCTGGTGTATTGATATTTTTTTGAATTCTTCCACAGTATCACCTTTAAATACCACTTCAGTCATGGGCAACATCCCTACATCTTCCTCAGTAAAGACCGAAGCAAAGAATTCATTCAGTCTCTCCGCTATGGCCTTGTCCCCTTAGTGTCCCTTTTACCCCTCTATCATCTAATGGTCAAACTGACTCTCTCACAGGTCTTTTGCTATGAATGTACTTGAAAAAGTATTTATTACGTGTTTTTGATTCCACAGCAAGATTCTTCTCAAATTCTCTCTTTGCCTGCCTTACCAATGCCTTGCATCTGGTGCTTGTGCTGTTCCCAGTTTTCATCATTTGGCTCTTTTTACCATTTCCTGAAAGATGCTGTTAGGGCAACAGCCTCTCTGACCTCACCTTTAAACCATGCTGGCAGTTTTTTGGACTTCCTTCCACTTCTCTTAAAGCGTGGAATACAGCTGGTCTGGGCTTCCAAGATAGTATTTTTCACCACCACCCAAGCTTGATGTAAGTCTTTAACCTTTGCAACTGCTCCTTTTAGTTTTTTCTCAACTATTTTCCTCATTTTATCATAGTCTTCCTTTCAAAAGTTAAAAGGTAGTACTGTGGATTTCCATACCATCCCTCCCTCCATTAATTAAATCAAACACTATCATGCTATGATCACTATTGCCAAGTAGCCCCAAACCCCTTATCTCTTGCACCAGGATCTGGTGTTCCACTAAGGACTAGGTTTAAAATGGCTTCCCCTCTGGTCAGGTCATGAACCAGTTGCTCCAAGAAGCAGCCATTTATTTAATCTGGAAACTATCTCCCTAGCATGTCCTGCTGTGACACTGACCCAGTCAATACCAGGGTAATTGAAATCCCCCATGATTATTACTGTGCTGTAACTTTTGTTAGCTTCCCTGATTTCTTTGAATGTTTCATCATCCATTTGTTCATTTTGGCCAGGCGGTCGGATAGTACACTCCCACTGCCATCACCCTCCCCTTTTTACATGGAATTTCAATCCATAGAGATTCTACAGCAAGTTTTGTTTCCTGTAAAACTTTAATCCTTTGTGACTCGTAGGCCCGGGCAATGCAGTCCGCCACCCATGTGGAGAGTGTACGCTTGGACACCACCTCCCCCAGCTTACTGGGGTCATAGGAAACAAAAAGCTGAGAGACTTTCCGGTGGCTTTGAGTTCATTGTAAATAGGACAAGACCCTCTTACAGTCCAAGGTATGGAGGACAGTCTCTGCCCTACTGGCGTGCAGTCTGGGAAAGAAGGTAAGAAGGACCACCTCCTGGTTGAGCTGGAAGGAGGACACCACCTTCGGAAGGAATTTAGGATGCATGCGGAGCACCACCCTATTCTTGTAAAACCTGGTATAAGGTGCCTCAGCCACAAGTGCCTGGAGCTCGCTTACCCTAAGGGCAGAAGTGAGCGCAACCAGGAAAATCACCTTCCAGGAGAGATAGCGAAGGTGGAATGTAGCTAGGGGCTCGAATGGTGGCAGGGTGAGCTGCCTAAACACCATACTGAGATTCCATTCGGTCGCGCAGGGGCGAACTGGGGGCCAATACAGGAGTAGGCCCATAAGAAGCGGGACACCACTGGATGGGCCGAGAGAGGCTTTCCATCCACCAGATGGTGGTTTGTCACTAGGGCACTGAGGTGTACCCTAACAGAGTTAGACGAGCCCTACCTGAGAACGGTGGAGCAGGTACTGCAACACCAGGACAACTGGGCAGGAGAAGGGGTTGACCCCCACTCAGTGCACCAAAGTGCGAATCCGTGCCACTTAAAGGCGTAGGCCCGTCTGGTAGACACCTTGCGTGAGGCCAGAAGAACATCTTCCACCTCTCTAGGAAGGTGGAGTGGGGCTAAAGTCACCCTCTCAGCAGCCACGCCGTCAGCGAAAGGGAGCCGAGGTTGGGATGCAGGAGAGAGCTCCCCTCCTGGGACAGGAGTTGGAGGGCAGACCCCAGGGGTATGGGGTCCTCCACCACCAGTTGCAGGAGCAGTGGAAACCACGGCTGCCTGGGCCATCTAGGAACTACAGAGTCTTGAACAGGGTCCTGGCGATCAGTGGCATCGGAGGGAAGGCATACAGAAGTCCCTCTAACCATGAGACGAGGAAGGCATCGGCGGCCACCCTGGCAGGGTGAGGCTGCCAGAAGCAGAAGCAGGGCAACTGTTGATTGTCTGGGCTTCTCAATAGGTCCATCACCGATTCCCCCCAGGTCTGGAAAAGCCTGCTGGCTACCCCTGGGTCCAGTTGCCGTTCGTGCAGCTGGAGAATCCTGCTGAGTCTCTCGGCCAGCATACTGCTCTGAAGAGAATGCCCTGTTGGACTGTATAAGAGCACAGATCTAGGGCTTCCTGGCAGAGGGCATGGGACCCCATGCCTCCCTTCTTGTTCACATAAAACATGGTCACCTGGTTGTCTGTCTGGACTAGGACTGGCCGGTGGCCTAGGCGATGATGAAAAGCCTTCAGTGCGAGATGAATGGCTCGCAGCTCCAGAAGGTTGATCTGCTGCGCACTCTCGTCCAGGGACCAAGTGCCCTGGGTGCGGTAGCCCTCGCAATGGACTCCCCAGACCAGCAAGGAGGCAGCCGTGGCGAGGACTCTCAAGTGGTTGGGGGTCTGGAAGGGCATGCCCACCTCTAGATGCAGGGGCGGCCGCCACCAGATCAGGGACTTTAGCAACTGGCGGGTTACTCGGATTCTGTCCTGGAGGTGGCCCGTGGCCTGGCACCATTGGTCCCTGAGGCACCACTGTGCTGTTTGCATGTGGAGGCAGGCATCTGGAGTGACATGCACTGTGGAGGCCATGTGCCCGAGAATGCGCAGATGCCTGGCTGGCACCGAGGCACGGTGCTGCATATCCCAGGCTAACGCCATGAGTCTGGCTGCCCTGTCTGCAGGTAAGGAGGCCTTCGAATGAAGGGTATTGATTCTTGCTCCAATGAATTCCAGCCCTTGAGTCGGGCAAAGGTTCGACTTGGGGTAGTTTATAACGAAGCCCAAGTGTTGCAGGACATGGGTAGTGCGTGTCGTGGCTTGCTGCACCTCAGGGGCTGTGGTGCCCTTGATGAGCCAGTCTGAGATAGGGGAAGACAAATATCCCCTGGAGCCTGAGAAAGGCGGCGACCACCACTGCCAGACACTTTGTGAATACCCTGGGGGCCGAGGACAGGCTGAAGGGAAGCACCATGTATTGGAAATGATGGCCTCCCACCACAAAGTGTAGGTATTGTCGGTGGCTTGGGATGTGAGTACAGGCATCTTTTAGGTCTAAGGAGCATAGCCAGTCTCCCTGGCGGAAGTAAGGCAGCAGTGTTAAAAGGGACAGCATCTTGAATTACTCCTTCACCAGGAATTTGTTGAGGTTGCGCAGGTCGAGGATGGGCTTTAGGCCCCCTGTCCTCTTTGGCACGAGGAAGTACCTGGAGTAGAAACCCTTGCCCTTGAGGTGGTGGGGCACTGGTTCCACCGCTTGGTCCTCGAGAAGACCAGTCAACTCCTTCAGAAGAAGGTCTCAGAGAAGGGGAGACCCGAGGGGCTCTCCTGGAAAGTAGTGTGGAGGTACTTGGCTCAGATGGAGGAGGTAAACCTCCCTGATCACCTTTAATGCCCAGGAGTTGGTGGCTATAGCTCCCCACCTGTGGGCATAAAGGGTGAAGCAACCCCCTGTAGGCTGCTGATCTCTGTGTGGGAGAGGGGCTATGCTGTCGGAGTCAAAAACTTCCTCCTGGCTGGGCCGGGGCCGGAGCCGGAGCCTGGGGTTTGGGAGCCTTCTGCTTAAGCGGGCCATGCCCTTGTCCCTTGGCCTGCTGCCCTTGCTGGGGAGCCGGGGAGGCCTGGTAAGATAGGTAGTTTCAGTAAACAGTGAACTTCCTCAGGTAAAAGGGCTTTTTACCAGAGCCCTTCCGTCGGGGAGGGGCAGTGGTTTTCTTGGAGAGCCTAGCCCTCATCATGGCCTCGATCTAAAGCTCTGTGGCCTTGTCAGTAATGGGCTTGCCGAAGAGGTTCTCCCCCTGACACAGGGCATCGACCAACTTGACCTGAACCCATTGCTCGAGGTCAGATGACTGGAGCCAAGCTTGGCGGCCTGCACTGATGCCTGCTGCGGCTACCCGGGCCACCGACTCAAAATCATCATAGGCCGCCGAAGACAAAAATTTGGAGCACTCGCGGACAGCTTTGGACAGGCTCTTGAAGCGCTGCAAAGGTTCCTCGGAGTGACCAGCTGAGTACCCGGCGAGTTCCTTCGCCAGGTCCCTCAGGTACATGCCCATGCTGGTACATGCTGGTAGGCCTGGATCCGGCAATTCAGCATCGATCCCTGATAGCACTTTCTGCCGATGGCATCCAAGGAGCGGGCCTCCCTGCTGGGGGGCACCGAGGAATGCGTCTTCTGGCTCTTAAATCGACGTATGGCCGACACCACAACCATGGAGTTGTGCGGCAGCTGTGACTTCTGAAACCCAGGGCTCCGGTGGACTTGATACATTGAGTCAAGCCACTTGCTGACCACAGGCACCGACGCCGGTGTCTCCAACATGCTCCAGGATGGGAGGAATGGGCACTGTGAGAGATGCCCGGGGAGGAGCCTTGTATTGGAGGATCTCAAGCTCGTCAGCCCGAGGATCAACCTCGGACTCGTTAGGAAAAGCCAAGGCCTTGGACATATCCTTGACGAAGTCCAAGAAGCCCATATCCTCCAATGGGGACCTTCTCCAAGGTTCAGAGACCAGGGAATCAGAAGGAACATCTCGGTGCTGACAGGTGTTTGGGGGGACTCCTCGTCCTCAGTCTCCCAGTTGTAATATTCCGAGGAGGACTCGTGGCGTTCCTCGGGCCTCGAGGGACCCAGTGCAGTACGCCCTGAGCCTGGAAGACTCATCGGTGACGACTTTGGCCCCGACCTTGGCCGAGGATCTACTCAGGCTCGCATGGTCTCAAGGATCGGATCGGTCTCCGGGGACGTCTTCAACGTCGAACACCCGGAGGTTTATTTATTTTATTATTTATTTTATTTATTACAATTTCTTATATACCGCACTATTGTCAGCGCGGTTTACATACAACAAAATGACCATAACAAACTGTTTGGCTTCACATAGAACAGGAGTAACAACTTGGATAACGCGGGGGATGCAAACTGAACTACTTACATATGTACAATGAGATTGATTGCTGAGAATTTAGGGTGTTACATGTGTACAGTAGGGTTGAGATGTTATCTTGAGGAGGTAAGAGGAGAGGCAATTAGGTAGGGGTTAGGTTAATCTGGTAGTACTGTGTAAATAAATGGGGCGGAGAAACTGGATGTGCCGGACATCAGCGCCCGCTGCTGGTCCAGGAAGGAAGTTACACTGCGCTCCAAGGCTGCCATCCTGAATGCCAGTCCCGGTGGCTCCACAGCCTTTGGCTCCCCCAGAGGGGAATCTTTGATGAGGACTGTGTCTACCTGCGAAGGCTGGTTCATAAACGGATCCTTCCGGGGAATCTTGGCCTGCCCTCTCCCTCTCCGACAGCGTGAGTGGACGTCCGGGGCTCCGCAACCAGGCCCGGGAGGATTCCGGCTGACCGTAGCCGTCCAAGGGCTGCTTCTTCCTCCTCTTCGGTTCCCTCGAGGGAAACCCCCTCTCCAAGGGCCCACGATGACGCTCGGGTTCAGAATGTTCCTCCCGAGGCCTCAGATGAGGTCCTAGCTCTCGGAGGGTTGGTAAAATTTTTGTCATGCTGCTGTTGATGGCTGCTCAAGCCCTTGGAAGACATTTTCTTACAAAGGCCAGACCGCTGGGTCGTGGTCCGAGACGAGGCACTTGAGGCAGCAGTCATGCGGGTCGATGAGGGACATAATCTTAACATACCGATCACACTTTTTAAAGCCGCTGGTAGCCATGGGGGGGAAAAGAACCCCAGCAAGGTCGAAGACCCTCCGGGCTGCCAGCGGAGAAAAATTTAAAAAAACCAAAGTAAAAAGAATCAACCCGATACCGAGGCACTGAAGACAAGGCGGGAAAGGTATCGTGCAAAACCAGAGACGAGTAAAACACTTGAAAAAAAATCAACTTTTTCTGGGTGAAAAACAGACTACATCTGGGGGGCTCTGCGGAAAAAAGGAGACTGAACAAGATAGCACCCTTTGGAGGGAAGGGGACCACACCTGCGTGGTAGCAATCCCAAAGGCTTTCTTTTCTTTGAAAGCTGGGGGATTTGCTCCACGTGGGCCCCGTTGGTGCCGACGTCACCCATATGTGTGAGGACTGACTGCCTGCTTGTTACCGGAGAATGTATTTTATTCATATTAATCTGTAGACAGGGGGTAATCTGGAATCTTTAAGCTCTGTCTGCTCCATACTCAAGAGCATTTGGGCTACTTTTCTCTTTACTGGAACCTCTCTGCTGCTTTATTTATTTATTTATTTATTTACAATCTCTTATATACCGCGCTATTCTGCATCAGTGCGGTTTACATTGAACAAACTGAAATTCCATTGAACAAGGCATTGTAACTTGGAGATAACTATTTTACAGGGAACATGGGCTATGGAGGGTTAAGTGGCTTGCCCAAGACCACAAGGAGCACCTGTGGGACTAGAAACCCCAGTCCTTCCGGCCCAAGGTTGCTGTCCTCTAGTGGGATTTGAACCCCCGACCTTCCAGCCTGAAGTACCTTGCCCCAACCACTAGGCCACTCCTCCATTCCCTAACCATTCTTTTGGTAGTATCCTTCAAGGATACACTGTTTCGAACTATGCGCTCTTGGGTGACTGTCGGCTCTCTCCTATTATCTAGTTTAAAAGCTGCTCTATCTCCTTTTTAAAGGTTAATGCCAGCAGCCTGGTTCCATCCTTTTTTCCCCAGAATGTTCCCCAGTTCCTAACAAATCCAAAACCCTCATCCTGGCACCATCGTCTCATCCATGCATTGAGACTCCAGAGCTCTGCCTGTCTTTTGGGTCCTGTGCGTAGAACGGAAAGTATTTCAGAGAACGCTACCCTGGAAGTTCTGGATGTCAACTTCCTACCTAAAAGCCTAAATTTAGCCTCCAGAACCTCCCTACCACATTTTCCTGTCATTAGTACCGACATGTAAAAAGACAGCCGATTCCTCCCCAGCACTCTCTAAGACCTTGTCTAGGTGGCACGTGAGGTCTGCTACCTTTGCACCAGGCAGGCATGTTACCAGGTGATCCTCACGTCCACCAGCCACCCAAGCTATCTACATGCCTAATGATCGAATCACCAACTATAACGGCTGTCCTAACCCTTCCCTCCTTGGCACATGGCCCTGGAGAAACTTGCTTGGTGCGAGAAGGTTTTACAGCACCTAGAGGACAGGTCCTAGCTATAGGATCACTTCCTGCCACACCAGGGTGATGCTCTCCTTTCATGTGACCTCTCTCCTCCATAGCAGCAGGGATGCTGCCAGACTGGAGGTGGGACTTCAGGACTATATCCCTGTAGGACTCGTCTATGTACCTCTCTGTCTTCCTTATGTCCTCCAAGTCTGCTACTCTAGCCTCCAGAGATTGGACTCATTCTCTGAGAGCAAAGAGCTCCTTGCACCTAGTGCGCACGTAAGACCCCTCACCAACTGGAAGAAAATCATACATGTGACACTCAATGCAAAAGACGGGAAAGCCCCCATATCGCTGCTAGACGGCTGTCTGCATTTTAGTTTAGGTTGTGTTTAGATATTTAAGTTCTTTACTTACTAAGGGTTGCTGGGGATACGTATACTAATAAAACTATACCTAATAAGTTTAATGTACTTTGTTCACCTGAAGCTTAATCTCAGGTCCTTAATGTATGCCTGATGAGTATAAACAGCTGCACCTAAGAGTGAATATGGCACTTCCTTTCCTTTAAGAGGTTTAAGCACCTATAAAGCTACAAATTATCCCAGAGGTGGGTGGCTGTTGGGGAGGGAGGGAGGGAGATGCGTGGTGCATCTCGCAAAGGCTTTCTTTGAAAGCTGGGTGATGCTTCTGGGAGGGCTCTGCTGGTGCCGACGTCATCCATATGTGAGGGCTAACTTCCTGCTTGTTCCTAGAGAGTGGATTAATGAATGGGAGTCCAATGGATTGCAGGATCCGAGGCAGCAAGGTATTATTAAAGACAGGTCCTGGCAAACAAATCTAATTTATTTGACTAGATGACCAGAGAGTTGGGCTGACGGAGAGCCTTAGATGTGGTGTATTTAGATTGCAGTAAAGCCTTTGACACCGTTCTGCACAGGCGACATAAATAAATTGATTACCCTCTAGGAATGTATCCTAAAGTGACTGACTGGGTTAGAAACTGATTAAGTGGGAAGCGATAAAGTGTACAGGTAAATGGAGCTCACTCTGAGGAGAAACATAGAAACATCACAGAAAAAGACCACATGGCCTATCTAGTCTGTCCTTCCATAACAACAACTATGAAGGATATTATCAGTGGTGTGCCAAAGGGATCTGTCCTTGATCCAATTCTTTTTAACATTTTTGTTAGTGATATTGCAGAAGAGCTGTTGGGTAAGGTTTGACTCTTTGCAGATGATACCAAAATCTGCAATAGAGTAGACACCCGGGAAGGGGTAGATAACACGAGAAGGGATCTAGCTAAGCTTGAGAATTTGGCAGCTAAGATTTAACGTTAAAAATCAAACACAGGTGAGTAACTTAATGAAAATGCCGTTAAAGCAGAGGATGATGCAACTTCTGGAAAGAGTAGTTACTCACCTGTAACAGGTGTTCTCCAGGAGCAGCAGGAATCAGTCCTCACATATGGGTGACATTGGCGGGGACGGAGCCCTCGTGCGGAGCATTTCCCCAGCTTTCAAAGAAAGCCTTTGGGAATGCAGTGCACATGCGCAGTCCCCTTCCCGCCCAAGGGTGCCATCTTGCTCAGTCTGATGACATAGCTAAAAGACAGCAAAAAGAACAAAAATGAATCATATGACTGCAACTCCAAGGAGAGGAGGGAGGGTCGTGAGGACTGAGTCCTGCTGCTCCTGGAGAACACATGTTACAGGTGAGTAACTACTCTTTCTCCAGGACCAAGCAGGAATTCAGTCCTCACATATGGGATTCCCCAGCTCTAGGCTACCAAGAACCCAAAGCTGAAAAATAAGCTCCCTCTAGAGCCTCAGCATGCGTGATAAGAATCTTCTCTGAGAACGCCCCCGAACGGTAGCCCAACACAAGGGCCGGATGGTAGGAGTTGCCTAAACCTCAAAGAGATTACGGAGTACCTCCTGTTCGAAAGCACTGTCCCTGCAGGACTCCCTCTCGAGGCAGTAATGGGCCGCAAAAGTCTGGCTTGAAGACCAAGTAGCGGACCGGCAGATGTCTGCCAACGGAACAGAGCGGAGATGAGCTACTGACGCAGCCTTCGCCCTGACACGGTGGGCCATGACTCGACCCTGCAAGGAGAGGCCGGCTGCCCTGTACGCTCAGGCGATACAGTCTGCTACCCAAATGGACAGGGTACACTTGGACACAGGTAACCCCAGCTTATTAGGATCAAAAGATAGGAAGAGCTGAACAGCCCTTTGATGCCCCTGCGTACGGTCAATGTAGAAAGACAATGTCCTCCTACAGTCCAGGGTATGCAAGAACATCTCAGCCTGGCTGGCATGCGGCCTGGGAAAAAAGGTCGGAAGAACCACCTCCTGATTGAAGTGGAAGGAGGAGACAACCTTTGGAAGGAACTTAGGATGAGTCCTTAAGAGCACCCTGTTCCTATAGAACCGTGTGTACAGTCTATCAGAAACCAGAGCCTGTAATTCACTCACACGTTTGGCTGAAGTAAGGGCCACTAAGAACAAGGCCTTCCAGGACAGGAAGCGTAAATGACAAGTCTCGGTCTCTATTTCTACAGCCTTTTCAGCCATGGGTTTGCCAAAGAGGTTCTCACCTCGGCAAGGGACGAAGCCTTGAACCTCTGCAAAGGTTTCTCGGAGAGGCCAGAAGAGAACCCGGCAATCTCCTTTGCCAGGTCTCGGAGGTACATGCCCATGTACAGCTGGTAAGTCTGGACACGGCAAGCCAGCATAGAGCCCTGGAAGCACTTTCTACCGAGGGCATCCAGGTTCTGGGCCTCCCTGTCGGGGGGCACCGAGGATTGCATCTTCTGACTCTTCAGACGATGCATGGCCGATTCCACAACCATAGAGTGGTGCGGTAGCTGTGCCTTCTGAAACCCAGGGCTCTTACGGACTCGATAAATGGAATTGACCCGTTTGCTGAGAACCAGCGCCAAGGCCGGTGCCTCCCACATGCGGAAGAGCAGCCGTTCCAGCATTGGAGGAACTGGTACAGTAAAGGCCTCCTTCGGTGGAGAGTCATACTGGAGGGCCTCGAGCTCCTCGGCTCGAGGCTCCTCCTCGGGATCCGCGGGGAAGGCAAAGGCCTTGGTCATGTCCCTCACGAAGTCCGAGAACCGGGTATCCTCCGGGGGATCTTCTCCGAGGCTCGGACTCCGGTGAGTCCGATGGGACGCACCAGGTCTGAAAAGTGTCCGGGGACTCCTCGTCCTCCATCTCCCACCCCGACCCCTCTGAGGAGGAATCTAGCAGCTCTGGTCGAGCGGGCACCAATGCCATCCGCCCCAACACCGAGGGTACCGGCATCGACAACCTCGGCCCCATACGGGAGGCCAGGGGAGACCTTGGCCGAGGATCGACTCGAGACTGCATTGACTTGAGGATCTGCTCGGCCTCTGGGGTCGACTTAGACGTAGAGGTCCCGGTGGTCGGGGCAGATGCACCGGTCAGTCCGGTGATCAGCGCCCGCTGCTGTTCCAAGAAGGCAGCTAAGCTGCTCTCCAAGGCCGTCAACTTGAGTCCGAGTTCAGGAGACTCAGCAGCCCCCAACTCGGCCCCCGATGGCGTCTCCCCCGGAGGAGAGTCCACGAGGACAACAGCACTCACGTGACTTGGGGACTCCGGCTCCACACGAGGCAATTTGACAGGCTTCTCAGACTCCGAGGACCCGGGATGGTGGTCGGGGCTATGCGACCTGGACCTCAAGGGACCAAGAACGTCCACCGACGCCGCCCTCGCGGGTTTCTTCTTCCTTTTGTGCTCCCATGAGGAAGACCCCCGCTCAGAGGAGCCCGGACGATGCTCGGGGTCGGACTCCCGAGACGTCGAGGCCTCTGACAAAGTCCGGGCCCGGCCGGACGCGGAGTCAGAGAAGATCCTTTCTCGTTGATGGTGACGGCTCCTCAGCACCTTAGAGGACATTTTGCCGCACAGGCCACAGATCATCGGGTCATGATCGGGCCCGAGGCACCGGAGGCAGCAGCCGTGTGTGTCGGTGAGAGACATGAGTTTCTTATACTGATCACACTTCTTGAACCCGCTGGCAGCCATCGGGGGAAAAAGGGCCCCTGCAAGGTCAAAAGATCAGGCTGCCAGTGAAAAATAAAAAAAGCGCGAACGCTAGTCTCAAAGGACAAAAACCGAAAAAGTAGCTCCGGGCTCGATACCGGTGTACCGTGCCCAGGCGGGAAGGGGAACTGGCGTCGAACCGGCAAAAAACCACGAATCTTCAAAGGAAAAATCAAATTTTAACCGGGTGATTAAGACACACGTCTGTCGGGCTCCGTGGAAAAAATAAGACTGAGCAAGATGGCACCCTTGGGCGGGAAGGGGACCGCGCATGCGCGCTGCATTCCCAAAGGCTTTCTTTGAAAGCTGGGGAAATGCTCTGCACGAGGGCTCCGTCGCCGCCGTCGCCCATATGTGAGGACCGACTTCCTGCTTGGTCCTGGAGAATCGATGGTACTGTTTATTTTAATTATTTATTCCAGTATTTGCTATACTGCCTAGAAGCACAGAGATCATCAAAGCAATTTACAATTAAATAAAATTTGGGAGAGAAAAGCAGAGAAAGAGGAAAGAGAGAAAGGAACAACAGAGGGTTTGGAACAGCAAGGAAAGGGATTTTAAGCTCTGATGAGCAGGGACCATCTTTCATATGGGTTTGTGCAGCGCTGCATGTGTCTTGTAGCACTATACAAATGCTTAGTAGTAGTAGGAGATCCAGTAGAAGGGAATTCTAAACATGGGAGCCTAGATAGAAGGAGCACTGGTGCGAGTCCCCAAGATAAAGAGAGGACGGGGAGGGGGGGGGGGAGGAGAGGATAGCAACCTGCATATCCCACGATGTAGCCGAATAACCAAACCCAACGCCAGGGCACGGAGGTCGGTAGGTGGGAAGAGTACCGGTGCAATACCGGCAGCGAGTGTAAAACTCGGGGAAAGAAATAATCAACTTTTTCTGGGAACAAGCCAGACAACATGTGAAGGGCTCCGCGGAAAAAAGGAGACTGAGCAAGATGGCACCCTTGGGCGGGAAAGGGACCATGCATGCGTGGTGGCATCTCCCAAAGGCTTTCTTTGAAAGCTGGGGGGATGCTTCTGTGGGGGTTCCGTCGGTGCCAGCGTCAGCCATATGTGAGGAATGACTTCCTGCTTGTTCCCAGAGGAAAAAAAAGACCCATGGGTACTTACCGCAAGCCCCTTGGGAGAAAAACTGGACATGCCCTGAAGCAAAAATCCCTCTGGTACTACAATGGGCCCTTTGGGAAAAATTAGCCGAAGACACCACTCTGGGCCCATTGGGTCAGTGTCTTTTATAATTTGAGAGCTGCTGTACTATAATTAGAGCTTCCTGAAAAACGTCTTCACTTGTTAAATACATGTAGAGAGAGAGCAAATCTGTACTGTTTTGTTGGCAGATGAAATAGACTAGGAGCATACTGCAGGGGGCACTCAAGCATACCCAAAGAGCTTTTCTAAACTTTTCTGGGCCACTTAGAGAAAAGTCTGACCTGGCTCTGCCAGGATGACTTCACATGTGTTTGGCTGATTCAATCCTGCTTGTCCATGGAGAACAGCAGTCCACTAAAGGACTGCTAAAAAGGTACAGTATGTTCCCAAAACCCTAGAAGCTATATCCTGGAGAACAAAGGAGGGGAAGAATATGATAGAGATATTCCAATAATGAAAAGGTATAAATAATGCAAAAGCAAACCTTTTTAATGGAAAAGAAAATTCTAACACAAGATGTCATGAAATCAGTTTCTAAAGGCTAGACTTAGATTAATGTTAGCATTCATTTTCAAAAAGAAAGGATGTCCGATATATAAAATGGCCTCCCAGTGGAAATGAGGTAGAGACAAAGACAGTAACAGAATAAAGAAAGCTTGGGATAACAGAGGATCTTTAATTATATCCACATTATTTTATTCAAGGAAGTGAAGTGAAAGAAAAAGAATTGTGGATTATAACATAACAAAAGCAAGCCAACTGGCCAGACTAGGTGGACCACATGCATTGTATTTGCCAATATATACTATGTTACTTACCAGTGTAGAGATGTCGACTGACGGCTGTTCTTCTATATTCTCAAGGTCTGCTATATTCACCCGTATATTTTGCATTTTTGCCTGAAAGGATAATACATGTAGAATGCCTAAGATTTGTTTTTACATAGATCTTCATATTTCCACATAAACATGAGTTAGAAAAAAATACAAACATAATGGAGTATTTATTTATTTATTTGGTTCCTCTATACCGCCCCTTCCAGCGATCCGGGGCAGTTTACAATTAACACAACAAAGTTACAATAAACAGAATTTGAATTATGTACACAGATACATATTACATTACATTTAACAAGTAGGTGAACTCCTACATGAATACTGTAGCCTTAAAAGGAGGCTACTAACTATATATAAATTTACTAACCAGGCATGGTTCTTTGTGTTAGGGTAGGTTAAAGGAAATGAAAAGGAGGGAGTGAGGTAAAGGAGTCAGAGGGGGATTTATTTGGTGTGCAGTTTATCCATTTGTGGGGGAAGGGTTTTCATTTGCATTTCCGAAGTGTTCCATGAATAGGTATGTTCCTTTCTAAATAACTGGAGGTCTTTGATATTGTGTACTGGTAATGGCAATGAGCTCCAGAGCCTGGGTGCAGTGAATGTGAAGGCTCTGGAGCTCGTTGTGTGTTTTGTTCTACGGATGGAATGAGGGATTACAAGAGAATGGTTTGCATTTTGCCTACGGGATCTGGAATCTGGTAGAGTATGGATAATCGTAGATAGGTATGACTGTGAAATGTTGTTGAGCAATTTGAAAGTTGTCATCAGCATCTTGTATTTTATCTGACTCTGAACTGGGAGCCAGTGGAGGACATATAAGATGGGCATTATATGTTCAGTTAGTAGGGTCTTGCTTACAATTCTGGCAGTGGTATTTTGTGCTCTCTGAAGGATATTTATGTTTTTGTCCGGGATACCCTGCAACAGACTGTTGCAGCAGTCAAAATAGGGGGTAATGATAGCATGAACTACTGACTTGAAGTCATGGATATCTTGCAGGGGTCTTAGGTACTATACCATTTTTAATTTAAAGTAGATGCTTTTGCTACTTGTTTTAGGTGAAGGAGTATGGAGGTAATCAGTCCCCAAAGAGCACCTACATTGGCATTACAGCAGGCATGCCCACTACAAAGAACAGGACGGAACAGGAAGGATGAATACTGGTGCAGCCTTAAGGAATGAAACAGAAGGTGCAGCAAGGCCTGTGTATGCTGCAACTTCTGAAAAAAATGTTATGTTGAAGCCATGTGCAGAAGTCCATAATTTGAAGCTGTAATATGGCGTACTATCCTGAGCGCTAATGGCAAACACTATCATGGACCCTCAAAGCCTTGGAACCGCTTATTCAGCTATAAAGAAGTCCAACCAAGGCAGACATGCTGATCTTTGAATATGGTAGCTTCAGAGCATTAGGGACTTTTTGTCAGACTCCTCCTGCATTACATTATAAAGTCACTGAACTTCAAATATTCTGTTGGTACATTGATGCTCGTGTCTTCATTTGTGCTGAATGTTTCAAGAAATTCTAATACTGAAAGTGGTTAGTGCAACAGGCTGCAAAACAAGGTCCAAATTTCACTTCTCTTGCTAACAATCCTTGAAACCTTGCGCAAGTCATTGTTTCTCACTGCCTTAATTAGGCAATTAGGCTTTTTGTTTTTAAAGGAGGTAACATTAATGCTTATCAACACTTAATCTTTTAAATAATTATTATTAATCAAGTTTATTTGGCAGAGGGGTCACTGACAAACATGTAGCACATCCACAAATGTTCAGATCTGCTACTACAGATTTTCCCACTGCTTAAGACAGGCATGTCCCTTCAGTGAAAGAACCAATTGTTTTTTTTGTTTTTTTTTTTTTTACAGCAGAATGATTAACCCGTTATTTTGGTGCTTTAAGTAGTAAAAATTTTCTTTTGCTATATGATGGAAAGATGATCATCCACGTGGAGCATATTCTGTCTACACCAGAACCTCCTGTATAAGCCATGCATTTCATTGTTTGTGGAAAACAAAATATATAAAAGTCATCTAGTTGAACAAGTTGTCCACTAAGCAAATAACTCAAATATGTCAGCAGAAGCAGTTAGAAGCAGATAAAGCGTAGTTACTCACCTGTAACAGGTAATCTCTGGGAGCAGCAGGAATTTAGTCTTCACATATCGTTAATGTCAGTACTGATGAAGCTTGTGCGGGAACACTCCCCAGCATCCAATAGGAAAGTCTTTGGGAGCATCCCAGTGCACCTGGGTAGCTGCCTTCCCAATTCTGCCTCCTCAGTTGAGTTTGTAGCTGAGAGAAAAGGAAAGTAAATAGAAACCCTACAACTCCTAGGGGAGGAGGGTGGGTTGTGAAGACTAAACTGCTGCTCCCGGAGATCACCTGTTACAGGTGAGTAACTACGCTATCTCCAGGAACAGGCAGGAATGTAGTCTTCACATATGGGACTCCCTAGCTCCTAGATGCCAGAGAAATGACCTCAGAACCAGTGAAGGTTTGCCTCAGGATATTATTTATTTATTTATTTATTACATTTTCTTTTATACCGCGCTATTTAAGATCAGTGCGGTTTACAATAAACATTGAATCTACACATCTCAGTTTAGTGATTTGTGCTTACAATAAACAGGTAAAAATAACTCGGATGTACAATGAACAAGTTTCTTAACAGGGAGAACAGGGAGAACAATAACTATATACAGGCCAGTTAATGTAACTATATACATAGGATAGGCTTTCTTCATGGATGTCTGGTATCATTAAGGTCCAGGATGGAGGGTAGGAGTTGCCTCTAAGTCTGAAAGAGGTGCTGGAGAACAGCTTGACCAAACATGGCATCCCAGTGGGTGTCCTAGTCTTGACAATAATGAGCAGCAAAGGTATGGACCGAAGACCAAGTTGCTGCTGTGCAGATTTCATCAATGGCCAAAGAGCATAAATTCACCATTGAGGTAGCCATGACACGAACATTATGAGCAGTAACATAACCGTCTAGTGACAGTCCTGCTTTATCATAAGCAAATGAGATGCAATCTGCTATCCATTTAGAGAGGGTACATTTTGATACTGGGAGACCCAGATGACTACGGTAAAAGAAAATAACAACTGCAAGAATTTACAGTGATCTCGAGTCCTCTGGAGATAAAAAGTCAAGGCACGCTTGCAGTCAAGAGTATGCAGGGTTGCCTCTGTTCTAGACACATGTGGTCTAGGAAAAAACACAGGAATGTAAACTGACTGATTCAAATGAAAAGGAGACACCACCTTTGGGATGAAATGCAGGTGAGTCCTAAGGATGAACTTGCCATGGTGGAACTGGGTATAAGGTGGGTCTGCCACCAGAGCCTGAAGCTCGCTAATGCATCTAGCTGAAATGAACGCAATATAGCTGAAATGAACGCAATAAGGAAGATAACCTTCCATGAAAGAAACTTTAGAGTGGTTGTAGCCAAGAATTCAAAGGGTGGCTTGAGAAGCTGCACTAGAATGACATTGAGATCCCAAGCCACTGGGGTGGTCTGATGGGAGGCTTGGTCAACAAAAGGCCTCTCATAAAGCATGCTACAAGTGGTTGTGAGGAGGTGGGTTGTCCATCCAAGAGATGATTCGAGGCAGCAATTGCACTAAGGTGAACTCTTATCGAGCTGGTCTTGAGACCAGTTGAGGACAGATGGAGGAGATATTGGAGGAGTGCCTCCACTGGAGCCAAGAAATGATTGAGATCCTTCTGGGAACACCAGGTAGAGAATCTATGCCACTTGAAAGCGTATGAATGTCTGGTGGATGGTTTCCTGGAAGCCAACAGGATCTCCTTTACCTCCCGAGTAAGGCTAAGTTCTTGTAATGCTATGCTTTCAGCAGCCAAGCCATGAGATGGAGAGACTGCAGATTGGGATGGAGCAGTGTCCCCTCGTCTTGGGAGAGGAGATCAGGTGCAGATCCAAGTTGCAGAGGTTGAGTCAGACAGACATAGCAGGAGAGGAAACCACTGTTGATGCGGCCAGCGCAGGGCTATGAGGACGATGAAGCCCCTGTCCTCCAGATGCTTGAAAAGCATCTTTGGGATGAGGGGAATGGGAAGGAAAGCATACAGGAGACCTCGACCCCAGTGGAGGTGAAAACATCCACTTGTTGATTGCCCTACATGGAAGTTCTGGTGCAGAAGCATGGGAGCTTGGCATTCTGCAGAGTGGCAAACAGATCTATGCCTGGAGTCCCCCAGGTCTGAAAGATGTAGGAGGTTGTATTCGGATGGAGAGACCATTCGTGGGAAGAAGGATCTGACTCAATTTGTCTGTCAAGACATTTTACTCCCCTGGGAGATACACCGCTTGGAAGTGTATTTGATGAGCAATGGCGAAGGACCAGAGATGAAGTGCCTCCCTGCAGAGGGGCCAAGAGCTTGTTCCATCCTGTTTGTTCACACAGAACATGGCCAACTGATTGTCCGTCTGGACCAGGACCCTGTGAGATCTTAGGTGATCCTGAAACACCCTGAGGGCATTGGAGAAAGCACAAAGCTCCAGTAGATTTATCTGTAGCTGTGACTCCTATTCCATCCAAAGGCCCTGTGTGAAGAGAATGCCCAAATGTGCCCCCCACCCCATTTGGGGGCATCCATTGTTAGGGTGCAATGATGTGGAGGCATCTGAAAAGGTGATTCTCTGGGGACCACCACCATTGGAGGGATGAGGTAAGAGAGGCAGTGACTTGGATCTTGTCCCTGAGAAGGCCCGAGGCTTGCTTCCATTGGGAGCCAAGTGCCCACTGGATCGTGCACATATGTGATGGGCATATGGGACCACATATACTGTTGAGACCATATGGACTAGAAGCTGCAGAATTTCCGAGGCAGTCAGATGGTCTCTGAGTAGCACTTAGGATGCCAGCTAAATGAGACGAAAACGACAGGGCTTGGGGTAGAAATGCCCTTGACCGTTGAGTGTCTAAGAGAGCTCCTATGAATTCTAGTCTGAGTTGGAAAGAGATGGGATTTTGGAAGATTTATGACAAAGTACAAGTGTTGCAGTACCTGCATGGTATGAAACAGAGACAGGCAAACCTCGTGGGAGGTGCCTGCCTTTATGAGTCAGTCGTCTAAGGGAAGACAAATATCCCCAGAGATCTCAGATATGCAGCTATGACCGCCATGCACTTTGTGAAGACTCTTGGGGCAGAGGCGAGTCCGAAAAGAAGCTCTGCATTGATAGTGTCTTTCTTGAAAGACGAAATGTAGATTATTTCCTGTGTTCTGGATGAATGAGGAGGTAGGGAAGAAGGGTCCCTAGGGGAGACCATCTTGAACTTCTCATGGACTAGAAACTTGTTTAGATTTCTGAGGTCCAGAACGGGCCTGTACCCTCCGTTCTTCTTTGGTATGAGAAAGTACGGAGGGTAGAAACCCATTCCCTGCTGAGGTGTGGGAACTTCCTCTATAGCACGCTGTGAGAGAAGAGAAGTCACCTCCTGCAGCAGGTGAGCGGTGAGAGGGGGTCAACTATGATATTCCCCTACCAGGGTGGAGGGGGGCAGGGTGAGAAGAAGTCTGTACCCTTCCTTCACTATGATTAGAGTCCACTGCTCTGAGGTGATGAGATGCCACCTGTGGACATAATGACAGAGTCTGCCTGCTATGTGGTGTGGGTGGGGGACCTCCAGAGGCAGGGTGGCTATGTTCTCTAGGAAGCAGTAAAAAATCAGATGCAAATTGTGCCTGTGGCGCTGGCTGAGCCTTAGGCACCTGTGGTTTATTCTGCTTGGGAGGCTGTTGCCTCTTCTGAGGATTCTGAGCCTGGTGTTGAGAAGCAGGAATAGAAAAGGTTTTCTTAGTTCCTTTTTCTTGGGTCCCCTACTTTTTTTCTGTATTAGTGGGCTGATTATTTGAAGTTTATTTCTTTATTTCATTATATGGTGCTTTTGATGTTTACTTTACTGTTTCACTTATTTGTGACAGCGTATTTAAAATGGCTACATAAAAAATTTAAAAAAGAAAAAGGTTTTCTTTGCAGTGCCTTTTTCCTAGCAGGGTTGGCTGTAGTTCTAGACAGACAGTCTATTTAGAGTGGTATTCTCAGACTCCAACTGAGAAGCTTTATCCTGGTCTTTACCAAAAAGGTTTTCACCTGTGCAGGGTATATTGCCCAGTTTATCTTGAACCCACTGCTCAAGATCTGAGGCTTGCAGCCATGCAATCCTGTGCACACCGATGCAGATTGCCATGGCTCTGCTAGTGCACGTAAATGCATTGAAGGTTGCTCTGTTAAACTTTGAGATTTTCTGAGCATGCTTGACTAGAGCAAGATAGTCACCTCTCATCATCTGGAAGAAGAGGGGACATGGCCTTAAGATCCTTGAGTAACATACCCACATAGAGTTGGTAAGAGTTTATCCTGGCAGAAAACATGGATGTCTGAGAAAATTGATGCCCAAAAGCATTGAGGGTTCTCAATTCTCTACCCGAGAGTTAGAAGAATGTGTCTTAGAACTCCTAATTCGATACATCGCCAATTCCACCACCATGGAATGGTGGGGGAAGTTGCATCTTTTGGAAGCCGGGACTTTCTGGTACTTTGTACATAGTATCGAAGGGAGTCTCCCACATCCAGAGACTAAGATTCATGGAGAATGTGGTGAATCGGTAGGGTGGCCACCTCCTTAGGAGCTGTTGGGTACTGGAGGATCTCCAATTTCTCTGCTTTGGGCTCTTTCTTGGATGTTACTGTTATGGAGAGACCTTTAGCTAGGTCTCGAATAAACTCCTGGAAAGACATGTCCTCTGGAGGGGACATGCACCATTCCAGTGAAGGAGAGGGCTAGGCCGGCACTTTGTAGTCTTCGGGAATCAAAAGACTCGTCATTGAAAGCTTCCGATTCGGAGGACTCGAAGTATCGGCGGGAATGATGCGCTCTATGTTAGAGAGGGCATTGAGTCAGAAAGGATTAAAGTTTTGCAGGGAACAAAATTTGCTGTAGAATCTCTATGGATTGAAATTCCATTTATGAAGGGGAAGGTGATGGCAGTTGGAGTATACTATCGACCGCCTGGCCAGAATGAACAAATGGATGATGAAATGCTCAAAGAAATCAAGGAAGCTAACAAAAGTCACAACAGAGTAGTAATAATGGGTGATTTCAATTACCCCGGTATCGACTGGGTCAGTGTCACAGCAGGACAAGCTAAAGAGATAAAGTTTCTAGATGGAATAAATGACTGCTTCTTGGAGCAGCTGGTTCATGAACCGACCAGAGGGGAAGCCATACTGGACCTAGTCCTTAGTGGAACGCCAGATCTGGTGCAAGAAATAAGGGTGTTGGGACCACTTGGCAATAGTGATCATAGTATGATCATGTTTGATTTAATTAGTGGAGGACAGAGAGTAAAGGCATCCACAGTACTACCTTTTAACTTTCAAAAGGGAGACTATGATAGAATGAGGAATATAGTTAGGAAAAAACTAAAAGGAGCAGTTCCAAAGGTTAAAGACTTACAGCAAGCTTGGGTGTTATTTAAAAATACTATCCTCGAAGCCCAGACCAGCTGTATTCCACGCATTAGGAAAAGTGGAAGAAAGTCCAAAAAACTGCCAGCATGGTTTAAAGGTGAGGTCAGAGAGGCTGTTGCTGCCAAAAAAGCAACCTTCAGGAAATGGAAAAAAGAGCCAAATGATGAAAACTGGAAACAGCACAAGCACTGGCAAGTAAAATGCAAAGCATTGATAAGGCAGGCAAAGCAGGAATTTGAGAAGAAACTTGCTACGGAAGCAAAAACACGAAATAAAGATTTTTTCAAGTACATTCGTAGCAAAAGGCCTGTGAGAGAGTCAATTGGACCATTAGATGATAGAGGGGTAAAAGGGGCAGTAAGAGGAAACAAGGCTATAGCAGAGAGACTGAATGAATTCTTTGCTTCGGTCTTTACTGAGGAAGATGTAGGGATGTTACCCAAGACTGAAGTGGTATTTAAAGGTGATACTGCAGAGGAATTGAGAGAAATATCGCTACACCGGGAAGATATATTACAACTATTTGATAAACTGAATAGTAGCAAATCACCTGGACCGGATGGTATACATCCCAGAGTGTTGAAAGAACTGAAATATGAGATTGCAGACCTGCTATTGGTAATCTGTGAACTTTCATTAAAATCATCTGTAATACCTGAAGATTGGAGGGTCGCCAACGTAACACCAATTTTTAAAAAGGGTTCCAGGGGTGACCCAGGAAATTACAGACCGGTGAGCCTGACGTCAGTACCAGGGAAAATGGTAGAAACCATCATAAAGAACAAAATTACACAGCATGTAGATAGTCATGGCCTAATGGGAGACAGCCAACATGGCTTTAGACAAGGAAGATCTTGTCTTACTAATCTATGTTTTTTTGAAAGTGTGCATAAACAGGTAGACAAAGGTGAGTCGGTTGATATAGTGTATCTGGACTTTCAGAAAGCTTTTGACAAAGTCCCCCATCAGAGACTTTTGGCGAAGCTAAAAAGTCATGGGATAAGAGGCAGTGTACTATTGTGGATCGAGAACTGGTTAAAAGATAGAAAGCAGAGGGTAGGGCTAAATGGCCAATATTCCCAATGGAAAAAGGTGAATAGTGGAGTACCCTAGGGATCTGTACTGGGTCCGCTGCTTTTTGACATATTCATAAATGACCTGGAAAAGGGAATAACTAGTGAGGTTATCAAATTTGCAGATGACACAAAACTGTTTAAAGTTGTTAAAACCCAAGAGGATTGTGGAAAACTGCAGGAGGATCTGGATAAATTGGAAGACTGGGCATCCAAATGGCAGATGAAATTTAATGTGGACAAGTGCAAAGTTATGCACCTAGGAAAGAACAACCCACACTATAGTTACACGATGCAAGGCTCCACATTAGAAACCACCACCCAGGAAAAAGATTTAGGAGTCATCGTGGATAACATGTTAAAACCCTCCGCCCAGTGTGCAGCGGCGGCCAAGAAAGCAAATAGAATGCTAGGTATCATAAGGAAAGGGATGGAGAATAAAACAAAGGATGTTATGATGCCTCTGTATCGCTCCATGGTACGACCGCACCTTGAATATTGTGTGCAATTCTGGTCACCGTATCTTAAAAAGGACATAGCGTTATTAGAAAAAGTACAGAGAAGAGCCACCAAATTGGTGAAGGGGATGGAAGGCTACTCCTATGAAGAGAGGCTAAGAAGGTTAGGGCTCTTTAGACTGGAGAAGAGACGGCTGAGGGGAGATATGATAGAGGTCTATAAATTAATGAATGGAGTGGAACGGATAAACGTGGATCAATTGTTTACGCTATCAGAGTATAGAAAGACTAGGGGACATGTAATGAAGCTACAGGGTAAACTATTTAAGACAAATAAGAGAAAATATTTTTTCACTCAACGTGTAATCAAACTCTGGAATCTGTTACCGGAGGATGTGGTAAGGGCTGTTAGTATAGCTGGGTTTAAAAAAGGTTTGGACAAGTTCCTGGAGGAAAGGTCCATAAACCACTATTAAAAAGGGACCCAGGATATCAATGCTTGACCCAGTACAAGCATTGTGGAACCTGTGTCTTTTGGTGATATTGCTAGGTACGTATGACCTAGATTGGCCACTGTTGAAAACAGGATACTGGGCTTGATGGACCTCGGTCTGACCCAGTATGGCATGTCTTATGTTCTTATGATGCTCCTGCTCCGCTAAGTGCCAATACCGGTTAATGTTGGTATCAGGATGGGGGATCTGTGTGGATGAGCTCTGGTACAGAGAATGGACTCGAGGGCAGGCATGGGTGGCAGTGAACCCAGAGACATGTAATCCCATAGCAGTTTGCATCGGTACCGACATCGGTATCAGTGTCAGCGATACAGCTGGTAATATTTTGATCGGAACCGAAGATGCCAATAGAGCTGCCAAGCTCCGCTCGATGGCCAGGATACGCTGATCCATGGAGCTCGCTAATGCTTGGCTATTGGTACCGGGAACTTGTGTTACTGTCCCAGAACATGGCACCAGGAGCTCTCCTGAGGTGGAGGCCTTGGGAGCATCCTGGAACCCCTCAATGACTTTGGAGGACAGGTTCTCCGCCGGGGCTGTTTGGCTGGCTGATCTATCTCCATGGCAATGCTCAAGGCATCTCGATGCTTTGAAAGAGATCTACCCTTGGAAGGATGATCTGTCTTTGAAGAAGACTTGTGCTTCGATACCTGAGATCCTTGAGAGGAAGACTATGCCCTCGATGTCAATGCCAAAGAGACCCCATCCGAGGCAAAGAGTTCCAAACTTTGTGGCTTGCTTCTGCAGGCCTCTCTTGGTCATCTTTTTACAAGGAGACAGTTTAATGGCTGGTGGTTGGGCCTGAAGCATTTTAAACACTAGTTGTGCGTGTTGGTAGCCGGAATGGTACTGCCACATTTAGAACATTTTTTAAAACCTCTAGCTGGTTCCTCCATAGTGTCAGTAGACAGTATGGTAGGCTTAAGGCCCAAATAAAGTCTCTTCTACTTCTGTATTTTTAATTTTTTTATAAGAAAGAAAGAAAGAAAGGAAGAATCAAGGAACCGACAATGAGACACGGTTCTGGCGTCGACGGAAAGGCAGATGCTAACCACAAAAAAAGACTAAAATAATTTTCTGCGGTGATGGGATTTGCTTCCTGCTGGCTTTGTGGAAAATGAAGAACTGAGGAGGCAGAGTTGGGAAGGCAGGAAGGCAGCTACGTAGGCACAGTGGGATGCTCCCAAAGGCTTTCCTATTAGATGTTGGGGAGCGTTCCCGCATGGGCTGTATGTACTGGCATCACCCATATGTGAAGACTACATTCCTGCTTGTTCCTGGAGATACACACTTACCACACTCTCTACAATTCCATCTCCCTTCCCTCTCCCAAAGTATTAGAGAACTATGAAAGTATTTAAAGTGATAATTCCCTTTACCTGTATTTGTCTCTTGGTCTGCTGATGCCGTCTGCAGAGTTCCTCATTTTGTTTGGTGTCGTTTTCAATAGAAAGCAAACGCTGCACAAATGCAGACAATTGTGCTGTTTTGTTTTCAACCTCTTTCTCCAGGGCACTTAAGAAAAATGAAAACAATCTGTTAATCAAGCTGAGAATATTTTCAATTGTTTTGGTCTTCATATCTATAGTGGGTTTGCAGAACACTGTATAATCCTGCCACAGAACAAATTTGATAAAAAGTTAATTACTTTTTTTGAGAAGTACTTAAGAACTTTTGACTATATAGACTATTAATTAACCCAAGACATTTAATGGATTCTACCCCCTTTGACAACTAAAGTTCAAGTTAAGCAATTTTCAAACTATTGTTTTCTTAAGCTAATGTTGCCCCTAACACTACAAACTTCAACCAGTGGTGTCAATCTCCAGTATAACACAAAATAAAATAAAATAATCTGCCATAGCTTCTTATACCGTTAAATGTATAGATGTGACTCCAATGAGTGGTAAATCTGCTTGTCCTCAGATAAGTCCAATTTAGATTATTTTTTTCTCTGAAGTGACTTACCTGGGTGCACATATACACTAAAACAGCATAGCCTAGCTCTTTAAATGCATTAAAATCTAGTCAGAATATAGTTTCAAATTCTATAAATAAATTATGTTTGGGGTGAACAAAAATGTGTGTTTTCTTATATTTATATTCTGAGACAATGGGACATGTTTTTACTGAAGGTCAATAAGCATTAATGAATGTTAGCACGAGCTAAGTCCTGCAGTAACAAAGCATGCGGTGAAATTAGATCTTACTTGCTAATTTTCTTTCCTTGAGTCTCTCCAGTCCAGTCCAGACACATGCGTTATGCCCCTTCACCACCAGATGGAGACTGAGGAGCACAGGCTTTGATGATATCACTCTATAAGGGCTCTGTGCACATTCTCTCGCACCAGAATTCTATTAACAAAGCAGACTCCACAAGAGATATGTCAAAGTTATACCAGAATAAGTATCAAACTTAACCAATTTGAATTAGCTGAGAACATTTGGCGATAGCTCCCCAGAGAAAAACCAGTAACTTCTTGAGCAAATCGTGCTTGTAGTGAAGAAAAAGTAGAAGAGACAGAGGGAAGTAGACCTGGATTAAACTTCCACATGCCAGAAATTATTTGTTATATCCGTCTCATATAGCAGAACAGACAAGATCATGGGCGGGTCCTGGACTGAACTGGAGAGACTCAAGAAAAGAAAATTAACAGGTAAGATCTAATTTTACCTTCCTTATTGTCCCTCCAGTCCAATCCAGACGCATGGAATGTACCAGAACAGTACTCAACTATGGGAGGGACCCGCGAGCCCGGTTTGCAACACTCGCGCTCCAAACTGTGCCCCCTGTCTAGTTTGCACATCAAGGCAGTAATGATGCACAAATCTATGAAGCGACGACCAAGTCACCAACTTACAGATGTCTACCAGAGGGATGAGTACATTTAGCTCATGACTCCGCTTGTGCGCTAGTAGAGAGCGCCCTCAAACCAAGAGGAAATGGCCTATTCTTGAGCATGTACGCAGATGCAATAGCCTCCTTCATCCACCGTGCAAAGGAAAACTTTGAGTGTGCCTGACCCCTACAGGGACTTGCAAATGGAACAAAAAGATGGTCTGACGCGCTGAAGGACTAAGTATGTTTCAAATACTGACGCAGGGCTCTGCGAATGTCTAACCAGACTCGAATTCCTGGTCCCCTCCTGAAAAAAATGGCAGAGTAATCAGTTGGTAAGATGGAATGTAGAAATCACCTTAGGCAAAAAGGATGGAACCGGTCTCAAAATTACCTTCTCTTTAGATATCAGAAGAAAGGGTTCCCCTGCAGGACAAGGTTTGCAACTTCAAAATCCTCCCAGTCAAAGCTATGGCCACCAGAAAAACAACCTTCAAAGTGAGATCTTTAAGTGAAGCCATGCTCAGAGGCTCAAATGGAGGACAAGTCAGAGCTCACAAGACAGACAACTATTTAACTGCCATGAGAAAAGGAACGACGTTTAACTCAGACGCTTGCTTATGGTGCTGAATTTTTGTTCGATGTAAACCGCGCTGATGCCAAAGAGTGCGGTATATAAGAGATGTAAATAAATAAAATAAATAAATAAAAATAAACTGTGTACGCAATCATGGTAACAAGCCAAAGCAGCCACCTGAACCCTCAAGGAATTCCAAGACAAGCCATTCTCCAGGCTAACTTGCAAAGAGGCCAACAAATCCAGCACAGAGGCAGAGAGTGCTCGAAGCCCCTTCTCCTAGCACCAGGCTTCAAATACACACCAAACCCTAACATAGGACAACAACATGGACCTCTTTTGGACTCGAAGTAAGGTGGATGTGACCTGTGAGGAGTAGACCCTCTTTTTCAAACTAGCCCTTTCAAGAGACAGGCTGTAAGGGAGAATTGATCCACTTGCAGCACGAGAATCAGACCCTGAGACAGAAGATCGGGAATCAGTGGAAGCCGCCATGGAACGGCTGCTGATAGGCGCATTAAGTCCACATACCACAGTCGATGAGGCCAGTCAGGAGCTACCAGAATCACCCATCCTCTGTGCACCTCCATCCCCTGCACCAAGCAACATATTAGAAGCCACAGTGGAAAAACATACAGCAAGCTATTGCACAACCATCACTGCGCTAGAGCACCCCTTGGACATTGGTTCCCTTCTGCAGATGAAGAATTGGTCTACTCTGGCACTGGAGGACAACGCCATCAAATCCATTGAAATGATAAAGCGGTATATAAAACTGTTAAATAAATAAATAAAACAGCTGTCCCTAGTGCTGAACAATTTGGAAAAACACCAACCCCTTGAGACACCGCTCTGCCAGGTCCAGGTGGTGATGGCTGAGGAAGTCTGCCTACACGTTTTCCTTTCCTGCCACATGAGCAGCCGACATAGCTTGCAGATTGATCTCTGTCCAACGGAGAAGAAGAGAGGTTTCTGCTGCAAGTGTTGCACTGCCCGTGCCGCCTTGATGATTTATATATGCCACTGTGGTTGCATTGTCTGAGACGATCCTGACCTTGTTGTGCTGCAGCAGCGGGAAGTAGTACTGCAGGACTAGAAAAACAGCTCTCATCTCTAGGTGATTTATGGACCGAGAGCTTTTCTCCAGCAACCACTGTCCCCTCAGTTACTTTATTTTGACAGTGTGAGCCCCACCCTGACAGGCTTGCATTGGTTGGCGACTACTACCCACTCGGGTGGTTAAAGTGGCATCCCCGCCTGCAGTTTCAGTCTGTCCAGCCACCAATGCAGGCTGGCTTTTATCTGGGCACATCAATTTCTTTGATAGCGAATGCCTTTGTGGGGACCATCAGGTCAAGAGTGCTCCCTGCAACGGCTGCATATCAGCTCTGGCCCAGAGTACCAGATCCAGGGTCACTTCCATGGACCCCAGCAATTGCAGATAGTGCCATGCGGTTGGGGGGGGGGGGGTCGCATCCAGCAGAACTTTTGGATGAGACTGAAAAGTTTCTTGGCCCAGTCCTCCGGAAGGAAACCCCGCCCCCCCTCTATATTGAACTGAGCCCCTAAATAACTCAGCTGTTGCAAGAGAACTAAGGAGCTCTTGCTGAAGTTGATCACTCAAATGACACTTTGCAAAAAGACTACTACATGATGCGTCATCTCTCAACTCTCCTGAGTGGACTTTGCCCTTATTAACCAATTGTCGAGATATGGATGGATCATAATGCTTTGCCAACAAAGAACTGCTGCCACTATCACCATTACCTTCATGAAAGTGCATGGTGTCATGGCTAAACCGAACGGCTAGGCCATGAAATGAAAATGTCTCATCAGAACTGTGAACCGAAGAATTGGAGATCTGGCTAAATGGGAATATGAAGATAAGCTGTGGTGAGATCTAGCAAATTTATTTATTTTATTTTATTTATTTACATTCTCTTATATATTGCGCTATTCTGCATCAGTGCGGTTTACATTGAACAAACTGAAATTACATTGAACAGGGCATTATAACTTGGAGATAACTATTTTACAGGGAACATGGGCTATGGAGGGTTAAGTGGCTTGCCCAAGACCACAAGGAGCACCTGTGGGACTAGAAACCCGTGTCTTTCCGGCCCGAGGTTGCTGTACTCTAGTGGGATTTGAACCCCCGACCTTTCGGCCTGAAGTACCTTGCCCCAACCCATTAGGCCACTCCTCCACTCCACAAGCAAAATCAAAAACTCGCCCTTTCGCACCGCTACCATCACTGACCGCAACATTTCCATACAAAAATGAGGAACCCGCAGTGCTTGATTGTCCCTCTTAAGGTCCAGAACTAAACAAAAAGAACCTTCCTTCTTGGGCACCATGAAATAAATCGAGATCAGACCTTGACCATGTTGTTTTGCAGGCACGTCGACCACGCCTGTAACTGGATCAACCTCTCGAGCGTGTTGGCTACCGCTCTGACCTTGGCTAGGGCCTTACAGAGGGATAACAAAAAGGTGTTGGAGAGAGGGTGAGCCAATTCCAGGGCACAGCTGTCGCACACCACTTCCAAAACCTATTGATATAACCTAGACCCAAGTGAAGTAAAAGGTTTGAAGCAGAACTCTGAAGAGAGAAACCTTCGCCTGAGCCCCCTTGTTTCATTAGGGCTTCTTGGATGCACTTGCCCCCGTTGAATAGAAGCCACTACCTGTTCCTCTACTGCCTCGAAAACGATGCCCCCTGCATGGGTAGCGATTTCTTTGGAAAGGGGCAAAGCGGACCACGTGAAAATCTCTGTACTGGTCCCCGTTTTCAGTTTATCCCTGGGAAGTCTAAGCACTTTAGACTCGCCCATGTCATAAGAACATAAGAACATAAGATATGCCATACTGGGTCAGACCAAGGTCCATCAAGCCCAGTATTCTGTTTCCAACAGTGGCCAATCTAGGTCATATGTACCTAGCAGTTTCCCCAAGGGACACAGGTTCCACAATGCTTGTATTGGTTCAAGCATTGATATCCTGGGTCCCTTCTTAATAATGGCTTATGGACCTTTCCTCCAGGAACTTGTCCAAACCTTTTTTAAACCCAGCTACACTAACAGCCTTTACTACATCCTCCGGTAACAAATTCCAGAGTTTGATTACACGTTGAGTGAAAAAATATTTTCTTTTATTAGTCTTAAATAGTTTACCCTGTAGCTTCATTGCATGTCCCCTAGTCTTTCTATATTCTGATAAGGTAAACAATCGATCTACGTTTACCCGTTCCACTCCGCTCATTAATTTATAGACTTCTATCATATCTCCCCTCAGCCGTCTCTTTTCCAGGTTAAAGAGCCCTAACCTTTTTAGCCTTTCTTCATAGGAGTATCCTTCCATCCCCTTTACCATTTTGGTGGCTCTTCTCTGAACCTTTTCTAATAACTCTATATCCTTTTTAAGATACGGCGACCAGAATTGCACACAATATTCAAGGTGCGGTCTCACCATGGAACGATATAGAGGCATTATAATATCCTTTGTTTTATTTTCCATTCCTTTCCTTATCATACCTAGCATTCTATTTGCTCTCTTGGCCGCTGCTGCACACTGGGCCGAGGGTTTTAACATGGTATCCACAATGACGCCTAAATCTTTTTCCTGGGTGGTGGTTCCTAATGTGGAACCTTGCATCGTGTAACCATAGTTTTGGGTTGTTCTTCCCTAGGTGCATAACCTTGCACTTGTCCACATTAAATTTCATCTGCCATTTTGATGCCCAGTCTTCCAATCTATCAAGATCCTCTTGCAATTTTCCACAATCCTCTTGGGTTTTAACAACTTTAAATAGTTTTGTGTCATCTGCAAATTTGATAACCTCACTCGTTATTCCACTTTCCAGGTCATTTATGAATATGTCAAAAAGCAGCGGACCCAGCACAGATCCCTGGGGTACACCACTATTCACCTTTCTCCATTGGGAAAATTGGCCATTTAGCCGTACCCTCTGCTTTCTATCTTTTAACCAGTTCCTGATCCACAATAGTACACTGCCTCCTATCCCATGACTCTTTAGTTTTGCCAAAAGTCTCTCATGAGGGACCTTGTCAAAGGCTTTCTGAAAGTCCAGATACACAATATCAACCGACTCACCTTTGTCCACCTGATTATTCACTCCTTCAAAAAAACATAACAGATTAGTAAGACAAGATCTTCCTTGTCTAAAGCCATGTTGGCTGTCTCTCATTAGTTCATGACTATCTACATGCTGAATAATTTTATTCTTTATGATGGTTTCTATCATTTTTCCCGGTATTGACGTCAGGCTCACCGGTCTGTAGTTTCCCGGATCACCCCTGGAACCCTTTTTAAAAATTGGTGTTACATTGGCGATCCTCCAATCTTCAGGTATTAGAGATGATTTTAATGATAGTTCACAGATTACTAATAGCAGGTCTGCAATCTCATATTTCAGTTCTTTCAATACCCTTGGATGTATACCATCCGGCCCAGGTGATTTGCTACTCTTCAGCTTATCTAATAGTTGTAATACATCTTCTCGATGTATCGATATTTCCTTCAATTCTTCTGCACCTTTAAATACCACTTCAGTCATGGGTAACATCCCTACATCTTCCTCAGTAAAGACTGAAGCAAAGAATTCGTTCAGTCTCTCCGCTATCGCCTTGTCGCCTCTTAGTGCTCCTTTAACCCCTTTATCATCTAATGGACCAACTGACTCTCTCACAGGTTTTTTGCTACGAATGTACTTGAAAAGGTCTTTACTTCGTGTTTTTGCTTCTGCAGCAAGCTTCTTCTCAAATTCTCCCTTTGCCTGCCTTATCAATGCCTTGCATTTGACTTGCCAGTGCTTGTGCTGTTTCCAGGTTTCGTTTGGCTCTTTTTTCCATTTCCTGAAAGATGCTTTTTTGGCAACAACAGCCTCTCTGACCTCAACTTTAAACCATGCTGGCAGTTTTTTGGACTTCTTTCCACTTTTCTTAAAGCGTGGAATACAGCTGGTCTGGGCTTCCAAGATAGTATTTTTCAACAACAGCCAAGCCTGATGTACGTCTTTAACCTTTGCAACTGCTCCTTTTAGTTTTTTCTTGACTGTTTTCCTCATTTTATCATAGTCTCCCTTTCGAAAGTTAAAAGGTAGTACTGTGGATTTCCTTACTATCCCTCCTCCACTAATTAAATCAAAGGCGATCATGCTATGATCACTATTGCCAAATGGCCCCAACAACCTTATCTCTTGCACTAGATCTGGTGTTCCACTAAGGATTAGGTCTAATATGGCTTCCCCTCTGGTCGGTTCATGAACCAGTTGCTCCAAAAAGCAGTCATTTATTTCATCTAGGAACTTTATCTCCCTAGCATGTCCTGACGTGACACTGACCCAGTCGATACCGGGGTAGTTGAAATCACCCATTATTATTACTGTGCTGTAACTTTTGTTAGCTTCCTTGATTTCTTTGAGCATTTCGGCCAGGCGCTCGATAGTACACCCCCACGGCCATTGCCTTCCCCCTTTTACATGGAATTTCAATCCATATAGATTCTACAGCAGATTTTGTTTCCTGCAAAACTTTAATCCTTTCTGACTCAATGCCCTCTCTAACATAGAGAGCAACCCCTCCACCAATTTGATCAGCTCTATCATTACGATATAGTTTGTACCCAGGTATCACAGTGTCCCACTGGTTGTCGTCCTTCCACCATGTCTCTGATATTACAATCATATCTAACCTTTCATTTAGTGCTATATATTCTAACTTTCCCATCTTATTTTTTAGACTTCTAGCATTTGCATACAAGCATTTTAGAGAATGTATTTTATCCATATTAATTTGTCTGTTAGACATGAGTAATTTGGGATCTTTAAGCTCTGTCTGCTCCATACTTGAGGGCATTTGGGCTACTTTACTCTTTTGTGGAACCTCTCTGCTTTTGGTAGTATCCTTCAAAGATACCTTCTTCCGAACCATCTGCTCTTGGGCGACTGTCGGCTTTCCCCTAATATCTAGTTTAAAAGCTGCTCTATCTCCTTTTTAAAGGTTAATGCCAGCAGCCTGGTTCCATCCCGGTTAAGGTGAAGCCCATCCCTTCGGAAAAGTCCCTCCTTTCCCCAGAATGTTCCCCAGTTCCTAACAAATCCAAACCCCTCATCTCTGCACCATTGTCTCATCCACGCATTGAGACTCTGGAGCTCTGTCTGCCTTTTGGGTCCTGCGCGTGGAACAGGAAGCATTTCGGAGAATGCGACTCTGGAAGTTCTGGATTTCAACTTCCTACCTAAAAGCCTAAATTTAGCCTCCAGAACCTCCCTACCACATTTTCCTATGTCATTGGTACCAACATGTACCAAGACAGCAGACTCCTCCCCAGCACTATATAAGACCTTATCTAGGTGGCGCGTGAGGTCCGCTACCTTCGCACCAGGCAGGCATGTTACCAGGCGATCCTCACGTCCACCAGCCACCCAGCTATCTACATGCCTAATGATCGAATCACCAACTATAACGGCTGTCCTAACCCTTCCCTCATTCATGGGCACATGGCCCTGGAGAAACTTCCTCGGTGCGAGAGGGTTTTACATCACCTGGAGGACAGGTCCTAGTTACAGGATCACTTCCTGCCACACCAGGGTGATGCTCTCCTGTCATGTGACCTCTCTCCTCCATGGCAACAGGGATGCTGCCAGACTGGAGGTGGGACTTCAGGACTATATCCCTGTAGGTCTCGTCTGTGTACCTCTGTCTGTCTTATGCTTTCCAAGTCTGCTACTTTAGCCTCTAGAGAACGGACTCATTCCCTGAGAGCAAAGAGCTCCTTGCACCTAGTGCACACGTAAGACCTCTCACCAACTGGGAGAAAATCATACATGTTACACTCAATGCAAAAGACTGGAAAGCCCCCATCCCGCTGCTGGACTGCTGTCTGCATCTTAGTTTTAAGTTTGTGTTTAGATCTAAGTTCTTTACTTACTAAGGGTTGCTATGGATATTTATACTAATAAAACTGAACCTAATACGTGTAATATACCTTGTTCACCTGAAGCTTAACTAATCTCAGGTCCTTAGTGTATGACTGATTTGGGTAATGAGCTTCACCTGAGAGCACCTCCTGTCTTTTAAGATGTGTAAGTACCTATAAAGCTACGATTATCCCAGGGGTGGGTGGGAATTAACACTTATTAAAAGAGGGCTGCTACACAGTACCCTGTCTTGTGCTGCTGAGGTAAGCTATATTCTGATTTGATTTAAATTATAGCTCTTAGCTGCTGCTAGGCTCTAACTTCTTATGAAATTTAAAGTACAAGCTCTCTGCTGGGTTCTAAATTTAACCAGAAAGCTCTTTTCTGTGTTGTAAATTTAAGCTAAAAGAACTTTGCTGATGCTAGGCCCTGAGTGACTATTAAATGTAAACTACAAGCTCTCTGCTGGGTTCCAAATGTAACCAGAAAGCTCTCTTCTGTGTTTTAAATTTAAACTAAAAGTACTTTGCTGTTACTAGGCCCTGAGTGACTATTAAATTTAAAGTACAAGCTCTCTGCTGGGTATGAAATGTAACCAGAGAGTTCTCCTCTGTGTTTTAAATGTAAAGTTAAACTGCTGCTACTAGGCCCTGACTGATTTAACAACAATAGTGGATCACAGATTAATTAGCTTTAATACAAAGAATTCCTTTTAGAAAATTACCAGAAGTAAATACTCACAGTTGCAGATCTCCCTCCAGAAGCAACAGTCCCCCTTACCAGTCTTTCAAGACCTTTTCTCCAATGTCTTTTACCAATTTCTCCAGAGCTTCCTTGAAAGCAGCTAGTCTTTGAAAGGATGTCTACAGAATCAAGCTTTGGACGCCACATCTGCCAATTAATTACAAAGCCAGAGAAAACTACGAGAAGATACAACTGACACCATACCTTTTGCTGAAGCACGAACCAAATCATACAATGCATCTGCCGGGTAGGCCGCATCTGACTCTAGCTTAGTTGCCTCCATCACCACCTGTTCTGCTGAATCCGATTTCGGCAAAGTCTGTGCCCATCTCAAACAAGCATGAGCAACATAAGAGCTGCAGATAGCACCTGTAACGCCAGGGCATTTATCTGAAATGCCTGCTTCAACAAAGTTTCCATTTTCTGATCCTGAACTTCCTTCAGAGCAGCCCCCATCTTCTACGGGGATGGTCATCTTTTTGATCACCGCTGTCACTAACGCATCAACCTTTGGCAGCTTGAGAAGATCCTTTTCCTCAGGAGGGATGGAATGTTAACAGAGACAAAGCTCTGCCATCCCGCAGACCAACTTCGGGCACCTCCCATTCACCATCATTCATCTCCTTAATAGCTTTGTGAATGAGAAAGCACATCTGCGGTTTTCGAACACCCTGCAATAAGGGGTCCTGTAAGTCACCCTCCACAACTGGGAACAAATGAAGAATATTAAGGGCAGACAAATCCCCCCAAATGATGTTGGGATCCTCAACTGGAAGGATTTCGCCCTCCTTCAAATCTGGCCCTGCGGACTTTTCCCACAGGTCTAACGGACCTTCTAAGGTATCATCCGATGCCCCAGACCAAACTGCCGCTTGTTCACACCAGGCGTCTTCAGAAACTGGCAATGTTTAGCCAAAGGCTCTCTCGGGGAGGATATTGTGGCCTTGCCAATGCTGATATTAGGTTTCTGAGCAGAAGTATCCACCAAGCCCTGCTTCATGCAGTATGCTTGATGCAACAGCAAAATAAATTCTGAGGAATACGGCAACCCAGTAACATCGCCCCCTGTGTCATCTGCCCCTGACCCCCTCCCCTCCCCAGCAACAGTAATACTAGAATTCTGTCTGCAGGGGATTTCCTCTGTTAGCGCACCTGCTAGGGCTAGGCATGGCTGCCATTCCTGCAAAAACTACAGGATCACAAAGCTGAGGAGACGTCTGTACTGTTTGGTCTAAATGCCCTGTAGTGGGCCCCTCCGTAGCAGGATTTCCCTCTTCAGCCCCTTTGGGTTGTTTTCCCACTCGTTTTCATGTTGTACTGCCTCGCTTCGTGATTTCCTGGTCCTGGTCTCATCTCCGGTGCTGAATCAAACACCATGCAGGCAACCCCCACTCGCCAACACAGCTTCTCACAGTTCACATCCAAATGGTCTCACAGCTGAGGAAAAATGAAAATAAAGCACTACCTGAAAGACTGAGTTGAGGGCAAAAAAAGTCAGAAAAGGAAAAACAGACAGTTGCAGCACCGAGCTCTGTTCCCTCTCCCCCCTAACACTTCCGTTGCCTTAGTGTCTTTTTTTTTTTAACAAGACAGACATTCAATTTAAAGTGCTGGGGTACTTCCAACCCAGGGAGGGGAGACCACCAGAGCACTCATACACTTACTGAAATTAACGAGAGAAGACTATTCTGTGAGGGAGGGACCAGGACCACCCAGTTTTGCACCCCAGAAAAAAGGGGCCAATACTGACTTAACAGTATTGGTTCTCCATGGAGGCACCAACCCTTTTTTCTCTGATGTCAACAGCAAGAGCCAAGCTCTTTCCTTTGACAATTCTTTGCACTTTTTTAGGCTAGTGGAGTCCAGAATGCACAGAAGCTTTTCACCGTCTTCTGGAGACTGAGAAATACTGGAGAGAGGATGTGCACAGAACCCTCAAAGTCTGTGCTCCTCAGTCTCTATTTTCTGGTGAAGGGGCATAATCCATGCTTCTGGACTGGAGGAGCGATAAGGAAGTTCATGTTAACACCTGTTAACCTTTAGTAAACACACTACTATATTTTATTTGCTGGCCATAAGCATTTGCAATACAAAGAACAAGATCTCTTTTGCAAAATGATTTTATTTATTTATTTAACAATTCTTATATACCGCACTATTTGTTATCAGTGCGGTTTACATTTAACAAAGAATACTCAGATCAGATAAGACTAATTGAGTTTACATTATAACAGGGAAGATAACTTGGAAAACATTTATTTATTTATTTTATTTATTTATATTTCTTATATACCGCGCTATTATAATCAGTGCGGTTTACATTTGAAACAGAACATACAAGAATGTAAGCAAGTTACATCAAGTTTTTTACATTGAACAGGGAATGTAAACATGGAGTAAAAACGAGGGAGCAACTATGTACATATTATAAAATTATAATGCTCTTACAGATAAATAAATATGACCTTTGTCTAGAGGGTTGGCTAGATGGTCAAGGAGATCAGTGGGAGAGATAGTGGTTAGCCATTATCTACAGGAAGATGATCTGAGGGACGGGTTAGGCAGGGAGGTGAGGTGGGGGCCTTGTAAATGTCGGAAATGCTGTCAGGATAATATTGTAGGAACAGGTGATGTTTGAGGGCTTTACAGAATAGTGCCAAATTTGAGCTGGCCCGGATTTCTGCTGGGAGGGCGTTCCATGCCATAGGTGCAGCAATGGAGAAGGCTCTACTTGCTGTTGATTTCTTACATTTTACCAACACTTTTGGGACTTCAAGTTTATTCAACAAAGTAGATCTCCTAGTTCTATTGTCTGGTGTGCTGTTGAGGAGATCGCTGATGGGTGTGTGAGTAAGATTCTTACATGCCTTGAACGTCATGACAAGAGCCTTGAAGTGGATTCTGGCCCGCAGCGGGAGCCAGTGTAGGTTCTTTAGAACTGGCGTTATGTGGTCTGATCTTGAAAGCCCTGACAGTGCCCTTGCAGCTGAGTTCATGGCAAGGCGTAACGGGTTAAGAGTCGATTGTGGGAGTCCCAGTAGGATAATGTTGGCAAAGTCAAGGTGTGGGATGACTAAGGCTTGGAAAATTGAGCGGTAGTCAGGGAAATCAAGCAGTGGGCAGAGATGGCGTAGTGATCGGATCTTGTGATAGATTGCTTTAGCTGTGTTTGTAACATGTGCTGACATGTCAAGCCGCTGGTCGAGGGTGATGCCCAGGTAGCGAATTGTAGATTTGGACTTTAGTTCAATGTTATTGACTAGAAGAGAGGGAGGTGGCGTGAACCTCTGGTTCCGTGAGATGAATAGTACATCTGTTTTACCATGGTTAATGCGGAGATTTTGAGAGAGGAGCCAATCTGCTACAGCTTCAAAACATCTTATAATTGGAGTAAAATCTGGTTGATCGATTTTAAATTGAAGGTACATTAAGATGTCATCTGCATATGCAAGGCATTGGACATTGAAGGAGCGGATTAAAGCGCAAAAGGGCTGCATGTATATATCAAACATTAATGCCGAGAGGGAGGAACCCTGGGGTACCCCTTGCTTTAGTGAGAATGGTTCGGAGGTTTTGGAACCTGCTCTGACTTGTTGCGATCTGTTACATAAATAGGATTCGCACCATGATAGCGCTGAGCCTTGCAGACCTTTATCTTTGAGGCGATCTAGAAGTGTTTCGTGGTTCACTGAATCAAAGGCAGCTGCTATGTCTAAAAAAATGAGGACGAATCCATGGTTGATATTGTCAGTTCCTGTGATTAGGTTGTTGAAGAGGGTTGTGAGGATGGTGTCCACTCCGTGAGCTTCCCTGAAGCCGTGTTGGGATGGGTCCAGTGGCGCGACTATCAACATGGTGTTGGATTTGCCGTTGGACTACCTTCTCCATAATTTTGGCAAGCAGTGGAATGCTCGAGATTGGCCGGAATGACTCAACTTTAGATGGATCAAGTTTACTATTCTTTAACAGAGGGCGGATTGAAGTGTTTTTTAAGCTTTGAGGGAAGGATCCTGTTATGAATGATTGATTCAAAATTCTGCATATAAATGGACTGAGGTCATGGCGCAATTCTTTAATCCAACTAGCAGGGCAGGGATCATTGGGGGCAGTGGTGAGGTTAATAGATGTGATATCTGCAATTTCTTTGTTGGATACATTGGAAAATGATAGTAATGGGGTTGGTTGTGGAAGTCCGTGGGAGGTATGAAATATGGATGTTTTCATGTTGTCCTTGGTTTGTATCATCTTAGATTGAAGGTAGGTAGAATAGTCTTGCGGCTGGGGCAAGGTTGATTGGGCTAGTGCTGGATCGCCGGTTAGTGACTTCACTATGTTAAATAGGTCATGAGGTTTGTTAAGTGATCGCTTTAGTAGTTCAGAGTAATACAACTTTCTTTTTTCCATGGTTTGTCTTCGGTGGTTTTGCAGGTGCGTGGAGTATGCACTAAGAGCCTCAGGAGTCCGAGTGTGGCGCCACTGTCTCTCTAGTTTACGTAGCTGGAGGAGCGATGTTCGCAGATCCAGAGAGTACCATGGTGCGTGATCGCGTTTCGCTTGGTTTGTGTTGACGGATGATAGGCAGGAGGCAGCTCTAAGGGTGTCGTCCGAATTGGAAACCAGTTCATCTGGATCGAGAGAATTGTTGGTGAGTAGAGGTAGGATCTTCTCGAGAGCCGTATCCTTAACAAGTGGTCGAAAGCGTGTTGTCACGGTTCTAGTGGGGGCGTGTGTTTTGGTGCTGGAAATGCCAGGATCGTTGGTGGGTATGTGAAATAGGAGTAAATGATGGTCGGACCAGGGTACAGGTGTTATGGAGAGTAGCAAACTCTGGGAGGTGTTGATAGCGGTCTGTGGTATGAAGATCAAGTCAAGTGTGCCACCTTTGTTATGAGTAGGGGAGTTGATAAGTTGCGTGTAGCCCAGCTCATTCATTGCGTCGAGGAATGCTGTCGAATGTGTATCATGTAGGGATGGCAGGTTGAAATCTCCCATCAGGACATTTAGGGTGCGTGGGTTAGCGGAGTTGCAAGCTAAGTCGATTATTGACGGGAGGTCATCTGGTGATGCAGTTGGTGCTCGGTATAAAAGATTTATTGAACAGTGTTCATTTGATATGGATATTATATCCAGGTAGGTTGAGCTGATAGAATTCTTTAGAGTAAATTGAAGATCGGATTTAGCAAAAATGAGTGTTCCACCTCCTCTCTGGTGGGACCTATGGCAGGCAAAGGTTGAATAACCGGGTGGTAACATCAGGTTGATTAGAGCATTATCATGATCGGATAACCAAGATTCTGTTATCATTAGAATATCGAGATCATGTAGGGTTATAAGGTCATTGACAGCTGGCCATTTTGAGCGTGTTGATCTGGCATTGATAAGTGCACATTTAAGTAACTGTTGGTAATTGCATTTCTCAGTTTGGATCCTTTTTAAATCTTGTAAAGGGATGTGTAGGAGGTGGGGATGAAGGGCACTGGCTTTTGTTGAATGTTGACGAGGATTCTCAGACCATCTTCTGCTATAGTTAAAGAGGATTGGGATATGCTTGATATCAGGATTGAGGGCCTGTAATAGGTTGGGGGCCCAGGCGGAGAGGAGGAAGAAGAATAAGGATAAGGAAGGGGGCATTTTGGATGTTCAAGGTAGGGCAGCTACTTTGGGTGTAGGATTGGAGCTTGATAGCAAGGTACAATTTAAGGCAGTAGCAGCTAGAGTATAACAGTGTAACAAAGTAACTGTACATGTAACAGAACTATGTCAGTGCTGTGGTAAAATTAGGTTAGGTACAAGTTGGGGCTGTAGTAGCAGTTGGAAAGTAACAATGAGATGGTAATGTATCAACTTTGTCAGTACTGTGGCACAATTATAATAGGTCAAGAGGTACAGGTATAAGAGCGAGGGCTAATCACAGCAAGATATCTAAAGAATACATCTGCAGTTTCAAGTAAGGCAGTTTAGCATTGGAAAGGGGTAAGATAAATGGTAGAATGTTCGGCTTTTACAGTCCCCGTGGGGTGTCAGCTATGGAATGAGGAATTTACCTCATCGACTGGTGGTGTCCTTCTTTACATAGCGAAGTGCCACAGAGAGTCGGTGGACGATTCAACTGGCAAAGACGAGTTGGAGAGGTGAGCTGGTTCGCTGGAACGGTGCGGTGGGGGAATCAAGGGGGCCGCTGCCCTCAGGCGCAGGCCCGCCAGGCGCGGGCGCGCCTGATGGCGCGAAGTTTAAAACTTCTCTGCTGTGCCACGATTGGGCTCCGGTGAAGAGGAGGCCCCTCCCGCTGCTGGTGGCTCGATCCCCGGGAAGGGGAGAGCTGCTGGTGGTGGCGGGGGGCTGAAGAGGGTCGGCACCTGATGGCGCGAAGTTTAAAACTTCTCTGCTGTGCCCCGATTGGGCTCCGGTGAAGAGGAGGCCCCTCCCGCTGCTGGTGGCTCGATCCCCGGGAAGGGGAGAGCTGCTGGTGGTGGCGGGGGGCTGAAGAGGGTCGGCGCCTGATGGCGCGAAGTTTAAAACTTCTCTGCTGTGCCCCGATTGGGCTCCGGTGAAGGAGGTCCCTCCCGCTGCTGGTGGCTCGATCCCCGGGAAGGGGAGAGCTGCTGGTGGTGGCAGGGGGCTGAAGAGGGTCGGTGCCTGATGGCGCGAAGTTTAAAACTTCTCTGCTGTGCCCCGATTGGGCTCCGGTGAAGAGGAGGCCCCTCCCGCTGCTGGTGGCTCGATCCCCGGGAAGGGGAGAGCTGCTGGTGGTGGCGGGGGGCTGAAGAGTAACATGGGTAACTATTTACATATTGACATATATCAGGCTAGATGCAGAATATATGTAACTATATACATAATGATATGGCTTAACAGATGCTACAAGAACTGAAAGTATTTAGGATGGGTCATGGCTGGTGGGAGACTACTTGGGGAATGAGAGTTATGTTGTGTAGGGAGCTCTGGTAGGGGATGGGGGAAGGATTCTTAGAGTCGAGGGAGCAGTTTGAGAGAAATGGAGCAGAAAGAGGTGGTGTTTTATTGCTTTCCGGAATTGTATAAGGTCTCGGATCGCTCTGATTTCTGGAGGGAGGTTGTTCCAACATTTTGGTGCGTAGTGTGCAAAGGTTCTTTTCCTGGTTGTTTGTGAGCACTTTATGGAGTCTTTCGGGATAATCAGAGTGTTGTCTGTTGCTGTCCTTCTGGATCTGGTTATTGGAGTGGGGGTGATGAGTTCCTTGAGAGAATTGGGAGCGATGTTGTTGAAAATCTTGAATGTTATTAGAAGAATCTTATATGTTAGTGAAACTTGGCTTCTCCCTGAAGATTCTGCTTCAGTCGCTGTCCTCTGTCACAGAGGCTACCTATTTTCCCCATAGAACTCAGCCCATTGGCCTTGGTAGTGGTGCTAGGTTCCTACACTCTCATTCCTGCCAATTTCAGGCCCTCCTCCTGCTTCCATCTAATTCCTTTGAAGCTTTGAAGTCCATGCCATCTGCCTATTTTCACCATTACCTTTCTCCGAGTAGCTGTCATTTAACGACCCCCCCCCCCCCCCCAAACAAGTCCACCTCTACCTTTCTCACCGATTTTGACCCCTGGCTCTCCTTTCTGAATGCATCTTCCCCTTCCCTAATTCTTGGGGATTTTAACATTCACGTTGATGACCCTTCTGATCTTTATGCCTTAAAGCTCCTTTCCCTAACTTCCTCATTCAACCTCCAGTTGTGGTCAACCGCTCCTACTCACAAGCATGGACACTGCCTTGACCTCATCTTCTTCTCCACCTCAGTTCTGCCCTTATCTGACCATCACCTGCTAACCTTCACCCTTAACCACATACCAATCTTGGTCTTATCTGATCTCCACCAACATGTTTAGGAATCTTCATACTATCAACCCTTCAGCTCTCTCCACTGCTGTCTTATCACCTCTTTCCTCCACTATGTCATCTGGGTCTGTTGATGGGGCAGTATCCTCCTATAACACTATACTCTCCTCTGCTCTGGATGCACTTGCTCCTCCCATTCCATGCCCTGTGAAGCATAGAAAGTATACCACTTAAACTTGTACCCACCCTGTAACTGCCAAACATCACTCTGCTATACCATCCATCCATTAGATCCCCTACACACAGGGCTCCTTCACACCCAAACCCTCCTCACCAAAATACATAATGAACCCCATAAAAAATTAAACGCCTTCCTATTCCCCTCCTTCTAATAGCTCTCTTAACACAGCACATTTACACATACAAAGTTTCCCAAATCCCTTATAATACCATGCCCATCATCCATAATCCTTACCGAAATCTACCACACACCCCATTATACACCCACACTCAATCAATACTCACACCTTAATCCCCACAGACACCATCCCAGACTAATTCAGATAAACCATCAACATCATGGCAATGTAAAAGACTCCCCCAACACAATCACAAAATTAAAACTCATCCTAATAAACATTCGATCCATACGAAATAAGATACCAATAACACAGGTACACTACCAAAAAACTGCCTCCAGTTTTGCAACTGATTCCTATAGATTTTGGGGTGCTGAATCCAGGAAAAATAGCCAAAATGTTCCATCACGTCACGTTTTCTTGCAAAATTAGATTTCTTACCCATATAAGGAATGTTCACATAATTTCTTTTTAGCCGACTGCAGTTTATTTTCTTGGCCCAAAATAGAGGTTGTAATGGTTAACTAACTAGAAACACTCCCTCATGATATTTTAGAGTGTTTTGTATTCATTTTATACATTAACAGGACAATTGGGAGGCGGGGGGCTAAATCCAGTACTCGCGCTGACGCATGTTCTTTCCTGTTCGCCTCGCCTCGTTCGCTCGCTCAAACACGGTGGTTGCGACATGAACGTTCCTGTCAAATTTCAATTTCTTGCAAGTTCATTATTACCTTTTGTTTGCTCAGTCGTAATCCAGCTTTATTCCGAAGTGGTTCACTACAGTTGTAGTTTGCAGTGCTGTGTATTTGTGATGGCTCACAGAGCCAGAGGTTGCGTCAACTCTCCGGACAGTTTTTGTTTTATTTGTGGGGAATATACCGTGAAAAAGCGGCAGAGGAACATTTCTGCATTTATTAAAAAAGTATATTTTGCCTATTTCAGTTTGAAGTTAGGCAATCAAGACAAACCGTGGGCTCCTCACAAAGTGTGCAAGACATGTGAGGAAGATCTACGCTTATGGATGAAAGGTAAAAAACAAGCATTTCGTTTCGGAATACCTATGATGTGGCGTGAACAAAGAGACCACAGCAGTGACTGCTATTTTTGCTCTTGCATTGTGAAGGGATACAACTTAAAAAATAAGAACGTAATAAGTTACCCCAACCTTCCCTCAGCAATTAGGCCTAGATGCCTCATAGCAACGAAGTACCTGTGCCTGAACCACCAAAATCTTTGGATCATATTTGTGTGGATGGTTCTGATCATGATGAGACTCATCAGATGGCTTTTCCCGATGAGTCCAGTACTTCCGAGTTTGAAACTGAACCAGATCCGAAACCTGAACTTTTCTCTCAAGCTGAATTGAATGATTTAGTCTGGGATTTAGGACTCCCAAAAGATGCTGCCCAACTGCTAGGTTCTCGGCTTAAACAGAAAAATCTATTGTCACCAGGAACAACTTTTTATTGGTACCGCAACCGCGAGACACAATTTTTGAAGTATTTCAGCAAAGAGGAAGATTTGGTATTTTGCAACGATATATACGGAGTGATGGAAAAGTTTAAACTCAAGTATGATCCTGCTGAATGGCGGCTGTTCATTGATTCGTCAAAAGACAGCATAAAAGGTGTTCTTCTTCATAATGGCAACACATTCGCTTCAGTTCCTATTGCTCACTCTGTTATTCTCCAAGAAAAATACGAGAATTTGGCCCTGATTCTTCAGAAGATTCGTTATGGATGAGCATAAGTGGATGATTTGTGGAGACTTTAAAATTCTATCCATGCTATTAGGGCAGCAATCCGGTTTCACCAAATATCCCTGCTTCCTTTGCTTGTGGGATAGCCGGGCCCACGACCTACACTGGGGGAAAAAAGACTGGCCAATTCGGGAGTATTTGAGACCCAGTGAGAAAAATGTTCTTCATGAGAGCTTGGTACCTCGTGATAAAATTCTATTACCACCTCTCCACATTAAGTTGGGTCTCATTAAGCAATTCATCAAGTCCCTTCCAAAAGATGGTGAGTGCTTTCGGTACCTTTGCTCAAAGTTCCCCCGACTTTCTGAAGCAAAGCTAAAGGAAGGAGTGTTTGTTGGCCCTGATATAAGGAAACTCATTTCAGATGGAGCATTCGCTGAAACGATGTCTGAGAAGGAAAAAGAAGCCTGGGATTCCTTCAAGGATGTTGTTCTCAAATTCTTGGGGAACAGGCGGGATGAGAACTATAAGGATATTGTTGCCAGGTTGCTCAATGCCTTCAAAGAACAAGGCTGTAACATGAGCCTGAAAGTCCATTTCTTGCACTCCCATGTGAACTACTTTCCTGAAAACTTGGGGGCGTACAGTGAAGAACAAGGTGAAAGGTTTCACCAGGACATCAAGGACGCAGAGAGAAGGTACCAAGGAAGATGGAACACCACTATGATGGCTGATTTCTGCTGGTTGCTGCTGCGGGAAACCCCAGATGAAAAATACGCCAAGCAGCACACCAAGAGAAGCATTCGGGGGAAGAAGAAACGGGCCCACCAGGAGATTGATTGACCCAAGAATGACTTTAAAATCTAAACTGTGTTGACAAATATCGTGTTTTTACTAAACTTTGAAATAAAAATTTGCTAGTTATTACCACAGTGTCGGATCTCATTTATTAGAATTTTATTTTCACACCATCGGGTGTTTGTCTTCATGTATTGCAATGGTGCGGTTTGCGTTTTCTATTCTTACATACATACCTGTACAACATTTTTTGCACATTTCTTTGCTTTGCTTTGTGTCTAACCTCGCTCTTATATGCTCAATGTTTGTGCACATGTATGTGGCTGTTTTAAGTGCAGACAATTTTGCTACCATCACAGTGTGTTTTGTTGACATTACTCTATTCTTATGTGCTGCCTTGTTACAATTTTCTTTATTCTTATTTGAATAACTACTAAACAATTAGTATAAAGAATTCATCCAAGAAACTTTTATCTCGATCGCACTCAATCTGAAACGTTCACCTCAAACTGCTAACCCAATGTAGCAAAAAATCTGTACGTGATGGAGCAAATTGGTTACCAGATTTGGATTCAGCGCACCAAAAAACGTAAAAATCAATCGAAACATTAGAGGCAGTTTAAAAAAAATTTTTTTTAGTGTACCTGTGTAATCAATGACATGATAAGAGACAAAAAACCGGACATTATCTTCATCACTGAGACATGGCTTGCTCCCACAGACACTATCCTATTAAACCAGCTAACCACACAACAATACGATGTATTCAACTGCCACCGAGACGTAAAAAGAGGAGGTGGCACACTCATACTCACTAAAAAAGACCTACAATACACTCTAACAAACTTAAATAATATAGACGGCATGGACATCATCAACATAGAAAATAAAACCCTCGCACTCACCCTCATCTACAGACCCCCAACAGCTGATCAAAACAACCTCACCCATATCCTTGAACTCGCATGCACAGCATCACAAAGTAAACCACTCATAATACTGGATGACTTGAACCTCCCATCGTTAAACCAATCCCAATCAGAAAACTTCATGGACACTATGACGCAAATGGGATATGTACAGATAAAGCACAGTTACTTACCTGTAACAGGTGATCTCTGGGAACAGCAGGAATAAGCCTTCACATATGGGTACGTCGGTACCGACGGAGCCTGCGCGGGAACGCTCCCTAGCATCCCAAAAAGGAAAGCTTTTGGGAGCATCCCACAGCGCCTGAGCGCTGCCTTCCCGCCTTTCCTAACCGCCTCTCTCCAGTTCGAGTTTTAAAGCTGAGACAAAGAGAGAGAGAGGAAAGGAAAGATAGATAGAGAGATACAACTCCTAGGGGAGGTGGGTGGGTTGTGAAGACTTATTCCTGCTGTTCCCAGAGATCACCTGTTACAGGTAAGTAACTGTGCTATCTCCAGGAACAAGCAGGAATGAGTCTTCACATATGGGGACTCCCCAGCTAGAGATGCCCAGGAGATCCCCACGGTTGTGAGACCCTGAGAAGGGCTCTACCTCCTCCCATGGATCTCAGGCATCCAACCAGGGATGGAGGGTAGGAGTTGATTAAGCATGGAACAGGTGTTTGAGAACAGCCTGACCAAACAATGCATCCCGGCGGGAGTCCTTGTCCAAGCAGTAATGGGCCGTGAAGGTATGAACCGAGGCCCAGGTGGCCGCTCGACAGATCTGGTCGATGGACACAGAATTTAGATGAGCCATAGAGGCTGCCATGGCCCTCACATTGTGAGCTGTGACATGGCCCTCCAGAGAAAGGTTCTTACTCTGGTAGGCGAAAGAAATACATAGAGCAATCCAATTTGACAGTGTCCTCTTAGAGACTGGAAGCCCCAAATGAGAGGGATCAAAGGCAACAAAGAGTTGAGAAGACTTTCTATGTTGCTGTGTCCTTTGCAAGTAAAAGGCAAGAGCCCTCTTACAATCCAGGGTATGAAGATTCCTCTCTGCACTTGATGCATGAGGACCTGGAAAAAATACAGGTAAATATACCTCTTGGTTAAGATGAAAAGGCGAGACCACTTTAGGCATAAAGTGTGGATTGGTCCTAAGGACTACCTTATCATGATGGAACCTTGTATAAGGTGGATTAGCCACTAAGGCTTGCAGTTCACTGATGCGGCGAGCTGAGGTGACTGCAATAAGGAAGATAACCTTCCAGGAAAGAAATTTCAAGGAGGTAGTGGCTAAGGGTTCAAAGGGTGGCTTCATGAGCTGACCAAGAACCAGATTCAAATCCCATGCCACTGGAGGTGGTCTAATGGGAGGCTTAGTTAAAAGAAGGCCTCTCATGAATCTTGCAATAAGAGGATTAAAGGAAACAGGTTGTCCATTGAGAGGCTTGAGATATGCTGCAATAGCACTCAAATGGACCCTTACTGAATTCGTCTTGAGGCCTGCATGTGAAAGATGCAGGAGATACTCTAGTAAGGAATTCAAAGGTATTGCTAGAGGGTTAATACCCTTCTCAGCACACCAAATGGTAAACCTTTTCCATTTAAAAGCATAGGAACGTCTGGTAGGCGGCTTTCTGGAAGCATGAAGGATATCCAGTCTTGAAGGTCTAAGCCTTCAGCAACCAACCCCTGAGATGACGAGATTGGGGGTTTGGGTGCCACAACGTTCCCCCCTCCTGAGACAGGAGATCTGGAGCAGACCCTAAGTCCAGGGAGGGAGCTTGGGAGAGATGCAGAAGTAGAGGGTACCACACTTGGCGTGGCCAACGTGGAGCTATGAGGATCATAGTCCCTCAATCTCTCTGAAGCTTGAACAGGGTCTTGGGAATTAGGGGAATGGGTGGAAAGACGTACAGGAAGTCTTGACCCCAACGAAGGAGGAAGGCATCCTTGGCCTGAACTCCCTGACACGGAATTCTGGAACAGAATCGGGGAAGTTTGGCATTCCACGGACTTGCGAATAGGTCTATGTCCGGGGTTCCCCAAATTCGAAAGATTCTGACTATCTGGTCCATATGAAGGGACCATTCGTGTGGAAGCAGAACTCGACTGAGTCTGTCTGCCCAAGAGTTTTGAACTCCTGGAAGGTATACTGCCAGAAGATGAATTTGATGCTCTCTGGCGAAGGCCCACAATCTCAGAGCTTCGTTGCAAAGCGACAGAGAGCCAGTTCCCCCCAGCTTGTTCACATAGAACATGGCTACTTGGTTGTCCGTGTGAATGAGGACTGTCTTGTAGCTCAGCAGGGTATGGAAGACTCAGAGCCAGGAAGATTGCTCTGAGCTCTAAGAAGTTGATGTGTAGAGAGGTCTCCTGTGGAGACCAAATGCCTTGGGTGGAGAGGTCTTGAAGATGAGCTCCCCAAACCTTTGGAGAGGCATCTGTTGTAAGGACTGCTTGGGGTAACAACTGTTGGAAGGGGGACCCCAGCAACAGATTTTGAGTGGATTTCCACCACTGGAGAGACCAAAAGAGGCGCCTGGAGGTTGCTATTTTGTCTGACAGACTTCCAGATGCCTGGGTCCACTGGGTGGACAAAGCCCATTGAGCTGCCCTCATGTGAAGGCGAGCATAAGGGACCACATGCACGATGGATGCCATGTGGCCTAGCAGTTGTAACATCTCTCGAGCAGTTAGGTGGGTTTTTAACTGAATCTGAGAGGCTAACTGCACTAAGCGTAGGCAACGGGCCTGGGGAAGATAGGCCCTTGCAGTTGTGGTATCCAGCAAGGCCCCTATGAACTCTAGGGACTGAGTAGGGGTGAGTTGGGACTTTGGAATGTTTATGACCAATCCCAGATACTGCAGGACACGCATTGTGCAGGCTAGGGAAGTCTGGGCCTCTGACTGGGATGGAGCTCGGATGAGCCAGTCGTCCAGATATGGGAATACGAATATTCCTAGAGTTCGTAGAAATGCAGCTATTACTGCCATGCATTTTGTGAACACTCTTGGAGCAGAGGCCAGACCAAAAGGAAGCACTTTGTATTGATAGTGCTTTCCCTGATAAAGGAACCGAAGGAACCTTCTGTGTGCTGGATGGATGAGTATATGGGTATACGCATCCTTGAGATCTAGAGAACAAAGCCAATCCTGACTCTGAAGGAATGGAAGGAGTACCTAGAGAAATCATCTTGAATTTCTCCTTGCATAGAAATTTGTTCAATTCTCTGAGATCTAAGATGGGTCTGTAACCCCCTGTTTTCTTTGGAATGAGAACGTAGGGGGAGTAGAACCCTGAGCCCTGTTGAAGAAGAGGAACTTCTTCTATTGCCCCTTGGGCAAGAAGGGTAGAAATCTCTTGACCCAGAAGGTCGAGGAGAGATGTTGGAGAATTGAACTGTCTCACCATGGCGTGAGGAGGAAGGCTTAAGAAATGAAGTTTGTACCCTTCCCTTATGATGGAAAGGGTCCACTGCTCTGCTGTAATTTGCTCCCATATGGGAGCAAAGTGAGCTAACCTTCCTGGAATGGTGAGAGGCTCTGGTTCCTTTAGAGCCAGAAAGGCTAAGTTCTCTGGTTGCAAGTCAAAGGCCCTGAGGAGGCTGAGGCTGTTGGGCTACAGTAGGCCTTGCAGCCCTAGACTTGGCCTGTTTAGGTTGTTGACGCTTTGCAGCAAAACGACCTGCAGAAGATGTCTGCTGACCATAAGCAGGATAATATCTTCCCTTCTTGGGAAAATATGTCTTTTTGAACAACCTCTTCTGAACAGGATTAGAGGTAGACTTTGAAAGCCTATCCAAAGCAGAATTTTCTGCATCCATTTGAGTGGCCTTAGCTTGCCAATCTTTGCCAAACAGGTTTTCACCTGTACAAGGAAGATTTCCTAATCCATCTTGGACCCAGGGTTCCAAATCAGAAGCCTGCAACCAAGCAATTCTGAGTGCACCTATGGCAATGGCCGAGGCTCTGCTGGCCCCCTCAAAAGAGTCAAAGGCTGCACCGTTAGAGAATTTGGAAACATCCTGGGCATGCTTAAGCCAGGTAAGAAAGTCCTCCCTTTTATCTTCTGGAAGAAAAGGGAGGAAAGTTTGCAGATGATCTGTAACTTCCTTCAGAAACATCCCCATATAGAGACTATAGGAGTTGATTCTGGCAACAAGCATACTGGCTTGGAAGATTTTCCTGCCAAAAGCATCTAAGGTTCTACATTCTCTTCCTGGAGGAGCAGATGAGTGTCTCTTTGCACTCTAACTTTTTCATAGCAGACTCCACCACAATAGAATGGTGAGGAAGCTGAGTTTTATGAAATCCAGACAAGGAGAGACACGATACATGGTATCCAACCTACGAGAATGAGAAGAGATGGTGAGAGGAGTCTCCCATATGCCTATCATGTGGTCATAAAGGATCTCATGAACTGGCAAAGTGGCTGCCTCTTTAGAAGCCTTAGGATATTGCAAAATATCCAATTTTTTGGCTCTAGGCTCTGTCTCAGGGGCTACTGAGATAGAAAGGCCCTTGGCCACTTCCCTTATGAAGTCTTGAAAAGACAAGTCTTCTGGAGGGGACATTCTTCTTTTTGGAGAAGGCGGCTCCTGAGGAAGGATTACCAATGCTTCGACAGAGGCCTCTGATGCATCAGAGTCTTCGGAGGAATCGAAGTATCGCCTGTCTGGATGCTCCTGTAAAGCCCGATACGCATACCTTGTGGTATCGACATCGGGAGTCATTGGTACCGGATCGGTACCGATAGGCATCATTGGACAGGGTACCGCTGCAGTCGACACCGAAGCCGATGTCGATGCAACCGGTACCGGCACCGGAACCGATATCGGAGCCGGTGCCGGCACCGACAACGAAGCTTGTTGCGGTACCAGCGGCGTCGCAGCTTGTATGAAAGCCGTAATGGCATGCTGCATGGTCAGAACATTCTGATCCAGACGCCATGAATGTCTGGAGGTCGGTACCGGCAGATTCTACCGGTACCCCAGAACATTGCAACAGGTGATCGGTCGAGGCCGTGCCATTGATGTCAACCTGTGACCCCATAGGAGGAGCTTTGGAAGCTGGAGCTTTCCGCCGGGGTACTTTTGCCGGTGCCGGATCCTCGAGGGCAAGCCCGGAGGCATCTCGATGCTTAGAGGGAGATCTACCCTTCGAGGACCGGCTGGACTTATGTTTGGTTACCTGAGATCCATAGGAGGAAGAGGCGGCCCTGGACGACGTCGATGCCACCGAAGCTGCATCAGTGGGAAACAGTGTACTGAGCATGGCTGCTCGGTTCTGTAAACCTCTTTTAGATGACATGGAGCAGGACGCACAATCCGTGATGGAATGGTCAGGACCCAAACACTTAAGACACCAGTCATGGGTGTCGGTAACAGAAATAGTACCGCTGCACTTAGTGCATTTTTTAAACCCAGAGGCGGGTGTTTCCATGAGGAATTTTTCTATTAGGCCCAAGGCCCAAAGAAGAAAAATACACTGAAGTGGAACGGAGTATTCTTTTTTTTTTTTTTGAAAGAAAAGAAAGAAAAGACTGGCGGTACCGGTCCGACATCGAAGAAGGCAGACGCGCGACTAAAGAAATAAAATAAAATAAAGAACTTCTTCAGCGGTGACAGGAACACGACCTGCTGGCTCCGCGGAAAAGAAGAACTGGAGAGAGGCGGTTAGGAAAGGCGGGAAGGCAGCGCGCAGGCGCTGTGGGATGCTCCCAAAAGCTTTCCTTTTTGTGAAGCTGGGGAGCGTTCCCGCGCAGGCTCCGTCGGTACCGACGTACCCATATGTGAAGACTCATTCCTGCTTGTTCCTGGAGATTCCATGCTCCCACACATGTAAAGGGTAACACTTTAGATCTCATCTTCCTCCCCACCCCACTTAATAGCCACCAACTACAACCCCCCTCCCCCCCCCCCAATTATAACAGAAGTACCATGGTCTGACCATCACTTGATAACATTCCATCTCCTGGCACAAACACCCTCAAATGCTACAAACACAATGCCACACAAATCACGCTTCACACACTTTGATAAAAATGCATTCCTTGATAAAGTACTACCCAAACTTACTACGAACCTACCAGACATCAACTCAGCAATAAATCATTGGAATTTAACAATCCAGAAAGCAGCTGCCCCCAACAAAAGCCACACAAAACCAAATAAAACTGTCAGAAAAATGGTTCACGAAAAAGCATACCAAATTAAAAAAAAATGAGGAAACAAGAAAAAAGATGGAGAAAAACAAAATCAAATGAAAACAAATCCCAGTATACAAGCATACTCAATGAATATAAGAATGCGATCAACAAATCAAAAAGAGATTACCATTCTAAAGTAATAAATACAGCCACCAACCGACCGAGAGAACTATTCGCGATTGTAAAAACTTTGACAAAAACACAAAACACAGAGCCTGAACAATCTACAATAAGTGTACAAACGTTAGCAACACATTTTGCCGAGAAATTAAAGAGAAAACCCCTCACCCCAACAACAATACTGCACTCAAATCCAGAAATTAGCAACGAATGGACAACTTTCCACATGGTTGAACAAAAACACCTCCTTAAAATCATAACAATGATCAATACCACAACCTCTCCGCTTGACCCATGCCCAGTATCATGGATCAAGTCCACAAAAGATGATCTCGCTGAAAACATTCAATACATAGTTAATCAATCACTGTCGCAAGGCATCATGCCTGATGCTTTAAAGCTTACTTCACTTCGCCCTATCATAAAAAACAATAAGCTCGACCCAAAAGACCCAAATTCATACAGGCCTATAGCCAGCATCCCATTCATTGCCAAAATAATAGAAAAAACTATTCAAATACAATTACAAGAGCACATTGATGAGCATAAACCCCTTGACTCACATCAGTTCAGATTCCGCCCCCACCATGGAGTTGAAACCCTCTTAATTACACTGATGGATCTCCTCTTCAGAGGTACAGACGACAACAGCCAAGGCTACCTACTCCTCTTTATAGATATTTCTGCCGCATTCGACAACATCAACCACAACACACTGATCAATAGACTAGAAAACCTGGGAATAGGAGGGACAGTCCTCAAATGGTTCAAGTCATACATATCACACAGACTAATACGTGTTCAAATAGGCCCAAGACACATCTGAAACATTCCCCCAAGGACAAGGAATACCTCAAGGATCGGCGCTTTCCGCCCTCCTCTTCAAACTGTACCTGCAACCCATCACAAGCATATTTAAAAAACACAAAATCAATCACTTTATATACGCAGATGACATCATGCTCGCTATCCCCATAGACACTAACTGCCCCACATATGACACCCTGTCCAATTGCATGAGCGAGACCACCTCTTGGATGGAAACCAACTATCTCAGCATCAACCTTAAAAAAACGGAAGCAATGTTTGTAACAAGAAAACCTGTTGCTGACGACACCTACCCAACAACAATCACAATAAACAATACAACTATACCAGTTAAAAAGGAAGTAAAGTACTTAGGAGTAATAATAGACCACACACTCACAATGTTACCTCACATAAAACAGACAGTAAAAACCATATTCTATAAACTTAAGACTATACAACACCTAAGACCCCTCCTCGACATACATGATTTTAGATCAGTAGTCAATACACTCATCACCCCCCACTTCGACTATTGCAATAGTCTTCTAATTGGCCTTCCACAAAAAAACACATATCTGTTACAAAGAGCCCAGAACATCTGTGCCAAGGTAATTGCTAAAGCATGCCTAACAGACCATGTAACCCCAATACTGTTGGAATTACATTGGCTCCCTATAAACAGCCGAATAAAATATAAAATCCTCCTAACAACTTTCAAACTCCTGAACGACATTGCCCCCTCACACCTGTCCACTCTACTCCACAGTCCACCTGAATCAAGAACGCGCAGACAAAATGCAACCCACTCTCTCCATATACAAAAAACCTTCAGAAAATCAAAGAAAACCACAAGCTCCAGAGCTTTCTCATTTGCAGCTCCCACTCTCTGGAACAAACTCCCAATAACTCTTCGTTCAATAAAAGACCTCCACCAATTCAGGAAAGAACTCAAAACTTACCTCTTCTCTGAGCATTTTGAAGTCTCATACACTCCGAGAGCCACCCCCTAGCAACCACAGAAACACTCCCACAAAAACTCCTGAAAATCACAACTAACTAGCTCAGACAGACCACGGCTACTCACACACTTGATCTAAGATGAAAAGGAAATAAATTCTGAAACACACACAAGTTCAATTATAATATGTATAATGTCTATGGCTCTCAGTAACATATTGTATATAGTTTAAAAAAACCTATGTAAATAGTTTTGACACAGTTGCATTGTTACCTGTACATAGTTAAAGTACCGTTCTATGTAAAAGTATACAGAAGTATACAAAATTTTTAACTGTTCCCATGTAAACCGCCCTTGATCTCTGGAAGGGGCGGTATAGAAGAAATAGATAAATAAATACCATACCTCAACCCTGGCTGTTCTCAACAATCTGCTAGCTATATTCCTGTGCCCGCTCAGCTGAGCAACTTTGGCTTAAATCATGTACTCTTGCTGACTACCTACATTTCAAATACATGCTAACCTCTTTCCAGACAGTCATAGCACTTGCCAAGCAAGAATACTATGTCGATCTGACTAACTCTCTTGCCTCTGACCCTGGCCATCTCTTTGCTATTCTTAGCTCTCTCCTCAAGGTTCCTCCTCCCACATCCTCCCTTTACTGTCTTCCTAGACCTTGGCTGACTACTTCCATGACAAAGTCCAGAAGATTAGCCTTGAATTCTCTGCAGGGTCACCTCCACCTCATCTTCCCCTTTTTTGATCACAAATCCTTCCCTCATCTTTGGTCACCCTTTCTTCCTTCTCTGAAATCACTGAGGAGGAAACGGCAAATCTTCCATCCTCCTCCAAACAGACTACCTGCTTCTCTGATCCTATTCCCACCTGTCTACTAAGGTCTTTCTCTTCTACCGTCATCCCTTCTATCTGTCATATCCTTAACCTATCACCTTCCACTCAACTGTTCCTGTGGCCTTCAAACATGCTGTGGTTACACCTCTCCTCAAAAAGCCTTCACTAGATACTACCTGTCCTTCCAGTTTGGCCCATCTCTCTCCTCCCCTTTGCTTCAAAACTACTTGAACGAGTGGTTCAGTGCTGCTATCTTGACTTTTTCCTCTCAACTCCTTCTGGACCCACGGTAATCTGGCTTTTGTTCTCTACATTCCACAGAAACGGCTCTTGCCAAAAACTCCATTGACTTGTTCCTTGCCAAATCCAAAGGCCTCTACTTGACAGTCATTCTTCTTGACCTTTCTGCTGCCTTTGACACTGCTGATCATCATCTTCGCCTCAATACACTGTCCTCGCTTGGATTTAGGAGCTCTGTTCTGTCCTGGTTTTCGTCTTCTCTCCCATCGTACTTTTAGTGTATGTTCTGGTGGATCCTCCTTTACCACCATCCTGCTTTCAGTTGGTGTACTGCAGGACTGTGTCTTGGGACATCTCCTTTTCTCTCTCTAAACTCAGTCCCTTAGTGCACTTACTTCCTCCCATGATTTTCAGTACCATCTTTATGATGACCCTCATCTACCTTTCTATGCCTTAAATCTCTCCAGGAATCCAGGCCCGGTTCTCTGCCTGCTTATCCGACATTGCTGCCTGGATGTCTCACCGAAGTCAAAGTGAACATGGCCAAAGCTGAGCTCCTTATCTTTCCCCTTAAACCCACCTCCCCTCTTCCTCCCTTATCTATGTCTGTGGATAACACTACACTTCTCCCTGTTTCCTCAGCTCGCAACCTTGGGTTCATCTTTGACTCTTTCTCTGCACACATCCAACAGATGGCTAAAACCTGTTGCTTCTTTCTCTATAAACTTGGCAAAATTTGTCTACAAACACTAACACCCCCCTCATCCACTCACTAGTCACCTCCCATCTTGACTATTGTAACCTGCTCCTCACTGGTCTCCCTATGAATCATCTTTCTCCCCTTCAATCTGTTCAAAACTCAGCTGCATGCTTATCATCCACCAGTGTTGCTATGCTCATGTCACTCCCTCCTTATCCATTTCCAATCTGTACGTCAGGCTCCTTCTCGAATCCTATTCAGATCCAAGCTAAAAATCCACCTCTTTGAAGTTGCTTTTGGATCCTGATGCGCCTCACTCTTTTGTCCACTACTTATGTGTATCTTACCATACTTTAGTTCCCATTTTCACTATGGTTGTTAATCTGAGTCCTGTTTAGCGGGGATGTACGTCCAAACTGGATGTACATCCTCGCAAAAGAGCTGGGCCAGTTCTCTATCCTAAGTTCCCTGCACGTACAGCTGAGATAAGTGGGGAACTCAGGTGGGGGGCGAGCTGGAGGAGCGGGGGTGGGCCAGAGGTGTGACCACTACTCCGGACGTACAGGGCCTATTCCAATGACAGCCCTGTAATCCGAGCATGGGGATATGGATGGAGGACTTATTCCACCCTGGAGGTGGAATAAGTCACCCTTGTCGCCAGTGGATGAGCCCGCAGGACCCCCCCCAAAGAGCTGAGATGGGCAGGGGGCACCCTGCAGCCCGATCCCAGCATCAAAACGGCCAATCAGGGTCGGGCAGTGTGGAAGATGACAATTTTAAAAACTGTGGCTGATTGGGGCTCCTGCATGGAGCCGCGATGCCTTGGTGATGGAACACATAAGCCTGGCTGGGCTAGTCGGGCAGACATTTGGAGTCTGGCAGGCCGGAATCGGGACACATCCAGGCCTTATGCCCCAATTCTGCTGACGCGGGAGCTGAATTGGGTGCATATCCTGGTCATCCGGACGGCCCAGACCAGAATTGGCCTCTATGTCTCTTGTCTTGATTAGAATGTAAGATCTGATAAGCAGGGACTGTCTTACATCTATATGTACAGTGCTGCGTATACCTTGTAGCACTATACAAATGATTAATAGTAGTAGTAGTGGTGGAGCTTTCACTTGCATCCAATATTTCAAAATTACTTTATGTACTAACAAGCTATAGATATATATAAATTTCTTCTTTGGTTGCATTATCACGTTATTTCCCATATTATACATACTCCCTAACAGCAATATAGCATAGGACCACTCCACTATAGTGCTTGTTTCTTCTATCCCCTGAATCACTTGCTTCCATAGCCCAATGAGGGCTGGGCACTCTATAAATGAATACCACAGTGCCACTATATCTATTACACTTAATACATCCCCCATTTTCCCATAGCCCCATCCAAGCACCCCTTTCCTTCGTAACATATGCTCTGTGTAAAAGTCTACATAGTCTCTTGAAGGTTCACATTTTAGACAAATTTGTAAATATCAATAAAGCATAGTTATTCACCTGTAACAGGTGATCTCCGGGAACAGCAGGAATTCAGTCTTCATATATGGGTGACACTGCTACCGACAGAGCCCGCGTGGGAATGCTCCCCAACGTCTAATAAGAAAGCCTTTGGGAGCATCCCACCACGGTTGCATTGTTGCCTTCCCAACTCTCCCCTCCTCAGCTGAGTTTGTAACTGAGAGAAAAGGAGAGAAAAAGAAAACCTACAACTCCTAGGGGAGGAGGGTGGGTTGTGAAGACTAAATTCCTGCCGTTCCCGGAGATCACCTGTTACAGGTGAGTAACTACACTATCTCCAGGAATAATCATGAATGTAGCCTTCACATATGGAACTCCCCCTAGCTCCCAAATGTCAGAGAAAATGACCTCAGAACTGGTAGGTTTGCCTCAGGGTAGGCTTGAAGAGGTCATGAATCCTCTATGGATGTCTGGTATCATTAAATTCCAGGATGGAGGGTAGGACTTGCTCTTAAGTCTGAAAGAGGTGCTGGAGAATAGCATTCTGTTGGGAGTCCTTGGCCAGACAGTAATTAGCAGCAAAGGTATGGACCGAAGACCAAGCTGCTGCTTTGCAGATTTCGCCAATGGCTACAGAGCATAGGTTTGCCATCGAGGTAGTCATGGCCCGAACATTATGGGCAGTGATATGACCCTCAAGGGATAGCCCTGTTTTATCATAAGCAAAAGAGATGCAATCTGCTATCCATTTAGAGAGAGTACGTTTGGATACTGGTAAACCCAGGTGACTAGGGTCAAAAGAGATGAACAACCGAGAAGCCCTACGGGGCTCTTGAGTCCTTTGAAGATAAAATGCTAAAGCCCATTTGCAGTGAAGAGTATAGAGGGTTGCCTCTGCCCTAGGCAAATGTGGTCTAGGAAAAAAAGACAGGATGGTAAACTGACTGATTCAAATGAAAGGGAGATACCACCTTTGGCATGAAGTGGGGGTGAGTCCTAAGGATGACCTTGTCATGGTGGAACCCTGTGTAAGGTGGGTCTCCCACCAAAGCTTGAAGCTCACTAATGCATCTAGCAGAAGTGAGGGCAGTAGGGAACATGACCTGCCATGTTAGAAACTTTAGCAAGGTTGTAGCCAAAGGTTCAAAAGGCATCTTCAGAAGCTGCTTTAGAACGACACTGAGATCCCATGCCACTGGTAGTGGTCTGATGGGAGGCTTGGTCAGCAAAAGACCTCTCATGAAGTACACTATGAGCGGCTGTGAGGAAATGGGCTGTCCATCCAAGGCAGGATGAGAGGTGGCAATTGCACTTAGGTGAACTCTTACAGAGTTGATCTTCAGACCAGATGAGGACAGGTGGAGGAGATACTGGAGGAGCGCCTCCACTGGAACCAAGAAGGGATTAAGATCCTTTTGGGAACATCAGTGAGAGAACCTATGCCACTTGAAGGCATATGAACGTCTGGTGGATGGCTTCCTGGAAGCTACGAGGATCTCCTTTACCCTCTTGAGTAAGGTTAAGATCTTGTAATGCTATGCTTTCAACAGCCATGCCGTGAGGTGGAGAGACTGGACTGGGATGGAGCAGTGTCCCCTCTTCTTGGGAGGGGAGATCTAGGGTTGAGTCTGAGACAGACGTAGCAGAAGTATGAGTATCATGAAGCCCCTGTCCGCCTGGAGCTTGAAAAGCATCTTGGGAATTAGGGAAATGGGAAGGAAGGCATACAGGAGGCCTCGACCCCAGTGGAGGTGAAAAGCATCCCTTGCAGGTTGCCTGACATGGGAGTCCTGGTGCAGAAGTGAGGAAGTTTGGCATTCTGTGGAGTGGCAAACAGGTCTATCTCTGGAGTTCCTTTGGTCTGAAAGATGAAGGATGCCATCTCCGTATGGAGAGACCATTCATGGGGAAGCAGGATCTGGCTCAGTTTGTCTGCAAAGACATTTTGCTCCACTGGGAGATACTCCTCCAAGCGGTGTATCCGATGAGCAATGGCAAAGGACCAGAGATGAAGAGGGGCCACGATCCTGTTTCTCCCTGCTTGTTCACATAGAACATGGCTACCTGATTGTCTGTCTGGATCAGGACTCTGTGGGAACGTAGGTGCTCTTGAAACACCCTGAGGGCGTTGAAGATAGCCCGAAGCTCTAATAGATTTAACTAAAGTTTGATTCCTGTTCTGTCCAGAGGCCAAGAGTGGAGAGAGTCCCCAGATGAGCCCCCCACCCCAGTATGGAGGCATCGGTCGTCAGTACACAGATGTGAAGGCATCTGAAAAGGTGACCAGACGAGGAGATTCTCTGTGGAACACCGCCATTGAAGGGATGTGGCTAGCGGGACAGAGACTCGGATCTTTTCCCTGAGAAAGCCTGAGACCTGTTTTCACTGGGGGGCCAGAGTCCACTGAGCTGTGTACATATGCAGACGGGCATATAGAACTACGTGTACTGTTGAGGCCATATGACCTAGAAACTGCAGCATTTCTCGGGCAATTAGGTGGTCTCTGAAATGTACCTGTGATGCTAGTTGAATAAGTCAAGAACAGCGGGGCTGGAGTATAAATGCCCTTGACTAATGAGTGTTTAAGAGAGCTCCTATGAACTCTAAAGTTTGAGTAGGAGAGAGATGGAATTTTGGAAGATTACAAATCCCAGATGTTGCAGTACCTGCATGAGAGAGAGACAGACAGACTTCCTGGGAGGTGCCTGCCTTTATGAGACAATCTTAAATAAGGGAAGACATCCCTAGAGATCTTAGAAATGTGGCTACGAACACCATGCACTTTGTGAAGACTCTTGGGGCAGAGGCGAGTCCGAAAGGAAGGACTTTGTATTGATAGTGTCTTCCCTGAAACATGAAGCGTAGATATTTCCTGTGTTCTGGATGAATAAGGATATGTGTGCATGCTTCCTTTAGACCTAGAGAACATGGCCAGTCCTGACTCTGGAGATAGGGTAGAAGGATCCCCCAGAGAGATCATTTTGAACTTCTCGCGGACGAGAAACTTGTTCAGGTTTCCGAGGTCCAGGATGGGTCTGTATCCTCTGGTTTTCTTTGGGATGAGAAAGTACGGAGAATAGAAACCCATTCCTTGTTGAGATGGAACCTCCTCTATGGCACCTTAAGATAGAAGAGAAGTCACCACCTGCAGCAAGAGAGCAGTGAGAGGGGACTGAGAATGATATTCCCCTACTAGGGTGGAGGGGGGCAGAATTTGCAGAGAAAATCTGTACCCCTCTCTATGGTGTGTCCACTTCTCTGAAGTGATGAGATGCCACCTGTGGGCATAATGACAGTTTGCCAGCAATGTGGAGGGGGCGAGGGTTCTCCAGAGGCAGAGTGTCTATGTTCTCTAGGAAAAAGTAAAAAAACAGGAGCAGACTGAGCCTGTGGAGCTGGTTGAGTCTTAGGAGCCCGTGGCTTCTTCTGTTGTTTGGGAGACTGTTGCCTCTTCTGAGCACTCTGAGGTTGGTATTGAGAAGAAGGCATGTAAGAAGAGCAAAACCTTTTTTCTTACTAAAGAAAAGTTTTCTTTGCAGCTGCTTTCTTCTTAGCAGGGTTGGCAGTAGTTCTAGAGAACATATTTAAAGTGGTATTCTCAGATTCTAATTGAGAAGCTTTATCTTGCCAGTCCTTGCCAGAAAGGTTTTCACCTGTGCAAGTAATATTACCCAGTTTATCTTGCACCCATTGTTCAAGATCTGATGCCTGAAGCCAAGCAATCCTCCGTTCACCAATGCAGATTGATATGGCTCTACTGGTGCACTCAAAACAGTCAAAAGTTGCTCTGCTGACAAACTTTGAGACTAACTGGGTATGTCTGACCAACGTGAGATAGTCAGCTCTGTTATCGTCAGGGTGAAAAGGAAACATTGACTCCAGATCTCTATTAACCTTCTTGAGGAACATATCCATATGGAGTATTTATGAGCTTATCCTGGCTGACAGCATGGAGGCCTGAAAACACAGATTCCTTAAAGCATCGAGGGTTCTCGATTTTCTGCCCGGTGGGTTAGAAGAATGTATTTTAGAACTTAATTCGATGCATAACCGATTCCACTACCATAGGGTGGTGCGGCAGCTGTGTCTTTTGGAAGCCGGGACACTCAGGTACTTGATACATGGTATCGAGTCATTGAGTGTGTGTAAAAATAGTAAGAGGCGTTTCCCACATCCGGAGTATGAGATCATGGAGAATGCGGTGAATTGGAAGTGTGGCTGCCTCCTTAGGAACTGTAGGGTATAGGAGAATCTCCAATTCCTCCGTTCTGGGTTCTTTCTCAGATGTCACTATTACGGAAAGGCCACGTGTTATATCTCAAATTCTTGAAAAGACATATCCTCAGGAGGGGACATGCACCATTCCAGAGAAGGAGAAGGGTCCTCCGGTAGACTTTGAAGTCTTCGGGTATCGATCTAGTCATCATCGGAAGAGTCAGAATCAGAAGTCTCGAAGTATCAGCATGAACAGTCCCTGCTCCGCTAAAGCTAGATATCGATTAAAGTCGGTATCGGAAAGAGGAAACTGCCTGGACAAACCTCCAATACTGGGAATTGACTTGAGGGCAGGCATGGGTAGTAGCACATCGAGCAGTATATAACCTTATGCAGTTTGCATTGGTACCGTAGATAGTGCCGTGTCAGTGGTACCGCTGGCAAAGATTTCACTGGAATGTAAGCCCCAGAGCATGACACCAGGAGCTCTCCAGAGGTGGAGGCCTCGAGAGCATCCTGGGACCTCTTGATGGCTTTGGAGGGAAGGTCTTTCCACCGGGATTATTTGGCTGGCCGATCCACCTCCAGGGCAACGCCTAAGGCCCTAAACCATTATTAAAGGGGACTTGGGATATCCACTGCTTGCCCCAATACAAGCATTGTAGAATCTGTGTCTTTTGGGGAAACTGTTAGGAACCTGACCTAGATTGGCCACTGCTGGAAACAGAATACTGGGCTTGATGGACCTTGGACTTGGTCTGACCCAGTATGGCATATCTTATGTTCTTATGGCATCTCGATGCTTAGAAAGAGATCTAGCCTTGGGGGGACAGCCTGTCTTTGAAGAAGACTTATGCTTCGATACTTGAGATCCATGAGAGGAAGAAGACAATGCCCTCAATGACGTTGACGCCAAAGAAACCGCATCTGAAGCAGAGTGTGCCTAACTTCGAAGCTCGATTCTGTAGGCCACTCTGTCATCTTCTTACAGAGGAAACTCTAATGGTTGGTGGTTGGGACCAAGGCATTTAAGACACCAGTTGTGGGTATCGGTAGCCGAGATGGTACCGCCACACTTAAAGCATTTCTTAAAATCACTAGCTGGTTTCTCTGTAGTGTCAGTAGACAAAATGGTAGGCTTAAAGCCTAAAATAGCATCGATACGCACAAAGAAGGGTTCTACCTTTTTTTTTTAGGAAAGAAATAAGAAAGGAAAAAAATCCCAACAGAGTCGGTTCTGGCGTCAACGGGAAGGCAGATGTGAACTACAAAAAACAAATAGATTTAACAAATTTTCTGCAGTGACAGGATTTGCTTCCTGCTGGCTCCACGGAAAACGAAGAACTGAGGAAGGAGAGTTGGGAAGGTGGGAAGGCAGCAACGCAGGCACATTGGGATGCTCCCAAAGGCTTTCCTATTGGATGCTGGGGAGCGTTCTCACACGAGATCCATCGGTTCCAATGTCATCCATATGTGAAGACTACATTCCTGCTTGTTCCTGGAGATAACCACCACGATTTCCATGTCTGTATACTCTTGCCCCACATCATGTGCCTATAATTCTGCCAGGCCCTGCCAATGTCTTGCCTCTTTCACATGGTTCCCCCTTCTATACCACTTAGCCAACCCATTAAATCTAGGGGACAAGAAAGTAAATTCCATATCAAATTCATATGCTGTAGCAGTCTCCTTTGGATCCCAGTTTAGCGACGTGTAAAAATGCCTGATCTGTGAATAAAACACTTAATGATTATTAGGGGTCTCCCACTCCTTTTTGAGTTATTCAAAAGAAGAAAAATTTCCTTCTTTCCCAGCAATTACCATAAAAAACATCATCCTTTCTTTTCCATATTTGAAAGACAGATTTTCCCACTCCTGTAGAGAATTAAGGATTGAAACAATATGAGAGCAATATGTAGAGACGCCTAATAAATGGTTCCTGAAGACCCTCTCCACTACCTCCTTGCCTTTCTGAAATGAGATGAGCCCTGTCCTCTCTCCCTCTCCTATGGGACAAGTGCCTTTGCATGCATTAAATTAATGAACAAATATGGATGGTACTGTTCCTCACAGCAATCAGCTGGGGCAAATTGTAGGCCCAAGTAGTCAAATCATGGAATCATTGCACAAAATGATCCAGCAATGCTACCCCACTGTGTTCTTTCTCTAATATCAATTTTTGATAACTGATCTTGGCCGACTGGCGATTCCAAATATATTTCCTTATTAATGGTCTTATACAATTTTTCTTTCCTGCCTCAAATCCAAATGGGAGCCATTTGTATCACAGAATTTGGGAAATATGACCATTTTAACCAGGGCACAATTCCCAAACAGGAGAGAGGTAAGTCTTTCCATTTAATACAAAGTTGTCTCATTTCCTCCAATTTATTCACTATATCCAAGTTATACATCAGTTGGAGATTCGGACCAATATATATCCCCAAAACGTTCAAATGCTCATCAGCCCTGGGAGGTAAACTGCTTGGAGTAGCATGTGGTGAGAGCAAATGTCCAGATGAGGACCGCTTCCTCACAGAGGAGACGAAACCCCATGCCTCCCCTGCTTGCTGATACAGAACATTGCTACTTGGTTGTCAGTTTGGATCAAGACAGTTTGTCCTGTCAATAGAGGTTGAAAAACTTGAAGGATATTGGCTATTCCCCGCAGTTCGAGGAGGTTGATCTAATGGGCAGATTCCTGGTAAGACCACAGGCCGTCCAGGTGAGCTCCCCACTCCTGCTTGGAAGCATCTGTCATGAGGGTACATTGAGGTGGAGGCATCTGAAAAGGTGACCCGACGACAAGGTTTTGAGGTATACACCACCACTGGAGGGAGTTGACTGAGGTGTGATGACAACCCTGTCTTAAGAGTTGATCCTTCAACTGTGTCCACTGAGAGGAAAGGGTCCACTGTGCCTGATGCATGTGGAGACGAGTAAAGGGAACCACATGTACGGTGGAGGCCATATGCCCCAGCAGACAAAGCATGTCCCTTGCTGTGATGAGATGCTGTCACTGAACCTGGCTTGCAAGCTCTGTGAGGCACTGCAGGTGGTCTTCTAGGAGAAAGGCTTGGGCCTGCACAGTGTCTAGGAGTGCACCGATGAACTTCAATTTTTGAGTAGGAACAAGGTGAGACTTTGGGAAGTTTATGACAAAGCCAAGATATTGAAGTACAGTGACAGTGCAATGAAAGGACAGGTTTAGTACTTGAGAGGAATCGCCCTTGATGAGCCAGTCATCTAAGTAGGGAAAGATGAAGATGCCCAGGATGCGGAGGTAGGTCACAACCACTGCTAGACATTTTGTGAATACTCTTCAGACCAAAGCTAGGCCGAAAGGCAGAACTCTGTACCGGTATGAGCCCCCTGAAACATGAATCACAGGTCCTGTCTGTGAGAAGGATGCATGAGTATCAGAGTGTAGGCATCCTTGAGATCTAGAGAAGCCAATCATCTTTCTGAAGATATGGAAGTACAGCTCTTAGGGAGACCATCTTGAATCAAGCCAAGAACGTGTTGAGGGCTCGGAGATCTAGGATGGGTCTGAATCCCCCAGTCTTTTTGGGGATGAGGAAGTAACAGGAGTAAAAACCCTTCTTGTGCAGAAGGAACTCTTTCTATGATGCCCTGTGACAGCAGAGAAACTACTTCCTGCTGCAGCAGGGTACAGTGAAGGGGTGCCATGGGAAACTCCCCTGTGAAAAGGTCAGAGATAAGCTTTCAAAGTGGCGATGATACCCCTTGAGGACCACATTCAAGGTCCACTGACCTCTTGTTATGAGAGGCCAACTGTGGGCAAAATGGGCCAAGCTGCTTGCAAGGTGAGAAGTATGGGGATCCTTCAGGGGAAGTATGGCTATATTCTCCAGGAATGGGTCAAAAACCAATTGTAGACTGGGCCTGTGGAGCTAGTTGAGGTTTGGGAGGCCTTAGGCTGCTTGGGCTGATGTGGGCCTTGCTGCTTTTGTTGAGGCTGCTGCGGCTGATAATGTGGGTAGGATGGATAAGATGGACAGTATCTCTTCTTTTTAGGGTAGAAGGATTTTTTGGTGGAGGCCTTCTTTCTAGAGGGATCAGCTGTCTTTCTAGAGAGGCATTTGGGAGTGAGATCATCTGTTTCAATCTCAATGGCTTTCTCCCTCCAGCCTTTCCCAAAGAGATTCTCGCTTGTACAGGAGATGTGACAATTTATCCTGGACCCACTGCTCCAGGTCAGAAGCCTGTAACCAGGCCATCCTCCTGGCCCCAATACATACCGCTGCAGCTCTGCTAGTGGATTCAAAGCAGACAAAAGCAGCTCTGGTGAGAAACATGGAAATGTTTTGATTATGCTTGAGTAGGGCCTGGCATTCAGCACGCTTGTCTGCTGGTAGAAGAGGGGAAAATTCCTGAAGATCTTTAGTGATATCTTTTAGGAACATTCCCATGTACAACAAATAGGAGTTAATCTTAGAGGCCAGCATCGGTGCCCGCAAACAGTGACATCTAAAGGCATCCAGAGTTCTTGATTCACTACATGGAGGAACCGAAAAATGATTCTTTGAACTTTTAATCTGGCACATTGCAGATTCTACCACCATGGAATGGTGTGGAAACTGGGGTTTCTAAAACCCAGGCACTCAGGAACCCTATACATAGTGCCCAGTCTCTTACTAAGGCCATGGTTAGAGGAGCCTCCCACATGCGTAGCATGAGGTTCTGCAGAATGCGATGCACCAGGAGTATGGCAGCTTCCTTAAGTGTCGAGGGTTACTGGAATATTACCAGCTCCTTGGCCCTTTCTCCTGTGGAGGGACCTGCGCTGCTCATATGGTGGTGATGGGTCCGGAAGAATATCAATGAGGCCTTGGGAACCGAGGGACTCTATATCCAATTCTAAGGAATTGGAGTCGGAATCAGGCAAAAACAAAGTAGTGGAAATCGGAATCTCAGTGCCGATTCCATTACAACACCAGATGACCGTCTCTGTATCGATGCTCTGAGGTATCGCAACAGAGTTCTGCTTGACTATTTTGGGTGTTGACCTGTCCCAAGGGATGCATCGGCCTCAATGATAGCAGTTCCAAATCCGGTATGGATGAAGTCGAAGGCCTTATGGTACTGACCTTCAGGCTCGGCATGAAGACCTGGGATCCACAAGGCCTCGAGACCACCGGCACAGATACCACCAGGATCACAGCTACACTCCGCTCGAGAGCCAGCATATGCTGATTGAGAGAGATGGACAAAGTCTGGGTGGACTGCCATAAGGGGCTATGAGCCACTGTCCCAGAACACGGAGCCGTTGGCTCCTCGGATGTCGGAGCCTCGGGAGCATCCTGGAGCCCCTCTTGTGTTTTGAAGGACATGTTCTCCAGATGGGGCTGTTTGGCTGGCCAAACATATTCCGATTCACCTCTAGGGGAGTCTTGAGGCTGCTGTCCCAGCCAGTCTCTGGAATAGACATTGCTTCTCAAAGTCAACAGCGTCACTTCAGCAGAGGATTTGTATTTACTCAGGTGCTTTGACTTCACAATGGTATGGGAACTGTGTCAAGAAGTCAATGCCTGTGAAGATTTGGAGGCCACTGACGAGTAAGCTGAAGCAGAAGAGTCTGACCGAAACAGAGACTCATCCCCTTTTAGTCATCTGCTGACACAAGGGACAAGTGGCTAGTTCATGGTCAGAAACTAAGCACCTTCAAAGCACCAGTCATGCTTATCAGTGGCTGAAATAGTGCTCCGACACTTTGAATACTTTTTAAAATCAATGGCTTGGTTCTCCATACTTGGGAACATAGCCGTTGCCAGGTTCAAAAAGGCAATGGTGGCCTAGGACATTGAGATCAGTGGTGGGACCCACGGTAAAAGATGAAAAAATAAATGAACTCAGACATCAAGCGACGGTACCAGAGCCGGTGGGAAGGCAAAAAAAATGAAGCATGGTGTACTCCGAAGGGCATGGAGACAATAGTTTAATAGTGGTGATAGGACAGATTTCCGAATGGCTCTACAGAAAACTAGAAACTGAGAAAAGCTGAGAAGGCAGGCACGCAGATGCAGTAAGATGCTCCCAAAGGCTTTCCTGTTGGATGCTGGGTTTCGTTCCCATGCAGGCTCTGTCAGAGGATATCACCCATACATGAAGACTACATTCCTGCTTATTCCTGGAGATTAATTATGCAACTGTTTTCACAATCATTTAATGCCTAAATATTTCTCACTGTTTTAAAGTTAATTTGCTTTTTGGTATTGACATATTTTATCCTCCAGTCTAGGACTCTGGGGCAGCTACCTCAAACGTCTGCATCTATTACTGTTCCACACTGTTGCTATTAATCAGGATAAATTATCTTTTTTAGGTGCATTTTGCCATAGTGATAGCAAATGTTGGGCAAGTCCATCTGTGTGTACATGTGCATAGGTTTGTTTGTATCTGTGCACAGCCTCACCCCACCCCTGCATCATATGAACACACACATACTCACATGCAATCCTTGCATCACACAAATGCACGCACACCCCCTCATCACCCATGCAATTTCTTTCTATAGCTACTCCACCACATCAGACAGCTTCTCACAGAGCTTGTTCTTTCTTAAAAATTCCCAAAATGGTCAATTCCGTAGAGCAAGATAACAGTTGAGCATAAAAATTATTGTTTATTGCTCCAATATTAACCCGAGAACTTTTAACTTCTAATACACTCCTGTTCCTTATAAGTGCATTCAATCCTATCCATAATAAAACTTTAAAACTTAAAGCAACTGGTTTCAGACTTATAAGAGCTACGGGTGTAATGTATCATCAACCCAATGCTCTATTTCGCATCAATGACCAATAACATTGCTTTTACCAAGTTCCAAATCTCTTCAGCATATGAGCATTTTTTCTTCAAAATACGTACACTTTTCAAACTGTGTGGATATACAAATTGGTGATTTCAAAAGTTTGTCAATCAAAAGATAAGCACAAATAAATCCTTGTTCCTTCTAAAGAGATTAATTGACAAACTTTTGAAATCACCAACTTGTATATCCACACAGTTTGAAAAGTGTACGTATTTTGAAGAAAAAATGCTCATATGGAACAAGCAGAAGACAGTCCTCACATATGGGACTCCCTAGCTACAGCCTACCGAGGTACTGTAGGAAAAAGCACGGCAGAGCCATGAGCAATTGCAAGCGAATCTGAAGACAGACCGGATGACCCAGAGTCCATGGAGAGCCAGTTCTCCGATAGCCTGAACAAGAAGGGTCGGCAGGCAGGAGTTGCTTAAACCCCAAACAGATAGCGTAGTTACTCACCTATAACAGGTGTTCTCCGGGGACAGCAGGAATCAGTCCTCACATATGGGCAGCGTCAGCGCCGACAGAGCCCTCGTGCTGAGCAAATCCCCAGATTTCAGAAAAAGCCTTTGGGAGTTGCTATCACGCATGCGCGGTCCCCTTCTCACCCAAGGGTGTCATCTTGCTCAGTCAAATGACATAGCTAAAAAGACGGGAAAAATAACAAAATATAATAGGACTGCAACTCCAAGGGGAGGAGGGAGGGTTGTGAGGACTGATTCCTGCTGTCCCCGGAGAACACCTGTTACAGGTGAGTAACTACGTTTTCAAGCAGGAAGTCAGTCCTCACATATGGGACGCCCCATCTATAGGCTACCGAGAACCCACAGCTGAAAAATAGGCTCCCTCTACAAGAGCCGCAAGCAGCCACAACAGGAATCTAACTAAGAGAATAGCACTCCGGTAGCCTGACACAGAAAGGTCAGAGGGCAGGAGTTGCCTAGACTTCGAAAAGGTTACAGAGTACAGCCTGGCCAAAAGCACTGTCCCATCGTGACTCCCTATCCAGGCAATAATGGGTTGCAAAGGTCTGGCCCGAAGACCAGGTGGCGGCCCGGCAGATGTCTGCCAGTGGAACAGAGTGGAAATGAGCCACTGATGCCGCCATGGCCCTGACCTGATGGGCTGTGACCCGACCCTCCAAAGAAAGCTCGGCTGCCCTGTATGCGCAGGCAATACAGTCTGCTACCCGGGTGGACAGCATACGCTTGGAAACCACCATCCCCAGCCTACTGGGGTCGTAAGATACGAAGAGTTGAGGAGCCCTTCTATGCAGTTGCATATGCTGGATATAGAAGGCCAACGCCTCTTACAGTCCAGGGTATGCAGCACTGCCTCTGCCCGACTGGAATGCGGCCTGGGAAAAAAGGTAGGAAGCACCACCTCCTGGTTGAGGTGGAAGGAGGAGACAACTTTTGGAAGGAACTTGGGGTGTGTGCGAAGCACCATCCGGTTCTTATATAACCTAGTGTAAGGCCTGTCTGACACAAGGGCCTGAAGCTCACTCACCCACCGAGCAGACATAAGTGCCACCAAGAAAACCACCTTCCAAGAGAGGTAGCGGAAATGGCAGGTCGCCATCGGCTCAAAGGGTGGCCGAGTAAGCTGCCTCAAAACCACATTCAGATCCCACTCGGTTGCCAGAGGGCGGACCACAGGCTTCAAAAGAAGCAGGCCTCTCAAACAATGAGAAACCAAGGGGTGGGCCGAGAGGGGCTTCTCCTCCACCGGGAAGTGGTTCACTGCAAGAGTGCAGGAGGTGCACTCTGACGGAGTTGGACTTGAGGCCCAAATCAGAGAGGTAGAGAAGGTACTGTAAAACCACTCCAACCGGGCAGGAGAAAGGATCCACACCCTGCCCCTCACACCAAGCCACAAAACTATGCCACCTTCAAGGCATAGGCCCATCTAGTCCATGGCCTCCTTGAGCCAGCAAGACCTCTTCAACATCCCTTGGAAGGAGGAGCGGAGCGAACATTACCCTTTCAAGCAGCCATGCCATGAGGTTGAGGGAGCTGAGGTTGGGGTGCAGGAGAGTTCCTCCCTCCCGGGATAGGAGGTTTGGGGAGGACCCCAGGGGAATAGGGGCCTGCACCGCTAGCTGAAGTAGAAGCAGAAACCAGGGTTGCTTTGGCCACTGTGGGGCTACCAGGATGATCAAAGCCTTGTCCTGGAGGAACTTGAATAGAGTCTTGGCCACCAGAGGCGTTGGAGGAAATGCGTTCAGGAGGCCCACAGACCATGATATCAGAAAGGCATCGGCGGCCACCCTGTGCGGGTGTGGCTGTCTGGAGCAGAACCGGGGCAACTGGTGATTGACCAGACTCGCAAACAAATCCATCACTGGCCGCCCCCAGGTCTGGAAAAGCCAATTGGCTACCCCACGGTCCAATTGCCACTTGTGAGGCTGGAGAATCCTACTTAGCCTGTTGGCTAACCAGTTGTCCTGGCCCAGCAGATAGATGGCCAGCAGATGAATGCCATGCCAGGCTGCAAACAAGCACAGATCCAGGGTTTCCTGACATAGGAGCCGGGACCCCGTGCCACCCTCCTTGTTCACATAGAAAATGGCCACCTGGTTGTCTGTCTGCACCAAGACAGGTTTGTGGGCCAGGATCTGCCAGAAAACTCTTAGAGCCATGCGGATGGTATGGAGCTCTAAGAAATTGATCTGTTGTGCTCCCTCGCTTGGGGACCACATTCCGAGTACAGAACCCTTGGCAATGGGACTCACAGCCCAGCAGGGACGCATCCATGGTCAGGATCCTTATGTGTAGAGGAACCTGGAAAGGCATCCCCACCTCCAAGTGGAGTGGCTGAAGCCACCAGTACAGGGACCGTACTAGCTGCCTGGACACTGTGACTTTGTTCTTGAGGCAACCTGTGGCCTGTGACCACTGATCTCTGAGGCACCATTGAGCAGTCCACCTCACCAAAGAGAAAACTACTATTACTTGGAGATTCCATCATCAGAGAAACCAACTTGGGAACACAGTTCAAAGGAGAGAAGATAGTCATGTGCCTACCAGGCTCTTCAGCCAGCAGGAATACAAACCAAGTTGTTGAATTACATAGCACAGAGAGTGAACACTCCAAACGTGATGTTGTTATCCACTTGGGCACAAATGACCTGGCTAGAAACAGTGCCTCTACAGTCCAAAGGGACCTCCAATCTCTGGGAGAGAAACTCAAGCCCATTGTTAACACTGTTGCATTCTCAGAAGTTCTACCTGTTCTTGGTAAGGGGGCAAAAAGGCTGCATCGCATTAACAGCTTTAATACATGGCTCCAGACCTGGAGCAAACAAGAAGGATTCAGATTTATTGGCGACCGGGGAAACAGATGGACCAACAAGAGACTATACTGTGCTGATGGACTACATCTCTCTGTCGCAGGGAAAAGAATCCTAAGTGAAAAATTCAGGCAGTATGTGGATATGCATTTAAACTAGAAAAAGGGGGTGACAGATGTGGAAGGTCAAGATCTGCAAGCCACCCCCTGCAAATGCAGAACATCATCAGAAACAGCCACACTTTTAAACCACACACAAAAACAAGTGGGAAGAAGTGGACAGAACAAAATCAATGCAAAATACACATAAGCCAGGTAAATGCTGGAAAGCAATGAGCACAAATGCTCGAAGCTTAGCCAACAAAGTTCTGGACCTGGAAGCCCTAATGGTGGAAATGGACATGGTCATTGAAGCCATTACAGAAACATGGTTCAATGAATCGCATGATTGGGATATAGCCATAGCTGGCTATAATCTATTCAGAAGAGAGAGAGAAAATGGAAAAGGAGGAGGAGGAGCTTTGTATATAAAAAGCAATATTAAAGCTACTGAAATGCAGGGGGCAAGGGGAAAAGAAGAAGCGCTCTGGATTGCGTTGGAAAGAGGAGATGGCACCGTCATCCATACTGGTGTAGTCTACAGACCTCAGACTCAAACTGAAGAGATAGATAACGAATTGATTACAGATATTGCCATGATAGCCACAAAGGAAGAAGCAATAATATTGGGTGACTTTAATCTACCTGATGTGGATTGGATTACTCCTTCAGCACATCTGGAAAGAAGCAAAAAAATTGTGGATGCTCTCCAAGATGCATTACTTAGACAAATGGTGATGGAACCAACCAGGGAAAGCTCAACGCTAGATTTAGTGCTCACCAACGGTGATAGCATGTCGACTGTCTGTGTGAGTGCTCCTGTGAGCAACAGCCATCATCAGACAGTGTGGTTTGAGATAAAAGCCATGGTACAGGACCAACCATAGCAAGCTCAAAGTCCTAAACTTCAAAAACACTGACTTCTATAAAATGGCCGAGTACCTAAAGGAGGAGCTGACGGGGTGGAAGGAGATAAGGGAAGTGGAATTGCAATGGGCTAAACTAAAGGTGGCAATAAAAGGGGCAACAGATAAATATGTAAGAAAAGTAAATAAAAACAAGAGGAGAAGGAAACCTATTTGGTTTTCCAAAGAAGTGGCTGCTCAAATAAAGGCAAAAAACACATCTTTCGCAAAATTCAAAAGCTTGCAAACAGAAGATCACAGAAATGAATACAGGATCAAACTGAAAGAGTCAAAAAGAGAAATAAGGATAGCAAAATCAAAGGCAGAGGAAAAGATGGCTAAAGATGTTAAGGGTGGCAACAAAATTTTCTTCAGGTATATTCGGGAAAGGAAGATGATCAGAGTTGGAATTGCAGGAATCGTGGAAAGTGACATTGAAAAAGCAAAATTGCTAAACAAATACTTCTGCTCTGCTTTTACTAAAGAAAATCCTGGAGATAGACCAGCTGTGACTCCCAAATATAAAAATGGGAAGGAAGTAGGTACCACACCATTCACAGAAGATGAGGTGTTAGAACAACTTGTTAAACTGAAAGTGGACAAAGCCCTGGGACCGGATAGGATACATCCCAGGATACTGAAAGAGCTCAAAGAGGTTCTTGCAGGGCCGTTAAAGGATGTCTTCAACAGACACTTGAAAACAGGAGAGGTTCCTCAGGACTGGAGAATGGCTGATGTCGTACCTGTACACAAAAGTGGTGACAGGGAAGAAGTGTCAAACTACAGGCCCATGAGCCTTACCTTGGTGGCGGGAAAAGTAATGGAGGCGCTCCTGAAAGAGCAAACAGTGAACTTTATCAAAACCAACAGGTTGCAAGATCCGAGGCAACATGGTTTTACCGAAGGACGGTCTTGCCAAACAAATCTGATTGAGTTCTTTGACTGGGTAACCAAGGAACTAGATCAGGGGCATGCGATGGATGCCATCTACCTGGATTTCAGCAAATCCTTTGATACTGTTCCTCATAGGCGGCTTGTCAAACTCAGTAGCTTGGGGATGGATCCCAAGATGGTAAACTGGATTAGAAATTGGTTGACTGACAGACGACAGAAGGTGATGGTAAATGGAGCTCACTCAGATGAAAGGAAGGTGATTAGCAGGGTGCCCCAGGGTTCGGTCCAGGGCCCGGCACTGTTCAATGTATTTGTGAGTGATATTGCTGAAGGACTGCATGGAAAAGTCTGTCTTTTTGCAGATGACACAAAAATTTGCAACAAAGTGGACTCCCCCGAGGGAGTGATTAACATGAGGAAAAATCTACAAAAACTGGAAGAATGGTTTAATGCTTGGCAATTACGATTTAATGCGAAAAAGTGCAGTGTCATGCACTTGCGTAGCAGAAATCCAAGGGAAATGTACGCGATAGGGGCCGAGAGCTTGGTGTGCATGGTTCAGGAGAAAGACCTTGGTGTGATTATCTCTGATGATCTCAAGGTGGCAAAACAGTGCGACAAGGTGGTGGCAAAAGCCAGAAGGATGTTGGGCTGCATACAAAGAGGGATTATCAGCAGAAAGGAAGAGGTACTTATACCACTGTACAAGTCACTAGTGAGGCCTCACTTGGAATACTGTGTTCAGTTTTGGAGACCGTATCTTGCCAAGGATGTAAAAAGACTGGAAACTGTTCAGAGGAAGGCGACCAAAATGATTTGGAGCCTGCGTCAGAAGCCTTATGAGAAGAGAATTAAAGACCTAAATATGTACACTGGAGGAGAGGAGGGACAGGGGAGATATTATTCAGACCTTTAAATACTTAAAAGAGAAATGATGAACAAATAAACCTCTTCCAAAGATAGGGATGCTGTAAAACTAGAGGGCATAACATGAAGCTGCAAGGTGGTAAATTGAAAGGCAATGTCAGGAAATATTTTTTCACTGAAAGGGTGGTGGATGCTTAGAATGCCCTCCCGATGGAAGTGGTGGAGGCAAACACGATGACGGAATTCAAAACGGCATGGACAGACACAGAGGATCCCTTTGCAGCAACAGGATAAAAACAAAATAAACTGAACCATCTAACTTCTGAACCATCTAAAATCTCAACAAATAGGGGTTTCCTACATGGAGTGGTGGGTTCACCCCTAAACAAACACATGGGGAGGGGTGGCCTGCACAGAGCGGCAGGTGCACCTACTCTTGCTGTCTTACTGGGCAGACTAGATGGACCATACTGGTCTTTATCTGCTGTCATTTACTATGTTACTAAGTGGAGGCGGGCGTCAGGGGTCACATGGACCATGTGCCCGAAGAGGCGCAGGAACTGTCTTGCTGACACTACGGACCTGCGACTCATCTGACGTGCCAGAGCCAGAAGCCTGCTTGCCCTGTCTGCAGGCAGATAGGCCCTTGCTTGAATGGTGTCAAGTCTGGCCCCAATGAACTCCAGCTGCTAAGTTGGAGCAAGGCTGGACTTGGGGTAGTTGATTACAAACCCTAGAAGCTGGAGCACCAGGATGGTGCGAGATGTGGCCTGGTGGACCACGCTGGCTGAAGTGCCTCTTGTGAGCCTGTCTAGGTACGGGAAAACAAAAACCCCTTGGAGTCTGAGTAAGGCAGCCACCACAGCTAGGCACTTTGAGAATACTCTGGGGGCTGAGGCCAAGTCAAAGGGAAGTACCCTGTACTGGTAGCGATTGCCTCCCACCACAAAGCGTAGATACTGCCTGTGGTCTGCATGTATTAGGATGTGTGTATAAACATCTTTTAGGTCTAAGGAGCATAGCCAGTCTCCCTGGCGGAGGTAAGGCAGCAATATTCCAAGGGAGAGCATCTTGAACTTCTCCCTCACCAGGAACTTGTTTAGGTTGCGCAGGTCGAGGATGGGCCTGAGAACTCCTGTTCTCTTTGGTACCAGAAAGTACCTAAAGTAGAAGCCCTTGTCCTGGAGGTGGTGGGGCACCGGTTCTACCGCCTGATCCTCGAGAAGACTCGAAAACTCCTTCAGAAGAAGGTCCCGGTGAAGGGGAGACCTGAGGGGCTCTCCCGGAAAGTGAGGAGGCACCTGGGTTAGGTGAAGGAGATAGCCCTCTTGGACTTTGTGCAAGACCTAGGCATCGGTGGTAATGGCTGTCCACCTGTGGGCATACAGGACAAGCGTGCCCCCTGTGCACTGCCTGTCCCCTGTGGGAAGAGGAGCTATGCTGTGGGAGTCAAAAGCCACTGCCAGGCTGGACCAGAGCCGGTGCCTGGGGTTTGGGGGCTTTCTGATTACGCGGGCCATGCCCCTGTCCCTTGGCCTGCTGCCCCTGTTGGGGAGCCAGGGAGGCCTGAAAATGGGGGTAGCTTCGGTAAAGCTCGGGTAAAAGGGCTTTTTACCTGAGCCCTTCTTGCAAGAAGGGGCAGAGGTCTTCTTGGAGAGCCGTGTCCTCGTCATGTACTCGGGTCTCCAGTTCTACGGCCTTGTCGGTTATAGGTTTGCCAAAGAGATTCTCCCCTTGGCATGGGACATCGACTAACTTGTCCTGAACCCATTGCTCGAGGTCCGACGACTGTAGCCATGCCTGGCAGCATGCACTGATGCCAGCCACGGCTACCCGGGCTGCCGACTCAAACCCATCATAGGCCGCTTGAGACAAACTTCGAGCACTCACGAATGGCGGTGGACAGGCTCCTGAAGCGCTGAAAGGGGCCCTCGGAGAGACCAGCTAAGAACCCGGCAAGTTCCTTTACCAGGTCCCTCAGGTACATGCCCATGTACAGCTGGTAGGCCTGGATCTGACAAGTCAGCATTGAACCCTGGAAGCACTTTTTGCCGAGGGCATCCAAGTTGTGGGCCTCCCTGCCAGGAGGCACTGAGGAGTGCATCTTCTGGCTCTTCAGCCTGCGCATGGCCGATTCCACAACCATGGAGCTGTGTGGCAGCTGTGACTTCTGAAACCCATGGCTCCGGCAAACTCGATAAATTGAGTCGAGCCGTTTGCTGATGACTGGCACCAATGCCAGCGTCTCCCACATGTGGAGCATCAGTCGTTCCAGGATCGGTGGCACAAGTACAGTAAGGGCCTCCCAAGAGGGGGCCTCATACTGTAGGATCTTTATCTCTTCGGCTCGAGGATGCTCCTCGGACTCCTTGGGGAACGCCAAAGCCTTGGACATATCCCTCACGAAGTCCAAGAACCTCGTGTCCTCCGGAGGGACCTTCTACGAGGTTCGGACACCAGGGAATTGGACGGGACATCCCTGTGCCGACAGGTGTCCAGGGACTCCTTTTTCTCAGTTTCCCACTCTGATGCCTCCGAAGAGGATTGAGGGGCTCCGGCATCGAGGGCTCCGGCGCCGACCACCCCGACGCCGGGAGGCTCGGTGGCGATGACCTCGGTCCCGAACGGGAGGCTGAGTGGGACCTCTGCCGAGGATAGACTCGAACCCAAAAGTTTGAGGATCGGCTCAGCCTCTGCAGTCAACTTCAACATCGATGGCCCGGTGGACGGAGTGGATGAATCGGACAGACTGGCAATCAGCACCCGCTGCTGCTCCATGAAGGCAGTAAAACTGCGCTCCAAGGCCGCCATTCGGGACTTGAGTACGTAAGGGCTCCACAGCCACTGGCTGGGGCCCCGATGCAGTCGGGCCTGACGCCGGTTCTCCCGGAGGGGAGTCCTCAATGAGGACAGTTGTTACCTGCCTTGGCTAATCCATCTCCCGATGAGGAACCTTTGCCGTGTGCTCCGTCTCCGAAGATCCCGGCTGGCGCTCGGGGCTCCGCAACAGGCCCCAGGGGGAGCCAGGTTGCTTGGAGCCATCCAAAGACGCCGCTTTCGAGGACTACTTCTTTCTCCTGTGTTCCCTCGAGGGAGACCCCCTTTCCGAGGAGCCTCGACGCTGATCGGGCTCGGAATGCTCCCCCCGAGACATAGAGCCTCAGATGAGGTCCGGGTTCTTGAAGGCAAGGACTCAGAAAAAATCCTATCATGCTGCTGCTGGCAGCTCTCCAGGGCATTAGAGGACATCTTCCTACACAGAACGCAGACCGTCAGATCATGGTCGGGCCCGAGGCACTGGAGACAGCAGTCATGCGTATCGGTGAGGGACATATATTTTACATACCGATCGCATTTTTTAAACCCGCTGGTAGCCATCGGGGGAAAAAGGACCCCTGGAGGTCAAAGACCTGGGCTGCCAGTGAAAAAGAAAAAGGGCACCAATGCCAGTCACGAAGGATAAAAACCGAAAAATAGACGGACTCGATACCGGTGTATCGAGCCGAAGGCGGGAAGAGGAACTGGCATTGACCGGTAGAAGACAAAGAGAATTTTTAACTTTTTTCACGGGGACACAGGGACTATGTCCGAAGGGCTCCGTGGAAAAAAAAGAGACTGAGTAAGATGGCACCCTTGGGTGGTAAGGGGACCGCGCATGCGTGATGGCAACTCCGAAAGGCTTTCTCTGAAAGCTGGGGATATGCTCCGCACGAGGGCTCAGTCGGCGCTGACATCACCCATATGTGAGAACTGACTTCCTGCTTATTCCCGGAGAATACGGGGTACCAACTGGCCGAAGGCGCTGTCCCGATGGGACAATCTCTCCAGGCATTAAATGGGTCATGAAGGTATGAGCAGAGGATCAGGTGGCAGCCCGGCAGATGTCTGTCAGAGGCACCGAGAGGAGGCTCGCGACCGACATTGCCATTGCTCGGACACTGTGCACCGTGACTCAAATGTCCAGTGGCAGCCCAGCCTGGGCGAAGACGATGCAGTCCACCACCTAAATGGACAAGGTCCACTTGGTGACCGCCTATCCCAGATGGCTGGGACCGAGGGCTGCGTCGAGAGACGGAGCAGCAGGGGGAACCCATGGCTGTTTGGGCCACTTCAGGGCCACTAGGATCATTGACGCCTTGTCCTGCTGGGCCTTGAGAAGGGTCCGTGCTATCAGTGGCATAGGAGGGAAGGCATACAGCAGGCCTGTCCCTTATGAGAGGAGGAAGGCGTCCGGAGCCACCCAGCCCAGGTGCGGATAGGAACTGCAAAACCGGGGAAACTGAACGTTGGCTGGACTGGCGAAGGTCTGGAATCCAGGTCTGGGGTGTCCTAGAGTTGGAATAGCCACTGTCCTGTCATGGTGCTCCGGCGCCACTCGTGTGGCTGGGAGACCCTGCTCATTCGGTCTGCCAAGGCATTGTCTTGGCTGAGGAGATAGATGGCTCTGAGAATAATGTCCTGGCTCACCGCATATGAGCACAGGGTCACCGCCTCCTGGCAGAGACTGTAGGAGCTGGTACCCCCTTGTTTGATTAGGTAGAACATAGTGACCCGATTGTCTGTCTGCACGAGCACCACCTGGTGCCGCAGCCGATGCCAAAATGCCTTTAATGCAAGGACAGCTCGGAGCTCCAGCAGGCTGATCTGTTGGCGACTCTCCTCAGCGGACCAGACCCCCTGGGTGCAGAGCTCCTCGCAATGGGCCCCTCAACCCAAAAGGGAGGCATCCATCATCAGGACTTTCTGGGGGGTGGGGTCCGGAAGGGCATCCCCCGAAGCAGGGTTGTACGTCCTGCCACCAGACCAGGGACTCTGCCATCTGAGGCGAAACCGAGATGGGGTCCCGGAGTCGGCCCGTAGCTTGGGCCCACTGTGCACGGAGGCACCACTGCGCTTGCCCGCATGTTGAGGCAGGCGTTGGGCACAACCTGGAACGTGGAGGCCATGTGGCCAAGGAGGCGAAGCATCGCCCAAGTAGAGGCTGTGCAGCGACTCCGCACATCGGATGTTAAGGACACAAGGCAGTCTGCCCTGCCGTGGGGGAGGAAGACATTGGCCTGGAGTGTATCCAGGCGAGCCCCTATCAACTCCAAAGATTGCACTGGAGTAAGGTGGGATTTTGTTTGGTTGACCACGAAACCCAGGTGCTACAAAAGCGGGATGGTGCGGTCTGTGGCCTGCAGGGCCTCCGAGGCCATGTCTCCCTTTATAAGTCAGTTGTCTAGGTAAGGGAAGATGAAGGCGCCTTGGAGACTGAGGTGGGCCGCCACCACCGCAAGACACTTGATGAAGACACGTGGTGCCGAGGCAAGGCCGAAGGGGAGCACTCTGTACTGGTAGTGATTGCCTCCGACAACAAACCGCAGGTACTGTCTGTGGTTGGGGTGGATGAAGATGTGTATGTAAACATCCTTTAAGTCCAAGGAGCATAGCCGATCACCTTGCTGGAGGTAGGGCAGCAGTGTTCCAAGGGAGAGCATTTTGAACTTCTCCTGCACCAGGAATCTGTTCAGGTTCCTCAGGTCAAGGATGGGCCTGAGACTTCCCATTCTTTTCGGGATGAGGAAGAATCTGGAGTATAATCCTCTTCCTCTTAGGTGAGATGGTACGGGCTCCACTACCCAGTCTTTGAGGAGGCCTGTGAGCTCCTGAATTAGTAAGGCCTGGTGCAGGGGAAGCCACTGGAACTCCACGGGGAAGTAGAGTGGAGGCGGCTGGTCCACATGGAGGAGATAACCTTCCCTTACGACCTGAAGAACCCACATGTCTGTGGTAATGGAGTCCCACCTGTGGGCAAAATGGACCATCCTCTCCCCTGTCGGCAGCTGGTCATCCAGTAGTCGAGGCTATGCTGGAGGCGTCAAAACCCTGAGCCTGGCTGTGCTGGCACCGGTGGCTGGGTCTTCGGTCCTTTGGGCTTCCGAGGCCCCTGGCCAGAGCCCTTACCCTGACCGCCCTGCGGTGGGATCTGCATGGTCGGGTATCCCCTGTAGGGCTGGCCCTTACTGCGGAAGAAGGGTTTCTTCCCTTGCCGTTTTTCCTAAGAAGGGTAAAGGTCTTCCTGGAGAGCAGAGTATGGGTGAGGTACTCTGTCTCAATTTCGGCTACTTTGTCCTCCACAGGCTTACCAAAGAGCTGCTCCTCGAGGCAAAGGACGTTGAGGAGCTTCTCCTGGACCCACTGCTCCAAGTCGGAGGACCGGAGTCCAGTCTGCAGGCAGGAGCCGATGCCAGCCGCCACCACTTGTGCGGAGGACTCAAAGCCGTTGTAGGCGACTCGTGAAAGGTATTTGGAGCACTCACCGACCGACTTCGAGAGTGCCTGGAAACACCAGAGGTGGTCCCCATTGAGGCTGGCCGCAAATCCCTCAAGTTCCTTGGTGAGGTCTCAGAGGAACATACCAATGTAGAGTTGGCAGACCTGGATGCGGCATGCTAGCATGGAGCCCTGGTTACATTTGCGACCAAGGGCCTCAAAGGCGCGAGACTCCCTGTCCAGAGAGACTGAAGAATGAGTCTTTGGGTTCTTCTGCTTGCGCATGGATGACTCGACAACCATGGAGATGTGGCGAAGCTGTACCTTCTGAAACCCCGCTCTCCACTGGACCCTGTACACCGAGTCCAGGCATCAGCTGATGATTGGGACAGAAGCTGGGGTCTCCCACATGTGGTTATGTATGGAGGGGACCAGAACCCTGAGGGTTTCCTCAGTGGTGCCTCATATTGGAGGATATAGGAGTTCCTCTGCTCAAGGTTCCTCCTGCAATTCGGTGGTAAGCACGAAGGCCCGCGCCACATCCTGGACAAACTCAAGGAAAGAGGTATTGTCAAGAGGGGACCGCCACCTCTGGGTCGGTGGGGATGGGTCCAAGGGGAGGTCTCTGTGGGTCCGAGTCTCTGGTGAAGTGTCCCCATTGGATTCCCATTCCAAATAGTCCGTGGAGGACTCGAGATCAGGCGGTTCAACATGGGTCAGACCTGTGCCGGACTCATTCAAATCAATACAGCTCAACTCCAGCCCTCAAGCACCGGACCCACTCAAATGTGCACTTATTAATGCATGCTCAGTTCGTAACAAAACTCAAACCCTTGCAGACCATATACAAAACACAGACAGACAATGTGTATCACAGAAAGCTGGTTCACTAGCTTGGGACAACGTTCTCCTCAACCAGATGCATACATCCAACTTCATGTTGATTAACCGTCCCAGAACAGAGAGAGGAGGAGGAGTACTAATTCTGGCAAAGAAACACCTGAACCTGGTCAGCTCCTAGTCTCTACAAACTATAGACTACCTAATTATTTCCAATTATGAACACACTATATGTCTAACATATAAAAAGCCTACTACAAACACAGATGCTCGCTACTCTGCTAGATGAGATATGCACACATACAGCATTAAAAAAACACTTCATATCCTCATGGGTGACCTTAACCCCCAGTTACTACAACAAAGCAAGTGTACTCTTGAACGTTATGGAATCACTACAATTAACCCGGATAATTGACGCAACTACTCACTGCAAAAGTTCCCTCCATGACCTCAAATTTATATCCAAAACAATGCATAAAACAGATTTAAACATTCAAATTGACTCTATGACTTGGTCTGATCACGCCATGTAATCATTCATTCTGTCAAACAATATCCATTTACTTAATATACCGTAACAGCAGCAATATAGATGCCGGCTCAAGGCATTCCGCCCACAACCGTTCCTAGATAAGGTCTCTTCACTTCTAGATGCCGACATACATGACCTGGACAGTTTCATCAGCTCATGGAACTTGGTAATTAATGATGCAGCAGAATACAATGGAAGACAATTAAATTACCCCAAATCCACACCTCCCCCCCCACCCACTCTGTACTCCAGGAATCTTTTCCAGCTCAGACAAAAGCTCAGACTGCTAGAAAGAAAGTGGAAACAATCACAAGATGCAACTATCAAGCTACAACTCCATGCCATGCGGACAGAATACAACAATTTATGCAACAAATGCCGAAAGGAATATTACATAAACATTTTCACAAAGTCCCTCAATCATCCAAGAGAACTATTCTCAATTATGTCCCAGTTGACCAGTGACCCCAACTCAACCGACGCAACAAACATGAAAATGCAACTTGACTCACAGGAGATGTCTGACTTTCTTTCTAACAGGCACAGCACTATGACCCACTACAACAGGACAACATAAATGAAATCCACTTATGGCACATGTTCAACCTAATTTCCAAGAGAGAACTCTCAGATATCATCAACAGGATCAATACCACATCACCATCATTGGGACCCATGTCCAGTCCCATGGTTAAAATCCCTTTGCAATGAGTTCACTCAGACTGTCCTAAAGATCGTCCAAATATCCCTCTTCTAAGGATACCGTATATACTCGAGTATAAGCCGACCCGAATATAAGCCGAGGTACCTAATTTTACCACAAAAAACTGGGCAAAACTATTGACTCGAGTATAAGCCGAGGGTGGGAAATGAGGCACCTACTAGTCAATGTAAAAAATAAAGATAGAGACCAATAAAATTACATGAATATTTATTTAAACGAAAAACAGTAAAATAGCTCTGTAAGTGGAAAATGGGGTCAACAAAAACAATATGGTATCAAAAATACCGTATCTTTAAAAGTACATCAACCTTAGCTTAATCAGCAACCAAGCTAACACACAAGAGCTAAAATCCTTCAAAACTGGAGTTCTCCTCCTCAGCACATTACCAGTCCTAAACCCCCCCAGCCCACAGCACATTACTAGTTCTAACCCCCCCCCAGCCCACTACCAGTTCTAACCCCCCCAGCCCACAGCACATTACCAGTCCTAACCCCCCCCCTCAGCCGCGGCAAAATCGCATGTCCCGCAGGGCCCCCCCTGCCCGGCAGAGCCAGCCCTCCCTCCCTCCATGTCAGCCCGCCTCCCCAATCCATCCACATCAGCCACCCTCCATGTCAGCCACCCTCCCTCCCTCCATGTCAGCCCCCCTCCCTCCATCCATGTCAGCCCCCCTCCCTCCATCCATATCAGCTCCCGCCCTCCATGTCAGCCCCCCTCCCTCCCTCCCTCCATGTCAGCCCCCCTCCCTCCATCCATCCATATCAGCTCCCTCCCTCCATGTCAGCTCCCTCCCTTCTTCTGCAGCCGCGGCTCCCTGCCTCTTAGGGAACCGCGGCTGTGCTTTCAAAATCATCTCGGAGCCCTTCCTGTCTTGACGGGCTCCGTGCAGCATTGTCCCGCCTCCAAAACTTCCGTTAGAGGCGGGACAATGCTGCACGGAGCCCGTCAAGACAGGAAGGGCTCCGAGATGATTTTAAAAGCACAGCCGCGGTTCCCTAAGAGGCAGGGAGCCGCGGCTGCAGAAGAAGGAGTCGGTGAGTTTGCTGCTGCCGAGAAGCGGACTCGGCAGCGGCAGCAACTTATGCGCAGAGACGTTGACTCGAGTATAAGCCGAGGGGGCCGTTTTTCAGCACAAAAAATGTGCTGAAAAACTCGGCTTATACTCGAGTATATACAAGTATCTACCCCAGCGCTCAAACAAGCATCAATTCGACCTACACTAAGAAGCCTTCATCAAACACAACTCTCCCCAGCTCTCACAGACCAATTGCCAGCATCCCATTCCTCGCTAAAATAATCAAGAAAGCTGTACAATAACTTCAAGACCATGTTGACTCTTATGCTCCATTGGACCCACAACAGCATGGCTTTCATCCCCAGCATGGAATTGACACACTATTCACGGATCTCTTCAACTGGCTCATCATAGGCTGGACAAACCTAGACAAGGATTTGTGTTGGTCTTCCTGGGCATCAGTGCAGCGTTTGACTCAGTAGCACATCAAACCATGATAGGCAGACTTAGAAACATAGGTCTGATCAACTGTACCTTAAAATGGTTTACATCCTACCTCTCAGACAGAACCATGCAAGTAAAAGTCACACCCAGCATCTCCAAACCATTCAACCTAACACAAGTTATTCCTCAAGGCTCAGCCCCGTCTTGGTTACTATTCAACATAGACATACAGCCTATCTGCAACCTATTAAGAAAATTGAACATGCATTTTCACCTCTACACAGACAATATCATGTTCTACATGCCATTTAATACCTGTAGTCTGGACTTCACTACCATATCTGATGTCTTCTCCGCTATCACAAATCTCCTTGCCAACCTTAATCTTGCAGTGAACAAAGACAAAACCGAAGCATTACTGATATTCAGAGACCAAAATTTCAAACCACCAGACAAGCTCACACTGCATAATGCTGAAATTACCATAAAATAGGAAATCAAGTACCTTGATATAATGATCGACAGAAATCTCAACATGATTGCATACATATTGGAAAATTAGACGCCTCAAACCTCTACGCTCTCTCCTGAAGACGACGACTTCAGCTCAGTTTTTCAGGCCATCATTATACCCCACCTTGACTATGGTAATATCCTCTATCAAGGCCTCAGAAACAGGTGCTATACCCACTCCGACTAGTACAAAACACCGCCACCAGAATCTTAACAGGAAAATCAAGACAAATACTTATAAATCCTATACTCAAAAGTCTGCACTGGCTCCCAGTTACCCAACGGATCAAACATAAAACCATAACTACCACCTACAAAATCCTCAACAACCTCTCTGCCACTTGTCTCAAGGATCAAATCACAAAAGCATCTATAAAGACCAAGAAGATCTGTAACCCACAATCTCCTGTCCATTCCTCCAATCAAGAAATGTACCACAAAAAAGCAGATAATGACGTGAAAACACAGCAACCAGTCCAAAACGTGATTACTGTAGGAAAGACAAAGTTTATTTCCAATTATTGGCCCATTACCACCCGACACAGGCTGTGTTTTGTTTACCCTTCATCAGGGGTGGAACTGGTAAAAACACTACAACCATAAAAACATACATATGTTAAAAGACATAATAAAAATAAAACCATGAACAGAACAGATGCCTAAAATCTAAATAAAACATAACGAATACATATAAATATAACTAATAAATATATGTACATAATAAATTATTATATATAAAAAATCATGAGGTCATGAGGTTAGGATATTACTTTTGAAATGATGTGATCATCTTTGGCATTTACAGCAATGTTTAATACACTTCACATCTGTGAGCAGTTTGTGACTGCTTGATTTTGCCTTGCAACTATGATCCTTCCTATTGAATATGAGATTGTGTTCTACGGGTGACAGACTGTTCCCTGTGGCATATGCTTCTCATCCTCCCGCCGGCTTCTCAACCTTCTGGGTGTTGGTCCCGCCCCTTGGTCCGCCCCCTTTTTTTCCCGCTCTCGCTCTAATTTTAAATGCGCATGAGCCGGCGTTTTTTCTGAAACGTTTCATATGCTATGCGTATTGTATGAAGGTGCCGTCTTCATCAAGTGAGGAATGAATTACATTATCACTCCTTTTTGATTCATTGTATTTCCAAGACTTATTGATTTTTGAAAATCGGTAGAAGTTGTAGTATACTGTATTATACAATGCGCACAGTGGAGATAATACATTTTTTCATGCCGCTCACGCTCTCCTCTATTTAACATATTTTGAGAATTTGGGACGTTTGCATATTTTAAGTTTCCCTGATCTAATTATTCATTTATGTATTTATTTATTCTTTTTATTATTTGTTAGGCACCTATTAATATTTATTTTTGTAGCTTATTATGTAGTGTGTTATATAGTTCTCCTCAAACCATAGTCATTGAAATTCTAACCAGTCGCCACTCTGGTAAATGTCCTTCTATTCCCTCCTATTTTTGTCGGGAACAACCAATGTGAGATGGATAGCCACCTCCCCGTGTTGGAAGGACCCTTTTATTCAAGAGAGCCACAGCCCTCACAATATAATAGTGTGAACCCACAGCTATCCAAAATCAGTTATAAAATCTGTGTACTGTAGAGCTCGGTTCTCACATAGGGAGTGGTTGCTTCATTCTGGAACCCCGATGTTGGATAGTAGCTCCAATAGTGGGGAATTAGAACCCATAACTGGGATTTTACCTTTCACTACACATACTAATGAAATTTCACGAGTTTTGCAAAAGTATTGGGGGTTTTTACAAGTACATGAATGTTTTCGTAGATCTGTGCGATTTGCATACACCCAGGGCCCCAATTTGCGAGATCGGCTGGTACAGACATGTCCACCTAGAGATCAGTGGCCTCAGACCTCTTTGAGAAGTGAGCGGGGCCCTCAGGTGGATGATTCTTGTGGTCATTGGGCGTGTTGTAATTGCAAATATTGTCAAAACACTTTACAGGGAATTCAATGGTCTCATCCGGTCACGGCTAAGATGTACGAATTTAATTAAGGGGGTTTCGACCTGTCAGACATCGTTTGTAGTATACATGCTTCAATACCCTTGTGGCCTCTTATATATTGGTCGTACAATCCGCCGGGTTAAAGTTCGTATGGGAGAGCATGCCTCCAAGATTAAGTCTAAATGTTTGGCCGCACCCATGGTTGAGCATTGTTTGGCGTTTTCCCACACTTTTTTGATTTATGTTGGCGGGTGATTGATTGGATCCCGCCACATCCTCGAGGGGGTAATCGTGAACAGCGACTACAATGGAGGGAACAACATTGGATTTATCGTTTAAACACTGTTATACCGTTGGGTTTAAATATGGAGTTGGATTGGTGGAGCCTCTTATAAGAGCGGCAGGCCTAGGATAGTGCCTTTTATGAATGGGGTTGGGGTGGTCCGTCTGAGGGTGGGAGGGGGGTTCCCCTCTGATGCATAGATTGTTTAAACAGAGTCGGATTGGTGGAGCCTCCTGTAGGGGAGGTGGGTCTAGGTTGTGTCTTGTTTTGAACGGGTCTGGGTAGTCCGTATGGGAGGGAGGGGTTTTCCCTCTGATGCATAGATGGTTTTGGCCAATTATAAGTCACGGTTTTCGCTATATAAGGTTTCTCCGGGAGGGAGGTAGAGTAAGGCAACTTCTTTGAAGGAACGTAATCACTTGATACAGGGCCCGGAGTTGGTCCGAAACATGCATGTCGTGACGTTTGCTGGTGTTGCTGGTGGATTAACACGGCGAGACAGTTCAGCCATCAACTACCTTGGTTCCAGCACGGTTTGAAGTTTTATTGCCTTTAGTACATAAGTGGGGTGCATTTGGATTTGAAATTTCCTTCACCCGGTTTTAGCTGTGGGTTCACACTATTATATTGTGAGGGCTGCGGCTCTCTTGAATAAAAGGGTCCTTCCAACACGGGGAGGTGGCTATCCATCCCCGCTTCTCATGTTGGTTGTTACCGACAAAAATAGGAGGGAATAGAAGGATATTTACCAGAGTGGCGACTGGTTAGAATTTCAATGACTATAGTTTGAGGATTTTATATTGGATCATTGAATTGCTTGGGGTTTTTTGGTGGTTGTGTGTTATATAGTTTACAGTTTTATTGATCGTTCACATTTTTAGACATATGCATCTCTGAGAGAGGAGACATAACAGATGGTGGTACCTCTGCCTTATTTTTGCTATTATGCCCCTTATACACGATATATGCAGACTATACTTCCTTATTCGCTCCTGCTACGTTTTTGGTTGCTATCACATGTGGTTTTATATGCAGTTCTGTGCTTTTTTATGATACATTTACTGTATATGATAATCAATCTCCTTGTTGGTTATATTTATAGCTTGACAACATTTATATTTCACACTGGTCACAGTTGAAGTGTCCTCAATACTCAACACTGAGGTATTTATTGTTGTAATATATATGTCTACTTGTCACATTCTTTTATTACTACCATATGTTTGATGATATGACCTCATGATTTTTTATATATAATAATTTATTATGACATATATTTATTAGTTATATTTATATGTATTATTTATTTAGATTTTAGGCATCTGTTCTGTTCATGGTTTTATTTTTATGATGTCTTTTAACATATGTATGTTTTTATGGATGTAGTGTTCTTACCAGTTCCACCCCTGACGAAGGGTAAACGAAACACGGCCTATGTCGGGTGGTAATGGGCCAATAATTGGAAATAAACTTTGTCTTTCCTACAATAATCACATTTTGGACTGGTTGCATTCCTCCAATCAAGACTAAATGCACACAACCGACAAGTAACAGAGCCTTCTCGATACATGCCTCCACGATCTGGAACTCTCTATATGAAGCCACTACATCTGCAAAGTCCACCAAAGATATGAAGAAATTTCTAAAAACACATCTCTTCATATAACACTTGGGGCCAAATGACATTACATAAGTATACGTATATACATTAACCACCAATGACCTATTAAATTAAACATAACCCCATATTTATTTCCAAGTTGTATACCCCTTGTTCTATGTAAAGCACAGTTACTTACCTGTAACAGGTGATCTCTGGGAACAGCAGGAATAAGTCTTCACATATGGGTACGTCGGTACCGACGGAGCCTGTGCGGGAACGCTCCCCAGCTTCCCAAAAAGGAAAGCTTTTGGGAGCATCCCACAGCGCCTGCACGCTGCCTTCCCTAACCGCCTCTCCTCTGTTCGAGTTTTAAAGCTGAGACAAAAGAGAGAGAGGAAAGGAAAGATAGATGGAGAGATACAACTCCTAGGGGAGGTGGGTGGGTTGTGAAGACTTATTCCTGCTGTTCCCAGAGATCACCTGTTACAGGTAAGTAACTGTGCTATCTCCAGGAACAAGCAGGAATGAGTCTTCACATATGGGGACTCCCTAGCTAAGATGCCTGGGAGATCCCCAAGGTTATGAGACCCTGGGAAGGGCTCTACCTCCTCCTATGGATCTCAGGCATTCATCCAGGGCAGGAGGGAAAGAGTTGATTAAGAATGGAACAGGTGTTTGAGAACAGCCTGACCAAACAAGGCATCCCGGCGGGAGTCCTTGTCCAAGCAGTAATGGGCTGAAAAGGTATGAACCAAGGCCCAGGTGGCCGCTCAACAGATTTGGTAGATGGACACAGAATTTAGATGAGCCATAGACGCTGCCAAGGCCCTCACATTATGAGTTGTGACATGGCTCTCCAGAGAAAGGTTCTTACTCTGATAGGCGAAAGAAATACACTGAGCAATCCAATTGGACAGTGTTCTTTTAGAGACTGGAAGTCCCAGATGAGAGGGATCAAAAGCAACAAAGAGTTGGGAAGACTTTCTATGTTGCTGTGTCCTTTGCAAGTAAAAAGCAAGAACTCTCTTACAATCCAGAGTACGGAGATTCCTCTCTGCAGTTGATGCATGAGGAGCTGGAAAAAACACAGGTAAATATACCTCTTGATTAAGATGAAAAGGTGAGACCACTTTAGGCATAAAGTGTGGATTGGTCCTAAGGACTACCTTATCATGGTGGAACCTTGTATAAGGCGGATTAGCCACTAAAGCCTGCAGTTCACGGATGCGGCGAGCTGAGGTGACTGCAATGAGGAAAATAACCTTCCAGGAAAGAAATTTCAAGGAAGTGGTGGCTAAGGGTTCAAAAGGTGGCTTCATGAGCTGACCAAGAACCAGATTTAAGTTCCATGCCACCAGAGGCGGCCTAATGGGAGGTTTAGTTAAAGTTAGGCCTCTCATGAATCTTGCAATAAGAGGATGAGAGGAAATAGGCTGTCCATTGATAGGCTTAAGGGATGCTGAAATAGCACTCAAATGGACCCTTACTGAATTTGTCTTAAGGCCTGCATTGGAAAGATGCAGGAGATATTCCAATAAAGAATTCAAAGGCAGTGCTAGAGGGTCAAGACCCTTTTTAGTACACCAAATGGAAAACCTCTTCCATTTGAAAACATAGGAATGCCTGGTAGAAGGTTTTCTGGAAGCATGGAGGATATCCTTCACCTGCTGAGAAAGATTCCAACCTTGAAGGTCTAGGCCTTCAGCAACCAAGCTCTGAGGTGAAGTGACTTGGGGTTTGGGTGCCATAAAGTCCCCTTCTCCTGGGACAGAAGGTCTGGAGCAGATCCCAAGTCCAGGGAGGGGGCTTGGGAGAGATGCAGAAGTAGAGGGTACCACACTTGGCGTGGCCAGCGTGGAGCTATGAGGATCATAGATCCTTGATCCCTCGGGAGTTTGAAGAGAGTTTTGGGAATCAAGGGAATGGGTGGAAAGGCATACAGGAAGCCTTGACCCCAATGAAGGAGGAAGGCATCCTTGGCCTGAACTCCCTGACACGGAATTCTGGAACAGAACCGGGGAAGTTTGGCATTCCACGGACTTGCAAAGAGGTCTATGTCCGGGGTTCCCCATTCTTGGAAGATTCTGAGTACCTGGTCCATGTGCAGGGACCATTCGTGTGGAAGCAGAACTGTCTGCCCAAGAGTTTTGGATTCCTGGGAGGTATACAGCCAGGAGATGGATTTGGTGCTCTCTGGCGAAGGCCCATAATCTTAGAGCTTCGTTGCAAAGTGACAGAGAGCCAGTTCCTCCTTGCTTGTTTATGTAAAACATAGCTACTTGATTGTCCGTGTGAATGAGGACTGTCTTGTAGCTGAGGAGGGTATGAAAGACCTTGAGAGCAAGAAAAACTGCTCAAAGCTCCAAGTGGTTGATATGAAGAGAGGTCTCCTGTGGAGACCAAGTGCCTTGAGTGGAGAGATCTTGTAGATGAGCTCCCCAACCTGTTTGGGAGGCATCTGTTGTGAGGGTTGCCTGGGGCAACAACTGTTGGAAGGGAGACCCCAGCAACAGATTTTTGGTGGACATCCACCACTGGAGAGACCAAAAGAGACGTTTGGAGGTTGCTATTTGGTCTGAGAGAGCTTCTGATGCTTGAGTCCACTGGTTGGACAAAGTCCATGGAGCTGCTCTCATGTGAAGGCGAGCATAGGGCACCACATGCACTGTGGATGCCATGTGGCCTAGCAGTTGTAGCATCTCCCGGGCAGTAAAGTGGTTCTTTGACTGAATCTGGGAGGCTAACTGTACTAGATGTTGGCAACGGGCCTGGGGAAGGTAGGCCCTTGCAGTGGTAGTATCCAACCAGGCCCCATGAACTCTAGGGACTGAGTGGGGGTGAGTTGAGACTTTGGGAGGTTTACCACAAGTCCCAGATACTGCAGAATGCTCCTTGTGCGGTTCAGGGAAATCTGGGCCTCTGACTGAGATGGAGCTCGGATGAGCCAGTCGTCCAGGTATGGGATTATAAATATTCCCAGAGTGCGTAGAAATGCAGCTACTGTTGCCATGCATTTGGTGAACACTCTAGGAGCAGAGGCCAGACCAAAAGGAAGCACCCTGTATTGATAATGTTTTCCTTGGAAAAGAAAACGGAGGAATCTTCTGTGAGATGGATGGATGAGGACATGTGTGTACGCATCCTTGAGATCTAGAGAACAAAGCCAATCCTGACTTTGAAGGTATGGAAGGAGAGTGCCCAGAGAAAGCATCTTGAACTTCTCCTTGCATAGAAATTTGTTCAATTCCCTGAGATCTAAAATGGGTCTGTATCCCCCCGTTTTCTTTGGAATCAGAAAATAGGGGGAGTAAAACCCTGACCCTTGTTGAATAAGAGGAACTTCCTCTATTGCCCCTTGGGCAAGAAGGGTAGCCACCTCCTGACCTAGAAGGTCGAGAAGAGATGTTGGAGAATTGAAGTGTCTCACCATGGTGTGGGCAGGAAGGTCTGAGAAATGAAGTTTGTAGCCCTCCCTTATGATGGAGAGGGTCCACTGCTCTGATGTAATTTGCTCCCATCTGGGAGCAAAATGAGTTAACCTTCCTGGAATGGTGAGAGGTTCTGGCTGTTTTAGAGCCAGAAAGGCTAAGTTCTCTAGCATCAAGTCAAAAACCCTGAGGAGGTTGTGTCTGCTGAGTTGCAGCAGCCCCTGTAGACTTAAGCCTGGCCTGTTTAGGCTGCTGACGCTTAGTAGCAAAGTGACCTGTAGAAGATTGTTGGCCAGAAGCAGAAGAGAATCTGCCCTTTTTGAAAAAAGACTTCTTGAAAGGCTTTTTCTTGGCAGGAATGGAGGTTGACTTTGAAAGTCTATCCAGAGCAGAATTTTCTGCATCCATTTGGGTGGCTTTAATTTGCCATTCTTTGCCAAACAGGTTTTTCACCTGTACAGGGAAGATTCCCTAAGCCATCTTGGACCCAAGGTTCTAAATCAGAAGCTTGGAGCCAAGCAATCCTGCGAGCAGCTATGGCAATGGCCGAAGCTCTGCTGGCACCCTCAAAGGAGTCAAAAGCTGCACGGTTGGAAAACTTTGAAATGTCCTGAGTATTCTTAAGCCAAAGAAGGAATTCTTCCCTCTTATCCTCTGGAAGAAGAGGGAGGAAAGTGTGCAGTTTATCTGCAACTTCTTTTAGAAACATACCCATATAAAGACTATAGGAGTTGATTCTGGCTTGGAAGATTTTCCTACCAAAAGCATCCAAAGTCCTACATTCTCTTCCTGGAGGGGCAGAGGAGTGTCTTTTTGCACTCTTTATCCTCTTCATAGCTGACTACACCACAATAGAATGGTGAGAAAGCTGTGTTTTATGAAAACCAGGACAAGGAGGGACACGATATATAGTGTCCAATCTTCGAGAATGAGGAGAGATAGTGAGAGGAGTCTCCCATAAGTCAATCATGTGCTCATACAGAATCTCATGAATTGGCAAGGTGACTGCCTCCCTTAGGAGCCTTAGAATAACCTAAAATGTCCAATTTCTTTGCTCTAGGCTCTGACTCAGAGGTAACTGAAATAGAGAGTCCTTTAGCTACTTCTCTTATGAAGTCTTGAAAGGACAAGTCCTCTGGAGGAGACATCCTTCTTTATGGAGAAGAAGGTTCCTCAGGAAGAGGTATAGATACTTCAGGAGACTCCTCTGATGTATCAGAATCTTCAGAGGAATCAAAGTATCGCCTGTCAGGGTGTTCTTCTAAAGCTCGATACGCGTATCGAGCGGTATCGACATCGGGCGTCATCGGTGCCGGCTCGGTACCGATGAGCATCCCTGAACAGGGAACCGCTGTAGTCGGCATCCTGGTTGATGTCGATGCAGTCGGTACCGGTACCGGAACCGATACTGACAACAGGTTTCGTTGAGGTATCAGCGGCGTCGCAGCTTGAATAAAGGTCGCGATAGCCTGCTGCATGGATAGAACATTGTGATCCATCGACGCCATGAATGTCTGGAATTCGGTACCAGAAGGTTGCGCCGGTACCCCAGAGCATTCTAACAGGTGATCGGTCGAGGCCGTGCCATCGATGTCAACCTGTAACCCCATAGGAGGAGCTTTGGAAGCCGGAGCTTCCCGCCGGGGTTGTTTTGCCGGTGTAGGATCCTCGAGGACAAGCCCGGAGGCATCTCGATGCTTAGAAGGAGATTTGCCCTTCGAGGACCGGCTGGATTTATGTTTGGTCACCTGAGATCCATGAGAGGAAGTAGAAGCCATGGAAGATGTCGATGCCACTGAAGCTGCATCAGAGGGAAACAGCACATGGAGCTTAGCTGCTCGGTTCTGTAAACCCCGTTTAGACATCAAGGAGCAGGATGGACATTCAGAAACGGAATGGTCGGAACCCAAACATTTAAGACACCATTCATGGGTGTCGGTGATAGAAATAGTACCGCTACACTTAGTGCATTTTTTAAACCTGGAGGCTGATTTTTCCATGAGGAAATTTACTCGTGAGGCCTAAGGCCTAAGGAGGAAAAACACACTAAGTGAGGGAAAGTATTAAATATATATATTTTTTTTTTTTGAAAAAAAGAAAGACAGACCGGCGGTACCGGTCCGACGTCGGGGAAGGCAGACGCGCAACCAAAGAAATAAAATAAAGAACTTCTTCAGCGGTGACAGGAACACGACCTGCTGGCTCCGCGGCAAAGAACTAACTGAGGAGAGGCGGTTAGGAAAGGCGGGAAGGCAGCACGCAGGCGCTGTGGGATGCTCCCTAAAGCTTTCCTTTTTGGGAAGCTGGGGAGCGTTCCCGCGCAGGCTCCGTCGGTACCGACGTACCCATATGTGAAGACTCATTCCTGCTTGTTCCTGGGGATAACAAATCTCCACAGATTATGTGCTGTTATTCACTGTAAACTGCTTTGGTATAAAAGCGGCATATAAAAACTGTTAAATAAATAAATAAGATAGCATTTTATGACTATTTTATGGTATTTCACATAGATAAGGTGTGTTTGGATACACTTTAGTGGTGTTTGGTACACTATTTACAGAAACAATTAAAAACGAGTTTATTACAAGAGGATTTTATTCTCACAAATGCTCCGACAATTTAGTTTCTGATTAAGTGCTCCGAGAGCATAGTTACTCACCTGTAAGAGGTGTTCTCCAGGGATAGCAGTATTAGTCCTCACATATGGGTGATGTTGGTGCTGACGCAGCCCTCGCAGAAGCATCTCCCTAGCTTTCAAAGAAAGGTTTTGAGAGATGCCACCACACAAGCATAGTCCCCATTCCTGCCCAAGGGTGCCATCTTGGCTCAGTCAGATGACATAGCTAGAGCCAACAAAAGAACATCACAACAAAAGATATGCCATACTGGGTCAGACCAAGGTCAATCAAGCCCAGTATCCTGTTTCCAACAGTGGCCAATCCAGGTCATAAGTACCTAGCAGTTTCCCCAAAAGACACAGGTTCCACAATGCTTGTATTGGGTCAAGCAGTGATATCCTGGGTCCCTTTTAATAATGGTTTATGGACCTTTACTCTAGGAACTTGTCCAAACATTTTTTAAAACCAGCTACACTAACAGCTTTTACTACATCCTCCGGTAAAAACTGGCAAAAATTACAGCAACTCAACAGTGAGGAGGGAGGGTTGTGAGGACTGATTCCTGCTGTCTCTGAAGAACACTTGTTACAGATGAGTAACTACGCTTTCTCCAAGAACAAGCAGGAAGTCAGTCCTTACATATGGGACTCCCTAACTACAGGCTACTGCGAACTTGTAGAAAACACAGCCCAGTCGTGAGCAGCCGCAAGCGAGTCTGAGGAGAGACTAAGGACCCCAGAGTCCAGGGAGAACAATCACTCCAGTAGCCTCATCACACAAACACAGAAAAATGACAACAGAAAAAGACCACATGGCCTATCTAGTCTGTCCTTCCATATCAACAACTACAACAGTCCCCTTTTTTCCTTTAAAGATCCTGTGTTTGTCCCATGCTTTTTTGAATTCAGATACTGTCCTCATCTCTACCACCTCCACTGGGAGACTATTCAAAGGATCCACCACTGAAGGGTCGGAGGGTAGGAGTTGCCTAGATTCTGAAGAGATTACAGAGTATGGCCTGGCCGAAAGTGCTGTCCCATTGGGACTCCCTCTCCAATTAGTAGTGAGCTGCAAAGGTGTGGACTGAGGACCAGGTGGCAGCCCGGCAGATGTCTGCCATAGAGACAGAGCACAAGCTTGCAACCGAGGTAGCCATAGCCATAGCCCTGACGTTGTATGCTATTACCTGCCATTCCAAGAGCCCAGTCTGATCGTGGGCGAAGGCGATGCAGACCACTACCCAGATAGGGTCCGCTTGGTACACAGCCTCCCCCCCCCCAGCAAATGGGGTCATAGGAAACAAAAAGCTGTAAGGCTTTTCGGTGGCCCTGGCTAAGTTGCAGGTAGAACAGGGCCTTCTTACACTCCAGAGTATGGAGAACAGCCATCACTTTATTGGCATGGGTCCATGGAAAGAAGGTATAGAGCACCACCTCCTGATTGAGGTGGAACGTGGCTACAACCTTCGGAAAGAATTTAGGGTAGGTGCAAAACACAACCCTGTTCTTGTAGAACCTGGTATAAGGTGGCTTGGCCACCAAGGCCTGACGTTTGCTGACTCTGCGGGCAGAGGTGAGCGCCACCAGGAAGACGACCTTCCATGAGAGGTAATGCATATGGCAGGTAGCCAGAGGCTCAAATGGTGGCTTTGTGAGCTACATCAAGACTACTTTGGAAGTCCCATTCTGCAGATCAACCTGCTACTCTGCGCACCACACTGAGAATCTGAGCCACTTGAAGGCATAGGCCTGTCTCAGAGTTCCTCCACCTCCCTTGGGAGGTTGAAAGGCGCTAAGGCTACCTGTTCAGATGTGATGCTGTTAACGTCAAGGACCCCAGATTGAGGTGGATAAGGGGAGCCCTCCTCCTGGGTGAGTAGCCACAGGGCATTTCCCAGAGAGACCGGGAGCTCCGTTGAGAGGCGGAACAAGGGGAACAAGGGGAACCAAGGCTGCCTGGACTACTACGGGGCACCAGGATCATGGAAGCCTTATCCCGCAGGACCTTGAAGAGGGTCCAGACGATTAGTGGCATGGGAGGGAAGGCGTACAGAAGGCCCTCCGACCATGAGATGAGGAAGGCATCTGCTGCTACCTGAGACGGGTGCGTCTGGTGACAGCAGAAGTGGGGCAGCTGAGCATTGGCTGGGCTGGGAAAGAGGTCCAGACTCAGGGTGCCCAAGAGTCTGAAGAGCCGCTGTGCCACCCTGTGGTCTAGTCGCCATTCCTGCAGCTGGAGGACCCTGCTCAGTCTGTCTGTTAGGGCACTGTCCTGGTCCGGAAGGTATACCGCCCTGAGGAGCATTCCCTGACTGATTGCATACGAGCAGAGGGCTACTGCTTCCCCGGCAGAGGCGGTAAGACCCTGTTCCCCCTTATTTGTAAAGGTAGAACATTGCAACCTGGTTGTCCATTTGGACCAACACAGACTGTTGCTGCAGGCAGTGGTGAAAAGCTCTGATCACCAGAAAAATGGCCCTGAGCTCCAGCAGGCTGATCTGCTGCTGGCTCTCTGCCAGGCGCCAATTGCCCTGCGTGTGGAGTTCTTTGCAATGGGCACCCCAGCTCATAAGGAGGTGTCTGTGGTAAGGATCCTTTAGGGATTTAGGTACTGGAAGCGCATGCCCTCCTGCAGGTGCTGTGTGGCCTGCCATCAGTCAAGTGACTCCGCTAGCTTGCGGAATGCAACGAAAGGACGTGTAAAAATTAAAAACTTTTATTACTTTATTCCACTTCAGCCACTGGCCCGACACTGGCCGTGTTTCATAAAAACCTTCCTCAGGGGCAATATTGGCTAAAATACATAACACACATATTTAAAATCAAAGATAATATAAACCAAATGTTAAAAAGAAAATGTTAAAAAGAAAACAGAGAATGAACTAAGACATATAAATGAAGCATGCCAATATAAAACATAAAAACAAATTAAGTACAACCAATATACGGAGCAAAACCAATTTGGACATTAGTAATAGAAACAATAAAAGATAAATACCAATAGAATAGTTATTTAAATATCAGACAAAGTAAAGTAATGGTTTCAAAACATCAACTTAAAAAAACTTAATCAAATGTATAAATAAAAAATAATAAATAGATACATAAATATAAAACCCAATTACTTGTCACAAAAAAAAATTAAAAATATTAACCATTGTGAAACCATGATTTTAAAACATAATGAATCATAACTTAACATATAAATAAATATGTAAGTATAAAAATCAATTACCTATCACAAATAAATTAAAACGTATATGATAAATATGTAAAAAAGATAATATATCAAATACATATACAACGAAAAAAAGTGCTCAAAGGATGTGACCAATAACAAACAAAAAGAACCAACATACCTGTATATTGTGTGCTTTTATTACTGAAATGGCTCCTACCTTAATGCCATAAGAGAGCCTAAGATGTTAGAAAATAAACACTATCATTAAAAAACAGAGAAAAGGATCAGATACTGAGGGATGAGGACGAGACCCTGACCCTGAAGAATACATATGGGTAAATATCATTATGGGAAAACCAACTCACAGGGTTTGTAAACAAAAAAGCATAAAAGCCTTTTGCTAAAAATGTTAGGGTTGACAATGCTTTCATAAATAATCTAAAACTATAAAATAAAAGAATTACCTGAATGAGATTATCTTTTAGCCTCAAAAACACGTTTTCCTATACTGCCATAGTACTAATCCTATAAATAAATATTTTTAAAAAACTAAGATTAGTATGTGTGTACAAGGATGCATCGTGTAAGCCATTCATAAACAGATCTAAAACATCTAAAAGAAACTGCCCATTGTTAAATAGCATGTTTATAGAAGGGATTAAAATTGTATGTTGAACAGAAGTAAGAAATGTATAGAATCCAACTACTCATATACTCATGTTATCAATTGACTTGCAAACGAAGACTATTTATTAGACATGAATCCACTAAACTACTCGAAACAGTCGAATGTTTATAATTCAACTTGCCACCCATTGCCTGCATAGAACTTGCCACCCACTGCCTGCATAGAATCTGCTACCTATTGTTTGCATAGAACTTGCTACCCACGACCCACATAGAACCTGCTATCCATTGCCTGCATAGAACCTGCTACCCATTGAACCTGCTACCCATTGTTTGCTGAAGGACTGAATGGAAAAGTCTTTTTGCAGATGACACGAGGGAGTGGATAACATGAGGAACAATCTACAAAAGGTGCAAGAATGGTCTAGTGCTTGGCAGTTAAGATTTAATGCGAAGAAGTGCAGTGTCATGCACTTGGGAAGCAGAAATCAAAGGGAAATGTATGCGATAGATGGGGAAGCTGTAAAACTAGAGGGCATAACATGAAGCTGCAAGGGGGTAAATTGAAAGGCAATATCAGGAAATACTTTTTCACTGAAAGGGTGGTGGATGCTTGGAATGCCCTCCCAATGGAAGTGGTGGGGGCAAATATAGTGACAGAATTCAAAATGGCATGGGACAGACACAGTAGATCCCTTTACAGCAACAGGATAAAATCAAAATAAACTTTATCTAATTTCTCAACAAAAAGGGGTGTCCTACACGGAGCGGTGGGTTCACCCCTATAACAAAGACATGGGGAGGGGTGGCCTGCACAGAGCGGCAGGTGCACCTACTCTTGCCATCTTACTGGGCAGACTAGATGGACCATACTGGTCTTTATCTGCTGTCATTACTATGTTACCCTTTGCCCGCACAGAACTTGACCATTGCCATGGCCTCACATCACGTTGTCCTTCTCTTCCTCATCCTCCCGAACTGCATCCCCTCCTACCAACACCCTCCCCCTCCTCTCCCCCCTACCTTCCTCCCTTTTCCCTCCATTCTGTCCTCTAGCCTAGCATCTGCTCTTGAGCTTCATCACAACATTCCCCTGCATTCAACCATACATGTCGACAACCCCTCCGACCTCCACGCCTTAAAGTTCCTCGCCCTCACCTCCTCGTTCCACCTCCAACTTTGCTCCACTGCCCCCACCCACCTACTTGGCCACTGCCTTGACCTAATACTCTTCTCCAATTCCTTTCCTTCTAATTTCCACAACTCAATCCTTCCCTCATCTGGCCATCACTTTTTAACCTTTACTCTTCAGCTTCCACCGTCTCAACCTCGTCCTGTCTCCTCCGACCTATTTAGAAACCTCCATAATATTGATTCCCTGACTCTCTCCTCCACATTTCTCCATCCCTTTCCTCCATTATATCCTCCAAGTCCGTTGACAAGGCATTATCTTCTTACAATGCTACACTATCCTCAGCTCGACACCCTTGCCCCACCCACCCCACGTCCTGTCAAACGATCCACTTCCTAATCCTGGCTCTCACCCACAACCCGCTATCTACGGCATCTGCGCCTGTTCTGCTGAACATGCTTGGCCCAAATCCCACTCCCCAGAGGACCTTCTACACTTCAAATTCATGCTCAGTTCCTTCCAGACAGCCACAGCACTTGCCAAACAAGACTACTACATCCATCTGACCAACTCCCTTGCCTCTGATCCTCGCCGTCTCTTTAACACCCTCAATTCTCTCCTCAAGGTCCCCCCACCCCGGTCCAGCCCTCCCTCTCTGCTCAAACCTTAGCCGACTACTTCCATGACAAAATCCACAAGATTACCCTCCAATTCCCCACCCCCTCATCTACCTCCCCCCTCCCCAATTCTCCCCCCATCTATACTCCCTCTGCTACCCTCTCCTCCTTCCCTCCAATCTCTGAAGAAACCACACTCCTTCTTACCTCCTCCAAACCCACCACCTGTTCATCCGACCCTATCGCCACCCATCTTCCACACTCCATCTCTCATATCCTCAACCTTTCCCTCTCCACTGCAACTGTCCCCACTGACTTCAAGCATGCTGTTGTCACACCTCTCCTCAAGAAACCCTAGCTCGATCCCACATGTCCTTCTAGCTATCGACCCATCTCCCTCCTTCCCTTCATATCTAAACTACTTGAACGAGCAGTCCACCGTCACTGCCTCGACTTCCTCACCTCCCAGGCCCTCCTGGACCCACTACAATCCGGATTCCGTCCTACGCTCCACTGAAACGGCTCTCACAAAAGTCTTCAATGACCTATTCTTGGCTAAATCTAACGACCTCTACTCTATCCTCATCCTTCTTGACCTCTCTGCTGCCTTTGACACCGTTGACCACAATCTTCTCCTCACCACCCTCTCCTCGCTTGGCTTCAAGGACTCCGTACTATCCTGGTTCTCCTCCTACCTCTCTCATCGCTCATTCAGTGTATGCTCTGGCCGCTCCTCCTCCTCCCCTACCCCGCTCCATGTAGGTGTACCCCAGGGATCCGTCTTGGGCCCCTTCCTTTTCTCTCTCTATACCCAGGGCCTTGGCGTGCTTATCACCTCCGATGGCTTCCAGTACCATCACATAACCTCAAAGAATGTATAACAGTACATGATACCGCCTAAACAATGTATGTATGGAAAATGTTTTTAGCACCACTGTATATAGCCCACCTTGTATATAGCTCAAACCAATCTAGCACACATTACAACACACACTCAACTAAATTTCACCCTCACTGCATGTATAACACACTCACTTTACCAGATTGTTTGCTGTGATACCACCTTGATTATTAAGCTAAGGCGGTTTAGAAATACTGTTAAATAAATAAAATAAAATAAATAAATAAATCTCTATGCCGATAATTTCCAGATCTACCTCTCTACACCTGATATTTCTCCGGCAACCCAGTCCAAGATCTCTGCCTGCCTTTCCAACATCGCCGCTTGGATGTCTCATCGCCGACTGAAACTGAATATGGCAAAGACTGAACTCCTTGTCTTTCCCCCAAATTCCTCCCCTCCTCTTCCCCCATTCTCAGTCTATGTCGACAGTTCCACTATCCTTCCTGTTCCCTCGGCCCGCAATCTAGGGGTTATCTTTGATAACTCTCTCTCCTTCTCCGCAAATATCCAGCTTGTAGCTAAGACCTGCCGCTTCTTTCTCTACATTAGCAAAACCCGCCCCTTCCTCTCTAAACACACTACCAAAACCCTTATCCACTCCTTAATCTCCTCTCACCTCGACTACTGCAACCTACTCCTTGTGGGTCTCCCCGTGAGCCACCTCCTTCCCCTTCAATCTATACAAAATCACGCTGCTCGACTAATCTTCCACCAGTCTCGCCATGCCCACATTACTCCACTTCTCAAGTCGCTTCAATGGCTCCCTGTCCAATTCCGCATCCAATTCAAGCTTCTCCTACTGACCTATTAAATGCATTCACTATACAACCCCTCAATACCTCTTATCTCTTGTCTCTCCCTACGTCCCCCTCTTGGAACCTGCGCTCCGCTAGCAAATTACTTCTATCTATGCCTTTCACCCGTACCGCCAACTCCCGACTTCGCTCCTTCCACCTCGCTGCACCCTACGCCTGGAACAGCCTACCTGTGTCTGTACGCCAGGCACCCTCCACGGCCCTCTTCAAATCCAGATTGAAGATCCACTTCTTCACCATTGCTTTCAGATCCTGACTTCTTATCCTTATCTTATGCCTTGCACTGAACTGACCCTATGCTCTGTATTATTCTGATTAGAATGTAAGCTCCGATGAGCATGACTCTGACGGGCAAGGACTGTCTTTTGTATATGGGCTGCCTCTTGTAGGTTAGCTGTATAGTGCTGCGTGCGTGGCGCTCTACAAGTGCTAAATAGTAGTAGTAGTAGTAATTCTATATTGTCTGACCTTATATACTGGGGAATATTGCATCAAGCAAGATAACTAAGTGAATCTCTCACTGACCCTCCTAAATCAGTTCCTTCTCAAAAGCTGCCAATGACAGGACAAATAGGTCACAACACGTTAGGCCATGTCTTCCTGGGACATCTAATGTACTGTTGGATTTACTAAGGCTAGTGCACCCATTCCAATATCAAGGATGATGGGTTGTCCATTTGGAGGAGGGGACAAATAAACATGGCAGCCACCAAGGGGTGCTTTTGATATCACGATCCAACAGAGACAGATAATGCTTTATCTCCTCTACTTGATGAATGACATCAGCAACCTTCGATGCTGAAGGAGTAGCCATATCCTTTTTTCAGGCATATACTGATAGGTAATTGATTCTGATGGCCTCTATCAATGTCCAGCATCAAGGGACATTGATAAAGCTCTAATGCCAATCCCTCCTCACTGTCCCATACAATTTCCAAACCCTTTTAGACCGATGCCTCCAATACGGGATCAGACTCTGATGAACCAAGAAGCCTCTCCTGCTGCATTTCATGGCCACTAAGCCCTCTCCTTGTCATCTGAAGACACAGATTACACTAAAAGGGATTGTGATCAGGCCCTAACAACGGGCAAGCAACAACTGAATATTCATACTAGATAGGATCTTGCCACATAGCCTGAATTTTTGAAGCCTCTGGCCCACATCACTGAAACAGAAAACAGTCACAGCAAAATCAAATGATTATTTTAAGAAAAAATGACTGGCTAAATCACCAAGCAACAAGGCAAATGCAAAAAGAAAAACAGCTAAGAACCTAAGAATTAAGAATGAAGGAAGCCCTTACATGTAACAAAAATCACTTACAAAATTACATGAATTACATAAAAATAGGCTGTGATGAGAAAAATGTCTTACTGGCTCCATGGAAAACTGAAGGCTAAGGTAGCCTTGGATAATGACACAGTGTAGGGAGTACTGCATATGTGTGGTGTGTTATAAAAACGTATGGAATTTACTCTAAACTGTAGAAGCTTTTTTGTATGTCTGGCTCCTTTGGATGGCATCGCCCATTTGTGAGATTTGTAATCCTGCTTATCCTTGGAGAATCTCTTATACTTAAAATGCATGACTTGAAATCAAGACCTTAAGTAATTTTCTACTCGAGATTTATTAGCCTTGCCTCGCTTCAGCATAGTGCCTATTGTTAAAGGCCACGCCAGCACGATTTTGTCCTGTACAGGTTTATTTGCACATGTGTTTAGTCCCCTGGTAGATGGAGAGCTGATAGGAGCCCCAGTCCCTCCGGTATGAAGAACCAGGGCTGTGGTCTGAAAATGCCGGTGGGGGGCCCCAGGTCCCACTGTCCAGAAGGGTGTGGTGACAACCTAAAGAGGCTGGCAGGAGGTTCCAGGTCCTGTCGGCCAAAAGAAAATGAGGTATGAATGAAAAAAAGGAGTGGAGCCTAAAGGAAGGAATGAGTGAGGGGTGGGGTTAGAAGGCAAGAAAGAGACAGGGCATAGGGGAAGGGGCTGTATTAGAGGTAGGAGGATAAGGTTAAGGGGAAGTTTAAAGGAAACCAAGAGAAGAGTGCGCAAGTGCATTAAAGGAGGGAGGGCGTGAAAGGTCAGATAGTGTGCAAGATTGGTTAGCAGGGGAGGGAGCGTTCTTGGGTGGGTGGAAAGAAAAGAGGGAGAATGGAAAAGAGCAGTGAGGCATAGGAATGGGGAATAATGCAAGATGGTGGGAGGGATAAGACACAGATGAAGGAGGACAGGGCAGGAGAAGTACAGACACATCTACCATTGTCACACACACAGAGACACAGACACCTCCTGACATACACCTACAGCTCCTGATGCATGTACATGCTGAGCCACCAAGACCTGCAAACACAAACACACACCAACACACTCAGACCTCCCGATGACACCGACATGTGTGCGCACACACCCTGACACTCCGCATCATACACAGAGACACATATATATGTAGCCTCCCGACACACAGATGTACCTTCCACATATGTGATTCTACATATTGAGAGAACAGCCATTGTGCCACACTGCAAGTGTACACCTTACAATTTGTTTCAATGTAAGCTATAAGTCTCTTAATGGCTTACATATTGGTTCTCATGTCTTAAAGGAACTTAGTTTGTTGAAAATTGGCATTGCTTCATTTATATCAACTAAAATCACTTCACCTAAAAGATTAAAATAGCTTATTAATACCTTAAAACACCTGTAGACAATTTTCTAAAGAATGGAAACTGTCTTTAATAAATACTGAGAGAGAATGTGAACTCAAAACCTAAACTCTCTCTTATCATCCTTCTGCTCACTAATCAATAGTCAAAAAAACCAAACAAAACTAAATGGCTATCTACAACTTAGGAATTACCTTATTTCTGTTTCCACATCCCGACTGAGATATTTCGGTCTATTATTTTCAGATGAATAATAACGGTTTACAAACACCTGATCCCCTTCACCTGTAAAGGCTTCTCGGCAATTTCTTGGTGGTCCTTCTTTCTGCATGACTTTACGGGCATCTGAATTATTCTGTAAGAACATGAATTTTATCACAGTGCTGCCGATATACCTATTAGAGGCAAATTAATCATTTTGATATTTTTTTTAATACATACAATCTAAAGAATTCTTAAGACATGGAGTGCTACATTACAGACACAGGTGTATGGTTAACTGGTAACTATCAAATCAAGAGAGTGATCAGAAAGTGATCATAAAGGGTTAACTCGATGTGGTCAAATGAGATGAGAAGACAAAGAAAATTGTCGTAGATATCAGGCAAGATATTAATAGGTATAGAGCATGGAGAAAAAGAAAACTGGTGTTAATGTTAATTAATTAATATATTTATTTTAAAACATTTACGACTGCCAAGTGCTACAGCATTCTAGGTGGTTTACAAAAAGGCATAAAAATACATAAGATTATCAATCACCCCTTCCCCCGCCACCAAATTAACCTTCCTACCCCACCAAGCAACACATAATGCTATCATCTGCCGTCATTGCTAGAAAATCATGACTGCGCGCCATCTAAATGGGGACACAGTAAAGTTTTTAGTGCCTTTCTGAATGCCATTAGGTCCATCTTGTTCCGCAAAACCTCCAGTAACATATTCTAGAGGGCCACAGCAGCCACCAAAAATACCCGAGTCTGCCACCGCTGCAAGCAAACATGAGAAAACCCTGGCACAGCCAACAGCTGTGCTTGTGTGGACTGAAAGGCCCTCCCGGGATGGTACCAAGATAACACCCCCTGTAGACAGCATGGCCCCAACCATCCTAATACCTTGAAAACAAGGACCAACAGCTTAAAAACACGCCTCTGTTGAATCAGGAGCCAGTGTAGTTGCCGCAACACCCCCGATACTGAATCTCACTTGCCCAACCCTCACACCAGCCGAACTGCAGAATTCTGGACAACCTGCTTTCTGAGGACATACAATGGAAGCCCAACATACAGCACATTATATAGTCCAGGCCAGATAACACAAGCTGAGATCTGTCAGACGGCTGCCTGGGTGAGAATCTTCACAGTCTTGACAAGTGCATATCTCTATATGATTTGCAAGGGATTGTGGGCAATGTAGTTCATTCACACCAGACACAGCTGCTGACAATAATTTAGTTGTGCTCTTGGGTAAAGCCAATAAGGTATTTATTTATGGGGTTATTTCTCCCAACACAGATATGCTTGGTAGCACATAAATTAGGTAACTTGCTTTCAGTGTTAACTTGGAAAAACAAAGTCAAAATCAGGAAAAAAACAAATGAAAAGCTACAAAGCAAGAAACAAACTGTTCTTTTCAGGTTAACTTCTGATTACTTCCCACATAGATACAGAAGTGATTCTCTCCTAGCTCACAAGCAATTAGGTAAGGCTTAATTGCTAGCAGTTACCAGCTGAAACCCCTTAGCTGGCTTGCCTTCCACTGTGTGGGTCAAATCCTGCTTCAGGAGCTTTTCTGAGTAGATTAAAGAACAAATTTGTATTTCTTTGTGATGGTTGCTGTACTTTATAACAGAAAGTTACCAACGGAGTTTAGACAGAGAACAGTCCATATAAATAGGATCCTCATCTGCTACTATTCCCCCTTGTTCAACAAGCATGGGTTCAATATCATGGATTGGCACAGATGAATCTCTCAATGGAGCATTTTCAGGAGAATACTTGTTTCCCTGCTGTCTTTCAAGGTTATAGCTAGGGCATAGATCAGTGTTCATACCTGAGCTTCCATTGCTGCTAGAGTTCCTCTCTATATAGCCTGGCCAGTATGTAGTCCAGTTCTTATGTCCAGCCTTCCAATCCAGATCCCTGGACACTGGATCTCTCTTCACATACCTTCTGGCACGGGTCTTAGGGTCCCTTCCACGTGCAGCCGTCTCCCTCACAGGTAGCCTCTGGTGATTCCTAGCTCTGCAGCACCATTCCTCTGGCTTTCCCCAGTCCAATGGTGTATGCTGGCCCTTGGAATACCTCCCAGTATACGTACTGCTTTGGACTCTTCTAGACCTCTCAAAGGCTTTTCTCTTCCTTCTTCCAAAGGGTCTCTTTCCCTCTCTGTCCGTCCGGTTTGGCTTCTGCTTCTGATGATCCTTCAGATGAAACTGATGATCAAACTCAAGCTGATTCTCAGGATACTGAGGACAATTCTCTGGATATCCAAGGTGATCATGAAGATGGTCATCTGTAGAATAAACTCTACTCTTATTCTGCTTAGATGAGTGCTCCTCCCTAACACAGCGCAGCTGTGCTGAATCAGGCCCTGCCCTTTGAGATGAGTGCTTAGGGATTACCTCATAGCCCTCCTGATTGAACACACGTTTCCCCACTTCAGCTCCTCTCATGGCTGTTGGAAACATGGTGCATTCTGGGACTGGTAGTCTTTTATGGCAAAATTCTGTTTTCTTATTTCTACCAGAACTGACAAGTTGCTTATTCAGAGTCACTTCACCTTTTCTATAGCTCCTTCCTGAGCTATGATAAGCTTCCTTATCACAGATCTCATACATTTATTTTTTTTTTTTATTTCTTTCTTTTATATACCGCGCTCTTTAGAATCAGTGCGGTTTACATGTATACTAACAGGTACTTTTTATTCCCTTGTCCCCGAAGGGCTCACAATCTAAGTGTACCTGAGGCAATGGAGGGTTAAGTGGCTTGCCCAAGGCCACAAGGAGTGGCCATGGGACTAGAGACCCCAGTCCCGCCGGCCTGAGGTTGCATGTCCCCATGTGGGAATTGAACCCCCAGCCCTGCGGCATGAGGTAACCTGTCCCAACCACTGAGCCACTCCTCCCTCCATGAATGTTATGTCCAGTTCTGTAGATCACTTCCAGGAACAGAAGTATAGACTATCTACCAAACTAATGCAGAGATCTCTCAGGTCAGACTCAAGAAAGGAAAGCAAATTCTTTAAGATAGCAGTTTAGCAGTCACACAAGTGGATTACCTCAGTGCTTCTCAATTAGTGTGGTGTAGTGCACTGGTATGCCTTGGTGGCGACAATCAAGGGCATGGCTTTATATGGTCTCATGAGAATCTTCATCTCTATTAGAAGTGCTCTAAAGAATATCCCTCTACTTCCTACTGCAGCCATTCCCTTCTAGACAGCAAATCTTGAATCAAAAAGAGAGCTTGAATCAAAAAGAGCAAAGATCCAATTTGCTCCCAAAGCTGCCCCCCGTCTTGTAATGCAAGGATAGGGTAAGTTTATTGTGATTTGAGCAGGCACTGCAGAGGAAATAAGAGCACATGATATCATCCCTAGGCCAGGGCTCGACAAATCCCAGGTGCCAGGTCCCCACAGCAACTTAAAAAGAAAAAAAAAAATCTGACCTGGCGCCTGGGGGCTGGGAACGGGACTGGCTCTGGCTATCTGTGGGGATCACATCTACCACAGGCAGAAGTGCTAAGGCTGCAATCACAGCCTCCCACTTTTCTTCTGTCTGTGGAAGATCAGATTCCTGTGGGCAGAATAGCAGAGGAGGGCCGCGATCACGGCCTAAAGGGCATCAGGCTGCTTTGCAGGGATCCCATCTCCTGCGAGCAGATGAGGACAGCCGGGTTGGGCCTGCAATAAAAAAAAAAGGGGAGGGGACTATGAAATTTTAAAGAACCAGTAACTTATTTTTAAAAAAAAAGGAAAGAGAATGGGGGAAATGGAGGACGGGAAGGGGGGGGGGGTAGGGAAAAGAGTATTGAAGGGGAACAAAGTGGGGGAGGGGTTTGAGGAGTGCAAGGTTAAAGGGATGAATGCATGGGGACAGAAGGGCACAATGCCTATTTACAAAATGTTGCATTCCCCTCACAGAAATGCACACACAAATACCCCAGTCCACACTACATACACCCACAGGAACCTCACCTCCGCACCGCACACACAGAAGCTCCCCAGCTCTTCAGCATGCACACACATGCACCGCAGACCTGCACGCCACCCACACAAAGGCACCCACCACCACATCCCATGCACAGACTGGCACACCACCATTGCACCACACATCCACTTGCTATCTGAAGTTATAGCTGTTATCTAAAGATGATGCACAGCGAGACCAGTGATAGAGAACCAGGGGAGAGGGCCACAAGGAAGTCATGGGCCCTGGCTCCTAAGATTTTGGCCTGGCTCCTAAACCTGCAAAATATTTGTCAAGGCCTGCCCTAGGTGCACCCTTCATGAACTGCCTCTGCTTCCAGACTCATCTGCTGGGCATTTTCCTGCCAACTTGGTTTTGATCGGGAGAGGTGCTGCAAGAGGAGTTTCCAGTAAACTCTGGTGAATAAGTGCAGTAGTCGCCGCCCCCTCCCCAACACTATCATCACAGATCTCCTGAGTGCTCAAAAACCAGCTGTACTAGTGGGTCCTGTCTAAGGAGCATGACCAAGAAGTGTACTTCTTGATACGCCACTTAGGATACACTTGGATGCTGGACACAGGTTGTGAGGCCGGGGGGGGGGGGGGGGGGTGGGCATTTCTCAGGTAATGGAAAGATATAAGAGGGGACATTGGTATAAGGTTGTATGTAAGCAGCAAGCTAATGCTTCAGGTACTGACTGTTGTAAATGCAATGTGCGCCTTCGAGTCAGTCCCGACTCCTGGCGACCCAGAAGCTCCTGGGTTTTCTTGGCAATGTCACTGGAAGTAGATTGCCAGGCCTTTCTTCCGAGGCAATGGAGGGTTAAGAGACTTGCCCAAGGCCACAAGGAGTGCTAGTGGGACTCGAACCCTGGTTGCTTGGTTACCAAGCCAGTGTTCTAACCACTAGGCTACTCCTCCACTCCACTGACTGTTGTATCACCTAGTATTTATGATAAAACGTTAACTGTGTACAGGAGACTGTTTAAGTGTATGCTATCAATGCCTGCTCTCTAGTGAATAAGTGGTACATTGTGCAAGATGTTGTTGTTGTTAAGTGCGGTCGAGTCGGAGCCGACTCATGGCGACCCTCTGGATAGCTATCCTAAATTGTGTTCGGTCTTGAGTCAGACGGCTCATTGTTGACAGACTGGTACCCGTAGCTGCTGTTATTGTATCGATCCATCTCATTGCTGGCTTTCCTCTTTTGTGTTGACCTATCTTGCCAAGCATGATGTCTTTCTTTAATGATCTCTCTCTTTGCATGATGTGTCCAAAGTATGAAAGTCGAAGTCTTGTCATCTGAGCTTCTAAAGAAAGCTTAGGTGATTTCCTCTAGTACCGACTGGTTTGTTCTTTGGGCAGTCCATGGTATACACAGTATTCGCCGCCAGCACCATAATTCAAAGGCATCAATTTTCTTCCTGTCTATCTTTTTCACTGTCCAGCTTTCACATCCATATGATGTTATTGAAAATACCATGGCTTGAACAAGTCGAATCTTTGTATGGAAAGAGACATCTCTGCTCTTGAGAATCTTATCTAGGTCTTTCATAACCATTCTGCCAAGAGCAATGCGTCTGATTTCTTGACTGCTTGTTGCTTCTTTATTGATAGTTGATCCAAGTAGGTTAAAGTTGTTCACAATTTCAATTTCTTCTCCTTCAACGATGAACCTGTTGATTATGCCAGTTGTCATGATCTTTGTCTTCTTTACATTAAGGTGCGGGCCCATTTTGAGACTATGCTCTTTGATTGTGAGAAGCAAATGTTTCAGATCATCTTCACTTTCAGCCAGTAATGTGGGATCATCAGCATAGCGAAGGTTGTTGATGAGTCTTCCACCAATCTTCACACTTGTTGTCGTCTTCATACAATCCTGCTACTCTGATGATTTGTTCTGCATATAAATTAAACAGGTAGGGGGAAAGTATGCAGCCTTGTCTTACACCTTTGCTTATTTTAAACCATTCTGTTTCTCCTTGATCCGTTCGAACTGTTGCTTCTTGATCAATGTACAGATTGTGCAACAGTACGATCAGGTGTTCTGGTATACCCATGCTTCTTAATGTGGCCCAGAGTTTCTCATGGTTTACACAGTCAAAAGCCTTGCTATAGTCGATAAAGCACAAATAGATATCCTTTTGGTATTCTTTAGTCTTTTCAAGGATCCATCTCACATCCGCAATGATGTCTCTCGTTCCTCACCCTTTCCTGAACCCTACTTGCACTTCAGGTAGTTCTTGTTCCAGGTATGGTTGTAGTCTCTTTTGAATAATCTTCAGTAAAATCTTGCTGGCATGTGGGATCAGAGCGATTGTGTGATAATTTCCACAGTAAGTTGGATCACCTTTCTTTAGTATTGGTATAAACCCAGATCTTTTCCAGTCAGTTGGCCATGATGTTGTCTTCCATATTTCTTGGCAGAGCCTTGTAAGTACGGTAACAGCTGCATCAGATTGCTGTAATACTTCTATGGGAATGTTATCAATGCCTCGTGCTTTGCTCTTTGATAAGGCTTTCAATGCTGCTTTAACTACTTCTTTCATCACCAATGGTTCCTGATCATAAGGTACAGGTGGAAACGGCTGTTGGTCCACTTGATCTTTATCATATAAAAACTCTGTATATTCCTTCCACCTTTTCTTGATCTTCTCAGCATCATTCAACATAGAACCTTGAGCATCTTGTAACATTCCAATTCGAGGCTGGAACTTTTTCTTTAACTCTCGTAGCTTTAGGAAAGCCGATCTTGTTCTTCCTCTAATAGTTTCTGCTTCTATTTCCTTGCATGTGTCGTTGTAGTACTTTTCCTTGTCCTGTCTTGCTGCACTTTGGAAATCTCTGTTGAGGTCTGTTATTGTCTTTCTTTCTCCTCTGGCTTTAGCTTCTCTGCGTTTCTGGGCAATTTTCAGAGTTTCTTCCGCCATCCATTTTAGCCCTTTTTGCTTTTTCACCTTTTGTAGAGACTTCTCGCTTTCTTCCAACACAACCTTCTTGATGTCATTCCATAACTCTTCTGGAGCTCTGTCATTTGTATCTAAAGCAGCAAATCTATTTTGCAGGAGGTCTTTAAATTCCAGTGGTATATTCTCAAGGTCATATTTTGCTGCATCCTGAGTGGTTTGCTCTTTCAACTTTAGCTTACTAGTTAGTTGATGATCTGTACCACAGTCAGCTCTAGGTTTTGTCTTTGTTGATGTTATAGAACTTTTCCATTGTTGACTTCCACAGATTAAGTCAATTTGATTTTTATACAAGCCATTGGGTGAAGTCCATGTGTACAGTCGCCGCTTGTGTTGATGGAAGGTGTTTGAAATGAATAGATCGTTGGTCTTGCAGAATTCTATCAGTCTTTCTCCAGCTTCATTTCTGTTGCCAAGTCCATATTTGCCAACTACTTTGCCTTCTTCTTTGTTGCCGTTTGCGTTCCAGTCACCCATGACTATCAGGATATCCTGTTGCATTGTTCTGTCAATTTCAGCTTGTACTTGTTCATAGAACTTTTCAATTTCATTCTCTTCTGCAGCTGTTGTTGGGGCATATACTTGAATTATAGTTGTGTTGATAGGCATTCCTCGTAGACAAATAGAGATTAAGCGTTCGCTGACTGCATTGTATTTCATTACAGTTCTTGCAAGTTTCTTCTTTATTATAAATGCAACACCTTTTCTTCTTTGTCTTTCATTTCCAGCATAGTAGACCATGTGATCATCTGATGCAAAGTGCCCGATGCCAGTCCATTTCAGTTTGCTGACACCCAGCAGATCAAGTTGTACACGTTCCATTTCATTCTTGACCACCTCCAACTTCCCTTGGTTCATGCTTCGTACGTTCCATGTTCCAATGCGTAAGACATCTTTACAGCTTCTGACTCATTTCATGCGCAGCTACATCAGCAGTCAGACATCCCGAGGGCTTTGATCCAACCAAATCATAAATGCTGGCTTTACTCTGAAAAGTCTTCAGCTCTTCCCCAGTAGCTAGTTGAGTGCCCTCAGACCTGGGGGTCTCCTCTTCCAGTACTATAGCACAATTTGTTTTGTTGTAACTATCCATTGGGTTTTCATGGCAAGATACAGAAGTAGATTGCCGGGCCTTTCTTCCGTGCAGTTTAAGTTTGGTGTTGTTGCCGTTGTCACAGAAATGTGATCCTCCGCCGTCAACACTATCCCATTCTGCTGCTGCCCAGATGGGTGGTTTGTCTTGGTCTGGCACCTCAGCTGAGACCTTGGGAAACCCTGCCAGTAGTTAAACTACCGATAGTTTAGAAAAAACAACAACTAGATTGTGCTGTTGTAGAGAAAAATGGCCACGGACAAGCGGGAGTCTGCTAAGGCTATGTTGTGATCCAAAGATTATTATGTTCTGTCAAACGCCCTCACCACTCGCCTCTAGTTTTAGAGGGACGTGGTTATTGGAGGAACCTTCTCCTATCAACCATAGCAGCTTATTTCCTTGTGGTGTCTTCTGGGAAGTATAGTACTGCTAAGATGTGTTTGTGCTTCAGGTAGAAAGTTGTAGTTAAGGCCACCGAGGTAAGGCATATAACAGAAAATTTATTTCGCACAAAAAGATTCAAAGTACCAGATACAGGATTATTTCTGTAGGATTTGCTCAAAGTACAGCAGATGGTTGGCAAAGTAAACAAAGGAACCCAAAAATGGCTGTTTAAAGTCTTCTTACTTTCATAAGCACAGCCTTTGATAGCAAAGCTGCCACCTTCCTTTTAGTCCTTGCTAATTACAGCATAAAGTCCAAACAAGCTTAATCTTCTGTGGCAGTTTGGCTTCTATCAGCCTCAATTCGTTCTAGGCTGCATTTCAGGTACAACAGAACTCAAAACAAGAAGCAAACATTCAGACTGCCATCAAAAACTGTCAACAGGCTTGTCACATAAGAGGAGCAAAAAAAACCTCTTCTAGCAGGTAAATTGGCTTCTTGCCGTTTCACAGTTCAAACCACAGGTGGATAACAAGCATGAATCACAGCTTTCTGCTTATCCTTAAATTTCAGTATACTTCCCTTTTAAAAACATATGGGAACTTACCACCACATTGCTTGTTTCTTATGGTTACCTTTTCAAGGAGGATAATTCTTTCAGGGCTGGCTCTTCCTCAAGATTCCATGTCTAAAGCTTGGCATAGAGAGCAATCCATAAGGATGTCTTCTTCCCCCAACTCTGCCACTGGCTCTCCCAGCTCCATGGGTTCTGACTCACCCACCCGGTCAGACTGCTCAGCTGACAACCTCTCCGGTGCTCTGAGAGCTTCTCCACTTCCTGGCTCCAACCTCTGCTGCCAACCTGTTGCAGGGAATTCAGCCCTCTCAGCTCCTGGTAGCTCGGCTCTTCTGCATGAGTCAGCACCTTCTCTACCTCCTCCTCTTCTCCGGTCTCTGCCTTCTCCTCCTTTCTTCCTGTCTGTATACTCTAGCATAGGTTTATACCTCCAGGGTTCTAGCCCCACCTTCTTCCTTCCCAGGTGTTGGCAATCCCCCTGCCTTCTGGTATTTGAGTAATCAGGGAACTTGTTGAAGTAAAGGTTTTGGACCTCGTGCCTGTAATCTCTCTCTCTTACTCTATCAGACACTGCATGAAACCTGTTCCAGCTGGGGCTTTTCTGTTTTTTAGGTGTGGCTGTGGCTTTCTCACCCTGCACTCCTAAAAGGGGACCCTTTACTAGGGTGAATTCTTTACGTTTCTCACCTCCCCCATACTCAGGATAGATGACCTTGCCACAGTTCATGTAGACAGGTGAGGGAAAAGAGGGGGGGGGGGGGATGTGGCCATTATTTTTAGGAAAATGTTTTTACTAAAAGGGCTATCTTAGAAGCATTCCTAATAGGGGTACTGTATTTCAAGCAAAGGTAAGAGTGTGTGCTTTTAATTACTAGCTCTCTGCCTGAGAGCTCTTAAAAAGGTTTTAGTACATTTTTAAAACAAAGTTACATTCTTTTTGGTGCTTAAGTTCAAAAGGGGAAATATTTTCTTTAGTGGTGTAGGTTTAAAAACTCTGCTTTTAGTCTCTTTCCCAGCTCTTTGAAGCCACTGACACTTTGTCAGGTGTTGGTTCCCTCCCTAATCACTCCAGCTCCCATCCACCCCACGTGAGCATTTTTACTTTATAGGGTAACTCCCTAATTAGCTGCACAAAGACTTAGAACAGCACATTTAGAACACACTTAAAAGAGGTTAACTGCTTTTTCTCTGAAAAGACAACTGAGAAACAAGCTGGTACTTTGGTAGGTCTCTCTCTCTTTTGCTTCAACAGGTACTAAAGCTCCAACTGAACAATGGCTGGGAAAAACTGTATCACCAAAGCTGTTGCCCTTGTTAAGCACAGTTACTTACCTGTAACAGGTGATCTCAGGGAACAGCAGGAATTACTCTTCACATGTGGGGTACGTCGGCGCCGACGGAGCCCGCACGGGAATGCTCCCCAGCATCCAATCAGAAAGCCTTTGGGAGCATCCCTCGCGCCTGCGCAGTGACTTCCCACCTTTCCCACTGCCTCTCCTCAGTTAAGTTTCATAGCTGAGACAGAAGGAGAGAAGAGGAAAGGAAATAGATAGATACAACTCCTAGGGGAGGTGGGAGGGTTGTGAAGACTAATTCCTGCTGTTCCCTGAGATCACCTGTTACAGGTAAGTAACTGTGCTATCTCCAGGAACAAGCAGGAATGAGTCTTCACATGTGGGGACTCCCTAGCTGAGGGTGCCAGGGGAGATCCCATAAAATGCATATCCCTGGACAGGACGGCATTTTCCCAACCTGGATCCCCGGCATCCCCTGAGGGATGGGGGGTAGGAGTTGAGAAGAGAAGAGTTGCAGAGGAACAGCAAAAACTAAAGACTACAGGGGAGAGGAGTTTCTAGAATGCATGTCAAGTATCATTAAAGTATTTAATGAACTAGTACCATATAGAGCTTACCTACTGGATTGTAGGAAGGAGAACTGTGATGGAGGGTACTGTAGACGCAGTAGCGGAATCTTCAAGGGAACTTCACAGCAGTGAGGATGAAGTTCCAAATCTGGAATGGGCAGGTGACCCAGGTGTCAACTGGTGCAGGAGAAGAACGGCAGGTCTTCAATGGAAAGCTTTATGTGAAAAAGCTGAGAACTCTGTTAGGTACAGAGTTATTAACATTGAGGACTAAAAGAAGAAGACTGACCGATCTGGAAAATTAGCCAAGTCCGGAAGGGAAGAGAGGGTACGGAAAAAAAAAACCTTTTCCCAGGGAGAACAGAAGTGTACTCCGGAATACGGAAGATGTACACTGTCCTTCCTAGCTGGTAAGAGAGAGGAAGACATTGAAGTTTGATACTCCATAGATAGGGAGGTGTATAACAAACATAGAAGCTGTTGACGTCACAGCAGTAATTGTGAGTATAACCGGTCCCAGTTACCGAGCCGTAAGATAATAGGCAAGTGGACTGTCTGGACCCCTTAAGAAAGTAAAAACTTTAGTACAGACCGTTAGGGAGATAGTAGGTAATACACAGGGGGCTGTGAACCTCTCCCAATATGCACATACCTATATATATATATATATATATTGTCAGACGGCTGCCTAGGGTGAGAACTTACACAATCTTGACGATGCATATATTCATATGATTCTTGCAAGGTATTGTGGGTATTGTAGTTCATTCACTCCCAAACACAGCTGATGACAATAATTTGAGTTGTGAAACCAAGTGGTAAGATCAATAAAATACTTCTTTTATTGATGGGGTTTAATTCACCCAGCACATGTATGCTTGATAGCACTATAAATGAGGTTACTTGCTTGCAGTGTTTAAAATGGATAACAAAAAGTCACAAAGTAAACCAGAAAACAACCTTCAGCTTGTCAGGCAATTAGCTAATGTTTTCTTAGCAAATAATTACCAAATACAAAGGCACAAAGTAAAGAATAAACTTTGCTGGTTAGGTTAACTTCTGCTTATTTTCCACGCAGATCTCAGCAGTGATTCTCCCTTGCTCACACACACAATCAGGTGCAGCTTTAATTACTATCAATTGACCAGCTGTAAGCCTTTAGCTGGCTGGCTGCTACTGTGTGAACCCAAATCCTGCTTTAAGAGCTGTTTGCAGTGGAAATAAAGAACAAAGTTAGGTTTCTTTGTGATGGCTGATGTGTTTGCTCATAGAAAACTAGCAATAGCATTTAGATAAAGAACAGTCCATGTAAATAGTTTCATCTGCTGTATTTCCCCCTGCATCAACAATCATAGGGTCAATATCATACATTGGCACAGATGAGTCTTTCATTAAGGCACTATCATGAGAATGCTTATTCCCTTGCTGCCATTCTCTATTATAGATAGGGTCTGGATCAGTGTTCATACCTGAGCCTCTCCTGCTATCATTATTCCTCTCTGTATAGCCTGGCCAATATGTAATCCAATTCTGATGTCCAGCCTTCCAATCTTGATCCCTGGACGCTGGATCTTCTCTCACATACCTTCTGGCCTTGGTCTGAAAGTCCCTTCCACATGCAGTCTTCTCTCTTCCAGGTAGCCACTGGTGATTCCTATCTCTGCCACTCCATTCCTCTGGCTGAATCCAGTCCAATGGACTCTGCTGGCTTTTGGAATACCTCCCAGTATGAGTACTGCCTTGGAATCTCCCAGACCTTCCAATGGCCTTTCTTCTCTTCCTTCCAGAGAGTTTCCTTCTCTCTCTATCTGCTTGGCTTGGCTTCTGTTTCTCCAGGTGATACTGGTGCTTGTAGCCGTTGCTGTCTCTGTATCTCTTCCTCCCTCTGTAGCTGTTATCTGAAGAATAAGCTCTATTCTTATCCTGTTCTAATGTGTGCTGCTCCCTAACACAGTGCAGCTGTCTTGAATCAGGCCCTGCCCTTTGAGATGAGTGCTTAGGGATTACCTCATAGCTCTCTTGATTGCACACACATTTCCTCACTTCAGCCCCTCTCATGGCTGCTGGAAACCTGGTGCATTCTGGGACTGGTAGTCTTATGTGAAAACTCTGTTTTCTTACTTCTACCAGAACTGACAGGTTTCTTGTTCAGAGTCACATCATCTTTTCTATAGCTCCTACCTGAGCTATGATAATCTACATTATCACAATATATATATATATATATATATATATATATATATATATATATGGAACTACATACATATCTATACATATGTGAATATAAATGTCTAGACAAGTGTGATATCTATATATATCTATATCTATCTATATATATATATGTATAGATATAGATGGGCATGGCTTATGCCCACCCAGGGTACAAAAACATGTATGCATAGGACACACACATACATGAAAATAATTCTGAGAATACATGCCTGCAACTGAGCCACAGAAGAAACACTCACATGGGGAATGTGATATGAAAAGATTCATCTAATAATAGGGGGTGAAAACCCCCTGAAGAAGAAGTATAGAGAATCTATTTCTGTGGTGAGGGAATGTAGATCAGTGGAATTAGCAGTATGGATGCGTGAAAAACAGAGGATAATATCAGTCTGGTAAGAGCACATCAGGAGTACTTTAGGCGTCTGATGTGTCCCAAGGACAAGAAAACGCATAGACCAAGATACCAGGATGACCCAGCCAAGGGACTCAGGGGCATCATGTACAGTAAAAGAGTATGCGTTGTCCAAGTGGAGCAGAAAACATAATGCCAAGCTGTAAGGAAAAAAAGGGGTAGATTCCTGCCAGATTGGGAACTCCTTGGACATTCACGCAGAAAAAAACTTGTCTTCTGTATCACAACGGGAGACAAGAGGGTATAAATATCTATATAGCCATGGAATGACTATATAAGCTTCTTCTATTATATGGAAGACCCTCAGAGACAAAGTCCAATGCTCTATGGCAAGGCCCATAGTGGGAAGCTTCTCTGAAGATTGCAGAGAGCATTGTGCAGGAGAATTATGAGATAAGACTGACAGAAGTCAGACATGCTGCCACATCCTAGATAAGGATATGGCTAGATAGTTGAAAGTAGCTTGCAAGAAGCATTAAAGTAATCACTGGAACTCCTGCACGCACAGCAACTGAACAAAATAGCAGAGGGGATTCTCCTGTATGAAAACAGGGAGAAAACAGACAAAGGGAGCGGAGATATTCCGGCCCTGTCTGATGAGTTGTTCAGAACATGCGTTGAAGAATAACAGGAAGCCTACACTGGAAAGAGAGAGAGATGTTTCAGTATGGTACCAACTCAAGCAGGGGAAACCCTGGAAGAGAGGGGGTTGGAGGTGACGTACCATATGGTAAGTCAGCTGAAGGAAAGAATGTCCATGTGGGGACAGCAACTATCATTGGATAGTGGTGATCTCCCTTTATAGTAATAAGAAAGGGAGAATTCTGTAACCCATGGACAAAAGTATCCTAACTACTTGGCATACTGAAAGGAAAAACCAGTGTAGAGTTTGAAGAATAAACTTCTGGTAAGAAGTAGTTAATTGTAGATTGCAGCATACAGGAACCTATGGCTGCTGATTATGATTAGCCTGGTAAGAGTTTGGAAACTTCAGACCCGGATGAGATGTCCCTTGCTTGGGTACATCTGGAGGATGGGCAGAAGGAGGATGAAACTTTCTTTTCTTAGGGAAAGGTGGTTTGGTAGGACATTTCCTACATCCTACTAGGAAAGTCAGTGGAGCACTGAGCAACCTGACGTAAAGCCTCTCTATTGAAAAGATTTTCTCCAGTACACGGAGAATTACCCAGTGTATGTTGTGCCCATCTGCTCAAGTCTGAAGCCTGCAGCCAGGCTGTACGACGTGCTCCAATGGCAATAGCAGAGGACCTGCTAACAGACTCAAAAGAGTCTAGAGAAGCACGAGAAAGGAACCAAGAGATATTCCTGCTATGATTAAGAAGCAAGGAATAGTCAGAGGCCTTAGGTTCTGACAAAATGGGAGACAAAAGAGATAATTTCTCAGTGACCTCCTGAAGTGTTAGACTCATATAAAAAAATATATGAAATAATTCTAGAAGCCAACATGGAAGTTTGGAAGGTTTGACGCCCAAAGGCATCAAGGGCTTTAGATGCACAACCTGGTGGATAAGAAGAATGCTTCTTCTTGCTTCTGACCTTCCTCATTGCTGATCCACTACAATGGAATGATGCGGAAGTTGGTTTTTCTGAAACCCCGGAGAGGGGGGCACCTGATACAGAACATGCATGGCTGTAGAAGGCGCAGGAACCTGTAAAGGTGACTGCCAAATCCTCAAAAGAAGGTCCTGCAAAGAATGATGTAAAGGAAGCATAATGGTTGCTTTTTCTGCAGGACCTTGGTTAAGAGTAGGACCAGGAACAGGAATGGCAAGAAAGGCTGCCATGTCAAGGAGAAATTTCTGAAAAGAAGGATCTCCCAGAGGAACTATTCCTGGGTAGGCTGAGGTTGAATGAGCAGCTTGAACACCAGAAGACCTACTGGACTGGTGCACAAAAGGAATCCTGCTAGATGGAGAACGATACCGACAGTTCCGATTCGAGGCAGTTAGTACTGCATCGTCGGTTCCCGGTATCGATTCCAAGCTAGGCATAGAAAGGATCGATGGCACCGATGGAACTGCAGGAATCGACATCGATACCGACACCGGCATCGGGGACGGTAATGCCCTCGGAGCAGGCAGCGGAGGTTGCCGAAGCAGTACCGAGGCAACCAGAGAGCTTTGGTGATTATCCTTTGTACTGCATAGCCGGAAGGGACATGGATCGGTTCAGAAACGTGTCGGAACCAAGTCATCTAGACTGGATATCGATTCTAGACTGGGCATCGAACCGAGCGAGGTTATCGATGCCTGTCTAGAGGGCACCGACGTCGGTGGTGGTATCGGCGATGCCGATACATGAAAGTCAATCGGAATCGCATCGATCGGTGCCAAAGGCACCGAGGACGTCCGAAGACGACGCTCGGTGAAGAGAGGAACACTCGACACCGGCGCCGATGTCGGGGTATCGGTACCGCTCGAAGCCGGTACCCCCTCCGAGCATGGCGTAGAAAGAGGAAAGGCCATCTGGGGCGTATCAATCGGCCCCGAGGGTACCCAGGATACCCGATGACGATCCCCGGTGGAGAGTGAAACACTCGACACCGACGCCGATGCCGGGGCGTCGGCGCCGCTCGAAGCCGGAACCAACCCCGCGGCTGGCTGGGACAGAGGAAAGCCAGTCTGGGTCGTATCGATCGAAGGTACCGAGGACCCCAGATGACGATCCCTAGTGACGAGGGAGCACTCGACACTGGCGTCGATTCCGGGGAATTGGCACCGCCCGAAGCCGGCACCAACCCCGCGCATGGCTGGAGTGCAGGAAAGCCAGTCTGGGTTGGATCGATCGGTCCCGAAGGTACAGAGGACCCCAGATGACGATCCCTGGTGAAGAGTGGAGCACTCGACACCGGTGCCGACGCCGGGGAAGCGGTACAGCTCGAAGCCGGTACCAACCCCGCGCATGGCTGGGATGCAGGAAAGCCAGTCTGGGTCGAATCGATCGGCCCCGAAGACACCAGTTGACGATCCTTGGCGAAGAGTGAAGCACTCGACACCGGTGCCGATGCCGGGGGATCAGTACCGCTCGAAGTGGATACCACCCCCGAGCATGGCTCAGGTATGTTCTCTGTGAGGAGTGAACCCCAGGAACAACCTGAAACCCCGTGAATGCTTTGGAGCCCGAAGACTCCCGCCGGGGTTTTATTGCCAAAGGGGTCTTGAGGGGAAGGCCGGAGCCGTCATCATGCTGGGCATGAGACTTACCCTTCAAGAATTGGCTAGTCTTAACAGACTGTTTGTGGGTTACCTGATCCCGGAGAGAAGAATAAACCGATATCCTCACCTCAGGAGGAAAAACGGCATCGAGGGATACCCGGAAAAGAGAAGGTCTTCTCCCAATACTATAGCCCGATGGACCGGGGGAAAAAGCGTCAGGACCCAAACAGGTTAGACACCAGGCATTGGAGTCTAAAAAGAAAACTAAGTTTCCACAGTGAAGGCACTTCTTAGGGGAAGAAGGCTCCATGCTGGAAAGGCCTGGTAGGCCTCAGAAGGATAAAAGAAACTGAGGAGAAAAAACACCTCTAAGTTGGAAAAGAAAAGAATAAGGTACCGGCGGTGCCGGTATCGGCGGGAAAGACGGCCGCGACCACAAGAAAACAAGGATTTTAGAGAAAAAAGTTTCTGCGGTGACAGGAGGTACGTCCTGCCGGCTCTGCGGAAAAACGAAAAATGAGGAGAGGCAGTGGGAAAGGCGGGAAGTCACCGCGCAGCCGTGAGGGATGCTCCCAAAGGCTTTCTGATTGGATGCTGGGGAGCATTCCCGTGCGGGCTCCGTCGGCGCCGACGTACCCCACATGTGAAGACTCATTCCTGCTTGTTCCTGGAGATCAGCTTCTGCCGGTGTCCAGACAGAGATACCAATGCCAGTTGAAGGACCAGATCCATATGCAGGATGTCTGCATGTTGAAGCTCTCAGGAAATAAGTGGAGGAGCTCAGGGAAGAGGTGGTGAAGCTGAGGAGCATTCAAGACAGTGAGAAGTACACTGATGAGATGCTTCTTGAAACATCCAAGCTCTCCAGCAGAAGTGAAGATGGGAGCCTATAGAATGACAGAGGTTGGACATGAATCACCAATCCAACTCCTCAGCCCTTGAACTGAAGAACAATTATTCAATCCTAGAAGTGGAGGTGGTGAAAGCATCCTAGGAAAGGGAAGAACCAGAGCTCAAGCACTCCAAAGTTGCAGAATCAGTGACCACAAGGAAGCAAAGGGTAGTGGTGGTTGGTGACTCTCTTCTGAGGGGGTACTGGGGCATCTATCTGTCGACCAGACTTTATGTCCAGAGAGGTATGCTGTCTGCCAGGTGCCAAAATCTGAGATGTTACGAAGAATTTGACAAGACTAATCAAGCCCACTGACTATTAACCAATGTTGCTCATCCATGTCGGCACAAATGATACTGCCAGGTATCCCTCTGAGCGTATCAAAAGTGACTTCAGGGCTCTGGGACAGAGGGTGAAGTAGACAGATTCACAGGTGGCGTTCTCTTCAATCCTCCATGTTGAGGGTAAAGGCAGAGGCAGAGAAGCTCGCATCCTGGAGATAAATGCATAGCTAAGTGAATGTGTCATCAAGAGTGTTTTGGTTTCCTGAACCATAGGATGCTTTTCCAAAGGTTGCAGAGCAGAGATGGCGATCATTTTTCCAATAAGGGTCAATGTGTCTTCAGTAGCAGACTAGCTAACCTACTGAAGAGGGCTTTAAACTAGATTCTTTGGGGATGGATGAAGAACGATCCCAGGTAAGTGAAACATTAAAAATCTTTATGGAAATGGGTAAAAGGGCAACATATGGAAAGCAGTGTTTAAAAGCCCGTAGCATGGGAAATAAGATCTCAGATGTTGAGGCTTTAATAGGAGAGGCTGACTTGGATTTAGTGGCAGTAACAGACATGGTTCACGGACAACCATGACTGGGATGTAACTATACCAGGCTATACTTTATTCAGAAAGGACAGGATAGGAAGACGGGAGAAGGATTTGCACTATATGTAAAAAATAATTATTAAAGTGATGATAAAAATAAATGGAAATACAGGGCTTAAAAGGGAGAGAGGAGGCAGTGTGGGTTAAACTAGAAAGAGGGAAAGAGAAAGCCATTTGCATTGGGGTGATATACAGACCTCCTTCACAGGGAGAAGTGTACAGAGATTTAATCGAAGACATACAGAGCATTGTCAGGAAAGGGGAAGTGCTACTGATAGGGGATTTCAATATGCCAGATGTTGATTAATGCATTTCTGCTGCAGTATCATCTAGAAGTAAGCAGATCCTGGATTCTTTACAGGAAGAGCTATTCAGGCAACTAGTAACAGAACCCACACGTGACGGGGCCATACTGGACTTGGTGCTTACTTATGGTGAAAGTGTTTCTGATGTTATAGTGGGAGATCATCTCGCATCCAGCGAACACCAAATGGTGTGGTTCAGTATTAGGACTAGGGATGATGAAATCCATTCAAAAGTGAGACTTAAGGAAAACTAACTTTGCCAAGATGGGCCAATACCTCAAGGAGTCGTTAGCGGGATGGGAACAGCTGGGGTATGTAGAAAAACAGTTGGCAAAACTGAAAGGGGATATTTTATTTACCATGTTAACAAAAAGATTGCTTGCCCTTAAAGGTAAAAGGAAAAGAAGACCGTGCATCTATATTTGGAAAATCTTAGAGAGATAGGAAAAATAGTCAAGAAAGCAAAGATTTTAAAAAAAGAGGAGGGACCTAAGGTTGGGAGTGTGGTTTATCTCAAGATGGTGACGGAGTGAGCCGATTCAGGATGCCGAAGCGGAAGGGCAAACTCAAGACTCTCCTCGCGGAGTCGGCGTCTGAGGCGAAGGGTCCTATGGATCGGTTTGTACAACTTACGGATGATCAACGAAGGGAGGTTAGAGCGGGCTTGGTAGCGTCGGCAGATGAGATGCTGGCGTCTGCCGCCCTAGAACTGTCTCTCTCCCCAGAAGAACGAGCGGTCCCTCCTGCTCCAGCTTGTTCCTCCAAGACGCCTCCGTCGGCTGGTGCTTCGGCCTCGCCTGAAGAAGGGGGGCGGATGAGTCTGAGCGGGGAGCGACGGAGGTATGCCTGGAGAGTCGACCGCCAGTTTTGGCGGGAAAAATTGCAGGAGGTGTGGACCGGGTTGTGACTGCAGTCGGAAGCGGTGAGAAGGCGGTGTCCGCAGGAGAACTTGAGACGGTACAGTCTTTAGCCTTTGCATTATCCTGTCCCGCTGTTGTAACTCTTGAAAATATTTGGGAAGCGCTCACTCAACTGTCTTTTGTGGTTAACCAACAACTTGCCCAGTCTTCTATGAAAATTATCTCTTTGGAGGAGAAGGTTGTTTCCTTATCTAGTGATGTTTCTGACACTGGTAGTAAATTGGATTCTATCGATCAGAGGCTTGTACAAGTCTCTGACTTGACTTTTTCTTTAATGAAAGACAATACTGCTTTGAAGATAAAATCAGACACATTAGAAAATGCTATCCGGGCAAACAATGTGCGTTTGCTTAATTTTCCTGTACGTCCAGGGGTGGCGCCATTAGATTTATTTAAGCGATACTTGCAGGAATCTCTTTTGGTACCATCTGAATTGTTTCCACCAATTGTGAAAGCTTACTATATTCCTGTTGCAAAAAAAGGGGCTCAAGTGGTTGTTGGGCAATTAGAATTTGATTCTCTCGATGTATCTGCATTGCTTCAGTCTCCCAAGGTAGATGAAATGTCTGTATCCACATTGCTAGTTTCTTTCGCCATTTCCTCTGATAGAGATTGGTTACTCAAATTGTTTTATAAAAAAGGGCTAGCTTGTTTCTGGGTAAGAGAATTTCGGTGTTCCCTGATGTTTCAAGGGAAACACAGAAGCGACGGAAAGCTTTTCTTGCATTAAGACCTGGTGTGCTTCAGATGGGGGCTTCATTTGTGTTAAGGTTCCCATGTAGATGTACAGTACAATATCGCTCGCAGAAATTTGTGTTTTTTGAACCTGTGGAATTGTCTTCCTTTATCACTTCCCATGCAGCAGCTTCTTCACCTTTAGGTCCAGTTCTTCAATGACGTTTTGATCATTGTCTGCTCCTGTCGCTGTTTAATCTTGTATTATTGTTTCTTGGTGAATTGTGGGTTTCCCTCAATTTAAATACTCAAGCTATGCCCCCACTTTTTGTGGACTAAAGATGTAATTTGCTTTGTAATTATATGCTTGTGCTTTTTCCTCTTTCTTTTCAGCAAATGTATATCATTTCAGTACAAGTTGGATTTGCTTGTTATATTGTTTATAATTGATAAATAAAAATAAAAACAAAAGAGGAGGAAATAGCCAATGCAATAAAATGGAGGGATAAGACATTTTTCAGAGGAGGAAGGGCAAAAGTGGTATTGTCAGACTCAAGGGGTGAAGGCGTGGAATATGTAGAAGCTGTTGAAGATAAAACAAAATTACTTAACAAATATTTCTGTTCTATGCTCACAGATGAAGGGCCAGGAGCAGGACCTCAGAAAACGGTCACAAACAGGAACAGAAGCGAGGGGCACCTTGAACAATTTTCAAAAAACTGTTTGTGAGGAACTAGCTAAACTAAAAGTAGACAAAGCAATGGGACCGGATGGGATACATTCGAGAATACTGAGGGAACTTAGGGACGTTCTAGCGGCTTCACTGACTGACCTTTTCAATGCCTCGAGAGTCGGGAGTGATCCCAGAGGACTGGAAAGAGGCACATTTGATCCCTTTACACAAAAGTGAAAGTAAGGATGTGGTTGAAAACTACAGGCCAGTTAGTTTACAGGCCAGTGGTGAGTAAATTATTGGAAGCACTGCTGAAAGAGGTTTCTTGAGTGCAACGGATTACCGGATCCGAGGTAGCATGGATTCACCAGAGGCAGGTCTTGTCAGAAAAATCTAATTGATTTCTTTGACTGGGTGATCAAGGAATTGACCTAGGGAGAGCTCTACATATGGTTTATTTAGATTTAAGTAAAGCTTTGATACTGTTCCACAAAGGCAGCTTATAAACAAACCGAGTACTCTAGGGATGGACGCTGAAGTTATTGACTGGGTTAGAAATTGGTTGAATGGAAGGCGACAAAGTGTACAGGTGAATGGAGCTCACTCTGAGGAGAAGGAGATTACCAGTGCTGTGCTGCAGGCATCTTTCCTTGGTCCGATTCTTTAACATCTTTGTTAATGATATTGTGGAAGGGCTGTTGGGTAAGGTTTGCCTCTTTGCGGATGATACCAAACTCTGCAATAGACACCCAGGACGGAGTAGATAACATGAGCTAAACTTTTAGAATGGTCTAGAATTTGGCAGCTGAGATTTAAAGTTAAAAAATGCAAGGTCGGACGTCATCGAACCCCATGGCCACGTAGCGATCGAGCTCCACAGCTGAAGCCTGCTATAAAGGGGGGGAAATACCCTTAACAGCTTAGGAAAAGGGGCGCAATGGTGAGGAATTAATAGCAGCAAACCCAGAGAGCGAGAAGAAGGCAGAGCGGGCCGTGGAGACCCTCCTACAATGAAGAGAGCACGGAGTGAGGAGACTGATCGGGGGAGCACGAGGCAGGCCGGAGAAGCGTGCATGCGTGCAAGCTGGGGCGCCAAGAGCACGGCTGTAGCATGGGTGAGTGGCGGAGTTACAACAAAGGAAAGCCAGAAAGCAGGAGGAACGATCGGAGTGCTGTGATAAGGAAGCTTATCATAGCTCAGGAAGGAGCTATAGAAAAGGTGAAGTGACTCTGAACAAGCAACCTGTCAGTTCTGGTAGAAATAAGAAAACAGAATTTTCCCATAAAAGACTACCAGTCCCAGAATGCACCAGGTTTCCAACAGCCATTAGAGGAGCTGAAGTGGGGAAACGTGTGTTCAATCAGGAGGGCTATGAGGTAATCCCAAGCACTCATCTCAAAGGGCAGGGCCTGATTCAGCACAGCTGCGCTGTGCTAGGGTGGAGCACTCATCAAAGCAGAATAAAGGTAGAGTTTATTCTGCAGAGAATTATCCTCATCATCTGGGAGATCCTCAGAATTATCCTCAGTTTCATCTGGGAGATCCTCAGAATCAGCTTGGATTATCCTCAGCTTGGACGTCTTCATCATCTGGAGGATCATCAGAAGCAGAAGCCAGAGCGGACGAACAGAGGGGGCAAGAAACCCTTTGGAAGAAAGAAGAGAAAAGCCTTTGCGAGGTCTAAAGGAGTCCAGAGCAGTACGTATACTGGAAGGCATTCCAAGGGCCAGCATACACCATTGGACTGGGGAAAGCCAGAGGAATGGTGCTGCAGGGCTAGGAATCTCCAGACGGTACCTGTGAGGGAGACGGCTGCACGTGGAAGGGACCCTAGGACCCGTGCCAGAAGGTATGTGAAGAGAGATCCAGTGTCCAGGGATCTGGATTGGAAGGCTGGACATAAGAACTGGACTACATACTGGCCAGGCTATTTAGAGAGGAACTCTAACAGCAATGGAAGCTCAGGTATGAACACTGATCTATGCCCTAGCTATAACCTTGAAAGACAGCAGGGAAACAAGTATTCTCCTGAGAGTGCTACATTGAGAAATTCCTCTGTGCCAATCCATGATATTGAACCCATGATTGTTGAAGAAGGGGGAGCGGTCTTAGATACAGGCTGTGAATATATGGATTGCTCTCTGTCTAAACTCCTTTGGTAATTTTCTGTTACAAAGTACAACCACCATCACAAAGAAATACAAACTTGTTCTTTAATCTACTCAGAAAAGCTCCTGAAGTAGGATTTGAGCCACGCAGTAGAAAGCAAGCCAGCTAAGGGGTTTCAGCTGGGTAACTGCTAGCAATTGAGCCTTACCTAATTGCTTGTGAGCTCTGAGGGAATCACTTCTGAATCTATGTGTGAAGATATAAGAAGTTAACCTGAAAAGAACAGTTTTTCCCTTCTTTGTGGGTTTTGCTTGTTGTTTGAAACACTGCTAAGAAAATATTAGCTAAAGCCTACAGAAAAGACCAGTTTGTTACCAACCAGGTCTTTATTCTTTTGATTTGATTGCCTGACAAGTTCAACTGTTTTCCTGATTTTGTTTTTCTAAGTTTAACACTGAAAGCAAGTATCCTGTTTTATGTGCTACCAAGCATCTGTGTTGGGAGAAATAACCCCATAAATAAATATCTTATTGGCTTTACACTTAAGCACAATTATTGTGAGCAGCTGTGTCTGGTGTGAATGGACTGCATTTCCCACAATCCCTTGCAAATCATATTGATATATGCACTTGCCAAGACTGTGAACATTCTCACCCAGGCAGCCGTCTGACAGTGCTCGCACAGGTTAGCAGGTGGTCAATAGCTGTCTGGTGACTACGAGAGCGGCTCGATCTAGTGCAGAGAGGAACCCGATTGGGAGGACACGTGGTAGTCGGGAGCGGAGATCCGTGTAGCCGCAAAGAAGTTGCATTCGGCAGGAGGACCGGGGAGTGAAGTACAAACCCGGAAAAGAGGTAGCAGAGGCTGACAAACTGAGGCACCAGAGAGTTGGAAGATAGAGAAGGGGCATACCGAGAAGGATTGGAGGGACAGAAATGGCCCAAAGCGAAGGGCAGCAAGTAAAGCAGCAAAGTGCAGCGAACTACGGCACAACTAAGTACAGTGAAGCAAGGCAGAGACAACAAGGCTCACTAAAACAAGGGAGGCTATATCTAATTGCCCTGCAACCAAAAGTTACCTTCACTGAAAGTCGAGACAAGTATCTTGACTAAAAGAGGGAGCAAACAGACAGTCCAGACAGAGTCCATCACGACAGGGGGAAAAGACACAGAACACTGCAGCAGAGATTACAACCCGTCATAAGAATTGAAGAGAGCAAATGGATAAAACAAAAGGAGGGTTATCAGTCAAAAAAACCCAGGCGGAATTTAGATCATCTTATGTATCCTTAAGAGGAGGGAAAGAGGGGGAGAAGGAAGGCAAAATGGTGGTTGAACGTGAGACTGAGCAGAAAGAGGAAATGGAGGCTGCTGGGGATCCAGGAGTAGCAGAGAGGATCAAGCTGTGGTTAATAGAATTGAAAGAGGAACTGAAGGTAGAAATTAGTGGGGTCAAAAATGAGTTAAAAGAAACCTTACAATCCTTGAGACAAGATCTGATGGAGCTGGGAGCTCGGATTGAAGAAACAGAGACTCAGGTGGAACAACAAGGGGAAATACTGGAAGACCTACAAAAAGGCCGGGAGGAACTAAAGCAGGGCCAAGAGGAATTGAAGCTGAAAGCGGAGGATTTGGAAGATCGATCCAGATGCTGTTATATAAGAGTGCGAGGGGTCCCAGAAGATCCTAAATACAAGAAATGTGATGAGGTGATTACTAAAGTGTTTGGATCCCTGCTGCAAAATGCAGCTCTAGAGGAGGGGGAAGGTGGAGAGTCTTTGCAAATAGAACGGGCTCATAGAGGACTGGGACCCATAAGGCATAATAGACCACGAGACATCGTGGTGTGTTTGAGCTCTTTCAAAACTAAAGAGCGGATTTTGAGGGCTGCAAGAAAACAGACATTTCAAATGGAATGAGCATGAACTGGAATTGTTTCAGGATTTATCCACGGGCACGCTACAACGCAGGAGAGAGATGAAGGAGGTGACAGCCTACTTGAGGAGAGAGGATTTGCGATATAAGCGGCTGTATCCTTTTGGCCTACTTATCACAGTGAAAGGAATGTCAAGACGGGTGAAGACCAGCGAGGAAGCATGGAGGGCGCTAAAAGATTTGGGATTAACAAATCTCCCTGATGGAGACGGAGGACAAACCAGAACAAAAACTAATTTACCAACTACATCGAGGGCAGACAGCATGAGGTGGCAAAGAACACCAGCAAATGGCAGGAGGTTGGCGAGAATCACCAAAGGCAGCCAAGGAGGGAGAGCGGCGGAGAAGGGAACCAGTTAAAGTGGATGACCATGGTGAGCTGTGTTCAAGAAGAAAACACACACGGGATATGTAGATGGACGTTGATAAATGCTATGTAAGGGGCTGATGATTAGAATCAGGGAGGGGGTGGGGGGTGAGGGTGTAGGAAACAATATGGGGGAAGGGGATGGGGAGGAGCAAGGGAAGGTGAAGGGCAGAAGAGGAGGGGAGGGTAAGGGAGCGAGAAGAGGGTTCTGGTTATGAGGGAAAGGGGTGATAAGGTTGCACTGGACGGAAGGGTTGGAAAGGGGAGGGAGTGGTAGAGGAGGATCGAGATAGAGGGTGGGTGGGTAGGGAAGGAGAAGAAGGGATAGAGAAGGAAGGGGGAGGTGGAGTAGTGGGACAGAAGCAGGCGGCAGTCTGATAGGCAGTCACTACTAAAGGAAGTCAAGTCTCCCTTAGGGAGGCAAGGGACGGATAAGAGGGGAAGGGAGGGGGGATAAAGCTTTAAGGTGGGTGGAGGGAAGGGAGGGGAGGTAGAGAGGGGGCAGGTGTTAAGGGAGAACGGGGGTGCAAAACTTACAGGTGAGCTAACAATAGTATCACTAAATGTAAAAGGGCTTAATTTACCATTTAAACGACAAAAATTGTATAAAGAAATAATACGCCAAAAGGCAGCAGTAGTGCTGATACAAGAAACGAACTTGACAAGAGCGACAGAGTACCTGGTTAAACCCAGGGGCAATGGAGTATGTGTACATGCATCTTGATAGATACAAAGTTGAAGATGTTATTGCACACGGTGGTAAGGGATAAAGCGGGGTGATGTGTTAATGCGGTTAAAAGTGGGGAATGAATGGTACTGTATAGTAAATGTATATGCGCCAACAGGAGTGCAAAGTGAATTCTGGACAAAACTGAATGAGGAGGTGGGGAAATTGGGGGAGTGAATCCTAAAACGTGGCGGAGATTTCAATTTAACGTGGAATCCCGCTAGAGATGCCACAGGGAAAAGAGAGGGTAAGAGGGCGGATAGGATGAGGTACTGAAATTTTGCAACACAATATTGTTTGATTGATGCTTGGAGATTCCATAATCCAGTGAAAAGACAATTCTCTTATTTTTCACCAGTACATGGACCATATTCTAGAATAGATGCTATCTGGATTTCAAAGGAGATGGGGGGACGGATCAAGGGGGCGGATATTGATTTGATTACATGGTCGGATCATGTACCTGTGCAGGTTCGATTGGCACTAGAGAGGGAGGGGAAAGGGATACAGTTTTGGAGACTTAATGAATCCTTATTAGAGGAGGGGAAGGTAAGAGGAAATAGAGAGGGAAACCAGGGAATACTTTAAATGGAATGATAATGGGGAGGTAGCATGGGGAGGAGAATGGGATGGGTATAAGGCAGTAGTGAGAAGAATTCTAATTAAATGGGGGGCGTGAAAAAAGAAGGAAAGGGAGGGGAGAGAAGGAATTGAGAGTAAAATTGATGGAGCTGGAAGAACTAGATGCGCAAGGACAGCCAGGAGCCTACAGAGGTCAGGTGCTAGCAGTAAGAGCACAGTTAAATGAAATGCAGGCCGCTAAGATACAGTATGAAATGCAGCTTTTGAGACAGGACTTCTTTGAGGGAGGAAATAAAGCGGGGAGATACCTGGCGCAGAAATTGAAGCAGAGGAAACTGCGCTCCCATATAATGAAAATTCGGAATCAGGGAGGGGGGCTGGTACAAAAGGATGGGGAGATTAGGGAAGCATTTAGGGGATATTATCAGGGGTTATATAAAGCAAGGGAATCTCCACAGAGGGAGAGAATACAGAACTATCTTGACTCAATGAAGTTGCCGAAATTAAATGAGGGGGAACAAAAAGAGTTAAATAGGGTCATAAGAGTAGAAGTGCAGAGAGCTATAAAACAGTTAAAAGTAGATACGGCTCCGGGATTAGAAGGTCTGACAGCGCAATTTTATAGAAGCCTTAGGGAGCTACTAATGGCACCGCTTGTGAGGCACTTTAATCTTCAAAGGGAGGGAGGGGGATTAGCGGATACTATGGGGTGGGTGGGAATAACCATAATACACAAAGAGGAAAAGGACCCATAAGAGTGTGCATCCTATCGACCTATCTTGCTGCTCAACTTGGACGCCAAATTACTAGCTGAAATACTAGCTACGCGCTTAAATAAGTTGATAGGGAAGCTGATACATCATGATCAAGCAGGATTCATTCCCGGTAGACAAGTAGCTGACAACATTAGGAAGATCTTGAATATGATATGGTCCACTGAACAAAATAGGGAAGAGGTCTTTAGATGCAGAAAAGGCTTTCGAACAGGTGTCTTGGCCATTTCTGTTAAAGATAATGGAAAGAATGGGCTTGGGGGCAGAATTCTTGAGCTGGGTAAAAGCGCTATACCGCAACCCGAAAGCCTGTGTTAGGGTGAATGGGGCCTATTCAGATTTTTTTGGGCAGAGGAGAGGAACGAGACAGGGTTGCCCACTATCACCACTGCTTGTGTGGGAGAGGGCAGATATAAGAACATAAGATATGCCATACTGGGTCAGACCAAGGTCCATCAAGCCCAGTATTCTGTTTCCAACAGTGGCCAATCTAGGTCATATGTACCTAGCAGTTTCCCCAAGGGAGACAGGTTGCACAATGCTTGTATTGGTTCAAGCATTGATATCCTGGGTCCCTTCTTAATAATGGTTTATGGACGTTTCCTCCAGGAACTTGTCCAAACCTTTTTTAAACCCAGCTACACTAACAGCCTTTACTACATCCTCCGGTAACAAATTCCAGAGTTTGATTACACGTTGAGTGAAAAAATATTTTCTTATATTAGTCTTAAATAGTTTACCCTGCAGCTTCATTGCATGTCCCCTAGTCTTTCTATATTCTGATAAGGTAAACAATCGATCTACGTTTACCCGTTCCACTCCGTTCATTAATTTATAGACTTCTATCATATCTCCCCTCAGCCGTCTCTTTTCCAGGTTAAAGAGCCCTAACCTTTTTAGCCTTTCTTCATAGGAGTATCCTTCCATCCCCTTTACCATTTTGGTGGCTCTTCTCTGAACCTTTTCTAAAATCGCTATATCCTTTTTAAGATACGGCGACCAGAATTGCACACAATATTCAAGGTGCGGTCTCACCATGGAAGGATATAGAGGCATTATATCTTTTGTTTTATTTTCCATTCCTTTCCTTATCATATCTAGCATTCTATTTGCTCTCTTGGCCGCCGCTGCACACTGGGCAGAGGGTTTTAACATGGTATCCACGACGACGCCTAAATATTTTTCCTGGGTGGTGGTTCCTAATGTGGAACCTTGCATCGTGTAACCATAGTTTGGGTTGTTCTTCTCTAGGTGCATAACCTTGCACTTGTCCACATTAAATTTCATCTGCCATTTTGATGCCCAGTCTTCCAATTTATCAAGATCCTCTTGCAATTTTCCACAATCCTCTTGGGTTTTAACAACTTTAAATAGTTTTGTGTCATCTGCAAATGTAATAACTTCACTCGTTATTCCACTTTCCAGGTCATTTATGAATATGTCAAAAAGCAGCGGACCCAGCACAGATCCTTGGGGTACATCACTATTCACCCTTCTCCATTGGGAAAATTGGCCATTTAGCTCTACCCTCTGCTTTCTATCTTTTAACCAGTTCCTGATCCACAATAGTACACTGCCTCCTATCCCATGACACTTTAGTTTTGCCAAAAGTCTCTCATGAGGGACCTTGTCAAAGGCTTTCTGAAAGTCCAGATACACAATATCAACCGACTCACCTTTGTCCACCTGATTATTCACTCCTTCAAAAAAACATAACAGATTAGTAAGACAAGATCTTCCTTGTCTAAAGCCATGTTGGCTGTCTCCCATTAGGTCATGACTATCTACATGCTGAGTAATTTTATTCTTTATGATGGTTTCTACCATTTTTCCCGGTACTGATGTCAGGCTCACCGGTCTGTAGTTAACCGGATCACCCCTGGAACCCTTTTTAAAAATTGGTGTTACACTGGCGATCCTCCAGTCTTCAGGTATTAGAGATGATTTTAATGATAGTTCACAGATTACTAATAGCAGGTCTGCAATCTCGTATTTCAGTTCTTTCAACACCCTTGGACGTATACCATCCGGCCCAGGTGATTTTCTACTCTTCAGTTTATCTAATAGTTGTAATACATCTTCCCGATATATCGATATTTCCTTCAATTCTTCCGCACCTTTAAATACCACTTCAGTCATGGGTAACATCCCTACATCTTCCTCAGTAAAGACTGAAGCAAAGAATTCATTCAGTCTCTCCACTATCGCCTTGTCACCTCTTAGTGCTCCTTTAACCCCTTTATCATCTAATGTACTTGAAAAGGTCTTTACTTCGCGTTTTTGCTTCCGCAGCAAGCTTCTTCTCAAATTCTCCCTTTGCCAGCCTTATCAATGCCTTGCATTTGACTTGCCAGTGATTGTGCTGTTTCCAGGTTTCGTCGTTTGGCTCTTTTTTCCATTTCCTGAAAGATGCTTTTTTGGCAACAACAGCCTCTCTGACCTCACCTTTAAACCATGCTGGCAGTTGTTTGGACTTCCTTCCACTTTTCTTAAAGCGTGGAATACAGCTGGTCAGGGCTTCCAAGATAGTATTTTTCAACAACAGCCAAGCCTGATGTACGTCTTTAACCTTTGCAACTGCTCCTTTTAGTTTTTTCTTAACTGTTTTCCTCATTTTATCATAGTCTCCCTTTCGAAAGTTAAAAGGTAGTACTGTGGATTTCCTTACTATCCCTCCTCCACTAATTAAATCAAAGGCGATCATGCTATGATCACTATTGCCAAGTGTCCCCAACAACCTTATCTCTTGCACTAGATCTGGTGTTCCACTAAGGATTAGGTCTAATATGGCTTCCCCTCTGGTCGGTTCATGAACCAGCTGCTCCAAGAAGCAGTCATTTATTTAATCTAGGAACTTTATCTCCCTAGCATGTCCTGACGTGACACTGACCCAGTTGATACCGGGGTAATTGAAATCACCCATTATTACTACTGTGCTGCAACTTTTGTTAGCTTCCTTGATTTCTTTGAGCATTTCATCATCCATTTGGTCATTCTGGCAAGGCGCTCGATAGTACACCCCCACTGGCATTGCCTTTCCCCTTTTACATGGAATTTCAATCCATATAGATTCTACAGCAGATTTTGTTTCCTGCAAAACTTTAATCCTTTCTGACTCAATGCCCTCTCTAACAGAGAGCAACCCCTCCACCAATTTGATCAGCTCTATCATTACGATATAGTTTGTACCCAGGTATCACAGTGTCCCACTGGTTGTCCTCCTTCCACCATGTCTCTGACATTCCAATCATATCTAACCTTTCATTTAGTGCTATATATTCTAACTCTCCCATCTTATTTTTTAGACTTCTAGCATTTGCATACAAGCATTTTAGAGAATGTATTTTATTCATATTAATTTGGCTATTGTTAGACATGGGTAATTTGGGATCTTTAAGGTCTGTCTGCTCCATACTTGAGGGCATTTGGGCTACTTTACTCTTTTGTGGAACCTCTCTGCTTTTGGTAGTATCCTTCAAAGATACATTCTTCCGAACCATCCGCTCTTGGGCGACTGTCAGCTTTCCCCTAATATCTAGTTTAAAAGCTGCTCTATCTCCTTTTTAAAGGTTAATGCCAGCAGCCTGGTTCCATTCCGGTTAAGGTGAAGCCCATCCCTTCGGAAGAGCCCCTCCTTTCCCCAGAATGTTCCCCAGTTCCTAACAAATCCAAAACCCTCATCTCTGCACCATTGTCTCATCCACGCATTGAGACTCCGGAGCTCTGCCTGCCTTTTGGGTCCTGCGCGTGGAACAGGAAGCATTTCGGAGAATGCTACCCTGGAAGTTCTGGATTTCAACTTCCTACCTAAAAGCCTAAATTTTGCCTCCAGAACCTCCCTACCACATTTTCCTATGTCATTGGTACCGACATGTACCAAGACAGCAGACTCCTCCCCAGCACTATCTAAGACCTTATCTAGGTGGTGCGTGAGGTCCGCTACCTTCGCACCAGGCAGGCATGCTACCAGGCGATCCTCACGTCCACCAGCCATCCAGCTATCTACATGCCTAATGATCGAATCACTAACTATAATGGCTGTCCTAACCCTTCTCTCATGGGCACATGGCCCTGGAGAAACTTTCTCGGTGCGAGAGGGTTTTACATCACCTGGAGGACAGGTCCTAGTTACAGGATCACTTCCTGCCACACCAGGGTGATGCTCTCCTGTCACGTGACCTCTCTCCTCCATGGCAACAGGAATGCTGCCAGACTGGAGATGGGACTTCAGGACTATATCCCTGTAGGTCTCGTCTATGTACCTCTCTGTCTGTCTTATGCTTTCCAAGTCTGCTACTTTAGCCTCTAGAGAACGGACTCGTTCCCTGAGAGCAAAGAGCTCCTTGCACCTAGTGCACACGTAAGACATCTCACCAACTGGGAGAAAATCATACATGTGACACTCAATGCAAAAGACTGGAAAGCCCCCATCCCGCTGCTGGACTGCTGTCAGATCTAAACACAAACTTAAAACTAAGATGCAAAGTTCTTTACTTACTAAGGGAATAAAAATAGCGCAGAGGGAATACAAAATATATGCAGACGACAATCTTGAGCATAGTCAGGCCTCTTTTTTCTATCCCAATATTAATGTGGGAATTAGAAGAATTTGGTGGGTTATCGGGTTTTACTATCAATTGGACAAAATCAGAAATATTAAATTTAACATTACACGGGGACATACAGGGAATACTACAAGAGAAATACCAATTTCAGTGGGCGAGAGAAAGTATTAGATATCTCGTCATTCAAATGAGTAATAGGATAGAAGCACTATATAAGCTAAATTATCAGAAGCTATTTGGGCAGGTAGAGAGCTTGCTGGATGGGTGGGGGCGGGGATACCTCTCATGGTTCGGACGGATTGCCACAATAAAGATGATGCTCTTGCCAAGATTCTTATTTCTGTTCCAGACGCTGCCAATAAGGGTACCGCCTAGCAAGCTAAGACAGTTACAAAGAATCGTTAATCGGTTCATCTGTCAGAATAGACGGGCGAGAGTAGCTATGGCGGTAATGCAAACAGCTAAAGGCGAGGGAGGGTTAGGAATGCCCAATTTTAGAAAATATTATGAGGCCACGCAACTGAAAACAATATATATGAGTGGCACCGAGGAACACAAACAATGGGTTCAAATGGAAGAAGATTCAATAAGGGGGGAGAGCCTGGACAAACTAGTGTGGAGGAGGAGTAATATTTCAGAATATAAATACCAAAATCCCCTAATAGCGCATAGTTTGCAAGTTTGGAAACAAAACAAAATACTACTAGTACAAGATAAAGGATATATACAGGGAATGACATTGGCGGCCTGTTTTGAAAGGGGACAGGGACCATGGGGAAATATTTTGCGCAGATGGGCGAAGGCGGGGCTAACACACATTTCTCAAATAGTGAGCAAGGAAGGCATTCTAGAGTTTGAGGGAATTAAGGATTTATATAGTTTGGTGGACAGTGATTACTGTGCATATACACACGAGCTATTTCGTGAGACAGCAGGTGGTGTGGAAGGACCTTTGGGAAAACAGGGGGTGATTTGAGGTGCTTTGTTCCGGGAACTTAGGTCAAAAAGGAGTTTTGTCCAGGATTTACAAAGGATTAATGGAGGGCAGGGAGAGTAAATTGGGGTATATGTTAAAATGGGAGGAAGGTTTGGGGGTGAGTTGGAACGATGAGGTATGGGATAGCGTAGTTACTCACCTGTAACAGGTGTTCTCCAGGAGCAGCAGGAATCAGTCCTCACTTATGGGTGACGTCGGCGCCGACGGAGCCCTCGCGGAGCAATTTTCCCCAGCTTTCAAAGAAAGCCTTTGGGAATTGCAGCGCGCATGCGCGGTAGTCTTCCCGCCCGAAGGTGCCATCTTAGCCAGTCAGATGACATAGCTAAAAAGACAGCATAAAAATTTGCAAAAAGAACATAAGCAGACGATTGCAACTCCAAGGGGAGGAGGGAGGGTAGTGAGGACTGATTCCTGCTGCTCCTGGAGAACACCTGTTACAGGTGAGTAACTACGCTTTCTCCAGGACCAAGCAGGAAGTCAGTCCTCACTTATGGGACTCCCAAGCTCAAGGCTACCGGAGACCCTAAGCACAAAAATGAGCTCCCTCTAGCTCAGCAGCACAGAAGGAAAGAATCTTCGCTGAATTATCACCCACCGGTAGCCCACATCCGGGATGGAGGGTAGGAGTTGCTCAGACCTCAAAGAGATTACGGAGGACTGCCTGTCCGAAAGCACTGTCCCTACGGGACTCCCTCTCGAGACAGTAATGGACCGCAAAAGTCTGGCTCGAAGACCAAGTAGCGGCCCGGCAGATGTCTGCCAGCGGAACAGAGCGGAGGTAAGCCACTGACGTGGCCTTTGCCCGAACGCAATGAGCCGTGACTCGACTTTCTAAGGCGAGTCCGGCTGCCCCATAAGCCCAAGAGATACAGTCCGCAACCCAGATGGACAGAGTACGCTTGGAGACCGGGAGCCCCAATTTATTGGGGTCAAAGGACACAAAAAGCTGCGCAGCTTTACGGTGCTCCCGCGTACGGTCAAGGTAGAAGTTCAACGCCCTTCTACAGTCCAGGGTATGGAGGACCGTCTCAGCTCGGCTGGAGTGTGGTCTGGGAAAGAAGGTTGGAAGTACCACCTCCTGATTCAAGTGAAAAGGGGAGACCACTTTAGGCAGAAACTTTGGGTGAGTCCGTAGGACTACCCTATTCTTGTAGAACCGAGTGTAGGGGGGATCAGACACGAGGGCCTGTAATTCACTTACGCGCCTAGCGGAAGTGAGGGCTATCAAGAACAGCGTTTTCCAAGACAGAAAACGGAGAGAGCAGGTAGCCATAGGTTCAAAAGGCGGACAGGTGATCCGCTGTAAAACCACATTCAGGTCCCAGTCAGGCGCTGGCGGGCGCAGAGGTGGTTTAAGTAGTAGGAGACCTCGGAGAAACCTCGCTACGAGAGGGTCGTTGGAGAGAGGTCTGCCGTCCACCGGCACATGATGTGCGGAAAGAGCACTGAGGTGAACTTTGACGGAGTTGGACTTAAGTCCCAGATTAGAGAGGTGTAGCAAGTACTGTAAGATCACCGACACCGGGCAGGAGAAGGGATCCTGAGACTGTTGGGTACACCAGACTGCAAAGCGACGCCATTTAAGGGCGTAGCATTTGCGGGTAGAAGGCCGTCGCGAAGCCAAGACGACCTCCTCCACCTCTGCCGGCAAGAGGAGAGGAGCAAGGACTACCCTCTCAGCAGCCAGGCCATGAGGTTGAGAGACCTGAGGTTGGGGTGCAGTAGGGACCCCTGATCCTGGGTGAGGAGATCCGGTTGCACCCCCAGAGGGATTGGATCCTCCACCGCCAGTTGCAGCAAGAGCGGAAACCACGGCTGCCTGGGCCAGCGAGGGGCCACCAGGATCATGAAAGCTTTGTCTCGGAGAACCTTGAAAAGGGTCCGAGAGACTAACGGGATGGGAGGGAAAGCGTACAGAAGGCTCCCCGACCATGAGATCAGAAAGGCGTCCGCCGCCACCCGAAGGGGGTGAGGCTGACGAGAGCAGAAGCGAGGAAGCTGCCGGTTGTGAGGACTGGCAAAGAGATCCACTGTGGGGAGGCCCCACCTGAGGAAGAGCTTCTGAACGATCAAGGGGTCCAGACGCCACTCGTGCGGCTGGAGGACCCTGCTGAGTTTGTCCGCCAGGCAATTTTCTTGGCCCGGGAGATAAACTGCCTTGAGGAGAATGCCGTGACTGACGGCCCAAGAGCAGAGCTTCTGTGCCTCCCGGCAGAGGAGGAAGGAGCCCGTGCCCCCCTGCTTGTTCACGTAGAACATGGCAACTTGATTGTCCGTCTGGACAAGGACGGACTGTTGGGAGGTCAGGTGGGAGAAGGCCTTGAGAGCTAGGCGGATCGCCCTGAGCTCCAGGAAGTTGATCTGCTGAGCAGACTCCCACTTGGTCCAGAGGCCCTGAGTACGTGCCTCTTGGCAATGGGCTCCCCAGCCCAGGAGGGATGCATCGGTGGTCAGCACCCGGGTCGGCTGAGGTGACTGGAAAGGCATTCCCAATACCAGGTGCGGCTGCCGGAGCCACCACCGGATAGACGAGACCAGCGGCTCGGAGACGCGCACCAGGTCTGCTAGGCCGCCCGTGGCCTGTCGCCACTGCTGGCGGAGACACCACTGAGCAGGCCGCATATTCAGGCGGGCATTGGGGGCACATGGACGGTGGAAGCCATATGGCCGAGCAGTCTCAGGAAGCGCCTGGCGGAGACCAGGGGCTGGCTGCGAAAGCGGTCGGCTAGGTCCATGAGCCGCTGAGCCCTGTCGAGCGGTAGGTACGCTCGCGCCTGAGGGGTGTGCAGCCTTGCGCCGATGAACTCGAGATCCTGTGAGGGGAGCAAAGTGGACTTTGCGAAGTTGATGACAAAGCCCAAGTGCTGCAGCAGAGTCACCGTGCGGCACGTGGCGGTGGTGACCTCCTGAGCGGATGCTGCTCTGATGAGCCAGTCGTCGAGGTACGGAAAAACATAGAGGCCGTGAAGCCGGAGATGGGCCGCCACGACCGCGAGACATTTTGTGAAGACTCGCGGTGCGGAGGACAGGCCGAAGGGCAGTACTCTGTACTGGTAATGATCTCCTGCCACCACAAACCTTAGGTATTGGCGGTGGCTTGGGTGGATGAGGATGTGCGTGTAAGCATCCTTTAGATCCAAGGAGCATAGCCAATCTCCCTGCTGGAGGTAGGGCAGAAGGATTCCAAGGGTAAGCATTTTGAACTTCTCCCGCACAAGGAACTTGTTGAGGTTGCGCAAGTCCAGGATGGGTCGGAGGCCTCCTGTTCTCTTTGGTATCAGAAAATACCTTGAATAGAAGCCCTGACCTCTCAGGTGGTGTGGCACCGGTTCCACCGCCTGATCCTGCAGAAGACCTGCTAACTCCTGAAGGAGCAACTCCCTGTGCAGAGGGGGGCGCGGAGGCTCTCCCGGAAAATAGGAGGGAGGGACCTGATGGAAGTGGAGAAGGTAGCCCTCTCGCACGACCTGAAGCACCCAGGCATCTGCGGTGATGCTGGACCACCTGTCGGCGAAGTGAACCAGCCGGCCTCCGGTGCTGGGGGGAACCAGCGGGGGGGGAGAGGCTATGCTGAGCGAGTCAAAAACCCCCACCCTGCTGAGCAGGGGCTGGTGGCGCAGGCTTGGGGGCTTGCTGCCTACGGGACCCGTTACCCCGTCCCTTGGCCTGCTGGCCCTGTTGGGGAGCTGCAGGGGCCTGATAATGGGGGTATTGTTTGTAGGCAGCCGCCTTCCTCGGGTAAAAGGTCTTTTTTCCCGAGCCCTTCTTTTTCTGGGAAGGGGCGGAGGTCTTCCTAGAAAGCCTGGTCCTGGTGAGAGTCTCAGTCTCAATTTGTGCAGCCTTTTCCGCCATGGGCTTTCCAAAGAGGTTTTCGCCTCGGCAGGGGACATCGACCAACTTGTCCTGTACCCAGGGCTCAAGGTCGGACGACTGAAGCCAAGCCTGTCGGCGGGCACCGATGCCGGCTGCGGCTACTCGAGCCGAGGCTTCAAAGCCATCATAGGCTGCTCGGGACATGAACTTTGAGCATTCCCGAATACCTGTGGACAAGGCTAGGAACCTCCGCAAGGGTTCCTCGGACAAACCAGCGGAGAAGCCGGCTAGCTCTTTAGCCAGATCCCTGAGATACATGCCCATGTAGAGCTGGTAAGTCTGGACACGACAGGCGAGCATAGAGCCCTGGAAGCACTTTTTGCCAAGGCCATCCAGGTTACGGGCCTCCCTTCCAGGAGGCACCGAGGAGTGCATCTTCTGGCTCTTAAGACGATGCATGGCCGATTCCACTACCATGGAATGGTGTGGCAACTGCGCCTTTTGAAAGCCAGGGCTCTTGCGGACTCGATAGATAGAATCGACCCGCTTGCTCAGGACCGGCGAGGAGGCCGGACTCTCCCACATGCGGAAGAGTAGTCGTTCCAGCATAGGAGGAACCGGCACAGTAAAGTGCTCCCTCGCGGGAGAGTCATACTGGAGGGCGTCGAGCTCTTCGGCTCGAGGCTCCTCCTCGGGGTCCGCAGGGAAGGCCAAAGCCTTGGCCATATCCCTAACGAAATCCGAGAACCGGGCATCCTCCGGGGGGGACTGCTTCCGAGGCTCGGACTCCGGAGAGTCCGATGGGACACACCGAGTCCGGAAAGAATCAGGTGACTCTTCCTCCTCCGACTCCCAGACCGACTCCGACGAGGACTCGGTGGGGTCGGCTCGGGCAGGGTGCGGCGCCAGCCGCCCCGACGCCGAGGGAGTCGGCGTCGGCGACCTCGGTCCCGAACGGGAGGCCGAGGCCGACCTCGACCGAGGATCGACTCGAGTTCTCATCGACTCGAGGATCGGCTCGGTCTCCGGGGTCGACTTGGACGTCGACGTCCCGGCGGTCGGGGCAGCGACGCCAGCGAAGCCAGCGAGCAGTGCCCGCTGCTGGTCCATGAAGGCAGACAATCTGCTCTCCAAGGCCGTCAACCTGAGTCCGAGCTCAGGCGACCCAGCAGCCCCCGACTCGGGCCCCGACGGCGTCGGGCCCGACGTCGGCTGACGCGGAGGCGAGTCCAGAAGGACAACAGGACTTACCCGGGCAGGCATCTCCGACTCCAGGCGAGGTCGCTTCGGGAGGTGTTCCTTCTCCAAGGACCCGGGGCGGCTGTCGGGGCTATGCGACCTGGCCCTCGCGGAGCCAGGAGCGTCCACCGACGCCGCCCTCGCGGGTTTTTCCTTCCGTCGATGGTCCCCGGAGGGAGAACCCCGGTCGGAGGAGCTCCGTCGACGGTCCGAACTGGAGCCTTTCGACAGTGAGGCCTCCGACGAGGTCCGGGTACGGCTGGGGTCAGCGAAGATTCTTTCGCGCTGATGCCGCCGACTTCTCAACGCCTTCGAGGACAGTTTGCTGCAGGGCCCACAGATCAGTTCCTCGTGATCTGGGCCCAGGCAGCGGAGGCAAAGGTCGTGTGAGTCGGTGAGTGACATATTTCGGTCACACCGACCACACCGCTTAAAGCCACTGGCAGCCATCGGGGGAAAAAGGGCCCCTGCGAGGTCAAAGGACCGGGCTGCCAGGGAAAAAACGAAAACGAAAGCTGACTAAGTCAGAAAAACCGAAAAAACCGTTAGAGGACTCGAGACCGGCGTCGCGAGTCCGGGCGGGAAAAACGACCGGCGTCGAACCGAAAGAAAAAAGGATAAATACAGAGGAAAATCAACTTTTTCGCGGGGACAAGACGGGGACGTCTGTAGGGCTCCGCGGAAAAAAGAAGACTGGCTAAGATGGCACCTTCGGGCGGGAAGACTACCGCGCATGCGCGCTGCAATTCCCAAAGGCTTTCTTTGAAAGCTGGGGAAAATTGCTCCGCGAGGGCTCCGTCGGCGCCGACGTCACCCATAAGTGAGGACTGACTTCCTGCTTGGTCCTGGAGAAAAGATAATACAGACGATGGCAAGTATTTCTATTGCAACACAGGTAAAAGAAAATGCTTATAAAGTATTGTTCCACTGATATTGGACTCCAGTACGTAAAAAGAGAGCTGGAAGGGGACATACTGACCAATGTTGGAGGGGATGTCATGAGAGGGGAGATTGGTTGCATATGTGGTGGAAGTGTGAATGGATACAAGCTTACTGGATAGAGATTCTAGATATGATTTATAACATGACAGGATATCGATTGCAAAGGAAACCAGAGATCTGCTTACTGCATCAACTAGAGGAGGACATCCCAAAAAGGGATAGTGGAGTGCTTCATCATTGTATAGTAGCAGCACGATGTGAGATAGTACAACACTGGGTGGGGGTCGGGCGTACCACATCCGGCAGGCTTTGTTAGAAGGGTGACAGAGGTGTGTTAGATGCACAGATCGACGGAAATGCGGCGTGGGAAAGGGGAGACAAGTGAGAAACAATGGACGAGTGTGTGTAAGTGGTTGGGAACATGGAAGGTTGAGAGAGGGGGGAGGGCAGTGGAAGAAGGTGGGATGGGCTACAGATACATGCCATCAGGAAGAATGAATGGTGATTGGGTGAAATGGGAGGGATAATGACGCGGGAATGGATGAGCGGGAGATGAATATATGATGGAAGAGTGAGAGGGGAGGGGAGGGGGAGGGGATGTTATAGGGAGGGTCACAAAGGAGGGGTGTAAGCATGAAACGGGAAAATATATATATGATAGCATATGTAAGTGTTATGGAAAATGTACAAAGTGGTGAAAGCAGTGATTTGTAACTATCACTGAAATGATTAATAACAATTTCAAAATGAAAAAAAAAAAATGCAAGGTCATGCATTTGGGCTCCGGCTATCCAAGGGAGCAATACAGTATAGGAGGTGAAGTATTTCTGTCCACAAGAGAAGATCAGGAGCTAGGCGTGATTGTGTCTGATGATCTTAAAGTAGCTAAATAGGTAGAAAAGGTGACTGCAAAAGCAAAAAGGATGCTTGGGTGCATAGGGAGAAGAACGGCCAGGAGAAGAAAAGGAGGTGATAGTGTCTCTGTATAAGTCTTTGGTGCAACCTCATTTGGAGTATTGTATGCAATTCTGGAGACTGCACCTTCAAAAGGATATAAACAGCTAGGAGTCTGTGCAGAGGGTGGCTACTAAAATGGTTAGTGGTCTTTGTTATAAAGCATATGAGGACAGACTTAAGGATCTTAATATGTATACTTAAGAGGAAAGGCGGGATAGAGGTGATATGACAGACATTTAAATACCTCTGTGGCATAAATGCACAGGAGGAGAGCCTCTTTCGATTGAAAGCAATCTCTGCTATGAGGCGACATAGGATGAGTGTGTAAGGGGATAGACTCAGGAGTAACATGCGGAAATATTTCTTTATGAAAAGAGTGGTAAATGCATGGAATAGTCTCCCAGTGGAGGTGGTAGAGATGAGGACAGTATCTGAATTCAAAAAAGCATGGGACAAACGCAGAGGATCACTAAAGGAAAAAAGGGGACTGTTGTAGTAGGCCATGTGGTCTTTTTCTGCTGTCCAGATGGCCATTTTAGAAAATAGCTCGTTACATGTGGATGACCATGCCACGACTAAAGTAGATAGGGGCGTGGCCTAAGCAGGCTCCCATCTACATGTGTATTCCCCATTTCATACAGAGAATGCACATGCCAGCTTAAAATTGCCAATGTCCAGATTTACACCAGCTCCCTGACACGAATAGGTATGAAAAAAGTGTTCTGTTTGCCCCTCCTTTTACAAGAGGGATTAAGGGGAATTACATTTTCCTTAATCACCCAACAGGGTCCTCTGTAGCTGAGCAGCAGTATCTGCACATCTCAGCTTGCAAAATGGCTTAGATGCATGTCTAAGTGCCAACTTTTAGATGTCCCTGTTCTGGAGTGCTGGTATGTGAAAATTGCTTTGTTTCCTCCATCAATTTTTACCACATATACATTTCCTAAAAAAACATTAGAACTGCATACATATTCTGAACTGGACATCTCAATTATTATTTCCATGTCCTATCTAAATTGTGTAATCAAATGTTTATGGACCACACATAGAGATGTGATTGTGTGCTAGAAGAATGTTAAACTGGAATTTTATTGTGTTATTGCCCTCTGGATAATAGGGAGGATGATTTTGGGGGGAGGGGAGGCCTGTATTACATTTTTCTTGTCTATCCAAATGATGTTTGTGGAACAGATGATTAAGAGATTTTCATTTACATGTTCATGATCCTTAAAATAGCGACAGGTCTGTTGGATCAGGGAAAAGTGCCTGAGCAGGACAAGTTGTAGTGTTTGGGGGGGAGGGGGGCAAATGTTTAGCAGATTGTTTTGTGTCAAAGATTCAGGATCTAAAGCAGCAGGTGGCCTGGGGGATATCTCAGGAAGGTAGGGAATTAATTTCTTTACTCTTGGTTGAAAGCTTAGAGGAAGGTAAATCAAAAGGATTGGAGTTGAAGGAATTTCAGGAGATCTTAGAATGGGCACGCTTGGTAAAGCTGATTCACACTTCCTATTTTGCAACAGACCCAGCTTCAGCAGTAAGGTTGAAGGGTTATACTGAACAGCTGGTGGTCTGGATGCAAGGTTAATTAATTCATCATTGAAGGAAGATTATTATCTAGTTAAGATTAAATGAGGTCTCCTCTATTTAAGTATGAGTGCTGTGACTGAAGCAAGTTATAGGTGAATTTCATTCTTGGCAAAACTGACAAAAAAGGAGGCAAATTATCATACAAGGCAGGTTTAGGGAAGGGTGTGATACTGAGAATTTGTTAAATGCAGCATGGCATTTAATTTAGTAGAGCTTCATCTATTCTTAGTGAAATGTGTTAGTTTGGGTTTGACTGAGACTGTGCTTAAGAGGATCAATTCATTTTTAAAGAATAGAATCTTCTGGGCAAGGTGCATAACTTGGTCTTAAACAAAAGCTCTAAAATGGGGTGTTTTGCAAGAGTCCTCCCTCTCACCTTTGCTATTCAACATTTTTCTGCAGCCATGAGAGCAAATTTATTTAACAGGTCTTATATATCTCTTTATCATATACATTCAAAGTGGTTTACAATGAACAGTTATAGCAACAAGCTTTACATTGAACATTCAACTTGGAGGTTACATTGGGGTAGAACAAGCAATTGTCAGTTGCTAACTATATACAAGAGCTGTAGCTGTGTTTCATGGTCCAGTTGCTGTTACTGTTAATCATAATCTTCCGGGGTAGCTTCAAAGTATTCCAGGATAGATGGGTTTTTATTGCCTTTCTAAAGTCCGTGATGATTCAACAGTGGAATTTTTTCCCCTTATATGTATGCAGACGATATACAAATCATGGTGGCTTTGAGTGAATCTTTTGACAATGTCATAGCATGGTTAAATGAACATAAGATATGCCATACTGGGTCAGATCAAGGGTCCATCAAGCCCAGTGTCCTGTTTCCAACAGCAGCCTATCCAAACAAGTACATGTCAGGTTAATGAAAAAGAACAAAGATTTCATACTGCGTATCCTAGGAGTAAGCAGTCAATTTCCCAGGGCTTCCTTAAAAATGGTTTATGGACTTTTCCTCCAGGAATTTGACCAAACTCTTTTAAATCCAGTTACATTTACATTTAAAACAAAACTGCAGAGAGATTATTCGGACCTCTGGAACTGAAGTGTGCCCATAGCTTTCTGTTTCGCTACAAGGCCAGAGACGTCTCACCTCTCTCCCCCGCAGTATCCTTGAAGGATACATCATTACAAACTATGTGCACTTGGGAGACTGTCGGCTTTCCCTATTACCTCCTTTTAAAAGTTAATGCCAGAAGCCTGGTTCCATCCCGGTTAAGGTGGAGCTCATCTTTTCCGAAAAATGTTTCCTCAGAATGCTGCCCAGTTCCTAACAAATACATAACCCTCGTTCTTGCACCATCGTCTCATCCATGTATTGAGACTCTGGAGCTCTGCCTGCCTCTTGTCTCCTGCGCATGGAATGGGAAACATTTCTGAGAATGCTACCCTGGATGTTCTCTATTTCAACTTTCTACCTAAAAACCTAAATTTGGCTTCCAGAACCTCCTTCCCACACTTTTCTATGCCACTGGTACCAACCTGTACCAAGACAGCAGGCTCCTCACCAGAACTATCTAAAACCTTATCCAGGTTGCGCATGAGGTCCTCCAACTTCGAATCAGGCAGGCAAGTTATCAGGTGATCCTTGCATCCACCAGTCACCCCAGCTTTCTACATGCCTAATGACTAAATCACCAACATGCACAATGACTGAATCATTGTAAACCTGCTCTACGTATTAAGTTGTTTTCTGTAAACTGGACTGAACTACAATAGTGCGGTATATAAAACCAAATAAATAAATTTAAAAAATAAATAACTATAACGACCATCCTAACCCTAACATCAAGTAGTCCATTGACTGTAGAGCAGTGGATTACAGCTGAATCCAGATAAATCTTAACTAGTCCATTTTGGGGAAGTGGATAAATCTGACTCAAACACCCCAAATTGATAGGGTGCTGATTCCACCAAAGATTCCCTCAGAATCTAAGGGCATGGTTGGATAAGGCATCCTTTCAACATCTCTCGAAGATGGTTTAGTCCACCTTCTTTGAGTTAAGGCTAGTAAAACAGTTAAGATCCCACTTGAACTTCACTGCTTTATGCTCAGTAATTCAGGCCTTGGTGGGTAGTACCCTGGATTACTCTAACTTCTTGTATGTGGGTCTGCCTTCCAAGGTGACTCGGAGGTTGCAAATTATTCAAAATATGGCAACAAGGTGTTAGGTAGTCCTCATCAGAAAAGTGCATGATCAGCATTGTTTAAACAGCATCAGGTGCCAGATAGGCAACAGGTATTTTTCAAATTAATATTTGTTTTCAAAATGCTGTCTAACCAACACACTACTTCTTTTGTGGGACAGATTGGGATGGTACATGCCAGGAAGGCGTTTGTGTTCCATGGAGGGTTGGCAGCTAGCTGTACCTCCACTGAAGAAGACAGCCTTCTGAAATAATTTAGTTACTCACCTGTAACAGGTGTTCTCCAGGGACAGCAAGAATCCGTCAACACTTATGGGTGATGTCAGCACCGACGGAGCCCGCGCGGAGCAATTCACCAGCTTTCAAAGAAAGCCTTTGGGATTGATGCCATGCATGCGTCGTCCTCTTCCCGCCCAAAGGTGCCATCTTGCTCGGTCAGGTCCCTTTAGCTCGAGCCCTACCAAGCAGATGGCAAGGGAAGGACAAAAATACAGCAACTCATCAGGGGAGGTGGGAGGGTAGTGAGGACTGATTCCTGCTGTCTCTGGAGAACACCTGTTATAGGTGAGTAACTACGCTTTCTCCAGGAACAAGCAGGAAGTCAGTCCTCACTTATGGGACTCCCCAGCTACAAGCTACCGAACCTGTAACCAAAAAATGCCCCCGCAAGGCCATGAGCAGAAGCCGATGCCCGAAGGAGCCCGAGTCCTCGGATCCTCAAGGCGAAGCTCTCGGTAGCTGTGAAGAAGGGTCGGAGGGCAGGAGTTGCTTATACCCCGAACAGATTACGGAGTACAGCGTGGCAGAAGGTGCTGTCCCGGCAGGACTCCCTCTCCAGGCAGTAGTAGGCAGCGAAGGTATTCGTGGAAGACCAGGTTGCCACCTAGGGGCATAGAGTGCAGCGAGGCCACTGAGGCCGATTTAGGCCGTGCGCTGTGACTCGATCTAACGGGGCATCCGCCTTCGTGTGAACGAAGTCAATGCAGTCCGCCATCCAAATAGAGAGGGTGCGTTTGGTAACTGCCTGCCCCGGTCGAATGGGATTGTAGGTCACAGAGTCGGCCAGACTTGCGATGAGTCCGGGTGTGCTGCAAATAGAAGGTCAGAGCACTTCTGCAGTCAAGGGTGTGAAGAGCTGCCAACACCTGGTCGGCGTGGGGTCTCAGGAAGAAAGTCGGCAGGACTATCTCGTGGTTCAGATGGAAATCCAAGACAACTTTAGGCAGGAATTTGGGGTGGGTACGGAGGACCACCCTATTCCTATAAAATCTGGTGTAAGGGGCATCAGCCATGAGAGCCTGGGGCTCCCTGACTCGGCGGGCCGAGGTCAGCACCAGCCACCTTCCAGGACAGGTGCTGAAGCGAGCACATTGCCATTGGCTCGAAGGGTGGACGTGTCAGCTGCATGAGCACCACATACATTCAGGTCCCATTCTGCTGGGGGAGGTGAGATGGGCGGCTTGGATAGCAAAAGATACCGCATAAAGCGGTAGACCAACGGCTGCCGCGAGAAGGGCTTTCCCTCGACAGGGAGGTGGTTCGCCGAGGTGGTGCTCAAGTGTACCCTGACGGAGTTAGACTTCAGACCTTCCCTCGAGAGATGGAGGAGGTACCATCGAATGGGACACGAGAATGGGTTGATCTGGAGTGCTGCCACTTAAAGGCGTAGGCTTGTCTAGTTGAGTCCTTCTTCAACACGAGGACCACCTCCTCCTTGACAGCCAGCGAAGCTAGGGAGACCCATTCAGCTGCCAGGCCATGAGGGATAAGGAGGCTAGGTTTGGATGCTGCACCCATCCCTGCTCCTGCGTCAGCAGACCCGGGGCAGAGTTCAAGGGAACAGGGGGCTTCATCGATAGCCGGAGCAGAAGTGGGAACCAGGGCTGCCGAGGCCAAGAGGGAGCTATGAAAATCATCGATGCCCAATCCCGCTGAGCCTTGAGGAGTGTTCTCGCAATGAGAGGAATGGGAGGGAATGCATAGAGTAGGCCGGAGGACCAGCTCAGAAGGAATGCATCCGGACTCTCCCTGCTTGGGTGCGGTACCGGCCCGCAAAAGCGGGGGAGCTGCGCATTCTGGGGACTGGCGAATAGGTCAATCACCAGCATCCCCCAGAGAAGAAACAGTCAGCCTGCAACTCCTGGATCCAGCCGCCACTCATGAGGGCGAAGGATCCTGCTGAGCCTGTCTGCCAGGACAATTTCCTGACCCGGAAGGTAGGCCGCCTTGAAGGACATCTTCTGTCAGACAGCAAAGGAGCAGAGGAGGACCGCTTCCTGGCAGAGGGAGCGTGATCCAGTGCCCCCTCCTTGTTGATGTAGAATATCGCCACGCGGTTGTCGGTCTGCACGAGTACCAACCGCCCCTTCAGGTTGTCCACGAAGGCTCTCAGGGCCCACCGAATTGCCCGGAGTTTGAGCAAGTTTATCTGCTGCTAGGGCTCTTCAGGCAACCACTGCATCTTTGTGCAAACGACCTGCAGTGGGCTCCCCACCCTAACAGGGAAGCAGCCGCTGTCAGCATCACGTCGTGCTGTGGTGCCTGGAAGGGCAACCCCCAAAGGAGGTTGTGGGGGGGTTTGCCACCAACAGAGGGACAAGCGAAGATCGGGAATGACCCTGTTGGGGTCCTTGAGGTGACCCCTGGACTGGCTCCACAGGGCGCTGAGGCACCACTGAGCTGTCCGCATATGCAGGTGGGCATGGGGAACCACATGGACAGTAGAGGCAATGTGGCCAGGAAGGCATAGCATAGTCCGAGCTGTGATTCGAGGGGTGCTTTGGAGCCGAGCCACCAGGGCTCGAAGGGGGTCGGTGCGATCCACTGGCAAGAATGCGGTCACCAGCTGAGTATCGAGGCGTGCCCTGATGAACTCTAAGGCCTGCACCGGCTCGAGGTGGGACTTTGTGTAATTGACCAAGAACCCCAAGCCTTCCAACAGAAGGATTGTGTGCCACATCGCTCGCCGGGTTTCCTCGACCGAGGATCCCATAATGAGCCTTTAGCCGAAGTAGGGAAAGACTGGTACGCCCTGACGCTTGAGATAGGCGGCGACCGTGGAGAGGCATTTCGTGAAGACCCACAGTGCGGACGCGAGGGCGAAGGGGAGCACCCTGTATTGGACGTGCTCTCCCCACACCCTGAAGCGCAGGTACTGCCTGTGCAGGGGGTGGATTAAGATGTGAGCGTAAGCGTCTTTTAGATCCAAGGAGCATAGCCAGTCTCCCTGCTGCAGGAAGGGCAGCAGAACGCCAAGGGATAACATCTTGAACTTCTCCCGCACCAAGAACTTGTTCAGCTTTTGGAGGTCGAGAATGGGCCGCAGACCCCCCGTCTTTTTGGAGACAAGGAAGTACTGGGAATAGAAGCCCTGACCTCAAAGGTGCGGAGGGACCTTCTCAACTGCCCGTTGGGTGAGGAAAGAGTAGTTCCCGCTGCAGGAAAGCCTGGTACGCAGGGAGTCGAGGAGAAGGGAGGTGGAAGCCTGTCGAAGTGAAGGCAATAGCCGTCTCGGACAACCTGGAGACCGAGGTGATGGAAGCCCACAGCGGGGTGAAGGAAGACAGGCTTCCCCCCACTGGCTGCTGCATTGCCGGAGGGTGAGGGGCTATATCAATGGCATCAAAACCCCTGTACGGGTTGTTGTGGAGCCGAGGTTTGGGATTTTGGCCCTTTCAGCTTGCGATGCCCCTGGGCGGACTTACCCTGTGCCGGAGTGGTCGGTGTGGGGGTGGTCGGGTACAGTGGGTAGCCACGGTGCTGAAGACCCTTCCTCAGAAAGAAAGGCTTTTTGGCCTGTTGCTTGTTCCATGGGAGAGGGGAGGTCTTGCGCGAGAGGCGGGTTCTGGTGACAAACTCTGTGTCCGTCTCCACGGCCTTATCCTCCATCAGCTTGCCAAAAAGCTACTCACCGAGGCAGGGGACATCCAGGAGCTTTTCCTGCACCCACTGCTCCAAATCTGACGATTGGAGCCATGCCTGGCTGCGGCCTCCGATGCCTGCGACTGTCACCCGAGCTGATGACTCAAATCCATCGTAGGTGGCTCGGGAGAGGTATTTTCCAATAGGCCGAAAACGATGGACTTCAACAGAGCACTGAACCTGTTGAGAGGCTCGCCCTCGAGGTCCACGGAGAAACCTCTGGAGCTCCTTGGCCAAGTCACGCACGAACATGCCCATGTATAGTTGGTACACTTGAATGCGACAAGATAGCATGGAGCCTTGGTAAGCCTTGCAGCCCAGGGTGTCAAGGGCTCTCGACTCGGCCTGGGGGGACCGAGGAGTGCGACTTTGGACTTTTCTGTTTCGTCATGGCTGACTCCACCACCATGGAGGTGTGGGGAAGTTGGGTCTTTCTGAACCCAGGGCCACGTTGTACTTTGTACAGTGTCAAGGCGCTTACTCATGATGGGGACCGAGGCAGGTGCCTTCCATATGCGGAGCAGCAGCCAGGACAGAATGGGAGGGACTGGAACAGTGACAGACTCCCTAGGCGGGAACTCGTACTAAAGAATGTCGAGTTCTTCAGCTCAAGGGTCCTCCTTGGACTGGGTGGACAGGTTAAGAGCCCGTGCCATATCCTGGATGAACACCAGGAAGCTGTTCTCGGGTGGTGAGCGCCACTGGAAGGCAGGCGGGGAGGGATCCGATGGAATGTCCCAATGAGTACGGGTTTCCGGGTAGGTGTCCCCATCGGCCTCCAAATGGTGAACTCGGTTGAGGAGTCTGAGCCAGGCAGGTCGCCCTGTCCAGCGGCCAGGGCTCGCTTGGCGCCGGAGACCCTGGAAGACCTCACCCCCAAAGTACGGGAGGGCGAATGAGACTGATGTCGAGAACCCTCACGAGGCCCACGGCTCTCGGGGGTAACCTGGATGGATTTTGGTGTCCCATGCGAGGGACCCAGGGTCTCTGGGCGCGAGTTAGTGAAGATGGCTGCGAGTGCCTGCTGGGAAGCGATGAATGCAGAAACGCTGTGTTCCACCGCCAGCATGTGGGACTCCCACGCAGGCGTGGGGTCCTGTGACGTCAACCGTGGGGTCACCGGGTCGGGCGTAGAGGAGGAAACGGGGTCCTCGCCGGGACAGCCCTCAGGAGATTGGGCGCCTTTGCCAGAAACCTCCGTATCTGTGCGGGGTACTTTGTGGGGCCGCTCCTTGTCCGACTCTCGGGAATGCCGAAGGGGGCTAAGCGACCGAGCGCGGGAGAACTCGTACTTGTCGGGAGCCCCCGACATTGACTTTGAGGTGATGATCTTCTTGCGCCACTTCACTTCAGGGGGACCCTTGGTCGGAGTGCCGCTGAGAGCGCGGGGCCGAGGTGGGGAATACCACCGGAGGAGAAACGACCGAGGGTGCCACCGAGGATTCCGAGGCAGCCTTTCTGAAAATGTCTTCGAACTTCTGCTTACAGCTGAGCAGAGCTTTAGAGGACATTTTCTTACAAAGCAAAAAGAGCTCTGGATCATGACCAGCTCTGAGACACCACAGACAACAGTTATGGGTGTCCGTAAGCAACATGTTCTTAGAGCATCTATCACATTTTTTTAAAATTCGGTGGCCATAGGGGCAAAAACGTCCCCCCGCGAGGTCGAAGACCCACGTGGCCAGTGGTTACGTACAGAAAAGGGCGCGAAGCACATTGGCAAAAAATGTGAAGAAAAAAATGTCCCCTAACAGTTCTAAAAAGGTAGAGCAAGGAAAGGATGGGTAGAGGACCGGTGCAACCGGAAAACAGAAGGCCAGTAGGCCGAAAACGAAATACTTTTTCCCGAGGGATGCGGACGTGCATCTGAAGGGCTCTGCGGAAAAAGGGAGACTGAGCAAGATGGCACCTTTATTTATTTATTGAACAGCTCTTTTATACCGCTCCTTCCAGCGATCAGGTGCAGTTTACATAGAACAATAACTTGAAGAGACATAGAACAGTGAACAGCATAGTAACATAATTGGAACTAAAAAACTAATTAAGTAAAACAAACTATATACATACTAGATGACTCTAGAACTATGTATATCCCAGTGTATAACCTTTGGGTGGAAAGAGGACCACGCATGCATGGTAGCAATCCCAAAGGCTTTCTTTGAAAGCTGGGGAATTTCTCCATGAGGACTCTGTCGGTGCCGACTTCGCCCATGTGAGGATTGACTTCCTGTTTGTTCCTGGAGAAAGGGCTTTTTCCACTGCAGTTTTATTGCCTGATGAGGTATGTTTTGAGCAAGAGTTATTACCATTTAAGTGCAATTTTGAAGGGTAAGTTGGTGGAGATTGCTCAGTCTTTAATTTTGACTCTGTGGGTAGGGGTACAGATGTTTTGCCATTATCCTATTGATGCTACTTGTATTATATTGTATTGTATTTTTGTCGCTGTAAACCACTTTGAATGATAATCAGGAAAGTGATATATAAATGTTTTATAAATAAATGCATACATACTCGAGATGCTTCAGCCCTTCTCTCTTCTGTCCTAGACTTAAAATGCAGCAGTTAGGGATGGATGCTGGAGAAGAAAGGAACCAGAATGTAGGATACTGACGGTGAAGGCCAATTAGGGGGAGATGGAGAATGGAGAGAATCAAGTACTGCAACAGGGAAGAAGCAAAGGGTTAAAGATGATAAAGAAAAAAGTGAAGGAGAAGACAGGTGTAATCCAGACAGGGCCGGGCTGGACCATCCATTAGGCGGCATACTTCTGTGGCAGCACTGCACCCGCAGTTGGCCATGTGCTTCGGCACACTTGACCTGCTGCTTCTGATCCCCCTCCAACAGCAAGCTGTATTGGAGGGGGGTCAGAAGCAGCAGGCCATGTGTGCCAAAGCACATGGCCTGTCGTGGGCCACAGCCACCACAAGCTGAGCTGAACCCCTCCTCCGACGGGATCGATGGCAGCGTGGCTCGGAAGAGAAAGGGGGCAGCCTGGCACAGCCTGGAAAGGGGGTGGCACAACTGGGGCTTCTGCCTGGAGCAGCAGAAACCCTTGGGCAGGCCCTGGATCCAGATGTGATTTTGTAAGAGTTTTAAGAGATTATGCTATAGGGGAAATATTTAGAGGTATATAAGAAAGAAAAGAAGGGAAATGAGTTGAAAGGAAAAGACAGATCAGAGGGGTAAGGGAGGAAATTATGAAGACAGACAAGAGGATAGCCTGGAGGAGGCGTTAGAAGAGAGACAAGGAAAACAAATTAGATTAAAAAAAAAAAAGGATTGAGACCAACACGATTAGGAAAAAACACACCAAAATAACAAGGTAAGAAAAAACCCTTTTATTTTCAATATGGTGATTAGAATATGTCACACAGTGATCAGGTAGCTCTACTGCCCCCGGAGTAAACTGGATGTATTAGAATCTAGTTAAAAATCTCTAATCTGGATATAACTTCCACACATGCTGGAAATAGTTGGATTATGTTCAATAGTTTAATTTTTTCTCTGGTACATATTTATTGAGAAGATGAAGAAAAGGTGGAAAGAATATAAAGGGTCATTATACCATAAAGATCAAATGGATCGACAGCCATTTCAACCTCTACCTTCTGATCAGGAACCGTTAGTGATGAAAGAAGTCGAAGCAGCACTGAAAGCATGATCAAAGAACAAAGCATCGGGCATTAATAGCATTCTCATTGAAGTATTACAGCAATCAGAAGCAGCTGTTACCATACGTCAGGAAATCTGGAAGACATCATCATGGCCAACTGACTGGAAAAGAACTGTGTTTATACTAATACTGAAGAAAGGTGATCCAATTGACTGTGGAAATTATCACACAATCGCTCTGATCCCAACATGCCAGCAAGATTCTACTCAAGATCATTCAGCAGAGACTACAACCATACCTGGATCAGGAACTGCCTGAAGTGCAAGTGGGGTTCAGGAAAGGGCGAGGAATGAGAGACATTATCGCGGATGTGAGATGGATCCTTGAAAAGACAAAAGAATACCAAAAGGATATCTATACAGTATGTGTTTTGACTACAGCAAGGCTTTTGACTGTGTAAACCATGAAAAACTAAGCCACATTAAAATCATGGGTACATCAGAACACTTGACAGCTCTCTTGCACAACCTTTACACTGATCATGAAATAACAGTTCAAACGGAACAAAGAAAACAGAATGGTTTAAAATCAGCAAAGGTGTACGACAAGGCAAAATAAAATAGTGGACAACGTTAACCACCCTACTGAGCCGAAGAGCGGTACAGTAAACTTTAATAAACCATAAACAATACACCATAAACCTGCCTGGATCAATAATCAAAGAAACGACAAGCAGTCAAGAAATCTGATGATGCATTGCTCTTGGAAGAATAGCTATGAAGGACTTAGACAAGATTCTCAAGAGCAAAGATTCAACTTCAAGCCATGGTATTTTCAATAACGTCATATGGATGCGAAAGTTGGACAGCAAAAAAAATAGACAGGAAGAAAATCAATGCCTTTAAATTATGGTGCTGGTGAAGAATACCATGTATACTATAGACTGTCTGAAGAACAAACCAGTCAGTGCTAGAAGAGATCAAACCTAAGCTTTCTTTAGAAGCTCAGATGGCAAGACTGACTTTCATACTTTGGACACATCATGCAAAGAGAGAGATCAATAGAAAAATACATGTTTGGCAAGGTTGAAGGTCAACGCAAGAGGAAGTCCAGTAATGAGATGGATCAATACAATAACAGCAGCAATGGATGCCACTCTATTAACTATTAGTGTCTGACTGAAGATCGAACACAGTTTAGGACAACTATCCAGAGGGTCGTCATGAGTCAACACAGATTTGATGGCACTTAATAACAAACACAAATTTATTACTCTTAGAAACATGAAAGCAGAATATGGCCATTTTAGTCTGCCCTTCCATATCACCCACTACAAGAGTCCCCTTTTTTCCTTTAGAGAGCCTCTGTGTTTGCCCCATGCTTTTTGGAATTTAGATACTGTCTTCATCTCTATCACCTCCACTGGGAGACTATTCCACACATCTACCAATCTTTCCATAAAGAAATATTTCTGCAAATTACTCCTGAGTCTATCCCCTTGCAGCAGAGCATGCTTTCAAGCGAAAGAGGCTCTCCTGTGCATTTATGCCACGGAGGTATTTAAATGTCTCAAACATATCACGCTGGTCTCGCCTTTCCTCTAAAGTACACATATTAAGGTCCTTAAGTTCTGTCCTCATATGCTTTATAACAAAGACCATTAACCATTTTAGTAGCCACCCACTGCATCGACTCCAACCTGTTTATATCCTTTTGAAGGTGTGGTCTCCAGAATTGCACACAATTCGCCAAATGAGGTTGCACCAAAGACTTATACAGAGGCACTATCACCTCCTCTCTTCTGCTGGCCACTCCTCTCCCTATGCACCCAAGCATCCTTTCACCATTGCCTTTTCTACCTGTTTAGGTACTTTGAGATTGTCAGACACAATCACGCCTAGGTCCCGTTCTTCTTTTGTGGATAGTGGTTGGGGGTGGCCTAGAAGTTGGGGCAAGGTACTTCAGGCTGGAAGGCCAAGGGTTCAAATCCCACTAAAGGACAGCAAACCCTGGGCCGGAAGGACTGGGGTTTCTAGTCCCACAGGTTCTCCTTGTGGTCTTGGGCAAGCCACTTAACCCTCCATTGCCCATGTTCCCTGTAAGTATTAGTGTATGTGTCTCATATCCCCTCGTGTTAAAGTGTATCCCCCAATTGTGTTGTGACCACTTTGACTGAAGGACAAGGTGGTATACAAAACTGTCTAAATAAATAAAATAAATAGAAGTACGTCACCCCCTATACTGTACCGCTCCCTTGGCTTGTTGCAGCCCAAATGCATGACCCTACAGTTTTTAGCATTAAATCTCAGCTACCAAATTCTAGACCATTCTTCAAGCTTAGCTAGATCCCTCCTCTTATCTGCACCTTCCTGGGTGTCTACTCTTGCAGATTTAGGTATCATCCGCAGAGGCAAACCTTACCCGACAGCCCTTCCGTAATATCAGTAACAAAAATGTTAAACAGAATTGGAGCAAAGATAGATCCTTGCGGCACTCCACTGGTAACCTCCTTCTCCTAAGAGTAAGCTCCATTTACCTGTACCCTTTGTCACCTCCCATTCAACCAATTTCTAACCCAAACAGTAACTTTAAAGTCCAACCCAAGGGTGCTCAGTTTGTTTATAAGCTGCCTATGCAAAACAGTGTCAAATGCTTTACTGAAATCTAAATACACCACATCTAGGGCTCTCCCTCAGTCCAACTCCCAGGTCACCCAGTCAAAGAAATCAATCAGATTTGTCTGACAAGACCTGCCCCTAGTGAATCCATGTTGCCTTGGATCCTGCAATCCGTTGGACTCCAGAATCATCACTATTTTCTCTTTCAGGAGCATTTACGATAATTTACTCACCACAAAGGTTAAACTATCCATCCTGTAGTTTTCAAACACATCCTTGTTTCTGCTTTTGTGTAAAGGGACCACATGTGCCTCTTTCCAGTCCTCTGGCACCACCCCTGACTCCAAAGAGGCATTGAAAAGGTCAGTCAGTGGAGTTCTAGAACATCCAAGTTCCTTCAATATTCTTGAATGTATCCCATCTGGTCCCATCGCTTTGTACACTTTTAGTTTAGCTAGTTCCTCACGAATACAGTCCTCTAAAAATCATTTGAGATGCCCCTCGCTTTTGTTCCTGTTTGTGGATGTTATCAGAGGTCCTGCTCCTGGCCCTTCATTCTGTGAACACGGAACAGAAAGAGAAATTAAACTTACTTGCTAATTGTTACTCCTTGTGTACCTCTCCTCCAGCATCTCCAATCGGGCTATCTTCCACAAATTAAGAGTCTTACAGCCCCTACGTAGCATCCTCGATCATACTGACTTTAGATCTGTCGCTCAAGCCCTCATCATCCCGCACTTGGACTATTGCAATGCCATACTGCAAGGCTTGCCAAGAAAAACTATAAATATTCTACAAATGGCACAAAATGTAGCGGCCCGAATCATTATGCAAAAAGGACTCTCTGACCACATTACGCCCGCGCTAATTGAGCTTCACTGGCTCCCAATCACTGCCCGCATTCAATACAAAATCATAGTCATGACTTTCAAACTCATCCATGACATAGCGCCCTCACACCTCAACAGCTTAATATCCAATCTGCCCAACAACAGAAGCAGACGAACGCCCAACCTAAATACCCTCTGTATCCCGAAGTGCTTCACAAAGGTTAATGCATGCACCAGCAACAGAGCTTTCTCATTTATAGCTCCGGCACTCTGGAACCGGTTGCCAAGCGATCTACGTGAAGTCTGCGATCTGAAGGACTTTCGAAAACAACTTAAGACGCACCTCTTCCAATCACATTTCAACTTAACCTCATGAAATGCACCCAGCCGTAATGTAAATATGTATATAAGGATCATTTGTATAACTTGTAAATATGTTTTTAAGTACCCTGTATGTAGCTGCGATATTCAATCAACTGTAAATCCTGTAACCCCATGCTTGCTGTGCACTATCTCCCCTCCCTAATCGTAATGTATATACCCTAATTACTGGCCGGTACAGCCAACTCCCCCATGTATAGCAACCGCTGCTGATCACTGGAAGCAGCGGGATACAAATGTACGTTAAATAAATAAATCTTGGAGACTGAGCACGTCATCCTTTTGATGACACCAGTGTACTTCTGCAGTTGGCAGCACCTAACAGCCACAGTAACTATTGACAAAGCAGACTCACAGGAATAACAAGTCAGTAGATAAACATACCACAAACAGCTCTACGCCCAAATAAACTAGTACCCCATCCATCCACTGGGAAGGATACCCCTTTCCCCCTCCAGGATGAGGAGCCCTACCTGATGAGCGTCCGAGTGACTGCAACTGGTGGGGAGCATGCAACAGACAGCTCTTCCAGTCCGCCCCCCAAACGTCGAGTACATCCCTCTCCTCTGCTCCTCCTGGGCACTTCCTCCTTCGAAGGAAACAGCTTCAGGACTTGGATGTGCACAGATTATCACAGAAAGCACTCAGGGAGGGTTCTGGGACTGAACTGGAGTGCCTCAAGGAACAACAATTAGCAGGTAAGTCTAATTTCACTTTCCTTATCGTCCCTCCAGTCCAGTCCCACACCTCTGGGAAGTATCAGAGCAGTTAACCTAACAGGAGGGACACGCACAACCGGCCTGAAGCCCTGCCGATCCGAAACGAGCGTCCCCTGCCACCTGGGCATCCAGGTGATAAAGCTTAGAGCAAGTACGCAAAGACGAGCATGACGCCGCCCTACCAATCTTCCCTGGTGGAACCAAACTTTACTCTGCCCCAGAGGCTGCCTGAGCCCTCGTGAAATGCGTCCGCAACTCCGCTGATACTGCTTTACCTTTCCAGATGTATGCCTATACCATTACCTCCCTGATCCATCTGTAAAGGGAGGTCTTAGCAGCCGCATCACTTCTGCGCGGCCCGCCAAACAGAACAAACAGATGGTCCAACGTAGTAAAGGATGATGCCTAATCACCTACCTTCGCAGGGCTCTCATAACATCCAGGCAGCGCAGCTGCGGAGAGGTAGGGCCCGCATCTGGACTCATTAAAGCTGGCAAGGAAATGGCCTGAAGCACATAAAATGCTGTCACCACCTTGAGCAAAAAATGAAGGTACTGGGCGCAAGACCACTTCCTCCTTGAAGAAGGAAAGAAATAGCTCCTGGCACAACAGGGCCTAAAGCTCTGAAAACCTGCTTGCCGAGCAAAAATGGCACCAGGAACATCGTTCTCAAAGCCCCATCCTTCCAGGAAGCTCGACTCAACAGCTCCAAGAATATTGCAGACAGCGCCGTCGGCCACAGATTGAGATCCCAAGGCGGTACCACTGCCCTCCTCGTTGGACAGTAATAGGACACCGCCCTTAGAAATCTCAGCATGTCCAGGTGTGCACCCAAAGCCACCCATGGCTTTCCCAGTGATAACCAGAAAACACCACCAGTTGCACCCTCTAGGAACTAGCAAGTAGGCCCTTATCAAAACCGGATTGCAAGACCATCAAGATGTCCGGGACCAAGGCAGTGGAAGGGCTCACTTGCATTTCTCTGCACCACGCTCCAAAGATGTGCCACCCGTGGGTGTACGCCAGGCTTGTAAACCTCTTTCGGGCCTGTAGCAACATCTCTCTCACCAAGCCCGAAAATCTTTTCTACTTTCAATCTCGCTCATTCCCCAGCCATGCCCTAGTCACGAATGGATCCCCTGGGGAACGCAAAGTGGTCTCTACGTCCAGAGGCCCTTCCGAACCAGAAAGCGCCATGGTCGATCCGCCAGCATCCAAGTCCAGTCAACCTAACATGGGCACCTCGGCCAATCTGTTGCCACCAGAAGTAGTAATCCCCAGTGTGCCTCTATCCGTTGTTCTACCCAGCCTATGAACACCCATGGGGAAAACCATAGAGGAGACCTCCTTGAAGGCAATGCTGAATAGAGCATCTAGGCCGACATCCTCTTCACTTTGGAGGAAAAACCTGGTAGACCTTGGCAGAACTTGAACGTTGCTATTAGTTCCATGCCCAGAGTGCTCCATCGGCGAACAGCCTGCTCGAGCATCCCATGGTTAAGCTGCCACTCTCCAGGGCCCACGGGCAGTCGGCTGAGTTAGACTACTGTCACACAGTCGACACCTGCTATGAGTGCTGCCGATAACGCCCCGAGAGGAGACTCCGGCCAGCCTTTTGGCCTCCGCTTCCAGGGATGCACTGCCCATGCCTCCTTGCCATTTGCTATAAGCCATCATGGTTGCATTGTCTGAGAGGACTCAGACCGCCTTGCCCTCCAAACAAGGCTCAGAACTTCTTAGCGCCAAGGACAGCACTCGCCTGTCAAGCCTGTTGATCGACCCCAGGGCCTGCTATAGACTCCAGAGTCCCTGAACCAAGCGACCGTCACAAACTTGACAGACTGGCACCAGTCATCCGTAGAGCCCATACTGAGGGACTCGAGCGGCATGCCCCTCTTCCAGGATCCCTGGATGCAGCGACCATCAGAGGGCTTCCGCGGGACAGGGGTTGACCCTGATGGGATCACTGCCGGTGCAGAGCCGTCTGCAGTGGTCGCATATGTGCCCACACCCAAGGGACTAGTTCAAGACTGGCCAGCATGGTCCACCGAACCTGCAGCTAATGCCATGCCGATGATCTCGTCAACCTCAGGGACTGCAGTATGAACTGTCGTAGCTCCTGCGCCCAGCAATCTGGCAGGAAAACCCTGCCAACGCAGACCCCAGGATGCTGCCACCACCAAACACCTCTCCCGAACTGCATGGGGGAAATATTCAGTTAAGCTCCAAGCACGCTCCCAACTACTCCAGCCCCTGGGCCTGCTATAACTGACTCTTGGTCAGGATGACCACCCGACCGAGACTAAGAAGGAACTCCAGCCCCTGTGCTTTTGCTCTTTCACCGTCATCCTTGGATTTTGCCTGGATCAGCCAATCATCTAGGTATGGGTGGGCAAAAACCCTTTCCTTGCGGAGGGCTGCCGTCGCCACCCCCACAAGCCCTTAGGGAAAGTCCAGGGGACAGTCGCCAGACCAAAGGACAACGTTCGAAAATGAAAAGGCCCTTTGGCCCCGCCAAAACAGAGAAACTGCTGATGTTCTGGATGGATGGGAATGTGCAAATACACCCCCGTGATGGTCGAGAGGGCAAGAACTCTCCGCTCCTTACTGCCAGTATTACTGATGTCAGCGCTTCCATGTGCAAATGTGGTACTCAGCAGCAGCAGTGCACACCCTCGAGGTCAAGAATCGGGAGAAAGGAACCTTCCCCATTTTGGATATCATCAACAAATGGAGTACTGACCGAAGTCGTACTGGTCTCGTGGAATCGGAACCATGGCTCTTAGTTGCATGATACGAGACAGGTCCCCCTCTACGGCCGCCGACACCGCCATGTCCACTCCGGGCAATTGAAGCAGCTCTCATTCTTGCTCCTGTAGCAGGTACAGGCACATCCTGGATCACCAGCCATATTACTCCATGTACCGGAAAGAGACTTTGCGATTTCCGCACCGCCTGGAGCAGCGGATCCCTCCAAGACAGTTCCTCTGCCAGAAGATTAGCAGGCATATTCAGAGCCTTGAAGGATGCTACAATGAATGCCAGCAGCTCCTTCCGGCAGAGCACCCGAACAATCCCGGCCTGATCTAAAACTCTGCTGGCTTTTTTTTTTTTCTAGACAGATGCTAGTCACAAACCTGTGTCCTTTGGATTGGAAGGCAGGCAACTTGCAGATGAGCCACCCTTCTGCATCTCTCTTCCAACTCCTCCTGCAGACCTGGCCACGTGTCGAGGTCCTCGACATGCAGCCCCTCCGACAATGATGACTGTTGCCACTCCTCTGGGTCTCTAGTCGCCACTGCCCCTGACTTGGGCTCTTTCATGTCTGATGCCTTCCTAGCCCCACGTTCAGGGGCTAAGGAGCCGCTTGTCAAGCCCTGCTGACTTAGCCAAATGCCTTATGCAAAGGTAAGGAACTCCAGAGAGAACTCCCCCGGAAACCTGGCTCCCTGGGCTTGAGGGGTGGATGGTCCAGGCCTCATGCAGGGACCGAGGACCAGATCCGCTAAAGATACCTAGTGCCCTGCCCCCACCTCCAGGGTCTCTTGCAACTGGGAAGGACTCTCCTGCCTCGTCATGTCCTGCCAGCCCTTCTCCAATTACCTAGCCTCTTGCATGTGGTCTAGGCTGATACCTGACTCTGAGACCACTCCCTGTTGGGTTCCGTAAATCCTGCGTATTTCTAGACCCCTAAGATATGCAATAGACCTTGCACTGATCCAATCAGACTGATTCCTTCTCCAAGAAAGGTATTTCTTATAATAAAAACGTAAACCCATGGCCATAAGTCCTGACAAGGCATATCACAACTTTAGTAGGTACCAATTCTGTACAAAAGACAAAAGGATGATCATGTCAGGTTACTCCCGGACCATAGACAGATGGAAGGATTTCATTTGTCTCCTAACCACTAACTGTCACGGTCTTTCTAGTCAAATACATTTCTTGTATGCAAGTGCTTCCTGCTTCACCGAATCAGGGGCGGCTCAAGGGGGGGGGGGGGTGCGGGGCCATGTGCAGAGACCCGGTGCGGGGCCTCATTTGCATAAAGTTACCATACACTAAACTTTTAGTAAACATGCCTCTTAATGAGTATGGATAAAGAAAGACTAAAAGATTTCTACATTACTATAATCCAGTGCCAACCGCCAGGCACATTAGGAACTACTACAAACACTGCCCATTTAGAACCAATCCTAGAAATTACACCCCTGGGAACCAACCCAATGTATCCCATACAAACTTGATTCCCCTATAATATATCACCAAAAATTACCCCAATGTGCAACAGCCCTGCCGATTCTAGATCCAACGAAACCCTCCAGTGTATATGTATTTTTGTCGGATTTAGAACCAATAGCAAACCTGCCGTATCCTAACAGCACTACCAGGACTCACAAAGCACCATACTCTACCTATCAAAAGGCAACACTGCAAATATTAAACCAATACATTTCAGAGAATAACAATACATGACCAACTGGGGAAAGAGAACACGTGGCACTGTCAAATAGGAATTACATAAACAGAATACTTGCGATGCTTCCGCTTGGGCCCAAGAGCTTACAAGCAGGAAGCAGCCTTATGTTGTCCACTTTTGAATAAAGCTTCTCTTGTTGTCACCAGAGGTATTCTGGGACTTGTAGTTAGTTTATTCTTTAAGGACAAATTGTAGTTGTGAGTCGGTGGTTCAAGGCAGCAAGAAAATTTATTTTGTGGGGATTTCCAGGGCATTTAACTCAATACACAAACACCCTACCACTTGAGTGAAATTTAAGTAACTGATACTCCACTATTTTTTGTCGGACGTTTTTGCCATGAGAGATTCCTCCCTCTTGAAGCGTAACTTCCCTTTTAATCAATTTTGTGGTAACCTAACCACTGCATAAAATATTGTGAAATAATAGCATTCAAACTTAATGCTATATCACAATAACATCCTCCTAACTCCACACTGCAGATATTATCGAACACAGTACTGCGTTTAGAGCCACACCCCAATTTCTGGCCCTGTTTCAACGCTTAGAAATCTGCTGTACGCTTGTACTCATCTGATTAATGCGTCCTGCCACGGGAACTTCAGCGTGTTGCCTTTTTAACTTCATTCGTTCAGCTGCTTTATGCAGCAACCTTTCAGAAAAAATAGCACAGTTCGCCCTCCTCTTGAAGCGGACGCCTCCGTTGTTTCAGTCACACTTACTGATCAAGATTGAAGGTTACAACTGGAATTTTAAACCCATCAGCCAATGCATAGTTGTGACGTCAAAGTAAGCTCATCCAATCTAGTTCTAGGTTCAACCCCTTAGGTTCCAAAGATCCAATACGGAAGATCCAACTCTGTTCTAACCATTGGAGACGTTGTTCTCTGTCTCCTCCTCTAGGATTCTCTGGGACATGATCTATGACTCGCCATTGAAAATCAGAAAATGAGTGATTAAGTTCCAAGCAATGTTGAACTAGGGGAGCTGAACTTACTGCATTCCGTATTCGCGAAGCATGTTCTTGTAAGCGAAGTTTTACTTTCCGAATAGTCCATCCGACATAAAGCTTTTTACAAGGGCAAACCAATATGTAGACCACAAAAGATGTCAAACATGTCGTCGACCATTTAGAAGTCTGCTTTATATTAGTATTGGGAATATGCCATTCTTTACCCTCAATAGTCTGCTGACATACATCACAGGACAAACCCTTAGGACAAAGATAATGTCCGATTGGATGGTCCCCAGAAACTTGTGAAGGTCTAACCTGTGCTTTCCCTATCAAATTGCCGATATTTGGGCCCCTAGTATAGGCTATCCGTAGTGGTTTTTGAAAGCAGGAATGGAGGGACAAAATTCGCCAATGCTTCCTTAAAATGGTCTGAATTTTGGGAATATTCAACATATATGGCAATATGCCAGTTATGAAATCAGCATCATCCTGTCTCCTTGCAGAGTTATTTAGCCATTCCTTGTGGGTATATCGTGCCCTTGTTCAAGCTTGTTTAACTATAGCAAGAGGATAGCCTCTTTGAAGTAGCCTAGACATTAAATCTTGAGCATGATAATCAAAATCCTGGATCGAACTACAAATTAGCCTTAATCGCAAAAACTGCCCATAGGGTAATCCTCTCTTTAAGGCTGGAGGATGAAAACTAGAATATTCCAAAAGAGTATTTCTTTGTACTGATTTTCGATAAAGTGTAGAACCTAAACGAGAGCCTTGTTTAAAAATTTTCACATCCAAAAATTCCAACTCCTGTGCATGGAAATGTAATGTAAAGGTTAGGTTGTTCTTTTGAACATTCAGCCAATCCACAAAGGAGTGCAAAGCTTCTTCAGTATCATTCCACAGAAAAAATATGTCGTCTAAAAATCTAACCCATAGACAAATCTTAGAATACCATTCAGAGGGAAAATTTTTTTTTCATTTCAAAATCTGCTAAATATAATGTGGCAATAGACGGGGCCACTGTAGCCCCCATTGCTATCCCATGAATCTGATGAAAGAAATCCCCTTCAAACTGGAAGAAATTCTTTGTGAGAACCAATGTCAGCATTTGCAAGAAAAATTCCTTTGGTACTTGAGAGGGCAAAGGTATATCTAAATTACGTATTACCTCTAAAGCCTCCCCCTGGGCTATGTTGGTGTATAAAGCTACCACATCAAGGGATACCAAAATTGAATCATTGATAGGAAGTGTAAGAGAATCTACTTTCTCTAAAAAATGAGATGTATCCTTTATATATGAAGTTACTTGTTGCGCACAAGGTCTCAAAAATATATCACAATACTGAGAAAGTGGTTCCAACACCGAGCCTCTACAGGACACAATTGGCCGCCCTGGTGGATGAAGGAGAGACTTATGTATTTTTGGTACTGTGTAAAAACTGGGAACCACTGGATGCTTAGGTGACAAAAAATTAAATTCTTTTTTCGTTAACCATCCCTTATCCAAACCCTCTTGTGTTAAATTCAAGATCCTCCCCTGCACTTCCTTAGTTGGATCCTGAGCCAACTGCTGATAAAACTTTTTATCCGCCAATTGCATTCGAGCTGTTTGAGAATATTGTTCTGCGGATTGCACCACTGTTGCCCCTCCCTACACAAACAAGGCAAAAAGGATGCTTTTCCAACAAAGGATAAATCAGGTAACAGAGCGGGATGTAACAAAAACCTCTTTTCACTGTTCAGCTATTCTTATCCCACAAGCTTACATCGAGGACTGCCTCGTGTGGTCATTCAACAAAAATACAGATAAACTTGCAACAGCTGTGATTTTCTTTTCTCAAAGCAAACTTCTTCCAAGCACTGCTTCTTAGCTTCAGAAGGCAATTAAGTTTAGTAAAACACAGTATTAGCTTTCCTTAATTCTAAGCAGGTATAGTACTTATTCTCTATATTGTTTCACCGTTTCTCAGCTCAGTTCAATAATGCAGACTCTTCTTTTAAACACAATGAGCAATCCATTGGTACCGGTTCACCCTCAGAGCTTGGCAAACAGGAATCTATTTGCATTCCTTCTATGGCATCAGGATATAAGGTATCCCTATCAAAGTTACAAACTCTCCCACAGACTTTCTCTCCTTTAGAAATTCCTGGAACTGATTCCACAGCAATTCAGCTTGTAAAGGCACAGTTGTATTAGGGGAGTGAACTTTTCCCTCAGCAAACAATTCTCTCAGGGCTTCTAAGCTTTGAAGACTCAGCTGTTCTGCTTTTATCAGGGCTATGACTTTTCCCATACGTAAAGCTTTCCACCCACCTCTTAGCAGTAGACGGTGAGGGCTCTGCTTCCTGGACCTTAGCAATAGCAAACTGTTTCTCTGTTGATTTCTCAGCTCTGAAACTGCTGGCTTTACCTTGGGGATGGGTTCCTCAGACAAGTGCTGATTTCTTTCTTCCTGGGATTCTCCAGGCTCTGAAATTCAGCCTCCTTATGTCCTTCTCCAGGCCCTCTTAGGTAGCTGCTTTCCTGGGAGTTTTCTTCTTTCTTTTCCTCCAGCTATGCTCAGCCTTGCTCTCTCTGTTGTCCTTTGCCTTCCTCCTTCCCCCCCTTCTGCTCTGCTTGTGGTTTTAAGAACTGTTGGCTGCTTGGCACTCCCTGTTCTCTGCACCTGTGTGACCAAGCTTGTCTCCACCCCTAAGCTAGGGCGTGGCCTGACCTTAGCAGGGAGCTGGTTTTTTTCCTGATCTGGCTTGCAAGTCTTATGCACACGTGAACTGTCATTCATTTCAAAGGGGAAACTAGGATTTTCTTCCATTTCCATGTCTTCCTGGGAGCTTTCATCACTACACACCTCAGCTCAGTTACACATGCAGAACATAGACCATCACCAAACAAGGAATCACAATTTAGAAACAGGAAGACAATTAAACTGGGAACCCAAAAAGCCAAACTTGGAATGTACAACACTGTACAAATAAAACTATAAATTAATTTCCTCTTGTACTAAACAAAGCGCAGACGTTAATGATGCACATTTCCCAGAGCTGACACATTCCAGTTAATAAATTCAAAATAAAAAAATATTTTTCTACCTTTTGTGCAATTTTTTCAGTTGCAATTGCTCCAGCCACTTTCTTCTCGTTTCTTCGTGTCTTCTGCTAACTCTCCATCGTCTGCTGTCCATTTTACCTTTCTTCTCTCCTAGTTTTTTTTCCATTCTCTCTCTACATCTGCTTTAACATACTAATCTTTCTCCTTCTTCTCTTTCCTCGTTCCTATTTCATCCACTCAAATTTTACCCCTCCATCCTCAATCCCCACTTACTCTCCCAATACCCGGCCAATTGTAGATTTGTCTTCTCTCCCACACAAAATATTTTCCCCTCTCCATTTCACTCTCCCAGCTCCATCCCATTCCAATCCTCCCCTAATATCAGCTCCCTTCTAGTTCCAGCCCCACCCAACATCGGTTCCCTTCTAGTCCCCGCATCAGCCCATTTCCAGTCCTAGCGCCCCCATCAGCCCATTTCCAATCCTATCCTAGCCACCCATCAGCCCATTTCCAGTCCTAGCTCCCCCATCCATTTCCAGTCCTACCAAGTCCCTCCATCAGCTCATTTCCAATCCCAGCCCCCCATCATCCCATTTCTAGTCCTTTCCTAGCCCCACCATCAGCCCATGTCAAATTCTAGCTCACCTCCCACTCATCCCATTTCCAATCCAAGCCCCCCATGAGCCTACTTCCAGTTCTAGCCCCTCCATAAGTCCATTTCAATCCAAGTCCCCACCACAGCCCATTTCCAATCTTAGCACCCCCCAACGGCCCATTTCCAGTCCTATCCTAGCCCCTCCATCAGCCCATTTCCAGTCCTAGCTCCCTCCCCTCACAGGGCATTTTCATTCCAAGCCCCTCCCCATCAGCTATTTGCAGTTCAAGCCCCCCCTTCCACTCAGCCCATTTCCATTCCAAGCCCCCCTCCCCATCAGCTATTTGGCGTTCAAGCCCCCCTTCCACTCAGCCCATTTCCATTCCAAGCTCCCGTCCCCATCAGCTATTTACAGTTCAATCCCCCTCTTCCACTCAGCCCATTTCCAGTCCTAGCAACCCCCCAGCCCATTACCAGTCCTAGCCCCCCTATCAGCCCACTTCCAGTCCTGACTCCCTCATCACCCCATTTTCAGTCTTAGCCCCCCCATAGCCCATTACCAGTCCTAAGCACACCATCAGCCCACTTCCAGTCCTAACCCCACCATCAGCCCACTTCCAGTCTTAGTCCCCCCCAATAGCCCATTACCAGTCCTAACCCCCCTCCCCCCCATCAGCCCATAGATGTGTAAAAAAAAAAAAACACACACTGGCTGCTGCTGCTATCGCTGTGGCAGCAGCAGAATCAAGCATCCCGCGGGGCCCCCCTGCCCGGCAGAGCCCTCCTGGCATCAGCTCTCAAAGCGTGGGATTTTCAGAGCCGCAAAGGGAGAGTTTCCCTTTCTCGCGGCTCTGTTAAGCCCGCCGGGGATGATGGGAAACAGAACGTCCCATCAGCCCCGGCATGCTTAAGAGAGCCACGAGAGAGAAACTCTCTTCGCGGCTCTGAAAGCCGCCACTGAAAGAGCTGATGCCGGGAGGACAATGCCAGGCAGGGGGGGGGGGGGCCCCCGCAGGACGCTTGATTCTGCCACTGCCACGGCAGCAGCAGCTGCCAGTGTGTGTTTTTTTTTTTTAATCTATGGGCTGATGCAGAATGTTGTTTGTGCGGGGCCCTTTGCAAACAATATTCTTGCTCAATGAACGGGCCGGCCCTGCACCGAATCAAACTGCAGCTATTCAGAACTTTTTAAAAATCCTTCTCAGGAAAAGTTGTTTCAACCAACTTTCATTTACCTCTCCAGAACTACCTGACCAGGCACACCGGCCCTGTAAATCTGCCCAGCAACAAGACACTGGCCCTGTCCGCCCCGTGCCTGTGAATGGTGGAGAGGGGGGGAGAGAGGGGGGGGGGAGAGAGGGGGGGGGGGGGACAGGGGTCTTGGGATGGATAAAGGCCTGGCAGCCGGCCCCACAGACAATTATTTATTTATTTGGCTCTTCTATACCGTCCCCTTCCAGAGATCAGGGGCGGTTTACATTTAACACAATATATTACAAAGAACAGAGGTTGAACTATTTACATAGATCCATAGATACATTTAACATGAAGAAAATGCTTTATATACCTAGCTGGCTGAACTGAAGACTAGTAACAATTTACAGTTTACTGTTTGTGTGTATTTCTGTGAGTTTAGATATGAATAGGGATTACTGATTGGGGGGTACAGGTTGGATGGTGATCATAAAATAAATAAAATAAATAAAATAAATAAGGTGAGGTGAGGTAGGTGTTTGTGAGGTTGGGTTATCATTGATGTTACCATAGTGTTCAGTAAAGAGACATGTTTTAATTTCTTTTCTGAATAACTGTAGGTCTTTGGTCGCACGGATTGACAATGGCAGTGAGTTCCAGAGACTAGGAGCAGTGTAGGAAAGGCTCTGGAGCTGGTGGATTATTTTATTTATTTATTTATTTTGTCTTGCGTATGGAGGTTGGTGTTACCAGTGAGTGTTTTGCATTTTGCCTACAGGATCTGGAGTCTAGTTGGGTTTGTATGAGAGTAGATAGGTATAAAGGGGCTATGTTGTTGATCAGTTTGAAAGTTATCAGCAGTTTGTATTTTATTCGGCTCCCTGCTGGGAGCCAATGAAGGTTGTATAAGATCGGGGTTATGTGTTCAGTCAATCGGGCCTTGTATACTATTCTTGCTGTTAAGTTTTGCACTCTTTGGAGGATTGTTAAGTTTTGACTGGTAGGCCCTGTAACAGGCTATTACAGTAGTCTACATGGGGCGTAATGACAGCATTGACTACTGACCTGAAATCTTGAGTATGAAGGAGGGGTCTTAAGTGTTGGGCTCTGCGATCTGTGCCTCCCACAACAGCGTGGGACTTTCCAGGCCTGGCTCCAAAGCTGCATTCTTATGCGGGCAGCAACCCCCGACAAATACCTGTTGCTGAGACCGCCCCCCACCCCCCATAACAAAACACCGCAGAGTTTGGCTGGCATGACAGTAAGGGCCGTAGATTGCTTGTTATGGACCTGGCCTGAGCCCTGCATCCTCAAAGACTTAAGTGAAACTAAACTAAAGAAAATGAAAATGAATAGGAACTGAAGCCCTTCAACTTAAATAATGCAGGCAGCCTCGATCTCCCTTGGGAAATAAAAACCTCGGCGGGGAATGCTGACTAAGCCGCAACCTCTAGGGGAGCTCGAGAGAAGAAAATGTGTCTCTCTACCTTTTCTGTGCTGCTACTGCAGGCAACGCTCCAAATCAGCATGTTTTTCCTGCTCCTGCAGCAAGATTCTGATGTCGGGCCCCCTATTCCGTCGCTCTAGACCACAGACCATTGCAGCTATCTTCCCCCTCGCACTCAGCCGCTAGTCGCCGGCTTCGGCGCTGAGGCGGGGGGGGGGGGGAGGCACCTGTCCGGGAAGCTACTGCAGTGTGCCTTTCTCTGACTGCTCGGCATCTCCTCACCCAATGCCGGGTTTGGGAGCCGCCTCAAGACCCCAGGATGCTGCCGCCACCAAACACCCCCCCCATGCTGCAAAGGGGGGGAGGGGGGATATTCATCATTGCTGCCTCTTGCAGCCTCAAGGCTCCCTTTCTTTTTTTTATACTAAAGCTATCCAAAAAGCAAAAATAACCCAGGATAAAAGAAATAACCCTGCCACAACAGGAAAAAATCCTAAACCTATGTCTCCTCAGTGAGTCCAGCACCTTGGCTCACTACCTCCTCCAGCTGCTTGGAGAATGAGCATACTGGGGCTGGTAGGCGGTGCCAGCTGCATAAATACACTGGTGTCATCAAAAGGATGACGTCCTCAGTCTCCAAGCTGCTGGAGGAGGTACACTACCCAGAAGTGCAGGACTGGCCTGGAGAGACAATAAGGAAATATTTGTTAAGCAATTCCACTTTATCCTGATCAGCTTCTATATATTCTTCCCATTCACTCTTGAGTCTGACAATACTACTTTTGCCCTTCCTCCTCTAACATATCTGAAAAATATCTTATTCCCCCATTTTATTGCATTGGCTATTTCTTCTTCTTTTTGTACCTTTGCTTTCCTGACTACTTTGCCAGCCTCTAAGTTTTTCCAAATATAGATGCATATCTTCCTCTCTCTGTGATCTTTTGTATTGCATGAAGGCCTCCCCCTTTCTTCACCTTTTCAACTACCTCTTGAGAACCATAGTGTCCTCCTTTTCCTTTTATTTACCATTCTAACAAAAAGTTAAAATATCCCCTTTGTTTTGTCCACTGTTTTTCTACATTCCCCAGCTGTTACCATCCTGCTAACGATTCCTTGAGGTATTGGCCCATCTTGGCAAAGTTAGTTGATCTAAAGTCTAAGACCCTCGCTTTTGAATGGATTTTATCTGCCCTAGTTCTAATACTGAACCACACCATCTGGTGATCACTAGATGGGAGATTATCTCCCACTATAACATCTCCATTGGTAAGCACCAAGTCCAGTATGGCCCCTTTACGTGTGGGTTCTGTTACTAGTTGACTGAATAGTTCTTCCTGTGAAAAAATCCAGGATCTCCTTGCTTCTAGATAACACTAGACCAGGGATACACCAATCAACATCCGGCATATTGAAATCCCCCATCAGTAGCACTTTCCCTTTCCTGGCAATGCCGCATATGTCTTCTATTAAATCTCCGTTCACGTCTTCTCCCTATGATGGAGGTCTGTATATATCATGCCAATGCAAATGGATTTCTCTTTCCCTCTTTCCACACTGCCTCCTCTCTCCCTTTTAAGCCCTGTATTTCCATAGCTTTAATAATATTTTTTACTACATATAGTACCACTCCTCCTCCCCTTCTTCCTATTCTGTCCTTTCTGAATAACGTATAGCCTGTTATAATTATATCCGAGTCATGTTTGTCCGTGAACCATGTCTCTGTAACTGCCACTAAATCTAAGTCAGCCTCTCCCATTAAAGCCTCAACATCTGGACTTTTATTTCCCATGCTATGGGCATTTATAGACACTGCTTTCCAGATGTTGCCCCTTTTACCTATTTCTATAAAGGTATTTAATGCTTCACTTACCTAGGGGCTTTCTTCACCCATCCCCAATTAATCTAGTTCAAAGCCCTCTTCAATAGGTTAGCCAGTCTGCTACTGAAGATACGTCGACTCTTCTTGGACAGATGGACACCATCTCTGTTCTGCAGCCCTTGGATCATCCTCCCATGGTCCAGGAAACCAAAACGCTCTTGATGACACCATTCATGCAACCATGCATTTATTTCCAGGATGCAAAATTCTCTGCCCTGGCCTTTACCCTCAATAGGGAAAGATTGAAGAGAACACCACCTGCACCCTTTATGTGCTTCATGCCCTGTCCCAGAGCCATGAAGTCACTCTTGATATGTTCTGTGAGATACCTGGCAGTATCATTTGTGCCAACATGGATAAGCAACACTGGGCAATAGTCAGTAGGCTTGATGAGTCTCGGCAAGCTCTCTGTAACATCATGAATTTTGGCATCTGGCAAACAGCATTCCTCTCTGGACATAAAGTCTGGTTGGCAGACATACCCGCCAGCCTTGTCTCGTCTGTACTGGGCTCAATACAAAAATCAATAAAACAAAGATTATGATTTTAAAATGTAGTTTGAGGGTAGATTCTACAATTTTTCATGGAAAGGATCCACTGGACCGTCCCTTCAAAAAAGAACTGCTCATATACTTGTGGTTTTGCAGGCAAGTCTCAGATTCAGCTAATAAAAAAACAGATTCTTACCGTCCCCATTCCTTCTCACTGGTAGAAGAAAAGCATGTGTGTTGCCTCGCCTAGTTTCAATCTAGCATTAAAGCATGGGGATCCTGTAATCCTGTATGAGGATCTGCTGGCCTCATATATTCAGGTGTCAGACTGAAGCCAGCAGAATATGCAGCACACATGTAAAAAATGCTGCTGTCCTCCTTCCAGTGAGAGGGAGTGAGGATGAGGATTAAGCAAAAATTAGTTTGGTGTGCCATGACTGAATTCAAAAGCGTGTCACAAAATAAAAAAGATTAAATGATTGTGTGTTTGGCATCAAAATACATGTAATCTTCTACAGAGGGGTTTTTTTCTGAATAGGGAAAAAGCATGTGCAGTAGTTCCCTCGTTGCTCTTTGTATAAAGATAGAGAGAGAACCATGCAAACTACAAATGGGATACAACTCACCTCTGATCTCAGAAGATTTATTACAGATAAGCAACTTCACTTTCTCTGAAGACAGATATGATGGTCTACAATGAAAGTTTGTAAAACTATCACCACTGCTGCTACTATGTGAAGGTGCCACACTTGCTGTGCACTCTGCAGTACCACAGCCTATTTTGCCAACATAGTTCCTTTCAATTAGAAAATAAAATAAAATTTAAAAAACAATTTCCAAAATTACATCAAGCAATTTATACATACTTGAAAGAAATGGAATAGAAACATAGCAATAGTATCAATAAAAATACTTGAGTGCAACATTCACACAAAGGAAAACACCACCACATGCTATACTCTAAGCTCACAATAAAGACAGGGGTTAAGCCCAGTAAAAACGCAGATGTTACTATCAATCATAAAAACAAAAATAAGAAAGAAACCATTTCCCCAAGAGATAAAGCATAACAGCATGTCCAGTTAACCTTAACATTGTGTTCATAAGGAGACAATCTTAGGAGGACACCACGGTGGCAACAATTGAAGGAGACTTCTTAGTATCTAAAAACAAACATTTTTAAGGGTCATAAAAAATATACCAAGCTGTAGATGACTTAATAAGGCATTTACATGGAAACCTAAGCAAGTAGGCAAAACACAGGAGAGCGCCTCAGAGCGCATGGAAAGAAAAAGATGCCTTTTATCCTGAGTAACATAAGAAACAAATTTTCAGAGTTCCAAAAATATAATCCAAGAGTCCATGCCCGATCAGGCTCCAGTACATAGATTATAAGTAAAGTTGCCTTCCGTAGGCTCTCCTCCTCCATTCCTTCCAACACCTGGGTCAAATTCAGGGTGTCTGAAGTTGCTGACCCCCCCGCCCCCCAAATCCACATTCGGTAAAGGACTACTAGATCTTTTTCATTGGCAAATAGTAAATTTTTGAGGTAGGGGGTAATGCATTCTCTGGCACTCCCAGTTTTGCTGACAAATATTTATTTAATAACTCAGTCGGGGAATTACTTGGGGAAACAGGAAAGTTGACAAATCACAAATTCAATCTTTTGGAAAAGTTCTCAAACTTTTCAATCCAGCTTGTGTAGTAGCACTGTTTCTAGTAAAGGAGATATTCTGCTCCTGTAAAGTTTGTACTTGATTAGAAAGAGCTCCCACCTCAGTACCGAGTCCCTTTCATGATTGCTCCTGAATCTGTAATTTATTCCCAAGGTCCTCAGTAGTCTTTTCCATGCCATCCAGTCACAGATTCACAGACTTCTCCAATGAAAAAATTGCTGCCAGTGTTACCACTGGCGGTTTACATAGAATGCGGTCAGCAGCCAGGGTTTGAGGGAATCCTATCACCCGTGGTGAAGGAGGAACCACTGGGGTCGACACCATGCTCAGTACCGTTCCATCCAGGTTATCACCCACGGTAGCAGAGATGTGATCCTCCACCCTTCCGGTTGTTTCAAACAGCAAAACTACACCTGCCTGCTCCCCCGACATCGACAATGCTACTCCTGACCCAGTAGGAAGGAGCGGGAGACCAAGCAGCAGTTCACCATCCAGTGGGAGAGGCTCCTTTGGAGGAACACGCTGTTCGAAGTTCAGACTGATGTCCAAGGCCAAAAGGACCACCTTCTGGTCAGCTCCAGCACTGCCCGTCACAGAATCCATGGCTCTGGAGGAAACAAACTTTGTTATGAGCTGTTGCAATGGAGAAAGAACAGCTTCGAGGTAAGTCCGTATCTTTCCCTTCCTCTTCACCATCGAGAAGCACCACAAAAACAGTTAAAAGGTAATATACACAGAGAAACACAGCTCTGCCAGAGCGGACATATCATGCTGCCACCATCTTGGATTGCCTCCCTTTCGAATTTTAAGATTTTTCCACACTACAGATGTGGAGGGATATTTAGAGAAAACCTGTCCTCCAATGACTAGGAGAAGGCAACTGCAGCTAGTCTACATTCTATCTCCTCACAGGGCTTTCTTGCTTTGGGTTGTTATAAGCAAATCCACTTTTTTCGGGGGAGGGGGTATCCCACTCAAGGAAAATCTCATTTGCCATGTCTTAGGTCAGGGGACAGTCTTTGGGGTTCATATAGAAATTACGTGTCTGCCAGGATGATGTCTCTTCCTGCTAGGTATATAACTTTTAGGATGGCATCTGTTCTACTCTGTTCGGTTGGAACATGACCACGTTTAATTATATGAGGACAATTCTGTTTATATCTGAAATCATTTAAAGATGCTAAATACTGCCCTTTAACTCCATCAGATTCCCAAGTGACCGCCTCTACCTGAGAGACCAGATGTCCTACATAAGAAGCTCCTCCAGGAGAAACCAAATAAGTCTCAGCCACAAAGTGTTTATATAGTTTGCTGTGCACAAAGGACTGTTTGCAATGTGCTTCCATAAATGGCATAGTATTCCCAAATCATTTTAATTCCCATGAACAAATGGAAGGACATTTTTAATGTGTTTGAATGTAAGCATTCAGCTTGCTAGTACCAAATTTAGTGGTTAACAAGAAAGTTAAGGGAGATACACCAAGTCTTCCAAATATTCCAGAGATATTCAGACAAGATCGAAGGATGACAAAGACAACTACATTGATGATTTGACTGAGTCTAGCTGCCACTGTCCGATTTACTAATTTATATTCCACTATTTTCAAACTATACAAGGACAAGGCAGATTAGCTCCGTTTAAAGTTTAATTTGACATTCTTCTTTACATTAATATATCAAAGCAGACAACGAAGGTAAACTGCAGAGAGCTGACTGTATGGTCGAGAAAAATAAATAGAATGGCCCTTATAGCAGCTTGTGGGGACTGTGGATTTCTTTCACCAGAGACTTGTTGGCGCTTCCCCCAGACACACTAAAACCCTTGGAAATCACAGGCTATGTTCCTTTCTTTTTAAATTCAGTAAGGAAGGTAAGCAAGTCACTCAGTTTCACCGTAAAAGAAAACTGACCAGAAAATCCTGATGAGCCAGATGTCACTTGTCAGCTGTGCCCAGAGAGAGGACATGCTGCAACTTGTACATAATCTTCCATGCAAACTGAATAGGAAATGCAATTCTACTTCTCTGTATAAACATCCCCAACCCAGAAGTCGCACAAGATCAGCTCAGATCTCCTAAAATTCGAAGGTCCAAAAAAAGCTACCTTCTGAGTATGAACCTCTCATCTTTGAAGGCCAACAGTAGAGGCACAGAAAATACATCCATTGTCACTCTCAAGGCCCCAAGCATATCTATTGAGAAGAGCAGGATAAATACAATGAAAATCATTTTATATTTGCATTAAAAAACAAATGGTAGTTCATACTTTAATAAGCAGGATTGTCTCAATCCCTCTGACGTCAATTAAAGAATTTGCAACCACAGGTTCTTCTATTTCTAAAGCATTAAGAATAGATGGAAACTCCGGATGAAAAACAGCTCTGAGGGGAGAAAAGAGAAATCATCAGTTCACCTAATTCAACTACTTCCAAAGGAAACCACATAAAAACCTATATTTTGAAGCTGAAATGGTACAAAGAAAGCAAAGTTGCTTACCTGTTACACGGACTCTCCAAAGACAGCAGGGTAAATCAGACAAATAGGCAATGTTATCCACAGAAAGCTCAGAGTTCTCCTTAGTCTATAAAACAGCTTGGGCATCAACTTCTCATGTGTCTGTCAATGGGTCTGTGTGTCTGATTTATTCAGCTGTCTATGAAGAACCCCTGTTAGGGGTAGAGTGCCTTACAAGTCCTAATACCTTTGTACACATCACATTCTGCTGTCTAAAAAACTAAACTTTAAATTGCACTGAAAAAGCAGTTTATTTCAATGATAGTGTAGTTACTCACCTGAAACAGGTTATCTCCGGGAACAGCAGGAACCAGTCTTCACATAAGGGTATCGTCGGCCCCAAGAGAGCCCACGTGGGAACGCTCCCCAGCGTCCAATAGGAAAGCCTTTGGGAGCACTCCACTGTGCCTATGCATCTGCCTTCCCACCTTTCCAACTCCTCTCCTCAGCTGAGTTTGTAGCTGAGAAAAGAGAAAAAGAATACCAAACTCCTCCTAGGGAGGTGGGTGGGTTGTGAAGACTGATTCCTGCTTTTCCCAGAGCTCACCTGTTACAGGTGAGTAACTATGCTATCTCCAGGAACAAGCAAGAATTCAGTCTTCACATATGGAACTCACTAGCTCCCAGGCACCAGACTAAAAGGACATCTTGAGGCTAAAGAATGGATCCAAGGTGGTATGGATACACATAGGCCAAAACGGACTCGCGTGCAGCAAGCAGGAGCATGGAGCAAGGAGTCAGGTGCCAAAGAAATGTACTGGTAGGAGTTGTGGTTAAGTCCCAAAAAGATGTTGAAGAACGGCCTGGCCAAAGACAGCATCCCGACAGGAGTCCCTGTCAAGACAGTAGTGAGCAGTGAAAGTGTGAAAAAGAGGACCAGATGTCGCCATAACCCTCACATTATGAGTGGTAACATGACCTTCAAGAGTCCTGCTTGAGCATAGGCAAAGGAAATGCAGTCGGCAATCCAATCGGATAGGGTGCGTTTCGACACGGGAAGACCTAAATAGTTTAGGTTGAAGGAAATAAATAACTGAGAGGATTTCCTAAAATCCTTGGTCCTATCCAAGTAGTAAGCAAGAACGCATTTGCAATCCAAGGTATGCAATGCTGCCTCGGCTCTCAAGGCATGCAGTCGGGGAAAGACGACCAGTAACATGACAGATTGGTTGAGATGAAAAGTTGAAACTACTTTTGGAAGTAAGTGCAGATGAGTATGGAGAACCCATTATCATGGTGGAATCAAGCGTGGGGGGGGGGGGGGGTCCACCACCAAAGCTTGTAATTCGCTAATGCGATGAGCTGAGATGAGGGCAATGAGGAATATGACCTTCCAAGATAAGAGTTTTAGAGATGTGGTAGCCAGAGGCTCAAACGGGGCTTTTAGAAGCTGTTCTATGACCACACTGAAGACTGCCGGTGGCTTAGAAATCAGAAGACCCTGCATGAATAGTTGCACCAAGGAGTGCAAGGAAATAGGATGCCTATCCAGTGGAGTGTGATAGGCAGCAATGGCACTGAGAAGAACTCTGACAGAATTAGTCTTATTTATTTAATTTTATTTATAGCTTTTCTATACCACGCTATTTGTTATCAGTGCGGTTTACATACAACAACTTGACTACAAGGCGGGGGAAGTTCTGCCCTGTATTTACATAAAACAGGGACAGTAACATGGAAATGTAACTGGGAGAACTATATACAATTATTTACAGCCAGGTGAAGTCTTAAGTCCTATGGAAGACAAGTGGAGAAGATATTGTAGAAGACTCTCCACTGGGCAATTAGGAGGGTTAATTTGCTGTGGGGTGCACCAGAGGGTGACCCGCTTCCATTTGAATACATAAGAATGGCTTGTGGGAAGTAAGCAAAATGTTCCTGATCGGTGGAGGGAGGTCAAGGTCATCAAAGATCATGCCTTCAGTAGCCATGCCATGAGACGGAGGGTTTGTGGATTGGGATGGAGGAGTTGTCCCTGATCATGAGAGAGGAGGTCGGGTACAAGACCCAAATTGAGGGTGGAGTCTGCACTAGATGAAGCAGCAGAGAAAATTATGGCTGACGGGGACAATAAGGGGCTATCAGAATCATGGTGCCCCTGTCAGCCTGTAGTTTGAATACATTTTTGGGAAGGGGGGGGGTTTGGCGGAAATGCGTAAAGCAGGTCCATGCTCCAATGATCCTAGGAGAAAGGCGTCTGCTGTCCGACTGTCTGGAGGGAATTCTTGAGCAAAAAAGCAGAAGACGCTCATTCTCTGGGGAGGCAAACAGATATATTCTGGGGGTCCCCTAGATGTTGAAGATTCACGATACCTTGTCCTGACACAGCGTCCACTCATGTGGACGTAGGATCTGGTTAAGTATGTCCGCAAGGACATTGAGTTCATCTGGGAGATACACCACTCAGAAGTGTATACGGTGTGAAATGGCAAAGGACTAGATGCAAGAGGCTTCGTGGCAGCAGGGATAAAAAACAGTTCTCCCCTGCTTGTTGACGCAGAACATGGCTACTTGGTTGTCTGTCTGAATTAAGATGTGTTTGTCTGAAAGTTGGGGTTGAAAAACCCGAATGGCATTGGTGAGAGCACAAAGCTCTAGGAAATTGATCTGCATTTGAGATTCCTGTGCTGTCCACTGACCCTGTGTAGAGAGACTGTCAGATGTCTCCCCATCCTAACTTGGAAGCATCCATCATAAGGGTGCATTGAGGTGGAGGCCTCTGAAAAGGTGACCCCTCCTAGAAGATTATGTGTGGAGCACCATCAGTGAAGGGAATAGAAAAGAGGAGTGATGCAAGTCTTGTCTGAGAGACGCCCGATTGCCTGAGTCCACTGAAATGATAGGGTCCATTGGGCTTGTCTCATGTGCAGGCAGGCATATGAGATGACGTGGACTGTGGAGGCCATGTGTCCCAGAAGATGCAGCATGTCATTGCGAGCTATCACAGCACTTTGACCTCATGAGGGCCATCTTGATAAGATGAGCAAAGCGATCCTGAGGCAGGAAAGCTCGTTCCTGACGAGTGTCTAAAAATGCCCCAATGAACGCGAGTTGCTGGGATGGAACTAGGTGAGACACCGGCAAGTTTAGCATAAAGCCTACACTTTGGAGCAGTGTGATGGTGCAAGAAAGTGACAGTTTTACGACCTCTGGGGGTTCTCCCCTTATCAGCCAGTCATCTAAGTAGAGGAACATAAGAACACATAAGGAAGACAAAGATCTCCAAAGTACGCAGGTAAGCTGCGACTACTGCCATGAATTTTGTGAATACCCTGGGTGTGGACGCTAGCCCGAAATGGAACATCTGGTACTGGTAGTGGATTTCCTGAACTCGAAAGTGCAGATACTGTCTGTGGTGAGGGTGAATCAGAAAAAGGGTGTAAGCCTCCTTGAGGTCTATAGAGAGCGTAGTTACTCAGCTGTAACAGGTATTCTCCAGGGACAGCAGGAATCAGTCCTTACATATAGGTGACGTCGGCGCCGACGGAGCCCCTGTGGAAGCATCTCCCCAGCTTTTAAAGAAAGACTTTGAGAGATGCCACCAGGCATGTGTGATCCCCTTCCTGCCCAAAGTTGCCATCTTACTCAGATGACATAGCTAGAGCAGACAAAAGAAAATGGCCAAAAATTCTACAGCAACTCCAAGGGAAAGAAGGAGGGATTCTTGCTGTCTCTGGAGAACACCCGTTACAGGTGAGTAACTATGGTTTCTCCAGGAATAAGCAAAACGTCAGTCCTCATATATGGGACTCCTTAGTTATAGGCTACCGAGAACCTGTAGAAAAACTGCAGCCCAGCCATGAGCAACCAAAAGCGAATCTGAGGAAAGATGAGGATCCCAGTGTTCAGGGAGAACTATGGCTCCGGTAGACTGAACATGAAGGGCCAGACGGTAGGAGTTGCCTAAACCCCGAACAGAATAAGGAGTACAGCCTGGCCGAAGGCACTGTCCTGTCAGGACTTCCTATTCAGGTAGTAGTGAGCTGCAAAGGTGTGAACAGAGGACCAGGTGATGGCCAGGCTGATGTCTACCATAGGGAGAGCGCACAGGCTTGCAACCAAGGTCACCAGAGCCCTAACATTGTGCACCGTAACCCGCTGCTCCAATGAGAGCCCAGCCTGATTGTGGGCAAAGGTGATGCAGTCCGCCACCCAGGTGCACAGGGTCCATTTGGTCACTACCTCCCCCAGTCGACTGGGGTCGGTAAGACATGAAAAGTTGTGAGGCTTTGTGGTGGCCCCTGGGTACGCTGCAGGTAGAAGGACATGGCCTTTTTGCAGTCCAGAGTATGGAGAAAAACCATTGCCTTGTCGACATGGGGCCATGGAAAGATGGGGAGCAGCACCTCCTGGTTGAGGTGGAAGGAATTTTGGGTGGGTGCGAGCATGACCCTGTTCCTGTAGAATCTGTTGTATGGTGGCTTGGCCACCAAGGCCTGAAGCTCGCTGATTCTGCAGGCAGAGGTGTGCGCCACCAGGAAGACAACCTTCTAAGATAGATAACGCAAATAGCAGGTAGTCAAAGGTTCAAAAGGTGGCTTGGTAAGCCGCGTTACTATCACATTGAGGTTCCATTCTGCTGGAAGTGGCTGGATGGGAGGCTTAGAGAACAGCAAGCCCCACATGAATAGGGTAATGAGGGGCTGCAAGGACAGAGATTTGCTCTCTATGGAGTGATGGTGCGCGGAGAGCTCGCTCAAGTGTACCCTGATAGAGTTGGACTTGAGTCTAGTTTCTGAGAGGTGGAGCAAATACTGCAGCGCCATGTGCACCTAGCAGGAGAATGGGTCAACCCATTGCTCCACACGCCATATGGAGAATCTGTGCCACTTAAAGGCATAGAATCGTCTCATGGAGTTCCTGTGAGAGACCAGGAGAACTTCTTCCACCTCCCTGGGAAGGTTGAAGGGTGCTAGGGCGATCTGTTCAGCAGCCATGCTGTTGGCGACAGGGGCCCGAGGTTGGGGTGGAGAAGCAAGCTCTGGATCAGTAGTCCTGGGGCACTCCCCAGAGGGACTGGGAACTCCATCGAGAGGAAGAGCAACAGGGGAAAAACCAGGGCTGTCTGGGCCACCATGGGTCCACCAGGATAATGGAAGCCTTGTCCTGCAGGACCTTGAAAAGGGTCAGGGTGATTAGTAGCATGGGAGGGAAGGCATACAGAAGGCCCTCCCAACCACGAGATGAGGAAGGCATCTGTTGCTATACAGGATGGGTGCAGTTGGGGACAGCAGAAGTGGGGCAGCTGAGCATTGTCTGGCCTGACAAAGAGGTCTAGACTTGGGGTGCCCCATAGTCTGAATAGCCGCTGTGCCACCCTGGGGTCTAGGTGCCACTTGTGCAGCTGGAGGACACGGATCAGTCTGTCTGCTAGGGCATTGTCCTGGCCCAGAAGGTATAGGAGTGGAGGAGTGGCCTAGTGGTTGGGGCAAGGTACTTCAGGCCAGAAGGTCGGGGGTTCAAATCCCACTAGAGGACAGCAACTTTGGGCCGGAAGGACTGGGGTTTCTAGTCCCACAGGTGCTCCTTGTGATCTTGGGCAAGCCACTTAACCCTCCATAGCCCATGTTCCCTGTAAAATAGTTATCTCCAAGTTATAATGCCCTGTTCAATGTAATTTCAGTTTGTTCAATGTAAACCGCACTGATGCAGAATAGCGCGGTATATAAGAGAATGTAAATAAATAAATAAAATACTGCCATTGAGGAGCATTCCCTGACTGATCGCGAACGAGCAGAGGACTACTGCCTCCTGGCAGAGGTGGTAAACCCTATGCCTTGTTTGTTCAGATAGAACATCGCAACCTAGTTGTCCGTTTGGACCAGCACTGAATGGTGCTGCAGGTGGTGTTGAAAGGCCCTGATCACCAAAAAAATGGCTCTGAGCTCCAGCAGGTTGATCTGCTGCTGGCTCTCCTCAAGAGACCAGTTGCTCTGCGTGCGCAGTTCTTCACAGTGGGCACCCCAGCCCAGCAGGGAGGCATCCATAATGAGGACCCTCTGGGGGTTTAGGCGTTGAAAGGGCAAGCCCTTCCGCAGGTGCTGTACGTCCTGACACCGACTGAGTGACTCTGCTAGTTGATGGGACACAAACACACTGTCCTGGAGCCTGCCTGTGGCTTGAGTCCACTGTATGGAGGCACTAAACAGGTTCTGAGTCCTGAAGCAGAGGCGGCGGGAAAGGGACTGGCACTAACCGGACAATACACAGACGTGCATGAGGAAATCAACTTTTTTCCAGGGAAGAGAGACGAACATCTGTAGGGCTCCATGGAAAAAGGGAGACTGAGTAAGATGGTACTCTTGGGTGGGAAGGGGACCACGCATGCATGGTGGCATCTCCCAAAGGCTGTTTTTGAAAGCCGGGGAGCTGCTGCCACGGGAGCTCAGTCGGAGCAGATGTCACCCATATGTGAGGACTGACTTCCTGCTTGATCCTGGAGAATCGAAGTATCGACGATCTCAAGACAATGATGATGCCCGATGTCGATGTTTCAGTCATATGGTACCAGCACCGGGAACCAATTGGGTACCAACAGTGGTTACCGGTTCCAAGGGAGGAAGAGGAGGAAGAGGAACCGCCAATACGTGTTCCAGAGTTGGTATTTGAGGTAGAGGCTCCTGCACAGAGTTGGAAGCAGGTGCCTGACTGGCTGTGGCTGTCGATGCCTTTGGTACTGCAGCAGCCAGGAGTGCCGCCAAAGTCCTCTCAACAGCTAAGAATCGCTGATCGATGACTGTGTGGAATCAAGTGCAGGGCTGCGTGCCACGTCCCAGAGCACTGTACCAGCAGCTCTCCGGAGGTCGATGCCTCAGGAGCATCCTGGAGCCCCTGGTGTGGCTTTTGAGGGCTGGTCCTCTCGCCTGAACTGTGTGGCTGACTAGTCAGCATCAGATGACCCTTTTGGTGCATCTTAGGAGTGCAGGGACTTACCTCGATGCTTGGTATCGGATTACAATGCTGAGGATGTAGTCTTTAGTTTATTTTTGGACTTTTTGGAGACCTGGGAACCAGATAAAGATGCTGACGTCCTCGACGATGCTGAGGCGAGTCTGAGGCAAACAGTGAATCATACTGTTTGGCCCTGTTCTTTAGGCCTCGTTTGGTCATTTGCTTACATAATGAACAACTGTCTGGAATATGGTCTGGGCCCAAACCTTTTAGACACCAGTCATGAAAGTCAGTGACTAACAGTGCTGGAGCACTTTAAACATTATTTGAAGCCACTGATGTGTTTGTACATGGAGACAAAATGGAAACATTTAGGCTGAGGCCCAAGGCCTCACAGAAAAGAAAAAAAGAATTAAATTGAAGAAAAATATAAGAAAAGAAAAAAGTAATATCGGGGCTGGTATCAGAGAAGGTACCAATGTTTACGGAGAGGCAGAGCACAGATACCAAAAAAGAAAATAAACATTTTTCAGCGGTGACAGGAAAGGGCTTCCTGCTGGCTCCGCGGAAAATAAAGAACTGAGGAGAGGAGTTGGGAAGTCAGGAAGGCAGAGACACAGATGCAGTGGAATACTTCCAACGGCTTTCCTTTTGGATGCTGGGAGCGTTCCAGTGCGGGCTCCATCGGTGCTGACGATACCCATATGTGAAGACTACATTCCTGCTTGATCCTGAAGATATGCACAATATACTTTATACTTTCAGTATGAAAGTACAATTACATTAGTAGCCAGAAAATTAAGAACCAACCAACCAAAGTCTTGACTGCATAGGTCTACACTCCTGAACTAAATACTCTGTGGAAAATCCATCTGCCGCAATAACAGCCATCAATCGTTTAGGATAAGTGTCTGCCAGCTTTGCTCAGAGGCATGATGCAGTTTTTGCCCATTCTTCTTGTTTGAAGAACTTATGCTCTTTCTAGTTGGCCGAAGATCATCTGTGTACTGCTGTCCAAGTCTTGCCACAGATTTTCTACTATATCCAAATAGACATCACCCTACCATATTAAACTACATCCACCTTATCTAGAAACACTGTATATAAAGGGAGACAAAGGATCTCATTACCTGTGGACCACTTGATCCTGGCTTTGGTATATCTTGTCCACGGATTGGTCATGGATCGGCTCCTTAAGGATGTTAAGGAGCCGATCTGTGGCCAAGATGTATCAAATTTAAACTCTTCCTTTATTGACCCCAACGCGTTTCGGCCTGGGCCTTCTTCAGGGGGTATAGGGAGCACACCTCGAAAAAAACAATGTAAACATGAAAACTCACAAGAAATAAATATACAACCATATTATATCATATAAATCATCATATAAAATTTTACGATAATATTCTTCTGTGTGATTAGCACGAGTTTCTCCCATCTTGGATATTGGCATATCTTCTGTTTCTCCCAGTTGGTACTCTTCTCCCTATCAATGATATGCAATTATTTTCTTTCCAGTGCAATATTCTTTTACACAGTCAGGACCCTAAAGGTACTTTTATTTTCCTATTTGTGTCTTCACCAGCAATGAAATTACTGAAATTTCCCCACAGAACCTGGCCGACTACTACATGTACAAAGTCATGTCCCTCCCCCAGTTACCAAAACCTAAACACATACCTCAAACCCATTTTACAGATGAATGGACTGATTTCCAACCTCTAACATTGCACTCAAGAACATCATAACAAACATAAATACAACAACCTCACTCCTCAACCCTTGTCCAGTAACATGGATAAAGTGCTCCTTACCTATCTCCTCTCACAATTCATCCTACCCATAATAAATCTTTCGCTAAAAAATGGGTACTTACCCCCTTCATTAAAACATGCACAGATTCGCCCAATATTAAAAAAAACCACCCTTGACAAAGCATCACCCAAATCCTACAGACCCATATCAAGCATCCCGTTCATGGCTAAATTAATCGAAAAAGCAGTACAAATTCAGACCCAAGAATACATTGATAGTTCAGCCCCTCTTGATGATCAACAGTATGGGTTTCGCCCTCATCACGGGGTGGAGTCACTACTAACAGTTCTAATCGATACCCTAGTAAGAGGTATTGATAATTCAAAACAGGCATTCCTACTCATATTCATTGACATCTCCGCAGCCTTTGACAGTGTCCACCACTCAACAATGATTAACAAACTAAGACAAATTGGAATAAAATCCACAGTTCTTAACTGGTTCTCATCTTATTTAAGTGATCGAACTCAAACGGTACGAATTGGTAACCTCACTTCAAAAACTTATAACCAGGAACTAGGCCTCCCCCAGGGCTCTGCACTGTCAGCGCTACTATTTAATATCTGCTTAAAACACATCTGTCAAATATTTAAAAAATTCAATGTCTATTACCACCTTTATGCGGACGACATAATGATGTATGTCCCATTCACAATTCCTAATATTCCCACACTTCTTATAAATACCTGCCTCAATGAAATAACCAATTGGCTAACTAAAAACAACTTATACATAAATCACACTAAAACAGAAGCCCTAATAGTAACTAAAAATACAACATTCATCCCCCCAACACATATCACATTGCAAAATAACGATATCAAAATAAGTACTGAAATACGTTACCTAGGCGTAATACTAGACAAACACCTCAGTATGGACACGCCTATAAGGAATATAACAAAAAAAGTTTACTTTAAACAAAGTATTAAAACAACTCCGCCCCCTACTGCACCTACAGGATTTTCAACGTATAATACAAGCGATAATAACCCCCCATTTTGACTTTGCGAACCTAACCCTAATAGGCGTAACAAAACAAAACCTAAAAAAACTCCAACTAGCACAAAACGCAGCAGCCAGGACTATAATGAATGCCCCACCATTCCATCATATAACACTCATATTAGAGTATTTACACTGGCTCCCGATTCAATGCCGAATACAATATAAAACTCTCCTAACCACATACAAAGTCCTAAATAATACAGCACCCCCTACATTAAACATCCTTATCAATAAAGAACCCAATCATAATCTTCAAAGGAGAGACCAAATAAACAAACTAAAAACACCAAAGGAATTTTTAAAGGCTAAAAAATCAACAAACATGAAAGCATTCTCCCATGCTGCCCCTCTAATTTGGAACATTCCATCGGAACTCAGATCCTTACCTCAAATCATGGAGTTCAGGAAAAAACTCAAAACATATTTATTCTCAACATACTACGGTTCTTTGACGAATTCACCTTATCAACAAGAAAAAGGATAGTTCCACCAGCTAACCTTATCCATCTCTGAACTGGAATAAGTACCAAAACCCCATACCGATGTTTTTGAATCATACATACCTTGTACATAGTTTATAATCCTGTTCTTTGTACATAGTTACAACTGTTAATTGTAAGTTTGATCTGAATTTTTTGTAGCTTCACATTGTTATATGTAAAAACAGCATTGCCTTGTTTACTGTTGTTCAATGTAAACCGCAACTGATCATTGGAAGGTGCGGTATATAAAAACTTGTTAATTAAATTAAATTAAATTCATCATCACCTTTTTATCACATTTTTTTTTAAAGAAATGATGGTTTGTTCCTTTTTATGGCTTCATTTATCCTTATGGATGGTACTTAGGTACATGGAATTTGCATGTTTATAAATATACTATATCAATGTTTTATTTATGTATGGTGTATTAACTTTTTTATATTATATGGTTTCTTAGTTTATTACCATTATACGTTTTTTGTTTTATATGGCTGCCAATGTGTGTCATATGTCACTCTTGCACTTTTATTCTTTTTAATGTATAATTTGTATGTTTATTTATAGCTATTTTTAAGAGTATATATACTTTTTTGAGCATGATTCACAGTTTTATCATTTATATATTATGTGTTTTTATGTTTTGGTCGTCAAATTTTATATGATAATTTATATGATATAATATGGTTGTATATTTATTTATTGTGAGTTTTAAAGTTTACATTGTTTTTTTTCGAGGAGTGTTCCCTATACCCCCTGAAGAAGGCCCAGGCCGAAACCCAAACCCCCTGTTATATTGCAAGTTCAGTGCAGGTCCCCTGCACTGCACAAATATGTTACATGCAAACCGCACTGATATTAAAGAGCACAGTATATAAGAAAGTTAGATAAATAAATAATAAAATTGGGGTCAATAAAGGAAGAGTTTTAAATCTAATACATCAGACAGTCTTGGTACCAGCTCTTTTTGTCTTTAGTTTGGTTGCTGCAGGTACTGTGTGCTCTGTCTTGTTTGGCAAGATATATCAAAGCCAGGATCAAGTGGCCCACAGGTGCTGAAATCCTTTTTCTCCCTGTATATACAATGTTTCTAGATAAGGTGGATGTAGTTTGATAAGGTAGGATGAAGTCTATTTGGATATAGTGAGTATTCTCTTCGTTCTGGCTGTACTGGACTAATAAGGAACAGATTTTTTTACTGGCTTCAGGTCTGGGCTTCACTGGGCCACTCAAAGTCATTCATTTTCTTCCTTCTGAACCACTAAGGATTTTGCTTTGTGCTTACGATCACTGTTCTGTTGAAAGGTGAACCTTCTCCCCAGACCAAGGCCCATGGTAGACAGGAACAGGTTTTCCTTCAGGGTCTGCCTGTATTGTCTGGTCTATCGAGTTTTATACTGTGATGGGCCAGCCTATTCATAGTCACTCTTGTGGCTGTAAGTCCCAAGAAGAATAATTCTGTCATCACAGAAGATTCTGCTGGTGGTTCCTAGTGGAATCCTCCTGCAGTGTACAATTAAGATGACATTTTACTTACCAGTTCATGTCCTTTCCTTGAGTCCTGCTAGACCAGTCCAGACAAGTGACTTGTGTTCCACTATCTGCAGATTGATGGAGACAAAGAACCAATAAAAAGCCCAGGTTTCAATGACATCACTTCCATGCCTCTATTCGCCTCGGCCAGCAGAGGTCCCTTCAGTATTCATTCCAAAGCATATGGGAGAAACATGGTAAGTCTCACACAACGTTAACGTGGACAACAATGAGTAACAAAACAGTAGAGAACAATGCACAGGAAAGCATAAACAGAAGACTGAGTAGAAGATGAACCTGCAGAGCCAAGTATAAAATTATAACGGACCCAAAAGGTACTGCAGCAGAACAGAGCAATATAGCTCCAGAGGCTGGCCCTGAACTGGTCTAGCAAGACTCAAGGAAAGGACACTAACTGGTAAGTAAAATGCCACTTTCCATATCATTCTGCTTGACCAGTCCAGACAAATGGGATGTACCAAAGCTACAACTCCACTGGGCGGGAAGAAGAGAGAGCAGTTTGCAAAACCTTTCAGTCAAAGGCTTTGTCCACCCGTGTGGACATCCAAGAGTTAATGCTTGACAAAAGTGGAAAGTGATGCCCATGTTGCTGCCTGACAAATATCCGCAGGGACCAGCAAGCTCTGCTGAGGACGTTTGTGCCCAGGCAGAAAGAGTGCGCAAACCCTTCGGAATCTGCCGGTTCCACAACAGATACGCTAAAACAATGGCCTCCTTAATCCAGTGCCCCAAAGTCGACAGCCACTACCTCACCCTTATGCAGGCTGGCGAATAGCACAAAAAGATGTTTGGACTTATGAAGAATTCATAACCTCCTAGAACTGGAGAAGCACTCTCTGGACATCCAGAAGGCGGAGATCCTTCTCCTTTTCCTGGCACTACTCCTTAGAGAAGGAGGGCAGGCAAACCACCTGATTCATGTGAAAGAGAGAAAGCACCTTAGGTAAGAAGGAAGACACAGGCCAAACAAATGTCCTCCTTTGAAAAAAAGACAGAAAAGGATCTTGGCAAGAAGAGCCTGCAGCTCGGAAATCCGCCTTGCGGAGCAAGCCACAACCAAGACGACTGTCTTAGCGTCAAATCCTCTAAAGTAGCGCATGTCAATGGCTCAAAGGGTGCCATCATCAGGGCCCTGAACAGCAGACCCAGATCCCAGGAAGGGATCACAGATCGGAGGGGAGGACGCAGACGCCTAACCCCCTGGAGAAAGCATAAGATGTCCAGAAGCAAGACTAAAGACTTACCAGCCACTGGACCTCAGAAACAGGCCAGAGCTGCTACCTGAACTTGCAGGAAGCTAAAGGAAAGGACCATTTCCAGTCTATCCTGTAGAACGGCCAGTAGAGATGGCACCTTGGCCACCTTAGGAGCCAAATGCTAAGCACCACACCATCGCTCAAAGCGGCACAGATCTGCAAGTATGCTAGCATGGTAAACCTCCGCCGGGTTCCAAGCAAAGTGGGAGACCACAGCCAGAGAGTAACCTTTATGTGCTGTTTCCTTTCAAGAGCCAATCTATAAGCGAGAAGGGGACCTGGCCCTCAGCCCCGAGATGGAAGCAACTGAAGAGGAGACACCTGCAGGAGCTGCATTTGATCTCCAAACAACGCTCTCCTTGGCCAATCCGATGCCACCAGAACAATTCTGCCTGAGTGGCACTCTATACACCGAATCACACACCCCATCAGGGACCATAGAGGAAACACGTACAGCAGATGCTGACTTGGCTAAAGCTGGGTCAAGGCATCAATGCCCTCGGACCCCGTCTTCATGTGGCAAATGAAGAAGTGTCAAGCTCTGGCAGTGGAGCAGGTCTCCATCAGATCCATTTTGGGGAGACTTCAGCGGCGCAGAATCAACTGCAGCACCTCCTGACTCATGTCCCATTCTCCAGGATCTAGTGAGTGATTGGTGAGGAACTCTACTTCCACACTGTCCACCCCCGCAATGTGCTGAGCCGACAAGACCAGGAGGTTCTCCTCAACCCAGGCAAACAGGAAAGCCATCTCAAGATCTACCCTGGCACTCCTGTGTTGCTTGGCCGATTGACATAAGTGCATTGTCTGAAAACACTTGAACCGCCCAGCTCTTGATCAGGGGCTGAAAATGCAAAAAAGAGTCAACCTGATGGCCCTGAGCTCGAGGCAATTGATGGACCGCACCGTTTCCCTGTGATTCCAACAACCCTGGGTCGTTCAGTCTTAGCAATGGGCTCCCCAGCATGACAGAGTGGTATCTGTTGTCAGGAGGATCCAGGAGAAATCCCACAAGCACGCCTTGTGGCCTTGGGCAAGTCACTTAACCCTCCATTGCCTCAGAAAAATCCAAGTTATCAATGTCCCTGTTTAATATGCATCACCAAGTTTAAATTACAATGTAACCGCTTTGACTGAAATGATAAAGCAGGATAAAAAAACCTGTTAAATAAAATAAATAAATAAATCATTCAGCAGCATGCACTTCCTCAGATGACAGGGCTGCTGCCACTAGCACAGGCTGGACTTCACCATCAATGGGAGCGAAAGCCTGTGCTTCAACTCCTGAGAACTCAGGGACCACCAAGTCAGCAAGGACCGCTGGAGCGGTCTCATATGAGCATGTGCCCACAGCACCATCTCTATGATCACCGCCATCAATCTGAGCAGCTCAAGACAATCCCAGACTCTGGGAACCTGCTGCACACAGAACAGCGCCAGGAAATCCAACAGCCTTTTTTTTTTTTTAAACTTTCTCCTCTGGAAGGAAAACTCTGCACACTCGAATGTGAAAATGTTCTCTCAGAAACTTCAGGGACAGGGGAGGCGGCAAATGGCTCTTTCCCCAATTCATCAGCCAGCCAAGGCTTTCCAAAAAGGACACCACTCAGAATGCTACCCAAGACGCTTCTGAAAGGAAATAGGCCCAATGAGCCAGTCGTCCAGATATGGACACAGATCCCTCGGCATCGCAGCAGCCACCATCTTAACCTTTGAGAACATCCTTGGAGCGATGGATAGCCCGAAACAGAGGACGGGAACAGAGTGAAAACGGAGGACGGGAACAGAGTGAAAACGGAGGATGGCAAATAGAGAGTTAAAACCAAGTATGACAAAAATGCAGATACTGGATTGGGATATGAAAATACGTGTCTGCCAGATTAAGAGAAGGCAAGAACTCCCCTCAGCACACTGCTTGAATCATGGAGCAGGAAGTACAGGATACGCAAGTGCTCGTTGACCCCAGAATGGGTTGGAAGGAACAGTCCTTTTTTGGTACCACAAAAATAGATGGAGTTTCTGCCCTTGCTCTGCTTGTCTGGGGGGATGAGCATCACTGCCTTTAGGTGCAGCAACTTGTCCAAAGTGGTCTGCACAGCGGCACTTGATCACAGACCCACAAGGGAAAATAGAAACATAGAAAAATGACGACGGAAAAAGACCACATGACCTATCTAATCTGTCCTTCCATATCAACTACAACAGTCCCCTTTTTACCTTTTGAGATCCTCTGTGTTTGTCCTATGCTTTTTTGAATTCAGATACTGTCGTCCTCTCTACCACCTCCACTGGGAGACTATTCCACAGATCCACCACTCTTTCTGTACAGAAATATTTCCGCATATTACTCCTGAATCTACCCCCTTTCACCCTCATCCCATGTCCTCTCGTAGCAGAACTTGCTTTCAATCAAAAGAGGCTCTCCCCCTGTGCATTTATGCCACAGAGGTATTTAAACATCTCAATCATATCACCTCTATTCCACCTTTTCTCTAAGGTGTACATATTAAGATCCTTAGGTCTGTCCTCATATGCTTTATAATGAACACTACTAACAATTTTAGTAGCCACCCTCTGTACTGACTCCATCCTGTTTATATCCTTTTGAAGGTGCGGTCTCCAGAATTGCACACAATACTCCAAATGAGGTCGCACCAAAGACTTATACAGAGGCACTATCATCTCCTTTCTTCTGCTGGCCATTCCTCTCCCTATGCACCCAATGATGAAAGTATTCAGAATTGGCTTTTGTCCAATTCCAGGACAAAGCAGAACTGAATGGTGTCTAGCACCCAGCGATCCTTGGTAACCCAGATCCATTCCTGAAGGAAAAGGAGAAGCCTGCCTCCAACCAGAGGAACAAGGGAATGGGCCCCCAAATCTTCATTGCATAGCCTGGGAGGGTCCACTTCTGGAGGGGACAGAATCCCTGGGCCCACGGGGCCCACAAAAGAACTGAGAGTGAGCTCGAAGTGCAGAAGCAGAGGAGAAGAAAGGCTTTCCAGGTCAGTAATGACAGTCCTGAGATCCCAAGAAGTCCTGCCATCGCGCCTGCGGTGAATAAGAACATAAGAACATAAGAAATGCCATACTGGGTCAGACCGAGGTCCATCAAGCCCAGTATCCTGTTTCCAACAGTGGCCAATCTAGGTCATACGTACCTAGCAGTTTCCCCAAAAGACACAGGTTCTGCAGTGCTTGTACTAGGCCAAGCATTGATATCCTGGGTCCCTTTTTAATAGTGGTTTATGGACCTTTCCTCCAGGAACTTGTCCAAACCTTTTTTAAACCCAGCTATACTAACAGCCCTTACTACATCCTCCGGTAACAGATTCCAGAGTTTGATTACACGTTGAGAGAAGAAATATTTTCTCCTATTTGTCTTAAATAGTTTACCCTGTAGCTTCATTACATGCCCCCTAGTCCTTCTATATTCTGATAGCGTAAACAATTTATCCATGTTTATCCGTTCCACTCCATTCATTAATTTATACACCTCTATCATATCTCCCCTCAGCCGCCTCTTTTCTAGGTTAAAGAGCCCTAACCTTTTTAGCCTCTCTTCATAGGAGTAGCCTTCCATCCCCTTCACCAATTTGGTGGCTCTTCTCTGTACTTTTTCTAATAACTCTATGTCCTTTTTAAGATACGGTGACCAGAATTGCACACAATATTCAAGGTGCGGTCGTACCATGGAGCGATACAGAGGCATTATAATATCCTTTGTTTTATTCTCCATCCCTTTCCTTATGATACCTAGCATTCTATTTGCTTTTTTGGCCGCCGCTGCACACTGGGCGGAGGGTTTTAACATGTTATCCACGATGACTCCTAAATCTTTTTCCTGGGTGGTGGTTTCTAATGTGGAGCCTTGCATCTTGTAACTATAGTGTGGGTTGTTCTTTCCTAGGTGCATAACTTTGCACTTGTCCACATTAAATTTCATCTGCCATTTGGATGCCCAGTCTTCCAATTTATCCAGATCCTCCTGCAGTTTTCCACAATCCTCTTGGGTTTTAACAACTTTAAACAGTTTTGTGTCATCTGCAAATTTGATTACCTCACTAGTTATTCCCTTTTCCAGGTCATTTATGAATATGTCAAAAAGTAGCGGACCCAGTACAGATCCCTGGGGTACTCCACTATTCACCTTTTTCCATTGGGAATATTGGCCATTTAGCCCTACCCTCTGCTTTCTATCTTTTAACCAGTTCCCGATCCACAATAGTACACTGCCTCCTATCCCATGACTTTTTAGCTTCGCCAAAAGTCTCTGATGGGGGACCTTGTCAAAAGCTTTCTGAAAGTCCAGATACACTATATCAACCGACTCACCTTTGTCTACCTGTTTATGCACACCTTCAAAAAAACAGATCAGATTAGTAAGACAAGATCTTCCTTGTCTAAAGCCATGTTGGCTGTCTCCCATTAGGCCATGACTATCTACATGCTGTGTAATTTTGTTCTTTATGATGGCTTCTACCATTTTCCCTGGTACTGACGTCAGGCTCACCGGTCTGTAATTTCCCGGGTCACCCCTGGAACCCTTTTTAAAAATTGGTGTTACGTTGGCGACCCTCCAATCTTCAGGTATTACAGATGATTTTAATGAAAGTTCACAGATTACCAATAACAGGTCTGCAATCTCATATTTCAGTTCTTTCAACACTCTGGGATGTATACCATCCGGTCCAGGTGATTTGCTACTATTCAGTTTATCAAATAGTTGTAATATATCTTCCCGGTGTAGCGATATTTCTCTCAATTCCTCTGCAGTATCACCTTTAAATACCACTTCAGTCTTGGGTAACACCCCTACATCTTCCTCAGTAAAGACCGAAGCAAAGAATTCATTCAGTCTCTCTGCTATAGCCTTGTCTCCTCTTACTGCCCCTTTTACCCCTCTATCATCTAATGGTCCAATTGACTCTCTCACAGGCCTTTTGCTACGAATGTACTTGAAAAAGTCTTTATTTCGTGTTTTTGCTTCCGTAGCAAGTTTCTTCTCAAATTCCCGCTTTGCCTGCCTTATCAATGCTTTGCATTTAACTTGCCAGTGCTTGTGCTGTTTCCAGTTTTCATCATTTGGCTCTTTTTTCCATTTTCTGAAGGTTGCTCTTTTGGCAGCAACAGCCTCTCTGACCTCACCTTTAAACCATGCTGGCAGTTTTTTGGACTTTCTTCCACTTTTCTTAATGCGTGGAATACAGCTGGTCTGGGCTTCGAGGATAGTATTTTTAAATAACACCCAAGCTTGCTGTAAGTCTTTAACCTTTGGAACCGCTCCTTTTAGTTTTTTCCGAACTATATTCCTCATTCTATCATAGTCACCCTTTTGAAAGTTAAAAGGTAGTACTGTGGATTCCTTTACTATCTGTCCTCCACTGATTAAATCAAACATGTTCATACTATGATCACTATTGCCAAGTGGTCCCAACACCCTTATTTCTTGCACCAGATCTGGCGTTCCACTAAGGACTAGGTCCAGTATGGCTTCCCCTCTGGTCGGTTCATGAACCAGCTGCTCCAAGAAGCAGTCATTTATTTCATCTAGAAACTTTATCTCTTTAGCTTGTCCTGCTGTGACACTGTCCCAGTCGATACCGGGGTAATTGAAATCACCCATTATTACTACTCTGTTGTGGCTTTTGTTAGCTTCCTTGATTTCTTTGAGCATTTCATCATCCATTTGGGCGGAGGCTGATGAGAACAGGGCGGAGGCTGATGAGAACAGGGCTCAAGCCCACTTCACAGGTACCTTGTACCTGTTTTCCAGATGGCAGTAAGACTGTCTTGCCCAGGTCTTTCACCAGCTTCTCCAAATTGGCTCCAAACAGAAGCTTCCCTTTAAAGGCCAGCTGGGCTAACCAGGCTTTGGAGGCATTGTCTGCCGCCCAGTGCTGGAGCCAGATCCATCTCCGTGACAGGGTACTGTCCCTGGATGCCAAACATACTAGGTCATACATGACATCAGAAAGGAAGGCCGCAGCCGACAACAAAAGAGGGGCAGTATCATCCAGTGGAAGAGACTGTATCCACTGAAACAGGGTTCAAGAAGTCAGGCTCACACATATTGACAACTGAAAGATAGCCATTGCTGCAGTGAACTGGCTCCTGAACAAGGCATCCGCTTTTCGGTCCAGGGGATCCTTTAAGGCTGAACCACCTTCCACAGGGATGATGGTCTGCTTAGTTACCACCATGACCTGCACATCCAACTTAAGAAATCAAACCACACCACGAGTGAATCCCACTCTGACTGGATTATATCCTTTATCACCTCCAGGAATGGAAAGACAGTAGTGGATTTCCACACCCCTTGCAGAATCAGGTGCACCTTTGGCTTCTGCTCCATCCCTGGAACATTTACCAAGTTCAAGGCAGATGAAACCCTTCAATCAATGCCGCCAGCTCCTCCTTCTGGAATAGGCATATCACATTGGCCTTATCACAGTCCTCTGAAGGTGAGAGCACTTTCTCATCCACATCAGAGCCCAGCACTGACACATCTGAATCCAAGTCACAGTCCAAATCTCGAACCGTCCAAGATAACCCCCCTTGCCGGGTACACTTAGCCAAAGGCAGTCGAACAGGGCTTGTGCTCTCAGCCTGTCCCCCATGAAACTGCGTCCGGCGGCACAAGAGGCCGCCAGGTCTGAATTTGAATGCCAGAAGGACCAGACCTGCTGTAAAAAGGAAAAAAATTCTGTAGAGGACAATCCAGAGTCCAGAAGCTCAACTCTCAGAAAAGACTCTGCAACACCAGGGGGTGTTGCCGCCGCAGAACCCCTAGAGAATGAGGAGTGGCTCACGACCCAGTCACCAGACTATCCGGTCAATTGGATATCCTTACCCACAGCGCCATTTGTCACCTCCTGCCCTGAGGCAAGCAAGGCCGGACTAACTGCATCTCCTGGCTGAAAGAGGGGGAGCAGGCCCTCCAGGGGTGACTCAAAAGCTGCCATACAAGAACAGTAGAGTCCAGAATCCGGTGATGAGGCCCCTCACTTGCCACAAGTCAAACGTTTCCTGGAAGAAGACAGAATTAAGACAAGCATCACATCAGCACGAGCTAAGGCTGTGGCGGCCCAACGGCATGCAGTAACCTCGTTTTTACTGTAGTTCACATTAGCATATTTACTGTGGCATGCGTTAATTGCGGTTTTTTAGAGCAATGCACGTTACTGGTGCTAGGGAAGGAATGCGCGTTGGAGCCATTTGGGTGGAATATGCGTTAGGACTACACGACCACCAGACGCACAAAACGTAAAAACACTACTAACGCATGCAGAAAATGGCAGGAAACCCCCATACCGCACCAACAGTCGCCAGCAGTCCACCTCAAATTGCAAAATCATGAACCCCCAACAAGGACAGTGACGAGGTCAAGCCTTGGTACTCACCCCTTCAAAGCCCTAGGCTAAAACTTGTGCTAGGCTCAATGTACTCCCCAGGAACTGTTTCTCTGGCTTTGCAGCACTGCGTTTAAGGTAGCTAGCAGTGCAGATCCCTCTGAAAGCCTTCTGCAGTCTTTCAGAAAGGTGGGGAGGGAAGGGGTGTTGAGGCAGCTGTACTCTTCCAGATCCTTCCAAATTCTGGCTCCTGAACAGGCTCTTATCCAGGGTAAGAGCACAGAGCTGAACTAATTTTCCCTCCTCCTATGGCTACTCAAAAGACAGCAGTCTAGTGGAGTCTCCCACGTCGCACTCCAGTGAGAGATCAACCCGCAGGCTGTAGTTCACGAGTGTTTTAAATCAATCTTTTCCTCTCAAATCTTCAGACTTTTCTTCAGAGAGGAAAAAATCCATCCACCATCTGCTGGAGACAAATAAATACTGAAGGGACCTCTGGTGGCTGAGACGAATAGAGGCATGGGAGTGATGTCATTGAAACCTGGGCTTTTCATTGGTTCTTTGTCGCTGTTAGGGGAACACAACCCACTTGTTTGGACTGGTCTAGCAGGGCGATATGGAATAGAGATTTTGGTGTTTAAGGGCCTCAATTTCAGAATATGTAACCCCTAGGGATAAGCAGCCAGAGGTCTTACCTTTAGGAAAAGTGTAAAAACTTGGTTATTTGATCTGAGAGGTGTTTAATGCTAGCTTAATTTGCAAGGGGAGGGAACAGGGCTTTATGCAATTTACTTTGAGATATTGTGTGTTTTAAATATATATTGCAATACCTCAATCATTATGGCGAGGCGTGCATATTCAACTGTGGAATATAAGATCTTCAAAAACCTCCCTCTCCTCACTGCTATAAATCTTCCCTACAACATAATGCTATCAACATCCTTTACTTAGGGACAGAGTTGCCAGAGTGACGTGCTACGTTTTATGCCACACATCACTTAGCATGGGGACCAAAAAGGTAACACATAGGTCTCAGACCACAAACGTTCTCCCCCATGTATGTGGTACATCCTAAATGTTTCTTTTCTAATACTATACAGCACACCATATGGCTTTTCCCCCCCTATAGTGGCCTCCTCCTTGCCACTCACATACACTGGCCATCTTAGTGGAATAATCTTGAAATTTCTGGACAATGTCTGCTCCAGTCTCAGACAGAGACCTCTGTACTTCTTTTAAAGCCATCTAAAAGCCCTCACAGTGACTGTCCTTAGCAATTTTCTTTGGAAGGATATGTTGACCCAATCAGTGTATTGGTGATTTCAAATTGTTTCTTCTCCACTAGGGGTCACCCAGCTACAGGCTGCAGATTTGTCTTCCTTAGCCTGCTTGGTGTTTCCCAGGCTGATCTGCTTCTGGCCAGTGCTACTGCAACAGTCCTTTCTGCCCCTCACCTTGAGACCCACCATCTCTCTCCCTCTCCTCTCCCCAAGTCCTTCAACTTGTCTTCATCTCCGGTGGTCATGCCAGTGGCAGAGATTTACAAACACTACCTCTCACTGGCCTCAGAGCCTTTCTTCTGCCACGTCTCACCCCTTGTGAAGGCAGAACATTGCAGAAGTAAGGCTCTGGGGATCAGCGAGAGGTAGCATTTGTAAATCCCTTCCCACAACTACTGAAGTAAAAAGCAAGCTGAAGGACCACAGAAGTGGAGGGGGAGGGCAGGGGGGAGGTGGGAGAGAGAGATGCTGGACCCACAAGGAAAGAAGGAAAGGCAGAGAGGGAGATATGCTATCCTTTATGCCAGGGGTCCCAAGCATTGCCCTACAGCATCTTGTGCTTCATGGGGCTGTCGGACAAGAGGAAGGAAGAGTTATTCAGTGATCTGAAAGGTTCAATGTGGCCCTCAGTCCAAAAGGTTTGGAGATCCCTGTTCTTTACATTGATGGACATTGCAGTGCTGTACAGGCTATCCAAACAGAATGAAATCTTCTTATCAGTTCCCTCATCTGTACATTTGAATAACTAACCTAGGCATGTTCTGGAAGTTCCACTTTACACATGTTTAGACCCCTGATTCAAATTCACTTCCTAGGTCAGAAGAAATTTAATTCTTCATAAAGGAGGATTTGAATCAGTTCAACTACTGAGAGTGGATACAGATGGGTTACAGCTTATAAGACTTGTTAAAGTAATTTTTTGGAACTGGAGCTAATTTGGATTTGCTATGACAGAGGGTGGGAAAGACTTACACAATTTTTTGTTTTTGATTTTTTTCATAATCACTTTTTGAATATTCCTATAATTTTTCACATTAAACATGTACAGCATATTGTGCTCCTACTTTAATGAATTTTAAAATGTATTTGTTTAAGACAGAAGAATGTGAATTGTACAAAGATGTGAAAACTTTCATACACTATAATCATTACTTTCTCTTGAGATGCATACGTACATTTCATAAAGGCAATGCAGCATGAGTTTGATTTCAGTAATCAGCAAGTCAACATCATCATCATTTTCTATTTTTTTCACAACCACATTGTTCAAAAGCTACAAAAGCTTTCTACAATCTTACGTACATTCACTGTTCTAATTTTCTGTAGGCTGTGTGCGCATAAAATATCAGCTGTGCAGTATATAGTATTTCTTTTAATGTAAAAAATGATACCAGAAGACAAATTATTTGAGATAAAGCAGCTTACTTAAGTAAAATCTGACTGCAAAAAAAACATACTTAATACATCAATAAGTTATGAGTAGGGTTTGTTACACAAAGGGGTTTCTGATAATAGCAGCTCATGTAAGGATCTATAAACTGAATCATGGTGCATGCTGTTTTATGTCTGCTGATAGCAGCAGATTAGGCAATCAAGGACCAGAAAAGAAAGACCTTTTAAAGATGAACCTTCAAAGCTTTCTCTGTATGACCGCCAATTCTCCTTCAACAGCTTAAGCGCATTTTGTCTGCAATGTATGCAGAACAGGTGGGGTTCAAACATAAGTTCAGAAACTTTGTTTCCAGTGGTGTGGCTCTGAACACTGCTACCTGGAGGGGTTTTTTTGGGGAGGGGGGAGAAAGGGAGGGGAAGGCATCTTTCAAAAGAGAAAGTTTCTAGAGAGAAGAGTAGTATGCAATAAAATACCAGCCATTAATATTATAGTCAGATCTCAGAAGAACAAATCAGTTGCCATATTTAATGTTAGCTTCTGCTAGAAATTAAAGGACTTCTACATCTTTTTTTTTTAAGTTTGTTATGAAAATCTTAACATGAAAGGAAAATGGCCTACATCAACAATCACTTGTAACTGAAAGCTCACCTTTGTCGTACATCATAGACTTCATTCCGAAATTCATTTACAATAATCTGGGGTCTGTGCGTGGATGGAAAAAACTTCATCATAAGAAACTGAAGCATTCTTTCATCTTTATGGTTATCACAACAAAATGCATGAAGCAGACCTTTTAAACAACATTCCACAGCCAGAGCAAGCTGTGTGTCTCTGAGGCGAATGCAGGCTCCTAAAGTGCATACAAAATGAAGTCTGAATTGAATATATATCCCTGCATAACATACATTTTACAGTAGATAATGTACTACCTGAGATCAGGTAAACCTCAAATAGTTTTCAGCTGTAGGGTTTGCCACGATAAAGCAAAACTACATAGGTAGTTTGCTTTGATTATTGCCTAAGAAAAGAACCCATACAGATCACACCTGCTTTTGTAGTGTAGGGACTAATTTTAATTTTTTTAAGGCAAAAGTAAGCCCCTGACCTAACCCAACCCAGAGAATGCACCATAAAGCTTGCACATACAACTTTTACCTGCATACGGTGCAGGCAATAACAAAAAGACTATTTCTGCAGGTAAAGCGTAGTTACTCACCTGTAACAGGTGATCTCCGGGAACAGCAGTAATTTAGTCTTCACATATGGGTATCGTCAGCACAGACAGAGCCTGCGCGGGAACGCTCCCCAGCGTCCAATAGGAACGCTTTTGGGAGCAACCCTCAGTACATGCGCGCTGCCTTTCCACCTTTCCAACTGTCCCTCTTCAGTTAAGTTTGTAGCTGAGTGAAAGGATTGAGGGAGAAAGGAAAGAGACAGAGAGATAGAGAGACAACTCCCAGGGGAGGTGGGTGGGTTGTGAAAACTAAATTCCTGCTGTTCCCGGAGATCACCTGTTACAGGTGAGTAACTATGCTATCTCCAGGAACAAGCAGGAATGTAGTCTTCACATATGGGGACTCCCTAGCTGAAGATGCCAGGGAGATCGCCCCAGGAAGCTGCCACCTATAGAAAGGTGGGCCATGCTTCCTCCCATGGATCTCTGGCATCCCACCTGGGTTGGTGGGTAGGAGATGAATTAGGTCTGAAAGAGATTTTGAAGAACAGCTTGGCCAAAGAAGGCATCCCGATGGGAGGCTTTATCTAGGCAGCAGTGGGCTGTAAAGGTGTGTACCGAAACCAAGGTGGCTGCTCGACAAATGTTATCAATAGACACAGAGTGAAGGTTAGCCATAGAGGCTGCCATGGCTCTCACATTATGAGCTGTGACATGGCCAGGAAGAGGAAGACTCTTACTCTCATAAGCAAAGGATATGCATTGTGCAATCCATTTGGATAGAGTTCTCTTGGAGACTGGAAGTCCCAAATGACTAGAATCAAAAGCAATAAAAAGTTGAGAAGACTTTCTATGTTGCTGTGTTCTTTGTAGGTAAAAAGCCAAGGCTCTTTTACAATCCAAAGCATGAAGGTTCCTTTCTGCATTAGAGGCATGAGGCCTCGGAAAGAATACAGGAAGATAAATTGATTGATTTAAATGAAAAGATGAAACCATCTTTGGCATAAAGTGTAGATGAGTTCTGAGAACAACCTTATCATGGTGAAACCTAGTATAAGAAGGATCAGCCACTAAAGCTTGCAATTCACTAATGAGATGTGCAGAGGTGATTGAAATTAGGAAGATGACCTTCCAGGACAAGAGCTTTAGGGTTTGTAGTGGCTAAAGGTTCAAAAGACGGTTTCATAAGCTGACTGAGAACTAGGTTTAAATCCCATGCTACCGGTGGTGGCTTGATGGGAGGCTTTGTTAATAGAAGACAACTCATAAATCTTGCTATGAGTGGATGAGAGGAAATTGGTTGTCCATTTAGAGGCTTATAGGAAGCTGCAATTGCACTAAGATGGACTCTTACAATTAGTCTTTAGAACAGTATTTGATAAATGAAGTAAATACTCTAGTATCGATTCCAAAGGTATCATAAGGGGGTTTAACCCCTTCTGTGAACACCATATAGTAAAACGATTCCACTTGAAGGCGTAAGAGCGTCTTGTGGAAGGTTTTCTAGAATCCTGAAGGACATCCTTTACCTGTTGGGAAAGGTTAACATCCTGCAGGTCTAGGTTTTCAACAATCAGGCCCTGAGATGCAGGGACTAGGGATTCGGGTACCATAGCATCCCGTTCTCTTGGGAGAGAAGGTCTGGAGCACACCCTAACTCTAGAGGTGCAGCTTGAAAGAGATATAGAAGCAGGGGCTACCACGTCTGTCGTGGGCACCATGGCGCTATGAGGATCATACGACCTCTGTCTCTCTGAAGCTTGAAGAGTGTTCTGGGGATGAGGGGAATGGGTGGGAAGGCATAGTCCTGACCCCAGTGAAGGAGGAAGGCGTCCATTGCCTGGCAATTGTGAGCCAGAATTCTGGAACAGAACAACTGGGGAAGTTTGGCATTCAGTGGACTTGAAAAGAGGTCTTTGTCTGGGGTTCACCAGATGTGAAATATCTTTATCACCTGGTCTAGGTGTAGAAACCATTCATGAGGCAGCAATACTCTGTTGAGTTTGTCTGCCCAAAGGGTTTTAATGCCTGGAAGATATACCACGAGGTGGTGAATTTGATGCTCTCTGGCGAAGGCCCCTAGTCGTAAAGCTCAGTTGCATAACGACAGAGAGCCTGTTCTGCCCTGCTTGTTCATGTAGAACATGGCTACTTGATTGTCCATTTGGACTAGGACTGTCTTGTAGCTGAGCTGGGCATGGAATACTCGAAGAGCAAGATAGATAGCTCTGAGTTTGAGGTTTATGTGAAGTCAAGCCTCCTGTGGAGTCCAGGTACCCTGGATGGTGAGATGGTGCAGGTGTGCTCCCCATCCCACCCTGTGATGCATCTGTTGTTAGGGTGGCCTGGAATGGGGGTTGTTGGAAAGGAGACCCCACTAAAAGATTCTCCAGTGATTACCACCATTGCAGGGACAAGATCAGTGGTGAGTTTGATATCTTGCCCGACAGACGTCCTGTGGCCTGTGTCCACTGTGTGGATAGGGTCCACTGGGCTGCTCGAAGTGGAGGCGAGCATAGGGAACTACATGAACTGTGGATGCCATATGACCCAGTAATTGCAGCAGATCTCGAGCAGTTAGGGAGGACATTTTTGCTGCTTGAGAAGCTAGTTGCGCTATGTGAAGACAGCGGGGCTGTGGGAGGAAAACCCTTGACTGTCTGGTATCTAAACAAGCTCCTATGAACTCCAGGGTCTGAGAAGGAACAAGTTGGAATTTTGGGAAGTTTATGACCAATCCCAAGTATTGGAGAATTTGCATTGTGCGAGACAGTGCAGAGCTGGCTTCTGGAATCGTGGGGGCTCGAATGAGCCAGTTGTCCAAGTAAGGGAAGACGAATATCCCTAGGGTTCGCAGGAATGCAGCTACTACTGCCATGCATTTCATGAATACTCTTTGGTGCCGAAGCCAGACCAAAAGGAAGAACCCTGTATTGGAGGTGTTTTCCTTTGAAAAGGAATTGTAAGAATTTCCTGTGATCTGGATGGATCAGAATATGAGTATATGCATCCTTTAGCTCTAGAGAGCAAAGCCAATCCTGACTTCAAAGGTATGGCAGAAGAGTTCCCAGAGAAATCATTTTGAACTTTTCTCAGAACAGATATTTGTTCAATTCTCTGAGGTCCAGAATGGGTCTGTGTCCTCCTGTTTTCTTTGGAATTAGAAAATAGGAGGAGTAGAACCCTGTACCCTGTTGGGGAATGGGTACTTCCTCTACTGCTTCCTGAGCAAGGAGTGTTGAGACCTCTTGATCCAGTAGACTGTCTGGAGAGGTTTGGGAATTGAACTGTCTTACGATTGTTGGAGGGGGCATGCTGTGAAAATTAAGCTTGCACCCCTCCCCTACAATGGACAGAGTCCAATTTTCTGCTGTTATCTGGTGCCATCTGTTGACAAAATGACACAACCTGCCTGGAATGCTTAGGTGTTTTGGACCCTTCAGAGGCAGGAATGCTAAGCTCTCTAGGAAGAAGTCAAAGCCCTTGAGGGGGCTGAGCCTGTGGAGCTGGTTGAGCTCTCGGGCCTTTTGGCTTCTTTTGTTGTCTGGATTGTTGCTGTTGTCCCTTTTGGGCAACCTGACTCTGAGCTTGCCCTTGCTGGGTATAGGATGGATAAAACGTCCTCTTTTTGCTGAAAAAGGGTTTCTTATAAGGTTTCTTTTTGGTTGGAGTGGCTGTAGATTTTGACAATCTGTCTAAAGTGAGATTGTCAGTATCTATCTCATTAGCCTTTTCCTGCCAATTCTTGCCAGAGGTTTTCTCCTGTGCAAGGAATGTTTCCCAATCTGTCCTGTACCCAAGTCTCCAAGTCTGATGCCTGAAGCCAGGCAATCCGACGTGCACCAATGGCAATAGCAGAAGTTCTGCTGATGCATTCAAAGCAGTCAAAGGCTGCACGATTTACAAACTTGGAAACGTCTTGAGCATGCTTGACAAGAGTAAGGAAGTCTTGTCGTTTGTCATCAGGGAAGAGGGGGCACATAAGCTCCAAGTCTCCTGTGACCACTTTGAGGAACATTCCCATATATAAAATATATGAGCTGATCCTAACTGAAAGCATGGAAGCCTGAAATGTTCGACGCCCAAAGGCATCAAGAGTCCTGCATTCACGACCTGGAGGATTGAATGCATGTCTTTTTGCACTTTTCATCCTACGCACTGCTGATTCCACTACCATTGAATGGTGTGAAAGCTGAGTCCTTTGAAAACCAGGACATGGTGGAACTCAATACATGGTATCGAATCTCCTAGAATGAGGAGACGTGGTTAGAGGTGTTTCCCACAATCTGAGCATCAAATCATGAAGAATTTCATGACTTGGCAGGGTAGCTGCCTCTTTGGGAGCCTTAAGGTATTGGAGTATTTCCAATTCCTTTGCTCTAGGTTCTTTTTCATGAGCTACCGTGACTGATAGGCCTCGGGCCACATCATGAATAAAATCCTGAAAAGACATGTCCTCCGAAGGAGACATTCTGCGTTGAGAAGAGTCGTCTTCCGGAAGAAGTACTCTGGTACCGACCGAGTTATCAGAGTCATCGGAATCGGAAGACTCGAAGCATCTCTGATCCCGATGTTCATGCAAAGCACGGTATCGGTATCGATTGAAGTCAGCAAAGAGTTGGTCCGGTACCAATCTGTCGATGCCCTAAAAAGTCAGCATGGGCAGAATTCCCACCGGAGTCGGCACCGCTGGTGCTGGTACTGGCATCGGTATCGGTGCCCGTTGAACCGTCAGTAGCGGTGTCAACGGTACTGAAGCTGTAAGAAGAGCTGCAAGACTGCGTTCGATAGCGAGGAATCTCTGGTCTATTGACGCTGCCGATGCCTGGGTGTCAGTACCGGTAGAAGTGGCCAGAACCCCTGAGCATGGCACCAGTAGTTCTGCCAAGGTCGAGGCCTGGAGAACATCCTGGACCACCGTTAGTGCTTTGGAGGCCGAAGCCTCCCACCGGGGCTGTTTTGCCGGTATAGTTTCCTCAAGGGCAATGCCAATGGCTTCTCGATGCTTGGAAGGAGATCTACCCTTTGAGGACCGGCTCTTATGCTTAGTTACCTGAGATCCATGGGAGGAAGACAAGGCTCTGGAAGACATTGATGCAATGGACATCGAAACTGAAGAAAAGAGGGTACTGAGCTTTGCAGCCCGGTTCTGTCTTCCTCTTTTAGTTATCCCCATACAAGAGGAACACTCCGATGGAGAATGGTCAGGGCCTAAATATTTGAGACACCAGTCATGGGTGTCGGTGACAGAAATGGTACCGCCACACTTAGTACATTTTTTGAAACCACTAGCTGGTTTTTCCATTTTGCAGGAAAATGGGGCCTAATGCCCAAAATGGCACCTAGCACCAAAAAGAAAAAGTTTCTTTAGAGAAACACTTCAGAAGTATATATTTTTTTTTGTTGAAAAGAAGAAAAGAGAACCGGCGGTACCAGTAGGCGTAGAGCGGAGGCAGGCGCGACCACAAGAAAAACAGTTTAAATAAGAAATTTTCTGCGGTGACAGGGTATTGACCTGTCGGCTCCGCGGAAAACGAAGAACTGAAGAGGGACAGTTGGAAAGGCGGGAAGGCAGCGCGCATGTGCTGAGGGATGCTCTCAAAAGCATTCCTATTGGACGCTGGGGAGAGTTCCCGCGCAGGCTCCGTCAGTGCTGATACCCAAATGTGAAGACTACATTCCTGCTTGTTCCTGGAGATAATTGTTTTATCTGTGGAAAGAGCTTAATGGCTATGGTCTTTTCTCTATTATATACATTTAAAATTACAGGTGAGCTATCTGGTAAAGCAGACAATATTGTTTTAATTTTAGGCATGGCAGGGATTGCAATTCATTGCATTATCTGTAAAGTGCAGGGCTGAAAAAACACAGGCTAAACCTTAAACATCTCTTAAATGTTATTATTGTTCATCCAGCATTCCTCATTGTCATGGTAAAAATTGACCATGCTAATCTGGGGCTTGGACATGCATTTTCTTCAGAAGGATGTCCATGTAGATTCCACATCAAATATCATCACACACAGCGTTGTCCATTAACCCCAGACATCACTCTGCTATAGCTATTTCCCTAGGTGAATACTTTCCCCAGCCCTAGGTCTGTGGCAGACAAAACAGGTTTTCCTTCAGAACCCGCCTATACTTTGTACCATCCATATTTCACTCAGTCTTTACAAGTCTCCCTGTACCTGCTGCTAAATGCCACATACAAATATTTAATGTCATTAGGATGAAGGACAGAATGAATGGGATAGCACAGAAAGCGTAGTTACTCACCTGTAACAGGTGTTCTCCAGGGACAGCAGGAATCAGTCCTCACTTATGGGTGACATCGACACCGACGGAGCCCGAGCGGAGCAATTCCCCAGCTTTCAAAGAAAGCCTTTCGGATTCCTGCCACGCATGCTTGGTCCTCTTCCCGCCCATGGGTGCCATCTTGCTCAGTCAGGTCCCTTAGCTCAAGCCCTACCAAACAGATGGCAAGGGAAGGACAAAGATTCAGCAACTCATCAAGGGAGGCGGGAGGGTAGGGAGGAATGATTCCTGCTGTCCCCGGAGAACACCTGTTACAGGTGAGTAACTACGCTTTCTCCAGGAACAAGAAGGAAGTCAGTCCTCACTTATGGGACTCCCCAGCTACAGGCTACCAAACCTGTAACCAAAAAAAGACGTCTCCGCAAGGCCGTGAGCAGAAGCCGATGTCCGAAGGAGCCCGAGTCCTCGGATCCTTGAGGCGAAGCCCTCGGCATTCATGAAGAAGGGTCGGAGGGGTAGGAGTTCCTTATACCCCGAATAGATGGAGTACAGCCTGGCTGAAGGCACTGTCTCAGCAGGACTCCCTCTCCCGGCAGTAGTGAGCAGTGAAGGTATTTGTGGAAAACCAGGTTGCCAGATGTCCATCAGGGGCACAGAGCGCAGCAAGGCCACCGAAGCCGCTTTGGCCCAAACCCAGTGCACGGTGACTCGACGATCTAATGGGGCACCCGCCTTTGTATGAGCGAAAGTGATGCAGTCCGCCACCTAAACTGAGAGGGTGCGTTTGGTAACTGCCTGCCCTGGTCGATTGGGATCGTAGGCCACAAAGAGTCAGCCAGACTTGCGATGAGTCTGGGTGCGCTGCAAGTAGAAGGCGCCACTAGGAAGGCCACCTTCCAGGACAGATGCTGGAGCGAGCATGTCGCCATTGGCTTGAAGGGTGGATGGGTGAGCTGCGTGAGCACCACATTCAGGTCTCAATCTGTCGGGGAAGGTCGGATGGGCAGCTTGGAAAGTAAAAGACCCCACTTAAAGAGGGAGACAAACAGCTATCCAGAGAGCGGTTTACCCTCGATGGGGAGGTGGTTCGCCGAGATGGCGCTCAGGTGTACCCTGACAGAGTTCGACTTCAGACCTTCCTTCAAGAGCTGGAGGAGGTACTGAAGGATCCATTGAATGGGACATGAGAACGGGTCGATCTGGAGCCCTGAGCACCAGACTGAAAAGAGTCACCACTTGAAGGCGTAGGCCTGTTTAGTGGAGTCCTTGCTCGAGGTGAGGAGGACCCCTTCCGGAAGAGCCAGAGCAGCTAGGGAAATCCATTCAGCCACCAGGCCATGAAGGATAAGGAGGCTAGGTTCGGGTGCTGTACCTGCTCCTCCTCCTGTGTTAGCAGACCAGGGGCTCCGTTGACAGTCGGAGCAGAAGCAGGAACCAAGGCTACGAGGATCAGCGATGCCCAATCCCGATACGCCTTGAAAAGGGTTCTCTCAATGAGAGGGAAGAGAGGGAATGCATAGAGCAGGTTGGATGAGCAGTCCAGAAGGAATGCATCTGGACTCTCCCTGCTTGGGTGCGGTACCGAACCGGACCACAAAAGCGGGGAAGCTGAGCGTTCTGGGGGCTGGTGAAGAGATCTATCGCCGGCTTCCACCAGCGAAGAAACAGCCAGCCCGCCACCCCTGGGTCCAGCCACCATTCATGGGGGCAAAGGATCCTGGCTGAGCCTGTCCGCCAGGACATTCTCCTAACCCGGAAGGTAGGTCGTCTTGAGGGACATCTTCCGTCAGATGGCAAAGGAGCAGAAATGGACCGCTTCCTAACAGAGGGAGCAGGACTCGGTGCCTCCCTCCTTGCTGACATAGAACATTGCCACGCGGTTGTCTGTCTGCACGAGTACCGACTTTCCCCTTGAGGTGGCCCTCGAAGGCTTTCAGGGCCCACTAAATCACCCGGAGTTCGAGCAAGTTTATCTACTGCTGAGACTCCTTGGGCAACCACTGCCCCTGCGTGCACAGCAGCCCGCAGTGGGGTCTCCAACTTAACAGGGAAGCATCTGTAGTCAGCACCGCATTGTGCTGTGGGGCCTGTAAGGGCAACCCCCGGTGGAGGTTATGGAGATTCTGCCACCAGCTCAGGGACAAGCGAAGGTCGGGAAGGACCTTGACAGGATCCCTGAGGTGGCCGATGGACGGGCTCCATTGGGCACTGAGGCACCATTGAGCTATCCGCATGTGCAGACGGGCATGGGGGACAACATGTATGGTAGAGCCATGTGGCCCAGGAGGCGCAGTATCATCCAAGCTGTGACCCGAAGAATTTTTTGGACCTGAGCCGCCAGGGCTTGGAGACGGTTAGTGTGATCCGCTGGTAAGAATGCGGTCGCCCGCTGAGTATCGAGGCATACCCCGATAAACTTGAGTGCCTGCACTGGCTCGAGGTGAGACTTGGGGTAGTTGACCAAGAACCCCAAGCCTTCCAACAGAAGGATTGAACGCGACGTTGCTCGCTGGGTTTCCTCAACCGAGAATCCTGTGACGAGCCAGTCGTTGAGGTAGGGAAAGACCGGCATGCCCTGGTGCCTGAGACGGGTGGCCACCATGGAGAGGCATTTCGTGAAGACTTGTGGGGCAGACACAAGACCGAAGGGGAGCACCCTGCACTGGAAGTGCTCTCCCCGCACCCTGAAGCAAAGGTACTGCCTGTGCTGGGGGTGGATTAAGATGTGGGCATAAGCGTCCTTTAGAGCCAAGGAGCATAGCCAGTCACCCTGCCAGAGGAAGGGCAGCAGAACGCCATCTTGAACTTCTCCCGCACCAAGAACTTGTTCAAGTTTCGGAGGTCGAGGATGGGTCGCAGACCCCCCCGTCTTCTTGGAAACAAGGAAGTATCGGGAATAGAAGCCCCGACCTCAAAGGTGCGGAGGGACCTTCTCGAATGCCCTTTGGGCGAGGAGAGAGAGTAGTTCCCGCTGCAGTAAAACCTGATGTGCGGGGAGTCGAAGAGGCTCCCCCATGGAGAAGAGAGGTGGAAGCCTGTCAAAGCGAAGGCGACAGCCGTCTCGAACGACCTGGAGAACCCAGGTGTTCGAGGTGATGGAAGCCCACAAAGGGGTGAAAAAAGACAAGTGTCCCCCCACTGGCTGCTGCATTGCTGGAGGGCAAGGGGCTATGCCAATGGCGTCAAAACCCCTGTGTGGGGAGCCGGAGCTTGGGCTTTTGGCCCTTTCAGCTTGCGATGCCCATGGCCAGACTTGCCCTGCGCTGGAGTGGTACAAGGGGGTAGCCCCGGTATTGAAGGCCCTTCCTCGGAAAGAAAGGCTTCTTGGCCTGTTGCTTTTTCCGGGGCAGAGTGAAGGTCTTGCGCGAGAGACGGGTTTTGGTAACAAACTCAGTCTCTATCTTGGCGCCTTATCCTCCATCGGCTTGCCGAAGAGCTGTTCGCCTAGGCAGGGGACGTCAAGGAACTTCTCCTGCACCCACTGCTCCAAATTTGACGATTGGAGCCATGCCTGCCGGTGGGCCCCAATACCTGCGGCAGCCACCCGAGCCGAAGACTCAAATCCATCGTAGGCAGCTCGGGAGAGGTATTTTTAGCAGTCTGTGATGGACTTCAAAAGAGTGCTGGACCTATTGAGGGGATCGCCCTTGAGGCCCATGGAGAAACCTCCGAGCTCCTTGGCTAAGTCAAGCAAGAACATGCCCATGTATAATTGGTATGCTTGGATGCAACAAGATAGCATGGAGCCTTGGTAGGCCTTGCGGCCCAGGGCATCAAGGGCTCACGAATTTCGGCCCAGAGGGACCGACAAGTGTGATTTCAGGCTCTTCTGTTTCCTCATGGCTGACTCCACCACCATAGACATGTGGGGAAGTTAGGTCTTTCTAAACCACGGGCCACGCTGTACCTTGTACATCGTATCAAGGCGTTTGCTCACGATGGGGACCGAGGCGGGTGCCTCCCACATGCAGAGCAGCAGCCAAGACAGAATGGGAGGGACCGGAACAGTGAGAGATTCCCTAGGCAGAGACTTGTACTGCAGAATATCTAGTTCTTAACACCTTTCAGGTCACATACTTCAGGTCACAAGAATCAAGTGGCTCGAAAGGAGTTTTCATCAGGTGCGTCAGAACACTGACGTTCAAAGACACAGAAGGTGGCTTGATGAGAAGCTTCAAATTAAACAATCCCTCCATAAAATCAGACTAGAAACCATTTTGGGGTGGGGGTGCCATTTTGGCCTGGGGTCTGCACCACAGGGCATTCACGAGACTTGAATACCTGAATATGTATACCCTAGAGAAGAGAAGGAACAGGAGAAATATGATATAGATATTTAAATATTTGAAAGGTATTAATGAACAAACTTTTTCCAAAGAAGGGAAATTATAGACTGTCAGACGGCTGCCTGGGTGAGAATCTTCACACTCTTGGCAAGTGCATATTTCTATATGATTTGCAAGGTATTGTGGGCAATGTAGTTCATTCACACCAGACACAGCTGCTGACAATAATTTAGTTGTGCTCTTGGGTAAAGCCAATAAGATATTTATTTATGGGGTTATTTCTCCCAACACAGATATGCTTGGTAGCACATAAATTAGGTTACTTGCTTTCAGTGTTAACTTGAAAAAACAAAGTCAAAATCAGGAAAACAAATGAAAAGCCACAAAGCAAGAAACAAACTGTTCTTTTCAGGTTAACTTCTGATTACTTCCCACATAGATACAGAAGTGATTCTCTCCTAGCTCACAAGCAATTAGGTAAGGCTTAATTGCTAACAGTCACCAGCTGAAACCTCTTAGCTGGCTTGCCTTCCACTGTGTGGGTCAAATCCTGCTTCAGGAGCTTTTCTGAGTAGATTAAAGAACAAATTTGTATTTCTTTGTGATGGTTGCTGTACTTTATAACAGAAAGTTACCAACAGAGTTTAGATAGAGAGCAGTCCATATAAACAGGATCCTCATCTGCTATTATTCCCCCTTGTTCAACAAGCATGGGTTCAATATCATGGATTGGCACAGATGAATCTCTCAATGGAGCATTTTCAGGAGAATACTCGTTTCCCTGCTGTCTTTCAAGGTTATAGCTAGGGCATAGATCAGTGTTCATACCTGTGCTTCCATTGCTGCTAGAGTTCCTCTCTATATAGCCTGGCCAGTATGTAGTCCAGTTCTTATGTCCAGCCTTCCAATCCAGATCCCTGGACACTGGATCTCTCTTCACATACCTTCTGGCACAGGTCTTAGGGTCCCTTCCACGTGCAGCCGTCTCCCTCACAGGTAGCCTCTGGTGATTCCTAGCTCTGCAGCACCATTCCTCTGGCTTTCCCCAGTCCAATGGTGTATGCTGGCCCTTGGAATACCTCCCAGTATACGTACTGCTTTGGACTCTTCTAGACCTCTCATAGGCTTTTCTCTTCCTTCTTCCAAAGGGTCTCTTTCCCTCTCTGTCCGTCCGGTTTGGCTTCTGCTTCTGATGATCCTTCAGATGAAACTGATGATCAAACTCAAGCTGATTCTCAGGATACTGAGGACAATTCTCTGGATATCCAAGGTGATCATGAAGATGGTCATCTGTAGAATAAACTCTACTCTTATTCTGCTTAGATGAGTGCTCCTCCCTAACACAGCGCAGCTGTGCTGAATCAGGCCCTGCCCTTTGAGATGAGTGCTTAGGGATTACCTCATAGCCCTCCTGATTGAACACACGTTTCCCCACTTCAGCTCCTCTAATGGCTGCTGGAAACCTGGTGCATTCTGGGACTGGTAGTCTTTTATGGGAAAAATCTGTTTTCTTATTTCTACCAGAACTGACAGGTTGCTTGTTCAGAGTCACTTCACCTTTCCTATAGCTCCTTCCTGAGCTATGATAAGCTTCCTTATCACAAGACTCAGAAGACAAATGAAAATATAAGGAGGAAAACTTAAAAGCAACATCAGGAAATATGTTTTCAAGGGTAGTGGATGCTTGGAATGCTCTCCTGGTGGAGGTGATGGGGACAAAACTGGCAATGGAATTCAAAAAGGCATGACATAAAACACACATTTGTCCAATATTCAAAGGCTTTGCCCACAACCCCCTTCCACTCCCTAATGGGCTATCCACATAAGGCCACACAGATATCAAGAAGCACTATCTGGATAGTGCCACTGAATATTTTCACAGACCGCCTTAGCAATGTCCGATTAGTGCAAGGGGTATTTTTGGATGGACTGAGGGCAGTACAGTAACTATCCAGATAAGTGCTCAACTTATGAGAATAGCAGCGATTTTCAGCTGGTACTTAATCAAGCAGGCTTAAATTGATATCCAGATAAATCCCGGCTGAAAATTGCTGTTGGCCAGACAAGGTCAGCACTTATCTGGATAATGGCTGCTCAATCCAGATATCACTGAATACTGCAAGGAAAGCCGTGGTCACCTGATAACCTGTTGAATATTGCGCTTTGAAAATTGGCCCTTTAGAAAACAGATAGAGATCATATGGCAGGGGTTTTCAACACAGTCCTCGGGGAACCCTAGGCCAGTCAGGTTTTCAGGATTCCCAGAATGAATATGTATGAGAAAGATTTGCATGTTCTGCCTTCATTGTATGCAAATCTATCTTATGCATGTTCATTGTGGGAATCCTGAAAACCTGACTTGCCTAGGGTTCCCCGAGGACTGGGATGAAAACCTATGCCATATGGCTTATCCAGTTTGCCTATCCATATAAACTACAAAACTCTACAATCCCTTCCTCTCCTTTAGAGATCCTCTGTGCTTGTCCCGTGTTTTCTTGAATTCAGGTACAATCCTCATCTCCATCCTCTTTGTAAAGAGGTCACTCAATGCATCCTCCACCTATTCCATAAAGGAATATTTTCACAGATTACATGAAACATAGAAAGAGTAGTTACTCACCTGTAACAGGTGTTCTCCAGGAGCAGAAGGAATCAGTCCTCACATATGGGTGACGTCAGCGCCGACGGAGCCCCCGGGCGGAGCATTTCCCCAGCTTTCAAAGAAATCCTTTGGGAATGCAGCACGCCGGCGCGGTCCCCTTCCCGCCTAAGGGTGCCATCTTGCTCAGTCTGATGACATAGCTAAAAGACAGCAAAAAACAAAATAAAGTATATGACTGCAACTCCAGGGGAGGGAGGGAGGGTCGAGAGGACTGATTCCTGCTGCTCCTGAAGAACACCTGTCACAGGTGAGTAAGTACTCTTTCTCCAGGACCAAGCAGGCTGGTATGCGGTCTGGGAAAGAATGTCGGAAGAACCACCTCCTGGTTGAGGTGGAAGGAGGATACAACTTTTGGAAGGAACTTTGGATGAGTCCGTAGGACCACCCTGTTCCTATAGAACCGTGTGTACGGTCTATCAGAAACCAGAGCTTGTAGTTCACTCACACGTCTGGCCAAGGTAAGAGCTACCAGGAAGAGCGCCTTCCAAGAAAGGAAGCGTAAATGGCAAGTAGCTATCGACTCAAACAGTGGGCGAGTAAGTTGCTGCAAGACCACGTTCAAATCCCACTCAGCGGCTGGTGGACGAATCGGAGGCTTGAGCAGAAGCAGGCCTCTGAGGAAGCGGGACACCAAGGGGTGAACAGACAGAGACTGACCCTCCACCAGTGAGTGGTGTGCTGATAGAGCAGTGAGGTGGACCCGAACAGAGTTGGAATTAAGGCCTAGGTCTGACAGGTGAAATAGGTATTGCAGTACTACTGGCACAAGGCAGGAGAAAGGATCTTCATTGCGCTGAGCACACCATATTGAGAACCTATGCCACTTGAGGGCATAGGACTTTCTGGTGGACTGCCTCCTAGAGGCCAAGACCACCTCCTCAATTTCCCTAGGTAGAAGTAAGGGAGCCAGCACTATCCTTTCAGCAGCCAGGCCATCAGATTGAGGGATCCGAGATTGAGGTGCAGAAGGGAAACCTGATCCTGAGACAGGAGATCGGGTTGCAACCCCAGAGGGAAAGGAGTTTCCACCGCCAACTGCAGAAGAAGTGGAAACCACGGCTGCCTTGGCCATCTGGGGGCTACCAGAATCACGGAGGCATTGTCCCATAGAACCTTGAACAGAGTTCGGGCCATCAGGGGCGTGGGAGGAAACGCATACAGGAGGCCCGTAGACCAAGAGATCAGAAACGCATCTGCTGGCATTCTCAGGGGATGCGGCTGTCTGGAGCAACACCTGGGCAGCTGACGGTTCAGTGGACTTGCAAAGAGATCGATTGATGGAAGTCCCCATCGTAGAAAGATCTGCTGGACCACCAGTGGATTCAACTGCCATTCATGAGGCTGGAGAATCCTGCTTAGTTTGTCTGCCAAGACGTTCTCCTGACCAAGTAGATAAACTGCTTTGAGAAACATGCCATGTTTGACTGCAAAGGAGCAAAGGGCCTGCGCCTCCTGACATAGGAGTCTGGACCCTGTGCCCCCTTGCTTGTTCACATAGAACATTGCTGCCTGATTGTCTGTCTGAACTAAGACAGACTGGTGAGAGAGGGCATGAGAAAAAGTCTGGAGAAGCAAGCGGATTGCTCGCAGCTCCAACAGATTTATTTATTTATTTATTTATTTATTTACATCTCTTATATACCGCACTCTTTGGCATCAGCGCGGTTTACATCAAACAAAAATTCAGCACCATAAGCAAGCGTCTGAGTTACAGTAAACAGGGGGATAAAACTTGGATAACAGGGTAAAATCAGTAAATGGGGTCATACAACCTGGTTAACAATGTGATTAAGAATAACGGAAATATAACAGTGAACTATTAACATCTTAAGAGATAGCGCAGATGAGATAGAAGACAGGCACGTAGAACCTTCTACCAAAGGTCTGTGGAACCTTTCTATGTGGGGAATTCTGGTTCAATAGGTGAATCGGTGTGTCCATGATTCACAGAGAGGGGTCGTGCCTCTGCACTCACTGAGAAGTATTTAAGGAATAGGTAGTGTTTGAGGGCTTTTCTAAATTGCAGTAGGCTGTTGATTGCTCTGATTTCTGGCGGTAGTGCATTCCAGAGTTTAGGGGCACGAAGGCTGAAAGCCCGGTTTGCTGTTGCTGAGGTGCTTCTAGTAAGTTCGCGGGGAACCATTAGCGAATTTACTGCAGTAGATCTCCTTGATCTATTCGGGGCTATGGGTTTGATGAGTTCAGTTAATGATGTGGGGGAGAGACTATTTACTGCTTTGAATGTGAGTAGTAATGTTTTGAATATGATCCTGGCATGTATAGGAAGCCAGTGTAACTGCATTAGCAGGGGTGACACATGCTCACATCTAGATGCCCCATAGAGAATCCTCGCAGCGCTATTCATTGCGAGCTGTAGGGGGTTCAGGGTGGATTGAGGGAGGCCTAGTAAAATGACATTAGCATAGTCAAAGTGAGGCATGATCAGAGCCTGGTAGATGGTGCGAAAATCCTCAGGTTCGAGCAGGGGGCGAAGATGTCTTAGTGACCGGATTTTGTAGTATATGATTCTTACAGTGTTGGCTATATGTGCTTTCATGTCAAGGTTCTGGTCGAGTGTAACACCCAGATATCTTATGTTGGGTTTTGATTGTAGCTCAGCATCCTTCACCTTCAGGAACTGTGGGGGGCTGAAGCTCGGGTTCCTTGACATGAAGAGCACCTCTGTCTTCTTGTGTTGAATCTTTAGGTTTTGTGACAAGAGCCATTGCGATATGGCATCAAAGCAGTTACTTAGTGGGGATAGGTCCAATTTGTCTATGTTGAAAGGCATATAAAGCAGGACATCGTCCGCATATATCATGCAACTCACATTGAAGGACCTGATGATCTTGCAAATAGGTTGCATATAAATATTGAACAGTAAGGCAGAAAGGGAGGAACCTTGCGGGACTCCCTGTCCTTGGTGAAATGGATCAGACATCATTCCACCAGACCGAAACGTGTTGCCATCTTTCAGACAAGTACGATCTGCACCATCCAAGGGCAGTTCCGTCAACACCTTTCTCTTTTAGACGTATTAGGAGGAGGTCATGGCTCACCGAGTCAAAGGCCGCGGCTATGTCCAGGAACACAAGTGCGAAACCTTGTCGGACATTGTTGATACCGGAAATTATGTTGTTGAGGAGAGATGTAAGGAGCGTTTCTACTCCGTGAGACTCTCTGAAGCCATGTTGGCAAGGGTCCAGAGGAGCCGTGGTATCAATATGGTCTTGCAATTGGCATTGGACCTCCTTTTCTATTAATTTCGCAAGAAAAGGAATACTAGAAATGGGTCTGTAGGATTCTGCCTTTTGAGGATCTAACTTACAGTTTTTTAACAATGGTCTGATGGACGTTTGTTTGAGGGCAGAGGGGAACGTACCAGACTTGAAGGACAGGTTTATGATTTTATTTATTATTGGGCTGAATTCGCAACGAAGTTCCTTTATCCAAAAAGCTGGACAGGGGTCCGTCTGAGCAGTGGTGGAGTTGAGAGACATGATCAGATCTTCAATTCGCTTCTTATCCGGCGTAGTGAAAATGCTTAGAGCTGTTGGGCAGTTATGGACAGTGGGGGTAAATTCTGAGGGGGGTTTACTTGTTTGTGTAAGTTTGGACTGCAGGTAGACCGCAAAATCTTGGGGATGGATCTCACATTGCTTTTCAGGGGTTGGTTCCTTTGATAGAGTCTTGACTATGTTAAACAAATCGTGGGGCTTATTTAAGGCCCGCTTCAGGGTGTCCGTGTGGTACTGCTTCATTTTATCAGAGATGGCTTTGCGGTGGATGGATAGCTGGTTGAGGTAGGCTGCCCGGTCTACGGAGGAGTGTGACCGACGCCAGCGCTTCTCGAGGCTCCGTAATTGGGATAGTGATAGTCTCAGATCATCGGGTGTACCATGGTGCAGAAGCTCTTTTCCTAGTTGGTCTATTGAGAGGTGGTCGCAGTGCAATTGTATTAAGACTGTTGTTCCAGCATGCGATTAGGTCTTCTATCTCTAGAGGGGCTTCGTTATGAAGTGAGCAGGTTGCAGCAAGGATGCGCTCTCTGTTGAATGGAAGAAAGCTCCTGGTCAGCGATTTAAAGTTGTTATTTGGAGCAGTGTTGGTCTTTGAGTGTCTGAGATGAGTAGGGATCTGGAATGTAATGAGTCTATGATCTGACCACGGTACCTCAGATATCGATATCACCGAATTGTGTGATTGGTCATGTAAAGTCTGTGGTGCGAATATAAGGTCAAGGGTGTTCCCCTTCACATGTGTAGGTTCACGTACTAATTGTTGATATCCAAGGGATTCGAGGGCTTCGAGGAATGCAGTTGAATGGCTATCTTGGAGGGCTGGCAAGTTGAAATCACCAACAATCCAAACTGGAGTATTAGGATTCTGTGTGTTGGAGGCTAGGTCTATAATGTCTGGAAGGGCATCTTGGGCGGCTGAGGGTGCTCGGTATAGGAGGTTTATAGTGCATATCTTGTTGGAGATAGAGACTAACTCTAGGTGGTCCGTACTTGGGGCATTTATCAGTTGGAACTGAAGGTCTGATCTGGAGAGTATGAGCACACCTCCTCCGCGCTTGTTCTGTCTGTGACTAGTAAATACTGAAAAATTTGGTGGAAGGAGCTGGTTGAGTAGTACATTATCTTCTGTGGACAACCATGTTTCAGTAATCATAAGGATGTCAAGGTTGTGGAGGGATATTATGTCTGCGATCACAGGCCATTTCTTACGAATTGAGCGGGCGTTGATAAGGGCGCATTTTAAACTATGTGCATGTGCATGGAGGTTTCATCCAGTTTGGCTCTCATCGTGTGTTGGAGTGGAATGTGAATTAGATGCTTGTGATGTGGATGTGGGTTCCAATTGTAACTGAATTTGGGTATATCTGACCATCTCTTCCCTTGGCCGTATAAAATAGGTATCCTGTTAGCTTCAAGGGATAGAGCTTGGGAGAATGAGAGGCAGACAGAGAGGAGTAGGTAGCAACCAGTTAAGGTGGTGGAGGGACCCATTTTACCCTCTCTGAAAGTAATCACAGAGATTGTAAGATGTTAACAGTGATTGAGGGAGATTTGTGAGAATTCGATCAGGTCTCGTTCCCACTGGCTTTGAGACTTGCAATTCCTATTAGTCTAGGTATAGACAGGGTATGGGATGTAAATCTATTGTCCCTGATAACAAAGCATAGACAAGCAATATATAAATTCACAGACTAGCAAGATAGTGGCAATAGTAAACTTCGTCAGAGTAACATACTACTAAGATTACTGGCAGTAGTGTAGTAACAATGTAGCAATGAAGTTGAGGGTTATACTTGCAAGGCAGCAGGAGGGAAAAGTCGTTTGGAGAACTCTGTTGCTTCAGGTCTTTGTGGCTTGGTGAGCGAGCTCGATCAAAGGGGAGCTCAGGCTGCTGGAAAGATGAGAGAGTTCAGGATTTTGTCCGCCTTAGGGTTGTAGAGGCCACTGCCGAAGGGCCACGCCAAAGGGCCCTCTAGCGAGGCCCTCAGGCGCGGGCCCGCAAGGCGCGGGCGCGCCCGGTGGCGGCTGCTTTTATTCCCGCAGCACTACCCCGATTGGGTAGCGGAGGTGATGGGACGTCCGGCGATGCAAGCCCTGGAAGCACGAGGCACAGTCCCTCCTGGGATCTGTGTGGGGCTGAAAAGGACGGTCCCAGAGCTGGCGGCTGCTTTTATTCCCGCAGCACTACCCCGATTGGGTAGCGGAGGTGATGGGACATCTGCTGTGTGGCCTCCCGAGGAGACCAGAGGCCTTGAGTGCACATGCCCTGGCAATGTGCATCCCAGCCCTTTAAGGAAGCATCGTTCGTCAGCACCCTTGTGTGTGCTGGGGCCTGAAAAGGTACTCCCCCTCCCCCCCCCCCCGAGAAGGTTTGGGAGATGTAGCCACCACTGCAAGGAGTCCAAAAGTGGTTTGGACACCTTTACTATGTCTCGGAGGTAGCCTGTGGCCTGCACCCACTGAGCTCTGAGGCACCACTGAGCAGCCTGCATGTGCAGATGGGCATTTGGAGTCACATGTACCGTGGATGCCATGTGGCCCAGGAGCCGCAGGAAGTGCCTGGCGGAGATCTGAGAATTGCTTTGGAACTGGTTGGCCAAGTCCCTCAGTCTGTGGGCCCTGTCCTCGGGCAAGTAAGCTCTTGCCTGCAGGGTGTCTAATCTTGCCCCTATAAACTCTAGGTTTTGTGAGGGGAGCAAAGTGGACTTTGCGTAGTTTATGACAAAGCCCAGATGCTGAAGAAGAGAGACAGTGCAAAGAATGGCTTGTCTGGCTTCCTGGAGAGACTGGCCCCTGATGAGCCAGTCGTCCAGGTATGGGAAGACAAAAATTCCCTGATTCCTGAGATAGGCCGCCTGCGGAAGTTAGGCCAAAGGGAAGTACTCTATACTAGAAATGGTTTCCTCCCACCACAAATCTGAGATATTGTCTGTAGTCTGGATGGATGAGGATGTGAGTATAAGCATCCTTTAGATCTAAGGAGCATAGCCAATCTCCCTGCTGGAAGTAGGGCAGCAGTATCCCAAGGGTAAGCATCTTGAACTTTTCCCTCTCCAGAAACTTATTTAAGTTTTGCAAGTCTAGGATAGGCCGAGGCCTCCTGTCCTTTTTGGTACCAGGAAGTACCTGGAGTAGAAGCCTTGCCCTTCCAGGTGGTGGGGCACCAGTTCCACTGCCTGTTCCTTTAGAAGACTTGCCAACTCCTGAAGGAGGAGGTTTCTGTGCAGAGGGAGTCTTGGAGGCTCCCCTGGAAAGTAGGAGGGGGGGTATCTGGTGGAAGTGGAGCAAGTAGCCCCTTCTGGACTATGCTCAGTACCCAGGTATCCCCTGTGATGGCTGGCCACCTGTAGGCGTACAGGGTCAGCCGACCTCCTGTGCTGAGTGGAGCCAGCTGTGGAGAAGAGGCTATGCTGTGGGAGTCAAAACCCCGCTCCCTGCTGTGCAGGAGCCGGAGCTGGCGGCTTGGGGGTATTCTGCCTATGGGGCCCATGCCCCTGGCCCTGTTGGGGAGCTGGAGCGGCCTGGTATTGAGGGTAGGATTTGTAGGCAGCACCCTTCCTCGGGAAAAAGGGCTTCTTTCCCCGAGCCCTTCTTTTTCTGAGAAGGGGCAGAAGTCTTCCTGGACAGCCTTGTCCTGGTGAGAGTCTCAGTCTCGATTTCCGCAGCCTTTTCGGTCATGGGCTTACCGAATAGGTTTTCACCTCGGCAGGGGACATCGACGAACTTGTCCTGCACCCATGGCTCCAGGTCTGATGACTGTAGCCAGGCCTGACGGCGTGCACAGATTCCGGCCATGGCTACCCGGGCTGAAGCCTCGAAGCCATCATAGGCTGCTCGAGATATAAACTTTGATCACTCTCGAATCCCTGTTGACAAAGCCTTGAACCTCCGCAAAGGTTCCTCGGAGAGGCCAGCTGAGAACCCCAGCAATCTACTTTGCCAGGTCTCATAGGTACATGCCCATGTACAGCTGGTAGGTCTGGACACGGCAAGATAGCATAGAGTCCTGGAAGCACTTTCTACCGAGGGCATCTAGGATCCCGGCCTCCCGGCCGGGGGGCACCAAGGAGTGCATCTTCTGACTCTTCAGACGGTGCATGGCCGATTCCACAACCATGGAGTGATGCGGTAGCTGTGCCTTTTGGAACCCAGGGCTCTTACGGAATTGATAAATGGAATCGACCTGTTTGATAAGAACCGGCGTCAAGGCCGGTGCCTCCCGCATATGGAAGAGCAGCTGTTCCAGCATCGGAGGAACCAGTAAAGTAAAGGCTTCCTTCGGAGGAAAATCATACTGGAGGGCATCGAGCTCCTTGGCTTGAAGCTTCTCCTCGGCGTCCGCAGGGAAGGCCAAGGCTTTGGCCATGTCCATCACGAAGTCCAAGAACCGGGTATCCTCCGGGGGGGAGGGGGGGGGGGACCGTCTCCGAGGCTTGGACTCCAGTGAGTCCGAACGGATGCACCGGGTCCGGAAGGTGTCCAGGGACTCCTCGTCCTCCATCTCCCACACCGACTCCTCCAAGGAGGAATCTAGCGGCTCGGCCGTGTGGGCCTCGGTGCCACCCGCCCCGATGCCAAGGATATCAGCGTCAACGACCTCAGCCCCACACGGGAGGTCAAGGGGGACCTTGACCGGGGATCGACTCAAGACTTCATGGACTCGAGGATCGGCTCGGTCTCCGGGGTCGACTTAGACGTCAAGGTCCCGGTGGTCGGGGCAGATGCATCAGTCAGACCGGCAATCAGCACCCACTGCTGTTCCATGAAGGCAGCCAAGCTGCTCTGCAAAGCCGTCAACCGAAGTCCAAGCTCAGGAGACTCAGCAGCCCCCGACTCGGGATCCGACAGCGTCGGGCCAGACGTCGGCTCCCCTCGGAGGAGAGTCCACGAGGACAACTGCACTTACGTGACTCGAGGACTCCGGCTCCACACGAGGTAGCTTGGAAGGCCTCTCTGACTCCGAGAGCCCAGGGTGGCGGTCAGGGCTACGCGACCTGGCCCTCGAACCAGGAGCCTCCACCGATGACGCCCTCGCAAGCTTTTCCTTCCTTCTGTGCTCCCGGGTGGGAGACTCCCTTTCAGAGGAACCCCGACGGCGCTCAGGGTCGGACTCCCGAGATGTCGAGGCCTCTGACGAAGTCCGGGCCCGGCCGGGCCCTGCCAAATGCGGAGAAAGAGAAAATTCTCTCACGTTGATGCTGACGGCTCCGAAGCTCCTTCGACCACATTTTGCCGCACAGGCCACAGGCCAGCGGGTCATGGTCGGGCCCGAGGCATCAGTCATGTGTGTTGGTGAGAGACATAAGTTTCTTGCGCCGATCACACTTTTTGAACCTGCTGGCAGCCATCAGGGGAAAAAGGGACCCTGCAAGGTCAAAAGACCGGGCTGCCAGTGAAACACAAAAAGAGCGCGAACGCTAGTCACAAAGGACTGTCAAGTGCTTCTAAAACTTTAGTGCATGAAGTCATTCCCATGCAGTTAGCAACTCAGTGCACCAAGGCAGCTCAGCAGTATGATCTGTGTGTAATTCCTTCAGAGGTGGCTGATATTCCAGTCTGGACTCAAGACAAGTTAGATTGTGGGAAAATGCACACAGAAATACTGTTGGAAGGTGAGGATCCTCCACCACAGAAACAATACCCAGTACCTCATCAGGCTATAGAACCAGTGACTAAAATTGTGATGATACTGGAGGAGAGGGGTCTCATTAGACCTATTTCTTCCACATGCAATTCACCAGCCTGGCCGATAGTTAAACCGGGGGGTTCCTTCAGGCTCACTATGGACTTCCGTGCCCTGAATCAAGTTTCAAAATCTGTAGTGCCCGTGGTAGCCTCATACCCTGAAATGATCTCTAAACTGAACCCCAAATGTAAATTTGTCTCTGTTTTAGACATATCCAATGGGTTTTGGAGTCTGCCCCTGGCCCTTGAATGCCAGTACAAACAGCCTTTCAGTGGCTGAATAAACAATATGCATGGACTGTGCTTCCACAGGGATATAAGGATTCCCCCTCAATATTTCATAAATACATGCAGGAAGCCCTGTCACTATTGTCTTGCAGAGATAATATAATTCAGTATGTAGATGACATTCTGATTCAGTCTGAGAATGTAGCTGCACACTGGAATCATGTAAGAGAAGTTTTAAAAGCCCTCTTACAAGCTGGTCTTAAAGTTAATCCTGCCAAAGCTCAACTGTGCAAATCACAGGTTTCCTTTTTAGAGGTTACTATTGGCCAGGATGGTAAATCTGTAGATTCTCAGGATAGAGCTGATACAGAAACTTCCACTTCCTACAGATCAGAAATCACTCCCGTCATTTCTAGGGCTCACTGGTTTCTGTCGTGACTTCATGCACAATTATGCTGAAGTGGCAGCTCCACTTTACTCCCTGCTAAAAAGTAAAAGTTATGTTTGGGAGGAAGAACATACAGAAGCTGTAACTAAATTAAAGCACATTCTGACTTCTGCTCCTGTTCTTGCACACCCAGATCACACACATTTTTTACTGTACCCTGTAGTTGGAGAGAACAGTATAGGTGCAGCTCTAACACAACACCTAGAAGGAGTAGATCGACCTATTGCCTTCTGTTCCAGAGTTCTCACTTCTCCTGAACTCAAAATGGGAAACTATGAAAAACATGTACTGGCTTCCTATGCTGCTATGCAGAAATTTACATACATCATTGGTGCTCAAACCACATACATATGCAGCCATCACACCCCCCTCAAATTCATTGTAGAGGGAAAGTTAGCGTGTAGTAAGATTAGGACTGAGAGAATAATCCAGTGGACTCTCATATTGCAAGCACAGAATGTAAAGTATGACTTGTTGAAAGAACCTAACATGCAAGTAGCTGGAATCTTGCTGGAGGGGCAACCTCATGACTGTCAGTCCTCACCCAGTGCCCTTAATCACATGATCTTTAGGGAACTAGGACTAGACAAAATTTCACCTTTTCTTCCTACAGTATATATTGATGGTAGTGGCCAATGTGAAGGAGGCAGGCGACTAGCAGGTTTTGCAATTGTACAATTGGACCCAAATAACCAAGTGGTACTGCAGAGACAGTATTCCTGTGGGTCAGCATCAGCACAGTACTGTGAGCTGGCTGCTTTTGTTGGCTTGTATGCAACAATATCAGGATTCACACCCAGAGATACAAATCATTTTAGATTCTGATTATGTCTTTAAAAGTGCCATTGCCCTGTTACCCTGGTGGCTGGCAAATAAATTTAAATCTACAGATGGGTCCACAGTGAAAAATTCATCACTGTGGACTATGGCACAAGAACCGAGTGAAGTTTCAGAGAGTACATTTAGTTAAAGTGAAGGCACATAGGAAGAAAGGCCCCTTAGTGAAAGGCAACACATTAGCAGACTCACTAGCCAAGGAAGCATGCCATGTAGGCCTCATATGGCCCTGGTATGAGCAGACACGCATGGTTGCTATTGCTACACGTTCCATAGATTATGATCAGATAATACCACCAGATTACTTCGTAGCACTGCAGACAAAGGACCCTGAGCTTTCCAATTTGAGGAAGCTTGTGCAGGACGCCCCAGATAACCTATATCAGCACACACCCTTTCTCACACTTGCTATAGAGAAAGACATTCTATGTGCAAAAAGAGAGGAAGGCTTGGTTATAGCTATCCCTAGAGCTCAAGGTAAAGAGTGGATGCATTGGGTTCATGGTGCAGGTCCCATAGGGCACCCTAAAGCAGAAGAAATGCAGACTATCCTCAATAGGTTGGTATGGTGGCCAGAAATGAAACATGATATACAGGATCATGTTTCCTCCTGTGTAATCTGTGCTTCATTTGGGAGGCAACCTAAAAAGGGAAGGGGACAGTTAAGGAGAGCACCTCCTCGTGGCCCATTTGAGAGATTGCAAATAGATCATGTGGGCCCTCTTCCGTTAACAGCTAGGAAAAATAGATTTTTGCTCACTGTTGTTGATTCCTTTTCTCATTGGGTAGAAGCATTCCCTGTCCCAGATCAAACTGCTCGAACCACTGCAGAAATCCTAACTATGCAATTTTTTACACGCTGGGGCATTCCCAAGACTATTGATTCTGATAATGGTCCTGCATTTGTTTCTCAGCTCATCAAGGAATTCTTTGATTTTCTAGGCATAGAACAACTCCACATTCCGTACCATCCACAGGCAGCAGGGCAGGTAGAAAGAATGAATCAAACAATTAAGGCCCACCTCAGCCCTATGCTTAATCTGACTGGGAAAAATTGGGATCTGGTGCTCCCTTTAGTCCTTATGCGTATCAGAGCTAATGTCTGTAAATCCACAGGTTTTGCACCCTATGAAGCCTTAATGGGAAGGCCAATGCAACGGTAGGAAAATATGTTGAGTCCTTTTCTTCCAGAGGACCAGACAGTAATTCTCACCAATGAGTGGATGAAATCCCTGCAAGAACATCTAAAAGAAATTCAGACCACTGTGCTAGCTAACACAGAAAAAGCTAGAGATTATTTGCAGGAGGTACATGCAAAAGGTTCTGATTTAAGGCCCCTCAAGGTTGGGAGTAAAGTGATGATTCTGAGACCTAGACCAAACCTCCCCTTTGGAACTGCAAAGTGGGAAGGACCGTACTTAGTTACTGATACCTTAGGCCCAAGCCTATACCAAATCCTAATGCCCGACAACCAGCAGCATTGGAAACACATCACCCAGTTGAAACCATATGGGTAATACGTGTTTTATCAGTCTTTGTTTTCAGATACCACCTGAAGACAGCACGGACAGCTGCTTTGTGAAAACAGCACGGACAGCTGCTTTCTGAAGAAAGCACGGACAACTGCTTTCTAAACAAAAGTCACTTGAGGATGGTAACTATTTACTTCTGCTGTATAGTTGATGTGTCCTATATAATGGACATGTGTCTAATAGTTATGTAAATAAGTAGTAAACATTATTTCTGTTGTTACATAGTATAAGTGGGGAGCATTAGTTTACTCCCTAGTAGAGTGAAACAAGTTAGCTTTTATTATGTCTCGATTTCCTGTTCTGGTATCTGCTCTCGTCTACCCCAGTCTCATTACAGGAACTATCATCCGAATATGCACGATTGGCTGGGCTAACTCCACAGGTGGGGCATATTGCTATCAAGAAATACCCCCACCTTTCCCGGAAGGAAAGGATCTGGTCATCCTGAGTTTCTGTTCCGTACAGGACAAACCAGTGTTCTATTCATTAAACATCACTCAAGTACAGTGGGAGCCACCAGTTTCCACTTCTCTAGAAAGGACACAAGAATTGAGGGCACCTCCAGAACATTACTTTCTAGGTCTTCCTGCTTTGATTTTGTACAATATTTCCTGTCAGGACAGAGGTACCGGGAAAATAACTTATACATGGGTTGTGAGTGATCAACCGCACATCACTGAGACGTCATTCGTTTTGGATGTATCTTGTTTACCTACCACCCCTCATCCCACCCCTCCCACCACTTCTGCTCCTCCTGTACTCTACCTTTCTGATATCCACCAATTTCAGGAAGGACATTCCTTTCAGATTAAATATGATGCACCACACGATGTTTTATATGATGTGGAATACCATTTTCTTACTTGGCATCTATTTCCCAAATTGTTTCTAGTTACTCACAAATATCCAAATTGCTCTGAGTTTGTTGCCAACCACATACAAATGCTCAATACTTGGTTTAATATGCAGTCAGTAACACCCCGAGCCAAGCAATTTCGACACAAGCGTGAATTAATTGATACAATTTTAGGTGGCACAGGGACTGCACTGGGTGCCCTTAATGTAATTGATATAGAGGTGCTCCGTAATAAAATGGGATCCACTGCTCAGCATGCTGCTGATGGTTTTACCTCACAACATATTATTAATGAAGCTTCCTCTAAACTGTCCAATGTAGTTGTAGATACCTTTGCTCTTATCTCCCATTATAGAACAGAAAAGTGTTACCTTAGCACATGCAGAATATAGATTGGGAAAGAATATTTCCTGGGCTCTTGCCTGTGATCAAGTACAGATCGAGCTTATTACTATACTAAAGGAAATTCTGATCACTGCTAAGTTAGGACACTGGCCACCATCTCTCGTCCATATGGCTAGTACGAAAATACCAGAATTTGCTATAGCTCACCTTGATTGGTGGACAGTTAGTGTTCCCATTTGTTCACCACAAGGCTGCTCTATCTGTACTTTGATCCCATGGTCAGGACAACACACAGTTATTTATCCTGTTGTTAATATTGGGGGGTGCAGTTTGATAATATGCTTATGTATCCTGTGGACCATCTCACATGGGTGCAGCCACTAGACGACACCTGGACTTCATTCAAGCCGATGGACCCCAGTTTGTGTGAGCAGACTATATTTCAGTTAAGTGTCAACCTCACCAGTTTAAAGAGGCTGACACCTCCTGCTGGAACAATTCCTCCTCTTGCTCCCTGACTGTTAAGCTCTCATATTCCCTGACTACCTCACACAGTTTGTATTACCTTGGAGCTGAACACTTTTGTTTTCATCTGTTCTTTCCACAGAATGTTTCTTTTTCGATTGCTCCCAGAATGCATGACATTCGCCTTCCCAAGAACACTTTGTTGTACAGTTCAAACTATTTACCAAACAATACCTGGTGCAGTCATACACCACTGGTCTCCATCACCATTAACGGGACAAGTTATTCCACACCGCTGGTTACCAATGACTCTATGGACATTCCAGACTTTATCTCATATGCTGTGCATCCATTACCACTTGGCATGGGAGAAGAGACTACATAAACTGCTCAACTTTACAGAACTCCATGCCTATATTGATCACCTTAAAACAACATCCACTGAAGTGAATCACACCATCGCTTATGAGAATGGACACATTCAACAAATTGTTGGACACTTGCTACAAGATGCTCATGTGTCTGTGTGGGAATTGTTATTTGGTTACTCAACTACTGCTGATCATATCTTTAATGTTTTTATTCACTCTATTTTAACTGCTGTACAAATATTGCTATGCATTATTTATTTATTTATTATTTTTATTTAACAATTTTTATATACTGCGCTATTTGTTATCAGTGCGGTTTACATATAACAAAGGTTGCACAGTCAGAAGACTGTTCTGTGCTTACACTGAAACAGGAGTTTAAACTTGGATCAACAGGGTAACTATATACATATGTACATCAAACATAATTAGATCAGAAAAGTATCATAATTTTCCTGTGTTGTAAAATGAAACACATGTACATGTCCTTGCAGCGCATGTCCTACAGAACAACAACATTTTAAGGTAGTTACACGGACTTTCTCCAGCACCTACCTCTACATCCAGGCTCATTTGGCCTGCTAATTTGGCATTTCCTATTACACTGAATACCAGAGTCAGCTGCAGTCTAGTATTGCTTCCTATCCTGACTCACAGTATCCTGGTACCTTTTGGCTTTAACCTCCTCAAAAATTCCTGCAGCCCTTATGCACTGTTCACTCTCTCTAAGATGGGCACGGAGGTAGCATATTGGGTTCCCCCCCAGTAGTGGCTGCCCTACCTAAGACACGAGGTTTGGACTCATAAGGGGACTTGTTTATCTCTAGAACACTAGAGACAGTACTGTGCAGGACAGGGGACCTGCTAGACACAGCAAGGTATTTAAGGAAAATCATTTTTATTGATTTTACATGAACCAACAAAGAGGAAAACATCACACTGTAAATACAATAAACAGTACAACACACTGCAAGAAGAACCCCCAGGCAAAATCACAGTTACACTCCCCAAGGACAAAGGGGGGACAAATCCAAACAGCTACTAAGCTATATGGACAACAACAACACTGCATAGAGCGGCCAAAACCCCGTCTCGTTGGAGGACGAGACAGCTTTCCCCCCCTGGTTCAACTTAACACCCCAACAGCATCCCCCACCCTATCCCCCCTCCCCAACCTTCCCCCCCCCGCCCCCTACCCAGCACACCCCCCCTCCCTCCAACCCCCCCCTCCCCAACTACCCCACAAAGCATACCTACTTAGCCAGACACTCAACCCACCACTGCAGGCCACAGCATTTCACCTCAAGGATCTGCAAATAAAGACCACATTTCTTGACACCCCTCCAGTCTCCACCCCCCCAGAAGACGAGCCGTAAGGAGCTCCATGCCCTTCAACTCCCCCATCGAGCCCTCCCACCCCTTAATCTCGGGGGGCTCATTAGACAACCATTGTCGAAGTATGCATAATTTCGCGAGCATGAATCCCCTCTCGCAGAGCAACCTCCGTGGCTGTCGCATGGCGACCCTCCCACTCGCCATTCCCAACAGCCCCCATTCCGGAGAGAGGGCATCCCAGCTCTGACTCCCGCCCCCCAACCTCAACCAAACGGCCTTCCAGAAGGGTCGTATCTGGGGGCAAAACCAGAATCTATGTGACAGCGTCCCCCGCTTTACCTTACATAGCCTACACGCATCTGTCCGAGCCACACCAGCGCGCGCAGCCCACACATCAGGAACATAAGCCCGCCATAACAACTTATAATGGAGTTCCTGCAACCGAACTGACTCCGAGAGCAATTTAATGGCTTGAAATGCTCGTTGCAGCTTCTCCGACGTCACTCCCGGCAGCTGGTCTTGTTGCCACCGCCGAGCCAAAGCCTCAAAGTGTTGTGCCGTGCCCGGAGCCGCCACAACCCCCCGTAACCAAGACACTGTAATCCGCCCTGTAACATTCTGCCACAAATCCAACATCCCACCTTGGGCCTCAAGCCCCGAACCTTCCCTCTGTAACTGCCGAGCATAATGGCGCGACTGCAGATAAAAATAAAAATGGGATCGGGGGAGATGAAACCTCCGCTTTAAGTCCACAAACGAAGCGAGCCCCGAGCCCTCGGGCATACGCAAATGCCCCACATATTCCACCCCCTGCTCAGCCCATACTCGTCCCACCTTACCCCACATGCCCGGGCTAAAGTCGGGATTACCCGATAAGGGAAGACAGTCAAGTCCTCCGCCAACAATTCCCCCGCGAATTGCAGAGGGCCCGCCAGGCCTGTTGTATCCCCCGTAAGTAGACCGAATACTTCCACCCGGGGGCCAACGCTGACAAAGGTTGATGCAGACAATATACTCGATGCCACGGCCGACCCATCTGCTCAATCAGGCTGATAGGGATAGTATACTCCGTTCCCACAATGAGATCTCGGATCATCCGAGCCAAATAGGCTAAATTGTACATCCGAAGTGGGATCAACCCCAGACCGCCGTCCTCACGGGGTCTCGTCAGTGTAGAGAACGCAATGCGAGGCTTCCTGTCCCTCCACAAGAACTTCGAGAGATGTCTCTGCAGCACCAACAAGTCCTTCTGTAGCAGCCACACCGGGAGCTGCCTCAACACATAAATCCACTTAGGAAGTTCGACCATCTTAAAAAGGGCTATTCGACCCATAAGAGAAAGCGGCAGGTCCCGCCACTTCCGCAACCGCTCAAGCGTGCCCGCCAAAAGCGGGTGCACATTCACACCATAAAGATTCGCCAGCCGTTCCGGTATCTGGATGCCTAAATAACGTATCTGTCCCGTCGCCCATTGTAGGGGAAAGACCCCCTTCCAGAGAGGCCGAACGGTACCCCCAACATCCAACACCTGGGATTAAGTTTTATTCACCCGAAGGCCCGAAAATGCTCCAAATTCCTCAATCCGCCGGAGCGCTATTTCCAGGGAGGATTGTGGCTCCCGTAGACACAGCAGCATGTCATCAGCAAAGGCACTAACTTTGAGACCTCCTCCTTGCCACACTACTCCCTTAATCTCGGCGCACTCACGCAAGGACACCAAGAGGGGTTCTAATTGCAATACAAATAAAAGAGGGGAAAGCGGACAGCCCTGCCGGGTCCCCCGCCGGAGCATAAAAGGTTGAGAAGTCGCCCCGCCCAGAGAAATGGTAGCCAAGGGTTCAGTATAGAGGGCCTGCACCCAATGCAAGTAGGGTCCCGTAAAACCAAAGGCCTTCAAGGCCTCAAACATATACACCCAGGACACCCTATCAAAGGCCTTTTCAGCGTCCAGGCTTACCAGAAGTAAGGGGTCGCTCTGGGACATGCACAAGTCCATACTTAATAGAATTTTGCTAATATTCAAAATGGCCTCCCTCCCCTTAACAAAACCCGATTGATGTGTATCAATAAGTCTCGGGAGAATAGGTTTGACGCGGGCCGCCAGCACTGACGCCAGCAGCTTCATATCGTAATTAATGAGGGAAATCGGCCTATACGAGGACGGCTCCTCTAGATTTTTACCAGGCTTGGGAAGGACCGTTATGGTCGCAGTCCGCATATCTCTAGGAAACATACCCGTCTCTAACACTTCACCATACAATGCTGTCAGAGTTGGGACCACCTGCCACTCCAAAATCTTATAGAACTCCACACCGTAGCCATCAGGCCCCGGAGCTTTATTCGGCACCCCCTTCCGAATAACCTGTTGAATCTCCGACCCCGACATAAGCTTATTCAGGTCTGCTAGATCCTGGCCTGTCAGCCCCGGTAGACGCAATTTATCTAAAAAACTACGAGCAGCCTCCCGGTCCTCCCCCTCCGGGGTATACAAAGTCTCATAAAAATGCCGAAAGACGCGTAAGACTTGACTGGATTCCCGATGCCGTACCCCCTCAGCATCCTTAATCACCGCTATCACCCTATTCCCACCCCCCTCACGCACCAACCGTGCCAAGAGCTTCCCCGTCCGGTCCCCATAGCGAAAACGCTGATGCCGATAATATTGTAGGGAATAGACCGCTCTCTCTTGAAGCAGCTGATTGAGGCTACGTTGCATCTCCAAATAAGTCTGCAGACTACCTGGATCCTGCCTCCGCAAAGTCACTCTCTTATATACTTGCAGCTCCTGAGCCGCTTGTACAATCTTGGCATTCAGGGCCCGCCGCTCCCTTGCCACATACGCAATAATAAGACCTCGCAGCATGGCTTTCCCCGCTTCCCAGAACACCGCAACACTGCTGGCCTGAGATTCATTAAAAGCCAGGTATTCCTCCCAATGTTTCACTAAGTATTGCCGGAAAGCCTCATCTTTCCACAAATGCCGCGGGAAGGACCACTTGCCCTGCCCCCCTCGGCAGCCCTGCCAATCAAGCACCACCATCGCATGGTCTGACACCACTATCGGTCGGATCTCAACACTCCGAGCTTTGCCAAAAGCAGTCTGTGAGATAAGAATATAATCAAGTCGGGACCAGGTCTGATGAGCCCGGGACAGATGCGTGTAGTCTCTCTCTCCCATATGTAATATCCGCCACCCATCCACCAGGCCGCCCACGCTACACAGGTAGTCTTATCCCCTTTCCCCCCTCCACCCCCCTCCCGCAGGGGTCCGGGACTTGTCTAACTCAGGGTCATGTGGACAATTGAAGTCCCCTGCCAAAATTATTGAAACGTTCGGGGCATTAGCCACCCTCTGTGCTAGTCTGAAAAAATTGATGGCTATAAACATTCGGGGCGTATATATTCCCTAGGAAGAGCTCCTCTCCCTGTATCCGAAGGTGCAGGAACAGATAACGTCCGTGTTGGTCAACCTCCTCCCTCAGAAATTCCACCTGCAGGCCTTTTTGCACTAAAATCGCAACCCCACATTTCCTGCCCCCAGATGCAGCTGCTGAAACATGGCCTACCCACTCCCGCTTCAATTTCGCATGCTCTGCGGCGTTTAAGTGAGTCTCTTGTAAAAGAGCCACATGTACCTTTTCCCGCCGCAGAGCCTGCAGAATTTTCGCCCGTTTCACTGTGGTCCGTATCCCGCCCACATTCCAGGTCACTATCCGCAAGTCAGGTGCCATCCACCCCTACAGCAATGAGTATCCATACATGTAGAGCCTTCTTACAAAAAGGGCGCCCAGGGTTCCCCAGCCACAACCCCCGGCAGCCTCTCATCCGGAACTCCACCAAGCATTCCTCAATCCAGCACCCCGCAGATCCACACACAGCACCTGTTCTCAAACCCCTCTCTACCCTCTGGCCCGCTACCCCAGCCTCTGCTCCCCTTAGTGCCCCTGGTGCTATCTCTACCCCCACACCCCCTCCCCTCCCCCCACCCCACCCCCCTCCCCAACCCACCCCCTCCCCTGCCCTCTTTCCCCCTCCATCCCTTCCCTCCCTCTCCCCCTATCCCCAGCCCCCAAAATGAAACCACCTAAAGCCCTCAGGCCCACCGAGCCGAGGATCGATCCCCTATAGACACCTCAGGGCCGCCCCACACCACCCCCAACACACAGATACCCCACAAAAAGTACCTTTGTAGAACCAAGCAACTAAGAGAAAAGACACACAAAGCACACAGCAAAAGCTCAGGCCCCATTGCCACCGCATGCACTTTAGAAAGGCCTAGACCACGTGTGGCCCAGGGGAAAATGCACAGTCAATCAATCCATCAGTCTTCAGCCGACGCTGTGGGAAGCCACTCCACTTCCTTCAGCAGCCTCCTTCACGTGACCCTCCACAAATTTCTTGGTTTCCGCCGCCGCGGTAAAAGAATAGTTCTTGCCATTATAGAGAATCCTCAATGTGGCCGGGAAAGCCAAGGTAAAACGTATCCGCCGCTGAAATAAAGTTGCACACACCTCAGAGAACTGCTTGCGCTTAACCAGCCACCACAGCAGAGTAGTCTTGAAAAAGCAAAATCTGCTGGTTGTCCAGAACCAAATTTCGCTTCTTTCGGAAGGCCTGCAAAATCAGGAATTTATGGTGGAAGTTCAATATTTTTGCAATAGCCACTCTAGGCCGCTGCCGCGACTCCATACGGGCCCCCAATCGATGAGCACGCTCCACCTTGAGCTCACCCACCAGCTCAGACAGTCCCAACGCAGTTGGAAGCCACTGTTCCAGCAAGGGCCCCAGCAGAGCGTCCGTATGGGCCTCCGGAATCCCCACCAACCGCAGATTGTTCCTGCGGGACCGGTTCTCGAGGTCGTCGACCTTTGCGATGAGGGCCTCAATCTGCGCCCGCTGTGCCTCCATCTCCCGCGTTGATCGCCCTTCCGTGTCCTCCAAAGCGGACACTCGCTGCTCCAACTCCTCCACGCGGTGACCCACCTCCAACATTGCATTACCCATTTCCTCCAATTTTAGCATAATGCGGTCAAACTTCGGGTCAAGTAGGTGGGCTACCTCCCGCGCCACGTCCTCCGTTGCAGAGTCAGCACTATCCATGCCTTAGCACTCTTCTCTTTTTCTCGCTTAGGTAGGGGTGGCATCTCTGTCAAACGTCCCTCCCGAATGTCCTGCAGTCGTACCAGAATTAGCGAGTCCACGCAAAGACTGTTTGGCGCTCGGAGAATGGCTTGAAATCGATTATTTTGTATGGGGCAGCCCCGGAGCGAGCAAGACACGTCTTACTCCCTCATGTGTCACGTGAGATCTCTAGCAAGGTATTTAATACAGGAGGTATTAGTCAAGCTGCCTACTATCATGTAATTGCAGCTGGGACAGGTACCACAGGTTTGCTTCCACCATTTCCAGGCACAAATAATAAAAATAAAAAAAGGTGTGGGAGATGTCAGCATACATCAACATGACATTATGCTTAGCATAGGTGTCAAGGCCGTTCCCAGACCTTGGATTTCATGCAGCTTTGTTACTCTGGTGATATCAGTCTCCAAAGTTAATGAGGGTAGTTTACAAGATGAGATTAACTCTGACCCCCTGGTGATGTCAGTCTCCGGGCCCGATGAGATTGGTCTGTAGCCCCTCCTTGCTAAATCAAGAATAGCAGACCTCAAAGGGAGGTGCTAGAAACAGCAGCAGACCTCAAAGGGAGGTGCTAAAGAAAATTCACTATAAAGGACAGGAATACTTCCTCTTTCTCTCTCTCTTCCTCTATTCATCGGACATGAAGGACAGGAGGCTCTGATAATCAATTCTCTTCACCCCTCCCCCCTCTCTCTCTCTCTGATCTCTCACACACACACATGCACGCACAGAGTCTTTCATATACTCTATTCTCTCTCACACTTCACACATGCACACACACACACACACAGATTCATTGATGTACACTGAAGCAGCTTTTTAACAGCCACTATATAACTCTGTTCTGTACCTATGTAATAAGCCTATTTCTACATAGAGACCTGTTTCCAAGCCACACCTGGCTGGTTGTCTTATTTATGCTGCTTACCCTACTGTCTCTGTGAAATGAACCCAGGACCAAACGGAGAGTAGACCAGAAGATTACAAGTCAGAAGATTACAAGTCAGAAGATTACAGAGTCCAGGTACCCTGGGTGGAGAGATGGTGCATGTGTGCTCCCCATCCCACCTGTGATGCATCTGTTAGGGTGGCCTGGAATGGGGGTTGTTGGAATGGGGGTTGTTGGAAAGGGGACCCCACTAAAAGATTCTCCAGTGATTGCAACCATTGTAGGGACAAGATCAGTCGCCGTGAGTTTGATATCTTGTCCGACAGACGTCCTGTGGCCTATGTCCAATGTGTGGATAGTGTCCACTGGGCTGCTCGCATGTGGAGGCGAGCATAGGGAACTACATGAACTGTGGATGCCATGTCCCAGTAATTGAAGCAGTTCTCGAGCAGTTAGGGAGGACTTTCCCGCTGCTTGAGAAGTTCATTGCATTATGCAAAGACAGCGGGGCTGTGGGAGGAAAGCCCTTGACTGTCTGGTAACCAAACAAGCTCCTATGAACTCCAGGGTCTGAGAAGGAACAAGTTGGGATTTGGGGAAGTTTATGACCAATCCCAAGTATTGGAGAATTTGGATTGTGCGAGACAGTGCAGAGCTGGCTTCTGGAATCGTGGGGGCTCGAATGAGCCAGTTGTTCAAGTAAGGGAAGACAAATATCCCTAGGGTTCGCAGGAATGCAGCTACTACTGCCATGCATTTCGTTAATATTCTTGGTGCCGAAGCGAGACCAAAAGGAAGAACCCTGTATTGGAGGTGTTTTCCTTTGAAAAGGAATCGTAAGAATTTCCTGTGATCTAGATGGATCAGAATATGAGTATATCCATTCTTTAGATCTAGAGAGCAAAGCCAATCCTGACTTTGAAGGTATGGCAGAAGAGTTCCCAGAGAAATCATTTTGAACTTTTCTTGGAACAGATATTTGTTAAATTCTCTGAGGTCTAGAATGGATCTGTGTCCTCCTGTTTTCTTTGGAATAAGAAAATAGGGGGATTAGAACTCTGTACCCTGTTGCGGAATGGCCACTTCCTCTATTGCTTCCTGAGCAAGGAGTGTTGAAACCTCTTGATCCAGTAGATTGTCTGGAGAGGTTTGGGAATTGAACTGTCTTATGATTGTAGGAGGGGGCATGCTGTGAAAATGAAGCTTGTACCCCTCCCCTACAATGGACAGAGTCCAATTTTCTGCTGTTATTTGGTGCCATCTGTTGACAAAATGACCCAACCTGCCTGGAATGTTTAGGGCAGCGATGGCGAACCTATGGCACGCGTGCCAGCTGTGGCACGCGAAGGCCTTGCAGCTGGCACGCGGGAAGGTCCGCAAGTAAAATTTAAAAAAAAAAAAAAAAAGCTGTCTTCTCCCGCTGCCGGGGCCGCCGCGGCAGAATCGAGTGTGCCGCGGGCCCCCCCTGCCCAGCACAGCCTGCCCTCCCCCTCTATCCGCTCTCTCGTCGCAGCTCAGTGACACGCGCCGGCTTTCAGAGAGCGAGGGAAGAGTTTCTCCCTCGCTGCTCTGTTAAGCCCGCGGGGGCTGATGGGAAGTTCCCATCAGCCCCCGCGGGCTTAACAGAGCCGCGAAAGGGAAACTAATCCCTTCGCGCTCTGAAAGCCGGCACGTGTCACTGTGAGCTGCGACGAGAGCGGATAGAGGGGGAGGGCAGGCTGTGCTGGGCAGGGGGGCCCCGCGGCACACTCGATTCTGCCGCGGCGGCCCCGGCAGCGGGAGAAGACAGCTTTTAAAAAAAAAAAATTCCCTCGGCTGGGCTGGGGGGGGGGGGGGGTTAGGATTGATGATGGGCTGGGGGGGGTTAGGAGTGCTGATGGGCTGGGGGGGTTAGGAGTGCTGATGGGCTGGGGGGGGTTAGGAGTGCTGATGGGCTATGGGGGGCTGGGGGGGTTAGGAGTGCTGATGGGCGGGGGGGGTTAGGAGTGCTGATGGGCTGGGGGGGTTAGGAGTGCTGATGGGCTATGGGGGTCTGGGGGGGTTTAGGAGTGCTGATGGGCTATGGGGGGGCTGGGGGGGGTTAGGAGTGCTGATGGGCTATGGGGGGCTAGGACAGGAAATGGGCTGATGGGGAGGGGTTAGGACTTGAGGTGGGTTGATGGGGTTAGGACTGGTAATGGGCTGTGGGCTGTTGGGGGGGTTAGAACTGGTAATGGGCTATGGGGGGGTTAAGACAGGTAATGGGCTGTGGGCTGTTGGGGGGGTTAAGACTGGTAATGGGCTATGGGGGGGTTAAGACTGGTAAAGGGCTGTTGGCTGATGGGGGCTGTCTGGTAATGGGCTATGGGGGGGTTAGGACTGATAATGGGCTATGGGGGGGCTAGGACAGGAAATGGGCTGATAGGGAGGGGTTAGGACTTGAGGTGGGCTGATGGGGTTAGGACTGGTAATGGGCTGTGGGCTGATGGGGGGGTTAGGACTGGCAATGGGCTATGGGGGGCTGACTGGAAATGGGTTGATGGGGTTAGGACTGGAAGTGGGTTGATGGGGGGGGCTAGGACTGGTATTGGGTTGGGGGGTTGCTAGGACTGGAAATGGGCTGATGGGGGGCTAGGACTGGAAATGGGCTGATGCAGGGACTAGAAGGGAATGGATGCTGGGTGAGGCTGGAACTAGAAGGGAGCTGATGTTGGGGGAGGATTAGAATGGGATGGGGCTGGGAGAGTAAAATGGAGAGGGGAAAAATTATTTTGTGTGGGAGGGATAAAAAATCTACAATTGGCCGGGAATTGGGAGAGTAAGTGGGAATTGAGGATGGAGGGGTAAAATTTGAGTGGATGAAATAGGAATGAGGAAAGAGCAAAAGGAGAAAGATTAGTATGTTAAAGCGGATGTTGAGAGAGAGAATGGAAAAAAAAACTAGAAGAGAGAAGAAAGGACAAATGGACAGCAGATGATGGAGAGTTAGCAGAAAACATGAAGAAACCAGAAGAAAGTGGCTGGAGCAATTGCAACTGAAAAAAAAAATGCACAAAAGGTAGAAAGATATCTCTTTGACAAGTTATCAGCATGCATGCAACAACAAACATCACATTAATTTTTTTCATGTATAGATTCTTTGGGAATACACACCGAGTCCTGACACAGTTAACAGTTTTAAGAAGTTTATCTTTTTTTACTCAGGATACATTTGACATGTTATGTGAATAATACATTTAAAATATATTGTGTAACAATCAAATTCTTCCTAAATTCATTAAATTGAATGAAATCATTAAAACATTATAAATTGCCAATAAATTGAAATGAAAACCAAAGGATTGTGAATCAAATTGATTCTCTGACAATACAAAGATTCCAACCTTTACAAATGATGTTACATAGGTTCAGGCAACTTTATAAAGAGTTTTTAGATACTAAAATCTTGTTGTTAAGGTTTAATTGACGTGCTGGCACTTTGAGGAAATTCTTTGGTTTTGTGCGGCAGTTTGGGCACTCGGGCTCAAAAAGGTTAGCCATCACTGGTTTAGGGGTTCTGGACCCTTCAGAGGCAGGAAAGCTAAGCTCACTAGGAAGAAGTCAAAGCCCTTGAGGGAGCTGAGCCTGTGGAGCTGGTTGAGCTCTCAGGCCTTTTGACCTCTTTTGTTGTCTGGATTGTTGCTGTTGTCCCTTTTGGGCAACTTGACCCTGAGCTTGCCCTTGCTGGGTATAGTATGGATAAAACTTCCTCTTTTTGATGAAAAATGTTTTTTTATAGGGTTTCTTTTTGGCTGGAGTGGCTGTAGATTTTGACAATCTGTCTAAAGTGAGATTGTCAGTATCTATCTCATTAGCCTTTTCCTGCCAATTCTTGTCAAAGAGGTTTTCTCCTCTGCAAGGGATATTTCCTAATTTGTCCTGTACCCATGTCTACAAGTCTGATGCCTGAAGCCAGGCAATCCGACGTGCTACAATGGCAATAGCAGAAGTTCTGCTGATGCATTCAAAGCAGTCAAAGGCTGCACGATTTACAAACTTGGAAATGTCTTGAGCATGCTTGACAAGAGTAAGGAAGTCTTGTCGTTTGTCATCAGGGAGAAGGGGGCTCATAAAGCTCTAAGTCTCCTGTGACTTCTTTGAGGAATATTCTCATATATAAAATATATGAGCTGATTCTAGCTGAAAGCATGGAAGCCTGAAATGTTCGACGCCCAAAGGCGTCAAGAGTCCTGCATTCACGACCTGGAGGATTGGATGCATGTCTTTTTGCACTTTTCATCCTACGCATGGCTGATTCCACTACCACTGAATGGTGTGGCAGCTGAGTCTTTTGAAAACCAGGACATAATACATTGTATCGAGTCTCCTAGAATGAGGAGATGTGGTCAGAGGTGTTTCCCACATTGTGAGTATCAAATCATGAAAAATTTCATGAATGGGCAGGGTAGCTGCCTCTTTGGGAGCCTTAGGGTATTGGAGTATTTCCAATTCCTTTGCTCTAGGTTCTTTTTCAGGAGCTACAGTGATTGATAGGCCTCGAGCCACATCACAAATAAAATCCTGAAAAGACATGTCCTCCGGAGGAGACATTCTGCGTTGAGGAGAAGAGGAGTCTTCTGGAAGAAGTACTCTGGTACTGACAGAGTTAACCGAGTCATCGGAATCGGAAGATTCGAAGCATCTCTGATCCCGATGTTCATGCAAAGCACGGTATCGATCAAAGTCAGCACCGAGTTGGTCCGGTACCAATCTGTCGATGCCCAAAAAAGTAGGCATGGGCAGAATTCCTACTGGGGCCGGTACCGTCAGTGCTGGTACCGGCACCAGTATCGGTACCAGTGCCCGTTGAACCGTCGGTAGTGGTGTCAATGGTACCGCAGCTGAAAGGAGAGCTGCAAGACTGCGTTCAATAGCGAGGAATCTCTGGTCTATCGATGCTGCCGATGCCTGGGTGTCAGTGCCAGTAGAAGTGGCCAGAACCCCTAAGCATGGCACCAGTAGTTCTGCCGAGGTAGAGGCCTCGAGAATATCCTGGAGCCCCGTTAGTGCTTTGGAGTGCTTTGATGGGCAACAGCAACACTGCGAACTTGCTGTGAATAGTGTGATGTACAAGACGATGTTGGTTATAATTTGGTGGCTGCGATCAAGTATAATCGCACAAGGTTCATACAATCGTTTTGAATCTGTTGAAAAGTACACCTGAATTCCCCTGACGAAGAGGATTTGAAACACGGCCTGTGTTGGGCGTTTAGGCTTAAGTTTTGTCAAATAAAGATTCTCCTTCTTTGATACCACAAATTAGTACTGGATTTCTTCTGTTTACATGGTACCGTGCTTCATTGGTGGACCCCCTAGTTTCATCAAGGGCAATGCCAATGGCTTCTCGATGCTAGGAAGGAGATCTACCCTTTGAGGACTGGCTCTTATGTTTGGTTACCTGAGATCCATGGGAGAAAGACGAGGCTCTGGAAGACGTCGACGCAATGGACATCACATCTGAAGAAAAGAGGGTAATGAACTTTGCAGCCCGGTTCTGTCTTCCTCTTTAAGTCATCCCCATACAAGAGGAGCACTCCGAAGGAGAATGTCAGGGCCTAAACATTTGAGACATCAGTCATGGGTGCGGTGACGGAAATGGTACCGCCACACTTAGTACATTTTTTAAAACCACTAGCTGGTTTTTCCATTTTTTAGAAAAATGGGGCCTAAAGCCCAAAATGGCGCCTAGCACCAAGAAGAAAAAGTTTCTGAAGAGAAACACTTCTGATAGTAATTTTTTTTTTTTGAAATGAAGAGAACCAGCGGTACCGGTAGGCATAGAGCGGAGGCAGGCGCGACCACAAGAAATACAAATTTAAAGAAGAAATTTTCTGCGGTGAAAGGGTATGTGACCTGAAAACGAAGAACTGAAGAGGGACAGTTGGAAAGGCGGGAAGGCAGCACACATGTGCTGAGGGATGCTCCCAAAAGCATTCCTATTGGACGCTGGGGAGCGTTCCCCATGCAGGCTCCCTCGCTACCGACGATACCCATATGTGAAGACTACATTCCTGCTTGTTCCTGGAGATCATCCTTCTTCTCAGAGTGAGCTCCATTTATCTGTACTCTTTGTCGCCTCCCACCCAATTTCTAACCCAAGCAGTAACTTTAGGGTCCATCCCTAGGGTGCTCAGTTTGTTTATAAGTCGCCTGTGAGGAACAGAGTCAAAGGCTTTACTGAAATCTAAATACACCACATCTAGGGCTTTCCCTCGGTCCAACTCCCTGGTCACCCAGTCAAAGAAAATCAATCAAATTTGTCTGACAAGACCTGCCTCTGGTGAATCTATGCTGCCGTGGATCCTGTAATCTGCTGGACTCCAGAAACCTCACTATTTTCTCTTTCAGCAGCGTTTCCAATAATTTACTCACCACCGAAGTTAAACTAACCGGCCTGTAGTTTGCAACCACATCCTTACTTCCGCTTTTGTGTAAAGGCACCACATGAGCCTCTCTCCAGTCCTTTGGCACCACTCCTGACTCTAACGAGGCATTGAAAAGGTCAGTCAGTGGAGCTGCTAGAACGTCCCCAAGTTCCCTCAGTATTCTAGGGTGTATCCCATCCGGTCCCATCACTTTGTCTACTTTAAGTTGAGATAGTTTCTCACGAACACAGTCTTCTGAAAATTGTTCAAGATGTCCCTCACTTCTGTTCCTGTTTGTGGGTGTTTTCTGAGGTCCTGCTCCTGGTTCTTCATCTGTGAACACAGAACAGAAATATTTGTTAAGCAATTCCGCTTTATCCTCATCAGCGTCTACATATTCCTCCCCTTCACCCTTGAGTCTGACAATACCACTTTTGCCCTTCCTCTTCTAACATATCCAAAAAATGCTTTATTGCTTTGGCTATTTCCTCCTCTTTTTGAATCTTTGTTTTCCTGACTACTTTGCTAGCTTCTCTAAGTTTTTCCAAATACAGATGCCTGTCTTCCTCTCTGTGTTCTCTTGTATTTCATGAAGGCCTCCCTCTTTTTCTTCACCTTTTCAGCTACTTATTTCGAAAGCCATAGTGGTCTCCTTTTCCTTTTACCTTTATTTACCATTTTAACAAAAAGGTTAGTTGCCCTTAAAATATCCCCTTTCAGTTTTGACCACTGTTTTTCTACATCCCTCAGCTGTTCCCATCCCGTTAACAACTCCCTGAGTTATTGGCCCATCTTGGCAAAGTTAGTCTTCCTAAAGTCTAAGACTCTCACCTTTGAATGGATTCTAACAGCCCTAGTCTTAATACTGAACCACACCATCTGGTGATCACTGGATGCAAAATGATCTCCCACTATGACATCAGAAACACTTTCACCATTGGTAAGCACCAAGTCCAGTATTGGCCCTTCATGTGTGGGGTCTGTTACCAATTGCCTGAATAGTAGTTCTTGTAGAGAAATCCAGGATCTCTTTACTTCTAGATGATACTGCAGCAGGAGTATGCCAATCAACATCTGGCATATTGAAGTCCCCTATCAGTAGCACTTCCCCTTTCCTAGCAATGCTGCGTATGTCTTCAATTAACTCTGTCCACCTCTTCCTTTATCTTTATTCACAGCATTTGATAAACCGCCTGTTACCAAAGTATAAGGCGGTGTACAATAAAATTGGGGCTACTAGGAAGCATAGGAGATAAGGAACGCCATTAAATTTGATAGGAAAGTAATTAGAAAAGGGGGAAGGAAGGATAGAATAGGACAGATATCAACATAGACATCAAGACGAACATACACAGGAAAACGGAAGGATAAAGAATAGGGGGGAGGGGGAGAGGAATGCTGAACGCATAGGAGAAGCGAGTAATGGCTAGAGGTGACTAGGAGGTTCGCCTGAGGTTGGGTAGGTGTTAGTAGAAGGTGTGATTGGGGGGGCAGGAAGATCGAAAGCCTGGCAAAAAAGATAGGTCTTGAGAAGGGCCTTGAACTGGGAGAAGGACAATTCAGTGCGGAGAGGGTGAGGAAGGAGTTCCACAGGGCGGGGCTGGCGAAAAAGAAAGCAGCACGACGGGTTGACTCAAGATGTGCTTGGGTAGGGGAAGGTAAGAAGCCGAGCGGAGTAGACGGGGAGTTGGTTGAAGATAAGATCTGCTAAATACTGAGGGCTTTGTGGGTAAGGGTGAGAAGCTTACAGAGGTGGCGAGCCTTGACAGGGAGCCAGTGAATAGAAAGAAGACAGGGAGTGATATCGTCACGGGGGGAAGAAAAGGTGAGGAGAGGAGCAGCAGTGTTTTGGATTAATTGTAATCGGCGAAGTTGGTGCTGAGGGAGACCTGCAAGAAGTGAATTGCAGTAATCGAGTCGAGTGATCACTAGGGAGAGAACAAGGGTAGTGAGAGATGCAAGTGAGAGGAGAGGACGAACAGCCCGAATCCTACGAAGGTGAAAAAAGGAACTGCGCACCACCCCGGAAATGTGCTGATGAAACGAGAGTGATGGATCAAGGGTGACACCAAGATAGCGGAGAGTTGATACAAGAGGGATCGGTGAGGGGCATCTGTATGTCACGCCAATGCAAATAGATTTCTCTTTCCCTCTTTCTAGTTTAACCCACAATGTCTCCTCTCTCCCTTTTAAGCTCTGTAATTCGAAAGCTTTAATAGTATTTTTTACATATGGTGCCACTCCTCCTCCCCTTCCTCCTACCCCATTTCAATCACATTTCACTTTCATTCTATGTCCCCTCACTTCAGGGCTCCCTTTCAATTGAAAGAGGTCCATGTCCTATGCGTTTATGCTATGGAGTATTTAAATGTCTGTAATCTCTCTTCCCATCCTACCTTTTTTTTTTTTGAAAGTGCACATATTGACATCTATGTCTCCATATGCTTTATGACTACTACTGACCATTTTTGCAGCTGCCCTCTGCAATAACGCCTTCCTTTTCATATCTTTTTGAAAATGCTGTATTCAGAACCGCACACAGTACTATAAATGAGGTCTCACCAACCTTAAAACAGAAGGACTATCACCTCTTTTTTCCTGTTGACCATTCCTTTGCTTGGGTACCTAAGCATCCTTCTGGCTTTTACTGGCACATTTCCAACCTGTTTTGTTACCATAAAATCAGACACGATCGTGTCCAAGTCCTACTCTTCTTTTATGCACAAAGGTACTTCACCCACTATACTGCACCACTTCCTGTGGATTTTCCAGTCCAAGTACATTTTTAAGCATTAAATTTTAACAGCCAAATTCTAGATTATTCTTCAGGCTTTACAAAATCCCTCTTTGTGTTAGTCACACCTTCCAGGGAATCTACCCTCCTGCAGATTTAGCACAACCCTTTGTCATCTCCCACTCATCCAGTTAGTCACTTTAGGGCCCCATTCTCAGGGTGCTCAATTTCATTTTTAGTTGTCTATGGGGAATTGTGTCAAAGACTTGCTGGAATCTAAGTACACCACGTCTAATGCTCTCCCTCAATCCAATTCTCTGATCACCTGGTCAAAGAAATGGATCAGATTCATCTGACAATACCTGCCTTTAATAAAAATATGCTGCTTTTATCTTGCAATTCAATGGATTCCTGAAACTGCATTATCCTTTGTTTTAGCAGCATTTTAATTAACTTACTCACCACAGAAGTCAGGCTAACTGGTCTGCAGTTCCTATCCTCCTCCTTACTTCTTCTTTTGTAGAGAGGGATCACACCTGTCCTTCTCCAGATCTCATACCACTCTTGCCTATTGTGGCAAAGTCAACCATTTTGAGCATGGGGGAGGTGAAGAGCATAAGGAATTCACCTTAATTAAAGGGCCTCTGTTAGGTGTGCAGGGTCAAAAGGCCAGAGCCACAGTTCAAAGGCAGAAACCCCCCCCAGCTGGAACAGGTTCCAGGAAATGCTTGACAGTGTAAGAGGGATAGATTGCAAGCACAAGGACAAAAACCCTCACTCTAATAACTGCACTGATTATTCTGATGGCAGGGGGATTACAAACACCTGGGACAGAAAGAGGAGGGGTTGGATCCCAGTGAGTATAAACCTTGGTTAAATTATAAGAACATAACATAAGAACATAAGATATGCCATACTGGGTCAGACCAAGGTCCATCAAGCCCAGTATTCTGTTTCCAACAGTGGCCAATCTAGGTCACATGTACCTAGCAGTTTCCCCAAGAGACACAAGTTCCACAATGCTTGTACTGGGTCAAGCATTGATATCTTCGGTCACTTCTTAATGGTTTATGGACCTTTCCTCCAGGAACTTGTCCAAACCTTCCTTAAACCCAGCTACACTAACAGCCTCCACTACATCCTCCGGTAACAAATTCCAGAGTTTGATTACACGTTGAGTGAAAAAATATTTTCTTTTATTAGTCTTAAATAGTTTACCCTGTAGCCTCATTGCATGTCCCCTAGTCTTTCTATATTCTGATAAGGTAAACAATCGATCTACATTTACCCGTTCCACTCCGTTCATTAATTTATAGACTTCTATTATATCTCCCCTCAGCCGTCTCTTTTCCAGGTTAAAGAGCCCTAACCTTTTTAGCCTTTCTTCATAGGAGTATCCTTCCATCCCCTTTACCATTTTGGTGGCTCTTCTCTGTACCTTTTCTAAAATCGCTATATCCTTTTTAAGATACGGCGACCAGAATTGCACACAATATTCAAGGTGCGGTCTCACCATGGAACGATATAGCGTAGTTACTCACCTGTAACAGGTGTTCTCCAGGAGCAGCAGGAATCAGTCCTCACTTATGGGTGACGTCGGCGCCGACGGAGCCCTCGCGGAGCAATTTTCCCCAGCTTTCAAAGAAAGCCTTTGGGAATTGCAGCGCGCATGCGCGGTCCTCTTCCCGCCCGAGGGTGCCATCTTAGCCAGTCAGATGACATAGCTAAAAAAAGACAGCATAAAAATATTTGCAAAAAACATAAGCAGACGATTGCAACTCCAAGGGGAGGAGGGAGGGTAGTGAGGACTGATTCCTGCTGCTCCTGGAGAACACCTGTTACAGGTGAGTAACTACGCTTTCTCCAGGACCAAGCAGGAAGTCAGTCCTCACTTATGGGACTCCCAAGCTCAAGGCTACCGGAGACCCTAAGCACAAAAATGAGCTCCCTCTAGCTCAGCAGCACAGAAGGAAAGAATCTTCGCTGAATAATCACCCACCGGTAGCCCACATCCGGGATGGAGGGTAGGAGTTGCTCAGACCTCAAAGAGATTACGGAGGACTGCCTGTCCGAAAGCACTGTCCCTGCGGGACTCCCTCTCGAGACAGTAATGGACCGCAAAAGTCTGGCTCGAAGGCCAAGTAGCGGCCCGGCAGTTGTCTGCCAGCGGAACAGAGCGGAGGTAGGCCACTGACGTAGCCTTTGCCCGAACGCAATGAGCCGTGACTCGACTTTCTAAGGAGAGTCCGGCTGCCCCATAAGCCCAAGAGATACAGTCCGCAACCCAGGTGGACAGAGTACGCTTGGAGACCGGGAGCCCCAATTTATTGGGGTCAAAAGACACAAAAAGCTGAGCAGCTTTACGGTGCTCCCGCGTACGGTCAAGGTAGAAGTTCAAAGCCCTTCTACAGTCCAGGGTATGGAGGACCGTTTCAGCTCGGCTGGAGTGTGGTCTGGGAAAGAAGGTTGGAAGTACCACCTCCTGATTGATGTGAAAAGGGGAGACCACTTTTGGAAGAAACTTTGGGTGAGTCCGTAGGACTACCCTATTTTTGTAGAACCGAGTGTAAGGGGGATCAGACACGAGGGCCTGCAATTCACTTACGCGTCTAGCGGAAGTGAGGGCTATCAAGAACAGTGTTTTCCAAGACAGAAAACGGAGAGAACAGGTAGCCATAGGTTCAAAAGGCGGATAGGTGATCCGCTGCAAAACCACATTCAGGTCCCAGTCAGGTGCTGGCGGGCGCAGAGGTGGTTTAAGTAGAAGGAGACCTCGGAGAAACCTCGCTACGAGAGGGTCGCTGGAGAGAGGTCTACCGTCCACCGGTACATGATGTGCTGAAAGAGCACTGAGGTGAACTTTGACGGAGTTGGACTTAAGTCCCAGATTAGAGAGGTGTAGCAAGTACTGCAAGATCACCGACACCGGGCAGGAGAAGGGATCCTGAGACTGTTGGGTACACCAGACGGCAAAGCGACGCCATTTAAGGGCGTAGCATTTGCGGGTAGAAGGCCGTCGCGAAGCCAAGACGACCTCCTCCACCTCTGCCGGCAGGAGAAGGGGAGCAAGGACTACCCTCTCAGCAGCCAGGCCATGAGGTTGAGAGACCTGAGGTTGGGGTGTAGTAGAGACCCCTGATCCTGAGTGAGGAGATCCGGTTGTACCCCCAGAGGGAATGGATCCTCCACCGCTAATTGCAGCAGGAGCGGAAACCACGGCTGTCTGGGCCAGCGAGGGGCCACCAGGATCATGAAGGCTTTGTCTCGGAGAACCTTGAAGAGAGTCCGAGAGACTAGCGGGATGGGAGGGAAAGCGTACAGAAGGCTCCCCGACCATGAAATCAGAAAAGCGTCCGCCGCAACCCGAAGGGGGTGTGGCCGACGAGAGCAGAAGCGAGGAAGCTGCCGGTTGTGAGGACTGGCAAAGAGATCCACCGTGGGGAGGCCCCACTTCAGGAAGAGCTTCTGAACTACCAAGGGATCCAGACGCCACTCGTGCGGCTGGAGGATCCTGCTGAGTTTGTCCGCCAGGCAATTTTCTTGGCCCGGGAGATAAACTGCCTTGAGGAGAATGCCGTGACTGACGGCCCAAGAGCAGAGCTTCTGTGCCTCCCGGCAGAGGAGGAAGGAGCCCGTGCCCCCCTGCTTGTTCACGTAGAACATGGCAACTTGATTGTCCGTCTGGACAAGGACGGACTGGTGGGAAGTCAGGTGGGAGAAGGCCTTGAGAGCCAGGCGGATCGCCCTGAGCTCCAGGAAGTTGATCTGCTGAGCAGACTCCCACGTGGTCCAGAGGCCCTGAGTACGTGCCCCTTGGCAATGTGCTCCCCAGCCCAGGAGGGATGCATCCGTGGTCAGCACCCGGGTCGGCTGAGGCGACTGGAAAGGCATACCGAATATCAGGTTCGGCTGCCGAAGCCACCACCGGAGAGACGAGATCAGCGGCTCGGAGACGCGCACTAGGTCTGCTAGGCCGCCTGTTGCTTGTCGCCACTGCTGGCGGAGACACCATTGAGCAGGCCGCATATTCAGGCGGGCATTGGGGGTCACATGGACGGTGGAAGCCATATGGCCGAGTAGTCTCAGGAAGCGCCTGGCGGAAACCAGGGGCTGGCTGCGAAGGCGGTCGGCTAGGTCCATGAGCCGTTGAGCCCTGTCGAGCGGTAGGTATGCTCGCGCCTGAGGAGTGTGCAGCCTTGCGCCGATGAACTCGAGATCCTGTGCGGGGAGCAAAGTGGACTTTGCGAAGTTTATAACAAAGCCCAAGTGATGCAGAAGAGTCACCGTGCGGCGCGTGGCGTTGGTGACCTCCCGAGCGGACGCTGCTCTGATGAGCCAGTCATCGAGGTACGGAAAGACAGAGGCCGTGAAGCCGGAGATGGGCCGCCACCACCGCGAGACATTTTGTGAAGACTCGCGGCGCGGAGGACAGGCCAAAGGGCAGTACTCTGTACTGGTAATGATTTCCTGCCACTACAAACCGTAGGTATTGGCGGTGGCTTGGGTGGATGAGGATGTGCGTGTAGGCATCCTTTAGATCCAAGGAGCATAGCCAATCTCCCTGCTGGAGGTAGGGCAGAAGGATTCCAAGGGTAAGCATTTTGAACTTCTCCCGCACAAGGAACTTGTTGAGGTTGCGCAAGTCCAGGATGGGTCTGAGGCCCCCTGTTCTCTTTGGTATTAGAAAATACCTGGAATAAAAGCCTTGACCTCTCAGGTGGTGTGGCACCGGTTCCACCGCCTGTTCCTGCAGAAGACCTGCTAACTCCTGAAGGAGTAATTCCCTGTGCAGAGGGGGTCGTGGAGGTTCTCCCGGAAAATAGGAGGGAGGGACCTGGTGGAAGTGGAGAAGATAGCCTTCTCGCACGACTTGAAGCACCCAGGCATCTGCGGTGATGCTGGACCACCTGTGGGCGAAGTGAACCAGCCGGCCTCCGGTGCTGGGAGGAACCAGGGGGGGGGGAGAGGCTATGCTTTGTGAGTCAAAAACCCCCACCCTGCTGAGCAGGGGCTGGTGGTGCAGGCTTGGGGGCTTGCTGCCTACGGGACCCGTTACCCCGTCCCTTGGCCTGCTGGCCCTGTTGGGGAGCTGCAGGGGCCTGATAATGGGGGTATTGTTTGTAGGCAGCCGCCTTCCTCGGGTAAAAGGACTTTTTCCCCGAGCCCTTCTTTTTCTGGGAAGGGGCGGAGGTCTTCCTAGAAAGCCTGGTCCTGGTGAGAGTCTCAGTCTCAATTTGCGCAGCCTTTTCCGCCATGGGCTTGCCAAAGAGGTTTTCGCCTCGGCAGGGGACATCGACCAACTTGTCCTGCACCCAGGGCTCAAGGTCTGACGACTGAAGCCAAGCCTGTCGGCGGGCACCGATGCCGGCTGCGGCCACTCGAGCCGATGCTTCAAAGCCATCATAGGCTGCCCGGGACATGAACTTTGAGCATTCCCGAATGCCAGTGGACAAGGCCAGGAACCTCCGCAAGGGTTCCTCGGACAAACCAGCGGAGAATCCGGCTAGCTCTTTAGCCAGATCCCGGAGATACATGCCCATGTATAGCTGGTAAGTCTGGACACGACGTGCGAGCATAGAGCCCTGGAAACACTTCTTACCAAGGCCATCCAGGTTACGGGCCTCCCTGCCAGGGGGCACCGAGGAGTGCATCTTCTGGCTCTTAAGACGATGCATGGCCGATTCCACTACCATGGAATGGTGTGGTAGCTGTGCCTTTTGAAAGCCAGGGCTCTTGCAGACTCGATAGATAGAATCGACCCGCTTGCTCAGGACCGGCGAGGAGGCCGGACTCTCCCACATGCGGAAGAGTAGTCGTTCCAGCATAGGAGGAACCGGTACAGTAAAGTGTTCCCTCGCGGGAGAGTCATACTGGAGGGCGTCGAGCTCTTCGGCTCGAGGCTCCTCCTCGGGATCCGCAGGGAAGGCCAAAGCCTTGGCCATATCCCTAACGAAGTCCGAGAACCGGGCATCCTCCGGGGGGGACTGCTTCCGAGGCTCGGACTCCGGTGAGTCCGAGGGGACACACCGAGTCCGGAAAGAATCAGGCGACTCTTCCTCTTCAGACTCCCAGACCGACTCCGACGAGGACTCGGTGGGGTCGGCCCGGGCAGGGCGCGGCGCCTGCCGCCCCGACGCCGAGGGAGTCGGCGTCGGCGACCTCGGTCCCGAACGGGAGGCCGAGGGTGACCTCGACCGAGGATCGACTCGAGGATCGGCTCGGTCTCCGGGGTCGACTTGGACGTCGACGTCCCGGCGGTCGGGACGTCGACGTCCCGGCGGTCGGGGCAGCGGCGCCAGCGAGCAGTGCCCGCTGCTGGTCCATGAAGGCAGACAGTCTGCTCTCCAAGGCCGTCAACCTGAGTCCGAGCTCAGGTGACCCAGCAGCCCCCGACTCGGGCCCCGACGGCGTCGGGCCCGACGTCGGCTGTCGCGGAGGCGAGTCCAGAAGGACCACAGGACTTACCCGAGCAGGCATCTCCGACTCCAGGCGAGGTCGCTTCGTGAGGTGTTCCTTCTCCAAGGACCCGGGGCGGCTATCGGGGCTATGCGACCTGGCCCTCGCGGAACCAGGAGCGTCCACCGACGCCGCCCTCGCGGGTTTCACCGTCCGACGATGGTCCCCGGAGGGAGAACCCCGGTCGGAGGAACTCCGGCGACGGTCCGAGCTGGAGCCTTTGAACACGGAGGCCTCCGACGAGGTCCGGGTACGGCTGGGGTCAGCGAAGATTCTATCACGCTGATGCCGCCGACTTCTCAACGCTTTTGAGGACATTTTGCCGCAGGGCCCACAGATCAGTTCCTCATGATCCGGGCCCAGGCAGCGGAGGCAAAAGTCGTGTGTGTCAGTTAGTGACATATTTCGGTCACACTGACCACACCGCTTAAACCCACTGGCAGCCATCGGGGGAAAAAGGGCCCCTGCGAGGTCAAAGGACCGGGCTGCCAGGGAAAAAACGAAAACGAAAGCTGACAAAGTCAGAAAAAACCGAAAAAAAGTAAGAGGACTCGTGACCGGCGTCGCGAGTCCGGGCGGGAAAAAGACCGGCGTCGAACCGAAGGAAAAAGAATAAAATAACGAAGAAATATCAACTTTTTCGCGGGGACAAGACGGGGACGTCTGTAGGGCTCCGCGGAAAAAAGAAGACTGGCTAAGATGGCACCCTCGGGCGGGAAGAGGACCGCGCATGCGCGCTGCAATTCCCAAAGGCTTTCTTTGAAAGCTGGGGAAAATTGCTCCGCGAGGGCTCCGTCGGCGCCGACGTCACCCATAAGTGAGGACTGACTTCCTGCTTGGTCCTGGAGAAAGAGGCATTATAATATCTTTTGTTTTATTTTCCATTCCTTTCCTTATCATACCTAGCATTCTATTTGCTCTGTTGGCCGCAGCTGCACACTGGGCCGAGGGTTTTAACATGGTATCCACAATGACGCCTAAATCTTTTTCCTGGGTGGTGGTTCCTAATGTGGAACCTTGCATCGTGTAACCATAGTTTGGGTTGTTCTTCCCTAGGTGCATAACCTTGCACTTGTCCACATTAAATTTCATCTGCCATTTTGATGTCCAGTCTTCCAATTTATCAAGATCCTCTTGCAATTTTTCACAATCCTCTTGGGTTTTAACAACTTTAGTTTTGTGTCATCTGCAAATTTGATAACCTCACTCGTTATTCCACTTTCCAGGTCATTTATGAATATGTCAAAAAGCAGCGGACCCAGCACAGATCCCTGGGGTACACCACTATTCACCTTTCTCCATTGGGAAAATTGGCCATTTAGCCCTACCCTCTGCTTTCTATCTTTTAACCAGTTCCTGATCCACAATAGTACACTGCCTCCTATCCCATGACTCTTTAGTTTTGCCAAAAGTCTCTGATGAGGGACCTTGTCAAAGGCTTTCTGAAAGTCCAGATACACAATATCAACCGACTCACCTTTGTCCACCTGTTAATTCACTCCTTCAAAAAAACATAACAGATTAGTAAGACAAGATCTTCCTTGTCTAAAGCCATGTTGGCTGTCTCCCATTAGGTTGTGACTATCTACATGCTGAGTAATTTTATTCTTTATGATGGTTTCTACCATTTTTCCCGGTACTGACGTCAGGCTCACCGGTCTGTAGTTTCCCGGATCACCCCTGGAACCCTTTTTAAAAATTGGTGTTACATTGGCGATCCTCCAATCTTCAGGTATTAGAGATGATTTTAATGATAGTTCACAGATTACTGATAGCAGTTCTGCAGTCTCGTATTTCAGTTCTTTCAACACCCTAGGATGTATACCATCCGGCCCAGGTGATTTGCTACTCTTCAGTTTATCTAATAGTTGTAAGACATCTTCCCAATGTATCGATATTTCCTTCAATTCTTCCGCACCTTTAAATACCACTTCAGTCATGGGTAACATCCCTACATCTTCCTCAGTAATGACCGAAGCAAAGAATTCATTCAGTCTCTCCGCTATCGCCTTGTCGCCTCTTAGTGCTCCTTTAACCCCTTTATCATCTAATGGACCAACTGACTCTCACAGGTTTTTTGCTACGAATGTACTTGAAAAGGTCTTTAGCAGAAGAAGCAGGAGCAGTAGGAGTGGAAGAAGGAGTGTTTGGAGAAGGAGCAGAGGAAGCAGCAGAGGACAGACTTCAGAGCAGCAAGGACGATGGAATGCTGGAGAAGCCAGAGCAGGTGTTAACTTCTGGAGGCAGGCTGAGCTACCCATTGCTGAGAAAGGTGATTTCCCTGAATCACGTTTGCAACAAAGGTGGGAGCCTGGAAGGAGAGAAGCTTTCAGACCACCAGAGAGGTTGTCAGCAGGGCACTCGGATCAAGTGGGTGAGTCAGAACCTATGCAATTGGGAGGACCAGTGTCAGAGCTAGGGGCTGAAGAAGATATGTTGATGGACTGTTCTTTATGCCAAACTCTAGACTTGAAGGGTTGAAAAGAGCCAGCCTTGAAAGAACTGTTCCTCTTGCTGAAGTAACCTCAGAGCTAAGCAGTGAGAAAGTAAATTCCTGTGTGTTTTGAAAGGAGGAATTTACTGCAGCATAAGCTAGTGAAGTAAGGCTGTGATTCATGCTTTTGTGTCAGCTGTGTTGAAACTCCACAACAGAGAGAAAGTTAATTGGCTGCTAGAAGTGTTTGTGCTTTGCTCCTGTCTTATATGAAAAAGCCTGCTATAAGAATTTGTGTTTTGCTCCTGTTTATAAGAAAAGCCTGTTATAAGAGTCTTGAGGACACTGTAAATGCTTATTTCATAACCTAAGTTTGGTTCTTCACCTGGAGTGCAGCCTAGAGAGAATTATGGCTGACTGAAGATAAATTTGCCATAGAAGTAAAGTTTGTTTTTCTATTGCTCTGATTGACAAAGGACAATAAGGAAAGTGGCATCTTTTTATATGTGAAAAGGCTAAGATTCTGCAGTGAAGAGGACTTTAAAAAAAGCCAATGCTGAGTTCTGTTTGTTTTGCCACCAACTTGCTGAACCTTAAGCAAAAATCCTATAATTTAAAATTCTGTAAAATGTACCAGGAACCTGATCTGTTCTATTGTGTTCAAAATAAATTCTTTTTCTGTCATAAGCCTTACCCTTGGTTTAACACGACTACAATCCTTCTACTTAAAGCATAAATATAACAGCTGATAGAAGAAGGTTCTCAACCACCATGCCCTCAACTAGAAGACTAGTGGTTTTGGCGTTGTGCTTGACACTATACAGAAACACTGAAAAGGTCAGATAGAGCAGTGGTCCTCAACCCAGTCCTCTGGGGCCCACAGGCCGGTCCGGTTTTCAGGGTATCCACAATGAATATGCATGAGATAGATCTGCATGTACTGCTTCCATTGTATGCAGATCTATCTCATGCATATTCATTGTGGATACCCTGAAAACCTGACTGGCCTGTGGGCCCGAGGACTGGGTTGAGGACCACTGAGATAGATGACTGAACTTCCCTAAGTTCTTTCAGTATCCCTTGGATGTATCCCATCCAGTCTCATCACCTTGTCTATTTTAAGTTTGACTAACTCCTCATGAACACATTCTTCTGAAAAACATTTGAAAATCACCAACATATCAAAAACGTATCCCCCCCCCCCACACACACACACATTTTACTGTATTGGCTATTTTTCCCCATTTACACCTCTGCTTTCTTGACTACTTTCCCAGCTTCTCTTAACAGTTCTAGATATTGTTTGTCTTCCTCTTTCTGCCATCTCGTGTAGTTTATGAAGGCCAACGTTTTTCCTTACCCTTGCAGCTACTTTGTTTGATAACCACAGAAGTCTTTTCTTCTTAGTTCTATTTATTTACTAACAGAAAGGTTTGTGACCCTTAAACTTGTCGCGAGCACTACCCTGGCGGCAAGTAGAGGTCAGGGCAGGTCGGATACAACTATATAGGGATGAGATTGGCCAGTAATCCAGAGGCCCAATTGACTTTTGGTCCTATTAGTTTCCTGGGTCCTAATCTTCAGTGAAATCAACTGCACAAAGTGGTGGGAAAATAAAGGCTTTTATTTCCCTTTCTCGCAAAGGTTCAAATGATTGGGCAACAACAACGACGCAAAATGTCCTTACTTCAGGTAAGAAAAAGTAAAACAGAAGTTTAAAGCAAAAACTGTTACTTTCACAGTAGCGATGATATTCACACAAACAAGAATGTTCTAGGCAGCAATACATATAGCTTACAAGCCTGGCAAGGATTCTAGGCTTCCCGTAGTACAGTACGTACAGTCCATTTCTGTATCTGAAACCTCATCTGCCAGTTCCACTTGCATTGGCTCATAGCCCGAAGCCTCTGACTGGTTTCAGGTAGGTTATAGTCAGGCTTCTTATATAGCTCCTCGAGCACTGCCCAATGTTCTGGGTGACTTGTAGGGCATCGGCTCTGTGCTGTTTTGTATTGAGAAAATTCCTCTCTACTTAGAGGTTTTATAGCAGCTTTATAAAAACACTTCTTATTCAAAACTCTCTTATCAGGTAAACTTTTTCTATAGCTTGTATCATAAGAAGCTTTACCTTGTGAATTTGGCTTCTCTGTTTCAGGTGAAGGTTGAGGCCTGCACCAGTTTCTCTTCTGGCTTGCCCGTACAGCACGGCTTAGGTCTTCAGACTCTCATTTGGTTTTGGACAACAGTTGCAGCAATGCTTTTGCCTCTCTGGGCGAACAGCTCTTACTCCTCTTTGAGCTGAGACCTTCCCAGGTTCTTCATTAGCTCCCAGGCAATCATCTTTCACTCTGGGTGATTTGCTAGCAGTGGAATAATCAGGTTTCCATTCTAATCTCTTTTCCTCTGTTTTGCCTTCTTTCCTGCTGCGTCCTTTCCAGCCGCCTCTCCAGCTGCCTCTCTCGCTGCACCTCTCGCTGCTTCTCTCCCTGCCTTCACACCTGCTGCCCCCTTTCCAGTCTTCCACACCTTCCTTAAGAAGTCCTCCTGCGCTCCAGGATTGGAAGCTGGCTGGCATTACCTCATGGCCAGTGGGGCATGGTTCCTCAGTTACTCTGAAGTCCCTCTTGCTCCCTCTAGCAGGCTCCTCCAGATATTGCAGCTTGTATGTATCTTTTTCTCTGTTTAAAGCATTTTCTTTTCTCTCAACCAGGTCTGCTGGGTGACAAACTATGTCCCTTTAGATTTGCCCACTGCTTTTCTACCTCCTCCAAATGTTTTAATCCTGCTAATGGTGCCTTGATGTATTCTCCCCTCAACAAAGTTAGCTTTTCTGGTAGTTTAAGACCTTCAATTTTGAATGAACCATCTCTCACCTGTGCCAAATCATACACTATATCAAAAATACTCTCCAGATTTATAAGCACCAGGCCCCCCCTCCCACATGGATTCTGTTATCAGTTGCCAGAAGAGTTCTCCCTATAGAGAATCCAGGATCTCTATTAAACCTCAGTCAGTATGTCCCAATCCACATCTGCCATATCTAAATCACCCATTGGTAGCGCTTTTCCATTATAGCCTCTAGATCCAGATTTTTTCTGCCCATATTATGAGTAATAGTATATAAGGCTTTCTAGATGTTGTCCTATTTCCCATTTCTGGAGTATTCCTGCTGAAAGTCTGCATGCAGGAATTTAAAATGTTCCTCTTTATGAATTTTTTTCTGGATTGTATTTTAAAGTAAGTATCACTTCAATACAATATGCTTTGTTATTTAGATACCTTATGAGTTAGGTGTGCAGAATTCCAGCAAGAGTAACACAGGTATTAAATGTTTCATTTTATTGAGGGTTTTATTCACCCATCCCTGTCTAATCTACTTTAAAGCCCTTTTCAGTAGATTAGCCAGTCTGCTGAGGAAGGCACTTAACTCATTCCTTGATAGGTGGACACCATCTCTGCTCAGCAGTCCTTGGAAAATCATGCCATTATCCAGAAAGCCAAAATACTCTTAATGATGCCATCACTGCAGCCATGCATTCATTGCAAGGATGCAAGCTTCTCTGCCACGACCTTTACCCTCAACTGGGAGGATTGAGGAGAACATTATCTGTACACCTATCTGCTTCACACTCTGCCCCAGAGCCATAAAGACACTTTTGATTCATTTTTAGGGATATCTAGCAGTATCATTTGTGCCAACATGCATAAGCAGCATTAGGTAATAGTCAGTAGGTTTGATGAATCTTTATCTTTCTTTATTTAGTAGTACTTAGCTCACGGCTTTCCAGTAGCATTTCAAGGCGAGTTCCAATCAGGCATAGTAGGTATTTCCCTGTCCCCGGAGTGCTTACAATCTAAATTTGTATCTGAGGCAATGGAGGGTTAATTGACTTGTCCTAGGCCACAAGGAGTGTCAATGGGATTTGAACCCTGGTTTCTTTATTGGCTTACTTGCTATACTGCCTTTTATGTAAAGTACATCAAGGTGGTTTATGAAATTAAAGCACAGATCAAAGATTAAAAAACAAGACATGAAAAATCAGTCAGACATAAAACAAGACATAAGGAACACAGAGGCTGCTGCAATAATTAATACAAAGGAGGAGAGGGAAAGCGTAATTATTCACCTGGAACAGGTGTTCTCCGGAGATAGCAGGAATCAGTCCTCACATATGGCAAAGGAGGTAGGACCTTGCTCCCCCTTGTTTGTTCATGTAGAAAATTGTGACCTGGTTGTCGGTCTGGATCAGCACAGAGTGGTGCTGCAGCTGGTGGCGGAAGGCTTGCAGGGCCAGGAATATCGCCTGGAGCTCTAGCAGGCTGATTTGCATCCGGGATTCCCTATGGAACCAGCCACCTTGCTTCTGGAGGTCCTCACAATGCGCTCCCCAGCCCAGCAGGGAGGCATCCATGGTGAGGACCTTCTGGGAGGTGGGTGCCTGGAAGGGCATCCCGGACTGAAGGTGATGTGGAATCTGCCACCATCCAAGGGAGTCTGCCAGCTGATGGGTCACTTTCACTCTGTCCCCGCGTCTGCCTGTGACTTATGTCCACTGAGAGCAGAGGCACCACTGTGCTGTCCTCATGTGCAGACAGGCATATGGGGTCACGTGAATCGTGGAAGCCATGTGTCCCAAAAGGCAGAGTAAAAGCTGGGCAGGTAGCATCTGTGCACCTCTCCTGAGAGAGGAAAGCTTTTGCCTAGAGGTATCTAGTTGCGGCCCTATGAACTCTAGGCGCTGGGCTGGGGTGAGGTGGGCCTTGGGGTCGTTTATGACGAACCCCAGGTGTTGCAGGGCATTTATGGTGCACCTGGTGCAGCTGTGTCCCCTTTTATGAGCCAGTCATCCAGATAAGGGAAGACCAAGGCCCCTTGGAGCTGGAAGTGGGCTGGACCACCGTGAGATACTTTGTGAAGACACTTTGTGAAGACCTTTGGTGACGAGGCCAGAACAAAGGGCAGCACCCCATATTGGTAGTGCTATCCCCTCACCATAAACCAGAGGTATTTTCTGTGGCTGGGATGAATTAGGATTTGCATGTAGGCATCCTTTAGGTTTAAGTAGTATAGCCAATCTCCCTGCTGGAGGATTGGCAGCAGTGTCCCAAAGGAGAGCATCTTGAACTTCTCCCTGACCAGAAACCTCTTGAGTTCTCGCAGGTCCAGGATGGGCCTCAGGCCCCCTGCCCTCTTGGCGACTAGGAAATACCTGGAGTAGAAGCCTGTACCCCAGAGATGTTTCGGCACTGGCTCCACTGTCTTATCCCTGGATTAGACTGATAGCTCGGTGAGAAGCAGAGTCTGGTGACGGAGAGGTCTGGTGGGCTCTTTTGGGAAGTATGATGGTGGCGCCCATTGTAAGTGGAGGAGGTAGCCATCCTTGACCACTTGTAGCACCCAGGTATCGGTGGTGATGTTGGACCACCTGTGGGCAAACAGGGCCAGACAGCCCCCTGCGGGCGGCAGGGGACCTCCTGGGGGAGAGGAGGTCACGCTCAGGAAGTCAACAGCTCCCCCCAGGCTGGGCTAGGGCCGGCGCTGGGGACTTGAGTCTTTTGATTTTGGGGACCATGCCCCTGGCCTTTTTGCTGCTGGCCCTGTTGAGTGGCCGAGAAGGCCTGGAAATGGGGGGTATTGCCAAAGCCTCCCTTCTTCCTCGGGAAAAAGGGCTTCTTTCCCAGGGCTTTCTTCTGGGATTGCACAAAGGTCTTCTTCGAGAACCTGGTTCTCGTTAGGAACTCTGTTTCTATCTCTGCAGCCTTGTCTGCCATGGGTTTCCCAAATAGGTTCTCTCCTATGCAGGGGACATCCATGTTTGTCCTGCACCCATTGCTCTAGGTCAGACAACTGTAGCCATTCTTGGCGTCGTGCCCCGATGACTGCAGTGGCCACCCTGGTCGAAGACTCAAAACCATCATAGGCTGCTCGAGACAAAAACTTTGAGCTCTTTTACCATCAAGGTCAGGGACTTAAACCTCTACAGGGGTTCCCCATCAAGGCCTGCCGAGAACCCACTGAGCTCCTTCAACAGTTCCTTCATGTACATGCCGATATAGAGCTGTTAGGACTGGATCCGGCAAGTTAGCATCGAGCCCTGAAAGGCCTTCTGGCTGAGGGCATCGAAGGTGAGGGCATCGAAGGTGAGGGCATCAAGGGTTCGAGTCTCCCTGCCTGGTGGCAACAACAAATGAGTTTTTTGGCTTTTGAGCTGGCGCATGGCCAACTCCATGACCATCAAGTTGTGGGAAAGCTGGGTCTTTTGGAACCCAGGGCTTCGGCGTACTCTGTACATAGCGTTGAGGTGCCTACTGACAACTGGTACCAATGCTGGTGTTTCCCACAGCCGGAGGAGGTGGTCGAGGATCAGAGGCACTGGTACTGTAAGGGTTTCATTAGGGGGTGCCTCTTATTAGAGTATCTCCAATTCCTCGGTGTGCGGGTCCCTCCTCAGCCTCGGTCTCGATAGTGATAGCCTTGGCCATGTTTCACACAGAATCGAGGAAAGCGATATCCTTGGGCAGGGAACAGCGTCGGGGAATTGGGAGAGACGTGTCCATGGGCATGTCTCTGTATTGCCTTGTGTCCGGGGACTCTTCATCCTTGGTCTCCTATTTGGACTCGACAGAGTACGAATCCGATGCCACGTGATCACTTTGGTCGGAGGTCTGTGCCAGGCAGTCCACGACCACCAGAGGATCTGCAGTCTGAGCTGCGGGTGCTTGCTGGAGAGGACCGATGTCCCATGGAATGGGACCGGGACCTCATCCAGTGCGGGGGACCCTCTCAAGGCTGGTGGTGTTCGAGAACCAGCTTGATGTCCAGGGAAGTCCTTGATATCATTTGCAGTCATCGAGGCAGATGAACCGGACAAACGCCCACCGCATGGCTACGAGGACAGTGATATTGCTCTCTAGGGCTGCCATCCTGGTCTCCATACCAGTTGGTTCCGCAGCCTTTCACGAGGGCACAGAGGGCTTCGGGCCAGGCGTCGGCACTGTCAAGGGGGAGCCCTCGATGAAGATGGCCTCAGAGGTCCAAGGCTGGTCAGTGGGTGCCGACAACTCCTTGCAGGGCAACTTGCGAGGCTGCTCCCGCTTTGACTCCTCGGACTCACTCCTGGGACTACGGGGCCTGGAGTAGCATTTCCCCTTCTTCCCAGACCCTTCCTCTGAGATGGTCTTCAAGGGTTTCATATTCTTGTGTTTCACCTCTGGGGATTTCTGCTTGGAGGAACCGCAGCCGTGGGACTCCGAAAAGGCTCGGGCTTTGCGGGGCACAGAGATATCGGAGGCGGCCCTGAAGCGTGGCGTCACTGGAGACACAAACGCAAAGTCAGACTTCTGGAAAAATTATTCCTGCTGCTGACGACAGCTCTTCAGGCCTTTGAGGTCACAGTTCTGCAGAGTTCGCAGTCTGAGTTGTTATGTTCTGGGCCTAGGCACCGGAGGCAGCAGTTGTCCGGGTTGGTGAAAAGACATCATTTTGCTACAATAGCACTTCTTAAAGCCACTGGAAGCAATTGGAAAAAAGGGGTCCCCGCCACTGGGCAGGGGTCTGAGGCCTTCAGCTGAAAAAGGGCACAAATGCCAGATGAGGGACACCTCGATGAAAAAAAAGACAAAACGAATGAACGAACCCAAGGAGCGTCACAGAGGCGAGCTAGCTCGGGGGAGGGAAGGAACCGGTACGCAAACCAGACAAAAACGTTACAAAAATCACACTTTCCAGGGGAAACTAGAAAAATATCTGGAGGGCTCCGTGGAAAAAAGGAGACTGAGGCAAGATGGCACCCTTGGGCTGGAAGGGGACCATACATGCGTGGTGCATCTCCCAAAGGCTTTCTTTGAAAGTTGGGGAGATGCTTCCACTTGGGCTCCGTTGGCACCGACGTCACCCATATGTGAGGACTGACTTCGTGCTTGTTCCCAGAGAAAGGAGAGTAACTTAAAACAACAAATTGCTGCATTTTACTTGATGAAGAAAAATGTGTTCAGGTCTTTTTTAAAATTTGGGATATGAAGATTCTACATGCATAATGGGGGGATAGGGAATTCCAAAGAGAAAGGGCAAAAATGAAGAAAACACTAGAGCAGGTTTATTTGTGATGAAAATGTGACATGGAGGGCAAATGGCAAAGGTTCTCAAGCTGGCTTCTTCAGGAACAAGCAGAGGTAATAGGGAGGAAATAGTTAGCAAAGTATATTGGGATGTCAGAAGAAAAGCGCTCTATGTGCCAGACGTAAAATCTTAAAATGACGATGACAAGCTTTGAAAGCCAGTATTGGGGATACCAAGGTTGTAAAAAATGCAGTCAAATATAGAGGCAAAGCACGAAAGCTTAACAGCAAGATTTTCTAATACTTTGCAATCACTTTAAACTCTATTGCTTCAGGCTGCAGTAGGGTACATTGCCATAATCCAAATGGGAAATTAGGAATGCATGTAGTAAAGTTCTGCTGGCAGGTTTTTCAAAATAGGGACATAACCCACGTACTTGTTGAAGGGAATAAAAAAAGATTTTACAACTGATGAAAATCTGTCAAAAGAAAGAGTTGGATCAAAAATGCACCAGAATATTTTAATTGAGTCAGGATAACAGCCGTTAAAGAGTATGAAGGAGATATTGTTGAGGTGCTTATGATTCACATAATCATGATCTTACTTGGGTTCATCTTCAATCTACTGCTGGTCATCCGCCCAGTGAAAGAATCGAGACATGAATTTAAGCAGGAAAAGATCCAGATTTTGGGGTCAACATAGTAGGTTAGTTATAGATCAGTGTAATAGTAGCTATGGAAGCCAAAAGAGGGGAAAAGACCAACTGCAAGGTTTTTCAACAGAAAAGCTGGTAAGGAATCCACCCAAGGATCAAAGTAGAACACTGGTATTCCACAGTTAGAGAGTTGAACAGGGAGATATAAGATATAAAACAACTTGAATGCAGCAAGTTCATTAATAACAGCAGAAAAGAATATTACTCCAATATAATCATGAAATCGCTCAACTACCCAAGAGAATTATTCTCCATTGTATCCACCTCACCAGAGACCAGACATCCACACACCCCATAATCTCAAAAGAACAGCTGGATCCGCAGACTATAGCCAGTTACCTATCTAACAAGCAATCCTCAACACCTCCCATAACCAAAGAACTTCTCCACAAACCAGATAAACCACCACAAGTACACATCTGGGACGCCTTCAGATTAATCACACAGAGAGAAATCACAGACATCATAAAAACCATCAATACCACTACCTCGACCCTGGACCCATGCTCATCAGCATGGATAAAATCTCTTCCAACTGAATTATCCTCAATTATTCAAAAGATAGTCCACACTTCTCTCTTCTAAGGATATTTAGCAATGGCACTGAAGCAGGCTTCAATAAGACCCCATCCTAAAGAAACCTTCATGGATCAAGCTGACCACAGCTCATATTGACTAATCGGCAGCATACCATTCCTAGCCAAGATAACTGAAAAGACTGTATAGCATCAACTTCAAGAGCATGTTGACACCAATGTTCCTCTTGACCCCCAGCAACATGGTGCAGGGGGGGAAAATGTAGAAGCTGATAAGGATAAAGCGGAATTGCTTAACAAATATTTTTGTTCTGTGTTCACAGATGAAGAACCAGGAGCAGGACCTCAGAAAACACCCACAAATAAGAACAGAAGCGAGGGCCATCTTGAACAATTTTCAGAAGACTGTGTTCGTGAGAAACTAGCTCAACTTAAAGTAGACAAAGCGATGGGACCGGATGGGATACACCCTAGAATACTGAGGGAACTTGGGGACGTTCTAGCAACTCCACTGACTGACCTTTTCAATGCCTCGTTGGAGTCGGGAGTGGTGCCAAAGGACTGGAGAGAGGCTCATGTGGTGCCTTTACACAAAAGCGGAAGTAAGGATGTGGTTGAAAACTACAGGCCGGTTAGTTTAACTTCAGTGGTGAGTAAATTATTGGAAACGCTGCTGAAAGAGAAAATAGTGAGGTTTCTGGAGTCCGGCGGATTACAAGATCCGAGGCAGCATGGATTCACCAGAGGCAGGTCTTGTCAGACAAATCTGATTGATTTCTTTGACTGGGTGACCAGGGAGTTGGACCGAGGGAGAGCTCTAGATGTGGTGTATTTAGATTTCAGTAAAGCCTTTGACACTGTTCCTCACAGGCGACTTATAAACAAACTGAGCACCCTAGGGATGGACCCTAAAGTTACTGCTTGGGTTAGAAATTGGTTGGGTGGGAGGCGACAAAGAGTACAAGTAAATGGAGCTCACTCTGAGGAGAAGGATGTTACCAGTGGTGTGCCCCAGGGATCTGTCCTTGGTCCGATTCTTTTTAACATCTTTGTTAGTGATATAGCGGAAGGGCTGTCGGGTAAGGTTTGCCTCTTTGCGGATGATACCAAAATCTGCAATAGAGTAGACACCCAGGAAGGTGTAGATAACATGAGGAGGGATCTAGCTAAGCTTGAAGAATGGTCTACTCTAGAATTTGGCAGCTGGGATTTAATGTTAAAAAATGTAAGGTCATGCATTTGGGCTGCAGCAATCCAAGGGAGCAATACAGTATAGGAGGTGAAGTACTTTTGTCCACTAAAGAAGAGCGGGACCTAGGCGTGGTTGTGTCTGATGATCTTAAAGTAGCTAAACAGGTAGAAAAGGCGACGGCAAAAGCTAGAAGGATGCTTGGGTGCATACGGAGAGGAATGGCTAGCAGAAAAAAGGAGGTGATAATGCCTCTGTATAAGTCTTTGGTGCGACCTCATTTGGAGTATGGTGTGCAATTCTGGAGACCGCACCTTCAAAAGGATGTGAACAGGATGAAGTCGGTGCAGAGGGTTGCTACTAAAATGATTAATGGGCTTCATTATAAAGCATATGAGGACAGACTTAAGGATCTTAATATGTACACCTTAGAGGAAAGGCGGGATAGAGGTGATATGATTGAGATGTTTAAATACCTCCATGGCATAAATGTTCAGGGAGAGAGCCTCTTTCAATTGAAAGCAAGTTCTGCTACGAGGGGACATGGGATGAGGGTGAAGGGAGATAGATTCAGGAGTGATATGCGGAAATATTTCTTTACGGAAAGAGTAGTGGATCCGTGGAATAGTCTCCCAGTGGAGGTGGTAGAGATGAGGACAGTAACTGAATTCAAAAAAGCATGGGACCAACACAGAGGATCTCTAAAGGTAAAAAGTGGACTGTTGTAGTTGTTATGGAAGGACAGACTAGATAGGCCTTGTGGTCTTTTTCTGTCATCATGTTTCTATGTTTCCACCCTCGACATGGCATAGATACCCTCTTCACAGCACTATTTGACAGATTAATCAGAGGCCTTGATAAGCCACATCAAGGATTTATAATGATATTTCTAAACATCAGTGCTGCATTCGACTCCCTATCACATAACACACTACTTAGAAGACTCAGAGACATAGGCCTCTACAAAACACAATAGACTGGTTCACTTCCTACCTCACAGACAGAAAGCTACAAGTAAAAGTTAGTTCTCACAAATCCAAGCATTTCACCCTAAAGCAAGGCATACCTCAAGGTTCAACCTTGCCAGTTCTACTATTTAACATTTACATTCAGCCTATTTGCAATTTACTGAGAAAAGTTAACATGAATTTCCATCTTTACGCAGATGACCTTATGTTCTACATTCCCTTCCACACCCTAACCCCAGACTTCTCCATCTCAGAATGCTTTTCCACCATTATAGACCTCCTGGCAGAGCTTGGTCTAGTAGTAAACATAAACAAGACTGAAGCACTACTAGTCACAAAATACCCTTCCTTCAACCCATCTGAGAAACTCATTCTCAAAATGCAGAAATTGCGATAAAATCAAAGTCAAATACCGCGGCATAACCCTCAACAACCTCAACATGCTTACCCATTATCAAGAAGTCTACAAAAACTGCATATCAAACTCAAATCACTCCAACACTTATGACCCATATTACAATACAACAACTACAGAACAGTCTTTCAAATCCATCATAACCCCCTACCTTGACTACGGCAATATACTTTACCAGGGAACTCACAAAACAGGCATTATATCCACTTCAATTAGTGCAAAACACTGCTGCAAGACTCGTAACAGGAACATCAAGACGACAGCATATCACGCCAACTCTCAAGAGCCTTCATTGGTTGTCAGTCACACAAAGGTCAAAAGACAAAGTCGCAACCACCATGCCGTGAAGATCTGATCACATGAACACCCTCAACAAGGCCCTGAAGATCAGTAAATAATAATCTGTCAGTCATACCACACCCCCCTCAAGAGCAGAAACTCTCAGCAAACAGAGCCTTCACCCTTTTTGCCTCAACAATTTGGCACACACTACCAGAACCCATCAGATCTGCAGTCTATACAAGGTCTGAAGAAATTCTTAAAAACATCTATTCATTGAATACTTCGGACCAAATGATATCACATAACTACATATACCAGGCCTTTTTTCGCATGCTGCTGAAATCTGTAAACCTCCAAGATGTTACAAAGAAACATAGAAATATGACGACAGAAAAAGACCACATGGCCTATCTAGTCTGTCCTTCCATAACAACTACAACAGTCCCCTTTTTACCTTTAGAGATCCTCTGTGTTTGTCCCATGCTTTTTTGAATTGAGTTACTGTCCTCAACTCTACCACCTCCACTAGGAGACTATTCCACGGATCCACTACTCTTTCCGTAAAGATATATTTCTGCATATCACTCCTGAATCATTCTCCCTTCACCCTCATCCCATGTCCCCTCGTAGCAGAAATTGCTTTCAATTGAAAGAGGCTCTCTCCCTGAACATTTATGCCACGGAGCTATTTAAACATCTCAATCATATCACCTCTATCCTGCCTTTCCTCTAAGGTGTACATATTAAGATCCTTCAGTCTGTCCTCATATGCTTTATAATGAAGACTACTAATCATTTTAGAAGCCACCCTCTGCACCGACTTCATCCTGTTCACATCCTTTTGAAGGTGCGGTCTCCAGAATTGCACACTACACTCCAAATGAGATCGCACCAAAGACTTATACAGAGGTACTATCACCTCCTTTCTTCTGCTAGCCATTCCTCTCCGTATGCACCCAAGCATCCTTCTAGCTTTTGCCGTCGCCTTTTCTACCTGTTTAGCTACTTTAAGATCATCAGACACAACCACGCCTAGGTCCCGCTCTTCTTTAGTGGACAAAAGTACTTCACCCCCTATACTATATTGCTCCCTTGGATTGCTGCAGCCCAAATGCATGACCTTACATTTTTTTTAACATTAAATCCCAGCTGCCAAATTCTAGACCATTCTTCAAGCTTAGCTAGATCCCTCCTCATGTTATCTACCCCTTCCTGGGTGTCTACTCTATTGAAGATTTTGGTGTCATCCGCAAAGAGGCAAACCTTACCTGAAAGCCCTTCCGCTATATCACTAACAAAGGTGTTAAAAAGAATTGGACCAAGGACAGTTCCTTGGGGCACACCACTGATAACATCCTTCTCCTCAGAGTGAGCTCCATTTACTTGTACTCTTTGTCGCCTCCCACCCAACCAATTTCTAACCCAAGCAGTAACTTTAGGGTCTATCCCTAGGGTGCTCAGTTTGTTTATAAGTCGCCTGTGAGGAACAGTGTCAAAGGCTTTACTGAAATCTAAGTACACCACATCTAGGGCTCTCCCTCAATCCAACTCCCTGGTCACCCAGTCAAAGAAATCAATCAGATTTGTCTGACAAGACCTGCCTCTGGTGAATCCATGCTGCCTTGGACCCTCTAATCCGCTGGACTCCAGAAACCTCACTATTTTCTCTTTCAGCAGTGTTTCCAATAATTTACTCACCACCGAAGCTAAACTAACCGGCCTGTAGTTTTCAACCACATCCTTACTTCCGCTTTTGTGTAAAGGCACCACATGAGCCTCTCTCCAGTCCTTTGACACCTTTCCCGACTCCCAACGAGGCATTGAAAAGGTCAGTCAGTGGAGCTGCTAGAACATCCCCAAGTTCCCTCAGTATTCTCGGATGTATCCCATCCAGTCCCATCGCTTTGTCTACTTTAAGTTGAGATAGTTTCTCACGAACACAGTCTTTTGAAAATTGTTCAAGATGTCCTTTGCTTCTGTTCCTATTTGTGGGTGTTTTCTGAGGTCCTGCTCCTGGTTCTTCATCTGTGAACACAGAACAAAAATGTTTGTTAAGCAATTCCGCTTTATCCTTATCAGCTTCTACATATTCCTCCCCTTCACCCTTGAGTCTGACAATACCACTCTTGCCCTTCCTCTTCTCACTAATACATCTGAAAAATGTCTTATCCCCCCATTTTATTGCATTGGCTATTTCCTCCTCCTTTTGAATCTTTGCCTTCTTGACTACTTTGCTAGCTTCTCTAAGTTTTTCCAAATACAGATGCCTGTCTTCCTCTCTCTGTAATCTCTTGTATTTCATGAAGGCCTCCCTCTTTCTTCACTTTTTCAGCTACTTCTTTCGAAAACCATAGCGGTCTCCTTTTCCTTTTATTTATCATTTTAACAAAAAGGTTGGTTGCCCTTAAAATATCCCCTTTCAGTTTTTCCCAGTTTTTCTACATCCCTCAGCTGTTCCCATCCAACTAACGAGTCCCTGAGGTATTGGCCCATCTTCGCAAAGTTGGTCTTCCTAAAGTCTAAGATCCTCGCCTTTGAATGGATTCTAACAGCCCTAGTCCTAATACTGAACCACACGATCTGGTGATCACTGGATGCAAAATGATCTCCCACTACAACATCAGAAACACTTTCACCACTGGTAAGCACCAAGTCCAGTATGGCCCCTTCATGTGTGGGGTCTGTTACCAATTGCCTGAATAGTTATCCCTGTAGAGAATCCAGGATCTCCTTACTTTTAGATGATACTGCAGCAGGAATGTGCCAATCAACATCTGGCATATTGAAATCTCCTATCAGTAGCACTTCCCCTTTCCTAGCAATGCTGCGCATGTCTTCAATTAACTCTGTCCACCTCTTCCTCTTGTGAGGAAGGTCTGTATATCACACCAATGTAAATAGATTTCTCTTTCCCTCTTTCTAGTTTAACCCACAATGCCTCCCCTCTCCCTTTTAAGCTCTGTAATTCCAAAGCTTTAATAGTAGTTTTTACATATAGTGCCACTCCTCCTCCCCTACTTCCTACCCTGTCCTTTCTGAATAAAGTATAGCCAGGTATAGTTACATCCCAATCATGGTTTTCTGTGAACCAGGTTTCTGTAACTGCCACTAAATCCAAGTCAGCCACTCCCACCAAAGCTTCAACACAGGGATCATATTTCCCAAGCTACTGGCATTTATACACACTGCTTTCCATATGTTACCCCTGTTACCCATTTCCATACAGTTATTTAATGTATCACCTACCTGGGGGCTTTCACTTACCTGGGGGCTTTCTTCACCCATCCCCAACGAATCTAGTTTAAAGCCCTCTTCAGTAGATTAGCCAGTCTACTACTGAAGACGCGTTGACCTTTCTTGGACAGATGGATGCCATCTCTGCTCTGCAACCCTTGGAACAGCATCCCATGGTCTAGGAAACCAAAACGCTCTCGATGACACCATCCACGCAGCCATGCATTCATCTCCAGGATGCGAGCCTCTCTGCCTTGGCCTTTACCCTCAACAGGGAGGATTAAATCCACGTTTGTATCCCCATGAGTTCTATGTAATTTCAACTCATATAAGTTTGTTATTGCTGTTCTATGTAAACCACCTTGGCGTAAAGGCAGTATAAAAAAAACCCCTGTTAAATAAATAAATAAGACCTCAAAGAAACAAAGACCTTGAACGGAGGAAAGAGGTGAACTAGGCTAAAACAGGCCAAGACCAATATCATATAAAAGGGATAGAAGTTGCCTATGGTCAACAAGATCAAAAACGCTAGATAAGTCTAGAACCAATAATCAAAAGTTAACCAGAATCAAGAGTTAAATGCAGATCAATTAAGAGAGGTCAATTCTTATCTGTGCTGCAGCCAGGTCTAAAGCCTGATTGCTGAAGATGAAGTGCATTCACTTGGCTCAACAAACTTAATATGGGATAAGTAGATAATCTTTTCAACAAGGTTAGACAGGAACACTACATTTGAGATTGGACAGTAACTGGATGGCTCCTGGGGAGGAGGATTATGCTTTATCAGTAAAGGGCAAACAAGCATTTGTTTTCAGACAAAAGAACAGTACCAGAGGATAGGGTTGGCATTCACAATAGTTGTGACTGAGATATGACCAATTAACATAGTATATGACAGCAGATAAAGACCAGTTGGTCAATTTAGTCTGTCCAGCAAGGCAGCAAGAGTAGGTGCACACCTGCCGCTTTGAGCAGGTTACCCCTCGCTGTGCCTTTGTTTAGGGGTGTACCCACCGCTCCATGTAGGTCACCCCTATTTCAAAGATATAAGAGATAGTTATGTTTATTTTGATTTTATCCTGTTGCTATAAAGGGATCCACTGTATCTGTCCCGTGTCATTTTGAATTCTGCCACTTCCATCAGGAGGACATTCCAAGCATCCACCACCCTTTCAGTGAAAAAGTATTTCCTGCCATTGCCTTTCAGTTTACCCCCTTGCAGCTTCATGTTATGCCCTCTAGTTTTACGGCTTCCCCGTCTTTGGAAGAAGTTTGCTCATTAATACATTTTAAGTATTTAAAGTCTGAATCATATCTCCCCTGTCCCTCCTCTCCTCAAGTGTATACATTTAGGTCTTCAAGTCTCTTCTCATAAGTCTTCTGACGCAGGCTCCAAATCATTTTGGTCGCCTTCCTCTGAACTATTTCCAATCATTTTATGTCCTTTGCGAGATATGGTCTCAAAACTGAATATAATATTCCAAGTGAGGCCTCATTGACGACTTGTACAATGTCATTAGTACCTCTTCCTTTCTGCTGGTAATTCCTCTCTGTATGCAACCCAGCATCCTTCTGGATTTTACCACCGCCTTGTCACACTGTTTCGCCACCTTGAGATCCTCAGAAATAATCACTCAGAGGTCCTTCTCCTGGTCCGTGCACACCAACCCCTCGTCCTCTATCGCACACAATTCCCTTGGATTTCTGCTTCCCAAGTGTATCACACTGCACTAATTCAAATTAAATCTTAACTGGCAAGCATTAGACCATTCTTCCAGCTTTTGTAGATCTTTCCTCATGTTATCCACGATCTCAGGGGAATCCACTCTGTTACAAATTTTCATGTCATCTGCAAAAAGACAGACTTTTCCATTCAGTCCTTCAGAAATATCACTCACAAATACATTGAAAAGTACCGGTCCCAGGATCAAACCCTGGGACACATCACTAATCACCTTCTTTTCATCTGAGTGAGTTCCATTTACCGTCACATCTGTCAGTCAATCAATTTCTGATCCAGTTCACCACTTTGGGACCCATCCCCAAGCTGTTGAGTTTATTGATAAGCCTCCTATGAGGAACAGTATCAAAGACTTTGCTGAAATCTAGATAGATCACATCACAAGCCCTTGATCTAGTTCTCTGGTCATCCAGTCAAAGAACTCAATCAGATTTGTTTGGCAAGATCGTCCTTTGGTACAACCATGTTGCCTCGGATCATGCAACCTGTTGGTTTCAAGGAAGTCCACTATTCGCTCTTTCAGGAGCACCGCCATTACTTTTCCCGCCACCGAGGTAAGGCTTACTGGCCTGTAGTTTGTCACTTCTTTCCTACTGCCACTTTTGTGAAGCGGTACCACATCAGCCCTTCTCCAGTCCTGTGGAACTTCACCTGTCTCCAAGGATCTATTAAAAACATCTTTTAACATCCCTGCAAGGACCTCTCTGAGCTCTTTCAGTACCCTGGGATGTAGTTTTGCAACTGCTCTAACACATCATCTTCTGTGAATGGTGTGGTATCTACTCCATCCCCATGTGTATATTTGTCAATCATAGGTGGTCCTTCTCCAGGATTTTCTCTAGTAAAAACATAGCAGAAGTATTTGTTTAGCATTTTCGCTTTATCAATGTCACTTTCCACAAATCTGTTCCCAGCACTTTTTGAGTCCTGCAATTCCACCTGATTTTCTCCCTCTCCCGAATATACCTGAAAAAAGTTGTCACCACACTTCATATCTTTAGGCATCTTTTCTTCTGCCTTGGATTTTGATATCCTTATTTCTCTTGTTGTTTCCTTTAGTTTTATCCTGTATTCTTTTCTGTGTTCCTCTGTTGCAAACTTTTGAATTTTGTGAAAAAAATTTTTTTGCCTTTATTTGTGCAGCCACTTCTTTGGAGAACCAAATAGGCTTCCTTTTCCCTCTTGTTTTTATTTACTTTTCTTACATACGTATCTGCTGCCCCTTTTATTGCCTCCTTTAGTTTAGCTCCTTGCAATTCCACTTCCCTTATCCCCTCCCATCCAGCCAACTCTTCCTTCAGGTACTTGGCCATTTTACTGAAGTCAGTGTTTTTAAAAGTCTAGGACTTTGAGCTTGCTGTGATTGGATTCTACCTTGGCTTCTATCTCAAACCACCCTGTGAGATGATCCCTGCTGCTCACATGGGTACCCACCCGGATATTCGACACGCTATCTCCGTTGGTTTGCACTAAATCCAGCACCGAGCTCTCCCTGGTCGGTTCCATCACCATTTGTTTAAGTAATGCATCTCTGTCTGTACATAGTTACCCTGTTAGCCTTGTTAGAAACCCCTGTCCATTGTAAGTCCAGTGTAGGTCCTGCCTGCACTGCACAAATTTGTTTTTTGTAAACCGTGCTGATTTTAAAGAGCGTGGTATAAAAGAGACATTAAATAAATTAATCTTGGAAGGCATCCACAATTTTTTTTTTTTTTTTTTTTTTTTTTTTTACTTCTTTCCAGATTTGGAGAAGGAATACTCCAATCCACATCGGATAGATAAGAATCACCCAATATGATCACTTCCTCCTTCATGGCTATCTTTGCAATATCAGCAATCAATTTGCTTATCCTTTTCTTCGGTTTGAGTTGGAAGCCTGTAGACTACACCAGTATGGATGACAGTGCCATCTCCTCTTTCCAACACAATCCATAGCGCTTCTTCTTTTTCCCACGTCAACTGCATTTCAGCAGGTTTAATACTGCTTTTGACATAAAGGGCTACTCCTTTTCTACCCTCTCTATCTCTTCTAAATAGATTATAGCCAGCTATGGCTATATCCTATTCATGCAACTCGTTAAACCATGTTTCTGTAATGGCAATAATGTCCAAGTCCATTTACACCATTAGGGCTTCCAGATCAGGAACTTTGTTGGCTAGGCTTCGAGCATTTGTGCTCATTGCTTTCCAATATTTGTTGACTGGCTTGCCTGTGTTTTGCATGGATTTTGTTCTGCACGCCCCTTCCCACTTGCCATTGATATGTGGTTTAAAAGTGTGGCTGTTTCCAATGCCATATTGCTTTTGCTGGGAGAGACGTCCTGAACTTGTCCTTCTCCATCTGTCATCCTCTTTCCCTAGTTTAAATGTCTGTCCACATACTGCCTGACTTTTTCACTTAGGATCCTTTTTCTGTGATAGAAAGATGTAGTGGAACTCTTTCTAATGATCAGTCTAGTCAGGTGGGGAGACTGTCTAAGCTTGAGCGGGATGTGGGGCATTTGCAGGAAGTTGTGAATGCCCAGGTTGTGGATAGGAATGTGTCCGCCAGGAAAATGGAATATTTGGAAAACCAGGTTAGACGTTGTAACCTTCGTTTTCTAAATTTTCCACGGTCACCCTTACTCTTTCCATTAGAGATGGTTAGGAAGTATTTTGGGGAGGTGCTTAAACTCCCCCAGGACCAGTTCCCACCTCTGGTTTGGGCACAGTACCTGTCTGCTGGGATGAGGGGGGGGGTGACCCCAATTCCCTTACTGCTCCAGCTGAGAAGGGTGACCTGACTGGGTTCTTAGAGTCCTCCCTAGAGGTCATCACTGACAAGTCAACTCTGCTAGTTACTCTGGCGTTGGAATCAGATAAATTTTTTATACTTCGGTTGTACTTTAAGAATATCAATGAGGAATTCCTAGGCTCTAAAGTTCGAGTGTTTCCTGATTTTTCAAGAGTTACGCAGATGAGAAGGAAAAGTCTTTTGGCTTTTCGCCCTAGAGTTGTGGCTCTAGGAGCAACCTTTCTTCTGAAATTTCCTGCAAAATGTTTTGTGGTCTATAAGCAAAAAACGTATGTTTTCTTTGAACCTAGGCAGCTCAATGAGTTCTTAACAGCTAGGGATGAAATTGTGGTAGACGTTTCCAAGACATCTCATCCAGCTGACATTTAAGTCTTCTCATGTTCGCCTGTTTAATATTAGCTGTGATGTAGATTTTGCATTAAGAGTTTTTTCCTCATACGCCCCTGTTATTTCCTTTTGCATTGGGGTCTAAATAATATGGATGACATGATTTTTGATGTTTTCTTTGATATTTTTTTGCCTACGTTGGTATTTGTTTATTGATTATGTCATAATCCATTGTTTTTCTCATTCATGTTATTTACCTGGATGTTGTAATTCATAAAATTCATAAATAAAAAATTTAAAAATAAAAAGATGTAGTCTATCAGCACAGTACAGTCTCTTGTTGATCCATCTATTTCCCCTGTTGCCTATATATCTAAATCCTTATTGTTTGCACCAGGTTTGGAGAAATGTATTAAAGTTGTTTATGCGATGCAGCCTTTCTGCCCCCTTACCATGAACAGGTAAAACGTCTGAGAATGCTATAGTGTTAACAATGGGCTTGAGTTTCTCTCCCAGAGTCTGGAAGTCCCTTTGAACTGCAGAGGCACTGTTTCTAGCCAGGCCATTTGTACGCAAGAGGATGATGTCATCAGTTTTGGAGTGCTCACTTTCTGCACTAACTATACCAACAATTTGGTTCATATTCCTGCTGGCTGAAGAGCCTGGGAGGCATTTGACCATCTTCTCTCCTTTGAACTGTGTTCTGAAGTTGGTGCCTCTGCTGATGGAATCTCCAAGTAGTAGTAGCTTTCTGTTTTGTGATTTTTTTTCCTATTTGGTGCATTAACAGTAGATTTGGCATTGAGTCTTTCATTTAAGGGCACTTCAGTTTCCATGAATTGAGCACCCCCTCATTATCTAAGGCAGAGAAGGAATTATGCAGGGATCTCTCTTGATGTATAGGATGTGTCTGTGTTACAGGTCGCAACCTACCAGAGCCCACTGTGATCCATTTATTCATGGGCTGTCTGTTTGTGAGAGCGGTGGTGGATTTTGTTCAGTTTGTACTCTAGAAGAGGTGTGTTTAATTGCAGCTAATTCTTCCCTTAGTAGAGTTGATTCTTTATGCATAGCAGATAACGAGGCATATAGGTCAAGCTCTTAGGTTCCTAATGATTATTCTCAGAATAAAAGCACTACAGTTATTGCACTGAATACATGGCATGCTGATTTAGCTGTCCTAGGAGGAGAAAAGGAGAAAAAGTGGGTGTAACAGCTAAAGGACAGATATCAATGTATAGGACGACTATATAGGCAATGCAACCATGGGGTGGGTGGGAATGTAAGTGTCAAGTAGACTTTATATGAACTGAGGGCACACTCAGATATCGGATTTAAAGGCTATGCAAGGAAAGTAGGCAGACTGAATATTCTTAAAAACCTATATCCAACAGTTAAAATTTATATTAAAAATAGGCAATTGTAAAGTCTGAAAGCCTTAGCTGAGTGTGTTCTCTTGAAACTGATGAGCAGACTGGTTCTGGTACTTGGTCAGTTGTAGAGTTGATTCAATTAGCCCCATCCTGTTAAGCAGGCTTGTAACAGACATTGGAAACTCAAATTGCAGGGATTTTTCAACTGAAAAGACGGCAGAACATTTACTGGAAAAAAATACATTCATAATTCTTTCAAAATTTCCAACCTGGCTGACAGCACATCTCCAGGCACATCATGTCTGGTTGATAGATGGATGGCTCTGTACCCCCTCAGAAAGGAGTTATCAATCACAACTACCCTTCGCTTACTTGTAGTCATTAATCTTGAAAGAGAATCTTGATACAGCACAGGAATGGAATCAAATGCTGAACTCACTAGCAAACCATCAATTCGGTACCTCGGAGTTATTCTTGACCAACAGCTCAATATGAAGGCCCAGATAAGCAACATGGTAAAAGCAAACAAACAAAATCAGAACAATATCAGAACGCTTCGCCACCTGAGACCGCTCCTAGAACCAGAAGATTTTCGATCGGTCTACCAAGCTCTTGTAATCCCTCATTTCGATTACGCGAACGCCATATTACATGGCCTTCCAAAAGCCACCACAACACCACTTCAACTAGCCATGAATGCAGCCGCCAGAATTCTGCAGGGGGCTTCAAGGAAGGAACATATCACACCAATACTAAAACAGTTGCACTGGCTTCCGGTCCAAAGCAGGATAACCTTCAAGGTGCTGACACTTACTTTCAAAGCCATTAACAACTGCTCCTCTACATCAATCATTGACCTTATCCAGATGACACCCCCTAATAGAGCAAGAAGATCAGCTGCGATAAATACTTTGATTCTACCAAGGCAGATAACAAAATGCTCACAAGCAACACGATCCAGAGCTTTTTCACTATATGCGCCTACCTGCTGGAATGCCCTTCCCCCCGCTATCAGGGATACAAAAATCATCTCCCATTTTAGGAAGGCACTTAAACATCATCTCTTCCTACAATATTATACTGACCAGAGCCACCCCCCACAGCAAGCCAGGCCCAGCGACCCACTTAAACAACCTGTGAGTTACAAGCATATGAGCCGGGAACCAAGCGTGCCTGACACGGATCCCCCCGACAAATAGCATCTCTTATCACCCTGTCATCAACTATTACGCACTTGAGCTAATGGAACACATTTGATTTATCTCCAAACGTATATTGCAATTTACCTGTATATATGTGTACATAGTTACCCTGTTGTTATTACCTGTACATACACCCCTTGTTATATTGTGAAGCCAGTGCAGACCATCTGTGCTGGACGGTTATGTTTTAATGTAAACCGCGTTGATGCAGAAGAACGCGGTATATAAGAAAGTTAAATAAATAAATAAATAAAATGCGTAGCATATTTCCATGCAAAGCAAAATTTTCACACTTCAAAAAAAAAATAAAGGGGGTAACCTTCTTGGAGCAGCATTTAAAACCCCAAACAAAAGGGGAGGGGTTACCTGCAAGGAGTGGCAGTTGGGAGGGGTGAACCTATACTAAGTGGCAGTTACAAGCCTAAACACTACTGGGCAGGCTAGATAGTAAATGAGGGAAGGTACAGACCAGCATGGTCTATGTTACTGTCATGCTCACTATTCCAGAGAAACCACATATGGAGTTGCATGAGTCTACTTCTGATAAGAAATGGCCCAATTCCCCCATCCTCAGTTTCGCAATCTAGGAGGTAGAATCCCATTTTTCTCCTCTTGATGTAGGGAACAAGGTTGTTTGTCTGAACTAAGATTATTTTTGTTGGCCAACCCAAAGCTAAAAGTCTTTATAGCATTCCATACACTGCTTAACTCCAGGAGAATCATCTGTTGATATTTTTCTCCACAGTGGACCAAAATCCTTCAGCATGAAACCCATCTACATGGGCCATCCAGACCAGCTGGCATGCATCTGTGCTAACAATTTGTTGAAAAAGGATTCCCATTTTCCAGATTGGAATGATCCACCCACCAAGAGAGACAGTCCCTGAAATGTGTTTGGTGATCTAGACTATGTCCTATAAATCTCTGAGTGGCCTGAATATACTGAGATCATGAAGTCCATCAGGCTTCATGATCGGAGCTACATGCACTACTGAAGCCATGTGGCTCAACATCCTCAACATGGCCCATGCTGATGTTGGCTGACTCAATACAATCATTATTCTTTCTGATGAAACAATGCCATTGCCCGCGTTGGGTCTGGCAAAGCTCCTATGAATTCTAAATAAGGTGGCAGATTCAAATGTGACTTTGGGTAATTTATGACCAGTCCTAGGCAGAAGAATCTTTGGGCTCTTCCACCCTGCCAGACAGGCTCGTAACCAACCTGTCACCCAGATAGCAAAACCTGTGCAATCCCAGTCTGTGTAGGTACGTGCCTATCACAGATAGTATTTCCTAAACATATATGGAACTGACTCAGGGAAGGGAACAATACTAGTAATGGTTGCTTTCCTATTACAAATCTGAAATATTTTCATAGGCTAGGATGTCTCTCTATGTGGGTTTATCCTTGCATTATGTCAGAACATAACCAGTCTCCCTTTTGAAGATAAAGATTCAAGGTGCTCAAGGAATCCATTTTTAACTTTTCCAAAATAAGAATTTGTATAAGACCTTTTGGTCTAAGACAGGAAACACTTAGAGTAAATTCTCTGCTCCTTTTATGGTGATAAGACAAATTTCACCATATTGGTCTCTTAACAAGGAAGCGAGCTCCTTGCACATCTTTCTGGTACTGAATATTTGAGCAAGACAGTTTGATGGGTAACCTGGTGCAATATCAAACAGAAAGTATCCCTGTTGAATGATTTTCATAACTCAATGGTTGGAGGCTATAAAGGAACCACCAGCTCATGTAAAACCTTAGCCTTCCTCCTACTGAAAGGATGTCCAACAATCCAACTGAAATCAAGGTCATGTCCTTTTAGAGGCAATCAAAGCCTTGTCTCTGGCTTTGGCTAAGAAGGCTGATGCTTTTGGGCTCTGCTGTCTAGATGAAAGCAAGATCTGTCTGCAGTGAGGAATATGGCTTTTGACATGGAACTGTAGGAGGATCCAGAGGCTTTGCTAGCACTTCCTCTCACCCAGACACCTAGATTGGCTTCTGCAACCCCAGCAACCACGCATATGCTCCAGCCACCATCATCTTGCATCCATCACTCCCTCCTTTGGCTGCCAAATAGATTAGTTTTAGTTTATCCATACTGCAAGGTGTCAAAAGAAATTGCTTTCAAAGTTAAGAGCAAAATCACAATCCCTGTTGGCTTCATTTGATTCTATGTAAAATGAGCAACATGGTGGCATGTGGTGACACAGAAGTAAATGACAAGAGAATAAGAAACATACAGAGAGGAGAATAAGCAGAGAAGAATAAAACTAGAAGAGCAGAGACAGTGGAAAAGAAAAGCAGGTATTTCAGATGAGGATGACATGTACTCTGTTTCACTATGGCCAAAAAAAAGTAAAGTTGATAAACCATACAAAGCATGGTTCATGGAATTTTTTTCAACTTCTCTTGTGTGTATATATCTGCATGTAACCAAGTGTGTTTGTATCTGTTTTGCCTCTGACCTAAGTCGAAAGATGAGAGAGAGTTTGAATGGAATGGTTGCCAAATATTTTGTTGGTTTGGAAACAAATAAAACAAAACCACAAGCAATCTATTATAGATCACTGTACACAGATTTTAAAGAATGCATTTAACATTTTAACCAAAGGATGCCATTGTCACAAGGCAACAGGGTACTCACATGGTTCAGTCACTAGGAGGGTCATTTTAAAAGATTTAGTCGTGAATGGGATGTCTGAAGACGTGCATGTGGACATAGAAACATGTCAGCAGAAAAAGACCATATGGCCTATCTAGTCTGCCTTCCGTATCAACTACTACAGACCCTTCTTTTCTTTAGAGCTCCTCTGTGTTTGTCCCATGATTTTTCGAATACAGATCTCTACCACCTCCACTGGGAGACTATTCCACACATCTACCACTCATTCCATAAAGAAATATTTCTATATATTACTCCTAAGTCTATCACCTTTCCCCCCTCATCCTATGTCCCATCGTTGCAGAGCTTTACTTTCAATCGAAAGAGGCTCTCCTCTTGTGCATTTATGCCAAGGAGGTATTTAAACATCTCCATCATATCTCTTCTAGCCTGCCTTTTCTCTAATGTATACACATTAAGATCTTTAAGTCTGTCTCCATATGGTTTATAACAAAGGCCATTGACCATTTTTGTAGCCCCCCCCCCCCCCCCCTCTGCATCAACTCCGTCCTGTTTATATCCTTTTGAAGGTGTGGTGTCCAGAATTGCACACAATACTCCAAATGAGGTTGCACCAGAAACTTATACAAAGGCACTATCATCTTCTTTTTTTCTGCTGGTCATTGCTCTCCCTATGCACCCAAGCATCAAAATCATGGACACGTCTCTGTAGCTATTGCACAAATGATGTTCGCAGACATCTCCGGTGCAGGGACGTCCAAGAAGGCACAGGGGTGTGGCTGAGGTGTGTCCGGGGAGGGACAATGTACTTACACGTCCCCATTCAATCTCAAACGTCGGAGACACCTGCAGTCACGTCCATGTTTATACCTGTTCCAGGCATGAATAGATATCAGGAAAGTGTTTGTTTTCACCTTAAAACAGCCAGAGTGTGTAGAGAAGACGGAGAATTGTGATTAGTCTTAAAGTAGATCACAAAAGCCCCCACTAGGAATTGAACCCTTACTCCCCTGCTCTTAAGCCACTACTCTAACCATTATGCAATTAGATGTCTTGGTTCTGAAATGCCGGCATATCAGGTATGTCCACGTTTCCGAAGTCGTGCCTGAACTTGCATGTGCCTACTTTTTTTCTTCAGACCTTCTGGCTTTTTCATCCCAGATTGCACTTGGTCGTCCCATTGTGAAATGTGCCTTAGGTATCACAATTCATGGCCACTATTAAAAAAAAGATCTAGCCACTAGGTTTCATAGTAGAACATACAATAAACAAAACACAATATACATCTGAATCACTAAGAGCCAGTCCTGCAGAAGAAAAGGTGTAGCAGCTGTGGGGGGGATTGGGGGGGGGGGGGGAAGAGATGTGTCAGACAGAGGATGAAAGAGGAAAATTGCAATTTGAAAGGAGCAATTCCATAACTGCTATGTATCAGTGCTTCTATGCTTCAGGTTTCGGAACTCCCTCTCTCACACAAAATGCCTTGAAACATTTTTTTGAAGACTAATTTTTCTCAAACTCCAAGTCCAGTCTTGACCAATTTTCAAACTTTGTGTGGTTTTTTCCCAGTTTTTTTATCATGCCAAATTTGGTCCCACTCTGGAGACAGTCATTTTACTCTTGGGCAAGTAGCCATTTATTTTCAATCCCTTAAGTATAAATTTCTTTGCAACATTCCTTTGGGTTGGAATAAATTAACAAAAATGAAAAATGGGCAGAAAGAGCAGGAGAACATGGAAAAGAAAATTAACACTCCCTCCCCTATAATGATTTAGATATATAGGTTGAATATTGAACAAAATATTTTTAAAATAACATTTTGAAACTTGAAAATTCTCAACAAATGATTGTATATATACAACTGTAAGAAAATGTGATGTAGAAAAATTTAACACATATGTCAAACATGAGGGCTTTACAAATAGTAAATGTATCAAAGATGTGTGAAAACAGCTACTCACCTAAGGGCCCAACTGGTTTCTTTGTAAAACGGCGCTGTCTGAAAGCTGTATCAATTGCTTCAAGGAGAGCTGGCATATGCTCCCCAAATCGTTTTAGCCTGTCTGTCTTACTCTCCTTCAGTTCTTGTAGGTGCTTCTTATGGCGTTCCAGTGTAGACTGCACATCACGTTCCTCTCTCCTAAACAGTGAGCATAAGCACCAGCAAATTAACAGCAAATACAGACAAAACAAGTGGGGAAAGCATGCAAAATACAGCCCATCAAATTCTTTCCAATATGACGTGGAGATGAGGTGGTGGGGGGGGGGGTGGAACAATTTGATTGGAGCAGTTCCCAAACATACCTTTGGTATGGATGAAAAATAAAACAAAACTATGATCATACATAGAAACATGACAGAAAAAGATCACATGGTCTATCTAGTCTGTCTTTCCATATCAATCACAACACCACCTTTAGAGATCCTGTGCGTTTGTCCCATGTTTCTTTGGATTCAGATACTGTCCTCATTTCTACCACCTCCACTGGAAGACTATTCCACAGATCCACCACTCTTTCCAAAAAGAAATATTTCCGCATATCACTCCTGAATCTTGTCGCGTCCACCCGTCCAGGCAGCAGCCTGGGAGCAGGTGGGCTCGCCTGTCTTACTCTCTACTATTACTTCTGTCCAAAATGGCTGCCAAGGAGGGCTGCTGGGTAATGTAGTTTTAGAGCAAGGAGTGTGACCACACGGTAATTAGGCAAAACAGAGAATTTATTTCGGGATTTCCCCTCCGCATTGAATTCATGACCCCAACTGAAATTGGATAATTTTCCAATAATGCAAACAAAGAATGTGAAAACAGGCTCAACACAAAAATACAGGAATGTCCTTTGAATATCAGCTCTTAGCTTCCAGCGAGGAACAAGCTTCTAAAGCTCAATCTGTTGTTCAGATTAGCTTCTTGCTTTTCACTTTCAAAAGAGCTTTTCACTTTACACAAGTTAGGCAGGCAAAACACTTGGCAGTATTTCAACTACCAGCACGTTTCCTTTCTTTAAGCAATGTGCAGCACAAGTCCTTAATGGCTTTCATGAAACAGTCCTTCACATAGATAATGAATTAGCACATATTCAGGTTCTTGGCCATGCAAAAAGAACACTGCATTTCCTCTACATCAGAATCATTAGGGTTTTCACACAAATCTATTTCCATCTCATTCATAGATTCGCTGTGACTATCTTCGTTATCCTGTATATCAGGAGACTGGCTATTCTCCTTCCATATCAGCTCATTTAGTTTTAACAGCAGCTGTTCCCTGTGGTCTCCAGCCACGGGCTCTTGTAATGGAGTTTACCTTCAAGGCTTAAGGGCTGCTTTAATCTGTTTCCCCACCTGGGAACACGTCTTTGTCCTAGATACTGTTGCCTGCTCTGGGTTCCAGACACCCTCTGCTTCTCATTCACCCTTGCATGTGGATCAGCCAGGTTTCTTCCTGAAGTTCCCTTTTCCACTGGAACTAAAGTACCTGCTTTCAGGACCCAGCAAGTTTCTGACTTCAAGCTTGTCCTCTTCAGAACCAGCTTCCCTTGCTTGAACTGCATCAACTGCCTCTGGAACTCCACAAACTCTAAGAATTGCCTGCTTCTCTTCTTCTAAAACTGAAGCACTTTTAAATTGCTGCCTTTCAGGCACCACACCCTTCTTCCTAACTCACGTGCACCTCATCAGTGCTCAACCTAGCCCTGACGTCACTAGGTGGGCGGGGCTTAGTGCTCGGTATACTCTGCTTTGGAGGCTTGTAGTTTCTATAGGAACTGCTTTTCTCTCCAGATTTAAAGGGACAGGGCTCATTTTCCTCCCATTCCATTTCCTCTGCACAGCTCTCCTTACCACAATCTATCCCCTTTCACCATCATCCCAAGTCCCCTTGTAGCAGAGCTTGCTTTCAATCGAAAAAGCTTTCTTTCAATCGAAATTTAACTATTAGTTATCACTGTCAATAAATTTCTAAAGATGAACTTTATAGTTTAATCATAGGGTGACTTTGCCTTATAGCAACCGGTATTGCTATACTTTGTGCTTGGGGTGGACAGGAATGTAGGCGTAAGCGTCTTGAAATCCAAGGAGCACAGTCAATCATCCTGCCGGAGGTAGAGCAACAGGACGCCAAGGGATAACATTTTGAACTTCTCCCGCAACAGAAACTTGTTCAGGTTCCTGAGGTCCCCCCATCCTCTTAGGAACAAGAAAGTACCGGGAATAAAATCCCTGACCTTGAAGGTGCGGCAGAACCTCGAAGGTGATGACCAAGGAGGTTGTTCAGCTCTTGCTGCAAGCAAGTCTGGTGCGAGGGAAGCAGAGTAGGCTCCGCCAGGGAGAAGGGAGTCTGTCTAGACGAAGACGATACCCGTCCCGGATCACCTGCAAGACCCAGGTGTCTGCAGTAATGGCTGCCCATTCAGGGGCGAAAAGAGACAGACGTCCTCCCACGAGCTGAAGCGTCCTCAGGGGGCGAGAGGCTATGCTTTCGGCATCAAAGCCCCGGGGTTGGCTGGGGTGGCGCCGGTGGCTGGGTCTTGGGCCCCTTGGGTTTCCAGTGACCCTGAGCACCCCCTTTGTCCTGAGCACTGGTCATCAGCACAGGGATAGGTGGGTATCCCCGATAGGGGAGCCCTTTCCTCTGGAAGAAAGGCTTTTTGGTGTGCTGCTTCTTCTGTGGGAGTGAGGAAGTTTTGCAAGAGAGATGGGTGCAAGTCATGAACTCAGTCTCGATCTCGGCTGCCTTGTCCTTCATGGGCTTGCCAAACTACTATTCACTGAGGCAGGGGATGTCCAGGAGCTTCTCCTGGACCCACTGCTCCAAGTCCGAAGACTGGAGCCACGACTGGTGTCGGGCTTCGATGCCAGCTGTCGCTACACGGGTGGAAGACTCGAACCCATCATATGCAGCGTGGGAAAGGTATTTCGAACAGTCTGCGACCGATCTCAGGAGGGTCTGGAAACGGAGGAGGTGCTCCCCACCCAGGCCTGCGGAAAAACCGCCGAGCTCCTTGACGAGATTGCAAAGAAACATACCCATATACAATTGGTACGTCTGGATGTGGTATGCCAGCATGGATCCCTAGTATGCCTTGCACCCGAGGGCGTCGAGGGCACAGGAATCCCTACCAGGTGGAACCGAAGAGTGCGATTTCAGGCTCTTCTGTTTCCGCATTGCAAATTTGACTACCATGGAAGTGTGAGGAAGTTGGGTCTTCTGAAACCCCAGGCCACGCCGGATCCTATACATGGCATCAATCTTCTACTGACAATAGGGACAAGGCGGGTGCTTCCCGCATGTAGAGAAGCAGCCGGGATAGGATAGACTGTATCGGAACTGTAAGAGACTCCCTAGGCGGAGACTTGTACTGCAAGATATCAAGTTCCTCTGCCCTCAGCTCCTCCTCGGTCTGCGTGGACAGGCTGAGGGCCCGAGCCATATCCTGCATGAACGCCTTGAAAGAGGTGTCCTCTGGAGGCGACCGCCTTTGGAAGGTGGGCGGGGGGATGGGTCAGACGGGAGATCCCTGTGGGCACGGGTCTCTGGGGAAGTGTCCCTGTCTGATTCCCAGCCCGAGAGGTCCGAGGACGACTGAGTCAGGCTGATCCCCATGCCCTGTGGCCGAAGCCTGCTTGGAGCCGGACTTGGCTCTGGAAGACCTCGCCCCCGAGGAAAAGGATGGAAAGCGAGACCAGTGCCAAGGACCCTCATGAGGCCCACAGCTCTCAGGGGTTTCCCATGGCAGTTTTCGGGACCCCAGTCGGGTGACCCTCGGTCTCAGGGCGCAAACCAGCCATGCTGGGCAAAAACACCTGCTGGGCAGTGAGGAAGGCAGAAACACTGTGCTCCAGTGCCAGCATACGGGGTTCCCACTCAGGGGTGGGTCCCTGCGACACCGACTTTACCGGGTCTGGCGTGGAGGAGGAGAGGGGGTCCTCACCGGGGTGACCCTCAGGAGACCGGGCACCATCACCGAAGGCCTCCGTGTCCGTACAAGGTATCTTTTGAGGCTGCTCCTTGTCCGACCCTCGGGAATGCTGGCGAGGGCTAAGGGAATGAGCGTGAGACTGCTTGCGCTTATCTGGAGCCCCCGACAGCGACTTCGAGGTGGTTGTCTTCTTCCACCATTCCACCTCGGGCAAACCCTGATCAGAGTGATGCCTGTGGTGCAGGGTCAGTGTGGGGGACCCCACCAGCGGTGGATCAGTGGGGTGAGGCCACCCACCCCCGGGGATCCCAGGGCTATCTTACAGAAAATGTCATCTGACTTCTGCTTGCGGCTTAGCGGACATTTTTTTTTTTTTACACAGTGAGCAGAGCTTCGGGTTGTGGTCAGCCCCCAGACACTGTAGACAGTAGTCGTGGGTGTCCGTGGGCGACATATTTTTGGAGCATCTGGCACATTTCTTAAAACCAGTGGCCATGGGGGAAAAAAGGGCCCCTGCGAGGTCGAAAACCCTCAAGGCCAACGGTGGAGAACTAAAGGACCCGTGCGAAAAGGGCCCGAGACAGAACACTAAGGGAAAACAAAACAGGGATCCCCCTAGCCCACAGCCAAAGCAGGGGCGAAGGGGAGGACAGGAGAGGACCGGTGCAACCGGAAAAGGGGCCAAAAGGCCGAAGTTAACAAAACCATTTCCGAGGGACAAGGACGTGCGTCCGAAGGGCTCCACGGAAAAAGGGAGTGAGCAAGATGGCACCTTTGGGAGGGAAGATGGCACCTTTGGGAGGGAAGAGGCTTTTTTTGAAAGCTGTGGAATTGCTCCGTGCAGGCTCAGTCGGCGCCGTCACCCATAAGAGAGGATTGACTTCCTGCTTGTTCCTGGAGAAGTAAACTATACAACAAAGTCACCAGTCATCTCTGTACATAGCACCCATGAAGACAGAAATAGTTACATGCTCCCCCTCCCCCCCCTCTGTCCCCTCCATCCATCTCTGCTGTTTCTTCTTCGCCTCTCCCTTGCGAAGAGCTAATCATTCACGAATCCCTTGCCCCCATCATTCTTTCCGAGTCCAGCCCTTCTCATAGGACTCTATCTCATACATGGTCTGTTTTTCATCCTCTCACTACCGCGGAGGTACTACTCACCCTATCCCGGTCCAGGAAGACCACCTGTTCCTTGGATCCGGTCCCTTCTAATTGGTTGGTAGAACCTTCTCTTCAATTCATTCCATTTATTACTACCCTATTCAATTCCAGCCTGTCATCTGGTCTTTTTCCATCAGCCTGGAGATCTGCCATAGTCCACCCTCTCCTGAAACAGCCCTCTCTGGACCCCTCAGTATTATCCCATTGGCGCCCAGTCTCTAATCTCCCCTTCCTTGAAAAAATGCTGGAACGTCTAGTCTTCTTACAACTTTCCTCTCACGTCGAGACCACCAACGTTCTCCATCCCCGCCAGGCCGGTTTTAGATCAGGTCACAGTACCGAAACCATTCTTCTCGCTCTCTTAAATGAGATCCATGTCGCACACGAACGCGGTGACATCACTCTTTTGGTATCACTGGACCTTTCCGCTGCCTTTGATCTGATAGATCATCGGACTCTCCTTGCACGCCTTTTTGATATAGGTTTACGGGATGTGGTGCTACGTTGGTTCCGTTCCTTCCTCACTGCCCGTTCCTATGTTGTACATGCTAATCACCAAACCTCGTCCTCCATTCCTTTGCTCTGTGGTGTCCCCCAGGGGTCGGTTCTGTCTCCTCTGCTCTTTAATATTTTTCTAGCCCCACTTCCCCTACTGGTCCAACAATTCCCAGTTTCCATTTACATTTACGCTGATGATATTGTTCTCCTTTTTCATACTCCTCCAACTACGATTGACATTGCTCCTCTCAATGACTGCCTCTCTCATATTGCCTCCTGGATCTCATCCAATTTCTTACACTTGAATCCCGCCAAATCGTCTGCAATGTGGGTGTCTTTGAGCTCTCCTTGCCCTGACATTGCGCCTCATATAAACTCCACCCCTATTCCGCTTACTACTTCCCTCCGGTATTTGGGGGTAATCTTAGACTCCTCCCTATCCTTTCACGAGCACATATCTAACCTATCTCGTCGCTCTTTCTTTACACTTCGACAGATCCGTTCAGTCCGTTCAATCCTGCCCTCTGATTCACTTACCACTTTAGTGCTTGCACTAGTTATGTCCAGACTGGACTATTGTAACATAGTTTATGCTAATCTCCCCGCGTACCAACTCAAACGTCTTCAACTCCTGCAAAATACAGCCGCTCGTCTTATCACTTTTGCTCGGAAATCAGATCATGTTACTCCCCTTCTGCTCCACCTTCATTGGCTTCCTCTGTCCTTTCGGTTTAAATACAAAGTTCTTATTTTAGTACATAAAGTCATTCACACTTCCAATCCGCAGTATTTAGCAAACCTGGTCTCTCTTCACACCCCTTATCGGCAACTACGGTCACTGCATGCTAACCGTATGTTTCTCCCCCCACCTTCACGAGCTCACCTTGAACAAACCCGTCACGCTGCTTTCTTTTTCTTGGGCCCCTCGCTTTGGAACTCTCTTCCTGCCCCTCTTCGCCTAGAGCCTTCCTATCAACTCTTTAAAAGCTCCCTGAAAACTCACTTGTTCAAACAGGCATTTGATCTCCCCTCCTAGTAAGTCCTGTCTATTTGTTTGGTTTTTGTTTGGTTTTGTTTACCCATGGTTTGTCTGATTGTTTATTGTTTGCTTTGTCCTGTGACCTCTTTGGTCTATCTTCTCTCTATTTTAATGGATTTCTTTTCCTTTTAACGTTTTTATTGTATTTTGTTTTTTTATTGTAAACCGCCCTCACGTTTCGACAAGGGCGGTATATTAAATGTAAATAAAGATAAAGATAAAGATGTACAGTTTTCTTATATCTTTACCACTCATCCAAAAAAGCTCAGTATGATGGACACATACACTGAAATTTGTATAAATACCAAATAAGTAGCATATTTAAAACAATAAGAAACAAACACTATAAAGCTATAATAAAACTATAAAATCTAAACAAAAATAATTTATATATTCTGCCCCTCCAATTAAAAAGAGGCCTTGGAAAAGATCACAATTAACCTTTAGTAAACATGCATCTTTATATTTTGATGAGAATTATCTATTAGAGTGCGCTAAGTGTTGCTGCAACCCATTTTATTCCTATGGCCACAGTGGCACTTAGTAGATGCTAATGGATGTTAATGTGCATTAAGAGAATCAAGTCTCTTAAAACATACAATAAAACTAGCACAGTACTGCAAATACAAGCAATCAACGGGCATTCTCAAACCTTTAGCAAACAAAAAAAGATCTTCAACTTCTTTTTAAGAGTCTAGCTCACTCAGAGTTCCATAACAGAGGACCAGTCTAGTCTGAGGCAAGCATACATAAGCCACAGCAGTATCCCAGTATTTACTGATCTGATCTCAAAAGTTCATATGTGGGCAACAGACTTAATGGTGTCCTTAATATGACTAGTCCAATTTTAAAATGAATATGCTAAACAGGTAAACCACTGAAAGTGCTTAAGATATGGGGACATATTATCAAGTGGGGCAGTGCTGTATTAAGTAAAAGCTTTAGTTACATTTTGGATTAACATGCAGCAGGTACTTAGGAATTCCTATATACAGTGCCTTGTGAAAGTATTCATCCCCTCTGTTTTTGTTGTGTTTTGTCGCATTATGTATAATCTGTAATGAAAATGGAAGCTCATTTGGATGTTAAGCAATGGACCTAACAATATAGTCCAAAATGGTGAAGTGGAATGACAATAAAATACCTAGTACATATAAAAAAGAACAGTGAAGGAGGAGGAAGTGACGTCACCGGAGCCAATGGCGGCTTGAAAGAGCTGCTCCGGCACCGACCCAGCCATTAAATAAAAAAAGCAATCCCTCGGAGGCGGAAAGTGGTGGCCCCGGGTGCAGAAAGCGTGGTGGTGCCGGGATCGCTGGAACGCCGGCGGCAACACAGTTACACCGGCGGTGAGCCGCATGAACGGGAGGACATCGCAGCAGCGTGGAGGGCTGAAAATGGCGCCCGGAGGCAGCGTGGAGGTGGCGTTTGCGGCAGACAGACGATAAGATCCTGTGCCTCTGACAGTGGTGAAGCTCCCCAGCGTGAGACAATTGTGGTACACAGAGGGCTGGAGGTGAGCTGGATCGTGGTGAATAGCTGTGCGGTGTGGAGCAGGATTGCTGTGCAAAGTGGTGCTGGAGGTGCACAGGGGCTGAGGAGGGTGGCCGAGAAGGCTGAGACAGCTGTGGGTCTGCAGTGTGGAAGCCAGAGAGAGTGCTGTGACTTGTGGAAGGGCACTGGGAGGATCTGGTGGCAGCCGAACATCAGCAGAAGGACAGTACAGCTCAGAGGAGGGTATAAGAGCTTTGTAAGTCAGCACATAGAGCTGGTGAGCCTAAGTATTGGAAGACCTGTGCTGAACCTGAAAGAGACATTTGGTGAAGAGATGACTACCAGAAGAAAAGCGGCAGATCTCAGAGAATATGTGTACTCCGGGTCGCACGGAGGGAAAGGCGATGCCGGGCAGATGGAGAACAAGGAGAGCAGGGCGGAGAAGTGGAAATGGAGAATGTAAAAGCACCTGGAATGGAATCTATGCAACCTATCACGAGAGCGGAGCTTAGAGACTGGTTTCTTGAAATTAAAAACGAGGTGCAGTCAGTGAAGAGTGAGTTGAATGACGTGCTGGGTCCTCTGAAGGAAGAAGTTGGAGAGTTGGTGTGTAGAATGGGAGATCACGAGAACAGGTTACAAGAGATTGAAAAACACCAGGAAGAAGAGACACAAAGATCTGTGATGTTGGGCTCACAATACGAGACTTTGCTATATAAGTTGGAGGATCTGGAAAACCGCTCTCGACGTAATAATCTGAGACTCCGAGGAATACCAGAGGAGAAAGAATTTCAGGATAGTGAGAAGGTTGCACGATCAGTGTGCTTGGAGGCACTACAGCAGGGTGGTGAGGAGGTGACCGCTACGGACATACAACTTGAAAGAGCTCATCGTGCACTGGGAAAGCCAGTGGGCAATAAACCGCGAGACATCATCATCTGTCTAGCACGTTATAAAATTAAGGAGAAAATTGTTAACAAAATAAGGAGAGAAGGAGCCCTCATGTGGCAGGGTTATCCGGCGCACATATACGAAGACCTCTCTGCAGGAACGTTGCAGAGGCGGAGGTCCATGCAGCCCGTTACACAACTACTGCGTAGAGAGGACATTAAATACCGGTGGCTCCATCCTTTTGGATTATCATTTACCTTTAAAGGGCAGACATGGAGGACACAGACACCGGAGGAGGCAATGAAAGCCCTCAGGGACGTGGGTCTGAGCACCCAGGCGGTAGACCTGGGGACAGGTCCCTCAACTGGAGGGCGGCAGGGGCAGCGTGGTGGCAGCCCAGAGTGCAGGGAAAAAAACAGAGTGGCTAGACATGGGCAGGAGCTGCAAGAGGATCGGCTGACGGAAGACACTTGAAGAAACTTGCGGACTGACAAAATGCTGGTTTATGTGTTGAAGGGTGGCGGAGGAGTGTTGTCTTTAAGAATGATTGTATAAGTATCATACAGGTATTCTGCAAAGTTATAGGGGGAGAGGAGGGTGGGGAGGAGGTGGAGAGGGGGAGGGTGTAGGTGGATGGGGGGGGGAAGGAGGATGGTGAGGTGGACGGGTAAAGGGAGGGAGGTACAAGGTAGGGAGGGGGGTGAGGGAATTGAAGGAGTAGGAGGGAATATGGAGAGGGAAGGGGGGATGAGGGAATATGGAGAGGGAAGGGGGGATGAGGGTATGGGCAGGAGGAGGGGGGAGGTGGGATGGTGGAGGGCGGGGGCAGGGGTGTGTGAAGGTGTAAGGCTGGGGAAGGTAGGGGGCGCACTACTCCTGAGTTATCCTCTGGAAGTGAAGGAGGATGAGGGCGGGATGGGGAGGGAGGGGGGGAGGGGGTATGATGGCTTGCGGAGGTCGAAAGGGGTACGAGGTATGAGGGGGGGAGAAGGAGGGGGGAGAACAGGGGTAGGAGGGGAGGGAGGGGGAAACTTGGGAGGGGGGTGTGGGAAGCGAAGAAAGCTAACGATTATGACCTTGAATGTAAAAGGGCTGCGAACGAGGCAGAAACGACAACTGGTGGAGAGGGAGGGTAAAAGAATAGGTGCCGATATTATGTGTATACAAGAAACGCATTTGCAGGTGGGGCAGGAATATTTGTTGGAATCCAGGCAATACCCCAAGGTGGTTTTGGCGGGCCAGAGAATAAACTCTAGGAAAGGGGGGGTGGGAATTCTGGTGGGGGGGGGGGGAGTATCATACTATGGTGAAGGAAGTTAGACGGGGGAAAGGAGGGAGATGGGTGGGGGTGCTATTGCAAATTGAAAGGGAGGAGGTATGGGTGATAAGTCTGTATGGTCCTAATGAGAAGCAGGGGGAGATGTACGAACAACTCTTGAAGGAGTTGGAGGGATTTGGGATTACCCCAATAATCATGGGGGGGGGGATTTTAATCTGACGTGTAACCCCAGAATTGACACAAGTGGGGGGCAGGGGGGAGGAGGGAGGGGGGATAGACGAAGCCTGCATACATTGCGAGAGCGCCTGGGTTTGGTAGATATTTGGAGAAGTTGGCATCCGGGGGAACGGAAATACACTTTCTATTCCTCAGTGCATAGCTCCTTTAGTAGGTTGGACATGCTCTGGGGGGGGCGGAATCTGGTTGGAAAGAATACAGGAGGTGGAACATGGTCCGATCACCTGGTCAGATCATGCCCCAGTGAGTGTACAATTTGATATGGGATGGAAAGATGATAGTTTAAAATTCTGGAGACTCAATAATTCCTTGCTGGAGGAGGAGAAACATGTGGAGAAGATTAAGGTTCATATAAAGGATTACCTCCAGCTAAACGATACGGGGGAGGTGTCAATGGGGGTGCTTTGGGATGGCTTAAAGGCGGTGATTAGAGGACAGTTGGTCGGTCTGGGGGCGCGGGTAAAGCATGAAAAAGGGGCCATGGAGAGATTTATTGCAACAGCTGCGGCGATTAGAGGGGGTACATCAGAGGGTGTCGGATCTAGGCACCCTTACAGAGATACATAGGGTGAGAGCGGAGTTGAGTAAATTGCGGGCCCAAGAGATAGCATTCCAACTGGCAGTCTTGAAGCAGGCCCACTTTGAAGGGGGTAATCGGGCGGGGAGGGTGCTGGCCAGTCGCTTGAAGGGGCGGAGGAAAGCAGTGTATGTTGCGGGCATTAGGAGTAATAAAGGTGAATGGATACACAACTCCAAGGGAATTAGGGGGGTGTTTCGGGAGTATTATAGGACCCTGTATGAAAGTGAACTGGAAGTGGGAGAGAGGGATACTGCAGAATTTCTGGAGGAATGTGGTCTGTCACAGGTGACGGAGGAGGAAAGGGAGCATCTTGGGCGAGAAATTCAGGAGGAAGAGGTGAGGAGGGCTATAAACACGCTGAAATTGGGGAAGGCGCCAGGGTTAGATGGGTATACGGCAAAGTTTTATAAGGCCATGTCGGAACAGATTACGCCCATATTTACCAAGGTAGTTAATAGGGTGCTTCAGGGGGACGGCCTCCCGCGAACAATGGCGGAGGCCGGTATAACGGTCTTGCCGAAACCAGGCAAAGATAAGGGGGTCTGTGGATCGTATAGGCCCATCTCTTTAATAAATTTGGATGCCAAGATATTGGCAAAAATTTTGGCAAACAGGATCCAGGATGTAGTACCGCACCTGATCCACCCGGACCAGACGGGCTTTGTGAAGGGGCGTCAGGGTAGCGATAATGTGAGAAAGATTCTGAATGTTATGTGGCAACTTCAGCGTACTAAGGAAGAGGCAGTGTTAATCACCGTAGACGCGGAAAAGGCTTTCGACCGGGTGGAGTGGTCTTTTATGTTTCAGGTTTTGGAGAAAATGGGGTTTGGAGGGAAGTATATTAGTTGGCTCAGAGCTCTCTATCAGGGACCGCGCGCTAAAGTTCGGGTAAACGGTGGGTATTCTGAGAGTTTTGAGCTCCATAGAGGTACCCGACAGGGGTGCCCATTGTCGCCCTTGTTGTTTGCATTGGCTATTGAGCCGCTGGTGGCCTACATTAGGCGAACGGGGGACATTAAGGGAGTAAAGATACGTGGGAGGGAGGAAAAGATTGGACTCTTTGCGGATGATGTTATCTTTACCCTGACGCAACCGCTTACAACACTACCGGTGCTAATGACGGCTATACAACGGTACAGCCGCTTAGCGGGATATAAAATTAATCAAGGGAAAACGGAACTGCTGGGATTTAATTTGGCGCCCAGGGTGGAAGAGAGCTTGCGGCACCACTTTAAGTTTAGGTGGGTGGAGGGGAGTTTTCGATATCTGGGGATCCAGTTGGGGACCCCTCTATTTAAGATCAAGCAATGGAATTATCAGGGTCTGGTCGAGAATATTAAGCAGGATCTATCACGTTGGAGGGGGCTGTATCTGTCTTGGTTGGGGCGCATTGCAGTGGTAAAAATGAATGTTCTCCCACGGTTACTGTTTGTCTATATGTCCCTGCCATATAGGTTGGTTAGAAAGGAAATAGCTAAGATGCAAAATATGCTACTGCAGTTTATTTGGGACGGAAAGCACCCAAAAGTTGCTCGGGCGACCATGTATAGACTTAAAGCGGAGGGGGGGTTGGGGGTCCCATCGTTGCTCCGGTATTATGAAGCGGCGCAACTTCGGGCCTTATTTGCATGGAAGGAGGGGGTGGAGAGGCCTGGGTGGGTGGAGATGGAGGGGGAGGTGGGGACAGAGGTGGGAGCCTGGATTTGGGACCCTGGGGGGGGAGGGAAGAGGCTGGGAGAAGAGAATCCCTATAGGGAACTTACCAGACAGGTTTGGGCGAAATGGAAGGGGTATCTGTTAGGGGGGAAGCAATACTCTCGCGAAACTCCAATCCAGATTGCAATGAGGGGTCGGATGGGGGAGGAGGCAGGGTTTTTTGGGAGGTGGGGGGAGAAAGGGTTGCGGAAGTTGGGACAATTGGTGGGGGATGGGGGGAGGATTAGGGGCTTTGAGGAGTTGCAACAGAAATATTGCTTGGAGATGCAAGATAGATATGCTTATGTTAGTTTGTGGTATTGGCTTCAGCGGCGGGAGGTGAAGCAAGACTGGATGGCGAAACCTGCGCCCTTTGAGGAGATGATGGGGAGTAAAGGGATGCCTAATAGGATTATATCGAAGTTATATAAAATTTTGGGGGAATCCCAGCAAGGGGACATACGGGGCCAGTTGCAGTGGGAGGAGGAACTGGGGGGGCAGTGGGGTGTTGAGAGGTGGGATAGAATTTATATTAGAACCCATAAATTAGCTCCGGGAACAGCAATGCTGGAAAACAGCTATAAGCTAAGGTTAAGAATGTATTGGACCCCGGTGTGGCTACACGCTTTATATCCCGATAGTTCAGATCAATGCTGGAAGGGGTGTGGGGCTAGAGGAGACTTGCTGCATATGGTGTGGGGATGCCCAACAGTGCGTGACTATTGGAGAGGGGTGGAAAGGCTTATGGAAGACATCACAGGGGCAAAGGTATGTTTTACCCCTAGTATGGTGATATTGAATGAAGGAGAGATGGGAGAGGGTGGGAGAGAATGGGGGAGACTGCAGGGGTACTGTGTAATAGCAGGGCGGATGTGTCTTCTACGTTGGTGGAAGAGACAGGGTGTCCCCCCATTAGCGGAGGTGGTGGGGCAAATGGAGCAGCTTTGGGGGTACTGTGCAATAGAAGCCCATCAAAAACATACTGTTCCACGATACAATAAGGTGTGGGAAAGATATGAGCAATGGAGGGATGAGGGGGGGGGGGGTTCAGGGGAATGACTGCGGGGAGTAGGAGAGATTAGTCCACTGATGGGGGCAGGGCTATAGGTTTAAATTCTTGCCCTATCATATCATATTGTAGAGGTCTTGGGCGGGGCGATCACATCTTGCCTCTATGGTTAAAAAGTTTTGTACGGGATTCTCATGGCAAGCTTACCGTTGAGGGTTCTGCTGATAGGAGATCCCACCAACTTGAGGTTAGTGCGGAGTGCTTGTCTTGAAGCCTACTGTTAGAGGGTTGGGGGATTGGTAGTGGGGGGGAGATGGTATGGGGTTGGGGGGGAGGGAGGGGGGGGGAAGTGTGATATCTGTGTTCATTATGCCTGTGTGGTTCATATTGGAAGAATATCTGCCCGGTGGGTGGAAGTGAAGTGGGTAGAATATGGGATAGTTGTTGGTGGGAGTTGAGAATTTATGACCGGGCTAATGTACAGTACTATAAGTGGGGTGGAAATGTATACTGTATAAAATGTGTAAAGGGCACAAAGTGTTTATGAGTTCAATGGAAAAAAAAATGGGGAGGCACTAGGAGCAGGGACCTCTCCCAATTGTTGATGTTGTTGATGTAAAGAATGTATATTGGTACATGTGTGGGGGGGGTTCACGGTTTATGTTGTGTATTGTATGTTTTGTTGGGTGCTAATAAAAACTTTAAATACAAAAAAAAAAAAATTGCCACTGCTCGGTTATCGCCAGGTGCTGCCCCGGAACTGCCCATGTTAACCATTTAAGTGCCGCTGAATATCCCCGCCAAGGAGATGAACACAGTTAACAGGTCTGCTAACCGCGTCAATCCCTTTAAACATCAGGCCCTATATATTTAGGCTATTCATTGATGTGTTAACAGATGTGATGTGATTTTTATCTAATATTATTTAGACTTATAAACCTGTTATTTCATATTTTGAGCTTAAGAACATAAGAACATAAGATATGCCATACTGGGTCAGACCAAGGTCCATCAAGCCCAGTATTCTGGGCTTTACAGAATTGTATCGGATTATAATGTTTACTGCTGGAGCGTTGTAATCCACTTTTGAACAGATGTTGCTTTCTGAAGAATGGAATATATAAAATTAATAATAAATTTAACAAGCTGAAAAAAAAAAAAGAACAGTGAAAAACTAAAAGTTGTGAGTACATATATTGCTCATCCCTTGTGCTATGAAACCCCTACATAAGATCTGGTCCAACAAATTAACCTCAGAAGGCACATAATTAGTTGATTAGGCTCCACCTGTGTGCAATCTTTGTCACATGATCTGTCACATGATGCCTGTATAAATATACCTGTCCTGAAAAGTCCCCGACTATGCAACACCACTAAGCAAGCAACATGAAGACCAAAGAGCAATCCAAACAGATCAGAGACAAAGCTGGAGAAAGCACAGTTACTTACCTGTAACAGGTGATCTCTGGGAACAGCAGGAATAAGTCTTCACATATGGGTACATCGGTACCGACGGAGTCTGCGCGGGAACGCTTCCCAGCGTCCAATCAAGAGCTTTTGGAAGCATCCCAGCACGCCTGCGTGCTGCCTTCCCGCCTTTCCCAACTGCCTCTCCTCAGTTAAGTTTTAAAGCTGAGACAAAGAGAGAGAGAGAGGAAAGGAAAGATAGATAGATATACAACTCCTGGGGAGGTGGGTGGGTTGTGAAGACTTATTCCTGCTGTTCCCAGAGATCACCTGTTACAGGTAAGTAACTGTACTATCTCCAGGAACAAGCAGGAATGAGTCTTCACATATGGGGACTCCCAAGCTGAGATGCCTGGAGTCCAAGCATGTCATGGGTTGGAACATGCTATCCTCCAGAACACCAGGCATCCTGAGGATGGAGGGTAGGAGTTGAAGAAAGAAGATGCTGTGGAACAGCTAACCTAGCACAGGACTGCAAGAAAGGAGTCCATGTGTGGATAATGATTGTTATGAATGATATTGCAAAGATGTTGCAATATGGACCTCTGCCAACAGGATTGCACAGAAGTATAGAGGTTCATGGATCTACTGGGAAACCCAGTAGAGGAACCTTGAAGAGGACCTCACTGTAAGTGGAGGTAATAAACCTGTGGGAAAAATAGTGGAGGTCAGAATCCTGAAAGGTAACAGGTAGCCCCAGTAGGAAAAACTGGGGTAGTACAAAAACGGTGGGCCTTCAGCGGAAGGCTTTAAGACAAAAACTTAACTCTTTTGGCGGCAGAGTGGCTCACTCTTAGGAGCAAAAAGAGAAAAGCTAACCGATTTGGACAAACAGGCAGAGTCCTTGTGGGGAGAAAGGGTATGGGGACCCCTTGTATCCCAAAAGAGAAGACAAATGCCTGAGGCGTTAAGCCTGTGATTAACTGAAGATCCACAATGTCTCTCCTAACGGGTAAGCTAGGAGAGATATTGGAGTAGGGAGAGCTTCAGAGATACCTAAACCCGTAGGTTATGGTATAAAAATTGTTGACTACCACAGGAGTGGTTGTGTGTGTAGAACCCCAAACCTGCTAGATAGCATAGGTATGAGTAAAACCCCTCTGTCAGAATCATATAGCTATATGAGGATAGACAGTGAGATAGATAAGTATGTGGATACATATCTATCTATAATAAAATATCTCGACAGATACATATCTATATATATCTATATCTATATATATATATAGATATATAGATAGACATATAAGAATATATCTATAGTGAGATATGGAAGGGCACAAAATACACACAAAAAATAAATATGGATATGTAGGCCTACATATGGGTGTCTGCAATTAAACAGACAGAGATATGCCTACAGCATGGTATTCACATAGGAGATGTGGAGAGGAAAGATTCATCTAACAAGGAGGTGGAACCTACTTGAGAAGACATATAGAGAATCTATTCCTCCTGGTCATGATCTGCAAGAATGCTAGCTAGTGAAAAATAACCAGGACTGTTACGTGAAAAAGAGAGGATAATATCAATGTGTAGCCAGCAAGTCCCGAGACTTCCAGGACTTTAGCATGGTAAGTGGACAGAAGACGCCTAGAGATGAGATACTATGTTGACCTGCTTAAGGGCAAAAGTATCATGCGTTACCATGAGGACGAGCATATCCCCGATTGGGAATGCTATGGACTAAAGCAGGGAACTGGCAACTCTTTGAGCTTTCACGTAAGAGAAGGCCTATGTCCTTTATATCAAAAAGGAGATAATAAAAGAAGGGAGAACCTTCTAGTCATGGGAGACATGACTGAAAAGCCTTTTCTAACCAGCTAGGATAGCTGTTGGAGAAAAAAAAATCCATGCTCTCTAGCAAGGGCCCATAGTGGAAAGCTTCTCTGTAAATTGCAGAGAGCATGATGCAGGAGAATGAGGAGATAGAACTGGCTGCTAGAGAGCCAGTATCTCTGCCAACTATGCTGCCAAACCTAGGGGAATGGAGATGGCAGAAATAGAAGACAATGCAGAAAGCTTGTAGTGAGATAATCTCCAAGAGAGATGAAGCACTGACTTGGAGCCACTACTAAGGCTAGACAGAACGTTAGTGGAGGACAAATCTGGTTGTTTGTGGACAAGAACCAGTGGTCCAAACATTAAGGTTCCTGCATAGGCAGCTGCTAGCAAGACAGCAGAAAGAATCTTACTGTTCAAAACAGAAAGAACAGACAGAACAGGAGTAGGAAACTCTGGACATGTCTGATAAGCTGCCTCAAGCAAGATTGAAATAGAGGAGGTAACTCAGAGAGGAAAACTCCGCACTGGAAAGTGAGAAAAGTAGAGAGGCTGAAGAAAAAGCCTCCCAGTAAGTAATTCCGCTCTTACAGAGGAAAAACTTGGTAAGAGGGTGAAGAGAATGGAGCTGAAGAAGACTTACGAAGTAGGAAGTCTATAGAAAGGAAAAATACATGCTGGCACAGGAACTCTCATTTGATAGTGGTTAGACCTCTTTCCCTAGCAGGAAAAAGAGGAGCAACCTGTGACCTATAGGCATGAACATCCTGACAGCTCATAGAATATAGAAAAAATGGATGTCTTTTGGAAAGAGATCCATGTGTAGGGATTAGAATGAAGCAGTGGATTGCCTCCATTGAGAAGAAGCAATGTAGATTCTAACCCCAAGAGTCACAAGCATCTGATGATTGATCAGAAACCCTGCAGGTGCTGGGTTTGCTGAGCCTGGTGAGAGGTTGGATTCTTCAGACCAGGACGATGCCTCCCCTGATGGGGAACATCTGTATGATGGGCAAGCGAGGAATAAAACCTTCTTCTCCTGTGGGAAAAAAGTTTGGTAGGACAGAAGAAGGTGTAGAACAACCCTTAGGAACAGGTAAATCAGTGGACAACTGAGTAACCCGACGTAAAGACTCCTTGTTGAAAAGATTTTCTCCAGTGAAAGGAGTATGTCCCAGCCGTTGTTGTGCCCATTTGTCCAAGTCTGAAGCTTGGAGCCAGGCTCTACGTCATGCCCCTATAGCTATAGCAGAAGTCCTGCTAACAGACTCAAAAGAGTCTAGGGAAGCACGAGAAAGAAACCAAGAGATATTCTGGATATGCTTAAGCAGTGAGGAATAGTCTGTACTCCTGGAATCTGGAAGGAAAGGAGTCAAAAGATGTAATTGCTTTGTGACCTCCTCAAGAGAAAGACTCATATAAAAAATATATGAGAGAATTCTTGCAGAAAGCATAGATGTCTGGAAGGTTTGACGTCCAAAGGCATCTAGTGTCTTAGACTCACGACCTGGCGGATAAGAAGAGTGCTTTTTCTTACTCTTTACCCGCCTCATTGCTGATTCCACTACTATGGAATGATGAGGAAGTTGAGTCTTTTGAAACCCTGGAGAGGGGGGCACCTGATATAAAAGATCAGTTGCCCTGGGAGGTGGGGGTACCCTTAAAGGTGTTTCCCACATTCCTAGAAGGAGATCCTGCAAGGAATGATGCAAAGGAAGCATTATGTTGTCCTTTGCTTTGGCAGAAACAGAGCCTTGTGCAGGATCATGTCCTGGAATAGGAATGGCAAGAGATCTTGCTATATCCAGGAGGAAACTCTGAAAAGAGGGATCCCAAACAGGAATCTCCCTTGGACAGGTTAGATCTAAAGAACTAGCCTGAGCACAGACAGAGTTATCCAAATATATAGGAAGAGAAGATCCTGCAGAGTGCAGTGTGGAATGGTTAAGGGATGGTTGCTGGTACTGGCTGTCAGGAGCAGCAACCGTCCTTACCACACTGTCCATGCCAGGTATCGACTCCAAGCTTGGTATAGAATGGAGCGATCCTGTTGAAAGAAGCATGGCAGGAGCTGGCCACGATGCTACTGTGGATACCGGTACCGATGTCGATACCGATACCGATGTCGGAGTCGAGCCCGACAAAGACATCGGAGCAGTCATCGGTGACAGTTCAATCGGTACCGAGGTAACCGAAAACCTCCGGCCACTATCCTCGGTACCGAAGTACCGGTATCGATCGGTGTCGGTACCAAAACCTATTGGTACCCAGTCTTCTAGACTAGAGATCGATTCCAAACTCGGCATCGAGGGCAGAGAGCCTGATAAGCAAAGCATGGAAGGCACCGACCGTAAGGGTAATGAGGACAGTGGTACCGACTTCGGTACCATGTCTGATACCAGTGAAGGAAGGTCAACCAGTGGCAACTCAATCGGCCTCGGGGGAACTGAGAGTTGCGGATCCGAATCATCGGAACCGAGCCTTCGGTACTGCTGAGAGCCGGTACCAAGGCGAGTCGGTACCCAGTCCTCCAGACTGGAGATCGATTCCAGACTCGGCATCGAAGGAAGCGAGGCTATCGATGCATGTCTGGAGGGTACCGACGTCGGTGGTAGTATCGGTGTTGGAACCGATAATGGAAAGTGAATCTGGAGAATATCCACTGGTCCCGAAGGCACCAAGGATGCCAGACTACTATCCCTGGAGAGGAGTATTTCATCCAACACCAGTGCCGATGCCGGGGTATCGGTACCGCTCAAAGCGGATGCCACCACCGTACACGGCTTAGGTATGTTCTGTGGGGCGTGAACCCCAGGAACAACCTGAAACCCCTTATAGGCTTTGGAGACCGAAGACTCCCGCCGGGGTTTTGAAGCCAGTGGGCCCTCGAGGGCAAGGCCGGAGCCGTCTACATGCTGTGCATGAGACCTACCACTCGAGGACTGGCTAGTCTTAACAGACTGTTTGTGGGTTACCTGATTCTGTGTGGAAGAAGAAGGTAACGGTGCCCCGAAATTGGAGGGCAACTGTGTATCGAGGGAACCTCGATGTTGAAGACCTCTTCTCACCAAACTGTTATCAGGACCCAAGCAGGTTAGACACCGACTTGAGGGTCTAAAAATAAAGTTGTACCGCCACAGTCCGAACATTTCTTGGAGAAAGTGTCTGGCGGTTCCATGAAGGAAAAAGAAGAGGCCTAAAAGGCCTAAGAGACCGTGGGACACTATGAAGAAAAAATATCCCGTGGAAAAGGAAGATTTTACAAGAAAAGAAAAGAAAACACCGGCGGTACCGGTGGCGTCGGGAAGACAGCCGCGACCACAAGAAAACTAAAGAAATAAAACAAGAATTTTCTGCGGTGACAGGAGGACGTCCTGCCAGCTCCGCGGAAAAACGAAAACTGAGGAGAGGCAGTTGGGAAAGGCGGGAAGGCAGCACGCAGGCGTGCTGGGATGCTTCCAAAAGCTCTTGATTGGACGCTGGGAAGCGTTCCCATGCAGACTCCGTCAGTACCGACGTACCCATATGTGAAGACTCATTCCTTCTTGTTCCTGGAGATGTATAGATCATAGTTGGGTTATAAAAATATCCCAAATCCTGATTATTCCACGGAGCACCATTAAATCCACTAGAACAAAATGGAATGAATATGGCACCACTACAAACCTGTTAAAAGAAGGCCGCCCAACAAAACTCACAGACAGGGCAAGGAGGGCAATAATTAGAGATGCCATAAAGATACCAAGAATAACACTGAAGGAGTTGCAAAGATCCACAGCAGAGATGGGAGAATCTGTTCATAGGACTACTTTAAGCCGTACACTCCACAGAGCGGGGCTTTATGGAAGAGTGCCCGGAAAGCGTAGTTACTCACCTGTAAAAGGTGTTTTCTGGGGACATCAGCACAGATGGAGCCCTCGTGGAAGCATCCCCCCCCAGCTATCAAAGACAGCCTTTGGGAGATGCCACCACACATGCGTGGTTCCCTTCCCGCCCAAGGGTGCCATCTTCTTCAGTCAGATGACACAGCTAAAAGATGGCAAAAACAAGATGCTAAAAGGAGCAACTCCAAGGGGAGGGAGGGAGGGTTGTGAGGACTGATTCCTGCTGTCCCCTAGAGAACACCTGTTACAGCTGAGTAACTACGCTTTCTCCAGGAACAAGCAGGAAAGTCAGTCCTCACATACTGGACTCCCCAGCTACAGGCTAACGAAAGCTCATAGCAAAAATAGGGACTCCCTCATGGGGAGCCGAGAGTGCAGCAAATGAGTTTGTGTCCACAGACCACAGTAAGACTCCTGTGTCCGATGAATCCAGCACTCCGGTAGCCTAAACACAGAAGGGTTGGAGAATAGGAGTTGTCAAAACCCCGAAAAGATTACGGAGCACAGCCCCGTCGGGACTCTCTTTCCAGGCAGTAATGGGCTGCGAAGGTATGGACTGAAGACAAGGTGGCGGCACGGCAGATGTCCACCATCAGGGCAGAACGCAGGTTCGCCACCAAGGCCGCCATGGCCCTGACACGGTGCACCATGATGCGGCCTTCCAGCAGGAGCCCCGCCTGCTTATAGGTGAGGAAAATACAGTCCGCCATGCAGGTGGACAGCATACGCTTGGTTACCGCCTCCCCCAGCTTACTGGGGTCGTAGGAGATGAAAAACTGAGAAGCTTGGTGGTGGCCCTGGGTGCGTTGGATATAGAAGGACAAAGCTCTCTTGCAGCCTAAGGTATGAAGGACCATCTCCGCCCGACTGGAGTGAGGTCTTGGATAGAAGGTAGGGAGCACCACTTCCTGGTTGAGATGGAAGGGGCGATACTACCTTTGGCAGGAATTTGGGGTGTGTGAAAAGCACCACTCTGTTCTTGTAGAACCTGGTATAAGGCGCCTCCGCCACAAGGGCCTGAAGCTCACTAACTCTGCGAGCAGAGGTGAGTGCAACCAGAAAAGCCACCTTCCAAGAGAGGCTCGAAGGGTGGGCGAGTGAGCTGCCCCAACACTAAGTTAAGGTCCCATTTGGTTGCTGAAGGGCGAACCGGGGGCTTTGATAAGAGCAGGCCACAAAAAAACGGGTCACCAAAGGTTGGGCCGAGAGGGGCTTACCATTCACCAGATGGTGGTGCGCCGCCAGGGCATTAAGATGCACTTGGACGGAGTTAGACAAGAGCCTGGATTGAGAGAGCTGGAGAAGGTACTGTAACATCAGTCCCACCGGGCAGGAGAATGGGTCAGCCCCATGCACCAAGCTGAGCACCTGTGTCATTTGAGGGCGCAAGCCTTCCTTCGTAGTAGACGCCTTGCGAGAGGCCAGCAGAATCTCTTCCGCTCAACTGAAAGGTTGAAAGGGGCCAGAGTCAACCTCTCAGCAGCCACGCTGTCAGCGACAGGGACCCTAGGTTGGGGTGCAGAAGAGAGCCCACCTCCTGAGACAGGAGTCCCGGGGTGGTCCCCAAGGGGATGGGGTCTCCATCGTCAACTGGAGTAGCAGCAGTAACCATGATTGCCTGGGTCACCGAGGAACTATCAGGATGAGCGAGGCCCTTTTGTGGAGGGGTCCTGAACAAGGTCTTGGAGATCAGTGGCGTGGGGGGCGAAGGCGTACATGAGGCCTTCCAACCATGAGACAAGGAACATGTCTGCTGCCACCCTGGAGGGGTGGGCCTGCCGGGAACAGAAGCGGGTAACTGGAAGTTGTACAGGCTGGCAAACAAGTCCATCATGGGTCCCCCCCCCCCAGAGCTGGAAAAGCCGACTGGCTACCCTGGGGTCCAGTTGCCACTCGTGCATCTGGAGAACTCTGCTCAGCCTGTCGGCCAGAAGGTTGTCCTGGCCTGGCAGGTACACTGCCTGCAGGACACTATAAACTGTTGGACTGCGTACGAGCAGAGGACCAGTGCCTCTTGACAGAGTACGAGACCCCGTGCCCCCCTGCTTGTTCACGAAGAACACTGCCACCTTGTTGTCCGTCTAGACCAGCACCAGCTGGTGATGCAAATGGTGGCAGAAGACTCACAAGGCTAAGTACGTATATGGCTCGGAGCTCCAGGAGGCTGATCTGCTGGGTGCTCTTGTCTGGAGACCAGTTGACCTGGGTGCAGAGTTCCCCTCAGTGGGCTCCCCAGCTGAGTAGGGAGGCATTCGTGGTGAGGACCCTTGAGGGTTTTGGGGCCTGAAAAGGCATGCCCGCCTCAAGGTGCTGGAGAGACTGCCACCAGACCAGGAAGTCTACCAGTTGGTGGGTTACAGAGACTGTCTCAGAGGCAACCTGTGGCCTGAGACCACTGGTCCCAAAGACATCACTGCACTGACCTCATGTGGAGGTGAGCGTCTGGGGTGATGTTGGACCGTGGAGGCCATGTGCCAGAGGAGACACAGAAGAAGCCGAGAAGGCACCGAGGGCTGGTACTGTATGTCCCGTGCCAGAGTCCTGAGATGGTTGGATCGGTCCCTGGGCAAGAAGGCCTTTGACTGGAGTGTGTCAAGCTTTGCCTTGATGAACTCCAGGCACTCTGCCAGGAGGCGGCGAGACTTGGGGTAGTTTATAATGAACCCCAAGTGTTGCAGGACCTGGATGGTGCGTACAGTGGTCTGCTGCACCTCTGAGGCCGTGCTTCCCTTTATGAGACAGTCGTCCAGGTAGGGGAAGACAAAGACCCTCTGGAGGCGGAGGAAGGCAGCCACGACTGCCAGGCATTTTGTGAAGATTCCTGGGGCAGAGGCCAAGCCAAAAGGGAGCACCCTGTACTGAAAATGCCTGCCCCCAACTACAAACTGCAGGTAATGCCTGTGGTTGGAGTGAATGAGGTTGTGGGAATAAGCATCCTTGAGGTCTAAGGTGCATAGCCAATCTCCCTGCTGGAGATATGGCAGGAATGTTCCAAGGGAGAGCATCTTTGTCCAATGTTAATAATGGTTTATGGACTTTTCCTCCAGAAACTTGTCCAAGGTGACATTTTAATAACCAGATAATGTCCTTTCCTTGAGTCCTACTATACCAGTCCAGACAAGTGGGTTGTGTTCTCCTATCAGTAGATTGGTGGAGACAAAGAACCAATGAAAAGCCCAGATTCCAATGACATCACTCCCATGCCTCTATCCGGTTCAGCCACCAGAAGTCCCTTCAGTATTCATCCCAAAGCATATGGGAGATACAGAGCAAGCCCCACACAATCTCAAATGTGGGCAAAAATGAATAATCAACAGTAGCGAGCTATGTACAGTAAAATAGAAACAAAAGGCTGTCAGTAGAAGATGAACCTGTAGAGACAAGTATAAAATTACAGCGGACCCAAGGGTACTGCAGCAGAAAAAAAAGAGCAATACAGTTTCAGGGGCAGGCCTTGGACTGGTCTAGCAGGACTCAAGGAAAGGGCATTATCTAGTAAGTAAAATGTCACCTTCTATATCGTTCTGCTAGACCAGTCTAGACAAGTGGGAGGTACCAAAGCTACACCACCACTGTGCGAGAAGAAGACAGCAGCTCGCAAAACTCAAATTGAAGGCCGTGCCCATGGATATTCAAGCAGTAATGCCCGACAAACGTGGAAAGAGATGCCCCTTGTTGCTACCTGATAAATGCCTGCAGAGGCCACAAGGATGCTTGTGCTTGGGTAGCATGGGTGTGCAAACCCTCCATAACTAGCCAGTTCCTTAACAGATATGCTGAGGCAATAGCTTCCTTAATCCAGCTCCCCAAAGTTGACTTGGCCACCACCTCACCATTGCGTGGGCCAGCAAACAGCACAAAAAGATGGTCTAACTTATGAAAGGAATTTGTAACCTCCAAGTACCGGACCGGAGAAGCACCCTCGGGACATCCGCAAGCTGAAGATCCTTATCCTTCCCTGGCACTGCTCCTTAGAAGAGGAGGGCAGGCAAACCATCTGGTTCACGTGAAAGGTAGACAGCACTTTAGGCAAGCAGGCAGGCACAGGACAAATGAAAATGGCCTCAACTGAAAAGGACAGATAAGGTTCTCAGCAAGACAGAGCCTGCAGCTTGGAGATTCTCATTATGGAACAAATCGCAACCAAGAAGACAGTCTTGAGCGTAAAATCCTTCAAGGTAGCGTGCTTCAATGGTTCAAAAGGGGCCATTATCAGGGACTTCAACTGAACCCCTTGTAGATAACAAGAGACGTATGGCTCTGCCATCAGACCACAGAAACAGGCCAAAATGGAAGCTAAGTGAGAGGCCCTTGTTTGGCTGACCTTCAGAAAAGGAGGACACCTTGGTCGCTTCAGGAGCCAAGTGCAATGTGCTGCACCAGCGCTTGAAGAGGCACCATATCCATACGTATGCTAGCTTAATAGTCCTCCTCCAGGGACCAAGTACAGTAAATATTACTGCTGGAGAGTAGCCCTTACACACTAGCAGTCTCCTTTCAAGAGCCATGTCATAAGCGAGAAGGGAGCCGGGTCCTCCAGGATGATTGGCCCCTGCCACAATAGCCCCCAAGATGGAGGCAGCCGAAGAGGAGGCGCTTGAAAGAGCTTCATCAGGTCTTCGAACCACACTCTCCGTGGCCAATCTAGCACCACCAGAACAAAACTTATTGGGTAGAGTTCTATAAGTTGAATCACACACTCCCACCAGGGGCCACAGAGGAAACACGTATAGCAGCCATTGATTGGGCCAAGGCTGGGTCAGGACATTGATGCCCTCTGACCCTATCTATGGGCGGTGATTGAAGCAGCAGCACACTTTGGCACTAGAGCGGGTTACCATCAGATCCATTTTGGCGCAACCCCAGCAGTGTAGAACAAACTCTTCTTCACTCAATTCCTATTTGCCAGGATTCAGGGACTGCTGGTTGAGGAAGTCCACTTCCACACTGACCACTCCAGCAATGTGCTGAGCTGACAAGGTTAGAAGGTTTTTCTCCGTCCAGGCAAACAGGAGATCCCTCTCCAGGGCCACTCCAGTGTTTCTTTTGCTGCCCTGTCGAATGACGTAAGCCACTGCTGAGGTATGGTCTGAAAACACTTGAACCACCCGGCCTATGACCAGGGGCCAGAAACACAATAGAGCCAACCTGATGGCCCTCGCCTCGAGGCCATTGATGGACCACATTGCTTCCCTGCGGCTCCAATGACCCTGGGTCATACCGTCTCAGCAATGGATTCCACAGTCCGAGAGATTGGCATTCATCAACAGCAGGATCCAGAAGAAATCATTCAGTGGAACTCCCTCTCTCAGACGACAGGGCTGCTGCCGCCACCACAGGCTGGAATTCACCATCAATGCGAGCAGGAGCCTGCACTGGAACTCCTGCGAACTCAGGGACTATAGAGTCAACAAGGACCTCACGAGCAGCTGTATCTCAGCATGTACCCACAGGATCATCTCTGTGGTCGCTGCCATCAATCCGAGGAGCTGAAGATAATAGCAGATTCTGGAGGTTTGCTGCGCACAGAAAATCACCAAACCAGTCTTCTGACTTTCTCCTCTGACAGGAAAGCTTGGCCCACTCATGTATCAAAACATGCTCCCAGAAACGCCAAGGACTGGGAGGACAAAAGCTGGCTCAATTCCCGAGTGATCACCCAGCTGAGATTTTCCAAAAAGGACACCACTCGTGACATCACCTGAGACACTTCTGACAGGGAACGGGCTTGGATGAGCCAGTCATCTAAATAGGGATGGACACAGATCCCTTGGCGCTGTAGTCGCAACCCCCGTGTCCTTGGGGCGGTGGAGAGCCCAAAAGGAAAGGCGGCAAACTGATATTGAGAGCCATGCATGGCAAAATACAGATATCTCTGCTGATCCACCCGGACCAAGACATGAAAATACACCTCGGCCATATCCAGAGAAGAAATGAATTCTCCTTGGCGCACTGCTTGAATCACAGATTGCAAGGGTTTTCATCCGAAAGGGCAGGACGCACAAATGTTCACTGACCTCACTGAGGTCCAGGATGGGCTGGAAGGAACAGTCCTCCTTAGGCACCACAAAGCAGATGGCATATCTTCCCTTGCCCCACTCGTCTGGGGGGGCAGACATCAGAGTCTCCTGGCGAAGCAACTTGTGCAAGGTAGTCCGCAATGTGGTGCCTTTGATCGAAGACCCACAGGGGGAGATGAAGGCATCAGAATAGGCTCCTTGCATTCCAGGATATAGTCAAATTGAATAGTGTCTAGCACCCAGCAATGCTTGGTAACCCAGGCCCATTCCTGAAAGAAAAGGTGAAGCAGCACACTGGAAGTACCAGGGAATGAGCCTCCAAACCTTGTGTGGCCCAGGAGGGTCCTCCTCTGGAGGGGGTCACGTCCCTGGGTCCACATGCTCCATGAAAGGACTGAGAATGAGCCCAAGGCCCTGATGCAGAGGGGAATAAAGGTTTTTAAGTTCAGTAATGATGATAGTCCAGAGACCTCTGGGAATCCAGCCAGTGTGTACTTGCTGGTCAGGTGGAGACTGATGAGAAAGGGGCACTCGCCCACTTCACGGGCCCCCTGGATTTATCTTCCAGGATGCGGTAAGATTGTCTCACCTAGGTCCTTCACCAGTTTCTACAAATCAGTTCAGAACATGAGCTTCCCTTTAAAGGCCAGTTGAACCAACCGGGCTTTAGAGGATGTGTCCGCCACCCAGAGATGGAACCAAATCAAACAGTGTGAAACAGTAGTCAGGGCACCATACCTCGCTGTCTGGCATACCAGGTCATACATGGCATCATGAAGGAAGGCTATAGCTGACTTCAAGAGAGAATTAGTATCGTAAGGCAGAAGAGACTGAAACCATTGGAACAGGGCTTGAGAAGTCAAACTGGTGCACACCCCCATCTGTAGAGTAGTTGCTGTCGTGGCAAACTTGCTCTTCAGCAAGGAATCAATCTTGCGGTCCAGAACATCCTTTAAGGCCGATACGCCTTCCACTGGAATGGTGGTCAGTCTGGTAACCACCATGACCTGTGCATCCATCTTGAGAACAGCAAACCACTCACTGAGCTCCTCCTCTGGGAGAGCACAGATCTTCTTATAGACCCTTAACTCTTTAGGCAGGGAGTCGGGCAAGTCCTACTCAGACCAGATCATATCTTTGATTGCCTCTGTGAACGGGAAGACAGCAGTGGATTTCCATACTTCTTGAAGAAGCGGGTGTACTTCTGGCTGCTGCTCCATGCCCGAACCATTTGTCAAGTTCAAGGCAGATGAGATCTTGGAAATCAATGCCACTAATTCTGGAACAGGCAGATCATGCTGGTCTCTTCATAGTCTTCTGAAGGTGAGAGGATGTCCTCTTCCACATCAGAGCCCAATAACGATTAATCTAGGTCCAAGGCATAGTCAACATCTTGGACAGCTCACAAGTGTTTGATATCTTCAGGGAGTGTCCTGCGCCAGGAACACTAGCCAAAAGGCAATCAAACAGGGCTTCTGCTTCCAGCCTGACTGGTATGAGACTATATCCGGGAGCACCCAGAGGCCACAGGATCTGAATTTCCATGTCAGGAGGAGCAAGTCTATTGCAAAAAGAAAAAGAATTCTGGGGAGGACAATCCAGACTCCAGAAGCTCTCCTCTCAGAAAAGGCTCCCTGACACCAGAGGGCATAGCCACCACAGACCTCCTAGAGAATGAAGAGCAGCTCACAGCATGGTTTCTGGAGCCCCCGGCCCACTGAGCATCCTCACCCTTAAGTGCTATCGTGCACCTCCTGCTCTAAGGCAGCTAAAGGCATACTAACTGTATCGAGGGGGAAAGCATACCCTCCAAGAGCAACTTGGAAGCTGCTATACAGGAAAGGCAGAGTCCAGGATCCAAGGATCCTCACTTGCCATGGGTCAAACAATGTTTCCTGGAAGAAGACAGGGTTAGGGTAAACATCACCAGAGCGTGCAATAAGGCTGCGTCGGCCTGCAAGCATGCGTTAACTGCACTTTTCCATAACATGTGTTAAAGGCACTAGGAATTTAAACGCCAATTTTTAAAAAGGGTTCCAGGGGTGATCCGAGAAATTAGAGACCGGTGAGCCTGACGTCGGTACCAGGGAAAATGGTAGAAACCATCATAAAGAACAAAATTACACAGCATGTAGATAGTCATGGCCTAATGGGAGACAGCCAACATGGCTTTAGACAAGGAAGATCTTGTCTTACTAATCTGATATGTTTTTTTGAAGGTGTGAACAAACAGGTAGACAAAGGTGAGTCAGTCGATATAGTATATCTGGACTTTCAGAAAGCCTTTGACAAGGTCCCTCATCAGAAACTTTTGGCAAAACTAAAAAGTCATGGGATAGGAGGCAGTGTACTGCTGTGGATCGGGAACTGGTTAAAAGATAGAAAGCAGAGGGTTGGGCTAAATGGCCAATTCTCCCAATGGAAAAGGGTGAATACTGGAGTACCCCAGGGATCTGTACTGGGTCCGCTATTTTTTGACATATTCATAAATGACCTGGAAAAGGGAATAACTAGTGAGGTTATAAAATTTGCGGACGACACAAAACTGTTTAAAGTTGTTAAAACCCAAGAGGACTGTGCAAAACTGCAGGAGGACTGTGCAAAACTGCAGGAGGATCTGGATAAATTGGAAGACTGGGCATCCAAATGGCAGGTGAAATTTAATGTGGACAAGTGCAAAGAAGTTATGCACCAAGGAAAGAACAACCCAAACTATGGTTACACGATGCAAGGTTCCACATTGGGAACCACCACCCAGGAAAAAGATTTAGGAGTCATCGTGGATAACATGTTAAAACCCTCTGCCCAGTGTGCAGCGGCGGCCAAGAAAGCAAATAGAATGCTAGGTATCATAAGGAAAGGAATGGAAAATAAAACAAAGGATATTATAATGCCTCTGTATCGTTCCATGGTACGACCGCACCTTGAACATTGTGTGCAATTCTGGTCGCCGTATCTTAAAAAGGATATAGCGTTATTAGAAAAGGTATAGAAAAGAGCCACCAAAATGGTAAAGGGGATGGAAGGCTACTCCTATGAAGAAAGGCTACAAAGGTTGGGGCTCTTCAGCCTGGAAAAGAGACGGCTGAGGGGAGATATGATAGAGGTCTATAAATTAATGAATGGAGTGGAACGGGTAAACGTAGATCGATAGTTTATGTTATCAGAATATAGAAAGACTAGAGAACATGTGATGAAGCTACAAGGTGATCTATTTAAGACAAATAAGAGAAAATATTTTTTCACTCAACGTGTAATCAAACTCTGGAATTTGTTGCCGGAGGATGTAGTAAGAGCTGTTAGTGTAGCTGGGTTTAAAAAAGGTTTGGACAAGTTCCTGGAGGAAAGGTCCATAAACCATTATTAAAAAGGGACCCAGGATATCAATGCTTGACGTAATGCAAGCATTGTGGAACCTGTGTCTCTTGGGGATACTGCTAGGTTTGTATGACCTAGATTGGCCACTGTTGGAAACAGGATACTGGGCTTGATGGACCTTGGTCTGATCCAGTATGGCATATCTTATGTTCTTATGAAAGGAATATACTTTGGAACTGCTTGGATGGAATGTGCATTAGGACCGCATGACCCCCAAGTGCACAATAGGCAAAAACATTACTAACGCCTGCAGAAAATGGCAGGAAACCTCCACAGTGCCAATGGTTTGCTAGCAATCTACCTTGAAATGCGTCCCTCAAAGACAGAACCAGGAGCCCTCAATAAGGACAATGACAAGGTCAAGCCTTGGTACTCACCCACTGAGAGCCCAAGGCATAGGATCCATGCCAGGCTCTGCTCTACTCCCCTGAAACTGCTTCACTGGCTGGGTTTATTTTTCATCAGTAATGTGCGAAAAGGTAGCTGGCAGGTAGATCCCTCTGAGAACCTTCTGCAATCCTTGGGAGAGAACGGGGGGGGGGGGGGGGCGCCAAGTTTATGTGAGACTGCTGTACTCTCCCAGATTCTTAAAAATCCTTCCAATTGGTGGCTGCTCAACAGGCCCTTATCATGATAAGAGTGTGAAGCTGAACCAATTTTCCCCCCTCCTATGGCTACCAAAAGGTGAAATTAGACTTACCTGCTAATTGTTGTTCCTTGAGGAACTCCAGTCTAGTCCCGAAATCAGGAGTTGTGAACCTCTCACAGCAGCTTGGAGACTGAGAAACTTCATTTCTGTGACATCACGGGTACATAAGCCCCTCCTGTATACACCAGTAACCTATTGACAAAGCAGACTCCCCGGAGCAACAAGTAAGTAATCGAAACATTGCAAACCATCTATCAATTTAACTAGAGAATTATAAGTACACTTTACTATTCCATTACAGTTAAGGGCCAACAGACACGCAGGCCCGAACTCTGCTATAGTGACAGGCCCAGGACCACTCCCCGATTCACCTCCGATCCCACCCTACCAAGAAAAATCCTGAAGCCCGTACACCATACCAGTAGCTTACTTGTAACACTGACGCTTCCGGCTATGGTCTACCGAACCTCTCCGGGCGGGATACGGGACTAGACTGGAGTTCCTCAAGGAACAATTAGCAGGTAAGTCTAATTTCACCTTCCTTATCGTCCCTCCAGTCTAGTCCCGAAATCAGGAGATGTAACAGAGCAGTGAAAATCCTCATAGGGTGGGACCCCGTAGACCAGCCTGAAGCACCACCGATCCAAAAACGGCATCCCTTCCCATCTGGACATCCAGACGGTAATGCTTAACAAAGGAATTGAGAGATGACCAAGTAGCCGCCTTGCAAATCTCCGCTGCTGGCACTAAACCACTCTCTGCCCAAGAGGCCGCCTGAGCTCTAGTAGAATGTGCCCGAAGCCCTCCTGGCACCTCCTTACCCTTCAGGAGATACGCCGACGCTATGGCCTCCTTCACCCAACGGGCAATGGAAGACTTAGACGCTGCTTCGCCTTTACGAGGCCCCACAAAAAAAACAATCTGACTTACGAAAACCAGCTGTCCGACTCACATAGCCCTTCAACGCATGACCCACGTCTAATCGATGCAACCGATCTGCATGCTGTTCTGCCCCGCCAGCCCTAAACACCGGCAAAGAAAGAACCTGATTCACATGAAACGCTGACACCACCTTTGGGCAGGAAGGACGGCACCGTTCTCAAAACCCCCTTCGAATCCAAAAAGGACAGAAAAGGCTTCCGACAGGACAACGCCTGCAACTCGGAGATCCGCCGAGCCGAACAAATACCCTCAAAGTGTTTTTCTTGGTGGCTAAGATCTTTCAAGGACGCCCTGGATAGTGGCTCAAAGGGTTCCCTAACTAGCGCCCTCAAGACTAAAGAGAGATCCCAAGGCGGCACCACCTGCGATCGAGGAGGCCGCAAGAGCAACACCGCCTTCAAGAAACGCTTTATGTCCGGATGCCATCCAAGCGCTACCCCGGCAACTTTGCCCCTGTAACTGGACAATGCTGCTAACTGCACTCGCAGTGAGGAAGCTGCCAGGCCCTTTTGAAAACCGTCCTGCAAGAATGATAACACCTGCGGGAGAGACACTTTTAGCGCTACAATCTGCCTACTCCTGCACCAATCTTCGAAAATTCGCCACACTCGAACATAAGCCAACGACGTTGACCTGCGACGAGCCTTTAGCAAGGTGGAGATCACCGCTGACGAATAACCCTTCGCCATCATCCTTGCCCTTTCAAGAGCCAAGCCGTAAGCGAGAATCGAGCTACCTGGGGCATGCGCAAGGGACCCTGCGACAGCAGATCGTCCCGCAGGGGAAGTTGCCACGGGTCGTCGTCTACCAGCCTCATGAGGTCTGCGCACCATGGCCTCCTTGGCCAGTCCGGCGCGATCAAGACCACCAGGCCCCTGTGCCTTTTCACGCGCAGCAACACGCGACCGATCAGCACCCATGGCGGGAACACGTACAAAAGATGGCCCTCCGGCCAAGACTGAAGGAGCGCATCCAGGCCTTCCGACATCCGCTCCTTCCTTCTGCTGAAGAAATGACTCACCTGCGCCGACTGAAAGGTGGCTATCAGATCCATGAGAGGCATACCCTAGCGCCGCACCAGCATCGCAAACACTTCCGGATGAAGCGCCCACTCCCCCGGATCCACCTTCACCCGGCTCAAAAGGTCGGCCTGCACATTGTCTATCCCGACAACATGCACTGGCGACAACACTTCTAAGTTTTCTTCGGCCCACTCGAACAAACCCTGCGCTTCCGTCTCGAGCGGTACGCTGCCCGTCCCGCCCTGCCCTGCCAGTTGATGTATGCCACTGCCGCTCTGTTGTCGGAGAACACTCGAACGGCCCTCCCTTGGAAATAAGGCTGAAACTCGCGCAGAGCTAGGGCTACCGCTCTCAATTCTAACCTGTTGATGGACCAGCCCTTCTCCTGCTCGGTCCATTGTCCTTGAGCGAACCTTCCTTGAAAGTGAGCCCCCCAGCCGAACAGAATGGCGTCCGTTGTCAGCGTCTGCCACTCCGGAGACTCCAATGGCATGCCCTTCTCGAGACACTCGGGTCGTAACCACCAGCGCAGAGCCTCGCGCGCCTCCGGAGGACACGGAAGAGCGGTCGACAAGGAGTTGGTTTGGTGAGACCACCTCCGCAACAACGCCCTCTGCAACGGCCTCATGTGGGCCCGTGCCCACGGCACCACCTCGAGGGTCGCCGCCATCGTTCCGAGCACCTGAAGGTAATGCCAAGCCGTGGGCCGCCTACTGCAAAGAAACTTGCATACCAGAGTGCACAACGCTATCGCCCGCTGCCGCAGAAGCAACACTCTCCCCAACCTGGTGTCGAAGTGTGCTCCCAGATACTGCAGATTCTACGACGGGGTCAACTTGCTCTTCACTCTGTTGACCACCAAACCGAGGCTCTCTAGGAATTCTACCACCCTGGCTGTAGCCACGGCACTCTCTTCCCTGGACTTTGCCCTGATCAACCAATCGTCCAGATAAGGATGCACCAAAACACCCTCCTTGCGCAAGGCTGCCGCCACTACCACCATGACCTTGGTGAACACCCGGGGTGCCGTAGCTAGGCCGAACGGCAATGCCTGAAACTGAAAATGCCCCATCGGGAGCGCGAACTTGAGAAACCTCTGATGCTGCTGCCGTATAGGTATGTGCAGATACGCTTCCGTGAGATCCAGGGACGTAAGGAACTCCCCTTTGCGCACCGTCACGATGATGGACCGCAACGTCTCCATCCGAAAATAAGATACGTGGAGACAACGATTCACCTTTTTCAGGTCTAAAATCGGCCGATAGGCCCCTTCCTTCTTTGGTACTATGAAATAAATGGAGTACCGACCGCAGCCTAACAGATCTGGAGGCACCGACACTATGGCCCGGAGATCCAACAACCTCTGTACCGTTTCCGACCGCCCTGCGTTTGAACCGGGCGTTGCAGGGAGACTGCACAAAGGAGTCCGTCACCGGGTGCTGCAACTCTAACGCATACCCTTCTCGAATCACCTTCAGCACCCACTGATCTGAGGTAACCCGGACCCAGGCAGGATAAAACTCCCGTAAACGCCCCCCCACGGGGACGCTTCCTGCCCGGGCCCCCCTGACTTCATTGGGCTTTACGGACACTGCCGGAAGAGGCAGACGAGGAGGCCGCCGCCCCAAAGCCTCTGCCTGCCCCTCGGAAACCCCGAAACCCCTGGTTCCTATAGGGAAAATGGGTCCTCTGACTCTGCCCAAACCGAGGGGAATGAAAATGCTGAAACTCCCTCTGCTGCCCCTTAGGCAGTGAAGGCGCTCTCCCTTGCTTCAGCTTGTCCTCCGGGAGACGACTGCCTTTGGACTCACCCAAGTCCTTAACAATCGTATCCAAATCCTCCCCAAACAGGAGTTTCCCCCGGAAAGGAAGCTTACTGAGGCGAGCCTTAGACGAACTGTTCGCCGCCCAATTACGTAGCCACAGGTAACGCCGAGCTGCCACTGCCGAAGATATACTCTTGGACAGGCCCCTAATAAGGTCATACTGGATATCTGCAAGGTAGGCCGCCCCCGACTCCAACTTTGCCGAAGGCCACGCCGTCCGCCTGATCCACCTGAATACGCTGTACCCAGCGAAGACATGCTCTCGCCACCCACGCCCCACAAATGGACGCCTGCAACGAAAGCGCATTAACCTCAAAGACCTGCTTTAACAAAGTCTCCAGCTTACGGTCCTGACTATCCTTGAGGGCCGCACCCCCCTCAACCGGAATAGTCGTCTTCTTGGTGACTGCTGATACTGCTGCATCAACCCTGGGATACTTAAATAACTCCTTATCCTGCTCCAGAAGGGGGTACAGTCGTACCATAACCCGAGACCCCTTGAGAGCTGTCTCGGGGACGTTCCACTCCTCCTGAATCATCTCCCGAAACACCCTATGTACCGGGAAAGCCCGCTGGGTCTTTCGGAAGGCCTGCAACAAAGGGTCCTCCAGGGCTGACTCCTCTGCCTGCACCCCGGCGGGCATATTAAGTGCCTTGAGAGTCTCAGAAATGAGCGCGGGCAACTCCTCCCTGCGAAAAACCTGAACTACCCAGGCCTGTTCCTCCTGGTCTGCAATCTCGCTTTCCTCCAACTCTTCCTCGAACTCCAAGTCCAGTTCCTCTGAACGGTCCCCCTCTGAGAAGATGGAATCCCTCTCCGCTCTGGACCGCTTCGCAACCGGAGCAGACTCGCCTGCTGCCAGAGGAGGACCCAGCTTCTTTCCCCCCTGGGACAATTCATCAGCCGCTGAAGCAGGTCCCCCAGCGGCCGCACCGAGCGCTCGCTGTATAACTGCCACGAATTCTGGGGAAAAAATGGCCGCCAAACCTCCCGCTAGCGGGGCTTGCGGCCCGCAGACATCCGAAACTGACGAGGAAGTGCCAGGGATGGGCTCTGGCAACGGGGGGCGAGGGGACCCCTGATCACCCATAGCGACCTTGGGGACGTCCACCCCGCCATCTGCACTCGTGCATCGCGCTGCCGACTCCTCTGCGCAGCCCTTGCAGATGCCGGCCTCTGAAAGAATGCTACGCTTTGCCCCGCAGAGCAAACAGAGCGCTTTTGGAGACATCTGCTCACCCCCGGAGCCCAGCTAACAAGGCTCTCAGGAAAGGAGCCTCTGCAAGCACACCAACCTAATAAAACATGTGTGTCCCCTTTATGTAACAGGTTTTTTTTTCCCCCCAACCACACACTCACCAAATCCGAGCAGGGACCTCCCCCCACTGCCCCCCCCCCCGACAAAGGGCAGCTGAAACGAGGCTCCCCGCTCACCAGAGACCGAAGAAATGAGCCGCTCACAAAAAACGGCGGTTTCCCGTGCACCCAACACGCCCTGCACTCCCTGGCCACGTGTTGCTGCACCTACATCTCCCGCCTAACGTCCCACTCAGAAGCGCACCTACCTTTCGCGGGCAGCCCTACACCCGCGGCGCTCTATCGCCAGCGCGAGAGCTGCCGCTTCAGGCTGAGCGGGTGTCCTTTCCGCCGATGGACCCGAGGTGAGTGGCTCCGCCCCAAATGCTGACAGGCCGCTGACCTCCGCGGCCCGATAGCACAGGCAGGCAGCACCTCTGCACTCGCTATGGGCCGCTCTCACCACCATCTCATCCTTTCACCGTCGCTTCTCGTCGCTCAAGGGAACCGCTGTCCCCAAACACTTGGCCCAGCACCGATCCTCCTCATCCCCCGGAGCCGCCAGGTAAAGGAGAGAGAGGAAGAGGCTGAAGGACTCAGCCCCAACTAAAAACTAGTGAGGGAACCCCCCAACCATAAGGGAAGAGCCAAGTGCAGCTTTATATCCCTTTTTTTTTTTTTTTTTTACAAAGAAATCCAATTCATTTCAAGTAATCTAAACTAAAGGTCCTTAATTGCTCCTCCAGTGAGCCCCCATCAGGCTCATGCCAACCTCCAGCTGCTTGGAGACAGAGAACTGGAGGGGTATCAGCTTATGTACCCGTGATGTCACAGAAATGAAGTTTCTCAGTCTTCAAGCTGCTGTGAGAGGTTGACAACTCCTGATTTCGGGACTAGACTGGAGGGACGATAAGGAAAGACCGTAGTCTAGTGGAGCCTCCCATGTCATGCTTAAGAGAGAGTCACCCCTTTAGGACATAAGTTGGTCGCACAAGCGTTTCAATCAATCTCTTTTCCTCTCAGGCTTCAGATTTTCTACAGAGAGAAGAAAATCTATCAACCATCTGCTGGAAAAAAGAAATACTGAAGGGACCTCTAGTGGTAGAGGCAGATAGAGACACAGGAGTGATGTCATTGAGATCCATGGGGATTGTGTGCCAGACGCTGGGTCTTTTGAGTGAACTGTAGACCTAAAACGCAGTGCTGTGTCATGGAGGATCCCTCAATGTGATTTCAACATAGGAACCAGAGACATTTTGTGAAAATAAACTCAGCTAAGTTGCTCTTTTAAATTTATACACAAGACTGCTGGTTGCTTTACTACAAATTTCAATAAAAATGGACACTGTCAATGATAGGAGTTGAATCCTCACATTGATTCAGTCCGACAAAAAAAGCGTAGTTACTCACCTGTAACAGGTGTTCTCCAGGAGCAGCAGGAATCAGTCCTCACTTATGGGTGACGTCGGCGCCGACGGAGCCCTCGCGGAGCAATTTTCCCCAGCTTTCAAAGAAAGCCTTTGGGAATTGCAGCGCGCATGCGCGGTCGTCTTCCCGCCCGAGGGTGCCATCTTAGCCAGTCAGATGACATAGCTAAAAAAGACAGCATAAAAATTTGCAAAAAGAACATAAGCAGACGATTGCAACTCCAAGGGGAGGAGGGAGGGTAGTGAGGACTGATTCCTGCTGCTCCTGGAGAACACCTGTTACAGGTGAGTAACTACGCTTTCTCCAGGACCAAGCAGGAAGTCAGTCCTCACTTATGGGACTCCCAAGCTCAAGGCTACCGGAGACCCTAAGCACAAAAATGAGCTCCCTCTAGCTCAGCAGCACAGAAGGATAGAATCTTCGCTGAATTATCACCCACCGGTAGCCCACATCCGGGATGGAGGGTAGGAGTTGCTCAGACCTCAAAGAGATTACGGAGGACTGCCTGTCCGAAAGCACTGTCCCTACGGGACTCCCTCTCGAGACAGTAATGGACCGCAAAAGTCTGGCTTGAAGACCAAGTAGCGGCCCGGCAGATGTCTGCCAGCGGAACAGAGCGGAGGTAAGCCACTGACGTGGCCTTTGCCCGAACGCAATGAGCCGTGACTCGACTTTCTAAGGAGAGTCCGGCTGCCCCATAAGCCCAAGAGATACAGTCCGCAACCCAGATGGACAGAGTACGCTTGGAGACCGGGAGCCCCAATCTATTGGGGTCAAAAGACACAAAAAGCTGAGCAGCTTTACGGTGCTCCCGCGTACGGTCAAGGTAGAAGTTCAATGCCCTTCTACAGTCCAGGGTATGGAGGACCGTTTCAGCTCGGCTGGAGTGTGGTCTGGGAAAGAAGGTTGGAAGTACCACCTCCTGATTGATGTGAAAAGGGGAGACCACTTTAGGCAGAAATTTTGGGTGAGTCCGTAGGACTACCCTATTCTTGTAGAACCTAGTGTAAGGGGGATCAGACACGAGGGCCTGCAATTCACTTACGCGTCTAGCGGAAGTGAGGGCTATCAAGAACAGTGTTTTCCAAGACAGAAAACGGAGAGAACAGGTAGCCATAGGTTCAAAAGGCGGACAGGTGATCCGCTGCAAAACCACATTCAGGTCCCAGTCAGGCGCTGGCGGGCGCAGAGGTGGTTTAAGTAGAAGGAGACCTCGGAGAAACCTCGCTACGAGAGGGTCATTGGAGAGAGGTCTGCCGTCCACTGGCACATGATGTGCTGAAAGAGCACTGAGGTGAACTTTGACGGAGTTGGACTTAAGTCCCAGATTAGAGAGGTGCAGCAAGTACTGCAAGATCACCGACACCGGGCAGGAGAAGGGATCCTGAGACTGTTGGGTACACCAGACTGCAAAGCGACGCCATTTAAGGGCGTAGCATTTGCGGGTAGAAGGCCGTCGCGAAGCCAAGACGACCTCCTCCACCTCCGCCGGCAGGAGAAGGGGAGCAAGGACTACCCTCTCAGCAGCCAGGCCATGAGGTTGAGAGACCTGAGGTTGGGGTGCAGAAGGGACCCCTGATCCTGAGTGAGGAGATCCGGTTGTACCCCCAGAGGGATTGGATCCTCCACCGCCAGTTGCAGCAGGAGCGGAAACCACGGCTGCCTGGGCCAGCGAGGGGCCACCAGGATCATGAAGGCTTTGTCTCGGAGAACCTTGAAAAGAGTCCGAGAGACCAGCGGGATGGGAGGGAAAGCGTACAGAAGGCTCCCCGACCACGAGATCAGAAAGGCGTCCGCCGCAACCCGAAGGGGGTGTGGCTGACGAGAGCAGAAGCGAGGAAGCTGCCGGTTGTGAGGACTGGCAAAGAGATCCACCGTGGGGAGACCCCACTTGAGGAAGAGCTTCTGAACTACCAAGGGATCCAGACGCCACTCGTGCGGCTGGAGGACCCTGCTGAGTTTGTCTGCAAGGCAATTTTCTTGGCCCGGGAGATAAACTGCCTTGAGGAGAATGCCGTGACTGACGGCCCAAGAGCAGAGCTTCTGTGCCTCCCGGCAGAGGAGGAAGGAGCCCGTGCCCCCCTGCTTGTTCACGTAGAACATGGCAACTTGATTGTCCGTCTGGACATGGACGGACTGTTGGGAAGTCAGGTGGGAGAAGGCCTTGAGAGCTAGGCGGATCGCCCTGAGCTCCAGGAAGTTGATCTGCTGAGCAGACTCCCACGTGGTCCAGAGGCCCTGAGTACGTGCCTCTTGGCAATGTGCTCCCCAGCCCAGGAGGGATGCATCGGTGGTCAGCACCCGGGTCGGCCGAGGTGACTGGAAAGGCATTCCGAATATCAGGTTCGGCTGCCGGAGCCACCACCGGAGAGACGAGAGCAGCGGCTCGGAGACGCGCACTAGGTCTGCCAGGCCGCCTGTGGCTTGTCGCCACTGCTGGCGGAGACACCATTGAGCAGACCGCATATTCAGGCGAGCATTGGGGGTCACATGGACGGTGGAAGCCATATGGCCGAGCAGTCTCAGGAAGCGCCTGGCGGAGACCAGGGGCTGGCTGCGAAAGCGGTCGGCTAGGTCCATGAGCCGTTGAGCCCTGTCGAGCGGTAGGTACGCTCGTGCCCGAGGAGTGTGCAGCCTTGCGCCGATGAACTCGAGATCCTGTGAGGGGAGCAAAGTGGACTTTGCGAAGTTTATAACAAAGCCCAAGTGCTGCAGCAGAGTCACCGTGCGGCACGTGGCGTTGGTGACCTCCTGAGCGGACGCTGCTCTGATGAGCCAGTCGTCGAGGTACGGAAAGACATAGAGGCCGTGAAGCCGGAGATGGGCCGCCACGACCGCGAGACATTTTGTGAAGACTCGCGGTGCGGAGGATAGGCCAAAGGGCAGTACTCTGTACTGGTAATGATTTCCTGCCACCACAAACCTTAGGTATTGGCGGTGGCTTGGGTGGATGAGGATGTGCGTGTAGGCATCCTTTAGATCCAAGGAGCATAGCCAATCTCCCTGCTGGAGGTAGGGCAGAAGGATTCCAAGGGTAAGCATTTTGAACTTCTCCCGCACAAGGAACTTGTTGAGGTTGCGCAAGTCCAGGATGGGTCTGAGGCCCCCTGTTCCCTTTGGTATCAGAAAATACCTTGAATAAAAGCCTTGACCTCTCAGGTGGTGGGGCACCGGTTCCACCGCCTGTTCCTGCAGAAGACCTGCTAACTCCTGAAGGAGCAACTCCCTGTGCAGAGGGGGGCGCGAAGGTTCTCCCGGAAAATAGGAGGGAGGGACCTGATGGAAGTGGAGAAGGTAGCCTTCTCGCACGACCTGAAGTACCCAGGCATCTGCGGTGAAGCTGGACCACCTGTGGGCGAAGTGAACCAGCCGGCCTCCGGTGCTGGGAGGGACCAGCGGGGGGGGAGAGGCTATGCTGAGCGAGTCAAAAACCCCCACCCTGCTGAGCAGGGGCTGGTGGTGCAGGCTTGGGGGCTTGCTGCCTACGGGACCCGTTACCCCGTCCCTTGGCCTGCTGGCCCTGTTGGGGAGCTGCAGGGGCCTGATAATGGGGGTACTGTTTGTAGGCAGCCGCCTTCCTCGGGTAAAAGGACTTTTTTCCCGAGCCCTTCTTTTTCTGGGAAGGGGCGGAGGTCTTCCTAGAAAGCCTGGTCCTGGTGAGAGTCTCAGTCTCAATTTGTGCAGCCTTTTCCGCCATGGGCTTGCCAAAGAGGTTTTCGCCTTGGCAGGGACATCGACCAACTTGTCCTGTACCCAGGGCTCAAGGTCCGACGACTGAAGCCAAGCCTGTCGGCGGGCACCGATGCCGGCTGCGGCCACTCTAGCCGAGGCCTCAAAGCCATCATAGGCTGCTCGGGACATGAACTTTGAGCATTCCCGAATGCCCGTGGACAAGGCTAGGAACCTCCGCAAGGGCTCCTCGGAGAGACCAGCGGAGAATCCGGCTAGCTCTTTAGCCAGATCCCGGAGATACATGCCCATGTAGAGCTGGTAAGTCTGGACACGACATGCGAGCATAGAGCCCTGGAAGCACTTCTTGCCAAGGCCATCCAGGTTACGGGCCTCCCTTCCAGGAGGCACCGAGGAGTGCATCTTCTGGCTCTTAAGACGATGCATGGCCGATTCCACTACCATGGAATGGTGTGGCAGCTGTGCCTTCTGAAAGCCAGGGCTCTTGCGGACCCGATAGATAGAATCGACCCGCTTGCTCAGTACCGGCGAGGAGGCCGGACTCTCCCACATGCGGAAGAGTAGTCGTTCCAGCATAGGAGGAACCGGCACAGTAAAGTGCTCCCTCGCGGGAGAGTCATACTGGAGGGCGTCGAGCTCTTCGGCTCGAGGCTCCTCCTCGGGATCCGCAGGGAAGGCCAAAGCCTTGGCCATATCCCTAACGAAGTCCGAGAACCGGGCATCCTCCGGGGGGGACTGCTTCCGAGGCTCGGACCCCGGTGAGTCCGATGGGACACACCGAGTCCGGAAAGAATCAGGTGACTCTTCCTCCTCAGACTCCCAGACCGACTCCGACGAGGACTCGGTGGGGTCGGCCCGGGCAGGGTGCGGCGCCAGCCGTCCCGACGTCGAGGGAGTCGGCGTCGGCGACCTCGGTCCCGAACGGGAGGCCGAGGGTGACCTCGACCGAGGATCGACTCGAGTTCTCATTGACTCGAGGATCGGCTCGGTCTCCGGGGTCGACTTGGACGTCGACGTCCCGGCGGTCGGGGCAGCGGCGCCAGCGAGGCCAGCGAGCAGTGCCCGCTGCTGGTCCATGAAGGCAGACAGTCTGCTCTCCAAGGCCGTCAACCTGAGTCCGAGCTCAGGTGACCCAGCAGCCCCCGACTCGGGCCCCGACGGCGTCGGGCCCGACGTCGGCTGTCGCGGAGGCGAGTCCAGAAGGACCACAGGACTTACCCGGGCAGGCATCTCCGACTCCAGGCGAGGTCGCTTCGGGATGTGTTCCTTCTCCAAGGACCCGGGCGGCTGTCGGGGCTATGCGACCTGGCCCTCGCGGAACCAGGAGCGTCCACCGACGCCGCCCTCGCGGGTTTTTCCTTCCGACGATGGTCCCCGGAGGGAGAACCCCGGTCGGAGGAGCTCCGGCGACGGTCCGAGCTGGAGCCTTTCGACGCGGAGGCCTCCGACGAGGTCCGGGTACGGCTGGGGTCAGCGAAGATTCTCTCACGCTGATGCCGCCGACTCCTCAACGCCTTTGAGGACAGTTTGCTGCAGGGCCCACAGATCAGTTCCTCATGATCCGGGCCCAGGCAGCGGAGGCAAAAGTCGTGTGTGTCGGTTAGTGACATATTTCGGTCACACCGACCACACCGCTTAAACCCACTGGCAGCCATCGGGGGAAAAAGGGCCCCTGCGAGGTCAAAGGACCGGGCTGCCAGGGAAACCGAAAACGAAAGCTGACTAAGTCAGAAAAACCGAAAAAAGCAAGCGGACTCGAGACCGGCGTCGCGAGTCCGGGCGGGAAAACGATCGGCGTCGAACCGAAAGAAAAAAGGATAAAACAAAGAAGAAAATCAACTTTTTCGCGGGGACAAGACGGGGACGTCTGTAGGGCTCCGCGGAAAAAAGAAGACTGGCTAAGATGGCACCCTCGGGCGGGAAGACGACCGCGCATGCGCGCTGCAATTCCCAAAGGCTTTCTTTGAAAGCTGGGGAAAATTGCTCCGCGAGGGCTCCGTCGGCGCCGACGTCACCCATAAGTGAGGACTGATTCCTGCTTGGTCCTGGAGAATTATATATATTTTTGGTGGGTAATAAGGGTAGGCATTTTTTGATTTTTCAGATTGCCTATGGGTTTTGGCCTTATAGCGTAGCTACTCACCCGTAACAGGTGATCACCAGGAACAGCAGGAATCAGTCTTCACATATGGGTGATGTCAGCAACGACGGAGTCTGGCAAGGGAACACTCCCCAGCATCCAATAGGAATGCATTCGGGAGTGTTCCTCCATGCATGCGTGGCTGCCTTCCCTTCAGGTCTCCTGTCAGGTGAATAGTGGAGAAAAGGAAACAAACAAAAAAACCTAGAAAAAAATATGGACAGACAACTTGGAGAGGTGGTTGGGTTGTGAAGACTGATTCCTGCTATTCTCGGAGATCACCTGTTACAGGTGAGTAACTACGCCATCTCCAGGAACAAGCAGGAAGTCAGTCTTCACATATGGGACTCCCTAACACAAGACCGCCCTATGAGGGGGAAGGATTCCAGAGCCACAGAGGTTGCAGAAGGGATCCAACAGACTCTGTTCGTTCGGAGCTCTCCTCAGAAGATGGTCAGATGGGCGGTGGGTAAGTTGTCTAAATTTGAAATAGGTTACATAGTACAGATTGACCGAATTGAGTATCACTTCTGGAGTCCTTATCCAGGCAGTACTGAGCTGCAAAAGTGTGCAGTGAAGACCATGTGGCTGCTTGGCAGATGTCTGAAATTGACACAGAACGGAGGTCAGCAACGGTAGCAGCCATGGCACGGACATTATGTGCTGTAACACGGTTTTGAAGAGAGAGACCCACTTGTGAGTAAGCAAAGGATATGTAGTCTGCAATCCAGTTAGAGAGTTCTCTTGGAGACTGGAAACCCCAGATAACTCTGGTCAAAGAAGACAAACAGCTGAGAGGATTGCATCTCCCCAAAGGCTTTGAAAGCTGGGGAGATGCTTCTGCGAGGGTACCGACGTCACCCATATGTGAGGACCGACTTCCTGCTTGTTCCTGGAGAACTGGAGGTAACTAGAATTGGAATCTTCTAGCTGGCCAAGGCGGCAGAGAGGCTGTGCTCCAGGGACGCCATTCTGGCCTCGAGTCTCAAATGCTCCGCAGTCACCAACATAGGCACCGAGGGTATCCGTCCCGACGCCAGTTCCCTTGGTGGGGACTCACTGATGGTTATCGCCTCAGCAGCCCAAGGGCAATCCTCTAAGGGGGTGGGAACCACTTCCCGCTGGGACAGCTTCGAGGGCCAATCTCGACTCTCAAATTTGGAGTCCCGTTGAGGGCTGCAGTGCCAGTGTTCGCGGGTCTTACCTGCAGTATTGACATTGCCCCTTGACAAGGACTTAGTCAAAGTCCATTCTTTCCAGAGGTGATCCTCCATGGATGGTCGCCGGTCTGACACTCCATGACCCCTGGGCTCAGAGTGAGCTCGGTGGCTGCCCGGGTCAGAGTCCTCCACGTCTGCCCCCGAGGGTGCCGATGGTGGAGCAGAGGCCAAGGACTTCGGGCCAAACAGCATCTCCTCCTGCCTTTCACGATTCTTACACCCCTTGCTCATCATCTGAAGACAGAGTGAGCAAAAGAAGGCGTTGTGATCGGCCCCGAGCCACTGAAGGCAGCAGCTGTGGCGGTCTGCGATGGACATGGTCCTGCTACAATTGGTGCACTTCTTAAAACCACTAAAAGAGGACTTAGTGGGGAAAAAAGAAAAATTAGACTTGCCTACTAACTGTTGTTCCTTGAGGAATTCCAGTCCAGTCCGCACCTCTGGGTAGTGCACCTTCTCCAGCAGCTTGGAGACTGAGCATGCCATCTTTTTAATGACACTAGTGTACATATGCAGCTGGCACCGCCCACCAGCCCCAGTACCTATTGACAAAGCAGTCTTAGAGGAACAACAGATAAGAAGTTAAACATGCAACACTTCTACGTCTAAATAAACTAGTACCACCTCCATCCCCTGGAAAGGATACTCTGTCCCCTCCTCCAGGATGGGGAGGCCTACCTGTTGAGTGCTTGAGCAACTCCAGCCAGCGGAAAGTGAGCAACCGACAGCTCTTCTGGTCCGCCTCTCCCCCAAACTCTTCCCCTCCCCGGCTCCCCCTGGCCACTTCCTCCACCAAGTGAACCAGCTTCAGGACCAGGGTGTGAATAGATTATCACAGAAAGCACTCAGGGAGGGTTCCGAGACTGGACCGGAGATCCTCAAGGAACAACAATTAGCAGGTAAGTCTAATTTCTCTTTCCTTATCGCCCCTCAAGTCCAGTCTTTGCTGGACTTTGCTGCCACTTTTGGATCCTGACTCACCTGACCTGTGTTTCCTTACCATTCCCCCTAGATGTATCCCTGTCTACACCTACTGTGCTGTCTGTCTTGACTGGACTGTAAGCTCTGATGAGCAGGGACTGTCTCTTACATGTCTGTGCAGCGCTGCCTACGTCTTGTAGCACTATACAAATGCTCAATTGTAGCAGTAGTAATAGTAGAAACAATACGAATATACTTAATAAGTTTGAGGGACTTTCTTTAACGTTCACCTCAAAATGAATTGCATAGACTTAGAATTAATCTATTCCTAAGGCCTAAGAACTTGCTAATGAAGGTGACCAGTTAAACCTGAAATTTCTCTTTTCTACTTAAGTGGCTGAAGAGCCTATAAATCAAAAATTGTTCCTGGGTGGGGGGAAGGCAAGAAATAAACATACAGTTTGTCTCTTAAAACCATACCTTAACTATTTTAACTAGAGGTTGGCCTGTAAAATTATACCCTAATTGCATGCAATTTAACTGAAGTTTATTAAACTATACCTGACTTAACACAAAATTTTAAATATAGACACAGATTTTAGCAGCTTAACTCAAAGAATTCCCTTTTCCCCCAGATTTTGAGAATTTCCCAGCAGGTAAATGCTTAACAAGTGCTGCAGATTCCTTCCTAGTAGTAGCAGTTCCTCTCTCAGCAGTGCTTCTACCAAAACAATTCTTCAGGAGACAGGTGAGGAGTTGACTGGTGGAGATCTGTGCATAGACCAAGCACACAAGGAGACACACCCCCATGGGGAACAGGCTGCGTAACATGACCGCATACTACCTGTTGGCTGTGACACCTAGTTGACTGGATCCATTGAGAAGACTGAATCCACTGGGCCTGCTGCACGTGCAGTTGAGCATAGGGGACTACATGGACTATCAAGGCCATGTGTCTCTCGAGATGTTATCTGCACTTGTTGCGTGTGTCTTATGAGCTTGAAGAGGCCGGCAGAACGATCCTGCGCATGGAAAGCTTTGGCCTATTTCTAGAAGTGCCCCGATGGATTCAGGTTGGAACGAGGTGCCATTTTGAGAAGCTGAGAACAAATCGGAGATGGTAAAGCATGGTGATGGTGCGATGCAGGGAGAATTTTACCCCCTGTGGGGAGACTCCCCTGATAAGCCAGTCATCTAAGTAAGGGAAGACAAAGATTCCCAAAGTGCAGAGATATGTAGCCACGACTGCCATGCATTTCGTAAACACTCTTGGTACGGAGGCTAAGCCGAATGGTAGTACCCGGTACCGATACTAGATTTCTTGAAAGATGAAATACAGATACTGCCTGTGATGAGGATGGATCAGTATGTGCGTGTATGGCTCCTTTAGGTCTAGAGGACATAGCTAATTGTACCTTTTTTTCCAAGGCAAGGAAGGGTAATCTATTTCCGGTCATACTTTGCCATGAAAATCCAGGGGCTGCTGGGTCGCCAGGAGTCAGAATTTATTTGACAGCACTTAATGTCAATACATTTTTATGTCTTCATTATATAAATTTTTGTATTTTTCACACGAGGGGATTTTTTCAAAAAGGTTGGGGAAGCGGGTGGGGGGGACATTAGAGCAGAGGGAAAGGATGCTGGTTACAGGGGAAGATTTTGATATCATGTGAGAAACCTGGGAAGGATACCATGGGGGAAAGGTAGGTAGTTTCTGTAAGCAGCTCCCTTCCTTGTGTAAAAGGCCTTTTTATTCGAACCCTTCCATCGAGGAGGGGCAGCAGTCTTTTTTGGAGAGTCCGATCCTCGTCATGAACTCAGTTTCCAGCTCGGCAGCGTTGTCGGTCATGGGTTTGGCCAAAGAGGTTCTCTCCTTGGCAGGGGACATCGACCAATTTGTCCTGAAACCACTGCTCGAGGTCAGATGACTGTAGCCAAGCTTGGCACCGTGTACAGATGCCCGCCGCCGCTACTTGAGCTATCGACTTGAACCTGTCATAGGCCACTCAAGACATGAATTTGGAGCATTCACAGACTGCCTTGGGCAGGTTTTTGAACCACTGCAAGGCTTCCTCAGAGAAACCAGCTGAGAACCCAGCAAGTTTCTTCGCCAGATCTCTCAGGTACATGCCCATTTACAGCTGGTAGGCCTGGATGCGGCCGATGAGCATTGAGACCTGATAGCACTTTCTGCCGAGGGCATCCACAGTGCGGGCCTCCCTGCCTGGGGGCACAGAGGAGTGCGTCTTCTGGCTTTTCAGCCGATGTATGGCCGACTCCACCACCATGAAGTTATGCGGCTGCTGCGACTTTTGGAAGCCAGGGCTCCGGCGGACTCGAGAAGTTGAGCCGAGCCATTCGTTCACCACTAGTACCAACGCCAGTGTCTCCCACATTCGGAGCATCAGCTGTTCCATGATGGGGGGGTATGGGCACCATGAGCGATTTATAAGAACATAAGAAATGCCATACTGGGTCAGACCAAGGTCCATCAAGCCCGGTATCCTCTTTCCAACAGTGGCCAATCTAGGTCATACGTACCTAGCAGTTTTCCCAAAAGACACAGGTTCTGCAATGCTTGTACTAGGTCAAGCATTGATATCCTGGGTCCCTTCTTAATAATGGCTTATGGACCTTTCCTCCAGGAACTTGTCCAAACCTTTTTTAAACCCAGCTACACTAACAGCCTTTACTACATCCTCCGGTAACAAATTCCAGAGTTTGATTACACGTTGAGTGAAAAAATATTTTCTTTTATTAGTCTTAAATAGTTTACCCTGTAGCTTCATTGCATGTCCCCTAGTCTTCCTATATTCTGATAACGTAAACAGTCGATCTACGTTTACCCGTTCCACTCTGTTCATTAATTTATAGACTTCTATCATATCTCCCCTCAGCCGTCTCTTTTCCAGGTTAAAGAGCCCTAAACCTTTCTTCATAGGAGTATCCTTCTATCCCCTTTACCATTTTGGTGGCTCTTCTCTGAATCTTTTCTAATAACGCTATATCCTTTTTAAGATACAGCGACCAGAATTGCACACAATATTCAAGGTGCAGTCTCACTATGGAAAGGTATAGAGGCATTATAATATCTTTTGTTTTATTTTCCATTCCTTTCCTTATGATACCTAGCATTCTATTTGCTCTCTTGGCCGCCGCTGCACACTGGGCCGAGGGTTTTAACATGTTATCCACAATGACGCCTAAATCTTTTCCCTGGGTGGTGGTTCCTAATGTGGAACCTTGCATCGTGTAACCATAGTTTGGGTTGTTCTTCCCTAGGTGCATAACTTTGCACTTGTCCACATTAAATTTCATCTGCCATTTTGATGCCCAGTCTTCCTATTTATCAAGATCCTCTTGCAATTTTCCACAATCCTCTTGGGTTTTAACAACTTTAAATAGTTTTGTGTCATCTGCAAATTTGATAACCTCACTCGTTATTCCACTTTCCAGGTCATTTATGAATATGTCAAAAAGCAGCGGACCCAGCACAGATCCCTGGGGTACACCACTATTCACCTTTCTCCAATGGGAAAATTGGCCATTTAGCCCTACCCTCTGCTTTCTATCTTTTAACCAGTTTCTGATCCACAATAGTACACTGCCTCCTATCCCATGACTCTTTAGTTTTGCCAAAAGTCTCTGATGAGGGACCTTATATCAAAGGCTTTCTGAAAGTCCAGATACAGTATATCAACCGACTCATTCATGTCCACAACGCTGCAAGTTACAAAACATGACAAACTTACTTAAGTCTATTGTGTTCCTCTTTATACTTATATATAGCTTGTTGAAACTGCTCCATTTGCTCATTAGTGGTCCTCTCTTGGGCATGCAGCATCTTCAATTGATCCTTCAGCATAGCTATTTTATTCAGTCTTTCCATCTTTTCCGTTTCAGAAACCTGATCAACACTAAGAAAAAAAAAGGAACAGAATTTAATATCGTCCATAGTGCTATACATATTTTTTTTTTATCAAAAATAATTTTCTAGACTCTTAGAAGCAACCAATTGCAATAGAAGGTATTTTACATAAAACCTATTAGCCCAACTGTCTCCCTCAACTAAATATTCAAGGTAACTTATTCTGCGGTTGGCCTCGGGGATCAGCTCTAATACTATAAGCAAAGGATGTTCTAGTTTTCTTCCTTACAAGATTAGCAGGATTTGGGTGCAAAATATAGGCTACTACAGAGATTCTGAAAAGGCGAGCACACAAAACAGTAGCAAGCCCCGATGGCTGAAAAATTCTATTTGTAAAAGATAGTTACTTACCTGTAGCAGGTGTTCGCCGTGAACAGCAGCATAAAGTCTTCACGTATGGGTGATGTCATCCGACGGAGCCTGTGCGGGAATGCTCACTAGCTACTAATCAAAGCTTTTGGGAGCTTCCTACATGCATGCGTGCCATCTTCCTGCATGCTGCTGCAGGGTAATTTTAGATCAGTCTGATACTACAACTATAATAGAATACAACTCCCAGGAGAGGTTGGAGGATTGTGAGGACTTTTTGCTGCTGTCCACAAACACCTACTATGGGCAAGTAACTACGTTTTTCTCTGTGGATAAGAAGGAAATAAGTCCTCATGTATGGGACCCCCTAGCTACAGGCTACCTTTAAAGAAAAAAGGAAGAATGCAATTTTGCCAACAGAGGCATCAAAGTCTGTCTTTTTGTTGGCAACAGGCCTTTTGTATTTTATCTATCCATCTACAAACAAATATTTTTTTTGGGGGGTAGCCCGAACAAAGAGGAATGTGCCTAGGGGGAATGGAGTTAGATTCTAATCCCCAGAGATTCTGTAGTACTGACTGGCTGAAGCTGCTGTCACGTAGGGAATCCCCTTCCAGACAGTAGTGAGATGTGAATGTGTGGATCGAAGACCATGCTGCAGCTTTGCAAATCTCTTCCATGAAGATGAACATAACATAAGATATGCCATACTGGGTCAGACCAAGGTCCATCAAGCCCAGTATTCTGTTTCCAACCGTGGCCAATCTAGGTCATATGTACCTAGCAGTTTCCCCAAGGGACACAGGTTCCACAATGGTTGTATTGGTTCAAGCATTGATATCCTGGGTCCCTTCTTAATAATGGCTTATGGACCTTTCCTCCAGGAACTTGTCCAAACCTTTTTTAAACCCAGCTACACTAACAGCCTTTACTACATCCTCCGGTAACAAATTCCAGAGTTTGATTACACGTTGAGTGAAAAAATATTTTCTTTTATTAGTCTTAAATAGTTTACCCTGTAGCTTCATTGCATGTCCCCTAGTCTTTCTATATTCTGATAAGGTAAACAATCGATCTACGTTTACCCGTTCCACTCCGCTCATTAATTTATAGACGTCTATCATATCTCCCCTCAGCCGTCTCTTTTCCAGGTTAAAGAGCCCTAACCTTTTTAGCCTTTCTTCATAGGAGTATCCTTCCATCCCCTTTACCATTTTGGTGGCTCTTCTCTGAACCTTTTCTAATAACTCTATATCCTTTTTAAGATACGGCGACCAGAATTGCACACAATATTCAAGGTGCGGTCTCACCATGGAACGATATAGAGGCATTATAATATCCTTTGTTTTATTTTCCATTCCTTTCCTTATCATACCTAGCATTCTATTTGCTCTCTTGGCCGCCGCTGCACACTGGGCCGAGGGTTTTAACATGGTATCCACAATGACGCCTAAATCTTTTTCCTGGTTGGTGGTTCCTAATGTGGAACCTTGCATCGTGTAACCATAGTTTGGGTTGTTCTTCCCTAGGTGCATAACCTTGCACTTGTCCACATTAAATTTCATCTGCCATTTTGATGCCCAGTCTTCCAATCTATCAAGATCCTCTTGCAATTTTCCACAATCCTCTTGGGTTTTAACAACTTTAGTTTTGTGTCATCTGCAAATTTGATAACCTCACTCGTTATTCCACTTTCCAGGTCATTTATGAATATGTCAAAAAGCAGCAGACCCAGCACAGATCCCTGGGGTAAACCACTATTCACCTTTCTCCATTGGGAAAATTGGCCATTTAGCCCTACCCTCTGCTTTCTATCTTTTAACCAGTTCCTGATCCACAATAGTACACTGCCTCCTATCCCATGACTCTTTAGTTTTGCCAAAAGTCTCTCATGAAGGACCTTGTCAAAGGCTTTCTGAAAGTCCAGATACACAATATCAACCGACTCACCTTTGTCCACCTGATTATTCACTCCTTCAAAAAAACATAACAGATTAGTAAGACAAGATCTTCCTTGTCTAAAGCCATGGGGAGGAGGGAGGGTACTTCCAAAGTCAATGGGCGTGGCGGGAATTACAGTACTCCCAAAACCAAATAAAGATGTAGGGAAATGTGGATCATATAGGCCTATATCCCTTAACATTAATGCCAATCTGTTTGCAAAAATAATAGCAAATAGATTACAAAGGTTTCTGCCACATTTGGTACAGGTAGATCAAGTGAGTTTCATATCGGGGAGGCAAGCAAGCGACAACGTTCGGAAGGTACTTAATCTAGTATGGTTAGCCCAGCAACAAAGTACAGACTCAATGCTGATGGCAGATGCTGAAAAAAGTGTTTGACCGGGTGGAGTGGCCGTTCATGTTTGTGGTATTAAAGAAAACGGGAATTGGAGTGAACATCTGGAACTGGCTGAAGGCCCTATATGCAAACCCAACAGCCCATATACGTGTAGAGAGGGGTATGCGACAGGGGTGCCCAATGTCACCCTGTTTACCATAGTGAAAGAACTCTTAGCTGAAAAAATAAGACAGTGAAAGCGAGTAAGGGGCATCAGGGTGGGAACGCGAGAATATAATATCACTGTTTGCAGATGATGTAAGGACCTTTGGTCCTTACCAAATTTGCTTCAGGAAATATAACCTGCTGCCAAGCTGTATTGTAAGATGAATATGGAAAAAACAACCTTGAAACTGGTTATGGATACCCATGGGGAGCAAGAGCTAAGGAGGAAAAATCCATTTCAATGGGCGAAAGATGACAAATACTTGGGGGTTCAGATTAGCCAACGATGGCAGGATATGCAGAGACTCAACTTCGACCCAGTAATAAAAAAAAAAAAAAAAGTATTGAATGATTTGATAAGGTGGAACAAACCTTATTTCTCATAGTTTGGGAGAATAGTCAAAGTTAAAATGAATGTTCTTCCAAGAGAGCACAGTTACTCACCTGTAACAGATGATCTCTGGGAACAGCAGGAATTAGTTCTCACATATGGGTACGTCAGTACCGACGGAGCCTGCGCGGGAACGCTCCCCAGCTTCCCAAAAAGGAAAGCTTTTGTGAGCATCCCACAGCGCCTGTGCGCTGCCTTCCCGCCTTTCCTAACCAACTCTCCTCAGTTCGAGTTTAAAGCTGAGACAATAGAGAGAGAGAGGAAAGGAAAGAGAGAGAGAGATACAACTCCTAGGGGAGGTGGGAGGGTTGTGAGAACTCATTCCTGCTTGTTCCTGGAGATAGCACAGTTACTTACCTGTAACAGGTGATCTCTGGGAACAGCAGTAATTAGTCCTCACATATGGGGACTCCCTAGCTAAGATGCCCGTGAGATCCCCAAGGGTATGAGACCCTTAAGGGTTCCTCATCTTCCTATGGATCTCAGGCATCCATTCAGGGAAGGAGGGCAGGAGTTGTTCAAGAATGGAACAGGTGTTTGAGGACAGCCTGACCAAAAAAGGCATCCCGGCGGGAGTCCTTGTCCAAACAGTAATGGGCTGTGAAGGTATGAACCGAGGCCCAGGTGGCTGCTCGACAGATCTGATCGATGAAGATAGAATGAAGATGAGCCATAGAGGTGGCCATGGCCCTCACATTGTGAGCTTTGACATGGCCCTCCAGAGAAAGGTTCTTACTCTGGTAAGCAAAAGAAATACACTGAGCAATCCAATTCGACAGTGTTCTTTTAGAGACTGGAAGTCCTAAATGAGAAGGATCAAAAGCAACAAAAAGCTGGGAAGACTTTCTATGCTGCTGTGTCCTGTGCAAGTAAAAAGCAAGAGCTCTTTTACAATCTAGAGTATGAAGGTTCCTCTCTGCACTGGATGTATGAGGAGCTGGAAAAAAGACAGGTAAATACACCTCTTGATTAAGATGAAAAGGTGAGACCACTTTAGGCATAAAGTGAGGATTTGTCCTAAGGACTACCTTATCATGATGGAACCTTGTATAAGGTGGATTAGCCACTAAGGCCTGCAGTTCACTGATGCGGCGAGCAGAAGTGACTGCAATAAGGAAAATAACCTTCCAGGAAAGAAATTTCAAGGAGGTAGTGGCTAAGGGTTCAAAAGGTGGCTTCATAAGCTGACCAAGAACCAAGTTTAAGTTTAACTTGGGCTTCTGACTGAGATGGAGCTCGGATGAGCCAGTCGTCCAGGTATGGGAAGACAAATATTCCCAGAGTGCGTAGAAATGCAGCAACTATTGCCATGCATTTGGTGAACACTCTTGGAGCAGAGGCTAGACCGAAAGGAAGCACTCTGTATTGGTAATTTTTTCCCTGGAACAGAAAACGTAGGAATTTTCTGTGGGATGGATGGATGAGTATATGAGTGTACGCATCCTTGAGATCTAGAGAACAAAGCCAATCCTGACTCTGCAGGTATGGAAGGAGAGTGCCTAAAGAAAGCATCTTGAACTTCTCCTTGCATAGGAATTTGTTCAATTCTCTGAGATCTAGAATGGGTCTGTATCCCCCCGTTTTCTTTGGGATGAGAAAATAGGGGGAGTAAAACCCTGACCCTTGTTGAAGAAGCGTAACTGCTTCTATGGCCCTCTGGGCCAGAAGGGTAGTCACCTCCTGATCCAGAAGGTCGAGGGATGTGGGAGAATTGAAGTGTCTCACCCTGGTGTAGGGAGGAAGGTCTGAGAAATGAAGTTTGTAGCCCTCTCTTATGATAGAGAGAGTCCACTGCTCTTATGTGATTTGCTCCCATCTGGGAGCAAAATGAGCTAACCTTCCTGGAATGGTGAGAGGCTCTGGTTGTTGTAGAGCCAGAAAGGCAAAGTTCTCTAGTATCAAGTCAAAAACCCTGAGGGGGTTGGGACTGCTGGGTTGTAGCAGCCCCTGCAGGTTTAGGCCTGGCCTGTTTAGGTTGCTGACACTTAGTAGCAAAGCGACCTGTAGAAGACTGTTGACCAGAAGTGGAAGGAAATCTGCCCTTTTTGTAAAAATACTTTTTAAAATATTTTTTCTTGGCCGGAGTGGAGTCTCTGATGAGGGACCTTGTCAAAGGCTTTCTGAAAGTCCAGATACACTATATCAACCGACTCACCTTTGCCACCTATTTATTCACACTTTCAAAAAAACGTAACAGATGGGTAAGACAAGATCTGCCTTGTCTAAAAGCCATGTTGGATGTCTCCCATTAGGCCATGACTATCTACATGCTGAGTAATTTTATTCTTTATGATGGTTTCTACCATTATTCCCGGTACTGACGTGAGGCGCACCGGTCTGTAGTTTCCCGGATCACCCCTCGAACCCTTTTTAAAAATTGGTGTTACATTGGTGATCCTCCAATCTTCAGGTATTACAGATGATTTTAATGAAAATTCACAGATTACTAATAGCAGGTCTGCAATCTCATATTTCAGTTCTTTCAACACCCTTGGATGTATACCATCCGGCCCAGGTGATTTGCTACTCTTCAATTTATCTAATAGTTGTAATACATCTTCCCGATGTATCAATATTTCCTTCAATTCTTCCGCACTTTTAAATACCACTTAGTCATGGGTAACATCCCTACATCTTCCTCAGTAAAGACCGAAGCAAAGAATTCATTCAGTCTCTCCACTATCGCCTTGTCGCCTCTTAGTGCCCCTTTAACGCCTCTATCATCTAATGGACCAACTGACTCTCACAGGTTTTTTGCTACAAATGTACTTGAAAAAAATCTATATTTCGCGTTTTTGCTTCCGTAGCAAGCTTCTTCTCAAATTCTCCCTTTGCCTGCTTTATCAATGCCTTGCATTTGACTTGCCAGTGCTTGTGCTGTTTCCAGGTTTTATCGTTTGGCTCTTTTTTCCATTTCCTGAAAGATGTTTTGGCAACAGCCTCTCTGACCTCACCGTTAAACAATGCTGGCAGTTTTTTGGACTTCCTTCCACTTTTCTTAAAGCGTGGAATACAGCTGGTCTGGGCTTCCAAGCTAGTATTTTTCAACACCACCCAAGCTTGATGTAAGTCTTTATTTATTTATTTATTTCTCTTATATACCACGCTCTTCAATATCAGTGCGGTTTACATTTATTTATTTATTAACATTTTTTATATACCGCACTATTCGTTATCAGCGCGGTGGGTTAACCGTAAAACTACAGATAAACAGGTAACTCAACTTGGAGGGTCAAAAATTAATTTAACTATTTACACATTTATACATAGTATTATTTACACGATATACATTATATGAGAGAACATAGCATTATATTGGACGCAGGGCTAATTTTGGGAAGGTCGGGATGGTGCATCTTCATTTGGGTAATATTAGCAAAAAAGGTGGTGTTTCAATGCCCTTCTAAAGTTGATTAGATTTGGGATTGCACATATGTTGGGGGGCAGGGCATTCCAGAGTCTGGGAGCATTGATACTAAAGGCTCTGCTTGCTGTAGCCCGAGTGCATTGGGTCAGTGTTTTGGGGATTGCTAAAGTGTTTACTGCTGTAGTTCTTCTGGCTCTGTTGGGGGGGGGGGGTTTGTGTACGAGACCAGCGAGGGCCATGGGGGAGAGCCCATTAATGGCCTTGAATGTTAGTAGGATCGTTTTGAAGACGATCCTACAGTGGATAGGGAGCCAGTGGAGACTTTTGAGGATGGGTGTTATATGGTCTTGCCTCAAGGCCCCGTTTAGAACTCTGGCAGCGGAGTTCATGGCAAGCTGGAGAAGGATCATCGTAGATTTTGGGAGGCCTTGGAGGATCGCGTTGGCATAGTCCAGATGTGGGATGGTTAGGGCCTGGAAAATGGTTCTGAAGTCATCTAGTTGTAAGAGGGGACGTAGATGTTTGAGTCTCCTAATTTTGTGGTATGTTGATTTGACCATGTTTCCAATGTGTGTCTTCATGTTGAGGCTCTGGTCTAGGGTAACTCCTAGGTAACGGATTGAGGGCTTGGATTGGAACTCTACTTCGCCGACTTTCAGGTGGGTTGGTGGAGAGAAGTTAGAGTTTCTGGTGATAAACAACACTTCAGTCTTTTTATGTTGTATGCGAAGATTCTGATTCTGGAGCCACCTTTCCACTGCGCTGAAGCATTCTGTAAGGGGTGAGAGGTCGATTTGATCAGTGTTGAATGGCAAGTATAGCAGGACATCGTCTGCGTATATCATGCATTCAGTGTTGTATGAACAAATGATGTCGCAGATGGGCTGCATGTAGATATTAAACATAAGAGCTGAAAGGGAGGATCCTTGTGGGACCCCTTGTTTCTGATGAAATGGTTTGGATGTAGAGGATTCGGTTCGCACATGCTGCCATCTATCGGTGAGGTATGACTTACACCAATTTAGTGCTAAGCCGCAGATGCCTTTCTCTTCAAGTCGTTTCAGGAGGGTTTGGTGACAGACTGAGTCAAATGCTGCAGCTATGTCTAGGAATATAAGGGCCACTCCACTATGGATGTTATTAATTGTGGTGAGGATGTTGTTAAAGAGGGTGGTAAGTAGAGTCTCCACACCATGAGCCTCTCTAAAGCCATGTTGGCTGTGGTCAAGAGGTGCAGCATTGTCTATGTGCTGCTGGAGCTGAATTTGGACCTCCTTTTCGATTATCTTGGCCAGCAGTGGGATGCTGGCAATTGGTCTGTAAGATTCTACTTTCTGGGAGTCTAGTTTTGGGTTTTTTAGCAGTGGTCTAATGGATGTGCGTTTGAGACTTAGGGGGAATAAGCCTGAAGAGAATGATGCGTTAAAGAGTTTGGCGATGAAGGGGCTAAACTCCGTCCTTAGTTCTTTAATCCAAAAAGCTGGGCAGGTGTCGGTGTGGGCGGTGGTCGTGTTGATTGTAGAGATTAAGTCAGCGATTTGCTTAGGGGAGGGGGTGTCGAAAGTTGTTAGCGTCGGTATGCATGCTGGATTCTTAGAGTCGGTAATATCAGTCTTGGTGGTTTGGTGTAATTTTGATTGGAGGAAGTCTGCATAGTCCTGAGCGAGAATCTCTGTTTGCTCTGGTCCTGGTTCCTTCGTTAGATTCTTGACGAGGGCAAAGAGGTTGTGTGGCTTGTTTAACGATCGCATTAGCGTGCTGGTGTGAGCTTGTTTCATTTTCTCAGATATCGCAGATCTGTGAGTTGCGAGCTGTCGGTTATAGGCCTCCAGATCTTCGGTTGAGCGTGAGCGCCTCCATCGTCTTTCGAGTTTCCTAAGTTTGAGAAGCGAGGTCCGAAGGTCATTGGAGAACCAGGGTGCCGTGGGTCTTTTCCTTGTGTTTTTGTTATGTACTGCACATTGTGCTATTGTACTGAGACAGTTGTTCCAGTTAGAGACCAGAATGTCGGGGTCTGTTGTTGTCAAGGTAAGAATGGGTTGCGTTTGGTTTATGATGAATTCCTTGTTAAATGGTTGGAAACATTGTGCTGGTGGTCTCATGGGGGCTTTAACCTTTGCAACTGCTCCTTTTAGTTTTTTCTTAACTATTTTCCTCATTTTATCATAGTCTCCCTTTCGAAAGTTAAAAGCTAGTACTGTGGATTTCCATACTATCCCTCCTCCACTAATTAAATCAAAGGCGATCATGCTATGATCACTATTGCCAAGTGGCCCCAACACCCTTATCTCTTGCACTAGGATCTGGTGTTCCACTAAGGACTAGGTCTAATATGGCTTCCCCTCTGGTCGGTTCATGAACCAGCTGCTCCAAGCAGCAGTCATTTATGTCATCTAGGAACTTTATCTCCCTAGCATGTCCTGCCGTGACACTGACCCAGTCGATACCGGGGTAATTGAAATCACCCATTATTATTACTGCGCTGTAACTTTTGTTAGCTTCCTTGATTTCTTTGAGCATTTCATCATCCATTTGTTCATTCTGGCCAGGTGGTCGATAGTTCATAAGATGTGTGAAATAATGGCCGACTAGCAGCATAACATAGAACGCTTCCACAGAAGGTGGCGACCATACATACAATGGATGCAAAACAGTACAGGGAAAAGGAGATAAGGGGGCATATGAGACCTGGAAAGGAGGGGGGGGGGGAATACATATACATATAGAAATAGGTACATGTTGAGAGTATAAATAAGAATAAAATCATAAAAAGCTCCAGGGAAAAAGGTAATATTAAAGGACCAATGGATGAGGAAGACAGGATGCATACAGATAGATAATGGATAACAACGCACCAGCCATTTTTTGTAACCATGTACTGACATATGAAAAGGTAGACGTTTTGGAAAGGTTGGTGAAAAAACGTTTAACAAAAAAAAACAGAAAGGGGAAAGATTAGATGGTAAATGGTAATTGTCATGACAGTATATGAGGAGAAACATAAGGTTAACAGTTCAAACTACATAAAGTTAACGGAACAATTATGTTTTACGGTGGGTTAACAATGTTTAACAGAGAAATGTGTTCAATAAGCATGATGTTTTTCCTTACATAAGGGATAAGATATAACCAGTTGGAATATGTATATTGGAATGTGTGACACACATAAAAGCTCTGAACACTGGAATTTTTGACTAATAAAAATGTTAATATAAAAATAAAGAAAAGGCAACGGCGAAAGCCAGAAGGATAAGTGCTCTAAGAACATGTCGCTTACGGACACCCATGACTGTCTGTTATTGGGAAGTTTTGTTATTATGGTTTGTAAGTACTCGGAGGACTGCTCATGGAAGATTTTAAATATAGTGACTATGTTCTTTTATTTGATTTTGTCTATTAGCAGTAGCCAGTGGAGCTCTTTCATGACGGGAGTGATGTGTGAGCCCTTTGATGTTCCAGTAAGCACTGTTCCCTCTAAGCTGTGCACATGTGCGCACGCACACACCTCGCCGAGCGAGCGCACATACTTTACAACAGAGCGCACAAAAAGCATAGTTACTTACCTGTAACAGGTGATCTCTGGGAACAGCAGGAATTAGTCCTCACATATGGGTACGTCGGTACCGACGGAGCCTGCGCGGGAACGCTCCCCAGCTTCCCAAAAAGGAAAGCTTTTGGGAGCATCCCACAGCGCCTGCGCGCTGCCTTCCCGCCTTTCCTAACCAACTCTCCTCAGTTCGAGTTTAAAGCTGAGACAACAGAGAGAGAGAGGAAAGGAAAGACAAAGAGCTACAACTCCTAGGGGAGGTGGGAGGGTTGTGAGGACTAATTCCTGCTGTTCCCAGAGATCACCTGTTACAGGTAAGTAACTGTGCTGTCTCCAGGAACAAGCAGGAATGAGTCCTCACATATGGGGACTCCCTAGCTAAGATGCCTGGGAGATCCCCAAGGGTATGAGACCCTGAAGGGTTCCTCGTCTTCCTATGGATCTCAGGCATCCATTCAGGGAAGGAGGGCAGGAGTTGTTCAAGAATGGAACAGGTGTCTGAGGACAGCCTGACCAAACAAGGCATCCCGGCGGGAGTCCTTGTCCAAACAGTAATGGGCTGTGAAGGTATGAACCGAGGCCCAGGTGACTGCTCGACAGATCTGGTCGATGGACACAGAATGAAGATGAGCCATAGAGGTGGCCATGGCCCTCACATTGTGAGCTGTGACATGGCCCTCCAGAGAAAGGTTCTTACTCTGGTAAGCAAAAGAAATACACTGAGCAATCCAATTCGACAGTGCTCTTTTAGAGACTGGAAGTCATAAATGAGAAGGATCAAAAGCAACAAAAAGCTGGGAAGACTTTCTATGTTGCTGTGTCCTGTGTAAGTAAAAAGCAAGAGCTCTTTTACAATCTAGAGTATGAAGGTTCCTCTCTGCACTGGATGCATGAGGAGCTGGAAAAAAGACAGGTAAATATACCTCTTGATTAAGATGAAAAGGTGAGACCACTTTAGGCATAAAGTGAGGATTTGTCCTAAGGACTACCTTATGATGGAACCTTGTATAAGGTGGATTAGCCACTAAGGCCTGCAGTTCACTGATGCGGCGAGCAGAAGTGATTGCAATAAGGAAAATAACCTTCCAGGAAAGAAATTTCCAGCCACTGTAATGCTATTATAATATGTCATAAGACAGATTCTTATGCATAACCACTCCATAAGACATACCTTCAAGAACTAAAATGTTGATGTAATTACGCTCGCTGCTAATTGATTTTATGCAAATAGTTCAATCGTTATTGTAGATAGTTACCCTTGTTACCCAAGTTTATTGCCCTGTTATCTGTAACTCATACGTGTTTTCAAATGTACTGAGATTGTTTTGTTCCATGTAAACCGCGCTGATGCTAAAGAGTGCGGTATATAAGAAACTTTAAATAAATAAAAATAAAATAAATAAATAAGGAGATAGTGGCTAAGGGTTCAAAAGGTGGCTTCATAAGCTGACCAAGAACCAAGTTTAAGTCCCATGCCACCGGAGGAGGTCGAATGGGAAGTTTAGTTAAAGTTAGGTCTCTCATGAATCTTGCAATAAGAGGATGAGAGGAAATAGGTTGTCCATTGAGAGGCTTAAGGGATGCTGCAATAGCACTCAAATGGACCCTTACTGAATTCGTTTTAAGGCCTGCATTGGAGAGATGCAGGAGATATTCCAATAGAGAATTCACAGGAAGTGCCAGAGGGTCAAGACCCTTTTGAGCACACCAAATGAAAAATCTTTTCCACTTAAAAGCATAGGAACGCCTAGTGGAAGGCTTTCTGGAAGCATGGAGGATATCCTTCACTTGCTGAGAAAGATTGAAGTCTTGAAGGTCTAGGCCTTCAGTAACCAAGCTCTGAGGTGAAGGGACTTGGGATTTGGATGCCACAAAGTCCCTTCCTCCTGGGACAGAAGGTCTGGTGCAGCTCCCAAGTCCAGGGAGGGGGCTTCGGAGAGATGCAAAAGTAGAGGGTACCACACTTGGCGTGGCCAGCGTGGAGCTATGAGGATCATAGATCCTTGATCCCTCAGGAGTTTGAACAGAGTCTTGGGAATCAAAGGAATGGGTGGAAAGGCATACAGGAAGCCCTGACCCCAATGAAGGAGGAAAGCATCCTTGGCCTGAGCTCCCTGACACGGAATTCTGGAACACAACCAGGGAAGTTTGGCATTCCACGGACTTGCAAAGAGGTCTATGTCCGGGGTTCCCCATTCCTGGAAGATTCTGAGTACCTGATCCATGTGCAGGGACCATTCGTGTGGAAGCAGAACTCGACTGAGTCTGTCTGCCCAAGAGTTTTGGATTCCTGGGAGGTATACTGCCAGGAGATGGATTTGATGCTCTCTGGCGAAGGCCCATAATCTTAGAGCTTCGTTGCAAAGCGAAAGAGAGCCAGTTCCTCCTTGCTTGTTTATGTAAAACATGGCTACTTGATTGTCCGCATGAATGAGGACTGTCTTGTAGCTGAGGAGGGTATGAAAGACCTTGAGAGCTAGGAACACTGCTCGAAGTTCCAAGTGGTTGATATGAAGAGAGGTCTCCTGTGGGGACCAAGTGCCTAGGGTGGAGAGGTCTTGTAGATGAGCTCCCCAAACTGTTTGGGAGGCATCTGTTGTGAGGGTTGTTTGGGGCAACAAAGGTTGGAAGGGGGACCCCAGCAACAGATTTTGAGTGGACATCCACCATTGGAGAGACCAAAAGAGACATTTGGAGGTTGCTATTTGGTCTGAGAGAGCTCCTGAAGCTTGAGTCCACTGGGTGGACAAAGTCCATTGAGCTGCTCTCATGTGTAGGGGAGCATAGGGTACCACATGTACTGTGGAAGCCATATGGCCTAGCAGCTGTAGCATCTCCCTGGCAGTTAAGTGGCTCTTTGACTGAATCTGGGAGGCTAACTGCACTAGACGTTGACAACGGGCCTGAGGGAGGTAGGCCCTTGCAGAAGTGGTGTCCAACCAGGCCCCTATGAATTCCAGGGACTGAGTAGGGGTGAGCTGGGACTTTGGGAGGTTTACCACAAGTCCCAGGTATTGCAGAATGCGCCTGGTGCGGTTCAGGGAGATCTGAGCCTCCGACTGGGTTGGAGCTCGGATGAGCCAGTCGTCCAGATATGGGAAGACAAATATTCCCAGAGTGCGTAGAAATGCAGCAACTACTGCCATACATTTGGTGAACACTCTTGGAGCAGAGGCTAGACCGAAAGGAAGCACTGTATTGGTAATGTTTTCCCTGGAACAGAAAACCTAGGAATTTTCTGTGAGATGGATGGATGAGGACATGAGTGTACGCATCCTTGAGATCTAGAGAACAAAGCCAATCCTGACTCTGCAGGTATGGAAGGAGAGTGCCTAGATAAAGCATCTTGAACTTCTCCTTGCATAGGAATTTGTTCAATTCTCTGAGATCTAGAATGGGTCTGTATCCCCCTGTTTTCTTTGGAATGAGAAAATAGGGGGAGTAAAACCCTGACCCCTGTTGAAGAGGAGGAACTTCTTCTATGGCCCTCTGGGCCAGAAGGGTAGTCACCTCCTGATCCAGAAGGTTGAGGAGAGATGTGGGAGAATTGAAGTGTCTCACCATGGTGTAGGGAGGAAGGTCTGAGAAATGAAGTTTGTAGCCCTCTCTTATGATGGAGAGGGTCCACTGCTCTGATGTGATTTGCTCCCATCTGGGAGCAAAATGAGCTAACCTTCCTGGAATGGTGAGAGGTTTGGCTGTTGTAGAGCCAGAAAGGTTAAGTTCTCTAGTATCAAGTCAAAAACCCTGAGGGGATTGGGACTGCTGAGTTATAGCAGCCCCTGCAAGTTTAGGCCTGGCCTGTTTAGGTTGCTGACGCTTAGTAGCAAAGCGACCTGTAGAAGATTGTTGGCCAGAAGTGGAAGGAAATCTTCTCCTTTTGTAAAAAGGCTTTTTGAAAGGTTTTTTCTTGGCTGGAATGGAGGTTGACTTGGAAAGTCTATCCAGAGCAGAATTCTCTGCATCCATTTGAGTGGCTTTTATTTGCCACTCTTTGCCAAAGAGATTTTCACCCGTACAGGGCAGATTTCCTAAGCCATCCTGCATCCAGGGTTCTAGATCAGAAGCCTGGAGCCAAGCAATTCTGCGAGCAGCTATGGCAATGCCTGAGGCTCTGCTGGCACCTTCAAAGGAGTCAAAGGCTGCCCTGTTGGAAAACTTTGAAATATCTTGAGTATGCTTAAGCCAAAGGAGGAACTCATCCCTTCTATCCTCTGGAATAAAAGGGAGAAAGTTGTGCAGCTTTTGTGCAACTTCCTTTAGAAACATACCCATATAAAGGCTATATGAGTTGATTCTGGCAATAAGCATGCTGGCTTGGAAGATTTTTCTACCAAAAGCATCCAAGGTCCTGCATTCTCTTCCTGGAGGAGCAGAAGAGTGTCTTTTGGTACTCTTTATCCTTTTCATAGCTGACTGCACCACAATGGAGTGGTGAGGAAGCTGAGTTTTCTGAAATCCAGGACAAGGAGGGACACGGTATATAGTGTCCAATCTGCGAGAATGAGGAGAAAGGGTGAGAGGAGTCTCCCATAAGTCAATCATATGTTCATGAAGAATTTCATGAACTGGCAAGGTGACTGCCTCTCTGGGAGCCTTAGAGTATCCTAAAATATCTAATTTTTTTGCTCTAGGCTCTGTTTCAGAGGTTACTGAAATAGAGAGTCCTTTAGCCTATTATGAAGTCTTGAAAGGACAAATCCTCTGGAGGAGACATTCTCCTTTTTGGAGAAGTAGGCTCCTCAGGAAGGGTAATGGATACTTCAGGGGACTCATCTGATGAATCAGAATCATCAGAGGAATCGAAGTATCGTCTGTCCGCTTCCAACGATCGATACGCGTATCGATTGGTACCGACATCGGGCGTCCCCGGTACCGGATCGGTACCGAGAAATAGCCCTGGACAAGGAGCCGGAGTCGGTATCCTGGCCGATGTCGATGCAGTCGGTACCGGTATCGGCGCTGGTACCGGCGGGACCCGTTGCGGTACCGTCGGCGTCGCAGCTTTAATAAAAGCCATTATAGCCTGCAGCATGGATTGAACAGTGTGATCCATGGACGCCACGACTGCCTGGATGTCGGTACCGGGAGAAAGTGCCGGTACCCCAGAGCAGTCTAACAGGTGATCGGTCGAGGCCGTGCCATCGATGTCAACCTGTAACCCCATAGAAGGAGCTTTGGAAGCCGGAGCTTCCCGCCGGGGTTGTTTGGCTGGGGCAGGATCCTCGAGTGCAAGCCCGGAGGCATCTCGATGCATCTCGATGCTTAGAGGGAGATTTGCCCTTCGAGGACCTGCTAGGATTATGTTTGGTTATCTGAGACCCATCAGGAGAGGAAGACCTGGAAGATGTCGATGCCACCGCCGGTGCATCCGTGGGAAACAGCACATGGAGCTTGGCTGCTCGGTTCTGTAACCCTCGTTTAGACATTAGAGAGCAGGACTGGCAATCCGGAATGGAGTGTTCAGGACCCAAACATTTAAGACACCATTCATGGGTATCTGTAACAGAAATTGTACCGCTACACTTAGTGCATTTTTTGAACCCAGAGGCTGGTTTTTCCATGAGGGAAAAGTTTCCTGTGGGCCTGGAGGCCTAAGAAGAAAATACACCAAGTGAGGAAAAAAAAAATATATATATATTTTTTTTTTAGAAAGAAAAGAAAAGAAAAGACCGGCGATAACGGTCCGGCGTCAGGGAAGGCAGACACGCGACCAAAGAAATAAATTAAAATAAAGAACTTCTTCAGTGGTGACAGGAACACGACCTGCTGGCTCCACGGAAAAGAAGAACTGAGGAGAGTTGGTTAGGAAAGGCGGGAAGGCAGCGCGCAGGCGCTGTGGGATGCTCCCAAAAGCTTTCCTTTTTGGGAAGCTGGGGAGCGTTCCCGCGCAGGCTCCGTAGGTACCGACGTACCCATATGTGAGGACTCATTCCTGCTTGTTCCTGGAGATATTACAGTTCTGATTCTGATAGAAAAAAACAGACATCTTAAAATTTAAAAAGTTATGATTGTAATTACTAGAAATTTCCCGCTTCATTTAGTAATCGTCTATTTTCATTTAATTTGATTAAAATCAATGTGATGTACATACTACTGCATTGTGACGTGTAGTCAAATTTTAAAGTATATAACTCTGAGTGTCGTTATGTGGCGCACAAAAATGTAACCTTCCTTCAAAAGCCACACACAGCTGATATTTTATGCGCGCACAGTAGGGTGGGGTCCACTGCCATAGGGGAAAAAATAAAAGTAGGAATTTCTTTGCTCCCTGGCCTGATTCTGGTTCCATTTATGTAGAAAACAATGTGTGCAAAGTTTGAAGCCAATCAAATAATATTTAGGGGTGGCTCAAGGTCCCTATCTATCAGGCCCCTGGATCCCCCACCCCCCCCCCCCCCCGGGTTCGTCAGACCACTGGGTATTATAAGCACTGGGTATTATAAGCACTCAATGTGGTCCAGATGCTAGCTAGTAAGGACTTTGACGAAGTGGGGAACATCTTACGGTGTTGCGAGACAACACCTAGAAGGAACTGGAGTTGCTCTTCTTTTGTGGTGTGTCGGCCGTTGAACTCCTCAATGAGTTTGACCCCTCGTTCAGCCACATCGTTGATCACTGGAAGATTTTTTACTTTCTTCAGACCGTCTTTGAATGATGCATTCTCTTCTCTTCCCAGTCTTCTGGGTCTGCATTAAGAAAATCACTGTTGATGTCGAGGTGTTTCAGGAAACGGATTGACTTGCGAGTTGCAAAAGATTCAAGTGGTGGAATCATGGAACTTTTCAATTCGACCCGCTTTGGGGGATCTTCGTCTTCATCCTCATCGCTTTCATCTGATTCTGCCGGGATCATGGCCGACACTATGGCCCGCTTTGTCGGTGCTGAAACAGCTTCATCGAACAGTGACAGTGCCACAAGCTCCTCTGACACATACCACAGATGCTGTTGCAGTTTGTCTCTGGCCGCTCTTCCAACACGGTCATTGTGGTAAGAGTGTAGTTTCTTCAGCATCTCCAAATCTGTTCGAGGAGCAACTGCGGCATCAGGGGCAGAAAACCAGGCTTCCACATGAATCAGGATGGAGAAAATGCTCACATCACAAACACAGGACTCCTCCTGTTGAGTAAGATCTTTGAGTTGTCCTCGGAACATCCAAATCTTGAGACAGTACAAGACTTTTGCCATCCATCTGGCATGATGGAAAGCTCCGGGTTTCTTGAAATTGAAAGGAAGATTCCCTCCAAGGCAGACAATCGTTAACTCCAAGAATTCCAGGTAATCATCTCTGTGATTGCCCTGTGCCAACTTGGATTCCGCAAACTTCATGATGCGATCCCTGTCAGGGTGCAGCACCTCCAAGTCTTTTCCAGTTTGATAGTTGGACTTGTCAAGGGAGCCCCAATTCTTTTGGAACCGGCGAAAGAGTTGGACATCGGGACCCGATGAAGCTCCAGAGCATGTAGAGAATACTGCACCAAGAATTATTTCGTAAATGTGATGGCAGCATGTCAAATGAAGGACTGTGCGACGGAGTCTCTGTTCTAGAAGAATGCACGCTCCTGATCGACGTCCCGTGTTCGATGCAGTTGTATCAAAGCAGAAGCCTGCAACCTTTTCATCCAAACACCAATCCTGTAACAGTTCATAAACTGCTGCAGCTTGATTCTCGCCCGTTCCTGATGTCAGTTTTGGTACACCAAGAAGTTGTGTTTCTCCAGTGGAGACAGCCATTATCAAAACTGGAAGGCGGTCAACGGATGTGGTTGAACAGAGGAGAGATGGCAATAACTTGCTATCCCAATGCACAATGCATGTTTTGCCTTCGGCTTTGAATGCGTTGTGCAGGTCCGTCCATTGTTGCTGATGGTGCTTTTCTCTATGGCGCTTGACGCTGGAGCGGCTGATATTGAGCTCCCCAGGATAATGTCCCAGACTTTGGGCGGTTTCAGCTACCACAAACAGAGCATTGCGATCCGATATCCCTGTCCGATCCAGGGCTGCTGTAAGCTCTGGGGTCCAGACATTGTTAGGTCGAAACTGCTTCGTTTGTGGAGTTGCTTTCTTCTGTCCGTTATCTGAATCCGCAGATGTTGACGAGTCTTCACCTGACTCTGCTGAGGAAGATCATCCTTCCAGCTGAACTTGACTTGTAGTTGCCTCGGCTTCGGCAACAAGTTTTTGTCTGCGCCTTTTCAGTTCTTCTTCCCGCTGTTGCAATCTTGCTTCCGTGTTGGCCAGTTTCTTGTCCATCGCGCACATTGAGCCGCGGCGCCCTGGTTCTCGTTGCGCTATTAAGAATTCTTTGTCTTCTTGAATATGAATTAAAGACATTGCATTGGCATGCACCACATCAAATAGGTTTTTCATTGCAACCTGGAATTCTTTTTCATTTGCCTCTTGTTTCCCTCCTCTCCCTTTGTTTTTCTTCAAAGGTTTCCACTGATTGAACAATTTCTTTACTTTTTCTTGAATTTTGTCATTTCTGTGAACAGGAAGCCTGGCCTTTTCCCAGTAAGCTTCTATCTACTTCACTTGTTACAATAGATGCACTTTCACTAACGCCTTTGTTTAATGTCATATGGTGATGTAAAAATACACTTAACACTTGCTCCTTGCTGGGGAGCTTGGCCCCCAGAATTGTGGTGGACATTTCTTCAATGAGATAAAAACCACGTTTTTTCGCCATCTGAAAAGAATAAAGATACAAAGATAATAGTACAATGTCTTTGCCACCTCTCAGAGACGAGATTAGTTCAAATATGACGCAATCAAATGTAATCAGCGTGGAACTGAGTGGATGATACAAGATGATGCAACATTTTGTCATCTGCTCCCAGGGGGAAATCTCAAGACTTGTTGAGCCACCACTAAATATTATTTGATTGGCTTCAAACTTTGTACACAGTGTTTTCTACCTAAATGGAACCAGAATCAGGCCAGGGAGCAAAGGAATTCAGGAATTCAGTTTTATGGACCACCCTAACGCACAGCCTACAGAAAATTAGAGGGAACATTGCCAGTAAGTATCCTAGCCGCAGTGTGCTGAGCCAGTTGTAATGGTAGCAGATAGGATTTTGGCAAGCCTTGGAGAATCATATTGCAGAAGTCAATATGTGGAAGTGTCATCACTTGGAAGATAATCCTGTAGTCGTGAAGTTCAAGTAGGGGGCGAAGTAAGTGCTCAAGTGAGTCATCTTTCCATACTCAGGTGGTCGTTCACGAGCATTTAATTCATCTCTTTTCCTCTCAATTCTCAGATTTTCTACAGAGGAGAAAATCCACCCACCATCTGCTGGAGACAAAGAAATACTGAAGGAACCTCTGGGTGCAAAGAAGAATAGAGGCATAGGAGTGATGTCATTGAAACCTGGGCATGTCATTGGTTCTTTGTCTCCACCAATCTGCTAGTAGAGGAACATAACCCACTTGTCTGGATTGGCCTAGCAGGACGATATGGAAGAAATATTTTTATCAGTGCTGTCAAATGACATCGACCCCTTTTGTGTGACAAATTCATTCTATTTATCAAGAGTAAATAAATGTTATGAATAATCCATATGTAGCAAGGCAACCTTCAAAATATATTTTGCCCGGTCTCTCAAGTACTACAACTACTGTGTTCCAATTTCCAAAAGGCGTTTTGGGCTCTTTTTTTTTTTTTTTTTTTTTTAATTTTTTGCATCACCCATTCTTATGCTGGTTATGCTAGAAACAATTACTCCACCTGTGAGACCCCTCAACAACCTAGTGCAGCATGATCTCACAGCATTTATTAATTTATTTATTTTTATTTAGCATACATTTGTATACCGCTACTTCCAGCGATCAGGAGCGGATTTGATTACATGACGGAGCTGTCAGATCAGGACAGAACAAATTTCAATATATAAGACAAGTACCCGTTTACCTTTCTCTTAGTTCTTCAATTCGCTTGCGAAGCTGCTGATCATCTCTTTCTAGTCGTTTTAATTCAGTTCGGTGTCTATTACAGAGGACCTGCAAAGAAAATATTTCTGCCAAAAGTAAGAATACAACATATCATGTGCCGATTTCTATTATTTAAAAGGATAACTTAAAAAATGATTAAGGAAAACACATGGTAGAGATTTGGATTTATAGTTTGTGCCTTTTTCATTAATAACTCAAATTGAGTTACATTCCTGTTTCCCTGCTCCAGGACTGGCTTGAAATCTGAGTCTGTATCTGAGGCAATGAAAGATTAAGTGACTTGTCCAGGATCACAACAGCCTGAATGGGGTTTGTACCCTGGTTTCCCTGGATCTCAGCCCACTGTTCTAACCATTAGGCTACTCATTCACTCCTGGTAGTCTGAATTACTAATAAAGACAGTCACACCTGTTTTTGAAGGCCCTCCAATTTCAGACTTAAACAAAATAAAACCTCAAAACTGTTGAGGATTACTTTAAAAAATATCAACTGTAACACACACATAAAAATGTAAAACTTTAATAAAACACCTTCTCTCACTATACGGCACTGAAAAATACGACAAAACATACAAAATTCTGTTTGTTAATTCCATATTTGGGGGAGGAGTGGCTTAGTGGTTGGGACAGGCTACCTGAGGCTGGAAGGGCCAGGGGTTCAATTCCCACATAGGGACAAGTAACCTCAGACCGAAGGGACTGGGGTCTCTAGTCCCAAGGCCAGAAGGAGTGGCCACTTAACCCTCCATTGCCTCAGGTACACTCAGATTGTGAGCCCTTTGAGGACAAGGGAATAAATAGTGCCTGTTAGCATATATCTGTAAATCGCTTTGACCTGGGGAAAAGTGGTATATAAGCACAGCTAAATAAATAAATATTTAAAAAATATATTTTATTTCTAATTTACCATACATCCAATAACACTCCTTACGGTTTAACACACATCATTTAAAACAATACAATAAAATATCACACTAAAATTTCACATAAGTATTCAGCAACAAACTGCGTAAACAAAAATGTTTTCATGTCTTTTTTAAATTCCCCATGGTCTAACTCACAGTGCAACTTCACAGCAGCCTGTTCCACCAAAATGGTGCTACCACTGAAAACACTCTCTTACAGTTCTGCACCAATACCATTTCTATAGTCCTCAGAACTCTTACTCTAGGGCCTTAATAATTAACCTAGTATCCCAGTCACAAACTTTTTCCTACAAGTATTTTGGGCCTTTTATACACCTAACCTTAGAATCAACAGCATCTTATACTGAACCCTATACTTAACTAGTGACAAATGCAAATGTTTGTTCAGTAGTGGCATGACATGCAGGGCTGGCTTAACAGGTGAACCAGTGAGGCAACGGCTTGGGGGGCCGCCTCAGTAACTTCCCCCTTCATAACCATGGAAGCATTTTCCTTTGCTTCCCACAGCTGTGCTACTTTGGTGTTTCTAAAGGCAGTAACCAGCACTTTCCGTTTCTTGTGAGAAACAGAAAATGCTTGTGCTTACTTTTAAAACTGTTGCAGTGCTGGCAGCTTTTAAGACAGCACAGCCACGGAAACAAAGGAAAATGCTCCTGCAGTTGTGCAAATCAATTGCAACAAAGATGAGGGAAAGAAAGATGGCAACTGATACTGAGGGTTGGGGGGGGGGGGGGGGGGTGGGGAGGTGGTCAGAGTCTGATGCGGGTGCTGGGTGGGCTGATGGGACTGGAAGGGGGCCGATGTTGGGTACTGGGACTGTAAGAGGACTAACATTTGGAAGGTTACTGAGACTGGGAAGGGGGATGACACTGGAAGGAGGCTAACATTGTGAGAGGAGTTATTGGGACTGGAAAGAGGCTGATACCAGGAGGGGGAAGTGTTACTGAGACCAGGAGACAAGCACTGAAGGGGTTACTGGGACTAGATGCTGGGGAAAAAAGGCAGAAGCTGGAGAAGTGAAAGGGAGAGGAAGCAGATGTATATGTCAGAGAGGTGGGGGAGGTGGGGGAACAGGCATCAGGTTTCCTGGATTATAAGTCACGTTTTTTTACATCAGAAACCTATAGCACGACCTATACAATGGAGCAACTTATCTAATAAATTTACGCGGTGGATCATGCCCCTCGAAACAGATATAAATACTCGCAACTGTGCAGTGGACAGTCTTTCTTCCTGGGCCCTCTGCTCTACACACAACACTTGCAAGTATTCCCCTCTGATCAGCAGACTGGTACGTACTTGGACTATACTCGCAAATAGCATACCGGACGAATTTCAGTTACAACACAAAAGCTCTTTTTTTACCCCAGAGAAAATAGTGACACCGAACTCATACAACGCAGAATTCAAATTGAAAATTATTCATTACACAGAAGAACATGGTAACAGAGCTGCGAAGCGAACTTTTGGGATTAATGAGAAATTAGTCAGAGACTGGAAGACGACGCAGGGAAAACTAACCTTGATGAAACGCAGCAAAAAGGCAAATTGTGACTGCAAAGCATGGTGACTTGAATTAGAAGAACATCTGCTTCAGTTCATCATAGAGCAGAGGGCCTAGAGCCCTGGACTGTCCACTGGGCAGGTGTGATTCAAAGCAGTTCATATCACCAGGGAAATGAATATCGAGGGATTCAAGGCTGGTAATTCATGATACTGATTTACGCAGAAGTTACCGGTGGGTGTGACAGCATGGTGGGGGGTTGTGAGTGATAAAATAATCAAATCAGGTTTTGTGATGGCTGAGATCCTAAAGAGCCCTGATAACCATGAAGATGATGAAGACAAAGATGACAACAAATATGACCTGTCACCTGAAACTGCAGAACTATTTCTGGAGTGGAGGCGTGGCCTAGTGGTTGGGGCAAGGTACTTCAGGCCGGAAGGTCGGGGGTTCAAATCCCACTAGAGGACAGCAACCTTGGGCCGGAAGGAATGGGGTTTCTAGTCCCACAGGTGCTCCTTGTGGTCTTGGGCAAGCCACTTAACCCTCCATAGCCCATGTTCCCTGTAAAATAGTTATCTCCAAGTTATAATGCCCTGTTCAATGTAAGTTCAGTTTGTTCAATGTAAACCGCACTGATGCAGAATAGCATGGTATATAAGAGAATATAAATAAATAAATAAATTTCAAAGTGATATTGAAGATGAGGACTTTAACGGCTTTCCTGAGAATGATACAGAACAAATCTGATGTGGAATGAGTGTTATTTTAAAGTGAAAGTAAAACAGAATAAATACGGTTTTAAGAAACAATGTTGTCTCGTGCTTTATTTTTAGTACTGGCGACTTAAACTAGTATTTTACTTGTAAAAACAACAAATTATGCCACTGCAACTTATACACAAGGACAACTTATTATCCGGGAAATACAGTATATATGGGGGGGGGGGGGGGGTGACAGAGTGAGATTTGTATAAGGATGCTGGGATAAGGAGGAGGAAAGGCAGGGTTAAAGTATATTGGAGAAGGAAGAATTTATTTTATTTAACAGGTTTTTTATTCTGCTTTATGAAAAGTAATTTTTATTTAGCAAACATGTTGAACAAGATGTACAGCTGGCTGATACATTAAGTCTATCTCCATTGCTGCAGAGTTTAAAACATTCCTGTCTCTGCTCTAATCTACTTGCGTGACTGTCTGCCTTTTCACTCCACTACCTCTGAGTAGCTGTTATTTATCAACCTCCTGACAAGTCCACCTCTAACCTTTCTCACCGATTTTGAAACGTGGCTTTCCTTTTTTCTGGATTCTTTTTCTTCCACTCTTATTCTTGGGGATTTTAACATTCATGTTGATAACCCCTCCGATCCTTATGCTTTAAAGCTCCTTTCCCTTACCTCCTCATTTGACCTCCAGCTTTGCTCTACTGCCTCCACCCACCAGCATGGCCACTGCCTTGACCTTGTATTTTTCTATAATTGCTTACCTTCAAACTTCTGTACCTCAGTTCTTCCCTTATCTGACCATCACCTGCTAAGATTCACTCTTCATCATCCACCACCTCAACCTCATCCTGTCTCCTCCAACCTCTTTAGAAATCTTCATGCTATTGACCCTTTGGTTCTTTCCTCCGCTGTCTTATCTCTTTCCTCCACTATGTCATCTGAGTCTGTTGATGAGGCAGTATCTTCCTATAACGATGCACTCTCCTCAGCAATGGATGCTCTCGCTCCGCCAATGCCACGTCCTGTGAGGCGTACTATACCCCAGAGCTGGCTTTCATTCACTACCCACTATTTATGTTCCTGTGCCCGTTCAGCTAAGCGTGCTTGGCTCAAATCCCGCTCCCTTGCGGACTTTCTATACTTTATGCTTGTCTCTTTCCAGTCAGCCATAGCACTCGTCAAACAAGATTGACTCTCTTGCTTCTAACCCTCGCCATCTCTTTACTACTCTCAACTCTAGATCTCCACTGTTGTGGGCTAGAGTAGGATTGAGTGTTTATTTTTTACTTTACCATTGTTGATTATCCTCATTGTATTGGTTTCTGAATCATATCCCAATTTCTGTACAAGATGTATTCTTGATGATTATTATAAATTACATAAAGATAAAATAAAATAAAAATCATGCTTGTCTAATATGTCTATTCATGCAGACTATTATGTCCATCTGGCTAACTCTCTTGTCTCTGACCCTTGCTGTCTCTTTACTACTCTCAAGTCTTTCCTCAAGGTGCCTCTGCCTCCAACCCCTCCCTCCCTTTCTGCCCAAACCCTGGCTATTTCCATGACAAAATCCACAAGATCACCCTCCAGTTCCCCACAGTCAGCTACTTCCCCTCCTTCCCCTTTTCACTCCCAACTTTCCCCCTCTACCTCTGCTACCCTTTCTTCCTTTTATATAATCTGAAGAAGAAACTGCACACCTTCTTTCCTCCTCCAAACCCACTACCTGCTCCTCTGATCCTATTCCCACCCATCTCCTAAGCCCCATCTCCTCCACTGTTGTCCCTTCCATCTCTCATATTCTCAATCTATCACTTTTCACTGCAACTGTCCCTGCAGCCTTCAGGCATGCTGTAGTTACACCTCTCCTCAAGAAACACTCACTTGATCCTACCTGTCCTAACTATTGACCCATCTTCCTCCTCCCCCTCATTTTTAAACTACTTGAACGTGCGGTTCACCGCTGTTGTCTTGACTTTCTCTCCTCTCAAGCCCTCCTAGATCCTTTACAATCTGGCTTTCGTCCTTTACATTCTACTGAAATGTCTCTTGCCAAAGACTCCAGTGACTTGTTCCTGGCAAAATCAAAGGGTCTTTACTCAGTCCTCATCCTTCTTGACCTCTGATGCTTTTGACATTGTTGACCACAACCTTCTCCTTGATACTCTGCCCTCGCTTGGTTTTAAGGGCTCTGTACTATACAGGTTCTTATTTCTCCCACTGTTCTTTCAGTACTTGTTCTGGTGGATCCTCTTCTGCTGCTATCCCGTTCTCAGTTGGTGTACCCCAAGAATCTGTCTTGGGTCCAACTCCTTTTCTCTCTCTCTATACCCAGTCCCTTGATGCGCTCATCTCTTCCCATGGCTTTCAGTGCCATCTTTATGCTGATGAATCCAAGATCTACCTCTCTACACCTGAAATCTCTTCGGCAATCCAGGCTCGGATCTCTGCCTGCCTTTCTGACATTGCTGCTTGGATGTCTCACCACTGCTTGAAATTGAATGTGGCCAAAACTGAGCTTCTTATTTTCCTCCCTAAAACCTCCTCTCCTCTTCCTCCTTTCTCAGTCTCTGTGGACAACTCTCTACTCCTCCCTGTTTCCTCAGCTCGCAACCTTGGGGTTGTCTTTGACATCTCGCTCTCCTTCTCCACACACATCAGATAGCTAAGACTTGCAGTTTCTTTCTCTATAACAAAACCTGCCCATTCCTTTCTGAACACACTACTAAGACACTTATCCACTCCTTAATCACCTCCCGTATTGACTATTGTAACCTACTCCTTGCTGATCTCCTGCTGAATCATCTCTCTCCCCTTCAATCTGTTCAACACTCTGCTGCATGGCTAATCTTTCACCAGTCTCGTCGTGCTCATATTAACCCTCTTCTCAAGTCACTTACTGGCTCCCTATCCGTTTCTGCATCCAGTTCAAACATCTCCTGCTGACCTATAAGTGCATTCACTTTGCAGTTCTTCACTGCCTTTCTTCTCTTATACTTCCCTACACACCTCCCCGTAAAGAGTAGTTACTCACCTGTTAACAGGTGTTCTCCAGGAACAGCAGGAATCAGTCTTCACATATGGGTGACGTCGGCGCCGACGGAGCCCCCGTGCGGAGCATTTCCCCAGCTTTCAAAGAAAGCCTTTGGGAATTGCAGCGCGCATGCGCGGTCCCCTTCCCGCCCAAGGGTGCCATCTTGCTCAGTCTGATGACATAGCTAAAAGACAGCAAAAATAGCAAAAAATAAATCATATGACTGCAACTCCAAGGGGAGGAGGGAGGGTTGTGAGGACTGATTCCTGCTGCTCCTGGAGAACACCTGTTACAGGTGAGTAACTACTCTTTCTCCAGGACCAAGCAGGAAGTCAGTCCTCACATATGGGACTCCCCAGCTTAAGGCTACCGGAGACCCCAAGCCGAAAAAATGAGCTCCCTCTAGAGCGTCAGAACGTAAGGAAGGAATCTTCTCTGAGAATGCCCTCGATCGGTAGCCCAACATCAGGGCCGGAGGGAAGGAGTTGCCTAAACCCCAGAGAGATTATGGAGTACTGCCTGTCCAAAAGCACTGTCCCTGCGGGACTCCCTCTCAAGGCAGTAATGGGCCGCAAAAGTCTGGCTTGAAGACAAAGTAGCGGCCCGGCAGATGTCTGCCAACGGAACAGAGCGGAGATGAGCCACTGACGCAGCCTTCGCCCTGACACGATGAGCCGTGACTCGACCCTCCAACGAGAGGCCGGCTGCCCCATAAGCCCAGGCGATACAGTCAGCGACCCATATGGACAAAGTACGCTTGGAGACAGGTAACCCCAACTTATTGGAGTCAAAAGAAACGAAGAGCTGAACCGCCCTCCGGTGCTCCCGCGTACAGTCAAGGTAGAAGGATAACACCCTCCTACAGTCCAGGGTATGCAGGACCATCTCAGCCCGGCTGGCATGCGGCCTGGGAAAGAAAGTCGGAAGCACCATCTCCTGACTGAGGTGGAAAGAGGAGACAACCTTAGGGAGAAACTTAGGGTGAGTCCATAAGACTACCCTATTCCTGTAGAAACAGTGTAAGGGGGATCAGACACTAGCGCCTGAAGTTCACTTACTCGCCTAGCAGAGGTAAGAGCTACCAGAAACAAAGTTTTCCAGGAGAGAAAACGGAGAGGACAGGTAGCCATAGGTTCAAATGGCGGACAAGTAATCCGCTGTAAGACCACATTTAAATCCCACTCAGGGGCCGGTGGACGTAGAGGAGGCTTAAGCAGGAGGCCTCTGAGGAAACGAGCCACCAAAGGGTGGTTGGAAAGAGGCCTCCCGTCCACCGGCGAGTGGTGTGCTGAGAGAGCACTGAGGTGAACCCTGACAGAATTGGACTTAATTGGACTAGATTGGAGAGGTAAAGCAAATATTGCAATACTACCGCTACCAAGCACGAGAAGGGATTCTCGCTGTGCTGAGTACACCATGCGGAGAATCTACTCCACTTAAGAGAGCGTAGGATTTTCGGGTGGATTGCTTTCTAGAGCAGGGGTCTCAAACTCAAATTGCTTTGAGGGCCAAATGAGGACTTGTAAAATAACCCGGGGGCCGCATGAGACGTGGGACCTCATTTGCATAAGGGACCTCATTTGCATAAATATTTCCATAATGTTACCATACCCTAACTTTTAGTAAACATGCCTCTTAATGAGTGCATGAATAAAGAAAGACTAAAAGATTTCTACATTACTATAATCCAGTGGCAACCGCCAGGCACATTAGGAACTACTACAAACAAACACTGCCCATTTAGAACCCATAGCAAACCCGCCATATCCTAACAGCACTACCAGGACTCACAAAGCACCATACCCTACCTATCAAAAGGCAACACTGCAAATATTAAATCAATACATTTCAGAGAATAACAATACATGACCTACTGGGGACAGAGAACAAGTAGCAATGTCAAATAGGAATTACATAAACAGAATACCTCAGCTCAGTTACACATGCAGAATACACCATCACCAAACAAGGAATCAAAATTTAGAAACAAGACAATTAAACTGGGACCCCCCAAAAGCCAAACTTGGAATGTACAACAACACTGTAGAAATAAAACTATAAATTAATTTCCTCTTGTACTAAACAAAGCGCAGACGTTATTGATGCACATTTCCCAGAACTGACATATTCCAGTTAATAAATTCAAAATAAAGATATTTTTCTATATTTTGTGCATTTTTTTTCAGTTCCAGCCACTTTCTTCTGGTTTCTTCGTGCCTTCTGCTAACTCTCCATCGTCTGCTGTCCATTTGTCCTTCTCTCTTCTAGCTTTTTCCATTCTCCCTCTACATCTGCTTTAACATATTAACCTTTCTCCTTTTGCTCTTTCCTCATTCCTATTTTCATCCACTCAAATTTTACCCCTCCATCCTCAATCCCCACTTACCTGGCCAATTGTAGATTTGTCTTCCCTCCCACACAAAATATTTTCCCCTCTCCATTTCACTCTCCCAGCTCCATCCCATTCTAATCCTCCCCCAACATCAGCTCCCTTCTAGTTCCAGTCCCACACAGCACCCCCTCCCTTCTAGTCACTGCATCAGCCCATTTTCAGTCCTAGCCCCCCATCAGCCCATTTCCAATCGTAGCTCCCCCCCATCAGCCCATTTCCAGTGCTAGCTCCCTCCCCTCACAGCCCATTTCCATTCCAAGCCCCCCTCCCCATCAGCCATTTGCAGTTCAAGCCCCCCTTCCACTCAGCCCATTTCCAGTCCTAGCAGACCCCCAGCCCATTATCAGTCCTAGCCCCCCCATAGCCGATTACCAGTCCTAACCCCCCATAGCCCACTTCCAGTCTTACCCCTCATAGCCCATTACCAGTCCTAACCCCCCCCATCACCTCATTTTCAGTGTTACCCCCATCACTCCATTTTCAGTTACCCCCTCATAGGCCATTACCAGTACTAACCCCCCATCACCTCATTTTCAGTGTTACCCCCATCACCCCATTTTCAGTTACCCCCGACTAGGCCATTACCAGTCCTAACCCCCCATCACCCCATTTTCAGTTACCCCCTCATAGGCCATTACCAGTCCTAACCCCCCCATCACCCCATTTTCAGTGTTACCCCCATCACCCCATTTTCAGTTACCCCCCTCATAGGCCATTATCAGTCCTAGCCCCCCCCATCGCCCATTACCAGTCCTAGCCCCCCCCCATAGCCCATTACCAGTCCTAGCCCCCCTCCCACCATCAGCCAAATTAGATTAAAAAGAAAATGTATATTTGCTGCTGCTGCTGCTGCAGTATTAAGCGTCCCGCGGGCTCCTTTGCCTGGCTGCAGCATTCAGCTCCAAAAGCGGCGGCTTTCAGAGCCGCAAAGAGAGAGAGTTTCTCTCGCGCGGTTCTGAAGACTCTCGCGCGGCTCTTCAGGACCGCGCGAGAGTAACGCTCTCATCGCGGGTCTGAAAGCCGCCGCTGTTGGAGCTGATACTGCAGGGAGGAGAGGACCAGGCAGAGGGGCCCGCGGGACGCTTAATACTGCGGCGGCAAGTTTGGAATTTTTTTTTTTTTTACTCGCCGGTGCTTCGCGGGCCGCACAAGATGCTCTCGCGGGCCGCATGTTTGAGACCCCTGTTCTAGAGGCTAAGACTACGTCTTCCACCTCTCTAGGCAGTAGTAGGGGAGCCAGAACTACCCTTTCAGCAGCCAGGCCATCAGATGAAGGGACTGGAGAATGGTGTATAAGAGAGATCCCTGTTCTTGAGACAGGAGATCGTGTTGAATCCCCAGAGGAATAGGAGTGCCCACCGCCAGTTGCAGCAGAAGTGGGAACCACGGTTGCCTCAGCCACCTGGGGGCTATCAGAATCATGGAGGCCCCATCCTTGAGCACTTTGAACAGTGTTCTGGACACTAGTGGCGGGGGAGGAAACGCATACAGTAGGCCTGTGGACCACGGGATCAGAAACGCATCCGCTGCTACTCTGAGAGGATGCGGTTGTCTGGAACAGAATCTCGGGAGTTGCCGGTTCAGAGGACTGGCGAAAAGATCCATGGTGGGGAGGCCCCACCTCAGAAAGATCTGCTGAACCACCAATGGATTCAATCTCCATTCGTGTGGTTGCAGGATCCTGCTCAGTCTGTCCGCCAGGTAATTCTCTTGACCTGGGAGGTAGACTGCCTTGAGAAGGATTCCGTGATTGACGGCCCAGGAGCACAGCCATTGTGCTTCCTGACATAGAAGGAAGGAGCCTGTGCCTCCTTGCTTGTTCACGTAAAACATGGCAACTTGATTGTCCGTCTGGACCAGTACAGACTGGTGAGACGTGAGATGGGAGAAGGCCCTCAGAGCTAAGCGTATCGCCCGCAGCTCCAGGAAATTTATCTGCTGTGCAGCCTCCCAAGGGGTCCAGAGACCCTGAGTACATGCCCCTTGGCAATGCGCTCCCCAACCTTGAAGAGAAGCATCGGTTGTCAGCACTTGAGAGTGCGGATGGGTTTGAAAAAACACTCCGAGCACCAGATTCGGAAGATGAAGCCACCATTGCAGAGAGGAGGCAAGCAGTGTGGATATTCTTACTGAGTCTGCAAGACTCCCTGTGACCTGATGCAACTGAGTTCGAAGACTCCACTGAGCAGGCCGCATATGCAGGCGGGCATTGGGGGTTACATGAACCGTGGAAGCCATATGGCCGAGAAGTCTCAGCAATTGCCTGGTGGAGACCAGGAAATTGCTGCGAAACTGCCTGGCTAGATCCATTAATCTGTGGGCTCTGTCCACGGGCAGAAAAGCCTTCGCCTGAAGGGTGTCCAGCCTTGCTCCTATGAACTCCATGTTCTGGGACGGGAGCAAAGTGGACTTTGCGAAGTTCATGACAAACCTCAAGTGCTGAAGCAGAGCCACAGTGCGAAGGGTGGCTTTACTGGCCTCCAGGGAAGATTGGCCCCTTATGAGCCAGTCGTCCAGGTATGGGAACACAAAAAGACCTTGAAGCCTTAGGTAAGCCGCCACCACCGCCAGGCACTTTGTGAACACTCTGGGGGCGGAGGTTAGGCCAAAGGGTAGTACTCTGTACTGATAGTGGTTTCCTCCCACAATAAATCTGAGATATTGTCTGTGGTCTGGATAAGAATGTGAGTATAAGCATCCTTTAGATCTAAGGAGCATAGCCAATCTCCCTGCTGGAGGTAGGGCAGCAGGATTCCAAGGGTAAGCATCTTGAACTTTTCCCTCTCCAGGAACTTGAGATTTCGCAAGTCTAGGATGGGTCTGAGGCCTCCTGTCCTTTTTAGTACCAGAAAGTACCTGGAATAAAAGCCGTGACCTCTCAGGTGGTGGGGCACCGGTTCCACAGCCTGTTCCTTCAGTAGACTTGCTAACTCCTGTAGGAGTAGGTCCCTGTGCAGAGGGGGTCGTGGAGGCTCCCCTGGAAAAAAGGAGGGAGGTACCTGGTGAAAATGAAGATAGCCCTTTTGGACTATATGGAGCACCCAGGTATCTGTTGTGACGGCTGACCACCTGTGGGCAAAGAGGGCCAGCCGGCCTCCTGTGCTTATGTGAGCCAGCTGAGGAGGAGAGGCTATGCTTTCGGAGTCAAAACCCCCCGCCCTGCTGTGCAGGAGCCGGTGTTGGTGGCTTGGGGGCCTTCTGCCTACGGGGCCCATGACCCTGCCCCTTGGCCTGCTGACCCTGTTGGGGAGCTGCAGAGGCCTGATAATGCGGGTATTGTTTATAGGCAGATGTCTTCCTCGGGTAAAAGGTCTTTTTTCCCGAGCCCTTCTTCTGAGAAGGGGCAGAGGTTTTTCTGAACAGCCTAGTCCTGGTCAGAGTCTCGGTCTCGAGTTCAGCAGCCTTTTCAGCCATGGGTTTGCCAAAAAGGTTCTCGCCTCGGCAGAGGACATCGACCAACTTGTCCTGTACCCATGGCTCGAGGTCCGATGACTGTAGTCAAGCCTGTCGGCAGGCACCGATGCCGGGCCAGGCTACTCGGGCCGAAGCCTCGAAGCCATCGTAGGCTGCTCGAGAGATAAACTTCTAGCACTCACGAATACCAGTGGATAAGGCCTGGAACCTCTGCAAAGGTTCCTCGGAGAGACCAGCAGAGAACCCGGCAATCTCCTTCGCCAGGTCTCGAAGGTACATGCCCATGTAGAGCTGGTATGTCTGGACACGGCAAGCAAGCATAGAGCCCTGGAAGCACTTCTTACCGAGGGCATCCAGGTTCCGGGCTTCCCGGCCAGGAGGCACCAAGGAGTGCATCTTCTGACTTTTCAGTTGATGCATGGCCGATATCACAACCATGGAGTGGTGCGGTAATTGTGCCTTTTGGAACCCGGGGCTCTTGCGGACTCGATAGATGGAATCGACCCGCTTGCTTAACACCGGCGTCGAGGCCGTGGTCTCCCACATGCGGAAGAGCAGCCGTTCCAGCATCGGAGGAACCGGTACAGTAAAGGCCTCCTTCGGGGGAGAGTCATACTGGAGGGCCTCGAGCTCTTCGGCTCGAGGCTCCTCCTCGGGATCCGCGGGGAATGCCAAGGCCTTGGCCATATCCCGCACGAAATCTGAGAACCGGGTATCCTCCGGTGGGGATCGTCTCCGAGGTTCGGACTCCGGTGAGTCCGATGGGACACACCGAGTCCGAAAGGTGTCGGGTGACTCCTCATCCTCCGTCTCCCAGCCTGACTCCTCGGAGGAGGAATCGAGCGGTTCCGGTCGGGCAGGCACCAATGCCCTCCGCCTCGACGCAGAGGGAACCGGCGTCGACGACCTCGGTCCCGAACGGGAGGCCGAGGGAGGCCGTGGCCGAGGATTGACTCGAGCTCGCATGGACTCGAGGATCGGCTCGGCCTCCGGGGTCGACTTGGACATCGATGTCCCGGTGGTCGGGGCAGATGCACCGGTGAGACCGGCGATCAGTGCCCGCTGCTGCTCCATGAAGGCAGCCAAGCTGCTCTCCAAGGCCATCAACCTGAGTCCGAGCTCAGGAGACCCAGCAGCCCCTGACTTGGGCCTCGACGGCATCGGGCTCGACGTTAGCTCCCCTGGAGGAGAGTCCACGAGGACTACAGTACTCACGTGCCCAGGAGACTCCATCTCGAGACGAGGTTGCTTGGCAGGCCTCTCCGACTCCGAAGACCCGGTACGGCGGTCGGGGCTATGCGACTTGGCCCTCGAGGAACCAGGTGCGTCTGCCGACGCCGCCCTCGCAGGTTTTTTCTTCCTGCGCTGCTCCTGCGAAGGAGACCCCCGCTCAGAGGAACCTCGACGCTGCTCGGGGCCGGAGTCCCGAGACGTCGAGGCCTCTGATGAGGTCCGGGCCCGTCCGGACGCGGAGTCAGAGAAGATTCTGTCCTTTTGGTGCTGCCGACTCAACGCCTTCGAGGACATTTTTCCACACGGACCACAGATCATCAGGTCATGATCGGGTCCAAGGCAACAGAGGCAGCAGTCATGTGTGTCGGTGAGAGACATAAGTTTCTTACACCGATCACACTTTTTAAACCCGCTGGCAGCCATCGGGGGAAAAAGGGCCACTGCGAGATCGAAAGACAGGGCTGCCAGTGAAAAAAGAAAATGGCGCGAACGCTAGTCACTAAGGACAAAAACCGAAAAAAAGAGAGTGGGCTCGATACCGGCGTATCGGGCCCAGGCGGGAAAAGGATCCAGCGTCGAACCGAAGAAGGAAGACAAAAAACAGGGTAATCAACTTTTTCCTCGGCGAAAAACGAACTACGTCCGTCGGGCTCCGCGGAAAAAAGAAGACTGAGCAAGATGGCACCCTTGGGCGGGAAGGGAACCGCGCATGCACGCTGCAATTCCCAAAGGCTTTCTTTGAAAGCTGGGGAAATGCTCCGCACGGGGGCTCCGTCGGCGCCGACGTCACCCATATGTGAGGACTGACTTCCTGCTTGGTCCTGGAGAATCTCAGCTCTTCTAGCAAATTGCTTTTATCTGTGTCCTTCTCTTCTACTGCTAACTCCAGACTTCGCTCCTTTCACTTTGCTGCTCCTTATGCCTGGAACTACTTGAATCTGTATGTGAGGCTCCTTTTCTGGCCCTTTTCAAATTCAGGCTGAAAACTCATCTCTTTGCTGCCGCTTTTGGAGCTTGACTCACTTGATCTCCTTTGTGTTTCCTTACCATTCTCTCTAGATGTATCGCTGTCTACACCTACTGTGTTGTCTGTCTTGACTAGATTGTAAGCTCTGATGAGCAGGGACTGTCTCTTACATGTCTGTGCAGCACTGTGTAAATCCTGTAGTGCTATACAAATGCTTAGTAATAGTAGTAGTAAGTCTATAGAGCAAAAGAAACTAGTCATTGACAGATCCACAGGTAACAAATTAACATGACAACAATCACACACCAATAGTGAGTCAATTTATTTTATTTATTTATTTAGCTGCATTTATATCCCGCTTTTCACCGGGTCAAAGCGGTTGGGGGATGCATTTAACACAAGGGGATATGAGACACATACACTAATACTTACAGGGAACATGGGCAATGGAGGGTTAAGTGGCTTGCCCAAGACCACAAGGAGCACCTGCGGGACTAGAAACCCCAGTCCTTCCGGCCCAAGGTTGCTGTCCTCTAGTGGGATTTGAACCACCGACCTTCCGGCCTGTAGTACCTTGCCCCAACCACTAGGCCACTCCTCCCAAGGGTACATTTTCATTTTCAATCCCAGGCTAACCAGTCTCGCCACAACCATTAGGGGAGACAGGAATACCTACTATCCCTCCCCCGCCACCCACTATTCCAGATTCAGTATTAGTGCCCAGCTCTTTCAGGGTACTACCCAAAGTACCCCCTGTGTATGGCAGGACTTTCCACATCACTGCTATCTTATAGCTGCTAGGTACTTGGAGTTCATACTCATGTCACCCACCCCTCCCTCTCCTCCCCCCACCCCACTTCAGGGTCCGCAGAAGGGGACACCTTCTCTCCATCAAATGAGCCTAGCCAACAATGCCTCAAAGTATATTTAGGATGCAACTAAGATCCAGAAGTGTCAGCGACTGGATATAGGGATCCCATTCAGTCAAAAAGGTGTCACGCATACAACCATAGTTTTGAGACCCCACATGTTCTAGAGTTAGTAAAGTATCCAAGTCTTTCCACCATGTACTAAACGTAGGGCCCACTGACGATAAAGGCCATAGGTCCGCTCGAACTCCTCAAAGCTCCTCAAGGCTACGAAGGGGCTCCAAAGGGGCGGGCCTGCCCCTTTGGTCACCACACCCCTTCGGGCACGCGACTACAGGTACGCGCCCGCGGGTCACGTTCCGCGATGACCCGCAGACCTTATAGCCGCCGCAGGGGGGAGGGGTGGTGAATCAGTTGTTCCTCTTCCTCCTCAACACGGCACACGGGACGCCAATCATCACAGCAGCAGCACTCCGAAGAGGTGGGTTTTAAATTGTTTCCTAAAAGAGGAGAGTTCCTTGTTGCTCCGGATGCTGGAAGAAGGGAGTTCCATAATGTGGGGGCATATAGTTCAAATGCGCGGTTGCAGGTTTATTGGCTATATTTAGTCCTTTCATGTGGTATGGTCAGCAAGTTGCTTGTGGTTTGATGTGTTAGCCTTCTAGAGTTCAATCGGGTTAACAGGGTACTGACATGTGTAGCTTGTTGTTGGAGTGCTTTATGGATCAGAACCACTGTTTTATACTTAATCCGAGTTTCTAGTGGGAGGATATGGAGATCTATTTACTATTTACTTCAAGAAACCCCAATTTCACACCTCCACCAGACATTAAGCTCCAGAACATCTCCCTCCCAGTGAAGCAGGAGATAAAATATCTAGGGGTTACCCTTGACAAGATTCTTAGTTTCACCACTCACATTAAGAAAATAGCCAGAACAATCTTCTTCAAGCTTAGGACCATCCAACAACTTGGACCACTTATTGAAAAGGACGATTTCAGAACCATCACTCAAATACTAACACCACCCCACCTTGACTATTGCAACGGCATTTTCATAGGCATAACAAAGAAGAATCAAAACATTCTACAAATGGCTCAGAATGTTGCTGCAAGAATAAAATCCAAGGCCAAGCTATCTGACCACATCTCCCCTATTTTATACTCTACATTGGCTTCCCGTTGCCAGAAGGATCCAATATTTATTTATTTAATTTTCTTATATACCGTGCTATTTATCATCAGTGCGGTTTACATTGAAACAATACAACATTTGGCCAGCTATAACAGACCTATTACAAGTAACAGGAAAATTAACATGGAAGTAACAGGGAAATCATTTATAATTCTAGAAATACATGTTGGAGATATATAAAATCTATACAGTTAGTTAGGGTAGGTATGAGGTTAAAAGGATGGGGGAGGGAAAAGGGTGTTTAGATGTTTGAAGTGTGCGATGAAAAGGTGGTGTTTAAGGGCTTTTTTAAATTGTTTGATGTCTTTAATTGCTCTGATATTGTGAGGGAGTTTGTTCCAACATCTAGGAGCATAATTCGAAAAAGCCCTATTGATGGATGATTATCTTTAAGCTAGTTAATAAAATTGCTCCTTCATATCTACACTGATTCACGACCCTCTCGAAAACAAAGTAAGGAGAAGAAGAAATCTCAATACCATCCAAATACCAGATTCAATAAGAAAGACAAAACAAATAACTAGCAACAGAGCTTTCTCATATGTAGCACCTATACAATGGAATAACCTCCCTGACCAGCTAAGGGAAAGCACAGTTACTTACCTGTAACAGGTGATCTCCGGAACAGCAGGAATTAGTCTTCACATATGGGGTTCGTCGGCGCCGACGGAGCCCGCACGGGAATGCTCCCCAGCATCCAATCAGAAGGGTTTTGGGAGCATCCCTCGCGCCTGCGCGGTGGCTTACCGCCCTTCCCACTGCCTCTCCCCAGTTGCGTTTCATAGCTGAGACAGAAGGAGAGGAGAGGAAGGAAGAGAGAGAGAGAGTTACAACTCCTAGGGGAGGCGGGTGGGTTGTGAAGACTAATTCCTGCTGTTCCGGAGATCACCTGTTACAGGTAACTGTGCTATCTCCAGGAACAAGCAGGAATGAGTCTTCACATATGGGGACTCCCTAGCTGAGGGTGCCAGAGGAGATCCCAGAACGCGCGCCCCTGGACAGGGCGGCATCGCCCAACCTGGATCCCCGGCATCCCCTGAGGGATGGAGGGTAGGAGTTGAGAAGAGTCGCCAAAGGCACAGCAACCTAAGACTACAGGTGGAGTCTTCAAAACCACTTTGACATCATTAAACCGTTAATGATCTAGCACAATCTAGAGCTTACCTACTGGATTGTAGAAGGCAGAGCTGCAACGGGTACTGTAGGTGCAGTAGCGCAATCTTCAAGGGAGCTTCATCGCAGAGAGGACGAAGTTCCCCAGTCCGGGCGGGCTGGAGACGCAGGTGTCAACCGGCACCGGAAAGACGGCAGGTCTTCACGAGGAGCTCTAAGAGAAGCTGAGAACTCCTGCAGGAGCAGAGTCCCCAATCCAGAGGACTAAGCAGAAGACTGACCGATCTGGGAGAACCCAGCCCGGAGAAGAACAGGAGTGTACCCCGGGATATCGAGGGGTACACTGCCTACACCAGCCGGCCAGGGATAGGAAGACATTGGGTTTGAAAACCTCCAGACAAGGAGGCGTAAACCAAGGGGCTGTTGACTTCACAGCAAGTTTAAGCATAACCGGTCCGAGCACCCGAGCCGCAGGACGCAGGCAGGCGGGCTGGCCGGACCCGTAAGAAAAAACAGAACGGCACTACCGACAATTGGGAGAAAGTCGGTAAGACACAGGGCGCTATAATATTTCCCAAAAGCGCCCACCTGTACCGATATATATCCAATGACAGGTATAGATGTATATCGGGCTATAGGTGGGCCCGGGAACGCCCACCCAGGTTACTAACCCAGTATGCACACGGGAGAACGATACTGCCAACTCGGACCGGCCCTTGATCCACAGGAGGGAGCCCACCAGGAAGGTGGCAAGGGAAAGGACCATCCAAGTGATGGGCCGATGTGCGTGGGGCAGGCCGATCGGCGAGAGTAGCAGTATGGTTGCGTGACCGTCAGATCAGTTGGGAAGTAGCACATCAGGAATACGTAGGCCCGAGGCATCCGCCTGACAGCCATGCCGAAAACGTGTCCTCCGTACCACAAGGAAGGCAGGAGGATAGAAAAACCTACAGCCACGGTGTGACTGTGGGGTCATCTCCGGCATATATAAAAACACCCCTCGGGGGTAGGGTTAATGCCCTCCGCCGCTCCGAAGAATGCATGGAGCGGAGCCGGGGATCGACCTGGGTCAGTGGAACTCCTGTCCACCGTAACCAGGGGTTTCTTTGCAAGACAGGAGGCACCGACCCGAGGGTGGGGGTGGTCCGGCCCTGTCGAGGATTAGTGAGGCCCATGCTCGGAGAGTAGCGGCCAAGGCCTACACTGGGTGAAGGAGATTCGGTGCGCGATCCCCTCAATCCGGGAGAACACGGCAGAGGGGAGTCGAGGGACGTACCCGAAGGTAAGTCCGAAGATGACTAGCATGGCCCTGAGGAGCCAGGCTAACCTAGTGTGGGAAGGGTCCCCCCCCCCCCCCGGGGGAGGGGGCCCCAACCTCCAATCAAGCGGCCGAGCCACTTGTCAGACTGAAAAGAACCGCAGTGTAGAACTGGACAATAACTTCCGGTAAGAGGAGTTAAGCGCAAACTGCCGCATACCGGAGCCTAAGGCTGCTTGGCAAGGGCAGCCTGGTGCGAGCTCAGGCACCGCCGGCCGGTGTGAGATGTCCCCGGCATTGTCGCACCCGGCAGGTGGGCAGAGGGATGACCCTTCCTCTTCTTCGGAAAGGAGGGTCGGGAAGGACATCTCCTACCCCCGGGGAGAGGGGGAGGGCCGCGGGCGGCCAGCGCCAAACAGGTCGGCGGCGCACTGAGCAACCTGACGCAAGGCCTCGCCATTGAAAAGGTTCTCCCCGGTGCACGGGGAATTACCCAGATTATGTTGCGCCCAGCTGCACAAGTCGGAAGCCTGCAACCAGGCTGTACGACGCGCCCCTATGGCGACAGCAGAGGACCTGCTAACTGACTCGAAAGAGTCCACGGCAGCACGAGAAAGAAACCAGGAGATATTCCTGCAATAGTAAAGAAGCAAGGAATAGTCAGGGGCCCGAGGGGCCGACACAAAGGGAGACAAGAGGAATAACCTCTCGGTGATCTCCCGAAGCGCCAGGCTCATATAGAAAATATATGAGAGAATCCTGGAGGCCAACATGGACGTTTGGAAGGTTCGCCGCCCAAAGTTGTCCAGAGCTTTAGCTGCACGATTCGGGGGGCAGGAAGAGTGCTTCTTCTTGCTACCGACCTTCCTCAGGGCCGATTCCACCACAATGGAACGATGGGGAAGCTGGTGCGTCTGGAAACCCGGAGAGGGGGGCACCCGATACAGGGCATGCATGGCCGTAGGCGGCGCCGGTACCTGTAAGGGCAAGTGCCAAATCCCGAGCAGGAGATCCTGCAGGGAGGGATGTAAAGGAAGCATTATGGCTGCCTGTTCCGCAGGACCCGGACTTAGCGAAGGGCCCGGGATAGGAATGGCGAGCAAGCCCGCCATGTCAAGGAGGAAGTCCTGAAAAGACGGCTCTCCCAGAGGAGCTATCCCGGGGGAGGCTGAGGTGTAGGGGCCCGCTGGAACACCAGGGGACCCCCCGTGCTGGTGCACGGAAGGAATCGCTCTAAACAGAGGAGGGTACTGACAGACCAAATTTGAGGCAGTTGGTACTGCATTGTCAGAGCCCGAGATAGATTCCAAGCGGGGCATCGAAGGGAGCGACGTCCCCGATGGGCCTGCGGGACTCGGCCTCGGTCCCGACTCTGGGGGCAGGGCCGCCCCCGGGGCAATCCGCAAGGGCGGCTGGAGTGGCGCCGAGGCCGCTGGAGCGCAGGCGAGTGGAGCACTGTGCCGTCGGAAGAGACCAGGGTCGGACCCGAAACGTGTCGGGGCCACGCTTTCCAGACTGGAGATCGATTCGAGGCTGGGCATCGAAGCGAGCGACGCCTCCTTAGGGGGCCACGGAGTCGGCGGCCGCACCAGTGCTGCCACTCCCGAGAGTGGAGTCGGGGCCGCGACGATCGGTGCCGAGGGCAACGAGACTTCCCAGGCCGAAACTCGGCGAAGAGGGAAACACACGGATTCGGCTCCGATGTCGGGAGAGAGGCCCTTCTAGACGCCTGGGCTCTTCCCGTGCCTGTTTTATTGAGTGGGAAACCCTTACGGGGCGCACTACGTGGCCTCGAGGGTACCCAGGTAACCCGCCGACGAGTCCCGGCGGGGGGCGAGATGCACTGCCCCGGCTCCGCGGCCACGGCGCTTCTGTGGGTCGACTCGACTGAAGGTCTCGGGTCCCGCGGGCAAATAGTGACGAGTGGAACACTCGACGCCCGCGCAGATGCCGGGAGGTCGGTGATGTCCGGGGGAGGCCCCGCGCAAGGTGGGGTTGCCGACCCGCCCGACCGGGATAGATCGATCGGCTCCGCAGGCGGAGCCCGGAGGCGACCCCTGGCGAAGAACGGGGCCCTTGTTCCCGAGACCACCGTGGGAGGGGCGGAGCCGCTCAAGGCCAGTACCGCCCCCGCGGAAGCCGGGGGCGAGTCGATCGGCCTTGGCGGAGCCGAGGGCACCCGGTGCCAATCCCCGGCGGGGAGTGGGGCCACCGACTCCAACGCCCATGTCGAGGACTTGGTCCCGCTCGAAGCGGTCACCACCTCCGCGCATGGCAGGGGTGTGGGCACGCCATACCGGGTCAGGTTGGTCCGACGATCCCCGGTGACGAGTGGAACGCTCGACACCGACCCCGGGGAATCGGCACCGCCGAAAGCGGGTTCCGACCCCGCGCAGGGCCGGGATGCCGTAGAGCCAGACTGGGTCGGGTCGATCGGCCCCGAAGGCACCGAGGACACCAGTCGACAGTCCCTGGCGAAGAGTGGAACACTCGACGCCTGCGCCGATGCCGAGGGATCTGCACCACTCGAAGCGGGTGCCACCCTCTGGCATGGCTCGAGAATGTTCCGTGAGGAGCGAACCTCAGGAACAACCCGAAACCCCGTGGAGGCTCTGGAGCCCGAAGACTCCCTCCGGGGTGTAAGGGACTGGAGGGGAAGGCCGGAGCCATCGTCATGTGGCGCATGAGACTCACCACTCAAGGCTCGGTTAGTCTTAACAGACTGTTGTTGGGTTACCTGATCCTGGCGAGGAGAGAACGCCGACGACCGCTCCTCAGAGGGAAAGACGTCATCGAGGGACACTCGAAACAGGGAGAGTCTTCTCCCGACGCTGAAGCCCGGGGAACCGGGGGAGAAGGGGTCAGGGCCCCAACAGGAGAGACACCAGGCGTTGGAGTCGGAGCAGAAGACAACGTCTCCACAGTGGGGGCACTTCTCAGGGGAAGAAGGCTCCATACTGGAAAGCCCGGTAGGCCTCAGAATAACACGAGGAGGAAGCTCCTCGAAGGAAATAAGGAAAACAAAAAATAAGGAAAAAAGGGGGCACCAGCGGTGCCAGAGTCAGCGGGGGAAAAACCGCGACCACAGGAACAAAAAAGGGAAAAAGAAGAAAAAAGTTTCTGCGGTGACAGGAGTTACGTCCTGTCGGCTCCGCGGAAAAACGAAAACTGGGGAGAGGCAGTGGGAAGGGCGGGAAGCCACCGCGCAAGCGCGAGGGATGCTCCCAAAAGCCTTCTGATTGGATGCTGGGGAGCATTCCCGTGCAGGCTCCGTCGGCGCTGACGAACCCCATATGTGAAGACTCATTCCTGCTTGTTCCTGGAGATATAAAAGATCTCCAGACGTTCCAAAAGGAACTAAAAACATACCTTTTCACTCAGCATTACTACAATTACTCGGATCTGACCCCCCACCCCCCATAACACAATCTGACAATACTGCCCAACTACTCAACTAAAATTAATCATGACTAAAGCTGATCCTTAGATTTATATTACAGGTTGTAAATACAATTTGTAGATAGTTAAAATGTTCATAATTTTCATAATGTTTATACTGTTTATACTGTTTCTTTGAATATAGTTACAAATTTTACAATAATGTTCTATGTAATAAATTATCACTGTTCTATGTAAACTGCCCCTGATCTTGGGAAGTGGCGGCATATAAAAGTTTCAAATAAATAAATAAATCTCTCAAGATGGGGGTGATATGGTCATATTTCTTCCCTTTTTGGGTGATCCTTACTGTTGTATTGAGGGCTGTCCGTAGAGGGTTAAGGATGGCCGTCGGTAGACCATGGTATATGGCATTGCAAAAGTCTAGGTGGGGGAATGTCATTGCTTGCATGACTGTTCTAAAGTCCTGTGGTCTATGAGTTGTCTGAGGCGCTGTAACATCTTGGCCTTGAAAAATATTGTTTTTGCTGTCTTTGTAATTTGTTTGAATGAAAGCGTTTGATCAAGAATGATTCCTAGGTATGAGACTTGACTTTTATTTATTTATTTGTGCGCTTTTCTATACCGCCCCTTCCAGAGATCAGGGGCTGTTTACAGAGAACTTGTTTAAACATTAAATTACATAGAACATTTTGAGCACATAAGTAACTATCATACAAAGAACATATTAAATATTTACATAGGTTGGGAAAATTATTCATTATTTATCAATGATAGTACAGTATGGAAAACTATAAAAGGCAGAAAAAACTATTTACAGTAACTATTATGGAAAATACTAAAAGTATGGAGTTCTATAATATGCAGGAGGACTATTTATAACAGCCATTAAAGTCTGACTATCATTCAGTGGGGATAGTGTAACGGGGTTGTCAGTGAGAGCATACATTGGAGAGTGAGTCTTGGGTTATGTCGGGTAGACTTGTGTTAGTTGAGTCATGTATTCTTGTGAAATTTGTTCGAGTGTGGGTTGTAAGTTGTGATAGTGTTGGGTGAAAAGGTATGTTTTAAGTTCCTTCCTGAAAGAAATAAGGTCTTTAATCTCTCTCAGGCTGTATGGTAGTTTGTTCCATTGACTGGGTGCATAATAAGAGAAAGCAGTATTGGTTGTTACCTGCTTCAATTTTCTCATAGAGTCAGGAAATAGAAGCATGTTGAGGTTTGCTCTTCTTATTATTCTGTTTTCTGAGGGGGTCTGGATTGATGTGACGGGGCTAGATGTGATGGGGCTAGTTCATTAATGAGCTTAAAAATAGTGACTAGTGTTTTATATTGAATCCTACTGGCAACAGGTAGCCAGTGGAGAGCGTATAGAATTGGGGAGATGTGGTCGGATAGTTTGGCTTTAAAAATAATCCGAGCAGTAACATTCTGGGCCCTTTGTAGAATGTGCAGATTCTTCTTAGATGTACCTTGGAGTAATCCGTTACAGAAATCTAAATGTGGCATTATAAGAGCCTCCGGCGATTATGCTCTACTCGGAAAGAATATAAACTCCATTCTAAGGATTTGAAGGACCGATTAAGGGCACGGGGTTATCCAACAATTTTGATTGATCAAGCTTACAAGCGGGCATTGAACCACCACCCCGAATGGTGGGATAGCGCCCCCTCTCATGAGGAGGGGTTGGTGCAGCCTTATGTTGGGGTACTTCCCTATATGCCTTGTACGATGGAGGTTTCTTGGATTCTCCGTACTCACTGGCATATTCTGACTGAGCATCCGTGTTTTCAGTTACCTTTGCGGTTAGCTTATCGTCGGGGAGCTAATATTGCCGATCGGGTGGCTCATGCCACCACTACCCATACAGAAATGTCATCATTGGGGAGGCATCAAGCTTGTGGGACTTGTGACATGTGTCTGACTACTTTGGAGGGTACAGTATGGGAAGATCCCCACACCCGGATTCGTTATTCTCGGCGGCATAATACCGATTGTACATCCACGCACGTCGTATATTTAATAATGATTAATAATCACAAGATGTTGCTCAAAAGTTGATTGTAAATAATTCAAAAAAAAAAAGTTCCATGTAAAACCTTGTTCAGTTCTTGTTAACTGTAAACCGCCTTTGATCTCTGGAAGAGGCGGTATATAAGAAAAGTTTAAATAAATAAATAAAATAAATAATGTGCCCCTGTAAGCTTTTTTATGTAGGCATGACAATGCGAATGATTCGCAAGCGATTGCAGGAACACCGGTCGCATATTAACACTAAAACACAGACTGCCCCTATGGTCCAACATTGCTTGTTGAATTCTCATAATTTTGAACAGCTTCGATGGACGATTTTGGAAATGGTGCCCCCGCTTCAGAGAGGAGGGGATCGGCGTGCGTTGCTGCATCGAAAGGAGCAACGTTGGATTTTTACTCTTCATACAGTCAACTCCCTGGGGAATGAACACGGAGATTGAATGGTGGTCATTGTCAATCTTCTGCTTTTGTGTTACAGATGTCATCTGATGTTCCTACACATGGTGTTGACGTCATATGTGTTTGGACGGAACCGGAAGTTGGGGTGGGTGTAGCTTGAAAAAGAGCCAGTTGCGTAGTGGGCTTGAAACACAAAAGTTTGTGTCTGGTTACAGATTTTTTCTGACCGTGAAAGATTCAGTTTGATGCCTACAGCGTTTATTCTATGCAGGGGCTGGTCCTATGGGCTGGTTATAGCCTCAGGCATAACTTGGTCGCACTGACCTTTTTAAAAAAAAGTTGAATAAAAGGAGGGTCTGTTACATGAGAGTGTTTTGTACACCCTCACGACAGATGATCCGACAAAAATTATACATTCTGGAAAAATTCACCGTGAAAACATGACTTTGGTGTTAATTTAGGAAACAGTGAGTGGCCTTTACTATAGGATACAGTTTTTGGTTTCACTTGCAGAGGTTTTGTATTGGCATTATAAGAGCCTGGACAACTGTTCTGAAATCCCCAATGTCAATGAGGGGTCTTAGTTGCTGAATGGTTCTGAATTTAAAGAATATGGTTTTGGCAGTTTGTTTTATGTGATGTGTCATGCTTAGTGTTTTGTCAAGGGTAACTCCTAGATATTTTACTTCAGATTTGACTGGAAGGGTGATGTCCATCAGGTTGACAACAGACTGGGGGGGGGGGGTGAAATTTGAGTTTCTGGATACAAAAAGTGCTTCAGACTTTTTGAAATTAATATCCAAATGTATTGAGCGGAGCCACTGTTCAGCTTCAGAGAGACAAGTTGAGATTTTGTCGTAATTAGGGTTATCTATGTCACAAGGGGGCGAACAACATGTCGTCTGCGTAGATGAAATAGTTTAGATTGTGGCGTTTAAAGATTGTGCAAATAGGTTGGAGATAAAGGTTAAAAAGTAGAGCAGAGAGAGAAGATCCTTGTGGGATACCTCGCTCTTGTGGGAATGGTAGAGAAGAGGAATGATCTACCTGATCATATTGGAAACGGTTAGATATGTATGATTTAAACCAGCCAAGTGTTTTCCCTTTTAAACCTAATTGTGATAGTCTGGATAAGAGGGTGCTGTGATTCACACTGTCGAAAGCTGAGGAAATATTAAGGAAAATAAGAAAGGAAGCCTGCTTAGAATTATCCATGCCTTGGATTATTGTGTCAAAAAGGGATATAAGTAAAGCTTCTACCCCATGATAAGAGCGGAAACCGTATTGGTGCTCATCTAAAGGGGAGTTGGTATCAATATGGTCCTGCAATTGTATCTGAACTACCTTCTCAATGATTTTAGCCAGGAAAGGTATACAGTCAAACCTCGGTTTTCATTTGCCCCGGTTTTCATACGCTTCGGTTTTCAACGTCTTTTCTGACTGAGATTTTGTCCCGGTTTTCATGCATTGCTTCGGTTTTCAACGTCTTTTGACTGAGATTTTGTCCCGGTAGCAGGGAAGAAAAGCTGTCAACGTAAGCAGGAGATGTTGCATGAATGTGGGAGGCAGTTCTTTCTCTTGCAGGGTACGTCTGAAGCTATATCATTAAGATTTTCTGCCATTCTGAAGCATTGAGCAGATAATGTAAAGGTATTTTAATGGACTGAATTCAATGTGATTCCGAAGAGAGCTGGGCACAGCAGCTTGTCAGGGGTGGCTAAGGCCAGATGTTAACATACTGTACTGTACAGTACTGTACTTAGCTTGCTTTCAGTGATGTTAAATGTTCATTTATCCATTTCATTAGTCATTTATATTTATTTCTCATTGTTTTCTGTATGTAAAAATATAGTTATTCTCTATAAAATGTATTTTTTGTGAATATTTTTGGGTGTCTGGAACGGATTAATTGGATTTACATTATTTCTTATGGGAAATATTGCTTCAGTTTTCATAGGTTTCGGTTTTAGTCAGACTTTTTCGAACGGATTAATCATGAAAACCGAGGTTTGACTGTACTGGCAATAGGGCGATACGAGGAGAGGTCATTGCTGTTAAGAGTTTTATTTTTTAGTAGAGGGCGAATCGCTGTATACTTGAGGTCATCTGACAAGCAGCCTTGTAGTAGAGATTGGTTTACTACTTTCAATATGTATGGGGCGAGTTCAGATTTTGCTGCCTTAATCCATGTCATTGGGCATGGATTATTTTTATTTTTTTATTTTTTATTTTATTTTATTTTATTTAGCATTTTTCTATACCGCACTATTCAACATCAGCGCGGTTCACAAACAACACAAATGTCCAGTGTGGGGGGTCTACATTGGACTTACAGTAGAACAAGGAATTTAAACTTGGTGAACAAGTAAAACTATATACATAACTTCTCAATATATCTATGCACAGTATTTACAGGTCGCTGGGATGTGTAGAATCAAGGTCAATCAGGGGGTTAACAGGGGAGGGTGGGTTGGAGGATCAGAGGGGGTGATTGGGGTGTCTGCTCTATGGGTGTTGGGTAGGGTTGAGATGTGGCTACGTGATGTCGTCTGACACATCATGGGATGGAAGTACCATGATGGAAAAACATCATATCCGAGCAATCCCGGACCTAACTAAATCGATATCCGAGCAATCCCGGACCTAACTAAATTCAAGAGAGAATTGAAACACTCTCTTCCTCAAATACTACCCAGAGGAACACCCACCAACCCCACCTCCCGTAACATAGCCCGACTTCACGCATCCCCTCCTCACGTATTTGTATATAAGTGTGAATATCATGCTGTTCTTACGAATGTAAATATTGATACTGTTCTTACAAATGTAAATAGTTATTACTGTTATCCAAGTTAAGCTACCTGCTATATGCAATACGGTGTTAACCCACACCGTAAAATACCTCTTGTTTTTTGTAAACCGCACTGATGTCGAAGAGCGCGGTATATAAGCGATTTAAATAAATAAAATAAATAAATCATGGGATGGAAGTCCAAATGGAGCATGCAGTTCCAGGAAGGCCAATGGGATTCCCTCAGAGTCAATTACTTGTTTGATGCCAAGGATACCAAGCGATTCCCGACATCGGAAGACCGTCCCTTCCATATGAGGTTAAAACTTACTGTTACCATAAAAATGTAGGAAGGGTGTCACATTAGGATCGACTTGGGCACAAGGACACACCACATGCCAAACTCGACACATTGCCGCAAAAACTACCTGCAAGTGGAGCTGCTGTGTTAAAACTGAAGGAGGAGCATGGAGGATATAGAGTGCCAAAGGAGATGCCACCTCCTGTTCTAGACGAATGGGGATATAGTCAGACATTGTATCAAGCCAGTTTCTAACATTCTATAGCAAACAGGTCACATTATAGCAATGGAATTCAAGCATCCCCATCCCTCCCTGTGCCCATGGCTGTTGGAGACCAAACAATCCAAAATTTCACTGCAATAGTACCACTCAAAAGCTTAATCTTTTTGTCGGAGCTAAGCCGTGGGAGGGATATTATGTGTAACTTATCCCCCAACCAGACTGCTAGCTACTTTTTTTCTTTTTTTGGTCCTGTAATATATAGACCGTGCCTTTTAAATATAAAACCTTTTGTTACTTAACTGAAGTTTCCTAGTAGTTCCGAACGATTCCGTTGCTCAAAAAGTATCCAGTAGCATGACGCGCGCGTTTCGAGCCATCGGGCCCTGTATCAAATGCTGTTAAACTACTCTTATTCAGGCAACGAAGTATCCAGAAACGCCGTCTATGCGGCAAAGGTACATTTCTTACTCCATGAATGCGGAAGAAAGTTTTCATGTATTTAAACAGGAGCCATCCAATAAGAACAGGGAACACCCCACTGGTTAGGGGAATCCCTGCGCTGATTGGTCCAATGATGAAAACGTCAAAATTTACGTCAAAGGATGCCTTGCCATTCAATCTCACGGTTGCCATCCCTCCCACGGCTTAGCTCCGACAAAAAGATTAAGCTTTTGAGTGGTACTATTGCAGTGAAATTTTGGATTGTTTGGTCATTTATTGTTTTCACTGGGGGTTGGTGAGTTGTCATGGCTGTTGGAGAAGCATTGAGCACCTGTTCTAAAACTTGTAGATCTCTGCGCAAGAGCAAAATAAGTAGCAACAGAGCCACTTGGGGAATATCACCATCTTAAATAGAGTTGTGTCCCCCCCCCCCCCAAGGACAGGAGAAGATTGCGCCACCAAGCAAATCTAGATTGTGTATTTAACAAAAGTGCTTGAACATTTATGTCATAGAGCCGGTCCAGTTCCGCTGGATGGCTAAGTATTTAAAAGACCCAGTAGCACATCGAAGAAGAAAGGTGCCTGTCCACCCAGTGCGGACTGCCAGTTGCAAGGGCAAAGCCTCAGATCTACTGAGGTTCAGCTTGAGGCCAGAGAATGTCCCAAGCTCTGCAAAGGTTTCCAAAAGAAAGGAGTGTGTGTCTTGTGGATGACTTAAAAAATACGAGGACATCATCGGCAAAGGCAGACACACGAAATTCCTCCTTTCCCCAAGCAGGCCGCCAGGGATGCATCCGAAGGGGAGCCTGCAAAGGCTCCAGCATCAATACAAAAAGAAGTGGAGACAAAGGGCATCCCTGTCTGGTCCCTCTCTGAAGGGGAAAGTCCAATTTAAGAGAGCCATTCGTCAGTACCTGCCCCCGCAGGTCCGAGTAGAGAAGCCATACAACATCCAGAAAAAAATCCCCTGATCCCCAGAGGCTCCAGTAGCATATACATATAAGTCCAAATTATGTGATCAAACGCCTTTTCGGCATCAAAACTGATCACAAGGGCAGGGATGCTTGTCCCCAGACCCATATGAAGTAAGGAGATGATACGACAAATATACCCAACTTGGACCTCGTGAACCAGATGAGGCATAAATTGCACCAGGTATTCTGCCATTATCTTAGCCAATAGTTTCATATCCACATTTAACAATATGGGTCAGTAGGACCGGATAATAAAGAGTCTCCACCAGGCTTAGGGAGGACAGTGGAATAAGCTGCTAATATACCTGCCACTCAGGTAGATGTCAATTTACAGAATTCACTGTGGTACCCATCAGTTCACAGAGCCTGGCACGAGTGTAATGACTTAATCACGCTCACTACTTCTAATGCTGTAATCAGCACATTAAGACTCTCCCGTTGTTGGTCTGATAGATGGGGTAAAGGGATCTGATTCAAAAACTCTCGAGCCGCCTCAGGTTATCTGGGTCTGTCTCATATAGCATTTGATAAAACATATGAAATAGCTCCTCCACTTGAGATTGACTGTTATGAAGTTGTCCCCTCAGGTCTCGCATAACTCCCATGTGATGTGGACTTCCACTCATCTTAAGTAAACCACAAAGCAGTCATCTCCCCTTATTTCCAAATTTGTACAATTTATAATGATAGTAAAGAATGGTGTTAGTAACCCATTCATGTAAAAGAGCATTGACCTCCATTTGAAGGGCGTGCATGGTAGCCTTCTGACTAGGTATAGGGTGAGTGGCAAACTACCAGGCTAGGCATAGCTCCTCAAGTTGGAGCAGATGTTTGTGGTGTGTCTTAAGTCACATATTCAATGATATGTTCTAGCAACAATGCCTTAGCAGTTTCCCAGAAAAGTGCAAGATTATCTCGGTGTATAGCATTAGTCTTAGCATATTCCTCCCATTGTACCTGTAATAAAGTACTAAACTTAGCATCCGATGTGACTGATGAGGGTAAGGGGTATCGCCAGTTTATAACTGTTGCAGAATACCCCATTGTGCAGATCCACCCATACCAGTGCATGATCCAAAATAGTAATGGGGTCAATAGTGGAGATCCCTCCAAAAGTCAGCAAGGTCATATCCGTCACATATCCCATGTAGCCACCGTGCCCTCTGATCAACTGACGTCCGGAGCCTGATCGATCCATAGATTCCTCCATTACACTGTTAAAAAGTCTCCCCCTACAACGAGTGGGACAGAGCCGATGTCTACAAGGTACTTGTCCAGCTGTTTATAGAAATTAGAGTTGTATGTGTTATGAAAACGTATCTACCTCCAGGGTACGAGATAGTCTGCTCCATCACAAATCCTGCTTGTTTGTGAATAAGCAGAACCACCCCCACCCTTCTTCCCTCCAGAGGATATTCCATAAATGTCCCCTACCCACCAACATCTAAGCTTATGGTGTTCTGATTCAGTTAGGTGGGTTTACTGAAAAAAAGCGATATCTGTCTGCTTATCATGAAGCATCAGCAACACCTTATGGTGTTTGACGGGACTATCCAGACCACAAACATTTCAGGATACAAAATGCAGCTCCTTATCCATACTCAATTGACCATTGTTTATAGCATTGTAGTTGGTTAACCATGCACCTCCAACAGAGAGTAGCCACCCCCCCCCCCCCTTCAGCATACTATGCCATATCCCACTGGTTTGCTCCTCCAGGTCACAACCCCTTTCAATGCACACTAACCAGGGGCCATCCCCCCTACGAGCTCTGGAAGTCCCCTCTCCATTACCAGGAAAAAACCCACCCAAAGCCTTTGTGACCATCTCCAACCCTACCCGCTCTTATAGCTCTGCTTTCCCTCCCAACCTTCCTCTATAGAAGCCTTCAAGGAGATCATCACTACTGCGTTGGGGCCCCGCCCAACTAGCTAAGGGTTCACCAATATATAAGTGTACCTCTTGCTCATTATCACACACATTACTACACACCTACATGCATCCTGTTAACAACCCACACCACTCCCTTATGATACATATCACCAGCGCATTCTCCCTTATCCCTGCCTCCCCCAGCACCAGCATCGGAAGTTGATTAGGCCCTAAGAGTCAATTAACCATACCACAACCAGCGACATGCTAGTGGAATACTACAAAAAGAGCACGGATATGGTAAATGTGGATTCCCTGCCCAGGTCTCATGCATACCTCCCTATCTCACACATTCCACCAGAGGTTGTCTCTCCCCTACCAACTCCATCCACATAATCCAGCCACCATTCCTCTGTGCAGTCAATGCCCCTCCCTCTCACTGGGTCTCCATCTAGATACCCCCCACCCCCTCAGACACATCCCCATTCATATCACCACATGCACACATCCACCCCAATCACACTTGCCCCAATTCAGCATATGCTCTCCCTTTCCCATAGTCAAGAAGTCCCACCCCCATGAGCCTCCCCATTCATATCCCAACAGCAACCCAGGTCATCCCCACAGCCTGAGCAGGCCCAATAATAGGAGAAGACATGGAATATACTCAGAAAGATCTGTGGATTTTGGGTGGGTCATTCTCCCGTCTTAATTGGGCAGCTCAAAGAAACAGTCAAAAAGCATAGAATCAGGCCTAGAAGAAACCAAAAGAGGGGGAACCCCACCCCCCCCCCCCCACAGGACAGCAACGCTAATGTACAAAGCTATGGGAAGGACAAACAAAAATATAATAAAATAAAGGCTATCCACTAAAGCCACAAACTAATAAGACTACTACATCCAAGTCCAGGCCAAGTAAGTATGAGCAAGTAGTAAATAAAGTAAAGAAAGTAAAAGATGAGAGTACCAAGATCAAAGGGATAAGCTGAGTCAAGCAGGCAATCCGTAAAGGATTAAAGAGAATAAAAGAGATGTAAGAAACGCCAGTAGAGAAGTATGATAAAAGAGGTAGCAAGAGTAAAATAGCAGTACAAAGAGTGGTAAGGTGTGAGGAAGACTCTTGAAAAAGGGAATAGTACCAGATCAAGAAAACACTTTAGAAAGTGATGGCATTACCTATGAAACATCAGATTGAGTCTACCAGATCTTAGGTGAGGCAAGCATACATCAAAGATCGTAGGCCCAACAAGAAGATGGATAAGACATGCATAGGTAAATCAATCCACATAGAACAGAACATTCTTGGGTCTACGAAGCTGTGCTGTGGCTGCTGGGATCACTATATATCAGGGAAAGAAGAAAGCCAGCTGGATCCACATGATTTCTGCCTTGCAGTTGTAATTGAGATATAGTCCTGAATCCAGAAAAACAGGACACTCTAGTGCAGGCTCGAGGGTAGAAGGGTAGATATAAGTCCACAGCAGTTATTTCCCGGAGTGCAGGAGATGAGGCAAATCATACAAAAAATGATCGACATTGGTGAGAGATGTGAATAAGTGCTGTTGGTTCTGATGCTCAATCCGCAGTTGGGGTAGAGAAGAGCAAAGCGTAGGCCTTTTGCCGCCAATGCTTTACACATACCTGCGAATTCCCACTGACATTGGCTAACCAAAGGAGAGTAGTCTTGGTATACAAGCACCTTTCTGCTCTCTTGGGTTCAATCGTGTGGCCCTCTAGCCGCATGTAGGATGGTCTCCTTTTACATGAAACTGAAAAACCAGGCAATCGCCAGAGTGTGGTCACTCCCTTCCCAGCAGGGACCCAGCTGGTGCGCTCCTTCAATAATAATGGTTCCCATGGAAGCATCTAAGATTAGGTTGAGGGGCAGCCACATTTCCAAACAGCCCCTCAGTTCAGACTCAGACACGGACTCTGCTATGCCCACAAATCAAAGGTTTTTTCATCAGCCTCGATTTTCTAGGTCTTCCAATTTCTCTCCTTGTTGTTTGACGAGCTCCTCTAGTCTTTGCAGTGTTTGATATTGTTGTGTGTCCTCAACATCTCATATTCTATGTTCAGCCTATTCGATGTGGCCTCTGAATTTGCTAACTGCTTGTTCTCCCCTCCAGCGCCGTCCCCTCACCATGCCAGAGAGATGTTTGGGATTTGGCAGCCTGGTTCTTCTCCTTGCATATCGATTTAGTGGCCATCAGGTGGGTGAGACAGTTAGGCCGTAACACACCCACAATTCAAGCTTTTGAGGCACAAATCAGGTGAATTTCGAAAGAGAGATAAAAGTAATTAGGCAGGAAGCCCCAGAGCCAGACAGAAAGGTGGCTAACCGGCTCACATCACATGACAACCTTTTAAACCATTTTATCATTTTAGTCAAAGCGGTTTACACTGAAACTTAAACTTGGTAATGTACATTAAACAGGAACATTGATAATTCGGATTTTTCTGAGGCAATGGAGGGTTAAGTGACTTGCCCAAGGCCATGAGAAGTGTTAGTGGAAATTGAACCCTGATCTCTTGGTTCCCAAGCCAGTTCTCTAACCCTTAGGCTATTCCTCCACTTCAATAAATGAGTGAGTGCTGGGAAAGGGAATTAGGAAGTAGCAATGCAGGTACTGGGGCATGGAGACATAGGAGAGCAAGGACTTTGAGTGGAGATTCTAAAATTGGGTGGAAGAAAAGAGTGAGTCTAAGATTGGCTAGGTATTTGGAGTTAAGTGGATATTTAGGGACTGGGTAAGATGGAAGAGTGGGATCTTGAGGACAGTTGGGGGGGGGGGGGAGGGAAAACTAAGAAACTGACCAGAAATTAAGAGGACAATGGGAATAGGTGTTGGGTATGAGTAAGGCTGTGAGATTGAGTGCAGAAATATGGGGAGGGGAGGGAGTATGAAGGATCTGGAGGGGTTGAGAGGCAGATGAAAAGGACACAAGACTATTGTGTGGATGAGACACAAAGGAAGTGGTATACAAATCTGGATAAATAAATAAAAGGAAGGAGACAGGTCTTTGGAAGTGAGAGAGGATAGATATAGGGGAGGTGAAAGGGGAAATGGAAACCATGGTTACCTTGGTAACTGTTTTGCTCTCCCCAAAAAGTTACTATGTAACAAGCTAAACCATTGCTCTATGTAAAATGTTCTGTTATCGTTAAATCGCCCCTGATCTTTGGAAGGGTTGGTATAGAAAAATCAAATAAATAAATAAAACCTAAATAGGGGGTAAGATGTAAGAAAGGGATTGGAGGTGGAGAGTCTATGAGAAACAGGTAAGGAGTTGGAGCTGGAGCTGATAGGGGGATGAGAGACATAAAAAAATCAGATGAGACTGGGGAAGAGATGAGTACAGAGGGAGGAAATGGGGGATTAGAAAATGAGTGAATGTGGGGAATAGGAGGCTTGGGAAGGAATGAGAGAACTAGAAATGGAAAGTTGGTAAGCAGTGAAGGGTGAAAAGATGGAAACTAAAGATAAGAGGGCAGAGACAAGGAGGAATGAAATCTAGCTATAATTTAGGTAAATGGCAGATGAGAGAAAATTAAGCTAGAAACATAGAAATATGATGAAAGAAAAAGACCACATGGCCTATCTAGTCTGTCCTTCCATAACAACAACTACAACAGTCCCCTTTTTACCTTTAGAGATCCTCTGTGTTTGTCCCATGCTTTTTGAATTCAGTTACTGTCCTCATCTCTACCACCTCCACTGGGAGACTATTCCATGGATCCACTACTCTTTCCGTAAAGAAATATTTCCGCATATCACTCCTGAATCTATCTCCTTATCCCTCATCCCATGTCCCCTCGTAGCAGAACTTGCGTTCAATTGAAAGAGGCTCTCTCCCTGAACATTTATGCCACGGAGGTATTTAAACATCTCAATCATATCACCTCTATCACGCCTTTCCTCTAAGGTGTACATATTAAGATCCTTCAGTCTGTCATATGCTTTATAATGAAGACCACTAATCATTTTAGTAGCCACCCTCTGCACCGACTCCATCCTGTTCACATCCTTTTGAAGGTGCGGTCTCCAGAATTGCACACTATACTCCAAATGAGGTTGCACCAAAGACTTATACAGAGGCATTATCACCTCCTTTTTTCTGCTAGCCATTCCTCTCCGTATGCACCCAAGCATCCTTCTAGCTTTTGCCATCACCTTTTATACCTGTTTAGTTACTTTAAGATCATCAGACACAACCACGCCTAGGTCCCACTCTTCTTTAGTGGACAAAAGTACTTCACCCTCTATACTATATTGCTCCCTTGGATTGCTGCAGCCCAAATGCATGACCTTACATTTTTTAACATTAAATCCCAGCTGCCAAATTCTAGACCATTCTTCAAGCTTAGCTAGATCCCTCATGTTATCTACACCTTCCTGGGTGTCTACTCCACTGCAGATTTTGGTATCATCCGCAAAGAGGCAAACCTTACCTGACAGCCCTTCTCCTATATCACTAACAAAGATGTTAAAAAGAATCGGACCAAGGACAGATCCCTGGGGCACACCACTGGTAACATCCTTCTCCTCAGAGTGAGCTCCATTTACTTGTACACTTTGTCGCCTCCCACGCAACCAATCTCTAACCCAAGCAGTAACTTTAGGGTCCTTCCCTAGGGTGCTCAATTTGTTTATAAGTCGCCTGTGAGGAACAGTGTCAAAGGCTTTACTGAAATCTAAATATACCACATCTAGAGCTCTCCCTCGGTCCAACTCCCTGGTCACCCAGTCAAAGAAATCAGATTTGTCTGACAAGACCTGCCTCTGGTGAATCCATGCTGCCTCGGATCCTGTAATCCGCTGGACTCCAGAAACCTCACTATTTTCTCTTTCAGCAGCGTTTCCAATAATTTACTCACCACCGAAGTTAAACTAACCGACCTGTAGTTTTCAACCACATCCTTACTTCCGCTTTTGTGTAAAGGCACCACATGAGCCTCTCTCCAGTCCTTTGGCACCACTCCAGACTCCGAGGCATTGAAAAGGTCAGTCAGTGGAGTTGCTAGAACGTCCCCAAGTTCCCTCAGTATTCTCGGGTGTATCCCAGCCGGTCGCATCACTTTGTCTACTTTAAGTTGAGCTAGTTTCTCACGAACACAGTCTTCTGAAAATTGTTCAAGATTTCCCTCACTTCTGTTCCTATTTGTGGATGTTTTCTGAGGTCCTGCTCCTGGTTCTTCATCTGTGAACACAGAACAAAAATATTTGTTAAGCAATTCCGCTTTATCCTTATCAGCTTCTACATATTCCTCCCCTGCACCCTTGAGTCTGACAATAGCACTTTTGCCCTTCCTCTTCTCACTAATATATCTGAAAAATGTCTTATCCCCCCCATTTTATTGCATTGGCTATTTCCTCCTCCTTCTGAATCTTTGCCTTCTTGACTACTTTGCTAGCTCTTCTAAGGTTTTCCAAATACAGATGCCTGTCTTCCTCTCTCTGTGATCTCTTGTATTTCATGAAGGCCTCCCTCTTTTTCTTCACTTTAAAAGCTACTTCTTTCGAAAACCATAGCGGTCTCCTTTTCCTTTTACCTTTATTTACCATTTTAACAAAAAGGTTGGTTGCCCTTAAAATATCCCCTTTCAGTTTTGCCCACTGATTTCTACATCCCCCAGCTGTTCCCATGCCACTAACGACTCCCTGAGATATTGGCCCATCTTCGCAAAGTTAGTCTCCCTAAAGTCTAAGATCCTCACCTTTGAATGGATTCTAACAACCCTAGTCCTAATACTGAACCACACCATCTGGTGATCACTGGATGCAAAATGATCTCCCACTACAACATCAATAGAAGGATCAATATCAGAGAGAAATGTAGTAAAGAAAGGAAAGAAGACAGGCAGAGCGAAAAAAACAGAAAATAGAAATGAGATTCTGGAAAAGGATGTAAGTGTAGGAGACAACCCAGAAGAGGACGTGGTAAAGAGAGACCAGGGCCAATCCAGGAGGAAAAAATAAAATGTTTGGACCACAAACAAATGTCAGTCTTTAGAAAATGAAATGTGTCAGCTTTGAAAATGTGCATTTCTTATATTTCAGTACTGAGGCAATGCTATTCTGTTTCTCTTTCTTAAGTATTCACTGTTCAGATTGTTTTCTTTTCGTTTTTCCAATTCATTTTCTGTCTACATATTTTGTTTCTAGTTTGTACTTTTTTATGCTTTACAATATAATGGTCTATGGTTTCTATGTGCAGCTTAAGTGAGGGATTTTGATAACATGTTGGTTCTGTGAAGAATCTGTAGCAGTCCAGCTTGTTCTACTTTCCCTACTGGAGGTGTGCTGATGTACTAGAGTATTTGCACTACTGACTTTTCATAGATAGGATTGATGCAGTTTGAATTTTGGACTTGATGCTAGTTTGGTATGGTCAGCTTTTGGGTATACATTTGCAGGTCTTTGCATTATTACATACAATGTTTTGCAGTGAAGGGAGTTTGTTAACAATATGACACCAGAATTTAAAGAGAATCTATGTTGACTTGTAAAGTGAAACACCATAGGTCTGCTCTGGAAGACAAGGGAACTTATTGGAGACAACACTATATCAGAAAAGGATCGACAGAAACACATTATTATCTTATGAAAAAGTCACCACCCCAGTAGGTTTGAGAAGACCCTTACCCATTGTTCAGTTTTTGAGAGTTGTTCCATTATTTCTGAATACAAAAGATAGGCAATCTTGTTGAAAGAATGGTTGGTACAAAGTGGATACCTGGACATGCATTCATCATGCATATTTAAGAGCATTATATGCAAACTATGACTTATTACAGGACCAGCCTCATTCATAAACAGACTGTTAAGTGTGTGTGATGCACTATTCCAATCTGGCCCACAAAGTAGCTGCTGTAATATGCAAACATTAGCGCATTATGGCTATGCTTTCGATTTTTACAGACCCTCCATGCATAGCCTATAAAAGAGGCCCTAATATTGAAAATGTGCACACACGACCAACAGCTGCTACTTACATCCAACTACAGAGAGCTATCTTCTGTGAAATCAATGAAGCGTTTGCTGTCAGACCAATCATCTCATAGAGAATATCATTTCAGGTATAACACCAACTGTAACACTATGTGATATATAGTAGAGTCCATGCAACAACACGTAATAGAGACTTTCAAGTACATTTGTAGCAAAAAACCTGTGAAAGAGTCAGTTGGGCCATTAGGTGATAGAGAGGTAAAGGGGGCAGTAAGAGGAGACAAGGCTCTAGCGGAGAGACTGAATGAATTCTTTACTTCAGTCTTTACTGAGGAAGATGTAGGAATGTTACCCATGACTGAAGTGGTATTTAAAGGTGATACTGAGGAAGAATTGAAAGAAATATTAATACACCGGGAAGATATATTACATCTATTTGATAAACTGAAGAGTAGCAAATCACCTGGACCGGATGGGATGGTATACATCCAAGGGTGCTGAAAGAACTGAAATATGAGATTGCAGACCTGCTATTAGTAATCTGTGAACTATTATTAAAATCATCTGTAATACCTGAAGATTGGAGGATCGCCAATGCAATGGCAATTTTTAAAAAGGGTTCCAAGGGTGATCCAGGAAACTACAGACCGGCGAGCCTGACGTCAGTACCGGGAAAAATGGTAGAATTCATCATAAAGAACAAAAATTGCTCAACATGTAGATAGTCATGGCTTAATGGGAGACAGCCAACATGGCTTTAGAAAAGGAAGATGTTGTCTTGCTAATCTGTTATGTTTTTTTGAAGGTGTGAATAAACAGGTAGACAAAGGTGAGTCGGTAGATATAGTGTATCTGGACTTTCAGAAAGCCTTTAACAAGGTCTCTCACCAGAGACTTTTGGCAAAACTAAAAAGTCATGGGATAGGAGGCAGTGTACTATTGTGGATCAGGAACTGGTTAAAAGACAGAAAGCAGAGGGTAGGGCTAAATTTATTTAGGATTTAGTATACCGCCTTATTAAATCAAGGAGGTTTGGCACATCACACAATCAATAATAGTGTGTGGTCTGTAGCATGCAGTGGGAGAGCTGAGAAGAGTGGTGTGCGGTGCAGTGTGTTAGATTTGATCGGTGAACTATTTACATAGTGAGCAATATACATATATACAATAATGGGACCGTTTGAAAGGTACGCTAGGATCATGACCCTGTATTGTCTTGTAAGTAGTCAATCGGAGCCATTTATGTGAGGTCCTTAAAATGTTCTGTAAATAGAGCAGTCTTAAGAAGTTTTCTGAAGTCCTTGAGGTTCTTGGCCAATTGTCTCAATGGAGAAAGGTGAATAGTGGAGTACCGCAGGGATCTGTGCTGAGTACGCTGATTTTTAACAAATTCATAAATGACCTGAAAAGGGAATAACGAGTGAGCTTATCAAATTTCCAGATGACACAAAACTATTTAAAGTTGTTAAAACCCAAAAGGATTGAGAAAATTGCAAGAGAATCTTGATAAATTGGAAGACTGAGCATCCAAATGGCAGACGAAATGTAATACGGATAAGTTCATGCACCTAGGAAAGAACAACCCAAACTATAGTTACATGATGCAAGGTTCCACATTGGGAACCATCACCCAGGAAAAAGATTAAGGTGTCATCGTGGATAACATGTTAAAACCCTCCGTCCAGTATGCAGCGGTGGCCAAGAGAGCAAACAGAATGCTAGGTATCATAAGGAAAGGAATGGAAAGCACAGTTACTTACCTGTAACAGGTGATCTCTGGGAACAGCAGGAATAAGTCTTCACATATGGGTATCGTCGGTACCGACGGAGCCTGCGCGGGAACGCTCCCCAGCGTCCAGTAAGAAAGCTTTTGGGAGCATCCCACAGCGCCTGCGCGCTGCCTTCCCGCCTTTCCCAACCACCACTCTCCAGTTCGAGTTTTAAAGCTGAGACAAAGAGAGAGGAAAGGAAAGATAGAGAGATACAACTCCATGGGGAGGTGGGTGGGTTGTGAAGACTTATTCCTGCTGTTCCCAGAGATCACCTGTTACTGGTAAGTAACTGTGCTATCTCCAGGAACAAGCAGGAATGAGTCTTCACATATGGGGACTCCCCAGCTGGAGATGCCAGGGAGATCCCCAAGGTTGTGAGTCCCTGAGAAGGGATCTACCTTCCCCCATGGATCTCGGGCATCCAACCAGGGATGGGGGGTAGGAGTTGATTAGGTATGGAACAGGTGTTTGAGAACAGCCTGACCAAACAAGGCATCCCGGCGGGAGTCCTTGTCCAAGCAGTAATAGGCTGTGAAGGTATGAACCGAGGCCCAGGTGGCCGCTCGACAGATTTGGTCGATGGACACAGTTTAGATGAGCCATAGAGGCTGCCATGGCTCTCACATTGTGAGCTGTGACATGGCCCTCCAGAGAAAGGTTCTTACTCTGGTAGGCGAAAGAAATACACTGAGCAATCCAATTTGACAGAGTTCTCTTAGAGACTGGAAGTCCTAAATGAGAGGGATCAAAAGCAACAAAGAGTTGAGAGGACTTTCTATGTTGCTGTGTCCTTTGTAAGTAAAAAGCGAGCACTCTCTTACAATCCAGGGTATGGAGATTCCTCTCTACACTTGATGCATGAGGTCCTGGAAAAAAAGACAGGTAAATACACCTCCTGGTTCAGATGAAAAGGTGAGACCACTTTAGGCATAAAGTGTGGATTGGTCCTGAGGATTACCTTGTCATGATGGAACCTTGTATAAGGAGGATTAGCCACCAAGGCTTGCAGCTCACTGATGCGGCGAGCTGAGGTGACTGCAATGAGAAAAATAACCTTCCAGGAAAGGAATTTCAAGGAGGTAGTGGCTAAGGGTTCAAAGGGTGGCTTCATAAGCTGACCAAGAACTAGATTCAAATCCCATGCCACTGGAGGTGGTCTAATGGGAGGTTTAGTTAAAAGAAGGCCTCTCATGAATCTTGCAATAAGAGGATGAGAGGAAATAGGCTGTCCATTGAGAGGCTTGAGGGATGCTGAAATAGCACTCAAATGGACTCTTACTGAATTCGTTTTAAGGCCTGCATGGGATAAATGCAGCAAATACTCTAGTAAAGAATTCAGAGGTATTGCAAGCGGGTTAAGACCCTTCTTTGCACACCAAATGGTAAACCTTTTCCATTTGAAAGCATAGGAACGTCTAGTGGAAGGCTTTCTGGAAGCCTGAAGGATATCCTTCACCTGCTGAGAAAGATGCAAATCTTGAAGGTCTAGGCCTTCAGCAACCAGGCCCTGAGATGGAGAGACTTGGGATTTGGATGCCATAACGTTCCCTCCTCCTGGGATAGGAGGTCTGGAGCAGATCCCAAGTCCAGGGAAGGAGCTTGAGAGAGATGCAGAAGTAGAGGGTACCACACTTGGCGTGGCCAACGTGGTGCTATGAGGATCATAGACCCTCGATCTCTCTGAAGCTTGAATAGTGTTTTGGGAATTAGGGGAATGGGTGGAAGGCGTAAAGGAAGCCTTGACCCCAGTGAAAGAGGAAGGCATCCTTGGCCTGAACTCCCTGACACGGAATTCTGGAACAGAACCGGGGAAGTTTGGCATTCCACGGAGTTGCAAAGAGGTCTATGTCCGGGGTTCCCCAAATCTGAAAGATTCTGGCTATCTGGTCCATATGGAGGGACCACTCGTGTGGAAGCAGAACTCGACTGAGTTTGTCTGCCCAAGAGTTTTGAATGCCTGGAAGTTATATTGCCAGAAGATGACTGATGCTCTCTGGCGAAGGCCCACAATCTCAAAGCTTTGTTGCAAAGCGACAGAGAGCCAGTCCCGCCCTGCTTGTTCACGTAGAACATGGCTACTTGGTTGTCCGTGTGGATGAGGACTGTCTTGCAGCTCAGCAGGGTGTGGAAGACTCAGAGCTAGAAAAATTGCTCTGAGCTCCAAGAGGTTGATATGTAGAGAAGTCTCCTGTGGAGACCAGATGCCCTGGGTAGAGAGATCTTGTAGATGAGCTCCCCAACCCCTTGGAGAGGCATCTGTTGTAAGGGTTGCTTGGGGTAACAACTGTTGAAAAGGGGACCCCAACAACAGGTTTTGAGTGGACTTCCACCACTGGAGAGACCAAAAAAGGCGACTGGAGGTTGCTATTTTGTTTGATAGGCACCCTGATGCCTGGGTCCATTGGGTGGATAAAGTCCATTGAGCTGCCCTCATGTGAAAGCGAGCGTAAGGAACCACATGCACGGTGGATGCCATGTGGCTTAACAGTTGTAACATCTCTCAAGCAGTTAAATGGGACTTTAACTGAATCTGGGAAGATAACTGCACCAAGCGTAGGCAATGGGCCTGGGGAAGATAGGCTCTTGCAGTTGTGGTATCCAGCAAGGCCCCTATGAACTCTAGTGACTGAGTAGGGGTGAGATGGGATTTTGGGATGTTTATTACAAGTCCCAGATACTGAAGAACACGCCTTGTGCAGGCTAGGGAAGTCTGGGCCTCTGACTGGGATGGAGCTCGGATGAGCCAGTCATCCAGATATGGGAATACGAATATTCCTAGAGTGCGTAGAAATGCAGCTACTACTGCCATGCATTTTGTGAACACTCTTGGTGCAGAGGCCAGACCGAAAGGAAGCACTCTGTATTGGTAGTGCTTTCCTTGATAAAGGAACCGAAGGAACCTTCTGTGTGTTGGATGGATGAGGACATGGGTGTACGCATCCTTGAGATCTACAGAACAAAGCCAATCCTGACTCTGAAGGTATGGAAGGAGAGCACCGAGAGAAATCATCTTGAATTTCTCCTTGCATAGAAACTTGTTCAATTTTCTGAGATCTAAAATGGGTCTGTAGCCCCCTGTTTTCTTTGGGATAAGAAAATAGGGGGAGTAGAACCCTGAGCCCTGTTGAAGAAGGGGTACTTCTTCTATTGCTTTTTGGGCAAGAAGGGTAGCAATCTCCTGACCCAGAAGGTCGAGGAGAGATGTTGGAGAATTGAACTGTCTCACCATGGTGTGAGGAGGAAGGTTTAAGAAATGAAGCTTGTACCCCTCCCTTATGATGGAGAGGGTCCATTGCTCTGCTGTGATTTGTTCCCATCTGGGAGCAAAGTGAGCTAACCTTCCTGGAATAGTGAGAGGCTCTGGTTCTTCTAGAGCCAGAAAGTCTAAGTTCTCTAGTTGTAAGTCAAAGGCCCTGAGGAGGCTGAGGCTGTTGGGACGTAGCAGTCCTTGCAGCCTTAGGCTTGGCCTGTTTAGGTTGTTGCTGACGCTTTGCAGCAAAACGACCTGCAGAAGATGTCTGCTGACCATAAACAGGATAATATCTCCCTTTTTTGGGATAAAAAGCCTTTTTGAACAACCTTTTTTTAACAGGAGCAGAAGTCGACTTTGAAAGTCTATCTAAAGCAGAATTTTCAGCATCCATCTGAGTGGCCTTTGCTTGCCAATCCTTTCCAAAAAGTTTTCACCTGTACAAGGAAGATTTCCTAATCCATCTTGGACCCAGTGTTCCAGATCAGAAGCTTGTAACCAAGCAACTCTGCGTGCAGCTATGGCAATAGCCGAGGCTCTGCTGGCACACTCAAAAGAGTCAAAGGCTGCACGGTTGGAAAATTTGGAAACATCCTGGGCATGTTTAAGCCAGGTGAGAAACTCCTCCCTTTTATCTTCTGAAATAAAAGGGGCTAAAGTCTGCAGATGATCTGTAACTTCTTTTAGAAACATCCCCATATAGAGACTATAGGAGTTGATTCTGGCAGTAAGCATGTTGGCCTGGAAAATTTTCCGGCCAAAAGCATCTAAGGTTCTGCATTCTCTTCCTGGAGGATTAGATGGGTGCCTTTTTGCACTCTAACTTCTTCATGGCAGACTCCACCACAATAGAGTGGTGAGGAAGTTGAGTCTTATGAAAGCCAGGACAGGGAGGAACACGGTACATGGTGTCCAACCTACGAGAATGAGGGGAGGTGGTGAGAGGAGTCTCCCATATGCCCAACATGTGATCATAAAGGATCTCATGAATTGGTAAAGTAGCTGCCTCCTTAGGAGCCTTAGGATATTGTAAAATATCCAATTGTTTGGCTCTAGGCTCTGACTCAGGGGCCACAGAGATGGAGAGGCCCCTGGCCACTTCCCTAATGAAGTCTTGGAAAGACAAGTCTTCTGGAGGAGACATTCTCCTTTTTGGAGAAGAAGGCTCCTGAGAAAGGAGTACCGATGCTTCGACAGAAGCCTCTGATTCATCAGAGTCCTCGGAGGAATCGAAGTTTCGCCTGTCTGGATGCTCCTGCAGAGCCCAATACGTGTACAGAGTGGTATCGACATCGGGAGTGATCGGTACCGGTTCAGTACCGATGGGCATCCTAAGACAGGGTACCGCTGCAGTCGACACCGAAGCCGATGTCGATGCAATCGGTCCTGGTACCGGAACCAATATCGGTGCCGGTGCCGGAATCGACAACGGAGTTTGTTGCGGTACCGGAGGTGTCGCAGCCTGTATGAATGCCGTAATGGCATGCTGCATGGTCAGAATATTCTGATCCATCCACACCACCAATGTCTGGATGTCGATACCAGTGGAAACCACCGGTACCCCAGAACATGGCAACAGGTGATCGGTCGAGGCCACGCCATCGATGTCAACCTGTGACCCCATAGATGAAGCTTTGGAAGCCGGGGCTTCCCGCCGGGGTAATTTTGCCGTTGTAGAATCCTCGAGGGCAAGCCTGGAGGCATCTCGATGCTTAGAGGGAGATCTACCCTTCGAGGACCGGCTGGACTTATGTTTGGTTACCTGAGATCCATGAGGAAGAAGCAGCCCTGGAAGACGTCGAAGCCACCGAAGCTGCATCAGAGGGAAACAGGGTACTGAGCTTAGCCGCTCGGTTCTGTCAACCTCTTTTAGACATCATGGAACAGGACGCACAATCCGTGATGGAATGGTCAGGACCCAAACATTTTAGACACCAGTCAAGGGTGTCGGTGACAGAAATAGTACCGCTGCACTTCGTGCACTTTTTAAACCCGGAGGCGGGCTTTTCCATGAGGAAAAATATTTCCTAGGCCTAAGGCCGAAGAAAAAAATTGCACAGAAGTGGGAAACGGTAGGTTTTTTTTTTTTTTTTTTTTTAAGAAGAAAGAAAAGACCGGCGGTACCGGTTCGACATCGAAGGCGGCAGACGCGAGACCCAAGAACTAGAAAAAAATAAAGAAATTCTTCAGCGGTGACATGAACACGACCTGCTGGCTCCGCAGAAAAGAACTACTGGAGAGAGGCGGTTGGAAAAGGCGGGAAGGCAGCGCGCAGGTGCTGTGGGATGCTCCCAAAAGCTTTCTTACTGGACGCTGGGGAGCGTTCCCGCGCAGGCTCCGCCGGTACCGACGATACCCATATGTGAAGACTCATTCCTGCTTGTTCCTGGAGATAATAAAACAAAGGATATTATAATGCCTCTGTATCATTCTATGGTGAGACCACACCTTGAATATTGTGTGCAATTCTGGTCGCCGTATCTTAAAAAGGATATAGTGTTATTAGAAAAGGTTCAGAGAAGAGCCACCAAAATGGTAAAGGAGATGGAAGGATACTCCTATGAAGAAAGGCTAAAAAGGTTTGTTGTTTATAATCACTTGATATACCGCCCCCCATTACATCGAGGCGGTTTACAATACAACTATAAAATATATAATATGATTTAAAAGAAAAGGAAAACAACAATACTTTAAAAATATTTTTTCTTAAAAAGGATAGAAGAAAAAGAAGGTCAGGATAGAGAAGATAGACTGCAAATAGGAACAAATCATAGGCTCTTCAACCTGGAAAAGAGACAGCTGAGGGGAGATATGATAGAGGTCTATAAATTAATGAATGGAGTGAAATGAGTAAATGTTGATCGATTGTTTATGTCATCAGAATATAAGACGACTAGGGGACATGCAATGAAACTACAGGGTAACCCATTTAAGACTAATAAGAGAAAATATTTTTTCTCTCAACGTGTAATCAAACTATGGAATTTGTTACCGGAGGATGTAGTTAAAGCTATTAGTATAGCTGGGTTTAAAAAAGGTTTGGACAAGTTCCTGGAGGAAAGATCCATAAACCACTATTAAAATGGACCCAGGATATCACTGCTTGACCCAATACAAGCATTGAGGAACCTGTGTCTTTTGGGGAGACTGCTGGGTACTTGTGACCTAGATTGGCCACTGATGTTAACAGGATACTGGGCTTGATGGACCTTGGTCTGACCCAGTATGGCACATCTTATGTTCTTATACTGTATGGAGGGAAAAACAAAATGTAAAGTGAAAATTCGCCTCACAGAGCATCGGCTCACAAAGTGGAATCAGCACCTTTAATATCACATTGCATCAGTTACTCTCATGAGTTTCATGATTTGAGGAGGCGCCTTACTGATCATGTGCCCGAACTGAAGTGGGTGGGGGGGGGGGGGAAATCAGAGAGTAATACTGGATGTTCCACTTGAGAACTATAAAACCATTCGGTTTAAATGACGCAATTGAATGGAATACCTTGCTGTATGCATGCTCACTATGGATAATGTTCATTGAATCAGCTGCTGATATCACGTGATTCCAAGATGTCAGGTATGCCGGTGGTTAGGGGCTATTTAATGGCTACAGCTATTCATCAGTTTGGATGCTGGGTTTGAGCAATGAGGTGACAAGCAGGGAAAGCACAATTACTTACCTGTAACAGGTGATCTCTGGGAACAGCAGGAATAAGTCTTCATATATGGGTACGTCGGTACCGACGGAGCCTGCACGGGAACGCTTCCCAGCGTCCAAAAAGAAAGCTTTTGGGAGCATCCCACACGCATGCGTGCTGCCTTCCCGCCCATTCATTTCCCTCTCATCAGTTGGGTTTGTAGCTGAGACCGAAGGAGGGAAGTAGACAAATGAGAGAGAGAGAGAGAGAGAGAGAGAGAGAGAGAGAGAGAGAGAGAGAGAGAGAGAGAGAGAAAAACAACTCCTAGGGGAGGTGGGTGGGTTGTGAAGACTTATTCCTGCTGCTCCCAGAGATCACCTGTTACAGGTAAATAACTGTGCTATCTCCAGGAACAAGCAGGAAGGAGTCTTCACATATGGGGACTCCCAAGCTAGAGATGCCTAGAGGAGGTCCCAGCATGTTGCAAATCTAATGGATGAGCCATGCTATTTCCCAGAACCTTAGGCATCCAAGTGATGGAGGGTAGGAGTTGAACTAAAAAGGGTGTGCTGTGGAACAGCTTTACTAAACAAGGCGTCTAGAGGGGAGTCCTTGTGTAGATCATAAATGTTAGTAAATATTGGATTCCAATTTTCTAATGTGGACCTTAGTCAAAAATATTGCAAAAGTATTTGTTGAGGCTAATATGGGTCTGGTGCTAAGAGCCAGTACATTATCCTCAAAGAAAATACCTCACTGTGAAGTAGAGGAAATAAATTTTGCAATACAGGCAGAGGTCAGAAGCCTAAATGGCTAGAACTAATCCCAGAAGAAAAAACTGGGGGAGTTTAATGGGGTTGGACTTTGGATGTGAAGCTAAAGCTTCTGTAGGCCAAAGTTTGAAGCTCTTTGTCCTTGGAGCAGAATAAGGCTCTAGGAAAGAGAGGAGATAAATCTGACTGGTTTGCAGAAAAAGGATGGGTCTTTAAGACCCCTCTATCCAAATGAAAGAAACAAACATTTGTAGTAGGCGGTGTAGCCTCCAATTTCTTGAAGATCAGTAATGTCTTCCCTAAGTGATGTCACTTAGGATGATGACTTTACATGGAGAGCTTTAGATGTAATGTAACCGGAGAGATTATAGTAAAAAAAAGGTAGTTTCTAATTACCATAGAAATTGGTTGTCCATTTAAAACCCTATGGCATGATGGAACAGCATTAATATGGACAGTAACAAATCTTTCAGAGAGAGATATGTGTATTATATATAAAGAGAGACTCACTTAACAAGTAGGGGTAAGACCTGCTTGAGAATATGGATAGAGAACCCCCTTACTGGTTACACGTGGAAGAACCATGAAGGTTACATGGAAACCAGTGGAATGTTCCTAGTCAGAAGAATAGGTCTAGATTTCTTTAAAAATTCTAGACTTTGAATAACCAGAAATGGACATCTACGTGAAGGGGTGCAGAGAAATCCTTAGTCTTAAGACAACAAGTCTGGATCCTTCTATAACTTCAGTGTGGAGAAAAAGACGCAATAAAAGGGAATACCATATTTTCCCGTCTATGAGGGCAATATGAATATAAAGCGTTCTTTGTTCAGCATAAGCTCCAATGAAGTACTGGGAATTAGAAGGAATGCACTAGACAAGGACCGACTGCAGTGAAAAGAAATGCATCCCTGTTGGAAGAGTTCCACTGGAGATGTGGAACAACTCAGGGAATTAAGCAATTCTTTATGCTTTCACGTGATCTAAGCCCTGGTTCATTTTCCCTAAAAGGAAATTTTAAGGAGTGGAGTGGAGGAGTGGAGTGGAGGAGTAGCCTAGTGGTTGGGGCAAGGTACTTCAGGCCGGAAGGTCGGTGGTTCAAATCCCACTAGAGGACAGCAACCTTGGGCCGGAAGGACCTGGGTTTCCAGTCCCACTGGTGCTCCTTGTGGTCTTGGGCAAGCCACTTAACCCTCCATAGCCCATGTTCCCTGTAAATAGTTATCTCCAAGTTATAATGCCCTGTTCAATGTAATTTCAGTTTGTTCAATGTAAACCGCACTGATGCAGAATAGCGCGGTATATAAGAGAATGTAAATAAATAAATAAAATAAATAAATAAAGATGGTAAGAGCAGGAAAAAACCGGTCATGTGGGAGCACTGTTATCTTATATATTTGTTACTTTGTTCTATGTAAACAGTGGAAACACTCTATTTTAAATATTTTATGTAAACCGTCTTGATTTGTAGAAAGACGGTATATAAAATTGGTTAAATAAATAAATAAATGACTGGGCAAAGCCTTTTAACCATCTGGAAGTTACCCACCAGGAATGGCTTTGACGCTCTCTGGCAAAGGCCCATAGTTGCAGAGCTTTTTGTAGAATTGCAGAGAGCATGTTGTAGGTTGCTTAGGTGAGATCTGGCTGTTTAATTACCAGTGTGCAACCTAATCTATTCTGTGGGAGCCAAAGAATTGAAGATGGCTAAGAATAGTAGACAGGCTGGTTGCCTGCAACGATAAATTGTCCAAGTAGGTTTTGGAACCTCTCTTGGAATTATCTGTTAAGGCAGCAGAAGAGGTTAGGTCCTATAGATTGGAAAAGGACAGACAGACATAATTAGAAGTGATAAAACTCAATTATGTTCTGATAAGCTGTCTTAAAAGAAATATTTGAAAAGATTGCAGAGGGGAAAAACTCTGTATGAAAATCACTTACTGGAGTAGGTATTGAAGACAATCCTATGGCTTAAAAGGTAAGCCCTCCAGTCAAATAGTATCACTCTTAGAGTGAAAATCTCAACTAAGAGGGATAGAAAGTAATACAGAGTTGTGACGACTTACAATTTGGTAAGTCTCTGAAAAAGGTAAAGCTCCCCTGCAGTCAAAAGTATGAGATATCCTCGTACAGGACAACTGTCAAGGTGAAGGGCATAGCATACCTTGTAATTAGTTGTAACTCTTCTGTTTACTTTAAAAGGAGAGGAGAAACCTGTTACCTGTAGGGCATGATTATCCTTAATAGCTCTAAGAGCTAAAAGAATGGATTGCTCTTGGCAAGAGATTCATGCCTAAAGTGGACGATTGAGCCAGTGTATCACTGACCTCTCAGTAAGGATGAGAAGAACTGTAAATGCTTCTGTTGTTAAGAAGTAGCGGTTCTGAAGCTCAACAGGAAAAAGATTTAATGAATAAAATATCAGAAATCCTGCGACTGCTGGGTTTGCTGAGCCTGTTGAGGCTTTGGTTTTCTTAGCCTGGTATGATGTTGCCCTTCTTTGGAAACATCTGCATGATGGGTAGAATATGAATAAAACATTTTCCCTTTAGGGGGATAAAGTTTGTTAGGAGATTTTTTACTAGCTGGGATAGAGAAAAGTTTTGACAATCTTCTGAAAGCAACAATATCAGTGTTTAACTGATTAGCTTGGAATAAAGCATCCTTGTTAAAGAGATTTTCATCAGTACAAGGAGAATTTCCCAGCCTTTCTTGTACCCATTTGTCCAAGTCTGAAGCTTGGAGCCAGGCCATGCGTTGTGCTCCTATGGCTATAGCAGAAGTTCTAATAGACTCAAAACAGTCCAGGGAAGCACGATTAAGGAATTTGGAGACATTTTGAGCATGACTGACTAATATGAAAAAGTCTGCTCTTTTATGTTCTTGAAGAAAAGGGTTCAAAAGCTTTAAGTTCTTTGTGACCTCTTCAAGAGATAATCCCATATAGAAAATATATGAGATAATTCTTGCTGAAAGCATGGATGCCTGGAAGCATCGACGTCCAAAGGCATCTAAAGTCCTAGACTCACGACCTGGCAGATAAGAAGAGTGCTTCTTTGCACTCTTAATATGCCTCATTGCTGATTCTACAATAGAATGATGAGGAAGTTGAGTCTTTTGAAAACCTGGAGAAGGTGGCACCTTGTACACAGTGTCAAGTGTCTTAGAATGTGGGGATACCGTTAAAGGAGTTTCCCACATTCTTAATAGTAGATCTTGTAAGATCTGATGCAAAGGAAGCATGATCACTTCCTTTGGAATCCAGGGGAATTGCAAGGTCTCTGAATCCCTTGGTAGGGATTCTTTACCATGTATAGAAATGGCAAATAACTTTGCCATATCAAGCAGAAAAGCTTGAAAAGAAATCTCCCCTGAGGAGGAACCTCTAAAATGAGGGGTAAAGGCTAGACTTGTTGAAAATTCAGCCTTGGTACCAATGGATTCATCCCAGTCATCGGGATCGTAAGACTTGAAAGGACGAAGCATCGGATTTTCCTTAAGGCGATGTCTTCGGTACCGCCCGAGTTCAGTACCAAGACGAGTCAGTACCGAATCCTCCATGCTAGAGATCGATTCCAGGCTCGGCATCGAAGGAAGTGAGTCTGTCGAAGCAAGCATGGACAGTACCAACACCGATGTCGATACCGGTACCGAAGCTGATACAGATACTCAAGGAACGGTCTGCAGCAACTCTAGCGATACCAAAGTAGCCGAGAGCGCTAGACTACGTTCATCGGTGAGGAGTGTTTCATCCATCACCATAGCCGATGCCGGGGTGTCAGTACCTCTCGAAGCGGCCACAACCACCGAGCATGGCCCAGGTATATTCATCGAGGTAAGAACCCCAGGAACAACCTGAAGCCCCGTTAATGCTTTGGAGCCCAAAGACTCCCGCCGGGGCTTTATTGCCAAAATGTCCGAGGGCAAGGCCAGAGGCATATCGATGCTGAGAAGGAGATGTACCACTCGAGGACTGGCTAGTCTTTACAGACTTTTGTTTGGTTACCTGATCCTGTGAAAAAGAAGATATTCTAGATGGTGACATCGAGTGCGATGTGAACCGGGTATCGAGTTGTTCTCGATCCTGAAGACTTCTTCTGTTTGAGTTCCAGCAGGAGATACTCCAATGGGCAATGGTCAGGACCTAAACATTTTAGACACCAAGTATGAGTGTCTGAAAATATATCTGTCCCGCCACACTTTGAGCATTTCTTAAGGATAGTGGCTGGCTTTTCCATAATGGAAGGATAGAGGACTACTGGCCTAGAAACCGTCAGGCACTAAACAGGAAAAATTTCTAAAGAAAATAAGAAATTCTTTAGTAAAAAGAAAGAAAAGCACCGGCGGTACCGGTGGCGTCAAGGGAAGACAGACGCGACCATAAAAAACTAAGAATAAAAAGAAGAATTTTCTGCGGTGACAGGAATACGTCCTGCCAGCTCCGCGGAAAAGGGAAAACTGATGAGAGGGAAGTGAAAGGGCGGGAAGGCAGCACGCATGCGTGTGGGATGCTCCCAAAAGCTTTCTTTTTGGATGCAGGGGAGCGTTCCCGCGCAGGCTCAGTCGGTACTGACGTACCCATATGTGAAGACTCATTACTGCTTGTTCCTGGAGATATCACTATACCCCTGAAGCAGAACAAAATCTGCACGCAGGTTGGGCGACAGCAGGCAGCCTGGCACAGTACCAGCAAAACATTGGAGGCATTTAGAACATTTAAAATGGTCAGTTAAGTATGCTTTTAAAGGCATTCTTAAAATTGCCAGTCAAGTATGTATAAAAGTAGTGTTTGGATATGCTATGTATGCATGAGCAATTTTTATGGATGAGAAATTCTCTATGGCACATGGAGCAACAGAGTGGTTGCAGTGACTATTTTTAAAGAGATGAAGGAAACGTTTACTGTGCCTATACGAACTATAGTAAACACATTTTTAATATAATTAAGCATGTGAAAATATCAAAAAAAGTTGGTGTGATAAAACAAAAAAGTGGAGTGTGAATTAAAAGAACTGATTGATAAGAGGAATATATAGGACATCATATGCAATGCTATAGCAGTTTGTTTCTTTAAGGGCTCCATTCTGATGGTTCTTCAGACAATTTTTCAGCACTTCTCACTTGGTTTGCAGCTTGTCGTGCTGTGAGGGCTTGTATGCATCACTACTGGCAGGGTCTCCCAAGATGGACAGGTCTCAGCTGAGGTGTCAGACCAAGACAAACCACTCATCTGGGCAGCAGCAGAATGGGATAGTGTTGATGGCGGAGGATCACATTTCTGTGACAACGGCAACACCACCAAACTTAATCTGCGCGGAAGAAAGGCCCGGCAATCTACTTCTGTATCTTGCCATGAAAGCCCAATGCTATCTGGTCTCTTCCTGAATGTTCACTATGAAAAAGTTAAATTAAATACGTTCAACTTGTGATAAGGAAGCTTATCATAGCTCAGGTAGGAGCTATAGAAAAGATGATGTGACTCTGAACAAGCAACCTGTCAGTTCTGGTAGAAGCAAGAAAACAGAGTTTTCACATAAAAGACTACCAGTCCCAGAATGCACCAGGTTTCCAGCAGCCATGAGGGGGGCTGAAGTGAGAAAACGTGTGTGCAATCAAGAGAGCTATGAGGTAATCCCTAAGCACTCATCTCAAAGGGCAGGGCCTGATTCAACACAGCTGCGCTGTGTTAGGGAGGAGCACACATTAGGACAGAAGAAGAATAGAGCTTATTCTTCAGATAATAGCTACAGAGACAGCTACAGACACAGATACAGCAACAGCTCCAAGCTCAAGCACCAACATCATCTCGAGAAGCAGAAGCCAAGCCAAGCGGATAGAGAGAGAAGGAAACTCTCTGGAAGGAAGAGAAGAAAGGCCATTGGAAGGTCTGGGAGATTCCAAGGCCGTACCTATACTGGGAGGTATTCCAAGTGCCAGCAGAGTCCATTGGACTGGAGTCAGCCAGAGGAATGGAATGGCAGAGATAGGAATCACCAGTGGCTACCTGGAAGAGAGAAGACTGCACGTGGAAAGGACTTTCAGACCAAGGCCAGAAGGTATGTGAGAGGAGATCCAGTGTCCAGGGATCAAGATTGGAAGGCTGGACATCAGAATTGGATTACATACTGGCCAGGCTATACAGAGAGGAATTATGATAGCAGGAGAGGCTCAGATATGAACACTGATCCAGACCCTATCTATAATAGTGAATGGCAGCAAGGGAATAAGCATTCTCATGATAGTGCCTTATGGAAAGACTAGTCTGTGCCAATGTATGATAGTGACCCTATGCTGATTGATGAAGGGGGAGATACAGCAGATGAAACTATTCATTACATGGACTGTTCTCTATCTAAATGCTATTGCTAGCTTTCTGTAAGCAAACACCTCAGCCATCACAAAGAAACCTAACTTTGTTCTTTATTTCCACTGCAAACAGCTCTTAAAGCAGGATTTGGGTTCACACAGTAGCAGCCAGCCAGCTAAAGGGTTTCAGCTGGTCAATTGATAGTAATTAAAGCTGCACCTGATTGTGTGCGTGAGCAAGGAAGAATCACTGCAGGATCTGTGTGGAAAATAAGCAGAAGTTAACCTAACAAGCAAAGTTCATTTATTTCTTTGTGCCTTTTTATTTGGTAATTATTTGCTAAGAAAACATTAGCTAATTGCCTGACAAGTTGAAGGTTGTTTTCTGATTTGCTTTGTGACTTTATGTTATCCATTTAAACACTGCAAGCAAGTAACCTCATTTATATTGCTACCAAGCATATTTGTGCTGGGTGAATTAAACCCCATCAATAAAAGAAGTATTTTATTGGCCTTACCACTGGTATCACAACTCAATTATTGTCTTCAGCTGTGTTTGGGAGTGAAAGAACTACATTACCCACAATACCTTGCAAGAATCATATGAATATATGCATCGTCAAGATTGTGTAAGTTCTCACCCTAGGCAGCCGTCTGACAAACTGAAACAAACTGTGGAAAACTTTTTAGGTTTAATTCCCTACTTCCTATTCACACACTAGCTCTACAGTTGGCAAAAAATGAAAACCCAATGGACAGTTACAACAAAACAAATTGTGCTATAGTGCTGGAAGATGAGACCCCCAGGTCGGAAGGCACTCAACTAGCTACTGGGGAAGAGTTGAAGACTTTAAAGAGTAAAGCCAGCATTTATGATGTGGTTGGATCAAAGCCCTCGGGACGTCTGACTGCTGATGTAGCTGCACATGAAATGAGTCAGAAGCTGTAAAGATGTCTTACACATTGGAACATGAAACGTACGAAGCATAAACCAAGGGAAGTTGGAGGTGGTCAAGAATGAAATGGAACGTGTACAACTTGATCTGTTGGGTGTCAGCAAACTGAAATGGACTGGCATCGGGCACTTTGCATCAGATGATCACATGGTCTATGCTGGAAATGAAAGACAAAGAAGAAATGGTGCTGCATTTACAATAAAGAAGAAACTTGCAAGAACTGTAATGAAATACAATGCAGTCAGTGAACGCTTAATCTCTATTCGTCTACAAGGAATACCCATCAACACAACTATAATTCAAGTATATGCCCCAACAACAGCTGCAGAAGAGAATGAAATTGAAGAGTTCTATGAACATGTACAAACTGAAATTGACAGAACATGCAAACAGGATATCCTGATAGTCATGGGTGACTGGAACGCAAATGTTGGCAACAAAGAAGGCGGCAAGGTAGTTGGAAAATATGGACTTGGCAACAGAAATGAAGCTGGAGAAAGACTGAATTCTGCAAGACCAACGATCTATTCATTTCAAACACCTTCTTCCATTAACAAAAGCGGCGACTGTACACATGGACTTCACCCAATGGATTGTATAAAAATCAAATTGACTACATCTGTGGAAGTCAACAATGGAAAAGTTCTATAACATCAACAAAGACAAAACCTGGAGCTGACTGTGATACAGATCATCAACTACTAGTAAGCTAAAGTTGAAAAAGAGCAAACCACTCATGAATGCAGCAAAATATGACCTTGAGAATATACCACTGGAATTTAAAGACTGCCTGCAAAATCGATTTGCTGCTTTAGATACAAATGACAGAGCCCCAGAAAAGTTATGGAATGACATCAAGAAGGTTGTGTTGGAAGAAAGCGAGAAGTCTCTACAAAAGGTGAAAAAGCAAAAACGGCCAAAATGGATGACAGAAGAAACTCTGAAAATTGCCCAGAAACGCAGAGAAGCTAAAGCCAGAGGAGAAAAAAAAGACAACAACAGAACTCAGAGGATTTCCATCGTGCAGCAAGACATGACAAGGAAAAGTACTACAATGACGCATGCAAGGAAATAGAAGCAGAAACTATTAGAGGAAGAACAAGATCGGCTTTCCTAAAGCTACCAGAGTTAAAGAAAAAGTTCCAGCCTCGAATTGGAATGTTACAAGATGCTCAAGGTTCTATGTTGAATGATGCTGAGAAGATCAAGAAAATGTGGAAGGAATATACAGAGTTTTTATATGATAAAGATCAAGTGGACCAACAGCCGTTTCAACCTGAACCTTATAATCGGGAACCATTGGTGATGAAAGAAGAAGTTAAAGCAGCATTGAAAGCCTTATCAAAGAACAAAGCACCAGGCATTGATAGCATTCTCATAGAAGTATTACAGCAATCTGATGCAGCTGTTACCGTACTTACAAGGCTCTGCCAAGTAATATGGAAGACAACATCATGGCCAACTGACTGGAAAAAGATCTGTGTTTATACCAATACTAAAGAAAGGTGATCCAACTGACTGTGGAAATTATCACACAATCGCTCTGATCCCACATGCCAGCAAGATTCTACTGAAGATTATTCAAAAGAGACTACAACCATACCTGGAACAAGAACTACCTGAAGTGCAAGCAGGGTTCAGGAAAGGGCGAGGAACGAGAGACATCACTGCGGATGTGAGATGGATCCTTGAAAAGACTAAAGAATACCAAAAGGATATCTATTTGTGCTTTATCGACTATAGCAAGGCTTTTGACTGTGTAAACCATGAGAAACTCTGGGCCACATTTAAGAAGAATGGGTATACCAGGACACCTGATCGTACTCTTGCACAATCTGTACATTGATCAAGAAGCAGCAGCTCGAACTCAACAAGGAAAAACAGAATGGTTTAAAATAAGCAAAGGTGCAAGACAAGGCTGCATACTTTCCCCCTACCTGTTTAATTTATATGCAGAACAAATCATCAGAGAAGCAGGATTGTATGAAGACAACAGAGGTGTGAAGATTGGTGGAAGACTCATCAACAACCTTCGCTATGCTGATACCACATTACTGGCTGAAAGTGAAGATGATCTGAAACATTTGCTTCTCACAATCAAAGAACATAGTCTCAAAATGGGCCTGCACCTTAATGTAAAGAAGACAAAGATCATGACAACTGGCATAAACAACAGGTTCATCGTTGAAGGAAAAGAAATTGAAATTGTGAACAACTTTAACCTACTTGGATCAACTATCAATAAAGAAGCAACAAGCAGTCAATAAATCAGACGATGCATTGCTCTTGGCAGAATGGCTATGAAAGACCTAGGTAAGATTCTCAAGAGCAGAGATGTCTCTCTCCATACAAAGATTTGACTTGTTCAAGCCATGGTATTTTCAATAACATATGGATGTGAAAGCTGGACAGTGAAAAAGATAGACAGGAAGAAAATTGATGCCTTTGAATTATGGTGCTGGTGGTGAATACTGTGTATACCATGGACTGCCCGAAGAACAAACCAGTCGGTACTAGAGGAGATCAAACCTAAGCTTTCTTTAGAAGCTCAGATGACAAGACTTCGACTTTCATACTTTGGACACATCATGTGAAGAGAGATCATTAGAGAAAGACATCATGCTTGGCAATATAGAAGGTCAGCGCAAAAGAGGAAGGCCAGCAATGAGATGGATCGATACAATAACAGCAGCTCCGGGTACCAGTCTCTCAACAATGAGCCGCCTGACTCAATACCAAACACAATTAAGGATAGCTATCCAGAGGGTCGCCATGAGACGACTCCGACTCGACGGCACTTAACAAGTGTGATTAGGTGCTTCTGAGGCTTTATAAGTGGCTTTCCTTTATGTAAGTCTAATAAATTTTGTAAGGGGTTATTGGGTACATTGTACAAGCAATTACTTCTTACAAAAGGGGACCTTTAGCACTGAAAAACATAGGGGCATGTTTGGCAAATTTAGTTAATGCGCATTAAGAGCAACTGCACCCATAGAAATAAAAAGGTTCTAGGCATGTAACACATGCTAAATCCTTTAGCAAACATACTACAGAGCAGTTTTAGTATAGAAGATGTAATTTTTTCACTAAGGGCTGATTAATTTATGATGCCCAGGATGTTAGCAAATTTGGTTGCCAACGTACACAAACCAATTTGGTAATCAGCAAGTCATTTTATATGCCTCAAAGGCCTTCAGTTTTAACACTACAAAAAGTATTATTGTTTCTTATAAATGGGTAATAGCATTCATTTTTTTTTTTATAATTTATAGGAACACATTTTTTTTAATACATAAACATTTTTTGATATTTTGCTGAACACATTTTATATATGCGGCTATTAAACACGTATACATTTTGTAATTCATCTTCTGTTTCTATCCAATCTTTCCCTTATGCCTCCTCTCACCCTCTTTCCCCCCGCCTTTTTCCTCTTTTTTTTTATTCTACCTTCCCCCGCCCCCCTTCTCTGGTCTTTCCCAGCTGTTTAGAGGGTTCTTATGATATGTGGAGGAGTGGCCTTGTGGTTGGGGCAAGGTACTTTAGGCAGGAAGGTCGGGGGTTCAAATCCCACTAGAGGACAGCAACCTTGGGCCGGAAGGACTGGGGTTTCTAGTCCCACAGGTGCTCCTTGTGGTCTTGGGCAAGCCACTTAACCCTCCATAGCCCATGTTCCCTGTAAATAGTTATCTCCAAGTTATAATGCCCTGTTCAATGTAATTTCAGTTTGTTCAATGTAAACCGCACTGATGCAGAATAGCGCGGTATATAAGAGAATGTAAATAAATAAATAATAGTTGTCACTTCTCTTTTCTCCAAAGAGGAAGAGAAACCTGTTCAGTATGGGCATGATCATCATAAAGACTCTTAGAGTAAAAGAAAAGATGTCTCGTGAAGAGATATCTAGAAAAGGTTAGGATAAAATTAGTGCAGATACTTCAAGTTATAGAAGCAGACTGCCACTCTAACCACCAACCAAGAGAGGTAATGATGATCTATTTGAAACCCTGTGACTGCTGGGTTTGCTGACCCTGCTGAGGTTGTGGTTTCTTCAGACCAGGGCGATGTTTCCCCTGTTTGGGAACATCTGTATGATGGGCAGAAGATGGATAAAACTTTTTCCCCCTAGGGGAAGAAAGTTTGGTAGGACATTTCCTACCAACTGGGAAAGAGGAAGGCGTAGAACCGCCTCTGGAAACAGGAATGTCCGTGGTTAACAGAGCAACTTGAAGTAAAGACTCCTTGTTAAAGAGATTTTCTCCAGTGCAAGGAGTATTTCCCAGTCTCTCTTGTGCCCATTTGTTCAAACCTGAAACCTGGAGCCAGGCTTTACGTCGTGCCCCTATAGCTATAGCAGAGGTTCTGCTAACAGACTCAAAGGAGTCTAGGGAAGCACGAGTAAGGAACCTAGAGATATTTTGAGCATGACTAACCAGTAAGGAATAGTCTGCACTTTTGGGCTCTTGGAGAAGAGGAGTCAAAAACAGTAATTTCTTTGTGACTTCCTCAAGAGATAAACCCATATAGAAAATATATGAGAGAATTCTTGCTGAAAGCATGGATGCCTGGAAGGTTTGGCGTCCAAAGGCATCTAAAGTCTTAGACTCACGACCTGGCGGATAAGAAGAGTGCTTTTTAGTACTCTTAACCCGCCTCATTGCTGATTCTACAACAATGGAATGATGAGGAAGTTGAGTCCTTTGAAAACCTGGAGAGGGGGGCACCTGATATAGAAGATTAGATGCCCTAGAAGGTGGGAGTACCGTTAAAGGAGCTTCCCACATTCGTAGAAGGAGATCCTGTAAGGAATGATGCAAAGGAAGCATGATGTTCTCCTTTGCTCTCCCAGGAATATACAGGGATTCTGTATTCCTTTGTGTAGGATCCTGTCCAGGTATAGAAATGGCAAGTGATTTTGCCATATCCAGGAGAAAAGCTTGAAAAGAAGAATCCCCAGAGGGAAATCCTTTTGCACAGGCTAGATCTGTTGAAGAACTAGCATTGGCACCCAGGGATCTATCCAATTTTATAGGAGTATAAGATCTTAAAGGGTGGAGAATGGTATCCTTAGAGGATGGCTGCCGGTACCGTAGAAGGTCGGGACCAGCAACAGTCGGTAGCACATCGTCCATGCCAGGAATCGATTCCAGACTCTGTATCAAGGGAAGCGAGCCTGATGAAAGAAGCATGGAAGGTACCGACGATGGTAAAAAGGATACCGGTACCGACTCCGGTACCGTATCAGATACCGGCGGACCAGCCAGTGAGGGCTGTAACTGTGATAGGCTATGGCCTAGAATAGCCTGCATAGCCTGCAGGAGCAAAAAAGGCCTGTAAGTTAGGCCTGAGTTCCAACCCCCACTTGAGAATATTATAGCTGAGCAGAGCCGAAAGCCAGTAGAAGTTAGAAAACTGCTTTAAACTGCTTTGATAAAAATGCAAGAATCTTCTATTTAGCTCCTTTATGTTGATAACAGATGTGTTCCAGTATCTTGCTTTCACACATTTTCTAAGACGAGGAGGGACCTTGTAGCAGAATGTGTTATGTCTAGAAACTGAGCCATGGCTAGGGAGGCCTGAGCAAGGGGAACAGGTGTTAAGCCCGGTCAGAGATCCCCATTGGATGGGGATGGAGGGGGCACCGGGATCAATGAGGAGTTTGTATAGAACTGATGAAGAAAGGTATAAAAGATGTTGTTTTGTTGAACTCCATTGCTCAGACCATTTTGAATGTGACAGTGCCTGAGACTGTACACAAATAAATTGGCTTGAATCTTAGTAAATAGACTCCTGGTTATATTTATTGCGGACACTTCGCTACAACATATTCCTGGTGCATTGGCCGGGAAGGTGGAGTACGTGAATGGTGCGCAAGTGAATACTACCACGTACTACCGCCTCCAGGTTTGGTCCGGCTGGAACTGCGGCCGACCGACAGCGGAGAGGATCCCAGGCGCCACCGGTCCCCTTGCATTGGAGGGTTCCGCCCTGCCTCAGCGGCTTGCTGGGTCCGGCTGGCCAACACCTCGAACACTGAGGGGAGTCCAGGATTCAACCCAAGGAGGGTTTGGTTGCACGGCGCATTAGCTACCGGATCCGGTGAGTAATGATTTTTTCTGGTTTTTAGTCAGTTAGCTCTGGGAATGTCTCAAGACTAATATGGTATGGTAAAGGTAAAGGGAGTCTGATCAACTTCCAGGGCGGTCCTAGTAACCCTGCATAAGTATGCGCGGGGCGAAGCCACTGACCCTTTTAGTTTGGTAAATTTTGGTTTAGTCAGTTAGCCCGGGAATTTGGGAAATGCTAGCATGTTTTGTTGAGTGACGTGTGCTTGAGAGGTCTTGCAATACAGACCAAGCGAGAGCGGACTCCTAAGTAGCGCAGTTCCTGGCCGGGCGACCGCGCCCAGGTCGCGAAAAGGAGGAAGCGTTCGGTGTTTGTCCCCCTTATTGTTCTGTGGGCTGTGCGGACCCCTTACCCGCAGCCATCCTACCCACCCTTTGTTTGCTGTCTTGTACATCATACGTCATAATGGGAGGGGCGAAGTCCATACAAACTCCGCTGAACTGTATGATCACGAATTTTAAGAAGGGATTTAGTGGTGATTATGGGGAAAAAATGACACCGACCCGCTTAGAAATATTGTGTAGTAGGGTGTGGCCGGTGCTGGACGCCATGTGGCCACCAGAAGTTACTTTTGATGTTAAAATTGTGTCCCGAGTGCACAAGGTGGTGCGCAGATATGGTCCCGAACAGTTTTCCTATATAGACTCCTGGCTAGATATCTGTGAGAAACAACCCCCTTGGATGAAGCGTTGCCGTGAGGGGCAGTGTAGAATTATGTTAGCAACTGCAACGGGAGTCCCTGCTAAGAAAGAAAAGCCCCCTATTTATGCAGCCCTAGAGCCTCCAGAGGTCCCGGGTTATCCACCCACATTTCTGTATACTCCAGTCCCGTCAGCTCCACTAGTACCCCGAGTAGAGTCAGAAGTGGAAAGACTACCTCCAGTTGAGGTACCCCCACCCGATCACCCACCTCCACCACTTCCAACACCTGAGGACCAGATCCCTCCCCCAAGGAGAAGTCGGAGCCCTAGTCCTGAGCAGAGCTCTGCAGCGGAACCATCATCCCCTGAAGGATCTGCCAGCGGAGGGTCAGATGCCAGTCCAGGGTCGTCCACTAGTCCAAGTACCAGCAGCAGAATTACCACCGGGTCCGCAAATCTGTGTTACGCCCTTAAAAGCAGGGCAGCGGGCCCGAGAGAAGTTCGCCAAATGCCACTGCGGCAGGTCCCAGGATTACCTATTGTAAATGAAGAGGGTCAGGTTGTGGTCGGACCGACCAGTCTAGTTTATGTGCCCTTCTCTGCAACAGATTTATTAAACTGGAAAACACATTATGCCTCCTATACTGAGAAACCCCAAGAGTTGACAGAATTGATGTCTAGTATTATGCAGACCCATCAGCCTACCTGGTCCGATTGCCGCCAGCTCTTGGCTACCCTTTTTACTACTGAAGAGCGGGCATGGATAGCGCGAGCAACCACTCGATGGTTGGAAGAGAACCCTGAAGACGGGAGAGACCTAAATCCCCAACAGGCAGCAGCTGTAGATTTTCCAAACGAAGATCCAAAGTGGGACCCAATTGTGCAGATGGAGAGAAGGCCCTCGCCCAGTTCCGCCAGGCCTTACTGCAGGGCCTGAAGAAGGGAGGGCAGAGAGTTATGAATGTTGGGAAAGTAGCGGACGTTCTTCAGCGCCCAGATGAAAGTCCAGCTGCTTTCTATGAACGATTAACTGAAGCCTATAGACTTTACACCCCATATGACCCAGCAGCCCAGGAGAATTTATGTATGGTGAATGCCGCTTTTGTGAGTCAGTTAGACAAATTGAAAACTGCAAAAATTAGAAGGATTTGCAGGCATGAACTCAGCACAGTTAATGGACGTCGCACAAAAGGTATTTGTGAATCGTGATCAAGAATGCAAAAGAGAAAGTGAAAGAAAGATGAAGAAGAAGGCAGATCTGCTCGCTGCAGCACTAGTTGAGGGACGAGGAGGAGGATATCCTAACAGAAGAGCCAGAGGATGGGGAAAGGGCCGAGGGAGTGCTCGGCCCCCCTTAAGTGCAAATCAGTGCGCTTATTGTAAAGAGGAAGGACATTGGAAGAACGAGTGCCCGAACATTGGCTCCACCCCCTGGAGGGGAGGCGGGAGTGCTAGGAGGGGGGGGGGGCGATTCCAGCAACGAGGGGGGATGCAGCGCGCACAGTTTCAGCAAGAAGAGGCTGCCATAGAGGGAGTGGCAACCACCGAAGACTATTTTATGGATGAAGACTAGGCCAGACCAGGTTCCAAGTTCTTCTGTTGACGTATAAGTGCATTTACTCTGCAGTTCCTCACTACCTTTCCTCTCTTATCTCTCCCTACACCCCTCCCCCTTGGGAATTCCGTTCTTCTGGCAAATCACTTATATCTGTGCCTCTCTCTTCTACTACTAACTCCAGACTTCGTTCCTTTCACCTTGCTGCAACCTACACCTGGAACAAACTACCTGAGTCTGTACATCAGACGCCTTCTCTAATCCTTTTCAAATCCAGGCTAAAAACTCAGCTCTTCGCTGCCGCTTTCAGATCTTGGTTCACCTGATCTGGTGTTTCCCTTGTTCTGTCTGTCCTGACTTGATTGCAAGCTCTGATGAGCAGGGACTGTCTCTTACATGTCTATGCAGCATTGCGTATGTCTTGTAGCGCTGTACAAATATTCAGTAGTAGTAGTAGTAGTAGTAGTAAGGGGCATCCGGCTGTATTGACACTGAAACATCTTTGTCCCCTGTGGAATGGCATAGTCCTCTCCCATAAGTGGCAACATTGCCAGAAAGCAGCAAAGACACACCTGCGCTGGAAGCAAGGTTATACACGATTGAGGGGGAGTTGCTGATAAGGTTGCTGAAGCCCTGGACCATCTTGGGGCTGCTACAATGAGAATGGAAGGAGTCTCAAGCGTTTGTGGATCCAACTAGTAAGGTATGTGGTGGGGGCCTCTTCATGCGACCAGGTATGCCTTCTAAACTTTTTAATGCCTTCTCTGCAGTGTCTCTTCAGATACCTAAGCATTTTACATTGCTCAGTTGACTGTACAATCTCAGCAAATTGCTACTAAAGTCAAGGAGCATATTCCCTGTCTTTGGAAAATCAGGCTGCTGTTGCGACTTTAAATCTGTCTCCTCTAAGCAAAATACAAAAATTCAATCTTTGCAAGAATTTAATTTAGCATTACTCAGGGAGAATACCTTTACTAAACCTAAAGTGGAGAACTTGGAGAACAATGCCTGCTCTTGTAACTTGCAAATGAAAAATTTACCTGTCCCCATTGGCTTCTCCCCAGAAGATATTTATGAACTGTTAAGTGCCGCCAAGATGATGTACCCTCTGGATACTTTCTTAAACTAACTGAAGATTGAACACAGTTTAGGATAAGGTGACATTTTACTTACCAGATAAGGTTCTTTACTTGAGCCCTACTAGACAAGTCCAGATAAGTGGGTTGTGTTCCTCAAACAGCAGATGTGGACACACAGGAATTTTCCATCAGCTTCTTTATGATATGCCATATCAGCCAGAACTAGTAGAGGGAGCCTTCCGTAATATTCCTATCAAAGCATATGGTGAGGAACCTCAGAACTCACACAACCACAGTGAATGTAGCCATGTTCAACAGAACAATAACCATAACTATGTGCAGGATCAGCTTCCACAGAAGGCTTATCAGGAGGGTATGAGCCCACAGGCCATCCACAGAGAACAGCAGCAGGCAGTAATGGGCTGCGAAGGTACGCACTGAAGACCAGGTGGCGTCCCAGCAGATGTCCACCATCGGGACAGAGCGCAAGTTTGCCATCGCAGCCACCATGGCCCTGACATGGGGCGCCGTGACGCGGCCCTCCAGTGGGAGCCCTGCCTGCTCATAAGCGAGGGTGATACAGTCCGCCACCCAGGTGGACAGCGTATGCTTAGCCACCACCTCCCCCAGCCTACTTGGGTCATAGGAAATACACAGCTGAGAAGGCTTACGGTGGCCCTGAGTGCATTGGATATAGAAGGACAAAGCCCTATTGCAGTCCAAGTTGTGAAGGACCTTCTCCGTCCGACTGGAGTGAGGTCTCGAAAAGAAGATAGGGAGCATCACTTCCTGGTTAAGATGGAAGGGCAACACTACCTTCGGCAGAAATTTGGGATGTGTGCGAAGCACCACTCTGTTCTTGTGAACCGGGTATAAGGCGCCTCTGCAACAATGGCACGGAGCTTGCTAACTCTGTGAGCGGAGGTGAGCACAACCAGGAAAATCACCTTCCAAGAGAGGTAGCAAAGGTGGCAGGTAGCCAGAGGCTCAAAGGGCAGACGAGTGAGCTGCCCCAACACCACATTGAGGTCCCATTCGGTTGCTGGAGGGCAAACCTGGGTCTTTGATAAGAAAAGGCCTCTAAGGAAACGGGTCACCAATGGTTGTACAAAGAGGGGCTTACCATCCACCGGATGGTGTTGCGCTGCAGGACACTAAGGTGCAACCAAACGGAGTTAGACTTGAGCCCAGACTGGGAAAGACTACTATGTCTATCTGACTAACTCACTTGACTCTGATCCTCGCCGTCTCTTTACTACTCTCAGCTTTCTTCTCAAAGTGCCTCCGCCCCTGATCCCTCCCTCCCTTTCTGCCCAAACCTCTCTACGCCTGAAATCTCTCCAGTACTCCAGACCCGGTTCTCTGCCTGCCTTTCCGACATTACTGCCTGGATGTCTCACCGCTGCTTGAAACTGAATATGGCCAAGACTGAACTTCTTATCTTTCCCCCTAAAACCTCCCCTCCTCTTCCTCCTTTCTCAGTCTCTGTGGATAACTGTACTCCTTCCTGTTTCCTCAGCCCGCAATCTGGGGGCTGTCTTTGACTCCTCTCTCTCTTTCTCCTCACATATCCATCTGATAGCTAAGACCTGCCATTTCTTTCTCTATAACATCAGCAAAATCCGCCCTTTCCTTTCTGAACACACTACTAAAACGCTTATCCACTCCTTAAGCACCTCCCGTTTTGACTACTGTAACCTACTCCTTGCTGGTCTCCCTTTGAATCATCTCGCTCCCCTTCAATCTGTTCAACACACTGCTGCGCGGCTAATCTTCCGCCAGCCTTGTCATGCCCATATTACTCCTCTTCTCAAGTCATTTCATTGGCTCCCTATCTGTTTCTGCATCCAGTTCAAATTTCTCCTGCTGACCTATAAATGCATTCACTCTGCAACTCCTCACTACCTTTCTTCTCTTATCTCTCCTTACAACCCCCATCGGGAACTCCGCTCTTCTAGCAAACTGCTTCTATCTGTGCCCTTCTTTATTTATTTATTTATTTATTTACATTTCTTATATACCGCACTATTTGATATCAGCGCGGTTTACATCGAACAAAAAATTCAGCACCAAAAACAAGCGTCTGAGTTACAATAAACAGGGACATAAAACTTGGATAACAGGGTAAAATCAGTAACTGGGATCATAAAACCTGGATAGCAATGCGATTACGAATAACGGAATATAACAGTAAACTATTGACATCTTAAATGATAGCGCAGATGAGATTTAAGACAGGCCAGTAGAACCTTATACCAAAGGTCTGTGGAACCTTACTAAGTGGGAAATTCTGGTTCAATAGGTGATTCGGTGTGCCTATGATTCACCGAGAGGGGGCGTGCCTCTGCACTCACCGGGAAGTATTTAAGGAATAAGTAGTGTTTGAGGGCTTTTCTAAATTGCAGTAGGCTGATGATTGCTCTAATATCTGGCGGTAGTGCATTCCAGAGTTTAGGGGCACGAAGGCTGAAAGCCCGGTTTGCTGTTGCTGAGGTGATTCTAGTAAGTTCACGGGGAACCATTAGTGTATTTAATGCAATTGATTTCCTTGATCTATTCGGGGCTATGGGTTTGATGAGTTCGGTTAATGATGTGGGGGAGAGACTATTTACCGCTTTGAATGTAAGTAGTAATGTTTTGAATATGATCCTGGCATGTATAGGAAGCCAGTGTAATTGCATCAGCAGGGGCGACACATGCTCACCCCTAGATGCCCCATAGAGAACCCTCGCAGCGCTATTCATTGCAAGCTGTAGGGGGTTCAGAGTGGATTGAGGGAGGCCTAGCAAAATGACATTAGCATAGTCAAAGTGAGGCATGATCAGAGCCTGATAGATGGTGCGAAAATCCTCAGGTTCAAGCAGGGGGCGAAGATGTCTTAGTGACCGGATTTTGTAGTATATGATTCTTACAGTATTGGCTATATGTGCTTTCATGTCAAGGTTCTGGTCGAGTGTAACACCCAGATATCTTATATTGGGTTTTGATTGTAACTCAGCATCCTTCACCTTCAGGCACTGTGGGGGGCTGAAGCTCGGGTTCTTAGACATGAAGAGTACCTCTGTCTTCTTATGTTGAATCCTTAGGTTTTGTGACAATAGCCATTGCGATATGGCATCAAAGCAGTTACTTAGTGGGGATAGGTCCAATTTGTCTGTGTTGAAAGGCATATAAAGCAGAACATCGTCCGCATATATCATGCAACTCACATTGAAGGACCTGATGATCTTGCAAATAGGTTGCATATAAATATTGAACAGTAAGGCAGAGAGGGAGGAGCCTTGCGGGACTCCCTGTCCTTGGTGAAATGGATCAGACATCACTCCACCAGACCGAACGTGTTGCCATCTTTCAGATAAGTACGATCTATACCATTCAAGGGCAGTTCCGCCAACTCCTTTCTCTTTTAGTCGTATTAGGAGGAGGTCATGGTTCACCGAGTCAAAGGCTGCGGCTATGTCCAGGAACACAAGTGCAAAACCCTGTCGGATTCTTGTCTACTGCTAACTCCAGACTTCACTCCTTTCACCTTGCTACGCCTTATGCCTGGAACAAACTACCCGTGTCTGTACGCCAGGCACCTTCTCTAATCCTCTTCAAATCCAGACTGAAAACTCACCTCTTCGCTGCTGCTTTTGGATCTTGACTCACCTGATCTCCGTTTTTTTTCCCTTGCTTTCTCCCTGCCTACTACTACTACTCAGCATTTATATAGCGCTACCAGTCATATGCAGCGCTGTACAGCACAGATATGTAAGAGACAATCCCTGCTCATCAGAGCTTACAATCTAGTCAAGACAAAACCACATAAAACACGGGAGGTGTAGGCAGGGGTAGGAGCAAGGGAGAGAAAAGGAGATCAGGTGAGTCAAGATCCGAAAGCAGCAAGGTGAGCTTTCAACCTGAACTTGAAGAGAGTTAAAGAAGGTGCCTGGCGTACAGACACAGGCAGTTTGTTCCAGGTGTAAGGTGCAACAAGGTGAAAGGACCGAAGTCTGGCGTTAGCAGTAAGAGAGCGGGGCATAGATAGAAGCATTTTGCCAAAGGAGCGGAATTCCCGAGTGGGGTTATAAGGGGAGATGACAGATAAAAGGTACTGAGAAGCCACGGAGTGAATGCATTTATAGGTCAGCAGGAGAAGTTTGAATTGGATGCGGAAGCGGATAGGGAGACAATGAAGTGACTTGAGAAGAGGAGTAATATGGGCATGACGAGGATGGCGGAAGATTAGCCGCGCAGCAGAGTGTTGAACAGATTGAAGGGGAGCGAGATGATTCAAAGGGAGACCAGCAAGGAGTAGGTTACAGTAGTCAAGACGGGAGGTGATTAAGGAGTGGATAAGCGTTTTAGTAGTGTGTTCGGAAAGGAAGGGGCGGATTTTGCTAATGTTATAGAGAAAGAAATGGCAGGTCTTATTATTATTATTTATAAATACTTATATACTGCACTTTCCCATGGATCAGGTGCGGTTTACAATGAACAAAAGTATGTATGGGTGCAACATTTTACAAATACCCATTCATAGTACATGTGTAAACCTTTACAATAAAACTTATAACGTGATTACAGTGACTAACTTGATTTCATTAACTATGTATAATGCAACTTTTTACAATGAGGGGATTGGCACCTTAGTACATTGTAGCCCCTAGTCTGGATTATGACAGATATGTTATGTCCTATTTGCCTTTGTCCCTTGTCGTCTTAGCTACAAGATGGATGTGTGTGGAGAAAGAGAGGGAGGAGTCAAAGACAACCCCCAGATTGCGGGCCGAGGAAACAGAAAGGAGTACAGAGACTGAGAAAGGAGGAGTGGGGGGGGGGGGGGAGGAGGATTTAGGGGGAAAGATAAGAAGTTCAGTCTTGGCCATGTTCAATTTCAAGCGGAGATGAGACATCCAGGCAGCAATGTCAGAAAGGCAGGCAGAGATCCGGGTCTGGATTGCTGGGGAGAGTTCAGGTGTAGAGAAGTAGATCTGGGAGTCATCTGCATACTGATGGTACTGGAAGCCATGGGAAGAGATAAGCACACCAAGGGACTAGTTATAGAGAGAGAAAAGGAGCGGACCCTAGACAGATCCCTGGGGTACACCAACTGGGGTACACCAACTGGGAGCTTGACTAGATTGTAAGCTCTAATGAGCAGGGACTGTCTCCTACATGTCTGTGCAGCGCTGCGTACGACTTGTAGCACTATGTAAATGCTCAGTAGTAGTAGGTACTTTTAACATTAAAGGGGCAGAAGAAAGGATCAGCCCTTTGTTGAGCACACCAAATAGAGAACTTGCACCATTTGAGGGCGTAAGCCTTCCTTGTAGAGGCCTTGCGAGAGGCCAGCAGAATGTTCTCCACATCAACCGGAAGGTTGAGACGGGCCAGAGTTACCCTCTTAGGCGCCATGCTGTCAGCGAGAGGGATCAGTGGTTGGGGTGCAGGAGAGGGCCCCCCTCCTGGGAAGGAAGGCCTGGGTTGCTCCCAGGGGGATGGGGATCTCCACCGTCAACCTCAGAAGCAGCGGAAACCACAGATGCCGGGGCCACAGACGAGCAATCAGGATGAACGAGGCCCTGTTGCCGAGCGTCCTGAACAGGGTCTGGTGATCAGCGGCATCGGAGGGAAGGCGTACATGAGGCCCTCTGGCCATGAGATCAGGAATGCGTCCGCTGCCACCCTGGAGGGGTGGGCCTGCCGGGAGCAGAAGCGGGACAACTGAAAGTTGTCTGGACTGGCGAACAGCTCCATCACGGGTTCCCCCAAGAGACGAAAAAGCCGACTGGCTATCCTGGGGTCCAGCTGCCACTCATGCGGCTGGAGGAACCCTGCTGAGCCTTTCGGCTAGCAGGTTGTCCTGGCCTGGCAGGTACACTGCCCATAGGAGGATACCCTGATGGGATTGCGTACGAGCAGAGGACCAGTGCCTCCTGACAAAGGGCACGAGACCCCATGCCTCCCTGTTTGTTCACATAGAAGATCGCCATCTGGTTGTCTGTCTGGACCAGCACCGGCTGGTGATGTAGATGGTGACAGAAGACCCTCAGGGCAAGGTGTATGGCCCAGAGCTCCAGGAAGTTGATATGCTAGGTGCTCTCATCTGGCGACCAGTTGCCCTGAGTGTGAAGATCTCTGCGGTGGACTCCCCAGCAGAGCAGACGTTTGTGGTGAGGACCCTCGAGTGACTTGGGGCCTGAAACAGCATGCCCGCTTCGAGATGCCGGGGCAACTGCCACCAGTCCAGGGAGTCTGCCAACTGGCAGGTCAATGACACTCAGTTCCGGAGACGGCCCATGGCCTGAGACCACTGGTCCCCGAGACACCACTGCGCCGTCCTCATGTGGAGGCAAGCGTCTGGGGAAATGTGGACCATGGAGGTCATGTGCCTGAGGAGGCACAGGAGAAGCCGGGTGGGCACCAAGGGGCAGTGATGTACATCCTGAGCAAGGGAGCGGAGTTGATCGGCTTGTTCCGTGGGCAAGAAAGCCCTCAACTTGAGGGTGTCAAGCTTTGCTTCAATGAACTCCAGGCACTGAGTGGGCAGGAGGTGAGACTTGGGGTAGTTTGTGACAAAGCCCAAGTGTTGCAGAACCTGGATGGTGTGAGCAGTGGCCTGCTGCACCTCCGAGGCTGTGCCTCCCCTTATGAGCCAGTTTTCCAGCTAGGGAAAAAAGAAGATCTCTTGGAACCAGAAGGCGGCGGCCATGACTGCCAGGCATTTTGTGAAGACCCTTGGGGCAGAGGCTAGGCCGAAGGGAATTACCTTGTATTGAAAGTGCCTGCCCCCTACTATGAACCGCAGGTACTGCCTGTGGTTGGGGTGGATGAGGATGTGAGTATAAGCATCCTTGAGGTCTAAGGAGCAAAGCCAGTCTCCCTGCTGGAGCTTTGCAGCAAGGTTCCAAGGGAAAGCATCTTGAACTTCTCCCTCACCAGGAATTTGTTGAGATTGCGCAAGTTGAGGATGGTCCTTAGGCCCCCTGTCCTCTTTGGGACGAGGAAATATCTGGAGTAGAAACCCTCGCCCCTGAGGTGGTGGGGCACCGATTCCACCAACCTGTCCTCTAGAAGAGCTGACAACTCCTTCAAGAGAAGGTCCCAGTGTAGGGGATACCCGAGGGTCTGAGCCAGATGGAGGAGATAACCATGACTGACTACCCTCAGTGCCCAGGAATTGGTGGCAATAGCCATCCATCTCTGGGCATAGAGGGCCAGGCGTTCCCCCTATGGGCTGCTGATCTCCTTGAGTTAGAGAGGCTATGCTCAAGGAGTCAAAAGCTCCCCCCTGGCTGGGTCGGGGCCGGTGTCTGGGGTTTTGGAGCCTTCTGCTTACGCGGGCCATGTCCATGTCCCTTGGCCTGCTGACCCTCTTGGGGCACCGGGGAGGCCTGATAGGGTGGATAGTTTCGGTAAGCAGCTCCCTTCCTCGGGTAAAAGGGCTTTTTACCCGAGCCCTTCTGTCAGGGAAGAGCAGTGGTCTTCTTAGAGAGCCTGGTCCTCATCAAGAGCTCAGTCTCCAGCTCGGCAGCCTTGTCGGTCATGGGCTTGTCAAAGAGGTTCTCCCCATGGCATGGGACATCAACCAGTTTGTCCTTAACCCACTGCTCGAGATTGGATGACTGAAGCCAAGCACCGATGCCTGCCATGGCTACTCAAGCTGCCGATTCGAACCAGTCATAGGCTGCTTGAGACATAAATTTGGAGCATTCACGGACAAGCTTGGCCAGGCTCTTGAAGAGCTGCAAGGGTTCCTCGGAGAAACCAGCCTTTGGGAAATGCCTCCATGCATGTGTAGTACCCTTCCCGCCCAAACGTGCCATCTTGCTCAGTCAGATGAAATAGCTCAAAGATGCCAAAAAAAGTAAAGAAGAAACTCCAAGGTGAGGAGGAAGGGTGGTGAGGACTGATTCCTAATGTCCCCAGAGAACACCCGTTACAGGTGAGTAACTACACTTTCTTTGGACCAAGCAGGAAATCAGTCCTCACATATAGGACTCCCTAGCTACAGGTTACTGCAAGCCTGTAGAGAAAATCACGATTGCCCTCAGGGGGAGCTGTGAGCAGCAGCAATTGAGTCTGCAGATAGAGACTACATTAGGACCTGTGTAACCAGCACTCCGGTAGCCTGAACACAGAAGGGTAGGAGTTGCCTATACCCCGAAAAGATTACAGAACATGGACTGGCTGAAGGCACTGTCCCATTGGGACTCCCTCTCCAGGCAGTAATGAGCTGTGAAGGTATGGACTGAAGACCAGGTGGCGGCCTGGCAGATGTCCAATATCGGGATAGAGCGCAGGTTTGCCACAGAAGCAGCCATGGCCCTGACCAGACCATCCAGAGTGAGCCCAGCCTGCTCATAGGCAAGGGCGATGCAGTCTGCCACCCAGATAGACAGTGTTCGCTTGGTCACCGTTTCCCCCAGCCGAATGGGGTCATAAGAAACAAAAAGCTGAGAAGCCTTCTGGTGGCCCTGGATATGTTGGATGTAGAAAGACAGGGCTCTCTTACAGCCCAAGGTGTGAAGGACGGTCTCCGCCATGCTGGAGTGAGGACTTGGGAAGAAAGTGGGTAGCACTACCTCTTGGTTGAGGTGGAAGGAAGATAGCACCTTCGGAAGTAATTTGGTGTGTGGGCGTAGCACGACCCTATTCTTACAGAATCTGGTATATGGCGCCTCTGCCACAAGGACTTGGAGCTCGCTGATCTTGCGAGCGGAGATGAGCACCACCAAGAACACGACCTTCCACGAGCGTTATCTCAGGTGGCATGTGAGCTGTGCCAACAGTACGTTGAGGTGCCATTCTGTCAGAGGGAAGACGGGGGTTTGGACAGCAGAAGTCCTCAAGAAGCAGGACACTAGAGGCTGCACAGAGAGGGGCTTGTCTTCAACAGGATGGTGATGCACCATCAAGGTACTAAGGTGCACTCTAGTGGAGTTTGATTTGAGCCTGGATTGTGAGAGATGAAGAAGGTATTGCAGTACCAGCTGCACCGAGCAGAATGGGTTCACCCGTTGCTCCACGCATCAGACTGAGAACCTGCGCCATTTCAAGGCATAAGCACTCCTGGTGGAGGTCTTATGGAAGGCCAGCAAGATCTCTTTCACTTCTCCCGAGAGGTTGAAAGAGGCTAAGGTTACCCTTTCAAAAGCCATGCTGTCAGGGATAGGAACCCAGGATGGGGTGCAGGAGGGAGCCCTCCACTTAAGACAAGACACTGGAGAGCTCCCCAGAGGCATCAGAGTCTCCACTAACAAACAGTGGAGTAGCGGGAACCACGGCTGCCTGGGCCACCGTAAAGCCACCAGAATCAGCGATGCCTTGTCGCGAAGAGCCTTGAAGAGAGTTTTGGCAATCAGTGGCGTGTGTGGGAAGACATATGAGACCTTCTGACCACTGAATGAGAAAAGCATCTGCCACCACCCGGCACTGGTAGTTGTCCAGGCTGGTAAAGAGGTCCACCCATGGGGTTCCCCAGAGAAGGAAGAGCCGGGTGGCCATTCTGGGGTCCAGCTGCCACTCATGCGGCTAGAGGACCCTGCTCAGTTTGTCCACCAGAGCATTGTCCTGGCCTGGTAGGTATACTACCCGTAGGAGTATTCCCTGACGAACTGCGTAGGAGCAGCGTGTCATTGCTTTGTGGCAGAGGATGCGAGACCAGGTGCCCCCCCTGGTTCTTCATGTAGAATACTGCCATCTGACTGTCCTTTTGGACCCAACAACTTTCAGAAGACTGTTTGTGAGGTACAGAAAGCGATGGGGCTGGATGAGATAAATCCCAGAGTACTGAAGGAACTTGGGGAAGTTACATAAGAACATAAGATATGCCATACTGGGTCAGACCAAGGTCCATCAAGCCCAGTATCCTGTTTCCAACAGTGGCCAATCTAGGTCATATGTACCTAGCAGTTTCCCCAAAAGACACAGGTTCCGCAATGTTTGTACTGGGTCAAGCATTGATATCCTGGGTCCCTTCTTAATAATGGTTTATGGACCTTTCCTCCAGGAACTTGTCCAAACCTTTTTTAAACCCAGCTACACTAACAGCCTTTACTACATCCTCCGGTAACAAATTCCAGAGTTTGATTACACGTTGAGTGAAAAATATTTTCTTTTATTAGTCTTAAATAGTTTACCCTGCAGCTTCATTGCATGTCCCCTAGTCTTTCTATATTCTGATAACGTAAACAATCGATCTACGTTTACCCGTTCCACTCTGTTCATTAATTTATAGACTTCTATCATATCTCCCCTCAGCCGTCTCTTTTCCAGGTTAAAGAGCCCTAACCTTTTTAGCCTTTCTTCATAGAAGTATCTTTCCATCCCTTTTACCATTTTGGTGGCTCTTTTCTGAACCTTTTGTAATAACTCTATATCCTTTTTAAGATACGGCAACCAGAATTGCACACAATATTCAAGGTGCGGTCTCACCATGGAACGATATAGCACAGTTACTTACCTGTAACAGGTGATCTCTGGGAACAGCAGGAATAAGTCTTCACATATGGGTACGTCAGTACCGACGGAGTCCGCGCGGGAACGCTTCCCAGCGTCCAATCAGAAAGCTTTTGGAAGCATCCAAACACGCCTGCACGCTGCCTTCCCGCCTTCCCAACTGCCTCTCCTCAGTTAAGTTTTACAGCTGAGACAAAGAGAGAGAGAGAGCGAAGCAAGGAAGGGAAAGATAGAGATAGAGAAAAAGCAACTCCTAGGGGAGGTGGGTGGGTTGTGAAGACTTATTCCTGCTGTTCCCAGAGATCACCTGTTACAGGTAAGTAACTGTGCTATCTCCAGGAACAAGCAGGAATGAGTCTTCAAATATGGAGACTCCCCAGCTCATATGCCTGGAGGGAGTCCTAGCATGTTGCAAGTCTAGAACAAGCCATGCTATACCTCAGGACCTCAGGCATCCTGGGGATGGAGGGCAGGAGTTGAATATAGAGAAGGAGCTGTAGAACAGCTGGCTAGAAACAGGGCTTCAAAGGGAAGACCCTGTATCGAGGGCATTTAGTAGTAAAATATTGTGATCTGGACCTCCCTTGTTGGCATTGCACAGGAGCACTGAGCTCCATATGGATCTGATAAAAGAGCCAGTGAATATGCTCAAGGGGTACCTCACTGTAAGTAGAGGTAACAAAGTAGATGAAAAACAAGTGGAGGCCAGAACCCTTCAGGGTTAGAACAAATAGCCCCAGGGAAAAAAAAACCTGGGATAATATAAAAGTAGAGCTTCAGCAGGCACGCAGAAGGTACTATTGAATTAAGCTTAAGCTGTTTTGGTCTAAGAGAAAAAATGAGTCTGACCTAACTGGACTGGGGTTGGATCAGTCCATATAGGGAGAAAGGGTATGGAGACCCTTGTACCTGATAAGGAAGTAAGAACAGACTCAGAAGCGCTAAGCTTTAGAGTAACTGAAGCTCCACAATGTCTTTCCTAAATTAGGTCACTTAGGAAAGAGAAGGTACATGGAGAGCTTCAGGAGTACCTAAACCCAAAGGTTAAGGTAAAGAAAAGGGTTATTAATTACCACAGGAAGTGGTTATAGGTATAGCCCCCTAAATATGCCGGAACAGCATTGATACGGGTAGTGCCCATCTGTCAGGATCATATAGGAATGTAAGGATATCTGAACCTAACAGATAGATAGATAAGTAGATGGATACAGATCTATCTAAAAATATATCTCATATGGCTATATATATATATATATATATATATATATCCCGAAATATATACACATATAGAGGCATATATGTATATATCCCAAAGAGATATATATATATGGGCAGAAGACACACAGATATAGATAGTATATATCTGTATCTATCTATATAGATATATACCTATATATATATATATATATATATATATATATATATATACCCAGAAGAGTAGGTCAGCATACGGAGACCTGTCTCCAGGTATATGGATGGAGAGATGTTTTAAAGATCCCCATCACCCTTATAGGGAGAGAGGGAGATTTATCTAACAAGAAGGTTGACCCCTACTTGAGTAGATAAACAGGAAAAATCCTCTCCTCCCGGTTATGAATGTTATAGTCAGAGGAAGGTTGTCCTTGACAAAAGGGTGGCTTAAGTCTTTGTAGAATTTGAGCTGTTGAATAACCAGGATGGCCTACCTGAAGATGGCAGAGGATACATTAGTCTGCAGACCAGAAGTCCAGATATCTCCAGGGTTGTGGTATGGAGATTGGATAGAGGAGGCTACTAGAGGAAGATGCCCTAGCAATCCGCCTTTGAGGGCAAGATGGGTATTAGATGTCCTCTAGTTGCCAGAAAAAATTTTATCCGATGGGAAAAATCCCAGGAAATATGGGCCAAGCCAGGGAGTTGGCCTCTCTTTTAGGCTTTCACGTGATGAAAAGCCTGAGGCTTATGCCTTAACAGAGATTTAAGATAAGATGGAAAGGGTAGAATACCTGCCAGGCATGAATATGACTGGGGAAAACCCTTTTAAACCATCTGGGGTTATCTGCTAGGGAAGATATTGATGCTCTCTAGCAAGGGCCCATAGTGCAAAGCTACCCTGTAGAGTTGCAGAGAGCATGCTGCAGGTTGGTTAGAAGAAAAACTGGCTGTGGACAATCCCTGGTGAGGAATGTGGACAACCAGCAGGTAACCAACTATTCTGCCAAGGACAAAGGCAAAGAATAGAAGATAACCTAACCCAACTGTGAAACAGGGTAACCCAACAAGGTTAATAACCCGTTTGGGACTTAGTACTGAGGTTAGGAGGATTGCTAGTGGAGAGGAAGCCCTGGTTGTGTAGTGAACAAAACCTGTGGCGTAACCACTAGAAATTTTTGCATCTGCAGCAAGTATGAGGGCAGCATAGAGAAGTTCTTTCCCCTACTCTGTAGATTGGGAAAAAGACAACCAACAGACATGGTAGGACTTCCTATTGTCTGAGGAGCTGCCCTAAGGTAACAAGGGGGAGACAACTCCAGAAGGGGAATCCCCCGGTAGAAGACCATAGGGGCTTACCCGTATAAAAGTCACTCTTACAAAGAGTTGCAGGAGACCAAGTATGGAGGAAATCTCCGACAGGTGAGATGATACATGCCAATAGATGGAAACAACTGTCTACTGATGGTTGTTACCTCTACCTCTCCTCCAAGAGGAAGAGGAAAAAATCTGTTAAGAATGGGCATGATCATCATGAAGATTCTTAAGAAAAGATGTCTCATGAAGAGATATCTAAGTAGGTTAGGATAAATTTAGTGCAGATACTTCAAGTAAGAAGCAGACTGCTATCCCAACCCCCCAAACAAAGGGGCAATGATCTATTTAAAACTCTGCAACTGCTGAGTTTGTTGACCCTGTTGGGGTTGTGGATTGCTCAGACTAGAATCATGTTTCCCCTGTTTAGGGACATCTGAATGATGGGCAGATGATGGGTAAAACCTTCTCCCCTTAGGGGTTGAAAGTTTGGTAGGACATTTCCTACCTACTGGGAAAGAAGGCGGCGCAGAGCAGCCTCTGGAAAAAGGAAAGTCAGTGGAGAACTGAGTAACCTGAAGTAAAGACTCCTTGTTGAAGAGATTCTCTCCAGTACAAGGAGTATTTCCCAGTCTTTCCTGTGCCCATTTGTCCAAGTCAGAGGCCTGAAGCCAGGCTCTACGTCGTGCCCCTATAGCTATAGCAGAAGTTCTGCTAACAGACTCAAAGGAGTCTAGGGTAGCACGAGTAAGGAACTTAGAGATATTCTGAATATGACTAATCAGTGAGGAATAGTCTGTACATCTGGGCTCCTGAAGAAAAGGAGTCAAAAGATGTAATTGCTTTGTGATCTCTAATCCTTGCTGAAAGCATGGAGGTCTGGAAGGTTTGACGTCCAAAGGCATCTAGTGTCTTAGACTCACGACCTGGCGGACAAGAAGAGTGCTTTTTAGTACTCTTCACTCGCCTCAATGCTGATTCCACTACAATGGAATGATGAGGAAGTTGAGTCCTTTGAAACCCTGGAGAGGGAGGCACCTGATATAGGAGATCAGTTGCTCTGGAAAGTGGGGGTACCTTTAAAGGAGATTCCCACATTCGTAGAAGGAGATCCTGCAAAGAATGATGCAAAGGAAGCATTATATTTTCCTTTGCTTCATTAGGGACAGAGAGGTAATTCTGTACTCCCTTGTGCAGGATCTTGTCCAGGGACAGGAATGGCAAGTGATTTTGCCATATCCAGGAGGAAAGTCTGGAAAGAAAGATCCCTGGAGGGAATTCCCCCTGGATAGGCTAGATCTGATGAAGAACTAGCCTTAGCACCAAGGGATCTATTCCAGTATATAGGAATAGGAGATCCTGAATGGTGCAGAATGGGATCCTTAGATAGTGGTCGCTGGTACTGCAGGACAGAACCAGCAACAGTCGGTAACATTTATTTATTTTTATTTATTTATTTAACAGTATTTCTAAACCGCCTTATCATGATAATCAAGGTGGTATCACAGCAAACAATCTGGTAGTGTGAGTGTGTTATACATGCAGTGAGGGTGGAAATTTAGTTGGGTGTGTGTTGTGTTGTGAGCTAGATTGGTTTGAGCTATGTACAATGTGGGCTATATACAGTGGTGCTAAAAACATGTTATATACATATGGTGTTAGTCGGTAACGTGTGCTGCTATACAGTTTACTTAGTTTATGTGAAGTGTCCATAGTGTTCTCTGAACAGCATGGTTTTCAGCTGTTTTCTGAAGTCCTTGAGGTCTGTAGTTGCTCTCAAATCGTCCGGTAGTTTGTTCCATATTGTTGGAGCAGCCATGGAGAGTGCTCTGTCTGTTGTGTCCTTGCGTGTGTGTTTGTATTCACTTGGGGTGCTGACTCGGTTGTGTGTTTGTTTTCTTCTAGGCCGAGTGCTGGTGTCTGGTTGTATGAGGGCGTGTAGGCTGTTGGCTGAAGTTTGCTGTTTTATCTTAAATAGGTTTATGATAGTTTTGTATCTGATGCGTGCATCGATTGGAAGCCAGTGTAAGTCCTTTAAGGTGGGTGTGATGTGTTCTTGTCTTGCAGTTCCGGATATGATTCGTGCTGCAGTGTTTTGTGCCAGTTGGAGTGGTTTGATAGCTTGTTTCGGTAGTCCAAGGTATATATCGGATTGCAAAAGTCCAGTAGAGGGGTTATCAGTGCTTGACAGACGGTACGGAAGTGTTCTGGGGCGAGGAGTGGTTTCAGTCTCCTGATGATTCGCATCTTGTAGTAGGCTTTTTGTATTGTTTTGCTTATGTGTGTCTTGAGATTGAGTTTATTGTCCAGCGTAACCCCGAGGTATCTCACTTCTGACCTTATTGGTATAGTAATGTTTTGTATCTTTATATTTGGTGGGTGTATGAAGCTTTGGTTCCGAGTGATGATTAAAGCTTCAGTCTTGTTGTAGTTTATGGCGAGGTTGTTGTTTTGACACCAACTGGTCATTTGTGTAAGGCAGTCTGTTATCCTAGAGAAGTCCGGGTTGTCGATTGATATCGGGGTGTCGTCCATGCTTGGAATCGATTCCAAACTCGGCATCGAGGGAAGCGATCCTGATGCGTGAAGCATGGAAGGTACCAACTGTAAAGGTACTGTGGATGTCGGTACCGATGTCGGTACCGAAACTGATACCAGAGGAAGAAAACCAGCCGGTGGCAACTCTAACGGTATCGGTGGAACTGAGGGTTGTGGATCCGAGGTATCGGAACCGAGCCTCCGGTACCGACGGGAGTCGGTACCCAGTCCTCCAGACTGGAGATCGATTCTAGACTTGGCATCGAAGGAAGCGAGTCTATCGATGCACGTCTGGAGGGTACCAACGTCGGAACTCATATCGGTGTCGATACCGATACTGTAGAATCGATCTGAAGCGTATCCACCGGCCCCGTAGGTACCGGAGACACCAGACGACGATTCTCTGAGGAATATTTCATCCAACACCGGTGCCAATGCCGGGGTATCGGTACCGCTCGAAGCAGATGCCACCACCGGACATGGCTCAGGTATGTTCTGTGAGGGGTGAACCTCAGGAACAACCTGAAACCCCACATAGGCTTTGGAGGCCGAAGACTCCCACCGGGGTTTTGAAACCAGTGGATTCTCGAGGGCAAGGCCGGAGGCATCTCTATGCTGTGCATGAGAACTGCCACTCGAGGACTGGCTAGTCTTAACAGACTGTTTTTGGGTTACCTGATCCTGTGTAACAGAAGATATAGTCGGTGCCCTGAAGTTGGAAGGGAACCGCGTGTCGAGGGGAACTCGATGTTGAAAACTGCTTCTCACAGCACTGGTGCCCGAAGGCTCCGGAGGACAATGGTCAGGACCCAAACAGGTTAGACACCAATTGTGTCTAAAAATAAAGTTGTACCGCCACAGTTTGTGCATTTCCTGGGGAAAAAGGCTGGCGGTTCCATGAGGAAAAATGGAGAGGCCTAGAAGGCCTAAGAACCGTGAACACTAAGATAGAAATTTTATATTTCTTAAGGAAAAAATTTTAAAAGAAAATAAGAAAGAAACACCGGCGGTACCGGTGGCATCGGGGAAGGCAGCCGCGACCACAAGAAAAATAAAAAATAAATGAAGAATTTTCTGCAGTGACAGCAGAACGTCCTGCCGGCTCCGCGGAAAAACGAAAACTGAGGAGAGGCAGTTGGGAAGGCGGGAAGGCAGCGCGCAGGCATGTTGGGATGCTTCCAAAAGCTTTCTGATTGGACGCTGGGAAGCGTTCCCCCGCAGACTCCGTCGGTACCGACGTACCCATATGTGAAGACTCATTCCTGCTTGTTCCTGGAGATAGAGGCATTATATCATCTTTTGTTTTATTTTCCATTCCTTTCCTTATGATACCTAGCATTCTATTTGCTCTCTTGGCTGCCGCTGCACACTGGGCCGAGGGTTTTAACATGTTATTCACAATGACGCCTAAATCTTTTTCCTGGGTGGGCTCCATGGCCTGCCTTGTCAATGCTTCTTTAGTCAGAAGTGGTTCCTTTACACAAAACCAGAAACAAGGTTGGGAACTACAGGCCAGTTAGGCTTACCTCTGTGGTGAGTAAATTAATAGAAACACTGCTAAAATGGAGGACAGTGAGGTTTCTGGAGTCCAATAGATTGCAGGATCCGAGGCAGCATGATTTTACTAGAGGCAGATCTTGTCAATTCATTTCTTTTAGTCAGAGGAGCCTCATATTGGAGGATTTCTAGCTTCTCCGTCTGAGCATCTTCCTCCAATTCGGTCAGGAACGCTAGCGCCGTTGGCATGTCCCACACAAAGTTGAGGAATGCCATGTCTTCGGGCGGGACCGGTGCTGGGGAGGAGAGTCAGAGAATGTCGTGGTGGCGATGGGCGTCCGGTGACAACTCGCTCTCGGTCTCCCATTCAGAGTAATCTGTCGAAGACTCGAGGGAAGCGCAGCTTGTCGGCTCTGGGCTTGAGCCCTGCCTGCGGCCCTCAGAGGCCTCACAACTGGTGCAATGCGCGCTAGCCGGGAAAGACCTCTGTCGATGATAGACTCAAGGCCATGTGGTCTTCAGGATAGGCTCGGCCTCCGGGAACATCCTTGACGTCGAGAGCCTGGTGGTCTGGGCAGAGGAACTGGTAGTTGTAATCTTCTGAATATGTAATCTTCTGGAATGTAATCTTCTTTTGGCTACGCTCCGTTTGGTCCTGGGTTCATTTCACAGAGACAGTAGGGTAAGAAGCACAAATAAGACAACCAAACAGGTGTGGCTTGAAAACAGGTCTTTATGTGGAAATAGGCTTATTACATAGGTACAGAACAGAGGTAGGAGGTTGTTAGAACACTGCTTCAGTTTACTTCAATGAGTGAGTGAGTGTGAAAGACAGAGAGAGGGGTAAGAAAATGTGGGTCAGAGCCTCATAGTAAGAAGAATAGGGAGAGAAAAAGAGAACAAGGGGGAGGAGAGAGAAGTGGGTGTCAGAGCCTCATGGCAAGGTGTGTCCGATGAAAATAGGAAGAGAGAGAAAGAGGAAGTATTTCTGTCCTTTATAGTGAATTTTCTCTAGCACCTCCCTTTGAGGTCTGCTATTGTTTCCAGTCACCTCCCTTTGAGGTCTGCTATTCTTGATTTAGCAAGGAGGGGCTGCAGACCAATCTCATCAGGCCCGGAGACTGACATCACCAGGGGGTTAGAGTTAATCTCATCTTGTAAACTACCCTCATTAAGTTTGGAGACTGATATCACCAGAGTAACAAAGGTTCTTGAAATCCAAGGTCTGGGAACAGCCATAACACCTATGCTAGGCATGATGTCATGTTGATATATGCTGACAGTAGTACCGGACAACGCCCACTGCTGGTCCATGAAGGCAGACAATCTGCACTCCAGGGCCGCCATTCAGGTTTTGAGTCCAGAAGGCTCCCAGCCATCGGAGCAGGCACCAAGGAACTCAGGCCCTGCGCTGGTCCCCTCAAGTGGGGAGGTCCCTCAATGGAGGATAGGTTCTGGAGTCTGATGCCAATCTGCGGTCGATTCCTTCTGGGTGACCTTGATGGGCCGCTCCCACACCAATCCCTTGGACAAGCATCTTGGACTGCAGGACCTGGCTTGGGGCTTACCCGACCTCTCGGAACCATTCAGGGATGCTGCCTTCGAAGTTTTCTATTTCTTCTTGTGTTCCCTCGAGGGAAAGCCCCTTTCTGAGGAGCCATGGCATCGACCGGGGTCCACAAAGGTGCCATGGGATTTGGTAGCTTCAAGGGGGCCTTGACCTTAGACACAGAGGACTCCGGGAAAAACTTATCGTGCTGATGCTGGCAGATCTTGAGGGCCTTTTTTCAAAGAATGCATGCCACAGGGTCATGGTCCAGCCCTAGGCAGCGGTCGTGTGTATCGGTAAGGGACATGATTTTGGCTAACCGATCCCACTGGTAGTCATGGGGGGAAAAAAGTACCCCAGCGAGGTTGAAGACCCGCAGTGCTGCCGGTTGGAAAAAAAAGCATGAAGATGCTAAGAAGGAAAAAATGTACGGACCAGAGACTCGATGCCAGGACAGTGGGCTCAGGCAGCAGGAAGAGTACAGGTGCACAAACGGAGAGAGTATGAAACTCGGGTCGACAAAAAAAAATCATCAACATTTTCCAGGAGAAACCAGACAGATGTCTGAAGGGCTCCACGGAAAAAAGGAGACTGAGCAAGATGGCACCCTTGGGCGGTAAGAGCACCACACATGCATGGTGGCATCTCCCAAAGGCTTTCTTTGAAAGCTGGGAAGATGCTTCCACGAGGGCTCCGTCGGCACCAAAGTCACACATATGTGAGGGCTGACTTCCTGCTTGTTCCTGGAGAAAACAGAATTGCTTAACAAATATTTTTGTTCTGCTTTTACAGATGAAGGACCAGGAACAGAACTTCAGAAAGTACCCACAAACAGGAATAGAAAATTAGGGGGATTTTGAACTACTTTCAGAAAACTGTGAGGTACAGAAAGCGATGGGGCTGGATGAGATAAATCCCAGAGTATTGAAGGAACTTGGGGAAGTTACAGCGGCTCCACGGTCTGCCTTTTCAATGCTTCTTTAGTCAGGAGTGGTCCCTTTACACAAAACCAGAAACAAAGTTGGGAACTACAGGCCAGTTAGGCTTACCTCTGTGGTGAGTAAATTAATGGAAACACTGCTAAAATGGAGGACAGTGAGGTTTCTGTAGTCCAATAGATTGCAGGATCCGAGGCAGCATGATTTTACTAGAGGCAGATCTTGTCAAACAAATCTAATTCATTTCTTTTACTTGGTGACCTGAGTTGGACTGAGGCAGAGCCCTAGATGTGGTGTGCTTAGATTTCAGTAAAGCCTGTACAGGCGACTTATAAATACATTGAGCGCCCTAGGGATGGATCCTGAAGTTTCAGATTGGGTTAGAAATTGGTTGAGTGGGAGATTTAACGCTAAAAAATACAGGATCATACATTAGGGCTGCAAAAATCCAAGGGACCGGAACAGTATAGGGGTGAAGTACTTCTGTCCATGAAAGAAGAGCAGGACTCTGGCATGATTGTTTCTAATGACATTTGGGTGGCTAAACAAAAAGCCAAGTTATCAACGTCCCTGTTTAATGTACAGTACAGAGTTTAAGTTATAATGTAAACCACTTTGACTAGAATGATAAAGCAGTATTAAAAAAAACCTTTAAAAAAATAAGTAGAAAAGATGACAGCGAAAGCTAGAAGGATGCTTGGGTGCCCAGGGAGAGGAATGGCCAGTAGGAAAGAGTAGTTGCTCACCTGTAACAGGTGTTCTCCAGGAGCAGCAGGAATCAGTCCTCGCATATGGGTGATGTCGGCGCTGACAGAGCCCCCGTGCAGAGCATTTCCCCAGCTTTCAAAGAAAGCCTTTGGGAATGCAGCGTGTATGCGCAGTCCCCTTCCCGCCCAAGGGTGCCATCTTGCTCAGTCTGATGATATAGCTAAAAAGACAGCAAAAGTAACAAAATAAAGCATATGACTGCAACTCCAAGGGGAGGAGGGAGGGTTGTGAGGACTGATTCCTGCTGCTCCTGGAGAACACCTGTTACAGGTGAGTAACTACTCTTTCTCCAGGACCAAGCAGGAAGTCAGTCCTCACATATGGGACTCCCCAGCTTAAGGCTAACAGAGACCCCAGCTGAAAAAATGAGCTCCCTCTAGAGCCTCAGCATGTGAGAAAAGAAGCTTCTCTGATAACGCCCCCGAACAGTAGCCCAACACCAGGGCCGGAGGGTAAAAGTTGCCTAAACCCCAAAGAGATTATGGAGTACCGCTTGTCCGAAAGCACTCTCTCTCAAGGCAGTAATGGGCCGCAAAAGTCTGGCTTGAAGACCAAGTAGGGGCCCAGCAGATGTCTGCCAACGGAACAGAGCGGAGATGAGCCACCGACGCAGCCTTCGCCCTGACACGGTGAGCCGAAACTCGACCCTGCAAGGAGAGGCCGGCTGCCCTGTACGCTCAGGCGATACAGCCGGCTACCCATATGGACAAAGTACGCTTGGAGACAGGTAACCCCAACTTATTGGGGTCAAAAGAGACAAAGAGCTGAACAGCCCTCCGGTGCTCCCGTGTTCGGTCAAGGTAGAAGGACAACGCCCTCCTAGAGTCCAGGGTATGCAAGTCCATCTCAGCCCAGCTGGCATGCGGCCTGGGAAAGAAAGTTGGAAGAACCACCTCCTGATTGAGGTGGAAGGAGGAGACAACCTTCGTAAGGAACTTAGGGTGAGTCCGTAAGACTACTCTGTTCCTATAGAACCTAGTATACGGAGTATCCAATACTAGGGCCTGAAGTTCACTCACTCGCCTTGCTGAGGTAAGAGCCACCAGAAACAATGCTTTCCAGGAGTGAAAGCGCAAAGGGCAAGTAGCCATAGGCTCAAATGGAGGGCAAGTAAGCCGTTGCAAGACCACATGCAGATCCCATTCAGGGGCAGGTGGACGCACCGGAGGCTTAAGCAAAAGCAAGCCCCTGAGGAAGCGAGCCACCAAAGGGTGGCTGGAGAGGGAATGACCCTCTAACGGTGTGTGGTGCGCTGAAAGGAGCACTAAGATGAACTCACAGAATTGGACTTAAGGCCTAGGTTAGACAGGTGAAGCAAATATTGCAGCACAACTGGTACCAGGCATGAGAAAGGATCCTCGTTGTGCTGAGTACACCAGGCAGAGAATCTACGCCACTTGAGGGGCCAGCTGAGGAGGAGAGGTCATGCCACTGGAATCAAAACCCCACTCCCTGCTGTGCAGGAGCTGGAGCTGGTGGCTTGGGGGTTTTCTGCCTACGGGGCCCATGTCCCTGCCCCTTGGCCTGCTGACCCTGTTGGGGAGCTACAGAGGCCTGAAAATGAGGGTACTGTTTATAGGCAGATGACTTCCTCGGGTAAAAGGTCTTTTTTCCCCGAGCCCTTCTTCTTCTGAGAAGGGGCAGAGGTTTTCCTGGACAACCTTGTCCGGGTAAGAGTCTTGGTCTCGGGTTCTGCAGCCTTTTCAGCCATGGGTTTGCCAAAGAGGTTTTCACCTTGGCAGGGGACATCGACCAACTTGTCCTGCACCCATGGCTCGAGGTCCGATGACTGTACCCAGGCCTGACGGCTACCCGGGCCGAAGCCTCGAAGCCATCATAGGCTGCTCGCGAGATAAACTTAGAGCACTCACGAATACCTGATGACAGAGCATTGAACCTCTGCAAAGGTTCCTCATAGAGACCAGCAGAGAACCCGGCAATCTCCTTTGCCAGGTCTCGAAGGTACGTGCCCATGTACAGCTGGTAGGTCTGGACACGGCAAGCAAGCATAGAGTCCTGGAAGCACTTCTTACCGAGGGCATCCAGGTCCTGGGCCTCCCGGCCGGGAGGCACCAAGGAGTGCATCTTCTGACTCTTCAGACGATGCATGGCCGATTCCACAACCATGGAGTGGTGCGGTAATTGTGCCTTTTGGAACCCGGGGCTCTTGCGGACTCGATAGATGGAAATGACCCACTTGCTCAAAACCGGCATCGAGGCCGGCGCCTCCCACATGCGGAAGAGCAACCGTTCCAGCATCGGAGGAACCGGTACAGTAAAGGCCTCCTTTGGGGGAAGAGTCATACTGCAGGGCCTCGAGCTCCACGGCTCGAGGCTCCTCCTTGGGATACACGGGGAAGGCAAAAGCCTTGGCCATATACCGCACGAAGTCCGAGAACCGGGTATCCTCCGGGGGGGACCGTCTCCGAGGCTCGGACTCCAGTGAGTCCGATGGGACACGCCGAGTCCGAAAGGTGTCGGGTGACTCCTCATCCTCCGTTTCCCAGCCGGACCCCTTAGAGAAGGAATCAAGTGGCTCCGGTCTGGCAGGCACCGATGCCATCTGCCCCGACGCCGATGGTACTGGCGTCGACAACTTTGTTCCCGGGCGGGAGGCCGAGGGAGACCTTGGCCGAGGATCGACTCGAGCGCGCATGGACTCGAGGATCGGCTTGGCCTCCGGGGTCAACTTGGACGTCGATGTCCCGGTGGTCGGGGCAGATGCACCAGTGAGACCGGCGATCAGTGCCCGCTGCTGTTCCATGAAGGCAGCCAAGCTGCACTCCAAGGCTGTCAACCTGAGTCCGAGCTCATGAGACTCAGCAGCCCCCGACTCGGGCCCCGACAGTGTCGGGCCCAACGTTGGCTCCCCTGGAGGAGAGTCCACAAGGGCTACAGTACTCACGTGACCCGGGGACTCCATCTCCACACAAGGTTGTTTTGCAGGCCTCTCCGACTCTGAAGACCCAGGACGGAGCTCGGGGCTATGCGACTTGGCCCTCGAGGAGCCAAGTGCGTCCACTGACACCGCCCTCGCGGTTTTTTCTTCTTGCGATGCTCCTGCGAGGGAGACCCCCTCTCAGAGGAGTCTCGACGCTGCTTGGGGCCAGAGTCCCGAGACGTCGAGGCCTCTGACGAAGTCCGGGCCCGTCCGGACGCGGAGTCAGAGAAGATTCTTTCCTTTTAGTGCTGCCGACTCAACGCCTTCGAGGACATTTTCCCATACGGACCACAGATCATCGGGTCATGATCGGGTCCAAGGCACCGGAGGCAGCAGTCATGTGTGTCGGTGAGAGACATACGTTTCTTACACCGATCACACTTTTTAAACCCGCTGGCAGCCATCGGGGGAAAAAGGGCCCCTGCGAGGTTAAAAGACAGGGCTGCCAGTGAAAACAGAACAATGGCGCGTACGCTAGTCACTAAGGACAAAAACCAAAAAAAAGAAGTCCGGGCTCGATAAGAACATAAGATATGCCATACTGGGTCAGACCAAGGTCCATCAAGCCCAGTATCCTGTTTCCAACAGTGGCCAATCTAGGTCATATGTACCTAGCAGTATCCCCAAAAGACACAGGTTCCACAATGCTTGTATTGGGTCCCTTTTTAATAATGGTTTATGGACCTTTCCTCCAGGAACTTGTCCAAACCTTTTTTAAGCCCAGCTACACTAATAGCTCTTACTACATCCTCCGGTAACAAATTCCAGAGTTTGATTACACGTTGAGTGAAAAAATATTTTCTCTTATTTGTCTTAAATAGTTTACCCTGTAGCTTCATTACATGTCCCCTAGTCTTTCTATATTCTGATAGCGTAAACAACTGATCTACGTTTACCCGTTCCACTCCATTCATTAATTTATAGACCTCTATCATATCTCCCCTCAGCCGTCTCTTTTCCAAGTTGAAGAGCCCTAACCTTTGTAGCCTCTCTTCATAGGAGTAGCCTTCCATCCCCTTTACCATTTTGGTGGCTCTTCTCTGTACCTTTTCTAATAACACTATATCCTTTTTAAGATACGGCGACCAGAATTGCTCACAATATTCAAGGTGCGGTCGTACCATGGAACGATACAGAGGCATTATAATATCCTTTGTTTTATTTTCCATTCCTTTCCTTATGATACCTAGCATTCTATTTGCTTTCTGGGCCGCCGCTGCGCACTGGGTGGAGGGTTTTAACATGTTATCCACGATGACTCCTAAATCTTTTTCCTGGGTGGTGGTTCCCAATGTGGAACCTTGCATCGTGTAACCATAGTGTGGGTTGTTCTTTCCTAGGTGCATAACTTTGCCCTTGTCCACATTAAATTTCATCTGCCATTTGGATGCCCAGTCTTCCAATTTATCCAGATCCTCCTGCAGTTTTCCACAGTCCTCTTGGGTTTTAACAACCTTAAACAGTTTTGTGTTGTCTGGAAATTTGATAACCTCACTAGTTATTCCCTTTCCAGGTCATTTATGAATATGTCAAAAAGTAGCGGACCCAGTACAGATCCCTGGGGTACTCCACTATTCACCTTTTTCCATTGGGAAAATTGGCCATTTAGCCCTACCCTCTGCTTTCTATCTTTTAACCAGTTCCAGATCCACAAAAGTACACTGCCTCCTATCCCATGACTTTTTAGTTTCGCCAAAAGTCTCTGATGAGGGACCTTGACAAAGGCTTTCTGAAAGTCTAGATACACTATATCAACTGACTCACCTTTGTCTACCTGTTTTTTCACACCTTCAAAAAAACATATCAGATGTATCGGGCCCAGGCTGGAAAGGGAAACCGGCATCAAACCGAAGAAAACAGGTCCACGCAGAACAAAATCAACTTTTTGCTCGGGTGAAAACGAAACACATCCGTCGGGCTCCGCGGAAAAAAGAAGACTGAGCAAGATGGCACCCTTGGGCTGGAAGGGGACTGCACATGCGTGCTGCATTCCCAAAGGCTTTCTTTGAAAGCTGGGGAAATGCTCTGCACGGGGCTCTGTCGGCGCCGACGTCACCCATATGTGAGGACTGACTTCCTGCTTGGTCCTGGAGAAGGACGTGACGCTGCCTCTATATACATTTTTGGCAAGACCTCGTTTGGATTATTTTTTGCAATTCTAGAAACCACACATTCAAAAGCATATAAACAAGATGGAGTCGGTGCAGATAATAGCTACCAAAATGGTCAGTGGGCTTCACTGTAAGGCATATGGGACAGATGTAATCTCAATATATATAATTTCAGGGCTGGCCCGTTCATTAGGCAGCTGCCTAGGACAGCAGACTTTGGTGGGTGGCATGGTATGGCGCCTGCGGCAGGCCATGTGCTTCAGCATGCATAGCCCGCCACTACTGACCTCCCTCTGACAGGATGTGGGAGGGAGGTGAGAATCGGCAAGCCATGTGTGCCAAAACACATGACTTGCTGCAGACAAAGCGGCAGCACAAAGCCGCCGCTTTTAAACACAACCGGCTTGGGGAGGGCAGTATGGCTGGGGCTTCTGCCTGGGGCAGCAGAAACCCTTAGGCAAGCCCAGTATAGAGGACAAGTGAGAGAGAAGCGATATGATAGAGATGTTTAAATACCTCTGTGGTATAAATGCACGGGGGGAGGGGGGCAAGGAATATCTTTCAATTGAGAGTTCTGCAATGAAGGAGTATAGGATGAAGGTGAAAAGAGATAGATTCATGAATATGTAGAAATATTTCTTTATGGAAAGAGTGGTAGATGCTTGGAATAGTCTCTCAGTGGAGGTAGTAGAGATGAGGACAGTATCTAAATTTAAAAAAGCATGGGGCAAACACAGAAGAACTCTAAAGGAGAAACGGACTGTAGTAGTTGGTATGGAAGAGCTGACTGGACAGGCTGTCTGGTCTTTATCTGCAATCATGTTTCTATGTTGCTAAATAAGTTAACAAATGGAATATAGGCTTCTGCATATTGTACCAACGTAAAACAAGTAAAGTAAAAATGCTTGCTAGGAAACAAACCCAATGGACACTGAACTGACCATGGAAGTTAAGTATAAAGTGTTAATAAGGCAGGCCAAAAAAGAATTTGAAAAGAAGCTTGCCAAAAAAGCAAAAACTCATAACAAAAGCTTTTCCAAGTATATTAGAGCAGGAAGCCGCCAAAGGAGTGGAGGAGTAGCCTAGTGGTTGGGGCAAGGTACTTCAGGCCAGAAGGTTGGGGGTTCAAATCCCACTAGAGGACAGCAACCTTGGGCCGGAAGGACTGGGGTTTCTAGTCCCACAAGTGCTCCTTGTGGTCGTGGGCAAGCCACTTAACCCTCCATAGCCCATGTTCCCTGTAAAATAGTTATCTCCAAGTTATAATACCCTGTTCAATGTAATTTCAGTTTGTTCAATGTAAACCGCACTGATGCAGAATAGCGCGGTATATAAGAGAATGTAAATAAATAAAGGAGTTGGCTGGACCATTAAATGATGAAGGGGTAAAGGGGGCTCTCAGGAAGGATATGGTCACAGAGAAAAAAAACCCAAAAAACTATTCCTTGCTTCCATCTTTACAGAGGAGGATGTTGGGGGAAAAGTCATAAAAAGGCTTTAATGTTGGCAATTAGGAGGATATGAAGCAAATCATCATAAACCCAGAAGAGTATAATACAGTACCTTGACAAACTCAAGGGTAGAAAATCATATAACTGGATAGCATTTGGAAGAACGCAAATGAAATTGCACATGTATCAAAGTTGTTAAAACACAAGATGATTGCAGAAACTTGCAAGAGGACCTTGATAAATTGGAAGACTGAACGTCCAAATGGCAGATGAAATTGAATGTGGAGAAATGCAAAGTTATGCATGTAGGGAAGAACAATCCAAACTACAGTTACATGATGCAAGATTCTGCATTAGGAATCACCACACAGGAAAAGAATCTGGACGTCATCGTGAATAGTACCTTGAAACCCTCTGCCCAGTGTGCAGTTGCAGCCAAGAAAGCAAATAGAATGCTAGGAATCATAAATCGGTAGTTTACTCCTTCAAAAAACAGAAAGACTAGAGGGCACAAAATGAAACTACAATGTAGCACAGTTAAGACTAATAAGAGAATTTTTTTTTTCGCTCAACGCGTAATCAAACTCTGAAGTTCATTACCGGAGGATGTCGTAAAAGCTATTAGTGTAACTGGGTTTAAAAAAAGGTTTAGACAAGTTCCTGGAGGAAAAGTCAATAAATCATTATTAAAGAGGACCAGGAAAATCCACTGCTTACTCTGGGATAAGCAATGTGGAATCTGTGTACCTTTTTGGAAACCCAATAGGTACTTGTGACAGAGATTGACCACTGTTGTAAAAAGGATACCGGGCTTGATGGCATATGGCATATTTTATATTTTTATGTCTTCTAGAAATCTGCAATCCCTCACGAAAATCTGCTGTTGTACCCAAGGATTGGAGGATGGCCATATCAACACCAATTTACAAATATGGCTCCTAAGGATTCCACGAAAACAGACTGCTGAGCCCAACATCTGTGGCAGGCAAAATGCTGGAGATCATTCTGCAAAATGTGACTGAACATACAGATTAATATGGCTTTATGGGTCCGAGTCAATGTGGATTTGGCAGAAGGAGGTCTTGTCTTACCATCCATTAGATTATTTGAAGGGGTTAATTAACATATGGATAAAGGTGAGCCAACTGATAATTATCTGGATTTTCAGAAGGCATTTAATAAGGTCCCTTATGAAAGACTCCTGAGAAAATTAAAGCCATCAGATAGGAGATGATATCGTTATGGATTGATATGTTTAATGATAGAAAACAGAGCAGGGCTAAATGGTCAATTTTCTCAATAGAGCAATCTGAGTAGTGGAGTACCTCAGAGATCTGTACTGGGACTGGTGTTTAACATATTTACAAATGATCTAGAAAAGGAAACAAGGTATTCACATACATAAATGACACGATTATTGAAAACTAGCTCATGAGAAGACGTTGAGATTAGGTCTTACCTGCCAAACCCCAAGTCTCCACCAGCACCTCTCTGTTCAATGAACTATAAAATTACAAGTCCCCTCTCTCTCTTTTGTGTATATCTATACATTATATACACACATATATACACACACATATACATATATACACACACATATATACACACAAACATCTAAACAAAGTGTGTAGGCCCCACACACAGAGGAAAGAAACAGAAGGAAACACAGCAGGACTCAAAGTTATGAAAGAAAATCTGGAAGCCCCAAAAGAACTGTCTGCCCCAACCTTACCTGTTCAGTATTTTTCAAGAGCATAACTCATAGCAAAAGTATCAGGTGGGTCCTGGACTGGAAAGAAAATTAGTAGATAAGGGCTAATTTCACCTTCCTAATTGTCTCTCCAGTCCAGTCCAGGATAGAGGGACATAGCAAGGCAGCACTAATGATGGGAGGGTACCAAAATGCTGGCCTGCAACACTCACGCTCCAAAGGCTGTGACCTGTCTGGCAATGATGACACAAAAGAATGAAGAGACGACCACATCTCTGCCTTACAAATATCCTGAGGCAGAACAAGCCAAACCTCCGCCCTCATCGAGTGGAGCTGTAATCCTGTGGGCACCACGTGATCCTTCAACAAAGCAAGCAGATGCAATAACTTGCCTGATCCAACAAGAAATAGAAGCCTTAGAAGCTGCCTCACCCTTCTTTGGACTACCAAATAGGACAAAGAGTCTATCAGAATGCCTGAAAGCCTGAGTAAATTTCAAGTACCACAGAGATCTACAGACATCCAGTTTGTGCAGAAGTCTAGTCTCAGCAGAATCTTGAGGCCCAGAAAAAGCCTGTAATGAGACCACCAGATTGAGGTGAAAAACAGATACCACCTTTAGCAAAAAAGAAGGAACCGACTGGAGTACTACCTTCTCTTAGGAGAACACCATGAATGGCTCTCTACAAGACAGTCTGAAGCTCAGAAATCCAACCTGAAGCTCAGAGATCTAGCAGGCTGAACAGATGGCCACCAGGACCACCACCTTCAACGTCAGATCCTTCAAAAGAAGACACGCTAAGAGTTTTAAAGGGAAAATCCACTAAGAACGAAAGCACTAAATTAAGATCCCAGAAGGGAACAGGCTGACTTAAGGCTGTGTCAGATGTTTAACTCCCCTAAGGAAACGAACCATATCCCCATGAGAAACCACAGATTGATTCTGAACACGACCTCTGAAACAGGCCAAAGCAGAAATATGGGCCCTCAGGGAACTCAAGGCCAAACCTTTCTCCAAGCCTACTGGCAGAAACCATCAAGATGTCAGGAAATGAGGCACCAAAGGGTCACACTTGGCACTCTCTGTACCAAGCTTCAAAAAATGCACCAGACCCCAACGTAGGCCAGCAAAGTCTAATAGCTTTGGGCCTGCAATAAGGTATCAATCACTTGAGACAAATAACTTCTGTGCCTCAACTAAGCCCTCTCAAGAGCCAGGCCATAAGCAAGAACTGACCCACATCAGGCTTCTGCACCAGCCTGTGAGAGAAGATCCACTCTGCTGGCAGCAGGAATGGATCCTTCAAAAGCAGACTAATCAGATCTGCATACCATGGACACCGAGGTCAATCTGGAGCCACCAGCACCACTTGCCCTTAGTGAGATTCAACACACTGAATAAACCGGCCAATCAACAGCCATGGAGGAAATGCATAAAGATAGACACAGGGCCAGGGCTGGACCAAGGTGTTGAGCCCCTTGGACACGTGCACTCTGCATCAGCTGAAAAAGACGATGACCTTGGCACTCGCCGTAGATGCGTTCAAATCCATTGTTGGAAGTCCCCAAAGATCCACAATCTTTTGAAACACTGACTGACAGAGACCACTTCCCTGGATCCAGCATGTTGTGACTCAAGTAATTTGCTTGCACATTTGCTTTTCCAGTGACATGGGCCTCTAAGTTTGCCAACAAGTGGACCTCCACCCACTGTAGTAGCGGAATTGCTTCTGCTGCCACAAGCAAACTCAGAATATTGCCCTGTCGATTGATATAGGCCACCATCATAGCATTGTTTGACAGCACCTTCATCGTCTTGCAATGCACCAGGGGGAAAAACACTTCCAAAGCCCAAAGCACTGCCCGCATTTCCAACCAACTGATCGACCAACAATCCTCCTCCTGAGTCAATCAGGGTAAGATAGTGACCCCCCCCCCAACCGAATAGACTGAATTTCCCGGTTATTGTGAGTAGATCTCCGGTTGAGTTGTTCAAGAATATTTGTCCGAGAGCTTGGCTGTTTCTCAAGAGCTAATGCCGCCGATTGTGAAGGCGTTTTACCTGCCTCATGGGAAGAGTGCCTGGTCTAGTTGAATCAGCCGTCACATTGGACATTCTTTATGTATCAGATCTCTTAAAATCTCCTGAGTCCATGGACTTAATAGTTTCTACCTTACTGGTTACATGTGCTCTAATATTGGATAGAGACTGGTTACTCAGGTTGTTCTATGCAAAACAGTCACAGCTTTTCTATGGTCAAAAGATATTAATTTTCCCAGGTATTTCACAAGAAACGCAGAGGAACTATAAACAGTTTTCGTTGAGACCTGGCATCCTGCAGCTAGGAGACACTTTCCATTCACGCTTGCCATGCAAATATTTAATTGTATATAAGGCACAAAGATATATTTTTTCCAACCTGCTGATTTATCTATGTTTGTTAGTGCCAGACTGCCTGTTATATCTTCTCCAGTTGAATAAGGGTGGTGGGGATAAGTAACGTACATTTATTGATAGGCTCTGATCCCTCTCTAGCATTCTGTTTCCTTTGTGATTTATTCTTTGTAATGTTGCAGATGGGCTCCTCCAGCCCTTTTGCTTTTTCTTTAGGAGGTACTCACACTCTTATTATGGTGGATTATAGGCATTAATGTTGTCTAACATTTTCATGTAATTTTTCTCTTTTTTTGGATGATTCGTGGATGTTAAGCCTTTTCTGTACAAGTTGATTCTTAATACACTGTAAAATTCTTTAAATATATTTTAAAAAAAAGAAAACACGTCTTAGAAAGCACATCAGTGGAGCAGTTGAGCAACAAGAGCTGCCACACCACCACCACCACTGTGACGACTATACCCTTTAGCTGATGCCCCAAAATAAAAAAATAAAGCAGATCCGCAAAGAAATTCTAACCGGACTCCAGCATGGCTGCTTCTGCCTGGCCCACAGAATCCACAAGAGGCTCCTCAGGAATCCTCTGAGACCACCAAAGACAGGCCCTGGCCATGTAAGCATGATCACCACACACCTAAGACAAAATAATATAAACCATAGGCCATTAATATGTTACCTCACCAACGCACGATCGGTAAGAAATAAAGTACCATTAATCTGTGACATTGTCACAGATAACAAACCTGATATTTTCTGCGTCATGGAAACATGGCTCTTAGACTCAGACAACATATAGTCAACCAACTTAAGACTCCAGGATATAAACTATTCCAATGTCCCAAAGTAACAAAACGAGGCAGAGGTGTCCTCATACTCATAAAAGATGAATTAAAACCATCCCTCCTCATAGCAAAGAATGTCGACGATACGGATATCCTTATCACTGACAATAACCACCTATCCCTGTGCCTAATATACAGACTCCCAAATACGAAACTAGATAGTTTAGATACTAAAATCAAAATGGTCTGCACATCGGCAAATAAAAAGCCACACATCCTCTTAGTAGACTTCAATCTAACCTTGCTACACGACACCAATGCCACTGCATTCCTAAACTCTATGACAGATCTGGACTATCACCAAATAATCAACACTCCCACCCACAACAGAGGAAACACTCTAAACCTAGTATTCATACACAATGATATCATCAAACATTTACAATCCACTCCACAAACTCAACAGGTTCCATGGTCAGACCACCATCCAATAAAATTTCAACTTCCATCACTTCTCCTACCACACCAACACACACCAGGGAAACCCCCTTCAGAAGATTCAAGCCATTTAACAAGGTCAACTTCTTAAATAAAACCCTCCTGCATCTTAACCCCAACCTAAAGAATCTTAAAGAAACAATAGCCCATTGGAATGACGTCACAGATAATGCTGCAACAAAGACCCCACACCAAATTAGGAAACAAACACCAGACAGAATGGTATACTGTTGATCTAAAAAAGATAAATCTCTCCTTATGGCAGATTGAATGCACCTGGAGAACCACAAAGTCCACGGAACATAGAAACCTTGATATGAGTGCTCTTCAACTCTATAAAACCATCATCAATAAAAAAAAAATCTCTCAACCGGGAGCTATTTCACATTGTACAAACTCTAACTCACAACCCCACTGATGAGATAAATAACCCCCCAATCAGAGTACTACAAGGAAAAGCTAAAACCACCACCAGACACCACTCCCCCACTAGATGCCAATCCCACACAATCCCACAAGAATTTCTGTATTTACGAAAGAAACTGTTGTCAAAATTTCAAATCAGGAATCTCGTTTGGCTGCTGTAGAGAAAAGCGTTGACTCCTTTGAGACTCGCTTTTCAGCTCATCAGCCTATTACTACTTCTTTAGTTCAAGATGTTACTTTATTGTGTTCACAACACGAGGCTCTTGAGAACTCATTGCGTTCCAGGAACCTTCGTCTTTTGAATTTCCCCAAAACTCACTATTTATCACCCCTTATGCTTTTTCATAAGTATTTAAAGGAAATATTATTGATTTCTGATGTAGATGCTATTTCCTTGTCTAATATTTATTATCTCCCTTCCAGAGACACAGCTTCTTCAGCTGTGCCTCAGACAGTATGAGATGTTGGTGAGTCCCATAGTCCAGCTTCTTTAAATATCTCTGACTTTTTGGAATAGTCTCAGGACGAGATTCCTACCAGGGCCACATTACTTATTTCCCTAATCTCTGAGTTAGATAGACAGAGAATCTTCCGCGCATACTTTAAGAAAAAACTTGAGAAGTTTTGTGGCTCCACTATTCAGATTTTTCCTGACGTCTCAAGGGCTACACAGCGAAGGCGGAGGGCCTTTTTGGAAATTCGCCCTCGTGTTTTAGCCCTGGGCGCTTTGTTCTATTTGAAATTTCCTTGTCGGTGCCACATTATTTATCAAGGTACTCGTTACATTTTTCTTGAGGTTACGCAACTTGTGGAATTTCTAGAGGGAAAAGGTTAGGACCTGATGGCTATGTTGATCATTGTTTTTTCCTACTGTAGTTTTTTCTCTTTGTTGGGGTGTTACCAGGTCTGATTTAGGGATGGTAGATTTTCTTTTCTTGCTTGATATTGCACTTCTCCTGAATGTGGGCAAATACATGTGATTTCTTTGGATGTTGCAGTAATGTGGAGGTTGGGTGTTTTCCCACCCCCTTTGAAATGTTTGGTTTATAATTTGTATGTTTCTTAAAATAAATAAAATTCATTAAAAAAAAAAAAGTACTAAAAATCATATTAGCTTTCACACTGCAAATTTTGTAAATAAGTCTTTAAAGCAAGGTTACTTACCATCTATACTAAAGAGTGCTATAATTCAACCAATCTATAAAGGTAAATCACTGGACATCACTGATCCCACGTCATACCGTCAAATTTCGAGTTTACCATTTGTCTCAAAAATGATAGAAAAAGTAGTACAAAAACAGCTGCAAGATCGCATTGACTCACATGCCCCATTAGTAGGGACCAACCTAATTCACGATTTCACGGCCGTGGCATTTTCCGTGAATTTGGCCGTCTTCCATGAAAAATGTGAAATTCCCGCGAAGGGGTGAGAGAGCCGGTTCGGGAGCTGCTGACCTGTGTGTGGCAGCCCTTCTGACGTCATCTCTCAATCAATCAATGTGTGCCTTTGAGTCAGTCCTGACTCCTGGCGACCCAGAAGCTCCTGGGTTTTCTTGGCAGTGTCATCGGAAGTAGATTGCCAGGCCTTTCTTCCGAGGCAGTGGAGGGTTAAGTGACTTGCCCTGGGCCCCGATAAAAGAACTGTGCATGGTGCTTCAATTTGGGAGCGTTTAACTTACAGCCTGATTCCCGCGGAGGGGTGAGAGAGCCGGTTCGGGAGCAGCCCTTCTGACATCATCTCTAGGCCCTGATAAAAGAAATGCGCAGGGTGCTTCAATCTCTTCTACCACCAATTGAGCTGCTGACCTGTGTGTGGCAGCCCTTCCAATGTCATCTCTGGGCCCCGATAAAAAGAACTGCGCAGGGTGCTTCAATTGGGAGCATTTACTTACAGTCTGATTCAGGTAATCCACAGTATACACAGTATTCTTTGCCACCACCATAATTTGAAGGCAGGGTGCTTCAATTTGGGGGCGTTTAGTCTGAATTAAAAATTGAATTATGTCAAAGTGCATCAATGATGTCGATAATGAAGAAAGCTGAACATGTCTCTTGTGCAGAACGAGCTAAGCAGTATCCAAAGGGAACTTTACATGCTGATTCTGGAAAATTATTTTGTTTGTACTGTAACGTTACTGTTGATCACACCAGGAAAGGAAGTATTGACAGGCACTTGGAATTGTCAGTTCATGCTTCCAAAAGAAAAGCAGCAGAAGCAGCACTGGATAGAAAGGCAAAAAAGCAGGCGACGGTTACGGGAATGTTTTCACGTAGCACAGAAGCGAGGGACGCGCGCAATATGGCTGTATTTGAATTTGTTGAAGCATTTACTGAAACTAACATTCCTCTGGAAAAACTAGATCACACCTTGCGCTCCTACCTACAAAACCAAATCCCAAACCTCAGGCTGTTGCCTGCTTCACAACACCTGCAAACAGACTTCCAACAGAAAATTTTTTCCAATCACAAACAATTGAAGGAACTTTTATCAGCTGCACCATCCGTTGCGATTGTTACTGATGAAGTCAGCAATTCTCAGAACAGGTTTTGTTTGCATATTTTGTTTGTTACTGAAGTTAAAGCGTCTGCAGCTCATCCGACTGCTTATTTAGCTGACGTCATTTATCTTGAAAAGGTAAATGCAGTTACTGTTAGCCAAGCTATACTTGCCTGTGTGGCTAACATGGGAATTTCTTACAAATAACGTTAGTGCTTTCGTAAATAATAATGCGTCATACATGTCTAAAGCGTTTGAGAAAATAGCAGCAGTGCTACCGAACGCTGTTCACTGTACATGCAACGCGCACATTGTTAGCCTGGATGGCGAGACCTGGCGAAAAAACTTCAAACACGTCGATCATCGATCGTCTGGTGGCATTGTTCAAGTCCATTTTTAGTTACTGCTCCGCTAGGAAGCGCAGATGCAAGGAGTTATTGGCTGTGAAAACTGAAACAGAAGTGCCGCTGCCTCCTATCCCAGTAGTTACCAGGTGGAACAGCTGGTTTAAAACTGCTTTGCACCATGCCAAATTCATCCAGTTCTACAAAGATTTCATTGCTGAAGAATTGCAACTGAGAGATGCAACAAATGCACTGACTGAATTGTACGAGCTTCTTGATGATCCTGCTGTCGTTGCAAAAGATGTGAACTTCATCGCTGCTAATGCAGTGAAGCTTGTGGACTTGCTCACATGGTTTGAGTCTACCAATGTTCGCATACATCTAGCATACAACAAAGTGATAGATGTTCTGGCTTGGGCAGAATACGAAGTATTGCCATTGTCGCCAAGTACAAAAAGGCCTTTGAAGATACCGCTGACAAGCTTAGTCAATACTACAAACCTACAGGTCATCAACAATTCTCCCAGTCAGGGCTGAACTTCTTGAAGTCGGTCAGAGTGTTTGACTTTACGCAGGTCTTGCTTTTGCAATGTGATGAGTTGATACAGAACATACCTGGAATGGATGACCGTCATCTCTTTGCTGAATTTGCAGCTTACAAAGCAGTGGCTGTAGATGTTCCCACAGAAACATGTGTCACATCATTGTGGTTTGCAAGCACTGGCAGATTCCTGCTGTTGAGCCGGTTGGCGCTACGATACTTTTCTGTGCCCACAAACAGTGCTGATGCTGAAAGGAGTGTGAGCCAATACATGACTGTCAGTGCACCGCAGTGCCAGAGACCATTGACGAGCAATTTGACAAATCAAGTGATTATTGCAAAGAACTCAAAACTGTGAATGCCTGAGTATTTGTTGTTTGTGTCTTCTTCAATAAAGATTTTTGGATATTCCTTGTGTTGGCCGAGGTTTTTGTCCTCCGTTCTGACAGTTGACAGCAATTACTTGATATAGACACTATAACTGCTAGTTAAGGTGCGCATAAAACTTTGAAATAAAGGCCCGTGAATTTTCCGTGAAACATGTTGAATTTTCAAAGACCTCCCGTGAATTTTCCATGAAATATGTTGACTTTTCAAAGACCTCCCGTGAAATAATGCATTTTTTCCCTTGAATTTGGTTGGTCCCTACCCATTAGATATACATCAGCATGGCTTTAAACCTAATCACAATGTGGAAACACTACTTATTTCTCTCTTTAATAATCTTATAACAGGCCTCGACAAAAAGAAGTTATTTCTATTAATTTTCATCGATGTCTCAGCAACATTTGATACTGTGTCTCACCAAATAATGCTAAAACGTCTACAAAATATTGGTTTATGCAACAATACATTAAAATGGTTTGCCTCTTATCTAACCGATCGTACGCAGCTAGTAAAATATGGTGACAAAAAATCCTCTCAATTCTCAATTGAACAAGGCATACCTCAAGATACAGCCTTATGTATCCTCTTTAATATTTATATTCAACCCATATGTCAAATTATTAATCATTAAATTAATCATCATTTATACGCTGATGACATTATGGTTTATACTTCAATTAACCAAAATACCTTTGATACAACAAAAATTAATAACTGTCTGGCTGATATGAATATTGGCTTAATAACAACTTAAAAATAAATTCTGACAAACGGAAGCAATGTTCATATCGAAATGTCAGTCCTTAAAACTTGAAATTAACTTAGTGAATTAAAAGTGAAATTAACTTATTAAATAAACAAAAATTAAAGATGAAGATAGATATTTAGGTGTAACCTTAGATAAATATTTAAATTTAAAATCTCATATAAACAAAACTGCGGCAAAAGTATACCATCGCTTAAAGATTATAAGACGACTAAAACCAATATTAAATACAAATCACTTTCGCACGGTATGTCAAGCTGTCATAACACCTCTACTTGATTTTGGAAACATCTTGTATCAAGGTCTTCCTAAAGACTCTATCCATCCTCTCCAATTAGTTCAAAACACCACTGCGCGTATTATAACTGGCTCTGCAAAATTTGATCACATAACTCCTGTCCTCAAACAGTTACATTTCCTTCCGATTATTGCAAGAGCAAAATACAAAAAGCTAATTACTATTTACAAAATTTTTCACCAATCTTCAGCAGATATTCTACAATCTAATTGCCAAAGACAAGAGCCTAAGACCAAGACGAACTCAAAATATCAATAAACTTAATACACCTCTGAACTTCAATAAATCAAAACAAATGACCTCTAAAAGAGCATTTTCCTTTATGGCACCAGAGTTACGGAATTCTATTCCTGAAGACTTAAGAACTCAGGAAGACATTAAGGACTTTCGCAAATCTTTAAAGACTTATTTATTTATAGAATCATTTGGTCAAATAACTTAAATTGATCAACATGAACATTCAATTTCACTATGAGATAGTATTATAATATACTGTTTGTATTGTATTTATATTGTAATGTATTGGGGTTTTTTTGTTTTCCCATGCCCTCAACATGTAAGCCCTTGTGGTCTTGTCAACCACTTTGATTGAAGGATAAGGTGGTATATGAAACTGGTTAAATAAATAAATATCCAACTTCAGGACCACGTGGACACACACTCCCCCCTAGACTAACATCAATATGCCATGGCGCTCCTCCTCGTCCTATTTGGCAAGCTGATAATATTGAACAAGCATTCATCCTTATATTCTTATTCTTAGACATTATAGCCACATTCAACACTATCAACCACAACATAATGCTCAACAGGCTTCAACAAATGGTGATAAAAGGGGCTGTTCTACAATGGTTCCAATCGTACCTGTCAAACCGAACACAAAAAGTCAAAATTGGACAACACACATCAGATCCATACAAGCCTACCGCAAGGCTCTGCCCTATCGGCTCTTCTTTTCAATATTTACTTCCAGCCAATCTGCACCAGTCTGTCAACAATGATCTGCTTGACTGAAGACCGAACACAATTTAGGACAACTATCCAGAGGGTCACCATGAGTCGACACCGACTCGACGGTACTTAACAACAACAACAACATGCTGAATGACTGGTCTAAGATAATGCCTAGTCTGTATCGTTAAGGCTGACTATTGTGGGGGGGGGGGTGAAAAGTTCTGGCTTCTGGTTATATACATCACCTCTGTTTTGTTGAGGTTGATGCGGAGATTATGATTGTTAAGCTACTTTGTTGCTTCCCTGAAGCAGCCTGTAATTTGAGGGAGTGTGAGGTTATTGATGTTGAATGGGAAATATAGCATTATATCATCCACATATATGTGGTAATATACACACAATTTTTTAAAAATGGTACCCGTCGCTGTTATTGTATCGATCCATCTCATTGCTGGCCTTCATTCAACATGACTACACATATAAAGTCAACTACAAAGAAAATCTACTACAAATTCAGAATGATACAACAGCTAAGACCCCTACTCTCAAATCTTGACTTCAGATCAGTCATCTAGGCACTAATCACACCAAACTTCAACTTTTGCAACACCATACTACAAAGCCTACCCAAAAACACCCTAAATCAACTTCAGAAAGCCCAGCATGTGGCAGCAAGAATAACCTGGAAGACTCATGTAACAGAATATATCACACCAGTTCTATATAACCTACACTGGCTCCCAGTCCAAAGATGCATAAACTACAAAAAACTAATAACATTTAAACTCATTAGAGATATAGCACCATCCTACCTTAACATTCATCACCAAACCAGAAGACACACGTCTAAAAAGAAGCTCCACACAAAACAAACTAGCAGTACCATCTGACTTCCACAAATCTACTCGAACCATCTACAGAGCATTCACACACTTTAGACCTGTTCTATGGAAAGAATTATCCGATACAGTAAGAGCAGTCAAAGATCTCTCTGCATTCCATAAAAAGGAAGATATTGTCTTACTAATCCTGTTATGTTTTTTTGAAGGTGTGAATAAACAGGTGGACAAAGGTGATACAGTGTATCTGGACTTTCAGAAAGCCTTTGACAAGGTCCCTCATCAGAGACTTTTGGCAAAACTAAAGAGTCATGGGATAGGAGGCAGTGTACTATTGTGGATCAGGAAGTGGTTAAAAGACAGAAAGCAGAGGGTAGGGCTAAATGGCCAATTTTCCCAATGGAGAAAGGTGAATAGTTGTGTACCCCAGGGATCTGTGCTGGATCAGTTGCTTTTTGACATATTCATAAATGACCTGGAAAGTGGAATAACGAGTGAGATTATCAAATTTGCAGATGACACAAAACTGCACAAAACACAAGAGGATTGTGGAAAATTGCAAGAGGATCTAGATAAACTGGAAGACTGGGCATCAAAATGGCAGATGAAATTTAATGTGGACAAGTGCAAAGTTATGCACCTAGGGAAGAACAACCCAAACTATGGTTATACAATGCAAGGTTCCGCATTAGGAACCACCACCCAGGAAAAAGATTTAGGGGTCATTGTGGATCACATGTTAAAACCCTCGGCCCAGTGTGCAGCGGCAGCCAAGAGAGCAAATAGAATGCTAGGTATCATAAGGAAAGGAATAGAAAATAAAACAAAAGATATTATAATGCCTCTATATCTTTCCACGGTGAGACCGCACCTTGAATATTGTGTGCAATTCTGGTCGCCGTATCTTAAAAACGATATAGCGTTATTAGAAAAGGTTCAGAGAAGAGCCACCAAAATGGTAAAGGGGATGGAAGGATACTCCTATGAAGAAAGGCTAAAAAGGTTAGGGCTCTTTAACCTGGATAAGAGACGGCTGAGGGGAGATATGATAGAAGTCTATAAATTAATGAACAGAGTGGAATAGGTAAACATAGATTGATTATTTACATTATCAGAATATAGAAAGACTAGGGGACATGCAATGAAGCTACAGGGTAAACTATTTAAGACTAATAAAAGAAAATATTTTTTCACTCAACGTGTAATCAAACTCTGGAATTTGTTACTGGAGGATGTGATAAAGGCTGTTAGTGTTACTGGGTTTAAAAAAGATTTGGACAAGTTCCTGGAGGAAAGTTCCATAAACCATTATTAAGAAGGGAACCAGGATATCAATGCTTGACCCAGTAACAAGCATTGTGGAACCTATGTCTTTTGGGGAAACTGCTAAGTACGTATGACCTAGATTGGCCACTGTTGGTAACAGGATACTGGGCTTGATCGACCTTGGTCTGACCCAGTATGGCATATCTTATGTTAAAACTAAAAACACTTCTTTTTAAATTGCATTTTGGAAAAATCACACGCGTCCTTAAACCCTGACCCTACCTAAGACCATATCTAAACTCCACAGACGACAGCCACAACCACATACTGCAAGTACATCCTCATCATCTATACTTCCCGAAGTACACGCCCATTCTAATCGGTCCACCACTGACCATAGCCTACACCCAAATCATGCCTCATTGACAGTAGCCAGTAATTATTCCTATCTTAAAACCTTACCAAGACCGATGCCACAGGTTTGATATACTGAAACCAAATAGATTTAACAATTGTAAAACCTAGGCATTAGATATATAACACAATTACGAGCATAAATCCATTATAAGAATCTTTTATTACGCAATAAGCTCCAAAAAACACTTAAAAATTAAACAATGCCTACTCAATCTCCCTCTCCCTTCAGGTTTATACTAATTAGTGTCACTATACTCACACTGATAGATCTAACAAAATGTATAAAAAATAATTTTAATAGACCAATCCCTATAATACAAAGTACATCACGTTATGACCACCTAATATCTCCGTTCAAAATTGGACCCAACCCCAGACCCAAACATTCTAGACTTTTACATATAACTACACCAGGATGTAATTCCCCACAACCACAACCACCTCATACACAGAAATATACAACCCTCACCTGCCAACTCATTAACGCAAGATCAATGAGAAACAAACTACCAATCTTTACAGATATCATCAAAGACAATAAATCAGATATTGTCTGTATAACCGAAACCTGGCTCAAAGATACAGACTCAGTCTTCATGAACCAATTAAAGACACCTGAGTATGAGATCTTCCATACTCACCGAACAACTAAGGTGGAGGCGTGCTGATAATAGTAAAGAAAAACCTCAATGCAAAATTAATCACATCAAATAATAATGATAATATCGACACGCTAACTATAAAAATTAAAAACATAAGGATATGCCTAACATATAGACCACCAGAATACAACATAGATAATACTGACAATCTACTTGAACTACTAGCATCATCCACAGATACAAACCCAGTAATACTAATGGGTGACTTTAATCTCCCCTCATCACCCAACAACCAATCAAATCACTTCTTAGAAGTGATAAGCAATATGGACTTTCACCAAATAATAACAGAACAAACTCACAATAAAGGAAAAACACTTGACATGGTCTTCCTACCAAACTCACTCCACAACTTATATAACACTGAATCACTCTCAAACATACCAGTTCCCTGGTCAGACCACAACCTTCTGAAATTTGATATCAATATCCCTGACAACAAGCAAACTAAACGAATACAACCTCCTCAAACTAAGAGATTCAGAAAGTTCAACGAAGAAGAATTCCTAGATCAAATAATTCCACACCTCACTCTAACACCCACAAATCTCGAGGAATCAATCAAAACATGGAACAAATATATCTCCATGGCATCAGAAAGAAAACCAAACCTGTCTCACCATAATAGCAATGACAATAAAACTGAAAAAAGGGACGCACCATGGTTTAACACGACGCTCAAAAAACTGAAAAGACAATTGAGAATGGAAGAAAGGAAATGGAGACAAACCAAATCAATAACAAATTACGAGAAATACACAAATACCCTACACATATATAAGGAAACAACAGACAGTTCTAAGAGAAACTATCACTCTAACATACTCAATAATTCCACTAACCGACCAAGAGAATTGTTCTGTATAATACAGAACCTAACAACCAAAACATACAACTCAGACGAAATATCCATAGATATTTCCCCACAAGAATTAGCACAATACTATATTAATAAAACAAAAAAGCAAATGACCCCCCCCAATAACACACACTGAAATGAAGCACACTACCCTTGATAACTGGTCCAACTTCAATCCAATTTCAAAGACCACTCTCAAAACTACTATATCTAAAATCAATACTACTACATCATTTCTAGATCCATGCCCAGTGGATTGGATAAAAAAGACATTCTCAATACTCTTCTTTCATCCTCCCTCTGGTCAACCTATCACTTGAAAAAGGCTATTTACCGCCATCTCTCAAACATGTTCAAATACGACCAATGCTTAAGAATAACACACTAGACAAATTATCCCCAAAATCATACAGACCCATATCAAGTATTCCTTTCATGGCCAAACTTATTGAAAAAATAGTTCAAATCCAACTACAAGAATACATCGATACACTGAACCTCCTTGACGAACATCAATATGGCTTCCGACCTTTTCATGGGGTTGAAACATTACTAACAGTCCTTTATGATACTTTATTAAGAGGAATTGATGACACTAAACAAGCCTTCATCCTAGTATTCCTCGACATCTCGGCAGCATTTGACAGCGTCAGTCACATAACAATGTTAAACAGACTTCAACAAATTGGAATAACATCTACTGTTTATAACTGGTTCAAATCCTACCTATCAAACAGAACCCAAACAGTGAGAATTCTCAACCAAACATCTAACACCTTTAATCAAACACAAGGCCTTCCCCAAGGATCTGCACTATCAGCACTACTATTTAACATTTACCTACAACCTGTCAGCAACATTTTCAAACGTCATGGCGTCTACTACCATATTTACGCCGATGATATAATGTTCTACCTCCCATTTAAAATCCCGCACCCTCCACTACAACAAATAACAGAATGTTTTAAAGAACTAACAATATGGCTCAAGGATCAGAACCTACACATCAATTTCTCAAAAACTGAAGTACTATATATTACTAAAAATCAAACATACACACCCCCAAGCACCATTACCCTAGATAACCATGAGATCAACATAAAAAAAGAAATAAAATACCTAGGGGTGATACTTGACAATAAACTCAACATGGATTCACACATAAAATACCTAACAAAAAACATACATTACAAACTTAAGACATTGAGACAATTAAGATCATTGATTCACTTACAAGACTTCACAAACATAATTCAAGCTATCATAACCCCACATTTCGATTTCGCAAATATAATCCTTAATGGCATCACAAAGCAAAATATTAAAAAGTTACAACTAACTCAGAACATAGCTGCAAGGATAATAATGAATATCAGCCCAATAGAACATATCACACCGATCCTAGCTGAACTTCATTGGCTACCTATTTACAGCAGAATAAAATACAAGATTCTTCTAACAACATTTAAACTAATAAATAACTTAGCACCATCTGTACTCAATTCATTCATCAAGGTAGAAACAGATAAACGATCACAAAGGAGCAGAAACACAAACACTATAGCAGTACCAAAAGATTACACAAAAGCTAGAAAACAAACCAACAAGAGAGCCTTCTCACATTCAGCACCTATCCTTTGGAATAATCTACCTGACAACATTTGCCTACTGTCTGACAAAGGAATTTAGAAAGAAATTGAAAACCCATTTATTCTCTTTACACTACAACACGCTATCTAATCAGATTACACAAAGAGACACAGGTTAACAACCATACTACAACACTTCAAAACACAAACAACAAATAACGTAACCACACAAATAATTAACCACACCACTCAAATATACAGATGACTACTCTCCCAATTTAATTATATTATCTGCCACATTTAGAATAATTTATGCATCACAATTGATCTATGGTATAACTTGTAAGTATCTACAATGTAAATATGTTCTAACAGTTTACTGTCCAAATTTTATAATGTTACTTGTAAATAGTTCCACCTGTTCTATGTAAAACGACTAGGTATGCTATTTCACATACCATATAATTTACTGTTCATTGTAAACCGCACTTGATACTTGGGAAAGAGCGGTATAGAAATAATTGTTAAATAAATAGTTCATCAAGACTACTAGTTTAGACACGAGTTCATTGTTCACTGTTAATTGTACACAGTTACTGAAGAGTTATATGTAATTTCAGTTATTACTCTTGTTCAATGTTAACCACATTTTATCCATGGGAAAAGAGGTATATAAATGCAAATCAATAAAACAAACAAACGAGTAGCATGAAGTGCCAGTCCACAACTTTTGACAGTTTGCAGTATCTTTCTGAACCCTGAACTGCACTAAATCCATAAAAAGCAAAATCTACCATACTTCAAAAAGGTTCAAGATCAGTGCTCCAAGCAAATATCACCACTTCCTTCCAGTCTAAAAGTGTATTTTGGAACACTTCTTCCTATGCAAACCAATATATTAGATAATAAAATTTAAAGATTGGGCATGGAGGTTAGCGGTGGTGAATGCACATTTAACACAGAAATGTACAATTTGACAAGTATCCAACTATAAAGTGCTATTTTACTAAGAACAGAAATTTACATATTTGTGTAATTTAAACTTAAAAAAATTATATTAACTGAAACAAGATTTTCAAGCACTTCAAAGATACATTAAATTAGTCCAATAAAAAAGGATATCGCTTTTAACTTTGTTGAGCCTTATTTCCACATAATAAAAATACCAAACTACAGGCTGATGAAAGATTGCTATTTCATAACAAAACCAAGCAGCTGTCAAGAACCAGTCTGCTTATTACTAGAGCTGAATTATACATCTAAAGCAACCATCTCGGCTCTCAGGGACAAAAATCACTTCAGCACTGCAGATGATGAAAGATAAATACCTACTCTCCATTGCCCATTTTTTATGGTTTAAACTGCCAAGGATAAACCCAATTGTAAATAGCAAACGTTTGATGGATTATAAATAGGGCTTATGATTCTAGATGCTTTGTCATTTGAAATATTAAGTTTATTTTTGAGGCAATTAGGTGCTTTTCTATGGTCCAAATAACAGGAGCTTGTCGATGTATTCACAGTGGGCCCAATTCCAATCCCGACGTACAACTCCTTTGTACATCCGGGCTGACCTGGACGTACAAAGAGATCGCGATTCTGATCCCACGGGGCACGTCTAGCCCCGCGGGATCAGAATCACAAACAAGCCTGTATGTGCAAGCTGGGACTGCAATTCAGTCCTGACCAGCACATAAAGGCACTGCCCAGCTAACTCAGTCAGGGCTTTAAATGGAGCCGCGGTGCCATGGCATCATGTTGTCATGGCACCGCGGTTCCATTTAAAAGCAGCAATGCCAGCTGCCTACTCAAAATGTTAATTCCCTGCAGCCCGACCCCCGATCTTGGCTCCTAAGGCCAGGGTCAGGCTGCGAGGAATTAATACTGCCCCCCACCCAGCCCTTTACCCCCCCCCAGAGCAGCAAAATCAAAACGTCCCTGGGGTGGAATAACTTCCCGGGCCATTTCACCGGCCCTGGACATACAGGGCCGACATTAGAATCGGCCCTGTACGTCCAGGGCCGGCAACTGCCCACTGCCCGCCCACTCTCTGCCCCTTCTTTATCTGCTGTCATTTTTCTATGTTAAGAACATAACATATAAGAACATAAGATATGCCATACTGGGTCAGACCAAGGTCCATCAAGCCCAGTATCCTGTTTCCAACAGTGGCAAATCTAGGTCATAAGTACCAAGCAGTCTCCTCGAAAGACACATGTTCCTCAATGCTTGTATTGGGTCAAGCAGTGATATCCTGGGCCCTTTTAATAATGGTTTATGGACCTTTCCTCCAGGAACTTGTCCAAACCTTTTTTAAACCCAGCTACACTAGCAGCTTTTACTACATCATCCGGTAACAAATTCCAGAGTTTGATTGCACGTTGAGTGAAAAAATATTTTCTTTTATTAGTCTTAAATAGGTTACCCTGTAGCTTCATTGCATGTCCCCTAGTCTTTTTATATTCTGACAACGTAAACAATCGATCTACGTTTACCCGTTCCACTCCATTCATTTAATTTATAGACTTCTATCATACTGTATCTCCCCTCAGCCGTCTCTTTTCCAGGTTGACATTGCAGTTAAACATGAGAACAGGAAGTGTTTTATCACATTTCAAACCTTTTCTAGCACTGACAACAGAGCCAGCAAAGCAGCAGAGCATGGCAGGAGTAAAAGCATAAGTTCCACTAATCTAAAGTGAAACTGCCATAGAGACCTGCTCCAAAGATATCACCGGGCTGCAACAGCAGTTACCAGGTCATGTCAGATTTAGAAGGAGGGCAATTTTTCGAAGGTTTTGTGGTTATAAATGATCAGAACCTCTGAATATAGAATGTAATTAACTCTTCTGATTTTACATTTTAACCAACACACACCAATAAAACACTCTGTGCAAGAAATAAATAAATAGCTGTTCTTATTACATAAACACTGGAAAAACACCACTTTGCAAAGTACTCTTTCCACCTTCCAATGGCTTGAGTGGTATCTTCCACTCTGTTTTTTGTGTTTTTCAACACCAACCTCTCTGCTGCACAAATGCATATATTCAATTCCACCAGAATAGGTACCTAGCAATAGCACCAGTGCTGCAAAAGCACCGATTTTTTGGGATCGTAAAATAAAATTTAAATTTACAATTAACAAAACACTTCAGGACAGAAGTCCTAAATATAATTACATCCTACAGAATTATTTTTAACAAACATTTCAAATAAAACTTACTACTTGGGCACAACATGCAGAATCGCTCCTCCGAATGGTAGCATTTCTTGTGTTATTTATGTGATACTTACTAAGATACTTTTCTCCATATGTGAGCACGTAATTTGTTTAGTGAAAGCATAGTTATTCACCTGTAACAGGGTGTTCTCCGGGAACAGCAGGAATCAGTCCTCACATATGGGTGACATTAGCACCGAAAGATACTGCGCGGAGCATTTCCCCAGCTTCAAAGAAAGCCTTTGGGAATGCTACCATGCATGCGTGGTCCCCTTCCCACCCAAAGGTGCCATCTTACTCAGTCTCCTTTTTTACGCGGAGCCCTTCAGACATTTTCTGGCTTGTCCCCGGAAAATGATTATTTTGTTCCCCAGTTCTCAACTCGCCTTCGGTACTGCACCGGTACCCTTCCCGTCTACTGACCTGAAGCCTCGGCGTCGGGTTCAGTTCAAATTTTTGCAGTTTTCGTTCCTTTTTCTTTTCTGGCACCTTCGTGCTTTTCTTCCGCTGGCAGCCCGGAGGGTCTTCGACCTCGCAGGGGTGCTTTTTACCCCCATGGCTATCAGTGGTTTTAAGAAGTGTGATCAGTGCTCTAAAATCATGTCTTTGACCGACACGGGGTGTGGTTGAGGGGAGCAGAAAAACAGAAGTTGAGTGTTGTCTGGAGAGGCGAACAAGTCCAGGCAGGGACCTGCTCCAGAGCTGGAAGAGCCTCTGTGCCACCTCAGAGTCCAGGCGCCACTCATGTGGCCGGAGGACTCTGCTGAGCCTGTCCACCAGGGAGCTGTCCTGACCCGGTAGGTACAAAGTCATAGGGTCATGCGGTTGCGTACCGCAAAGGAATGAAGTGCTACAGCCTCCTGACAGAGGGAGCCCGTTCCGTCCTACTGGTTCACATAGAACATGGCCTCCTGGTTGTCTGTCTGTATGAGGATCGGGAGACCGCTGAGAAGGTCTGCAGGGCCAGAAAGATGGCCCGGAGCTCGAGGAGGTTGATCTGCAAGTGAGACTCCTCGGTAGACCAGTGGCCCTTTGTGCACTGGCCCTCGCAATGTGCACCCCAGCCTGCCAGGGAGGTGTCCGTAGTCAGAATCCTCTGAGGTGCAGGTGCCTGGAAAGGCATCCCTGCCCTGAGGTGGGAGACCTGGACTTGGGGAAGTTGATAACAAAGCTCAACTGATGGAGGGCGTGAATGGCCAGCCTTGTGGCCCGGTCCACTTCCCGGGCGGTGCTGCCCCTGACAAGCCAGTCGTCCAGATAGGGGAAGACTTGAGCCCCCTGAAGGCACACATGTGCGGCTACTGCAGCAGGCACTTTGTGAAGATGCTTGGGGAGGAGACGAGACCAAATTGGAGCACTATATACTGGAAGTGCAGACCTCCCACCACAAAACTCAGATATTGCCTGTGGGAGGGATGAATCAGGATGTGGGCATAACCGTCCTTGAGATCTAAGGTGCAAAGCCAGTCTCCCTGGTGGAGGTAGGGCAGTAGCGTTTCAAAGGAGAACATCTTGAACCGCTCCCTCACCAGGAACCTGTTAAGGTTGCGCAGATCCAGGATAGGCCAGAGGCCTCCTGTTCTTTTGGGGACAAGGAAATACCTTGAGTGGAAGCCGCTGCCCCAGAGGTGGTGGGGCACAGGTTTCACCGACGTGTCCCTGAGAGCAGGTTTGCAAGCTCTGTGATGAGCATGGCCTGGTGAAGGAGGGGACGGGTTATCTTCCCTGGAAAAATCTGGAGAGTTTTGCTGCAAGTGGAGGGAATAACCCTCTTTCACCATCCGCGGGACCCAATGGTCTGTAGTGATGGTTAGCCAGCTGTCGGCGAAGCAGGCCAGTCGACCCCCTGTGGGCTGAGGTGGGTCTCCTGGGGGAGGGGGGACCCTGCCCACTGCATCAAAGGCTCCCCCCTGACTGAGAGGGGCTGGTGCCTTGGGCTTCCTGGACCCATGTCCCTGGGCCCTTTGGCTGTGCGGGTTGGTGAGGTTGACCCTGGTAATAGCTGGTCAGGGGGTAACCCTATTTCCTCAGGAAAAAGGTCTTCTTTCCTGAGGGCTTCTTCCTGGGGAGAGCCAAGATCTTTCTGGAAAGTCTCTGCCGGGTAACTACCTCGGCCTTGATCTCCATGGCCTTGTCTGACATCAGCTTCCCAAAACGTTTCCCCCATTCGCAGGGCAAGTTCAGGAACTTCTCCTGCACCCGCTGCTCCAGGTCAGAGGTCTGCAACCACACCTGGCGCTGGGCACCGATGCCCACGGCCACCACCTGGGCTGAGGTCTTGAGCCCATCATAGGCAGCTCTAGAGAGAAACTTACAGCAGTCCTGGACAGCCTGGGTTAGGGAAAAGAAGTGCTGGAGGGGTTCCCCGGCGATGCCCATCGAGAACCCCGAGAGTTCCTGGGCCAGGCTCTTCCAATACATCCCCATATACAGCTCATAAGCTTGTATACGGCACCTGAGCATGGCACCCAGGTAGCACTTACGGCCCAAGGCATCAAGGACCCGGGCCTCCTTGCCTGGGTGCACGGACTAGTAGGTCTTTTGACTCTTGAGCCTTTGCATCGACGATTCCACCACCATAGAGTTGTGGGGGAGTTGAGGCTTGTGGAACCCCACACCCTTCCAGACTTGGTAAATGGCATTGACACGCCGGCTGACCAGCGGCACCAAGGCCGGGGTCGCCCATGTCCGGAGCAGGAGCCTCTCGAGGATGGGCGAAATCAGGACTGTGAGAGTCTCCTTGGGCAGAGGACTCGCACTGCAAAATTTCCAGCTCCTTGGCACGCAGGTCTTTCTTCGACTCTGTCTGCACCGATAGAGCCTGAGACATATCCTGAACGAAATCATGGAACACCACATCCTCGGGTGGGGAGTGGCATTGAGGCTGTGGGTGTCAGGACTATGAAGAAACGTCCCGATGCCGGGAGGTCTTGGGAGAAGCCTCGTCCTGTCTCCCATTCGGATCCCGATGTCGTCAAGGACGCTGCCTCAGGGGTAAACCCAAGGAACCGGGGACCATCCGAGGACCAGGATCAGACCCCCGCAGGCTCACCAGGGAGGACCGGGACCTCGACCAGGGCCGAGGACTTACCCGAGGCCAGCGGCGCTCAGTGCCTGGTTCGACGCCCCGGGGATTCCGTGAGGCCAGGGGGCCGGGGCAAATGATGCTGAGAGTCCAGACATCAGCGCCTACTGCAAGGCCAGAATGGAGGAGAGACTCTGCTCCATGGCCACCATACGGGCCTCAAGACCAGATGGCTCAGCAGCCTTCAGCATGAACACAGAGAGCCTCGGGTCCAAACCTGGCACTCCGGAGAGTGAGTCCTTCAGGAGAAATATGGGCTCCCGAAACCTGGCACGGTCACCGCTGGCCGAGGCCTCCTGCCTCGAGAATATGGGAGGGCATTGCACCAAGTCGCCCGAGCCCCACTGCGGGACATTCCCAGGTTTCGTCGACAACTCGGGAGATCGCACCTTCTTCTTCTTAGGAGGGTCTGGCGACCTACCGGAGGAGTTACTGCCAAACTCCGAGGATGCCTGGACCTCCCTCGAGGAACCCTCCTTCGGACTGGGAAAGGGGGACGCCTGAGCAGAGTCTGGCTTGGGGAACAGCTTCCCCTGCAACTCCAACCTCTTCCTATTTGTTTTGGGCGTCATGGCCTGGCACCAGTCACAGGAGGAGCTGTCGTCATCCAGGCCCAGACAGCGGAGGCGGCATTCATGATTATCTGTAACCAATACGGTCTGGCCACATCAGTCACACTTTTTAAATCCATCGGAAATCATGGTGGGAGAACACCCGGCCAGGGTCAAGGACCCCCGGGCAAAAAAAGGCACGAACGCCGGTCAAGGAGAAACTGTGACAAAAAAGGACCATAACGAGGCCGAGAGAGGCAAAGAACCAAAACACAAGAATTTGGAAGGAAAGAAACACTTTTTCCAGGATAGATGAGGACATCTGTTGGGCTCCGTGGAAAAGGAGACTGAACAAAATGGCACCCTTGGGTGGGAAGGGAACCATGCATGCGTGGTAGCATTCCCAAAGGCTTTCTTTGAAAGATGGGGGACATGCTCCACATGGGCTCCATTGGCGCTGACATCACCCATATGTGAGAACTGACTTCCTGCTTGTTCCTGGAGAATCTACTTTTTGTGCATGTACATCATATATCTTGAACCTGCAATGTTAATTTTTACAACGTGCTGCATCTAATTCTCTCACCTCAGCTTCATTGTATGCTCTTTTTGTTGCCTGCACATCTGCTTTCAAAGAAATGCACTGGGGTTTCAGGGCTTGTGCTTCTTCATTTATCTTTTCCAATCTGTCTTGAACAGCCTTGAACTTTTCGTCTTCTTCATTTACCTTGCCCTTTAAAGCAAAATATATACAAAGTTAACAATTAAAGTCACTCGCACTCAATATACAAATATGGTTTAAAATTCAACCGAAGCGCATAACCCTCCCCCCCTCAGAAAGAACATAGCAACATGCCTATGCCTATCACTATTGCTGTATATAGTCAGAAATGTATTTAGTTAAGAACTCTAGGGCTCATAGTTGCATGTTGTATATAGTTTAATGACACTGTTATAATGTATTTTTGCATTCGTTCAATGTAAATAGGACTTACACTTACCTGGTAATTGTGGTTCCTTGAGTGACTCCAGTTTAGTCCTCAACCTCTGGGTAGTGAACCTTCTCCTGCAGCTTGGAGACTGGGCATGTCAAAAACTCATGACATCACTGGATAAAGCCTGCTGGTCTCTCCCAACAGTCCACAGTGAACTATTGACAAAGCAGACTCAAAGGAGCAAAAAATCAGTAACTTTTTTTTTTTTAAATTTATTATATTCAAGGGCACGCAGAACATATAACCTATCTACCTACTACTCCCCTTCCAGAAGGAAAGGGACTGCTTCCTGCATGCTCCCCTTTATGTCGAATGCCTAGCCCTAAACAATCCAGAGCAATATAGCAATATATATAACAATATATAACAATATCATAATATAACAATATAGCGCAAAACAAATGAAAGCATCAAAACGACTGAACACCAGTGAAGGCCTATATCCACTTTTAACCTTGCACTTCCCCCAACAGAAAAACCACTGCTAAGGCTCCATCCCCGGGTGGGAATGAGGACTAAACTGGAGTCACTCAAGGAACCACAATTACCAGGTAAGTGTAATTCCTATTTCCTTATCGTTCCTCCAGTTTAGTCCTCAATCTCTGGGATGTATCAGAGCAGTAATCATTGGGAGGGACCTTTCCAGCCAGATCTCAACACAGCCTCCCTGAAAGCGGCATCCTTAGCCGCCAGAACATCTAGGCAGTAGTGCTTACTGAAAGTATGGCGAGACAACCAAGAGGCCTCCCTACAGATGTCCACTGGTGGAACCAAACTGTGCTCCGTCCAAGAAAACGCTTGCACTCTGGTAGAGTGAGCTCGTAAGCTCCCTGGAACTATACGGTCCCGTAGAAGATAAGCCGATGCACTCGCGGCTCCAATCCATCCAGAAATGGACTCCTTCGCCACCGCTTCCCTTTGCGGGGCCCTCCGAACACCCCGAAGAGAGACGATCCGCCTTGCGAAAGTTTATGAAACCTTTAAACACTGTCGCAGCGCTCTCTTGACATCCAAACAGCACAAGCTATGGTTCAATACGCTCCCCTCCGCCACACCTAGCGCTGGAAGAGACCATTTTAGTTAGGTGAATGTAGAAACCACCTTTGGCAACAACGATGGAACCAGCTGCCAGGCCACCTTCTGTCTGGAGACAGACAAAATAACGATTCCTGACAAGTCAACAACGCCTGCAACTCCGAAAATCGCCTCGCCGAACAGATGACCATCAAACATACCGTCTTCAAGGCAAAACCCTTAACCTATGCCTGTTGCAAGGGCCCTAATGGCGCGCTAGCTAACGCTCCTAAAACCAACTTGAGCTTCCCTGGTGGAATTAATATCCTACGACAGGACTACAAGTCTGGTAACCGCCTGAGAAAGCGTACCACATCGACCTGTGCATGAGAGCCACTCCCTGTCCTTTGCCCCTATAGCAAGACAGAGCTGCTAACTGAACTTAATACCAAGGGAACTGACACTGTTGTCGCGCGAGCGTGCCTCCACAAGCATCCGTCCTCAAAGATGCACCATATACGCACATATGCAAGGGATGAAGACTTTTTATTTTTGCAGCAAGGTGGCAAAGACTGCTGTCGAGCAACTCTTTTTCCTTAAGCTTGCCCTTTCAATGGCCACCCCGTAAGCAAAAACCGATGCACCTGAGCCATTCGAAGGGAACTCTGTAGCAACAGAATCTCCAATGTCGGAAACCTCCATGGATTCCCATCGAGCAACCGTATGAGGCAGGCATACCACGGGCGCCTCGGCCAGCCCGAGGCCCCCAACCACACATTTCCCCGAAGCACTTCGATACGCAAAACCACTCGACCTATGAGTGCCCCCGGTGGAAAGACAGAGAAGACCGGACGGCCGCCGTTGAAACAGTGCGCCGATGCCTTCCGACCTCCTTTCGCATCGACTGCTGAAGAAGCGACCCGTTTACACAGAGTGAAACGCCGCCATGAGGTCCATTACTGGCTGTCCCCATATGTGACTGATCTGTGCGAACACCTCCGGATGCCACGCCCATTCTCTGGCATCTACTCGGACCCAGCTGAGGAAATCCAACGTCACAATGTCCTTACCTGCAATCTCTCCCAGCTCAGGAAAGTGCTGAAACACTATCTTTTCCTTCAGTTCTTCCCCAACTCAGATGACATCACTAACTACTCACGTTGCTCTTCCCCCTTTTCCTACTATTCCCACTTTGTTCTCTTAGGTTTCCCAGCCTGCAACATGCAAATAGTTGTCCTGCTACTGACACTGTATTCCTTATGGTTAATGCCTAGCCAGGTGACCCACCTATTATCATCACCCTGTATTATAGTTCTCCCTCTATATATGGTGGAGTAGCCGCCTAGTGGTTGGGGCAAGGTACTTCAGGCCGGAAGGTCGGGGGTTCAAATCCCACTAGAGGACAGCAACCTTGGGCCGGAAGGACTGGGGTTTCTAGTCCCACAGGTGCTCCTTGTGGTCTTGGGCAAGCCACTTAACCCTCCATAGCCCATGTTCCCTGTAAAATAGTTATCTCCAAGTTATAATGCCCTGTTCAATGTAATTTCAGTTTGTTCAATGTAAACCGCACTGATGCAGAATAGCGCGGTATATAAGAGAATGTAATAAATAAATAAATAAATATATAACTTATGTTGTACTCCTTATACTTGACGCCCAGTCAGGCGACCCACCGACTGTTATCATCCTGTATTATAGTTCGCAATCTGTATATAGTTTTCCCGTTCTACATGTTAACTTACCTGTTTAATGTAAGTGCAATGTGGTCCTTCCTCATTGCACAATCTTTGTTATCTGTAAACCGTGCTGATGGCAAATAGTGCGGTAAAGAAAAAACGATAAATAAATAACATGAGCCACCGAAAATGCTGGCAACCAAAGCTCTATCCACATACACAGACCCTCTGCCGTGACCTCTATGGCCACACTTCCGGTTCTGCCCTGCCGATTGATGTATGCCACCGCCGCGGAGTTGTCGGACAGTACTCGCACCGCTCGACCTGTCACCATAGCTTCGAACGCCTGCAACGCCCGGCGTATCGCTCGCATTTCCAGTCAGTTGATTGACCACTGGGTCTCCTGTGTACTCCAAGAGCCTTGCGCGAAACGATCTCTGAACGTAGCGGAGTTTAACAAAGTTTTTGGCCAAGCTCCCGGAGGAAAGGTCCATAACCTTTTATTAGAGAGAAGCTGGAAAATAATAATTTTTTTTTTATTTTTTTATACCAACTTTCACCAATTCAAGATGTTCTACAAGGCACAAAACCCAACAGAGCGTCACATCTGTTGTACATGCAACGGAACCCTTAAAATATGAGCATACATGAATCCACCACTTGCCCCGATACAAGCATTGAGTAGACTATTTGTCTTTTTGGAAACCAGCCAAGCCCTTAAGACCAGGATTGGCTACCGTAGGAAACAGGATACTGGACCTGAAAGAGCTTGGTCTGACCCAGTATGGCATTTCTCATATCCTTATGAATGGAACCTCCCCAAGGTCTCTGCCTTGGAAGTTAACAGGCTGCGCCTGGCCCTATGACCCTGTGGATAGCTCACACGGAGCAGTGCGGCCTAGTGGTTGAGGCAAGTTGCCAGAGGACCAAGGGTTTGAATTCCAATCGAGACCACCAACCTTGGGCCATAAAAACTGGGGTTTCTGGTCCCACAGGTGGTCCTTCTGGCCTTCGTTAAGCGACTTAACCCTCTGCCTCAGGTACCAAAACATAAATTGTGAGCCCTTCAGGGACAAGGGAAATAGAAATCCCGTAATAGACTGTATGCCACCCTGACCTGTAGGCAATCAGTATATTCAAATAAATAACTGACTGGGAATATGTGACAGTAGCAAACACTGGCAGTGGAGAGACATCAGAGCTAGTGCTGGTTCCTGATCTTCCTTTCTCACTCTCCCAGTCCTTCTGCCAGCATTGAGAAAAGGCTGAGAAAAGATTGTCCAGTGGGCCGGGGGACCTTGCGTCCTGGACATCAGAGAGAAAGAGGGGCTAGGATCTGGGAGCAAAGCCCAAAAGGGAAACTGGTGACTGACACTGTAGCTCCTCCAGACGGCTCACTCCACAGCATATCCCACGACTGCATCTCCAACCCCATGTAACACCATGAGGACCTCACGCACTTTATTACAATCGACATTCCCACATTACTGGAGAAATTACCTTAATCTGATAATACAGTCTGAGCAAAGAAATGCAGTCTCACTCTGTAAAGAGTGCACCCAAAAATCATGCCTAAGTAATTGTGAGCCCATACAAAATGCACATCTACATATATGGGTGACCCAGCACCTGTCACCCAAACACAGTGCAGGGAGCACGCTTGAACATAGGCTGAATGCATGGAGCATACACAGAGTATTGACTTCCTCTATGAAACCTTCCAGTGCCCTGGAGAGCTAAGCTCCAGACTGTGCTACCTAGACGTCCTTCTCTTCACCCTCAGCACAGGAACTTTAACAAGATGGCACAGACGGGTCAGTGCCCCTGCTAAGTGCTTAAAGCCCTGCTCTGACAGCACAGGCTCTAGAAATAGATGGGAATTTCCTAGGAAGAGCATGCTAAGTGGAGTTATGAAACACACAGGCACCCCCCCCCCCCCCCCCCGGCCTTCCTGCAGTCAGAGAAATAGCAGTGGGATACACAGACAACCTTGCAAGTGGAGGTCTTAGAGGTTGCTGCCTGTGTGAACCTGATGAATACGATTTTGTATTTTACCCCTCCCCCCCCCCAGGGATGGGGGCACTGAATACTATATGTGATTCATGAGCAGCGCTGCCATCCGGTGGCCTTTAGGGCACCAGAGCCCGACAAACGATACAGAAGTTAAGAGCTTTAAATCTTGGTCATATAATCTTGATTTGCAGAACATTATAGTTGCTTGTTTAGTCACTAACCCCTGAGTGCCCATGAGGTGGCCCTGTGGTTATTTCTTCCCTGACTTGCAGAGAATGATCAATGGCTGCATACACAGGGTCACAGAAAGGTACTATTGAGTGCACCAGCTGCCCTCTGGTGGCCACAGACCGTAGCACAGGTACTTCTTTGTTTACAGTTTAACTGTCATTATTTTATTTATTTTTTTAATGTTTCTTTTATACTGTGCTATTTGAAATCAGTACGGTTTACATGTAACACATTTGTTCAGTGCAGGCAGGTCTGCAAGGGACTTACAATAAACAGGGTTCTATATACAGGGCTAACAGGGTAACTATGTACACTTTGACTATAGCAGGTTATAGGGCAGCTCAGCCTTAACTACAGGGTTAACAGCCTAACTATGTTCATTCTATCTGGCTGTCGCAGGGTGTGTGGACAGTTCATTATTATCTACTGTTAGGGTCTTCTATACACAAGGTGGTAAATTTGAGGGGGAGGGGCTCTCAAGGGCAGGGCTGGAGTTGTATGAGGTGTCTACGCTGGGGGTACTGATCTGGGTCCTGGGTGTGACTGGCTGTGAGACGTCATCTAGTTCAGTATAATACTGGAGGAACAGATGGTGTTTCAGTGCCTTTCTGAATTGGGCGAGGTCATTGATGACCCGTATGGCCGGTGGTAGGGCATTCCAACAGGAGGGTGCATAGAAGGCGAAGGCTCTGTTTTTCGTGGACTGAGAGCACTTGGTGATTGCCTTTGGGAGTATAAGAGTATTGGTGGCAGCTGGCCTCCTTACTCTGTTAAGGGGGGTGGTCTGGATGAGGGAGATGGAGGAGCACTTGTTGATGGCTTTGTAGGTCATTGTTAAGATCTCAAAGGAGATCCTGCATTGTACCGGCAGCCAGCGCAATTGTTTCAGAACTGGGGTGATATGGTCCCTCCTGGATGCTCCATGCAGGATTCTGGCAGCTGCATTCATTGCAAGCTGTAGGGGGTTAAGCGTGCTTTTCGGGAGGCCGTACAGTATTGCGTTGGCATAGTCGAAGTGTGGCATTATTAGTGCTTGGAAGACTGTCTGGAAGTCTTCTGGCTCTAACAACTGTCGCAGGTGGTGAAGCGTCCGGATTTTGTGGTAGATCGCCTTTACCATGTTGCCTATCTGGGCCTTCATGTTGAGCTGTTGATACAGGGTGACTCCTAGGTATCGTATCGTGGGCTTGCTGAGGAGCTCTGCATCGCGTACCTTTAGGGAGGAGGGTGGAGTGAATGCGGGGTTCCTGGTGATGAAGAGGACCTCCGTCTTCTTGAAGTTTATTTTGAGCTTTTGCGTGTGTAGCCAATCTGTGACCGCATCGAAGCAGGTGACCAGCAGAGCGAGGTCTGGATGCTCCGTCGAGATTGGCATGTATAGCAAGATGTCATCAGCATAGATCAGGCAATTGATGTTGAAGGATCGGATGAGGTCACAAATGGGTTGCATGTAGACACTGAACAGTAGGGCTGAGAGTGAGGATCCTGTGAGAGTGAGGATCCTTGTGGCACGCCTTTCTCTTGGGGGAAAGGTGTGGAGGTTTAGGTGCCGGAGCGGACATGCTGCCATCTGTCTGTCAGGTATGATGCACACCAGGACAGTGCTGTGCCGTGTACTCCCTTCTCTCTGAGGCGTGACAGGAGTAGTTCGTGGCTGACGGAATCGAAGGCAGCGGCAATGTCCATGAAGATCAGGGCGAAGCCCAGTCTAATGTTGTCCAGTCCTATGATTAGTGTACTGAATAGGATGGTCAGCAGCGTCTCTATGCCGTGTGTCTCTCGGAATCCATGCTGGCAAGGGTCGAGGGGTGCGTTGGTCTCAATGTGGTGTTGCAGTTGGCATAGGATGATCTTTTCAATAAGTTTTGCTAGGAGCAGGATGCTTGAGATCGGCCTATAGGAGTCCATCTTTGCAGGATCCAGCTTGCTGTTTTTTAGTAGTGGTCTGATGGCTGTTTGTTTCAGACTTGAGGGGAAGGTCCCAGTCGAGAATGATAGACCTATAAGTTTGGTCAGGAATGGGCTGAGGTCAGCACGTGGGGACTTTATCCAAGATGCTAGACAAGGGTCGTTAGGTGCTGTAGTGGTGTTTATGTTTGTGATGACGTCCTGGATGCCTTTTTCAGTTGGGGCCGAGAAGGCAGTGATATTATGGGATATTATTATATTTTTTTTATATCCTAAGGTTTCCTAAACCTGTCCCTGTGAAACCACAGACGTTTGGGCAACTTTCACTATAGAATACACAAAAGCACACTTGCAGCCTGTCCCTCCTTCCAACTACAAGTTAGGGCTCTGCTCTTGAAGAACCTAAAAGCTGGCAATTTGTCTAATATCCTGGGACTAAACAGATGCTCCTCAGAGACATGATTAGGAGGGAGAGAACATGTGGCATCACAGATCAATGCCAAAACTGCTGTCCTATAAAACTAAGAATAAACTTAAAGATAAAGAGGACTGACAACAGCACCCTTAAGGCTGAGGAACCCCCCGAGCCTCAAAAAACCTACAAACAAAAGAAAGAAACACTAGACCTAAAAATCTAGCTATTCTGCCTGTCGTCTTCCTCACACAGGTAGAGAGAAAATGGCCGCCCCTTTGCCAACGAATTTTGGCGCCAAGAACAGCCGCTGCAAAAAGGAGGCCTCAGCAGACCGACAGAGCCCGAAGGCCTTACCTGCAGGGCCAAAAGCCACGCAGCCTGCTCCTACCGCCTTGAATTCATCCGATCCTCAAGTTGTGCTGCTGCACCTGGCAGCCGCAGCGAGGACCGCTCAGCCTGTTCCATAGAGTAAAATTAAAATCCCGCAGCAACGGAGAGGCTCCGTCTCACACAGCTTCAGTGTGGCTGTACGGGTCCCGGAGCTCTCTCCCGTACCGTCAAGGAAGAGAGATCCGGACCGGCGAATGCCTGCAGCAAGTGAAAATAACTGACAAGGAGGGAAGGCGGGAGCTGCTACTAATTTAAAGAGCCAGGCTCAAATTTAAAATTACTGTAAATATAAGGAAATTTGCTCCTAACAACTAAAGAGAACATAAGAACATAAGATATGCCATACTGGGTCAGACCAAGGTCCATCAAGCCCAGTATCCTGTTTCCAACAGTGGCCAATCTAGGTCATACGTACCTAGCAGTTTCCCCAAAAGACACAGGTTCCGCAATGCTTGTACTGAGTCAAGCATTGATATCCTGGGTCCCTTCTTAATAATGGTTTATGGACCTTTCCTCCAGGAACTTGTCCAAACCTTTTTTAAACCCAGCTACACTAACAGCCTTTACTACATTCTCCGGTAACAAATTCCACAGTTTGATTACACGTTGAGTGAAAAAATATTTTCTTTTATTAGTCCACGATTGACAATTAACCAAAGGTAACTGAATTAAAAGTAAAATTAAAAGTAAATTAAGGGTAAACATCAAAAGTAAAATCAGAATAGAATTTGTCACACTAAATTCTCCTTATCTGTTCCGCCAAGTGAGCCCAGAAGCTAGGCTCACTACGTCGTCCTGCTGCATGGAGACTGGACACGCTGGGGGCTGATGGGAGAGACCAGCAGGCTATATCCAGTGATGTCATGAGTTTTTCACATGCCCATTCTCCAAGCTGCAGGAGGAGGTTCACTACCCAGAGGTTGAGGACTAAACTGGAGGAACGATAAGGAAACCGCCTTTACCCAGTGAAAGGCAGTATATAAATACAGCTAAATAAACTGAACTTAAAGCTGGAGTAAGGCATGTGCCATGTAGTCATGGTACTTCCAAGCATACCTTAATATGTTATCTATACAGCGGTGTTAACAGCAGTAAGCTTCTTGATATGCCACTATTCAAAAATCAATATATGTATTAATCTATATCAATTCCAGAAGGAAGTTCTTTTTGGTACAATGTGAAGATTACTTAAGAACACAAGAATAACCAAACTGGTCAGACCAAAGGATCCATCAAAACCAATATCCTATTTCCAACAGTAGTGAATACAGGTCACAAGCACATGACATAATCCCAGAGGTAGCCACAACCTATGCCATTTACCCCCAGGAATAAGCAGTGGCTTTTCCCAGGTATATTTTAATAATGGTTTATGGATCTCTCCTCTAGGAATCTGTCCAAACCTTTTTTTGAACCCAGTTGCTCCAACTGCTTTTACAAAACTGTTACAATGCAAGTATGGCAGCAAGCATTAGCCATCAGCAGTAAATCTGCAAGACTAACATCAAACACCATATACCCTGAGGCTTAGGAGTGAGGTTCAATTACTGTCACTGTATGTGCAAAATTAACCTAGATAGAAACTCTGCCCCCATGATTCATTGTGCCAATGCCAAGTATGCATCGCTAGAGTCATCAATTTCAGACATCTAATATGGCACTAAAATTAATTAATTTTTTAGCAGGTTGACTAGAACTAAAATGCTGCTACAACATATAACAGCTAATCCTTAAAATATTACATATTAACTGATCATAGAGCAGTATAGGAACTACCTCATGCAGTGGCTACCAAAATCAGGCCCGATTACGGTGGCAGATAATGCAGGTTCTGCCCTGCAGGTAATCAGGCCTCCCTCCCCCTCCTCTAAATTGTCAGTGCCACAGTGCTGTGATCCACGGCACCAACAATATTAAAACACATAGGTGTTGGCCCCCCGCCTGCAGCTCTTCTCTTGCCCTTCTCCTAGGTTCTAATAAAGATGGCCGTGATGTTGCGGTGCTGCTCCCTAGTGAGAGGCTACAAGGAAGAATCTCATGATGGTGGCCATTTTATATTGGCCGCAAAATGGGGCAGGAGTGAACAGAATCCCATTACACCACCAGGACTTTAAGGTATGTGCTGACGAGGGTCATGGGATGGCCCTTTGCTGGCTGGTTAGCTGGGAAGACTTTTTGGTACTTAGAGATGGAAGTAGGGGGTAGGGGAGCTGCAGAGCTCTCCCACTCTTTCAGTTGTGCGGGGGGGGGGGGGGGGTAGATGACCAGCTAGCTGGGACACTTTTCAGCCTTGTGGAGGGGGGGTGGGGTAGGGTTGGGTTGCATCGATCCTCCCTGGGCAGCTCCCTATGGGGATCAGGAGCTGTCCAGGGAAAACTGATGCTTAAGGGGGGAATGGCGGCAATGATAATATGGTGGGGCAGGGGGACGCCCAATCACAGCAGCTGTGCACACGATCGCTACCATCCCTCCTCCCCCAATGGATCCTCCCTCCCCCTCAAAACTACCCTGACCTAGGCATTCCAGGGCATACATAACCCTTCGTTTTAAACATGAAAGAAAATAAAAGATGACTACAGGGAAAAAATACTTGCAATTGCAAGTCTCTGAAAGTGGTGTTTTTTTGTAGAACAACACAGATTGGCTAACATGATCTGTTCCTATGCTGCTTAGTAAAACTTCTAAATTTTAGAGTTCCAGAACTAAAGAACTCAGTTTCAAACCATATGCCTCTGATTTACTTCCTTTCAGCCTAGAGTTGCTCAAGTGTATGTCACTCCTAGGACTCGATGTATTAAGCACTTTACTAGAATACTGCTCAGCTTCACTATATAGCTTTCTAAAAGTATGTATTAAAACATTTTTTACATTCCAATGCAGTCAACTAATGGCATGCAATTTAGAAACATAGAAATATGACAGAAAAAGACCACATGGCCTATCTAGTCTGTCCTTCCATATCAACGACTACAACAGTCCCCTTTTTACCTTTAGAGATCCTCTGTGTTTGTCGAATTCTTTTTTGAATTCAGATACTGTCCTCATCTCTACCACCTCCACTGGGAGACTATTCCACGGATCCACCACTCTTTCCGTAAATAAATATTTCCGCATATCACTCCTGAATCTATCCCCCCCTTCACCCTCATCCCAAATCCCCCTTGTAGCAGAACTTGATTTCAACTGAAAGGGGCTCTCCCCTGTACATTTATGCCATGGAGATATTTAAACATCTCAATCATATCACCTCTATCCCGCCTTTCCTCTAACGTGTACATATTAAGATCCTTAAGTCTGTCCTCATATGCTTTATAATGAAGACCACTAACCATTTTAGTAGCCACCCTCTGTACTGACTCCATCCTGTTTATATCCTTTTGAAGGTGCGGTCTCCAGAATTGCACACTATACTCCAAATGAGGTTGCACCAAAGACTTATACAGAGGCACTATCACCTCCTTTTTTCTGCTAGCCATTCCTCTCCGTATGCACCCAAGTATCCTAGCTTTTGCCGTCGCCTTTTCTACCTGTTTAGCTACTTTAAGATCATCAGATAGAAACACGCCTAGGTCCCGCTCTTCTTTAGTGGACAAAAGTACTTAACCCCCTATACTATATTGCTACCTTGGACTGCTGCAGCCCAAATGCATGAATCCAAGCTGCCAAATTCTAGACCATTCTTCAAGCTTAGCTAGATCCCTCCTCATATTATCTACACCTTCCTAGGTGTTTACGCTATTACAGATTTTGGTATCATCCACAAAGAGGCAAACCTTACCCGACAGCCCTTCCGCTATATCACTAACAAAGATGTTAAAAAGAATCGGACCAAGGACAGATCCCTGGGGCACACCACTGGTAACATCCTTCTCCTCAGAGTGAGCTCCATTTGCCTGTACTCTTTGTCGCCTCCCACCCAACCAATTTCTAACCCAAGCAGTAACTTTAGTGTCCATCCCTAGGGTGCTCAGTTTGTTTATAAGTTGCCTTTGAGGAACAGAGTCAAAGGCTTTACTGAAATCTAAATACACCACATCTAGGGCTCTCCCTCGGTCCAACTCCCTGGTCACCCAGTCAAAGAAATCAATCAGATTTGTCTGACCAAGACCTGCCTCTGGTGAATCCATGCTGCCCTCGGATCCTGTAATCTGCTGAACTCCAGAAACCTCACTATTTTCTTTTTCAGTAGCGTTTCCAATAATTTACTCACCACCGAAGTTAAACTAACCGACCTGTAGTTTTCAACCACATCCTTACTTCTGCTTTTGTGTAAAGGCACATGAGCCTCTCTCCAGTCCTTTGGCACCACTCCCGACTCCAACGAGGCATTGAAAAGGTCAGTCAGTGGAGCTGCTAGAACATCCAAGTTCCCTCAGTATTCTAGAATGTATCCCATCCAGTCCCATCGCTTTGTCTACTTTAAGTTGAGCTAGTTTCTCACGAACACAGTCTTCTGAAAATTGTTCAATTTATATTGCATTAAACCAAACAAAAGGAGAAGGTGGTCTTCTGCAGAGGGTACAGTAGAAGGAAGCGGAAGCCAAAAACACAGCCAAACACAGTAGGGATTCCAAAAAAACTTTATTAGCAGATCCAACTTAACACTATTTGATGATTATGTGAATGCCTGTGATGCTTGTACATTATCAGCATGCTAATTGGCATTTATATTTGAAAATTGCATGCATTTACATGTATTTTATTGTATCGTCTTGATATTATTTTTAATGACTATGATCTTTTAATTTGTTTTCTTGTGCTGTTTGTATTAGTAGTCTCGTTTGTTTTTTATATTTATGATCTGTATTTTTTAAGGTATTATTTGTATATATGACACATAGTATGTTATATATTTTTATGTACCTTTTTACGTTTATCATATGACTCATTTTTATGAATGTTCATTAAGTTTATACTTATTCTATTTATTTATTCACTATAGATTGGGAAGAGTGGCTTGGTGCACCCTTTAGACGTTGCTTTTTGTCTTCTTTGGTAATGTATTCTATATTTTTATGCAGTATTGATTTTTTAATGTGTTTTTATTTTTGGTAGGTTTATATAGCACAGTTACTTACCTGTAACAGGTGATCTCTGGGAACAGCAGGAATAAGTCTTAACATATGGGTACGTCGGTACCGACGGAGCCTGCGCGGAAACGCTCCCCAGCTTCCCAAAAAGGAAAGCTTTTGGGAGCATCCCACAGCGCCTGCGCGCTGCCTTCCCGCCTTTCCTAACCATCTCTCCTCAGTTCGAGTTTAAAGCTGAGACAATAGAGAGAGGAAAGGAAAGATAGAAAAAGAGATACAACTCCTAGGGGAGGTGGGAGGGTTGTGAAGACTTATTCCTGCTGTTCCCAGAGATCACCTGTTACAGGTAAGTAACTGTGCTATCTCCAGGAACAAGCAGGAATGAGTCTTCACATATGGGGACTCCCTAACTAAGATGCCTGGGAGATCCCCAAGGATATGAGACCCTGGAGAGGGGTCTACTTCCTCCTATGGGTCTCAGGCATCCATCCAGGGAAGGAGGGTAGGAGTTGTTTAAGAATGGAACAGGTGTTTGAGGACAGCCTGACCAAACAAGGCATCCCGGCGGGAGTCCTTGTCCAAGCAGTAATGGGCTGTGAAGGTATGAACCGAGGCCCAGGTGGCTGCTCGACAGATCTGGTCGATGGACACAGAATTTAGATGAGCCATAGAGGTGGCCATGGCCCTCACATTATGAGCTGTGACATGGCTCTCCAGAGAAAGGTTCTTACTCTGGTAGGCGAAAGAAATACACTGAGCAATCCAATTGGACAGTGTTCTCTTAGAGACTGGAAGTCCCAAATGAGAAGGATCAAAAGCAACAAAAAGCTGGGAAGACTTTCTATGTTGCTGTGTCCTATGTAAGAAAAATCAAGAGCTCTTTTACAATCCAGAGTATGAAGATTCCTCTCTGCACTGGATGCATGAGGAGCTGGAAAAAAGACAGGTAAATATACTTCTTGATTAAGATGAAAAGGTGAGACCACCTTAGGCATAAAGTGTGGATTTGTCCTAAGGACTACCTTATCATGATGGAACCTTGTATAAGGTGGATTAGCCACTAATGCCTGCAGTTCACTGATGCGGCGAGCTGAAGTAACTACAATGAGGAAAATAACCTTCCATGAAAGGAACTTCAAGGAGGTAGTGGCTAAGGGTTCAAAAGGTGGCTTCATGAGCTGACCAAGAACCAAATTTAAGTCCCATGCCACTGGAGGATGCCTAATGGGAGGTTTAGTTAAAGTTAGGCCTCTCATGAATCTTTCAATGAAAGGATGAGAGGAAATAGGTTGTCCATTGATGGGCTTAAGGGATGCTGCAATAGCACTCAAATGGACTCTTACTGAATTTGTTTTAAGGCCTGCATTGGAAAGATGCAGGAGATAGTCTAACAGAGAATTTAAAGGTAGTGCTAGAGGGTCAAGACCCTTTTCAGCACACCAAATGGAAAACCTTTTCCATTTAAAAGCATAAGAACGCCTGGTGGAAGGTTTTCTGGAAGCATGGAGGATATCCTTCACTTGTTGAGAAAGATTCCAGTCTTGAAGGTCTAGGCCTTCAGTAACCAAGCTCTGAGGTGTAGGGACTTGGGGTTTGGGTGCCACAAAGTCCCTTCCTCCTGGGACAGAAGGTCTGGAGCAGCTCCCAAGTCCAGAGAGGGAGCTTGGGAGAGATGTAGAAGTAGAGGGTACCACACTTGGCATGGCCAGCGTGGAGCTATGAGGATCATAGATCCTTGATCCCTCTGGAGTTTGAACAGAGTCTTGGGAATCAAGGGAATGGGTGGAAATGCATACAGGAATCCCTGACCCCAATGGAGGAAGGCATCCTTGGCCTGAACTCCCTGACACGGAATTCTGGAACAGAACCGGGGAAGTTTGGCATTCCACGAACTTGCAAAGAGGTCTATGTCTGGGGTTCCCCATTTTTGGAAGATTCTGAGTACCTGATCCATGTGCAGGGATCATTCGTGTGGAAGCAGAACTCGACTGAGTCTGTCTGCCCAAGAGTTTTGGACTCCTGGGAGGTATACTGCCAGGAGATGGATTTGATGCTCTCTGGCGAAGGCCCACAATCTTAAAGCTTCGTTGCAAAGCGAGAGAGACAGTTCCTCCTTGCTTATGTAAAACATGGCTACTTCATTGTCCATATGAATGAGGACTGTCTTGTAGCTGAGGAGGGTATGAAAGACCTTGAGAGCTAGAAAAACTGCTCGAAGCTCCAAGTGGTTGATATGAAGGGAGGTCTCCTGTGGGGACCAAGTGCCTTGAGTGGAGAGGTCCTGTAGATGGGCTCCCCAACCTGTTTGGGAGGCATCTGTTGTGAGGGTTGCTTGGGGCAACAACTGTTGGAAGGGGGACCCCAGCAACAAATTTTGAGTGGACATCCACCATTGGAGAGACAAAAAGAGACATTTGGTGGTTGCTATGTGGTCTGAGAGAGCTCCTGAAGCTTGAGTCCACTGGGTGGACAAAGTCCATTGAGCTGCTCTCATGTGTAGGCGAGCATAGGGCACCACATGCACTGTGGAAGCCATGTGGCCTAGAAATTGTAGTATCTCCCGGGCAGTTAAGTGGCTTTTTGACTGAATCTGGGAGGCTAACTGCACTAGACGTTGGCAACGGGCCTGAGGAAGGTAAGCCCTTGCAGTAGTGGTATCCAACCAGGCCCCTATGAATTCTAGGGACTGAGTAGGGGTGAGCTGAGACTTTGGGAGGTTTACCACAAGTCCCAGATACTGCAGAATGCGCCTTGTGCGATCCAAGGAATTCTGGACCTCTGACTGAGATGGAGCTCGAATGAGCCAGTCGTCCAGGTATGGGAAGACAAATATTCCCAGAGTTCGTAGAAATGCAGCAACTATTGCCATGCATTTGGTGAACACTCTTAGAGCAGAGGCCAGACCGAAAGGAAGAACTCTGTATTGGTAATGTTTTCCTTGGAAAAGAAACCGTAGGAATCTTCTGTGAGAGGGATGGATGAGGACATGGGTGTACGCATCCTTGAGATCTAGAGAACAAAGCCAATCCTGACTTTGAAGGTATGGAAGGAGAGTGCCCAGAGAAAGCATCTTGAACTTCTCCTTGCATAGAAATTTGTTCAATTCTCTGAGATCTAAGATGGGTCTGTATCCCCCCGTCTTCTTTGGAATGAGAAAATAGGGTGAGTAGAACCCTGACCCTTGATGAAGAAGAGGAACTTCTTCTAATGCCCCTTGGGCAAGAAGGGTAGTTACCTCTTGACCTAGGTCGAGAAGAGATGTGGGAGAATTGAAGTGTATCACCATGGTGTGGGGAGGAAGGTCTGAGAAATGAAGCTTGTAGCCCTCTCTTATGATGGAGAGGGTCCACTGCTCTGATGTTATTTGCTTCCATCTGGGAGCAAAATGAGCCAACCTTCCTGGAATGGTGAGAGGCTCAGGCTAAGTTCTCTAGCATCAAGTCAAAAACCCTGAGGAGGTTGGGCCTGCTGAGTTGCAGCAGCCCCTGTAGGCTTAGGCCTGGCCTGTTTAGGTTGCTGACGCTTAGTGGCAAAGCGACCTGTAGAAGATTGTTAGCCAGAAGTAGAAGGAAATCGGCCTTTTTTAAAGAAAGACTTTTTAAAAGGCTTTTTCTTGGCAGGAATGGAGGTTGACTTTGAAAGTCTATCCAGAGCAGAGTTTTCTGCATCCATTTGAGTGGCTTTTATTTGCCATTCTTTGCCAAATAGGTTTTCACCTGTACAGGGAAGATTTCCTAAGCCATCTTGAACCCAGGGCTCTAAATCAGAAGCCTGGAGCCAAGCAATTCTGCGAGCAGCTATGGCAATGCCTGAGGCTCTGCTGGCACCTTCAAAGGAGTCAAAGGCTGCCCTATTGGAAAACTTTGAAATGTCTTGGGTATGCTTAAGGAACACAATGGAGCAAGACCGGAGAGATGTGGATGTTTGGAATGTCTTTATTTGTAGGAGTCAAAACCCCGACGCGTTTCGGCGTGGGACGCCTTCTTCAGGGGGTACAAAGCTTAAAAAAAGGGGGAGGGATCATACATAATATTTAATTAAAATTATAATTATGAATATGTATAAAAGAATAAACATATTAAAAACTATAAACAACTCAAAAACTAGTTAATAAACCATCAGATTGATACCATATATACATTGAAAACATAAATATGTCAATGCTATTATCAGTGATTCAACCTATCTGTCCAATCGTGTATTTTAGTATAAAATTATGTATATATATATATAAAAAAATAAAAATATTAAAAATATATAAAACATAGACATTATGTATAGACTATGGGAATCACATAAATGTATAAATAAATTCTAAATGAATACTAGAGAAACGCAGGACGTGAGGAATTAAACCATAAACGCAGACAAACATCTAGTTACATAAACGGTATATACAAATGATACAATATTGTTTGATGAATATATATATTAAAAAAGGGGGGTGTTATTTTAAACATCTAGGTGATTTTAAAAGACTTGACATTTGTTAATGAATATGAATATAATTGGTAATTTAGATAAAACTTGTCTTAAAAATATGCGTTAGCAAGGACAAAAGTGTCTTGAAGTTAACTTGAGATAATACTTAGGTGATAATTACTTAAGAAACAGGATAAGAGCTATATTGGTGAGCTGTCTCAGGTTATGAATTAAAACGGAAATTTATATTATTGCTGTTTGGAAATCAGATGAGAATTGTATTCAGTGACCAATCAGTGGTTATTACTAATCTTTAAGGTGTAATTAAAATGTTGAAAGTACCAATAAGTTTACTAACTTGAATTGATCCACTTAGTTGTCTACATCTTATTCATAAATTATTCTTGAAACTGTTAAGATATACTTTCATGACCAACAAAGAAAGAACCATGAAATGATTAGAAGTCGAATTAAAACTGCAGAGCTATTGAATGGTGTTGTGTATCTGTGTAGAACTTAAATCATTCATGAAAACATGTGGCTCATGTATATAGTGAATAGAACTTATGTGAAATTGTTATGAGTAAATGTATTGTACATCAAAGTTGTATTTTGACTATCCATGATTAAGCTCCTGTAAAAACTATGACATTATTAAAGTATTGGAGACTATATGTACATCCCTTGTAAAAACCAAACTGCTTTTAAATCATGTAAAAAGGTTATATTCCTTTAAGATTGTGAACCATGAGAATTATATTATGCGGAGGAAAGAGAAATAAAAAATAAAAAATAACAGTGCATTGAAACTAACCCGGACTTAAAATACATGTCTTCTGTGTCGTCCTATTACGGGGTGAAAGAAACCGCCATTCTAAATCTAAGGAAAAATGAATACAATATATCTAATATTAGAATAAACTATTGGCTAAAGCCATACACACGTATGTTAAAAAATACTTATAGATAAACTGTCCTTGATGGAAAATGACAAGTGTTGTTAAAAATCGTTGAGGTAAAAATGCACTCGAAAGAAGTCGTTAGGACTTCAATGCCTATTGAGCTCCACATGGTCATTATTTGAAGGGTGACTTTGCAATCCTGAACTTAAAACCCGATGCTGAAAGGAATCTTGTCGTCATAGAGTACTGGAGTTGTGACTATCTAAAACTTATAAGGCACGCTGGTTCATGATATTGCATTTTTTATATAAATGGCTATCCGTAATTTGGCTTCTATGTTACTATAACATCATAGAAGTGCTGGAGATTGTGTTTCAAACCACTGTAAGAACGAACTACTTGTGAACCATTAGGTAAAGTTGTGTTGCTGTGAAGTTATAAACCTTATATGTTATGTTGTGTGGAAGCTTGAACCATGAAATTACCTTTAATCTGTGCCGGCTTAAGATCACTACCTTTTGTACCGTCTTATGGCCAGGCAAAGGGACGCTAATGTGTAGGCTTGCCAGCAATCTTGCTTAGTAAACTCTTCTTGATGAATACTGCTGTGATGTCACTATTGTGTATATCATGTTTCTGGATATAAATAATGAAGCCTATTAATACTAATTGGTAAGATGAAAAGGCAAAATAATGTATGCCTTGTTGATGAATCAGTTCAAATTTCTTTGAAAATATCTATAAAAATACAGAAAGGTCTATCTCCTGATTAAGGCCGTGAGGTTCCAAACTATTAAATTTGTATATATACCTTTGTTCTAACTTTAGAAGGGCCTTATTGATGTCACCACCCCTCCAGTGTAATGTAACTTTTTTCAAGACTAAAAACTTTAAATCACTGATCTTGTGTCCTGTTGTGACCCAATGCATGACCAAAGGTTTATCTGTGATCTTTCTTTGGATACAGCTTCTATGTTCTATGATGCGTGTACGCACTTCTCTTGTAGTCTTACCGATGTATACCAAGTTGCAGGGACATAGAACTAGGTATATGACATTGGCCGTTTTGCAATTTGTATAGTTGTGTAAATATACTTTGTGTGATGTGATGGGGTGGATAAAGCTGTTTTTGACTGTGATAGTGTGGAGGCAAACTGAACAGTTGCCGCAACTGAAATGACCCTTGATCTTAGGCGGAGGGTTGCACTTGGTAAGGGCTGATGTAACTAATAGGTTAGAGAGATTGGGATTCCTCTTATAGGCTACCATTAAACGTTTTGTAGAAAAATGGGGCAGAGAGGTCAGTAAATGCCATTCTTCTCTTAGAATGTTAACTATTGGCTTGGAAAATTTTGTATACGTAAGAGCGCAAACTATCTTGTCTGCATCTACGTGCCGGTCTTTTTTTCTCAGTAGGGTGGAGCGTTCCGTCATGCATGCTCTAACATACGCTTTTTTGATACATTTAGATGAATAGCCTCTTTCTTTGAACCTATTATGCATTTTTACAGCTTGGTGTTCAAAATCTGCATCTGTTGTGCATAACCTCTTAATTCGAAGAAATTGACTGGTTGGCAGGTTGTATTTGAGAGACGGATTGTGATAACTATCATATTTTAATAAAGTATTGCGGTCTGTTGGTTTCTGGAACAAATCTGTGGAAAATCCATTGGTGTCTTTTCTTATCAAAATATCCAGATACGGAATGTTATCCGTACTGAAAGTCCCCTCGAACTGTAGATTGAGGTATGCTTAAGCCAAATGAGGAATTCCTCCCTTTTATCCTCTGGAAGAAAAGGGAGGAAAGTGTGCAATTTGTGTGCAACTTCCTTTAGAAACATACCCGTGTAAAGGCTATATGAGTTGATTCCGGCAATAAGCATACTGGCTTGGAAGATTTTCCTACCAAAGGCATCCAAGGTCCTGCATGCTCTTCCTGGAGGAGCAGAAGAGTGTCTCTTCGTACTCTTTATCCTCTTCATAGCTGACTGCACCACAATGGAATGGTGAGGAAGCGGAGTTTTCTGAAATCCAGGACAAGGAGGGACACGATACATAGTGTCCAATCTACGAGAATGAGGAGAGAGAGTGAGAGGAGTCTCCCATAGATCAATCATGTGTTCATAAAGAATCTCATGAATTGGTAAGGTGACTGCCTCTTTAGAAGCTCTAGAATAGCCTAAAATATCCAATTTTTTAGCTCTAGGCTCTGATTCAGAAGTTACTGAAATAGAAAGTCCTTTAGCTACTTCTCTTATGAAGTCTTGAAAGGACAAGCCCTCTGGAGGAGACATTCTTCTTTTTGGAGAAGAAGGCTCTTCAGGAAGGGCTATGGATACTTCAGGAGACTCGTCTGATGTATCAGAATCATCAGAGGAATCGAAGTATCGCCTGTCAGGGTGCTCTTCCAACGCTCGATACGTGTATCGAGCAGTATCGACATCGGGCGTCCCCGGTACCGGATCGGTACCGGTAAGCAGCCCTGGACAAGGAATCGCTGCATCTGGTATCCTGGTCGATGTCGATGCAGTCGGTACCGGTATCAGTGCTGGTGCCGGTACTGGAGCCGATACCGAGAACTGAGTTTGTTTCGGTACCAGCGGCATCGCAGCTTGAATGAAGGCCGTAATAGCATGCTGCATGGACAGAACATTGTGATCCATCGACGCCATGAATGCCTGGAAGTCGGTACCGGGAGATTGTGCCGGTACCCCAGACCAATCTAACAGGTGATCGGTCGAGGCCGTGCCATCAATGTCAACCTGTAACCCCATAGGAGGAGCTTTGGAAGCCGGAGCTTCCCGCTGGGGTTGTTTTGCTGGCGCAGGATCCTCGAGGGCAAGCCCGGAGGCATCTCGATGCTTAGAGGGAGAGCTACCCTTCGAGGACCTGCTAGGTTTATGTTTGGTTACCTGAGATCCATCAGGAGAAGACGACCTGGAAGATGTCGATGCTACCGACGGTGCATCAGCGGGAAACAGCACATGGAGCTTGGCTGCTCGGTTCTGTAACCCCCGTTTAAACATTAGAGAGCAGGACGGACAATCCGGAATGGAGTGTTCAGGACCCAAACATTTAAGACACCATTCATGGGTATCTGTAACAGAAATAGTACCGCTACACTTAATACATTTTTTAAACCCGGAGGCTGGTTTTTCCATGAGGGAAATTTTCTTATAGGCCCTGAGGCCCAAGAAGAGAATACACTAAGTGAAGAGAAAATAGATTTTTTTTTTTAAAGAAAGAAAGAAAGAGAAAAAGACCGGTGGTACCGGTCCGGAGTCGGGGAAGGCAGACACGCGACCAAAGAAATAAAATAAAATAAAGAACTTCTTCAGCGGTGACAGGGCTCGACCTGCTGGCTCCGCGGCAAAGAAGAACTGAGGAGAGATGGTTAGGAAAGGCGGGAAGGCAGCACGCAGGCGCTGTGGGATGCTCCCAAAAGCTTTCCTTTTTGGGAAGCTGGGGAGCGTTCCCGCGCAGGCTCCGTCGGTACCGACGTACCCATATGTGAAGACTCATTCCTGCTTGTTCCTGGAGATTGTGTTTTTATATTTTAATTTGATGTTTGTGTTTGTCCTTAGACCACTGAAGGCGGCCTCTGGCCGAAACCTTTAAGTTGGGTCTGCTAATAAAGCTTTTTGGATAGCCCTACTGTGCTTGGCCGTGTTTTTTGGCTTCCGCTTCCTTCTACAATTTATAGTGCATTATCAAGTGTGTGCTGTCAGAAACAGCACACCACTACAGTAATATGCAGTTATTTGCTGCATCTCCCCTCCTGTCACTGTATGGAACAGGGATTAGGCTCATGCACTGATAGAGAAGGGAGACATGAAAAATGACAAAGCAAGCCACACTACCCGACTACAGTCCCTACTAGCACCACAAAATTTCCCTAGTGGTCCCCAGGCCTCCCCTCTGACCCACCCTACAAAAATGCCCTCTTGACTCTAGTGGACCCATGACCCCTACCCAGCACTCCCAATCCACTATCCCTGACTCATCAGAATGCCCCCTCCCCATCAAGGCTAACCTGACCTAGGCATTCCAGGGCAGAGAGGCCCTCAATCACAAGGCCTCCAAAAGTTGTCCAGATCTCCTCTCAAATACCTTCCCTTCAAAAGTTGGAAACAGAAGTGACTCCTGCCTCTTGTACCATCTTCCGACATAGTAGCGCCTGCCCTCTAGTGGTGTGTCAAGATGCACTGCTAGTTATCAGTCTAACAAATAAAACAATGCATTCCCTCATTTGATAAGCTGACCCCTAACACTATACATAAAGTCCGACACTCATGTGGACAGCGTACACTTGGTCATCACCTCCACCAGCCTACTGGGTTGTAGGAGACGAAAAACTGAGAAGATTTGCGGTGGCCCCGAGTGCATTGGATATAGAAGGAGAAGGCCCTCTTACAGTCTAAGGTGTGAAGGGCCGTCTCCGCCCGACTGGGGTGAGGTCTTGGAAAGAAGGTAGGAAGCACCAGTTCCTGGCTGAGATGGAAGGGTGGCACTACCTTCGGCAGGAATTTGGGGTGCGTGTGAAGCACCACTCTGTTCTTGTAGAACCTGGTATAATGCACCTCCGCCATAAGGGCCTGGAGCTCACTAACTCTGCGAGCGTAGATGAGCGCAACCAAGAAAGCCACCTTCCAAGAAAGGTAGCAAAGGTGGCAGGTAGCCAGAGGTTCGAAGGGTGGGCGAGGGATCGTTGAGGTCCCATTCAGTCGCCGGCAGGCAAAACAGGGGCTTCGATATGAGTAGGCCCCGAAGGAAATGGATCACTAATGGCTGGACTGAGAGGGGCTTACCATCTACCGGATGATGGTGCGCCGCCAGGGCACTCAGGTGCACTCGGACGGAGTTAGATATGAGCCCGGACAGAGAGGTGGAAAAGGTACTGTGACATCAGCATCACCAGGCAGGAGAAAGGATCAGCCCCATGTTCTGCGCACCAAGCAGAGAACCTGTGCCATTTGAGGGCAAAAGCCTTCCTAGTAGAGGCCTTGCGATGACCAGCAGAACGTCCTCCACCTCAACTGAAAGGTTGAAAGGGGCCAAAGTCACTATCAGCAGCCACGCTGTCAGCGACAGGAACCCCAGGTTGGGCTGCAGGAGAGAGCCCCCCTTCTGAGATAGGAGCCCCGGGGCGGACCCCAAGGGGATGGGGCCTCCACCATCAACTGTAGAAGCAGCGGGAACCACAACTGCCTGAGCCACCGAGGAGCTATCAGAATGAGCGAGGCCCTGTCATGGAGGGTATTGAACAAGGTCTTGGCGATCAGCAGCATCGGAGAGAATGCATACATGAGGCCTTCCGACCAATGAGACAAGGAAAGCATCCGCTGCCATCCTGGAGGGGTGGGCCTGCCGGGAGCAGAAGCGGGGCAACTGAAAGTTGTCCAGACTAGCAAACAGGTCCATCACAGACTTCCCCCAGAGACTGAAAAGCAAAATGGCTATTCTGGGGTCCAGATGCCACTCATGTGGCTGGAGAACTCTGCTGAGTCTGTTGGGCAGCAGGTTGTCCTGGCCTGGCAGAAACATTGCCCGCTGGAGGATACTCTATTGGATTGCGTACAAGCAGAGGACCAGTGCCTCCTGACAAAGGGTATGAGACCCCGTGCCCCTGTTTGTTCACGCAGAACATCCCCACCTGGTTGTTCGTCTGGACCAGCACCATATCCTCGGGTGGGGAGCACCGTCGAGGCTCCAAAACAGGAGAGTCAGATGGAACGTTGCGGTGGTGACAGGTATCGGGTGACTCCTCATTCTCTGTCTCCCACTCGGAATAGTCCGTCAAGGACTCTTAGGAGGGCTGCTCTGCAGGCCTCAGGGCCCCTGATGCCCTGCAGCCAGTACCCGATAAACTTGCCGGGAATGATCGTGATCCTATTGAGCGTGACTCGAATAGTGACCTCGGCCGAGGATCGGCTCGGCCTCCAGGGACTTCTTGGATGTCGAGGACCCGATGGTTGGGGCGGATGAACCGGTCGTGCCAGACAACAGCGCCAGTTGCTGATCCATGAAGGCAGACAAACTGTGCTCCAGGGCCGCCATTCTCCACTCCAGACCAGAAGGCTCCTCAGCCTTTGGCGTGGGCACAGTCCTAATGCTGGCTCCCCTCAAGGGGAATCCTCAAAGAGGATTGTCTGGAACCGAGGCCAGTCCGCGGTCTGATCCTTCCAGGGGACCTTCAGACTGCTCCTTCTCAGATGCCATGGCTGGATGTCTCGGACAGCGGGACTAGGCCTGGGGAGCACCCGGCCGGTCAGAACCATCCAAGGTACCGCCTTCGAGGGTTTCTTCTTTCTGGGTTCCCTTGAGAGAGACCCCCTTTCTGAGGACCCTCAGAGGCATCAGGGACTCGGGGGAAAAACCTATCGTGTTGCTGCTGGCGGCTCTTGAGGACATCCTCTTGCAGAGACCGCAGGTTGCCGGGCCGTGGTCTGGCCCTAGCCAGTGAAGACAGCAGTTGTGTGTGTCGGTCAAAGACATAATTTTGGAGCACTGGTCACACTTCTTAAAGCCACTGGTAGCCATGTGTGGAAAAAGTACCCCTTTAAGGTCAAAGACTCTCCGGGCTGCCAGTGGAAGAAAAAAGGTGCGAAGACGCCAGGAAAAGAAAAAAAAAGTGAGAACTACAAAAAATAGACTGAACTTGACGCCGAGGCAATGAGGTCGGGTAGGCGGGAAATGTACCAATGCGATACAGGAGGAGAGTATGAAACTCTGAGAGAAAAATCAACTTTTTCCAGGGACAAGCCAGACGAATGTCTGAAGGGCTCCGCGGAAAAAAGGAGACTGAGCAAGATGGCACCCTTGGGCGGGAAGGGGACTGCCCCATGCGTGGTGGCATCTCCCAAAGGCTTTCTTTGAAAACTGGGGGAATGCTTCCACGAGGGCTCCATCGGTGCTGACGTCTCCCATATGTGAGGACTGACTTCCTGCTTGTTCTCAGAGAATATATAGCTCCTTTTTTCACTTTTTTGCAATTAAGGATCCTCTGTTCTTTTCCCATGCTTTCTTGAAATGGGTGCCAGAAAAGTACTAACATTTTAGTGCCAAGAGAAAAGAGTGGAGGAGCAGCAGCCTAGTGGTTAAAGAAAAGTAAAGTGTTCCATTCCTTTTTTCCAGATTAAGCCATAGTGCCTCCTCCTCTTCTTGTAAACCCTGCAATTCTGTTGTACATATGCATATAAAGTTGCTTACTCACCTGTAGCAGGTGTTCTCTGTGGACAGCAGGAAAAGTCCTCACGTATCGATGCATCATAGCAGAGTCCCACATGGGAGTATTCCTCCTTCTGGAAAGGCAGGAAAAAAAAGTCCTCATGTATGGGGATTCCCTAGCTATAGGCTACCTTTAACAAAAAAAGGGATAATGAAGATCCCAATAGGGACAACAGCAAACTGCTTTTGGTGGCAACAAGCCTCTTCCATTTTATGGTAGCCTGAACTGAAAGAAATGGGCCTAGGAGGATGGAGTTGGATTCTGTTCCCCAAACAATACCGATTGGCCGAAGTTGCTGTCGCACTGGGGAATCTCCCTCCAGACGGTAGTGAAATGTGAATGTGTAGACCAATATCCATGTTGCAGCTTTTCAAATCTCTTCCATGGAGTCCAAACACAAGTGGGCCACCAACGCAGACATAGCTCTGACATTGTGAACCATATGACATGACCCTCAAGGCTTAGGCCTGATTGGGCATAAGTGAAATACATATAACCTGCCAGCCAAATTGATAATGTGCATTTGGAAACGGCAACCCCTAGCTTGTTGGGGTCAAAAGAAACAAAAAGCAGGATGGACTTTCTTTGAGCTTTTGTCCGTCCCACATAGAAGGCTAAGGCTCATTTGCAGTCCAACATGTGCAGCGCAGTTTCCCCTCTCTAAGTATGAGGTTGTGGGAAAAATGTTGGAAGGACGACTAAGATGGAAATGTGTTACCACTTTTGGAAAAAATCTGAGATGAATACAGAGGACCACTATATTATGATGAAATTTTGTGTAAGATGAACTACTAAGGCCTGAGGCTCGCTCTCCCTGCGTGCTTAAGTGACCACCACCAGAAATAGTACCTTCCAGGTCAAAAACCTCAGAGGACAAGTAGCTGTGCAAGAACTACATTGAGATCCCAAGACACTGAAGGTGGTTTATAGGGAGGTTTTAACAGCAGTAAGCCCTGCAAGAAGCAAACAACTAAAGGCTGTACAAAGATGGGTTTACCCTCTATACGCACCTTAGTGATAAGCTCCAATTACTGAGATGGATATGAGCCCATACTCAGAGGTGCATAAGATCCTCAAAGCAGTGTTTGTGTGCGACAGGCAAAGGGATCTACAGAATCTTCCTCACACCAGACAGTAAACCTCTCCATTTGCATGATATGAACTCTCTCATTGAGGTCCTCCTGGAAGCCAAAAATAAAAACGTCAGCATCTCTACATCCAAAACGTGAGAGTTAGGGACTTGATGTTGGGGTACAACACTGTTCCGTTCTCCTGTGATATCAGATCTGGTGAGTGGCCCAGTCAAATTGGTTCCTGACTGGAGATTTCCAGAAGGAAAGGGAACTATGGCTGGAAATCTCCAGTCAGGAGAACATGAGTCCACAGGCTAATAATGGTGATGAGAATCATCGTGCTTCTGTTCTGAGCTTTACAAGGTTCTTTGTAATGAGAGGAACTGGAGGGATATGTGTAGAGAAACCCCTCTCCCCAATTGAGTTGGAAAGCATCAGAGGCTAGTTTGCTGTGTGACACCACTCTGAGCAGAATTAATCTACCTGGGCACTGTGAGGAGTCAAACAGATCCAGGGTCCATTTGTGGGGCTGAAGAACTCGACTCAACCTGTCTGCCAGATTGTTTTGTTCTCGTGGTAGGTAAGTGGCCCTTAAATCCATCCCATGAGAGAAGGCAAATTTCCACAACCTGACCATTTCCCAACACAGGAGGTACTAGCTCATTCTTCCTTGCTTGTTGATGTAGAACATGACTACTTGGTTGTCTGTTTGAATGAGAATAATTTGATTGGACAACATATGTTTGAAAGCCTTTAAAGCGTTTGCTATGGCTCCAAAACGTTGATCTGATGCAGACTTTCCTGGAGAAACCAAGTGCCTTAGGTGTTGAACCCATCAAGATGAGCTCCCCAACCAAGTTTGGGTGCATCCATAGTCAACAATTCTTGTGGAGCAATTTGGAAGAGAATACCCTTGACTAGACTGAATGGGATAGTCCACAAGTCCAGACACGACAGATCAATGATGAACAGGAAACCTCTGAGATGCCCTGAAGCTTGTGACTACTGGGTTCTTAGCATCCACCGAGTGTCTCATATGGAGACGTGCCAAGGGTGTTAAATGCATTGCAGAGGCCATGTGACCCAGTATCATTGCTGACTCAATTGAATCACTGTTAGCCTGGACAGTACTAGGCCAAAATGCAGAATGTGGTACTGAAAGTGCTGTCACCCTACTTTGAATCTGAGATACTTCTTGTGAATGGGGTGTATCTCTACGTGGGTATATGCATCCTTCAGATCCAGACAGCATAGACAAACTCCTTTTTGAAGGGTGATAAATTATCTCTGAAGTAGTTCCTGATGCTGAGAGTCTAAGGACTGAGCTCTCGGTGGACAATCTGTTGCAGATTGAATATGCAATTTGTAACTGCTTTGAACAATATCCAAAATCCAAGTGTCTGAGGCTGAAAGGGCCCACTAAGAAAACGTGGATTGCAGCGAAAAGACGTGAGGTGATAAACTTTTATTGCTTTGTTCAACTTCAGCCACCGGCCCGACACTGGCCGTGTTTCGTGAAAACCTTCTTCAGGGGCAAATGATGGCTAAAATACATAAAATATACATATAAAGACAAACATTTAAAATAAAATTAGTGAACAAGGGATTGTTTGAGGGCGAGAATGAACAAGGTCCATATGAACTAAAAAACGCCAACATAACATAAAACACAAACACAAAAACCTCACAGTACAGCCAATATTAAGAGCTAAAGACAGACACATAAAAACAATATCTTAAAAAGAACTGGTTAGAAAAAACTAAAACTGTCAATAAATACATAAAAATTAAATAAATAGGTTGCTTAATATGAATAACCATAAAACATATTAAAATAATAAATGGTAAGGAAACCAATATTATAAATCAAGCAAAACCTATGCAAATAAATACATAAATAATTAAAATATAATAGTCATTATAACCAGATTTAAAGCATATCAAAAATATAAAATGATAGTCAAAACAATGAACATGCATGTAAAAAATACATATAAACAACTATGTATATAAAAAATATGTAATAAAATAACAATTATAAAATATATATCCTAAAGGATGCGACAATTAATAAAATGAAAAGTCATACCTGTATGTCGTATAGAGATACTATTATAAAAAGCTCTTCCTCTGAGAGCACAGGAGAGCCTCAAACATCGGAACATAAACAGTATCAATAACATTTAAAAACAAGACAAAAACATGAGATCAAAGAGGGATGAGGACGAGATCTCAAAAAAATATATATTTATAATTACTCGTATGGTACAAAATAAATGTAAATACCTGTGCAACGATTTGCATCTAAAATTAGTGTGTTCTTAAAGTGCCACAGTGCTAATCCTACAAAAGGGGGATAGTAAGATTATATTAGGGATAATATATTTATTTTTTTACATTAGAAATATTAATTTTATCTCAAAAGAACCATTCGTAATAAAAATGGGGTGCTTAGCAATTGTTTTTATAAGAAATGTGCTTGAATGGTAAAACAAAAGGAGGGGGGAGGAAAAGTGTTGAAATACAAAGATAAACATACATAATTGCTGTCAAAACAGCATGTGGGTCAAAAAGTAAAATATAAATACGTATATTAGACAAAAGAAACTTTATAAGAACTAGTATCCAACTTTTATTAAATGATAAACTGAAGTAGAATCCCATATAGCAGGCCACAAGTTTCTGAAAAGCTAAATTAAAACGGGATCATGCTATCGTTTCCAAAAAGTTGTTAAAAAACTTTGTGGCATACTTTAATGGTATGAAGACCATGGTAAAAAGGAAAGAGAAAAACAAACCTCAAAGGAACGAAAGCAGCATAAATTCAGCAAGGGGGCGAAATTGCCAAAAAGATGCGCATTAAAAATATATTTTTAAAAAAAGAAGAGAAAACAAAAATAAAAATGAACCAGGATTATACTGTCGTTTACAAAAAATAAAAAACTTTATAGCATACTTTGAAAACCATTGCGAGAGATGGAAGGGAAAAATCAATAAACCTGAAGACGAAGGATCAGCAAAAAGGCAAAAAATGCCAAAGGGTATCACATTAAAAATATCAAAAACGGGGGAACAGGGAGGAGAAGGGGGGGGAGGGGGAGGGGAAAGAGGGGGGGGGGAAAGAGAAAGGGGGGGGGGGCGAGGCCACAAGAGCCTACTAGAAGGAACCGTGACCAAAAAATGTGCAGCGAGGATTGTAAACCGCTTATTGCATTAGGACCAGGAATCTATATAGGTTAAAAAAAGGGGGCAGCTTGAGGCACGGCGAGATAAAAAGTTTGCCTGCATAAGCAAAAATAAAATTAAACTGTTAATCATAAAACAAGCTTTACAAAAAACCAAAGCATGAATAAAAAATATGACACAACAAAATAAATAAATAAACCACCTTAGGGAAACCCAGTGGCCATAAATAAATATGGAACTATCATTAAAAGAGGAACACTTTTGTCACCAAATGTAATCGCGTCTTAAATGTTTCATAAAAACTGTGCCCATAAAACCTTATCCATAACACAAACTTGCTCTCTAATGAAAAAATGTGAGAAACCAGGGATAGAGAAAAACCGATCGTAAACCGCTTATTGCATTAAGACCAAGAATCTATATTGATTCCCTTATACGTGGCCTTTTTTTTAATACTTTTTATTTAGAGTAACTATGGTTATGTCATGGGTTTTATATTTATTGTTTGGGTTTTATATTTATTGTTACCGTTTTTAGTTTGGGCCCTTTAAATTTTAGTTACATACATTTGAATTGCAACTAGTGAATTTTTGCACGATGTTATATGGAGTGCATGGTAGTTATGTTTAAATATGCATAAGAATGCCTTCATTATGACGTCAATGTTTTTTCTTCTTAAATAATTCAGTGCGCAGCTGCCGGCATCTTTTTGATTTCAGAGTTCATGTGCGACTGTGCCGCCTCTCTACTATTTCAGTTGTGCGGTTTCCTGCAGTTCTGTTATTTAAGTTCGTTCTTTTCTCTATTCCTTGTTTCTCACGTTTTTTTATTAAAGAGAGCAAGCTTGTGTTATGGATAAGGCTTTATGGGCACAGTTTTTATGAGGCATCTAAGACACGATTACATTTGATGACAAGTGTTCCCCTTTTAACGATAGTTCCATATTTATTTATGGCTACTGGGTTTCCCTAAGGTGGTTTATTTATTTTGTTGTGTTAGATCTTTTACTTATGTCTTGGTTTTTTGTAAGGCTTGTTTTATAATTAACAGTTTAAACATATTTTTTGCTTATGCAGGCATTTTTTATCTCGCCGTGCCTCAAGCTGCCCCCTTTTTTTAACCTATATAGATTCCTGGTCCTAATGCAATAAGCGGTTTACAATCCTCGCTGCACATTATTTTGGTCACGGTTCCTTCTAGTAGGCTCTTTTGGCCTCGTCCCCCCCCTTTCTCTTTCCCCCCCTCCCCCTCCCCTTCTCCTCCCTGTTCCCCCGTTTTTGATATTTTTAATGTGATACCCTTTGGCATTTTTTGCCCTTTTGCTGATCCTTCGTCTTCAGGTTTATTGATTTTCCCTTCCATCTCTCACAATGGTTTTCAAAGTATGCTATAAAGTTTTTTATTTTTTGTAAACGATAGTATGATCCTGGTTCATTTTTATTTTTGTTTTCTCTTCTTTTTTTAAAAATATATTTTTAATGCGCTTCTTTTTGGCAATTTCGCCCCCTTGCTGAATTTATGCTGCTTTCGTTCCTTTGAGGTTTGTTTTTCTCTTTCCTTTTTACCATGGTCTTCATACCATTAAAGTATGCCACAAAGTTTAACAACTTTTTGGAAACGATAGCATGATCCCGTTTTAATTTAGCTTTTCAGAAACTTGTGGCCTGCTATATGGGATTCTACTTCAGTTTATCATTTAATAAAAAGTTGGATACTAGTTCTTATAAAGTTTCTTTTGTCTAATATACGTATTTATATTTTACTTTTCGACCCACATGCTGTTTTGACAGCAATTATGTATGTTTATCTTTGTATTTCAACACTTTTCCTCCCCCTCCTTTTGTTTTACCATTCAAGCACATTTCTTATAAAAACAATTGCTAAGCACCCCATTTTTATTACGAATGGTTCTTTTGAGATATATTTATTTTTTTACATTAGAAATATTAATTTTATTATCCCTATATAATCTTACTATCACCCTTTTGTAGGATTAGCACTGTGGCACTTTAAGAACACACTGATTTTAGATGCAAATCGTTGCACAGGTATTTACATTTATTTTGTACCATACGAGTAATTATAAATATATATTTTTTTGAGATCTCGTCCTCATCCCTCTTTGATCTCATGTTTTTGTCTTGTTTTTAAAATGTTATTGATACTGTTTATGTTCCGATGTTTTAGGCTCTCCTGTGCTCTCAGAGGAAGAGCTTTTTATAATAGTATCTCTATACGACATACAGGTATGACTTCATTTTATTAATTGTCATATCCTTTAGGATATATATTTTATAATTTTTATTATTTTATTACATATTTTTTTTATATACATAGTTTATATGTATTTTTTACATGCATGTTCATTGTTTTGACTATCATTTTATATTTATGATATGCTTTAAATCTGGTTATAATGACTATTATATTTTAATTATTTATGTATTTATTTGCATAGGTTTTGCTTGATTTATAATATTGGTTTCCTTACCATTTATTATTTTAATATGTTTTATGGTTATTCATATTAAGCAACCTATTTATTTATTTAATTTTTATGTATTTATTGACAGTTTTAGTTTTTTCTAACCAGTTCTTTTTAAGATATTGTTTTTATTTGTCTTTAGCTCTTAATATTGGCTGTACTGTGAAGTTTTTGTGTTTGTGTTTTATGTTATAATGGCGTTTTTTAGTTCATATGGACCTTGTTCATTCTCGCCCTCAAACAATCCCTTGTTCACTAATTTTATTTTAAATGTTTGTCTTTATATGTATATTTTATGTATTTTAGCCATCACTTGCCCCTGAAGAAGGTTTTCACGAAACACGGCCAGTGTCGGGCCGGTGGCTGAAGTTGAACAAAGCAATAAAAGTTTAATCACCTCACGTCTTTTCGCTGCAATCCACGTTTTCTTACTGGGTCCTTTGTGCACGTGGATTCGTGCTTGTTTGTTGAGGCTGAAAGGGACCACCTTTGGGGGAAAAACAGTGAGCCTTCCTCTGATAGGATCCTCTGCTGCAGTTACAGGTAAAGTGGTTACGCTCTTCTGGAACCAGTCAAAACTGCCGCTGGTTTTGGCTGAGGAGCCAGCTGGACCTTCTGAGGCTTCTCTCGCTTTACCTGGGATCGAGGAGCCCATTTTGATTGGGAAGAGCGAGAACCAGGAAAGTACCTAATCCTGTGAGAGTAATGATTCTTTTTCTGGTTGCTACTTCAGCTTGGACATGTGCTGTGAGAGTTTACGAAGGGAGACGTGCTGCTTTTCAATGAAGCCAGACTTCTCTGACTTTCTCCAAAGAGATTCTCTCCATGGTACAGTACATCAGCAAGCTTACCCTGCACAGATTGTTCTAGGTCTGAGGCCTGAAGCCAGGCAAGTTTCCGGGCACCAATTCCCCTTGCATGAACTCTCAATACCATTTCAAAGATGCCATATATCACTCAGACCATGAACTTCAAGCAGTCCCTGCCGTGTCTCACTAGGGAATGATTCTGTTCCAATTTCTCTGAGTGAGTTATTGGGACAGATCGTCACAGCTGCTCATGATGTCCTTCAAACACATGCTCACATAGAGCTGGTAAGAGGCCATGTGAACACAAGCATGGCACTATGGAAAGCCCTTCTCACAAAAGAGTCTAATGTCCAAGCTTTCCTCCCTGGGGGTGCCAATGAGTGAGTCTTGGAACTTTTAGATATCTTTTTATTATTATTATTACAATTTCTTATATACCGCACTATTCTGCATCAGCGCGGTTTACATGGAACAGAAAAATCAGACAAGATAACATCAGTCTGAGTTTACAAATAACCGGACAACAAACTTGGATAACAAGGGAGAGTTAAAAATAACAGGAACAGCAAAATTGGAATACATAGGAGAAACTATTTACACATTAGATTCACCATATAACGTAACATGTAATTAAATGATCCAGGACACCTAGCTAAGTGTGTTCTCCTTGCTCCACAGGAGTGTTAGTGTAGCTGAGAATTTGTGTGGTTATTTGATTCATTGTTCTCTGGGAAGTATTTAAGGAAAAGGTAGTGTTTTGAGGGCCTTTCTAAACTGGGCTAGGTTAGTGATTGCTCTGATGTTTGTTGGTAATGCGTTCCAGAGTCTTGGGGCACAGAGTCTGAAAGCTCTATTTGCTGTCGTTGCTGTGCATCTTGTTAGTTCTTTCGGAATCGTTAGCGTATTTATTGCTGTGGATCTTCTTGATCTATTTGGGGTAATGGCTTGGATGAGGTCGGTTAGTGAGGAGGAGGAGAGACTATTGACCGCTTTGAAAGTTAATATAGTCTTGAAGACGGTCCTGGCGTGTATAGGGAGCCAGTGTAACTGCTTCAGAAGGGACGTCACATGGTCTCTCTGGGATGCACCAAGACGAACTCTCGCTGCGCTATTCATTGCGAGCTGTAGAGGATTTAAGGTGGATTGGGGGAGGCCTTGTAAAATGGCATTGGCGAAATCAAAATGAGGTATGATCAGAGCCTGGTAAATTGTATGGAAGTCCCCTGGTTCAAGCAATGGGCATAGATGTCTGAGTGAGCAGATCTTGTAATATATAGCTCTTACAGTGTTAGCTATATGTGCCTTCATGTCAAGGTTTTGATCTAGTATAACACCCAGGTACCGTATTGTGGGTTTTGCTAGTAGGTCTGCATCGTTCACCTTCAAATTTTGTGGAGGGCTGAAATTCGGGTTCCTCGTAATGAAGAGCACCTCGGGTCTTCTTATGTTGAATTCTTAGGTTTTGTGACAGGAGCCATTCCGATATGGCATTGAAGCAATTGGTCAGAGGGGAGAGGTCCAATTTATCAATGGAGAACGGCATATAGAGCAGAACATCGTCAGCATATAACATGCAACCGACATTGAAAGACCGAATGATATTGCAAATGGGTTGCATGTATATGTTGAATATCAAGGCAGAAAGGGAGGATCCTTGTGGAACTCCCTGGCCTTGATTAAATGGTTCAGATGTTGCTCCACCAGATCGAACGTGCTGCCATCTTTCGGACAAATAAGATCTGCACCATTCAAGTGCTGTTCCACTGATACCTTTCTCTTTTAGTCGCACTAGGAGAAGCTCATGACTTACCGAGTCGAAGGCTGTGGCAATGTCTGAGTGCGCACCCCTGATGGGTGTTTTCTACAACAATAATTATATTATTGAAAAGGGTGGTAAGGAGAGTTTCCACTCCATGTGACTCCTTGAATCCATGCTGGCATGGGTCCAGTGGAGCAGCAGCATCAATGTGGTCTTGTAACTGCCTATGCACCTCTTTTTCAATTAACTTTGCGAGGAACGGTATACTTGAAATGGGTCTATAAGAGTCTACCTTTTGGGGATCCAGCTTGCTATTTTTAAGCAGCAGTCTGATAGATGTGTGCTTGAGGGCGGAGGGGAAAGAACCAGTTGTGAAGGAAAGATTCATTATCCTGGTTATTACTGTGCTGAAGTCACTGCGCAGTTCCTTTAGCCAGAAGGCTGGACAAGGATCAGTTTGCGCAGTAGTAGTATTGAGGGTCATGATCGAGTCTTCGATGCGTTTCTTGGCAGGGGTAGCAAAGGAAGTTAGGGGTGTTAGGCACTCTTGGTCAGTGGAGGAAACCTCAATTGAAGGTTTATTCGTCTGGCATATCTTAGAATGTAGGTAAACGGCAAACTCCTGGGGATGGATTTCACATTTATGTTCGGGGGCTGGTTTCTTAGAAAGAGAGACTTGACCAAGTTAAACAGATCATGAGGTTTGTTTAATGAACGCTTCAGAGTGGCTGTGTGGTACTGCTTCATCTTCTCTGTTATAGTATTGCGGTGGATAGTTAGTTGGTAGATGTAAGCTGAATGGTCTTCACTGGAGTGAGACCGACACCAGCGTTTCTCAAGCTTCTGTAGACAGGTGAGTGATGATCTTAGCTCCTCTGTGAACCACGGGGCTGTGGCTCTTCTCCTTGTTGTCCTGTTAGTTGGAGGTCGAAGTGCTATCGCATTGAGATTTTTGTTCCAGTAGGAGATCAGTTCTTCAAGGTCTAGGCAGGTCTCGTTCAACAGTGAGCACGTTCCGTCGAGGATAAGATCTCTATTAAATGGATGGAAGCTCGAGCAGGTAGTCTAGAGGTACTGCATGGAACTCTGTTCTTTGCTTGATGTCGTGGGTGGGAATCTGGAAGATGATGAGTTTGTGGTCTGACCATGGCACGGTAGTTATGGACGGCACAGTATTGTGGAATTGGTCATAAACTGTCTGCGGGGCAAATACAAGGTCAAGAGTATTTCCCTTCACATGAGTAAGTTTGTTAACTAGTTGTTTGTATCCTAGGATCTCTAGAGCTTCAAGAAAGGCCGATGATTGGTTATCTTGAAGCGCTGGCAAGTTAAAATCACCTAGGATCCAACTTGGGATATTAGGATTCTGGAGGTTGGACGCGAGGTTTATTATAGATGGGAGATCATCCAGGGAGGCTGAAGGAGCTCTATACAGCAGGTTTATAGAGCAACACTTGTTGGAAATGGAGACGGTCTCCAGGTAGTTGGTGCTGGTGGAATCATCCTTTTTGAAATGTAGGTCTGACCTAGTGAGGATTAGCACTCCACCTCCTCTTTTGTTTTGTCTATGACTAGTAAATACTGTGAAATTTAAGGGGAGGAGTTGGTTGAGTATGACATTGTCTTCAGGAGATAGTCATGTTTCGGTAACCATGAGAATATCGAGGTTGTAGAGGGATATTGTATCAGCAATCACTGGCCACTTCTTACGAATTGAGCAGGCATTGATGAGAGCACATTTTAGACTTTGTGGGTAGAGGCTTTTATCCTGTTTAGCTTTCATAAAGTGTTGGAGCGTAATGTGCAATAGATGGGGGTGGTGTGTCTGAGAGTCCCATTTAGTGTTGTGATGGGATGTACCTGACCATCTCCTCCCTTGGCTCTTTAGGATTGGGATCTTATTGTATTCCGGGGTTAGAGCTAGAGAGTTTGGGAGCCAAATAGTGAAGAGGAAGCAAGCGCCAACTAAGGTGGCGATAGGGGACCCCATCTTGATAACACTAGACGCTTAATTCTAAGACAGAGAAAAGGCTAGAGTGCAGGAGAGTATTCTGTGGGCTACTAGTAAGTTATCTGAGCAGGATACTAGCAAGTTATCTGAGACCGGTACAATAGTTCTGACTATCAGGCTACACAAAAGGTGTAAAAGTCAGGAACAGAACCTAAGAATGGCTAGCTAATTGTTAGGGTGGTGAGTCATTCAGAAAGTACAATGCAATTCAATAAAGCTGATTGTTTGCATTATGAGGTGAGATATCTAATCAAAGAAATACAATGTTACCATTTTGTTGGCTAGACATAGCACTCTGATAAACTGTGCTTGTTGAGCGTTAAAGCGGGTCAAGAGGTCTGAGGCTGAAGACGGACATCAGAGGATAGCCGCGACCATGCCTAAGGGCCACACCAAAGGGCCCTCTGGCGAGGCCATCAGACGCGGGTGCACCCAATCGGCGCCTTTTAAAGCTGCCTGGCTGGCTGCCCCGATTGGGCAGTGTTCGTTGGTGGGGGTGGTCTTGGTGCTCCGGCCCGCTCGATCCCCGCCAGGAGAGCTGCTGGAGGGCCGGAGTGCTGGGCCGAAGAGGAGGCAGATTTGACCACCAAGAAGTAGTGAGGAAGATGAAGCTTCTCGTACCCAGGAGCCTTCTGAACTCTATACACAGAATAAAGCTTTCTATTGACTGGAGTTACAGTGAGAAGGTTCTACCACATTCTCATTTGTACTCTTTAAAGGATGCGGTGTATGAACTCAGTCACCACTTCCTTAGGGGCAGAAGAGTGCTTAATCTCTTAACTGGGGAAAATACATAGCACCCAGCCAACCACTGCCTAGGGAATTAATTTTCCAACTATGCCCTTCAAACAAATATCTTTAATAAAACATTTTGAGATAGTAGTAGTAGTAGTACCTATTTAGCACTTATATAGCACCGAACACGCAGCGCTGTACAGGTATGACATGCATATAAAAGATAAACATATAATAAACAGTCCCTGATCATCAGAGTCATGCTCATCTGAGCTTACAATCTAATACTCATCCGAGTTTACAATCTAATACAACAGGTTTACAATCTAATACGACAATACAAAGTGATAGTTAGGTGTAAAGCATAATATGGTCTGTATATTTCGGTCATGGGAGACTGATGGGAATCGGGTTAGGATAAGGGTGGAAGTCAGGATCTGAAGGCGACAGTGAAGAGGTGCGTTTTCAACTTGGATTTGAAGAGGGCCAGTGAGGGTGCTTGGGGTATAGACATAGGTAGGTTGTTCCAGGCGTAGGGTGCAGCGAGGTGAAAGGAGCGAAGGTGCGAGTTAGCTGTGCGAGTGAAAGGCCTAAATAGAAATAGTTCGTTAGCGGAGCGAAGTTCCCGGGAGGGGATGTAGGGAGAGATAAGGGATGAGAGGTATTGAGGGGCCACAGAGTGGACGCATTTATAGGTCAGTATGAGAAATTTGAACTTTATGCGGAACTGGACGGGGAGCCAATGAAGTGACTTGAGAAGAGGAGTAATGTGGAAATGGCGAGACTGGCGGAATATTAGTCGAGCAGCATGATTTTGTATAGATTGAAGGGGAAAGAGATGATTCGCAGGGAGACCGGCAAGGAGCGGGTTGCAGTAATCTAGGCGAGAGGAAATTAAGGAGCGGATAAGCATTTTGGTAGAGTGTTCAGAAAGAAAGGGGCGGATTTTGCTAATGTTGAAGAGGAAGAAGTGGCAAGTCTTAGCTACAAACTGGATGTGTGTGGAGAAGGAGAGAGAGGTGTCAAAGATAACCCCCAAATTACAGTCTTTGCCTTGTTCAGTTTCAAGCAGTGATGGGACATCCAGGCAGCGATGTCGGAAAGGCAGGCTGAGATCTTGGTTTGGATTGCTGGAGAGATATTAGGTGTAGAGAGGTAGATAATAGACTAAGGGAGTCTTTTACTAAACTCTGGTAACAGCAACCGCCTGCTATTTATTTATTTATTTTATTTATTTAACAGTATTTCTAAACCGCCTTATCTTAATAATCAAGGTGGTATCACAGCAAGCAATCAGGTAAAGTGTGTGTGTTGTACATGCAGTGAGGATAAAACTTAGTTGTGTGAGGGATGTGTTGGGTGCTTGATTAGTTTGAGCTATATACAGGGTGGGCTATTTACAGTGGTGCTAGAATCATATTTTATATATATTCAGTTGTTTGGGAGGATTGGAGTGCTGTTATCCATTCTCTTAGGTTATGCTATGTGTGCCATGGCCCCGTGTTATTCAATAGGGCCGCAGCACACAGTGGGCGGTCACCGCTACTGGCATTTAGTAAAAGCTGGAGTAAGTAGAAACATGACAACAGAAAAAGACCACATGGCCTATATACTGTGTCCTTCCATATCAACCACTACAACAGTCCCCTTTTTTCCTTTAGAGAGCCTCTGTGTTTGTCTCATGATTCTTTGAATTCAGAAATCGTTCTCATCTCTACCACCTCCACTGGAAGACTACTCCACGTATCTACCACTCTTTCCGTAAAGAAATATTTCCGCATATCACGTCTGAATCAATCCCCTTTCACCCTTATCCCATGTCCTCACAGCAGAGCTTGCTTTCAATTGAAAGAGGCTCTCCTACTGTGCATTTATGCCATGGAGATATTTAAACATCTCAATCATATCACCTCTATCCCGCCTTTCCTCTAAGGTGTACATATTAAGATCCTTAAGTCTGTCCTCATATGCTTTATAATGAAGACTACTAACCATTTTAGTAGCCACCCTCTGTACTGACTTCAGCCTGTTTATATCCTTTTGAAAGTGTGGTCTCCAGAATTGCACACAATACTCCAAATGAGGTCGCACAAAAGACTTATACAGAGGCACTATCACATCCTTTCTTATGCTGGCCATTCCTCTCCCTATGTACTCAAGCATCCTTCTAGCTTTCGCCGCCACCTTTTCTACCTGTTTAGTAAAATAGTAAGTATTTATAATATAGGGTCCGGAACGTCTACAGTTTAATATGAAAGTCCTTAAAGCATAGCACCACACAGAGCCCGACATCACAGGTTGGACAGTAATAACACGATTCCTTTTCCAGTTTCTTTCCAGACCGATCAGATTTAATGCAGCACAGTTTAGAGCAACAGGAAGGCCATTCTTTGTTCTCAGATGGCAGCATAAGTTCAGGGAAATGGTGCTCAGTCAACCGTCCACAACTTACAAGAGTCTTCTCCTTTTGATAGCATTCTATTATTTGCTTGATCATTGCAAGCTGGAAACTAAGCTTACCTTTTCTTGCCTCCTAATTCTGCATATAGCATGTAAGCATTGCCTTCACTTGGTTTGCACCTTGTCGTGCTGTGGGCTAAGCTATTGGTAGTTTAACTACTGGCATGGTCTCCCAAGATGAACAGGTATCAGTTGAAGTGCCAGACCAAAACAAACCACCCATCTGGGCAGCAATAGAATAAAACAGTGTTTGTGGTGGAGGATCACATTTCTGTGACAACAGCAACTTAAACTGTGCAGAAGAAAAGCCTGGAAATCTACTTCCGTATCTTGCCATGAAAATCCAATGGATAGTCACAACAAAACAAATTGCACTATAGTGCTGGAAGATGAAGCCCCAAGGTCTGAAGGCACTCAATTGGCTACTGGGGAGAAGCTGAAGACTTTTCAAAGCCAGCATTTATGTTGTGGCTAGATCAAAGCCCTTGGGACATCTCACTGCTGATGCAGCTGCGCATAAAACGAGTCAGAAGCTGCAAAGATTTCTTACATTTTGGGACATGGAACATATGAAGCATGAACCAAATGAAGTTGAAGGTGATCACGAATGAAATGGAATGTGTAAAACTTGATCTGTTGGATGTCAGCGAACTGAAATGGACTGGCATCGGGCAATTTGCATCAGAAGATCACATGGTCTACTGAGCTGCAAATGAAAGACAAAGAAGAAATGGTGTTGCATTTATAATTAAGAAGAAACTTGCAAGAACTGTAATGAAATACAATGCAGTCAGTGAACGGTTAATTTCTATTCGTCTACGAGGAATGCCTATCAACACAACTATAATTCAAGTATATGCCCCAACAACAGCTGCAGAGGAGGATGAAATTGATGAGTTATATGAACAAGTACAAGCTGAAATTGACAGAACATGCAAACAGGATATCCCGATAGTCATGGGTAACTGGAACGCAAAAGCTGGCAATAAAGAAGTCAAAATGGTTGGAAAATATGGACTTGGCAACAGATATGAAGCTGGAGAAAGACTGATAGAATTCTGTAAGACCATCGATCTATTCATCTCAAACACCTTCTTTCAGCAACACAAACGGCGACTGTACACATGGACTTCACCCAATGGATTGTTGAAAAATCAAATTGACTAATCTGTGTAAGTCAACGATGGAAAAGCTCTATAACATCAACAAAGACAAAATCTGCAGCTAACTGTGGTACAGATCAACTACTAGTAAGCAGACTCAGACTAAAGTCGAAAAAAAGAGCAAGCCACTCATGAATGTTTCAAAATATAACCTTGAGAATATACCATTGGAATTTAAAAACTGCTTGCAAAATCGATATGCTGCTTTAGATACAAATACTAGAGCTTCAGAAGAGTTATGGAATGACATCAAGAAGGTTCTGTTGGAAGAAAGCGAGAAATCACTATAAAAAGTCAAAAAACAAAAATGGCCAAAATGGATGACAGAAGTAACTCTGAAAATTGCCCAGAAACAGAGAAGTTAAAGTCAAATGAGAGAGGTAATCGCAGAACTCAGAGATTTCCAACATGCAGTACGACAAGACAAGGAAAATACTACAATGACGCATGCAAGGAAATAGAAGCAGCAACTATTACAGGAAGAAGAAAGGCTTTCCTAAAGCTACTAGAGTTCAAGAAAAAATTCCAGTCACGAACTGAAATGTTACAAGATCCTCAAGGATCTTCTTGAATGAAGCTAAAAAGATCAAGAAAAGGTGGAAAGAATATAAAGAGTTTTTATATTAATTAAGAAGAAACTTCCAAGATCATGGACCAACAGCCATTTCAACCTGTACCTTATGATCAGGAACCATTGGTGATGAAAAAAGAAATCGAAGCAGTACTGAAACCCTTATCAAATAACAAAGCACCAGGCATTGATGGCAATCTGATGCAGCTGTTCTCATGCATACACGGCTCTGCCAGGAAATTTGGAAGACCAATTCATTGCCAACTGACTGGAAAAAATCTGTGTTTATACCAATATTAAAGAAAGGTGATCCAACTGACTGTGGAAATTATTGCACAATCACTCTGATCCCACATGACAGCAAAATTCTACTGAAGATTGTTCAACAGAAGCTACAACCATATCTAGAACAAGAACTACCTGAAGTGCAAGTAGGGTTCAGGAAAGGATGAGGAATGAGAGACATCACAGATGTGAGATGAATCCTTGAAAAGACTAAAGAACACCACAATGGTATATATTTGTGCTTTATTGACTACAGCAAGGCTTTTGACTGTGTAAACCATGAGAATCTCTAGGCCACATTAAGAAGCATGGGTATACCAGAACACCTGATCATTCTCTTGCAAAACCTTTACATTGATCAAGAAGCAACAGTTTGAACAGAACAAGGAGAAACAGAATGGTTTAAAATCAGCAAAGGTGTATGACAAGGCTGCATACTTTCCCCCTACCACTTTAATTTATATGCAGATCATCAGAGAAGCAGGACTGTACGAAGACAACAGAGGTGTGAAGATTGGAGGAAGACTCATCAATTACCTTCGCTATACTAAAGATACCACTTTACTGGCTGAAAGTGAAGATGATCATTTGCTTCTCATGATCAAGAAAGTGTAGTTACTCACCTGTAACAGGTGTTCTCCAGGAGCAGCAGGAATCAGTCCTCACATATGGGTGACGTCAGCGCCGACGGAGCCCCCATGCGTAGCATTTCCCCAGCTTTCAAAGAAAGCCTTTGGGAATGCAGCGCACATGCGTGGTCCCCTTCCCACCCAAGGGTGCCATCTTGCTCAGTCTGACGACATAGCTAAAAGACAGTAAAAAGCAAAATAAATTATATGACTGCAACTCCAAGGGGAGGAGGGAGGGTTTGTGAGGACTGATACCTGCTGCTCCTGGAGAACACCTGTTACAGGTGAGTAACTACGCTTTCTCCAGGACCAAGCAGGAAGTCAGTCCTCACATATGGGACTCCCCAGCTTAAGGCTACCGAGGACCCAAAGCTGAAAAAATGAGCTCCCTCTAGAGCAGCAGTTCTCAACCTGTGGGTGGCGACCCCCCATGGGGGTCGCCACATGATTTAGCGGGGGTCGCTTAGCCTCCAAGTTTAAAAAATAAAAATAAAAATTAAGACGCACACAAGTTGCTGCTGCTGCTGAGTCCGCTTCTCGGCAGCGGCAAACTCACCGCCTCCTTCTGCAGCCGTGGCTCCCTGCCTCTTTGAGAACCGCGGCTGTGCCTGTAAAATCGTTGGAGCCCTTCCTGTCTCGACTGGCTCCGTGCAGCATTGTACCGCCTCCAAAAGAAGATTCCTTTGGAGGCGGGACAATGCTGCATGGAGCCCATCGAGACAGGAAGGGCTCTGCAACGACTTTACAGGCACAGCCGCAGTTCCCAAAGAGGCAGGTTGCCGTGGCTGCATTAGAAGGGAGGCAGACATGGGGAGAGGGAATGAGGGGGCAGGCAACACGGCTGACATCCACAGAGAGGGGCTGACATGGAGGGAGGGAGCTGATATGGATGGATGGAGGGAGGGGGTTGACATGGAGGGAGGGAGGGAGGGGGGCTGACATGGAGGGAGGGAGCTGACATGGACAGATGGAAGGATGGGGGCTGACATGGACAGATGGAAGGATGGATGGAGGGAGGGGGCTGGCATGGACAAAGGGGAGAGACAGGGGGACATACTGGACAGACGGGATAAATGCTGGACAGAGGCGAGAGACAGTGCGGGTTAGGATTATAATGGGCTGATGGGGGAGCTAGCACTGGTAATGGGCAGATGGGGGGGGGGCTAGGACTGGTAATAGGTTGATTAGGGAAGGCTAGGACTGGGAATGGACTTATCAAGGGGGGGGGGGTAGGAATGGTAATGGACTGATGGGGGTCTAGCATTGGAAATGAGCTGATCGGTGAGGTTAGGACTGGAAATGGGCTGATTAGGGGAGCCTAGCACTGTTAATGGGGTTGAGGGGGGGGGGCCTAGCACTGGAAATGAGCTGATTAGGGGAGGCTAGGACTGGTAATGGGCTGATGGGGTGGGGTAGGACTGGTAATGGACTGATGGGAGGCTAGCATTGGAAATGAGCTGATCGGGGGGGCTATGACTGGAAATGAGCTGATTAGTGGAGGCTAGGACTGGTAATAAGCTGATGGGGGGTAGGACTGGTATTGGGCTGATTAGGGGAGGATAGCACTGATAATGGGGTTGAGGGGGGATTAGCACTAGAAGTGAGCTGATTGGGGGGGCTTTGACTGGGAATAGGTTGATTGTGGGGAGGGGAGGACAGAGCTGCTGGCCCTGGAAGAAAACTGGGGGCTAAGGCTACAAGTGGGCTGATACAAGGGGATGGGAGAATGGAACTGGAAGGGAGTGGATCTGAGAGGGGCTGCCATGGGATTTGTACTAGAAGGGACTGGTCAGTGGGGAAGGAGGGGGACTGGAAGGGAATGGACACCAGTGGCAGTCATGGGAATGCAAGTTTACATTGGAAGGTACTGGGAGTGAGGACTGGAAAGGGGCTGATACTGGGGAGGGTTACTGGGACTGGAAATAGGCTGATGGAAAGAAGTGAAGAAAATGAAAGATAAGAAATGGCAGATGGACCATAGACCACAGAAAGAGAGCTAAGAGAAGACAGGAAAGCAGAAGCCTCAGATCGGGAACAGCATGATCAGAGAATAAATTGGTCAGACAAAAAAAGGTAGAAAAAATAATTGTATTTCATATTAGTGATTTGACTACAAAATCATCATAATTTTGAAATCAAATATTGTTACTTGTTGTTGTGATTAATTATTGTGGTTTAAATAAGTATTTTATGAATAAAAACATATTTTAAAGGCCTATAATATATTAATAATTCAACAAATGATTACAGCGACAATGCGTTAACGGTAAAGGAAGAGAGACGCATTTGATTTGACCAACGGTAAAAGGGGTCACGGTACAAAAAAAGTTGAGAACCACTGCTCTAGAGCCTCAGCATGTGTGAAAAGAATCTTCTCTGAGAACGACCCCGAATGGTAGCCCAACACCAGGGCTGGAGGGTAGGAGTTGCCTATACCTCAAAGAGATTACGGAGTACCGCCGGTCCGAAAGCACTGTCCCTGCGGGGACTCCCTCTCGAGGCAGTAGTGGGCCGCAAAAGTCTGGCTTGAAGACCAAGTAGCGGCCCGGCAGATGTCTGCCAACGGAACAGAGCGGAGATGAGCCACCGATGCAGCCTTCGCCCTGACACGGTGAGCCGTGACTCGACCCTGCAAGGAGAGGCTGGCTGCCATGTACGCCCAGGCGATACAGTCTGCTACCCAAATGGACAGGGTACGCTTGGAGATAGGTAACCCCAACTTATTAGGGTCAAAAGAGACAAAGAGCTGAATAGCCCTTCGGTGTCCCTGCATATGGTCAAGGTAGAAGGACAACGCCCTCCTACAGTCCAGGGTATGCAAGACCATCTCAGCCCGGCTGGCTTGCGGCCTGGGAAAGAAAGTTGGAAGAACCACCTCCTGATTGAGGTGGAAGGAGGAGACAACCTTTGGAAGGAACTTAGGGTGAGTCCGTAAGACTACTCTGTTCCTATAGAACCTAGTGTATGGTGCCTCTGACACCAGGGCTTGAAGCTCACTTACTCGCCTTGCTGAGGTAAGAGCTACCAAAAGCAATGCTTTCCAGGAAAGAAAGCGCAAAGGACAAGTAGCCATAGGCTCAAATGGTGGGCAAGTAAGTTGTTGCAAGACCACATTCAAATTCCACTCAGGGGCAGGTGGACGAACTGGAGGCTTAAGCAAAAGCAGGCCTCTGAGGAAGCGAGCTACCAAAGGGTGGCTTGAGAGAGACTGACCCTCCACCGGTGAGTGGTGCGCTGAGAGAGCACTGGGGTGGACCCTAACAGAGTTGGATTTAAGGCCTAGATTGGACAGGTGCAGCAAATACTGCAGCACCACCGGTACCAGGCATGAGAAAGGATCCTCCTTGTACTGGGCATACCAGGTGGAGAACCTACGCCACTTAAGAGCATATGACTTCCGAATGGACTGCCTCCTAGAGGCCAAGACCACGTCCTCCACTTCCATAGGCAACAGTAAGGGTGCTAGAACTACCCTCTCAGCAGCCAGTCCATCAGATTGAAGGACTGGAGATTGGGGTGTAAGAGATCCCTGCTCCTGAGACAGGAGATCGGGTTGCATCCCCAGAGGAAGAGGAGCGTCCACCGCTAGTTGTAAAAGAAGTGGAAACCACGGTTGCCTTGGCCATCTGGGGGCCACCAGAATCACCGAGGCCTTGTCCCGAATCACTTTGAACAGTGTCTTGGGCACTAGAGGTATGGGAGGAAACGCATATAGGATGTCTGTAGACCATGGTATGAGAAATGCATCCGCAGCTACTCTGAGAGGATGTGGTTGTCTGGAGCAGAACCTTGGCAGTTGAGGGTTCAGTGGACTGGCAAACAGATCCATGGTGGAAAGACCCCATCTGAGGAAGATCTGTTGAACTACCCGAGGATTCAACTGCCATTCGTGTGGCTGTAGGATCCTGCTCAACTTGTCTGCCAGGTAATTCTCCTGTCCAGGGAGATAGATCGCCTTGAGAAGTATGCCATGCTTGACTGCCCAGGAGCACAGGTCCTGTGCTTCCTGACAAAGAGGTCGGGAGCCTGTGCCCCCTTGCTTGTTCACACAGAACACAGCAACTTGATTGTCCGCCTGGACTAAGACGGACCGCTGAGAGAGGACAAGAGAGAAAGTCCGCAGGGCTAAGCGGATCGCTCTGAGCTCTAGGAAATTGATTTGCTGTGTGGCCTTCCAAGGAGACCACAGGCCTTGAGTGCATGCTCCTTGGCAATGTGCACCCCAACCTTGAAGAGAAGCATCGGTTGTCAGCACTTGAGTGTGTGGAGGTGCTTGAAAAGGCACCCCTTGCAGTAGATTCAGGAGATGAAGCCACCACTGCAGAGAATCTGCCAGTAGATTGGACACCCTCACTTTGTCTGTCAGGTTTCCTGTGGCCTGCAGCCACTGAGTCCTTAGGCCCCACTGAGCGGGCCTCATGTGCAGACGGGCATTTGGAGTTACATGGACCGTGGATGCCATGTGGCCTAAGAGCCTTAGGAATTGTTTGACGGAGACTAGAGAATTGCTGTGGAACTGTCTGGCCAGATCCATTAGTCTGTGGGCCCTGTCCACGGGTAAGAAGGCCTTCGCTTGAAGGGTGTCTAGTCTTGCTCCTATGAACTCCATGTTTTGAGAGGGGCGCAAAGCAGACTTTGCAAAGTTTATGACAAATCCCAGATGCTGGAGAAGAGACACAGTACGGAGAGTGGCCTGATTGGTTTCCTGTGGAGACTGACCCCTGAAGAGCCAATCGTCCAGGTATGGGAAGACAGAGTCCTTGAACTCTGAGATAGGCCGCCACCACCGCCAGGCACTTGGTGAAAACCCTGGGGGCGGAGGATAGGCCAAAAGGGAGTACCCTGTACTGGTAATGGTTTCCTCCCACTACAAATCGGAGATATTGTCTGTGGTCTGGATGAATAAGGATGTGAGTATAAGCATCCTTTAGGTCTAAGGAGCATAGCCAATCTCCCTGCTGGAAGTAGGGCAGCAGGATTCCAAGGGTAAGCATCTTGAACTTTTCCCTCTCCAGGAACTTGTTGAGATTGCGCAAGTCTAGGATGGGCCTGAGGCCTCCTGTTCTTTTTGGTACTAGAAAGTACCTGGAATAGAAGCCTTGAACTCAGGTGGTGGGGCACCAATTCCACTGCCTGCTCCTTTAGAAGACCTGCTTACTCCTGCAGGAGTAAGTCCCTGTGCAGAGGGAGTCTTGGAGGATCCCCAGGAAAGTAGGAGGGAGGTACCTGGTGGAAGTGGGGGAGATAGCCTCTCTGGACTATGCTTAGCACCCAGGTATCCCTTGTAACGGCTGACCACCTGTGGGCAATACAGGGTCAGCCGACCTCCTGTGCTGAGAGGGGACAGCTGAGGAGGAGAGGCTAAGCCACTGGAGTCAAAACCCTGCTCCCTGCTGTGCAGGAGCCTGAGCTGGTGGCTTGGGGGTTTTCTACCTACGGGGCCCATGTCCCTGCCCCTTGGCCTGCTGACCCTGTTGGGGAGCTACAGAGGCCTGAAATTGAGGGTATGATTTGTAGGCAGATGAGTTCCTCGGGTAAGAGGTCTTTTTCCCCCGAGCCCTTCTTCTGAGAAGGGGCAGAGGTTTTCCTGGACAGCCTTGTCCGGGTGAGAGCCTCGGACTCGAGTTCTTCAGCCTTTTCAGCCATGGGCTTGCCAAAGATGTTTTCACCTCGGCAGGGGACATCGACCAACTTGTCCTGAACCCACGGCTTGAGGTCGGATGACTGTAGCCAGGCGTGCACCGATGCCGGTCGCGGCTACTCGGGCCGAAGCCTCGAAGCCATCATAGACTGCTCGAGAGAGAAACTTCGAGCACTCCCGGATCCCCGATGACAGGGCCTTGAACCTCTGCAAAGGTTCCTCGGAGAGACCAGCAGAGAACCCAGCAATCTCCTTTGCCAGGTCTCGAAGGTACATGCCCATGTACAGCTGGTAGGTCTGGACACGGCAAGCAAGCATTGAACCCTGGAAGCACTTTCTACCAAGGGCATCCAAGTTCCGGGCCTCCCGGCCAGGAGGCACCGAGGAGTGCATCTTCTGACTCTTCAGAAAATGCATGGCCGATTCCACAACCATGGAGTGGTGCGATAGCTGTGCCTTTTGGAACCCGAGGCTCTTGCGGACTCGATAGATGGAATCGACCTGCTTGCTCAGAACTGGCGACGAGGCCAGCGCCTCCCACATGCAGAAGAGCAACCGTTCCAGCATCAGAGGAACCGGTACAGTAAAGGCCTCCTTGGGGGGAGAGTCATATTGCAGGGCCTCGAGCTCCTCGGCTCGAGGCTCCTCCTCGAGATCTGCGGGGAAGGCTAAGGCCTTGGCCATGTCCCGCACGAAGTACGAGAACCGGGTGTCCTCCGGGGGGGGACCTTCTCCGAGGCTCGGACTCCACTGAGTCCGAAGGGACACACCGGGTCCGAAAGGTGTCCAGGGACTCCTTGTCCTCCGTTTCCCAGCCCGACCCCTCGGAGGAGGAATCGAGTGGCTCTGGTCGGGCAGGCACCGATGCCATCTGCCCCGACGCTGAGGGTACCGGCGTCGACGACCTCGGTCCCGAACCGGAGGCCGAGGGAGACCTCGGCCAAGGATCGACTCGGCCTCCGGGGTCAACTTGGACATCAATGTCCCGGTGGTCGGGGAAGATGCACCGGTGAGACCGGCGATCAGTGCCCACTGCTGTTCCATGAAGGCAGCCAAGCTGCTCTCCAAGGCCGTCAACCTGAGTCCAAGCTCAGGAGACTCAGCAGCCCCCGACTCGGGCCGAACATCGGCTCCCTCGGAGGAGAGTCCACGAGGACTACAGTACCCACATGACTTGGGGACTTCGTCTCTACACGAGGTTGTTTAGCAGGGCGCTCCGACTCTGAAGACCCATGATGGCGCTCGGGGCTATACGACCTGGCCCTGGAGGAACCAAGTGCGTCCACCGACGCTGCCCTCGCGGGTTTCTTCTTCCTGCGATGCTCCCGTGAGGGAGATCCCCTCTCAGAGGAACCCCGGTGATGCTCGGGATCGGAGTCCCGAGACATCAAGGCCTCTGACGAAGTCCGGGCCTGGCCGGACGCAGATTCAGAGAAGATTCTTTTTGGTGCTGCCGACTCCTCAGTGCCTTCGAGGACATTTTCCCACACAGGCCACAGATCATCGGGTCATGATCGGGCCCGAGGCAGCAGAGGCAGCAGTCATGTGTGTCGGTGAGAGACATAGGTTTCTTACACCGATCACACTTTTTAAACCCGTTGGCAGCCATCGGGAGAAAAAGGGCCACTGTGAGGTCAAAAGACAGGGCTGCCAGTGAAAAACAGAAAAAAGGCACGTACGCTAGTCACTAAGGACAAAAACCGAAAAACAAAGTCCGGGCTCGATACCGATGTACCGGGCCCAGGCGGGAAAGGGAAAACGGCGTCGAACCAAAGAAAACACGGATCCAAGCCAAAAAAAATCAACTTTTTCCTCGGGTGAAAACGAAACACGTCCATCGGGCTCTGCGGAAAAAAGACGACTGAGCAAGATGGCACCCTTGGGCGGGAAGGGGACCGTTCATGCACGCTGCATTCCCAAAGGCTTTCTTTGAAAGCTGGGGAAATGCTCCGCATGGGGGCTCCGTCGGCACCAACGTCACCCATATGTGAGGACTGACTTCCTGCTTGGTCCTGGAGAAAGTCTTAAAATGGGCCTGCACCATAAAGACGACAAAGATCATGACAACTAGCAAAATCAATAAGTTTATCGATGATGGAGAAGAAACTGAAATGGTGAACAAGTTTAACCTACTTGGATCAACTATCAATAAAGAAACAGCAAGCAGTCAAGAAGTCCGAAGATGCATTGCTCTTGGCAGAATGGCTATGAAGGACCTAGACAAGATTCTCAAGAACAGAGATGTCTCTCTCCATACAAAGATTTGACTCATTCAAGCCATGGCATTTTCAACAACATCATACAGATGTGAAAGTTGGACAGTGAAAAAAATAGAAAGGAAGAAAACTGCTGCCTTTGAATTATGGTGCTGGCAGCAAATACCACGTATACCATGGACTGCCCGAAGAACAAACCAGTCAGTACTAGAGGAGATCAAACCTAAGCTTTCTTTAGAAGCTCAGAATGACAAAATTTCGACTTTCATACTTTGGACACATCATGCAAAGAGAGATCATTAGAGAAAGACATCATGCTGGGCAAGGTAGAAGGGCAACACAAAAGAGGAAGGCCAGCAATGAGATGGATCAATAAAACAGCAGCAGCTACAAGTGCCAGTCTGTCAACAATGAGCCGCCTGACTGAAGACTGAACACAATTAGGACAACTATCCAGAGAGTCACCATGAGTCAACACAGACTCGATGGCACTTAACAACAATGTAAGCACTGAGTGCCACCATGTCCGACTAGTGTCGAAATTGTAAATTGAGACGTTTACGAGCACATGGATAGCTCACTAGAAATAGGTCACTAAGATCAACCCCTCCCATGCTGTTGTACTCAACTATGGAGGATTTCGGTTTCTTACCTCTCGATTTCCATTTCCACAATTTCATCACTGTGGACAGTGCCCAGCATGCAAACATTTTTGTTGTCTTTCCATTTCAGCGCCATTATTTTACCAAGATAGTAGATCATTTTTTCTCTTTTTTAGCTTAGCATTTGTCAGTACTAGTGGTATAAACTTTCTGTTAAGTCTAACAGTTCCAACTGCATCAGTGTTGGCACTAAAAAGGGAGAAATGGCCTAATGGTTAGGGCAAGCTACCTCAGGCCGGAGGTCCAGGGGTTCGAATCCAACTAGAGTACAGCAACCTTGGGCCAGAAGGACTGGGGTTTCTAGTCCTACAGGTGCTCCTTGTGACTTTAGGCAAGCCACTTTGGGGACAAGGGTTATATATATATATACACACATATATACACACATACACACACAGTACCTGAATGTTCACCGCTTTGACTTGTAGAAAAGCGGTATATAAGCCTAGTTAAATAAATCTATCTAGCTATCTATCAAAGTCGGACTGGAATAAATTTAACCATGTGAACACCATACACTTTCCCCAGCAATGGCTGCAACGATGACATCACAACACAGTCAGAATGAGGTAGTGAAGAAAGTGAAGGATCAAAATCAGTGTCACTTCCATATACAATAAAGTCCCAGCTATAAACACTTTTTGCCTCACATAGTTCATAGGACTTTATCCCAAAAGCAGCTCTTTTGTTTGGAACATACTGCTTGAATGAAAGCCGCCCTTTCCAAAGCATCAGACCTTCATCAATGCCGATGTCTCTTTTGGGTATGTATAGTTTCATTAATTTTTGACTAAATAAACCCATGATGGGTTTCAGTTTGTAAAGTTTAGCAGGCATTCCATTTCTGCTGATGTATACACTGCTGTCTGCAAAGTGAAGACATTTCAGAAGCAATGAAAACTGCAACTCTGGCATTGTATCTTAAAATATTGGGGTGTCAAATAGGGGATGACAGGTGAAGTATTGTCCTTGAAGATACAGCAGAGCCAGAAAAAACATGAATTTCAGCAGAGTCAGTTGATTTCCAGTTTTGTGCTCTTGAACTTGGTTTCAAGTTATGGCTCTGCATACTGATTTGCTTTGTTGACAATAATGTCTACTATTTCATCAGTAAGGAACAATTTTAGATATTCAACTTCAGCTGAATCATCCGTCTGAAACACTTTGCCCGGAACACCAAAAAACACAAAAGGGTCTCTGCTGGAAGAAGGTTTTTAGAACCAAATAGATCGATCGGTGGTAGCATCAGTGGTATCACTTTTGGATTCAGACTCTGATCAGATGCTACTGTCACCGTCCATGTAATCAGCATCCAAACTATCCGCTTCAAAATCAGAATCATCTATTTCTGAATCTGGAGACAGATGAACTGGCTTCCAAAATCTGGCCGAGTCCTCAATTCTGTAAATAAATTCCCTTGTACATATTATACATACTTGTAAATAAGTTACATTGTTATATGGCACTGTGCATTGCTAATGGTTTTCATATATACTCTTTGTTCCATATTGAAACCTGTTAATATGAAATGTTTCTTAACAGTTCTCTGTACACTGCTTTGATTTAGCTGAAAGGCGGTATACAAAACCAATAAATAAAGCGGTTACTCACCTGTAACAGGTGATCTCTGGGAACTGCAGGAATTTAGTCTTTACATATGGGTGACATCAGTACCGACTGAACTGGCGGGGGAACGCTCCCCAGCATCTAATAGACCAGCTTGAGAGCACACCATTGCACCTGCGTGGCTGCTTTCCCAACTCTCTCTCTTCAGTTGAGTTTGTAGCTAAGAAAAAGGAGAGTAAGAGAAGAAAACCTAAATTCCCCCTCTTTTAGAGGTGAGTAACTACGCTATCTCCAGGAACAAGCTCCCAGATGAAGTGACCTCAGAATCAGTGGAGGTTTGCTTCTGAGTAGGCGTCAAGAGGTCATGGATCCCTCATGAATGTCTGGTATTGTCAAAGTCTGGGACAGAGGGCAGGAGTTGCCCCTAAGTCTGAAAGAGGTGCTGGAGAACAGCTTGACCAAACATGGCCTCCCGGAGGGAAACCCTGTCCAGACAATAATGGGCAGCAAAAGTATGGACAGAAGACCAAGTTGCTGCCTTGCAAATTTGGTCAATGGCTACAGAGTGTAGGTTTGCCACTGAGGCAGCCATGGCACAAACATTATGAGCAAGGACATGCCCTTCCAGGAAGAGTCCTGCTTTGTCATAAGCAAATGAAATGCAGTCCGCTATACATTTAGAGAGCATATGTTTAGATTCCAGGAGACCCAAGTGACTAGGGTCAAAGAAAATGAACTGAGGATTTACAGGGATCTTGAGTTCTCTGGAGATAAAAGGCCAATGCACACTTGCAGCCAAGGGTGTGCAGGGTTGCTCCTGCTCTAGACACATGCGGTCTAGGAAAGAATGCAGGAAGGTAAACTGACTGATTCAAACAAAAAGGAGACACCACCTTTAGCATGAAATGTGGGTGAGTCCTAAGGACGACCTTGTCATGGTGGAACCTGGTATAGGGTGGATCCGCCACCAAAGCCTGAAGCTCACTAATGCATCTAGCTGAAGTGAGGGCAATAAGGAAGATAACCTTCCATGAAAGGAACTTTAGTGGGATCGTAGCCAATGGTTCAAAAGATGGCTTAAGAAGCTGCGCTAGAACATTGAGATTCCAAGCCACCAGAGGTGGATTAATGGGTGACTTGGTCAACAAGAGCCCTCTCACAGAGAATGCTACTAGCGGTTGTGAGGAAATGGGCTGTCCATCCAATAGATGAGGCGCCACAATGGCACTGAAGTGAACACTCAACGAATTGGTCTTGAAACCTATTGAGAACAGGTGGAGGAGATACTAGAGGAGTGTCTCCATGGGAGCAGAGAAGGAATTGAGATCCTTATGGGAACACCAGACAGAGAATCTATGCCACATGAAAGCATACAATGCCTGGTGGATGGCTTCCTGGATGCCAACAGGATCTCCTTAACCTCTTGCATAAGGTTAAAGTCTTGTAATGCTATGCTTTCAGCAGCCAAGCTGTGAGACAGACAGACTGTGAATTGGGATGAAGCAGCGTCCCGTCTTCCTGGGAGAGGAGATCGGGTGCAGATCCCAATCGTAGAGGCTGCATCAGTCAGATGTAGTAGCAGAGGGAACCATGGTTGATATGGCCAGTGAGAGGCTATGAGAATCATGGAGCCCATGTCGGCCTGTAGCTTGAAAAGCATCTTGGGAATGAGGGGTATGGAAGGAAAAGCATAAAGGAGACCCTGATCCCAATGCAGGTGGAAAGCATTCACCTGCTGGTTGCTGGATGTTGGAGTCCTGGTGCAGAAGCGGGGAAGCTTGTCATTCTGCGGAGTGGCAAACAGATCTATGTCTGGAGTTCCCCAGTTCTGAAAGATGTAGGACATTGTGTCCGGATGGAGGGACCATTAGTGGGGAAGAAAGATCAGACTCAGCTTGCCTGCCAAGACATTGAGCTCCCCTGGGTGATACACTGACTGGAGTTGTATTTAATGAGAAATGGCAAAGGACCACATATGGAGAGCCTCTTCGCAAAAAAGCCAAGAGCCTGTCCTGCCCTGTTTGTTCACATAGAACATGGCCACCTGATTGTCTGTCTTGACTAGGACCCTTTGTGCCCTTACGTGATCTTGAAACACCATGATGGCATTTGAGATAGCACGAAGCTCCAGGAGATTGATCTGGAGCTGTTACACCTGCATTGCCCAGAGGCCTTGTGTAGACAGAGTGACCTAATGAGTTTCAAAACCCAATTTGGAGGCATTCAGTTAATGTATATAGTTTTCCTCTGTTCCATGTACATGAGTACGCATCTCTTTATGCACTACTCAAAATATTGTTAATTGTAAACTGCAATTGATCCTTGGAAATCGAGGTATAGAAATTGTAACTAAATAAATAAAATCCATCGTCAGGGTGCATTGATGTGGAGTCTTCTGAAAAGGTGACCCGACAAGGCGATTTTCTGGGGAACATCCATTGGAAGGATGTGGTGAGAGTGGCAGTGACTTGAATCTTGTCCCTGAGGTGGCCTGAGGCCTGCGTCCATTGGAAGGCAAGAGTCCACTGGACTATCTGCATATGTAGATGGGCATATGAGACGCCTTGTAATGTTGAGGCCATGTGCCCTAGAAGCTGCAGCATTTCTCGGGCAGTCAAATGGTCTCTGAGTAGAGCTTGGGACCCTAGCTTGATGAGATGGGCACAACGGAGTTGGGGCAGAAAAGCCCTGGACTGTTGTGTGCCCAGTAAAGCTCCGATGAACTCTAGTCTTTGGGTTGGAGCGAGGTGGGATTTTGAAAAGTTTATGACAAATCCCAAGTGTCGTAGTACTGTGATGGTACGATGCAAGGAAAGCTGAACCCTTTGGGAGGTGTCTGCTCTTATGAGCCAGTCATCTAAATAAGGGAAGACAAATATCCCCAGAGATCTTAGATATGCAGCTATGACTGCCATGCACTTTGTGCAGAAGACAATCCGAAAGGAAGGACCTTGTACTGATAATTTCTTCCCTGAAAGATGAAGCATAGTTATTTCCTATGTCCTGGATGGATGAGGATGTGTGTGTATGCTTCTTTTAGAACTAGAGAATTGAGGCAATCCTGATTCTGAACTTCTCGCAGATTAGAAACTTGTTGAGGTTTCAGAGGTCCAGGATGGGCCTGTACCCTTTGGTGGTCTTTGGTATGAGAAAGTGCAGAGAACTCCATTCCCTGATGGGATATTGGGACATCTTCTATGGCACCCTGGGATAGAAGAGAAGATACCTCATCCTGTAGGAGAGCAGTGAATGGGGGTTGCGGGTGATATTCCACTATGAGAGTCAAGGGGGGCAGAATTTGCAGATGAAGTCCTGAACTATGGTCAGTGTCCACTGCTCTGAGGTGATAAGGTGCCATCTCTGGACGTAGTGACAGTCTGCCTGCTATGTGGAGGGGGTGAGGGTCCTCCAGAGGCAGGGTGGCAATGTTCTCTAGAAAAGAGTCAAAAATCAGGCGCAGATTGTGGCTGCGGAGCTGGTTGAGATTTAGCCACCTGTGGCTTCTTTTGTTTTTTTAGGAGGCTGCTGCCTTTTCTGAGGGCCTTGAGCCTGGTACTGAGGGGGAGGAGGATAAGAAAAGTAGAACTTATTTAAGAAAGCTTTTTTTGCAGTTGTTTTCTAGCAGGGTTAGCTGTTATGAACAGCCTGTTTAGAGTGGTATTCTCTGACTCTAATTGAAGCCTTATCCTGTCAGTCTTTGCCAAAGAGGTTTTCCCCTGTACAGGGTATGTTGCCAAGCTCATCTTGAACCCACTGTTCAAGATCTGAGGCCTGAAGCCATGAAATCCTGCATGCACCGATGCATATTGCTGAGACTCTGCTTGCGCATTCAAAAGCATCAAAGGTTGCTTTACTGACAAACTTGGACAGATTTTGGATATGTTTGACTACAGCAAGATAGTCTTCTCTTATCTGGGAGAAGAGGGACCATGGCCTCGAGGTCCCTGGCAACCTTCTTGAAGAATATACCCATGTAAAGCATATAGGAGTTAATCCTGGCTGAAAGCATGGAAGCCTGAAAACAACACCCAAAGGCAACGATGGTTCTCTATTCCCTACCCGGTGGGTTAGAAGAATAAGTTTTGGAACTCTTGATGCGGTGCATCGCCGATTCCACCACCATCATTGAATGGTGGGGAAGCTGTGGCTTTTGGAAGCTGGGACACTCCTGTACTAAATACATGGTATCGAGGCCCGGTTCTGCAGGCATCTCTTTGTCATCTTTTTACAAAGGGAACATTCTGTTGGTTGGTGGTCGGGCCTGTGGCATTTCAAGTACCAGTCATGCGTGTCAGTTGCCGAAATGGTACTGCCACATCTGGAACATTTTTTGAAACCACTAGTCAGTTTCTCTATATTGTCGGTAGACAGTATGGTAGGCTTAAACCTTAAGATGGCGTTGATGCACCTGAAGTTTTTTTCTTTTTTTTTAACTAGTAAAAGAAAGAATAAAGAGAACCGGCAGTGTCAAGACTGTGCCGGCGTCGACGGGAAGGCAAACGCTAACCACAAAAAACAATAGAGAATTTTCTGCGATGACAGGATTCTACCAGCAGAAAAGAAGAGGTACTTACCAGCAGAAAAGAAGAGGTACTTATGCCACTGTATAGGTCACTGGTGAGGCCTCACTTGGAATACTGTGTTCAGTTTTGGAGACCATATCTTGCAAAGGATGTAAAAAGACTGGAGACTGTTCAGAGGAAGGCGACCAAAATGATTTGGAGCCTGCGTCAGAAGCCTTATGAGAAGAGACTTGAAGACCTAAATATGTACACTTTGGAGGAAAGGAGGGACAGGGGAGATATGATTCAGACCTTTAAATACTTAGAGAAATGATGAACAAACAAACCTCTTCCAAAGACAGGGAACCTGTAAAACTAGAGGGCATAACATGAAGCTGCAAGGGGGTAAATTGAAAGGCAATATCAGGAAATATTTTTTCGCTGAAAGGGTGGTGGATGCTTGGAATGCCCTCCCAATGGAAGTGGTAGGGGTGAACACGGTGACGGAATTCAAAAAGGCATGGGACAAACACAGAGGATCCCTTTACAGCAATAGGATAAAAACAAAATAAACGGTACCATCTAACTTCTGAACCATATAACGTCTCAACAAATAGGGGTGTCCTACATGGAGTGGTGGGTTTACCCCTGAACAAGGATATGGGGAGGGGTGGCCTGTGCGGAGCGACAGGTGCACCTGCTCTTGCCATCTTGCTGGGCAGACTGGATGGACCATGCTGGTCTTTATCTGCCGTCAACTACTATGTTACTATGCTTCCTGCTGGCTCCACAGAAAACAAAAAACTGAAGAGAGGGAGTTGGGAAGGCAGAAAGGCAGCAATGCAGGTGCAGTGGAGTGCTCCAAAGCTTTCCTATTGGATGCTGGGGAACATTCCCATGCGGGCTCCATTGGTACCGACATCACCCATATGTGAAGACTACATTCCTGCTTGTTCCTGGAAATATAAAATTTACCATGCCTGGATGCCGTTGTCTCTCCACACCGAGCGCCTTACTGAAAGGATGGGTAAATCTACCCAACTGTCTGCAAATGCCTGCAAGTGAAGACTTACTGTCCCAGCAGCAATTCCCGATCAAGCTATGCTCTTCAGATCACCTCCGATAGCTCACTGAAGTATCGGACACCCGGTCACAGCAGGAAACCCTTGGGTGAAATTCTGACCTGAGCCTGCAAGTGATAACTTAATGCCCTGCACCAATCATCGATCAAGCACTGCTCTCCCTATCACCTCCAATATGCGCAGAAAAGCTGAATGCTGGAATATAGAATCTCACCTCTACACCAATCAAGCCTGCTCCCTCTATCACCACCAATATGCCCAGGATGGCAGGGTGGCCACCTCCTTGGGAGCTGTTGGGTATTGAAGGATTTTCAATACCTCTGCCCTGGGCTCTTTCTCAAATGTCACTGAATGCTGGAAAGTGAAAGAGTAGTTACAGTCAGTGGATTTAAGCAATGTGGCAGATGCCCCCCATACCATGTCCATCACGGACCGCCAGTTGTGCATCAAATGCTTCAGTGAGGACCATGACGACTCTTCTTGCCTGCTCTGCCTGCAGATGTCAGCAAAGAGCCAGAAGAATCATATACAGCAGCGGAAGGAGCTGTATGGCTCGAAGGCCTCTGCCACAGGGCCAGCATTGAGCATGGAATCGCTACCCTCTGGGACCATGTTAGATGGCTTGGAGTCGCACGGGCATGCTTGATCCAAGCTCTGAGGTGGCAGAGCCTCAGATCTGGGGTCGTCCTCCAAGGACCTCCACTGCAGGTTCAAGACATCATCCAAGTCCACGTCTTATTCCAATCACAGAGCCGGAAGTAAGTCCTCAGGTATCGGAGACCTCGACCTGACACTGAAAGTGATGGACAGGAGTGGCCCTCAAATCTGTCCCAGCAGGGGGAAACTCCCACCATGTCGGCGGATCGAGCTTGGTCCCCTGGCATGATCACCATCAGTGACTCCCCATCGAGGGCCCAGTTCCGGGCTCGATAATCTCGAGGCCTGAACTGGTCACTGCAGAGCTTACTGGCATTGAGACCAGGATGGCAGCCTTGGAATGCGGCCTGGTTGCCTTCCTTAAGGCACAGCAGGGCCCGACACCCGGAGCCTCTGGGATGTCGGTGCCAACCATGGGACCCTCCAATGAGAGAACCTCCCCGGAAAACGTCCAGCCTGTGTTGGAACATTTCGCCCACTCGGTGCCATGTCACTCAGCCTCTAGTCGAGGTGTGACTCGCCCCTAAGCATGTTGGGCCTGCGCATCAGGCACCATGCTCCCCTCTGGCATTGGTCTCTCATCGACCCACAGACTTCCTGGGACTTGAGGTTTCCGCCGGCTCCGAGTCGGGGTGGGAGACAGATGAGTCACCCAACACTGTGCTGCATAGAGATGTGCCCTCTGAACCAGCTCCCCCACAGGAACACTGGAGATCCCTGCCTGAGGACCTCGCATTCCATGACTTCGTCTGCAGGATGTCTAAGGCACTGGTCTTTGCAGTGGAGCCGGAGGATGAGCCTCACACCGAGGACTTAGAGATCTTCCAGTATGAGGCCCCTCCAAAAAGGAGGCACTGAAGGTGCCGATTCCCCGACATCCTGAAGCGCTTGCAGTTCAGGATGTTGGAGAGCCCGGTGACTGTGCCCATCGTGAGCTGGTGACTATTCCCAGTAACAAGTTGGCAAGAGCCCCGGTTTTCAAAAGACACAGCTGCCTCAATTCCATAGTGGTGGAGTCGGCCATGTGATGGTTAAAAAGTCAGAAGACGCACTCCTTGGTGCTTCCTGGTCTTCGATCCATACCTTCACAGCGCATTACTGCTTGAAAGAAAGCTCACAGCCTGATAGTGCCTTCAGCCAGGCAGTACTTTGTCACGTCTTTGGGGAATAGGGCAACTCCTTCCCTCCGGCCCTTTGTGTCCAGGCTACTGGAGAGGTGATTCCATCATCAAAGTTGGGGCTACGTCACTGGACTTCAAGCCATTCAGCAATTTTTGCTGCACTGCACAGTTCATTTTTTGGGTCGCCCATGGCTCCTACAGGTTTTTTCGGTAGCCTGTAGCTGGGAAGTCCCATATGTGATGCCTCACTTCCTGCTTGTTCACAGAGAAAGCGTAGTTACTCACCTGTAATAGGTGTTCTTCAGGGACAGCAGAAATCCATCCTCACAAACCTCCCTCCTCCCCATGGAGTTTTTTTTTTATGCTTGATGAAGCTATGTTATCATAACTGAGGTAAGATGGCACATTTGGGGGGGGGGGGGGGAATGTGACCATGCATGGGCAGACTAACTCCCAAAGGCTCTCTCTGAAAGCCGGGGATTGAACGTACGCAGGCTCAGTCTGTCCAACATATGAAAATTACACTTACCTGGTAATTGTAGTTCCTGGAGGGTCCAGTTTAGTCCTCCACAATCGGGTAGTGCACCTCCTCCTGCAGCCTGGACCAATCAAATCTTCTGTAGGATATATGCAGACGGAGCTCCCATAAGCCCCCAGTGAACTAGTAACAAAGCAAACTTAACGAAGCAACACGAGACTAATATAAAAACATGGAGACTAAAGAATAAAATCTTTCCCCTCAATAAGATATCAGCCCCCTCCCCAAACGAGGAAGCCAGAACACTGCACCGCGCCGCTAGTGACGCCCCGGTAGCAAAAGGACAGTCCACAACCAAAATCCCAAGAGAGCTGGCTGAAAGCTCAATAGAAGGAACAGCACTTACAGGAAGCGCGGCCGAAAAGAAGCAGAACGGATAAGAGGAAGCCGCCGTATGACCAAAACGTTCGGAAAAGAGCGCCGCACTAAATAACCTGATACTCGGGAGGGAAGGAGGACTAAACTGGACCCTCCAGGAACTACAATTACCAGGTAAGTGTAATTTTCATTTCCTGAGCGGTCCTCCAGTTTAGTCCTCCACAATCGGGATGTAGCAGAGCAGTCAACACCGGGTGGGACCTTGCCATCAGGCGCGCAGAACCGCCGAACCAAAACAGGAATCCCGAGCGGCCAACACATCCAACCGATAGTGTTTACTGAAGGCATGTAACGACGACCAAGTGGCCGCCTTACAGATGTCCGCTGGCGGAACTAAACTATACTCCGCCCAAGAGGTCGCCTGAGCCCTTGTGGAGTGGGCTCGAATCCCCTCCGGAAGCGGCCGCTGCTGCAACAGATACGCTGACGCGATCGCTTCTTTGAGCCATCTTGCAATGGAGGCTTTAGCCGCCGCCTCCCCCTTCCGTGCGCCACCGAAGAGCACGAACAAGTGGTCGGTTTTTTGAAAAGATTCGGTAACCTTCAAGTAATGACGAAGCACGCGACCCACATCTAGGCAGTGAAGCCCCTTGTCCGCAGGCCCGACGGAGCCCGAAGGCAGTACCGGGAGGAACACTGCCTGATTCACGTGAAAAGGAGAAACCACCTTAGGCAAAAAGGAAGGAACCGGGCGAAGAACCACTCGATCCTGGGAAAAAGACAAAAAGGGCTCCTGGCAGGACAGCGCTTGGAGATCGGAAATACGCCTCGCCGAACAGATGGCCACGAGAAAAACCGTCTTCAGAGTGAGATCTTTCAGAGACGCTCTACGCAGAGGCTCAAAAGGCTCGTGAACCAAGGCCCGCAGCACGAGGTTCAAGTCCCACGGAGGAACTAAGATCCTGCGGGAAGGTCGCAAATGAAAAACCGCCGTAAGAAAACGACGGACGTCTGGATGGGACCCGAGAGAAAGCCCCAACACTTTGCCTCGATAACAGGAGAGAGCCGCCAACTGGACTTTCAGGGAGCTAGCAGCAAGACCCTTATCAAAACCATCCTGAAGAAAACTTAAAACGACGGGCACGGAAACCGTCGCTGCACGGACTCTGCGCCGGGAGCACCAGTCTTCAAAGATTCTCCACACGCGTACATAAGTAAGAGAGGTGGACGTTTTCCGCGCCCGCAGGAGGGTGGCAATCACCGCGGGGGAATAACCCTTCTTTTTTAACCGAGCCCTCTCAATGGCCAAACCGTAAGCGAGAATCGACCCACTTGGGGCATCCGCAAGGGCCCCTGAAGAAGAAGATCCAGCCACGCTGGCAGGAGCCAAGGGACGCCGTTGCGCAGCCTGACCAGGTCGGCATACCAGGGTCTCCTGGGCCAATCCGGGGCTACCAGTAACACTCGACCCCAGTGGCCCTCGATGCGTTGAACGACCCGGCCGATCAGAGCCCACGGAGGAAAGACATAAAGAAGACCGGACGTCGGCCACGGCTGAATGAGAGCGTCGAGCCCCTCGGACATGCGTTCTCGCCGCCTGCTGAAGAAGCGCCCCGTCTTGGCCGACTGAAACGTCGCCATGAGATCCATGACGGGCGGACCCCACCGACGAACTATTTGCGCGTACACTTGCGGGTTTGGTTCCCACTCTCCGGGGTCTACCCGCACTCTGCTGAGAAAATCGGCCTGAACATTGTCTGTGCCTGCAATATGCGCTGCCGAGATCGCTGGAAGACGAGTCTGCACCCAAATGAACAAAGCTCTTGCCTCCGATTCCAGGGCCACACTGCCGGTGCCCCCTTGGCGATTGATGTAAGCTAATGTGGTCGCATTGTCTGAGAGTACTCGCACCGGCCGTCCGAAGACCAGGGCTTTGAGGGCTAATAGGGCGAGCCGCACCGCCCGCAACTCAAGCCGGTTGATCGACCAAGAGGCCTCCAGTGGAGACCACTCCCCCTGCGTGAAGCGGGTTTCGCAGTGAGCACCCCAGCCGGATAAGCTGGCATCCGTTGTGAACGGAACCCAAAGCGGAGGCTCCAAGGGAATCCCCCGTTTCAGGTTCTCGGAGGATAGCCACCACCGGAGCGACCGACGAACCGGCTTCGGGCAAGGCAATCTCATGTTCAACGAGTCGAACTGGTTGGACCAACGACGTAGGAGAGCACTCTGGAGTGGGCGCATATGGAACCGCGCCCAAGGCACCACCTCCAGGGTCGCCGCCATCGTGCCGAGGAGCCGAAGGTACCACCACGCGGATGGAGCGGGCATCCCCCAGAAGAGGCGGACGAGACTCCGCAAAGCCAGAACACTGCGCTCCGGTAAACACACCAAGCCCCGCGCCGTGTTGAAGCGTACCCCCAGGTATTCGAGGTCCTGAGTCGGACACAGGCAGCTCTTGTGTTCGTTCACCACCCAGCCGAGAGATCGCAACAGGGCAACCACCCTGTTCGTGACCTGCACACACTCGTGGTTGGACTTTGCTCGAATCAACCAGTCGTCGAGATACGGGTGGACGAGGATACCCTCTTTGCGCAAGGCCGCCGCGACCACTACCATCACCTTTGTGAACGTGCGGGGAGCCGTGGCGAGACCAAACGGCATGGCCCGAAATTGGAAGTGACCCCATGGAAAGGCGAAGCGGAGAAACCTTTGATGCGATGGCCGGATGGGAATGTGCAGATAAGCCTCGGAGAGATCGAGGGACGTCAGAAACTCTCCTTGACGCACCGCGACGATGACCGACCGCAGGGTCTCCATACGGAAGTGTGGTACCTTGAGAGCACGATTCACGCCCTTGAGATCTAAGATTGGACGAAGGGAGCCGCCCTTTTTGGGGACCACAAAATAGATGTAGTGACCGGCGCCTCTCTCTGAAGGAGGAACGGGAACTACCGCCCCTAGGGATAGGAGCCGATGTAGGGTCACGCGGATGTCCCGCGTCTTTTGATCGCCCTTGCTGGGAGACATAACAAATGAATCTCGAAGCGGGCAGGCAAACTCCAGCGCATAACCCTTTTCGATAATCTGCAACACCCACTGATCTGACGTAATTTGGGCCCAAGAAGGAAGAAAATCGCCTAAGCGACCCCCTATGACCGGGCTTCCCTCCAGAGCCCGCCTCGCTTCATTGTGGCTTGCGATTAAAGGAAGAGGACGAGAAGGATGAGGCTCCGGAGAAGCCTCGTCCTGCTCCTCGGAAACCACGAAACCCCTGAAAGCGGGCCCCAAAGCGGCCGCGCTGAGAGGTCCACAGTCGGGAAGAGCGAAACCTGCGAAAATCTCGAAACTGACCGCGCGCAGAGGGCGACGGTCTATTGAGTTTAGGCTTATCTTCCGGCAGCCTACCACCCTTAGATTCACCAAGGTCTTTGACCAACTTGTCTAGAGCCTCACCAAACAACCTGCCCCTGAAGGGCAGCTTACTGAGGTGAGACTTGGAAGATCCGTCGGCTGCCCAGTTGCGCAACCAGATGGACCGACGTGCCGCCACCACGGAGGCCATACTATTAGCCAAGGAACGGATCAAATCATAAAGCAGATCCGCCAGGTAAGCCGACCCGGACTCCATGCGGGTAACTTCCAGCAACCCCTGCTGATCCAGGCCGGAAACCGAGCGCAGACGCTGGGACCAGCGTAAGCAAGCCCTAGCAACCCACGCCCCACAAATGGAGGCTTGTAGGGACAAGGCGTTGGCATTGAAGGCTTGCTTCAACAAATTATCGACCTTCTTATCCTGTGCATCCTTTAAGGCCGCACCGCCCTCAACCGGGATGGTGGTTTTCTTAGTCACCGCCGATACCACAGCATCCACCCGCGGTGACTTGAACAAGTCCTTGTCCTTGTCGGCCAAGGGGTACAGACGATTCATGGTCCTAATGCCCTTCAAACCGGATTCCGGTTGATCCCACTCAGATTGGATCATCTGCTCAACTACCCGGTGTACAAGAAACACCACCTGGGAGTCCCTCACCGCCTGAATGAGAGGGTCCTCTAGATCAACATCTTCCAGAGGCCGAGCCACGGCTAGGTTAAGGGTCTGAAGAGACTCTGTGATCAACGGGACTAGCTCTTCCCTACGAAACACGCGAATAATCCTAGCCTGATCTTCCGGCTCCGGGATCTCCCCGTCCTCCAACTCGTCAGCCTCAGTCTCAGGATCACCATCCGCCTCTCCATCAGGGAAACAAAGGGTGTCCTGATCCGGGTCCACAGACCTGAGCCGCTTGGCGGCCGGCTGAGAAGCGCGCTGAACCTCCCCCCGAGGAACAAGAGGGGAAGGGCGCGGGCCAAGCCTCTGGCAGCTGACCGGAACGGCTCAGGCGGAATGCCTGATGCATGAGGAGAACGAAATCCGGGGAGAAATCTACAGGTGGAGCTGCCACAGCCGTATGCTGTATCTCAGGGACAGACCCGTTGGGCGGCGGTACCGAACCAGACGGCCGAGAGCCCGTCGAGGGGACACTCTCCGCAGCCAGAGGAGCGTCACCAGGGACTGGCAGCTCCTTCAGCTCAATTGAATGCTCCAGATCTGAAGAAGCGGAGGCACAGCCCCTGCAGATGCCAGAGTCAGACACCGCACCCCTGCGTGACCCACAAATCACACACTGCGGTTTGGCAGCCATCTGCTGAAAACTTCCCGCCAAGTAGAAGAGGAGGGAGGCAGAAACAGGGAAAGTCCACGCTAAAGGGGCTAACCCGAGAAAATGAGCACTTTTTTTTTTTTTTTTTTAATAAAATAAAACACTCCCTAGAAGCTTGGGAATGCCCTGAGCAAAATCGCCAGCCTAAAAAATGCCAAAAATGCCAGGGGGACCCGTGCACAAGTGATAAAAATTGGCAAGCAAAAGTTCCCTTCAGAGCTTCAAAATGGCCGCCACACTCGAGCACCCGCGCTGAAAAACGGCACGAAAAAACAAAATAAACGCGAGGAAAGGAAGAATAAAAGAAACAAAATCCAAATGAAGGGAAAAACTAGAAAAACCTAGTCGGAGCATTCAGCACGGAGTCGGGACGTCGGGACAGCTGACAGACCCGCTGAAAATAGCAACGGGGGCGTGCTGCATCACCCGAGGAAGGGAATGAAGGTAAAGTTCCTACCAGCTCAGCAAACACCAACGGAGGCAGCCAGCAGCTCAGATGAAAAGGGAATGCTGGAAAAAGGTAGAGCTCTTCCCCGTGCAGTCTAGGGGAGAGCTCAACCCTGGCTGTCCAATTACTCCGGGAGGAAGGCAGGAGCCCAAAGCAGGACTGGCTTCTCACACCGGGAGGGCCCCTGTGTCTATGGTTTTTTTTTTTTTTTTTTTAAGAAATTAAAGAAACAGCTACCTAGGCAAAGAAAAGGTGAAGAAGAAAAGGGAACAAAGTAAACCCCAAAAAGACTAACTAGTGTTGCTCCCCCAAGTGTCACTAAGTGTGCCCAAGTACAGGCACACATGTCCTCAAGCTGCAAGGAGACTGGACACACTGGGGGCTTATGGGAGCTCCGTCTGCATATATCATACAGAAGATTTGATTGGTCCAGTCTCCAGGCTGCAGGAGGAGGTGCACTACCCGATTGTGGAGGACTAAACTGGAGGACCGCTCAGGAACACCCATATGCGAGGACTGATTCCTGCAGTCCCCAGAGAAATCTTATCTCTGTACCAATCACCAATCAAGTCTGCTCCGCCTATCACCTCTGGCATCAGCGATCCTGTCAAGTCTCACAGACATGCTATCATAGAAAACAGCTACAAATCCTCCTGCCAAAATCGGAGCTCAGCTGTGTGTGACTGAGCTGCTACTACTCCAGCGGGAAGGTACACCGCCACAGGTCCCCATGACGGTGTACCTTCCGGTCATAACAGTGGCAGCACAGCCGCACAAACACAGCTGAGCTGCTCCAGTTTTAGCGAGAGTCTCTGCTGCTGTTTTCCAGACCCATGGTGTCTGATGCCTGAAGTGATCGAGGAAGCAGCACTTGGTCGGTGATTAGTGCAGAGACAAGATTTTACTATCAAGCATTAAGCTTCCATGGGCAGATTGGGAAGGTGAGTTAACTGAGCTTCCCCAGTTAAGAGGTTAAGGATCTTCTGCCCTGGGCTCATCATCAGTCTCCAAAAAAATGGCATGGCTTCAGCCATATCCCAAACAAAATATCCTCAGGTGGTGATTTACGTAATATTCTGGGGAAGGGAGGGGTTTTCAGAAAGGTGGGCTCCACCTAAACCGGGATGGAACCAGGCTGTTGGCATTAACCTTTAAAAAGGAGATAGAGCAGCTTTTAAACTAGATAATAGGGGCAAGCAGACAGTCATCCAAGAGCACATGGTTCGGAAGTATGTAGCCTTGAAGGATACTAGCAGAAGAGTAAAGCTAGGGCATCTCGATAGGGAGGTTCCAATAAGATAAAAGTAACCCAGATGCCCTTAAGTATAGAGCTGAAAGATTCCAAATTAGACTTATCAACTGATAACCATATTAATATGAATAAAATATAACCTTGAAAATGCCTGCATGCAAATGCTATAAGTCTAAAAAATAAGATGGGAGAGTTAGACTATATTGCCACAAAGAAACAGTCCACAAGGACAAAAGCAATCACACCTGCAACAGGCAACTTTAAAAACAAGGAGCAGGGTGATGGTGCACACCATGGAATGGATCGCAAGATAGAGTTTTATTGATAAATCCAGAAGTCCCGCCCTACATGGGCTGTGTTTCGGCTGGTAGGTGCCTTCATCAGGGATAAAAAAAATATACACAAGTAGTATTAAAACAAAGTGAATGATACAAATTGTTTAAAAGAACAGAAATGATGTAGAAATTAAAACAGGTATAAGCTATGTAATCAACATAATTGTATACCCTTTAACATATCTTTTTAAAATGCAATTGCATAGGGAAAACTGCCAAAAAAAACCAGAGGGAGTGCATATCCCCATATACAGAAGGCATGAGTCAAGAGAACTTACTCTAGGTAGCACTAGGATCTATACAAACATGAAGAGTCTCAGTGATCTAAAGACAAGGAGAAAGAAGTGGGGGGGGGGGGGTGCGAAGGAAGGGAATGGGTGAAGAGTAAGGGGAAAAACAATATGTCAAATTAAATTAAAGAAGGAATACGTGATACAAAATACCAGTAATCAACTATATATATATAAATGAGTTCATTGTGCTCTAACTCAATGTGAAGCGATGTATCAAAAAAAATGAGCATTTTGTACTCCTGATCAGAACAGCTTGAAGAAGCGCATGCCAATAAAGTGCACAATCTGGGGTAAGTAGGATAATCTTTAATAAATATAATAAAGAGCTACAGGACCCTCTAACTTCCAACTTATGTGGCAGTAGTATCAAGGAACTGAAATAGTGTTCACCATCTATAGACGATATAGTTGTGTTAAACGAAAAAAATTTCAGAATCAATGAGCGGACACCATCTCCAAAAATATATTAAACACAGAAAAAAAAACAATGAATGAAACCATTTGTGCCTACCCATAAGGGCTGCTGCCTATAAAAGTGGCACTCCTATCTATAAAAATAAAGACAACATTAAAACAGACTATAAACTAAAGATATAATAAAGAGCTGTGGGACCCTCTTACAATTGCCATATAAGTAGGAAGTATCAAGGAATCAAAATAGTGTTCATTGCCTAAGAACGATATAGCTGTCTTAAACGAAAAGATTTTCAATGAATGGAGCAATTTGTGCCTACCCGTTAATGGTTGCTGTCCCTAAAAGCACCTCGCTACCTATAAAAGATCAAGAAAAGGTGGAAAGAATATACCATAAAGATCAAGTGGACCAACAGCCGTTTCAACTTATACCTTATGATCAGGAACCATTGGTGATGAAAGAAGAAGTCAAAGCAGCATTGAAAGCCTTATCAAAGAACAAAGCAACAGGCACTGATGGGATTCCCATTGTAGTAGTACAGCAAACGGATGAAGTTTTTACCATACCTACAAAGCTCTGCCAGGAAATTTGGAAGACAAATTCATGGCCAACTGACTGGAAAAGATCTGTGTTTATAACAATACTGAAGAAAGGTGACCTGACTGACTGTGGAATTATTGCACAATCACTCTGATCCCACATGCCAGCAAGATCTACTCAAAATCATTCAGCAGAGACAACAACCATACCTAGAACGAGAACTGACTGACGTGCAAGCAGGGTTCAGGAAAGGGTGAGGAACGAGAGACATTATCGCGGATGCGAGATGAATCCTTGAAAAGACAAAAGAATATCAAAGGAATATCCATATGTGTTTTGAATACAGCAAGGCTTTTGATTGTGTAAACCATGAGAAACTCTGGGTGACATTAAGAAGCATGGGTATACCAGAACACCTGATCGTTCTCTTGCACAACCTTTACAATGATCAAGAAGCAACAGTTTGAACCGAACAAGGAGAAACAGAATGATTTAAAATCAGCAAAGGTGTACGACAAGGCTGCATACATTCCCCTTACCTCTATAATTTATATACAGAAAAAATCATCAGAGAAGCAGGACTGTATGAAGACAACTGAGGTGTGAAGTCTCAACAACCTTCACTATGCTGATAACACACTACTGGCTGAAAGTGAAGACGATTTCAAACATTTGCTTCTCAAGATCAAGGAATATAGTCTTAAAATGGGTCTGCACCTTAAGACGACAAAGATCCTGACAACTGACAAAATGAATAAGTTCATTGCTGACGGAGAAGAAATTGAAATAGTGGACTTTAACCTACTTCGATCAACAATCAATAAAGTGTAGTTACTCACCTGTAATAGGTGTTCTCCAGGGACAGCAGGAATCAGTCCTCATTTATGGGTGACGTCGGCACCAACAGAGCCCATGCAGAGCATTTCCCCAGCTTTCATAGAAAGCCTTTGGGATTGCTGCCACGCATGCGTCGTCCTCTTCCCACCCAAGAGTGCCATCTTGCTCAGTCAGGTCCCTTAGCTCAAGCCCTACCAAGCAGATGGCAAGGGAAGGATAAAAATCCAGCAACTCATCAGGGGAGGTGGGAGGGTAGTGAGGACTGATTCCTGATGTCCCTGGAGAGCACCTGTTACAGGTGAGGAACTACGCTTTCTCCAGGAAGCAGCAGGAAGTCAGTCCTCACTTATGGGACTCCCCAAAAAACACCTCCGCGAAGGCGTGAACAGAAGCCAAAGCCAGAAGGAGCCAGAGCCCTCGGGTCCCATGGGTGAAACCCTCGGTAGCCGTCAAGAAGGGTCCGAGGGCAGGAATTGCTTATACCCTGAACAGAATACGGAGTACATCCTGGCTGAAGACGCTGTCCCAGCGGGACTCCCTCTCCAGGCAGTAGTGCGAGACGCTGTCCCAGCAGGACTCCCTCTCCAGGTCGCAGCCCGGCAGACGTCCGATAGCAGCACTGAATTTGGCTTGGACACTGTGTACAGTGACCTGCCAATCCAGCAGGGTGCCCGCCTTCGCGTGAGCAAAGGCGATGCAGTCCGCCACCCAAATGGAGAGGGTGCGTTTTGTGACTGCCTACCCCAGGCAATTGGGATCATAGGTCGTGAAAAGCTGGCCAGATTTGTGATTAGGCTGGGTGCGCTGCAGACAGAAGGCAAGAGCCCTCTTGCATTCGAGTGTATGCAAAACCGACGATGCCTGGTTGTCATGGGGTCTCGGGAAGAAGGTTGGCAAGACTATTTCCTGATTGAGATGAAAATTAGAGACAACCTTCAGCAGGAACTTGGGGAAGGTACAGAGGACCACCCTGTTCCTATAGAACTCTGTGTAAGGGGCTTCAGCCATGACAGCCTGGAGCTTACCGCCTCGGCGGGCTGAAGTCAAAGCCACCAGGAAGACCACTTTCCAGGATAACTGCAGAAGCGAGCACATCTCCATCAGCTGGAAGGGTGAACGAGTAAGCTGCATGAGCACTACGTTCAGGTCCCATTCCAACGGAGGAGGCCGGATGGGAGGTTTGGACAGCAAGAGGCCCCGCATGAAGCGGGAGACCAAGGGCTGTTCCGAGAGGGATTTGCCCTTTATGGAGAAGTGATGCGCCAAGATGGCGCTCAGGTGTACCCTGACCAAGTTAGACTTCAGCCCCTCCTTCGAGATATGAAGAAGGTACTAGAGGACCCACCAAGTCAGACACGAGACAGGGTCAATCTGGAGATCGGAGCACCAGACCCAAAAGTGTCGACACTTGAAGGCATAAGCTCATCTCGTCGAGTCAGTCCTTGATGCGAGAGCAAAGGTGACCCGTTCAGCTACCATGCTGCGAGGGACAACAAGGCCAGGTTTGGGTGTAGCACCCGCCCCCTCCTCCTGCGTTAGTAGGCCTGGGGCACAGCCCAGAGGAATCGGAGGCTCGGATACAAGCCGGAGCAGGAGAGGGAACCATAGTTGCCGAGGTCACGACGAGAATCATCGACGCTCGTTCCCGCTGAGCTTTGTGGAGGGTCCTCACAATTAGAGTGAGAGGGAATGCGTAGAGAAATCTGGAGGTCCAGCAGCTCAAGAGGAACGCATCCCATGTCTCCCTGCTCAGGTGCGGGACTGGGCCGCAAAAGCAAGGGAGTCGAGTGTTTGCTGGGCTGGCGAACAGGTCCATGATCAGGGTACCCCACCAATGGAACAGCCAGTTGGTCACCTCCAAGACAAGCCACCATTCGCGAGGGCGGAGAATCCTGCTGTTTGTCCACAAGGATGTTCTCGTGGCCCAGGAGGTAGCCTGCTCATAGGGTCATCCCTCAGCGGAAGGCGAAGGAGCAGAGGAGGACCGCTTCCCGGCAGAGGAGGCATGATCCTGTGCTCCCCTCCTTGTTGATGTAGAACATCGCTACTCGATTGTCGGTCTGCATGAGCACCACCTTCCCTTGGAGATGGTCCTCGAAGGCCTCAGAGTCCATCGGACCACACAAATGTCAAGTTGATCTGCTGTTGAGACTCTTCGGGTGACCATCGTCCCTGTGTTCACAGTGCACTGCAGTGGGCTCCCGATCCTTGTCAGACTAGTTTGTGCTGCGGAGTCTGGAAGGGCAGCCCCCGGAGAAGGTTGCAGGGGTCCTGCCACCAGTCTAAGGATCTGCAAAGGTTGTGGGAGACCTGAATGGAGAGGCCAGGCTCCACTGAGTGCTGAGGCACCACTGGGCCGTCCGCATGTGCATGTGGAACCACATGAACGGTAGAGGCCATGTGCCCTAGGAGGCGCAGCATAGCCCGCTCTGTGACCCGGGTATTGCTCTGGACCTGGGCCACCAATGCTTGGAGGCAAGCCGCATGGTATGTCGGTATAAAGGCGACCTCCCACTGAGTGTCAAGGCATGCGCCGATAAACTCCAAGGCCTGTATCAGCTCGAGATGGGACGGAGTATTTGACTAAGAATCCCAGGCGCTCGAGTAGGAGAATCGTGCATGATGCTGTAAGGTGGGCTTCCCCGGAGGAGAGCCCCGTGACGAGCCAGTCATCGAGGTAAGGGAAGACCAGCATGCCCTGACATCTGAAGGAGGTGGCAGCTACAGAGAGGCACTTTGTGAAGACTCACAGAGCAGATGCAAGTCCAAAAAGGAGCACCCTGTATTGGTAATGCTCCCCTTGCATCCTGAAGCGCAGGAACTGCCTGTTCTGGGGGTGAATCAGAATGTGGATGTAAGCATAGAAACATAGAAATATGACGACAGAAAAAGACCACATGGCCTATCTAGCCTGTCCTTCCATAACTACAACAGTCCCCTTTTTACCTTTAGAAATCCTCTGTGTTTGTCCCATGCTTTTTTGAATTCAGTTACTGTCCTCATCTCTACCACCTCCATTGGGAGACTATTCCACGGATCCACTACTCCTTACGTAAAGAAATATTTCCGCATATCACTCCTGTATCTATCTCCCTTCACCCTCATCCCATTTCCCCTAGTAGCAGAACTTGCTTTCAATTGAAAGAGGCTCTCTCCCTGAACATTTAAGCCTCAGAGGTATTTAAACATCTCAATCATATCACCTCTATCCCGCCTTTCCTCTAAGGTGTACATATTAAGATCTTTCAGTCTGTCCACATATGCTTTATAATGAAGACCACTAATCATTCTAGTAGCCACCCTCTGCACCGACTCCATCCTGTTCACATCCCTTTGAAGGTGCGGTCTCCAGAATTGCACACTATACTCCAAATGAGGTAGCACCAAAGACTTATAAAGAGGCATTATCACCTCTTATTTGCCGGCCATTCCTCTCCGTATGCACCCAAGCATCCTTCTAGCTTTTGCCGTCGCCTTTTCTACCTGTTTATCTACTTTAAGATCATCAGACACAACCACGCCTAGGTCACGCTCTTCTTTAGTGGTCAAAAGTACTTCACCCCCTATACTATATTGCTCCCTTGGATTGATGCAGCCCAAATGCATGACCTTACATTTTTTAACATTAGATCCCAGCTGCCAAATTCTAGACCATTCTTCAAGCTTAGCTAGATCCCTCTTCATATTATCTACCCCTTCCTGGGTGACTACTCTATTGCAGATTTTGGTATCATCCACAAAGAGGCAAACCTTACCTGACAGCCCTTCCGCTATATCACTAACAAAGATGTTAAAAAGAATCGGACCAAGGACAGATCCCTGGGGCACACCACTGATAACATCCTTCTCCTCAGAGTGAGCTCCATTTAACTTGTACTCTTTGTCGCCTCCCACCCAACCAATTTCTAACTCAAGCAGTAACTTAAGGGTCCATCCCTAGGGTGCTCAGTTTGTTTATAAGTCGCCTGTGAGGAACAGTGTCAAAGGCTTTACTGAAATCTAAATACACTACATCTAGGGATCTCCCTCGGTGACCAGGGAGTTGGACCCAGTCAAAGAAATCAATCAGATTTGTCTGATAAAACCTGCCTCTGGTGAATCCATGCTGCCTCGGATCCTGTAATCCGCTGGACTCCAGACACCTCACTATTTTCTCTTTCAGCAGCGTTTCCAATAATTTACTCACCACCGAAGTTAAACTAACCGGCCTGCAGTTTTCAACCACATCCTTACTTCCGCTTTTGTGTAAAGGCACCACATGAGCCTCTCTCCAGTCCTTTGGCACCACTCCCGACTCCAACGAGGCATTGAAAAGGTCAGTCAGTGGAGCTGCTAGAATGTCCCCAAGTACCCTCAGTATTCTCGGGTGTATCCCATCCGGTCCCATCGCTTTGTCTACTTTAAGTTGAGATAGTTTCTCACGAACAGTCTTTTGAAAATTGTTCAAGATGTTCTTTGCTTCTGTTCCTATTTGTGGGTGTTTTCTGAGGTCCTGCTCCTGGTTCTTCATCTGTGAACACAGAACAAAAATATTTGTTAAGCAATTCCGCTTTATCCTTATCAGCTTCTACATATTCCTCCCCTGCACCCTTGAGTCTGACAATACCACTCTTGCCCTTCCTCTTCTCACTAATATATCTGAAAAATGTCTTATCCCCCCATTTTATTGCATTGGCTATTTCCTCCTCCTTTTGAATCTTTGCCTTCTTGACTACTTTGCTAGCTTCTCTAAGTTTTTCCAAATACAGATGCCTGTCTTCCTCTCTCTGTGATCTCTTGTATTTCATGAAGGCCTCCCTCTTTTTCTTCACTTTTTCAGCTACTTCTTTCGAAAACCATAGGTCTCCTTTTCCTTTTACCTTTATTTATCATTTTAAAAAGGCTGGTTGCCCTTAAAATATCCCCTTTCAGGTTTTCCCACTGTTTTTCTACATCCCTCAGCTGTACCCATCCAATGACTCCCTGAGGTATTGGCCCATCTTCACAAAGTTGGTCTTCCTAAAGTCTATGATCCACGCCTTTGAATGGATTCTAACAGCCCTAGTCCTAATACTGAACCACACCATCTGGTGATCACTGGATGCAAAATGATCTCCCACTACAACATCAGAAACACTTTCGCCATTGGTAAGCACCAAGTCCAGTATGGCCCCTTCACGTGTGGGGTCTGTAACCAATTGCCTGAATAGTTCTCCCTGTAGAGAATCCAGGATCTCCTTACTTCTAGATGATACTGCAGCAGGAGTGTGCCAATCAATATCTGGCATATTGAAATCTCCTATCAGTAGCACTTCCCCTTTCCTAGCAATGCTGCGCATGTCTTCAATTAACTCTCTGTCCACCTCTTCCTCTTGTGAGGGAGGTCTGTATATCACACCAATGTAAACAGATTTCTCTTTCCCTCTTTCTAGTTTAACCCACAATGCCTCCCCTCTCCCTTTTAAGCTCTGTAATTCCAAAGCTTTAATAGTAGTTTTTACGTATAGTGCCACTCCTCCTCCCCTACTTCCTACCCGGTCCTTTCTGAATAAAGTATAGCCAGGTATAGTTACATCCCAATCATGGTTTTCTGTGAACCATGTTTCTGTAACTGCCACTAAATCCAAGTCAGCCACTCCCACCAAAGCTTCAACATCAGAGATCTTATTTCCCATGCTACGGGCATTTATACACACTGCTTTCCATATGTTACCCCTGTTACCTATTTCCATAAAATTATTTAATGTATCACCTACGTGGGGGCTTTCACTTACCTGGGGGCTTTCTTCACCCATCCCCAACGAATCTAGTTTAAAGCCCTCTTCAGTAGATTAGCCAGTCTACTACTGAAGACGCGTTGACCTTTCTTGGACAGATGGATGCCATCTCTGCTCTGCAACCCTTGGAACAGCATCCCATGGTCTAGGAAAGAGTAGTTACACAATCACCTGTAACAGGTGTTCTCCAGATGCAGCAGGAATCAGTCCTCACATATGGGTGTCATCGACGCCGATGAAGCCCTAGCGGAGCATTTCCCCAGCTTTCCATGAAAGCCTTTGGGAATGCAGGCACGCATGCGCGGTTCCCTTAGCGCCTAAAGGTGCCATCTTACACCTCAGTCAAATGACATAGCTAAAAACAGCACACAAAAAGTAAAAATAAACTATGTACAACTGCAACTCCCAGGGGAGGAGGGAGGGTTGTGAGGACTGATTCCTGCTGCTCCTGGAGAACACCTGTTACAGGTGAGTAACTACCCTTTCTCCAGGACCAAGCAGGAAGTTAGTCCTCACATATGGGTGACTCCCTAGCTCTGGGCTACCGAGGAACCCAGGCTGAACAAGAGAACTCCCTCTAGTCCCAGCAGCAAAGAAAGGCTTTTCACTGATACAACCTCCACCGGTAGCCCAACAGAGGGCAGGAGTTGCCTATACCTCAAAAAGAGATTCCGGAGTACTGCCTGGCCAAAAGCACTGTCCCTACGGGACTCCCTCTCCAGACAGTAATGGGCCGCAAAAGTCTGGCTTGAAGACCAAGTTGCAGCCCTGCAGATGTCTACCAAGGGCACAGAGCGGAGATGAGCCACTGAGGCAGCCATTGCCCTGACACGGTGGGCCGTGACCCGACCCTGCAAAGGAAGGTCAGCCGCCCTGTAAGCCCAGGTGATACAGTCAGCTACCCAGATGGACAAGGTACGCTTGGACACAGCCAACCCCAACTTATTAGGGTCAAAAGACACAAAGAGCAGAGTAGCCCTTCTATGCCCCTGCGTACGGTCAAGATAGAAGGATAAGGCCCTCCTACAGTCCAGGATATGCAGAACTGCTTCAGCCTGGCTTGCATGAGGTCTAGGGAAGAATGTTGAAAGAACTACCTCCTGGTTGAGGTGAAAAGAGGAGACAACTTTAGGGAGGAACTTTGAATGAGTACTAAGGACTACCCTGTTCCTATAGAAGCGAGTGTAAGGCCTGTCACAGACCAGGGCCTGTAGCTCACTCACGCACCTGGCCGAGGTTACGGCTATCAAGAAGAGTGTCTTCCAGGACAGGAAGTGTAGGGGACAAGTAGCCATCGGCTCAAAAGGTGGGCGAGTCAGTTGCTGCAAGACCACATTCAACTCCCACTCAGGACAGGAGGACGGATTGGAGGCTTGAGCAAAAGCAAGCCTCTGAGAAAGCGGGACACCAAGAGGTGAACCGAGAGAGACTGTCCTTCCACCAGTGAGTGGTGAGCTGCTAAAGCTGAGAGGTGGACCCGAACAGAATTGGACTTAAGTCCCCGATTGGATAAGTGCAGTAAGTACTGAAGCACTACTGGTACAGTACAGGAGAAAGGATCTTGTGTGCGTAGCTGACACCACACAGAAAACCTTTTCCATTTGAGAGCATAGGTTTTCCTAGTGGACTGTTTCCTAGAGGCTAGGACAACCTCCTCAACACTCCTGAGGTAGGCCCCAGGGAGCCAAAACTACCCTTGCAGTCTCCAGGCCATCAAATTGAGAGCTTTGAGATTGGGGTGCAGAAGGGAACCCTGATCCTGAGAGAGAAGGTTGGGTTGCAACGCCAGAGGCAGTGGGGGATCCACTGCCAGCTGAAGCAGAAGTGGAAACCAAGGCTGTCTCGGCCACCTGGGAGCCACCAGCAGGACTGAGGCCTTGTCCTGAAGAATTTTGAAAAGAGTTCGGGCCACCAAAGGCGTGGAAGGAAACACATACAGGAGGCCCTGAGACCATGGTATCAGAAAAGCATCGGCTGCTACCCTCAGTGGATGCGGCTGTCTGGAGCAGAACAGAGGCAGCTGTTTGTTCAGTGGACTGGCAAACAGATCTATCAAGGGAAGACCCCATTTCAGGAAGATCTTCTGAATTACCAAAGGATGCAGCTGCCACTCGTGAGGCTGCAGAATTCTGCTCAACCTGTCGGCCAGGTAATTTTCCTGGCCTGGAAGGTATACAGCCTTGAGGAGCATGTTGTGCTTGAGGGCAAATGAGCAAAGGTCCTGTGCATCCTGACAAAGGAGCCTGGACCCAGTTCCGCCTTGCTTGTTCACATAAAACATGGCTACCTGGTTGTCTGTCTGAACCAGGACAGATTGATGAGCCAGGGCAGGAGAGAAAGCTCTGAGTGCTAATCAAATAGCCCTCAGTTCTAGGAGTTTGATCTGCTGTGCGGCCTCCCAGGGAGACCGCAGGCCCTGGGTGCACTTGTTCAGACAATGAGCCCCCCAGCCTTGTAGGGAGGCGTCTGTGGTCAGTACCACTGTGTACCCAGGAATTTGAAAAGGCACCCCTTTCAGTAGATTGGGTGGGTGCAACCACCAGTTGAGGGAGTCCAGAAAAGGTCTGGACACCCTTATCCTGTCTCTGAGGCTGCCTGTGGCCTGTGACCAATGAGTCCGAAGGCACCCCTGTGCAGGCCTCATATAGAGCCTGGCATTGGGGGTCACATGTACCTAGAAGCCTCAGGCAGAGTCTGGCGGAGACCAGTGACCTGCTGAGAAACTGGTTTGCTAAGTTTACAAGTCTTTGAGCTCTGTCTTTTGGCAAGAATACCTTTGCCAGAACAGAGTCTAGCCTTGCCCCTATGAACTCCAAGTTCTGGGAGGGGGAGCAAAGTGGACTTTGCGAAGTTTATCACAAACCCCAAGCTTTGAAGAAGAGCAATAGTCCTGAGGGTGGCCTGTCGGGCCTCCTGGCACGTTTGACCTCTTATGAGCCAGTCGTCCAGATAAGGAAAGACAAAAATGCCTTGAGTTCTCAGGTAGGCCGCCACCACTGCCAGGCATTTGGTAAAGACCCTGGGAGCGGAGGTTAGGCCAAAAGGCAGTACTCTGTACTGATAATGGTTTCCTCCCACAATGAACCTGAGGTACTTTCTGTGGTCTGGATGAATGAGGATGTGAGTGTACGCATCCTTTAGATCAGGGGTCTCAAACTCAAATTGCTTTGAGGGCCAAATGAGGACTTGTAGAGTAACCCGGGGCCGCACAAGACGCAGGCCTCATTTGCATAAGGGCATCATTTGCATAAATATTTGCATAATGTTACCATACACTAACTTTTAGTAAACATGCCTCTTAATGAGTGTATGGATAAAGAAAGACTAAAAGATTTCTACATTACTATAAACCAGTGCCAACCGCCAGGCACATTAGGAACTACTAGAAACACTGTCCATTTAGAACCCATAGCAAACCTGCCGTGTCCTAACAGCACTACCAGGACTCACAGAGCACCATACCCTAACTATCAAAAGGCAACACTGCAAATATTAAATCAACACATTTCAGAGAATAACAATACATGACCTACTCGGGAAAGAGAACAAGTGGCAATGTCAAATAGGAATTACATAAACAGAATACCTCAGCTCAGTTACACATGCAGAACATACACCATCACCAAACAAGGAATCACAATTTAGAAACAGGAAGACAATTAAACTGGGAACCCCAAAAGCCAAACTTAGAATGTACAACACTGTAGAAATAAAACTATACATTGATTTCCTCTTGTATTAAATAAAGTGCAGACGTTAAAGATGCACATTTCCAAGAGCTGACATATTTCAGTTAATAAATTCAAAATAAAGAGATATTTTTCTACCTTTTGTGCATTTTTTTTTCAGTTGCAATTGTTCCAGTCACTTTCTTCTGGTTTCTTTGTGTCTTCTGCTAACTCTCCATCGTCTGCTGTCCATTTCTCCTTTCTTCTTTCCTAGTTTTTTTCCATTCTCTCTACATCTGCTTTAACATACTAATCATTCTCCTTTTGCTCTTTCCTCATTCCTATTTCATCCACTCAAATTTTACCCCTCCATCCTCAATCCCCACTTACTCTCCCAATACCCGGCCAATTGTAGATTTTTCTTCCCTCCCACACAAAATATATTTCCCCTCTCCATTTCACTCTCCCAGCCCCATCCCATTCTAATCGTCCCCCAACATCAACTCCCTTCTAGCTCCTGCCCAACCCAGCATCCGCTCCCTTCTAGTCCCCGCATCATCAGCCCATTTCCAGTCCTAGCTCCCTCCCCTCACAGCCCATTTCCTTTCCAAGCCCCCCTCCCCATCAGCCCATTTCCATTCCAAGCCCCCTTCCACTCAGCCCATTACCATTCCAAGACCCTGTCCCCATCAGCTATTTGCAGTTCAAGCTCCCCCTTCTACTCGGCCCATTTCCAGTCATAGCACCCCCCCCAGTCCATTACCAGTTCTAGCCCCCCCCTAGCCCATTATCGGTCCTAAGCCCCCCAACAGCCCACTTCCAGGCCTAACCCTTCCATCGCCCCATCTTCATTCTTAGCCCCCCCATAACCCCATTTTCAGTCTTAGGCCCCCAGTCAGACCACCTCCAGTCCTAACCCCCATCTGTCCATTACCAGTCCTAACCCCCATCACCCCATTTTCAGTACTACCCCCCCCCAGCCCACATCAAGTCCTGCTCCCCCCCTACATCAAGTCCTGCTCCCCCCCATCAAGTCCTGCTCCCCCCCTACATCAAGTCCTGCTCCCCCCCCCATCAAGTCCTGCTCCCCCCCACATCAAGTCCTGCTCCCCCCCCACATCAAGTCCTGCTCCCCCCCCAGCCACACATCAAGTCCTGCTCCCCCCCCATCAAGTCCTGCTCCCTCCCCCCCCCCCCGGGAAAATTAAACTTTAAAAAAAACCCGGCTTCTGCTGCTGCTGCCGCCGCTGCCGTGGCCGGCAATAGCAGCAATATCGCAAGTCCCGCGGGCTCCCCCCCACCCGGCAGATCCCTTCCTGCTTGCCTGCCAGTTCTCCGCTTCGGCTTTCAGAGCCGCGAAGGGAGAGCTTCTCCCTCGTGACTCTGTTAAGCCCGCTGGGGCAGATGGGAAATTTCCCATCTGCCCCGGCGAACTTAACAGAGTCGCGAGGGAGAAGTTCTCCCTTCGCGGCTCTGAAAGCCGAAGCGGAGAACTGGCAGCATTGGCAGGCAAGCAGGAAGGGATCTGCCGGGTGGGGGGGAGCCCGCGGGACTTGCGATATTGCTGCTATTGCCGGCCACGGCAGTGGCGGCAGCAGCAGCCGAAGCCGGTTTTTTTTTCCCCCCCAATGCTTCGCGGGCCGCACAAGGGTCTCTCGCGGGCCGCATGTTTGAGACCCCTGCTTTAGATCTAAAGAGCATAGCCAATCTCCCTGCTGGAGGTAAGGCAGAAGTGTTCCAAGAGTAAGCATCTTGAACTTATCTTTCTCTAGGAACTTATTGAGATTCCTGAGGTCCAGGATAGGTCGAAGGCCACCGGTTCTTTTGGGTACGAGGAAATACCTGGAGTAGAACCCTTGATCTTGCATTTGAAGAGGCACAGGCTCCACCGCCCTGTCCACCAACAGACCTTGGAGCTCCTGGAGGAGAAGATCTGTGTGCAGGGGAGGCCTTGGAGGCTCTCCTGGAAAATATGGAGGAGGCAGTTGGTGAAAGTGCAGTACATAGCCCCTGTGGACTATGTTTAACACCCAACTGTCCCCCGTGATGCGGGGCCACTGGTGGGCAAAGAGGGCAAGACGACCTCCTGTGCAGGGTTGGGGGAGCAGGGACAGAGAGGCTATGCTTGAGGAGTCAAAAACCCCCACCTTGCTGAGTGGGAGCAGGGGCCGAAGGCTTGGGGGTCCTCTGCCTACGGGGCCCATTACCCTGCCCCTTGGCTTGCTGACCCCGGGGTACAGCTTGGGCAGCCTGATACTGAGGGTACTGTTTGTAGGCAGTGCCCTTCCTCGGGTAAAAGGGCTTTTTACCCGAGCCCTTCTTCTTGTGAGAAGGGGCAGAGGTCTTCCTAGACAGGCGTGTCCTTGTAAGGTGCTCGGTCTCGAGCTAAGCGGCCTTCTCGGCCATGGGCTTGCAAAAAAGGTTTTCACCTCGGCAAGGGACATCGACCAACTTGTCCTGAACCCATGGCTCGAGGTCTGATGACTGCAGCCATGCCTGGCGTCGAGCCACGATGCCGGCTGCCGCAACTCGGGCCGAAGACTCGAAGCCATCGTAGGCGGCACGGGACATGAACTTGGAGCATTCCCGAATCCCCGAGGACAAGGACTTGAATCTCTGAAAGGGTTCCCCGGAGAGACCAGCAGAGAACCCGGCCAACTCCTTGGCCAGGTCTCGCAAGTACATGCCCATGTACAGCTGGTAAGACTGGACACGGCAAGCAAGCATCGAGCCCTGGAAGCACTTTCTACCAAAACCATCGAGGTTTCGGGCCTCCCTGCCAGGAGGCACCACGGAGTGCACCTTCTGACTTTTCAGGCGATGCATGGCCGATTCCACCACCATGGAATGGTGTGGTAGCTGTGCCTTTTGGAAGCCAGGGCTCTTCCTGAGTCGATAGATCGAATCGACCCGCTTGCTTAAAACCGGCACCGAGGCCGGTGCCTCCCACATCTGGAAGAGGAGCCATTCCAGCATCGGAGGAACCGGGACAGTAAAGGCCTCCTTCGGAGGAGAGTCGTACTGCAGGGCCTCGAGCTCCGTCAGGATAGCCAAAGCGGCGGCCATATCCCAAACTCCGAGAACCGGGTATCCTCCGGAGGAGATCTACTCTGGGGCTCAGACTGCGGTGAGTCCGACGGGACGCACTGAGTCTTGAATGTATCGGGGGACTCCTCATCCTCTGTCTCCCAGGCAGACTCGTCCGACGAGGAGTCAGGGTCCAACCCCGCAGGGCAAGGAGCACCCGCCCCGACGCCGGAGGCACCAGCATCGATGCCCTAGGTCCCGAACGGGAGGTCGAGGGAGACCGCGACCAAAGTCGACCTCGAGCCTTCATGGTCGAGTATCGGCTCAGTCTCAGGGGTCAACTTCGATGTCGATGTCCCGGTGGTCGGGGCAGATGTGCCAGACAAGGCTGGCCATCAGTGCCTGCTGCTGCTGCTCCTGCTCCATGAACGTAGACAGTCTGCACTCCAAGGCTGTCATCCTGAGACTCAGCTCGGGAGACGCAGCAGCCACAGACTCAGGTCCCGGCAGCATCGGGCCCGACGTCAGCTCTCTGGGAGGAGAGTCCTCTAGGACAACAGGACTTACGTGTCCAGCAGACTCCGGTTCTACGCGAGGAACCTTGGCAGGCTTCTCTTGTTCCACGGGCCTGGGGCGACGGTCGGGGGTCTTAGACCTGGCCCTCGAAGAGCCAGGGACCTCTTCTGACAACGCCCTCACGAGCCGCTTCTTCCTCTTGCGTTCCCGGTCGGGGGACCCCCTGTCCGAGGAGCCTCAACGGTGCTCAGGATCCGAATCCCGAGATGTCGAGGCCTCAGACGAGGTCTGGAACCGGCCGGAGGCTGAGTCAGAAAAAAGCCTCTCTTTCTGCTGCTGGTGACTTCGCAGTGCCTTGGAAGACATCTTCCCACATGGTCCACATGTCTTAGAGTCGTGATCAGGACCGAGGAACCGAAGGCAGCAGTCGTGTGTGTCAGTGAGAGACATCAATTTCTTACACCGATCACACTTTTTAAAACCACTGGAAGCCATCGGGGAAAAAAAAAACAGAGTCCCCGCGAGGTCAAAGGACCGGCCTTCCAGGGAAAAAGCAAAAAGGGCGCAAACGCCAGCCACGAAGGGCAAAAACCGAAAAAGTAGAAACGGGCTCGATACCGGTGTACCGAACCCGGCGGGAGGGGAACCGGCGTCGAACCGGGAAGAAAACAATAGCGAGAATCGCCAAAAAAATCTAACTTTTATCCGGGATGACAGGACACACATCCGGTTGGCTTCTCGGAAAAAGAGAGACTGAGGTAAGATGGCACCTTTAGGGGGGAAGGGAACCGCGCATGCGTGCCTGTATTCCCAAAGGCTTTCATGGAAAGCTGGGGAAATGCTCCGCTAGGGCTTCATCGGCGTCGATGACACCCATATGTGAGGACCGACTTCCTGCTTGGTCCTGGAGAAACCAAAACACTCTCGATGACACCATCCACGCAGCAATGCATTCATCTCCAGGATGCGAGCCTCTCTGCCTTGGCCTTTACCCTCAACAGGGAGGATTGAAGAGAACGTCACCTGTGCAGCTAACTGCTTCACTCTCTGTCCCAGAGCCATGAAGTCACTTTTGATACGTTCCGAGGTATACCTGGCAGTATCATTTGTTCCAACATGGATTAGCAACATTGGGTAATAGTCAGTGGGCTTGATGAGTCTCGGCAAACTCTCCGTAACATCTTGGATTTTGGTACCAGGCAGACAGCATACCTCTCTGGACATCAAGTCTGGTTGGCAGATGGACGCCTCAGTACCCCTTAGAAGAGAGTCTCCAACCTTTGTGGTTAGTGATTCTGCAGCTTTGGGGTACTTGAGCTCTGGTTCTTCCCTTTCCAGGGATGCTTTCACCTCCTCCACTTCCAGGGCTGCATAATGGTTCTTCAATTCAAGGGCTGGAGAAGTTGGATTGGTGATTTTGCAGGCCCTGGTGACTTGTGTCCAACCATCGACATTCTGTTGGCACCCATCTTCTCCTCTGCTGGAGAGCTTGGTTGCTGCAAGAATTATCTCATCAATGTACTTCTCACTGTCTTGAATGCTCCTCAGCCTCGCGACCTCCTTTGAATTCCTCCACTTGTTTCCTCAGAGTTTCAGCATGCAGGCACCCTGCACATGGAACAGGTCCTTCAACTGGCATTAGGACCTCTGTCTGGACCGAGGCAGAAGCTGTAAAGGGGGCAACAGCTTTAGCGATACGATTTTTCCCAGCCATTGTTCTGTTCGTGGAGCTTAGGTATCTGTTAAAGAAAAAGAGAGAGATCTACCAAGTACCAGCCGGTTTCCCAGCTGTCCTTTCAGAGAAAAAGCAGTTAAATCTCTTTAATTATATTCAAAATGTGCTGGTCCAATTCTCTTTGCTTTGTCAAATGGGGAGGTGCCCTATAAAGCAAGACTATTCGCTAGGGGTGGGTGGGAGTCGGGGTGGGTAGGGAGGTAACTTAACACCTGATTAGGTGTTAGCAGTTTCCAAAGCTGAGGAGGTTACTGGAGTTCAACCACCTACTGTGCTCAAGTAAAGTCCCACTAAAGCACCAAAAAAAGTAACCTTGCTTTAAAAATGTACAAAAAACCCTTTTAAGAGCTCCCAGTCAGAGAGCTAACAACTTAATATAATAAAACAAACCCTTCAATCCTTACTGTTGGTTGATCTGGAGAGCTCCTGTAGGAAAGCATCCCTGAGATCCAAGGAGAACAGCCAGTCGCCCTGCTGGAGGAAGGGCATCAGGACACCAAGTGATAGCATTTTGAACTTCTCCCACACCAGAAACTTGTTTAGTTTCCAGAGGTTGAGGATGGGCTGTAGACCCTCTCAACCATTCGCTGGGCGAGGAGGTTGTCTAACTCCCGCTGTAGGAAGGTCTGCTGAGCGGGGAGTCGAGAAGGCTCCGCTGGAGAGAAGGAAGGGGGAAGCCTGTCCAAACGGAGACGGTAGCCGTCCCAGACTACTCAGAGGACCCAGGTGTCCGACGTGATGGACACCCACTGAGGGGCAGAGGAGAGGCGTCCCCCCACTGGCTGCGGTGCTGCCAGGGGGCAAAAGGCTATGCTGCTGGCGTCAAAACCCCTGGGTGGGCCGAGGCAGCACCGGGGTTTGGGCCTTGGGCCCTTTTGGTTTGCGATGACTGTGTGGTCCAGACTTTCCCTGCGTCACGGTGGTCGGTGCGGAAGTGGGTGGGTACAGTGGATAGCCTCAGTATGGTAGGCCCTTCCATGGAAAGAACGGCTTCTTAGTTTGCTGTCTCTTCCAAGAAAGGGAGGAGGCCTTGCGCAAGAGACTGGTACAAGTGACAAACTCGGTCTCAATCTCGGCGGCCTTATCTTCCATCGGTTTACCAAAGAGCTGGTCAACAAGGCAAGGGTACGTATAAGATCTTTTCCTGTACCCACTACTCCAAGTCCGAGAACTGGAGCCATGCCTGGTGCCAGGCCTCGATGCCGGCAGCCGACACACTTGATTGAGGACTCAAATCAGTTGTAGGCGGCACGGGAGAGGTATTTTGAGCACTCCGCAATGGACTTCTGAAGGGTCCGGAACCTGTTGAGGGGTTCACCCACGAGGCCCGCAGAGAAGCCCCCAAGTTCCTTGGCTAGGTCACGTAAAAACATGACAGTGTACAATTGGTATGCCAGAATACGGCATGAGAGCATGGACCCTTCATAGGCCTTGCGGCCTAGGGCATCGAGGGCTCTCGATTCCCTGCCGGCAGAACCGAAGAATGTGACTTCGGGCTCTTTTGTTTTCTCATAGCCAAGTCCACCACCATAGAGGTGTGGGGGGAGTTGGGTTTTCCTGAACCCAGGGCCACGCTGGATCCTGTACATCGCATCAAGGCACTTGCTCACGATGGGGACCAACGCAGGGGTCTTCCACATGCGGAGTAGCAGCCTGGACAAAATGGGAGGAACCGGGACAGCAAGAGATTCCCAAGGAGAGGACTCGTATTGAAAGATATCGAGCTCTTCAGTTCGAGGTTCTTCCTTAGCCTGGGTAGCCAGGTTGAGAGCCCATGCCATATCCTGCACAAATACCAAGAAGGAGGTGTCTTCGATTGGCAAACTCTGCTGAAAAGCGTGTGGGGACAGGACCAACGGGAGGTCCCGATGGGTACAAGTCTCCGGGGAAGTATCCCTATCCAACTCCCTGCCCAAAAGATCGGAAAAGGAGTCTGATTCGGAATGGTCGCCTCGCCCGGAGGCCGAGGCCCATTTGGAGCCGGAGGCCCTGGAGGATCTCGCCCCCGAGTAACGGGAAGGCGAGCGAGACAGACGCTGAGGACCCTGACAAGGCCCATGGCTCTCGGGGGTTGCCAGGGAGGATTTTTGTGTCCCTCTCGAGGGGACCTCAGTCTCTAGGCATGGACCAGCGAAGCTGGATACAAGTGCCTGCTGAGAAGCTATAAACGCAGAAACGCTGCGTTCTAGTGCCAGTATACGTGACTCCCATGCGGGCGTGGGGCCCTGCGATGCCAACACAGGAGTCACCAGGTCAGGTGTCGAGGAGGAGAGGGGGTCCTCGCCGGGATGACCCTCAGGAGACCTGGCGCCATTGCCCAGGGCCTCCAAGTCTGTTCGAGGTACCTTACGAGGCCACTCCTTGTCTGACTCTCGGGAACGTCGAGGGAGTTTAAGCGACTGAGCGCGTGAGCGCTTGCGCTTGTCAAGAGCCCCCGACAGCAACTTCGAGGTCTTCTTATGCCGCTCCACTTCAGAGGACCCCTGGTCAGAGTGCCATCTTGAGCGCGGAGCCAAGGTGGGGGACTCCACAAGCAGAGAGACAACCGAGGGTGCCACTGGGGATCCCGAGGCAGCCTTTCGGAAGATGTCCTCTGACTTCTGCTTACGACTTAGCAGGGCTTTGGGGGACATTTTCTTACAAAGCGAAAAGAGCTCTAGATCATGGTCGGCTCCGAGACACCATAGACAGCAGTCATGGGTGTCTGTAAGCGACATGTTCTTTGAGCATCTATCGCATTTTTTGTAACCTGTGGCCATCGGGGCAAATAGGGCCTCCACGAGGTCGATGACCCATGCGGCCAGCAGTTAGGAGAAAAAAGGGTGCGAAGCCTGCCAACAACAAAAATTAGGGAAAAAATGTCCCCTTTGCTCAAAAGAGATAGGAGCAAGGGGGAGGATGGGTAGAGGATTGGTGCAACCAGAAAACAGTAGGCCAGAGGCCGGAAAATGAAACACTTTTTCCAAGGGACGAGGATGTGTGTCAGAAGGGCTCCACGGAAAAGGGAAACTGTGCAATTTGGCACCCTTGTGAGGGAAGAGGAATCCGCATGCGTGGCAGCAATCCCAAAGGCTTTCTTTGAAAGCTGCGGAATTGCTCCATGTGGGCTTCGTCAGTGCCGACGTCACCCATAAGTGAAGACCGACTTCCTGCTTGTTCCTGGAGAAAGAAGCAACAAAGCAGTCAAGAAATCCATGACGCATCGCTCTTGGCAGAATGGCTATAAAGGACCTTGACAAGATTCTCAAGAGCAGAGATGACTCTCTCCATACAAAGATTCGACTTGTTCAAGCCATGCATTTTCAATATCATACGGATGCGAAAAATAGACAGTGAATAAGATGGGCAGGAAGAAAATTGAAGCCTTTGAATTATGGTGCTGGCAACGAATACTGTGTATACTATGGACTGCTCGAAGAACAAACCAGTCAGTACTAGAGGAGATTAAACCTAAGCTTTCTTTAGAAGCTCAGGTGACAAGACTTCGACTTTCATACTTTGGACACATCATGCAAAGAGAGAGATCATTAGAGAGACATCATGCTTCGCAAGATAGGTCAACGCAAAAGAGGAAGGCCAGCAATGAGATGGATCGATACAACAGCAGCAGCTACGGGTGCCAGTCTGTCAACAATGAGCCGCCTGACTGAAGACCTAACACAATTTAGAACAAATATCCAGAGGATCGCTATGAGTCGACACTGACTTGACAGCACTTAACACCACCACCTATAAAAATAAAAACATTAAAAAACAGATTATGAACTAAGGATTAAATGAAACTTAAATATATAAATAAAACTAAACATGATGATACTCACGCTGCCTTTGTGCTTTACTCTATACATCATGCAAAATGGAGCTGCATCGCCGGCCACCTCCATTTAAAACATTAGGAAGACCTCCAAACAAAACTCTTGTCAAGGCAATCAATAAACAAATCCTGAAACTATCAACAACGGTGAGATCTCACCAAGAATGTGCAAAGATAAGAGTAAAAACATAAACCCACCATGACCACTTTAGTCCTCCTTTCTGTAGGCATTTATTTGCCTCCCTGAATTTGGTGCTGGAATATAACAGACTCTGGCTTGAGCATTTACATGATAATGGGTTTACACAAGCAGAACGCTGCGGGACTCCTCTGTTTAGAGGGTTTCTATTCTTAATAGAAATACACTAGGTCTAAAGATATATGGTTGGACACAAAGCGTTCATTTTTATACAACATGATTTTTATTTTTTTAATTTTCACACTAATTTCATCCGTTTTACACGTTTCTGGAGGCAGTGTCAGTTGAGCATGGATCTGTCTTACTAATAGTGGCAACATTCTATTTTTACTGACAGTTTTTTATTTTTTTTATTTTTGAGTTATGTTTTTGAAATTATTATGTTTTTACTCTCTGATCTTTGCACCTTCTTGGTGAGACCTCTCCATTGTAGATAGCTTCAGGATTTGTTTATGTGTTGCCCTAACATAGTTTTGTTTGGCGGACCTTTTAGGATTTTAAATGGAGGTGGCTGGTAACAGCTCCATTTTGCCTGCTGTGTATGCTTCAGCACAAAGGCCGTGTGAGTATCATCGTGTTTGGTTTTATTTATATATTTATGTTTCATTCAATCCTTAGTTTATAGTCTGGTTTTTAATGTCGTTTTCATTTTTATAAAGTAGCGGTGCTACTTTTATAGACAGCAGCCCTTACGGGTAGGCACAAATGGTTTCATTCATTGTTTTTTTCCATGTTCAATATATTTTTGGTAAATGGTGTCCACTCATCGATCCTGAAAATCTTTTTATCACAACTATATCATCTTTAGACAGTGAACACTATTTCAATTCCTTGATACAACTGCCATATAAGTAGGAAGTTAGAGGGTCCAGCAGCTCTTTAAGAGTAGTTACTCACCTGTAACAGGTGTTCTCCAGGAGCAGCAGGAATCAGTCCTCACTTATGGGTGACGTCGCCGACGGAGCCCTCGCGGAGCAATTTCCCCAGCTTTCAAAGAAAGCCTTTGGGATTGCAGCACGCATGCGTGGTCCCCTTCCCGCCCGAGGGTGCCATCTTGCTCTGTCAGATGACATAGCGAAGACAGCAAAAACACAACAGAATGAATGCAACTCCAAGGGGAGGAGGGAGGGTAGTGAGGACTGATTCCTGCTGCTCCTGGAGAACACCTGTTACAGGTGAGTAACTACTCTTTCTCCAGGACCAAGCAGGAAGTCAGTCCTCACTTATGGGACTCCCAAGCTTAAGGCTACCGGAGACCTCAAGCCTAAAAGAGCTTCCTCAAGCTCAGCAGTACAGAAGGAAGGAATCTTCTCTGAATACGCATCCAGCCGGTAGCCAATTACCGGGGCCGGAGGGTAGGAGCTGTCTAAACCTCAAAGAGATTGTGGAGGACTGCCTGTCCGAAAGCACTGTCCCTGCGGGACTCCCTCTCCAGGCAGTAATGAGCCGCAAAAGTCTGGCTTGAAGACCAAGTAGCGGCCCGGCAGATGTCTGCCAATGGGACAGAGCGGAGATGAGCCACAGACGCAGCCTTCGTCCTGACACGGTGGGCCGTGACTCGACTCTCTAAGGAGAGGCCGGCTGCCCCATAAGCCCAGGCGATACAGTCAGCTACCCAGATGGACAGAGTACGCTTGGAGACAGGGACCCCCAACCGATTGGGGTCAAAAGATACAAAAAGCTGAGCAGCTTTCCTGTGCTCACGCGTACGCTCAAGGTAGAAAGACAAGGCTCTTCGACAGTCCAGGGTATGCAGAACAGTCTCAGCTCGGCTGGTATGCGGCCTGGGAAAAAAGATCGGAAGAACCACCTCTTGATTGATGTGGAAAGAGTAAACCACCTTCGGAAGAAACTTAGGGTGCGTCCGTAGGACAATCCTATTCTTGTAGAACTTAGTATAAGGGGGCTCCGACACTAGGGCCTGTAGTTCACTAACGTGCCTAGCGGAGGTAAGGGCCACCAAGAAGAGAGTCTTCCAGGAGAGAAAACGAAGAGGGCAGGTAGCCATGGGTTCAAAAGGCGGACAGGTAAGCCTTTGTAAAACCACATTGAGATCCGTGCCGGGAGCTGGAGGGCGCAACGGGGGCTTGAGCAGGAGCAGGCCCCTGAGGAAACGCGCCACCAAGGGGTGCGAGGAAAGAGGTTGGCCCTCCACCGGCGAATGGTGCGCAGAGAGAGCACTGAGGTGGACTCTGACAGAATTGGATTTGAGGCCTAGATCGGAGAGGTAAAGGAGATATTGCAGTATCACCGATACTAAGCAGGCGAAGGGGTCCTCAGAGCGCTGAGAACACCAGGCTGAGAAGCGGCGCCATTTAAGGGCGTAAGACTTCCGGGTGGAAGGTCGCCGAGACGCCAGGACGACAGCCTCCACCACCAGAGGAAGTAGGAGCGGAGCTAGGACTACCCTTTCAGCAGCCAGGCCATCAGATGAAGGGCCCGGAGATTGGGGTGTAGAAGAGTGCCCTGATCCTGGGTCAGGAGATCGGGCTGAAACCCCAGAGAAAGAGGGGTGTCCACCGCTAGCTGCAGGCGCAGAGGGAACCAGGGTTGTCTCGGCCACCTGGGCGCTACTAGGATCACGGAGGCCCTGTCCTGGACAACTTTGAACAGCGTCCGAGACACAAGTGGCGTGGGAGGAAAGGCATACAGTAGGCCCGTGAACCACGAGATGAGGAAAGCATCCGGCGCTACTCTGAGAGGATGCGGGTGCCGAGAACAGAACCTGGGAAGTTGCTGGTTCAGAGGACTGGCAAAGAGATCCACGGTGGGGAAGCCCCACCGGCGGAAGATCTGCCGGACAACTAAGGGGTTCAACCTCCATTCGTGCGGCTGCAGGATCCGGCTCAGTTTGTCGGCCAGGCAATTGTCCTGTCCGGGCAGGTAAACAGCCTTGAGGAGGATGTCGTGGTCGACTGCCCACGAGCACAGTCTCCGGGCCTCCTGACAGAAGGAGGGAGCCTGTGCCCCCCTGTTTGTTCACGTAGAACGTGGCAACCTGATTGTCCGTCTGCACCAGTACAGACTGACGAGAAGTGAGGTAAGAGAAGGTCCGCAGAGCTAGGCGGATCGCCCGCAGCTCCAGGAAGTTTATCTGTTGAGCCGCCTCCCAAGGGGTCCAAAGGCCTTGGGTGCGCGCTCCCTGGCAATGCGCTCCCCATCCCAGGAGAGAAGCATCCGTCGTGAGCACCTGGGAGTGTGTGTGAGGCTGAAAAGGCATGCCGAGCATCAGGTTGGGCAGGTGAAGCCACCATTGCAGAGAGGAGACCAGACGGTCAGAGATCCGTAGCAGGTCCGTCAGACTCCCTGTGGCCTGATGCCATTGAGTACGAAGGCTCCACTGAACAGGCCGCATATGTAGGCGGGCATTCGAGGTGACATGGACCGTGGAGGCCATATGACCGAGCAGCTGCAAGAATCGCCTGGTCGGGGCCGGCGACGCGCTGTGGAACCTGCCGGCCAGAGCTATAAGCCTGTCGGCTCACTCCCGAGGCAAGAAGGCACGAGCTCGCAGAGTGTCCAGCCGTGCCCCTATGAACTCGAGATCCTCAGAGGGGCGCAACGTGGACTTTCCAAAGTTTATGACGAAGCCCAAGTGCTGAAGCAAAGCCACTGTGCGTTGAGTGGCCTGAGTGACCTCTATGGAGGACTGCGCCCGTATGAGCCAGTCGTCCAGGTAGAGGAAGACGAAGAGGCCTTGAAGCCTCAGGAAGGCCGCCACCACTGCCAGGCATTTTGTGAACACCCTGGGAGCGGAGGACAGGCCGAAGGCAGCACGCGGTACTGATAATGTCTTCCTGCCACCACAAATCTCAGATATTGCCGGTGGTCCGGATGGATAAGGATGTGGGTATAGGCATCCGTTAGGTCCAAGGAGCATAGCCAGTCTCCCTGCTGGAGGTAGGGCAGTAGGATTCCAAGGGTAAGCATCCTGAACTTTTCCCGTTGCAGGAACTTGAGGTCGCGGAGGTCCAGGATGGGTCTGAGGCCTCCTGTTCGCTTGGGCACCAGGAAGTACCTCGAGTAGAACCCTTGGCCCCAGAGGTGTTGGGGTACTGGCTCCACCGCCTGTTCCCCCAGCAGACCCTGCAGCTCCTGCAGGAGTAAGTCCCTGTGCAGGGGAGGCCTTGGCGGCTCCCCTGGGAAGTAGGGGGAGGCACCTGGTGAAAATGTAGGAGGCAGCCCTTTTGAATCAGCTGCAGCACCCAGGAATCGGAGGTTATGGCTGACCACCTGTGGGCGAAGTGGGTCAGCCTGCCCCCCGTGCAGGGTAAAGGGGCTATGCTGGCATAGTCAAAAACCCCCACCCTGCTGAGCAGGGGGCTGTGTAGCGGGCTTAGGGGCCCTCGGCTTACGGGGCCCATTGCCCTGACTCTTAGCCTGCGGACCCCGATTGGGAGCTGCAGACGCTTGGTATGGAAGGTGCTGTTGCTTATAGGTGGGCACCTTCCTCGGGTAAAAAGGCTTTTTCCCCGAGCCCTTCCTCTTCTGTGAGGGAGTAGAGGTCTTTCTGGATAAGCGAGTCCTAGTGAGAGTCTCGGACTCGAGTTCCGCCGCCTTATCAGCCATGGGTTTGCCAAAGAGGTTTTCACCTCTGCACGGGACATCGATCAACTTGTCCTGCACCCACGGCTCGAGGTCGGATGACTGAAGCCAGGCCTGTCGGCGGGCACCGATGCCAGCTCCCGCAACTCGGGCCGACGCCTCAAAGCCATCGTATGCCGCTCGAGAAATAAACTTCGAGCACTCTCGAATACTATCGGACAAGGTCTGGAACCTCTGTAAGTGTTCCTCGGAGAGACCAGCCGAGAACCCTGCCATTTCTTTTGCCAGGTCTCGGAGGAACATGCCCATGTATAGCTAGTATGTCTGGACTCGGCAGGCCAGCATGGAGCCCTGGAAGCACTTCCTACCGAGGGCATCCAGGCTCCGGGCCTCCTTACCCGGAGGCACCGAGGACTGCATCTTTTGACTCTTAAGCCGATGCATTGCCGATTCCACCACCATGGAATGGTGCAGAGGTTGTGCCTTCTGGAACCCAGGACTCTTGTGGACTCGATACATCGAATCGACCCGCCTGCTCAGCACCAGCATCGATGCCGGGCATTCCCACATGCGAAAGAGCAGCCGCTCCAGCATAGGGGGAACCGGTACAGTAAAGGCCTCCTTCGGGGCCGAGTCATACTGGAGTGCCTCGAGCTCTTCGGCGCGGGGCTCCTCCTCGGGATCCGCGGGGAAGGCCAACGCCTTGGCCATACCCCTCACAAAATCAGAGAAGCGGGTATCCTCCGGAGGGGGATCGCCTCCGAGGCTCTGACTCGGGCGAGTCGGAGGGGACACACCGGGTCTGAAAAGAACCTGGTGATTCGTCCCCTTCCGTGTCCCAGCCCGACGCCTCCGAGGAGTCGTCGAGAGGGTCCGTGCGGGCGAGGGTTCGCCCCGACGCCGAAGCCGGCGTCAACAACCTCGGTCCCGAACGGGAGGCCGAGGGGGACCTCGACCGAGGATCGACTCGAGCACGTGTGGACTCGAGGATCGACTCGGCCGCCGGTGTCGACTTGGGCGTCGACGTCCCGATGGTCGGGGCAGATGCACTGGCGAGGCCGGTCATCAATGCCCGCTGCTGGTCCAAGAAGGCAGTGATACTGCGCTCCAAGGATGTCAATCTGAGGCCAAACTCAGACGACCCGGCAGCTTCCGACTCGGGCCCCGACGGCGTCAGGCCCGACATCGGTTCTGGAGGGGAGTCCAGGAGGACTATAGCACTCACGTGTCCAGGCGGCTCCACCTCTAGGCGAGGAAGTTTGCAAGGCCTCTCCGTCTCCGAGGGCTCAGGGCGGCTGACGGGGCTAAGCGACCCGGCCATCGAGGGACCAGGTGCGTCCTCCGACGCCGCCCGAGCGGGCATCTTCTTCCGACGATGTTCCCGGTCAGGGGACCCCCGCTCAGAGGAACTCCGATGATACTCGTGGCCGGAGCCCCGAGACGTCGAAGCCTCCAACGAGGTCCGAGCCTGACCGGACTCGGGGTCAGAGAAGATACGATCCTTTTGTGACTGCCGACTCCTCAGAGACTTCGAGGACAGTCTGCTGCACGGGCCGCAACCCGTAGAGTCATGGTTGGGTCTGAGGCAACGGAGGCAGTAGTCGTGCGTGTCCGTAAGGGACATTAGTTTGGAACAACGACCACATTTTTTAAACCCGCTGGCAGCCATCGGGGGAAAAAGGGCCCCGGCAAGGTCGAAAGACCGTGCTGCCAGGGGTGAAGAAAGAAAATGGCGGGAACGCCTGTTAAGACAAAACTGAAAAAGGGGATAAGAACGGACTCGATAGGGATATCGAGACCGGGCCGGGGGGGGGGGGGGGGACACGCGAACCGAGAAAAAACAAACTAAGAAATTAATCAACTTTTTCTGCGGCGAAAACAAACTACGTCTGTAGGGCTCCGCGGAAAAAAGACAACTGAGCAAGATGCACCCTCGGGCGGGAAGGGGACCACACATGCGCGCTGCAATCCCAAAGGCTTTCTTCGAAAGCTGGGGAAATTGCTCCGCGAGGGCTCCGTCGGCGACGTCACCCATAAGTGAGGACTGACTTCCTGCTTGGTCCTGGAGAATTATATTTATTATAGCTTATCCCACTTACCCCAGATTGTGCACATTATTGGCATGTGCTTCTTCAGACTGTTCTGATCAGGAGTACAAAATATTCATTTTTTTGATACATTCCTTCACATTAATGAGTAAGAGCACAACGAACTCTATTATTTATATATGGTCTATCAGTGGAGGAGTAGCCTAATGGTTAGAGCACTGGCTTGGAAACTGAGATCAGGGTTCAATTCCCACTAGCACTCTTTATGGCCTTGGGCAAGTCACTTAACTTTCCATTGCCTCAGAAAGTCAAAGTTATCAATGACCCCATTTAATGTATATTGCCAAGTTTAAATTACAATGTAAACCATTTTGATTGAAATGATGAAGTGGTATGTTTATGTTTATTCTATTTGATAGACCACCCTTCATAACATTAAGGCGGTGTACAATAATAAAAAATCAAAAGTATAGAGAGGCTAGAGGCCAGAAAAGGAAAAAGGAACTACAATACATGACAGGAAAGCAGGAGTAGTCAAGCAGACAAGACAGGGGGAAGAGACAACATGAGAGAACACAAGGTCATGTGGTGGGAGCTGGGAGGTTGAAGGCAGAAGAGAACAAATGGGTTTTGAGGAGTGATTTGAATTAGCTGTAGTTCTGTTCCAATCTGAGGGGGGTAGGAAGAGAATTCCAGAGGACGTGTCCAAGGAAAAAGAAGGCTGAGTGGTGTGTGGACTGTAAATGGGCACGGGCTAGAGAAGGGAGGTGAAGACGATTGATGTGCGTTGAATGCAGATGGCAGCTGGGACTGTGGAACTGGAGGAGATCTGCCAAATATTGCGGGGTGTGAGTGTAGATAACCTGATGAACTGTAGTAAGAATCTTGTAGTGGATGTGATATTCCAGTGGGAGCCAGTGGAGTTGAACGAGAAAATGGGTGATGTGCTCTCGGCGGGTGGAATGAGTAATGATACGGGCTGCCGTGTTTTGAACAAGCAGTTGAGTGTGAGGGACACCAGCAAGAACAGAGTTGCAAAAAATTTAAACTGGACATGAATAGAGACAACAGGAGTTTGGTTAGTGCATGGGGGGTGAGGAAAGGACGGATGCCCGAACTTGGCAGAGATAGTAGAAGGATTTCCTCATGAGCTGGGAGATATGATCCTTGAAAGAGAGATCAGTCGAGAAAGACCCCGAGATAAAGGAAGGTGGACACTAGAGAAATGGGGGAACCTGCAAGTACTGGTGCTATAGTAGGACAAGTACTTCCATGAGTGAACCAGATAGTGGATGTTTTTGAAAGGTTGAGGTGGAGACAATTTGTAGCTAACCAGTCAGCAACAGAGGAGAGGCAGATGTTGAGGGAAGAGAGGACTGGCTGTAACGGAGTGGTGTGGTGCAGGAGGATATCGTCAGCATAGTAGTAGGCAGATCCCATATTGTTGAATAAGGAGAGCGAGCAGTGCAAGAAAGATATTGAACAAAAGGGGTGCCAGAACAGAGCCCTGGGGAATGCCACAATGAAGGGGGAAAGGGTCAGAAGAGGTGGAATTAGAGTTACAGTGCATAAGCGGGAGAAAAGGAAAGAATGAAACCACCGAAATACCGTGCCCCTAAGACCTGCATTACGTAGATGAGAGTGCAGGATCGCGTGGTCAACAAGGTCGAAAACTGCTGAAAGGTCAAGGGAGACAGCCACAGAAATATCGCCAGGATTATGCGATGTGTAAAGTTTAAGGAAAGCAAGTAGAATAGTCTCGACACTATGGCCAGAACGAAAGCCAGACTGACAGGGGTGAAGGAAATGAGTGGAATCCAGGTGGTGTGAGAGTTGGGCAAAGACAGCTTTTTCAAGAATCTTGGAGAGAAAAGGGAGATTGGAGACTGGACGATAATGTGCTGGGTTGAGAGAGTCAAGAGATGGCTTTTTCAGGGTGGGGCAGACTAGAGCATGTTTCCAGGGGTTGGGAAAGGAACCAGAGGCAAGACTGGCATTCATCATAGTAAGGATGGAGGGAAGGAGGGCAAGGGAAGGTGCCAGGAGGAGGGAGAATAGGATCGAGGGGACAGGTTGTCTTATGCGATGAAGAGATAGATTTGATGAGTTCCGTGGCAGTGAGTGGGTAGAAAGATGCCCAGACATGACAGCACGGAAGGGGGGAGAAAGCGGAAGGGAGGGGCAGTGGAGGTGGACAAGAGGATAGTGGGGATCGGAGGTCAATGATTTTGGTGACAAAAAAAGGAGGCCAGCTGAGAAGGGGTGGGAGGAGTGAACAATGAGAGGGAGCAAGACTGTAGCGTAGTGAGAGATCTGAGAGCTGAGTAAAGTTGGCGAGTGGGGTTAGGGGCAGAGGATATAGCAGTGGAAAAATACGCCTGTTTTGCCTGATGAACTTAATCACGATAATATGAGTGATGTTCCTTAAAGAGTTGCAGTGCAGGGGGAAGAGAAACTTTCTCCAAAGACGCTCGGCATGTCGCAGCTGGGAGCTCAGAAGGCGGAAACCAGGGTGATGCCAGGGCTGTGGGGGACGATGATGCACGGGTGGGGACTGCAGGGGGGCTAGTCTGTCAAGGGCAAAGAGAGGTTGGCATTACAGTGCGTGACCTGCGAATCTGGGAAAGTGAGGAAAAATCTGCAGGGAGGAGTTGATCAGCAGCTGGAAAAAGCTGGAGGGTAAGAGGAGTTATGCGACAAGAGTGGTGACAGGGGACTTGTGGGGGGTTAGCAAGGGAATGGAGGAAGATGGCACTACCAGGTGGCAAGAGTGGTAAGAGAAAGAGTAGGCAATAGTGGTCGGTCCATGGTAGAGACCTGGAGCATAGACTCTGAGGTGAGAGTAGGGAACTTGCAGGGTGATTACTAAATCAAGAGTATGACCTGCTGCATGAGTGGGTATGGCTACATATTGAAGAAGGGTCAGATCATGAAGAAGGGCAATGAAAGACTGCTCTCTAGAGGAGGAGGAGGCCTCAAAGTAAACACTGAAGTCCCCTGAGATCACCAGATGAGGGTACAGGAGAGAGAGGTCAGAGTTTGTTAGAGAGCCCCAGTGATGAGGCCGGAGGGATGGCAGAGAGTAGACAATGAGGAAATAGATCACTGGGGAAAACTGTAGGCATAGAAGGGCCTCAGGATAATGTAACGCAGGGTAAGAGATCTGAATGAACAGGAGGGAGAACCACTAAAGAGCAGCCATTCCTCCGCCAGCATGACCCTTACGAGGAACAGAGATGGCAGAGTAGTTCGGAGAGAGGCAGCGGGCAAGGAGTGGTTCCTCACCATCCTTAAGACATGTTTCAGAGAGAAGGAGGAGGTCAAGAGACTCCTGGGCGATCAGGTCTTGTAATAGAAGGGTTTTCGCTCGTAGGGAGCGACAGTTCACAAGTCCCAGCTTGATGAAGTGAGGAATGTGGGAAAGTGGTGGCAAGTGGAGGAGGCAGGTAGCCATTGGAAAGACAGGAGGGGAGATTTGTAGGGTTCCGTGATGTGGGAATGTGGGTAGCAGGGTAGGGACGATTACCCCAGAGAACAGGGATGGTGGCCATCAGAAAGCAACCGGCTATGGTCAGGCTAAGTAGGGTCTTGGGAGAAGGAAGAGAGGGAATTGGAAGTGGGGGAAACTGAGAAGCCAAAAACACAAGCGGAGGCCGAAACAGCTGAGGGAGAGGGATTCAGGCAAGCCCAAACACCAGCAGCTACACCGCCAGAGCCGCCCCAAGGGATAAAAGACCTTATAAATAAATACTTTAATTTGATTTATGATTTTTCCTATTACCCTTCACCCATTCCCTTCCTCCTCCTCCTTTCCCTTCCACCCCCTCTCTTTTTTTCCATGTCTTTGGATCACTGAGACTCTTCACGTCTGAACAGGTCCTAGGACTACCTAGAAGTGGTTGATATGGAAGGGCAAACTAGATAGGTCATGTGGTCTTTTTTGCAGTCATGTTTCTATGTTCCTAAGTACTCTTGTCTCCTGCACTCTGTATTTGGGGATATGTACTCCCTCTGTATTTTTGACAGTTTTGTCAGTCACTTCCCTATGCAATTGCATTTGAAAAGAGATACATTATAGGGTATATAACCATCATGTTGATTACATAGCTTATATAATTTTTGTTTTAATTTCTACATCATTTCATGTCTTGTAATTGATTTATGTCTTTCACATTATTTTAATACTTTTTATGTATATTTTGAGGGTATTTTAAAATGATGGTCATTTGAGATTAAAAAGAAGTGGAGAAAAGCAAGACGGACGACACATGCTAGTCGCCACTTGCCGCGGCATCCTGTTTTATTTCCTGTTTTTCTTCTAAAATGCAGCGTGAACGGAAGGCCAAAAGTTGGACTTTACCTGCGGCTTCGGCTGCGACGGTTAAGGGACCTCTAGACACCTTCTTGAGGCCCACTGGTGCGGCAGAGATTCCGGTGCTTGGCTCGTTGGGGGCATCGGGAGTGAAAGGAGGCTTGCTGTGCCCCTCTGAGCTGCAGGTTATGCTCAGCCCAGAAGTGCGGACTCCTCCGATCCAGCCTGCAGTGCTTGCCGCGGGTTCGGTGGAGATGGAACCCCGTGATATCGGGGGATCAAGCGCCACTGTGCCGAGTCCTGAGGCATTGAGCATCTCCGCAGCAGTTGTTTCCTTGATCGCGGAGTCTGCGGGTTCAGTAGAGAGCCCAGCTGCGATTGGAGATGGTACATTTTTGGAAGTTGGAGCCAGCTCGGAGGTACTTTCACCTACTGATTTGAGGGTTAACAATCCTGTGAAGTCTGTTTTGCTTCGCCCAGCAGCAGTAACTTTGGATTCTCTCTGGGAGGGACTTCAGGCTTTGGAGCATTCTTTTTCTTCTCAGTTTGGAGCCCTCCAGAGTGCACTAGCCTTAATGATACAGTCGGCTGATCAACAGAAGCTGGAGGTGGCCGGTATATCCTCTAAGGCTGCCCAGTTGGAGGTTAAAGTGGAGGGTGCAGCAACCTTTACTCGCTATCCATGGAAAAATTGAGACGTTAGAGAACTCTGTTCAAAAGCGGAATCTGCGCTTGTTGAACTTTCCCCGGGTTCCTGCTGTGTCGCCAAAGGACTTATTTAATACATATGATACATCTGTATTGAAACTCCCTTTGGAGTCTGTTCCTTCTTTGGCTAGGATTTTCTATCTGCCAACTGCCAAGCGCAAGGTCAATGGAGCTTCTTCACCAGCACATTCTCCGCCATTGGACTCTTTGGATTTAACTGGGTTTTTGGAAACTACAGATCCAGGTTTTATCCCGATGGCTACCTTGCTTCTCACTGTAGCATTGGAACCAGATCGTGATCTACTTTTGAGACTTTACTTTAAGGCTAGAAATGAGCCCTTTATGGGGGGGGACAATAAGGATGTTTCCTGATGTCTCTAAAGCCACTCAGAAGCGCCGGCAGCAGTTTCTTCTGCTGAGGCCTCAGGTTTTGCAGCTGGGAGGATTGTTTTTCCCCACATTATCCATGTAGATGTTTAATTAAGTATCAGGGTGTTAGCTATACCTTTTTTGAGCCGACACACTTAATTCAGTTTGTTGTTAGTAGGGATGTGTCTTCATCCTAGCCATCTGGCTTTTCACTGTTCCTCCCCTTGGGTTTGGGGGGGTGGGGGATTAAGGTCCGTGAGTAATTAATTCTGCACCAGGTTTCGTGTTTTATTTCCCGTTACTTTTACTTGCGAATTGTGTCTTCCTTTCCACTTTATTTGTGGGCTAGTGAATCTCTGTATTGTTTAGATTTATTGTTAAGATAGGGGAGTTTTTTTCCCTATTTTTTCTGCATTTTTCTTTTCCTGGACTGTATTCTTTTCTGTAACAAGTAATTTTTTCTTGTGTAAAATTTAAAATTGCATAAATAAATAATTTAAAAAAAAGGATGGTCATTTAAGTTCACTTATATGTATGTATTTCCCATTCTTAATAAGGTCACATTTACCCCTGATGAAAGCACCTACCAGCTGGAAAATGACCAGTGTAGGGAGGGACGTTTGAATTTATCAAAACTATCCTGCAATCCATTCCACAATATGAACCATCACCCTGGCTCCTTGTATTCAGAGTTAGAATATATAGCACTAAATCAAAGGTTAAATATAATTGGCATCTCAAAGACCTAGTGGAAGGAGGACAACCAATGAGAAACTGTGATGCCTGGTACAAACTATATTGCAATGATAGGGTAGATCAAATTGATGGAGGGGTTGTACTCTATGTTAGAGAGGGCATTGAGTCACACAGAATTAAAGTATTGCAGGACACAATACACTTAGAATCTCTATGGATAGAAATTCCATGTAAAAAGAGGAAGGTAATGGCAGTAGTTGTGTACTACTGTCTGCCAGGCCATAATGAACATAAGAACATAAGATATGCCATACTGGGTCAGACCAAGGTCCATCAAGCCCAGTATCCTGTTTCCAACAGTGGCCAATCTAGGTCATATACTAGCAGTTTCCCCAAATGAGACAGGTTCCACAATGCTTGTATTGGGGGTCAAGCATTGACATCCTGGGTCCCTTCTTAATAATGGTCTATGGACCTTTCCTCCAGGAACTTGTCCAAACCTTTTCTAAACCCAGCTACACTAACAGCCTTTACCACATCCTCCGGTAACAAATTCCAGAGTTTGATTACACGTTGAGTGAAAAAATATTTTATTTTATTAGTCTTAAATAATTTACCCTGTAGCTTCATTGCATGTCTCCTAGTCTTTCTATATTCTGATAACAAACAATCGATCTACGTTTACCCCTTCCACTCCGTTCATTAATTTATAGACTTCTATCCTATCTCCCCTCAGACGTCTTTTTTCCAGGTTAAAGAGCCCTAACCTTTTTAGCCTTTCTTCATAGGGGTATCCTTCCACCCCCTTTACCATTTCTCTGAACCTTTTCTAACAACGCTATATTCTTTTTAAGATACGGCGACTAGAATTGCACACAATATTCAAGGTGCGGTCTCACTATGGAACGATATAGAGGCATTATAATATCCTTTGTTTTATTTTCCATTCCTTTCCTTATGATACCTAGCATTCTATTTGCTCTCTTGGCCGCCGCTGCACACTGGGCCGAGGGTTTTAACATGTTATCCACAATGGCGCCTAAATCTTTTTCCTGGGTGGTGGTTCCTAATGTGGAACCTTGCATCGTGTAACCAGAGTTTGGTTTGTTCTTCCCTAGGTGCATAACTTTGCACATGTCCACATTAAATTTCATCTGCCATTTTGATGCCCAGTCTTCCAATTTATCAAGATCCTCTTGCAATTTTCCACAATCCTCTTGGGTTTTAACAGATGGATGACGAATGCTAAAAGAAAATCAGGGAAGCAAACAAAAGTTACAACACAGTAATGGGTGATTTCAATTACCGCAGTATTGAATGGGTCAGTATCACAGCAGGACATACTCGGAAAATAACGTTTCTAGATGAAATAAAATGACTGCTTCTTGGAGCATCCGTTTCATGAATTAACAAGAGGGGAAGCTACTTTGGACCTAGCCCTTAGTGGAACACAGGCGATATAAGGATGTTGGGGCCACTTGGCAATAGTGATCATAGCATGATTGCATTTGATTTAATAAATGGAAGAAGGATGGCAAGGAAATTCACAGTACTACCTTTTAAACTTTCAAAAGGCAGACTATGATAAAATGAGGAAAATAGTTAAGAAAAAACTAAAAGGAGCAGCTGCAAAGGTTAAAGATTTACATAAAGCATGGACATTCATTAAAAATACTATCTTGGAAGCACAGATCAGATGTATTCCACACTTTAAGAAAAGTGGAACGAAGGCCAAAAAACTGTAGGCATGGTTTAAAGGTGAGGTCTGAAAGGCTGTTGCAGCCGAAAAAACATCTTTCAGGAAATAGAAAAAGGAGCCAAATGACAAAAACGGGACACAACACCAGCAAGTTAGACGCAAGGCATTGATAAGGCAGGCAGAGAGAATTTGAAAAAAAGCTTGCCATGGAAGCAAAAACGAATAATAAAATCTTTTTCAAGTACATTCGTAGCAAACAACCTATGAGAGAGTCAGTTTGATCATTACATGTTAGAGGGGTAAAAGGGACACTAAGGGAGACAAGGCCATTGCGGGGAGACTGAATGAATTCTTTGCTTTGTTTTTTTGTTTTTTTTTACTGAAGATATAGGGAAGTTACACATGCCTGAAATGGTATTTAAAGGTGATGTATCGGAAGAACTGAAAGAAATATCGATAAACCGGGAAGATATATTACAACTATTTGATAAACTAAAGCATAGCAAATCACCTCGACCGGTTGGAAAACACCAGAGGGTGTTATTAGCAATATGTGGACTATCATTAAAATCACCTGTAGTACCTGAAGATCGGAGAATGGCCAATGTAACGCCATTTTTTAATAAGGGTTCCAGTGGCGATTTGGGAAACTTAAGACTGGTGAACCTGTCGTCAGTACTGGGCAAAATGGTTGAAACCATTATGAAGAAAAAAATTACTTAACATGTAGATAAGTCATGGTTTAATGGGAGAAAGCCAACATGGATTAGCCAAGAAGTTTTCTTATTAATCTATTTTTTTTGAAAGAGTGAATAAACAGGAAGACAAAGGTGAGCTGGTCGATAAAGTTTAGAGTTTCAGAAAGTCCTTGACAAGGTCCCTCATGAGAGACTTTTGGCAAAATTAAAAAGTCATGGGAGAGGAGGCAATGCATTATTGGAGATCAGGAACTGGTTAAAAGACAGACAGCAGAGAGTAAGATTAAATGGCCAATTTTCTCAATGGAGAAAGGTGAATAGTGGAGTACCACAGGATCTGTGCTGGGCCCCCTGCTTTTTAACATATTCATAAATGACCTGGAAATGGGAATAACGAGTGATGTGATCAAATTTGCAGTTGACATTATTCAAAGGTATTAAAACACAAGAGGATTGTGAAAAATTGCAAGGGGACCTTTATGAACTGAAAGGCTGGACATCCAAATGGCAGATGAAATTTAATGTGGACGAGTGAAAAGTTATGCACCTAGTAAAGAACAACCCAAACTACGGTTACACGATGCCAGGGTCCACATTAGGAACCATCACCTAGGAAATGGATTTAGGCGTCACTGTGGATATGTTCAAACCCTCTGCCCAATGTGCAGTTGCAGTCAAGAAAGCAAATAGAATGCTAGGAATCATAAGGAAAGGAATGAAAAATAATGCCAAGGATGATATAATGCCTCTGTATCGTTCCATTGGACGACAGCACCTTGAATAAGTATGCAATTCTGGTCGCCATATCTTAAAAAGGATATAGTAGTAGTAGAAAAGGTACAGAGAAGGGGATGGTAAAGGGGATATAAGAATGCCCCTATAAGGAAAGGCTTAAAAGGTTAGGGCTCTTCAACTTGGAAAAGAGACGACTGAGGGGAGATATGATAGAGGTCTATAAGTTAACGAATGGAGTGGAACGGGAAAACATAGATCGATTGTTTACTCTGTCAAAAAGTAGAAAGATTAGGGGACATGCAATGAAGCTTCAGGGTAACCCTTTTAAGACTAATAAGAGAAAATATTTTTTTCACTCAACGCATAATCAAACTCTGGAATTTGTTACTGGAGGATGTAGTAAAAGCTGTTAGTGTAGCTGGGTTTAAAAAAGATTTGGACAAGTCCCTGGAGGAAAGGTCCATAAACCATTATTAAAGAGGACCCAGGAAATCCATTGCTTAACCCGGGACAAGCATTGTGGAACCTGTGTGCCTTTTTGAGAACCTAACAGGTACTTATGACTTGGATTGGCCACTGTTAGAAACATGATACTGGGCTTGATGGACCTTAGTCTGACCCAATATGGCATTTCTTATGTTATGCAGATGGAAGTTCTGGGGACCTGCTCTGACATGCCCTCAGATTTGTCAGTGACTCAGCCTTCCTAGTCTGATCCAAAGAGGAAATCAAAATATCTCTGTGTCTCAGCCTGGATGACTCTCTTGCCTTTTGGGGATCAGGAGCTGCTTTGGAAGAGATGCACTGATAATTTTCTAGACTTTGGGGAAGCACTGGACCCCGATGCACTAGAAAGGTTATTGGCTGGACAAGCTCTGTCATCTGTTGCCCAGCTGTTGATGCCTCTCCCACAGGCACTCTATACTTCTTGGGGAGCGGCTGGACTGCTGTTGATGCAGCAGACATCGATGCACTGACATGCTGTTTGGCAAAGAGCATTGTGATGCATTCCTTGATAGCCTTCAGAAGACGTTTCTCTATGGCAGCCATCTCTAAAGCTGCAGGGGCTGCAGCAACATCAGCTGATGTTCCTGGATTCTGTGAGGTTGTATTGGCTGCTTGGTCTTGCCTCTTGGTAGGCCATTGCAGCCCCTCCCCATGTTCTGGAGGATGAGCTCTCTTCCCTTCAGGGCTGCTCCTGTGAACCCTCTTTGCTACTAACACCATGCTTCTGTGGGTTTCGATGCTGATGCACCAAAGCCTCTACCCAATGTTCAACATTCACCCTTCGGAGTCAATAAAGATGAAGACTAATCACTTTTCACCTAAATTTCTCTGGGCTACTATTGGTGCTCTGCTTCCAGAGGGCTTGAGGCCTCATTGTCAATGCATCGCCAGTATCCAAAGCAGCCTTCAGTGCCGATTCCTATGTCTTATTTACTTACTTTATTTAACAGGTTTTCTATACCGCCATATCGTTCAATCAAAGTGGTTTACAGGTTAACAGATTACAGTGCAATAAAGGTGAGGAAGGCATGTAGGAACTGCTTTGAACTTAACTTATTTACAATGTAACTTATTTACAACAACCTATCTACAGAATCCAGAATTAAAGGGGAACACATGAGCGGAAAGGGGGGGGGGAGGCTGGCACTTGGTGTCATTATATTCAAATTGATTAGTCCAGGAAATGGAGTCCTAAGTGACTTCCCCAAAGTGGTCTGTGTAGAGGAAGGTTTTCAGTTTCTTCAGAAAGTCTTTTGCGTCCATGGTGGTGGTGGCGGCTCTTAGGGTATCCTGTAAGGAGTTCCAGAGTGCTGGTGCCACTAGGGATTAAGCTCTCCTGGTGGTAGATTGGTTAGCCTTCATGAGGATGCTGGGGGTTGGAATGGTGTCCATAGCGTTGCGCTGCCTTGGTCTGGTGCTAGGGTTCATGCAGATCAGGCCTGCAGTATGTTGGCAGATGTGTTTGATTTTAAATATTTTGAGGGCTGTCTTGAATTTGATGCGGGAGCTGATTGGGAGCTAGTGGAGCTGGTTCAAGAGGGGCATTATATGGTCTTGCTTTGCTGATCCGGAAAGGATGCAAGCCGTGGTGTTTTGAGCCAACTGCAGGGGATGAATCTTGCACTTCTTGGTGCCAAAAATAGTTTCACACTTTTTTCTCAACCCTTGAGACCCCTTTTGCCATCTGCAAACACAAATTACAAGAAGAGAGCTGATGATCATGTCCTCAGGCACTAAAGGCACCAATTGCGAGTATCTGTTAAGAAAGTCTCCTTTGTGTTTCCTTATCATTCCCCCTAGATGAATCCCATGTTTGCAGCTAATGTTTGTAAGCTCTGATGAGCAAGGACCATTTTTTTACATGTGTCTGTGCAGCGCTGCGTACATCTTGTAGCGCTATACAAATATGTAGTAGTAGTATGGTCATGCTCTTTGAGTACCTGGAACACTTTAAATCCACAGGCTAATTTCTGTGACACATCTGGAAAAATAGTTGCAGTGAAATCAAACAGCTCAATTTTTAGTGAGAAAAGCTTACCACACGGAGCCGAAGCACCTACGCCTAAGGGGGCAATGGTACCACAGAAAACGAAGGAAACCTTAAAAAGACAAAGAACTCTAAACTAAAGGAATTCTAGCAGGAAGGAAGGCAGCCACAACAGCAGGCAGGTAGTGAAAAAAACCATGAAAACAGTAGAAAAATATAAAAATACCACAACTCTCACAATGTTGGAAAACATGACCATGGGGCTCCACGGAAAAGGAGAGACTGAGGTAAAATGGCATTACGACAGTAGGTGGGAAGATGCGCACACGCACAAAGGAGCTTCCAAAAGCTTCCAGAAGGAGCTGGGAATACTTCCATGAGGGGCTCTGTCAGATATCATCCTCCATTCATGAGCACGTTTTTCCTACTTGTCCACAGAAAATAAATGGATTATCCATTAACTCTTAGTCGTCACATTAACAAACTAAATCCACTTAAGTTCCACTATAGTGGAATTAGATGCATTTCCACCTCTTAACTTTTTTTTTTGGGGGGGGGGGATTATTAACTTGTATTAAGTGATCATGTAGCTAATCTTGAAGTCAACTTAGACAGCAAATCAATCATGAATAGTTGGCTCTCCTCAATGGTCTGCAGTTAATTTGCCTTCTCCACCCTTTGAGCATGCTAATTTTATGGCAGTTATCCATGCTACCTTTTTAATATTCTGTTTTGATTACTTCAGCGTACTGTATTTGGATGTGCATAAGCTTTTTCCCAAATCACATCCTTTTCAGAATTCTGCTGCTCAGTTATCAGCTCTCCACAGTTGGAAAGCTTCTCTCTCCAGTTCTGCTCGATCTACACTGCCTACAAATTGCATCCAGAATTTTGCTTAAAACTCTTATTTTTCAGTCTCTTCAAAACAGGAGTCCTGATTATATCAGAATTAAGTTAATACCATATTTTCCTCATTGAATTTTCACTCCAAGGATGCCAACTACAACTACTTTTAGTTAAGGCAATACACTCAGTATAATATCTCACTAACACTTTTTGTTAGCTGTACCCACCTTTGTGGAACCAAGAATTCCAGAAGTTAGGACTCTGTCTGACTTCTTGCTTTGTCAAGGACATGGTTGTTTTAGCAGCATATAGTAAGAACACAACATAAGAAATGCCATACTGTATCAGACCAAGGTCCATCAAGCCCAGTATCCTGTTTCCAGCAGTGGCAAATCCAGGTCACAAGTACCTGGCAGGTTCCCAAAAAGGTACACAGGTTCCACAGTGCTTGTCCCGGAATAAGCAGTGGATTTCCCGTGTCCTCTTTAATAATGGTTTATGGACCTTTCCTCCAGGAACTTGTTCAAACCTTTTAAATTTGGCTACCCTAAAAGCCTTTACTACATCCTCCAGTAACAAATTCTACTCTAAATGAAGCACTTCCAGTGCTTCTCAACCTGGTCCTCGAATACCCCTGTCCCCTCCACCAACCCAGTCTGGTTTTCAGGATAACACAATAAGTATGCATGAGATAGATTTGCACGCATTGCCTCAATTGCATGGAAACCTATATTGTGCATAATCATTGTAGTTATTCTAAAAACAAGACTGACTGGGAAGGGTATTCCAAGGCCGGCTTCATGAATACTGCTCCATACTTATGCTTTAGGCATTTTTGAATGATTTGGTTGGGGGTATGTGATCTATCCCTATGAATTATTTTACTGGTTAATAATTTTGCGGGTGTAATTTTATTCAGGGCTGGCTCAACCATTAGGCAAACTAGGTGGTCACTTAGGGCAGCAGCTTTTACGGTGACAAAGAGCAGTGCATTCAAAGCTAAACAATAGCTTCTGACAGCCAGGGGAAACAAAGCTTATGGTTTGCCAAGGGCACCAATATCTTGAACCAAAGAGCCAGCCCCAGAGTTATTTTAACTTATGTTGTTTAGACCAGTTGTCTGGTCTGTTACACAATTACTAAAAAAAGAAAAAGGTAAAGAAAAATGTGAGTCGCCTTGACCTAACCAGAAAGGCAGCATATAAACCAATCCAATCAAACCAACCATAAGGCATGATGGAAAACACTATAGTTGCATAGACCTTACATCTACTGAACAGCACAAAAAAGGTCTGAAAAAAGTGCTGGAAAGAAATCCAACTGGCATCACAGCGGATGACAACATGTGTGATTACAATAAATGCTTGTCATGAGAGGGAAGGCAACTCAGTCTGTGTGTACTGTGTGCACTGGGCTTTGCCCACTTTATTCCTTGGCCACTCCGTGCATGCACTAAAAGCATAGAGTATACTTTACATGCAATTAAGGTGTGCTGAATGTAAACAGCATTTGCTGCATGCCGGTAGTAAATGGGCAGAATGGCCATAGCATCTTTTAGGATATGGTCAAGCACATTAAGAAACTAAGGTGGCAAAGAGGAAAGGGCTGAGGAAGACAATAAGAGGGGAAGATACTAAAGGGGGAGGGGGAATTGACAGAGGTGGGGTTATCTGGAAGAGGTCAGTGCAGCCAGGGCCGGCCCAAGGGTTTATGCCAGTGTATACAGAAACCTTGGCCTCGCCACCCCCTCCCTCAGCTGCTGCCGATTCAGTCTCGGGAGAGGAGGTGGGCAGCAGCATCATTTTCAAAAGTGGCAGCTTTATGCTGCCACTTTTGGAAATACTGCCACTGCCCACCTCCCCCCACCCAAACGGAACTGGCAACAGCTGGGGTGGGGGGGGGCAGCATGGCCGCCTTAAGCAGCCACCTAGCTCGACTAGTGGACAGGCCAGCCCTGAGTGCAACCATGAGATGGCTTTGTCGGACTCTACAACTTGCAATGTTCTCACGTCATCCCATCATTTTTGACATGCTTTTTACATCAAAATAACCTTTAATTCAGAGCAGCTCATACTTACAACCTAAATAACTCATCTGAATAGGATGACCAATTAACGGCCTATTCAATAAAGTGCATTAGGTGTTTAATGCCACTTTTAATGCACACTAATAGTGCAATGCCATGTTAACCGTTAGTACACATTAAATGTCACAAAACAATTCGCACAAATCTATAGGGGGAGGTGGCATAAAATGGGCAGGGACTGCATCTCATAATCCAAAATGTGAACAAAAAAGAAAACTTATGTTCTCTTCTTTTAAATTTAAATTTTCATTTTTCTGTTTTTATTTTACTTTTTTATACAGTTTCCAAAATCCAATGCACATCTTAATATTAGTCATAGTAGTAGCATTAAAGCATAATAGTGATTATTACTCTTCATTTAGCTGCACAGCTGCCTTCTCGAAAGTGTTAATAACCAACAGTTAAAGGTTTTGCATCTAACACAGCTTAACTTTGGCTGTTAAAGCGCATTAGGTGCAAAACCCTTGCACAAATTAGTTAATAGGTCCCCAAATGTCTGTTTAAGGCTACAGTTATAATGGATGCAGCCTTCAGGATACTAATCTGTTTTTCTGCCACAAGGGTTCTGTGCACTAGTTATACTAGGGAAATTAAAGAAAGCACTTGAGTCTCCACGTTAGCTCTGAGTTGGATAAGAATAAGCAATGACTGAAGTATTAGTAAGGGGAAAATATAAGATGAAAAAAAAACCCAGCTGAGTTTTGCAGAGTGGATCATACCTAGAGTGTGCTATTTTAACAGAGTAGAGTATCAGCCTAGTGGTTAGAGCAGCAGACTCGTAACCAGAGGATTCAAATTCCACAGACACTCCTTGTGGCCTTGGGCAAGTTACTCATCCCTTCATGCCTCAGGTACAAACTTAGATTGTAAGCCCTCTGGGGACAGGGAAATACCTACATATCTGAATGTAACTTGCATTTTATTTATTTATTTATTTTATTACAGTTTTTTATATACCGCGCTATTTACAATCAGCGCGGTTTACAGAGAACCAAAGACCAGAACAGGCTGCTCGGTTTTACATAAAACAGGAAGATAAACTTGGATACGATAAACTTTGATAATATGGGGGTAAAACTATATACATAGAATGTTGGTCTGTTAATTTGATCACATGAGAGAGGTATTTACGTGAGATTGACAGTGGTGCTTGGGAAAGGAGGCAATGTGGTTAAGGTTGTAGTGAATATTTTGCATTTTATGTAGGGTAGTATTTGATGAATAGGTTATGCTTGAGAAGGGAAGCTTTATGTAGGGTAGTATTTGATGAATAGGTTATGCTTGAGGGCCTTTCTGAATTGGACTATGTTAGTTATGGCACGAATTTCGGGTGGTAGGGAGTTCCAGTGTTTTGGGGCGCAGAACATGAAGGCTCTGTTCGCTGTTGATCGGCTACAAGTTGTTATGGCCTTCGGCATTATTAGGGTGTTTATCGCTATTTGTCTTCTGGATCTCGTTGGTGGTAATGTTTGTGTGAGATCAATTAGTGAGTTTGCAGATAAACCATGGATGGCCTTGTATGTGAGGATTAGGGTTTTGAATTCGAGCCTGCCTTGTATCGGGAGCCAGTGAAGCTGTTTGAGGATTGGCGTCACATGATTGCTCCTGGACGCTCTTTGTAGAATCCTTGCAGCAGTATTCATGGCAAGTTGAAGAGAACTTAGGGTGGATTGTGGGAGACCTTGTAGAATTGAGATGGCGAAATCGAAATGCGGCAAGATGAGTGCTTGGAAGATGGTTCTAAAATCGTCTGGGTCCAGTAATGAGCGTAGATGTCTGAGTGTGCGTATTTTGAAGTACACAGCTTTTGTAATGTTGTTTACATGTGTTTTCAAATTGAGACGGTGGTCCAGCGTGACTCCAAGGTATCTTATTGTTTCTTTTGTGGCTAGATCAGCTCCTTTCACACTTATATGTGATGGTGGAATTGAACTACCATTGGAATAAGGTTGTGCAACAGAACTGAAAACAAATACATTTGCTACTATTTAGCTTGCATTTTTATTAAAGTAAGAAATGTGCACATACCTGCCATTCCTCTACTTTTTGGTCAAACTTCACAGTACGACTTTCATCAACATTAAGGTGGTCCTTGAATGGGTTAAGTTGTTTTTCTATCTCATTAACCTAAAAGAGTGAGGAAAATGAAGTATATAGCATAGTTACTCACCTATAACAGGTTTCTCTGGGAACAGCAGGAATTAGTCCTCAAATATGGGTGACGTCAGCGCCGACTGAGCCTGCGCAGAGCATTTCCCCAGCTTTCAAAGAAAGCCTTTGGGAATGCTACCACGCACGCATGGTCCCTTCCCCGCCCAAGGATGTCATCTTGCTTAGTCAGATGACATAGCTAAGATGGCAGTCAAACAAGAAACAGAAGGACAGGAACTCCAAGGGGAGAAGAGAGGGTTGTGATGACCGATTCCTGCTGTTCCGGGAGAACCCCTGTTACAGGTGAGCAACTACGCTTTCTCCAGGAACAAGCAGGAAGTAAGTCTTCACATATGGGACTCCCTAGCTCCAGGCTGTGGGGAACCGAACCGTGAGTAGCAGAAGGCGAATTCCCGCTGAGAGACTCTGCAAGACCCTAGGTCCAGCAACACTATCGCTACGGTAGCCTGAACACAGAAGGGTCGGAGGACAGGAGTTGCCTACACTCCAAGAATATTATGCAGCATCGCCTGACCAAAAGCACTGTCCCTGCAGGATTCACTTTCCAGGCAGTAGGGTGCTGCGAACCTGTGAATGGATAACCAAGTAGTGGCTCTGCAAATTTCTGTCACCGGCACAGAACAGAGGTGGGCCACCGATGTGGCCATCACCCTATGATCCGGTGCTCCAGGGAGAGGCTCGCCCACACATAGGCGAGGGCAATGCCGTCTGCCACCCAAGAGGATAGGGTACACTTGGTTGCGCCAGTCTGCTGGGGTCATAGGACAAGAAAAGCCGAGGTGCTTTGCGGTGGCCCTGGGTCCGCTGCAGATAGAAAGACAGTCCCAATTTACAGTCTAGTGTATGGAGTATGAGCTCCTCCTTGCCAGCATGAGGCTACAGGTAGAAGGTGGGGAGTACGACCTCCTGGTAGAGGTGAAACAAACAGATACCACCTTCAGGGGGAACAGAGTGAGTGCGGAGCACCACCCTGATCTTGAAGAACCTCATGTACAGGGGGTCCGCCACCAGTGCTTGAAGCTCGCTGTTTCTGCGAGTTGAAGTCACTGCCACCAAGAAGGCCACCTTCCAAGATAGGTTTCTGAGGTGGCAAGTGGCTCGAACGATGGTCTGGTCAACTGGGAGAGCACCATGTTGAGGTCCCATTCTGCTGCCGGGGGGGGGAGGGGAGGGGGCATGGCGGACAGGGGGCTTGGAAAGCAGAAGGCCCCGTAGGAACCTGGAAACCAGGGAGTGGCTCAATAAGGGTTTTCCCCCTACTGGGTGGTGGGGAGTGGCTATGGCACTCAGAGGCACCTGGATCAAGTTAGATTTCAGCTCTGCATGCAACAGATGTACCAAGTACTGGAGAACCTTCTGAACGGGTTCTTCTTCCTATCTGTGCACCAAAGGGTGAACCTGCGCCACTTAAAGGCATAAGCCCTCCTCGTGGAGAGCTTCCTGGAGGCTAGCAGGATCTCCTCTACCTCTTGTGGTAGGCTGAGCAGGGCCAAGGCTACCCTCTCAGCAGCCAGGCCGTTAAGAGTCAATGGACCCCATATTGGGGTGCAAAAGGGAGGCCCTCCTCCTGAGTCAGGAGGTCCAGGGCTCGACCCAGGGGTACTGGGAGTGTTGCCGCCAGTGAGAGCAGTATCTGGGGGGCAATCAGTATCACCGATGCCCTCTCATTCTGAATTTTGAGCAGAGTCTTGGCGACCAGGGAAACTAGTGGGAGTACGTACAGCAGTCCCTTGGACCATGGGATCAGGAGCACGTCTGCCGCTACCCTCTGTGAGTGCGGCTGCCCGGAGCAGAAGCGAGCCAGCTCTGCATTGTCTGGAGAGGCAATGAGGTCCATCTCGGGCCAACCCCAAAAGCAGAAGAGCTTCTTCGCCACTGCAGGGTTGAGACGCCACTCATGATGGTGCAGGACTCTGCTAAGTCTGTCCGCCAGGTAGGTTGTCCTGGCCCAGGAGGTAGACTGCTCGAAGAAGCATGCCATTGCACACTGCAAAGAAGAGGAGAGCTACAGCCTCCTGGCAGAGGGAGTACGAGCCTGTGCCCCCTGCTTGTTTATATGGAACATTGTGACCTGGTTGTCTGTCTACACCAGCACATGTCTGTTCCATAAGAGGAAGCAGAATGCATGTAGGGTGAGGGATACCGCCCGGAGTTCCAGAAGGTTGATCTGTAGTAGACATTCCTCCCTGGACCAGCAATCCTGAGTGCGGTGAACTCCACAATGAGCTCCCCAGCCCTGGAGAGAGGCATCTGTTGTCAGGGTACTCTGCAATGGGGGGGGGGGGGGGGGTGCCTGGAAGGGCATTCTTGCCAGGCAGAGGCCCAAGTTTTGCCACCAGTCAAGGGAACTTGCCAGCTGGTGGGAGACCCTGACCCTGTCCCAAAGACGGCCCGTGGCCTGGGTCCACTGAGAACGCAGGCACACTTGACTGTCCACATGTGCAGACGGGCTAGGGGTGTTTATATGGACCGTAGAGGCCATGTGTCCCAGCATGCGGAGGTGGTGGTGAGCCGGCACCGTTCTTCAGTGTTGAACCTCCCCTGCCAGCTGTCTGAGGCATTCTGCCCTGTCTTGAGGAAGGAGGGCTCTGGCCACACCATGTCCAGCTGAGCACTGATGAACTCTAGGTCCTGCACTGGAGAGAGATGTGATTTGGGATAGTTGATGAACCCCAGGTGCTGCAGGAGAAGGATGGTACGGTTCTCTGCCCTGACTGGCTTCTGCGGCTGTGCCACCTCTGATGAGCCAGTCATCCAGGTAAGGGAAGACATGTTAAACAGACAATCGGTTGCTCCACGCAATAAACCTTTAACCTATACAGTTAGCACTCTCCAATGATAATCCTTTGACCTCCCCCAAGTAATCCATGTATATATATTCATATATAACTTGTATATAGTTATCGCACTGTTCGGTATTATACCACATTGTTTGTTCTATATTTTATATGATGTTCCTTGTAAATAAGTTCTGTTATATTTCAATGTTCCATGTAAAACAAACTTGATTTGTTAATTATTGTTAACTGTAAACCGCAACTGAACTCTTGGAAGATGCGGTATATAAATGTGAACAAATAAATAAATAAATAAATAAAGACAAACAACCCTTGTAGGCACAGATGGGCAGCTACCACTGCTAGGCACTTTGTGAACACTCTTGGCGAGGAGGTCAGGCCAAAGGGAAGTAACCTGTATTGGTAGTGACCTCCCCCTACCATGAATCTCAGGTATTGCCAGTGAGATGAGTGGACTAGGATGTGGGTGTAGGCATCCTTTAGGTCCAAGGAGCAAAGCCAGTCTCCCTGGTGGAGGTAGGGTGGCAGTGTTCCAAGGAAGAGCATTCTGAACGTCTCCCTCACCAGGAACTTGTTCAGGTCTCAGAGATCCAGGATAGGCCTGAGACCCCTGGTTCTTCTGGGGACAAGAAAGTACCTTGAATAGAAGCCCTTGCCCCAGAGGGGCTGGGAAGAGGCTCTACTGCCCTGTCCCTTAGCAGACCTGCTGGCTCTGAGAGCAAGAGGGCCTGATGAAGGAGAGGTCGCACTGGTTCTCCTGGAAAATGCCCCGGAGGTGATAGCGGGAAGCAGAGGTGGTAACCCTCCTTCACCACCCAGAGTATCCACTGGTCCGAGGTGACCTCAGGCCACCTGTGGGCGAAGAGTGCCAAGTGGCCCCTGTGGGCTGGTGAGAGTCTCCCAGGGAGAGGGAGGCCCCATCCTGGGAGTCAAAAGCTCCCACCAGGTTGAGCCACTGCTGGTGTCTGTAGTTTGTGAGCCTTTGGCTTCTTGGGTCCGTGTCCCTGGCCCTTGGGCTGGGATCCATGTTGCTGCTGGCTTGGGAAGGCTTGGAAGTGGTGACTCTGATTGAAAGGGCCCTTCTTCCTCAAGAAAGTTGGCCTTTTCCCCCAGGTTTTCTTACGTGGAAGAGTAGAGGTCTTCTTTGACAGCCTCTGCCTGGTAATCACCTAGGCCTCAATCTCGGCCACCTTGCCGGCCATAGGTTTCCCAAACAGGTTCACCCCAGTGCAGGGGACATCCAGCAGTTTTTCCTGGACCCATTGCTCAAGCTCAGAGGTCTGTTGCCAGGCGTGGTGCCGTGCATTGAGCACCAATGCCTGCGGCTGCTGCCCGGGCTGCCCTCTCGAAACCATCGTAGGCAACCCGGGACAGGAATTTAGAGCAGTCTCGGATGGTGGTCACCAAGGTCTGGAACCACTACAGGGGCTCCACGACAAGCCCTGCTGAGAAGCCTGCGAGCTCGAATGAGGCTCTTAAGATACATCCCTATGTAGAGCTCATAGGTTTGTATCCGGCAGCCCAGCATGGACCCCTGGGAACATTTGCACCCTAGGGCGTCGAGGGCTCTGGCCTCTCTACCTGGGGCTACAGAAGAATAAGTCTTTCGGCTCTTGAACTTTTGCATCGAAGACTCCATCACCAGAGAATTGTGGGAGAGTTGGGCCTTCTGGAAACCTGGACTCCTCTTGACACGGTAGATGGCGTTGAGGCATTGGTTGACCACTAGCACCAAGGCCAGGGTCTCCCACAACTGCAGGAGCAGTCGTATGAGATGGGTTGCACTGGCACAGACACCAACAGAGCGTCCTTCGGCAGAGGCTCATACTGGAGGATCTCCAGTTCTTCGGTGTGTAGGTCCCTCCTCTGACTCGGTCAGGACCAAGAGGGCTCTCGGGCCATGTCCTGGACGAAGTCGTGGAATGGCGTCAGAGTTCCAGGGGAGACGGCTCCGAGGGAATGTCTCTGTGTCAAAAGGTCTCGGGAGAGGCCCTGATGTCGGTCTCTCAGTCTGACTCCAAGGGCGTCGAGGAATCAGAGGCTCGGAGTTCCCGCACCATGGGGCCTGCGTCGGGGAACTGCAATCTCCTGACCAATCTCTGGTCAGACTCCCAGAAACTAGCTGGAGAGGACCGGACACTCGAGAATTGAGACCGGGACCTTGAATCGGTGCTGAGGGCTAGCAAGAGGCCAAATCGCACTTGGGGATGCCACCGCAGTTGGGAGCCTGGTTGTCAGGGCAGATGATGCGAACAAACCTGACATCATCGCCTGCTGCATGGTCAGGATGGCAGAGATACTCTGTTCAAAGATCACAATTCTGGGTTTGATGCCAAAAGGCTCTGCAGCTTTTGGTGTGGGCACAGCGGGTTTCAGGCCTGGCGCTGGAGTTCTAGCGAGCGTGGCCTCAGGGAGCCTTACATAGTCACCACCAGCTGAGGACACCTTCCTAGAGACCTTAGGGGGGGCACTGCTCAGAGTCGCCCGAGTCCCTCCAAGAGACCTTACTGGGTTTCCCCGTTGGAATCTCAACTGGCTTCGAGGATATTTTCTTTTTCTTGCCAGGGTCCGGCATCTTTCCGGAGGAACTGCTGCCACGGGACCCCGAAGACACCCAGGCCTCACGGGAGGTGCTCGGCTTTGTGCTCAGCATCAGGGAAACCGGGGCTGAGCCGGATCACGGGAAACATCTTCTCCTGTAACTCCAAGGGCTCATTGCCTGACACAGGTCGCAGGAGGTACTGTCGTTGTCCGGGCCAAGGCAGTGCAAGCAGCAGTCGTGGGTCTGTGACAGACATAATTTGAGAGCAACGATCACACTTTTTAAAGCCACCGGGAGACATGGTGGATCACACCCAGAAGGGGTCAATGACCCCCGGGCGAAAAAGGGTGCAAAACGCCGGTCGAGGCAGACCTCATTGAAAAAAGAGAAAGGAAGCCAAGAACAGCGGGGGATGGCACCAGCTCGAGGCGGGAAGCGGAAACAGTACGCAAACCAGAAAAAACTCAATTAAGGATAATTTTTAAAGGAATTTTTCTGGGGAAACAGGACATGCGTCCGTTGGGCTCCGCGGAAAAAAGGAGACTGAGCAAGATGGCACCCTTGGGAGGGAAGGGGTAGCATTACCCAAAGCTTTCTTTGAAAGCTGGGGAAATGCTCCGCACAGGCACTGTCATCACCGATGTCACCCATATGTGAGGGCTGACTTCCTGTTTGTTTCTGGAGAAACATTTATTCAACAGGACACAGAAAATCATAAACAGGTAAGTCTTCAACAGACTAAAAAGTTAGTATCAAAATAGAAGTAAGCATTACCATTGCCCATGCCATTTGATGCTTAAGGCCTTCCAACTGATCTTTCATTTCAGTTAAAGATGTAATACTTTGGAAGAGTTTCTCTTTTTCCAAACAGTGCTGTTTCAGTTCTTCAAGTCGCTAGAACAAAGAATTTTTTTCAAGTAAGATATAATTTACTTTTTCATACACAGACCTTTCTTCTTTGTCTCGTTATTCTCTTTACATTATTAAAGCTCAGTTCTCCGGCCACAGTGAGAATGTCGCTACAGTTGTGCATGCCTTAAAGGTTTATGTAAGGCTTTGTCAATGCATAACAGTCAATGATGCTGGCTTTCATCTATTCTAAGGAAATTACAAAACCTGATAAATGAAAGAATTATCAAACATAACCCCATAAAATAGCTGAAGCTGGTAAATGACCACTGCAGATCTTGTACTAAACCCTCAAGAACACTGGTGTCTAATGAGTCATGTGAGCAAGGTAGTATTCTGAAGCACCAGATCACCTAGAATTTGGAACCCGCTCAAGGCTGACACAGAGGTTGAGAATGGCGTCACAGCAGCCTGAAACTGCCTCTACTTTCAGAGAACAGAAGATAGACTAAGGGGAGGGAGTAATCTGGGAAGTCATAAAAACCACTGACGTCCAAAAAAATAAAAATCCAAAATATTTGACGCAATAGAACAATCTCTACCAGCCTTTAAAAAAAGTATGTAAACAATGACAAAAAATGAACACATACATACAAAGCTGGGGGGAGGAAGAAAAACAAGCAATTTGTTCCCTGCTATCTTAAAGGAAAAAAAAGCAGCAATTTTTATCTATAAGGGGCCAATATAAGACCATGTGACCAAGGACTCGACAAATCTCAGGCACCAGGTTATGATGATGCCTGAGATTTCATGACCTCAAAGGTTTTAAATGTGCGCTAGTGCTGCAGGGAAAATGGCTGCTAACTTTACTTCCGTGATTGTCTCTCTCCAAGTAGCTTGAGCCACAAGAAAGTTTGGGCTAATCTTGTACTTTCAAGTCTCATGAGATCTACCTGAACTTCCTCTATTTATGCAGCTCAAGCTGCTTAGAGAGAGCCAAAAGCAATGAGAAAGTTGGCTATGTACCATTTTCACTGTGGCTCCTTGTGTTTTCTTAATTTTCTAAAATCCTCACGGTTTACGCCGTAAGATGTTAAAAAAGGTATTGGAAATATTTTGAAAGTTCTGGATTAATTTATTCCTCCCTTCTCTAAGGTATTTTATATTTCTATTTCTTCATCCAAGAGGCAGGGGGTTTATAGGCTCTCATGATCTTAAGCTTTTGGGGCTTTTTTGCATTTTGGATTGACTGTTTTGCTCCTCTGTGAATTGAATCTCCTTTGCCTCAATTATGTTTTGGGGTTTTTTTAATGTCTTCATTCAAATTTGATTTCCTTTGGTGGTATTATGTATTTTCTTTTATATGCAAAAATTTGGTCCAGTAGATGACTCAAAATTGTTCAAAAAAGATTAGTTCTCCCTCACACTATGATGGGATTGAACTTTAACCCTAAACCAGGTTATGTTGGAGATGATCCTGATCGCTCAGATTTACTGCTAGTGCTCATCTCAAGACTGGCATTATGCTAGAGAGCGCCTTCTTCTCGAGTTCCTAAGGTGTAATACGTGCAGGTGACACATCAAGATGTGCTTGGAAATGCTCTTTAAATTAGGCTGGTCACACTCCAATGTAAGTGGTAGAATTTCTGTACCTTTCAGCCGTATTTTTAGTCTTTGATAGCATTTTTTGATACTTGATGATCTTTGTCCACATATAGGATAGAATAATCACAATGTACCAAATATTCCTATTAGCAATGTCATTCTTGTGCTCTTCCTCTTTTTTACCACCATGTCCAGTTTTCTTATTTCAAGCTTTCTATTGGCCACAATTTATTATCTTACATGTTATTTTACCTTGTTAAACTAAACTATTGTTACTCTGACTCTGTTAAACAGAGACCTAATGATCCCATATTTCTGTCATATGTTGTCTTATTATGTTAAACTGTTTTCGCTCATTCCATGTAAACTACAATGTTTTATGTTATGTTAACTTGAACATAAGAACATAAGATATGCCATACTGGGTCAGACCAAGGTCCATCAAGCCCAGTATTCTGTTTCCAACAGTGGCCAATCTAGGTCATATGTACCTAGCAGTTTCCCCAAGAGACACAAGTTCCACAATGCTTGTACTGGGTCAAGCATTGATATCTTCAGTCACTTCTTAATGGTTTATGGACCTTTCCTCCAGGAACTTGTCCAAACCTTTTTTAAACCCAGCTACACTAACAGCCTTTACTACATCCTCCAGTAACAAATTCCAGAGTTTGATTACACGTTGAGTGAAAAAATATTTTCTTTTATTAGTCTTAGTTTACCCTGTAGCTTCATTGCATGTCCCCTAGTCTTTCTATATTCTGATAAGGTAAACAGTCGATCTACGTTTACCCGTTCCACTCTGTTCATTAATTTATAGACTTCTATCATATCTCCCTAACTTGCTACATGTAAGCTGCCTGACTTTGAGATAACACCAAAAAAAGAAGACCTCAAGGTCCGGGTAAATTACCGAAAATACAAAAAATCCCAGCCTAAATAGTGCGACCTATATAATTATTTTTTTGTCGAAGCTAACCGTAGGTGGGTCGAAAGGAGAAACGGCCCACACCAAGCGGAGAGCTGCTTTTATTTTAATATATATGGTTCTTCACCAACAATAGAAATTTTAAAAACCAGAAAAAACAGAACTTATCTTCTTAGTCCAAAGACCACTGCTTGTATAGATCCACTGCACAACGTGCACGTTTCGGGCATCTTTGCCCTGTTTCAAGTGCATTCAACCATGAATTTCTTTAACAGTCAGCCACAGAACACAGTCAGCGCAGCATAGGTCTAATTTAGAATGGCCCGCCATACCAGCTTATAAAGGAAGAACCAACCAATCATAACCAGGGAAGACCCCATATGACGGGGAACCCCTAATCTGATTGGGAGAACTGACAAGCGGCATAAACGTCATTCAAAGAAGGCTTAACCAATCGATTTCACGATTCAGCCCTATACAAGCAGTGGTCTTTGGACTAAGAAGATAAGTTCTGTTTTTTCTGGTTTTTAAAATTTCTATTGTTGGTGAAGAACCATATATATTAAAATAAAAGCAGCTCTCCGCTTGGTGTGGGCCGTTTCTCCTTTCGACCCACCTACAGTTAGCTTCGACAAAAAAATAATTATATAGGTCGCACTATTTAGGCTGGGATTTTTGTATTTTTGACTTTGAGATAAGGCAGTATATAAAACCAGTTGAATAAATAGTAATATCCTGGCAATCACAGCTCCATTTTAAACAATTCTGTCAGGGTTTTGAACCCAGTGCTTTCTAGTACAGCAATATAATATTGTTTATATAGTTTCCAGTGAATGAGATGTACTACCTTATTGTACCTTCCTGTATACAAGTCTTCTGACATCAGCATGTTACAGCCAACAATGAGATGTGTAACCATTTCCAATTTAGTGCTACAGAATCTGCATTTGTTTGTTTTACCTTTTTTTTCTATATTGGCTGTAAACTATCAAGCCCACATAACATGGTCCCCTATTGCAAATGATCAAATTTATTATTTTTAGGTTTAAAGTTGCCTCTCCTTAGCTCCTCCTGTGCCAGGTTTCATTTTTCCTTGTTTGCTGACCTGTAAGAACATAAGAAATCCCATACCGTGTCAGACCAAGGTCCATCAAACCCAGTATCCCGTTGCCAACAGTGGCCAATCTAGGTCATATCTACCTTAGCAGGTTCCCAAAAAGGTACACAGGTTCCACAATGCTTGTCTTGGTGTAAGCAGTGGATTTCCTGGGTCCTCTTTAATAATGGTTTATGGACCTTTCCTCCAGGAACTTGTCCAAACTATTTTTAAACTCGATTAAGGAGTTGTTTTACAATTCTATTGCTTCTTTTATGCTTATAGATTCTCATTAATTCCTTTTGTTTATTGGAACTTGTCCAAGTTTAAGGATGGAGACCAATTGTGGCCATTTATTTTCATACTTCTGCATTTTTCTTGCATGTGCGTGCCTGCTGATAAGATTAGGTTTACCTGAACGCCTTTGATAAAAGACCCATACCACCTGTATAAATATGAGGATTGCAATCTAGTTGAGGGCTTGTATGTTATTCCATGAGTTTTCAGTATCAATTTCAATCTTCTCTAATAGTCTGTTAATCCTCTGTGCCATTTGTACTGTATTGTTGCACCTTCTACTCCTAGACATGTATCAAGTTTATACAATATTTGTGATACCACCTTTCAGTACCTGACAAAATGGTTTGCAATAAAAATAAGGAGCAAAGAACAAAAGACAAGGGTAAATAAGAAAATGAGTACAAAGGGGAAAGGAAGAGGGAAAGATCACAGAAGGGTGTAATAATTTAGCTGTTCTCCAAAAGCCACTGCAAAAAGAAAACCCTTTAGACCCTTTCTAAATTTATCATAGGACATTTCACCTTGCAAATGAGGAGGTTGAGTTCCACAGTACAGGGGTAGCAAAGTAGAAAGCTGTTTGTCAGGTAGATTCCAGCCCAGCCCAAAATGGAGAGAACAGATGGCATAAATTAATAATTTGCATCCTAGTGGGATGAGAGAATGATAGGGGAATTAAGTGAGTAGCTAAGTAGGATGGAGTTCCTCTGAAGAATACTTTAGAAGTCAGCAGAAGCAGTTTAAATTGAATACCAAATGAGATTATAAACCAACGTTCTGAGATGAGTAATAGTGAAAACATGGTCAAATTTGTATGCGGAGTAGAGCAGCTTAACTGCTATGTTTGAAATGTCTTCAGACCACCCAAAACTGAACAAAGTTCTACCATAAATACTGCCACAGTCTAAGTGGTTGAGGACAAAGGTGTGGATTAGGATTCGGAGGGACTCTCTGAAGCAATGGTGAATAGATCGCAATTGGCTCAAAGAAACAAAATAAAATGAAAATTGTACTTACCTAATAATTTCCTTTCCTGAAATCTTGCTAGACCAGTCCAGACAAGGGGGTATGATCCCCTGCCAGCAGATGGAGACAGAAAAACTAGAACGTTCCAAATATATCACTGGCATTAAAACTGATGCAACTAGGGCACTACTCAGAATTTAATCAAGCAGCCCCTTAACAGCAAACAACCAAGTAGTACAAACCCTCAAGGAAATGAGCCCCTTTAGGATGACAAAGGTCCAACTTGACCAACCAAAACAAAAGAACACCAAATCTATCTCAGAAAGGGCATACACAGACGACAGAAATTATAGCAGCAGACATTTCTCTAGGACAGGCCCTGGGCCAGCTGGGAAGGCCTGATACTGAGGGAACTTTCCTTAAGCCTTGCCTTTCCTCGAGTAAGGGGGCTTTTAACCAAAGGGCTTTTATCGGAGAAGGTTAGCAATCTTCTTGGAGAGCCTGGTCCTAGTCAGGAACTTTGTCTCCAACTCTGCAGCCTTATCGGTCATGGGTTTGCCTCAGGGATTCTCTCCCTTGCAAGGGACATTTGACCAATTTGTCCTGGACCTTTTGCTTCAGGTTAGAAGACTGTAGCCAGGCCTGGCACCGGGCACTGATGCCCGTCACAGCTACTCTAGCCACTGACTTGAAGCAGTCATAGGCTGCCCGAGTCATTAATTTGAAGGACTCCCTGACAGCCAAGGGCTTGGAGAGACCAGCCCAGAACCTGGTGAGCTCTTTTGCCAAGTCTCTCAGGTATATGCCCATGTACAGCTGGTATGCCTGAATCCAGCCAATAAGCATTGAGACCTTGTAGCACTTTCTACCCATAACATCCATAGCGCGGGCCTCCTGCCCAGGGCATGAGGGGTGCGTCTTTGGGCTCTTGAGCAGATGCATGGCCGACTCTACTCACATGAAATTATGTGGCAGCTGTGCCTTGTGGAACCCAGGGCTCCAGTGCACTCGGTACATAGAGTCCCAGCCATTGGCTCACAATGGATACCGATGCACATGCAGAGGAGTAGCTGTTGCAGGATTTAAGGAACAGGCGCTGTCTCTCCTTCAGAGGAGCCTCGTACCAGAGGATCTCGAGTTCCTGCATGCGAGGATCCTCCTCCGACTCAGTGTCGAACGCTAGTGCATTCGCCAAGTCCCGCACAAAGTCAAAGAAGGCCATATCCTCGGGCTGGGACTGGTGCCGGGTCTCTGAGGGAGAAGGATCCAAAGGCACATCGCGGTGGTGTCAGGGGTCCGGGGACGACCTCCTCGGTCTCCCAGTCCGACTCAGTCCAGGGTGGTCCAGGCCCCGGGATGAGGTCCTGAGCCCAAGTCTCTCGGAGGTTCTGCAGTTGGAGCTGCAGGCACTCACCGGGGAGATCTCGGCCCTGAGGATCGGGACTGTGATCGGGACTAGGACCGAGGAACATTGAGGATGACCGTGCTCAAGGTCCGGCTCAACCACCGGGAAGGTCCTCAATGTCGAGGGCCCGGTGGTTGGGGCCGATGAACCGGAGGAACCAAACATCAGTCCACTACTGGGCCATGAAGGCAGACAAGCTGTGCTCCAAGGCTGCAATTCTGGTCTCCAATCCAGATGCACAGAGGATTCGGGCCTGATAACGGTTCCGATGAAGAAGAGTCCTCAATTAGGATGGCCTCAGGGGTCAGAGGCCAATTACCAGAGGCTGACGATTTCTTTCAGGCCATCTTGGTCGGCAGTTCCTGCTCCGTCTCCTCAGACTCACCGTGTGGGCTGCAGGGTTGGGAGTGGGACTTACCCGATCCGTCCAAGGCAGTCCTCAAGGGTTTCTTCTTCTTGAGTTCCACCTCCAGAGTGCTCCGTTCGGAGGACAGGAAGCCTCGGGATCCCGAGGTGTCAAGGTCACCCCGGGATCCGGAAGGGAAAAGGAGCATGGTGTCGCCAGCGACTCCAGAGCAGAGTTGGACCTCTGGAAAATCTTTTCCTGCTGCTGCTGCTGACTCCCCCCAATGGCCTTGAAGGACTTTTTTTTTTTTTTTTTTTTTAAACAGAGGCCACAGTCCAAGGGGTTGTGGTCTGGCCTGAGGCAATGGAGGCATCAGTCATTGGGATCAGTGAGGGACATGGTATGAATGCACCAATCACAGCGCTTAAAACCACTGACAGAAGCCATGGGGAAAAGGGGCCTGGCAAGGTCGAAGATCTTATGCCCAGCTAGAGAAAAAAAGGGTGTGAAGCCGCATCAGTCAAGAAGACTTGAATAAAGGAAAAATAAAAGAACTCCAACATGATGCCGAGGCAGGCAGGCTCTGGAGCGGGAAAGGGAAACGAAAACTGTATGCGACTGGAGAAAGAAAAATTAAGAGAAAATTAACACTTTTTCTGGGGAAAAGAGGTCACCCATATGTGAGGGCTGACTTCCTGCTTGTTCCCGGAGAAAGGGGAGGCTCAACTTGTCCAAATACAGACAGGGAGAATAGACATCACCACCATCACCAGGGTCTTGGAAAACTCCTTCAGGAGGTAATCTGTAGGTAAGTTCTGGGAGCCCAGGCTCAAAAAGGCAGGCATCCCACAGGGCAGCCGCTGAAGAAGCTAGAGATAAAATCCTACTACTCCACTGGGAAATGCAGTCCTTAGGCTAGGATCCTAGGTGTAAAGGTCCAAGAAAATACCAGCTGCACAAAATAGGCAATATGCTGGAGAAAGAACTAGTAAAGAGTGCCCCTAGCTTCATCAGTCTTAATGCCAGTGATGTTGTCACTGGAACTTTTTAGTTTTTCACCCTCTCCATTATCAGCTGGAAAGGGGGCATAACCCACTTGTCTAGAATGGCCTAAGCAGGATGATCTGGAAAACAGAATTTAATGAGAAGAAATTTGCCGATCAACATTGAGACTAGAATCAAAGAAACACCCCAGATTCTTAAAAGAGTTAGCTAATTAGATAAGGGATCCAGATTGGAGAAACTGCTAGTAATGTTTGAAGACCAGAGGTCTACATAGCTGAAGATCTCTGAATTAAAAATCAGCCAGTTAGCATTACGCCAATGTGCAACTGCATCTAGGTAATCATTGAGAGGAGATAGGTTAGGAGTAAAGGTAAAGCAGCTGAACATCAAAAGTAGTATCCAGAGATTCCTAGGACATTAATACAAATAAACAGTACTATTACAAGGACTGGGTTATTGAAAGCTTTGAAAGTCAGGCATTAAGTTACGGCAACCAAAAATTGGCACCTGGAGCCTGGGATCGTGGCATTAGCCAATTCTATGCCTGAAGGTAGCAGGCTGTCCGCGGGGATCACTTACCCCACAAGCAGAAAGGAAGAGAACCATCATGAGGATCAGATCTCCGTAGGCAGAAAAGGGAGGGTAAGGCCACAATCTCAGTTCAGTAGGTAGCAGGTTGCCCCAGGAGATAGTTGGGAAAGCAGCCTGAAAAATAACTGCAATAGTTTCCGTCTCCCTTTAAGGTGCCTGTGCTCTGTTTGCTGCCTCCCTTCTGTCTGCAAGTTGATTCACAGCTGCGAATGCAGCCGCCATAGCCCCACACACACTGACCCGCTGTACAGAACTGACGTTGTTAGGAACTAGGCAACATTCTCCTGAAAAGAGGGGATCTTCTGAAGGGAGGGGCTCCAGCTTAACCTGGCTGGAACCAAGCTGCTGGCATTAAACTTTAAAAAAGGAGATAGAGCAGCTTTTAAACTAGATAATAGGGGAAAGCAGACAGTCGCCCAGGAGCACATGGTTTGGATGGATATATCCTTGAAAGATACTAGCAAAGCAGGGAAGTTAACAAATCCCAACAGAGGTTCCAACAAAGATTAAAAAAAAACTAGATGTCCTTCAGTACAGAGGCGAAAGATTCCAAATTACACCTATCAACTGATAACTAGAATAATATGAAAAAATACCACCTCTAAAATGTCTGCATGCAAATAAAAATCTAAAAAATAAGATGGGAGCATTCGAATAAAATGAAAGGTTAGATATGATTGGCATCTCAGAGACCTGGTGGAAGGAGGACAACCAGCGGAACATTGCAATACCTTGGTACAAATTATTTCAAATGATAAAGTAGATCAAATTGGTGGAGAAGCTGTGCTCTACGTTAGAGAGAGCATTCAGTCACAAAGGATTAAAGTTTTGCAGGAAACAAAATACACTGTAGAATCTTTATAGATAGAAGTTCCATGTAAAAAGCTGAAGGCAATGCAGTGGAGGTGTACTACCGACTGCCAGCCAGAATGAACAGATGGGAAGCTAACAAAAGTTACAACACTGCAATAATGGGTCAATGTCACAGCAGAACAGGCTTGAGAGATGAAGTTTCCAGATGAAATAAACAATTACTTCTTGGAGCAGCTGGTTCATGAACCAAGAGGGGAAGCTATTTTAGATCTAGTCCTTAGTGGAACACAGGATCCGGTGCAAGAGAAGTGTTTTGGGGCCACTTGGCAATAGAGATTATAGCATGATTGTATTTGATTTAATAAATGGAGAAAGACATCAAGGAAATTCACAGCACTAATTTTTAACTTTCAAAAGTGAAACTATGATAAAATGACAAAAATAGTTAAGAAAAAACTAAAAGGAGAAGCTGCAAAGGTTAAAGATTTACATCAAGCATGTGCGTTGTTTAAAACTACTATCTTGGAAGCCCATAACAAATGTATTCCATGCTTTAAAAAAAGTGGAAGGAAGGCCAAAAAACTGCCAGCATAGTTTAAAGGGGAGGTCAGGGAGGCTGCCAAAAAAGCATCCTTCAGGAAATGGAAAAGGGAGCATAATAATGAACACTGAAAATATCATAAGCATTGTCAAGTTAGATGCAAAGCATTGATAAGACAGGCAAAAAATGAATTTTAAAAGAAGCTTGCCGTGGAAGCAAAAACACATAATAAAAACTTTTTAAAATACATTTGTAGCAAAAAAACCTATGAGTGTGTCAGTTGGACCACTGGATGATAGAAGGGTAAAAGGGGCGTTAAGGGAGGACAAGGATATAGTGAATTCTTTGTTTCAGTCTTTACTGAAGATGTTGGGAAGTTAACTGTGCCTGAAATGATATATAAACTTAGAAACATGATGGCAGAAAGAGACAATATGACTTATTTAGTCTGCCTTTTTACCTTTAGAGATCCTCTGTGTTTGTCCCATACCTTTTTGAATTCAGATACTGTCCTCATCTCTACCACCTGCACTGAGAGACTGTTACAAACACCTACCACTCTTTCTGCAAAGAAATATTTTGGCATATTACTCCCGAGTCTATCCCCTTTCACTCTCATCCTATGTCTTTATCTTTATTTAAAAATTTGATAGACCGCGTGGACCAGCAGGCATGCGGCGGTTTACAATAAAACAGGAGGCTGCAGAGAAAAGGAAACAGAAAGGAATGCCATTTAATGATAGGAAAGGGACAGTGTCAAGAGAGGAAACAGTAAGAGACAGCAGGAAAAGGAGAAATGTCATAAATTATCGGAAGGAGGAGGGAAGGGAGGAAGATCGAAGGCTATGCTGAAAAGATGGGTCTTTAGTTTAGCTTTCAACAGAGCCTGCCTTCATTTGAAAGAGACTCTCCTGTGCATTTATGCCGTGGAGGTATTTAAATGTCTCTATCTCACCTTTCCTCTAAAATATACATATTACGATGTTTAAGACTGCCCTCGTATGCTTCATAAACGAAGACCACTTACCATTTAGTAGCTAACTCTGCTCAGACTCCCACGTGCTTATATCCTTTTGAAGGTAGGGTCTCCAGAATTGCACACAATACTCCAAGGTGATGTAGTGGAAGAACTGAAAGAAATATCGATAAACTAGGAGGATGTGCTACAACTGTTGATGAACTGAAGAGTAGAAAATGAGCTGGACCAGATGGAATACATCCAAGGGTGTTGAAAGAACTGAAATATGAGTTGTAGACCTACTATTAATGATTTGTGAACTATCATTAAAATCATCTGTAGTACCTGAGGGTTGGAGAGTGGCCAAATTAACTCCAGTTTTTAAAAAGGGCTCCAGAGGTGATCCGGGAAACTACAGACCGGTGAGCCTGTCAGTAATGGGCAAAATGGTAGAAACCATTATACAGAATAAAATTACTGAACATGTAGATAGTCATGGCTTAATGGGAGACAGCCAACATGACTTTAGAGAAGGAAGATCTTGTCTTACTAATCTGTTATGTTTTTTTTGAAGGTATGAATAAACAGGTAGATAAATGTGAGCCAGTCGATATAGTGTATCTGGATTTTCAGAAAGCTTTGACAAGGTCCCTCATAACAGACTCTTGGCGAAATTAAAAAGTCATGGGATTGGAGTTAGTGTAGCATTGTTCTTATGGCTGTTCTTTCTTTTAAAAGTACTTCTGCTGTGTCAGTAGCACACGCTGAAAGACGAAGCAAAATTGCTTGCTGTGTTCCTTTGTGCAGTCCTTCATCCCCCTTCTCGTCCTTTGATGCCTTCTCTCTTTACTTTCTTTCACCTGTGTCTCCTGGTTCTTTTGTCTATACTTGGTTGCCTCTCTGTTTCAGTTCTTGCAGATATGCATCCGCTACCCATTCCTGTCCATTGAAGCCACCGCTCCTCCTCATCCTATGTATTGGCCACACCATAGATAAGGACTCTACTCCCTGTTGCTGCTTCCTCCTCTTCCTCCCCAGTCTCTCGGTCCTGTCCTTCCTTGCCCCCTACGAGTAACCTTTCCTTGGGCCTCTTAAATATCAGGTCCCTCAAGCACAAGTTTCACTTTATCTCAGACTTACTTACTTCCCATCACCTGGATTTTCTCTGTCTCACTGAGACCTAGCTGTCTGATTCCTGCCTTGCCTACCTCCACCAGTCTTGTCTTCCTGGCTACAGTTACTTGCACATTAACCACCCCCAATGACATGGTGACGGGCTTGTGGTGCTTTTCTCCTCTTCCCACTCTATCATCCATTTAAACTCCCATACTCTGCCATCCTTTTGAGCTTCTAGTCTTTAAGGTACTTTCTGGCCAATCTCTCCTTGTTCTTAGTCTAGTTACCCCCTCCTGTCCCTATGCCTGCTCTTCAAGCCTTTTACAATCTAGTCTCCCTGTATTTTCTAATCTCTTCTCCATTACTGAACCTGGGGGACTTTATTAATCATATAAGCTCTAAGTCAGATCCTGTGTTGTCAAAGATTTCCTTGCTTTTCTGCATGCCTGAGGTTTACACTAGCATGTGCGGGTTCCCCCACATGTTGCTTGTCAGACTCTGGATTTGATTATCTCCATGACATAAGAACATAAGATATGCTATACTGAGTTAGACAAAGATCCATCAAGCCTAGTATCCTGTTTCTAACAGCGGCCAATCAAGGTCACATTGGGGCAAGCAGTGGATTTCCTGGGTCCTCTTTAATAATGGTTTATGGACATTTCCTCCAGAAACTTGTCCAAACCTTTTTTAAAACCAGCTACACTAACAGCTTTTACTACATCCTCTGGTAAAGAATTCCAGAGTTCGATTACGCGTTGTGAAAAAATATCTTCACCTAGTAGTCCTAAATGGGTTACCCTGTAACTTCATTGCATGTCCCTTAGTCTTTCAACTTTTTGATGGTATAAACTATTGAACTACGTTTACCCGCTCTACTCCATTCATTAATTTAGAGACCTCTATCATATCTCCCTTCAGCCATCTGTTTTCCAGGTTGAAGAACCTTAACCTTTTATGCCTCTCCTCAGAGGTAGCTTTCCATCCCTTTTACCATTTTGGTGGCTCTTCTCTGTACCTTTTCTAATTCTGCTATACCTTTTTTAAGATTTGGCAACCAGAACTGCACACATTCAAGATGCGGTCGCACCATGGAACGATACAGAGGCATTATAATATCCTTTGTTTTATTCTCCATTACTTTCCTTATGATTCCTAGCACTCTATTTGCCTTCTTGGCCGCTGCTGCACACTGGACTGAGGGTTTCAACGTGTTATCCACAATGACGTCTAAATCTTTTTCCTTGGTGGTGGTTCCTAATGTGGAATCTTGCATTGTGTAACCATAGTTTGGATTGTTCTTTCCTAGCTGCATAACTTTGCACTTCTCTACATTAAAATTTCACCTGCCATTTGAACATCCCGTCTTTCAAGTTATCAAGGCCCTCTTGCATTTTTTCTACAATCCTCTTGGTTTTTAACTACTTTGAATAATTTTGAGTCCTCTGCAAATTTGATTACCTCATTCATTACTCCCATTTCCAGGTCATTTACTAATATGTTAAAAAGCAGTGGATCCAGCACAGATCCCTGAGTTACTCCACTATTCACCTTCCTCCATTGGAAAAATTGGCCATGTAACCTACCCTCTGCTTTCTATCTTTTAACCAGCCATGATCCACAACAGTACACTACCTCCTAACCCATGACTTTTTAATTTTGCAAAGAGTCTCTCATGAGGGGCCTTGTTAAAGGCTTTCTGAAAATCCAGATACACTGTATCGAATAGCTCACCTTTGTCTACCTGTTTATTCACACCTTCAAAAAATATAACAGATTAGTAAAACAAGACCTCTCTTAGCTCAAGCCATGTTGGCTATCTACCTGTTCAGCAATGGGTTTTTTTGTTTTTATTTAACAATTTTTCTATACCGCCTTTTCATTTAATCAAGGCGGTTTACAATAAACTAACTTATACAAAGAACTTGCAAATATCAACGGTAACATCATAACTTCAAAAACGTTTGTATCAGCTCTTGTAACATCTGTAACATCAACTAACTATATACATCTTAACGAGGGTAATGGGATGATTGAATGGTGTAGATGTCATGGCTTATGTAAATCGGCTTGTGGAGTGATTGGGGTGATTGGTAGTCTTCGTTGAATTGTTCAATGAATAGGGTGGATTTGAGAAACTTTCTGAATTCTTTTATATCTGTTGTTGATCTCAGAGTATCTGTGAGGACATTCCAAATAGCAGGTGCAGCAAGAGAGAAGGCTCACATGAATATGGATTTGTTGGTTCTTCTGAATAGACTAGGTGTTAGTATGTTGTTTTAGGTGCTGTTTCTGTCTGGTCTTTTGCTTGCTTTGGTTCCGATGAGTTCCTGTAGTATTCCTGCTGACATTGTTTTTAATTTTGAAGATGGTGAGCGCTGATTTATATTTTGCCCGTGAAGAGATTGGTAGCCAGCGCAGATCATGTAATATTGGAGTTATATGGTCTTGTATTGAAGCGCTAGCAATAATGCGGGCAGCGGTGTTCTGGACTATTTATAGGGGATGGGTGGTTTGTTTAGGTAGACCTTGGAATAGAATATTACAGTAGTCCAGTACAGGTGTAATGATGGCCTGGCATACTGTGCGGAAATGTTCTTTATTGAGGAGAGGTTTTAGTCTCCAGAGTGTTGCGAGCTTGAAGGCTGTTTTGGATATCTTGTTGATATGTGGTTGGAGGGTAAGTTGCTTGTCTAGAATCACTCCAAGATATCGGACTTTGTCTCTTATTGTAATCGGTGTATTTGATATGTTGATAGAAGTAGGAGGAATGAATGTGGAATCTCTCATAATGATGATTGCTTCCGATTTTTTTATGTTGATGTTTAAGCTGTTAGTAAGCCAGATTGTTACTTCATGAATGCAGGTTGATATAGTGGTATAGTCTGGGGAGTCCAGTTGAATAGGGGTGTATGCCATGATATCGTCAGCATATATGGCGTATTGTATCTTGTATTTGTTAAATATTTTGCATATAGGCTGAATATAGATGTCGAAGAGAAGAGCTAATAGTGATGAGCCCTGGGGAACTCCTTGAATAGTACTGAAGGGTGCTGAGGTGAGGTTCCCAGATTTTACTTTGTTGTCTATCTTTGAGGTATGACTGGACTACAAGATACCACCATCAAATGGTTTCAATCTCCATTAATCGCTTCAATAGAATGTGATGGGAACTGGGTCAAAGGCGGATGATATATCGATAAATATTAGTAAGAAGCCCTGCTTTATCTTGTCTATTCCTTTGATTATGTTGTCGAATAGATGGTGTCTCAACACCATGTTATGGATGAAATCCATGCTGGTGGGGATCTAGTGGGGCAAATTCTTCAATATGATCTTGGAGCTCTGTCTGTACAATTATTTTTTGTTATTTTTGCCAAGAATGGGAAGCTGGTTATTGGGCGGTAGGTTGAAGGATCGGTACTATTAGATGAAGTGGTTCTAGGAATGGGGCGGATAGTAGATTGGTTGAGTGCTTTGGGCATGTAGCCCTGAGTGAGAGAGGTGCTTACTATCTTTTGGATGAATGTGTTGAATTCTTTCTTTGGTGGATTTAATTCAAGTCACTGGGCAGGGGTCCGATGGAGAGGTGGTGGTGTTTAGAGCAGTGATGGTTTGTTCTATTTGTTTAGTTGATGGAATGCAGAAGTTCTTCCATTGATTGGTAGCTGTAGAGCCATTTTCAGTTGCTGTGTCCATAAGAGAGATGTTCTTATGGGGTGTGGTGGTACTGTTCTTAGCTATTAGATAATCAGCAAAAGTTTGTGGGTGCATCTTGCTTTTGTCTTTCATGGTCGGGTCATTTGTTAGGGTATGAACGATGTTGAAGAGTTCTTTAGGTTTATTACAGGCTTTTAGTACGAGGTTTCTGTGGTATTGTTGTTTATGTTTGTTTATTAAGTTATTGTATTCTTTTTGCATCTCCTGGTATTGTTTAAAAGTAGTTTCTGATTTGTTCCGTCTCCAGCGACGTTCAAGTTGTCGTAATTTTCTTTTGGATTTTCTTATACCATGGTGTAGATCTGAGCCTGTTTTTGTTGTGGTGTGGATTCTTTCAAGGTGTGAGTTGAGATGCGGCAAGGATGGTACGAGGGTTGCTCAGAAAGTAATGCCCCATATGTTTTTTCTCAGTCCAGAATGAAGACAGAGGTGTGAAATTGAAAGGGTAGTAACTTGGAACTTCAAAGGACACGTGTGTAATTTTACAGTCGTCCGACAAATAGCGAGACGGTAGTGATCCTTCAAATGGCATCTGTGAGTGACACACAGTACAAACAATGAGCTGTAATTGAATTCTTGGTAGAGGAGAAAGAAAGTGTGAGAAACATTCACAAACGGTTGTATGCTGTGTATGGAAGTTCTGCGGTAGATAGGAGCACCGTTGGACAATGGGTGAAGAGAGTAAAGGCTTCAGGAAGTGGTAAAACGGAACTGGAAGATCGGCCGCGGTCTGGGCGTCCTTCATCAGTCACCAGTCCAGACAAGTTGCAGCGCGCTGATGACATTCGTGCGGATCGGCTCATCACAAGTTGGGAATTGTCCGTACAGCTTTCCGTCAGTAGAGGTAGTGCAATGGAAATTATTGACTCTTTGGGATATTCAAAGGTGTGTGCAAGATGGATTCCGCAAAGTCTCACAACCGAACACAAATGCCAAAAGAAAGACATCTGCTCTGATTTGCTGGAGCGTTCTGAAGCTGAGGGGGAGGCCTTTTTGTCCCGGATCATCACAGGTGACGAAACCTGGGCTCACCACTATGAACCAGAGACTAAAAGGCAGTCCAAGGAATGGCATCATGCTCACTCACCAAGAAAAAAGAAGTTCAAGACCACTCCTTCTGCTGGAAAAGTGATGATCACTGTCTTTTGGGACATTGATAGCGTAATTCTGGTGGATGTGCTTGAGAGAGGTGAAACAATCAATTCAGACAGGTACATCAAAACCCTTCAAAAACTGAAACGGCATTACTTGCGAGTGTGGCCTAACAGTAATCCAGGAGACATGTTGCTTCAACACGATAAAGCTCGCCCTCACACAAGCCTCCGAACCCAAGAGGCAATCACCAAATTTGGTTGGACAGTGCTCCCCCACCCACCCTATAGTCCTGATCTGGCACCATCAGATTTTCATCTGTTTGGACCACTGAAGGATGGCCTGTGTGGAACAAGGTTTGAAGATGACGTGAGTGTGATTCGTGCTGTAAAAAAATGGCTGCACGAACAGGACACGAGCTGGTACAGAGGCATTAATGCCCTTTTTTCTCACTGGCGTAAGGCCGTAAATGTTGATGGAGATTATGTAGAAAAATAATGTGTTAAGGACACATTAATTTATACTGTGAGTGATTTTTATACATTTTGAATGAAAACTCTCCGAGAAAAATAATGTGGGGCATTACTTTCTGGACAACCCTCGTAGTATTCCATGCGTTGATGGCTTCGTCCAAATTGGTGAATTCTTGGGGTAGGGACTGCATGGTGTTTTTGAGGAAGTGCTCTTTGTTAAAGGCTTTGAAGTGTCTGGTTGGCTGTTCAGTTTTCCAAGCTGACTGTTGGGTATTGTGGTGGAGCTCAAATATGGCATGGTGATCTGACCACGGTATTGGTTAGTTTTAGGTGGTGTCATGAGACCATGATCTAGGGTGTTAGTTGGCACGAATATACGATCTGGTGTAGAGCCAGAGCGATGGGATGGGCCCGATAGTACTTGCTTGAGTTGAATGGATTCCATTGCTTTGTGAAAAGCCATTTCAATTGTTGAGGCAGATGTGAGGTTTAGGTCTCCTAGCACAATGAGGATCTTGTGTGGGGAGTTAGCTGCATATATCATATCCAGGGTGTGTGTTTGTTTATTTTTATTTAGACAGTTTTGTATACCACCTTATCCTTCAATCAAAGTGGTCACAACACAATTGGGGGATACATTTTAACACGAGGGGATATGAGACACATACACTAATATTTACAGGGAGCATGGGCAATGGAGGGTTAAGTGGCTTGCCCAAGACCACATGGAGCACCTGTGGGACTAGAAACCCATGTCCTACCAGCCCAAGGTTGCTGTCCTCTAGTGGGATTTGAACCCCCGACCTTCCGGCCTGAGGTAACTTGCCCCAACTACTAGGCCACTCCTCCAATGTTGGATGTGTCCTCTGTTGGGGCATTGGGGGGTCTTGTAGATCAGGCAGATGGATGGATGCTTGTTTTCAGTGTTGACGAATTTGCAGTGTTCGGAGCTTTTGGAGGTTGACGTCTTGAGCCTTAAGTCTGTTCTGGCAAGGATTAATATTCCACCTCCTCGTTCGTGGGTTCTGGGGCAGTTGTATGCTGTGAATGCTGGTGGTGTTATTTGATTCAGTATTACCTGGTCTGTATTCTTGAGCCATGATTCAGTAATGCATAGGATGTCAACGTTGTTTTCATGGATGTAATCGGTAATGGTGTTTGTTTTGTTGCGCGTTTATCAGGCCTATGGTTATGCAGGTGATATGTGGAGAGTGTGATTGAGATATAGATGTATGAGACGATGGCTCTGTTTGAATGTATCTGGTAGGACTCTTGCTGGGAGGCTTGTAGTAATTAAGTATGTGGATAGGTTGGTATATGGTAGGGAGATATGATACATATATGGGGGGAGCTTGTAAGGCTGTAAAGTAGGTAGTGTTTGTGAGAGCAAAGGGTAAGAATTAGTATAAGAGCATACATTTGTTGGTGGAATGTCCTTTTGAATATTTGATGTCTGCACAAGGGTTTGTTGCTTTTGTGTGTTGGAAGAGCTTGAAGGGGTTGATGTTCCATGTTAGTGTCCTCCATGTGGGGTGAGCTACTCACCGCTGGTTGGTATTCTTGGTTGGTAGTCTGGGGTGTTTCGGTGTTTAGTTGTAGAGGTTATCGGTTCCTCATGGGGAGCTAGCTTGAATGTTGTGATGTTCCTGTTATTTATGCTGATCTTTCCTAAGTGGAAATCACTTTCTCCTCTCTATAGTTGTTCTTTATAATGGCTTCTATCATTTTGCCCTGTACTGTCATCAAGCTCACCAGTCTGTAGATTTCCCGGATCACCCCTGGAACTCTTTTTAAAAATTGGCATTACCTGAAGATTGGAGAATGGCCAATGTATTACAGATAATTTTATTGACAATAATCTGAACTAATAGCAGGTCTGCAATCTCATATTTCAATTCTTTTAACACCCTCAGATGTATACCATCTGCTCCAGGTGATATGCTACTCTTTAGTTTATCAAATAGTTTAGTTTATCAAATAGTTGTAATACATCTTCCCAGTTTATTAATATTTCTTTCAATTCTTCCGATGCATTACCTTTAAAAAACATTTCAGGCATGGGTAACTTCCCTACATCATTTTCAGTGAAGACCGAAGCAAATAATTCATTCAGTCTCTCCGTTATGGCCTTGTCTCCTCTTAGTGCCCCTTTTATCCATCTACTATCTAATGTCCAACTGACTCAGTTTTGTTTTGTTTTTTGCTAAGAATGCACTTGGAAAAAGTTATTATGCGTTTGTGCTTCCACAGCAAGCTTTTCTTCAAATTCTCTCTTTGCCTGCTTTATCAATGCCTTGCATCTTACTTGCCAGTGCTTATGTTGTTTCCAGTTTTCGTTATTTGGCTCCTTTTTCCATTTCCTGAAAGATGCTTTTTTGGCTACAACAGCCTCTCTGACCTCACCTTTAAACCATGCTGGCAGTTTTTTGGACTTCTGCCTTTCTTAAAGAGTGGAATACATCTGGTCTGGGCTTCCAAGACAGTATTTAGCGTAGTTACTCACCTGTAACAGGTGTTCTCCAGGAGCAGCAGGAATCAGTCCTCACTTATGGGTGACGTCGGCGCCGACGGAGCCCTCGCGGAGCAATTTTCCCCAGCTTTCAAAGAAAGCCTTTGGGAATTGCAGCGCGCATGCGCGGTCGTCTTCCCGCCCGAGGGTGCCATCTTAGCCAGTCAGATGACATAGCTAAAAAAGACAGCATAAAAATTTGCAAAAAGAACATAAGCAGACGATTGCAACTCCAAGGGGAGGAGGGAGGGTAGTGAGGACTGATTCCTGCTGCTCCTGGAGAACACCTGTTACAGGTGAGTAACTACGCTTTCTCCAGGACCAAGCAGGAAGTCAGTCCTCACTTATGGGACTCCCAAGCTCAAGGCTACCGGAGACCCTAAGCACAAAAATGAGCTCCCTCTAGCTCAGCAGCACAGAAGGACAGAATCTTCGCTGAATTATCACCCACCGGTAGCCCACATCCGGGATGGAGGGTAGGAGTTGCTCAGACCTCAAAGAGATTACGGAGGACTGCCTGTCCGAAAGCACTGTCCCTGCGGGACTCCCTCTCGAGACAGTAATGGACCGCAAAAGTCTGGCTCGAAGACCAAGTAGCGGCCCGGCAGATGTCTGCCAGCGGAACAGAGCGGAGGTAAGCCACTGACGTAGCCTTTGCCCGAACGCAATGAGCCGTGACTCGGCTTTCTAAGGAGAGTCCGGCTGCCCCATAAGCCCAAGAGATACAGTCTGCAACCCAGATGGACAGAGTACGCTTGGAGACCGGGAGCCCCAATTTATTGGGGTCAAAAGACACAAAAAGCTGAGCAGCTTTACGGTGCTCCCGCGTACGGTCAAGGTAGAAGTTCAAAGCCCTTCTACAGTCCAGGGTATGGAGGACCGTTTCAGCTCGGCTGGAGTGTGGTCTGGGAAAGAAGGTTGGAAGTACCACCTCCTGATTGATGTGAAAAGGGGAGACCACTTTAGGCAGAAATTTTGGGTGAGTCCGTAGGACTACCCTATTTTTGTAGAACCGAGTGTAAGGGGGATCAGACACGAGGGCCTGCAATTCACTTACGCGTCTAGCGGAAGTGAGGGCTATCAAGAACAGTGTTTTCCAAGACAGAAAACGGAGAGAGAACAGGTAGCCATAGGTTCAAAAGGCGGACAGGTGATCCGCTGCAAAACCACATTCAGGTCCCAGTCAGGCGCTGGCGGGCGCAGAGGTGGTTTAAGTAGAAGGAGACCTCGGAGAAACCTCGCTACGAGAGGGTCGCTGGAGAGAGGTCTACCGTCCACCGGCACATGATGTGCCGAAAGAGCACTGAGGTGAACTTTGACGGAGTTGGACTTAAGTCCCAGATTAGAGAGGTGTAGCAAGTACTGCAAGATCACCGACACCGGGCAGGAGAAGGGATCCTGAGACTGTTGGGTACACCAGACTGCAAAGCGACGCCATTTAAGGGCGTAGCATTTGCGGGTAGAAGGCCGTCGCGAAGCCAAGACGACCTCCTCCACCTCCGCCGGCAGGAGAAGGGGAGCAAGGACTACCCTCTCAGCAGCCAGGCCATGAGGTTGAGAGACCTGAGGTTGGGGTGCAGTAGGGACCCCTGATCCTGAGTGAGGAGATCCGGTTGTACCCCCAGAGGGATTGGATCCTCCACCGCCAGTTGCAGTAGGAGCGGAAACCACGGCTGCCTGGGCCAGCGAGGGGCCACCAGGATCATGAAGGCTTTGTCTCGGAGAACCTTGAAAAGAGTCCGAGAGACTAGCGGGATGGGAGGGAAAGCGTACAGAAGGCTCCCCGACCATGAGATCAGAAAAGCGTCCGCCGCAACCCGAAGGGGGTGTGGCTGACGAGAGCAGAAGCGAGGAAGCTGCCGGTTGTGAGGACTGGCAAAGAGATCCACCGTGGGGAGGCCCCACTTGAGGAAGAGCTTCTGAACTACCAAGGGATCCAGACGCCACTCGTGCGGCTGGAGGACCCTGCTGAGTTTGTCCGCAAGGCAATTTTCTTGGCCCGGGAGATAAACTGCCTTGAGGAGAATGCCGTGACTGACGGCCCAAGAGCAGAGCTTCTGTGCCTCCCGGCAGAGGAGGAAGGAGCCCGTGCCCCCCTGCTTGTTCACGTAGAACATGGCAACTTGATTGTCCGTCTGGACAAGGACGGACTGGTGGGAAGTCAGGTGGGAGAAGGCCTTGAGAGCTAGGCGGATCGCCCTGAGCTCCAGGAAGTTGATCTGCTGAGCAGACTCCCACGTGGTCCAGAGGCCCTGAGTACGTGCCTCTTGGCAATGTGCTCCCCAGCCCAGGAGGGATGCATCGGTGGTCAGCACCCGGGTCGGCTGAGGTGACTGGAAAGGCATTCCGAATATCAGGTTCGGCTGCCGGAGCCACCACCGTAGAGACGAGATCAGCGGCTCGGAGACGCGCACTAGGTCTGCTAGGCCGCCTGTGGCTTGTCGCCACTGCTGGCGGAGACACCATTGAGCAGACCGCATATTCAGGCGGGCATTGGGGGTCACATGGACGGTGGAAGCCATATGGCCGAGTAGTCTCAGGAAGCGCCTGGCGGAGACCAGGGGCTGGCTGCGAAAGCGGTCGGCTAGGTCCATGAGCCGTTGAGCCCTGTCGAGCGGTAGGTATGCTCGCGCCTGAGGAGTGTGCAGCCTTGCGCCGATGAACTCGAGATCCTGTGAGGGGAGCAAAGTGGACTTTGCGAAGTTTATAACAAAGCCCAAGTGCTGCAGAAGAGTCACCGTGCGGCGCGTGGCGTTGGTGACCTCCCGAGCGGACGCTGCTCTGATGAGCCAGTCGTCGAGGTACGGAAAGACAGAGGCCGTGAAGCCGGAGATGGGCCGCCACGACCGCGAGACATTTTGTGAAGACTCGCGGTGCGGAGGACAGGCCAAAGGGCAGCACTCTGTACTGGTAATGATTTCCTGCCACCACAAACCTTAGGTATTGGCGGTGGCTTGGGTGGATGAGGATGTGCGTGTAGGCATCCTTTAGATCCAAGGAGCATAGCCAATCTCCCTGCTGGAGGTAGGGCAGAAGGATTCCAAGGGTAAGCATTTTGAACTTCTCCCTCACAAGGAACTTGTTGAGGTTGCGCAAGTCCAGGATGGGTCTGAGGCCCCCTGTTCTCTTTGGTATTAGAAAATACCTGGAATAAAAGCCTTGACCTTCCAGGTGGTGTGGCACCGGTTCCACCGCCTGTTCCTGCAGAAGACCTGCTAACTCCTGAAGGAGTAATTCCCTGTGCAGAGGGGGTCGCGGAGGTTCTCCCGGAAAATAGGAGGGAGGGACCTGGTGGAAGTGGAGAAGATAGCCTTCTCGCACGACTTGAAGCACCCAGGCATCTGCGGTGATGCTGGACCACCTGTGGGCGAAGTGAACCAGCCGGCCTCCGGTGCTGGGAGGAACCAGCGGGGGGGGAGAGGCTATGCTTTGTGAGTCAAAAACCCCCACCCTGCTGAGCAGGGGCTGGTGGTGCAGGCTTGGGGGCTTGCTGCCTACGGGACCCGTTACCCCGTCCCTTGGCCTGCTGGCCCTGTTGGGGAGCTGCAGGGGCCTGATAATGGGGGTATTGTTTGTAGGCAGCCGCCTTCCTCGGGTAAAAGGACTTTTTCCCCGAGCCCTTCTTTTTCTGGGAAGGGGCGGAGGTCTTCCTAGAAAGCCTGGTCCTGGTGAGAGTCTCAGTCTCAATTTGTGCAGCCTTTTCCGCCATGGGCTTGCCAAAGAGGTTTTCGCCTCGGCAGGGGACATCGACCAACTTGTCCTGCACCCAGGGCTCAAGGTCTGACGACTGAAGCCAAGCCTGTCGGCGGGCACCGATGCCGGCTGCGGCCACTCGAGCCGACGCTTCAAAGCCATCATAGGCTGCCCGGGACATGAACTTTGAGCATTCCCGAATGCCAGTGGACAAGGCCAGGAACCTCCGCAAGGGTTCCTCGGACAAACCAGCGGAGAATCCGGATAGCTCTTTAGCCAGATCCCGGAGATACATGCCCATGTATAGCTGGTAAGTCTGGACACGACATGCGAGCATAGAGCCCTGGAAACACTTCTTACCAAGGCCATCCAGGTTACGGGCCTCCCTGCCAGGGGGCACCGAGGAGTGCATCTTCTGGCTCTTAAGACGATGCATGGCCGATTCCACTACCATGGAATGGTGTGGTAGCTGTGCCTTTTGGAAGCCAGGGCTCTTGCGGACTCGATAGATAGAATCGACCCGCTTGCTCAGGACCGGCGAGGAGGCCGGACTCTCCCACATGCGGAAGAGTAGTCGTTCCAGCATAGGAGGAACCGGTACAGTAAAGTGTTCCCTCGCGGGAGAGTCATACTGGAGGGCGTCGAGCTCTTCGGCTCGAGGCTCCTCCTCGGGATCCGCAGGGAAGGCCAAAGCCTTGGCCATATCCCTAACGAAGTCCGAGAACCGGGCATCCTCCGGGGGGGACTGCTTCCGAGGCTCGGACTCCGGTGAGTCCGAGGGGACACACCGAGTCCGGAAAGAATCAGGCGACTCTTCCTCTTCAGACTCCCAGACCGACTCCGACGAGGACTCGGTGGGGTCGGCCCGGGCAGGGCACGGCGCCTGCCGCCCCGACGCCGAGGGAGTCGGCGTCGGCGACCTCGGTCCCGAACGGGAGGCCGAGGGTGACCTCGACCGAGGATCGACTCGAGTTCTCATCGACTCGAGGATCGGCTCGGTCTCCGGGGTCGACTTGGACGTCGACGTCCCGGCGGTCGGGGCAGCGGCGCCAGCGAGGCCAGCGAGCAGTGCCCGCTGCTGGTCCATGAAGGCAGACAGTCTGCTCTCCAAGGCCGTCAACCTGAGTCCGAGCTCAGGTGACCCAGCAGCCCCCGACTCGGGCCCCGACGGTGTCGGGCCCGACGTCGGCTGTCGCGGAGGCGAGTCCAGAAGGACCACAGGACTTACCCGAGCAGGCATCTCCGACTCCAGGCGAGGTCGCTTCGGGAGGTGTTCCTTCTCCAAGGACCCGGGGCGGCTATCGGGGCTATGCGACCTGGCCCTCGCGGAACCAGGAGCGTCCACCGACGCCGCCCTCGCGGGTTTCACCGTCCGACGATGGTCCCCGGAGGGAGAACCCCGGTCGGAGGAACTCCGGCGACGGTCCGAGCTGGAGCCTTTTGACGCGGAGGCCTCCGACGAGGTCCGGGTACGGCTGGGGTCAGCGAAGATTCGATCACGCTGATGCCGCCGACTTCTCAACGCTTTTCAGGACATTTTGCCGCAGGGCCCACAGATCAGTTCCTCATGATCCGGGCCCAGGCAGCGGAGGCAAAAGTCGTGTGTGTCAGTTAGTGACATATTTCGGTCACACTGACCACACCGCTTAAAGCCACTGGCAGCCATCGGGGGAAAAAGGGCCCCTGCGAGGTCAAAGGACCGGGCTGCCAGGGAAAAATCGAAAACGAAAGCTGACAAAGTCAGAAAAAACCGAAAAAAGTAAGAGGACTCGTGACCGGCGTCGCGAGTCCGGGCGGGAAAAGGATCGGCGTCGAACCGAAGGAAATAAGAATAAAATAATGAAGAAAATCGACTTTTTCGCAGGGACAAGACGGGGACGTCTGTAGGGCTCCGCGGAAAAAAGAAGACTGGCTAAGATGGCACCCTCGGGTGGGAAGACGACCGCGCATGCGCGCTGCAATTCCCAAAGGCTTTCTTTGAAAGCTGGGGAAAATTGCTCCGCGAGGGCTCCGTCGGCGCCGACGTCACCCATAAGTGAGGACTGACTTCCTGCTTGGTCCTGGAGAATTAAACAATATCTATGCTTGATGTAAATCTTCAACCTTTGCAGCTGGTCCTTTTAATTTCTTCTTACCTATTTTCCTCATTTTATCATAGTCTCCCTTTTGAAAGTTAAAAGGCAGTACTGTGGATTTCCTTGCCGTCCTTCCTCCATTTATAAAATCAAATGTGATCATGCTATGATCACTATTGCCAAGTGGCCCCAAAACCCTTATCTCTTGCACCAGATCTGTGTACCACTACGGACTATGTCCCAAATGGCTTCCCCTCTTGTCAGTTTCATGATCTATCTACTCCAAGCAGCAGTCATTTATTTCATCTAGAAACTTTCTCTCTCTAGAATATCCTTTTATGATACTGACCCAGTCGATACCGGGGTAATTGAAATCACCTCTGTGTCACTTTCTGCTTCCATGATCACTCCTCTTCCCTGGACTGACCACTCCTTTGTCTCTGCTTCTTTTGTCTCCCCCCCTTTCCCTCGTGTCCTTCCGTGCAGCCCTCGTCCCCCTGTCGGCAGCATCTAAAGAACTTTACCCCCGACTCCTTTGTAGCCTATTGTCCACCCCTTCTAGTTGACCTTAATGCACGTCACTCTGATGAACAGATCAGTCTACTTAACCCTACTCTCTCTGCTGCATTTAACTCTGTTGCCCCTCTACAACCTGTTCCTCCTCAGTCACTTCCCTCCAACCCATAGTACCATCGGGGCTTATGTCTTCTTAAGTGCTAGCTTCGCCAACTGGAGAGCTGTTGGTGTAAGTCCCGCTCCTTCTCATTGCTTTTCTTTTTTACGTCCGCTTCTCGTCTCTTATCATGCGGCTGTTACCCTGGCCAAAAAATCCTGCTACTAGGCACTCATTGATAAGGACACCAATTCCTCCCAGATCTATTGTCTTCTATATCAGTTCCCTGATCCCCCTTTGACCTCCACTGCTGCATCATTATGCTACCCTCAGGACTTTGTCTCTACTTTTCAGCAGAAGGTCTTTGACAATCTATCCTGCCCCTCTCCCCCTTTTGTTTATCTCTGCTTTCCGCTTCTGCATTTTCCTCTCCTACAGCCTCTAACCTCTGTCCTTCAGGTCCCTACACACTGCAATCTGTCCCGTGCTATAGCACAATTCCGGTCTACCACTGCTCCATCCTATCCTATCCTTTCTCAATTCTTCAAGATGATTAACATATCCTCTTCTTTATCCACTGTACTCCCTTATCACTGCATCTTTTTCCTCTAGCACTTCCCCCCTCTTTTTGGAAGCAGGCCACTGTCCTTCCCATTCTTAAGTCTGGGAATGTCAACTCACTGAACCTGCTCAACTACAGGCCCATTTCTCTCTTGCCTTTCCTTTCCAAAGTCGTCAAAATGCTGGTTGCCCAGCAACCTCAGGCCTATCTTCTTCAGTCTGGTGCTCTTCACTCTGCTCAGACTGGTTTTCATCCTAAACTTTCCACCGAGCACTCACTTCTAGCCATCACTGACTTCCTTTGTACTGTTCTTGATTCTGGATCACAAAGTTATTCTCATATCTCTGGACCTTACTGCTGCATTCAACTTGATTGATCATTCTCTCCTCTTATCCCAGATCTTGGTAGTTCTAGCGTTACTTTGGCATGGTTCCGCTCCTACCTGCACAACCATACCTTCCAAGTCTCTTCGTCCTTGACGTTTTCACCCCTCCTCAGACTTTCCACTGTGGTGTTCCTCAGAGATCAGTTTTGGGTCCTGTTCTTTTCAGTATTTTCCTTATTCCCCAACTTCTTTGATTTAGTCCTTGGATATCAATTTCTTCATTTACACAGACGACATTCAGCGTCTTTTCTGTCTTCCCACGTTCTTGCACTGCCATTTCTCAGGTTTCTCTGCAGCTCAACAAGATTGCCTACTGGTTGTCCACCCATGGTTTCAAGCTCAACACGTCCAAAACCGCAGCTATACTCTTCTTTAACGCTGTTTCTCCTTCTCTTCCTGTGCTCCCATTCATTCATGGTTCCCCCATTCCTCTTCAGGGCTCTATAAAGATTCTTGGTGTGCACTCTGACTGCCACCTCTTGTTTTCCCTACCACATTTCTTGCACCATTCAACAATGCTTCTTTCTTCTCTGGCAGATCCACTCTATCCGTAAGTTCCTCGATGTGAAATCCATCCATCTCTTTATTCTTTCTTTGGTCATTGCTCATTTTAGACTATGCAAATTCCCTTCCTCTTTGGCATCCCTCACTACAACTTCACCATCTCCAGCTGATTCAAACCACTTCTATCAAGCTTCTAAACGGTGCCAGCAAGTTCAACAGCGCTATCCCTCTCTCTCACTGAATACTGGCTTCCGGGTGTTTATCGAATCCGCTTCAAACACCTTACTCTCACGTTTCATGTTTTCTACTCGGGAAATCCTTTGTTTCTATCCCAGCTCCTAACTTCATACACCCCTTCACATGCTCTATAGTCGGCCTCACAGAATCTCTTGGTGGTTCCTGGCCTCCACCAAGTTCATTCTTCTGCTGCTCTTCTGCTTTTTGGGTCTTTGCTCCTGCTCCCTGGAATTCTCTCCCTTCCCACCTTCACTGTCAGCTTTCTTTCTCGTACTTTAAAGGTCAGCTTAAGGCTCACATTTTCATTCAGGCCTTCCCTTCCGCCGCCTCTCTTTGATTGTGTTCTCCTGTCCCTGGCCATGTCTCAGCATTGCGCTACAAGGGTTGCATTGCTCACTTGTCTCACACTGTCCTGGTCTGTTCACACAGTTCCTTCCTCCTTTTTGTGTTCTATGTTCATGAATACACTACTACTATTATAACCTAGGTCTCCCAACTGTCCCCCCCCCCCCATCTTCTTTGGTGTTGGTTGTTCTTTGTTGTTTGCTTCCTATTCATTTTAAAAAAAAATGTATTCTATTGTTCACCACCTAACTATGTTCCTTTATGGGCGTTATTAACTGTAACTATAGCAGGCTGCCTGTGGGGATCTCATCTCCCGCAGGCAGAACGGAAGCGAGCGGCAATTGCAGCAAAGGCCCCTTCTGCCTGCCTGTGGGAGATCGGATCCCCATGGGGAAAGGCCACTGCGAGCAGAAGAGGAAAGCCAATAGGGCCTGCAAAAAAAAAAGGTTAGAATGGAGAGGGGAGTGAGGCAGCAAAAATTTAAAAGACCATTAGCTAAAACACAAAAGGAAAGAGGATTGCAGGAATGGACAGCAGGGATAAGGGGAACAGAGTGGGGTTGGGTTGGAGGGAGGAATATTGCAAGGTATTGGAGATTAAAGGGAAGAATGCATAGGGACAAAAGGGCACAAGTCATGTTTGTGAAAAGGTGCATTCCCAGTCCCAGAAAACACACACTCACAAGTATCCCATCCCTATACCACAAACACACACAGGCACCCACCCCACCTCCACATGACAGACACATGCCCCAACTCCACACTATATACACATGCACCCACATAGGCACACACACATTTCACACAGGCACCCCACTACTGTACACCATACACAGACTCTCCCCAATTCTACAGCACACACACATTTGCACCACCCCACCCACATAAAAGAACCAATCACCACATTCCATGCACAGACAGGCACACCAACATTGTACCACACATACAGACACTTGCTATCTGAAGCTATAACTGTTATCTAAAGATGACGTGCGGTGTAGGAACTCTGGTGCTGGTCTCATAAGACTTGAGAACATGAGACCAGAACAAGGTTACGAGCACTGGCTCCTACAATTTTGGCCTGGCTCCTAAATTCATACAAAATTTCTCAAGACCTGTATTAGAGCACACATACATATGCCCATATACCTGGACTCATCTTCTAAATTCACCCATTAGTAGTTATTTATCACAGATTTCCTTTTCATCACCCTCTGTACTTCAGAGCTAGAATCTCTCAAGAATCCACGCCAAACTACTTTTGATGTTTCCGCACTATCCAGTTGTGACATCCACCGTGCCTGTTATAATTCTATCTCCAGGAACAAGCAGGAACGTAGTCTTCACATAAGGGCAAAGTCGGTACCGACTGAGCCCACGTAGGAACGCTCCCCTGCATCCAACTGGACTTGCAAAGCGGCATTCACCCCACACCTGCATAACCATTAGGCTCTGCTACACAGAGTGCAATTAGTTCTTCCTTCTCCTTAATTCCCATGCCCCCCTTAGTTCATCTCCCCCACCCCTTCCAAGTTCATGACCCTGTTTATTCTTTTACTTAGCCGTTCGTTCTGTTTAATACCTGTTCTTTAAAATTAGGTTCTATGTAAAGTTGGTTTTACTGTTTCATGTTCTATGTAAACCGCGCTGAATTTGAAATAGTGCGGTATATAAAAGCACATAAAGCTTTTGGGAGCACTCCTCTGCCTGACTGCCTTTTTGTGGATAGCGCCTTTGCCTTCCCGTTTACACCAGCATTATCTAGAACATCACTGGTTCTCTTATTCTTTTCTTTAACTAAAAATTTTAAAAAACTACTCCTTGGGTGTCGATGCCCTTTTTAGGCCTTAAGCTTACCATACCTCTTCACACTAAGGTATGGAGAAAACAATTAGTGGTTTCAAAAAACGTTCTAATTGTGCCAGCACCATTTTGGTGACTGACACACATGACTGGTATAAAAAATGCCTTGGCCCAGACCACCAGCCAAAAGACTGTTCCCTCTGTCAGAAAATGGCACAGAAAGGCCTACAAAACTGGGCTTCTAAATTTGGAGTACTCTTCACTTTGGACATGGTATTGATGGCATACACTTCATCGAGGACTTCATCTTCCTCTCATGGATCTCAGGTACCTTCAAAGTCCAAGTTTAAGGCCGCATCGAAGTCTGATGGCACCTCCAGGGGAAGATCTCGTTCAAAGCATGTTGCTTAGGAGGTAGATTATTTTTTATTTATTTACATTCTCTTATATACTGCGCTATTCTGCATCAGTGCGGTTTACATTGAACAAACTGAAATTACATTGAACAGGGCATTACAACTTGGAGATAACTATTTTACAGGGAACATGGGCTATGGAGGGTTAAGTGGCTTGTCCAAGACCACAAGGAGCACCTGTGGGACTAGAAACCCCAGTCCTTCCGGCTCAAGGTTGCTGTCCTCTAGTGGGATTTGAACCCCCGACCTTCCGGCCTAAAGTACCTTACCCCAACCACTAGGCCACTCCTCCACTCATTGGCCTGTTAAAACAGCCCTGGCGGGGGGCCCTGTCCTCCAAAGCCATTGAGAGGACCCCAGGATGCTCCTGAGGCCTCAACCTCCAAACAGTTACTGGTATCATGCTCTGGGACAGTAGCACAAATACCCGCCACCAATACCCAAGCATCAGCAACCTCGATTGGCCAGTATGTGCTGTGCTGGTCTTAGAGCAGAGCTTGGCAGCTCTCCTGGCAGCCTTTGTACCTATAAAACCCTTGTCTCCAGGCACTGCCCCATCAATACTGTACCAGGCACAGCATCAGGGCTGCTGCAGATGACACCGACATTGCACCCTCCCTTGAAACTTATCGATACTGGTGCCATGCCCAAGCGGCTCACTGAGGCCGATACTGCAGAGAATCGGTACTGGCATCTAGTTTCAGGTGAACACGAAGACCATCGGTACTTCAAATCCTCCGATTCAGACTCCCCAATTTCAGATGTGGAGTCAGATTACCGGGGGCCATGGGACCTACCCTCGGACCCTTCCCTGCCTCAACAACGATGCATGTATCCTCAGGAAGACATGTCCTTCCAGGAATTCAATCGAGACCTAGCCAAGGGTCTATCATGGTAACAATGGAGAAGGAGACAAGGGCGGAGGAATTAGAGATCCTCCATAAACCCAACAGCATCCAAAGAAGCACTCACCTTACCGGTGCACCGCATCCTTCATGACCTTATAGTACAAATGTGGGAGACACCTCCCATGGTCTCACCTCAAAATCGACATCTCAATACCATGTATCGTGTACTAGAGTGTCCCGGCTTCCAAAAGCCACAGCTTCCCCACCACTCCATGCTGTTGGAATCAGCGATACGATGAATCAAAAGCTCGAAGACTCATTCCTCTAACCCTCCAGGTAGAGTATCAAGAACTCTCGATTCCTTTGGTCGTCGATGATTTCTCCTAGTTTCTAAAGATCAGAGATGTTACTCTTCATAGAAAGATTCGACTTGTTCAAACCATGGCTTTTTCAGTAACATCATATGGATGCGAAGGTTGGACAGTGACAGGAAGAAAACTGATGCCTTTGAATTATGGTGCTGGCAACGAATACTGTGTATACCATGGACTGCCCGAAGAACAAACCAGTCAGCATTAGAGGAGATCAAACCTAAGCTTTCTTTAGAAGCTCAGATGACAAGACTTCGACTTTTATACTTTGGACACATTATGCGAAGAGAGGTCATTAGAGAAAGACATCATGCTTGGCAAGGTAGAAAGTCTACGCAAAAGAGGAAGGCCAGCAATGAGATGGATCGATACAATAACAGCAGCTATGGATGCCAGTCTGCCTGACTGAAGACCGAACACAATTTAGGACAACTATCCAGAGGGTTGCCATGAGACGACACAGACTTGATGGCACTTAACACCACGAGCAGGTTTTCTTGAGAACACTACCACTAAAGGGATGTGGTTAGACAGGCAGTGACTTGGATTCTGTCCCGGAGGCGGCCCGAGGCCTGCTTCCACTTTGAGAAGAGTTCACTGGGCTGTCCGCATATGTAGTTGGGCATATGGAACAACATGTACTGTAGAGGCCATGTGCCCAAGTAGCTGCAGCATCTCCCAGGCTGTCAGATGGTCTCGTAGGAGTATCTGGGATGTTAGTTTGACTAGACAAGCACAATGGAGCTGGGGCAGAAACGCCCTGCACTTTTGGGTGTCTAGAAGGGCTCCGATGAACTCTAGCTTTTGAGTTGGAGTCAGCTGAAATTTTGGGAAGTTTATGACAAATCCCAAGTGTTGTAGTACTGTGATGGTACGATGCAAAGCAAGCAGTACCTCTTGGGAGGTGTCTGCTTTTATTAGCCAGACTTCTAAGTAAGGTAAGACGAATATCTTCAGAGTTCTTAGATATTCAGCCACGACTGCCATGTACTTTGTGAAGACTCTTGGGGCAGAGGCGAGTCTGAAGGGAAGGACTCTATATTGTAATTGTTTCCCTGAAAGGTGAAGCGTAGATATTTCCTGTGTACTGGATGGATGAGGATATGCGTATACGCTTCTTTTAGATCTAGAGAACAGAGCCAGTCCTGACTCTGGAGGTAAGGAAGAAGAGTCCTGAGAGAGATCATCTTGAACATTTTGTGGACTAGAAGCTTGTTGAGGTTTCTGAGGTCCAGAATGGGCCTCTACCGTCCGTTTTTTTTTCTTTTTCAGAATGAGAAAGGAGGGAGGGTAGAAGCCTACTCCCTTTTGGGATGTTGGGACATCTTCTATGGCGCCCTGAGACAGAAAAGACACCTTGTCCTGTAGGATAGCAGTGAGTAGGGGTTGGGTTTGATACTCTGCCGTGAATGTGGAGGGGGCAGAGTTTGCAGATGAAGTCTGTAACCTTCCTGAACTATGGTGAGTGTCCTCTGCTCTGAGGTGATGAGATGCTTTCTGTGGGTGCAGTGACACAGTCTGCTTGCTATGTGGAGAGGGTGAGGATCCTCTAGAGGCAGGGTTGCAATGTGTTCTCTAGGAAAGAGTAAAAAAAACAAAAAAAAAACAAAAAACAAAAAAACAAAAAACCAGAAAAACAGGCGCAAGAAGGATCGATATTGAAGGCAAGATGGCGTTGAATGCAGACGTTCGCTAAGCTCTTTCCATGGGTGCTCCTACTTGTGTTTTTCTTTTCTTATTACTTTTTCAGCCCTGCTCCATGCCGCATACCGGTCAGAAACAGAAGGTAAAGTTCTCGATGGTAGAGGCCCTGAGCAGAGATAAGCTAGCGGGAAGTGGGCCCATGGACGTGTTCATCTTTCTCCCTCTGCGGGGTGGTGGTACTCCAGGCGGCCTGCTGGGCTGGCTGGGGATGGAATTAGGCCGCCTGAGTGCCGTTGGGCTAGGTGTGTGTCTCAGGCCAGAGAGTTGCACGCCTCTGAATCAGCCAGCCCTTAAGATCCTGCAGGAAGACACTGAGGTGAGCGCACGATATGTTGTGGGCCTGACTACCATGCTGACAGTGCAGCGGACCTATCCCGGAGTTGGAAAACGGGTGTCTGGCATTATGACTGAGCACTCTGGTGTAGAGGAGCAAAAGAAGAAAATGGTCCTGGTGCTGGTCAACTGGTTGTCTGAGTTGCAGTATTCTTGGGATCTGGAGACCCTGGGCAAGGGAACAGTGCCTATGAAGGTTTCCTCAACAAAATTGGTGAGACCGTTGACTTTTTCTATGAAGAGTTTATGGGAAGCTTTCTCTGCTATGGAACTATCTATTTCTTCTCAACTTCAGACAACCTCCCAGCAGCTACAATTATTTGGGCAGCATACCAGTCTTTCCCTACCTTGACGAGTGGCTCATCACAGGATCCTCGGTCGAAGGAACTCGCAGGGCAGCGTCACACACGATTCTTCTGTTTGAGGGCCTGGGTTCATGGTCAACTATCCCAAGTCCCACCTCGAACCAGTGCAGGCTTTAGAGTTCATCGGGGCACGCCTCGATACTCAGCGGGCGACTGCTTTTCTACAGGTGGATCGTGCTGACCGTCTCCGAGCCCTGGAAGCTCGGGTCCAGAGCACCCCCAGCCGGGTCATGGCCCTAACTATGTTGCACCTCCTCGGCCACATGGCCTCCACTGTCCATGTGGTTCCCCCCATGCCTGTCTGCACATGCGGACAGCTCAGTGGTGCCTCAGCGCTCAGTGGAATCCGTCCGTCCGTCCATCGGCCACCTGAGGGACCCTGTAAGGGTCTCCCACAGCCTTCGCCTGTCCCTGGGTTGGTGGCAAACCCTCCCCCCCACACCTTCTCCGGGGGTTGCCCTTACACACCCCATAGCATGATATGGTGCTGACAACAGATGCCTCCCTGCTGGGTTGGGGTGCCCACTGCGGTGCATTATGCACACAGGGGCAGTGGTCGCCCGAGGAGTCCCAGCAGCAAATAAACTTGCTCAAGCTCCGGGCGATTCGGTGGACCCTGAGGGTCTTCGAAGACCATCTCAAGGGGAGGTTGATGCTCGTAAAGACCAACAACCGCGTGACAATGTTCTACTTCAACAAGGGGGGGGGACTGGATTATGCTCCCTCTTCTGGGAAGCGGTGGTCTCCTTTGCCTCCCGTCAGTGGATGACCCTCAGGGCGGTCTATCTCCCAGGCCGGGAGAATGTCCTAGCAGACAGGCTCAACAGAATTCTCTGCCCTCACGAATGGGGCTGTCTGGCTGTTTCTTTGGTGGGGGACTCCGGCTATGGACCTATTTGCCAATCCACTGAACACACAGCTCCCCTGCTTCTGGGGGCCAGTGCTGCACCCGAGCAGGGAGGGCCCTGATGCGTTCCTTCTGAGCTGGTCCTCCAGCCTTCTCTATGCGTTCCCTCCTCTCATTGTGAGGACCCTCCTCAAGGCTCAGCGGGGACCAGGCATTGATGATCCTCGTGGCTCCCTCATGGCCTCGAAAGCCCTGGTTCCTGCTCCTGCTGCAACTGTCAGTCTCCAGTCCCCTTGGGCCTGCTAACGCAGTAGGACGGACAGGTGCGGCACCCGAACCTGGCCTCATTATCCCTCACAGCCTGGTGGCTGAATGGGTTTCTCTAACCCCTCTGGGTCTCCCGGAGGAGGTTCTTCTCGCATCGAGGAAGACCTCGACTAGGCGAGCTTACACCTTCAAGTGGCGGCTTTAATCAGTCTGGTGCTCAGGACTCCAATTCGACCCATTTTCCTGCTCCACTCAGTGGGTCCTTCAGTACCTCCTCCATCTCTCAAAGGAAGGTCTGAAGTCGAATTCCGTCAGGTTGCATCTGAGTGCTTTCTCAGCAAATCACCTCCCCGTCGAGGGAAAGCCCCTCTTGGGGCAGTCATTGGTCTCCCGCTTTATGCGGGGTCTTTTACTGTCCAAACCGCCCATTCAATCGTCCTCAGCGGAATGGGACCTGAACATAGTGGTCATGCAGCTTATACTTCGAGCCGATGGTGACATGTTTGCTTCGGCACCTATCCTGGAAGGTGGTCTTCCTGGTGGCTCTGACCTCGGCCCGCCGAGTCAGTGTGCTCCAGGCTCTTATGGCTGAAGCCCCTTATACTAGATTCTATAGGAATAGGGTGGTCCTCCGTACCCACCCCAAATTCCTGCCAAAAGTTGTCTCGGATTTCCATCTCAATCAGGAGATAGTCTTACTGACCATCTTCCCGAGACACCATGCTGACCAGGCATTGGCAGCTTTGCATACACTCGACTGCAAGAGGGCTCTTGCCTTCTATCTACAGCGCACCCAGGCTCATCGCAAAACTAGCCGCCTCTTTGTGTCTTACGATCCCAATTGACTTGGGCAGGCGGTCACTAAATGCACCCTCTCTATTTGTGTGGCGCACTACATTGCCTTCGCCCATACAAAGGTGGGTGTCCCTTTGGATCAACGAGTCACCACACATGGTGTCAGAGCCAAGGCTGCTTCGGTGGCCTCGCTGCATTCAGTGCCCCTGTGGGACATCTGCCGGGCAGCGACCTGGTCTTCAGTGAACACCTTCGCTGCACACTACTGCCTGGAGAGGGAGTTCCGTCAGGACAGCACCTTCGGCCAGGCCATACTCCGTAATTTGTTCAGGGTATAAGCAACTCCTGCCCTCCAACCTTTCTTCACTGCTACCGAGGGCTTCGCCCCGAGGACCTGAGGGATCGGACTCCTGCGGGCATCAGCTTCTGCTCATGGCCTCGCGGAGGTGTTTTTTTGGTTACAGGTTTGGTAGCCTGTATCTGGGGAGTCCCATTTGTGAGGACTGATTTCCTGCTTGTTCTTGGAGAAAACGTAGTTACTCACCTGTAACAGGTGTTCTCCAAGGACAGCAGTAATCAGTCCTCACTACCCTCCCATCTCCCCTGATGAGTTGCTGGAATTTTATCCTTCCCTTGCCATCTGCTTGGTAGGGCTTGAGCTAAGGGACCTGACTGAGCAAGATGGCACCCTTGGGCGGGAAGAGGACCACGCATGCGTGGTAGCAATCCCAAAGGCTTTCTTGGAAAGCTGGGGAATTGCTCCGCATGGGCTCCATCGGTGCCAACGTCACCCATAAGTAAGAACTGATTCCTGCTGTCCCTGGAGAACACCTGTTACAGGTGAGTAACTATGCTATCCCTGATGTTTTTAGGGCTATCCAGAAGAGGAGGCGGCAATTTTTGTTGTATCAGTCTGGAGTGGTCCAACTGGGTGAACTTTTCTTTTTGCGTTTTCCCTGTAAGTGTTTGGTAAAGTTGGTTGGTAACAGCTATCTTTTTTTTATTATGATCCATCCCAGATGGCCTCCTTTATATCTTCTAGGTTGCTTGCTATACAGGACCCTTCTCCTCAGCTTCCCGAGGGTGGCTCTACATCAGGGGTCTCTAACTCAAATTGCTTTGAGGGCCAAATGAGGACTTGTAAAGTAACCCGGGGGCCGCATAAGACACGGGCCTCATTTGCATAAATATTTGCATAATGTTGCATAATGAGTGTATGGATAAAGAAAGACTAAAAAATTTCTATATTACTATAATCCAGTGCCAACCGCCAGGCACATTAGGAACTACTACAAACACTGCCCATTTAGAACCCATAGCAAACCCCCCGTATCATAACACTACCAGGACTCACAAAGCACCAGACCCTACCTATCAAAAGGCAACACTGCAAATATTAAATCAAGACATTTCAGAGAACAATACATGACCTACTGGGAAAAGAGAACAAGTAGCAATGTCAAATAGGAATTACATAAACAGAATACCTCAGCTCAGTTACACATGCAGAACATACACCATCACCAAACAAGGAATCACAATTTAGAAACAGGAAGACAATAATTAAATTGGGAACCCCAAAAGCCAAACTTGGAATGTACAACAACACTGTAGAAATAAAACTATAAATTAATTAAATTAATTTCTTGTACTAAAGCACAGACATTAATGATGCACATTTCCCAGAGCTGACATATTCCAGTTAATAAATTCAAAATAAAGAGATATTTTCCTACCTTTTGTGCATTTTTTTCAGTTGCAATTGTTCCAGCCACTTTCTTATGGTTTCTTTGTGTCTTCTGCTAACTCTCCATCGTCTGCAGTCCATTTGTCCTTTCTTCTCTCTTCTAGGTTTTTTTTTCATTCTCTCTCTACATCTGCTTTAACATACTAATCTTTCTCCTTTTGCTCTTTCCTCATTCCTATTTTATCCACTCAAATATTACCCTTCCATCCTCAATCTCCACTTACTCTCCCAAAACCTGGCCAATTGTAGATTTGTCTTCCCTCCCGCACAAAATATTTTCCCCTCTCCATTTCACTTTCCCAGCTCCATCCCATTCTAATCCTCCCCCAACATCAGCTCCCTTCTAGTTCCAGCCCCACCCAGCATCCGCTCCTTTCTAGTCCCTGCATCAGTCCATTTCCAGTCCTAGACCCCCATCAGCCCATTTCCAACCCTAGCTCCCCCCCCACTCAGCCCATGTCCAGTGCTAGCTCCCTCCCCTCACAGCCCATTTCCATTCCAAGCCCCCCTCCCCATCAGCCATTTGCAGTTCAAGCCCCCCTTCCACTCAGCCCATTTCCAGTCCTAGCAACCCCCCCCCCATCAGCCCACAGCACATTACCAGTCCTAAACCCCCCAGTGGCATTAACAGTCCTAACCCCCCCCCATCAGCCCACAGCACATTACCAGTCCTAACCCCCCCCAGCCCACTGCACATTACCAGTCCTAACACCCCCCAGCCCACAGCACATTACCAGTCCTAAACCTCCCCAGTGGCATTACTAGTCCTAACCCCCCCCCCCCATCAGCCCACAGCACATTACCAGTCCTAACCCCCCCCCCATCAGCCCACAGCACATTACCAGTCCTAAACCCCCCCCAGTGGCATTAACAGTCCTAAACCCCCCCCCCATCAGCCCACAGCACATTACCAGTCCTAACCCCCCCCATCAGCCCACAGCACATTACCTGTCCTAAACCCCCCCCAGTGGCATTAACAGTCCTAAACCCCCCCATCAGCCCACTGCACATTACCAGTCCTAACCTCCCCCCCCAGTGGTATTACCAGTACTAACCCCCCCCCCCCATCAGCCCACAGCACATTACCAGTCCTAACCCCCCTCAGTGGCATTACCAGTCCTAACCCCCCCATCAGTCCACAGCACATTACCAGTCCTACCACCCCCTTCCCCCCATCAGCCGCGGCAAAAATCGAATGGGCCGCGGGGCCCCGGAGCCAGCCCTCCCTCCCTCCCTGTTTGTTTCCCTGCCTGCCTGTTTGCTTCCCTCCCTCCCTGCCTCAGTCCTTCTCCGCTTCGGCTTAGAACCGCGAAGGGAGAGTTCCTCCCTCGCGACTCTGTTAAGCCCGCTGAGGCTTATGGGAAATTTCCCATCTGCCCCGGCGAGCTTAACAGAGTCGCGAGGGAGAAGCTCTCCCTTTGCGGCTCTGAAAGCCGAAGAGGAGAGGGACTGAGGGAGGCAGGGCTAACATCGGGGAATTCCGGGGGCAGGGCAGACTGCCTCCTTACCTGCCCGCGGAGAGCTGTGCACACTGCTAGAAGCACAGGCCGCCTAACTACAAAATGGATCTTCGAGGGCGCGTGGTGCCTCGTGGAGTTCGGCTGGCTGCTGAGACTGCTTCTGGGGCTCCCCCCCCCCTCCTTCCTGTCTCTAATTGGTTGAGGGCAGGCTCGTGACTCGGGTCATGTGGAGAGAGAAGACGAACACCATGCGGCCGCGCCGGCAATCATAAGGTGAGAAAAAAGCAAGTAAAACCCACGAAAAAAGTCGTGGCATCGCGGGCCGCACAAAATGCTCTCGCGGGCCGCGTGTTTGAGACCCCTGCTCTACATAATTAGAGTCTAGCGACAATTGTTAGTGAACCCTCTTTGGTTGTCTGTTCTTTTCTTTTTTTTTTTTGGACTGTGTAAGAAGATTTCCTTTGTATTATGACCTGTCTTGCCTCCTAGTTTTGAGGATTGAGGGCAGAGTATGGTATTGTTTATATTCTTTAATGATGATGGCTTGATTTTTTTTTTGTTCTGTCCTAGCCCTTTCTGTGCAAGATGGAATTTTCTTGTACTTTGTTTGAAATTGCATAAATAAAAAAAAACAGGCGCAGACTGTGGCTGTGGAACTTGGTTGAGTTTTAGCTACCTGTGGCTTCTTTGTTGCTTAGGAGGCTGCTGCCCCTTCTGTGGGGTCTGACACTAGTACTGAGAAGCAGGAGGATAAGAAGAAATTCTTCTATTCTTATTGTAGAAAGACTTCTTTGCAGTTGTATTTTGTTTTCTTTTTTTCTAGCAGGATCACCTGTTTATTCTGGACAGTCTTTTTAGAGTAGTATTTTTTGACTCTAATTGAGAGGCCTTATCTTGCTAGTCTTTGCCAAAGAGGTTTTCCCCTGAGCAGGGTATGTTACTGAGCTTATCTTGAGCCCACTGTTCAAGATCGGAGGCCTGAAGCCATGCAATTCAACGTGCACCAATGCATATTGCTGAGATCCTGCTTATGCATGCAAAAGCATCAAAGGTAGCTCTATTGACAAACTTTGATACATTTTGTCTATGCTTAACTACAGCAAGATAATCTGCCCTCTTTGTCATCTGGTAGTAGAGGTGCAAAGGCCTCTAGATCCCTGGAGACCTCTTTCAGGAACCTTCTCATGTAGAGAATATAGGAATAAATCCTAGCTGAGAATTATCTAGTCTGATGATTTCTTCTGCATATAAATTAAAAAGGTAAGGGGAAGTATGCAGCCTTGTCGTACATCTTTGCTAATTTTAAACCATTCTGTTTCTCCTTGTTCCATTTGATCAGTTGCTTCTTGATCAATGTACAGATTGTGCAAGAGAATGATCAGGTGTTCTGGTATACCCATGCTTCTTAATGTGGCCCAGAGTTTCCCATGGTTTACACAGTTAAAAGCCTTACTATAGTCTATAAAGCACAAATAAATATCCTTTTAGCATTCTTTAGTCTTTTCAGGATACATCTCACATCCACGATGTTCCTCGCCCTTTCCTGAACTCTGCTTGCACTTTAGGCAGTTCTCGTTCCAGGTATGGTTGTAGCATCTGTTGAATAATCTTCAGTAGAACCTTGTTGGCCTGTGGGATCAATATTAGGCTGATTCTTCAGAGTGGAGATATTATGTCAAAATCTTTGTCTGCTTCTCACTCTATTTCTATCAGCAATTGATATTTGCAATTTCCACCGCCAAATGTGTATAAATAACTCCTCCTCAAGGAGATGGTCTCAGACTAATTTGGCATGTAGTTCAGACCATTGTCTGTATCATACTGCCTTTTTTGCATCAAAGACCTTTCTCCTCAGTCATCCAGTAGTTTTCAAATTATAGCAATTGTAGACAGAACACTTATCTGTCCCTTTTCTGCCCCAACGCCTCTCCTCCGCGCCTTTTTGCGTTTCGCTATTTTAGCTTCGTCAGGGGTATGTATGCTACTGTTGAAACAAACCACATCATATTTTAAACTACATTATCAATTTTAATAGAAAAAAAGATTTTGATTAGATTATCTCTCTATTTAAACTTATCATATATTAACTTTCTTTGTTTACACTAAACCTCTACCAATTAACTTATTTTAATTCAACCTTAACTTTCATTACTTGTGCTACCCATATACTTCTATGTTTCCAAAGTACTGTCTCCATTCCGTACGGTTAGACCTCCTTCGTAAGAAAATACTTCCCACTTCTAATATACTCCCCCAGCTTTCGTTTGTTTAATAACGCACTCGTATCTGAAACCTCTTCTGTTCAAACTTTCCCACTACTTACTTGAACCACTGATTTTAAACTTCTTCAGTGCTTGTCGATGCTGCATGCGATCTCCTTCTGTATTATATCACTTTCATCGGAACTTTACTGCCGATGTGAAAAAACGCCATGCATGCGGATTACCTCAATGTTACTGCTGTTATACGCTTTCCCCTAATGACGTCAGTCTAACAAGGGATCACGATACTAAAAATCTTAGCGTTTCCCGGTTTTTTTTTTTTTTTTATTATAGTTTCTTATATACCGCGCTATTCGGTATCAGCGCGGTTTACATCACAACACAACGACCATAACAACAAGCTGTCTGGTTTTACATCGAAGAGGAGTACAAACTTGGACAACAGGGTTAACTATATACATAAGCTATTTACACTGCAAGGATAGGTAAAAATCAGATACTGAATGTAAGGGCCTTTCTAGAGTGGGTCATTTCTTGAGAGGGATATCTAGGTTCAATTGCTGGTTGGGTAGTATTGGAGGAAAAGGTGGGATTTGAGTGCCTTCCTGAACTGATATAGGTTGGCGATGGCCCTAATGTCAGGGGGTAGAGCATTCCAGCATTTGGGGACATAGAAACTGAATGCCCTGTTTGTGGTTGTCTTGTTGCACTTTGTCGATGCCTTTGGGGTTACTAGCAAGTTTACGGCTGTTGCTCTTCTGGATCTGTTGGGGGGTACAATGTGGATAAGATGTGTGAGTGAGGAGGATGAGATACCTTTGATTGCCTTGAATGCTAAGAGTAGGGTTTTGAAGGTGATCCTCCCATGGATAGGTAGCCAGTGAAGCTGTTTGAGAATTGGAGTCACGTGGTCGCTTCTGGATGCTCCGTAAAGGACCCTAGCTGCGGCATTCATGGCCAACTGTAAGGGGGTTAGTGTGGATTGGGGGAGACCTTGTAAGATGGCATTTGCAAAGTCAAAGTGTGGCAGGATTAGCGCTTGATATATGGTCTGGAAATCGTCTGGGTCCAACAAGGAGCGTAGGTGCTTGAGTGAACGGATTTTAAAATAAACGGCTTTGACTATGTTGTTTATGTGGTGTTTCATATCTAGACATTGGTCCAACGTAACTCCAAGCTATTTTATTGCTTCTTTAGTTTGTAAGTCAGCTTCCTTGACACTGATGTGGGATGGGGGAGTAAAGTTGGGGTCTCTGGTGATGAAAAGCACCTCTGTTTTTTTATGTTGAATGCGTAGGTTCTGTGATTGGAGCCACGTTGAAACCGCATTGAAGCAGTCTATAATCGGGGCCAGATCCATGTGAGCTGTGGAGAACGGCATGTATAAGAGAATGTCGTCTGCATATATCAAACATTTCACCTTGAATGATCTTATGATGCTGCAGATGGGCTGCATGTAAATATTGAAAAGTAAGGAGGATAACGAGGAGCCTTGAGGTACCCCTTGCTTTTGATGGAAATGTTTTGACTCTTCTGATCCAGACTTCACATATTGCCATCTACCATCCAGATAAGATTTACACCATCCTAGTGCACTGTTGCAGACGCCCTTCTCTTTCAGTCTTCCGAGGAGAATTTCGTGACTCACGGAGTCGAAGGCCGCGGCGATGTCTAGGAAGATGAGCACAAGACCTTGTCGGATGTTGTCAATTCCTGCGATGATATCGTTGAATAGACTAGTGAGAAGTGTCTCGACCCCATGATGTTCTCTGAACCCATGTTGGCAGCTGTCTAAGGGAGCAGCGGCATCTATGTGATCTTGAATTTGCCGTTGTGCCCCTTTCTCAATTATTTTGGCTAAGAGAGGGATACTGGCTATTGGCCGGTAAGAATCAACTCTTTGGGGGTCAAGTTTGGGTTTTTTCAATAGTGGCCTAATGGAAGTCTGCTTGAGTGTTATGGGAAAATATCCTGTATTCTTAAAAAATTATTTAAGCTATCGATAAAAATTAGCTTCCTACTATCCATTTAGAACTTACTTTATATCTTTAACAGATACCTTTTTCATTACCCTCCTATACCATGTGTTTGGTGGCCACTTTGTATTTTTCCACTAGACTTCATTGCTCTCATTTAAAACGCTGCTCACAAGCTCCACATCTCTTCTATAGCGCGATCAAACACAAGCTGCTCTAATGGTGTAGTCAGACATGATTGCTTAACCTTCTGCTATAACCTTTGTGCCCTCTTTTGAAGCACTATTGCCTTAACCTCTATCATTCTTCTACCAGCAGATCACACATAGGCTATCCTTCTATAACTTGATCCCACACAAGCTGCTGTATTTAACAGTACATTCAGACATGATTACTTAACCTTCAACTTTAGCTTTAGTACCTTCTTCTAAAACACTATTACCTTAACCTCTATCACTCTTCTATTAGCAAATCACACAGGCTGCCCATTCTATCTGTGCGTTCAAGCCTCCCGGAAATACCGTATGCAACTTAAAGATCCACCTCTGCTCACAGATAATTAATGTTTGTTCTCTTGATTTACCCATATGTCCTCTTGATATACTATCAATACAGAAGCATCTAAGTTCTTCAAAACTATGTCCTTTTTCTAGACAGTATTGTACTATTGGTGCCTCCTTTGATTTGCATTTTAACCTACTTTTATGTTCCCCTATCCGTATTCTAAATGATCTTATAGTCTTTCCTACATATAGTAGTCCACATGGACAACGTATGCAGTAAACTACATATGTCGAAGTACATGTAGTTCGGTGCCTCAATTTAAATGTACTACCATGATATTCTAAATGGTCCAACTCGTGTGTTATAGGGCAGATAATCCCCACATTTCATATGTCCCAATTTTGTTCCTATCTCAGAAGGATCTATTGGTAGAGGGCATAAAATGGCTGGGCTTAATTTTTCTTTTAAATTTTGAAGTCTTTGCCATACACATCGTATCTGGCATCATATTGAGAACGTTAGCATATTTATTAATTATGCACTGCATGAGCATGCTGTAAGGAGAATACTTAGTTATCAAATTTACATCATCTCCTCTTATGATATCTTTCTTTCTAGGGTTTAGAAGGAGCTCTCTATTATTACAGAGCGCTCTTTTATAAGCCCGCTTCACTATCTGTTGTGGATACCCTCTATTTATAAAACTTGCTGTCAAAACCTTCGAATGATGTTTAAAATCTGACTGTTCAGAACAATTTCTATGATATCTTAGAAATTGGGAAAATGGTAACCCATCCCTTAAACATAGTGAATGTGCACTACTATAATGCAAAAATGTGTTTTTATCAGTGACTTTTCGGTGAACTGAAGTTGTCCAACCCAAAACTCCCTTATTTATTGTCACGTCCAGAAAAGTCATTCTTTCCGTGTGATATGTATATGTAAGCTGGATATGGAATTATTTAGTCATATGAAAAAATTATTTAGTGCTTCAACCGGACCTTCCCACAACATGAATACATTGTCTATGTATCTACGCCACATTTTTACATATGATGCATATGGTGAAGATATCAGCCATTTCTCCTCATAGTTGCTCATGAATAAATTGGCTATGGAAGGTGCACAAGCTGCTCCCATAGCCACTCCTGAGACTTGATGGTATATTGTATTCTCAAACAAAATGATTGTGGAAAATTGCTAAATGAGCTAATTGACCCAAAAACTATCAATTCCTTGGGAAGATCTCCCCGATGTCGTAAAAATAACTCCACAATTTCATATGCTATTTTTTGAGGAATACTCGTATACAGTACTGTTACATCAAGTGTAACCATGACCAAATTCGGTGTTTTTGCCCTTTCTGAATTGTCCCGCAATATTCGGAGAAAATGGGCGGTATCCTGTATATATGAAGGGATTTCAACCAAAACTGAACGTAAATATGAATCTATGAATATTGATAATGGTTCCAACACTGTCCCTCGTGTGGAGACTATAGGTCTACCGGGGGGTTGTCTAAAGTTTTGTGTATTTTGTGGATTAGGTAAAATTTTGCTAATGTCAGAGAAGGTATATTTAAAAATGTCCATTCTTTTTTAGATATTAATTTCTTTTGTAATGCCTGAGACGTTATATCCTTTATTTTATTCTGCAACTCATATGTGGGATCTTCATCCAACGGTATATATGTTTCTTTTTCTGCCAGCTGACAGGCTTCTTTCAAATAATTATCCCGAGTGAGGATCACGATGGCTCCACCTTTATCTGCTCTTCTTATTACTATGTCCGTACTGGACTGTAGATCTTCTAGAGCCATTCTTTCTTCCTTGTTTAATGTTCCATACGAAGGTCGAGAGGTCTCTTCTAATCTTGCTATTTCTTTTAAAATCAATTCCTTAAAAACTGCTAGAGCTGGATGTAATTGACCTGGTGGGGTCCACGTCAACTTTAGAGGTAAAGTGTTCTTCTAGAGTCTTCCATACAGGTTTGTGTCTTTGATGTAGGTTGAGACGCAAAAAATATTTTTAAACTCAATTTTCTTATTAAACCTTCAAAATCTATCCTAAATTGAAAAGAGTCAAATGATATATTCGGGACAAAGGACAATCCTTTATTAAGAACTTCTAGATGAGCATGGGATAATGTAATCCCAGATAAATTTACCACTAGCATAGGACTAGCTTTTTTCATACTAGTCATGTTTATTGACGTGTTGTCCCTCATCTTTTGTATCAACCTCGTTCCCCTTCTTTTCTCTTCTTCTTGTCTTCTCCATTTCCTAAAAAATCTTCCTTTGATGATTTACTAGAATCTGTCAAACTTGCTTCATCTGATGTTAACTCAAATTCCACCTGCCTTCGGGTTTTTCTTTGTTTTCTATTGACATTCATCCATGGGTCTACATACCCTACTGTATAATCTTTTTAGTTTTTTTACCTACATCTTCTTTACTTCATACCGTAAAGAAACGTCTTGTTTTTTTTTAATCTTCAAGTTTTTGCTTATAACTGTCTTCCTTTTCTATATTTTTAAGGTAAGCAGTGTAGATTCTATTTCCTTATTTAAATTAGCTATATCTGTTTTCGCTGTGTCGATTACCAAGACCATCAGGTCGAGTGAACATTTATTCAATATGTTGTTCCATGTCTCCAAAAATACCTGACTGGTAGCATACATTCTAGGTTCCTTATACATTCTTAATTCCCTAGGGATTTATTGTCACCGAACATATTCTATTAAAGAATGTCTATGCAGTTCTCACTATTCATTTTTGAATTTTCAATGCTTGATCCCAACTAATATTATCTGTGGTGCTGTTTTCTATTTCATCTGTTGTAAACAAAGTATTTTCATTACTCAATTCTGATATATGTTCACTAGAAAAACTGTAAACCTCTTTCCATAACGTTTGACCTTCCATATTTGTGGTGAAAATCTATTAGGTCGATTCTTCAGAATGGAGATATTATGTCAAAATCTTTGTCTGCTTCTCACTCTATTTCTATCAGCAATTGATATTTGCAGTTTCCACCACCAAATGTGTATAAATAACAACTCAAGGAGATGGTCTCAGACTGGTTCAGCATGCAGTTCAGACCATTGTTTGTATCATACTGCCTTTTTTGCATCAAGGATCTTTCTCCTCAGTCAACCAGTAGTTTTCAAATTATAGCAATTGTAGACAGAACACTTAACTTATCTGTCTTTTTCTGCCCCAACGCCTCTCCTCGGCACCTTTTTGCGTTTCGCTATTTTAGCTTCGTCAGGGGTGTGTATGCTACTGTTGAAACAAACCACATCATATTTTAAACAAGCGGCGACTTTACACCTGGATTTCACCCAACGGATTGTGCAAAAATCAAATTGAGTACATCTGTGGAAGTCAACGATGGAAAAGCTCTATAACAAAGAAAAAACCTGAATCTAACTGTGGTACAGATCACCAACTACTAGTATGCAAACTCAAGCTAAAATTGAAAAAGAGCAAGCCACTCATGAATGTAGCAAAATATGACCTTGAGAATATACCACTGGAATTCAAAGACTGTCTGCAAAATTGATTTGCTGCTTTAGATACATATACAAATATACAAGGCCTAACCGGAGTTTAACTATGATACCTCATACAAAACAAAAACTCCTCCACTAATTAACCAATTGTAGCAATTAAGTAACTTTGCACTATAAAAGCTAACAATACCGTAGTGACAGGGGAGCACAGACGTCAGACAAATCCCCAGAAATTTATTGAACACTTCAAAACCGGTAAAACCGGATTTCAGTAATCCACAGGGGAAAATTAACATCAACGGTCTGTAACCTGCCCCCACCATCCATCAAACAGTATTGAAAAGCTTATTTTTACACAATACTGATGGGAATAACATCAAGCTACTTTAACTCATATCACTCAAAATCATCATTTACACAGTCTAACTACTTACATCAAAACAACCTATTAACAAAGAAACATAATGTATACTGTATAACTATAAGTAGCTAATGCTCTGAGCCCTCAGAGGCAAATAGATGACATAATATACATTCCTTAATAACACAGGTACACTAAAAAAATTTTTTTTTAAACTGCCTCTAATGTTTCGATTGATTTTTACGTTTTTTGGTGCGCTGAATCCAAATCTGGTAACCAATTTGCTCCATCACGTACAGATTTTTTGCTACATTGGGTTAGCAGTTTGAGGTGAACGTTCAGATTGAGTGCGATCGAGATAAAAGTTTCTTGGATGAATTCTTTATACTAATTGTTTAGTAGTTATTCAAATAAGAATAAAGAAAATTGTAACAAGGCAGCACATAAGAATAATGTCAACAAAACACACTGTGATGGTAGCAAAATTGTCTGCACTTAAAACAGCCACATACATGTGCACAAACATTGAGCATATAAGAGCGAGGTTAGACACAAAGCAAAGCAAAGCAATGTGCAAAAAATGTTGTACAGGTATGTATGTAAGAATAGAAAACGCAAACCGCACCATTGCAATACATGAAGACAAACACCCGATGGTGTGAAAATAAAATTCTAATAAATGAGATCCGACACTGTGGTAATAACTAGCAAATTTTTATTTCAAAGTTTAGTAAAAACACGATATTTGTCAACACAGTTTAGATTTTAAAGTCATTCTTGGGTCAATCAATCTCCTGGTGGGCCCGTTTCTTCTTCCCCCGAATGCTTCTCTTGGTGCGCTGCTTGGCGTATTTTTCATCTGGGGTTTCCCGCAGCAGCAACCAGCAGAAATCAGCCATCATAGTGGTGTTCCATCTTCCTTGGTACCTTCTCTCTGCGTCCTTGATGTCCTGGTGAAACCTTTCACCTTGTTCTTCACTGTACGCCCCCACGTTTTCGGGAAAGTAGTTCACATGGGAGTGCAAGAAATGGACTTTCAGGCTCATGTTACAGCCTTGTTCTTTGAAGGCATTGAGCATCCTGGCAACAATATCCTTATAGTTCTCATCCCGCCTGTTCCCCAAGAATTTGAGAACATCCTTGAAGGAATCCCAGGCTTCTTTTTCCTTCTCAGACATCGTTTCAGCGAATGCTCCATCTGAAATGAGTTTCCTTATATCAGGGCCAACAAACACTCCTTCCTTTAGCTTTGCTTCAGAAAGTCGGAGGAACTTTGAGCAAAGGTACCGAAAGCACTCACCATCTTTTGGAAGGGACTTGATGAATTGCTTAATGAGACCCAACTTAATGTGGAGAGGTGGTAATAGAATTTTATCACGAGGTACCAAGCTCTCATGAAGAACATTTTTCTCACCGGGTCTCAAATACTCCCGAATTGGCCAGTCTTTTTTCCCCAGTGTAGGTCGCGGGCCCGGCTATCCCACAAGCAAAGGAAGCAGGGATATTTGGTGAAACCGGATTGCTGCCCTAATAGCATGGATAGAATTTTAAAGTCTCCACAAATCATCCACTTATGCTCATCATAACGAATCTTCTGAAGAATCAGGGCCAAATTCTCGTATTTTTCTTGGAGAATAACAGAGTGAGCAATAGGAACTGAAGCCAATGTGTTGCCATTATGAAGAACACCTTTTATGCTGTATTTTGACGAATCAATGAACAGCCGCCATTCAGCAGGATCATACTTGAGTTTAAACTTTTCCATCACTCCGTATATATCGTTGCAAAATACCAAATCTTCCTCTTTGCTGAAATACTTCAAAAATTGTGTCTCACGGTTGCGGTACCAATAAAAAGTTGTTCCTGGTGACAATAGATTTTTTTGTTTAAGCCGAGAATCTAGCAGTTGGGCAGCATCTTTTGGGAGTCCTAAATCCCGGACTAAATCATTCAATTCAGCTTGAGAGAAAAGTTCAGGTTTCGGATCTGGTTCAGTTTCAAACTCGGAAGTACTGGACTCATCGGGAAAAGCCATCTGATGAGTCTCATCATGATCAGAACCGTCCACACAAATATGATCCAAAGATTTTGGTGGTTCAGGCACAGGTACTTCGTTGCTATGAGGCATAGGCCTAATTGCTGAGGGAAGGTTGGGGTAACTTATTACGTTCTTATTTTTTAAGTCGTATCCCTTCACAATGCAAGAGCAAAAATAGCAGTCACTGCTGTGGTCTCTGTTCACGTCACATCATAGGTATTCCGAAACGAAATGCTTGTTTTTTACCTTTCATCCATAAGCGTAGATCTTCCTCACATGTCTTGCACACTTTGTGAGGAGCCCACGGTTTGTCTTGATCGCCTAACTTCAAACCGAAATAGGCGAAACATACTTTTTTAATAAATGCAGAAATGTTCCTCTGCCGCTTTTTCACGGTATATTCCCCACAAATAAAACAAAAACTGTCCGGAGAGTTGACGCAACCTCTGGCTCTGTGAGCCATCACAAATACACAGCACTGCAAACTACAACTGTAGTGAACCACTTCGGAATAAAGCTGGATTACGACTGAGCAAACAAAAGGTAATAATGAACTTGCAAGAAACTGAAATTTGACAGGAACGTTCATGTCGCAACCACCGTGTTTGAGCGAGCGAACGAGGCGAGGCGAACAGGAAAGAACATGCGCCAGCGCGAGTACTGGATTTAGCCCCCCGCCTCCCAATTGTCCTGTTAATGTATAAAATGAATACAAAACACTCTAAAATATCATGAGGGAGTGTTTCTAGTTAGTTAACCATTACAACCTCTATTTTGGGCCAAGAAAATAAACTGCAGTCGGCTAAAAAGAAATTATGTGAACATTCCTTATATGGGTAAGAAATCTAATTTTGCAAGAAAACGTGATGTGATGGAACATTTTGGCTATTTTTCCTGGATTCAGCACCCCAAAATCTATAGGAATCAGTTGCAAAACTGGAGGCAGTTTTTGGTAGTGTACCTGTGTAACCATTGCTCAAAATAGAAACAGAGAAAAGCTCAGAAGGCTCAAAAACGACAAAACCCCATCAGGAGAAATAGCAATCCTCAGCTTCAAGATGGTCAGTGTGATATCGACCCCAACGCCACAATCAGACGTCCCTCTTAGCGTTTCGCAGACGCTGCTTCAGGGGGGTGAACTATAAAACAAATAAAACAATAAAAAAGTGCTAAATATATCTGCTACATACCTAAAACATACTCCTTTTTCACATCAGAACAAAGCAAAGCCGGGAGTTCTTACCATGCCCACATGGACACCACACACTCTTCACAAAGCTTCAGCTAACCTTCCTCCTCACATCCGCACAACAAGTTAAATACCCAGAAGTTGGCGTCTGACGTCATCACTTCGTCAACGCCAAAAAACCCACCAAAAACCCAATAAGGCAACTTCTAACTACGCCCCTGCTACCACAGTCAAACCAATCGCTTCCGCAAAAAGAGCAATCACATACAAGCCTGCCAATCAACAGTGGAATTCAATCCCCCCGGGGCCACAGTGCGGAGCAGAAATATCCACCGCTGCTCCCGACGTATCAGAAATTGCTCACGAGATAGCCCCTAGAACCCTGAAATACCTGTTCAATACCAAAACATAGCAGATCCGTAAATGCATGCCCCAACTCTAAACAATGACTAACCAATGGCGCCTCCCGTCTCTTACATCGCAACCTACTGCGGTGTTCTCCCAGACGTACACACAAGGGACGAATCGTCTTACCTACATATAGGAGACGGCATGGGCAAAAAATGCCATACACGATGTAATCTGATTTACAAGAAGTGCACGATCTTAAATAATATACTTTACCAGCATAAACAAAGCGATCAGTCTCCCAACAGACCGCACAGCATGTACATTCACCACAACTGACATGCCGCCCCCGACGCTCAATCCGTTCAGCACTCGGTAACCTAGAGGGGCTCAGAAGCTCTTTAAAGTTCCGGTCGCGCTGCCATACACATCTGACTCCCTTACCTTCCAAGCCAGGCAAAGGTTGCAATACATTACTATGCCGCTGCAGGATTCGCTGAATCTGCATGCTCAGGGGGGAATATCTAGAAATAAAATTCACACACTCTTCCTGATGCGCCGGCTTCTCTTTAGGGGCTAACAACCAACTCCTATTGTTATATAACGCCTGCTTATATGCCCGTTCGACCACCTTTACGGGATAACCCCTCTGATTAAAGGCCTCTTTCAGGAAACATGCCTGGACCTTAAAATCTTCCCTAGAGGAGCAATTGCGCTGGTAGCGCAAAAACTGCGAGAAAGGCAAACTTCTAATTAACCCCTTTGGGTGAGCACTAGTGAAATGTAGGAAAGTATTCCTATCCGTTGTTTTCCTATGTACAGTAGTGCCCCAGCTCTCTTCCTGTCGCCATATACGAACATCCAAGAAGACCACCGAATGCGCATCAAAAGTCATCGTGAACTGTATGGACGGAACAGCAGCATTCAACCATTCATGAAACGCAATCAAAGACTCCACAGTACATATTAGATACATATGACAGAGCTCCAGAAGAGTTATGGGATGACATCAAGAAGGTTGTGTTGGAAGAAAGCAAGAAGTCTCTACAAAAGGTGAAAAAGCAAAAACAGCCAAAATGGATGACCGAAGAAACTCTGAAAATTGCCCAGAAATGCAGACAAGCTAAAGCCAGAGGAGAAAGAGAGGCAATCGCAGAACTCAGATTTCCAACCTGCTCGTAGGGTCACCTTTTCAGATGCCTCCACATCAATGCACCCTGACGACAGATGCTTCCAAACTGGGTTGGGGAGCCCATCTGGGCAACCTGACTACATAGGGGCTCTGGACAACACAAGAGACAATTCCAGGTAAATCTCCTGGAACTTCGTGCTATCTCCAGTGCCCGCCGGGTATTTTAACACCACCTCGGAGCACAAGTCCTAGTCAGGACAGACAATCGGGTTGCCATGTTCTATGTGAACAAGCAGGGAGGAACAGGCTCTCGGGCCCTCTACGAGGCAGCGATACACCTCTGGTCCTTCGCCACTGCTCAAATACACCTCCAAGCGGTGTATCTCCCGGCGGATTCCAATGTCTTAGCAGATAGACTGAGTTGCATGCTTCTTCCCCATGGTTGCTCTCTCCATCAAGACACAAAGTCCTACATCTCCCAGACCTGGGGAACTCCAAAGATCTATTTGCAACTCCGTAAGATGCCAAGCTTCCTTGTTTCTTCACAAGGACTCAGACATTAACCAACCAACAAGTAGATGCCTTCCACCTACACCGGGGTCATGGTCTGCTTTGTGTGTGCTCTCCTATACCCCTCATTCCCAAAATGCTTTTCAAGCTTCAGTTTGACAAGAGCTCCATGATTCTCATAGCCCCTCACTGGCTGCAGCAACCATAGTCTCCGCTGCTACTAGGTCTGACTCAGACTCATCCTATGCAATTGAGATATGCGTTGGATCTCCTCTCCCAGGACAACAGCTCACTACTCCATCCCAATCCACAGTCTCTCCACCTCACAGCTTGGCTGCTGAGAGCGTAGCATTATAAGGCTTTGACCTTACTCAAGAGATTTAAGGAGATCCTTTTGGCTTCTAGAAAGCCCACCCACCAGACATTCATATGCTTTTAAGTGGTGTAGATTCTCTGTCTGGTGTTCCCAGAAATATCTCAATCCCTTTTCTGCTCCAGTGGAGTCACTCTTCCACCTGTCCTTGACAGGTCTAAAGACAAACTCAGTGAGAGTCCACCTTAGTGCCATTGCAGCCTCTCGCCATCTACTTGGTAGACAGCCTATCTCCACACACCCGCTAGTAGAGTGTTTCATGAGAGGACTTCTGTTGTCCAAACCGCCCATTAAGCCACCTCCGGTAGCTTGGGACCTCAACGTTGTTCTAGCGCAGCTTCTCAAGCCGCCCTCTGAACCATTAGCCATGACCTCACTTAAGTTCCTCTCTTGAAAGATGATCTTCCTAATTGCCCTCACTTCAGCTAGACGCATTAGTGAGCTTCAGGCTTCCACCATGACAAAGTAGCCCTTCAGTGTCTCCCTTCCATCTAAACCAGTCAATTTACCTTCCAGTTTTCTTTCCTAAACCACATGCGTCTAGAGCAGAAGCAACTCTGCACCCTCTTGACTGCAAACGTGCCTTGGCTTTCTATCTCCAAAGGACTCGAGATCATCGTAAAGCCTCGCAGTTGTTTATCTCATTTGACCCCAGTCACCTGGGATTACCTGTTTCTAAGCATACGTTCTCCAGATGAATAGCGGACTGCATTTCATTTGCCTGTGACAAAGCAGGACTCTCCCTGGAAGGGCATGTCACTGCTCACAACGTTCGCACCATGGCCTCCTCGATGGCAATCCTATGCTCAGTAGCCATCAATGAAACCTGCAAAACAGCAACCTGGTCTTCCGTCCATACCTTTGCTGCCCATTATTGTCTGGACAAGGACTCCCGTCAGGATGCCATATTTGGTCAGGCTGTACTCCAGCACCTCTTTCAGACTTAGATGCAGCTCCTACTCTTTGAAGATACCAGAAATCCTGTGGGATCCATGACCTCATCATGCCTACTCAGAGGCAAACCTCTACTGGTTCTGAGGTCACTTCTGGCATCTGGGAGCTAGGGAATCCCATATGTGAAGACTACATTCCTGCTTGTTCCTGGAGATAGCGTAGTTACTCATCTCTAACAGGTGATTTATTTATTTATTTATTTAACATGTTTTGTATTCCGCCTTTTCCTTCAATCAAAGCGGTTAATACAGCACAAAGTTAAACAAAGGTGAGGGAAACATACATTGCATTATCATTACATCACAACAAAACACTAGGAGTACAAACAGGGAACACAGTACATAACTTACATTACATTACCTTACATTAACTACAAACAGCATATCGCTGAACAGAATGAGCATATAGCAGCAGATAGTGGGTCTCGCACGGTCCACCGCCTAAGGGCCACGCCAAAGGGCCCTCTTGCGAGGCCCTCAGGCGCGGGCCCGCAAGGCACGGGCGCGCCATTGCTGAAGGGATTTTAAATGATTTGAAAAGTGCTCAGATTGGCTGCAGTTTTCTCTCACACACAGTTCCCAACTAAGTAGGCACAGCTGATTCTCACTCACTGCTCACAGGATCGTTGGAGCCTTTGCTGAAGGGATTCTAAATGATTTGAAAAGTGCTCAGATTGGCTGCAGTTTTCTCTCACACACAGTTCCCAACTAAGTAGGCACAGCTGATTCTCACTCACTGCTCACAGGATCGTTGGAGCCTTTGCTGAAGGGATTCTAAATGATTTGAAAAGTGCTCAGATTGGCTGCAGTTTTCTCTCACACACAGTTCCCAACTAAGTAGGCACAGCTGATTCTCACTCACTGCTCACAGGATCGTTGGAGCCTTTGCTGAAGGGATTCTAAATGATTTGAAAAGTGCTCAGATTGGCTGCAGTTTTCTCTCACACACAGTTCCCAACTAAGTAGGCACAGCTGATTCTCACTCACTGCTCACAGGATCGTTGGAGCCTTTGCTGAAGGGATTCTAAATGATTTGAAAAGTGCTCAGATTGGCTGCAGTTTTCTCTCACACACAGTTCCCAACTAAGTAGGCACAGCTGATTCTCACTCACTGCTCACAGGATCGTTGGAGCCTTTGCTGAAGGGATTCTAAATGATTTGAAAAGTGCTCAGATTGGCTGCAGTTTTCTCTCACACACAGTTCCCAACTAAGTAGGCACAGCTGATTCTCACTCACTGCTCACAGGATCGTTGGGTTTCATTTACTCACTTTTCTCAGCTACAAACTCAGCTAAAGAGAAGGAGTTGGGAAGGCGGGAAGTTAGTCGTGCAGGCATAGTGGAGTACTCCCAAAAGCTTTCCAATTGAACGCCGGGGAGCATTCCCACATGGGCTCTATCGATACCGATGTCACCCATATGTGAAGACTAAATTCCTGCTGTTCCCGGAGATCACCTGTTACAGGTGAGTAACACTGCTTTACCTCATTACAGACAACTAAAGCTTCCTTCACAGTCACTGACATCTGACCTCTTGCTGACCACTTCTGTCAAATCAGATAATGCAACACTCTGCAGCTAAAATGCTAAAACGCAAATCCATTTGAAGACCGTTTAGGTATTGCTCCAAGTAGAATCAGCAAGTATCATTAACAGCATTACAATCAGTATTTTCTGAGGGCTGTGAATGGCTGCAGACTGCCAGGCTGTAAATCAGTTAAATCATAAACGCATGAACTAGTGCACAGTGGAAAGTCAGCTAGATCTACAACAGTAATTTAAAAAATGCATACCTCCACTCCTTGCTTTATCTGATCATGTGTCCTTGCTTTGGTTTCCATAATATAGGAATAATCTTCTTTCATCTGTTCTAGTTGGGTTGCTTTCATAAAAAACTAGAAACAGAAGACAAACATGAATTTTAAAGAACTACTGACACTTCAAGAAAAACATATGATAACAATATCCAGTCTCGCTTTCATGCACTGTAGATATTTGCTCCTTCCTTTAATATTCACTTTAGAATTAGGAGTAGCCTAGTGATTAGAGCAGCCGGCTGGGAACCAGGGAAGTCAGGATTCAAATCCCACTCACATCCCTTATGGCCTTGAGCAAATCACTTAGCCTTTCTTTGCCTCAGAACAGATTGTGATTTTAAGGCCTCCAGGGTCAGGGAAATACCTGCTGTACTTAAATGTAACTTGCCTTGAACTACTAATTAGGAGAAATGGCTCATGTCTTTGCTCAGATGTTCAAGACAGTTAGATTCTTGTACAGTATAGATTTCCCAGGGCTGAAGCACTGGAGTGTGAAGTGACTTGCCCAATATCACAAGGAGAGGCACTGGGATTTGAGACACTGGCTTCCCTGGTTCTCAGCCTGCTGCTCTGACCATAAGGCTATTCCTCTACTGGAAAGGCATGAGCTAAAATACAAATATATACATACATATGATCACAGCATGAAAATGAGATCTTCAAACCTGATTTTACATAGGGCATCTAGGAAATTGGACATCTAAGTCTGGATGTGCACAATTTCTTGATATTTATAAACGGCTTGTTCAATAGCCTTTTATGAAATATGCCTAAGGATATGGGAAATACACATTTAATTTGCAGCACATTTAGAGATCCAATGCAGAAAGTTGGCGCTGAAGTCACATGCTATTAGCTATGCACGCCTCTATGCAGTGCACCGACAGCAGGCAACTTTAGCGCTGGCATGCAGAAAGAGGCATGTATGCAAATTAGTCATGCATTAAACTGTAGCGCAAATGTCAGCATTAAACAGAGAGCATGCCAAAAATACGCACAGAAGCCGGTATAAGTTTGACATGCTCTCCCAGAGAAACAGGGCCATCTGATGGGACATCTGACACTGTCAGGGAGGGGGGGGGGGACGGTGCCCCCAACACTGACCCCTCTTCCCCCCCAACAGAAACCAAATCCCTGGTGGTCCAGCAGCCCCACAATTCCTCCACCCAACCAATAAAAACACCAAAAAATAAAACCCTGGTGGTCTAGTGGCCCTGAATCTGTCACCCCTTCCCAGTACCTTTAAGATGGAGTAGGAACATTGCCCACATACTCCCACCCCTGCACCGTCAATATGAAAAATGGTGGCTCCTAGCCCTATGCGGAGCATCCTGGATTGAACCGGGCAGGGTCAGACTGCCATATAAGGCATTTTCTACCTTACATAGCAGTCTGACCCTGCCTGGTGCATCGCAGGATGCACCAAGCAGGTCAGGCACTGTCATTTTTTAAGATGATGCAGGAGCGAGAGCACATGGGCAACACTCCTGCTCCATCTTAAAAGGTACCCAGAGGGGTGGGGGGGGGGGGAGTTCTGGGTCGCCAGGCCACCAGGGTGGGTTGTTTGGGTTTTTTTTGTTTTTGTTTTTTTAATTGTGTGGGGTGGGGGGGAAAATCAGGGCCACTGGGCCACCAGGGATTTGGTTTCTATGGGGGGGGGGTCAGTGTCAGGGGCACCAGCCCCCTGACAGTATTTTGATGGCATCAGGGACTTTCTCTGATGCCTGGCTGAAACACGTAGGGGTTCTACAATAAAGTTTTGTGACCGCCAACCTACACCGGCTCTTTTGGTTTATTCCCTGATGCAATAGGTTCCGAGATGGAGGCAAACTAAGAGATGGCACCTGCAGGAGCCACATCAGATCTCCGAACCATGCTCTTCTTGGCCAATCCGGCGCTACCAGAATAATCCTTCCTGGGTGTCACTCTACATGCCGAAGCACACGCCCCACCAGGGGCCATGGAGGAAACATACAGCAGGCGCTGGCTTGGCAGAGGCGGATCTGACAGGAAGATTCTGCCCACTCAAGTAGTGAAATGGGCTCCCAGGAGCTCTATGGACTGGGAAGGCATCCACTAGCTCTTTCCCTGATTGATCACCTAGCCAAGGCTTCCCAAAAAGGCCACCCACTCGGGTCGCTACTAAAGAGCCCTCTGAAGAACGAGCTCAGATGAGCCAGTTGTCCAGATATGGGTGCACACAAATCCCTTGGCGCCACAGCGCTGAAGCCAGTACCACCACTGCAGCCACCACTGTGGAGAACGTCCTCGCGGTGGTGGAGAGTCCAAATGGGAGGGCGGTGAATTGAAAGGAAGAGTCAAGCACGGCAAAATGGAACTATTCCAACTGATCCTCCAGGATCGGGATATGAAAATATGTTGTGCTGGAATCACTGATCAAAAGGTTTCCATCCAGAAATGCAGGCCGTGCCTTGAAGTGCAGAGTGGGTCAAAATGATTAATCCTTTTCAATTTTTTTTTTGTTGGGCCTCATGAAATAGAGGGAGTATCTGCCCTTGCACAATTGTCTGGGGAAACGGGCACCACCACCAAAAGAAGCAACTTGCCAAAGGTGATTCGAATGGCTGTCCTTTTGTTTGTGGACCCACAGGGGGAGATAATGGGTGCGGGACCAGCTCTTGGCATTCCAGGACATATCCATACTGAATGGTGTCTAATGCCCAGCAATCCTTGGTGACCCGGGCCTATCCCCAAGAGAAGAGACAAAGCCTGCCCTCAAATGGAGGAACTCAGGAATGGACTCTCAAACCTTCATAGCATAGCTTGAGGGGGGGCCTCCTCTGGAAGGGACTGCGTCTCAGGGCTCACACACTCCCCCAAAAGGGATGAAAGAAAGCCTGAAATTCAGGAGCAGAGGAGAAGGCAGCCTTCCAGACCGATAGCAACAGGAGTCCCGAGACCCCCAAGAGTCTGGCCAGCATGTCCACAGGGAGAGGACAGAGGCAGACGGTAAAAAACTCCTGCCCACTTCACAGGCTCCTTGGACCTGTCCTCCAGAAGGCGGTAAGGTTTTGTCTCGACCAGGTCCTTCACCAGCTACTCCAAAACGCCTCAGTGGGGCAACTGGACTTTGAGAAATGTGTCAACTGCCCAGTATCAGAGCCAAATAGAACGCCCTGTCACTGTCGACAGTGCACTATCCCTGGCTACTAGACAATACATGGCATCAGAAAGAAAGGAAGCAGCAGAATCAAAAGAGACTGTCATCTGTCAGGAGAGACTGTCAGAAGAGATTGAATCCTGACAGTCATCTGTCAGGAGAGACTGAATCCACTGGAGAGGGGATCAAGATGTCAGGCCTGCACAGACCAACGGAAGAGCAGAAGCTGCTGCGGCGAACTGGATCTTCAATACTAAATCCACCCTTCTGTCAAGAGTATCTTTTAAGGCTGAACCACCTTTCACAGGAATAGTGGTTCGTCTGGTAACTACCGTGACCAGTAAATCCACCTTGGAAATATCAAACCACACAAGGCACTTCTGTTCCAGGAGCGCGTACATCTGCTTATACAACCTTAGCCCCTTAGGCGGGAACTTTGGAGAATCCCACTCTGACCGGATACCTTGCTCACCTCTATGAGTGGAATGAATGTAGTGTATTTTGCACCCCTTGCAGGAGTGCATGAATCTTCAGCCCCTGCTTGGTGTCTGGAGCATCCTCTAAGTCCAAGGTAGATAAGACCCTGGTAATCAAGGCTATCAGTTTCCCCTTCTGGAACAGATGGTTAACACCAGCCTCTTCATAAGTCTCTGAAGGTGAGAGCACCGTCAACCACAGCAAAGCCCAAGTCGCGGAGCAGAGCTCAGACAGGCCCAAGCTGCTCCACATCTCTAGGAGGCTACCTCTGCTGGTAATGCTTAGCCAGTGGCAAAAATAAACAAGGCTTCCAATCTCAGTCTGCCCCTCACAAGACTGCACTCAGAGGTACCCAGAGGCCACAGGATCTGAATTTCCATAACAAAAAGACCAAGCCTCCCCAGAACTCTGTTCCTTTTAAAACAGAATTACGGGGAGGACAATCTAGGTTCTGGAAGCCCTCCTCTTGGAAATGACCCAACAGGGGGATATAGCCACTGCCCAACCCCTAGAGGAAGGGAGCGATCAACAGCATGGTTGCTGGAACCTCCGGTTGGCTGGTCATCCTTACCCATAGAGCCATCCGCCACCTCCTGCCCTGGGTAAGCAAGGCCGGACTGACTGCATACCCCCTGCTGAGAAGTGGGATACAGGCTCTCCAGGGATGATTCAGAAGCTGCCATACAAAAAGAGCAGAATCCAGACAGTGTACCTCGCTTGCTACAGGTCAAACTTTTCCTGGAAAAAGACAAAGTGTTAAGGCAAGTACAATAGTAGCACATGCTAAGGCTGCAGTAGCCATAATGTGCGCATTAAATGGAAATTACACTAACCTGGTAATTGTAGTTCCTGGAGGGTCCAGTTTAGTCCTTCACAATCAGGTAGTGCCCCTCCTCCTGCAGCCTGGAGACTGGACCAATCAAGTCTTCTGTAGTATATATGCAGACGGAGCTCCCAGAAGCCCCCAGTGTACTAGTAACAAAGCATACTTAACGAAGCAACACATTAGATTAATATACAAAATGACATAATTAAAGAACAATTTGTACCCCCCAATAAATATCCAACCCCCTCCCCAAACGAGGAAGTCAGAACACTGCATTGCGCCGGTACCGACGCCCCGGTAATCAAAACACAGCTCACCATCAGAAATCTCAGGAGCTGACTGAACACCTGAGAAAAGGAAGAGCCATAGCAAAAAACGCGGCTGTAAAGAAAAAAGGTCCGAACGGAAAAGAGGAACCGTCTTATGATCAACCGTTCGGAAAAGCGCGCCGCATTATTATAGCAGATAGTCGGGAGGGAAGGAGGACTAAACTGGACCCTCCAGGAACTACAATTACCAGGTTAGTGTAATTTCCATTTCCTGTTCGGTAATCCAGTTTAGTCCTCCACAATCGGGATGTAACAGAGCAGTCAAGACCGGGCGGGACCTTGCCATCCGGCGCGCAGAACCACCGAACCAAAACAGGAATCCCGAGCCGCTGACACATCTAAGCGATAGTGTTTACTGAAAGCATGCAGAGACGACCAAGTGGCCGCCTTACAGATATCTGCTGGCGGAACTAGGCTATACTCCGCCCAAGAGGTCGCCTGAGCCCTAATGGAATGAGCCCGTAGCCCCTCCGGAACAGACCGCTGCTGCAACAGATACGCAGACGCGATCGCTTCCTTGAGCCATCTTGCAATGGAGGCTTTAGCCGCCGCTTCCCCTTTACGCGCACCCCCGAAGAGCACGAAAAGACGGTCAGTTTTCCGAAAAGTCTCGGTAGCCTTCAGATAACGACGAAGCGTACGACCCACATCGAGCCGGTGAAGACCTTTGTCCGCCGAACCGACAGAGTGCGAAGAAAGCACCAGAAAGAACACTGCCTGATTCATGTGAAAAGGAGACACTACCTTTGGCAAAAAGGAAGGGACCGGACGGAGGACGATCCGATCCGCGGAAAAAGACAAAAAAGGTTCTCGGCAGGACAATGCAAGCAGATCAGAAATGCGCCATGCCGAACAGATGGCTACAAGAAAAACCGTCTTCAGCGTGAGATCTTTCAGGGACGCCCTACTCAGGGGCTCAAAAGGTTCACGAACCAGGGCCCGCAGCACTAAATTCAAGTCCCACGGAGGAACGAAAATCCTGCGGGAGGGCTGCAAATGAAAAACAGCCGTAAGGAAACGACGTACATCCGGATGAGCCCCGAGAAGACGGCCCAAAACCTTGCCTCGATAACACGAGATAGCCGCCAACTGGACTTTCAGGGAACTAGCCGCAAGGCCCTTATCGAAACCATCCTGAAGAAAACTTAAAAAGACGGGCACGGAAACCGTCGCCGCCCGGACTCCCCGCCGGGAGCACCAGTCCTCAAAGATCCTCCAAATCCGAACGTAAGTAAGAGAAGTGGACGTTTTCCTCGCCCGCAGAAGGGTAGAAATCACCGCGGAGGAGTAGCCCTTCTTTTTCAGCCGAGCCCTCTCAATGGCCAAACCGTAAGCGAGAATCGATCCACTTGGGGCATCCGCAAGGGACCCTGAAGAAGAAGATCCGGCAGCGCGGGCAGGAGCCATGGAATGCCGTCGCGCAGCCGGACCAGATCGGCATACCAGGGCCTCCGGGGCCAATCCGGGGCCACCAGTAACACTCGACCCCGATGGCTCTCGATGCGTTGCACGACCCGGCCGATCAGAGCCCACGGAGGAAAGACAAAGAAGACCGGACGTTGGCCACGGCTGAATGAGAGCGTCGATCCCCTCGGACATGTGCTCCCTTCGTCTGCTGAAGAAGCGCCCTGTCTTGGCCGATTGAAATGTCGCCATGAGATCCATGATGGGCGGACCCCACCGCCGGACTATTTGCGCGTAAACCTGTGGGTTGAGCTCCCACTCTCCGGGGTCTACCCGCACTCTGCTGAGAAAATCGGCCTGGACATTGTCTGCGCCTGCAATGTGTGCTGCCGAGATTGCCGGAAGACGAGTCTGCACCCAATTGAACAAGGCCGTCGCTTCTGCTTCCAAGGACACGCTGCCGGTGCCCCCTTGGCAATTGATGTAAGCTACTGTGGTCGCATTGTCCGACAGGACTCGCACCGGTCGGCCGAGGACTAGAGTCTCCAGGGCCAACAGGGCTAGCCGTACTGCCCGTAATTCGAGACGGTTGATCGACCAAGAAGCCTCCCGGGGAGACCATTCCCCCTGAGCGAAGCGGGTCTCGCAGTGAGCCCCCCAGCTGGTTAAGCTCGCATCCGTTGTGAACGGAACCCAAAGCGGAGGCTCCAAGGGAATCCCCCGCGTCAGGTTCTCGGAGGAGAGCCACCACCGTAGTGATCGGCGAACCGCCCTTGGGCAAGACAATCTCTTGTTCAATGAGTCGAACTGGTTGGACCAACGGCGCAGAAGAGCACTCTGCAGCGGACGCATGTGGAAGCGCACCCAAGGCACCACCTCCAAGGTCGCTGCCATCGTTCCGAGGAGCCGCAGGTACCACCACGCCGACGGAGCGGGCATCCCTCGGAAGAGTCGGACAAGAGCCCGCAACGCCAGAAAGTGGCGCTCCGGAAGGCACACCAAGCCCCGTGCTGTGTCGAAGCGAACCCCCAGGTACTCGAGATCCTGCGTCAGACACAGACAACTCTTGCATTCGTTCACCACCCAGCCGAGGGACCGCAGCAGAGCCACCACCCTGCTCGTGACTTGCCCACACTCCCGACTGGACTTTGCTCGAATCAACCAGTCGTCGAGATACGGATGGACCAGGATGCACTCCTTGCGCAAGGCCGCCGCGACGACAAACCATTACCTTTGTGAAGGTGCGGGGAGCCGTGGCGAGTCCGAACGGCATGGCCCGGAATTGGAAGTGGCCCCACGGAAGCGCGAAGCGGAGAAACCGTTGATGAGAGGGCCGGATGGGAATGTGTAAATAGGCCTCGGTGAGATCGAGGGACGTCAAAAACTCCCCCTGACGCACTGCTACGATGACTGACCGCAGGGTCTCCATACAGAAGTGCGGCACTCTGAGAGCGCGATTCATGCCTTTGAGATCCAAGATCGGACGAAGAGAGCCGCCCTTTTTGGGAACCACAAAATAGATGGAGTAGCGACCTGCGCCTCTTTCCAAAGGAGGAACCGGAACCACTGCCCCCAGTGAAAGCAGCCGATCCAGGGTCACGCGGATGTCCCGTGTCCTTTGAGCTCCCTTGCTGGGTGACAGAACAAAGGAATCTGGAAGTGGGTACGCAAACTCCAGGGCATAACCTTCTTCTATAATCTGCAGCACCCACCGATCTGACGTAATTTGGGCCCAAGAAGGAAGAAAGTCGCGCAAACGACCCCCGATAACCGGGCCTCCCTCTAGAGCCCGCCTCATTTCATTGTGGCTTGCGATTAAAGGAAGAGGCCGAGGAAGAGGCGGCTCCGGAGAAGCCTCTTCCCGCTCCCCTGAAACCACGAAATCCTTGATGACGGGTTCCAAAACGACCGCGCTGCGATGTCCACAGTCGGGAGGAACGAAACCTGCGAAAATCCCGAAACTGACCGCGCGCCGAGGTGGACGATCTATTGAGCTTAGGCTTATCTTCCGGAAGCCGTCCACCCTTAGACTCACCGAGATCCTTCACCAACTTATCGAGAGCCTCACCAAATAACAATCTGCCCTTAAAGGGCAGCTTACTGAGGCGAGACTTGGAAGAACCATCAGCCGCCCAGTTGCGCAACCAGATGGACCGGCGCGCCGCTACCACGGAGGCCATACTATTCGCTAAGGAGCGGATTAAATCATAAAACAGATCCGCCAAGTAGGCCGATCCCGACTCCATGCGGGTAACGTCCAGCAGACCCTGTTGGTCTAGACCGGAACCCGAGCGCAGATGCTGTGACCACCGCAAACAAGCCCGAGCTACCCACGCCCCACAAATAGAGGCTTGCAAAGACAAGGCATTGGTGTCGAAGGCTTGCTTCAACAAATTATCAACCTTCTTGTCCTGAACATCCTTCAGGGCCGCAGCCCCTTCAACCGGGATGGTGGTTTTCTTGGTCACTGCCGAAACTGCAGCATCCACTCGTGGAGACTTAAACAAGTCCCTGTCCTTGTCGGCAAGGGGGTAAAGACGATTCATGGTCCAAATCCCTTTCAAACCGGATTCCGGCTGCTCCCACTCCGCATGGATCATCTGCTCAACCACGCGGTGCACGGGGAAAACTACCTGGGCATCCCTGACCGCCTGAATGAGAGGATCCTCAAGACCCTCCTCCTCCAGGGGCCGCACCGCAGATAGGTTAAGCGCTTGCAGAGACTCCGTGACCAAAGGGATCAGCTCGTCCCTTCGAAACACCCGAATGATCCGAGCCTGATCTTCCGGCTCAGGGATCTCCCCGTCCTCTAACTCCTCAGCCTCAGGATCACCCTCTGCCTCGGAATCCGGGAGACAAAGGGTGACCTGATCCTGGTCCACCAACTTGAGCCGCTTGACCGCGGGCTGAGAAGACCGCTGAACCTCCCCTGCGGGTCCTGAGGGGAGAGAGGCGGGCCAAGCCTCCGGTAACTGACCGGACTGGCTCAAGCGGAAAGCCTGATGCATGAGGAGAACGAAATCAGGGGAAAAGTCCATAGGCAGCGCTACTATAGCCGCATGTTGGAGCTCAGGTACCGAATCATTGGACGGTGGGACCGATCCAGAAGGGGGACGCTCGTTGAAGGGACACTGTCCCCCAAAAGAGAAGTGTCCCCGGGGATAAGCTGTTCCTTAACTTCAATAGGACGCTCCAGCTCTGAAGAAACTGAAGCACAGCCCCTGCAGATGCCAGAGTCAGTCACTGCACCTCTGCGGGACCCACAAATCATGCATTGGGGTTTGGCAGCCATGCTAAGGCAACCTCCGCCCAGCGGGAAAGAAGGGAACAGAAACAGGGAAGCCCACACCAAAGGGACCAACCCTATGCAAATCAGTACAGACTTAAATTTAAAACTTATTTTCTGTAAAAAAAAAAAAAAAAAAAAAAAACCACCACTCCCCAGAATCCCAGGGGTGCCCTGAGCAAAATCGCCAGCATAAGAAACCCCAAAAATGCCAGGGGGACCCGTGCACAAGTGTTAAAAAATGCCCCTAAAAAGCACTCTTTAGAAATTCAAAATGGCCGCCGCACTTTTTCACAGGCGGTAAAAAACGGCGCGAAAATACAAAGGCAACCAAATAACATGGAAAAGAAAGAAAACGACCCTCAAATACAGGGCAAGCGAAAAAATTCAGGAAAAAATGCAAATCGTGAGGCAGGGGAGCTGACAGACCCTCTGACAAATCAAACAGGAGGGAGCAGCAGTGCCCGAGAAAGGTAAGGAAATGAAAACTCCTACCAGCTCAGGAAACAGCCAGGAACTCAGCCAGCTTCTCCAGGTAACAGACAATGCTGTAGCAGGTATGGCTCTTCCCCGTACAGCCTAGGGGAGAGCTCAACCCAGGCTTCAGAAATCCCCAGGCAGGAAGGCAGGAGCCCAATGCAGGTCTGGCTTCCCCCAGGATGTCCCCTGTGGTAATGGATTTTTTTTTTTTTTAAAGATACAGCTACCTAGCAAAGAAATGGAAATAAAGGACCAAAAACAAAACCCCAAAAGAACTAACTAGTGTTGCTCCTTCAAGTGTCACTTAGTGTGCCCAGAAAGGGCACAGCAGTCCTCAAGCTGCAAGGAGACTGGACACACTGGGGGCTTCTGGGAGCTCCGTCTGCATATATACTACAGAAGACTTGATTGGTCCAGTCTCCAGGCTGCAGGAGGAGGGGCACTACCCAATTGTGGAGGACTAAACTGGATTACCGAACAGGAACAGCTCTTGAACAGCAACACGTGAAATGGGTGCTTGGGTAGGAACGCGCATTTGAGACGGTCAGGTGGAACGCATATTATGACCACATGACTGCCAGGTGCACAATAGTAAAAAACGCTAGTAAAGTGTGCAGAAAACAGCAGGGAAACTCCCCACACCATGTCAATGGTCACCAGCGATCCATAAGAACATAAGATGTATTTTATTTATTTTATTTATTTATTTATAGTTTTTCTATACCGCGCTATTTACCATCAGCGCGGTTCACAGGCAACAAACTCGCACAGCAGGAAAAGCCATACTGCGTTTTACATTGAACAGGGTATTGAACATGGAACACAGGCTAACTTATATACATCATGGAACTATATATAACATGGGATTATATACAGGTTGATAACAGTAGTAAGATATCAACTAGGCACTATTCATCGTAAACATGGCTTGAGGGGTAAGATATGCCATACTGGGTCAGACCAAGGTCCATTAAGCCCAGTATCCTGTTTCCAACAGAGGCCAATTCTAGCAGGTTCCCAAAAAGAAACATAAGGTCCACAATGCTTGTCCCGGGGCAAGCAGTGGATTTCCCAGGTCCTCTTTAATAATGCTCTATGGACTTTTCTTCCAGGAACTTATTCAAACTTTTTTTAAACCCAGCTACACTAACAGCTTTTACTACATCCTCCAGTAACCACTGTTCCCTCTAAGCTGTGCGCGTGTGCGCGCGCACACACCTCGCTGAGTGAGCGCACATACATTACGAGTGAGCGCACATACATTACAACAGAGCGCACAAAAATTACGGCTCTGATTCTGATAGAACACACAGACGTCTTAAAAGTTAAAAGTTATGATTGTAATTACTAGAAATTTCCCGCTTCATTTAGTAATTGTCTATTTTCATTTAATTTGTTTAAAATCAATGTGGTGTACATACTGTATTCTGACGTGTAGTCAATTTTTAAAGTATATAACTCCGAGTGTCGTTATGTAGCGCACAAAAATTTAACCTTCCTTCAAAAGCTGCACACAGCTGATAATTTATGCGCACACAGCCTACAGAAAATTAGAGGGAACATTGCCAGTAACGAATTCCAGAGTTTGATTACACGTGGAGTGAAAAAATATTTTCTCTTATTAGTCTTAAAAGGGTTGCACTGCATGTCCCCTAGTCTTTCTACTTTTTGATGGCATAAGACAACCTATCTAGATTTACCGTTCCACTCCATTCATTAATTTATAGATCTCCCCTCAGCTGTCTCTTTTCCAAGTTAAAGAGCCCCAACCTTTAAAGCTTTTCCTCTTAGGGGTATCCTTCCATTCCCTTTACCATTTTGTTGGCTCGTCTCTGTACCTTTTTAATTCCACTATATCCTTTTTAAGATACGGCGACAAACATTGCACACAATATTCAAGGTGCGGTCGCATCATGGAACAGTACAGAGGCATTATAATATCCTTTATTTTATTCTCCATTCCTTTCCTTATGATTCCTAGCATTCTCTGTTTTCTTGCCCACCGCTGCACATTGGGCGGAGGGATTCAACATATCCATGTTAAAACCTAAATCTTTTTCCTGGGTGGTGGTTCCTAATGTGGAACATAGTAACATAGTTTGGGTTGTTTTCCTAGCTGCATAACTTTGCACTTGTCCACATTAAATTTCATCTGCACTTGAACATCCAGTCTTGCAATTTATCAAGGCCCTCTTGTAATTTTTCACAATCCTCTTCAGTTTTAACAACTTTGAATAATTTTGCATCATCTGTAAATCTGATCACCTCATTCGTTATTCCCATTTCCAGGTCATTTATGAATATGTTAAAAGCAACAAACCCAGCATAGATCCCTGGGGTACTCCACTATTCATCTTTCTCCATTGGGAAAATTGGCCATTTAGCCCTACCCTCTTGCTTTCTATCTTTGAACCAGTTCCTGATCCATAATAGTACACTGCCTCCTATCCCATAACTTTTTAATTTCACCAAGAGTTTCTCTCATGAGGGACCTTGTCAAAGGCTTTCTGAAAATCCAGATAAAATATATAAACTGGTTGCCTTTGTCTACCTGTTTATGCACATCTTTTTACACCCCAGACAGATGAAATCGGGGCCTCTAACAAGGACAATGACAAGGCGAAACCTTGGTACTCACTCCCTGAGAGCCCCAGGCATAAATCTGTGCTGGGCTCAGCTCTACTCTCCTGAAACTGTTTCTTTTGCTTTGCAGGCACTGTGTTTAAGGTGGCTGGCAAGCAGATTCCTCCGAGAACCTTCTACAATCTTTGGGAGAGAACAGGGGGGACAGAGGAAGAGAGAGAAGGCATTGAGGCTGTGTGAGGCTGCTGAAATCTTCCAAATCCTTCCAATCCTTCCATTTTTCTGGCTACTTAATAGGCTCTTATGATAACAGAGCAGAGCTGAACCAATTTTCCCTCCTTCTAGGACTACAGAAAAGATCACAATCTGGTGGAGCAGCAGTTCTCAACCTGTGGGTCGCAAACCCCATGGGGGTCACCTGACAAATCCTAGGAATTATTTCTTTTCTAATTTATTGTTCTAATTTGATTGCAAAGCCAAAAATGCCAAATACTTTGAATTTAATCAATTTATATATTACTTAGGCTATCCTTACTTACTTTTACCTGTTCGCCAGAAACGATGCACCTCAAGACGTTATTTATCTTCCGGTTTTGTAATGGCAGACATGGGTCCTACTAAAATTAAATTTTCTATGTAATATTATATAACACCAGCAACTCCATTGAAAATGAATGACAGAGAAGAATACCAAGAAAAGAAAATATTGCGATGACTAAGGTATGGTTTCACCTCCATATTTTCAGCAGGGTCTGAGAAACCACAATGCATTATTTGTAACAAAATTCTATCAGCAGAATCCATGAAGCCAAACAAACTGAAACAGCATTTTGACAGTAAGCATCCCACCTTTGTAGGCAAGGATATTTTTAAGAACAAAGCTGATGGAATCAAGAATAGCAGACTTGATATTGGCAGAAAGTTCCACCAACATAGCCGCTGATGAAGCTTCATATATGGTGGCTCTCAGAATCGCCAAAGCCAAGAAAGCTCACACCATTGCCGAGGAATTACTGTTACCAGCAACAAAAGATATTGTTCGAGTCATGCTTGGAGATGAATTTGTACCGAAATTGAGTCCAATTTCCTTGTCTAACGACACCGTCGGTAGACAAATAGAAGATAAGTCTGCTGATATCCTTGACCAAGTAATCCAGGAAATGAAATCCACTCCACTTGGACTATTTAGCATCCAGCTTGATGAATCCACAGATGTTTCAAACTATTCTCAGTTACTGGTTTACGTGAGATATATTAATGATGGCAAGTTTAAAGATGAGTTCCTTTTTTGCAAGCCGCTTGAAACAACTGCTCGTCATATGTTTGAAATATTTTGTTCATTCCTGCAAAAACACGATATTCCCATCGACAAGGTTTGTGGTGTTTGCACAGATGGAGCTCCAGCTATGCTCGGATGTCGGTCGGGATGTCGGTTTGGTGTTCAATGAGTCGCCGAAAGCCATCGGAACGCACTGTATGATTCATAGACAAGTTTTAGCAACAAAGACGCTGCCACAAGAGCTGCAAGAAGTTATGATAAATGTAGTAAGCGCCGTTAATTTCATAAAAGCGAGTGCTTTAAACAGTCGACTGTTTACGAAGCTTTGTAATGATTTGGATGCATCCAATAATGTTCTTTTACTGCACACTGAGGTGAGATGGTTATCAAAAGGAAAGGTTTTAAAGCGCGTCTTTGATCTTCACGATGAACTAAAAACGTTTAAGCAAAAAGCAAAACCACAATTTGAAGCACTTTTCAGTGACAAAAAGCAGCTGCTGAAAATTGCTTACTTGGCTGGCATATTTGCAATATTGAATGAATTAAATTTATCACTGCAAGGACAAGACGCAACGTGCCTAGATTTGTCCAAAAAGATCCAAGTGTTTCAAATGAAACTTCGGCTTTGGCAGAAAAAGTTAGCTGAAAATAGAACGTACATGTTGCTCAAATTATCTGCTTTCTTTGACGAAAACTAGATTGAACTTGACACAAGAAATGGAATTATAATTTCTGTCAAACAGCACTTAGAAATGCTGGAAGAAGAAATTTCAGCGTATTTTCCAAATTTACCTGGCACACCATTTGCACTTGCCAGAAGTCCATTCACAGTTAAAGTTGAGGATGTTCCTGAGATTGCACAAGAAGAGTTCATTGAACTCCTTACCAGCGATGCAGCGAAAAACAATTTTTCTTCAATGTCAGTAATTAAATTCTGGATCAAGTATTTTCAATTGTATCCTGGACTGTCTGAGACTGTGTTGCGTCTACTGCTTCCATTTCCAACAACATATCTGTGTGAAACCGGCTTCTCAAGCTTGTTGCTTATCAAGAGTAAATACCGAAATAGACTTGCTGCAGAAGATGATCCTTGTTGTGCTCTCGCAAAGACTGAGCCGAGAATTTCACATCTGGCGAGAAGGAAGCAAGCACAACCTTTGCACTGATAGCATTGTCAAACCTAAAAAGTAGGCCTATGCTAACATTTTTGCCCTTCGTGAGTCTTTTTGAATAAAGTATACTAAAACCGTTGATTACAAAATCATAATTTTGAAATCAAATATTACTTGTTATTGTGATTAATTATTGTGGTTTAAATAAGTAAATTTTATAAATAAAAACATATTGCAAAAGCCTATAATATATAATTCAACAAATGATTACAGCGACAATGCGTTAACAGTAAAGGAAGAGAGACGCATTTGATTTTATCATTGGGGGTCATCACAAGTTGACCAATGGTAAAAGGGGTCGCGGTACAAAAAGATTGAGAACCGCTGTGGTGGAGCCTCCTACTTTGCGCTCAAGTGAGGGAGTCGCCTTCAAGGTGGTCATCTGCAAGCAATTAAATAAAGCTTTTCCTCTCAATTATTCAAATTTTTGTGGGTTCCGGTGATGTCAGCAGGCAGGATGGCCGCATGGTGAGGGAGCTCTGCAGCAAACAGCCTGTAATAGAGCTATAAAGATGGCAGAACTCAACCCCATTTGCCCTGAGCGATAGCAGAGCGATTGACAAGATGAAGGGAGGATTATCAGCAAAAAAAAGATTGGCGGCATATCGCTCCGCATACGCTATAGCTGAAGACCTACAGGGAGAAGGAGAAGGAGACGGCAAGATGGCAGTCGGGAGAGCGAGTGATGCCAAGGAGGAAGCAGATGAGACCTTGTGCTTTGGGGCAGCAGAGGTACTAAAAATATGTCTCGAGGAGCTGAAAGCCAAAATTAGTGGAGTTAAAGAGACCCTGGGAGCACTGAGACAAGATATAGCAGAGACCTCGGCGCTAAAGTGGAAGAAAATGAGAATCAAATAGAACTCTAGTCGGACATGCTGGGAGACCTACAGAGTGGGTGGGAGGCTTTGAAGCAGGCACAAGAGCTGTTGCAAGAAAAGACTGAGAATCTGGAGGACCGCTCCCATAGAAGCAATTTGCGGGTGAGAGGAATCCCGGAAGAGCCTCAGTATAGAGAGTGTGATGCAGTGTTAAAAGAGGTATTTGGGTCTTTGCTGCAGCCTGCTGATTCGGAGCCTGCAGGAGAGAAGATGCAGATACAAATGGAGCAGGCACACAGGAGCATAGGACCTATTAAAGAGAACCACTCCCGCGATATAGTGGTGTGTTTAGGCTCCTACAAGTTGAAAGAGCGGATCCTGGCGGAAGCTCGAAAACAGGGGCCTTTTCAATGGAACAGCCATCCAATTGAGATGTATCAAGATCTATCACCAGGTACAATACAGCGTCGGCGGGAAATGAGGGAAGTGACGGCGCTACTACGGAGAGAGGAGCTGAAGTACAAGTGGCTATACTCCTTTGGATTGGCAATCACAGTGAAAGGAGTGACAAAACGCATGAAGAACAGCGGAGAAGCATGGACAGCATTGAAGGAGCTGGCGGTTCAGAGTATTCCGGACAGCCCTTGGTGCAATTCCAAGCTAGAGCGAGCTGTGGCACCAAAGAGGGTAGACTTGAGGTGGCAGAGAGTCAATACCAAGGGCCAGAGGTTGACCAGACTGTCTAAAGGCAGAAGTGGAGAGGGTACCCCGGAGAAGGACACCCTTCCTGTCCTCCCCCTCTTTCCCCCGTAGTAGGGTCCTTTCCGCTTTCTCTACCGTCCCCTTTATCTCCTCTCTCCTCTGTACCTATTTTATCTCACTCCTGGTCCTCATTCGAGATGATTTCCCCAGCTGTCCTCCAAACTACTTTTCTCTCTATCCGAAAGACCACATGTCCTGCTGATCCCATCCCTTCCCGCTGGCTTTTGGAATCTTCCCTATCTCTTTCTCCTTATATTCTGTCTCTCTTTAATGCTAGTTTATCTTCTGGTTTCTTTCCTACACATTGGAAACACGCTGTTGTTCGTCCTATTCTAAAATCCCGCACGTCCAACCCTACAGCACTTTCAAACTGGCGCCCTGTTTCTAATCTCCCTTTTCTTTCTAAATTTCTTGAGAAACTTGTCTTTCTTCAGCTGTCTGCTCACCTTGAGGCTTCTCTTGCTCTTCACCCTCGGCAGTCTGGTTTTCGTCCTGGTCACAGTACAGAGTCTATTCTTCTCTCTCTTCTTAACGAGGTGCATGCTGCTCACGATCATGGTCTTACTCTTGCTGTCTCTCTCGATCTTTCTGCAGCTTTCGATTTAGTGGATCACTGCACCCTTCTCGCCCATCTTCAAGACGCTGGCCTCTCTGGGACTGTTCTTCACTGGTTTCGCTCTTTTCTTTCCTGTCGCTCTTTTTCAGTGGTTGTTGGGTCCGCTTCCTCGCCCTCCACTTCTCTTACCTGCGGTGTGCCTCAGGGATCTGTCCTTGCTCCTCTCCTTTTCAATGTCTTCTTGGCCCCTCTTGCACTTGTGGTCCAGCAGTTTGGTATCTCCGCGTACTATTACGCGGACGATATACTGCTGCACCACACTGATTCACATACACCCGATATTTCTCCTCTTAATCTCTGTCTTTCTGCTGTTGCTTCTTGGTTCACCTCTAATTTTCTTCAGGTTAATCCCACTAAGTCATTTGCCATCTGGTTTACCCTCGGAAGCCCTTCCCCCACCTGTGCTCCTTCCCTCTCTTCCCAGCCCATTCCCTCTTGTCTCATCCCTTAGGTACCTTGGTGTTATTCTTGACTCCTCTCTTTCATTCAAAGAACACATCACGTCCATAGTTCAACGCTCTTTTCTATCTCTTAAACAACTTCGACCTGTGCGCCCTTTTCTCTCGCCCTCTGCTTTTGCTACCCTCATTCTCTCTTTTATAATCTCCTGACTCGATTACTGTAATGTTTCTCTAGCTGGCCTACCAAAATCTCAACTTTCCCGTTTACAACGTGTCCAGAATGCAGCTGTCCGTCTACTATCTTGTGCTTCCCGTTATGACCACGTCACTCCCCTACTTTTGCACCATCACTGGTTACCGGTTTCTTTTCGTGTACAGTATAAGGTTCTTACGTTTGTGCACAGGGTGACTCACAGGTACCCCTCTCTATCTTGCAGATCTTCTTCATTTCCGCACTCCCCATCGCCTGCTCCGTTCTATTCACGTTAATCGGTTGGCCCTTCCTTCCCCTTCTCAAGCTCACCTGGAGTCCACACGCTCTTCGGCTTTTTATTTTCTGGGTCCTAGGCTTTGGAACTCACTTCCCCCCCCCCCCCTTCGTGCAGAGCAATCATACCAAGCTTTCAAACAACAACTAAAAACCCATTTGTTTTGTCTGGCGTTTGACCTCCCTCCCCGTCTTTGTCTCCTTCTCCCTCTTCTTGTTGATGTTTTATACTTTTGCTGTGTTTTCTATCCTCTGCTTCTTTTCTGTCCCTTTTAAGATTTTAATTGGCGTTCTTTTTAACCTTTCTGACAGCCTGTATTGTATTTTATTTTATTCTTTTAATTTGTAAACCGCCCAGACGCCATTGGTATGGGGCGGTATAGAAAGTATTTTAACAAACAAACATAAACCCTCCTGAAAGAGACTTATGATCAGTAATGGAGGGTGGGGAAAGCCTGTGGTCGACAGGGCCCTGACACTTATGTTAGAACTTAAGTCCGGGTTTGAGTGGCCATGGCCTTCAGGGGTGGATGTTGTTGGTTGATGGTTAAATGTTAAATGTTGGGTGAGGGGAGGTGGGGCTACAGGGTCTGTGGCTGTTTAGTAATATCATGATTATAAGCGATGTTTGAATGCCTGCAAGTACATGTGGGCTGGAGGAGTGGACTTTGAAAATTGGTTGTATGTGAATGAGGGGGCAAAGGGGGGGGGGCGAAATCAGTAAGAAGTGTTTGGAAGGGAGGAGAGGCAAATGGGTTTATGAGATGGGGTGGCGGCGGAGGAGAGGAGGAAATGAGATGAGACAGAGGCTGGGATAGACGTCTTCGTCCCAAGATGGAGAAATCTCCAGGAAAAGATTGGAGATCGGGGGGGGGGGGGGGGATGGGGTAGTGTGGGGAGGGGAGGGGGTGCAGCAGGCAGCCAGCATTTAATCAAAAGGCAAGATGGTGCGGATAGGTACTATAAATGCTAAGGGGCTTAATAATTCACAGAAAAGACAACATCTCCTTAGGGAGGCAGAGAAGTTGCGATGGGACATTGTATTGGTGCAAGAAACTCATTTAAAGCGTAAGAATGAAGGGCTATTGGTCAGCAGTCAGTATCCCTATTGTGTTTTCGGAAGCCCCAGAGGGGAGGAGGGGCTTGCAGAAGGGAGATAAAGAAAGAGGGGGTAGCCATTTTGATAAGAAGAGGGTTCCCATTTCAGCCGGGGGAGGTAATTCGAGAGAAAACAGGGAGGGTGCTGCTACTAACAGGAGAGTTGATAGGGGAAACGATTTATGCACCAAATACAAAACAGGTTCCCTTCTGGAGGGAGGTCTGTGAGTAACTGGCCCAATCAATGCAAGGGAAGCTGGTCATGGGAGAGGATTTTAAACTGGCATTACATCCCAGCTGGGATTGGCAAGCGAGGGGGGAGGGAGAGACAGCCATGCCAAAAGTCATCAAATAGAGAAAGGAATCAAAGAAATTTCAGCTCACTGATGCATGGCGGTTACAAAATAAGAATAGTAGAAAATATACTTTCTACTCATACCCCCATAAAAGCTTTAGTCGGATAGATTATATATTGTTGTTGCTGCTGTTAAGTGCGGTAGAGTGGGTGTAGACTCATTGCGACCCTCTGGATAGTTGTCCTAAATTGTGTTTGGTCTTCAGTTAGGCATCTGTTGACAGACTGGTACCCGTAGCTGCTGTTATTGTACCAATCCATCTCACTGCTGGCCTTCCTCAATCTGGAGCTGACTGTGGTACAGATCATCAACTACTAGTATGCAAACTCAAGCTAAAGTTGAAAAAGAGCAAACCACTCATGAATGCAGCAAAATATGACCTTGAGAATAAACTACTGGAATTTAAAGACTGCCTTCAAAATCGATTTGCTGCTTTAGATACAAATGACAGAGCTCCAGAAGAGTTATGGAATGACATCAAGAAGGTTGTGTTGGAAGAAAGCGAGAAGTCTCTACAAAAGGTGAAAAAGCAAAAACGGTCAAAATGAATGACAGAAGATACTTTGAAAATTGCCCAGAAATGCAGAGACACTATAGCCAGAGGAGAAAGAAAGACAATCACAGAACTCAACATAGATTTCCAACGTGCAGCAAGACAGTACAAGGAAAAGTACTACAATGATACATGCAAGGAAATAGAAGCAGAAACTATTAGATGAAGAACAAGATCGGCTTTCCTAAAGCTACGAGAGTTAAAGAAAAAATTCCAGCCTCGAATTTCAATGTTACAAGATGCTCAATGTTCCATGTTGAATGATGCTGAGAAGATCAAGAAAAGGTGGAAAGAATATACAGTTTTTTATATGATAAAGATCAAGTGGATGAACAGCCGTTTCAACCTGTACCTTATGATCTGGAACCATTGGTGATGAAAGAAGAAGTTGAAGCAGCTTTGAAAGCCTTATCAAAGAACAAAGCACCAGACATTGATGGCATTCCTATAGAAGTATTACAGCAATCTGATGCAGCTGTTACTGTACTTACAAGGCTCTGCCAAGAAATTTGGAAGACATCATGGCCAACTGACTGGAAAAGATCTGAGTTTTTACCAGTACTAAAGAAAAGATTATATATTAATTGATAGGATATGGGAACTAAAATTGGGAATGACAGAGATTGGTAATATAAACATGGTCTGATCATGCCCAACTTGGGTGGAGGTTCGTGAAACTAAAGGGGAAGGGAGAGTACGATTTTGGAGACTCAATGAAAGTCTCCTTCACAGGGAAGAGGTGCTAAAGGATATTAGGGAATACCTTTGGGACTACTGGAAGTTGAATGACAATAGGGAGGTGAGAGATGTGGGTTTATGGGATGGCATGAAAGCTGTGATCAGGGGGCGCTTGGTTATGTGGGCAGCACGGATTTAAAAACAACGGAGGGAACAAGAAGAAAAATTGCATGAGAAGATTAGAGAGGCTGCTGAAAAGTATAGAATTGAAATTCTTAAAGCAACTTAGGATGGAGCTGAATAAGTTGCAACTGGAGCAAATTGCATTCCATATGCAGAGTGTGAGACAGAAGTACTATGAATGGGGAAACAAAGCAGGGAGATTGCTTGCACGTAAACTACGGAAAAGAAAAACAGACAATGCCATAGTGGCAATTAAGGGGAAGGACAGAGAAATTGATAGGGGCTAGATTTTGCCACTTCTATAAAGAACTGTATACCCAACAGAGAGGAGAGGAGAGGAGAGTCAGCAATAGAAGTTCAGAAGTACCTAGAAGGGATAGAGCTGCCGAAGGTTGGGGAAGATCTGCAGGAAAGGCTAGAGGGTGAGATTCAACAGGAGGAAATAGAGAGGGTAACTAAAGACATGCCCTTAGGGCAGGGGTGGGCAATTCCGGTCCTGGAGGGCCGCAGACCAGTCAGGTTTTCATGACGGCCCTAATGAATATTCATGAGATCTATTTGCATCCACTGCCTTCCACTGTATGGAAATAGGTCTATGAATATTCATTAGGGACATCATGAAAACCCGAATGGTCTGCGGCCCTCCAGGACCGGAATTGCCCACCCCTGCCTTAGGGAAAGTTCCAGAATTAGAGGGGCTGCTTAATAGTTTTTACAAGACTTTCAGGGAGGAGGTGGTAGGGATACTGGGGAGGGTGTTCAACGGGATCTTGGAAGAGGGAGGGCAACTCTCATCAGATACGTTGACAGCTGGAATTACAGTTTTACCAAAGGCAGAGAAGGACCACCAGTTGTGAGTCTTACCAGCCAATATGGCTACTTAATACAGATGTAAAGATCCTAGCAAATGTTTTGGCTAATAGGTTAGTTAAGGAAATGTCCTCACTTATAAACATAGATCAAACAGGCTTTATTAGTGGACAGGCCTCAGATAATATAAAAAGGGTGCTGGAAGTGGTTTGGGAAACCCACCAAAAGGAGGAGAAATTGATGTTATTAAAAGATGCTGAAAAAGCATTTGATCATGTTAGTTGGAATTTCCTGTTTGCGGTGATGCATAGAATGGGGTTTGGGTCACATTACTTAAGCTGGGTGCAGGCAACCTTCAGGATCCCCAGGCCAGGGTAAGAATTAATGGCAGATACTCAGAAGCTTTTAAGTTAGAGAGAGGTACCAGACAGGGATGCCCAATGTCCCCATTACTTTTTACTCTAGCAGTAGAGCCTCTAGCTCAGACCGTTAGAGGGGCAGCGGGAATTCAGGGACTAGAAGTAGATGGTCAGTGGCATAAAATATCCCTTTTTGCAGATGATATACTATTAATGATATCCCAGCCGAAGAAAACATTGCCAACAGTGATGGAGGAATTGGAGAGGTATGGAGAGGTGCCCAGATTTAAAGTAAATATGGACAAGACAGAGGCACTTAATATTAATTTACCTAAAGCAGAGGTTGTTGAATTAAAACAACAATACCCCTTTAAGTGGGCCCAAAAGGCTCTTAAGTATTTGGGGGTGATAACAGCTTATCCTCAGATGCTCTATAAGGCAAACTACCCCTCACTGTGGAAGCGGGTGGTGCAGGATTTAGGGGTTTGAATGGAGACTGAAATATCATGGCTGGGTCATATTGCAGCAGTTCAAATTAATATTTTGCCAAGGGTATTGTACTACTTTCAAGCACTTCCCATAGCGATCCCCACAGGGCACATGAGAGATCTCCAAAGGAAAGTGTTTCAATTCATATGGAGGAAAAGGCCACCAAGAGTAGCCCAAGCCGTGATGTATAGATCTAGAGAGGAAGGGAGATTGGGGGTGCCAAATTTTCAAGCCTATTATTGGGCAGCACAGGTCAGACATCTGATGGACTGGCGGGAGGGGGGGGGGGAGAAATGAAAACATTTGTGATTTTGGAAGGGCAGTCAACAAGGGGAGGCCCCTGGGGGACATTCCGTGGATGTCCAGGGAGGAAAGGGGGCATCAAATACAGGATCACCCCTTTGTGCAACATACCTTACAAATATGGGATAAGGTACGGAAGTCTGTAGAGAACATGAGACATTGATTTCTCGATAATGAAGGCCCTATGTTATACAAAGGACTGTCATGGGACAAGAGGGGGGCATCTACAAGAAATGGGAACGAGTGGGACTGAGATTTTTTTTTCAGTACTTGGACAGGGGGAAATGGGTCCCATTTGGGGAATTATGAGAGATTTTATTTATTATTTATTACAAATTCTTATATACCGCGCTATTGAGTATCAGTGCGATTTACATTTTAACAACATTTTGCATTAGAACAAGATCTTTTGCTTACATTATAACAGGGATTGTAACTTGGAAGTAACAGGGTAACTATATACAGTTCAAACAGAGGGGTTTATGAATTATTTAAATTATGTAGTCGAGTCGTAATGTAGTCATGCTGATTATGAATGTTCCTAATGGTAAGTTTCGTTTGTAAATCACTGGGGGTTATGTTGTTGGTACGTCAGATGCTGTGTGGGTTAGATTAGGTGTTGGATGTGAATGCATTAGGTTAGTGTGGGTAAAATAAAGGCAGAACAAGTGATGTTTAATAGCTTTTCTGAATTGCGAGAGGTCAGTAATTGATCTTATATGAGGTGGAAGATTGTTCCAGCACTTAGGAGCATATAGTGTAAATGCTCTGTTAGTTGTTTGGGTACATTTAGTGGACTCAGGTGGTATAGATAGCGTATTGCTAGTTGTTGACCTTCTTAGCCTGTTAGTAGGGGTACTGGTAAGGAGTGAAGAGAGGGATGTGGAGGATATCCCGTTAATTGCTTTAAATAACAGGATTATATCAATTATCAGAGATATATCAATTAAGGGCAGAGAGTTTTTTCCATTATGGGCAGGTGCTCCATTATTTAAAGCTGAAATTGGGAAAGGATGGATTAGTGCAGGACTATACAAATTTGGAAGCTATATGGTATGCGGAGAAACAGTCCTTGGGATTAGTGTCCACACTATATAAAGCAGTGAGAGGGGGGAAAAGGGAGGATAAGTTGGGATATATGCTGGCCTGGGAGAGGGAGTTGGGGGTAAATATCAAAATACAACAATGGAAGGCTATTTTTGATCAAGCCCGACACCTACCCATATCAGTGGCTATTAGAGAAAATTGGTGTAAAGTTTTAATGAGATGGTATTACATGCCAGTTTGATTGAATAAAACATTCCCATCAGCATCGAAAGGATGTTGGAGAGAACGTGGAGAAGAGGGGTCCATGTAACATGTATGGTGGATGTGCCCCCAGATAAAACCTTTCTGGGAGCAGGTCTAAAAGTGGATACAGCAGGTAGTAGGGGTGGAGGTGGAGGTAAGCAGGGACCCAGAACTATTTTTACTGGGAGGGTGGAGAGAGGGGTATCCAGGTAAGGAAACGAGCTATGACTTGCTTAAGTGTGTCAAAATGTGAAATTGCATACAGGTGGAAGCAGTCGAGGCCAGCCCTAATAGAACATTGTGTGGAGAGGCTCCGTCAAATATTTTAAATGGAAAAACTGACTGCTATACACAGGCAGAGGAGGAGGAGTAAGTTTGACAGTGAATGGCAAAACATGCTGGATTATTTACATAAGGAAGCTGGGGAGGGAGGGGAGGGGGAGAAGGAGGAGGGGGTAGAGAGGGATAAAACAGAAAAGAAGGAATGCATTGATAATGTGGTGTAAAGTTCTAGGGATTAATGTTGCGTGTGGTTATTGCTTTGGTGGTGTAAAGTATTGATTATTCTTTCAATAAAAATCTTATAAATTTAAACAAAATCAAATTTTCTTCAAAGTGGAGAAAATCCATCCACCACTTGCTGAAGACAAAAAAAATACAAAACATCTCTCTGGTGGCTAAGGCGGATAGAGGAATGGGAGTGATATCATTAAAACCTGGGCTTTTCAATGGTTCTTTGTATCCACCCATCTGCTGGTAAAGGAACACAATACACTTGTATGGACTGGTCTAGCAGGACGATATAGAAATTACCATTGAAACATGTTGTACTGAAGAACTCGCAGACTTGCAATTGAACTACTGAACAGGACTGGCATGCAGACAGTGCTAATGTAATAGACAAGCATCAGTGAAGCATGCACAGCTACTGCAACAAGAAGAGTAATTTACCTGCAATCAAATCTGCAGCAAGTAATTATTGTGGCAATGCACATAAGCGGGTGAATGGACACTGACCAGCAAATGGAAAACCATGTTTGCCATTTAGTGGCACACATCATTATTCAAGGGTGTGACTATTAAGCAGGAAGCAGATCACAGCAGGTAAGCTGCATAAGTTGGAAGAGGTAACAGTCAGATGATGTAGACTTCAGTACTAATGCAATTTTCTCAAATGAGTGCCCTGGCATCATGTGAGTAAAAGGAAAATATTGGTTTGTGATTCTCAGACTGAATAATATGGTACAACTGTCAGCTGGACTCTAAGGCAGCATGTATGTCATAGATCTGAAAGACAAAATGAAGTCGGCACCCCTGCAGCAACATGGCATCAAACTGATGCTATATTCAGGGAAATCATGCCATCCTTGAGAATATTTTCCCACACACAATGCAGCATATGTAGACAAGCTAATAATATAGTTTGGCTCAACATGAGAACACCTGGGGTTGATACATGTTCACCATTCCTGCAAAGCTGAACCACAAAATATCAGTGTACAAAGCCCATTGTTGAGACAACAGCTGATTAGTCCCTATAACAATGTCTTTCATAGCACAATGGAGTCCGATCCAGAAGTTGTTAATTTTGAACTCGATCCCAGTGTTTCAATACAATGTACGCCATGCATCGTGCCAGTTGTCAAAGCCAGAAGTGAAAGTCCAGCTAGAAACAGCTGGAAGATGGTCATATCGCACCTGTGACCAAACCAACTGATTAGTTCAGCAATATGGTCATAGTAAAAAAAAGGCCTGATAACTGAGGATTTGTAATGATCCAGTTGCTAAACCTTGCGCTGAAGAGACAGCACTCTCTCATGCCAACACTCAAAGTTATCTTATACAAATTGCCCAAAACATTTTTTCCACTTGTCTATGCACATGATGCATTCCTGCAATGTAGGTTAGATAATACAAAAAACAGCTTTATGGCTGCATTCTGGTCCCCCCCTACCCCCGGGCAGGGAAAAGATGGCTCAAACTATCAACTGGAGTCTCTGCAGTATCAAAGATATATCAATGGAAGCAGCATAAACCTTTTGCTAGTCTCAGGGACAAACACTAGCAAATTATATTTTTATCATTGGCTGAGGTGACTGATGAGGAGGCAGAACATGACCATGATAACAATGGATTGCTGCAGGGAGGTGACGCTATGGCTTTGTGTGAATTTCAATTCAAGGTGAAAATATCGGCTTGCATGGATATATCCTGTCTTCATAGGGCTTGAAAGCATACAGGATGCTATACCACTGCCTGAAGATATCAAATCTGTGCAGTGCTTCATTGGGTTTGTAACTTACCTAGCAAAATTCATGCTAAGTCTGAGATATTTGAGCCCCTGGATATGAATATAGTTTGGGACTGGCTTACAAAGCATGACCAGGCAGTTCAGGAAATAAAGCACTTGGTCACAGTGCTGTGGTTGTATGATGTCACCAAGCCCATTGTGATGTAGAGTGACTTTGGGGAAAAATGGGCTCAGCTGCTGCATCTAAGGTGCTTAGTCCAGCTGAGCCAAATAATACACAAATTGAAAGGAATGTCTCAGCACTATGTTTTCCTGCTAGTGTTTTCATCATTACATCTATGGCTGAGACATAATTACAGCAGAACCCAATCACAAACTGAGCAATCTTTAAATAAATAACTAATTAACCCACCCTATTGTGTGCATCCAAGTAACTTCAGAGCATGTTGCTAACATTGCAACATTACAACCTCAATGTTTTTATATGCGATGTTTATTAGTGACATACTCAGCAGTGACAATGCAGATGACAGAGTAGTCCAGCATTGGTACTTGGACTGGTACCCTGCGGCCTGCTCAGAACCAAAGCCTGAACCACAAAAAATGGATTCTTGTTACAAAGGACTCTAAAATGTGCCAAGCCTCGGACCTGCTGACCTCCAAGCAACTACCTCCCACTGTTTACAGAAGATTACTGTTTCCTGCCATGTCATGTTCAAGAGAACTTGCTTCATAGGCCTCTCATATCCACAGCCTGCATCTACTGGCCTTGAAAACTTGCTGTGGTAGGCTATGGCCTTTGATAGCCTGCAAATATGAAAGGCCTGTAAGTAAGGCCCTGTTTCCAACCCCCATTTTAGTATGAACCAAAAATCTGTGAAAGTCTGAGAAAGCTGCTTTAAACTGCTTAAGAAGTTTCTCATGAATTCATAAAACTTTCATTATTCTCTTGTGTTCTGAGGAGAGAAATGTTTCAATGCTTGCATTCCTAGAGCTAGAAACGACCTCGCAGTAGAATTGTATCAATACCTAGAAACTGTGCCATTGTTAGAACAATCCTAGAGGAGGGAGCAGGGTGCTAGGCCCAGAAAGGGTCTCTGATTGGACAAATGCAGGGGGCATTGGGACCAATAGAAAGTCTGCATGTATTACTGTTGTCAGTAGCCATTCTCCATACTGCTGTCAGTAGCCAGTAATATCCCATTGCAAATCAAACTCTACACTGTTGTCAGTAGCCAGTCTCTATACTGTTGTCAGTAGCCAGTAATACCCCATTGTCAGTAACATTCCATTGCAAATCAGCCACTATACTGTTGTCAGTAGCCATTCTCCATACTGCTGTCAGTAGCCAGTAATATCCCATTGCAAATCAAACCCTACACTGTTGTCAGTAGCCTTATTAACTCCAGTCACCATCGTAGTGCTAGCAATAACCTACTATTGTCAACAATCTACTTTACTGTTGTCAGTAGTCTCACCAGTTCCAGTCATCAAGTTATTGTACTAGTTAGCTAACTTTAACCATTGCCCGTGATCATAGTGTCTGCTGTCACACAGTATACTACACTAAGTACCAAGAGTTTGTCAATAACTTCCTGTTAGTCTCACCAGATTGACCCACTCCCATTCACATAGTGCTCTGACAAGATGGGTTCCCTCATTACCACCATAATAGGATGCTATTTCGTCCTTTCAGGCTGGTTCTCCAACTCTCTAGCCTCAACCACATCATCCAACCAGATTCCAATATTACTGAGCCATGGGAGAAGGTGGACTAGTGCTTCCCATAACAACATAACTTGGGACTCCCGCTCACACCACCCCCATCTGTTACACATTGCTCTTCAAACACAATATTAAACCGAAACAAATTCAAAACTCCTACCCTCACAGCCTAAAATGTGCCCTCATCAATGCCCGTTCTATCCGGAAGAAGTGGCCAGCCGTCACTGACCTAATTGCCAGCCACGGCCTTGATATACTCATGGTCACTGAGACGTGGTTATCTGCTGAAGACAATGTAATACTCAACCAGCTTCTCCCTCAGAATTTCACCATACATTCAAGTCATAGGCAAGAAAAAAGAGGAGGTGGCGTGCTCATCCTCACCAGGACAGACCTCCATTTTCGAACAGTGCACACCACCAATACAAACTACCTTGAGACCGTCACCATCTCCAACAAACGCTGCATAATCAACCTGCTTTACAGAGCACCTTCAGCTTCCCCAGATGATCTCGCGGCTATCATTGATCTGGCATCCAACACTCATAACCCAGGCCTCCCAAATTGGATCCTAGGCGACTTCAACCTGCCTACATTGCAAGATCATCAAGCAACAGCCTTCTTGGATGCCCTGGAAAATCTTGGCTTCAAGCAACTAGTTAATGATTCTACCCATAATAAGGGAAATATCTTGGACCTTGTATTCGCCCCGCAAACCTCTCTTAACCCAGCCCAAGATCCCATAACCTCCATAACTTCTGTTCCTTGGTCAGATCACAAACTGATCATCATTCAGATTCCCTCTTACAAAGCCTACGCAAAAACCAACAAAATCCAAAGCAACACCGCAAGACCGCCCTCTCGATCTTTCAAGCCTTACAACAGAGATCTTATCCTGGCTGAAACGCAGCAACTCATCTCTGAATCCACCCAGAACCTTGACGACCTAATTTCTCAATGGAAGAATTGCCTCAGCTCAATTGCCCTACGTACAACATCCAACAGGCCTTCAGGTAAAAGAGTAAGTGCCCCATGGTACTCAGCTGATCTTAAAGCATCACTTAACCACTTACGGAAACTGGAGAAACGCTGGCGCCGATCTCACTCTTTAAATGACCTGTCAGCATACAACTGTCATCTGGCTGCACATCGCAACACAATCACCAACACGATGAAGCAGTACTACTCTGACACCTTAATGAGATCACTTAATAAACCACATGACCTCTTCGACCTTGTCAAGACTTTATCCAAGGAACCATCCTCTGGACCTCCATTTGAGCTACACCCACAAGATTTTGCAACCTATTTACAATCCAAGATATGTCAGACTAACAAAACCTCTACTATAGCCTCTACCACGGAGCAAAACTGCCAAACAACCCTAACCATGTTTTCCACCCCCTCCAAGAGAGGAATTGAAGAAACTATTGCAGCCCTTAACACTAGTACTGCTCAGACCGATCCATGCCCAGCCTTCTGGATCAAGGAGCTTCGCAGTCACTTCAGCTCAGTACTGGCCAAAATAACGAATCTCTCCTTCTCAACTGGCTCCTTCCCTTCAGCCCTTAAGCACACCTCTATCAGACCTCTGCTAAAAAACTGCAAGCTTGACCCCCAACAGGTGGAATCCTACAGACCCATATCTAGTATTCCACTACTCGCGAAAATCATCGAAAAGGAGGCCCAAAAGCAACTGCAGGACCACATTGACTCCGCTGCACCATTAGACCCCTGCCAACATGGTTTTAGGGAATTCCATGGAGTGGAAACCCTCCTTACCACCCTCTTCTGCAAAATAATCACTGGCATCGACGACATCCGTCAAGGATTTGCACTCATCTTTCTGGACATTGCTGCAGCTTTTGACTCAGTAAATCATGAGCTTCTACTAGGACGTCTGACTGACAAAGGCATTAATGGAAAAGCGCTTGAATGGTGCAGATCCTACCTGTCCGAAAGATGGCAGCATGTTCGTTCTGGAGGGATAAAGTCTGAACCTTTCCACCAAAGCCAAGGAGTACCTCAAGGATCCTCCCTTTCTGCGCTCCTTTTCAATATTTACATGCAGCCAATTTGTAATATCATCCGGTCTTTCAAGGTTGACTGCATGTTATATGCAGACGATGTCCTGCTTTACATCCCCTTCTCTACCGAGCATCTGGACCTCTCCCCACTGACGAGTTGCTTCAATGCAATATCTAACTGGCTCCTGTCTCAAAACCTCAGAATACAACATAAGAAAACTGAAGTACTCTTCATAACAAGGAATCCCAATTTTACCCCCCCAAAATATCTTAAAGTAAAAGAAGCGGAGTTGCAATCTAAATCCTCAATACGATATTTGGGAGTCACACTAGATCAACGCCTAGACATGAAAGCCCACATAGGTAACATAGTCAGATCAGTTTACTACAAGATCTGCTCACTTAGACACCTACGTTCCATGCTTGATCCAACCGATTTCCGGACAATCTTCCAGGCGTTGGTTATACCCCATTTCGACTATTCCAACGTCATATTACAAGGTCTTCCCCAATCTACATTAAACCCGCTTCAGCTAGCCATGAACGCGGCTGCAAGAGTCATCCATGGAGCCTCCAGGTACGACCACGTTACGCCCCTGCTGATAGTTGCATTGGCTCCCTCTTCAAGCTAGAATAGTTTTCAAGACCTTGATAATTACTTTTAAAGCTGTCAATCTCACATCGGCATCCTTATCCTCACTCATCCATAGCACATCTCCTAATAGAACAAGGAGATCCATGGCTATAAACTCCCTCAAAATCCCGAAGGAACTTACCACTTGCACTAAATCGACAGCCAACAGAGCCTTCAGTCTCAGTGCCCCAATATGCTGGAACGCACTACCCCCTGATATCCGGGCTATTAGGAGCCTGACACAGTTTAGGAAAGCCCTCAAATGCCACCTCTTCAACAAATATCTTATAGAACCCAATGGCGTCACCTAGAGCCCAATAACACCCACTGATACCAGTCCCAGATAAATCTAGGGTATATCAACAACTCACCAAGTGTGATATTCATTCCTACAGTGGGCTGGTTTTTCTATGTATCTTCTGTGTATATGATTCCATGTAGTATGTTTTGTAAATAGTTACCCCGGTTATCCAAGTTATTTATGCCCTGTTACCTGTAAACTCATACGTGTTATATGTACTGAGCATTTTGTTCCATGTGAACCGCGCTGATGAATAGTGCGGTATATAAGAGACTGTAAATAAATAAATAAATAAATAAATAAAACTAAAAAGAAATGTATAAAATGAATATGTTTCTGTAAGAACTTTGCTCAGTCCTTTTTGAAGCTTGACTGTATGGGCCTTGTGCACAATAAATTGGCTTGGATCTTTGAACTGACTCCTGGTATTATTTATTGCTTGCTTATCAGCTGCTACATATTCTTGGTGCGTTGGCCCGGAATGTGCGAGTAGTGGATGGTATTCAAGTGAATATACCACGTACTTTCGCCTCCAGGTTTGGTCCGGTTGGAACGGTGTCTGTCCGACCGCAGGGGAAACCTCAGGCGCCACCAGTCCTCTTGTATCGGGGAGGGTTCCGCCTTGCCTCGGCGGACCACTGGGTCCAGCTGGCCAACACCTCCGAACCCGAGTCCAGGATCCAACCCATGAACTGGTTTGGTATCGGGAACCGGATCCGGTGAGTAGAAAACCTTGGTATTTGAGTCAGTGAAGCCTGGGGAAAGCCTTGCATGAGTATACGAGACTAATTTGGTATAGACTAACTGGGAAAGTCTTGCATAAGTGCGCAAGACGAGAGAGCTTGATCACCTCTCATAAGGGCGGTCCTAGTACGCTTCGCATAAGGGTTAGCGGAGCAGAAGCCACCGACCCTTTGGTTGGGATAGTCAGTCAGTAAAACCTTGGGCATTTGAAAAATAATTTCTTGTTGCTGGCATGATTGTCTGCGTGACTGAGAGGTCTTGAATACAGACCAAGTGAGAGCGGACTCCTGAGTAGCGCAGTTCCTGGCTGGGCGACCGCGCCCAGGTCGCGAAAAGGAGGAAGCGTTTGGTGTTTGTCTCCCCCATTGTTCCGTTGTCCTTACTGTTTGTTGCTTGTATCTGAGATTTTTGTTATTTATTTATTTACATTCTCTTATATACCGCGCTATTTTGCATCAGTGCGGGTTACATTGAACAAACTGAAATTACATTGAACAGGGCATTATAACTTGGAGATAACTATTTTACAGGGAACATGGGCTATGGAGGGTTAAGTGGCTTGCCCAAGACCACAAGGAGCACCTGTGTGACTAGATACCCCAGTCCTTCCGGCCCAAGGTTGCTGTCCTCTAGTGGGATTTGAACCCCCGACCTTCCGGCCTGAAGTACCTTGCCCCAACCACTAGGCCACTCCTCCACTTGTTATCTGTTGAAACCACGGGTTTCCCTTCTGGTATAATGTAAGATTATTCTGTTGGGTACTTCGGGAAACAGTTTACCGATTAAGGAATAGTACTAAGAAAAGAAGAAGGAAGAGGGAAAAAACCAACTCAGGAGTCACTTCTAAGTACAAAGACAGCTGTCTCACTGATTTCAGTTTGCAAGTCTCTAGAAAGCAGAGGGAGAAGGGGTGTGTCTTTCACACAGCCCGTAGAAAGGAATGTTCTAGTATCCTTTAACCCTTTGAAGGCTTACTTTTCAATTTTTAATCCACATTCTGCAGCTGGGTTAATTTGTGCTTATTTCAGGAAAATTGTACCCGTCTTATTCAATATGTTCTAATAGTGATGTTCCTTCTGCTATGGTCATGTATTATATATCATTTGGTAGGAATATTTAGTCAGAATTTTGGATCCCGACAGTTTTGGGCTCAGCCTGGAAACGGTTAAGTTCTTATTAACCCCTTTCGAGCTCCTCAACTGTTCTTGTTATATCTCAGCCCTACTTGTCTTTTATGGTCCAAACAGAAATAAGAGAAATTAAGGAAACTGCTTTTGTTTTTCCTTTGACCTTTGAAGTAGAGGTTAAGAACCCTGACAAAACTAAGAAGCATCCCGAGCCAGTAGTTACCAGATCGCGATTTGAAAGTGATTTAAATCCTAAGCGAATGAGGAGTTAATCGTGCTTGAATTTAAAATAGATATATAGATATATATTTGGTTTTGACTGCGTATGCTATTGAGCAAAATTAAAAGTAAAAACGAGATTTTATATACTGTGGCAAGCACCTAATAGAGGACATACTTATTGTTTATAAAAAAGAAAAGAAAAGGGGAGTATATGCATTCCAGACTCTCACTTGGTTTGCAGCTTGTCGTTCTGTGAGGGCTTGCGTGCATCAGTGATGCTGAGAGCTAAACTATCGGCAGTTTAACTACTGGCAGGGTCTCCCAAGATGGACAGGTCTCAGCTGAGGTGCCAGACCAAGACAAACCACCCATCTGGGCAGCAGCAGAATGGGACAGTGTTGACGGCGGAGGATCACATTTTTGTGACAACGGCAACACCAAACTTAAACTGCACGGAAGAAAAGCCCGGCAATCTACTTCTGTATCTTGCCATGAAAACCCAATGGATAGTTACAACAAAACAAATTGTGCTATGGTGCTGGAAGATGAGACCCCCAGGTCAGAAGGCACTCAACTAGCTACTGGGGAAGAGCTGAAGACTTTTCAGAGTAAAGCCAGCATTTATGATGTGGTTGGATCAAAGCCCTCGGGAAGTCTGACTGCTGATGTAGCTGCGCATGAAATGAGAGTCAGAAGCTGTAAAGATGTCTTACGCATTGGAACATGGAACGCACGAAGCATGAACCAAGGGAAGTTGGAGGTGGTCAAGAATGAAATGGAAAGTGTACAACTTGATCTGTTGGGTGTCAGCGAACTGAAATGGACTGGCATGGGGTACTTTGCATCAGATGATCACATGGTCTACTATGCTGGAAATGAAAGACAAAGAAGAAATGGTGTTGCATTTATAATAAAGAAGAAACTTGCAAGAACTGTAATGAAATACAATGCAGTCAGCGAACGCTTAATCTCTATTCGTCTACGAGGATTGCCTTTCAACACAACTATAATTCAAGTATATGTCCCAACAACAGCTGCAGAAGAGAATGAAATTGAAGAGTTCTATGAACAAGTACAAGCTGAAATTGACAGAACATGCAAACAGGATATCCTGATAGTCATGGATGACTGGAACGCAAAAGTTGGCAACAAAGAAGGCGGCAAAGTAGCTGGAAAATATGGACTTGGCAACAGAAATGAAGCTGGAGAAAGACTGATAGAATTCTGCAAGACCAATGATCTATTCATCTCAAACACCTTCTTCCAGCAACACAAGCGGCAACTGTACACATGGACTTCACCGAATGGATTATATAAAAATCAAATTGACTACATATGTGGAAGTCAACGATGGAAAAGCTCTATAACAAAGACAAAACCTGGAGCTGACTGTGGTACAGATCATCAACTACTAGTATGCAAACTCAAGCTAAAGTTGAAAAAGAGCAAACCACTCATGAATGCAGCAAAATATGACCTTGAGAATATACCACTGGAATTTAAAGACTGCCTGCAAAATCGATTTGCTGCTTTAGATACAAATGACAGAGCTCCGGAAGAGTTATGGAATGACATCAAGAAGGTTGTGTTGGAAGAAAGCGAGAAGTCTCTACAAAAGGTGAAAAAGCAAAAACGGCCAAAATGGATGATGGAAGAAACTCTGAAAATTGCCCAGAAACGCAGAGAAGCTAAAGCCAGAGGAGAAAGAAAGACAATCGCAGAACTCAGAGATTTCCAACGTGCAGCAAGACAGGACAAGGAAAAGTACTACAATGACACTTGCAAGGAAATAGAAGCAGAAACTATTAGAGGAAGAACAAGATCGGGTTTCCTAAAGCTACGAGAGTTAAAGAAAAAGTTCCAGCCTCGAATTGGAATGTTACAAGATGCTCAAGGTTCTATGTTGAATGATGCTGAGAAGATCAAGAAAAGATGGAAGGAATATACAGAGTTTTTATATGATAAAGATCAAGTGGACCAACAGCCGTTTCAACCTGTACCTTATGATCGGGAACAATTGGTGATGAAAGAAGAAGTTGAAGCAGCATTGAAAGCCTTATCAAAGAACAAAGCGCCAGGCATTGATAGCATTCCCATAGAAGTATTGCAGCAATTTGATGCAGCTGTTACCGTACTCACAAGGCTCTGCCAAGAAATATGGAAGACATCATCATGGCCAACTGACTGGAAAAGATCTGTGTTTATACCAATACTAAAGAAAGGTGATCCTACTGACTGTGAAAATTATCGCACAATCGCTCTGATCCCACATGCCAGCAAGATTCTACTGAAGATTATTCAACAGAGACTACAACCATACCTGGAACAAGAACTACCTGAAGTGCAAGCAGGGTTCAGGAAAGGGCGAGGAACGAGAGACATCATTGCGGATGTGAGATGGATCGTTGAAAAGACTAAAGAATACCAAAAGGATATCTATTTGTGCTTTATCGACTATAGCAAAGCTTTTGACTGTGTAAACCATGAGAAACTCTGGGCCACATTAAGAAGCATGGGTATACCAGAACACCTGATCGTTCTCTTGCGCAATCTGTACATTGATCAAGAAGCAGAATGGTTTAAAATAAGCAAAGGTGTAAGACAAGGCTGCATACTTTCCCCCTACCTATTCAATTTATATGCAGAACAAATCATCAGAGAAGCAGGATTGTATGAAGACAACAGAGGTGTGAAGATTGGTGGAAGACTCAACAACCTTCGCTATGCTGATGATATACCACATTACTGGCTGAAAGTGAAGATGATCTGTAACATCTGCTTCTCACAATCAAAGAACATAGTCTCAAAATGGGCCTGCACCTTAATGTAAAGAAGACAAAGATCATGACAACTGGCATAATCAACAGGTTCATCGTTGAAGGAGAAGAAATTGAAATTATGAACAACTTTAACCTAAGAAGCAACAAGCAGTCAAGAAATCAGACGACGCATTGCTCTTGGCAGAATGGCTATGAAAGACCTAGATAAGATTCTCAAGAGCAGAGATATCTCTCTCCATACAAAGATTTGACTTGTTCAAGCCATGGTATTTTCAATAACATCATATGGATGTGAAAGCTGGACAGTGAAAAAGATAGACAGGAAGAAAATTGATGCCTTTGAATTATGGTGCTGGCAGCGAATACTGTGTATACCATGGACTGTCCGAAGAACAAACCAGTCGGTACTAGAGGAGATCAAACCTAAGCTTTCTTTAGAAGCTCAGATGACAAGACTTCGACTTTCATACTTTGGACACATCATGCGAAGAGAGAGATCATTAGAGAAAGACATTATGCTTGGCAAGATAGAAGGTCAACGCAAAAGAGGAAGGCCAGCAATGAGATGGATCGATACAATAACAGCAGCTACGGGTAGCAGTCTGTCAACAATGAGCCGCCTGACTGAAGACCGAACACAATTTAGGATAGCTATCCAGAGGGTCGCCATGAGTCGACCCCGACTCGACGGCACTTAACATGCATTCCAGATATCCACCCACTTTATGAAAAAGTACCCGTTTCATGTCCTTTGAATATCTGCTTTTTAAACTGTAAGATTTAAATTCCTTTGCATTATTCAGCTTAGTACTGACGACGGCTGGCAGTTAGTTTCATGCCAAGTATTTTTACTCTAGTCGTACGTAACAGATATGTGGCCGTCATGTTAGGAGCCATAGTTCTTTCTATTCGGATTGTTATAACATGTTGCAAAATAATAGTTTTATATTTTAAGGATTTTATCTAAATTGTTCCTATTTAGAATGAGCACATACATCCATTATGCTTATTACAACCAATCTAAGCTTATGTTTTCTGCCTACCCTTTGTTTATGAGCAATACGTTTTTTTTAATAAGTGCACCCAGAGGAATATTGTTGCATAGTTCTGACTCATAGTCCTCAGGAAAATGCAGCCTGACTGCCCGCCCCCTCTGTCTGTTGTCAAGTACGTCATCATGGGGGGGGTCGGAGTCCACGCAGATTCTGTTGAAATGTATGACTAGGAATTTTAGCAAGAGATTTGCTGGAGACTACGGAATTAAAATGTCTCCGTTCCTATTAGGAATGCTCTGTGAAAGGGAGTGGCCAGTGTTGGTCACTTCATGGCCCCGTGAGGGCACCTTTGATATTAGTATAGTTTCCCATGTTTATCAGGTTGTACAGAAAATGTTCCCTGATCAATTCCCCTATATAGATTCCTGGTTAAGTGTTTGTGAAGGGGAAAAAAAAAAAGCCCTCCTGGATAAAGCATTGCTATGAGGAACAGTGTAGGAGATTGGTAGCAACCACAAGGGGGGGGGGGCCCCGGAAGTCTGGGAAAAAACACACAAAAACACACTGCCTGTTTATTCTGCCCCAGAATCTCCAGACATTATAGGCCAGTCCCCTCACTCTGCCACCACCCCGGGCAGAGCCTGGGGCAGGGGGGACACCTCCCTGCAGATGTACCCCAAGTAGTTCACCAGCCACCTCCGCAGCAGGAGGACGCACACCCCCTCTTGACCAGAAGCCCCGGCTCAGTTCAGAGTGCCTCCGAGTGGGCCACAGTCCACCGATGACACTACAAGCAGGGATTCATTTGCCAGTTCAGGGTCACTCACAGCCAGCGCCCAAGAACATGAAGTGGAACCCCGACAGTCCCGATTGCCGTATGCTTTCAGAAGTACCACTACCAGTAAAAGGGATGGTCACATTATACCATTGCGCCAGGTCCAAGGCCTATACACCCTTAATATCGAAGGCCAGGTCGTTGTAGGGCCGACCAGCCTTGTTTATGTGCCTTTCTCCACCACTGATTTACTGAACTGAAAGACGCATTATGCCTCCTACACTGAGAAACCTTAGGATTTGATTGAACTAATGAACAGTATTATGCAGACCCATCAGCCTTGATGGCCCCAAGTGGGTTCCAAATAGTGAAGACAACCCTAAATCGGTTCCGCCAAACACTCATGCAAAGCCTAAAGAAGGGAGGCCAGAAAGCCATGAATATTGGAAAAATATCTGAAGTTCTCCAATGACTAGATGAGAGCCCAGCAGACTTCTATGAATGATTATCTGAAGTCTATAGATTGTATAGCCCATACGATCCAGCCGCTGAGGAAAATTTGCATATGGTAAACGCAACCTTTGTCAGTCAGTCCCAGAGAGATATAAAACAAAAGTTACAGAAACTGGATGGATTTGCGGGCATGAATACAGCCCAGTTAATGGAAGTTGCTCAGAAAGTGTTTGTGAATCGTGAAAATGAACGTAACAGAGAAAGTGAACGAAAGATGAAGAAAGCAGATCTTCTTGCTGCCGCTTTAGATGAACGACGTGAAGGAGGTTTTCCTAATTGAAGGAGTAGAGGACGTGGAAGGGGTCGTGAAAATAATTGGACCCCACTGGGTGTGAATCAGTGCGCCCATTGCAGAGAAGGAGGACATTGGTGAAGTGAATGCCCGCATCTTGACTCCACCCCCAGGAGGGGAGGAGGGAGTCCCTGGAGAACAGGAGGTCGATTTCAGAGTCATGGAGGAATGACCCGAGCACAGTTCCATCGAGAAAGGGAAGAAGCTATTGAGGGAGTGGCAGTTGCAACGGGCTATGACATGGATGAAGACTAGGCCAGACCGGGCTCCAAGTTCACCCTGGGTCCCCAGGAGCCTATGGTCAGTTTGAAAATAGGGGACCAATATATGGACTTTATGGTGGATACAGGAGCACAACACTCAGTGGGGGCAAAGCCAGTAGCCCCTTTGTCCTCTCGATCTGTCACCATTGTTGGGACCACTGGGGCTAGGGCCACTAAGCCATTCCTGCAGAACCACATGTGTGAACTAGGGGGGCAGAAAATAACGCACCAGTTCCTGTATATGCCTGAATGCCCTATTCCACTCTTGGGCCGAGATATGCTTGCCAAGCTCCAGGCGCAAATCTCTTTCGCTGAAGGAGGAGAAATGCAAATGACTGTAAACTCAAAGCCTGCCGGATTGATGGTGCTGACTGTCCCCCGAAAAGAAGAATGGCGGTTCTATAATGTATCTCCAACCAAGCCAGCTAGTTCCTGTATACCCACCAATCTTTTGGCTCCGCCTGAAGTATGGGCGGAGGATACTCCACCTGGCCTAGCGAAGAACATAGCCCCTGTCATTGTCACCCTCAAGCCAGGAGCGGAACCAGTGCATGTGAAGCAGTATCCTCTTCCTCGACCAGCCATTGAAGGTATCCACTGCTATCTGATGAAACTGCTGAAGTATGGACTTCAAGGAGTGCCAGTCACCTTGGAATACCCTCCTTCTCCCAGTCAAGAAACCTGGGACAGGGGATTACTGCCCAGTACAAGATCTGAAGCGGGTAAATGATGCAGCTGAAACTATACACCCAGTGGTACCAAATCCTTATACTCTCTTGGGACTGATCCCTGCCGAGGCTACTCATTTCACCGTCCTGGACCTGAAAGATGCCTTCTTCTGCATACGCCTAGCCCCCACCAGTCAACTTTTGTTCGCTTTTGAATGGCAAGACCCCACAACAGGAAGGTGGGGCCAACTTACCTGGACTCGATTACCTCAAGGATTTAAGAATTCACCCACTCTCTTCAGTGCTGCTTTGAATCAGGATCTCTCAAGCTACTCTGTGAACCCAGGACAAAGGGTTCTTCTTCAGTATGTGGACGACCTGCTCATAGCCACAAATTCAGAAAGTGAATGTCTACAAGCCACCAGTGAACTCTTGCACCTTCTAAATGAGGCTGGATACAAAGTCTCAAGAGCCAAGGAGCAATTATATCAAACTGAAGTTAAATATCTAGGATTCCAGTTGTCTAGCGGAATTCGACGCTTGGGGCCGGAACGCAAAGAAGCTGTATGCAGTATTCCCACTCTAACCACCAGGAGGCAAGTAAGAGCCTTCCTGGGGGCCGCAGGGTACTGTCGCCTATGGATCCCCAATTTTGCTCTGCTAGCAAAACCATTGTATCAAGCTACCAAAGGAATGGAAAAGTCTCCATTGAAATGGGGACCTGAACAGGATGCAGCATTTCAATCTCTAAAAACTGTTCTGTCATCACCAGCTCTGGGTCTACCAGATGTCCAGAAACCTTTCCGCCTCTATGTTCATGAGTCACAAGGAAATGCTCTAGGGGTGCTGACTCAATCTCTTGGATCTTGGCAACAGCCAGTAGCCTATTTGTCAAAACAGTTGGATGTGGTTGCAAAAGGTTGGCCCCCTTGTTTGAGAGCTGTTGCAGCTATAGCCCTCCTAGTGAGCGAAGCAGACAAGCTCACTTTGGGACAGAATCTTTAAGTCATCGTGCCATACTCTGTTTTGACCCTTATGGAGCACAAAGGGAACTTCTGGCTCACAAATTCGCTAATGTTGAAGTATCAGAGTATGCTGTGTGAGAATCCACAATTGCAACTGATGGTCAGTCAAGCTTTGAATCCTGCTACGTTGCTCCCAATTGGTCCTGGCCCCCCTGATCATGACTGTTTAGAAATTATGGACACTGTATTCTCAAGTCGCCCAGATTTGACTGATGTTCCTTTGGAGAATCCAGAACGGACTTTCTTTGTGGATGGAAGCAGTCTCGTCATCAATGGACATCGTTGTGCCGGGTATGCAGTGGTGACCCTTGATCTGGTAGTTGAGTCCTCAGCTCTGGCCCCGGGGACTTCAGCACAGAAAGCTGAACTGATAGCTCTCACTAGAGCACTGATAATAGGAAAAGGGCTCCGTCTAAATGTGTACACAGATTCCAAATATGCCTTCACAACTTTGCACGCACATGGGGCCCTGTACAAAGAATGAGGGTTGATAACCTCAGGAGGCAAGTCCATTAAGTATGACCCCAAGATATTGACATTATCAGATGCATACTGCCTACAGAACGCAGAATTTAGGAAACGTAGAACGTATGACTAGAACCCTGAAATCTCAGTTGTCTAAACTTTGTCAAGAAGTTCACCTGAAGTGGCCCCAGGTTCTTCCTATAGCCCTTCTTAGGATACTCTTAGCCCCTACTAAGTCTTTAGGAGTTTCCCCTTTTGAGAGTCTGTATGGGCGACCCCCACCTATTGTACAATGAATAAAAGGAGATATGAAAGATTGGATCTGAAATTACTAGATAAGAACTATTGGCTTTAAGTTCTGTTTTGCAGAGTCTTCATACGTGGCTACAAGATCAGCTGCCCATCCATCTAACAGAACCCCTGCATCCCCTCAAGTCTGGAGTCTCGGTGTGGATCAAAGAGTGGAGAAAGACACCATCGATACCGCATTGGAAGGGACCTTATGTTGTTATCTTATCAACCCCAACTGCAGTTAAAGTTGCAGAACTCGAACCCTGGATTCATCATAGTCGAGTAAAGCCAGCAGCCATTGATAGCACTATAGAACGGAAGGCAGCTACAAACGTTTTAGCTATGTGGCAATATTACCCTATACCCCAAGATGATGCTGTTACACGAGTATAATATGTGATTTAATTCCCACCCTTTTTAACTTGTGGGTGAGAATAATCAAAGGAGGGAATGTGTAGGCTATGGCCTATGATAGCCTGCAAATATGAAAGGCCTGTAAGTTAGGCCCTGATTCCAACCCCCATCTTAGTAAGAACCAAAAATCTGTGAAAGTCTGAGAAAGCTGCTTTAAACTGCTTAATAAGAAGTTTCTCATGAATTCATAAAACTTTCATTATTCTCTTGTGTTCTGAGGATAGAAATGTTTCAAAGCTTGCATTCCTAGAGCTAGAAACGACCTCGCAGTAGAATTGTATCAATACCTAGAAACTGTGCCATTGTTAGAACAATTCTAGAGGAGGGAGCAGGGTGCTAGGCCCAGAAAGGGTCTCTGAATGGACAAATGCAGGGGGCGTTGGGACCAATAGAAAGTCTGCATGTATCAAACTAAAAAGAAATATATAAAATGAATATGTTTCTGTAAGAGCTTTGCTCAGTCCTTTTTGAAGCTTGACTGTCTGGGCCTTATGCACAATAAATTGGCTTGGATCTTTGAACTGACTCCTGGTATTATTTATTGCATGCTTATCAGCTGCTACATTGCAACACAATATACGAAACTGCATACCATCTTCTACTGTATTTTGTTTCTCATCATGCTCCCTACTACATAGTAACATAGAATATGACGGGAGATAAAGACCAGCATGGTCCATCTAGTCTGCCCAGCAAGGCAGCAAGAGAAGGTGCACCTGCCGCTCCGTACAGGTCACCTTTCTCCATGCCTTTGTTTAGGGGTGTACCCACCGCTCCATGTAGGTCATCCCTATTTACTGAGATATAAGCGATAGTTATGTTTGTTTTGATTTTATCCTGTTGCTATAAAGAGAGATCTACTGTGTCTGTCCCATGCCATTTTGAATTCTGTCATTGTATTTGCCCCCACCACTTCCATCGGGAGGGCATTCCAAGCATCCACTATCCTTTCAGTGAAAAAGTATTTCATGACATTGCCTTTCAGTTTACCCCCTTGCAACTTCATGTTATGCCCTCTAGTTTTACAGCTTCCCTGTCTTTGAAAGAAGTTTGTTTGTCTATTAATACTCTAAGGGGCTTGTTTACAAAGCCGCGGTAGCGGTTTGCGATCGTAATCGGAGCCGCGACCCCATTGATTTCAATGGGGCTGCGGCTGCGATCGCGATCGCGAACCACTACCGCGGCTTTGTAAACAAGCCCCTAAGTATTTAAAGATCTGAATCATATCTCCCCTGTCCCTCCTCTCTTCCAGAGTGTACGTATTTAGATCTTCAAGTTTCTTCTCATAAGTCTTCTGACACAGGATACAAATCATTTTGATTGCCTTCCTCTGTGTTTCCAGCCTTATGTCCTTTGCGAGATATGGTCTCCAAAACTGAACACAATATTCCAAGTGAGGCCTCACCAGCGACTTCTACAGTGGCATTAGTACCTGTTCATTTCTACTGTCAATTTCTCTCTGTATGCAACCCAGCATCCTTCTGACTTTGGCCACCACCTTGTCACACAGTCTCGCCACCTTGAGATCTTCAGAAACAATCACTCAGGGGTCCTTCTTCTGGTCTGTGCACACCAACCTCTTGCCCCCTATCGCATACAATTCCCTTGGATTTCTGCTTCCCAACTGTATGACAGTGCACTTCTTCACATTAAATATTAATTGCCAAGAATTAGACCTTTCTTCCAGCTTTTGTAGATCTTTCCTCACGTTATCCACTCCCTCAGGGGAGTACACTCTATTGCAAATTTTCATGTCATCTGCAAAAAGATGGACCTTTCCATTCAGTCCTTCAGCAATATCACTCACAAATACATTGAACAGTACCAGTCCCAGGACCGAACCCTGGGACACACCACTAATCACCTTCCATTCATTCGAGTTCCATTTACCATCACCTTCTGTCATCTGTCAGTCAACCAATTTCTGATCCAGTTCACAACCTTGGAATCCATCCCCAAGATGTTGAGTTTATTGATAAGCCCCCTGTTATGAACAGTATCAAAGGCTTTGCTGAAATCTAGACAGATCACATCCACCGCATGCCCTTGATCTAGTTCTCTGGTCACCCAGTCAAAGAACTCAATCAGATTTGTTTAGCAAAATTGTCCTTTGGTAAAATCATGTTGCCTTGGATCATGCAACCTGTTGGTTTCGAGGAAGTACACTATTCGCTCTTTCAGGAGCACCTCCATTACTTTTCCTACCATCAAGGTAAGGCTACAGGTACTGACCTGTAGTTTGCCACTTCTTTCCTACTGCCACTTTTCTGAAGAGGTACCACATCAGCCCTTCTCCAGTCCTGTGGAACTTCTATCTCCAAGGATCTATTAAAAACATCCTTTAACGGCCCTGCAAAAACTTCTCTGAGCTTTTAGTATGGTGGGATGTATCCCACCCGGTCCCATGGCCTTGGCCACTTTAAGCTTTGCAAGCTGCTCTAACACCTCATCTTCTGTGAATGGTGTGGTATCTACTCCATTCCCGTTTGTATATTTGTCAATCACAGGTGGTCCTTTTCCTGGATTAGTAAAAACAGGGTAGAAGTACTTGTTTAGCATTTTCAGTTTTTCAATGTCACTTTCCACAGCTCCATGCAGTTCACCCCCCCCCCTCCTCTTAGCCTGTGTTTAGGGTTATACCTGCTGCTCATCCCAAGTCAAACCCCCTTTATTCATCAAGTATAAAATATACTTAAGTTTGCTTTGATTTTATCCTCTTGCTATGAAAAGGAGCCACTGTGTCTGTCACATGCCATTTTGAATTCAGTCACTGTATTTGCCCCCACCACTTATGTCGAGGGCATTCCAAGCATCCACCATCTTTTCAGTGGTTCCTGATGTTGGTTTTAAGTTTACCGCCTTGCAGCTTCATCGTATGCCCCCTAGTTTTACAGCTTCCTTTCTTTGAAAAAGGTTTGTTTGTTCATTGATACCCTTTAAGTATTTAAAGGTCTGTATCCTATCTCCCCTGTCCCTCCTCTCGGGTATATACATATTTAGATCTTCAAGTCTCTTCTCATATCTTATGGCGCAAGCTCCAAATCATTTTCGTTGCCTTCCTCTGAACAGTCTTAAGTCTTTTTATATCCTTTGTGAAATATGGTTTCCAAAACTAAACACAACACTCCAAAGTGAGGCCTCACCAATGACTTCTATAGGAGCATTAATACTTCCTCCTTGAGTCTTGCAATTCCACTTCTGATCTTCCTCTTCTCCACATCTTCAGCCATCTTTTCTTCCACCCTTGCTTTTGCTATCCTTATTTCTCTCTTTGTCTTTTAGCTTTATCCTGTATTCTTTTCAGTGTTCCTCTTTTTGTGATCTTCTGAATTTTGCGAAAGCTGTATTTTCTGCCTTTATTTGTGCAGCCACATCTTTGGTGAACCATATAGGCTTCCTTTTCCTCTTGTTTTTATGTACTTTCCTTACATATATATCTGTTGCCCCTTTTATTGCCTTTAAGTTTAATCCACTGCAATTCCTCTTCCCTTATCTCCTCGCATCCTGCCAACTTCTCCTTCAGGTATTTTCCCATTTTACTGAAGTCAGCATTTTTGGAGTCTAGGACGCTGAGTTTGCTGTGATTGGCCTCTACCTTGGATTTTACCTAAAACCACAATGTGATGATCACTGCTGCTCAAGCGGGTCCCCACTCGAACACTCAACATGCTATCTCTACTGGAAAGTACTAAAACCAGCATCAAACTTTCCTTGGTGGGTTCTATCACCAATTGTCTGAATGATGCCTTTTGGAAGGCATACACAATCCTTTTACGTCTTTCCAGATTTGCAGAACAAATACTCCTCCAGTCCACATCTGGTAGGTTAAAGTCACCCAATATGATCATAGTAACATACATAGTAACACAGTAAATGATGGCAGATAAAGACCAGCATGGTAGTCTGCCAAGCACGATGGCAATAGTAGGTGCACCTGCCGCTCCATGCAGGCCACCCCTCCCCATGTCACTGTTTAGGGGTGAACCCACCACTCCATGCAGGACACGCCTATTTGTTGAGAAATTAGATGGTTGTTTATTTTGATTTTATCCTGTTGCGGTAAAGGGATCCACTGTGTCTGTCCCATGCCATTTTGAATTCCGTCACCGTGTTTGCCCCCACCACTTCCATCGGGAGGGCATTCCAAGCATACACCACCCTTTCCATGAAAAAGTATTTCCTGACATTGCCTTTCAATTTACCACCTTGCAGCTTCCGGTTGTGCCCTCTAGTTTTACAGCTTCCCCGTCTTTGGAAGAGGTTTGTTTGTTCATTATATCCCTTTTAAGTATTTAAAGGTCCGAATCATATCTCCCCTGTCCCTCCTCTCCTCCAAAGTGTACATATTTAGGTCTTCAAGTCTCTTCTCAAAAGGCTTCTAACGCAGGCTCCAAATCATTTTGATCGCCTTCCTCTGAACAGCTTCCAGTCTTTTTACATCCTTTGCAAGATACGGTCTCCAAAAGTGAACACAGGATTCCAAGTGAGGCCTCACCAGTGACTTGTACAGTGGCATTAGTACCTCTTTCCTTTCTGCTGGTGAGTCCTCTTTGCATGCAGCCCAACATCCTCCTGGCTTTTGCCACCACCTTGTCGCACTGTTTTGCCACCTTAAGATCTTCAGAAATAATCACATCAAGGTCTTTCTCCTGATCCGTGCACACCAAACTCTTGCCCCTTATCGTGTACATTTCCCTTGGATTTCTGCTACCCAAGTGCATGACTCTGCAGTTCTTCGCATTAAATCTTAATTGCCAAGCATTTGACCATTCTTCCAGCTTTTGTAGCTCTTTCCTCATGTTAACCACTCCCTCGGGGGAGTCTACTCTGTTGCAAATTTGTGTGTCATCTGCAAAAAAGACAGACTTTTCCATTAAGTCCTTCAGCAATATCATTCACAAATACATTGAACAGTGCCGGGACCAGGACCGACCCCTGGGGCACCCCGCTAATCACCTTACCTTCATCCAAGTGAGCTCCATTTACCATCACCCTCTGTTGTCTGTCAGTCAACCAATTTCTGATCCAATTTACCATCTTAGGATCCATACCCAAGCTACTGAGTTTATTGATAAGCCTCCTATGAGGAACAGTATCAAAGGCTTTGCTGAAATCCAGGTAGATGACATCCATCGCATGCCCCTGATCTAGCTCCCTGGTCACCCAGTCAAAACTCAATAAGATTTGTTTGGCAAGATCGTCCTTCAGTAAAACCATGTTGCCTCGGATCTTGCAACCTGTTGGTTTTGAGAAAGTTCACTATTCGCTCTTTCAGGAGCGCCTCCATGATTTTGCCCGCCACCGAGGTAAGGCTCACAGGCCTGTAGTTTGACACTTCTTCCCTGTCACCACTTTTGGCTAAACATCAGCCATTCTCCAGTCCTGAGGAACCTCTCCTGTTTCCAAGGATCTGTTGAAAACATCCTTTAACGGCCCTGCAAGAACCTCCCTGAGCTCTTTCAGTATCCTGGGATGTATCCCATCCGGTCCCATGGCTTTGTCCACTTTGAGTTTTGCAAGTTGTTCTAACACCTCATCTTCTGTGAATGGCGTGGTAACTACTTTATTCCCATTTTTATATTTGTGAGTCACAGGTGGTCCTTCTCCAGGACTTTCTAAAGTAAAAACAGAGCAGAAGTATTTGTTTAGCAATTTCGCTTTTTCAATGTCACTTTCCACGAGTCCATTCACAGCACTTCTGAGTCCTGCAATTCCACCTCTGATATTCTTCCTTTCCAGAATATACCTGAAGAAGGTTGTCACCACACTTCACATCTTTAGCCATCTTTTCCTCTGCCTTTGATTTTGCTATCCTTATTTCTCTCTGTCTCTGAGTTTGATCCTGTATTCATTTCTGTGTTCCTGTTTGCGAGCTTTTGAATTTTGCGAAAGCTGTGTTTTTTGCCTTTGAGCAGCCACTTCTTTGGAAAACCAAATAGGCTTTCTTCTCCTCTTGTTTTTGTTTACTTTTGTTACATATTTATCTGTTGCCCTTTTTATTGCCACCTTTAGTTTAGCCCATTGCAATTCCACTTCCCTTATTCTCCTTCCACCCTGTCAGCTACTCCTTTAGGTACTCGGCCATTTTATTGAAGTTGTTGTTTTTAAAGTTTAGGACTTTGAGCCTGCTATGATTGGCCTGTACCATGGCTTTTATCTCAAACCACACCGTGTGGCACTCACGCAGACATTCGACACGCTATCGCCGTTGGTGAGCACTAAATCCAGCGTTGAGCTTTCCCTGATTGGTTCCATCACCATTTGTCTAAATAACGCATCTTGGAGAGCATCCACGATTTTTTTGCTTCTTTCCAGATTTGCAGGAGTAATCCAATCCACATCAGGTAGATTAAAGTCACCCAATATGATCGCTTCCCCCTTTGTGGCTATCTTGGCAATATCTATAATCAATTTGTTATCTATCTCTTCAATTTGTGTTGGAGGTCTGTAGACTACAGCAGTATGGATAACAGTGCCATCTCCTCTTTCCAACACAATCCAGAGCGCTTATTCTTTTCCCCATGCCCCCTGCATTTCAGTAGCTTTAATATTGCTTTTGACATACAAGGCTACTCCTCCTCTTCCATTTTCTCTGTCTCTTCTGAATAGATTATAGCCAGGTATGGCTATATCCCAATCATGCGATTCGTTTAGCCATGTTTCTGTAATGGCCACAATGTCCAAATCCATTTCCACCATTAGGGCTTCTAGGTCTGGAACTTTGTTGGCTAAGCTTCGAGCATTTGTGTTCATTGCTTTCCAGCATTTAACTGGCTTGCGTGTATTTAGCATTGCTTTTGTTCTGCCTACATCTTCCCACCTGTTTATGATGTGTGGTTTAAATGTGTGGCAGTTTTCTGATATTAATCTGCTTTTGCAGGGGGTGACGTCCAGAGCTTGACCTTCCACATCTGTCACCCCCTTTTTCTAGTTTAAATGCATATCCACATATTGCTTGTATTTTTCACTTAGGATTCTTTTCCCTGCGACAGAGAGATGTAGTCCATCAGCACAGTATAGTCTCTTGTTGTTCCATCTGTTACCCCAGTCGCCAATAAATCTGAATCCTTCTTGTTGGCACCAGGTCTGGAGCCATGTATTAAAGCCATTAATGTGATGCAGCCTTTTTGCCCCTTTACCAAGCACAGGTAGAACCTCTGAGAATGCAACAGTGTTAACAATGGGCTTGAGTTTCTCTCCCAGAGATTGGAAGTTCTTTTGGACTGTAGAGGTACTGTTTCTAGCAAGGTCATTTGTGCCCAAGTGGATAACCACATCAAGTTGCGAGTGTTTACTTTCTGCGCTAAGTACTTCAACAACGTGGTTGTATTCCTGCTGGCTGAAGAGCCTGGGAGGCACTTGACTATCTTCTCTCCTTTGAACTGTGTTCCCAAGTTGATGCCACTGATGATGGAATCACCAAGTAGTAGTAGTTTGCTGTTTGGTGAGGTTTTCTTCATATTTGGTCCTTTAGCAGGAGATTGGACATTGTCTGTCTCATTTAAGGGCCCTTCAGTTTCTTTGGATTGGGCATCCTCATTCGCCAAGGCAGAGAAGGCATTATGCAGGGATATCTCCTGATGCATAGGATGCCTCTGTGTCACAGGTCGCAATCTACCAGCACCCACTGTGATCCATTTGTTCCTGGGGTGTTTCATTCTTTGTGGAAGTGGTGGTGGACTTTGTTCAGTTTGTATCCTATAAGAGGTGCGCTTTATTGCAGCCAGTTCCTCCCTCAGTTCCTCATCCTCATTAGCCAAGGCAGAGAAGGCATTAGGCAGGGTTATCGTTTGATGCATAGGATGTCTGTGCATTACAGGTCGCAATCTACCAGAACCCACTGTGATCCTTGTCCCTGGAATATTTGATGCTTTGTGGGAGCGGTGGTGGGCACTGTTCAGTTTGTATCCTATAAGAGGTGTGCTTCATTGCAGCCAGTTCCTCCCTGAGTAGGGTCACCTCTTTATGCAGGGCAGCTAGGTCTTCCCTTAGTAGAGTCAGTTCTTTATGCATGGCAGCTGAACTGAGGCACATAGGACAAGCTCTGAGGTTCCATATGATTCATCTTGGAATGAAAGTACTGCAGTTATTGCACTGAATACACGACATGTTGAATAAGCAATCCTAGAAGGAGAAGAGGAAGGAGGAAGAAGATGCGGGCTGTAACCTAAGTTAAGAGGATAGATAGAAACGTATGCGAGTACTATATAGGCAATGCAGCCCCTGGGGTGGGTGGGGCAAGAGGTAGGGTGGGCGGAAACCTAAGTGTCTCTGGCCAGTAGGCTGTTCCTGAACTGGGGGCACTCACAGATATCTGCTCCAAGGCTACCCAGAAAAGGAGACAGTCTCCCTTTGCAATATCTCCCTTTGCAATATCAATGATGAAGTCTGAGTCCATTTCCGAAGTTTGAGTTTGAGGCCTGTAGACTACATCGGTGTGGATAACAGTGCCATCTCCTCTTTCCAATACAATCAACAGCGCTTCTTCTTTTCCTCACGTCCCCTACTTTTCAGTGGTTTTAATATTTCTTTTGACATATAGGGCTACTACTTCTCCTTTTCTGTCTTCTGTGTCTCTTAAATTATAGGCAGTAAATTATAGGCAGATATGGCTGTATTCCATTCATGTGACTCATTAAACCAGGGGTCTCAAACACGCGGCCCGCGAGACAACTTTGTGCGGCCCGCGACGGAGGAAAACAAAAAAACCCCCAAAACCCTGGCTTCTGCTGCTGCCGTTGCAGCGGCAGAATCAATTGTCAAATTCCAAAAAAAAAACCTGACTTCTGCTACTCAAGCAGCTGTCCTGCGGCCCCTTCCCCTCTGCCCGGAGATCCGACTCTGCTCTATCAGCGGCGTGCTTTTCAAGCCGCGAAGAGAGTATTCCCCTCTCGCACGGCTTGAAAAGTGAATAGGCTTAAACCGCGCGAGAGGGGAATACTCTCGTCGCGGCTTGAAAAGCACGCCGCTGATAGAGCAGAGTCGGATCTCCGGGCAGAGGGGAAGGGGCCGCAGGACAGCTGCTTGAGCAGCAGAAGTCAGTTTTTTTTTTTGAATTTGACAATTGATTCTGCCGCTGCAACGGCAGCAGCAGAAGCCAGGGTTTTGGGGTTTTTTTTTGTTTTCCCTCCTTCGCTGGCCGGTAATGAGCTATGGAGGGGCTGACTGAAATGGGGTAATGGGGGTTAGGACTGGAAGTGGGCTATTGGCAGGGGGGGGGGGGGTTATGAATGGTAATGGGCTGGGGGGGTTATAACTGGTAATGGGCTATGGTGGGGGCTAGGACTGGAAATGGGCAGATGGGGGTTAGGACTGGAAGTGGGCTATTGGCAAGGGGGGTGTTATGACTGGAAATGGGCTGGGGGGGTTATAACTGGTAATGGGCTATGGTGGGGGCTAGGACTGGAAATGGGCAGAGGGGGGTTAGGACTGGAAGTGGGCTATTGGCCGGGGGGGGTTATGACTGGTAATGGGCTATGGTGGGGGCTAGGACTGGAAATGGGCAGATGGGGGTTAGGACTGGAGGTGGGCTGTTTGGGGGGTTAGGACTGGTACTGGCCTATGAGGGGAGGTAAGACTGAAAATGGGGTGATGGGGGTTAGGACTGGAGGTGGGCAGATGGGGGTTATGAGTGGAAGTGGGCTATTGGCAGGGGGTGGGTTATGACTGGTAATGGGCTATGGTGGGGGCTAGGACTGGAAATGGGCAGATGGGGGTTAGGACTGGAGGTGGGCTGATTGGGGGGTTAGGACTGGTAATGGCCTATGAGGGGAGGTAAGACTGAAAATGGGGTGATGGGGGGGTAAGACTGGAAGTGCGCTATGGGGAGGTTAGGACTGGTAATGGGCTATGGGGGGTCTAGGACTGGTAATGGGCTGGGGGGGTTGCTAGGACTGGAAATGGGCTGAGTGGAAGGGGGGCTTGAACTGCAAATGGCTGATGGGGAGGGGGGCTTGGAATGGAAATGGTCTGTGAGGGGAGGGAGCTAGGATTGGAAATGGGCTGATGGGGGGCTAGGATTGGAAATGGGCTGATGGTGAGGCTAGGATAGGACTGGAAATGGACTGATGCAGGGACTAGAAAGGAGCAGATGCTGGGTGGGGCTGGAACTAGAAGGGAGCTGATGTTGGGGGAGGATTAGAATGGGATGGAGCTGGGAAAGTGAAATGGAGAGGGGAAAAATATTTTGTCTGGCAGAGAAGACAAATCTACAATTGGCCAGGTATTGGGAGAGTAAGTGGGGATTGAGGATGGAGGGGTAAAATTTGAGTGGATGAAATAGGAATGAGGAAAGAGCAAAAGGAGAAAGATTAGTATGTTAAAGCAGATGTAGAGAGAGAGAATGGAAAAAAACTAGAAGAGAGAAGAAAGGACAAATGGACAGCAGACGATGGAGATAGCAGAAGACACGAAGAAACCAGAAGTGGCTGGAGCAATTGCAACTGAAAAAAAATGCACAAAAGGTAGAAAAATATCTCTTTATTTTGAATTTATTAACTGGAATATGTCAGCTCTGGGAAATGTGCATCATTAATGTCTGTGCTTTTAGTACAAGAAATTAATTTATAGTTTTATTTCTACAGTGCTGAGGTATTCTGTGTAATTCCTATTTGACATTGCTACTTGTTCTCTTTTCCCAGTAGGTCATGTATTGTTCTCTGAAATGTATTGATTTAATATTTGCAGTGTTGCCTTTTGATAGGTAGGGTCTGGTGCTTTGTGAGTCCTGGTAGTGCTGTTATGATACGGGGGGTTTGCTATGGGTTCCAAATGGGCAGTGTTAGTAGTAGTTCCTAATGTGCCTGGCGGTTGGCACTGGATTATAGTAATATAGAAATTTTCTAGTCTTTCTTTATCCATGCACTCATTATGCAACATTATGCAAATATTTATGCAAATGAGGCCCCGTTTCTTATGCGGCCCCCGGGTTACTTTACAAGTCCTCATTCGGCCCTCAAAGCAATTTGAGTTTGAGACCCCTGCATTAAACCATGCCTTTGTAATGGCCACAATGCCCATTTCCACCATCAGGGCTTCCAGGTCAGGAACTTCGTTGGTTAGACTTTGAGCATTTGTGCTCATTGCCTTCCAACAATTGTTGGTTGCCTTGCTTGTATTTTGGATGGATTTTGTTCCAGACTCCTCTTCCCTCTTCTCACTGATGTGTGGATTAATATGATGGCTATTACCTATGTTGCTATGTTCTTGCTGGGAGTGACATCCTCAACTTTTTTTCCCCATTTGTCACCCCTTCCCCTAGTTTAAATGCTTGTCCACATACTGTCTGAATTTTTCACTTAGGATCCTTTTTCCTGTCATAGAGAGATACAGTCCAACAACATAGTACAGCCTCTTGTTGTTCCATCTATTGCCCCAGTTGCTTATATATCTAAATCCTTATTTACAACAGGTTTTCAGCCATATATTAAAGATGGTTATGTGATGCAGCCTCTCTTCCCCCTTACCATTAACAGGTAGAACTTTAGAGAATGCTATAGTGTTGACAATGGGTTTACGTTTCTCTCCCAAAAGCTGAAAGTCTCTTTGTACAGTAAAGATAATGTTTCTAGCCAGGTCATTTGTACTTAGGTGGATAACATCAATTTTAGAATGCTTACTTTCTGCATTGACTATATTAAAAATATGATTTGCGCTCCTGCTGGCTGAAGAATCTGGGAGGCATTTGACCATCTTCTGTCCCTTGGACTATGTTCCCAAGTTAATCCCTCTGATGATGGAGTCTCCAAGTAATAAGAGTTTCCCCACTTTGTGAGTTTTTGTTTAAATTTGGGGCATTACCAGTAGATTCAGTGTTAACCTTCTCATTTAAGGCTACTTCATTTTCCACTAATAGGGCACTCATTTTCCAAGACAGAGAAGGTACTGTGCAGGAATCTCTCTTGATGGAGGGGATGTATCAGTGTTATAGGTGGCAAACTACCAGAGCCCACTGTGATCCTTTGTTCCTGGGTTGCTTGATTCTTTGTGAGAGCGGTGGTGAGTTGTTTTCAATTTGTACTCTAAGGGAAGTGTGTTGCAGTGCAGCTAATTCTTCCCTTGCTAGTGTCAATTCTTTATTCACAGAAGATAGCTTGAGATATACAAGGCAAGCTCTAAGGCTCCAAATGGTGGTTCTTAGAATAAAGGCACCACAGTTACTGCATTGAAAACACATGTTGATTGTGAGTTACAAAGCATTTGTAGCTGAAGGAGAAAGGTGGGCTTTCCACTTAATTGGAGGGCAGGTGACTTTTTATGATATCAAGCCTGTGTAGTCAAGTGCAGCTCTGGGGTGGATGGGGTGAGAGCTAAGGTGGGTGGGAATTTAAGTGTCCTAGGCCAGTAGACCCTAAATGAATTGAGAGTGCACTCAAATTTCTGATTTAAAAAGGCAAAGCAAGCAATGCAGACTAGCTAGATTTTCCTAAGCTTCTAAACAAAAATTTAGAGACTTTGCTACTAGACTGTAGATCTATAAAGCTGTGGCCAGGTAGAAATTTGCAAGAAAAATCTTCTTTTGCATAAAGAGCAAAGAGGAAAAGCAAAGTAGGTTTTTTTGTATGTGTGTGTGTGTGCGTACAGCTACTCTAAACACAACACAGTGGCTAAACAGTATTAAATTCCAGATACCCATGATTCAAGACAGCAACATGCCTAAGAAGAGTCGAAAGCCCGCCCTCACCCACAAGACAATTCAGACCATTTGATAAAGAGGTGATCCTAAATGAAGTCCTTCCAAACCTCCAACTAGACTCACCTGACCTGGATGATCTGATGACCAAATGGAACAACAGCCTGAACTCCTACACATGCCTACCTACCTCAACCAAGCTAAACACCCCCTGCAAGTCACATAGAGGTAAGAAGCCAGCACAATGATACTCCACAGAGCTACAGTCCTCACTCCTTCTCAAGAAACTGGAAAGAAGATGGCGGCGATCCTGGTCCCCTACCGACCAAGCAACCTATATCAGCCAGCTCAACTCACACAGAGATGCCATCTCAGTGAAAATGAAGGAATACCACTCCGAACTCCTACTCCGCTCACTAAACAAACCTCACGATCTCTTCAACTTAGTGAAGTCCATGATGAAAGAACCTTCGCCTACACAGACTACAATGATACAACCACAGGATTATGCAGATTACATACTAGCCAAAACCAGCAACATCACCATAACCAGGAAACCCACCCCCGGTCACAACACAAGTCAACCAACACCACTCAACTCACAACACCATCAGCCAGAGGCATCGAAGACATCATTGTAGCCATCAATGCCACCACAGCTCCAAATGACCCATGTCCAGCCCACTGGATAAGATCTCTGCGTAAAGAACTCAGCCCGACGCTAGCCAGGATCATGGAGCAATCCTTTTCCACAGGAATGTTCCCAGCTTGCCTCAAGCAGACATCGATCCGTCCCCTTCTGAAGAACAACAAACTGGACCCCCGGAAAGTGGAGTCCTACCGACCAATCTCAAGCATTCCACTTCTAGCCAAGATCATTGAGAAGGTAGTTCAACGGCAAATCCAAGAGCACATCGACTCCACTGCCCCCCCTTGATCCATGCCAACATGGCTTCAGGGAATCACATGGAATCAAAACACTTCTTGCCACGCTTTTTAACACATTAATCACAGGGATTAACTACAGACATGGATACGCTTTGGTCTTCCTAGACATCTCCACAGCCTTCGACTCTGTTAACCATGAGCAGCTCCTGACACATCTCCAGGAAAAAGGAATCCAGGGCTCAGCCTGGAGCTGGTGCAAATCGTACCTAACAGACAGATGGCAGCAGGTACGCACAGGCTCCTCGACCTCCATGCCTTTCCAACAAAAACATGGAGTTCCCCAGGGTTCTTCACTATCCGCCCTATTATTCAACATATACATGCAGCCCATATGCGACATCATCCGCTCCTTCAATATCTCCTGCCTGATTTACGCGGATGACGTACTACTCTTCACCCCATTCACCGTCGATCAACCAGACTATTCCTCACTGGTAAAATGCTTTGATGCCGTCACTGACTGGCTTAACTCACAGAGTCTCAAAATAAATTTCAGCAAGACAGAAGTGCTGTTCATCACGAGAAATCAAACCTTTTCCCCCCAAGCTACATTAAAGACAAGAGATGCCGAGCTCCCCAGCCGCCCCACCATCCGCTACCTGGGAGTCACACTGGACCAGCACCTCGACCTCAAAGCCCACATAAGTAACACTGTCAAAGTCTACCACAAGATGAAGACAATTAGACATCTCCGACCCTTACTGCAACCAGAGGACTTCCGGACAGCCTTCCAGGCGCTAGTAACCCCCCCATTTTGACTACGCTAATGTGATCCTTCACGGACTCCCCAAGAACATGCTCAACCCCCTACAGTTAGCTATGAATGCCGCTGCCCGATTCCTACACGGGGCCTCTAGAAGAGAACACATTACTCCAATCCTAAAGGACCTCCACTGGCTACCAATCTACTGCCGACTCATCTACAAAGTTGCTCTCTTGATTTTCAAAGCCATTAACAAAATAACCTCCGGCTCCTTGACAAACCTTATCCACCCCACGCCCACCTCCAGAGCAAGAAGGTCCTTCGCCATTAACACACTTATAACCCCCAGTGAAGTAACAAAATGCACTCAGGCAACAAAAAACAGAGCGTTCATGTTCTATGCCCCTACCTGCTGGAACGAGCTCCCAGTGTCCATCCGCATGATCACCGACCTCGCTCAATTTAGAAAAGCACTAAAGCACCACTTTTTCCTCCTGCACTATGCCCAGGCTAACACCACACCCCTACCTGAAAAAGCACGACCCAATTCACATCCAAATACATAGCTTGCAACGAAACCTTTGTTACTATTGCCATGCAGCGACTCTCCGCCCACACTGTATATAGCCTGTATATAGCTTACATATAGCCTGTATTTACATCCCCATGATTATTAACCCAAGTTGTATTCCCTGTTCTATGTAAGTGCAAAGCAGGCTCTTCCTGCTTTCCACAAAATGTTATCTGTAAACCGCACTGATTTTAAAGAGCGCGGTATATAAAAGCATTAAATAAATAAGAGGTAGGCAATAGAAAGTCTACATCAAAAACCTGCTACAAAGTAAAAAGCTGGAATCTCTTAGCTGTGCACATCCTCCTGAATCAGTGAGGATGAGTTCCACAAGTGTGTTTGAACAAACTGCTTTCTGCCTGCTCAGGCTCAGTGAATTAATCACACCCCTAAGAAGAGACAGGCTTAGGGGACTGGGAACTCCTTCGGGAGCGATAATGCACTGATACTTGCCAAGATTTTGAGGGTGCATCGGACCTTGAAATGCCAGAGTGTGATATCAGCTGGGCAGGCACTGGTGTTCGGGCCCTTCAATGCCCAGATGTCAATACATCTCCCACAGGCAAAGAGTACATCTCATGGATCAGTTGCAGGGTAGCCGATATTGATGCAGATGTTGAGGCCCCGGCCTGCGGCAAAGCTGAGCATTGTGATCCGTTTGAGAGTCTGCAGATGGCATTTCTCCATGGCTGCAGATTCCAAAGGCTGTGGAGCCTGAACAACTTTGACCAATGTACCCGGGATCTGGACAGGGTTATCACAGCAGCTTAGTCTCGGCTCTCGCTGCCCCCCCCCCACCCCCACCCCCACCCGATGCGTTTCTTTTCTTCAGGGCAACTTCGTTCTCAATGCCATGCCTCAAGTAGCTCAGATGCCAATGCACTAAAGTCTTCACTCAGTGATCGATGCGATCACCCTTCAATGTCGATGAATCCTTCCTCATCTTCGGATGGAGAACGATCAATGGCTGATTCTCTGGGGTACTATAGGTGCTCAGTTCCAAGTGGGCTTGAGAACTCCTTGATGTTGATGCACCTCCAGCATCCAATGCAGCCTTTGAAGTCACTGAAACTGGTGCCGTTGATACCGATGGATTGGACTTGTGAATGCTGAAAACTAATTTGTGCTACTTCTCTCGACTCCTCTTTTTGTCATCTGCAAATACAAATTACAAGAAAAGGGATGATGATCAGGTCTCAGACACTAAAGACACCAATTATGGGTATCTATGGCAGATATGGCCCTTGTGCCATGGCGAATCAATTAGCTCGCTTTTTTTTTTTTTTTAAAAGGAGAAGTGCTTGGGCAGTGCACCGACACCTAAGGGGGCAGAGGTACTGTGGAAAAGAAAAGAAAGATAAAATAACTGAAAAGGGAAAAAATAAAAGGGAAAGGGAAGACGGAGACTTACCATCTACTGGGCTGTTCCCTGCTGTCTGTGCCACCGAGCCATAGGGGAGAAATGCCAGCGGGGGTGCTTTGACTGTTGCAGGTATTGTTCCAATTACTTCTTTCCTCCCCGTGACATCAAGCTGCAGAGGCCCCGAGGCTAGATTTAAACCGGCCCAGAGGTCCTTCTGGGCCATGGCCAAAAGGGGCAGGTCACACCCCTTTGGTGTCCCTTCGGCATACCAACGGCATGTTGGTGGAGTTTGCTGGCACTGTTCCCTCAAGCTGCTTAGGCACACTTTCTTTTCCTGTAAATAACTGATGAGGCAACAGAAGGCAAAGACTTTACCTATGGCTGTTCCTCTGGTGCAAACCTCAGCGAGGATTGTGGATCCCTTAGACAAACATTTTGCTGTGAATACTGCTCAGCAACTCTCTTCTGAAGGAGCGTCACTCAATTCAGCAGATCGGATTCCTCCACTATTCCCTCACCCTCAGTTATCTACAGTTACCAAGCCTATTCCCCCACCCCCCTCCTTTACACCAGGTCCTTTACCAAAGCCAGTTTCAGTGCAAGATGAGAGTCAGACTATGGCGGAACTCACAAAAGACATTACAATGAAGATTATGGATTGTCATTTCAAAGACTGATTCTAAGTTGCCTAGTACTGTAGTGTCTCAAAATCTTCAGGAAGTAGATTATAGCAGGTTTTCTAAAATGGGTGCGTGTGTTCTAGAATGGAGGGTCAGTTGCAAACTTTGCAGCAGTCCAGTGTTTCAGCAAATGATTCTCTCTATATATTCAGTATAAGTTAGAAACCCTTGATGATTTTTCTAGGGTTAATAACTTACATTTTCTTAATTTTCCCATAACGCACCTGCTGTCTGCTGAAATTCTTTTAGTAAAATATTTTAAAGAGTTGTTGCTAGTTACTGATGTGATTTCTATTCAAAAGTGCTTTTATTTACCATCTAAACAGCAGAAAGAGGACCTCGGCAGAAATGGCATTGATGTTTTAACTCCAAATGTAAGTCGTGATTTGACTAATTTTTTGAAGGATTCTTCAGATGTTATTGTTAGTATCTTTCCTGTCTGTAGCTGATAAAATCAAGATGTTAAAACTTTTTTTTTCCAAACAAAAGACCATGTTTTTTGAGGTCAGAAGTTGAAAGTGTTCCCAGATGTTTCTAGGAACACAAAACTTCGGAGAAAACAATTCTTGGCCTTGAAATTGAGGCAAGTGTTTTTCTACCTGAAGCCAAGCAAATTGTGACTGAACTACCTTTCCCAAGGGGCATGGCAAAGGAACCAGTCAGTTAAAGGCTAAAAGGTGAAACTTTCTATGATAACCATGCCCCTCCATACTGGAAGTAAGGGGCAAGGGTGTGACAACGCCCAATGAAAGGTTTAGTGACAGCCAGGTCTTGAAATATCCTCTTAATTCTGCATCGGTCACAGTTTCAGCCAGATCTATAAATCATAGGTTTTCCCTTCTGCCTTGATTCTCAAGATCTTCTAATTTTCACCCTGTTATTTGACCAAAGCCTCAAGCTGGGCCACACAAGTACCCTGCGCTTCCTGAGTGTCTTGCGTGTCATATACCCTTTGTTTGAGTTGGCTCAGCCTGGCATTAAAATCAGCTGTCTGACTTGAGCGATTTGGTCGGAAAGGGCTCAAATCCGGTCCTCCAGGGCTTTTACTAGCGCCACTGAGACCTCAAAAACCATGGTATTTGAGAATTCAGTGCCTGGGCTTGATGGTGCTATTTCAGTCATCTTGGTATCGGCTATCCGTCCTCTCTCGTCAAGCAGTTTTGGCAGCCATCCACAGCAACATTTATCCAGTTTCTATCTGCAAGCCGGCAGGCTGCTTATTGTCCCGGCATCTACATGTATCGATGGAATTCAGGCATGTAAGTTAAGATTTTATCTATTAATAGAGTGGGAAACCCAGAACCAGGAGAAACACGTCCTCGCCAGCTCATAGCATCACGAGACTTTCTTTTTACATTTCCCGTGTAAGTGTGTGATCACTTGGCATGGGAATATGTATTCTTTTTTTTGATTCATCACTTTGATTGTAGGATAAGGTGGCATACAAATCTGTCTAAATAAAAATAAATCTCATCTGGAGAAATTTTTAGTAGATAAGTCAGCAGTTATGGGGTCTAAGTAATTAATTGGCCCAAGGTTTATGTTCAGGGGGATCTCTCCCCTTCGACCTCCTTAGTATTGCCTAATAATGTGGTAACGTATAGTGTGCCTCTTTGAATTTCATACCTTTGGTTTGTTTATTACATTTATGAAGTGGGGCCATAACAGCATATTTTGTGCATTTACTTTGTTTTGTATATTTGCAAAAGCTCAATAAAAAAAAAATAAACAGAAAGGGAAAAAAGAAGAAATCACAACAGCAGGTGATTGCTGAGAAAACTGAAAGGCGCAGGATCCTCAGAGGAGAAAAAAAGCAAATTAGCAAGTGGAAATAGGTGGGAATGTGTCCACTGGGCACCACTAAAAAATGAAGACTAATTCAACATGGTGGCAGCAGGCAGTAAGAGGCAGGCACAGTGGAAACTCTCAAAAGCTTCCAATAGTAGCTAGGGAGCATTCCCGTGCGGGCTCCATCAGATGACGTTGCCGATACACGAGGTCTTCATTTTTGCTTGTCCACTGAGATTTCCTCCTCTTCTCATTCCATCTTTTTTCCCTTCCTTCTAGTGTTGACTCATATCCTTTCATATTCCCCTACCTACTAACTTACATACTTTACTTTCTTCAATCTCATACTCACATCCCTCTCCTCTTCCTAACCTTGCCTCTTTGCCTTCCTCATGCTAACCCCTCATGCTCTTTAGAGCTCACCATGAAATCACAGTGCCAGTTCCTCTTATCAGAAGCAACCTCCCACCTGTCTCACTCTCATCCCTGATACTGCCACCACCTTGTCTATTGGTGCAGGGCTCAATTTAGCCTAAGCCTTGCATTCCCGATAGGACAGTCACTGTTAATATGCTTAGCAGTTGCTGGCAAGGCAGGTACTGTGGTTTATGAACCAAAGAGGAGGTAGGAAATAACAAAAGCAACACAAAAAATATGGCAGTAGATGAGGAGTGGGATGCAAAAATGTAATGACCCATGCTAAAGGGGTAAAGAATATTTTATTTTGTTGAGGGGGCGGAGAGGGGGTTGGCACTGTGCTTCCTTCTCTCTGTACAGCATGGCTCTGCAAGTTTCAGCTGCATGGTATATAAACTCCTGTGTTTATCTCAGTATTTCAAGCATAAGAGACCATGCGGTATATTCTTCATTACGCAGTTTAAATTCTCTAAGAGCCATAGTGTAGAGAAGGAAAAAAAAAAGCCACACATTTTGGCAGCAGCGTGGACTGCAAGATGAAAATTCAAGGTCAGGACACCTAGCGCAATAGAAGTTGGGGATGGGGATGGGGATGCGGGAAGAGAAAGAGGACTGCCTGCCAGCTACCTAGGGAGTAGTAGCACTAAGGGTGGTGAGGGCTAGTGGGGGGCAGGGGGTGGGAGCGGGGCAGAATTTAGTTGGCTATATGAGAGGGGGAACTAGGCAAATAGCCAACTGGCTTACTAGCTGACAGCTAGCCAGGGGAGGGGCAATTAGTGGAGGAGGGAAATAGTGTGGGGAGGAGAAGAATGAGAGACTGTGTGATGGCACAGTGGAGGAATGAGCCTCTGGGAGGGGAGCGGGGCTGCTGGTGCTCTATTTCTGCCAGTGGCCTGCAGCGATGCATTAAGGGTGTGACTGAGCTCTCGTTTTCCTAAGATATGGAAGAGGAAAACAGACCTAGTAATAGGCCCTTACGGAACTGCGGTACACACTGGAGAAGGATCTTGCTCTGCAACAGTTTGCTCTTCACTTTTGGTGGAGACAGAGGAGGAGGTGGTGAAAGGTCCAAGTCCTTGGTTCCTAATTTGTTTGGGCTGGTTCCTAGATTCAAGGAAAATTTATCAAGGCCGAGGAGACAATGGGGCTAAACTATCATCTGTGGGATTATGACTGAACTCCTCTAAATCAGAATTTCCCCTAAACAGAAGTTGAAATTAGACTTACCTGCTAATTGTAGTTCCTTGAGGAACTCCAGTCTAGTCCCGAACCTTTGGAGTTGTGCTCCTCCTCCAGCAGCTTTAGAGACAGAGAAACGTCATTCTTCTAATGACACTGGTACAAATACTCCCAGGACTGCCTCCTCTGTCCAGTAATCTACTGACAAAGCAGACTCACCGGAGCAACAATTAAGTAATTAATATTTTCAACAATAACCCAACATAACTGAACTAACCACTCTTAAAGGAGAAATATCCCCTCTAAGGATCTATTAGCGGTTGATAGAACTGCTGAGGATTACTCTCCCCCCCCCCCCCCAAACAGGGAATAGGAAACCTCATAAGCCCCCTATTCAACCCCTTTTCGTATGAACCAGAACCTACACAGTACCGTTCATTTCTTACCCGTGTGTCCTCGTGAGCTTCAGGCCCTGATCCACAAGATAATCCCTAGGGAGGGATACAGGACTAGACAGGAGTTCCTCAAGGAACTACAATTAGCAGTTAAGTCTAATTTCAACTTCCTTATCGTCCCTCCAGTCTAGTTTCGAACCTTTGGGGATGTAACAGAGCAGTGAAAGCAATCAACAGGAGGGACCTGCCATAGCAGCCTGAAGCACCACGGCTCCAAAACAGGTATCCCTACCGGCCTGGACATCCAGACGGTAATGCTTAACAAAGGAATTCAGGTCGTCGCTTTACAAATCTCTGCCATTGGTACAAAACGGAACTCAGCCCAAGAAGCCGCCTGAGCCCTAGTGGAATGAGCCTTAAGCCCTTCCGGCACCAACCTACCCTTGAGAATATATGCCAAAGCTATCGCTTCCTTAATCCATCTAGCTATGGATGCCTTAGAGGTCGCTTCTCCTTTACACTGACCACCGAATAGGAGAAAATATTTCTTCACTCAACGTGTAATCAAACTCTGGAATCTGTTACCGGAGGATGTAGTAAGGGCTGTTAGTATAGCTGGGTTTAAAAAAGGTTTGGACAAGTTCCTGGAGGAAAGGTCCATAAACCACTATTAAAAAGGGACCCAGGATATCAATGCTTGGCCTAGTACAAGCACTGCAGAACCTGTGTCTTTTGGGGAAACTGCTAGGTACGTATGACCTAGATTGGCCACTGTTGGAAACAGGATACTGGGCTTGATGGACCTCGGTCTGACCCAGTATGGCATTTCTTATGTTCTTATGAACAGTACAAATAGTCTATCTGACTTCCAGAAATCCGCTGTCCTCCGAACATATTTCTTTAACGCTCAGCGAACATCTAACAGATGTAAGCAGCCCTCGGATGCTGACTCCTTACCAAATACCGGTAAAGAGACAAGCTGATTCATGTGAAAGGCGGACACCACTTTAGGCAAAAAAGATGGTACCGGTCTCAAAACCACCCATGATTCGTAAAAGGCTAGAAAAGGCTCTCTACAAGATAACGCCTGCAATTCTGAGATTCGTCTGGCCGAACAAATTGCTACCAGAAAAACGACTTTGAGAGTGAGATCCTTCAATGACGATCTAGACAATGGCTCAAATGGCGCTTGTACCAACGCTTCTAAAACGAAGTGAAGATTCCACTTTGGGATCATCTGCAGATAAGGCAGTCTCAACAGCAAAACTGCTCTCAAAAAGCGTTTCACATCTGGGTGACACCCTAGTGTGGCCCCCTGATTTTCCCTCTATAACATGATAGTGCAACCAACTGCACCTTCAAGGATGAAGCCGCTAACCCTTTCTGAAACCAGTCTTGTAAAAATGCCAAAATCTGCGGTATCGAGGCTTTAAGGGCCTCCACCTTCCGGTCTGCACACCAAGCTTCGAAAATACGCCAAACGCGAATATACGCCAAAGTAGAACGCCTCCGCGCTTTCAGCAAAGTAACAATTACTTCTGAGGAATACCCCTTCGCTCTTAGCCGTCCCCTCTTAAGTGCCAAGCTGTAAGCAAGAATCGATCCACCTGTGGCATGTACAGTGGACCCTGAGATAACAGGTCTCCTCTGAGTGGTAGTTGCCAGGGCTGCCCTACCATCAGCCTCCGCAGGTCCGCATACCAAGGTCTCCTCGGCCAATCCGGAGTGATCAGAATCACTAATCCTCAGTGCCGTTCTATGCACTGCACGAAGCGACCTATTAACACCCAGGAGGAAACACGTACAAGAGTTGATCTACTGGCCAGCTCTGAATGAGAGCACCTAAGCCCTCCAACATTCTTTCTCGTCTTCTGTTGAAGAATCGACCGACCTGCGCCGAGTGAAAAGTCGCCATAAGATCCATTACCGGAGATCCCCAGCGACGTACTATCATGTTGTAAACATCCGGATGGAGCATCCACTCCCCCGGATCTACTTTCACTCAACTCAAGAAGTCGGCCGCAACATTGTCCACTCCTGCTACATGTGCCGCCGATAGAGCCTCCAGGTGCCTCTCGACCCAATCGAACAACTGCTCGGCCTCGGCTTCCAGAGACACACTGCTTGTGCCTCCTTGTCTGTTGATGTAGGCCACTGCCGTCGCGTTGTCCGACAACACTCGAACCGCTTGTCCACGCAGAGAAGACTGAAACCCTTGCAACGCCAGAGTTACTGCCCTCAGTACTAACCTGTTGATCGACCATTACCTTTCCTGATTGGACCACTGCCTCTGTACAAACGGCCCCTGGCAGTGTGCTCCCCATCCGGTTAGACTCGCATCCGTTGTCAGAGGAATCCAATTCGGAGATTCCAAGGACATACCCTTCTCCAGAATTCCTGGACGCAGCCACCACTGCAGAGACTCCCTGGTCCGCACTGGGCAAGGAAGTTTCCGCGACAGCAGATCGTCCTGGTGTGACCACCTTCTTAACAATGCCCTCTGCAAGGGTCTCATATGAGCCCTCGCCCACAGCACCTTCTCTAGCGCCACCGCCATGGTCCCGAGCAACTGTAGATAATGCCATGCCGTGGGGAGAGACGTTTGCAGAAACCTTTGAACCAACCTTCTCAAACCTTGCACCTGCTGTCGAGGGAGAAATACCCTTCCGGTCTTCGTATCGAACCGCGTCCCTAGGTATTCTAACGCCTGTGCCGGAGTTATCCTGCTCTTTGACATATTGACCACCCATCCTAAGCTTTGTAGGAAGGTAATCACTCGGGCCGTAGCTGACTCGCTTTCGGCTCTTGACTTTGCCCGGATTAGCCAATCGTCCAGATATGGGTGCACTAACACTCCCTGTTTCAGCAACGCGGCCGCCACCACTACCATCACCTTAGTGAACATTCGCGGCACCGTCACGAGCCCGAATGGCAATGCTCGGAACTGAAAATGCCCCATCTGGTGTTCTTGTCGAACCGGTATATGGAGGTATGCCTCCGACAAATCCAGGGAAGTAAGAAACTCTCCTTTCCTCGTGGCTACGATGACCGACCTTAGAGTTTCCATATGAAAGTGAGACACCCGAAGGTACCGATTCACTCTTTTGAGGTCCAGAATTGGTCGATAGGTCCCTTCTTTCTTTGGGACGACGAAATAAATGGAGTACCGACCGGAACCGCATTGGTCTCGAGGGACTAGCATGATCGCCCGGAGACCCAGCAGCCTCTCCACCGTCTGTTTGACCGCTCCATATTTGAACGGTGCTCTGCACGGGGACTGCACAAAAGAATCTGTCACCGGACGTTGAAACACTAACGCATAACCTTTTCGAATGATCTCCCGTACCCACTGGTCTGAGGTAATCTGGACCCAGGCGGGGTAGAACTGAAGCCGACCTCCTCCAGGCACCAATTCCACCTGGGTCCCCCTCACTTCATTGTGACTTTCGGAGGTTGGAGGAGGAGGAGGAGGAGGAGGAGGAGGAGGAGGAGGAGGAGGAGAATCCCCTCCCCGCCCCACGAAATCCCCGAAATCCCTGATTCCTATTGGGGAAACGTCCTCTCTGATTTTCAGTGAATCTTGAGGAACGAGACCGTCGAAAATCTCTCTGCTGCATTCTGGACATCGACGGCAACCTCCCCTGCTTTGGCTGGTCTTCCGGGAGCTTCCCTCCTTTGGACTCACCCAGGTCCTTTACTATCTTGTCCAAATCGTCTCCAAAAAGTAACTTCCCTCTAAAAGGGCTCTTACTTTATTTATTTATTTAGCTGTATTTATATCCCGCTTTTCACCGGGTCAAAGCGGTCAATTGGGGGATACATTTAACACGAGGGGATATGAGACACATACACTAATACTTACAGGGAACATGGGCAATGGAGGGTTAAGTGGCTTGCCCAAGACCACAAGGAGTGCCTATAGGACTAGAAATCCCAGTCCCTCCGGCCTGAGATTGCTGTCCCCAGGTGGGACTTGAACCCCCTGCCCACCGGCCTGAAGTACCTTGTCCTAACCACTAGACCACTCCTCCTTAACCTTGCTTTGAAAGAAGCATCTGCCGACCAATTGCGCAGCCACAGATATCTTCACGCAGCAATCACCGACGCCATACTGTTCGACAAGCTGCAAATAAGATCGTAATAAATGTCGGCCATATATGCCGCACCCGACTCTAGCCGAGCTGCTTCTTCCATAGCCTCTTCTACATGCTCCCCTTGTATGCGTTGCGACCAGCGGAGACAAGCTCTGGACACCCACACCCCACAAATAGACGCCTGAATGGACAAGGCATTCACCTCAAAAACTTGTTTCAGTAATGCATCTAACCTTCTATCCTGGGTATCCTTAAGAGCCGCACTACCCTCCACCGGAATGGTAGTCTTTTTGGTGACTGCCGAAACAGCTGCATCCACCTTCGGCATCTTAAACAATTCCTTGTCCTGGTCAACCAGCGGGTAAAGTCTAGACATAACCCTAGAGCCTTTAAAACCAGACTCAGGCATGCCCCATTCCCCCTGAATCATTTCTTTCACCACTCTGTGAATGGGAAATGCGCTCTGTGATTTTCGAAAAGTTTGCAACAACGGATCTTCTAGAGCTGAATCCTCTTCTGGTTCACCCGTCAGCATATTCAGCGCTTTAAGTGTTTCCAAAATAAGTGCCGGTAATTCCTCCTTCCGAAAGACCCGAACTACCCTAGCCCGATCCTCCTGTTCCAGGATCTCACCCCTTCCTCCAAATCCTCCGAGGTCCAAATCCAGTTCTCCATCTTCGGAATGGATACCCTCTAACTCCAACTGATCCAGGCACTCCCTGGACTTTTTCGGTAGCACCTCAGACATCCCTTCATGCAGAGGTGTCCCTGGTCTCTTTCCCCTAAGCTCCACTCCTGGGGTTCCAGTTGTAGACCCTCTCTGAGCGACACCAAATGCTTGCTGAATAAGGGTCACAAATTCTGGGGAAAAAATAGCCGCCATGCCTCCAGGAAAAGACAAAGCAGATGAAAAGCTCCGGAGCGGCTGAAGTACTTGCTAGGGGCTCTGGTGAAAGCAGGTTCGGAGAGGAAGGTTCCTGTGGAACCTCCGGCTGAGCTGCAGAGGAAGGTTGTAATTCCTGCTCCATGGAAGCAGCAGCTTGACTACACCCCTTACAGACTCCTGTTTCCGCGAGTGCACACCTTCTAACCCCACACAGCAAGCAAAGTGGTTTAGAAGGCATGCCCGCTGCCAGCTACTCAGAGAACCAGTCTAGGAAACCTAGAAACTCCTGACCACATACAGCCTGTTAGGAATATATATATATTCCTGACGTGTTCCTACCTGATTCCTAAAGAAACGCTATAAAAACGAGGCTTCCCGGTTGCAACAGATGCCTCGGTAAATGTAGAGACTGCACTAGCTTTTCCTGCCCGAACTACACACAGGTTGGGCCTGCTGTGCGCTCTGACGCGCCTGAAGCCATGCAGTCTCCGCCGCTCGGCATGTTATGGCTGACTCACCTCTCTGCCCGTTGTTACTTAGCCGCTGCCGATCGTGCGCTGCAAGTCTCTGCCCTGCTGTGCCTCTTATGCAACGAAAATAAAAAGGACTTCACCGCCTCAGGATCAGAGTGGCCACGATCCTTTCTAGCTCCCGCGGTAACGGCAACCGAGCGCCGACAGGCAAACCTCTGCTAAGCGCTCGGTATGCCTGCTGTACCGGCTGCTCTCTCAAAAGCGGGAGCTAACACTGGAGCCGGTTCTCCCCCACTCGTAAGGAGCCACGGCCACTGGCCAAGCTCCCCCGGAGCCTCAGCAGGACAGAGGAGTCAGCTGCTTGGAGACTGAGATAACTGGACAGAGGAGGCAGTCCCAGAAGTATTTGTACCAGTGTCATTAGAAGAATGACGTTTCTCATTCTCCAAAGCTGCTGGAGGAGGAGCACTCCAAAGGTACGGGACTAGACTGGAGAGACGATAAGGAACACTGGTTTAATTGGAAACATACTCAAAACAAAATCATATAAATAAGTAGTGGCAAAGACAGTAACTATAACTCATGAGTTCTCATAGCTCCATGCTATATCCAAGATGACATGACGCATCCAAAATGAGTCTTGGTACCTTTTAACAGATTAGCCTTACCTTGTATTTATCACCTTCATTTTTGGAGTGCAAGAAGTGCTTACTCATCTCCTGGGTTAAAACGGAAACCGGATTGTCCACCTACAACAGAAATGTCTTGTAGTAACTTAGAAATCTATCTGCAGTTCATGGATATAAAGCAAGGCATAAATGCACGTTAGATTTTTTGATAAACACACAATTCAAAACCACAAACAACCAAGCAAAAGGTGAAATTAGACTTACCTGCTAATTGTTGTTCCTTAAGGAATTCCAGTCCAGTCCCGGAATCTCTGGGATATAGGTTCCTCCAGCAGCTTGGAGACTGAACAATGACATTCTTTGATGTCACCAGCATAAATACCAAGGGACCACCTCCTTGCTCCAGTTTACCTATTTTTGGGGGGTTTACAGAGCAATAGGACTAGAACATAGAAAAAATTGCCCCAAATCTTGCAAATACTGATGTATACTATTCTAATAAATCTATATAAGGTCTAAAAAATGCGACCCAAATTTCATCAATTTTATAAGAGAAGTTTTTCATATGTATTTCACTACGATTTTATTCTTTTAACTTTTGGATGTGGGTCTCAGAATGAATGGGGGAGGATAGCTACAGGCCACAGCAACTGAAAAGCCTGAGAAAGTCCTGGCCCCTTCCTTACATCAAGGACTCCAACCATCCAATTTTTTTATATATATAGAACTATTAAAATATCCTTTCAAGAGCAGATTTAACCAAAAATGAGCTCTGCAAACTCTATTCAATAAATGACTGCCAAAAATTATCAATTGTAAATGTACTCTGAGCTAAAGAGGGATGTATTCAAAATTGAGTCCAGGTTGTAAACAACCTAACTGCATGGGAGAACCAAATCAGGTTTCAAAAACTCCCTGAATCCTTGTTTATAGCTGTTCTTTATATCCTTCAGAGCTGAAGCAGTAGGTTGTATTAGTCCAATGACTTATCTGTAATGAAGATCCTAACAGGTCCCTCTATATTCCCGACACGGACTTCCAGCGCTGACGCGTTTCACCGCTCCCACGGTTTCTTTGGGGGATACACGGTTCTCACGGCGTGTCATGCAAAAATCATTAAACGTCTTTCAAGAAACAGCTTACAGCAGTTGTATTCAGAGCCAAAAGAACGCCGCGCTTGCGTCTGGAAGTCCGTGTCGGGAATATAGAGGGACCTGTTAGGATCTTCATTACAGATAAGTCTAATTAGCTCTGCTAATTTCAATAAAAGAGCCATAAGAGCCATCTGAAATTAGCAGAGCTAGTGATTTTTCATAATTTTTTTCAATTCCAAGACACATTATATAAACAAATTTCCGGGGTAGCAATGGGTGCGTCTTGCGCGCCTTCCATTGCAAATCTGTATATGGCCCTTTTTGAGAGACACTGGTTAGAGACGTCTATATACACTCCTAATATCATTACCTGGAGGCGTTACATTGATGATATTTTTCTTCTATGGCATGGTAGTGAAACTGATTTACAATCATTTTTTGATTGGCTTAACCAATGTGATCCCCATTTAAAATTCACTTTAACATATCATTGAGATACGATTACTGTTTTGGATGTGCAGGTGAATCGGGGTCTTTCCGAATGGACTAACTCTGTCTATTGCAAACCGACTGACCGCAATACTTTTTTACATTTTCGGAGTGCTCACCCAAGAAGTTTAAAGGAAGGATTGCCGTTTTCTCAGTTCTTGAGGTACCGTAGAAATTGTTCTGATATTAAAGATTTGAGATATAAATCCAATCAATTGAAGAATAATTTTTTGAAACGGGGCTATCCTGCATCCACAATACAAAAAGCATACATCAGAGCCACGTATAATGATCGGTGGCTTTTATTGTCCTCTCGGACTGCTCGACAGCCTATTGAGGAGAGCGATACAAATCCTGTCAATTTAATCACCCGGTTCTCCCCTATGAGTAAGGCCATTCAAAAAATCATTAAAAAACAGTGTGGTGTTAGGAGTGTTACCGGACCTTAAAGAGAGGAGTATACGTTGTGTGTGGAGTAGATGCTCTAATCTTAAAGAGAGACTGAGTCTGTCCCAGAAAATGGACCAGTTCCTGCACCAGGACACAGGAAATGTGGCGCTTGTAGTATTTGCGCTTTAACCTTGGAGCTCACACAATTCTAACATTGTCAAAAAGTTTACAATCTGCGAAAAGCCACTACATGTTTGTCAACATATGTAGTGTATGCGGTCCGCTGTCCTTGTCCTTTATTATATATAGGGAAGACAGTTAGATCTTTCAAATCTCGGATGATAGAACATCGAAGTTGTGTGAATAATAATGTGATGGAGGCACCAATGGTACAACATTGTTGTGTAGCCCATCATAGTTTTGATCAATTACACTGTTTTGTTATTGATCGAGTGGATTCTCCTCAGGGTGGGAAGACACGTGAACAAACTTTGTCATATGAAGAACAACGCTGGATATTTGTTTTAAACACTGTTCGCCCATATGGTTTAAATGCTTCACTCGATTGGTCTGTCTGCATTTAATGAGCTGTTCTGATTGATAAATACCAGAGAGGAGGAGTTCAGTTTTTAAAAAAAAAGCTTTTTAAAGGATGAGAGCGTGATTCTAGAGAGCATGCGCGGCGTCTTTTCACAGAGCTGTAAGAGTCAGTCACAGCTCTTGTTACAAGCGGGTGAGAGAATGGAAAAGGTTTCTATGGTATGTTTTTCCTTTTTGCTCTTTAGCGACATAATTAAACTAAAGTAGATATGAAACATGGTAGAAGAAGTTTTAATAAAAAATACACTTTGACTGTGTTTATATGATCTATTTAGATATCTGAAATCTAATCCCCTGATGAAACACATGGTGAAACGCCTGGGCGCCTTAGACACACAGCGTTGGGATTAGCAGCATATTCGCAAACATTAAAGCCTCACAGCGCTTCAATATACGACTATACACGGCACTTGAAGCTAAGTACCAACAATACCAATAATTCTTTTCTCCAATGAGCTACATAACCACTGTATTTAAGTTGTGAGAGGACGATTTGGAAAATGGTTTGGAAATTTGAATTACTACATTTGCCGATGTATTTATAAGATACAGATACAACGACTTTACACTGGAGCGGAGTGAGTTAGGTTTCTGATCACTTGAAAGTTTTAAAAAAAAAATTTTGTGAGAAGATTGCTATTCAGCGAGTAAATAGGAAAATGTTGAAAGAATAAAAGAAAAGGAGAATAAAAGAAAAGGACATTATATGAAGAGTGGAAATAATAAAAGAAAAAAGAAAAAGGACATTAATTGTCAAAGTGTACACAGTTAAAAGGTCACTGATGTAAACAGCAGCAAGACTAAGGGTGGTGCATTTGATGTAGCCCCAGTCGTTAAATAGCTGCGGCAGTTTTAACTGAGACCTTAGTACACGAATATATTATGTCCTACTAGTTTCATAAGGTGAATATTCAAGCAGAATACGTTTTTTGTAGTACTTGTATAGTGGCTGCTTAATAACTAGACCACGTTTTTGTAGGCCTTTCTTCCAAGGCAATGGAGGGTTAAGTGACTTGCCCAAGGCCACAAGGAGTGCTAGTGGGAATTGAACCCTGGTTGCTTGGTTACCAAGCCAGTGTTCTACCCACTAGGCTACTCCTCCACTCCACTTCAACTATAAATTAAGACACATAATGTGCCCTTAAAAGTAATACTATAAATTTTCCTATTATAGTCTGCCCTCCGTCTCTATAGAAGAATACTCTATAAAGACCCCCAAAAGTATCACCCTCCCTATATAAGCCACAAGGCTTATCATGACCATACCATCTCTATACTTCAGGCCTGTAGTTAAACTAAATGCAGGGAGGGATGCGGGACAAACTGTACTCAGCCCAGGATGCAGCTTGTGCCCTCGTTAAATGCGCCTTAAGCCCATCAGGAATTGTTCTACCCTTTAACAAATACGCTGAAGCTATAGCTTCCTTGAGCCATCTAGCAATAGAAGTCTTAGAAGCTGCCTGACCTCTCTTTGCACTTCTAAAGAGAACAAACAAACAGTTTTATGGAACTCCTGTGTTCAATTTAAATACATCTTTAACGTCCTACGAACATCCAACAAATGCAACTTCTTGAATTGATTCTCCTTTGTATCTTTTTCAAATACTGGTAATGAAACTTCCTGATTGATATGAAAAGCCGACACCACCTTGGGTAGAAATGAAGGCACTGGCCTTAAGACCACCTTTTTCTTGAAAAATAATAGAAAAGGTTTTCTACAAGACAATGCTTGCAATTACGAAATTCTTCAGGCCAACGAAATAGCTACAAGAAAAACTACTTTGAGCGAAAAATCCTTTTAATGACGCTCGAGACAATGGCTCAAACGGTTTGCGCACTAAAGCCTCTAAAGCCAAATGGAGACTCCAAGATGGAACGCGTGGTCTACACGGTGGCCTCGATAAGGAAACCGCTCTCAAAAAATGCTTACATCCAGATGTGCACCCAGCACTTCGCCTTTTATTCTCCCTCTATAACAAGAAAGGCCTGCCAACTGCACTTTCAATGACGGTGCTAAACCTTTCTCAAATCCTTCCTGCAAAAAAGATAGGATTTGAGAAATAGAAGCTTTAAATGCTTCAAAACACTTGTCTTCACATCACGGCTCAAATATCCACCATGTACGAATATAAGCCAAAGAGGTAGATCTCTTCCTTGCTTTCAACAAAGTGGAAATCACCGCCGAAGAGTATCCCCTGGCCTTTAACCTCGCCCTTTCAAGAGCCAAGCCGTAAGCGAGAATCGATCCACCTGAGGCATGCGTAACGGACCCTGACTCAACGGATCTTCTCTTATCGGTAAGAGCCAAGGCCGGTCTACCAACAATCTTATGAGATCCGCATACCATGGACGTCTTGGCCAATCTGGCGCTATCAATATTACTAGCCCCTTGCGCCATTCTACTCTTTGTACAACACACCCTATCAATACCCACGGAGGGAAGACGTATAGAAGCTGTTGCTCCGGCCAACTTTGAATGAGTGTGTCCAGACCTTCCGACATTCTTTCTCGCCTTCGACTGTAAAACCGATTGACTTTCACTGACTTGAAGGTTGCCATGAGATCCATTACTGGAACTTCCCAACGATTTATTATCAATTGAAACACCTGGGGATGGAGAATCCACTCTCCTGGATCCACTTTCACCCGACAAAAAAAAAAAAAAAAAATCTGCTTCCACATTGGCCACCCCCGCTACATGACTTGCAGACAAAGCTTTCAAATTCCTCTCGGCCCACACGAACAACTGCTCGGCTTCGGCCTCCAGAGCAACACTGCTTGTGTCCCCTTGACGGTTGATGTAAGTTACTGCGGTTTCATTGTCTGACAGAACACGAACAGCCTTCTCCTGAAGATAACATTGAAACGCTTGTAGAGCTAGGGTTAACGCCCTCAACACGAATCTGTTTATTGACCAAACTTTCTCCTGTTCGGTCCATTGACCCTGAACGAATTTTCCTTCGGAGTGAGCTCCCCAGCCCAGACTAGCATCCGTCGTAAGAGGAATCCAAACAGGCGATTCTAGCTGCATTCCCATCTCTAGAATCCCCGGTTTTATCCACCAATGTAGAGCCTGCTGCGTCTCCGGAAGGCAGGGTAACCTCCTTGAGAGGATCCCTCTGATGCGACCACCTCCTTAGTAACGCTCTCTGTAATGGTTGCATATGAGCTCTCACCCATGGAACCAAGTCTAAGGTTGCTGCCATGGTTCCGAGCAACTGCAAATAATGCCATGCAGTGGGATTTTCTCCAGTCAAGAAACTTCGCACCAGATGTCTCAACGCCAGGGTTCTCGACGGAGGAAGAAATACTCTTCCTATCTTTGTATCAAATCGAGCACCCTGGTGTTCTAAATTCTGTAACGGAATTAACTTGCTCTTTGCCATATTGACAACCCAACCCAGACTTTGCAAAAATTCCACTACTCTGGCTGTTGCCAACTTGCTTTCCTTCTCGGACTTTGCCTGAATCAACCAATCGTCTAAGTATGGGTGTACTAGAATTCCTTCTTTTCTCAATGCTGCTGCAACAACCACCATTACCTTGGTAAATGTTCACGGAGCCGTTGCCAAACCGAACGGCAACACTTGAAACTGGAAATGACCCATTGAGACTGCAAACCTCAAAAATTAATGATGCTCCTGACGAATGGGAATGTGTAGATACGCCTCTGTCAAATCCAGAGCCGTAAGAAACTCCACTTTTCTTACTGCCATTATTACAGACCTCAGTGTTTCCATACGAAAATGAGTTACCCAAAGGTAACGATTTACCTTTCGAAGATGCAAAATTGGTCGAAAAGACTCTTCTTTCTTTGGAACCACAAAATAGATGGAGTATCGACCGGAGCCGCATTGGCTTGACGGTACCAGAACAGCAGCTTTGAGATTCAAAAGTCTTTGCAAGGTCTCGCGCACCGCTGCACTCTTGATGCGTGCCTTGCAAGGAGGCTGAATGAACAAATCGATGACCGGGCGTTGAAGCTCCAGAGCATAACCTTCTCGAATGATTTCCAACACCCACCGATCGGATTTGATTTGAACCCAGGCTGAATAAAAGTCCATAGCCGACCTCCTAAAGGAATAAAATCCGCCTGGGTCTTCCTCATATCATTGTGATTTTCTAGAGTTCGAAGAGGAAGAGGAGGCTGCAAATCCTCTGTTTGCACCTCGAAAACCTCGAAACCCCCAACTCCTGAAAAATTGACGGCCTCTTTGAAATTGACCCAAAACGTGTGGAACAAAAACGACGAAAATCTCTGTACAGGCCCCTAGACGCCTGAATTGGGCACTCTAGTTTCTGCCTGTCCTCTGGCAGCCTGCCACCTCTAGAATCTCCCAAGTCCTTTACTAATTTATCTAAGTCCTCCCCAAAAAGGAGCTTACCCCTGAAAGGAAGCTTAGAGAGTCTTACTTTAGAAGAAGCATCTGCAGCCCAGTTACGCAACCATAAATATCTTCTAGCTGCCACAACAGAGACCATACTCTTTGATAAACCTCTAATAAGGTCATAATGAATGTCAGCTAAATAAGCCGCTCCAGTCTCTAATCTAGACGCTTCTGTCGTAGAGTCTTCCACATTTTCTCCATGTACCCACTGAGACCAACGAAGACATGCTCTGGCTACCCATGCTCCACAAATCGAAGCCTGAATAGATAGAGCATTAACATCAAACACTTGTTTTAATAAAGTATCTAACTTCCTATCATGGCTATCCTTAAGAGCGGCACCACCTTCCACCGGAATTGTAGTCTTTTTAGTAACTGCTGATACCGCCGCATTCACTTTCGGAGATTTAAACAACTCCCGATCCTGATCCAGTAGAGGATATAAACAGGCCATGACCCTGGACCCCTTAAGCCCAGCTTTAGGCCTATCCCACTCTTGTTGAATCATCTCCTTTACCACTCTGTGAACGGGAAAAGCCCTTTGCATCTTCCTAAATGCCTGCAACAAAGGATCCTCCAAAGCAGAGTCCTCCTCTGGTCCTGACATTGGCATATTAAGTGCTTTAAGAGTTTCCATAATCAATGCAGGTAACTCTTCTCGATGAAAAACACAAACTACTCTGGACTGATCCTCCTGATCTGTAAGTTCTCCCTCTTCTAATTCATCCTCAACATCCAAATCTGGATCCAAAGGATCTGAGTGAATCTCATCAGAGGTTATAGAATGCTCCTGTAGATCCTTTCCTGTTTTAACCTTTTTGACAGGAATAGAACCTTCAACCATCTCTAAAGGAATAGCTGACTGCTTCTTCCCAAGATCAGCTACCACAGAGGGAAGGGAGCTTTTTTGACCATTTCCAAAGGTCTGCTGAAGCAGAGACAAAAAATCCTGTGAAAACAATGATGCCAAACCAGATGAAAAAATTGAAGGCTCTTGCGGCACATCTGGAACAGAAGGCGGCCCTGCAACAGGCTCTGGGAAGAGCTGCGGAGAATTAGCGTACCCTAAAGATAAGGAAGCAAGTCTAGCCCCCTCAGCACTAGATTCCAAACCCTGCTGCACATCTTCAATTTCCTTAACACAGGATTTACAGACCCCCGAGTGAGATAATGTTCCTCTTCTAGAGCCACAAACCAAACACTGTGGCTTAGAAGGCATTACTCTAATCTAGTTTCAAAAGACACTACTGTGACTAAATTCAATTATTAGAATCGTCTCTTTTCTCTTTATTTTTTAAATGTCAGTAAAAAGCTTAAAATGAAATTAACTAAAAGCAAATAAAAAATTTATATATCTTTTAAAAACAAAGTTTCCCTCAGAAAGAAACCTAAGAAAAATGAAAAACTCACTGTTCACTGTTTTCACACTCAACTACTGTTTGGCACTTCGTCGTGCATGTGCGCAAAACAGCGTGGCCTGCAGCAACTGCCACCAGCTAATAACTTTGCAGCAGGAAACAAACAGCGCGGCCTGCAGAAAACCAGCCCCTTGAAACTTATCTCCAATCAACCGGCTCCCCGACGCTAAGCTTTTTTTCCAGCGTCGGAGGAGAAACCGGATGCGCACATAACCGGGAAGTAAAAAAATTGAAAAACTCTGGCGGCTCAACAAAAAGGACGCAGCTCACAGAAAACAGTGCCTCCCAGAAAAAAAGCACTTACCCAGCAACAACAAAGAGCTGTCCTTACTCTGCCAATAAGTACTCCTCACCTATGGTAAGTAGGTTCGGGAGACTTGTTAATAAATAAATTGAGCCAGAACACAAACGCGGCTTTAAAAACCGGCATAGAAGAAATAAAGGAGAGGGGGGGGAGGCACATCCGAGACTTTAAAGTCACAATAACTGTACTACTTAACAAAAATAAATTCAAAGAATTCCAAAAATAAATTTAAAAAATGCTTAATTGTCCCTCCAGTGAGCCCAGAATCTCTAGGCTCATCAACCTCCAGCTGCTTGGAGACTGAACAAACTGGAGCAAGGAGGCGGTCCCTAGGGTATTTATGCTGGTGACAAAGACTGTCATTGTTCAGTCTCCAAGCTGCTGGAGGAACCTATATCCCAGAGATTCTGGGACTGGACTGGAGAGACGATAAGGAAAGAATAGCTACTCACCTGTAACAGGTGTTCTCCAGGAGCAGCAAGAGTCAGTCCTCACATATGGGTGACATCGGTGCCGACTGAGCCCCCGTGCGGAGCATTTCCCCAGCTTTCAAAGAAAGCCTTTGGGAATGCAGCGTGCCTGCGCGGTCCCCTTCGCGCCCAAGGGTGCCATCTTGCTCAGTCTGATGACATAGCTAAAAGACAGCAACAAAAATCAAAAATAAAGTATATGATGACTGCAACTCCAGGGGAGGAGGGAGGGTCGTGAGGATTGATTCCTGCTGCTCCTGGAGAACACCTGTTACAGGTGAGTAACTACTCTTTCTCCAGGACCAAGCAGGAAGTCAGTCCTCACATATGGGACTCCCCAGCTCTAGGCTACTGGGAACCCAAAGCTGAAAAAAATGGCTCCCTCTGCAGAGCCTCAGCATCCATGATAAGAATATCCTCTGAGAACGGACCCGTACGGTGGCCCCACCCCAAAGGCTGGAGGGTAGGAGTTGCCTAAACCTCAAAGAGATTACGGAGTACCGCCTGTCCGAAAGCACCGTCCCTTCGGGACTCTCTCTCGAGGCAGTAGTGGGCTGCAAAGGTCTGGCTTGAAGACCAAGTAGCAGCCCGGCAGATGTATGCCAACGGAATAGAGCGGAGATGAGCTACTGACATGGCTTTCGCCCTGACACGGTGGGCCGTGACTCGACCCTGCAAGGAGAGGCTGGTTGCCCTGTATGCCCAGGCGACACAATCTGCTACCCAAGTGGACAACGTATGCTTGGAGACAGGTAACCCCAACTTATTAGGGTCAAAGGATACGAAGAGCTGAGTAGCCCTTCAATGCCCCTTCGTACGCTCTATGTACAAGGACAACGCCCTCTTACAGTCCAGGGTATGTAAGACTTCTCAGCCCAGCTGTTATGCGGCCTTGGAAAGAATGTCAGAAGAAACACCTCCTGGATGTGGTGGAAAGAGGAGACAACTTCTGGAAGGAACTTCGGATGAGTCTGAAGGACCATCCTGTTCCTATAGAACCATGTGTACGGTCTATCAGAAACAAGAACTTGCAGTTCACTCACACGCCTGGCCGACGTAAGAGCTACCAGGAAGAGCGCCTTCCAAGAAAGGAAGCGTAAATGGCAAGTAGCCATCGGCTCAAACGGTGGGCAAGTAAGTTGTTCCAAGACCACGTTCAAGTCCCACTCAGTGACAGGGGGACGAATCAGAGGCTTGAGCAAAAGCAGGCCTCTGAGGAAGCGGGACACCAAGGGGTGAGCCAACAGCGACTGTCCCTCCACCGGTGAGTGGTGTGCTGAAAGAGCACTGAGGTGGACCCGAACAGAGTTGGACTTAAGGCCTAGGTCTGACAGGTGAAGTAGGTATTGTAGCACTACTGGCACCAGGCAGGAGAAAGGATCTTCATTGTGCTGAGCACACCACAACGAGAACCTGCGCCACTTGAATGCATAGGACTTTCTGGTGGATTGCCTCCTCGAGGCCAAGACCACCTCCTCAACTTCCCTAGGTAGAAGTAAGGGAGCCAGCACTATCCTTTCAGCAGCCAGGCCATCAGATTGAGGGATCTAAGATTGAGGTGCAGAAGGGAACCCTGATCCTGAGACAGGAGATCGGGTTGCAGCCCCAGAGGGAATGGAGCTTTCACTGCCAACTGCAGAAGTGGAAACCGAAAAACACAAGTCCGGACTCAATACCGGTGTACCGAGCCCAGGTGGGAAGGGGAACCGGCATCGAACCGGACAAAATAATGCAAAAATCGCCGAAAAAACACAACTTTTCCCGGGTGACACGATTCATGTCTGTCGGGCTCCACGGAAAAAGAAAGACTGAGCAAGATGGCACCCTTGGGCGGGAAGGGGACCGCGCAGGCACGCTGCATTCCCAAAGGCTTTCTTTGAAAGCTGGGGAAATGCTTTGCACAGGGGTTCCGTCGGCGTCGACATCACCCATATGTGAGGGCTGACTTCCTGCTTGGCCCTGGAGAATTGCGATTATCCATTTATGTTACAGAAATTGCTGCTCAACAGACCTTGCTACAACACTCCCGTATCCATTCATACAATCATTACTGAGTACTTTGTATATTCTTTAAGTGTCTTATTCATTTTATGATCTTTTACACTGTTTCTTTTTCTTCCTTTCTATTTTCATATGTCTCTTTGATTACTCCTTATGTAGGATTACTTTTTCTTGAATATCTTAAGACCTCATCTTGCCCTTGCAGTGAAATGTCCATCTTAAATGCACTAGAAGAAGAGTTCTTCACGGGGTGGAGCTCACACCAATACTGGACTGTAGCCTTTTAGCCCAGTGGTCTCTATCTTCATCGCTCCAACTCGTTGCTCACCAACCATGTGCACTACTATAAAAATCTTTACGCTTATGTCTATAGTGATTTCCAGTCACTAAAGATACACTTATCTGTGTAGTCATTACAATGAACTTCTTTATCACTCTGTGAGCATTTTACGCTTCAGCATCCAATGGAATTTCACTAGTGTCAATATATCTTCAAAGAAATCTTCACTGTTCATGTGTGAATCCAAGAGGACTTCACTGTTCATGAAAAAATCCAATAAGTCCAACTTAGAGATTTTTTCATGAGCAGGGGATTTTCTCAGTCTGGTGCATCTGTAACCATTGAGCTGCACCAGATTGAGTAAATCCCTGATGAAACCCTCTGACCACCACACAATGAGGGGTGAAACTATGGCTTTAGTTAGACTTATTGGACATTTCACTGCAAAATGAGGTCTCAAGATATTCAAGAAAAAGTAATTCTACATAAGAAGGAGTAATCAAAGAGACGTATAAAAATAAAAAGGAAGAAAAACAAACAATGTCAAAGATCATAAAATTAATAGTGAGGACACAAAGAGATATACAAAGTACTCCATAACGACTGTATGAATGGATACAGGAGTGCTCTAACAAGGTCTGTTGAGCAGCAATTTCTATAATGTAGATTTTTTTTTACAAGCCATGCTATCACTATTTTCTAATATTCTGTACAATCATCCCGTTAAAATTTTTAAAAAAAATTTAAATGAGCCAGTCTCAATTCAGAGGTGGCAGTGTTTCAGCTAAAATGCTCAAATCTTTTGTCTGATGGAGCTGATTGACCCCTGGAGTCAACCAGCAGCTAGAAGGACATGACATGGAAGCAGTACTCCTCCAGCCATCTGTGCTGTTTGGGCAGAAATGGGAGCTGTAGAGTCCACCCAAGGCATGTAGGACAAAAAGATAAAAGTAAAACATACAATTAGTGTGAGACAGCACCTCTAAAAAAGCAAGAAAAAGTATTACACATGATCAAAATAAAATAAGACCATTTTTGACCACGAGGAGCACATTTAACAGATATATGACATCATGCTTGGCAAGATAGAAGGTCAACGCAAAAGAGGAAGGCCAGCAATGAGATGGATCGATACAATAACAGCAGCTACGGGTACCAGTCTGTCAACAATGAGCCGCCTGACGGAAGACCGAACACAATTTAGGATAGCTATCCAGAGGGTCGCCATGAGTCGACTCCGACTCGACGGCACTTAACAACAACAACAACAACATGACTAAGTTACCTGTATATTGAAATGATCAAGTACTGCAATAAGTTCTTCTTTCTTTGAAGAAACCAAGTGACCTAAGAACACGCACAAATAAAAACACAATCAGAACTTATAAAATGTAAATAAATTCCATAACCCCTTGCAGAAACAATGCAAGCAAACATCAAAATTATTAAGCCATTTAAAGTGGTACAAATTGGAAAATCTTAAAAAGTGCTCCAACACAAAAAAAAGATTTGTGCTATTATATTAACAATCACCAATTTTAGTATGAAGTGATGTTTAATGATTGTCATGAAAAGGAATTGAAAGACTCCACTACCTGTTTTGCTTTTCAGTTTGTAAGTACGACCACCCTCCAGGGTAATATGCTGCTGTACAATAATAGAATCACCATAAACCTCAGGTTTAAACGCATCTTCACCTCTGTTTCTTAATGTAATAGAAACATCTGCAGAGCTAAAAGTGAAAATAAAATCAGTTAATGCACATCTTCTTCCCTTCTGACAGCATTTTTTTATCCTCTCTTTTGGTCATCTCTCAGCCACCCCAGCTTCTCCTCACCCACCCTCAGCTCAGTCATTCTAATGGCAGCTTGAAAAATGAGGCGCCTGGACAAAGACTCCAGCAATACTCCACTACATGTGCTCAAAGCAACCAGGAAATGCTACTGTTGGGGCTCCCTTCCTTCAGTGTGCACACCTGTAGCATTTGGTATCAAGCACAGCACCAACACTAGACCCTACCATTACAGAAGACCCAAATAAATTTTGTTTGGATTTAGGAGCCAGGCCAAAATCTTAGGAACCAGTGGCTGTGACCTCCTTCCACACCCTTCCCCCCCCGCAGTCTCTATTCTCCACTAAAGTTCAGGAGCTGGGAGTGGGGTGAGAATTTCTTCTGAGAAAGTCTACTAGCCCTTTTAGGGCCAGATTTACTAAGGCTGTCCTTTCCAATCTATGTTCAAGCAAAAAAAAAGCTTAGCAAATCAGGTCCTTAATGCAGGCCACTGGCAGACTACATAACTGGTAGTCCCCTTCCCCACCCTGTCACCTTGTCGTCATCCAGTCTTGCAACCTCTTTCCCTTACCATCCTCTTGTCACCAAGTCTTGTGCCTCCTCCCCTCCACAAACGACCTTGCCCCATCCTCTCACCACCCAGTCTCATTCCTCCCTTAAACATCAGCCACCCCCAGCTCCTACCTCCTGAAACCCAAATCAGCCTCTCGCCCAGCTAATCCCCATCTCTACCCCTGCAATCCAATCAGTCCCCTAAGTCTTCACCCCCACCATTTTCTTAAGGTTGCAGGGGCTGAATGAGGCATCTTTAGACAGAAATATACAGATAATGTGTACGTAGATGGTGCAATGATCTGCCTGTCTGCGTGGGATGGGGCAGTGGAGCATATACACATTGTGCCCTTTTGTTGCATGCGTGTATCCCTTCAACATCCTATCATTTTCACTCTTTCCTCCCCCTTCACCCTCTCCTACTTGCCCCCACTCTGTTCCCCTTCTATATCCCACTCAACACTTCTATCCCCCACTCAACACTATCCCCTGCACTACATTCTCTTCCAACCTTTTTTCTAAAGGGAAACTGCCATTTAAAATTTTTGCTGTCTCGTTCTCCCCCTCCCATCGATCCTTTTATTCTTTTAGGCCAACAGGAATCGCGGCCGCGACTTCCCCTTCTGTTCCTACCCACAGCAGACAGAAGGGATGATTGCCCCGAACGTGGCCAGTCTCCTTCCTTCTACCTACAGGAAATGTGGTCCCTGCAGGCAGCCTAAAGCAATCAAGCCCCTTCTGTTCTGCCCATGGGAGATCAGATCTCTGCAAGCAGACAGGCTCTTTGCCACAATTACACCTAAAGAGAAAAGGGGGGGGGGGGGAGAAAATACCAGGCACCAGGTGCAAATTTCTAGTCGCCATGGTAACTTGGCAACTGGGATTTGTCCAGCCCTGCATTACAGTACCCAAAAACAAACAAAAAAAGATGTTACCTCATTCTATTTCTTTCATTAATATACAACGGCACAAAGATTCAAAATCAGCAAAAAGTTAGTGTGTTGGAAATATCAAGTCTGATTTCTGCAATTAGCAATTCAATGCATTATTTCTGTTGAAGACCTCCCTCCTCCAACAACTCAGATAAAGCCGTTGAATTGATAGGATATTATTTTGTATTTATAAAATGATCTTTCATAAAAATACTCAAAGCAGTGTATAAACACCACATATTGGCATCGTGTATGCTTGAGATAAATTAAACATGAAAAAACCCTTTTTTATTATTGTTTTACACTATATAAATTATTTTGAAACAGAGATATAGCTACTGAATTTGTGGGATACTTTGCTATTGGTACACAGCATGTACCAATCTAAGACAAAATACAGGATAATAAACAGAGGTTTCTTTTGAAACTACAGCATGCATAATGCAATCATTTCCAGGAATCTTGACTAGTTATACAAATATGTAAAAAAGAAAGAACGAACTAAGGACCCCTTTTACTAAAGCCCATTAGCTGGATAATGCGCCTGCTACCACACGCTAAAACTTTCATTAATCAGAGATCATGGGATGGAGCAGGGAATAGGTGGAGAGTAGGCATGGAAAGCGCATTACCGCTAGCACCGGGGCTCTTAAGGTGAATTCATTCACCTCCTCTATGGGCGTCGTTAAGTAAACCTGCCTTAGCAGAGCACACGGTCAAGTGACCCATCACATGTTAAATGCCAGACCAGGAACATACTCATCATGCCCCGAACAGCTAATGCAATTAACATAAGTTTCTTTGGCACATTAATTGCAAATCCTTAGCAGGCTTTAGTAAAAGGGGCCCAAAGTCTTGCCATATTATTTACAGCTTGTACAGCAGCAAATTCAGAATGGAGAATAGATGAACCGACTATTGAGAATGCTAACCAATGCTTCCACCTCATACTCAAAAGGCCATGTGTTGCACAATAGGCCTATTACAATAAAGTTGCTCCATCTTTACATTAAAAGTTTATTCAATGCCATGAGATGCACATACATTTACCAGTTAATAGATATAAAACATGTGGGACAGGTATGTGAAACATGGCATCTGTGCTGCATGTGTGTTTTGTCTGTCTCTGCCCTGGTTGAGGGGGGGGGGGGGCAGAGGGAAGGAGGTCATGAATGTTTGAAAGGAGCAGTACCCTAATATTTTTCTTGGTTTGGAAGGATAAAGAAACGAAATCAAGTGTGGAACACAGCGACCACTAGCAAACTGCACAGTCACTAAAGGGTCACAATGTTCAGTCACACCAAGAAAGCTATATGGTGTAGTTACTAGATATCACAGTAGACTTTGCAACAAAGAAAAGGAAATACGTTTCTCAATCACTAAGAGTCAACCCGACAGGGATAGGGGTGTGGCAGCAGGGGAAGGGGAATGCATGAGTTTCATGTCATATGGAATTATTCCTAATCCATCTGTGTCTCTCTATGCCTGTTTGCACATTTGCATGTCTGTGTTGGCTTTGCATGCCTTGGAAAATGAGAAGAAGTGAGAGGGAAAGGCAGTTTCAAAAAGTGGAATTCCTTAACCACTGTGCTATTTTTTTTTTTTTTTTTTTTTTTTTTTTTTTTTTTTTAAAGGGGACTTCATTTCTCTAGAACTCCTAGTCTGATCCACCTATCCTCAACCTGATGTGTCTTTTACATCAGCTTTTCCTCCGTAACAAATCTGATCCCATTCCAATACATTTTTGGAAAGTTTACTTTGTCACTACACAAATATTTTTTTCAGTCCCTTAGATATAATTTAACATTCCAAAGGGCTGGAAACAAATCAAAAGTGTTTTTAGATTAAAAATTTAGACTGATGTTCTCAGGTTTTACATGATGGGAAATATTTTAAATTTAACTTTAATACTGGAAAGACCTACTACAAAGGTGGCATTTTACTCAACAGTTAATGTCCTTTTCTCGAGTCCTACTAGACCAGTCCAGACAAGTAGGTTGTGTTCCCTACCAGCAGGCTGCTGGAAACAAAGAACCAATAAAAAGCCCAGATTTCAATGACATCACTCCCATGCCTCTGTTTGCTTCAGTCACCAGAGACTCCTTCAGTATTCGTCCCAAAGCATATGGAAGAAACATGGCAAGCCTCATACAACCCCAACTGTGGGCAACAATGAGTGATCAACAGTAGAGAATTATGTACAGGAAAGCATAAACATAATTAACCTGCAGAGCCAAAAATAAAAATCAGAGTGGACCCATGGGTACCACAGAAGAACAGAGCAATACAGTTCCAGGGATGGGCTCTGGACTGGTCTAGGACGACAATATGGAAGGTGACATTTTATTTACCAGTTAATGTCCTTTCCTTGAGTCCTGCTAGACCAGTCCAGACAAGTGGGATAATTCCACTGGGCGGGAATAAGACAGCAGCTCATAAAACCCTTCAGCCACAGGCAGAGTCCACCCTCGCGTGAACATCCAAGCGGTAATGCTTGACAAAAGTGGTAAGTGATGCCCAGGTTGCTGCCCAACAAATGTCAGCAGGGGCTACAGATTTCCACTCCACCTGTGCCTGAGCAGAATAGGTGCTCAAAACCTCTAGACCCGGAAGGTTATGTAAGATGTCGTTCCATGGTGAGACCGCACTTTGAATATTGTGTGCAATTCTGGTCGCCGTATCTTTAAAAGGATATAGCGATTTTAGAAAAGGTTCAGAGAAGAGCCACCAAAATGGTAAAGGGGATGGAAGGATACTCCTATGAAGAAAGGCTAAAAAGGTTAGGGCTCTAACCTGGAAAAGAGACGGCTGAGGGGAGATATGATAGAAGTCTATAAATTAATGAACGGAGTGGAACGAGTAAACGTAGATCGATTGTTTACATTATCAGAATATAGAAAGACTAGGGGACATGCAATGAAGCTACAGGGTAAACTATTTAAGACTAATAAAAGAAAATATTTTTTCACTCAACGTGTAATCAAACTCTGGAATTTGTTACCGTAGGATGTAGTAAAGGCTGTTAGTGTAGCTGGGTTTAAAAAAGGTTTGGACAAGTTCCTGGAGGAAAGGTCCATAAACCATTATTAAGAAGTGACCGAAGATATCAATGCTTGACCCAGTACAAGCATTGTGGAACTTGTGTCTCTTGGGGAAACTGCTAGGTACATATGACCTAGATTGGCCACTGTTGGAAACAGAATACTGGGCTTGATGGACCTTGGTCTGACCCAGTATGGCATATCTTATGTTCTTATGTCGAGGCAAAGGCCTCGTTAATCCAGCATCCCAAGGTCAACTTGGCTGCCACGTCACCCTTGTGTGAGCCAGCAAACAGCACAAAAAGATGGTTGAACATTCTAAAGAAATTTGTAACCTCCAGGTACTGGAGAAGCACCCTCCAGACAACCACAAGGCAAAGATCCTTATCCTTCCCCCGACACTGCTCCTTAGAAAAGGAGGGCAGGCAGACACCCTGGTTCACATGAAAGGGAGAAAGGCAAGAAGGTAGGCACAGGCCAAATGGAAACAGCCTCCTTTGAAAGAGACAGATAAGGAGCTCAGCAAGACAGAGCATGCAGCTCAGAAATCCACCTTGCGGAACAAATCGTGACCAAGACGATCGTTTTGAGCAACAAATCCTTTAAAAGTAGCACACTTCAAAGACTCAAAGGCCCCACTATCAAGACCCTGAGCACTAGACAAAAATCCTAGGAAGGGATCATAAACCAGAGGGGAGGACACAGATGCCAAACCCCCTGGAGAAAGCTCAAGACGTATGGGGTACAAGGTTAGAAACTTAACAGTCACTGGACTTCAGAAACAGAACAAAGCTGCTACCTGAACTTTCAGGGAGCTAAGGGAAAGACCCTTCTCTGGACCATCCTGTAGAAAGGCTAATAGAGATAACAGCTTGACCATGTCAGGAGTCAACTGCCGAGCACCACACCATCGCTCATAGAGGCACCATATCTGCACGTATGCTAGCTTGGCAGACCCCCTCTGGGCTCAGAGCAGAGTGGAAACCACCATTGGGAGAGTAACCCTTATATGCTAGCCACCTCTTTAAAGAGTCATGTCATAAGCGACAAGGGAACCAGGTCTCCAGGATGATCGGTCCCTGCCGTAATAGGCCCCAAGATGGAGACAAAACACCTGCAAGAGCCACATCAGGTCTCCAAACCATGCTCTCTGTGGCCAAACAGGTGCCACCAGAACAATCCTACCCGGGTGGCACTCTATATGCCAAATCAAACGCCCCACACCAGGGGCTATGGAGGAAACATGTACAGCCAGTGCCGACTTGGCCAAGGCTGGGTTTGGGTGTAAACGCCCTCTGACCAAGTCTCAATGTGGCAACTGAAGAAGCTGCAAACTTTGGCAATGGAATGGGTCGCTATCAGATCCATTTCAGCGCAACCTCGGCAGAGCAGAATAAACTCTTGACTCAATTCTCACTTCTCCAGGATCCAGAGTATGCTAAGTCCATTTCCACAATTGTCCACTCCAGCAATGTGCTGAACCAACAAGGCTAGAAGGTTCTTCTCAACCCAAGCAAACAGGAGATCCATCTCTACAGGGCCACTCCGGCACTTCTTGTGCCACCCTGCCGAATGACATAAGCCATCACTGTGGCATTGTCTGAAAACACTCGAACCACCCGGCCCTCGACCAGGGGCCGGAAACGCAGAAGAGTCAACCTGATAGCATCAGCTATCAGCAGGATGCAGGAGAAATCATCCATTGGTACGCCCTTCCTCAGAAGACAGGTTTTCTGCCATCTACTCAGGCTGGACCTCACACTCAACATGAGCAGAAGACTGCACTTGAACTCCTGAAAACTTGGGGACCATCAAGTTAACAAGAACTGCTGGAGTGGACGCATGTGAGCACGCACCCATTTCTATGGTCACCACCATCAATCCAAGGAGTTGAAGATAATCCCGGAACCTGCTGCGCACATCCCTGGCCGGACAAGAGTACCAGATCATACATCGCAGCAGAAAGGAAGGCCATAGAAAACTCAAAAAGAGAGAGGTAGTATCATCAGGCAGAAGAGAAAGCCACTGAGGCAGGGCTCGAGATGTCAAGCTGGTATACACCCCCAGCTGTAGAATAGCCATCACCATGGCAAACTGGCTCTTCAGCAAGGAATTGACGTTGTGGTCCAAAACCTACCTTTAAGGCAGGACATGCTAGGGAGATAAAGTATCTAGATGAAATAAATGACTGCTTCTTGGAGTAGCTGGTTCATGAACAGACCAGAGAGGAAGCCATTTTTGACTTAGTCCTTAGTGCAGAGGTTTTCAACCCAGTCCTCAGGGAACCCTAGGCCAGTCAGGTTTTCAGGCTTCCCACAATGAATATGCATAAGACAGATTTGCATACAATGAAGGCAGAACATGCAAATCTTTCTCATGCATATTCATTCTGGGATGCCAGAAAACCTGACTGGCCTAGGGTTCCCCGAGGACTGGGTTGAAATGGAACACCAAATCTGGTGCAAGAGATAAGGGTGTTCGGGCCACTTAGCAACAGTGATCAAAGCATGATCGTGTTTGATTTAAATAATGGAGGAGGAATGGTAAGGAAATCCACATTACTACCTTTTAACTTTCGAAAGGCAGACTATGATAAAATGAGGAAAATAGTTACGAAAAAACTAAAAGGAGCAGTTGCAAAGGTTAAGAGACTTATATCAAGCTTGGGTGTTGTTTTAAAATACTATCTTGGAAGCCCAGACCAGCTGTATTCCACGCAAGTCCAAAAAACTGCCAGCGTGGTTTAAAGGCGAGGTCAGAGATGCTGTTGCCAAAAAAGCATCTTTCAGGAAATGGAAAAAAAAGAGCCAAATGACGAAAACTGGAAACAGCACAAGCACTGGCAAGTTAAATGCAAGGCATTGATAAAGCAGGCAAAGAAAGAATTTGAGAAGAAACTTGCTGTGGAAGCAAAAACGCATAATAAAGACTTTTTCAAGTACATACATAGCAAAAAGCCTGTGAGAAAGTCAGTTGGACCATTAGATGATAGAGGGGTAAAAGGGGCAGTAAGAGGGGACAAGGCTATAGTGGAGAGACTGAATGAATTCTTTGCTTCAGTCTTTACTGAGGAAGATGTAAGGATGTTACCCATGACTGAAGTGGTATTTAAAGGTGATGCTGCAGAAGAATTGAAAGAAATATCGCTACACTGGGAAGATGTATTACAACTATTTGATAAACTGAAGAGTAGCAAATCACCTGGACTGGACGATATACATCCGAGGCTCTCGAAAGAACTGAAATATGAGATTGTGGACCTGCTATGGTGATCTGTGAACTATCGTTAAAATCATCTGTAATACATGAAGATTAGAGGATGGCCAATGCAATGCCAATTTTTAAAAAGGGTTCCAGGGGTGATCCGGGAAACTACAGACTGGTGAGCCTGACTTCAGTACCAGGAAAAATGGTAGAAACCATCATAAAGAACAAAATTACTCAGCATACAGTCATGGCTTAATGGGAGACAGCCAACATGGCTTTAGACAAGGAAGATCTTGTCTTACTAATCTGTTATGTTTTTTTGAAGGTGTGGATAAACAGGTGACAAAGGTGAGTCGGTTGATATAGTGTATCTGGACTTTCAGAAAGCCTTTGACAAGGTCCCTCAGAGATTTTTGGCAAAACTAAAAAGTCATGGGATAGGAGGTGATATACTAATTGTGAATCAGGAACTGGTTACAAGATAGAAAGCAGAGGGTAGGGCTAAATGGCCAATTTTCCCAATGGAAAAAGGTGAATAGTGGAGTACCCCAGGGATCTGTGCTGGGTCCGCTGCTTTTTAACATTCATAAATGACCTGGAAAAAGGAATGAGTGAGATTATCAAATTTGCAGATGACACAAAACTATTTAAAGTTGTTAAAACCCATGAGGATTGTGGAAATTTGCAAGAGGATCTTGATAAATTGGAAGACTGGGCCATCCAAATGGCAGATGAAATTTAATGTGGACAAGTGCAAAGTTATGCACCTAGGATAGAGCCCAAAACTATGGTTACATGATGCAAAGTTCCACATTGGGAACCACCACCCAGGAAAAAGATTTAGGAGTCATCGTGGATAACATGTTAAAACCCTCCACCCAGTGTGCAGCGGTGGCCAAGAGAGCAAATAAAATGCTAGGTAGCATAAGGAAAGGAATGGAAAATAAAACAAAGGATATTATAATACCTCTGTATTGTTCAATGGTGCGACTGCACCTTGAATATTGCGTGCAATTCTGGTCGCCGTAACTTAAAAAAAAAAAAAAAAAAATGATAGTGTTATTAGAAAAGGAACAGAGAAGAGCCACCAAAATGGTAAAGCGGATGGAAGGATACTCCTATGAAGAGAGGCTAAAAAGGTTAGGGCTCTTCAACCTGAAAAAGAGACGGCTGAGGGGAGATATGATAGAGGTCTATAAATTAATGAATGGAGTGCAACAGGTAAACGTAGATCAATTGTTTACGTCATCAGAATATAAAAAGACTAGGGGACACGCAAGGAGGCTACAGGGTAACCTATTTAAGACTAATAAAAGAAACCTTTTTCACTCAATGTGTAATCAAACTCTGAAATTTGTTACTGGAAGATGTAGTAAAAGCTGTTAGTGTAGCTGGGTTTAAAAAAGGTTTGGACAAGTTCCTGGAGGAAAGGTCCATAAACCATTATTAAAAGGGACACGGGATATCACTGCTTGACCCAATACAAGCATTAAGAAACTTGTGTCTTTTGGGGAAACTGCTAGGTACTTATGAACTAGATTGGCCACTGTTGGAAACAGGATACTGGGCTTGATGGACCTTGGTCTGACCCAGTATGGCATATCTTATGTTCTTACGTCTTCTAAGGGAATGGCGATCAGTCTGGTAATCGCCTTGACCTGTGCATCCACCTTGGAAAATGTCAAACCACACGCCATGCTCCTCCTTCAAGAGAATGTAGATCATTTTATAGACCCTTACCACTTTAGTCAGGGAGTTGGGTGAGTCCCACGCGGACTGGATCATATCTTTGATCACCTCCAGGAACAGGAAGACAGTAGAGGATTTCCACACCCCTTGAAGAAGCAGGTCTACGTTCGGCTCCTGCTCCATGCTGGAAGCATCTGTCAAGTTCAAGGCGAATAAGACCCTGGAAATCAATGCCGCCAGTCGTCCTTCCTGAAAAAGTGGATCATGTCGGCCTCTACATAGTTTCTGAAGATGAGAGTAGGCCTCATCTACATCAGAACCCAATACAGATTACTCCTGGGTCCGAGGCATGGTCAACATCTTGGATAGCTCCCAACTGTTCCTCATATTCAGGGAGTGTCCCACGCCAAGGACACTTAACGAAAGGTAATGGAACAGGGCTATCACTTCCAGCCTGCCTGGCACGAGACTGCATCTGGGGGCACCTATAAGCCACAGGGTCTGAATTTCCATGCTAGAAGGACCAGGCCTTTTGCAGAAAGGAAAAGAATTCTGGGGAGGACATTTCTATGACTGGTTAGGCCAGAACTGATTAGGCAGGAAGTTTCTATGATATTTTGTGAAGTCCTTCCTGTTGCGTTTGGCTGCCTTTCTTTGCTGCCTTTAAGCTAAGTTTCTTCAGTTATTAAGTCTGATGCTGGATGACGTTGTTTTTCTATCATGTGATATTGGCTTATCAAATTACCAGCTTTTTCGGGTTCTATCTGAGCTTTTTCAGTTGAGTTCTGGCTCTGTACCCCATTGATGAGTTTTTTTTGACCACTGATGTCATTTAGAACTTTAGACATTATTTAGATTATTTAGATTATTATTTAGACATTGTTGAGTTTGCCATTCGACTTGCTCATCCTTTCTGCTCTATTTGGCAGGAGGGTTGGCTGAGGTCTTTTTTCCTCTATTGCAGCTGGTACATATTTTTTAACTCTCCTGTTTAGTCTAGTATTGCTCTTATGCAGTGTCTGATTTTTTTTATTAATTTTTTCTTTAATTTCTTCTCTTGTTATTTTTGTTGGGGGTTCTTTTTATTGTTTTTGTGCACGTCAAAAAACAGTTATTATGAAGCATCCGCATGGGCAGTAAAGTCCATGATGACAGATAGGTTGCAGCAGAGTCCCAGGCAGGTCCCAATACTGGTTCAGACTGGTTCCATAATGCTGCTGCAGTACTCAGACTGAAGATATATGTTTCCATACGATACTGCAACTTCCCAAGGCTAGAAGCAGCTCTGAGGGGTGAGAACTCCCTAGAAATCCGATTCATTGCATGTATATAAGACATAGAACAATGGATCATCGAGTCTATACAAAAAGGCACTTGGCAGGCAGTAAACTTTGAGATGTCAGCAAGTCTGAGGTCTTGTAGCTGATCAGAGGCCTATAGAGCAAGAGTGTCACTTTGGTTTAGATCACAGGCAGGCTGTAGGCATTAGCCTTATAGAACCCAAGGGCCTCAACTATTCAAGGAAAAATTGAGAATAGACTCTTCCCTCCATTCACCATGACAAAGGGAGAATGGATATGCTTGCTCTATCTCAAAAATGCTTATAAGCAGATCCCGATTCAGTCTAAATGCAGAATATACCCCTAATTCTGTTTGCACACCTACTATTAGTATTAGAAAAACCCTTCCCTTCGGCCCCTCATCAACCTCCAAAATTTTTGCCAAATGCCTTGTGGTGATGGGCTGCTCACCTGCATAAATAGGAACATCTAGTCTTTGCATACCTCAACGACTAGCTTCTGACAGCTTCTTTGAAAAATCTGGTCTGGATCCTCAGATAGGGGGGGAGGGGGAAAAATAACACTCGAACTCCCTCCCTCCAGACCTTAGATTGGAACTCTCTTTCAACAGATTCAAATCTCTTCTTAAGACTCATCTTTTCTGTTTTGCTTTTGATCTCCCTGACCCCCCTACATCCAGCTGAGAATACCATCCTTCTCTCCTCTCCTTGCCTCCTCTGTCCCTTTTACCTCGCCTTCTCACATCTCCTGTGGTAACTATGGCATTCCTTTCCTCTTCCGGCAGTTTGTTTTTACTGTATTGTAAACTGCTTTGAGAAATGGCAATGCATGCTAGTCTTACCAGAGAAGTGTAGGTACTTTAGCCCATATGATTCTTGATTGCCCTAACATTCAGTCCTTGTTATCGTGGGATTCAGGGCCCCTCTTACCTGGGGGATCATCGTGTAATCGATCATTAGGTGACATTCCTTCCCTCCGAAAGGAATGTCATTATTTGCTTGATTTCATGTTGGGATTGGCTCTGCATCTCATAATTGTTTTATTTATTTTATTTATTTATTTATTTATAGTCTCTTATATACCGCACTATTCAGCATCAGCGCGGTTTACAATAGACAAGGAGTTACACAATTCAACGGTACTTTGTGTTTACAGAAAAAACAGGAAACATACTTCAGATCTTAGTTGGCACACATGGTGGAACCGATTATGTCTAAATTGCAAATATGAGCAGATGACCCGTCAAGGATCACCTCAGTTATCTTCTACCTTGCTTAAGAGGAAGCCCTTGAAAGATTATGTATCTGCATCACACTATGCTATCACACAGTGGGTACTGTCGTGTACTTATTTATCTTATTTTATATTCTGTGTCAGCACATTCAGAACCTTGAAGGCCATTTAAGCTGGCCAGCAGATCATGAGGGGTAGGGGTGGGTGCAGTTAGTTGTATACAGTACATGTTTAAAGGGGTGTGTTCACTTTGTTTGTATGTGAGAGAGGAGTGGCCTAGTGGTTGGGGCAAGGTACCACAGGCCAGAAGGTCAGTGGTTCAAATCCCACTAGAGGGCATCAACCTTGGGCCGGAAGGACTGGGGTTTCTAATCCCATAGGTGCTCCTTGTGGTCTTGGGCAAGCCACTTAACCCTCCATTGCCCATGTTCCCTGTAAGTGTTAGTGTATATGTCTCATATCCCCTCGTGTAAAATGTATCCCCCAATTGTGTTGTGACCACTTTGATTGAAGGATAAAGGTGGTATACAAAACTGTCTAAATAAATAAATGTGTTGGAAATTCAAAATAAAAGGATTTAAAGCATATTATTTGTCACTGGCAAAGAAGATTCAAGTGACTAGTGTGGATCTGGCTCCAGGAGCATTGAATGTTTGAGACATTTTAAATGTATCTACCAAGGAATTGTATTTGCTGGCCACTTTAATAATTACATGTGCCCTTACTTCTGACAGACTGGATATTAAAAATGTTTTTTAAGAAGCGGCATGTGCCCTTTTATGGGTTTTGAATTTCTATCTTCTCAAATATTGCTAGAGAGACCCAGAAGAAATTTTTGTTGCTTAAACCATGTGTTTTACAGCTAGGGGCATTGTTTCATTTGCATTTCCCTGTAAATACAAGCATTATGGAACCTGTCTCTTTTGCAGAAACCGCTAGGTACTTGTGACCTAGATTGGCCACTGTTGGAAACAGGATACTGGGCTTGATGGACCTTGGTCTAACCCAGTATGGCATTTTCCCTGTTCTTATGTTTTTGTTCTTACTATAAAGCGGTATGTAAACAGCCGAATAAAGATAAAGATAAAGATAAAAAAACCTCCAGGCTCTGAAGGAGGCAATCATCTATTTTGAAGAGCTATTCTGGACACAGTTCAGATAAAGCGTAGTTACTCACCTGTAAGAGGGTTCGCCAGGGACAGCAGAAATCAGTCCTCACATATGGGTGACAAATACTGACGGAGCCCTCGTGGAAGCATCTCCCCAGTTTTCAAAGAAAGCCTTTGGGAGATGCCATCCAACATGCAAGGTCCCCTTTCCACCCAAGGGAAGGGAACCAGGCATGCATGTTGGCATCAGATGACACAGTTAGAGCCAACAAAAGATGGGAAAATACAGCACCTCCACAGGGAGGAGGGAGGGTTGTGAGGACTGATTCCTGCTGTCCCCGGAGAACACCTGTTGCAGGTGAGTAACTATGCTTTCTCCAGAAAGAAGCAGGAAGTCAGTCCTCACATATGGGACTCCCTAGCTACAGGCTACCAGGACCTGTAGAACACACAGCCCGGCCATGAGCAGCCGCAAGCGAGTCCGAGGAAAGACTCTAAGGACCCCAGAGTCCAGGGAGAACCCTTACTCTGGTAGCCTGAACACAGAAAGGTTGTAGGGTAGGAAATGCCTAGACCCCGAACAGATTAGAGAGTACACAGTGACCGAAGACGCTGTCCCGTCAGGACTCCCTCTCCAGGCAGTAGTGAACATAAGATATGCCATACTGGGTCAGACCAAGGTCCATCAAGTCCAGTATCCTGTTTCCAACAGTGGCCAATCTAGGTCATACGTACCTAGCAGTTTCCCCAAAAGACACAGGTTCCACAATGCTTGTACTGGGTCAAGCATTGATATCCTGGGTCCCTTCTTAATAATGGTATATGGACATTTCCTCCAGAAACTTGTCCAAACCTTTTTTAAACCCAGCTACACTAGAGCCCTAACCTTTTTAGCCTTTCTTCATAGGAGTATCCTTCCATCCCCTTTACCATTTTGGTGGCTCTTCTCTGAACCTTTTCTAATAACGCTATATCCTTTTTAAGATATGGCGACCAGAATTGCACACAATATTCAAGGTGCGGTCGCACCATGGAACGATATTGAGGCATTATAATATCCTTTGCTTTATTTTCCATTCCTTTCCTTATGATACCTAGCATTCTATTTGCTCTCTTGGCCGCCACTGCACACCGGACCGAGGGTTTTAACATGTTATCCACAATGACGCCTAAATCTTTTTCCTGGGTGGTGGTTCCTAATGTGGAACCTTGCATCGTGTAACCATAGTTTGGGTTGTTCTTTCCTAGGTGCATAACTTTGCACTTGTCTACATTAAATTTCATCTGCCATTTGGATGCCCAGTCTTCCAATTTATCAAGATCCTCTTGCAAATTTCCACAATCCTCGTGAGTTTTAACAACTTTATATAGTTTTGTGTCATCTGCAAATTTGATAACCTCACTCGTTATTCCACTTTCCAGGTCATTTATGAATATGTCAAAAAGCAGCGGACCCAGCACAGATCCCTGGGGTATTCCACTATTCACCTTTTTCCATAGGGAAGATTGGCCATTTAGCCCTACCCTCTGCTTTCTATCTTTTAACCAGTTCCTGATCCACAATAGTACATCACTTCCTATCCCATGACTTGTTAGTTTTGCCAAACGTCTCTGATGAGGGACCTTGTCAAAGGCTTTCTGAAAGTCCAGATACACTATATCAACCAACTCACCTTTGTCTACCTGTTTATTCACACCTTCAAAAAAACCATAACAGATTAGTAAGACAAGATCTTCCTTGTCTAAAGCCACGTTGGCTGTCTCCCATTAAGCCATGACTATCTACATGTTCAGTAATTGTTCTTTATGATTGCTTCTACCATTATTCCTGGTACTGACATCAGGCTCACCGGTCTGCAGTTTCCCAGATCACCCCTGGAACCACTTTTAAAAATAGATGTTACACTGGCGATCCTCCAATCTTCAGGTATTACAGATGATTTTAATGATAGTTCACAGATTACTAATAGCAGGTCTGCAATCTCATATTTCAGTTCTTTCAACACCCTTGAATGTATACCATCTGGTCCAGGTGATTTGCTACTCTTCAGTTTATCAAATAGTTGTAATACATCTTACCGATGTAGCGATATTTGTTTCAATTCTTCCGCAGTATCACCTTTAAATACCACTTCAGTCATGGGTAACATCTCTACATCTTCCTCAGTAAAGACCGAAACAAAGAATTCATTGAGTCTCTCTGCTATAGCCTTGTCCCCTCTTACTGCCCCTTTTACCCCTCTGTCATCTAATGGTCCAACTGACTCGCTCACAGATTTTTTGCTATTATGCGTTTTTGCTTCAATGGCAAGTTTCTTCTCAAATTCTTTCTTTGCCTGCCTTATCAATGACTTGCATTTAACTTGCCAGTGCTTGTGTCGTTTCCAGTTTGTCATTTGGCTCTTTTTTCCATTTCTTGAAAGATGCTTTTTTGGCAACATTACTACCATTAGAGAGGAGAGGAAATTAGGAGATTGCTATTGCCACAACGAGCATCCCAGATTAATACAAGATTGGGAATATAAATTTCAAACTGCTGTTTTTTGAGAAAAGAGAAAGACCATCCCAGAGAAGTAGACATACTCTGCAGAAAAGAAAGTACCATGCCAGATAATGAGCAAGAAAGCATAGTTACTCACCTGTAAAGCAGTTACTTACCTGTAACAGGTGATCTCTGGGAACAGCAGGAATAAGTCTTCACATATGGGTACGTCGGTACCGACGGAGCCTGCGCAGGAACACTCCCCAGCGTCCAATCAGAAAGCTTTTGGGAGCATCCCTCAGCGCCTGCATGCTGCCTTCCCGCCTTTCCAACTATCTCTCCTCAGTTGAGTTTTATAGCTGAGACAAAGAGAGAGAAGAGGAAAGAAAAGATAGAGAGATACAACTCCTAGGGGAGGTGGGTGGGTCGTGAAGACTTATTCCTGCTGTTCCCAGAGATCACCTGTTACAGGTAAGTAACTGTGCTATCTCCAGGAACAAGCAGGAATGAGTCTTCACATATGGGGACTCCCAAGCTAAGATGCCTGGAGCCCTAGCATGTTGGGAATTGAAACATGCTACACCTCATATGGCCAGGCATCCTGAGGATGGAGGGTAGGAGTTGGAAAGAGAGAGGAGCTGTAGAAAAAACAGCTAACCTAAAATAGGACTACAGGTAAGGAGTCCTTGTATGTATGATAATTATCATGAAATAGATTGAAATGAACAATCACAATATGGACCTCACCTACTGGATTGCAGGACGTAGAGAGGCAGATGGAGTCTACTGGGGATCCAGTAGAGGAATCTTCAAGGTGACCTCACTGAAGTGAAGGTGAAGGTCAAAATCTGGAAGTGACAGGTGACCCAGGTGTCAACTGGGGTAGTACAAAAAACAGTAGGTCTTTAGTGGGAGCTTTATGGAAAAAAGCTGGGAACTCTTTTGGCTACAGAGTAACTCACAGTTAGGAACAAAAGAGGAAGACTGACCGATTTGGACAAACTAGCCCAGTCCTGGAGGGAAGAAGGGGTATGGAAAAAAGCCTGTATTCCCAAGAAGGACAGATGTCTGAAGGGTTGAAACCTCAGATCTACTGAAGATCCACCATGTCCTTCCTAACTGGTGAGAGGTAGGAAAGATATTGGGGCATGGAGCTTCAGGGATACCTAAACCTGGAGCCCTTGCATGTTGCGGATTGAAACATGCTACACCTCATATGGCCAGGCATTATGAGGATGGAGGGTAGGAGTTGAAAAGAGAAGAGCTGCAGAACAGCTAATGTGAGATAGGACTACAGGCAAGGAGTCCTTGTATGTATGATAATTATCATAAAATATATTGAAATAAACAATTGCAATATAAGCCTCACCTACTGAATTGCAGGAAGTAGAGAGGCTGATGGAGTCTACTGGGGATCCAGTCGAGGAATCTTCAAGGTGACCTCACTGAAGTGAAGGTGAAGGTCAAATCTGGAAGTGACAGGTGACCCCAGGATTTAACTGGGGTAGTACAAAAACGGTAGGTGTTTAGTGGGAAGCTTTATGGAAATAGCTGAAAAACTCTTTTGGCTACAGAATTATTCACAGTGAGGAGCAAAAGAGGAAGATTGACCGATTTGGACAAAAACTAGCCTAGACCTTGAGGGAAGAAAGGATATAGAAAAAATCCTGTATTCCCAAAAAAGGACAGGTATCTGAGGAGTTAAAACCTCAGATCTACTGAAGATGCACCATGTCTTTCCTAACTAGTGAGAGGTAGGAAGATATTGGAGCATGGAGCTTCAGGGATACTTAACCTAGGGTTATGGTAGGGGCTGTCAGTACCACAGCAGTGGTTGTGTGCATAATATCCCAAAAATACTGTGGAACAGCATAAACATGGACAAAAGCACTGTTTAGAACACATAGGAAGGGAAACCCTATATGAGCATACACAGGTAGGGAGATAAGTATGTAATAAATATATATATATATAAATAAAGAAAGATGCCTGCAATTAAGCAGACAGAGCTATGCACATTAAGACGTTCACATGGAGATGTGAAGAGGAAAGAGTCATCTAAGAACAAGAAGGTGGAACCTACTTGAGAAGATATATAGAAAATCTATTCCTCAAGGTTAAAATTGTGCAAGAATGCTATCCAGTGAAATAACCCAGATGGTTACGTGAAAGGATAATATCAGTCTGTAAATAGCAAGTCCTGAGTTCAGCAGAACTCTAGCATGGTAAATGGACAGAGATGCATAGGATGAGATACCCAGTTGACCCACTTGCGGGACAAAAGAAGGGTATCATGCATTTTAGTTTAATATGTGCTGTCCATGAAGGGTTAGAATACCATGAGGACAAGTTACAAGTAAAAAAGAGCATATTCCCTGTAGGAATTGGAGAACTCTTTAGACTTTCACGTAGAGAAGGCTTATGTCCTTTATTTTAAAAGGAGATAGTAGGGTGGGAAGAACCCGCACAGTCATGGGGCATGACTGAGGAAGCCTTTTTCAACCATGGAGGATAGTCAGAGAAAAATCCCATGCTCTCTAGCAAGGGCCCATAGTGGAAAGCTTCTCTGTAGGATTGCAGAGCATAATGCAGGAGAAATGGGAGATAGAACTGGTGTTGGAAAACACCAGCTGCCACGTCAACTATGCTGTCAAACCCCAAGGATTGGAGATGGCAAGAATAGAAGGTAGTTAGATAGCCTGTAGTGAGAAGGATTATCCAAGAAAGATAAGTACTGTCTTGGAAACACTACTAAGGCCAGATAGAATGTAGTGGAAGACAAGACTGGAACTTGTGGAAAAGTACCAGTAGTCAATCACTGGAACTCCTGCATGGGCAGCTATTGAATAGGACAGCAAAGAGATCTTTCTGTGTGAAACAGAGAGAACAGACTGAACAAGGAGAAGAAATCCTGTTCCTGTCTGATGAGCTGCCCAGACAAAAATAAAGGCTAAGAAAGTCTTTTAGTGGTATGGTACCACTCCTACAGGAGAACCTGGAGAAGAGGGTAGAGATACAAGAGCTGACGAATGACTTACCATATGGTAAGTCATTGGAAGGAAAAAATTCATGTTGGTACAGAGAAACTATCATGTGATAGTTGTTAAATCTCTCTTCTTATCAGGAAGAAGAGGAAAAACCCTGTGACTCAGGGACATGAATATCCTGACAGCTCAACATACCACAGAACAAGTGGATGAAAACAGTGAAAAACCTCTGTTGAAAAGAAGATAACTGTAGTTATAAAGAGATTAATCAGAACCGCATGGTTGCTGTGTTTATCAGGACGAGGCTTCCCCTGCTTGGGAACATCTGAATGATGGGCAGGAGAAGAGTGAAACCTCTTTCTCCTAGGGAAAGAAGGTTTGGTAGTGCATTTCCTACCTACTGGGGAAGGAGAAGGCTTAGGATCGCCTTCAGAAACAGGGAAGTCAGTGGTGCACTGAGCAACCTGATGTAAAGACTCCTTATTGAAGAGATTTTCTCCAGTGCAAGGAGTATTACCCAGTCTTTGTTTTGCCCATTTGTTCAAGTCTGAAGCTTGGAGCCAGGCTTTACGTCGTGCCCCTATGACTATAGCAGAGGTTCTGCTAACAGACTCAAAAGAGTCTAGGGAAGCACGAGAAAGAAACCAAGAGATATTTTGGCTATGACTAAGAAGTAAGGAATAGTCTGCAGCCTTGGGCTCTGATAGAAAAGGAGTCAAAAGAGATAATTTCTTTGTGACCTCCTGAAGGGATAGACTCATATAAAAAATATATGAGAGAATCCTTGTTGCCAGCATAGATGTTTGGAAGGCTTGACGTCCAAAGGCATCCAGTGTTCTAGATTCATGACCTGGCGGGTATGAAGAATGCTTCTTCTTGCTTGTTACCTTCCTCAATGCTGATTCGACTACAATGGAATGATGGGGAAGTTGAGTCTTTTGAAACCCTGGAGAGGGGGGCACCTGATATAGAAGATCAGTTGCTCTAGAAGGTGAGGAAACCCTTAAAGGTGTTTCCCACATTCTTAGAAGAAGATCCTGCAAGGAATGATGTAAAGGAAGCATTATATTTTCCTTTTCTCCAGAACAAAGAGAGCCTTGAACAGGATCATAACCAGGGGTAGGAATAGCAAGGGATGCTGCTATGTCTAGGAGAAAATTCTGAAAAGGATCTCCAACAGAAATTATCCCTGGACAGGCTAGATCTGAAGAACTAGCCTGGGCACCGGAGTAGGCACTTGAGAATGTAGGAATAGAAGATCTCGCCCGGTGCAGAAAAGGATCCCTAAGGAATGGATGCTGGTACTGGAGGTCATGACGTGAGATAGTCAGTACTGCATCGTCCATGCCAGGTATCGACTCCAAACTAGGTATAGAAAGGAGCGACTCTGATGAAAGAAGCATGGAAGAAGCTGACCCCGATGCTACTGCAGGTATCAGCACCGATACCGGTAGCTGTGCCGGCACCAAAGACGATACCGACATCGAAGCAGTCATCGGAAGCTGCTCAAGTGGTACCGAGGAAACCGAAGGCCTTTGATAATTACCCTCGGTACCGAGCATGCAGAAGCGGTATGCATCGGATCCGAGACGTGTCAGTACCCAGTCTTCCAGACTGAAAATCGATTCCAGACTCGGCATCGAAGGAAGCAAGTCTATCGATGCATGTCTAGAAGGTACCGACATCGTTGGTAGTATCGGCAGTGATACCGATACTGGAAAGTCAGTCTGGAATGTATCGACAGGTCCCGAAGGTACCGAGAAAACCAGATGACGATCCCTGGTGAGGAGTGGATCGCTCAACACCAGTGCCGATGCCGGGGTATCGGTACCGCTCGAAGCGGATGCCACCACCGAGCATGGCTCAGGTATGTTCTGTGGGGGGTGAGCCCCAGGAACAACCTGAAACCCATGAAAGGCTTTGGAGGCCGAAGACTCCCGCCGGGGTTTTGAAGCCAATAGACTCTTGAGGGCAAGGTCGGAGCCGTCATCATGCTGTGCATGAGACCTACCACTCAAGGATTGGCTAGTCTTAACAGACTGTTTGTGGGTTACCTGATCCTGTAGAGAAGAAATGGTCGGTGCCCTGCCACTGGAAGGGAACTCGGTATCGAGGGAAACTCGAAATTGAAAATTTCTTCTCATAACATTGTAGCCTAATGGCTCCGCAGGAAAATGGTCAGGACCCAAACAGGTTAGACACCAGGACTTGGAGTCTAAAAACAGTACTGCACTGCCACAGTTAAGGCACTTCATAGGAAAAGAAGGTGGCAGCTCCATAATGGAGAGGCCTTAAAGGCCCAAAAATTTAAAACTGAAACCGAGGGAAAAAAATTTCCTGAATTAAGAAAAAGAAAAAACACCGGTGATACCGGTGGAGCCGGGAAGACAGCCGCGACCACAAGAAAACAAGAATTAAAGAATTTAAGAAAAAATATTTTCTGCGGTGACAGGAGGACGTCCTGCCAGCTCCGCGGAAAAACGAAAACTGAGGAGAGACAGTTGGAAAGGCGGGAAGGCAGCACGCAGGCGCTGAGGGATGCTCCCAAATGCTTTCTGATTGGACGCTGGGGAGCGTTCCTGCGCAGGCTCCGTCGGTACCGACGTACCCATATGTGAAGACTCATTCCTGCTTGTTCCTGGAGATATATATGTCCATAGTGAGATCTAGAGGGGCATAACATATGCACACGCAGCTGACAGACCTATGTATCTATAGAGATGTATATAGATATATATACATATATGAATACATAGGTCTAAAGATAAATGTCTGCAATTAAGCAGATAGATATATGCCCATAAGAACATTCACATGGGAGATGTGAAGAGGAAAGATTCATCCAATGACAAGAAGGTGGAACCTACTTGAGAAGATATATAGAGAATCTATTCCCCCCGGTTAAGATGGTGTAGGAATGCTATCCAGTGAAATAACCAGGATGGTTGCGTGAAAAAACAGAGGATAATATCAGTCTGTAAACAGCAAGTCCTGAGTTCTGTAGAACTCTCGTATGGTAAACGGACAGAAAACGCATAGGATGAGATACCAGGTTGACACACTGGAGTGACAAAAAGGGGTATCATGCGTTTTTAGTTAAATATGTGCTGTCCATGAAGGAGAAGGATACCACGAGGACAAGCTGCAAGAAAAAAGAGCATATTCCGTGTAGGAATTGGAGAACTCTTTAGACTTTCACATAGAGAAGGCTTATGTCCTTTATTATAAAAGGAGATAGTAGGGTGCGAAGAACCTTCACAGTCATGGGGAATGACTGAGGAAGCCTTTTCCAACCATATAGGATAGTCATTAGAGACAAAATCCTATGCTCTCTAGCAAAGGCCCATAGTAGAAAGCTTCTCTGTAAGATTGCAGAGAGCATTATGCAGGAGAATTGGGAAATAAACTGGCTGTTGGAAAAAGCCAGCCAGCACGTTAACTATGCTGCCAAATCCAAAGGAAATGGAGATGGCAAGAATAGAAGATAGTGTGATAAGCCTGAAGTGATAAGGATTATCCAAGAAAGATGTATGCACTATCTTGGAATCACTACTTAGGCCAGACAGAAAGTAGTGTAAGACAAGACTGGGAACTTGTGGAAAAGTACCAGTAGTCCAATCATTGGAACTCCTACATGGGCAGTTGCTGAATAAGACAGCAGAGAAAATCTTTCTGTGTAAAAACAGAGAGAACAGACAGAACAAGAGGAGAAATTCCTGTCCCTGTCTGATGAGCTGCCCAGACAAAAGAAGGGAGTTTATTCAAGAGAAAAAACTCCACACTGGAATTAAAGAAATGACTAGAAAGGCTCATGAAGCCCTCCAGAGGTATGGTACCACTCTTACAGGGGAAACCCTGGATAAGAGGGTAGAGAAAGAGGAGCTGAAGGGTGACTTACCATATGGTAAGTCTGTGGAAGGAAAAAATTCATGTTGGTACAGAAAACTATCATGGGACAGTTGTTAAACCTCTCTTCTTGGTAGGAAGAAGAGGAGAAACCTGTGACCCATAGACATGAATATCCTGACAGCTCAGCATACCTAGGAGCAACTGGATGTCCTGAGAAAAGGAATCCATGTGTAGAGTTTTGAATGAAAAACAGTGAAAAAAACTTCTGAGAAGAAGTCAACTGTAGGTTGCAAACTCCAGGAGGCAAAAAACAGATTAATCAGAACCCTATGGTTGCTGGGTTTGTTCAGCCTGGCTAGAGATTGGATTCTTCAGACCAGGGCGAGGATTCCCCTGCTTGGGAACATCTGTATGATGGGCAGGAGAAGAGTAAAACCTTCTTCTTCTAGGGAAAGAAGGCTTGGTAGGGCATTTCCTACCTACTGGGGAAGGAGAAGGCTTAGGATAGCCTTCAGAAACAGGGAAGTCAGTGGAACACTGAGCAACCTGATGTAAAGACTCCTTATTGAAGAGATTTTCCCCAGTGCAAGGGGTATTACCCAGTCTTTGTTGTGCCCATCTGTTTAAGTCTGAAGCTTGGAGCCAGGCTCTACGTCGTGCCCCTATAGCTATAGCAGAGGTTATGCTAACAGACTCAAAGGAGTCTAGGGAAGCACAAGTAAGAAACCAAGAGATACTTTGAATATGACTAAGTAGTAAGGAATAGTCTGTAGTCCTGGGCTCTGAAAGAAAAGGAGTCAAAAGATATAATTTCTTTGTGACCTCCTGAAGGGAAAGACTCATAAAAAATATATGAGAGAATCCTTGTTGACAGCATGGATGTCTGGAAGGTTTGACGCCCAAAGGCATCTAGTGTCCTAGACTCACGACCTGGTGGGTAAGAAGAGTGCTCTTTCTTACTTTTCACCTTCCTCATTGCTGATTCCACCACAATGGAATGATGGGGAAGTTGAGTCTTTTGAAACCCTGGAGAGGGGGGCACCTGATACAGAAGATCAATTGCTCTAGAAGGTGAGGGTACCTTTAAAGGTGCTTCCCACATTCTTAGAAGAAGATCCTGTAAGGAATGATGTAAAGGAAGCATTATATTTTCCTTATCTCTAGTAGAAAGAGAGCCCTGTGTAGGATCATAGCCAGGGATAGGAATAGCAAGAGATGTTGCTATATTCAGGAGAAAATTCTGAAAAGAAGGATCTCCAAAGGGAACCGTCCCTGTACAGGCTAGACCTGAAGAACTAGCCTGGGCACCGGAGGATCTACTTGAGAATATAGGAATAGAAGATCCTGCACGGTGCAAGAAAGGATCCTTAAGGGATGGATGCTGGTACTGGAGGTCAGGACCTGAGACAGTCAGTACTGCATCGTCCATGTCAGGTATCGACTCCAAACTTGGTATAGAAAGGAGTGATCCTGGTGAAAGAAGCATGGAAGGAGCTGGCCCCGATGTTACTGTGGGTACCGGCACCGATACCGATACCAATAGCTGTGTCTGAATCGAAGGCAATAGCGACATCGAAGCAGTCATCGGTGGCTGCTCAATCGGTACCGAGGTAACCGAAAGCCTTTGGTAATCACCCTCGGTACCGAGCATCCGGAACCGGTAAGCGTCGGTTCCGAGACGTGTCGGTACCCAGTCTTCCAGACTAGAGATCGATTCCAGACTCGGCATCGAAGGAAGCGAGTCTATCGATGCATGTCTAGAGGGTACCGACGTCGGTGGTAGTATCGGCGGTGATGCCGATACTGGAAAGTCAATCTGGGACGTATCGACCTGTCCCGAAGGTACCGAGAAAGCCAGATGACGATCCCTGGTGAGGAGTGAATCGCTCAACACCAGTGCCGATGCTGGGGTATCGGTACCGCTCAAAGCGGATGCCACCACCGAGCATGGCTCAGGTATGTTCTGTGAGGGGTGAGCCCCAGGAACAACCTGAAACCCCTGATGGGCTTTGGAGGCCAAAGACTCCCGCCGGGGTTTTGAAGCCAATGGACCCTTGAGGGCAAGGCCGGAGCCGTCATCATGCTGTGCATGAGACCTACCACTCAAGGGTTGGCTAGTCTTAACAGACTGTTTGTGGGTTACCTGATCCTGTGGAGAAGAAGAAATGGTCAGTGCCCTGACACTGGAAGGGAACTCGGTATCGAGGGAAACTCGAAATGGAAAATCTCTTCTCACAACATTGTAGCCTAATGGCTCCGGAGGAAAATGGTCAGGACCCAAACAGGTTAGACACCAGTTCTTGGAGTCTAAAAACAAAACTGTACCGCCACAGCTTAGACACTTCTTAGGAAAAGAAGGTGGCGGCTCCATGATGGAGAGGCCTAGAAGGCCCAAAAGGTTTAAGACAGAAACTGAGGGAAAAAAAATCTCCTTGAATTTAAGAAAAAGAATAAACACCGGCGGTACCGGTGGAGTCGTGGAGACAGCCGTGACCACAAGAAAACAAAGAATTAAAGAAAAAATTTTCTTCGGTGACAGAACGACGTCCTGCCAGCTCCACAGAAAAACGAAAACTGAGGAGAGAGTTGGAAAGGCGGGAAGGCAGCACACAGGCGCTGAGGGATGCTCCCAAAAGCTTTCTGATTGGACGCTGGGGAGCATTCCCACGCAGGCTCCGTTGGTACCGACGTACCCATATGTGAAGACTCATTCCTGCTTGTTCCTGGAGATAAGGTATTCTCCGGGAACAGCAAGAAATCAGTCCTCACATATGGGGTGACGACGACAGATCTGAGCCCGCGCAGAGCATTTCCCCAGCTTTCACAGAAAGCCTTTGGGAATGCTACCACACATGCGTGGTCCCCTTCCCGCCCAAGGGTGCCATCTTGATCAGTCAGATGACATAGCGTAAAAGGACATAAATCAATGTAGGGCGGCAACTCCAAGAGGAGGAGAGAGGGTTGTGAGGACTGATTCCTGCTTTTCCCGGAGAACACCTGTTACAGGTGAGTAACTATGCTTTCTCCAGGAACAAGCAGGAAGTCAGTTCTCACATGTGGGATTCCCTAGCTCCTGTCTGCCGAGGACTGAACCATGACAGCACTAACGGCAACCAAATAGGTAGCCGTGAGGTGCAGAAGGTTTGACCCAACAGACACTGCAAGACCCTAGTGTAGAGCGACACTATCACTCCAGCAGCCTGACTGAACACAGAAAGATCGGAGGGCAGGAATTGCCTATACCCTGAAAATATTACGGAGTACTGCCTGCCTGAAGGCACTGTACCTGTGGGACTCGCTCTCCAGGCAGTAATGAGCTACATACATATGAATCGAAGACCATGTGGCGGCTCTGCAGATTTCCGTCACCGGCACTGAGAGGAGGTTGGCTACAGACGTGGCTATAGCCTACATGTGATGTGCAGTGATCCAGTGCTCAAGGGAGAGGTCTGCTCACTCGTAGGTGAGGGCAATGCAATCTGCCACCCAACTGGACAGAGTTCACTTCGTTACCGGGTGGGCCCCAGTCTACTGAGGTCATACGACACAAAGAGTTGGAGCTTTGCGATAGGCCGGGGTCCTCTGCAGGTAGAAGGACAGAGCTCACTTACAGTCTAGTGTATACAATATGATTTCTTCCCTGCCAGCATGGGGCTGTGGAAAAAAAGGTGGGAAGGACCACCTTCTGGTTGAGGTGGAAGGGAGATACCACCTTGGGGAGGAATTTGGGGTGTGTGGGGAGCACTACCCTGTTCTTATAAAACCTTGTATATGGCAGATCCGCCACCAAGGCCTGGAGTTCACTCACTCTCTGAGCAGACATGATGGCCACCAGAAAGACCACTTTCCAAGAGAGATCTCTCAAATGGCAGGTGGCCAGAGGCTCGAACGATGGTCTAGTGAGAGCACCACATTAAGGTCCCATTCTGCCATTGGAGGATGGAGGATGGAGAGAGGGCTTCAATAGCAAGAGGCCCCAGAGGAACCTAGAAACCAGGGGCTGGTTTGAGAGGGGATTTCCCCTCTACAGGGTGGTGGTGAGCAGCTATGACACTCAGGTTCCCCCTTACCAAATTAACTGCATCTCTTGCACACCGGCGTGCAGTCTAAGTACTGTAGCACTAATTGCACGTGGCAGAAGAAAGGGTTCTCTCTCCTCTCTCTGCGCACCAGACAGAAAATATTCTCCATTTGAAGACGTATGCTCCTCTGGTGGGGGGTTTTCGGGAGGCCAGGAGGATCTCCTCGACTTCCCCCGACAGACTGAAAGGAGCTAAGGCTACCCTTTCAGCAGCCAGGTCGTCAATGCTAGCGACCCCAGGTTGGGGTGCAGGAGGGAGGGAGCCCTCTTCCTGGGACAGGAGGTCCGGATCCCGACTCACTGAGACTGGGAGTGCCACCGACAAGAGCAGCAGAGGGAACCAGGGTTGTCAGGCCCATCTGAGGGCGATCAGAATTACTGATGCCTGCTCGCTCTGGACTTTTGAAGAGGGTCTTGGCCACCAGCGGTGTCAGTGGGAAGGCATAGAGGAGGACCTCGGACCACGGAATTAGGAAGGCATCTGCTGCCACCCTCCCGGGTACAGCTGGCGTGAGCAGAAGCGGGGAAGATGTGCATTGTCCGGGGAGGCAAACAGGGCCATCATGGGCCTGCCACAGAAGCGGAAGAGTTCTTGTGACACCAAGGGGTTCAGATGCCATTCGTGTGGGCGGAGGACTCTTGTTTGTCCACTAAGCGAATGTCCTGACCTGGAAGGTATACTGCTCTTAGGAGCATTCCGTGGCATACCACAAAGGAGAGGAGAGCCACAGTTTCCTGGCAGAGTGAGCACAAATCTGTACCACTCTGCTTGTTCACATAAAACATGGCAACCTCGCTGTCCATCTGGGTCAGCACAGGGCAGCTGCACAGGAAGTGGCGGATGCTCACAAGGCCAGGGAGATGGCTCTGAGATTTAGGAGGTTGATCTGCAGGTGCAACTCCTCCTGCGACCAGCTGCCTTGAGTGCAGAGGTCTCCACAGTGTGCACCACAACCCAGGAGGGAGGCATCCATAGTCCCTACACAACCCTGGAAAGGCATCCCTGCCTGGAGGTGGTGTAGGGACTGCCACCAGTTGAGGGAATCTACCAGTTGGCGGGTGACTCTGACCCTGTTGCACAAACTGCTCGTGGCCCGAGTCCACTGGGAGCAGAGGCACCACTGGGCTGCCCGCCCGCATGTGCAAGCAGGCTAGGGGCGTGATGTGGACTGTGGAGGCCATGTGGCCCAGTAGACGGAGGAGGCGGCGGCGAGTCTGCACCTCTCCCGCCAGCTGCACAAATCGATGTGCCCTTTCCTTTGGGAGGAAGGCCCTGACCTGTACGTGTTCAGCTGAACACCTATGAACTCCATGTTTTGGGCTGAAGAGATGTGGTATTTGAGGTGGTTTATGACTAACCCTAGGTGCTGCAGGAGGCGGATTGTTCACCCTGCGGCCTGGCTGGCCTCTGAGGCTGTGCTGCCTCTGATGAGCCAGTCGTCCAGACAGAGGAAGACGAAGGCCCCTTGTAGGCACATGTGGGCGGCCACGACTGCCAGACACTTTGTAAAGACCCTTGGCGAGGAGGCCAGGCCGAATGCAAGCACCCTACACTGGTAGTGCTCCTCCCACCTACTGTCTATGGGAGAGGTGGATCAGGATGTGGGTATATGCATCCTTTAGTTCTAAGGATCACAGCCAATCTCTCTGGTGGGGGTAGGGCAGCAGGGTTCCAAGTGAGATCATCTTGAACTTCTCCCTCACCAGAAACTTGTTCAGGTTTTGCAGGTCTAGTATGGGCCTGAGGCCCCCAGTTCTTTTGGGGACAAGGAAATACCTGAGGTAGAAACCTTTTCTCCACAAATGCCTAGGTACAGGTTCTACCGCCCAATCCATGAGCAACCCTGTGAGCTCTGAGAGGAGCAAGGTCTGGTGAAGGAGAGGCCACACCGGATCTCCTGGGAAGAACCCGGGGGGGAGGGGTGTTTGCTGGAACCTGAGAAGATAACCTTCTTTTATTACCTGTAGGACCCAATGGTCCATGGTGATACCAGCCCACCTGTGGCCAAAGAGCGCCAGGCATCACCCTGTGGGCTGGAGAGGGTCTCCAAGGGGAGAAGAGGCCCTGCATGGGGAATCAAAAGTTCCCCCCAGGCTGGGTAGGAGCTGGTGGTTGAGGATTCTGAGTATTCGGCTTCCTCTGCCCATGACCATGGTTCTTAGGCTGGAGACCCTGTTGCATGCCCCAAGTAAGATTGGTAATGGCCCTGGTGAAAAGACCCCTTTTTCCTAGGGAAAAGTCTTTTTCCCTGATGGTTTCTTCTGTGGAAGGGTTGAGGTTTTCCTCGAGAGCCTCTGTCTGGTCATGACCTCGGCCTCTATCTCGGCAGCCTTGTCGGCCATGAGCTTGCCAAACAAGTTTTCCCCAGTGCAGGGGATATCGAGCAATTTCTCTTGCACCCATTGCTCGATGTCAGAGGTCTGCAACCAGGCCTGGGACCGGGCCCCGATGCACGCTGCTGCTACCCGGGCTGCAGATTCAAAGCCATCATAGGCAGCATGGGATAGTAACTTCGAGCAGTCCTGGATCCTGGCTGTTAGAGGTTAGAACCTCTGGAGGGGTTCCAAAGCGAGACCTGCAGAGCAGCCTGCTAGTACTTGGATGAGGCCCTTGAGATATATGCCAATGTACAATTCATAGATCTGTATCCAACAGCCCAGCATGGATCCCTGGAAGCACTTACGCCCAAGGGAGTCGAGGGCTTGAGCCTCAATGCCCAGGGAAACAGAAGAGTAGTTCTGATTTTTCAGTCTTTGCATAGCAGACTCCATGACCATGGAGTTATGCGGGAGTTGGTACTTTTGGAAACCCAGGCCCTTCTTGACACAATAGATGGTGTCGAGGCATCGGCTGAACACCGGCACCGAGGCCGGGGTCTCCCACATTCGTAGGAGCAGCCCCTCAAAGATGGGCTGTACCGGCACCATTAGACTCTCCTTTGGCAGGGACTCATACTAGAGAATCTCCAGTTCTTCAGTTTGTGGGGGGTCCTCTGACTCGGTCAGGACCAAAAGGGCCCGGGACATGTCCCAGACAAAGTTGTGGAAGGCCACGTCCTTGTGGGGATGGGGGATGGCGCCAGGGCTCCAGAGGAGAAGGCACCAAAAAGGACATATCTGTGTCGAGAAGTCTCTGGAGAGGCCTCGACGTAGGTCTTCCAAAGAGGGCATCAAGGACTCCGAGGCTCGGGCCTCCCGGAAACTGGCCGGGGAGAACTGGACACCCAAGGATCGAGACCTGGATCTCAATCGGTGCTGAGGGCTCGACAGAGACCAGTGGCACTAGGGGCCTGACTAGAGGCCGGAAACTCCACCGCATGCAGGGGACAGTTGTCAGGGCATATGATGTAGATCTGGGGTCACCAACCTCCAGAGGGCTGCGGGCCGCACAGCCGACTACCGGGAGCCTCGCGGGCCGCACCCCCCTTCTCCCCGCCCCCGCGAAAAAAAATAACAAACGCAAAATTATGAAAACAATGGCTGATCACCTTTATTGAATTTAATGAGATGGCTGATGATTCATGCTAGCAGACAAACGCTTAAAGTCCGGCTTCACAGATGACACTGACAGGAGAAGGGACGCTTGCAGGTGGTCGTCGGTGAGCTGCGAGCGCGTGGATACAATGGCGGGAATCCTTGGTGTGCCGCACGTAATGTTAACTGGGGTAGAGCCTCGCGGGCCGCAGGTTGGTGACCCCTGATGTAGATGAACCAGACATATTCTGCTCCAGGATCGCCATTCTGGATTCAATGCCAGAAGGCTTCGCAGCTGTCTGTGTGGGCACAGGTGCGTCCTCAACAAGGAGCACGGCCTCGAGGAGCTTCGCATGGTCACTGCTCCTTGTTGGCCGAGGACTTCTTCTTAGAGACCTTAAGGGGGTGCTGCTTGGAATTGGCCTGAGACCTGCCGTGGGACATTACCAGGTTTCACTGGTGGAACCTTGACAGGTCTCGAGTAATTTTTCTTTTTCTTTCCAGGGTCCGGGGTCTTTACGGAGGAGCCACTGCCGTTGCAGGACTCTGAAAATGTCCGGGCCTCACAGGAGATGCTCGGCTTGGGGCTCAGTGTCAGGGAAGCCGGGGCCGAGTCCGACCATGGGAACATCTTCTCTTGCAACGCCAACCTTTTATTGTTGGTTTTCAGAGTCATGGCCTGGCACAGGTCTCAGGTGGTACTGTCGTGGTCTGGGCCGAGGCAGCGTAAGCAGCTGTCATGGGTGACTGTGACGGACATGGTTTGACTGCAGTGGTAACACTTTTTGAACCCACTGGGGGACATGGTGGGGGACACCCGGCCAGGGTCAATGACCCCTGGTCGAAAACAAGATACAAACGCCGGCTGAAGCCGAGTCTCGTCAAAAAGGAGGAGGAGCTGAAAACGGCACAGGGAACGGTGCCAGCTTGAGGCGGGAAGAGGAACAGGTACGCAAACCAGGAAAAACACAACTTTTAAGGATAATTTTTAGAGGATTTTTCAGGGAAAAACATGACAAGTGGTCATTGGACTCCATGGAAAAAAGCAGACTGACCAAGAAGTCAGTGGCTTTTTAATTACTAGCTCTCTGCCTGAGAGTTCTTAAAAAAGGTTTTGATCCATTTTTAAAACAAAATTACATTCTTTGTGGTGCTTTAATTCAAAAGGGGAAATCATTTCTTTAGTGATGCAGGTTTAAAAAACTCTTTCAGTATCTTTCTCAGCTCTTTGAAGCTACTGACACCTCATCAGGTGTTAGTGAGCCTGATTAGCAAGCAAAAGAAATGAGGGCTTCAGAAAAGCCTTCAGAACCTAGCACTGTTGAGGCATTCCTAACAGGGACTCTGCATTTCAAGCAAAGATACTTAAGCTCCACCAACTGAACAACGGCTGGAAAAAAATATCGCCAAAGCTGTTGAACCCGTTACAGCTTCTGCCTCTGTCCAGACAGAGATCCCAATGCCAGTTGAAGGACCAGTTCCATCTGTAGAATGCCTGCATGTTGACGCTCTCAGGAAACAAGTGGAGGAGCTCAGAAAAGAGGTGGTGAGGCTGAGGAGCATTCAAGACAGTGAGAAGTACATTGATGAGATGCTGCTCTCCAGCAAAGGAGATGGGAGCCTACAAAATGACAAAGTTTGGATACGAGTCACCAGGGCCTGCAGAATCACCAATCCAAAGCCACCAACCCTTGAACTGAAAAACAATTATGCAGCCCTGGAAGTGGAGGAGGTGAAAGCATTCCTGGAAAGGGAAGAACCAGAGCTCGAGCACCCCAAAGTTGCAGAATCAGTGACCACAAGGAAGCAAAGGGTAGTGGTGGTTGGTGACTCTCTTCTGAGGGGTACTGAGGCATCCATCTGCCGACCAGACGATATCCATCCATGCTGGCACAAATGACACTGCCAGATATCCCTCTGAGCATGCAAAACTGACTTCATGGCTCTGGAACAGAGGGTGAAGCAGATAGGAGCGCAGGTGGTGTTCTTTTCAATCCTCCCTGTTGAAGGTAAAGGCAAAGGCAGAAAGGCTCGCATCCTGGGGATAAATTCATGGCTGCGTGGATGGTGTCAGAGAGCTGTTTGGTTTCCTGGACCATGGGATGCAGATCCAAGGGTTTCAGAGCAGAGATGGCGTCCATCTGTCCAAGAAGGGCCAACAAGTCTTCAGTAGCAGACTGGCTAACCTAATGAAGAGGGTTTTAAACTAGATTCGTTGGAGGTGGGTGAAGAAAGCCCCCAGGTAAGTGAAATAAATACCTTTATGGAAATGGGCAAAAGGGGTAACATATGGAAAGCAGTGTGCATTAATGCCCGCAGCATGGGAAATAAGATCGCAGATGTTGAGGCTTTAATGGGAGAGGTTGACTTGGATTTAATGGCAGTAACAGACATGGTTCACGGACAATCATGACTGGGATGTAACCATACCAGGCTATACTTTATACAGAAAGGACAGGATAGAAAGAAAAGTAGGAGGAGTGGCACTATATGCAAAAAATATTAAAGCTATGGAGCTACAGGGCTTAAAAGGGAGAGAGGAGGCACTGTGGGTTAAACTAGAAAGAAGGAAAGAGAAATCTATTTGCACTGGCGTGATATACAGACCTCTCTCACCAGGAGAAGAGGTGGACGGAGATTTAATAGAAGACATATGCAGCATTGCCAGAAAAGGGGAAGTGCTACTGATAGGGGATTTCAATATGCCAGCTGCAGTATCATCAAGAAGTAAGGAGATAGCACAGTTACTTACCTGTAACAGGTGATCTCTGGGAACAGCAGGAATAAGTCTTCACATATGGGTACGTCGGTACCGACGGAGCCTGCGCGGGAACGCTCCCCAGCGTCCAATCAGAAAGCTTTTGGGAGCATCCCTCAGCGCCTGCATGCTGCCTTCCTGCCTTTCCAACTGTCTCTCCTCAGTTGAGTTTTATAGCTGAGACAAAGAGAGAGAGGAAAGGAAAGATAGATTTTTTATTTATTTATTTATTTACATTCTCTTATATACCGCGCTATTCTGCATCAGTGATAGAGGAGAGGTGGGTGGGTTGTGAAGACTTATTCCTGCTGTTCCCAGAGATCACCTGTTACAGGTAAGTAACTGTGCTATCTCCAGGAACAAGCAGGAATGAGTCTTCACATATGGGGACTCCCAAGCTAAGATGCCTGGAGCCCTAGCATGTTGGAGATTGAAACATGCTACACCTCATATGGCCAGGCATCCTGAGGATGGAGTGTAGGAGTTGAAAAAGAGAGGAGCTGTAGAAGCAGCTAACCTAAGATAGGACTACAGGCAAGGAGTCCTTGTATGTATGATAATTATCATGAAATATATTGAAATGAACAATCGCAATATGGACGTCACCTACTGGATTGCAGGAAGTAGAGAGGCTGATGGAGTCTACTGGGGATCCAGCAGAGGAATCTTCAAGGTGACCTCACTAAAGAGAAGGTGAAGGTCAAAATCTGGAAGTGACAGGTGACCCCAGGATTCAACTGGGGTAGTACAAAAACGGTAGGTCTTTAGTGGGAAGCTTTATGGAAAAAGCTGAAAACTCTTTTGGCTACAGAGTTACTCACAGTTAGGAGCAAAAGAGGAAGACTGACCAATTTGGACAAACTGGCCTAGTCCTTGAGGGAAGAAGGGGTATGGAAAAAAAACCCGTATTCCCAAAGAAAGGACAGACGTCTGAGGAGTTGAAACCTCAGATCTACTGAAGATCCACCATGTCTTTCCTAACTGGTGAGAGGTAGGAAGATATTGGAGCATGGAGCCTCAGGGATACCTAAACCTAGGGTTATGGAAGGAGCTGTCAGTACCACAGCAGTGGTTGTGTGCATAATACCCCAAACATACTGTGGAACAGTATGAAGATGTGCAAAGCCCACTGTCTGGAACATATAGGAAGGAAAAACCTTTATGAGCCTAGACAGTTAGAGAGATAAGTATGTAAATACATATCTACCTATAATGAAGCATCTCGACACACACATATATATCTATCTCTCTATCTCTATCTCTCTCTATATATATATCTATATCTATATATATGTCTATAGTGAGATTTAGAGGGGCATAACATATGCACACGCCGCTGACAGATATGTATCTATATACATATATGAATATATAGGTCGAAAGATAAATGTCTGCAATTAAGCAGACAGAGATCTGTCTATAGAACATTCACATGAGAGATGTGAAGAGGAAAGATTCATCTGATAACAAGAAGGAAGAACCTACTTGAGAAGATATATAGAGAATCTATTCCCCCTGGTTATGATGGGAATGCTATCCAGTGTCCCACTCCTCCCCTAGAGACGTCACTCCCCTTCTGCTTCGTCTTCACTGGCTTCCCATACCCTTCCGCATCCAATTCAAACTTCTTACACTCGTTCACAAGGCCCTTCATACTACTACCCCGCAATACCTTGCCGATCTCATCCACTTTCATACCCCTCGGCACACCCCTTGGTCCTTCCATCTCAATCGCCTTGCACTACCCCCCCCCCCCCCCCCGTCACAGGCCCACCTTCATTCCACCCGTTCCTCAGCCTTCTTTTTTCTAGGTCCCACCCTCTGGAACTCCCTCCCCGCTACCCTCCGTCTTGAACCACATCACCCCACTTTCAAACACGCTTTAAAGACCCACTTATTTACCCTTGCCTTCGACCTTCCTTCTTCCCAGCCTTAGCCTCTCCTCTGTGTCTGCTACTCTCTCCCTGTCCTCTTTTCTCTGTCCTATTACTAAGTTGTAACTTCTTTTCCTTTTCTGGCCCCGAGCCTTGCTGTATTGTTTTTTTTATTGTAAACCGCTCTGTTTACCCTGAAGGGCGGTTAAGTAAATAATAAACAAACAAACATAAATAAGCAGGATGGTTACGTGAGTCAGTAAGCAGCAAGTCCTGAGTCTTGTAGAACTCTAGCATGGTAAAGGGACAGAGAACGCATAAGAATGAGATACCAGGTTGACCCACTTGAGGGACAAAAAGGATATCATGCGTTCTTTAGTTAAATATGTGCTGTCCCTGAAAGATTAGGATACCATGAGGACAAGCTGCAAAGAAAAAAAAGAGCATATTCCCTGTAGGAATTGACCACTCTTCAGGCTTTCACGTAGAGAAGGCTTATGTCCTTTGTTTTAAAAGGAAATAGTAGGGTATGAAGAACCCTCTCAGTCATGGGGGGCATGACTGAGGAAGCCTTTTTTCAACCATGTAGGATAGTCAGAGAAAAAACCCCATGCTCTCTAGCAAGGGCCCATAATGGAAAGCTTCTATGTAAAATTGCAGAGAGCATTATGCAGGAGAGTTGGGAGATAGAACTGGCTGTTGGAAAAGCCAGCAGCCACGTCAACTATGCTGCCAAACCCAAAGGAATTGGAGATGGCGAGAATAGAAGATAGTGTGATAAGCCTGTAGTGATAAGGATTGCCCAAGAAAGATGTATGCACTGTCTTGGAATCACTACTAAGGCCAGACAGAAAGTGGTGGAGGACAACTGTGTATACTTGTGGAAAAGTACCAGTGGTCCAATCACTAGAGCTACTGCATGGGCAGCTGCTGATAAGACAGCAGAGAGAATCTTTCTGTGTAAAACAGAAAGAACAGACAGAACAAGAGTAAGAAATCTGTCACTGTGATGAGCTGCCCAAGCAAAAAGAAGGGAGTTTACTCGAAAGAAAAAACTCCACACTGGAATGGAAAGACTAGAAAGGCTGAGAAGAAGCAGCCCTCCAGTGCAAAGGTACCACTCTTACAGGGGAAAAACTGGATAAGAGGGTAGAGAAACAAGAGCTGAAAAATGACTTACCATGTGGTAAGTCTGTAGAAGGAAGAACTCATGTTGGTACAGAAAACTATCATGTGATAGTTGTTAAACCCCTCTTCTTAAAAGGAAGAAGAGGAGAAAGCTGTGACCCATAGACATGAATATCCTGACAGCTCAGTATATCAAGGAGAACTGGACGCCATGTGTAAAGTTTAGAACGAAAACAGTGAAAAACCTCTGCTGAGAAGAAGTCAACTGTAGGTTCTAAATCCCAAGAGGCAGAAAAAAGACTAATCAAAACCCTATGGTTGCTGGGTTTGTTTAGCCTGGCGAGAGTTTGGATTCTTCAGACCAGGGCGATGCCTCCCCTGCTTGGGAACATCTGTATGATGGGCAGAAGAGTAAAACCTTCTCCTCCTAGGGAAAGAAGGTTTGGCAGGGCATTTCCTTCCTACTGGGGAAGGAGAAGGCTTAGGATAGCCTTCAGAAACAGGGATGTCAGTGGACCACTGAGCAACCTGATGTAAAGACTCCTTATGGAAGAGATTTTCTCCAGTGCAAGGAGTATTACCCAGTCTTTGTTGTGCCCATTTGTCTAAGTCTGAAGCTTGGAGCCAGGCTCTACGTCGTGCCCCTATGGCTATAGCAGAAGTTCTGCTAACAGACTCAAATGAGTCTAGGGAAGCACGAGTAAGAAACCAAGAGATATTTTGAATATGACTAAGTAGTAAGGAATAGTCTGCAGTCTTGGGCTCTGAAAGAAAAGGAGTCAAAAGATATAATTTCTTTGAGACCTCCTGAAGAGATAGACTCATAAAAAATATATGAGAGAATCCTTGCTGACAGCATGGATGTCTGGAAGGTTTGACATCCAAAGGCATCTAGTGTCCTAGACTCACGACCTGGTGGGTAAGAAGAGTGCTTTTTCTTACTTTTCACCTTCCTCATTGCTGATTCCACCACAATGGAATGATGAGGAAGTTGAGTCTTTTGAAACCCTGGAGAGGGGGGCACTTGATACAGAAGATCAATTGCTCTAGAAGGTGGGGGTACCCTTAAAGTTGCTTCCCACATTCTTAGAAGAAGATCCCGCAAGGAATGATGCAAAGAAAGCATTATGTTCTCCTTTGTTTCAGTAGAAACAGAGCCTTGTATGGGATCATGGCCAGGGATAGGAATGGAAAGGGATCTTGCCATATCCAAGAGGAAATCCTGAAAAGAAGGACCTCCAAAGAGAACCTTCCCAGGACAGGCTAGATCTGAAGAACTAGCCTGGGCACCGGAGGATCTACCTGAGTATATAGGAAGATAAGATCCAGCACGGTGCAAAAAAAAGAGATGGATGCTGGTACTGGAGGTCAGGACCTGTGACAGTCAGTACTACATCGTCCATGCCAGGTATAGACTCCAGACTTGGTATAGAAATGAGCGACCCTGGTGAAAGAAGCATGGAAGGAGCTGGCCCTGATGCTACTGTGGATACCGGTACCAATAGCGCTGTCGGAATCGAAGACGACACCGACACCGGAGCAGTCATCGGTGTCAGCTCAAATGGTACCGAGGTAACCAAACTCCTTCGGTAATCATCCCCAGTACCTAGTGTCCGGTACCGATAGGTATCGGTACTGAGATGTGTCGGTACCCAGTCTTCCAGACTAGCGATCGATTCCAGACTCGGCATCGAGGGGAGCGAGTCTATCGATGCGTGTCTAGAGGGTACCGACTTCGGTGGTAGTATCAGCGTCGATGCAGATACTGGAAAGTCAATCTGGAGCGTATCCACCGGTCCCGAAGGTACCGAGAAAGCCAGATGACGATCCCTGGTGAGGAGTGTAACGTCCAACACCAGTGCCGATGCCAGGGTATCGGTACCGCTCAAAGCGGATGCCATGACCGAGCATGGCTCAGGTATGTTCTGTGAGGGGTGAGCCCCAGGAACAACCTGAAACCCTTCATAGGCTTTGGAGACCGAAGACTCCCGCCGGGGTTTTGAAGCCAATGGACCCTCGAGGGCAAGGCCGGTGCCGTCTTCATGCCATGCATGAGACCTACCACTCGAGGGTTGGCTAGTCTTAACAGACTGTTTATGGGTTACCTGATCACGTGCAGAAGAAGAAATGTTCGGTGCCCTGACACTGGACGGGAACTTGGTATCGAGAGAAACTCGATGTTGAATATCTCTTCTCACAAAACTGAAGCCAGAGGGCTGCGGAGGAAAATGATCAGGACCCAAACAGGTTAAACACCAGCTTTTGGAGTCTAAGAAAAAAGCTGTACCGCCACAGCTTAAACATTTCTTAGAAAAAAAGGCTGGTGGTTCCATGAGGAACACGGACAGGCCTAAAAGGCCTCAAATTTAAGACAGAAGAAAAAATATACTCTGAAGGGAAAAATTTTCAATAAAAAGAAAAAAGAAACACCGGCGGTACCGGTGGAGTCGGGGAGACAGCCGCGACCACAAGAAATAAAAAGAATTAAAGAAGAATTTTCTGCGGTGACAGGAGGACGTCCTGCCGGCTCCGCGGAAAAACGAAAACTGAGGAGAGACAGTTGGAAAGGCGGGAAGGCAGCACGCAGGCGCTGAGGGATGCTCCCAAAAGCTTTGATTGGACGCTGGGGAGCATTCCCGCGCAGGCTCCGTCGGTACCAACGTACCCATATGTGAAGACTCATTCCTGCTTGTTCCTGGAGATCCTGGATTCTCTACAGGGAGTGCTATTTAGGCAACTGGTAACAGAACCCACTCGTGAAGGGGCCATACTGGACTTGGTGCTTACCAATGGTAAAAGTGCTTCTGATGTTATAGTGGGAGATCATTTTGTATCCAGTGATCACCAGATGGTGTGATTCAGTATTATGACTACGGCTGCTAAAATCCATTCAAAAGCAAGGGTCTTAGACTTTAGGAAAACTAACTTTGCCAAGATGGGCCAATACCTTAGGGAGTTATTAGTGGGATGAGAACAGCTGGGGATGTAGAAAAACAGTGGGCAAAACTAAAAGGGGATATTTTAAGGGCAAACAATCTTTTTGTTAAAATGGTAAATAAAGGTAAAAGGAAAAAGAGACCGCTATGGATCTCAATGGAAGTTGCTGAAAAGGTAAAGAAAAAGAGGGAGGCCTTCATGAAATACAAGAGATCACAGAGAGAGGAAGACAGACATCTATATTTGGAAAATCTTAGAGTAGCTAGCAAAGCAGTCAGGAAAGAGGAGAAAAGAGGAGAAAAAAGCCAATGCAATAAAATGGAGGTTTAAGACTTTTTTCAAATATGTTAGTAACAGGAGAAAGGGCAAAAGTGGTATTATCAGACTCAAGGGTGAAGGCGTGGAATATGTAGAAGCTGATGAAAATAAGCACTTCTGCTTTAACAAATATTTATGTTCTATGTTCACAGATGAAGGGCCAAGAGCAGGACCTCAGAAAATGCCCACAAACAAGAACAGAAGTGAGGGACATCATGAATAATTTTCAGAAGACTGCGTTCGTGAGAAGCTAGCTAAACTTAAAGTAGACAAAGCAATGGGACTAGATGGGATACACGCAAGAATACTGAGCGAACTTGGACATTCTAGCAGCTTCACTGACTGACCTTTTCAGTGCCTCGGAGTCAGGAGTGGTGCCAGAAGATTGGAAAGAGGCACATGTGGTCCCTTTACACAAAAGCAGAAGTAAGGATGTAGTTGAAAATGACAGGCCGGTTAGTTTAACTTCGGTGGTGAGTAAATCATTGGAAGCGCTCCTGAAAGAGAAAATAGTGAGGTTTCTGGTGTCCAACAGATTACCTGATCCGAGGCAGCATGGATTCACCAGACGCAAGTAATGTCAGACAAATCTGATTGATTTCTTTGACTGGGTGACCAGGGAGTTGGACTGAGGGAGAGCACTAGACGTAGTGTATTTAGATTTCAGTAAAGCCTTTGACACCGTTCTGCACAGGCGATTTATAAACAAACTGAGCACCCTAGGGATGGACCCTAAAGTTACTACTTGGGTTACAAATTGGTTGAGTGGGAGGCGGCAAAATGTATAGGTAAATGGAGCTCACTCTGAGGAGGAGGTTACCAGTGGTGTGCCCTAGGGATCTGTCTTTGGTCCAATTCTTTTTAACATCTTTGTTAGGGATATTGTGGAAGGGCTGTCTGGTAAGGTTTGCCTCTTTGCGGATGATACCAAAATCTGCAATAGAGTAAACACCTAGGAAGGTATAGATAATATGAGGAGGATCTAGCTAAGCTTGAATAATAGTCTAGAATTTGGCAGCTGAGATTTAATGTTAAAAAATGCAAGGTCATGCATCTGGGCTGCAGCAATCCAAGGGAGCGATATAGTATAAGGGGTGACGTACTCCTGCCCACTAAAGAGCAGGACCTGGGCGTGATTGTGTCTGATGATCTTGAAGTAGCTAACAGGTAGAAAAGGCGACAGCAAAAGTTAGAAGAATGCTTGAGTGCACAGGGAGAGGAATGGCTAGCAAAAGAAAGGAGGTGATAGTGCCTCTGTGAATGTCTTTGGTGTGACCTCATTTGGAATATTTTGTGCAAATTCTGGAGACCGTACCTGCCAAAAGATACAGGTTGGAGTCTGTACAGAGGGTGGCTACTAAAATGGTTAGTGTTCTTTATTATAAAGCATATAAGGACAGACTTAAGGAGCTTAATATGTATACTTTAGTGGAAATCAAAATATAAAAAATCCCGATCACCTTAAAATCCCTAATAAATTTCAGTAATATTTTTTTGTCGGAGCTGGTCAGCTCAGAGTATCCATAGCACCGCTGTGACCTCTCCTTTTTAATTAAGTAGAAAACTTTAACTTAGCTTATTGCATATTCACCAAAGTGCTGCCAAACGCCAAAGAGACAGACGACGTGGCTCAAGTTTCGGGTTTACATCCAATTTCTTTTCTCGAAAAACCCTGCTTCAGGTCCAATACAAAGTCGGCAGTTGACAGTTCTCCAGCTAGCTACCGAATAGGGATGTAGCCCGCCTTTTTATCTTCGGCATCTGACGTTATGTTTAACTGAGGGTAGTCCAAGCCAATCAAAACCCACCAAAGGCGAAACCCCAAGGGAACTCCCACTGCACAGGAAATCCCTTAATGGAATCGCAAGGCGATCATGAAAGGCTCAATCAAATGATGGTATGCCAGTCTATTTGTAAATTCAGACCTTTTGGAGTCACTGTACTTTAGTGGAAAGGCAGGATAGAGGTGATATGATCGAGACATTTAAATAACTCTGTGGCATAAATGCACAGGAGAAGAGCTTCTTTTGATTGAAAGCAAGCTCTGCTATGAGGGGACATGGGATGAGGGTGAAAGGGAATAGACTCAGAATATGCAGAAATATTTGTTTTACGGAAAGAGTGGTGGATCCATGGAATAGTCTTTCAGTGGAGGTGGTAGAGATGAGGACAGTGTCTGAATTCAAAAATGCATGGGACAAACACAGAGGATCTCTAAAGGAAAAAAGGGGACTGTTGTAGTGGTTGATATGGAAGGGAAGACTAGATAGGCCATGCGTTTTTTTTCTGCCGTCATGTTTCTATGTAAGATGGCACACTTGGGCTTGAAGGGTACCATGCATGTGTGGTAGCATTCACAAAATCTCTGTCAAAGCTAGGGAAATGCTCTGCTTGGGCTCCGTCGGCAGCGACATCACCCCACATGCGTGGACTGACTTCCTGCTTGTTCCTGGAGAAAATAGGTATCCTTAGTTGCTCATTTTTCTTCCTTTCCTGACTATTCCCTCCAGACCTTCTAACATACCCACAGACCTACCTACTAAGAGACTGATGTCCATTGTTTAAGTCCTTAATGTCTGTTGAGATCATTAATGTTGGCCTCCCCGGTGACAGCCCCTCCACCCCTTTGATTACTGTCCCCCACCCCTTTGATGTTAAACCGCTTTGACCTGGTGAAAAGCAGGATATAAATACAGTTAAATAAAGAACCACACTATGCCTTCAAGAGTGTGGAGACTACAGCCAATTAACAGCCCTTATAGACTAGGCTTAGCCTTTCAAGAGCCAGGCCATGAACAAGGTAGCTAGTCCGACAGGACCAGCCCCTGTTATAAGAGCCCCCAGCCTTGCGAAAGGCACAAGGGCAGTCCTCTCATTAACTGCATCTGATCCAGAAACAAGGCCTTGCAGACAGTCCAGCACCACCAAAATCACTAGGCACAGATGGCATTCTGTGCCGTGAAGCCCACATCCTTTGAGAGGCCATGGAGGAGACATGCACAGCAGCAGCTTCCATGGCCAAGGCTGAATCAGGACGTCAGTGTCTTCAGAGCAAACCTCCTTGCAGTGACTGAAGAATCTTGTTACCTTTGTGTTTGCCTGTGTCAATCAGATCCATCTCAGGAAGATAAGACCCCATCTCTCTAGAAACATTTGGAAGGCCGATTAGGCTCACACTCCCCAGCATCAAAGGCAATGGCAACAGATAACAGTCTCCACACTGTCGACACCCATAATGTGTTGCACCGAAAAGGATCAGTAGGTTTTGTTCCGCCGAAGAAACAAAGAGGGCCATCTCCAGGGCCACCCTGGCACTCTTCACACCTTCCTGCCTGTTGGACAAGGCCATGGAGACGGCATATGTCAAGAAGATCCAGACAGTTAGGCCCCCAGACTAGGGAGCAAGAACACAAGAAGCTGGGCAAATGGCCCACACCATGATGCAGATGATGGGCCATACTACTTCCCAACTCTTTTAAATTGCCCCAAGCCTTCTGCAACCTGCAATGGGTCCCCCCAGTCAGACAGGTTGGCATCCGTTGACAGGAGGAGCCATTGTGGATCTCCAGGGACATGCCTGTCTTCAGACTTCCAGGCTGACACTACCTATCTGTGTGGCCGATTGTTTTTTCCCATGGACAAGCAGAAAAACACGTTATATCATGTGAAGGCGAATGGTAATTCCTAAATTTTCACAAAGCAAGAGAAATAGAACCTCCCTGCTGTTCACAGTGTAACAGATTGGTTGTCATTTCCCTACATTCATCAATTCTGGATCCTGCAAGCCAGGGACAAGGTTAACAGCCAGTTAAATGATTTGACTGGTTATATACTCTAAGCTGCTTTAACATGCTTGGCATATACTCCCACCAGCTTTTTTCCCTGGATGACAATATTCAAATAGGCAGTATGCAGAGGATAAGGATATGCAAGAAAATTAACCATACCATCTCCCCCCCTCCTCCTCCTTCAAAGGAGCAGCAATCATAAAATATAAAGAGGAGAACTTCCAACCCAGAACAATACATCATTACCATTCATTTCTGCGCTAAAACAAAACCATAAAATTTAAATAAAATCTCTTTGGAAGGAGAAAACTATTCTGTAAATGCTTCCCCACATTTCCGAAGCTCCAGTTCAACTTCTAAATTTATCCTTGGTCCAACACTTTCTTTCCACATGCAGGAAATTAAACATTACTGTAAGTTCTACAAATCTCGTTCACATGGTAAAAGGCTCTACTTACGTCTGGCCATGCTTTACAAATCCTTTCAGAGAAGAACCACGATTTGTTGTAGTAGCCTTACCGCCAAGGCCCACAATAAGAGCAGTTAGCACTGCACTTTTCCCACCTAGAGGGGGAAAAAACATTAATGCAATTCCAACTCAGACATTCAAGGTAGACATAAAATCTTAGCAACATTCTCAAACTGCTTAACTGTAAATGGCCGTTCCCCATAAACAGCAGGATAGCTTAGTTACTCACCTGTAACAGGTGATCTCCAGGAACAGCAGGAATTTAGTCTTCACATACGGGTATCGTCGGTTCCGACGGAGCCTGCGCGGGAACGCTCCCCAGCGTCCAATAGTAACGCTTTTGGGAGCATCCCTCAGCATATGTGCGCTGCCTTTCCGCCTTTCCAACTGTCCCTCTTCAGTTAAGTCTGCAGCTGAGTGAAAGGATACAGGGAGAGAGGAAAGAGACAGAGAGACAACTGCTAGGGGAGGTGGGTGGGTTGTGAAGACTAAATTCCTGCTGTTCCCGGAGATCACCTGTTACAGGTGAGTAACTACGCTAACTCCAGGAACAAGCAGGAATGTAGTCTTCACATATGGGGACTCCCTAGCTGAAGATACCGGGGAGATGGCCCCAGGAAGCTGCCACCTATAGTGAGGTGGGCCATGCTTCTTCCCATGGATCTATAGCATCCTACCAGGGTTGGTGGGTAGGAGTTGAATTAAATCTGAAAGAGATGTTGAAGATCAGCCTGGCCAAAGAAGGCATCCCGACGGGAGGCTTTATCTAGGCAGTAGTGGGCTGTGAAGGAGTGCACCGAAGCCCAGATGGCTGCTCGACAGATGTCATCGATAGACACAGAGTGAAGGTTAGCCATAGAGGCTGCCATGGCTCTCTCGCTGTGACATGGCCTTGAAGAGGAAGACCCTTACTCTCATAAGTAAAGGATATGCATTGTGCAATCCATTTAGATAGAGTTCTTTTGGAGACTGGAAGTCCCAAAATGACTAGAATCAAAAGCAACAAAAAGTTGAGAAGACTTTCTATGTTGCTGTGTTCTTTGTAGGTAAAAAGCCAAGGCACTTTTACAATCCAAAGTATGATGGTTCCTTTCTGCATTAGAGGCATGAGGCCTCGGAAAGAATACAGGAAGGTAAATCGACTGATTTAAATGAAAAGGCGAAACCGCCTTTGGCATAAAATGTGGATGAGTTCTGCGAACAACCTTATCATGGTGAAACCTTGTATAAGGGGGATCAGCCACTAAAGCTTGCAATTCACTAATGCGATGTGCAGAGGTGATTTCAATTAGGAAGATGACCTTCCAGGATAAAAACTTTAGGATTTTAGTGGCTAAAGGTTCAAAGGGCGGTTTCATGAGCTGTCCAAGAACTAGATTTAAATCCCATGCCACCGGTGGTGGCCTGATGGGAGGCTTTGTTAATATAAGACCTCTCATAAATCTTGCTATGAGTGGATGAGAGGAAATTGGCTGTCCATTTAGAGGCTTATAGGAAGCTGCAATTGCACTAAGTTGGACTCTTACTGAATTTGTATTTAGACCAGAATTTGATAAATGAAGTAGGTACTCTAGTACTGATTCCAAAGGTATCACAAGGGGGTTTAAGCCCTTTTGAGAACACCATATAGTAAAACGTTTCCACTTAATGGCGTAAGAACATCTTGTGGAAGGTTTTCTAGAAGCCTGAAGGATATCCTTTACCTGTTGGGAAAGGTTAAGATCCTGCAGGTCTAGGCTTTCAGCAACCAGGCCCTGAGAAGCAGGGACTGGGGATTCGGGTGCCATAGCATCCCGTTCTCTGGAGCACACCCTAACTCCAGAGGTGCAGCTTGAGAGAGATGTAGAAGCAGGGGATACCACGATTGTCGTGGCCACCGTGGCGCTATGAGGATCATACAACCTCTGTCTCTCTGAAGCTTGAGAAGTGTTTTGGGGATAAGGGGAATGGGTGGGAAGGCACAAAGGAAGTCCTGACCCCAGTGAAGGAGGAAGGCGTCCCTTGCCTGGCAATTGTGAGCCGGAATTCTGGAACAGAACCGGGGAAATTTGGCATTCAGTGGACTTGCAAAGAGGTCTATGTCCGGGGTTCCCCAGATTTGAAATATCTTTGTCACCTGGTGTAGGTGGAGAGACCATTGGTGAGTCAGCAGTACTCGGCTGAGTTTGTCTGCCCAAAGCTTTTGAATGCCTGGAAGATATACCTAGAGAAGGTGAATTTGATGCTCTCTGGCGAGGGCCCAAAGTCGTAAAGCTTCATTGCATAACGACAGAGAGCCTGTTCCGCCCTGCTTGTTCATGTAGAACATGGCTACTTGATTGTCCATTTGGACTAGGACTGTCTTGTAGCTGAGCTGGGCATAGAATACTTGAAGAGCTAGATAGATTGCTCTGACTTCTAGGTTTATGTGAAGACAAGCCTCCTGTGGAGTCCAGGTACCCTGGGTGGAGAGATGGTGCAGGTGTGCTCCCCATCCCACCTTTGATGCATCTGTTAGGGTGGCCTGGAATGGGGGTTGTTGGAAAGGAGACCCCCACTAAAAGATTCTCCAGTGATTGCCACCATTGTAGGGACAAGATCAGTCGTCGTGAGTTTGATATCTTGTCCGACAGACGCCCTGTGGCCTGTGTCCACTGTGTGGATAGGGTCCACTGGGCTGCTCGCATGTGGAGGCGAGCATAGGGAACTACATGAACTGTGGATGCCATATGTCCCAGTAATTGCAGCAGTTCGAGCAGTTAGGGAGGACTTTCCCGCTGCTTGAGAAGCTAATTGCACTATGCGAAGACAGCGGGGCTGTGGGAGGAAAGCCCTTGACTGTGTGGTATCTAAACAAGCTCCTATGAACTGCAGGGTCTAAGAATGAACAAGTTGGGATTTTGGGAAGTTTATGACCAATCCCAAAAGTATTGGAGGATTTGCATTGTGCGAGAGAGTGCAGAGCTGGCTTTTGGAATCGTGGGGGCTCGAATGAGCCAGTTGTCCAAGTAAGGGAAGATGAATATCCCTAGGGTTCACAGGAATGCAGCTACTACTGCCATGCATTTTGTGAATACTCTTAGTGCCGAAGCCAGACAAAAAGGAAGAACCCTGTATTGGAGGTGTTTTCCTTGAAAAGGAATCTTAAGAATTTCATGTGATCTGGATGGATCAGAATATGAGTATATGCATCCTTTAGGATCTAGAGAGCAAAGCCAATCCTGACTTTGAAGGTATGGCAGAAGAGTTCCCAGAAAAATCATTTTGAACTTTTCTTGGAACAGATATTTGTTCAATTCTCTGAGATCTATAATGGGTCTGTGTCCTGTTTTCTTTGGAATAAGAAAATAGGGGGAGTAGAACCCTGTACCCTGTTGGGGAATGGGTACTTCCTCTATTGCTTCCTCAGCAAGGAATGTTGAGACCTCTTGATACAGTAGATTGTCTGGAGAGGTTTGGGAATTGAACTGTCTTATGAATGTAGGAGGGGACATGCTGTGAAAATGAAGCCTGTAACCCCCCCCCCCCCCCTTACAATGGACAGAGTCCAATTTTCTGCTTTTATTTGGTGCCATCTGTTGACAAAATGACAAAACATGCCTTGAATGTTTAGGGGTTCTGGACTCTTCAGAGGCAGGAAAGCTAAGCTCTCTAGGAAGGAGTCAAAGCCCTTGAGGGGGCTGAGCCTGTGGAGCTGGTTGAGCTCTCGGGCCTTTTGGCTTCTTTTGTTGTCTGGATTGTTGCTGTTGTCCCTTTTGGGCAACTTGACCCTGAGCTTGCCCTTGCTGGGTGTATAGGATGGATAAAACTTCCCCTTTTTGCTGAAAAATGTTTTTTTATAGGGTTTCTTTTTGGCTAGAGTGGCTGTAGATTTTGACAATCTGTCTAAAGTTAGACAGTGCCTTTTCCTGCCAATTCTTATTTATTTAATCTTTCTTCTATAACGCGCTCTTTAATATCAGTGCGGTTTACATACAACAGTAGATTATACATTGCAGGCTGGGCTGCGCTGTATTTACATAAAAACAGGTACTATAACTTGGACAACGCTGGGGTAACTATTTTCAAAGCTTATATACATATATTCACAGAGTGTATTTACATGCTGCTGTTTACAAGGAGTGTATAATCAAGGCTGTTCTCCGCTTTACCAGGGTAGGGATATATACATGATGTAATCTCCAAGTAAGCATAGTTGAAGATGGCGCCCATGGGTATGGATGCCACATCACTTGCTGTGTGTTTTAATGTGGTGTGCATGGGGGAGGGGGGTGGATGTTTGTGCGCCGTCATCCGAATAGTGTTTGAGGAAAAGGTGATGCTTCAATGCCTTTCTAAAATGGGCCAGGTCGGAGATTGCGCATATGTTGGGTGGTAGGGCGTTCCAGCATCTAGGCGCATAGAACTTAAAATGCCCTGTTTGTCGTTGCCTGGGTGCATTGTGTTTTTTCCTTCGGTATTATCAGGGTATATTGCCTGTTGTGGTTCTTCTGGATCTTTTAGAGGAGGTCGGATGGATAAGCTCTGTGAGAGAGGTGGAGACGACCTTGTTGATGGTCTTGAATGTCAGTAGTAGGGATTTAAATGAGATTCTGCCTTGGATGGAGAGCCAGTGTAGATGTCTCAGGATGGGTGTCACATGATCCTTCCTAGACGCACCGTGTAGAACTCTGGCGGCGGCGTTCATTGCGAACTGGAGTGGATTCAGGGTGGATTGCGGGAGCCCTTGTAGAAATGCTTTGGCGTAATCGAAATGCGAGATCACCAGTGCTCGATATATTGTCCGGAAGTCATCGGGCTCAAGAAAGGGGCATAGGAGACTGAGTGTCCGAATCTTGTGGTAGACTGCTTTTACTGTGCTGCTTATGTGGGCCTTCATGTCAAGGCGTTGATCTAGTATGACTCCTAGGTAGCGGATTGTGGGTTTAGTTATTAGCTCCGCATCCTTGACCATTAAGGAGGCTGGAGGGGTGAAGTTGTGGTTCCTCATAATGAAGAGGACTTGGGTCTTCTTGTGCTGTATTCAAAGGTTTTGAGACTGGAGCCAGTTGGCTACGGCGTCAAAACAACTTGTCAGTGGGGAGAGGTCTGGCTGGTCGGTTGAGAATGGCATGTAAAGCAGTACGTCATCGGCATATATCAAGCAGTCGACGTTGAATGATCGGATAAGGGTGCAGATGGGCTGCATGTATACGCTGAACATCAGGGCGGAGAGGGAGGATCCCTGCGGTACACCCTGCCATTGGTGGAATGGTTTTGATGTTGTGGCACCGGATCGTACATGCTGCCATCTGTCAGACAGGTAAGACTTGCACCAATTTAAGGCTGCATCACGAATACCCTTCTCCTTAAGTCGCACCATGAGCAGCAGCTATATCCAGAAAGAGGAGGGCAAACCCTTGTCGGGTGTTATTTATTTATTTATTATTTATTTATTACAGTTGCTTATATACCGCACTATTCGGCATCAGCGCGGTTCACAGTATAACAAAATGACCAAAACACACTTCTGTTTGGTTTTACATCGAACAGGGGTATAAACTTGGATAACAGGGGGGGTTGAACTATATACATGAACTATATACATGAAATATAAACATGAAATAGGTCAAATGCATGACGTAAAAGACCTATAACATGATTGAATTGAACAGTATAAAATAAGTCCGTTTCAAATACAAAATACATTGTGAGAATGGGCTGTAAGAAAGGCAGTGTTTCTTGGTGGTGTTATCTAGAAACAACGCTGGCTGTGTTTCTTAGTTGGTGTTATCTGGAACCATCGCTGGCTGGGTAGTATTGGAGGAAGAGGTGATATTTGATAGCCTTCCTGAATTGGGTCAGGTCAGCAATGGCTCGAATGTTTGGTGGGAGTGTATTCCAAATTTTGGGGACGTAAAGGCTGAAGGCCCTATTCGCTGTCATGTTATTGCATTTAGTCAATGTTTTAGGGGTAGTTAATAGATTTAAGGCGGTTGACCTCCTGGCTCTGTTGGGGGGCACTGTTTGAATGAGATCAGTAAGTGCTGTGGAGGACAGGCGCTTGATGGCCTTGAATGAGAGGATTAATGTTTTGAAGATAATCCTTCCGTGTATAGGTAGCCAATGAAGCTGTTTTAGAATCGGAGTCACATGGTCGCTTCTGGTGGCTCCATGGAGAATCCTTGCTGCAGCATTCATGGCTAGTTGTAGCGGGTTTAGTGTGGATTGCGGGAGCCCTTGTAGGATGGAGTTAGCAAAGTCAAAGTGCGGCAGTATCAGAGCTTGGAATATAGTCCGGAAATCATCTGGTTCCAGTAGGGAGCGCAGATGCCTGAGTGAACGGATCTTAAAATAGACCGCTTTCACGACGTTGCCTATATGGTATTTCATGTCAAGGTGTCTGTCTAAGGTGACTCCCAGGTATTTTATTGTTTCTCTGGTTTGTAATTCCGCTTCCTTGACCTTTATATGTGTTGGTGGGGTAAAGTTTGTGTCTCTAGCGATGAACAGTACCTCCGTGTTGTTGATTCTAGCCATTATGTTATTAAAGGAGGATGGTGAGGAGTGTTTTGACACCGTGGGACTCCCTGAATCCATGTTGGCAGGGGTCTAGCGGAGCAGCAGTCTCGATATGGCATTGTATTTGGCGTTGGGCTTCTTTTTCAATTATCTTGGCCAACAGTGGTATGCTTGATATAGGCCGGTACGATTCAACCTTCTGGGGGGGTCCAGTTTGTTGTTTTTCAGCAGAGGTCTGATAGATGTGTGTTTGAGGCTTTTCAGGAACGAGCCTGTTGAGAATGACAGGTCCATGATTCTGGCTATGAACGGGCTAAGTTCTTGCCAAAGAGGTTTTCTCCTGTGCAAGGGATGTTTCCTAATTTGTCCTGTACCCAAATTTCCAAGTCTGATGACTGAAGCCAGGCAATCCGACGTGCACCAATGGCAATAGCAGAATTTCTGCTGATGCATTCAAAGCAGTCAAAGGTTGCACGATTTACAAACTTGGAAACGTCTTGAGCATGCTTGACAAGAGTAAGGAAGTCTTGTCGTTTGTCATCAGGGAGAAGGGGGCTTATAAGCTCCAAGTCTCCTGCGACTTCTTTGAGGAACATTCCCACATAAAATATATGAGCTGATCCTGGCTGAAAACATGGAAGCCTGAAACGTTCCACACCCAAAGGCGTCAAGAGTCCTGCATTCACGACCTGGAGGATTGGATGCATGTTTTTTTCCACTTTTCATCCTACGCATGGCTGATTCCACTACCACTGAATGGTGTGGCAGCTGAGTCTTTTGAAAACCAGGACATGGTGGAACTTGATTCATGGTATCAAGTCTCCTAGAATGAGGAGATGTGGTCAGAGGCGTTTCTCACATTCTGAGCATCAAATCAAGAAGAATTTCATGAATGGGCAGGGTAGCTGCCTCTTTGGGAGCCTTAGGGTATTGGAGTATTTCCAATTCCTTTCCTCTAGGTTCTTTTTCAGGAGCTACCGTGATTGATAGGCCTTGGGCCACATCACAAATAAAATCCTGAAAAGACATGTCCTCCGGAGGAGACATTCTGCGTTGAGGAGGAGTCTTCCGGAAGAAGTACTCCGGTACCAACAGAGTTATCCGAGTCATCGGAATCGGAAGATTCAAAGCATCTCTGATCCCAATGTTCATGCAAAGCACGGTATCGGTATCGATCAAAGTCGGTACCGATTTGTCGATGCCCGAAGAAGTCAGCATGGCAGAATTCCCATTGGTGCTGGTACCAGTATCGGTACCGGTGCTGGTACTGGCATCGGTATTGGTGTTGGTACCGGTACCGGTGTCGTTGAACTGTTGGTAGCAGTATCAACGGTACCGCAGCTGTAAGGAGAGCTGCAAGACTGCATTCGATAGCGAGGTCGAAGCCTCGAGAACATCCTGGAGCCCCGTTAATGCTTTGGAGGCTGAAGCCTCCCGCCGGGGCTGTTTTGCTGGTATAGTTTCCTCAAGGGCAATGCCAATGGCTTCTCAATGCTTAGAAGGAGATCTACCCTTTGAGGACCGGCTCTTATGTTTAGCTACCTGAGATCCATGGGAGGAAGACGAGGTTCTGGAAGACGTCGATGCAATGGACATTGCATCTGAAGAAAAGAGGGCACTGAGCTTTGCAGCCCGGTTCTGTCTTCCTTTTAGTCATCCCCATACAAGAGGAACACGCCGATGGAGAATGGTCAGGGCCTAAACATTTGAGACACCAGTCATGGGTGTCGGTGATGGAAATGGTATCGCCACACTTATTACATTTTTTAAAACCACTAGCTGGTTTTTCCGTTTTTCAGGAAAATGGGGCCTAATGTCCAAAATGGCGCCTAGCACCAAAAAGAAAAGGTTTCTGAAGAGAAACACGTCAGAAGGTTGCTTTTTTTTTTTTAAAGAAGATAACCGGTGGTACTGGAAGGAGTCGAGCGGAGGCAGGCGCGACCACAAGAAAAACGAGTTTAAAGAAGAAATCGTCTGCGGTGACAGGGTATGTGACCTGTCGGCTCCGCGGAAAACAAAGAACTGAAGAGGGACAGTTGGAAAGGCGGGAAGGCAGCACGCATGTGCTGAGGGATGCTCCCAAAAGCGTTCCTATTGGACGCTGGGGAGCGTTCCCACGCAGGTTCCGTCTGTACCGACGATACCCATATATGAAGACTACATTCCTGCTTGTTCCTGGAGATAAATCAGACACGCAAGTTGGGGGCAACATCATCCTGATGGCATGGGCATAGTTTGACTCATTTGTGGGGCAAAGGGTAGGGTAGTCAGATGGGTAGGTGACATTTGCATATGCATTCATACATCTCATACATATTCATTATGCTTTTCCAAAAAAAGTCAGACCAAAGATTTTTACTGAAATATCCCAGAACTGCAAGAAGTCTCTCACATGCAGGACTAGCACTATGATTAGGCAAACTAGGTGGTCACTTAGAGCACCGGCCCTCTGGAAACAGATTGCCACCCCCCTCTCCAGGACCTGCAGCAGCAACAATGGACCACAAACCACGACGCAACATTTACCTACACATGTCAGTGCTGCGTTGCGGGGTTTTTTTAACTTTGTATTTTCCGCTTCTGCCCACCTCTGGTGCAGCACCAGTGTGTACAGTTAAGTGCTGCGTTACAGTTTGGGGTCCACTGCCGGCCCCAAGGAGGGGTGGCAGTGGTGGCAATGAGGGTGGTGACAAGATGGAGAGATCGCCTAGGGCACCTCCAGTCCTTGCACTGGCCCTGTTTTCATTAAGCCCCCACTCAGATTCATCTTAGTTAGCAAGGGAGGGAGGAGTGTCTCAGTGGTTGGGACAGGTTACCTCAGGCCGGGGGTTCAATTCCCGCAAAGGAACAAGCAACTTCAGGCCGGAGGGACTGGGGTCTCTAGCCCCATGGCCACTCCTTCTGGCCTTGGGCAAGCCACTTAACCCTCCATTGCCTCAGGTACACTTAGACTGTGAGCCCTTCGGGGACAAGGGAAATCACAGTTACTTACCTGTAACAGGTGATCTCTGGGAACAGCAGGAATAAGTCTTCACATATGGGTACACCGGTACCGATGGAGCCTGCGCGGGAACGCTCCCCAGCGTCCAAAAAGAAAACTTTTGGGAGCATCCCACCCATTCATTTCCCTCTCATCAGTTGGGTTTGTAGGAGAGAAAGAGAGAAAACTCCTAGGGGAGGTGGGTGGGATGTGAAGACTTATTTCTGCTGTTCCCAGAAATCAGCTGTTACAGGAAACTGCTATCTCCAGGAGCAAGCAGGAATGAGTCTTCACATATGGGGACTCCCAAGCTAAGATGCCTGGAGGAGGTCCCAGCATGTTGCAAATCTAGTCGATGGGCCATGCTATTTCCCAGAACCTGAGGCATCCAAGGGATGGAGGGTAGGAGTTGAACTAGAAAGGGGGGTGCTGTGGAACAGCTGGACTAAACAAGGCGTCTAGAGAGGAGTCCTTGTGTAGATCAGAAATGTTAGTAAAAATTGGATTCCAATTTTCTAATTTGGACCTCAGTCAAAAATATTGCGAAAGTATTTGTTGAGACTAATGGTCTGGTGCTAGAAACCAGTACATTATCCTCAAAGAAAATACCTTACTGAGAAGTAGAGGAAAATAAATTATGCAATACAGGCAGAGGTCAGAAGCCTAAAAGGCTAGAACTAATCCCAGAAGAAAAAACTGGGAGAGTTTAATGAGGTTGAACTTTGGATGAGAAGCTAAAGCTTCTGTAGGCCAACGTTTGAAGCTCTTTGTCCCTGGATCAGAAAAAGGCTCTAGGAAAAAGAGGAGATAAATCTGACTGGTTTGCAGAGAAAGGATGGGTCTTTGAGACCCCTCTATCCAAATGAAAGAAAAACATTTGTAGTAGGCGGTTTAGCCTCCAATTTCTTGAAGATCAGGAATGTCTTCCCTAAGTGATGTCACTTAGGATGACTTTACATGGAGAGCTTCAGATGTAACGTAACCGGAGAGGTTACAGTAAAAGAAGGTAGTTTGTGATTACCAAAGAAATTGGTTGTCCATTTAAAACCCTATGGCAGCGATGGCGAACCTATGGCACGCGTGCCAGCTGTGGCACGCGAAGGCCTTGCAGCTGGCACGCCTGAAGGTCCGCAATTGAAAAAAAAACAAAAAACCTGTCTGCTGCCGCTGCCGGGGGCCGCCGCGGCAGAATCGAGCGTGCCGCGGGGCCCCCTGTACCCGGCAGAGCCTGCTCTCCCCGTAGCAGCTCTCTCTTTGGAGCTGCAGTCTGACGCGCCGGCTTGCAGAGCGCGAAGGGAAGAGTTTCCCTTTCGCGACTCTGTTAAGCCCGCGGGGGCTGATGGGAACTTCCCATCAGCCCCCGCGGGCTTAACAGAGCAGCGAGGGAGAAACTCTTCCCTCGCGCTCTGCAAGCCGGCGCGTCTGACTGCAGCTCCAAAGAGAGCTGCTACGGGGAGGGCAGGCTCTGCCGGGTGGGTACAGGGGGCCCCGCGGCACGCTCGATTCTGCCGCGGCGGCCCCGACAGCGGCAGCAGACAGGTTTTCTTTTTTTTTTAATTTTCCCTGGGCTGGGCTGGGGGGTGGGGGTTAGGAGTGGTGATGGGCTGGGGGGGGGTTAGGAGTGGTGATGGGCTGGGATGGGCTGGGCTGGGCTGGGGGGGGGTTAGGAGTGGTGATGGGCTGGGCTGGAGGGGGGGTTAGGAGTGGTGATGGGCTGGAGGGGGGTTAGGAGTGGTGATGGGCTGGGCTGGGCTGGGGGGGTTAGGAGTGGTGATGGGCTGGGCTGGGGGGGTATTAGGAGTAGTGATGGGCTGGGGTGGGGGGGTTTAGGAGTGGTGATGGGCACTGGGCTGGGGGGGTTAGGAGTGGTGATGGACACTGGGCTGGCGGGGGGGGTTAGGAGTGGTGATGGGCACTGGGCTGGCTGGGGGGGTTAGGAGGGGGGATGGGCGCTGGGCTGGGGGGGGTAGGAGTGGTGATGGGCGCTGGGGGGGCTTAAACTAAAAATTGAGTGATGGGGGATTAGGACTGGGAGTGGGCTGATGGGGAGGTTAGGACTGGAAATGGGCTGGTGGGATTAGGACTGGGAGTGGGCTATGGGGGGCTAGGACTGGTAATGGGTTGGGGGGGTTGCTAGGACTGGAAATGGGCTGAGTGGAAGGGGGCTTGAACTGCAAATAGCTGTTGGGGATGGGGCTTGGAATGGAAATGGGCTGAGGGGAAGTGGGTGGCTTGAACTGTAAATAGCTGATGGGGACGGGGCTTGGAATGGAAATGGGCTGAGGGGAAGTGGGGGGCTTGAAGAAGGGAATGGATGCTGGGTGAGACTGGAACTAGAAGGGAGCTGATGTTGGGGGAGGATTAGAATGGGATGGGGCTGGGAGAGTAAAATGGAGAGGGGAAAAATATTTTGTGTAGGAGGGATGAAAAATCTACAATTGGCCAGGTATTGGGAGAGTAATTGGGGATTGAGGATGGAGGGGTAAAATTTGTGTGGATGAAATAGGAATGAGGAAAGAGCAAAAGGAGAAAGATTAGTATGTTAAAGCAGATGTAGAGAGAGAGAGAATGGAAAAAAAACTAGAAGAGAGAAGAAAGGACAAATGGACAGCAGACGATGGAGAGTTAGCAGAAAACATGAAGAAACCAGAAGAAAATGGCTGGACCAATTGCAACTGAAAAAAAATGCACAAAAGGTAGAAAGATATCTCTTTATTTTGAATTTATTAACTGGAATATGTCAGCTCTGGGAAATGTGCATCATTAACATCTGCGCTTTGTTTGGTACAAGAGGAAATTCCTATTTGACGTTGCCACTTGTTCTCTTTCCCCAGTATTCTCTGAAATGTATTGGTTTAATATTTGCAGTGTTGCCTTTTGATAGGTAGGGTATGGTGCTTTGTGAGTCTTGGTAATGCTGTCAGGATACGGCGGGTTTGCTATGGGTTCTAAATGGGCAGCGTTTGTAGTAGTTCCTAATGTGCCTGGCGGTTGGCACTGGATTATAGTAATGTAGAAATCTTTTAGTCTTTCTTTATCCATACACTCATTAAGAGACATGTTTACTAAAAGTTAGTGTATGGTAACATTATGCAAATATTTATGCAAATAAGACCACTTATGCAAATGACGTGCTGGCACTTTGAGGAAATTCTTTGGTTTTGTGCGGCAGTTTGGGCACTCGGGCTCAAAAAGGTTAGCCATCACTGCCCTATGGCATGCTGGAACAGCATTAATATGGACAGTAACAAATCTTTCAGAGTGAGATGCGTATACCATGTACTGTGTATACCATGGACTGCCCGAACAAACCAGTCGGTACTAGAGGAGATCAAACCTAAGCTTTCTTTAGAAGCTCAGATGACAAGACTTCGACTTTCATACTTTGGACACATCATGCGAAGAGAGAGATCATTAGAGAAAGACATCATGCTTGGCAAGATAGAAGGTCAACGCAAAAGAGGAAGGCCAGCAATGAGATGGATCGATACAACAGCAGCAGCTACGGGTACCAGTCTGTCAACAATGAGCCGCCTGACTGAAGACCGAACACAATTTAGAATAGCTATCCAGAGGGTCGCCATGAGTAGACTCCGACTCGACGGCACTTAACTATCCTAAATTGTGTGACAAGAAGGGGTAAGACCTGCTTGAAAATATGGATAGAGAACCCCTTACTGGTTATACGTGGAAGAACCATGAAGGTGGTTACATGGAAACCAGTGGAATGTTCCTAGTCAGAAGGATAGGTCTAGATGTCTTTAAATTCTAGACTTTGAATAACCAGAAATGGAGATCTACGTGAAGGGGTGCAGAGAAAACCTTAGTCTTAAGACAACAAGTCTGGATCCTTCTATAACTTCAGTGTGGAGAAAAAGACACAATAAAATTGAATACCATATTTGCCCATCTATGAGAGCAATATGAGTATAATGCGTTCTTTGTTCAGCATAAGCTCCAATGAAGTATTGGGAATTAGAAGGAATGCACCAGACAAGGACAGACTGCAGTAAAAAGAAATGCCTCCCTGTTGGAAGAGTTCCACTGGAGATGTGGAACAACTCAGGGAGTTAAGCAATTCTTTATGCTTTCACATGATCTAACCCTGGTTCATTTTCCATAAAAGGAAATTTTTAAGGAAGATGGTAAAAGTAGGAGCATGACTGGGCAAGCCCTTCAACCATCTGGAAGTTACCCACCAGGAATGGCTCTGACGCTCTCTGGCAAAGGCCCATAGTTGCAGAGCTTTTTGTAGAATTGCAAAGAGCATGTTGTAGGTTGCCCAGGTAAGATCTGGTTGTTTAATACCAGTGTGCAACCTAATCTATTCTGTGGGAGCCAAAGAACTGAAGATGGCTAAGAATAGTAGACAGGCTAGTTGCCTGCAACGATAAATTGTCCAAGTAGGTTTTGAAACCTCTTGGAATTATGTGTTAAGGCAGCAGAAGAGGTTAGGTCCTATAGATTGGAAAAGGACCGACAGACCGAATTAGAAGTGATAAACTCTCACTTATGGTCTGATAAGCTGTCTTAAAAGAAATATTTGAAAGATTGCAAAGGGGAGAAACTCTGTATGGAAAATACTTACTGGAGTAGGTATTAGGGACAATCCTATGGCTTAAGGTAAGCCCTCCAGTCAAATAGTATCACTCTTAGATTGTTTTTACTTCTAACCCTCTTAGTTGAGATTTTCAGAGTTGGGAAGACTTACAATTTGTTAAGTCTCTGAAAAGGGTAAAGCTCCCCTGTAGTGAAAAGTATGAGATATCCTCATACAGGACAACTGCCAAGGTGAAGGGCATAGCATACCTTGTAAGTAGTTGTAACTCCTCTGTTTACTTTTAAAAGGAGAGGAGAACTTGTTACCTGTAGGGCATGATTATCCTTAATAGCTCTAAGAGCTGAAAGGATGGACTGCTTTTAACAAGAGAGTCATGCCTAAAGTGGAGGATTAAGGCAGTGTATCACTGACCTCTCAATAAGGATGAGAAGAACTGTAAATGCTTCTGTAGTTAAGAAGTAGTGGTTCTGAAACTTAACAGGAAAAGGATTTAATGAAAGAAAGAATCAAAAACCCTATGACTGCTGAGTTTGCTGAGCCTGTTGAGACTTTGGTTTTCTTAGCCTTGTATGATGTTTATTTTGTTTTTTATTTAAATTCTCTTATATACCGCACTATTCAGCATCAGCGCGGTTCACATAGAACAAAAATCTCAGTACAGTCAACTTGCATGAGTTTACAGATAACAAGGGAAGGAACTTGGATAACAAGGGAAACTATTTACAATCTATTTACAGATGTAATACTACTAAATAGGTACATGTTACTAGGAACAAGATCATTCGTTATAGAGAATCAGCCTAAGCATGTTATTGAGACATCATGGAATTGGGTAACTGGGTGGGATCACTGATGTCAATGGGAGTTGTTGCCCTTCTTTGGAAACATCTGCATGATGGGTAGAAGATGAATAAAACTTTTTCCCCTTAGGGGAATAAAGTTTGTTAGAGGAGTTTTTTTACTAGCTGGGATAGAGGAAAGTTTTGACAATACTCTGAAAGCAACAATATCAGTATTTAACTGATTAGCTTGAAATAAAGCATCCTTGTTAAAGAGATTTTCACCAGTACAAGGAGTATTTCCAAGCTTTTCTTGTACCCATTTGTCCAAGTCTGAAACTTGGAGCCAGGCCATGTGTCGTGCTCCTATGGTTATAGCAGATGTTCCGCTAATAGACTCAAAACAGTCCAGGGAAGCATGATTAAGGAATTTAGAGACATTTTGAGCATGACTGAGTAACATGAAAAAGTCTGCTCTTTTAAGTTCTTGAAGAAAAGGGTTCAAAAGTTTTAAGTTCTTTATAACCTCTTCAAGAGATAATCCCATATAGAAAATATATGAGATAATTCTTGCTGAAAGCATGGATGCCTGGAAACAGACGTCCAAAGGCATCTAAAGTTCTAGACCAGGGGTCGGCAACCCGCGGCTCCGGAGCCGCATGTGGCTCTTTCTCACCTTTGCCGCGGCTCCGGAGCACACTGCCCGCCCGGTATTTATGGCGTTATGGGCTCCCTCCCTTCTTCTGCAGCCGCGGTTCCCTGCCTCTTAGGGAACCGCGGCTGTGCTTTTAAAATCATCTCGGAGCCCTTCCTGTCTTGACGGACTCCGTGCAGCATTGTCCCGCCTCTAAAGGAAGTTGTTTACCACTTACTTTGGAGGTGGGACACTGCTGCACGGAGCCCGTCAAGACAGGAAGGGCTCCGAGATGATGTTAAAAGCACAGCCGCGGTTCCCTAATAGGCCGAGAGCCGCGGCTGCAGAAGAAGGGAGGGAGCTGACTGGAGGGAGGGAGCAGATATGGATGGAGGGAGGGGGGCTGACATGGAGGGAGGGAGCAGATATGGATGGATGGAGGGAGGGGGGCTGACATGGAGGGAGGGGGGCTGACATGGAGGGAGGGAGCAGATATGGATGGATGGAGGGAGGGGGGCTGACATGGAGGGAGGGAGCAGATATGGATGGATGGAGGGAGGGGGGCTGACATGGAGGGAGGGAGGGAACAGATATGGATGGATGGAGGGAGGGGGGCTGACATGGCGGGAGGGAGCAGATATGGATGGATGGAGGGCGGGGGGCTGACATGGCGGGAGGGAGCAGATATGGATGGATGGAGGGAGGGGGGCTGACATGGAGGGAGGGAGGCTGATATGGATGGAGGGAGGGGCTGACATGGAGGGGAGGGAGATATGGATGGAGGGAGGGAGGGGGGCTGACATGGAGGGAGGGACCTGACATGGAGGGATGGAGGGGGCTGACATGGAGGGAGGGAGGTGGGCTGACATGGAGGGAGGGAGGGGGGCTGACATGGAGGGAGGGAGCTGATATGGATGGAGGGAGGGGGGCTGACATGGAGGGAGGGAGCTGATATGGATGGATGGAGGGAGGGGGGCTGACATGGAGGGAGGGAGCTTATTTGGATGGATGGCGGGAGGGGGGCTGACATGGAGGGAGGGAGGGAGCTGATATGGATGGAGGGAGGGAGGGGGCTGACATGGAGGGAGGGAGCTGATATGGATGGAGGGAGGGGGGCTGACATGGAGGGAGGGATCTGACATGGAGGGATGGAGGGGGCTGACATGGAGGGAGGGAGCTGATATGGATGGAGGGAGGGAGGGGGCTGACATGGAGGGATGGAGGGGGCTGACATGGAGGGAGGGAGCTGATATGGATGGAGGGAGGGGGCTGACATGGAGGGATGGAGGGGGCTGACATGGAGGGAGGGAGCTGATATGGATGGAGGGAGGGAGGGGGCTGACATGGAGGGATGGAGCACTGGTAATGGGGTTGAGGGGACGAGCACTGGAAATGAGCTGATTAGGGGAGGCTAGGACTGGTAATGAGCTGATGGGGGGTAGGACTGGTATTGGGCTGATTAGGGGAGGCTAGCACTGGTAATGGGGTTGAGGGGGGATTAGCACTGGAAGGTACTGGGAATGAGGACTGGAAAGGGGCTGATATTGGGGAGGGTTACTGGGACTGGAAATAGGCTGATGGAAAGAAGTGAAGAAAACGAAAGAAGAGATAAGAAATGGCAGATGGACCATAGACCACAGAAAGAGAGCTAAGAGAAGACAGGAAAGCAGAAGCCTCAGATCGGGACCAGCATGATCAAAGAATAAATTGGTCAGACAACAAAGGTAGAAAAAATAATTTTATTTCATATTAGTGATTTGACTACAAAATCATCATAATTTTGAAATCAAATATTGTTACTTGCTGTTGTGATATTTTCTGGCGTTTTTTTTTTTGGTGTGTGAAGGAAGAGGGGTAGTCTTATACGGCGAGTATAGGCCAAACACCTATATTTTAACAGGAAAAGTAGGGGGTCGTATATAGCATTAAGGTAAGAAACAATATATGCAGTGTTAGATTTGTTTTAAATGTCGCAATGGTTTTGCGGCTCCCAGTTTTTTTTTTCCCTTCGGAAACGGGTCCAAGTGGCTCTTTACGTCTTAAAGGTTGCAGACCCCTGTTCTAGACTCACTACCTGGTGGATAAGAAGAGTGCTTCTTTGCACTCTTAATCCGCCTCATTGCTGATTCTACAACAATAGAATGATGAGGAAGTTGAGTCTTTTGAAAACCTGGAGAAGGTGGCACCTTGTACATGGAGTCAAGTGTCTTAGAATGTGGTAATACCGTTAAAGGAGTTTCCCACATCCTTAAAAGTAGATCTTGTAAGATCTGATGCAAAGGAAGCATGATCACCTCCTTTGGAATCCAGGGGGATTGCAGGGTCTCTGAATCCCCTGGCAAGGATTCTTTACCAGGTATAGAAATGGCAAGTAACTTTGCCATATCAAGCATAAAAGCTTGAAAAGAAATCTCCCCTGAGGAGGACCCTCTAAAATGAGGGGTAAAGGCTAGACTTGTTGAAGATTCAGCCTTGGTACCGATGGATTCATCCCAGTCATCGGGATCGTAAGACCTGAAAGGATGAAGCATCGGCTTTTCCTTAAAGCGATGTCTTCGGTACCGCCCGAGGTCGGTACTGAGACGAGTCGGTTCCGACTCATCCATGCTAGAGATCGATTCCAGGGTTGGCATCGAAGGAAGCGAGTCTGTCGAAGTAAGCATGGACGGTACCGACACTGATGCCCACGTTGATACCGGTACCGAAGCAGATACCGATACTGGAGGAACGGTCTGCAGCAACTCTAACGGTACCAAAGTAACAGAGAGCGCTAGACTGCGATCGGTGAGGAGTGTTTCATCCATCATCATAGCCGATGCCAGGGTGTTGGTACTGCTCGTAGCGGCCACAACCACCGAGCATGGCCCAGGTATGTTCATCGAGGTAAGAACCCCGGGAACAACCTGAAGCCCCGTTAATGCTTTGGAGTCCGAAGACTCCCGCCGGGGCTTTATTGCCAAAATGTCCTCGAGGGCAAGGCCAGAGCCATCTCGATACTGGGAAGGATATCTACCACTCGAGGACTGGCTAGTCTTTACAGACTTTTGTTTGGTTACCTGATCCTGTGGAGATATTGTAGCTGGTGACATCGAGTGCAATGTGAACCGGGTATCGAGTTGTGCTCGATTCTGAAGATTTCTTCTATTTGAGCTCCAGCAGGAAAGACACTCCAGTGGACAATGGTCAGGACCCAAACATTTTAGACACCAAGAATGGGTGTCTGAAATTATATCTGTACCGCCACACTTCGAGCATTTCTTAAGGGTAGTGGCTGGCTTTTCCATAATGGAAAGATAGAGGCCTAGTGGCCTAAAAACCGTCAGACACTAAACAGGAAAAATTTCTGAAGAAAAGAAGAAATTCTTTAGAAAAAAGAAAGAAAAGCACCGGCAGTACCGGTGGCGTCGAGGGAAGGCAGACGCGACCACAAAAAACTAAGAATAAAAAGAAGAATTTTCTGCGGTGACAGGAATACGTCCTGCCGGCTCCGCGGAAAACTGATGAGAGGGAAGTGAATGGGCTCCCAAAAGCTTTCTTTTTGGATGCTGGGGAGTGTTCCCGTGCAGGCTCCGTCGGTACCGACGTACCCATATGTGAAGACTCATTCCTGCTTGTTCCTGGAGATTAAAAAGTACCTGTTAGTATACATGTAAACCGCAATGATTCTAAAGAGCACGGTATAAAAAAGAAAGAAGGAAAAAAAAAAAAAAAAGGGGAACAGTCTCTTCCATTTTTTTTATGAAAGTCTTCTCCAAAGTTCTTTTCTTGGTTTGCATTCCCATTTCTTCTCTCTCTACATCTGACACCAATTTTTTTTTCTTTTTTCTCTTTTCTGCCTCTATACTCATTCACATCTGATTTTATTCCTCATTCTTCCTCACACCCTTTAATCTTTAGTGTCCTGCCATTCTAATAAACAGACTAAATTTCAGGAGCCAATGCTCATCTAACCTCAATATCCATCTGCTGATAAGACTAAGCTCCGCAGAGGGACTCTCTTCTATGCATCTCTACAGCACTACTAACACCCTGTAGCACTATATTTCCTGATGCTACTCCTGAGTCTACTATCCCCAATGGAGCCTCATCCTGTGAAATCTCACTTCAGAAACCTATCAATCATCCCAGCCCCAGGTGGCCTGAGAAGCAGAATCCCATGTGGTGGTGCTGTTCCTAAACTACTGCACCAGCCTATCTTTACGATTTTTGGCCCCCTCCCCAGAGCAAAATGGAAAGTGGCAGGTAAGTGCATGACAAGCCCAAAAGAAACAAGCACTTTCTTGATTTTTGTTTTGTTCTATTTGCTGAACACACACAAAAAAGAATCACATATGAAGTTCTTATCCTAGGATGCTGGGCTTCACTTTGCTTCCCCCCCCCCCCTTAGACTCCAACCTCCATCTGGGCTTCTTTTACATGTGGGATACGACTTCCTCAGAAGCACTAAGGCAGGCAGGCAGGCATAATTCCTCGGTCTCCCTCCCTTAAAATGATCCAGTCCAGCATTTTTTTTTTTAACCTCCCACCCTCACCCCTATGTGGTCCAAAATTCACCCCTCTATCCATATGCTTGCCAGCCAACTGCCTACCCACTTTCCTTTGCTTTCTCACTCAACTCCATGGTTAAAAGTAAAGCAAACTGCAGCAGAGCCTAATGCACTCAAACACGCTGCAGTCGTCTCTGCTCTTCCAGTTCCATCCCCTCTGACGTACACTTCCTACTGCCTTGGGGGTGGAACTGGTAGAGCAGAGACTTGCAATTGTAGCATGTTTGAGCGGGATGAGGCTCTGTTGCAGTTTGCTTTTTGTTTAAACATTAACATGCCACCAACACTATGAAAAAGGTTTAAGGTGGGTGGGAGAGGAAGGAAGAGAAGGGAGGGGGTAAGCAAAAAGTCAGCAATCAGATGGCAAGAGGAAAAGATGCCGGAACACATCAGGGAGAGAAGAGGCAGCACAGGCTCTCCATCCTATAGTGTGCTTTTTTTTTTTTGGGGGGGGGGGGGGGGGTAGGTAATGCCCCTCCCTTGCCCTCCCATCCATGTCTGATGGCACCAACACAGATCCTTGCAAAACTCAGAGCAAAAGTATTTGCCTCATTTCTCATGCAGATGCAATCTCACAACTTGACCTCAGTATTTTCCTTAGAGAGGCTGGTTATTGTGCATGTAAGATTTAGCTTGTTTGATATGGAAAACTCCCATTACAATTAAGCAACTTCACTTTCTATCCACAAGCAGAATGAATCAGCTACACAAACAAGTAATTCCGAAAGCTGAGGGATGCTCTATCTTCTTAGTAAGTTGGTGTGCAGCTCACGGTTAGGTTGGAAAGGAGATGTACGCAGATTACACCTGGGAGGATGCTGCGCTACTGCGCAATGCAGAATTTGCACAGAATTCCTACCCTGCACAGAATTCTGCAAGGAAGGATGCAGCATAGACAGTGGCAGCTAACATGGTTTGCTTGCTCTCCCTCACACAGGAAAAAAAATATCATCTTGTTTTCCTGCAGCAACCATTCCCATTTTGCTTCACAGACCAGCTAGATGCATTTGGCAAAGAGGAGAGTGGCCGATTGTCAGGCCGCATCTTCCTCCTTTGCCAACCAATGTCAGACTATTTATTTGAACACACAGCTGTAAAGAAGAAATTAGACCTTACCTGCTAATTGTCTTTCCTTGAGTTCTCTCCGGGCCAGTCCAGGCAAGTGAGGGTTGTCAACCTTCTCTAGCAGCTGAGGACTGAAAAAAACTGAAGTTTTGCTGAACCAGTATCTGGCTCCCCCTGCTGGCCAGACCTCAGTCTTAACTTACAAAGCAGCAGAAAGAGAACCAAAAGAGAAGAAAGAAGAAAACTGCAGAAACACTACGAACCCCCACACAGGCCAACTAGATTTTGCCAAGCAAGGGCTCTTCCCGTGACCGACATATATACATATGAGTATTTTTTTTTAATGTGTTTTGTGTTCCCGGAATAAACGCCAAGGAATACCCACAAAACAAACACTGAATAGTCTGTCATGGAGCCCCACCAACCATACCAAGCCTTGCCAACAAATGCGGAAGCCGCAATATTCACTCTTCAAATAAACCTCCGCATCGCCTGACAATGTCATGGGATCAAAAACGGAGTCTCGCCGAGCCTCTCAGGTGGGGCCTGGACTAGCCCGGAGAGAACTCAAGGAAAGACAATTAGCAGGTTAAGGTCTAATTTTTTCTTCCATATCGTCTCTCCGGGCCAGTCCAAGCAAGTGAGGGAAGTACCAAAGCAGTAACTAACCCTGGGAGGGACCAGCGAGCCCCGCAATGACTGCAGACGCTCCCACTTTGGCGTCCCCCACAGCCTGTACGTCCAACCGATAATGCCTCGAAAAAGTGTGCAACGACGACCAAGTCGCCGCCCTACAGATATCCACTGGCGGAACGAGAGCCAGCTCAGCCCAGGACGTAGCCTGGCTACGAGTCGAATGAGCACGGAAAAGTTCCGGCGGCGACTGTCCGCTCGCTCGATACGCCGCCGACACCGCACATTTAACCCAGCGTGCTATGGAGGCCTTGGAGGCAGCCTCCCCCTTTCTAGGCCTCCCAAACAACACGAACAGCCTGTCAGTCTTGCGAAAAGGTTTCGTCCGATGAAGATACCGTTTAAGAACCCTCCCTAAATCCAACCTCCTGAGAACCGCATCGATGGGTGTGCCTTCGCGATCCGGAAAGGTCGGGAGGGAAATCGACTGATTGACATGGAAACGGGAAACCACCTTCGGAAGAAAGGAGGGCACCGGACGCAACGTCACCTTCTCGCGTGTGAAGTGCAAAAACGGTTCCCGACATGAAAGAGCTTGAAGATCAGACACCTGCCTAGCGGAACACAGGGCCACCAAGAAGGCAGTCTTCCAAGTAATGATTAAAAGGAGCAGTTACAGCGAGGGGGAGGTTTTTGTTCCTCCCTCTTTTGTATGACTGTTCTGACAAAAAAGAAATCAAACATAATATAATAACGGAATATCAAGCAAAAGCAGAATCCTAGACTCAGCAGACTCCTGCAACCCTAGAAAAGTTGGCAGTAAGATGATCTGATTAAGGTAGAAAGCTAACACCAGCTTCAGCAAAAAGTAAGGCACCTTTCTCCAGCCCTGCTTTTTTTTTTTTTTTCCCCCCCATTAATTTTTTTATTCACAAAAGAAACATCATAAATCAATACAATAGGCTTCCGGTGACGCTGACCGAGGGAATGGCGGCGCGCTGATCGAGCTCCGCCGTAGCCACCCGCTCTCCGACAAGACAGAGCCCTCCGGAGTGCCGAGCAGCATGAAGCAGCGCATGGGGGGTTAAGCTATACCTTCCCCCCCCCACGAAGTTAATGAAGGAGGCGGCAGTACCTTGAGCACTAGCGGAGCCGGGGGAATCGGAGCCGTGCGGGCCCAGAGTGAAACCGGGCGAGAGAGAGAGAGAGAGAGAGAGAGACGCCCGTGGAAGATGGCGTGAGTAGAGACCGCCCAGACGGGACTGCCCTAAAGAAGACAGATCAGCGGAGCGGAGAGTGAGCGGAGGGGTACCCTGACCGGATGGAGCAGTATGGGAGCGAGCAGGGCCGGAGTGGCTGGCTGAGCACGTGGCAACTGAAGGAGAGGAGACCGACTCGTCTGGCTGATTGTAGTGCAAGAGTGCAGAGCAGCAAGGGCTGAGCCAAACCAGCAGCCAACAAGGTCTCCCCCCCCCCCCCCGCCCCGAACGGATTGAAGGGTGATTGGAGTGAGTACGGGGCTGGTGGGGCAGTAGCTGAGCCTTGGTGGAGAGAGACCCTGAGAGGAGGACCCCCCCCTCCTCCTTCCTCCCCGGTGTGGGCCGCAGAGAAGAGCCTCTGGAGGTCAACGGGAGCACATGGCGGCAAGAAAGTCTACCATGGACCTCAAAGCCTACTCTTTTAAGAGTACCGGGAATGCTAAAAGCACCGGGGCAAAAGCGGCGACGACTAGCAGTGAGCAAAAAGACCAGGATGAGGGGGCAGCAGTAGGATTCCCGGCAAGTGAAATCCAGGCATTGAGATCTGATTTAAGAGAGTGGATGGACTCCCTGAGACAAGAGCTGGGATCGATGAGGAAGGAGGTACATGGCTGGATACAGGAGATGAGGGAGAAAATGGCATCCTTGGGGTCCAGAATGGAAGAAGTGGAAAACCGGCTGGAAGAGCAGGAAGGGAAATGGGCGCCCCACGAACAGCGGGTGGAGACTCTCGGTGAAGCGCAAGAAGATCTGTGGCAGAAAGTGGAAGATTTGGAAAACAGATCAAGGCGCTCAAATCTGAGGATAAGAGGACTCCCAGAGAGTGAAGGAGGTGTGGACTATGTGGCCCTAGCAGAGGAGTTCTGTGGGGTGGCCCTCAAAGCGGCAGATATGGATGCAGAGGGCATCTGTCTTAAAGTTGACAGAGCCCACAGAGCCCTGGGGCCAAGGAGAGAGAATAAGGCACGAGACGTGGTTATATGCCTGCACGAATTCAGATCCAAAGAACTGGTGCTGAAAGCCTCAAGGAAGTGGGGCAAGATTAAGTGGCAAGGGGCAGAGGTGGAGGTATTTGCTGATATCTCGAGCCTCACCATCAAGAAGCGCAGGGACTATCAAGCGGTGACCAAGAGACAGAGATGAGAATGTGAGGTACCGCTGGCTGTTTCCAGTGGGCCTACAGTTCACAATTAATACAAAAACAACGATTGCCCACTCGGTGGAAGCGGCAGTGGCGGGCATGAAGCAAGCGGGGTGGGCTGACCTCCCCGTAACGGTGCCTAATAGCCAAGACCAGCCAGATAAGAGAGGCCGGGGGGCAAGGGACACAGCACCAATGGAGCCGGATGCCTGGAGGAACCAGAAATTTGCGACGCCAACGAATGCAAAAATGAGGACTGTAATATGTATGATTGCATGTTGGGTATAGATATTTGGGGTGGGGGGCATGGTGGTGTCTGTCTTGATTGGAAGTGTAGAGAAGGGTACTGAATGGTTTGCAGGGGACCGGGGTGTGTGGGGGGAAGAATATGGTCTTGTTGCTCATGGTGATGGGTAGGAGTGGAGAAGGAGGGGGGGGGGGTAATATTGAGTAATAGGCAGGGAGGGGTGGTGGGCGGACAGTCAGATGGAAGGGCTCCCAGTGGAGCTAGGGGGTGCGGGCGCTGATGGGAGGGGGGAAGGGGGTGGGCGGGGGACTAAGGAGAGAGGGGGTATGGCAGGGGGGGGGGTTGGGGGAGAGGGGATATAGATTAAGGGAGGGAGGGAGGCTGAGCAGGGGGGGCATAGTGTCAGGATGCCGGAGATAAATGTTATGTCAATGAATGTTAGAGGCCTCAATTCTTTTACAAAGTGTCAGTTGTTAATGAGAGAGTGTAAACGGCTGCATGGAGATATTGTTTTTATTCAGGAGACCCATCTTCTATTTAAGGATGAGAGCCGGGTGAGTCACCCCCAGTATCCGCAACATTTTTTTGCATCAGAGTGGAGAGAAAGAAAGGAGGGGTGGGGATCCTGTTCTCAGCGCGAATTCAAGGGCAAGTGGGGGAAATAGTTAGAGATAAAAAGGGACGATTTGTGATTGTTAAATTACGTTGGGACCAGCAATTATATACCCTGGTTAATGTGTATGCCCCGAATACTAAGCAGTGCCATTTCTTCCAGGAGCTCCAGCGCAAACTCATTGGGGTGGCGGAGGGTCGGCTAATCCTGGGTGGAGACCTTAACGTGACCTTAGACCCCCGAGTAGATATGTCCAGGGGATCATCCTCAATGTCCAAGCAACATAGGGCAAGTTTGAAAAAGTTTATGGTAAGCCTTGATTTGGTTGACCTATGGAGGGAATTACACAGTGGGCAACGGGATTACTCGTTTTTCTCAGCAGTGCATGGGGTGTACTCTCGCATTGATGTGCTTTTGGTGGACCGCTCACTGGTGGCGGTGGTACAGAAATGTGAGATCAAAGAGCGCACGTGGTCGGACCATGCTCCAGTGCTTTGTGCCATGCATATGGGGGGCCCGGGAATTAATAGGGGGTGGTGAAAGCTAAATGAATCCCTGATAGAGGACAAAGAGGTGGTGCGGCAGGTTACTGAAAGTATAGCGGAATATCTGTTGTTGAATGAGACGGGAGATTGCGCACCGGGGACGGTTTGGGACTGCCTGAAGGCGGTAGTACAGGGCAAACTTATTGCAGTAGGAACGCATCGGAAGAAGATGAAGTTGCAGCAGCAGGCTCATCTGTTAGCAGGGATTGGAGAGGCGGAAGGCAAATTGAAAAAGAACCCGAGTGATGTGCAAGTTTCTAAGGAGCTTAGGACACTAAAAAGGGAACTGAATGAATTGAATATGCAGGAGATCCGGTATAAAATCTCCATGTTGCAACAAAAGAGTTTTGAGTTTAGCAATAAGGCAGGGAGGATGCTGGCACGCAAAATACAAAGGAGGACAGCGAGAAATACAATAGTAAGAGTTAGGGATGAAGGGGGGAAATATCTCTGGACTGGAGCCGATATAGAAGAGAGATTTGTACAATTTTACCAGAAGTTATATACACCAGAAGAAGTGGTAGCAAAGGAGAAAATAAAAGATTATTTGGATGCTGTTACGATGGCTCATCTTGAGGAGGAAGAATGTATGGCATTGTCCACGCCCATTAGGGAATCTGAAGTATTGTCAGTGATTAAAGGGTTGCGGGGACACAAGGCACCGGGGTTAGATGGATTTTCAAACAAATTTTATAAGGTGTTTGCTGCGGTTTTGGTAGGGCCGTTGGCTCGCATGTATAATTCTTTTAGTACAGTGGGGCCGATGCCAGCATCGCTGCGCTTGGCAGGAATTAGCATATTGCATAAGGAGGGGAAAGACCCGGCGGAATGCAGCTCATATCGTCCAATCTCCCTACGGGGGGGGGGGGGGGGACTTAATAATTTTTACGAGGGTCCTGGCGAACCGGCTGGGGCCTCATCTGGGGAGGTTAATACACCCCAATCAGTCGGGATTTATCGAAGGGAGGTACACGTCGGATAATATTCGGAGAGCACTGAATGTGATGTGGAGAGGAGTGGAGCGGGGAGAAGAAATGGCCCTATTAGCGGTGGATGCTGAGAAGGCCTTTGATAGGGTGAATTGGGAGTTTTTATTTAAGGTACTTGAGAAAGTAGGGATAAAAGGGGCGTTTCTGAACTGGGTTCGGACCTTATATCAGGCACCCATGGCTTGCCTGAAGATAAACGGTGCCATATCAAAGGGTTTTGAACTATTTCGGGGTACACGGCAGGGGTGCCCACTTTCACCCCTGTTGTTTATCTTGGCAATGGAACCAATGGCGCAACGGATTCAAGATAGAGGGGACGTAAGGTGGGTGAGCGTAGGGCAGGATACTCATAAGATCTCTGTTTGCGGATGATGTCTTGTTTTTTTATTACAGAACCATATAGGACGTTAGCGGCCATTCAAGAATCAATACAATAATCGTCATCTTGCCCACATTTTAAGTGTAACCACCCTTAACACCCCCACCCCTTCCTCCCGTCCCACCCGGATCCCCTGCCCTATTTCCACACCTGAGGTAGGGCACGACAAAGAGAACAGAATGATATATCAAATTGCTAATTGCCCCTAAGCAATCATTCTTAAAGTCCAGTCATTGTGTGGTCTGTTCCTGTGTAGGCAAACAGTGCATGCGGAGACCACTTTTACAAGAAAGTCCTTAGCTTCATGTATCTTAATGCTGTGAGCTTATACAGTAAAGATTCTACATCCGGATTGTAACCTCCCTTAAGAGCTTCCACAAATTTCACAATAGCACTATCGTTACCCTTGATACAGTACATCCATATTTTTTTTACAGACTGTTTGTCAGGATATAAACCTATACACCGCAGCAATATACAGAGTGCAGGCAATACAAAACCGTACTCCCCACCCCCATGTTATCCTATACCTTTTCCCTTCAGGGACGTCAGTCCCTTGCTGTAACTCCTGCACCTACTTTTACATCAAAAACCTCCTTCCTTACCTCCCCAACTCCCCCCTCCCCTGCTACCCCTTTAAACCAACCCAGGAGCCTAATACACTCCCTCCTAAGCTCAAACAGATGAGATTTTCAAAGTCAGATCCCCCCCTCCACCCTAGTACCCCCCCCCAGCCCCCTCACTCACTTGTCTATCCCTCTCTCCTACTGACCCAAGCCCACACCCCCTTCCATTGGCTCTCCACCTTTTCCACCTTGCCTTTCTTAAGCCCCGTTAATCTATGCATATGATACAGCTCTACCAATCGCTTAACATACCTGTCCAAGGGCAGCAGAACATCCCTCCGCCAGTACAGTGCAATTTCACACCTCGCTGCAAGAATACATTGCCTTACAATGCTCCCATGATCCCCCCTTTCTCATTATCCTTTAATAGGAGACATGATTCTGGTGTGAGGTACACCGCGGTGCCTGTGATTTCCTCAATAGCCCCTCCAATTTTCCCCCAGTATTGCTGTACCATCGGGCATGTCCACCACATATGCCACCACGTGCCTCTCTCACCACACCTCCTCCAACATTCATCCAAACTCTTCACCTTCGCTCGAAACAATCTCTCCGGTGTCAGGTACCACCTGGTCAAGACTTTCCAGCCATTCTCCCAAAGCGACGTGGCAATGGACACTCTCGCTGTACCCATTGCTATCCTCTCCCAAACCCCCACCTCCCAGTTCACCCCAACCTCCTTCTCCCATGCCTTCATATAGCTTAATTTCTCCTCCCCTTTCTCCGTTAACCCCTTATATACGCGTGAAATTATTCCCTTCCTGCCCATCGATCCCAAACAGCTGCCTTCAAACCACCCTGGCTCACTGATAATATCCTGCCAGTACATTCTCTGCCGAAGCACAGACCCCATCTGTAAATAGTGGTATCTATCACTCTCCTGCAGGTGGTATAAATCCCGAATGCCTTCAAAAGTGCACACTCCTCCCCCTTGTACGATTTGGGACACCTTTGTTAACCCATGTTGCGCCCATCTGTGTAAAACAGCTCCCTCCGGGCCCACTCCCTCTTCGCAGCACGCTACCAACGACATTGCGTGTGCGCATCTTTTCTCCCCTATCTCCCCTTTTTCCTGTCGGAGCCAAACTTCCAGCATATGATTCACCCATGGATTTTCCCCTTTACTCCCTTCTCCCTCCCCACACCAACCGCTCCAATTCCCCTGACTTAAAACCAACCCCTCCATTACCACCCAATGCGTCTGCTGTTCCCTCATCCACGCATACACCGCTCTTAACTGTGCAGCTATGTAGTACTTTTTAAAACATGGAAATCCCAAGCCTCCCTCCCCCCTTGACACCTGCAGAGTCCTCGCTGCCACCCTTGGCCTCTTATATCCCCAGATGAAGCCCTCCACCTGCTTTTGCAGTCTTTTCAGCGCCTTCGCTGGTACTGCAATTGGCAGTACCTGAAAATAGAAAAGAAACTGTGGAAGCAACTTCATTTTTATTGCTGCCATCCTCCCCAACCAAGATATATATCCTCTACTCCACGCCCCCAACTGCGCCTCTACCCGCCCAAACACCTTCGTGTAGTTCAATTTGTAGAGATCCTCCACTTTCCTCCCTAAATGGACTCCTAAGTATCTAATAGAACTCTTCGCCCACCGAAACTGGAAGGCCTCTTGCAAGCTCTGCTGCAACTCTTCCTCTACTGAAATATTCAAGATTTCCGACTTGCTCCAGTTTATCCTAAAGCCCGCCAAGCCCCCGTATTCCTGTAACTCCCTCATCACAGCCGGCAATGTCTCTCTGAGCTTAGTAATCAATAAAATGTCATCTGCTAACATAGCCAGCTTATACTCCCCCCGCCGCACTACTACCCCTTTAATTGCAGCTTTCTCCCGTATTTTCTCCGCTAGCGGTTCTAACAAGGCAAATAATGGTGAGAGAGGACACCCCTGTCTCGTCCCCCTCTGCAAGTCAAAAAACCGAGAGTATCCCCCCATTTATCTTCACACATGCTTTAGTGTTCTCATAGAGCGCTTTTATCCAGTCCACAAAGCTTCGTCCAAACCCTATAACTTCCAACACCGTAAATAAAAAGTTCCACGACACCCGGTCAAATGCCTTTTCGGCATCGAGCGACAGGAGCAGCACCGGATCGGCATCGCATCCCGCTGACCAAATTACATTCAATATTTTCCGAATATTGTCGGAGACTTGTCTTCCCGGTATGAAGCCCGCCTGGTCTCCATGGACTATCTTCCCCAAAATTCGGTTTAGTCTCCCCGCTAAAATTTTTGCCAATAATTTTGCATCTAGATTAATCAGAGATTGGTCTGTACGACGCGCACTCCTGCGGGTCTTTCCCCTCTTTATGGATTAATGTAACTCCTGCCCAGCCCATCGTCTCCGCTAGCCTTTCCCCTTCCCTCGGCAAATTAAAAAGTCTAGTCAAAGGAGCCACCAACACGCCCTTGAACTTCTTATAAAAGCTAGCCGTCAAGCCATCTACCCCTTGGGCTTTGTCGGGCTTCAAACCCTTAATTGCCCCTTCCACCTCCCCCTCCTGTATTTCCCTATCCAACTCTCCTCTGTCCCCTTCATCCAGCTGAGGTAATTTCACTGCGCTCAAGTAATCCCGGATTTCTCCCACCGGTCTCTGGAGGTGCCTCATACAACCTCCGATAGAACTTGACAAACTCTTCCCTAATCTCCTGCTCCCCCCTTACTACCCCCTCCCACTCCCCTAATCTGCGTTATCAGAGCTCTGTTTCGCTTTTGCCGCAATCGCCGTGCCAAATATTTTCCCGCTCTATTTCCACCTTCGAAGAATTCTTGTCGCAATAGTTTTAATCTATAATTAATCCTTTCCGCTTCCATGGCGTTTAGTTTAGCCCTGGTCTCCAGTACCGCTCCCCTATGCCTCCCACTCAGATCTCGGGCGTCTGCCTCTTCTAATCTTACTAGCTGGCACCGTAACTGAAATTCTTTTTCCTCCCTTTCCCTCTTGATTCTTGCCCCCCACTTAAGCAATATACCTCTTACCACCGCCTTAAACGCATCCCAGACTATCCCCCCCCTTACTTCTCCATTGTCATTATGCACAAAGTAATCCGGTATCTTCTCCCCCAACTCATGCACCACTCTAGCATCTTCCAGCAAATCTTCATTTAACTTCCAATACTGCACTCCCCGCTGCTCTTCCCGTCCCCACACCCTCACCGATACCAGTGCATGGTCAGAACACGTAATGAGCTCTATATCACCCCCCCAACCCTACCTGCTAACTCTTTCCCCACCCAAATAGTGTCAATCCTAGAGTATGTGCCGTGGACCGCAGAAAGGCCTGAAGATTGGAGGGTCGCCAACGTAACACCAATTTTTAGAAAGGGTTCCAGGGGTGACCCAGGAAATTACAGATCGGTGAGCCTGACGTCAGTACCAGGGAAAATGGTAGAAACCATCATAAAGAACACAGCATGTAGATAGTCATGGCCTAATGGGTGACAGCCAACATGGCTTTAGACAAGGAAGATCTTGTCTTACTAATCTGATATGTTTTTTTGAAGGTGTGCATAAACAGGTAGACAAAGGTGAGTCAGTTGATATAGTGTATCTGGACTTTCAGAAAGCTTTTGACAAAGTCCCCCATCAGAGACTTTTTGCGAAGCTAAAAAGTCATGGGATAGGAGGCAGTGTACTATTGTGGATCGGGAACTGGTTAAAAGATAGAAAGCAAAGGGTAGGGGCTAAATGGCCAATATTCCCAATGGAAAAAGGTGAATAGTGGAGTACCCCAGGGATCTGTGCTGGGTCCGCTGCTTTTTGACATATTCATAAATGACCTGGAAAAGGGAATAACTAGTGAGGTTATCAAATTTGCAGATGACACAAAACTGTTTAAAGTTGTTAAAACCCAAGAGGATTGCAGAAAACTGCAGGAGGATCTGGATAAATTGGAAGACTGGGCATCCAAATGGCAGATGAAATTTAAAGTGGACAAGTGCAAAGTTATGCACCTAGGAAAGAACAACCCACACTATAGTTACACGATGCAAGGCTCCACATTAGAAACCACCACCCAGGAAAAAGATTTAGGAGTCATTGTGGATAACATGTTAAAACCCTCCGCCCAGTGTGCAGCGGCAGCCAAGAAAGCAAATAGAATGCTAGGTATCATAAGGAAAGGGATGGAGAACAAAACAAAGGATATTATAATGCCTCTGTATCACTCCATGGTACGACCGCACCTTGAATATTGTGTGCAATTCTGGTCACCGTATCTTAAAAAGGACATAGCGTTATTAGAAAATGTACAGAGAAGAGCCACCAAATTGGTGAAGGGGATGGAAGGCTACTCCTATGAAGAGAGGCTAAGAAGGTTAGGGCTCTTTAGCCTGGAGAAGAGACGGCTGAGGGGAGATATGATAGAGGTCTATAAATTAATGAATGGAGTGGAACGGATAAACGTGGATCAATTGTTTACGCTATCAGAGTATAGAAAGACTAGGGGACATGTAATGAAGCTACAGGGTAAACTATTAAAGACAAATAAGAGAAAATATTTTTTCACTCAACGTGTAATCAAAATCTGGAATCTGTTACCGGAGGATGTAGTAAGGGCTGTTAGTATAGCTGGGTTTAAAAAAGGTTTGGACAAGTTCCTGGAGGAAAGGTCCATAAACCACTATTAAAAAGGGACCCAGGATATCAATGCTTGACCCAGTACAAGCATTGTGGAACCTGTGTCTTTTGGGGATATTGCTAGGTACGTATAACCTAGATTGGCCACTGTTGGAAACAGGATACTGGGCTTGATGGACCTCGGTCTGACCCAGTATGGCATGTCTTATGTTCTTATGAAAAAAAAAAAGTATACTTCCTCCTTCCCGGGTGAAACAAGCACCATGCATCCACCAGATCATTCTCCTTCACAAATCTCTGATACCTCCTCCTATCCGCTCCTCTTCCCTCTCCCCTCCCCGTGGAATCCCTTCCCCTCTCCCAGGTCATATTGAAATCACCTCCACATACTCTCGCTCCCTCCCCCAACTCACTCATTTTCCTATCCACTTCCTCCCAAAACCCTTTTTGTGAGCCAGTGGGGGAATACACATTCACCACACAGTACCACTCCTCTCCAATTTTCATTCGTACCATTAAGTATCTCCCCCCTTTATCTCTAATGATAGTATGTATCTCTGCTTTCAACAACCCACTAACCAGCAACGCCACCCCACCTTTCTTCCTCTTTCAAATTTGAGGCAAACAATACCTCCGAATAGCCCTTAGGCTGCACCACAGACTCATGTCTCCTAAGCAAATGTGTCTCTTGCAATAGCACCAAAGAGGCTTTCTGCCTGCTCAGCTCCTTGTACAGTTTTTCCCTCTTGAAGGGAGAATTTAGACCTTTCACATAAATATTAACAATTTTCAATTCACCCATAACTGCACTCCTTGTCCTTCCGCCCTTAAAGACCCCCCACCTCACCCCTTCCCCCCTCCCCTTCCCCGAACACTTCTCCTCCGTACTCCCCCTTCCCCTTTCGCTCCCCCTCCACCCCCCCAACCCCCCTCTGCCTTCCTCCCCCCCAGGGAGAAAAAAACTTCCCTATACATGACTGACAATCGGGCTCCGGTCTACCCCCTATCCTCCCCATCCACTCATACCCCATTCACCTCCTCTTCTTCCCCCCCTACCACTCTGGCCCCCCTCCACTCCCCACTCTGCCCGCCTCCCCAGACCCTATCCAACTCTCGTCACCCCCAAACCCTCCACCCATAGCCCCCGACTAGCCTTCTCCTCTTATCCCAAACCCCACCCATAAACACCCTCCTCCCCCCTACATAACTCGTTAAATAACACTCCAATATCTGTGTCCTGCTCTTCATCCTTCTCCTTGTTCCATCGCTCGCTCGTTCTCTAGCCCTGCTTTTAAGAACACCAAAACATCAGGAAGTGAAGCCCCAAAAGGCTGCACACCAAGCTCTTTGCACCAAGCTTCAAATATTTGCTACACACGCATATAGGCCAGCGAAACTGAATGACTGAGCCTGTAGCAAATTATCAATCACCTACTACAACTACTATTAATCATTTATATAGCGCTACAAGGTGTACACAGCACTTCACAAACATATAAAGAAGACAGTCCGTCTGCTTGCAGAACTTACGGTCTAATCAAGACAGAATACAAGAGAAACAAGGAGGTTTAAACAGGGAAGGGGACAAGGAGAACAAGGGATTAGGATCCAAATGCAGCCTCAAAGAGGTAAGCCTTTAGTATGGATTTGACGAAAGGGAGAGAAAAGACCTGACGTAAAGACAGAGAAAGTTTGTTCCATGTATAAGGAGCAGCAAGATGAAAAGATCAAATCTAGAGTTTGCAGAAGAAGAAAAGGACAAAGACAGAAGAAAGCCAGAGTTGGGACAGAGTTCACAAGGAGGGGTGTAGGGAGAGAGAAGAGAGTAAAGGTAATGAGGGGCACTATAGCGAATGTATGTATATGTTAGAAGAAGTTTCAACTGGATATGGAAATGGAAAGGGAGCCAATGAAGTGATTTTAGAAGAGGGATTATATGAGTATCGGGGCTGGCATAAGATTAGCCGCGCAGCAGAGTTCTGGATAGATTGAAGAGGAGAGAGATGACACTGAGGGAGACCAGCAAGGAGGAGGTTGCAATAATCAAGATGGAAGGTAACCAAAGAGTGGACAAGGAGAATACCCTCTATGCCTTAAATGCACCGTTTCAAAAGCCAGGCTGTAAGCGAGAACAGACTTACATTTGGCAATTGAACAGGCCCTGTGTCAGGCGATCTGCCACCACCAACAGTCAAACGAGATCCAAATATCAAGGTCACCGTGGACAATATGGAGCCACCAACACTACTTACCCAGGGGTGAGACTCCACTCGTTGAAGGACCTGCCCATCAATAACCATGTCGGGAACACTGTGCCAGGCCAAGTCTGAACCAAAGCATCAAGCCCTTCTGCCATGCACTCTTTGTGCCAGCTGAAGAACCTGCTCTCCTTGGCATCTGCCAAGGCTTCCATCAAATCCATCTTCAGCGGTTCACAACAGTCCACAATCAGCTGGAAAACAGACTCAGACAGCACAAGCACCTGAGATTGCAATTTCACGATCCTGCCTGTTGGCAGGAATACCATGTTCACAACAGGATACTGGGCTTGACGACCTCTGGTCCGACCTAACAACATTTCTTATTATCCTATGCCCAACATAAGACTGCATTGCTTGTGTGCATAAGTACGGTTTACCAAAATAAGACAAGCATAAAGAGAAACAGAACCCTATGCAGGCCATACCTGCATGGGGCAGTGTTGTGGAGTATCTCATTGAAATACAGCATCCTGTTAGGAAGGCAGCAAGCTTCCTGCCCTTCTGGAGAAATGGGCAGATTATGGGATTCTAAGACCCGCAGACTTGGAGCCTTTGGAAAATTGGTATACTATATTATTGGGCAGCCAGACCAACAGGTGGTGCATATGCATCTGATCAATGAGAATGAGTACAGTGTGGTGGTCTCAGCCAAACGAAACACTCTGGACCTCAGGAAGGATGGTTTATATATTTACATTTTTAAGACAAAGTTACATTCTTTTTGGTGCTTTAGTTTAAAAAGGAGAAATATTTTCTTTAGTGGGGTAGTTTTAAAACTCTGCTTTAGTATCTTTCTCAGCTCTTTGAAGCTATTGACACCTAATTAGAAGTTAGTTCACTTCCTACCCCCCCACCCAACTCCCACCCGCCCCTCGTGAGCAGTCTTGCTTTATAGGGCACCTCCCCAATTAACTTCACACAGGGACTTGGAACAGCACATTTTGAATATAATTAAAGAGACTGAACTGCTTTTCCTCTGAAAGGACAGCTGGGAAACCAGCTGGTACTTTAGTAGATCTCTCTTTTGCTTAAGCAGATACCTAGTGGGAGATCATTTTGCATCCAGTGATCAACAGATGGTGTGGTTCAGTATTAGGACTAGGGCTGTTAGAATCCATTGAAAAGCGAGGATCTTAGACTTTAGGAAAACTAACTTTGCCAAGATGGGCCAATACCTCAGGGAGTCGTTAGCGGGATGGGAACAGCTGGGGGATGTAGAAAGAACAGTAGGCAAAACTGAAAGGGGATACTTTAAAGGGCAACCAACCTTTTTTTTAAATGGTAAGGAAAAGGAAAAGGAGACTGCTATGGTTCTCAAAAGAAGTAGCAGAAAAGGTTAAGAAAAAGAGGGAGGCCTTCATGAAATACAAAAAGATCAGAGAGAGAGGAAGACAGGCATCTCTATTTGGGAAAAACTTAGAGAAGCTAACAAAGTAGTCAGGAAAGCAAAAAGATTCAAAGAGAGGAGGAAATAGCCAATGCAATAAAATAGGGGGGATAAAACATTTTTCAGATATGTTAGTGAAAAGAGGAAGGGAAAAATGGAAATTACACTTACCTGGTAATTGTGGTTCCTGAAGGTTCTTTCTGCCTAGGAGTCGTCCAGCGTGGCAGGTTTGCTACAAGATCCCAAAGTTTTTGGGGGTTTAGAGGAGCAGGCAGTCTCTTCCTACTCTTCCTTTAGCCAAAAGCCGTAATGAAACGCGGCGGACCCGGAAAGGAAGTCAACTGATAGGAGGTCGGCTTCGGGGTTTTCTTCCTGCCTGGGTCCAAATAAAGTCAGATCAGTGGGTGTTGGAGATAATTTGAGAAGGTTATGCGCTAGAGATGGCTAGTCCGATCCAAGACTTTTGTCCTGTCGCCCAGCAAAGGATGGCAAAAAGCTCTGGCGATCCGTATGACGTTGGATCGGCTTTTGAGCTTTGGAGCGATAGTTCGTCCCTATGTCCGACCTCGGTGAAGGTCGTTACTCCATTTATTTCGTGGTGCCAAAGAAAGACGGGTCTCTCCAGCCTATTCTCGATCTCAAAGGAGTGAATCGTCTACGGGTGCCTCATTTCCCCATGGAAACCCTGAAATCCGTCATAGTGGTGGTACGTCAAGGGGAGTTTTTAACATCTCTCGATCTCATGGAAGCCTACTTGCACATTCCGATCAGAGCGGCCCATCAAAGGTTCCTCAGGTTCGCGTTCCCGTGGGATCATTATCAGTTCCAAGCATTACCGTTCGGGTTGGCTACGGCCCCACGCACCTTCACCAAGGTCATGGTGGTGGTAGCAGTAGCGCTGCGAAAGGAGGGTGTTCTAGTCCACCCTTATCTCGACGATTGGTTAATCCGGGCGAAGTCCAAGGTCGAGAGTTTGCAAGCCACAGAGTGGTTCAGCTTCTGCAGAGTCTCGGCTGGATAATCAACGCAAAGAAGAGGTCAATTGATTCCATCTCAGACGCTTGAATATCTAGGAGTACGTTTCGACACTTTGAGAGGCTTGATATTCTTGCAGGATCGCCATGCGCAGGCCTTGCGTCAGCTCGTACGCAGGTTCTTGGGCATCCCGGCGCCATCTGCATGGTGGTACCTTCGGCTGCTGGGAACCATGGCAGCAACTCTGGAAGTGATTCCGTGGGCCAGATATCATATGAGACCGTTTGAAAGGGCGCTGCTGTGGCGCTGGTCGAACCATTCGAATTCGCTGAACAAGCGTCTTCCCTGCCCGATGAGAGTCCGTCAATCTCTACAGTGGTGGCTGGCCCCGAAGTCCTTGCAGGCAGGCATGCCCCTGGAACAACCAGTTTGGCTACCTTTGATGACGGATGCGAGCCTGGCAGGGTGGGAAGCCCATTGCGAGGGTCGATTCGCTCAAGGGACCTGGTCTGCCCAGGAAGCCTCTTGGTCGATCAACCGCCTCGAACTCCGGGCGGTGTTTCGAGCACTTCAGGCGTTCGAGAGTTCAGTGAAGGGTTGAGCAGTGCAAGTGCTATCGGACAATTCAGCAACGGTGGCGTACCTCAACCGGCAGGGCGGAATGGGGAGTGTAGCCATGGAGGAAGAAGCAGACAGGTTGTTTGAGTGGTTAGAACCTCGCCAGCTGGCCATCTCGGCAGCACACATCGCGGGGAAGGACAACGTGATGGCAGATTTTCTCAGCAGAGTGCGGGTGGACGCCGGAGAATGGGAGCTTCATCCGCAGCTATTCGCGCAAATTGAAAGCAGATGGGGGCTACCTGTCATGGACCTCATGGCGACCTTTCAGTATGCAAAAACAAGTCGGTTTTTCAGCAGGCGGAGGGAAAAGGACGTCCTAAGGCATCGACGCGCTCATTCAGCCCTGGCCGGAGTCCGGGCTCCTCTGTGTTCCCTCGGTGGGCTCTTATCGGGCGAGTGGTGCAACGCATCGAAGCGCACCGTGGAGTAGTTCTATTAGTGGCCCCGGATTGGCCCAGACGCCCGTGGTATGCGGATCTAGTTCGCCTGCTCGACGGAGAGCCGTGGAGGCTCCCTGCGGATGCCCCAAGTGGATCGGTTCTCACTTACCGTATGGCCATTGAAAGGGCACGGTTGAAAAAGCAGGGTTACTCGTCGGCAGTCATTGCTATGCTCCTTCGGGCAAGGAAACCATCTACTTCTCTCGTGTACGTGCACATGTGGTGAATATTTGAGGACTGGAGCTCCAGGTGACATTCGAGTGGCGACTGCTTCTGTTCCAGCAATACTTAGTTTCTTGCAGGACGGTTTCGACAAAGGGTTAGCTGCCAGTTCATTGAAGGTTCAGCTGGCGGCTCTCGCGTGTTACCGGGGCAAGATTCAGGGGATTCCTCTGGGTTCACACACGGATGTGCAGCGTTTCCTTAAGGCGGTGTTCCGGCTTCGGCCTTCGAGAAGGGTGTCGATGCCTCCGTGGGACTTGAATCTAGTCTTACAAGCATTGGTTAAGAAACCGTTTGAGCCCCTCAACTATTATTTATTATTAGAGTCTCTAGGCGTCCGTTAAGGATTTGACGTTGAAGACAGTATTCCTAGTGGCCATTGGTTCGGCGAGGCGAATTTCGGAGTTACAGGTGCTGTCATGCAGGGAGCCGTTCTTACTTTTTTCTAGAGACAGGGTGATCTTACGGACGATACCATCATTTTTGCCTAAAGTGGTCTCTCCGTTTCACGTGAATCAATCGGTCTTCCTTCCAGTTTTTAACTCTATGTTGGAATAGGCCGGGGACCGGAGCTTGCATCCTCTGGATGTTCGACTCCTAACGACACACATTAACAGACCTGCCCTCAGACATACTCATAGCAAGTATAGATTATAAGCCTCTTGCATTACGATTCCAATGTGCATTATAAACTGTAAATAGTTTTACAACCACCATAATTGATTTGTATATAGTTACCCTTGTTTCAGTCCCAAGTTGCAATCCCTGTTTCAATGTAAGCAAAAGATCCTCTGTTCTGATGCAAAATCTTTGTTATTTGTAAACCGCACTGCTACCAAATAGCGCAGTATATAAGAAATGTAAATAAAGTTCAATGGGTGTTGCGCCGGTACCTAAAGGTTTCGAAAGCCTACCGCAAATCGGACCGCCTATTCGTGCTCTTCGGCGGTGTGTGGAAGGGAGAAGCGGCAGCGAAGGCTTCCATTTCCAGATGGGTTAAGGAAGCAATTACGTCGGCATATATTTTACAAGGGCATCCAGTTCCGGTAGGATTGCGGGCGCACTCTACTAGAGCGCAGGCAACGTCGTGGGCGGAGCATAGCTTAGTTCCGCCAGCAGAAATTTGCAGGGTGGCTATCTGGTTGTCTCTGCATGCGTTCAGCAAACACTACCGGCTTGATGTTTTAGCAGCTCGGGATTCCGAGTTTGGATCAGAGGTTTTGCGCACCATTTGGAAAGGTCCCTTCCAATGATAACTGCTCTGTTACATCCCAGCTGTGGAGGACTAAACTGGAGGACCACTCAGGAAATGGAAATTACACTTACCTGGTAATTGTGGTCCCTGAAGGGACTACACTTTAGTCCTCATTCCCACCCGGGAGAAGTATCTGTTTGGAGGGCGCGGCAACTACAAAAAGAGAGGGTTACAATAAGCAAAACACTTTATGATTCAAGATGGAACCTCTGGCTAGAGCCATTCCTACTTTCACTTTCTGTTTTCTCTCTTTCTTGTCCTCCTTCTGTCACTACCACTTACTTTGAGGTGCTGGGGCAGAAGCAATGTGTAGAATGCTGACTTCCTTGTTTGGAGGGGGGGGTCAGATGCATTAGTTCAGGTTCAGGAGTTACGTTTATAGTTAATTAGTTTCTCTCTCTCATGTGTTGCTTCTTTAAGTCTGCTTTGCCAATAGTTCACTGGGGGGATGATGGGAGCTACAGCAGCGTACAGTCGGTGAGGATAAGATTCTGAATGGTCCAGTCTCCATGCTGCAGGAGGAGGTGCACTACCCAGCTGTGGAGGACTAAACTGGAGGACCGCTCAGGAAAGTGGTATTGTCAGACACAAGGGTGAAGGGGAGGAATATGTAGAAGCTGATAAGGATAAAGCGGAATTGCTTAAATATTTCTGTTCTGTGTTCACAGATGAAGAACCAGGAACAGGACCACAGAAAACACACAAAGAGGAACAGAAGCGAGGGGCATCTTGAACAAATTTTCAGAAGACTGTTCGTGAGAAATTAGCTAAACAAAGTAGACAAAGCGATGGGACCATATGGGAATGGGATACACCCTAGAATACTGAGGAAACTTGGGGATGTTCTACAGCTCCACTGACTGACCTTTTCAATGCCTCGGAGTCGGGAGTGGTGCCAAAGGACTGGAGAGAGGCTCATGTGCTGCCTTTACACAAAAGTGGAAGTAAGGATGTGGTTGAAAACTATAGGCCCGTTAGTTTAGCTTCAATGGTGAGTAAATTATTGGAAACGCTGCTGAAAGAGAAAATAGTGAGGTTTCTGGAGTCTAGCAGATTACAGGATCTGAGGCAGCATGGATTCACCAGAGACAGGTCTTGCCAGACAAATCCGATTGATTTCTTTGACTGGGTGATCAGGGCGTTGGACCGAGGGAGAGCCCTAGATGTGGTGTATTTAGATTTCAGTAAAGCTTTTGACACCGTTCCTCACAGGCGACTTATAAACGAACTGAGCACCCTAGAGATGAACCCTAAAGTTACTGCTTGGGTTAGAAATTGGTTGAGTGGGAGGCAACAAAGAGTACAGGTAAATGGAGCTCACGCTAAGGTGCTGGTGTGCCCCAGGGATCTGTCTTTGGTCCGATTCTTTTTAACATCTTTGTTAGTGATATAGTGGAAGGGCTGTCGGGTAAGGTTTGCCTCTTTGCGGATAATACCAAAATCTGCAATAGAGTAGACACCCAGGAAGGTGTAAATAATATGAGGAGGGATCTAGCTAAGCTTGAAGAATGGTCTAGAATTTGGCAGCTGGGATTTAATGTTAAAAAATGCAAGGTCATGCATTTGGGCTGCAGCAATCCAAGGGTGCAATATAATATAGGGGGTGAAGTACTTTTGTCCACTAAAGAGCACAACCTAGGCATGGTTCTGTCCGATGATCTTAAAGTAGCTAAACAGGTAGAAAAGGTGATAGCAAAAGCTAGAAGGATGCTTGGGTGCATACGGAGAGGAATAGCTAGCAGAAAAAAGGAGGTTCAGGGACCCCCAGGTTCATGATTTGAAGGAGGTGTGCAGACCTTTACAGTTAGGCCAGTGATCTAGATGGGCAAAACACTGGACTGCAGGAATTCAGTGTGGGGGGGAGGGGGGTGAGGAAGGAGGAAAAAGCCCTACCATGTCTGAGATCCGCTGATTGGCATCAGGCCAGGGAGCGGGAAGGAAATCCCCTCCCCGATCACCGGCCCAAGGCCTATTAGCCAGGACACGCTCAAAAGGAGAGTGCCATTGGGCGGGCCCAAGCCTGAGGGCCTCGCCAGAGGGCCCTTTGGTGTGGCCCTTAGGCGCGGGCCCGCAGGATGCTCTAGCATGAGCCATTAACCCAGCTCCAACAAATCTCCGTAGCTGCCGGTGAGCCGTGCAGGTACGATCGCTCCTCCACACCTCACCTCCTAATCCCAACCATCTCACGATCAACACCCCATTACCTGCAAGTAACTCTGCTTTGGACTTGCTTCCCAATGTTTGCACAGAACTGCTACCCAATGTTTTGCATAGACCATGCTACCCACTGCCTGCATAGAAATTGTTACACATTGCCATGGCCCCACATCACATTGTCTCTCTTCCTCATCCTCCCCAACTGCCTCCCCTCCTACCAACACCCTCCCTCTTCTCCCCCTACCCTCCTCACTTCTCCCTCCATTATGTCCTCAAGCCTAGCATCTGCTCTTGAGCTTCAGCACACCATCCCCGTATTCAACCAGCCCCTCTCTCTTTAAGGCAACCCCACCCTCGCTTCCGCCATACTATCTCCGCTTTACTATGCTCTCTACTACTCCTCCTCCTCCTCTCACCAGGAAATGTCAACCCAAACCCTGGCCCCCCTCGATTTCTCTCTCACTCCAAGAAGAGTTCCTCACGTACCTTTTCCAATCTCATCCACATCCCGCTCCTCCCCCCTTCTGCCCTCCCTCACTCGTCCCCCAATCACTCTTCCAGAGATATCAACCCCAACCTTATCTCTAAAACAAAATCCTCACATAACCTGATACCATCCTCACATAACCTGATACCATCAATATCACCCCTCATTCACCCCTCACTTCCCCTCCCTCAAATCCTTCTTCGAGGGCACACACACCCAGATATATCCACCCATACCCTGCTCCCACTAAATCTCTGCACTATTCAAGAAATAAAGCCCCACGTTACTCTGATAAGAAATTCTCACGTAACTTATCGAACCTTATCCATATCCCTTCCCCATCCCCCTCCTTTCACCCATTTTTATGTGCCCTATGGAACGCATCCTCAGTCAAACTTCCTTTTACTCATGATCTCTTTATCTCTAATGCCCTACACCTTCTTGTCCTGAGACCTCCCAGATGACACCGTATCCATTACTTCTCTCTACTATGGGGGCTACCAGTTCTCCCATACACTTCGAACCACTGGTCGCGGTGGCGGTGTTGGCCTCCTATTTTCTCCCTCCTGCCAATTCCAATCACTCCTGCTACCTCAGTCACCCTCCCCCCTCTCTTTTGAAGTCAACTCCATTCACCTCCTCACACCAATTCCCCTCCGAGTAGCTGTTATTTATCGCCCACCTGAAAAATCCAAATCAACCTTCCTCACCGACTGACTCCTGGCTTTCCGCCTTTCTGGATTCCTCTTCCCCCACTCTTATTCTTGGCGACTTTAACATTCACGTCGATAACCCGTCTGACCCCCGTGCATTAAAGTTCCTAGCCCTCACCTCCTCGTACGACCTCCAACTTTGCTCCACAACCCCCACCCACCTACATGGCCACTGCCTCGACCCTAATACTCTTCTCTAATTCCTCTCCATCAAACTTCCACAACTCAATCCGTCCCTCATCTGACCATCACCTTTTAACCTTTACTCTTCAGCTTCCGCCGTCTCAGCCTCGTCCTGTCTCCTCCGACCTATTTAGAAACCACCATAATATTAATCCCCTGACTCTCCCCTCCACCATTTCTCCATCTCTTTCCTCCATTATATCCTCCAAATCCGTCAACGAGGTATTATCTTCTTACAATGCTACACTATCCTCAGCTCTTGATACTCTTGCCCCACTCACCCCACGTCCAGTCAGACGATCTACTCCCCAGCCCTGGCTTTCGCCCACAACCCGCTATCTACGCACCTGCACCCGCACTGTCAAACGTGCCTGATCCAAATCCCGCTCCCCAGAGGACCTTCTACACTTCAAATTCATGCTTGGCTCCTTCCAGTCAGCCATAGCACTTGCCAAACAAGATTACTACATCCATCTGACCATCTCCCTTGCCTTTGACCCTCGCTATCTCTTTAATACCCTCAATTCTCCCCTCAAGGTCCCCCCGCACCCTGTTCTGCCCTCCCTTTCTGCCTAAACCCTAGGAGACTACTTCCACGACAAAATTCACAAGATTACCCTCCAATTCCCCACCACCTCAGCTACCTCCCCCCCTCCCCAATTCTCCCCCCCATCCATAATTCCTCTGCCACCCTCTACTCCTTCCCTCCAATCTCTGAAGAAACCGCACTCCTTACCTCCTCCAAACCCACCACCTGTTCAGCCGACCCTATCCCCACCCACCTCCTACACCCCATCTCCCCAACCACTCATATCCTCAACCTTTCACTCTCCACTGCAACTGTCCCCGCTGACTTCAAACATGCTGTTGTCACACCACTCCTCAAGAAACCCTCACTCGATCCCACATGCCCTTTCAACTATCGATCCATCTCCCTCCTTCCCTTCATATCTAAACTACTAGAATGAATCGTCCACCGCCCTTGCCTCGAACTCCTCACCTCCCAGGCCCTCCTGGACCCACTACAATCCGGCTTCCGTCCCCTACACGACACTGAAACGGCTCTCGCAAGAGTCTCCAATGACCTGTTCCTGGCTAAATCTAAGGACTTCTACTCTATCCTCATCCTTCTTGATCTCTCTGCTGCCTTTGACACCGCTGACCACAATCTTCTCCTCACCACCCTCTCCTCCCTTGGCTTCAAGGACTCTGTATTATCCTGGTTCTCCTCCTACCTCTCCCATCGCTCATTCAGTGTATGCTCTGGCGGCTCCTCCTCCTCCCCTACCCCGCTCCATGTAGGTGTACCCCAGGGATCCGTCCTGGGCCCCCTCCTTTTCTCTCTCTCTACACCCAAGCCCTTGGTGCGCTTATCTCCTCCCATGGCTTTCAGTACCATCTCTATGCTGACTCCTCCCAAATCTACCTCTACACCTAATATCTCTTCAGCAACCCAGTCCATGATCTCTGCCTGCCTCTCCGACATCGCTGCCTGGATGTCTCATCACCGATTGAAATTGAACATGGCCAAGACTGAACTCCTTGTCTTTCCCCCCCCAACTGCTCCCCTCCTCGTTCCCCTTTCTCAGTCTATGTGGACGGAGCTACTATCCTTCCTGTTCCCTCGGCTCGCAACCTAGGGGTTATCTTTGACACCTCTCTCTCCTTCTCAGCACATATCCAGCATGTAGCTAAGACCTGCCGTTTCGTCCTCTACAACACTAGTAAAATCCGCCCATTCCTCTCTGAACACACCACCAAAACACTTATCCACTCCTTAGTCTCCTCTCGCCTCGCTTATTGCAACCTGCTCCTTGCTGGTCTCCCCGTCAGCCACCTCCTTCCCCTTCAATCTATACAAAATCACGCTGCTCGACTAATCTTCCACCAGTCCCACCATGCCCACATTACTCCTCTTCTCAGGTTGCTTCACTGGCTCCCTGTCCAATTCCGCATCCAATTCAAGCTTCTCCTACTAACCTATAAATGCATTCACTCTATGGCCCCTCATTACCTCTTATCTCTCCCTACGTCCCCTCTCGGAACCTGCGTTCCGCTAACAAACTACTTCTATCTATGCCTTTCACCCGCACCATTAACTCCCGATTTCACTCCTTTCTCCTTGCTGCACCCTCCGCCTGGAACACCCTCCCTGGCCCTCTTCAAATCCATGTTGAAGACCCACCTCTTCACAGTTGCTTTCAGATCCTGACTGCCATCCTTTTATCATCTTAAACTCCGTCATTTCTCATGACCAACTGTATAGACCATACCGTGCCTTGCACTAAACTGACCAATGTTCTCTATTGTTCTGACTAGATTGTAAGCTCCTATGAGCATGACTCTGACAGGCAGGGACTGTCTCTATTTTGGCTGCCTCTTGTAGGTAGCTGTACAGCGCCGCGTGCATGGAGCTATACAAGTTGTTAGTAGTCGTCGTCGTCGTCCAGGCATGCAGGTATTGAGTGCTCACCGGGGAACCTGCAGCAAAGCCATGGAGATACTGTAGTATTCTGAGCCCTGGGGTAGGACAGCTTCCCATTGGGAACTCACAGAAAAGCCCCGCCGCAGTGGCCAAGTGTCTGTGCTGGATGCTCTTCTCCGGCACTAGCATGGGAGTATGCCTGCCAAGGTCTAAAAGCCAGCCTGTGGAGCTCTGGTAGAGCACAAACACCAATGTGTCAAAGTGCTCAGGAGTCCCAACCAGCAGCATCTGCCCCAGTCCTGCCTGGGAGAATGCTGACAAGGCACATAGCGTAGTTACTCACCTGTAACAGGTGTTCTCCAGGGACAGTAGGAATCAGTCCTCATTTATGGGGGACATCAGCACCAACGGAGCCCAGGCGGAGCAATTCCTCAGCTTTCAAAGAAAGCCTTTGGGATTGCTGCCACAAATGCGTGGTCCTCTTCCTGCCCAAGGGTGCCATCTTGCTCAGTCAGATCCCTTAATTCAAGCCCTACCAAGCAGATGGCAAGGTAAGGACAAAAATTCAGCAACTCACCAGGGGAGGCGAGAGGGTAGTGAGGACCGATTCCTGCTGTTCCTGGAGAACACCTGTTACAGGTGAGCAACTATGCTTTCTCCAGAAACAAGCAGTTAGTCCCAGAGGCGTAGCGTGGGGGGTGCAGGGGGGGCCGGCCGCACCGGGCGCAACATGGGGGGGGCGCCAGGGCCGGATTTACCTATACGCCACGTTAGGCTTTTTTTAAAAAATAAAATAAAAACCTGCTGGCTGCCGCCGCGGGGCCCCCTCTGCTGCCGCGGCAGCATGGACTGACCCGCGGGGGCCCCCTCTGCAAGCTCGATCCCTCCCTCCGTGCCTCCCTCCGTGCAGGCTGTGAGAGGCGCGAAGGCAGACTGTCTCCCTCGTGTCTCTATTAAGCCCGCAGGGGCTGATGGGAAATTTCCCATCAGCCCCTGCGGGCTTCACAGAGACGCGAGGGAGACAGTCTCCCTTCGCACCTCTCACAGCCTGCACGGAGGGAGGCATGGAGGCACGGAGGGAGGGATCGAGCTTGCAGAGGGGGCCCCCGCGGGTCAGTCCATGCTGCCGCGGCAGCAGAGGGAGCCCCGCGGCGGCAGCCAGCAGGTTTTTTTTTAAAATTACATTTTACTTTAGGCAGGGGGAGGGGGTAGGACTGGTAATGGGCTATTGGGGGGGCTGGGGCTGGGACTGGAAATGGGTTTGGGGGATTAAGGCTGGAGGTGGGCTGATGAGGTTAGGACTGGTAATGGGCTGTGGGCTGTTGGGGGGGTTAGAACTGGTAATGTGCTATGGGGGGGGTTAAGACTGGTAATGGGCTGTGGGCTGATGGGGGATGTCTGGTAATGGGCGATGGGGGAGTAGGACGGGTAATGGGCTGGGGGGGTTAAGACGGGAGGTGGGCTGATGGGGTAAGGACTGGTAATGGGCTGTTGGGGGGGTTAGAACTGGTAATGGGCTTTGGGGGGGTTAGTACTGGTAATGGGCTTTGGGGGGGTTTAGACTGGTAATGGGCTGTGGGCTGATGGGGGCTGTCTGGTAATGGGCTATGGGGGGGCTGTCTGGTAATGGGCTATGGGGGGGCTAGGACTGGAAATGGGCTGGGGGGGTTAAGACTGGAGGTGAGCTGATGGGATTAGGACTGGTAATGGGCGGTGGGCTGATGGGGGGGTTAGGACTGGCAATGGGCTATGGGGGGCTGACTGGAAATGGGTTGATGGGGTTAGGACTGGAAGTGGGCTGATGGGAGATTAGGACGGGTAATGGGTTATAGGGGGGGCTTAAACTGAAAATGGGGTGATGGGGGGTTAGGACTAAGTGGGTTGATGGGGGGCTAGGACTGGTATTGGGTTGGGGGGTTGCTAGGACTGGAAATGGGCTGATGGGTGGCTAGGACTGGAAATGGGCTGATGCAGGGACTAGAAGGGAATGGATGCTGGGTGAGGCTGGAACTAGAAGGGAGCTGATGTTGGGGGAGGATTAGAATGGGATGGGGCTGGAAGAGTAAAATGGAGAAGGGAAAAATATTTTGTGTGGGAGGGATAAAAAATCTACAATTGGCCGGGTATTGGGAGAGTAAGTGGGGATTGAGGATAGAGGGGTAAAATTTGAGTGGATGAAATAGGAATGAGGAAAGAGCAAAAGGAGAAAGATTAGTATGTTAAAGCAGATGTAGAGAGAGAATGGAAAAAAACTAGAAGAGAGAAGAAAGGACAAATGGACAGCAGACGATGGAGAGTTAGCAGAAGACACGAAGAAACCAGAAGAAAGTGGCTGGAGCAATTGCAGCTGAAAAAAATGCACAAAAGGTAGAAAAATATCTCTTTATTTTGAATTTATTAATTGGAATATGTCAGCTCTGGTAAATGTGCATCATTAACGTCTGCGCTTTGTTTAGTACAAGAGCAAATTAATGTATAGTTTTATTTCTACAGTGTTGTACATTCCAAGTTTGGCTTTTGGGATTCCCAGTTTAATTATTGTCTTCCTGTTTCTAAAATGTGATTACTTGTTTGGTGATGGTCTATGTTCTGCATGTGTAACTGAGCTGAGGTGTTCTGTTTATATAATTCCTATTTGACATTGCCACTTGTTCTCTTTCCCCAGTAGGTCATGTATTGTTGTTCTCTGAAATGTATTGGTTTAATATTTGCAGTGTTGCCTTTTGATTGGTAGAGTATGGTGCTTTGTGAGTCCTGGTAGTGCTGTTAGGATACGGCGGGTTTGCTATGGGTTCTAAATGGGCAGTGTTTGTAGTAGTTCCTAATGTGTCTGGCAGTTGGCACTGGATTATAGTAATGTAGAAATCTTTTAGTCTTTCTTTATCCATACACTCATTAAGAGGCACGTTACTAAAAGTTAGTATATGGTAACATTATGCAAATATTTATGCAAATGAGGCCCCTTATGCAAATGAGGCCCACCCCCCCTTGGGCCGCCCCTGCTGGGGGCCCACAATTTTTGTTGGCATAGGGCCTCACTCAAGGTAAATCCGGCCCTGGGGGGCGCGCTCGCACTCGCAGCTCTCTGCAGTGCTGGCTGTGCGAATCCGATCCGAGCCGCCGGGTCGCCGCCCACTGTGGAGGGGGGGGGGTGCCAGGCGTGCGGTGCGGTGGGTGCGAAGAGAGAGCGAGGGACTATCTGGGGGAGGGACAGTGCAGCGCTGATTGCGGGAGAGAACCACACCAGACCAGGGGGGCGCAAATTACTTGCCTTGCCCCGGGTGCTGACAACTCACGCTACGCCACTGGTTAGTCCTCACTTATGGGACTTCCCAGCTATAGGCTACTGAACCTGTAACCAAAAAAATGCCTCCGCTAGCAGAAGCCGAAGCAGCCCGAGTCCTCGGGGCGAAGCCCTCAGTAGCTGTGAAGAGGGGTCGGAGGGCAGGAGTTGCTTTATACCCCGAACAGATTACAGAAGTACAGCCTGACCGAAGGCGCTGTCCCGGCAGAACTCCCTCTCCAGGCAATAGTGAGCAGTGAAGGTATTTCGTGGAAGACCAGGTCGCCACCCGGCAGATGTCCATCAGGGGCACGGAGCGTAGCGAGGCCACCGAGGCTGCTTTGGCCCGGACCCCATGTGTGGCGACTCGACAATCCAGCGGGATGCCCACCTTCGCATGGGCGAAACGGATGCAGTCCGCCACCCAAACCGAGAGGGTGCATTTGGTAACTGCCTGCCCCAGCCTATTGGGCTTGTAGGTCACGAAGAGCCGGTCAGACTTGCGACGAGTTTGGGTACACTGCAAGTAAAAGGCGAGAGCCCATTTGCAGTTGAGGGAATGGAGAGCTGTCGATGCCTGGTCAGCGAGGGGCCTCGGAAAGAAAGTCGGCAGGACTATCTCCTGGTTAAGATGGAAGTTCGAGACGACTTTAGGCAGGAATTTGGGGTGAGTACAGAGGACCACCCTGCTTCAATAGAACCTGGTGTAAGGGGCGTCAGTCATGAGAGCCTGGAGCTCACTGACTCGGCAGGCTGAGGTCAGCGCCACCAGGAAGGCCACCTTCTAGGACAGGTGCCGGAGCGAGCATGTCACCTTTGGCTCGAAGGGTAAACGGGTGAGCTGCACGAGCACCACACTGAAGTCCCATTCCACCGGGGGAGGATGAATGGGTGGCTTGGAAAGCAGAAGGCCCCACATAAAACAGGAGACTAACGGCTGCCCTGAGAGGGGCTTTCCCTCGATGGGGGAGGTGATTCGCCTAGATGGCGCTCAAGTGCACCCTGACAGTGTTCGACTTCAGTCCCTCCTTCGAGAGATGGAGGAGGTACTGGAGGATCCATCGAGTGTGGCACAAGAACGAGTCAATCTAGAACACCGAGCACCAGACCGAGAAGCGCCTCCACTTGAAGGCGTAGGCTCATCCAGTGGAGTCCTCTCTCGAGGCGAGGACTTCCTCCTCGAAATCCTCTGGAAGAGCCAGAGAGGCTAGGGAAACCCATTCAGCAGCCAGGCCGTGAGGAATAAGGCAGCCAGGTTCGGGTGTTGCACCCGCCCCTCTTCCTGTGTCAGCAGACCCAGAGTAGAGCCCAGGGGAATAGGAGGTTCCATCGACAGCCAAAGCAGGAGTGGGAACCAAGGCTGCCAAGGCCACTAGGGGGCTACAAGGATCAATGATGCCTGATCCCACTGAGCCTTGAAAAGGGTCCTCGCAATGAGAGGGAAGGGCAGGAGCATAGAACAGGCTGGATGACCAGTCCAGAAGGAATGCAACGGGGCTCTCCCTGCTCGGGTGCGGTACCGGCCCACAAAAGCGGGGGAGCTGCGTGTTCTGGGGACTGGCTTAGAGGTCTATCACCGGTGTCCCCCAGCGGAGAAACAGCCAGCCCTCTACTCCTGGATCTAGCTGCCATTCATGGGGGGCGAAGAATTCTGCTGAGTCTGTCAGCCAGGACATTCTCCTGACCCGGAAGTTAAGTCGCCTTGAGGGACATCTTCCATCGGACAGCAAAGGAGAAGATGAGGACCGCTTCCCGGCAGAGGGAGCGCAATCCTGTGCCTCCCTCCTTTTTGATGTAGAACATTGCCACCCGGTTGTTGGTCTGCACGAGAACAGACTTCCCTCCGAGTTGGTCCTCGAAGGCCCTCAGGGCCCACCGAATCGCCCGGAGTTCGAGCAAGTTTATCTGCTGCTGAGACTCCTTGGGCAACCACTGCCCCTGCGTGCACAGTGGCCTGCAGTGGGCTCAGCACCTTAAAAGGGAAGCGTCTGTTGTCAGCACCGCATCGTGCTGCGGGGTGGTTACAGGGGTTTTGCCTCCAGCTCAGGGCCAGACGGAGGTTGAGAAGAACTCTGACGGGGTCCAGGAGGTGACCGAGGGACTGGCTCCATTGGGCACTGAGACACCACTGAGCTGTCCGCATGTGTAGGCAGGCGTGGGGGACCACATGCACGGTAGAGGCCATGTGGCCCAAGAAGGGTAGTATGGTCCGAGTGGTGACCCAGCGAGTGCTTTGAGCGCAGGCCGCCAGAGCTCGGAGGCGCTCGGCGCGATCCGCTGTTAAGAAGGCGGTCACCTGAGTATCGAGGCATGCCCCGATGAACTCGAGTGCCTGCACCGTCTCGAGGTGAGAGTCTTTGGGTAGTTGACCAATAACCCCAAGATTTCCAGCAGAAGGATGGTGCACGACATTGCTCGCCGAGCTTCCTCGACTGAGGGGTGAGGGGCTATGCCAATAGCGTCAAAACCCCTAAGTGGGTTGTGGAGGAGCCGGAGTTTGGGCTTTTGGTCCTTTCGGCTTATGATGCCCCTTGCCAGATTTACCCTGCGCCGGGGTGGTTGGCACAGGGGTAGCTGGGTATGGCAGATAGCAACGGTACTGGAGGCCCTTCTGAGGAAAGAAGGGCTTCTTGGCTGGTTGTTTCTTTCGAGGCACAGTGGAGGTCTTGCGTGAGAGATGGGTTCTGATGACGAACTCAGTCTCTATCTCTGCGGCTTTATCCTCCATCAGCTTGCTGAAGAGCTGCTCACCGAGGCAGGATGCATCTAGGAGTTTCTCCTGCATCCACTGCTCCAAATCAGAGGATTGGAGCCATGCCTCGCAGCGGGCCTCGATGCCTCGCAGCGGGCCTCGATGCCCGCAGCCACCACCCGAGCTGATGACAAACTCATCGTAGGCAGCTCGGGAGAGGTATTTAGAGCAGTCTGCAACAGATTTCAGCAGAATGCCAAATCTGTTGAAGGGCTCACCGTTGAGGCCCGCGGAGAACCCTCCAAGCTCCTTGGCTAGATCACGCAAGAACATACCGATATACGGTTGATATGCTTGAATGCGACAAGAGAGCATGGAGCCTTGGTAGGCCCTGCGGCCCAGGGCATCCAGAGCTCTCGACTCCCGGCCTGGAGACACTGACAAGTGCGATTTAGGGCTCTTCTGCTTCCTCATGGCAGATTCCACCACCATAGAGGTGTGGGGGAGTTGGGTCTTCCGGAAGCCCAGCCCACGTTGTACCTTGTACATCGTGTCAAGGCGCTTGCTCACGATGGGGACCGAAGCAGGGGCTTCCCACATGCGAAGCAGAGCAGCAGCCGAGATAGAATAGGAGGAACCGGCACAGTGAGGGATAACCTGGGCAGGGACTCGTACTGAATAATATAGAGTTCTTCAGCACGAGGGTCCTCCTCGGCCTGAATGGCCAGGTTAAGGGCCCATGCCATGTCCCGAACGAACACCAGGGAGGTGTCCTCGGGTGGCGAGCGCCACTGGAACGCAGGCGGGGACGGGTTCGACGGAAGATCCTGATGGGTAGGGGTTTCTAGGAAGGTGTCCCCATCTGACTCCCACTCTGAGAATTTGGTTGAGGAGTCCGAGCCAGGTAGATCGCCCTGTCCAATGGCTGGTGCCGCTTGGAGGCGGAGGCCTTGGAAGATCTCGCCTCCGAGGAACGGGAGGGCGAGTGAAACAGACGTCGAGGACCCTCACTAGGCCTGCAGCTCTCGGGGTTTTCCTGGACAGATTTAGGTGTCCCATGTGAGGGACCCAAAGTCTCTCGGCGTAGGTCAGCAAAAGCTGGCCGTGAGCGCCTGCAGGGAAGCAATGAACGCAGAAATGCACAGTGTGTGGCCCTGCGATGCCGATCCCAGGGTCTCCGGGTCGGGCGTTGAGGAGGAGAGGGGGTCCTCACCGGGACAGCCCTCAGGAGACCGGGTAACTTCACAAGAGGCCTCTACTTCTATGCAGGGTACCTTGCGGGGCCGCTCCCTGTCTGACTCTCGGGAACGCCAAAGGGGGCTAAGCAACCGAGCACGGGAGCACTCACGCTTGTCGGGAGCCCCCGACAGCGACTTAGAGGCCGCCTTCTTTTTCACCGCTCTACCTCAGGGGATCCCTGGTCAGAAAATAGAAGGGCCTGTAGGCCCAAAAACAATAATTTTTTCCGAGGGACCAGGACGTGCAGGAAAAGGACTCCGCGGGGAGACTGAGCAAGATGGCACCCTTGGGTGGGAAGAGGACCATGCATGCATGGCAGCAATCCCAAAGGCTTTCTTTGAAAGCTGGGGAATTGCTCCACGTGGGCTCCATCGGTGCCGACGTCACCCATAAGTGAGGGCTGACTTCCTGCTTGCTCCTGGAGAACAGGCTGACTCCATGGAGACAGGCAGGGAAGCACCCGGCCCCTGTGGGAGTGAGGCAGGAGCGCAGTCTCTTCCCCCTCTTTTTTTTTTTCCTTTAGATCAGGCCACTAACAATGTGCTGACAGCAAGGACCTGCCTGATCCAGCATGGATCTCCTAGGCTGCTAGCAGGGCTTCACTTACCCATCCGGCATTGTTGTCAGGGGGGTTGACGGGGTGCCACACAGTCAGCTAGCATGCTGCATAAACTGGGGCAGTAGGGGGTCTGTCGAAACCCCCCCTTCCGAGGGATAAAGGTGAGGAAGCTCCACAGGTATGTCAAGAACATGCAGTCCCCAAGCCTCATACTGGTGGAAACAGTCAATGCCTATGCCAGGAGGTCGGAGAGGCCCAGGTGATTCATCCAAGATCCTGGGTTGTTTGGGGGGGGGGGGGGGGATTGTTTTTTTTTTTATTTTAAAGGCCTGTTGAGCAATGCCGGAAGTCAACTACAAGGGTGGGGCATATAGCACTAGCCAGGACTGGCCAAAGGTTTATGCCGCCCCAGGCAGAAACACCGGCCGTGCTGCATGCCAAGTTGTCCCTGCCAGAAACCCCAGCCACGCCACCCCACTGCCGCCAATTGTGTCTTGGGGAGAGGGGGGAGGTGTGCAGCAGTAGCAGCATTTTAAAAGCAGTGGCTCTGTGCCGCTGCTTTGTTGCTGTCGGCAGGTCATGTGCTTTGGCACACGTGGCCTGCTGCTTCTAACCCCCTCCGACAATAAGTTGCATCACAGAGGGATCAGAAACTGCAGGGCATATGTGCTGAAGCACATGGCCTGCCGCCAAGCAACAAAGCCACCCAACCAGGTTGGCCATCCTAGGCAGCCGCCTAGAGGGATGGGCCAGCCCTGGCCCTAGCACAATTGGCCAGCCTATCTGAAAGCAACAGCTGCAATCATAAAATTAGGCTATAGCTGACAGATGAACACCTGCGTAGGCGATTTCCTCCATCTGGTAAGCACCTCGAGATGAAGTAGCTGTAAGCAGTCTCTTGGGTGGGAATGACTGGCAGGGTGTTAACAGCCATAAAAGAAACCTCAGCTGTTGAAGTGATCATGTTCTCACAGGAAAACATCCCATGGGTACCTTGTCTGGGCCCCATGGGAGTTTAAGCTGCTTGGTGGTTCTCACACAGAAAAACCCATCCTATAGGTACAGAGTCTGGGTTCCTCGGGAGTTGCAGATAAGTCTTCTTGTAGATGATGTCGTTTAGAGAATGTTGGAAAGAAAATAATGAACAGAAACAAGAGAGGGAAAGCAGGCGGATGAAGCAGACTGAGGAGGAGGAGGAGCTACACTCACACAGGAGTCAATCGCACATGTTCAGAAGTTTCTCCATGCTCTTCCAGAGCCTAGAAGAGTGAGTCCAGCCTAGTGCTGTCAAAGATGACAACACCCATCTGTGTGGCGTAATATATCCTGCTTGCCCATGGAGAACCAAATGCCCTCCTCTTCAGTGACAAAGTTCATCCTCAAACTATTGCTACTGCAGAGCACAGCTGTGCTTTTCTCTGGTTCTCTGCCCTTTTTTCTTTAAGCAAGAAAAAAAAAGAAAAGGAAAACACACTTTACTGATCAGTGCTTAACCACTGGCCTCCTCCCAATAGTTATTGGAGAAGGAAAAGAGGGAGCAGCCACAGAGTCTGGTTCCCCAAGTGAAAATGCCTGGTCAAAGGGAGACAAGGGAAAAAGGGAGAAGGACCCTGCCCTATTAAGTTTTGCACCCCTGGGCCCAGAGAAGCTCACAAGGGCTCTGGCCCTAAAAATACCTTGATGTCTCTTCAGACCAGTCTGCACAAAATATATTCACCTCCATCTGCTGGAGAAGGACATACTGGGTGAAGATGGGCTGCACAGGACCTTTATAGGGCAGAGCACTTCAAACTAGTATGCTTCAGTCTCCATCTACTTTTAGAAAAGCATAACCCATGCATCTGGACCAGACTGGACTGAAGGGACAATGAGTAACAGAGAAACCTTTTGTAACTAAGTACTGCAGTTCAGTATCCATAATGTACACATTCCCCTGCCAAGATTACTAGACTACTACAGAAAAACAATAAATGCATCTAAAAAAAGCGTTTCGAAAAAGCATTTCAAAAAGATCTTAAAACTCACCTATTTATAGAATACTTTGGAGACTCATTCCCAATAGATGAAATATTCCCACTTAAACTCATGCATACTCATATTCATTAATTCACAACTTACTTTTTCCTTTTTCTTACTCTATCTTACAATATCCAATTCTCCACATTATCACATTTACTCTTTACACTAATAATTCTAGTGAACTACAACACATTTTTCCTTGCTCAGTTAAAATTTTTGAAATTTGTAAATATTTAAATCTATATACCTAATCAGCATTTACTCAGCATTGTAACCCTCAAATTATCATTTTTATTATATACAATTTAATGTTCACTGTAATTTCAATTGTTTGAATAAGTTTCAATGTCATGTTCAAGTTTTGTTCTTTGTAAACCTCTTTGATTTTTCTGAAAGGCGGTATATAAAACCGTTCAATAAATAAATAAATAAAATAAATAAATAAAAGATGTTTGCATTTCTTTTGAAGATTCTTGGGCTTTAGTCCCAGCTGTTTTAAACACACTCTATATTTGCTATATGGTTCATTTTATTGATTTAAACCACACAGACCTCTAGTGAATAAGTAAAATACTAAAAATGAATTTCTACTCACTTCCATTGTTTCCTACCACAAAGTTCACATTTGGTCCAAACTGAAAGGGCCCGAGCATAGAGTGGCACATAAAGTTTTTCAGTGAAATGCTTTCAATAATTCCAACGTCAGCTGTATTCTACAGAAAAAAGAAATACCATTACTACATTGAAACTAAACTGAGAAACATCAATTTCTTGTGACAAAAATTAGTGCTGAATATGGTCTAAAAATGTATCTTTCCAACAATAAGGAATTACCATTCTATACAAATCTAAAAATATTGGTAGGCAATAATACACTGGAATTATTACTGCAGCAGTCAGGGATTTTTGAAGTAGACATCACCCCACCCACCTACAGCCAGGAACACACTTACAGGCCAATGCAAAAAGACCAACATGCCCTTTGCATGCAGATAACGCAACTTATAAGCACAAGTTCCAACAGGCCAAATGCAGAAGAGAGACTGACATGCGCATAAACAGCAAAGGAAAAGCAAGCACACAGTAACGCCAAGCGTATTTAAATTAAACGCAAATGAGCTGTGCGTATTAAAATGGCATGTCAATAATGTCTGTGCCCGATGCAAACGCATAGAGGATTACATAACTAGCTGAAGCACCAGTATCTCTACACCTTGTCCGAGATAACTTAAATGTCTTTTACGTGCCACCGAAAGTATCTTGATGGCATCGAGGAAGAATAAGCCAAACACATGTGCACAGAAGCCTTCATTTTATATCTTATATGGCAGTCTGATCCCGCCCAGCGCATCCCAGGATGCACCGCATAGGGCCAGGCGCTGCCATTTTTCAAGATGGTGAAACCAATAACTCAAAATAACTATTGCTGTATATAACTATAATCCAAAACCAAAATAGAGCTGTAACCCATTGTCATGAGCTGAAGTGTATGTGTATATTATATTAGCGACATATATATATATACATATATAGACATATATAGCACAGTTACATACCTGTAACAGGTGATCTCTGGGAACAGCAGGAATAAGTCTTCACATATGGGTATCGTCAGTACCGACTGAGCCTGCGCGGGAACGCTCCCCAGCGTCCAGTAAGAAAGCTTTTGGGAGCATCCCACAACGCCTGCGCGCTGCCTTCCCGCCTTTCCTAACCGCCTCTCTCCAGTTCGAGTTTTAAAGCTGAGACAAAGAGAGAGAGAGGAAAGGAAAGATAGAGAGAGAGATACAACTCCTAGGGGAGGTGGGTGGGTTGTGAAGACTTATTCCTGCTATTCCCAGAGATCACCTGTTACAGGTAAGTAACTGTGCTATCTCCAGGAACAAGCAGGAATGAGTCTTCACATATGGGGACTCCCTAGCTGCAGATGCCAGGGAGAGACCCCATGGTTGTGTGCCCTTGCAGAGGGCTCCACTTCCCCCCCATGGATCTCTGGCATCCAACCAGGGTAGGTGGGTAGAAGTTGATTAAGAATGGAACAGGTGTTTGAGGACAGCCTGACCAAACGAGGCATCCCGGCAGGAGTCCTTGTCCAAACAATAATGGGCTGTGAAGGTATGAACCGAGGCCCAGGTGGCCGCTCGACAGATTTGGTCGATGGACACAGAGTTTAGATGAACCACTGAGGCTGCCATGGCTCTCACATTGTGAGCTGTGACATGGCCCTCCAGAGAAATGTTCTTACTCTGGTAGGCGAAAGAAATACACTGAGCAATCCAGTTGGACAGTGTTCTCTTAGAGACTGGAAGTCCTAAATGAGAAGGATCAAAAGCAACAAAGAGTTGGGAAGACTTTCTATGTTGCTGTGTTCTTTGTAAGTAGAAAGCGAGAGCTCTCTTACAATCCAAGGTATGAAGATTCCTCTCTGCATTTGATGCATGCGGTCCTGGAAAAAAGACAGGTAAATATACCTCCTGGTTCAGATGAAAAGGCGAGACCACTTTAGGCATAAAGTGTGGAATGGTCCCGAGGACTACCTTATCATGATGGAACCTTGTATAAGGTGGATTAGCCACCAAAGCTTGCAACTCACTGATGCGGCGTGCTGAGGTGACTGCAATGAGAAAAACAACTTTCCAAGAAAGAAATTTCAAGGAGGTGGTGGCTAAAGGTTCAAAGGGTGGCTTCATAAGCTGGCCAAGAACCAGCTTTAGGTCCCATGCCACTGGAGATGGTCTAATGGGAGGTTTAGTTAAAAGAAGGCCTCTCATGAATCTTGCTATAAGAGGGTGAGAGGAAAAAGGTTGTCCATTGAGAGGCTTGAGGGACGCTGCAATAGCACTCAAATGGACTCTTACTGAATTCTTTTTCAGGCCTGCATGGGATGCAGGAGATACTCTAGTAGAGAATTCAAAGGTATTGCAAGAGGGTTTAGACCCTTCTCTGAACACCAAATGGTGAATCTTTTCCATTTGAAAGCATACGAACGTCTAGTAGAAGGCTTCCTAGAGGCATGAACAACATCTCTGACTTGTTGAGAGAGATGAAAATCTTGAAGGTCTAGGCCCTCAGCAACCAAACCCTGAGATGGAGCGACTGGGGGTTTGGGTGCCACAATGTTCCCGCTTCCTGGGACAGAAGGTCTGGTGCAGAGCCTAAGTCCAGGGAAGGAGCTTGAGAGAGATGCAGAAGTAGAGGGTACCACACTTGGCGTGGCCAATGTGGTGCTACGAGGATCATGGTCCCTCGATCTCTCTGAAGCTTGAATAGTGTTTTGGGAATTAGGGGAATTGGTGGAAAGGCATAAAGGAAGTCTTGACCCCAGTGAAGGAGGAAGGCATCCTTGGCCTGAACTCCCCGACACGGAATTCTGGAACAGAACCGGGGAAGTTTGGCATTCCACGGACTTGCAAAGAGGTCTATGTCCGGGGTTCCCCAAATTCGAAAAATCCTGGCTACCTGGTCCATGTGGAGGGACCACTCGTGTGGGAGCAAAAGTCGACTGAGTCTGTCCGCCCAAGAGTTTTGAATACCTGGAAAATATACTGCCAGAAGATGGATGTGATGCTCTCTGGCGAAGGCCCACAGTCGCAAAGCTTTGTTGCAAAGCGACAGAGCCAGTCCCTCCCTGCTTGTTTACATAGAACATGGCTACTTGATTGTCCGTATGGATGAGGACTGTGCTGTAGCTGAGCAGGGAATGGAACACAGAGCTAAGAATATTGCTCTGAGTTCCAATAGATTGATATGCAGAGAAGTCTCCTGTGGAGACCAGATGCCCTGGGTGGAGAGATCTTGCAGATGAGCTCCCCAACCCTTTGGAGAAGCATCTGTTGTGAGAGTTGCTTGGGGTAGCCGTTGCTGAAAAGGGGACCCCAGCAACAGGTTTTGTGAGGACTTCCACCACTGGAGAGACCAAAATAGACGACTGGAGTTTGCTATTTTGTCCGACAGGCAACCTGATGCCCGAGTCCATTGGGTGGACAAAGTCCATTGAGCTGCCCTCATGTGAAGGCGAGCATATGGAACCACATGCACGGTGGATGCCATGTGGCCTAATAGTTGTAACATCTCTCGAGCAGTTAATTGGGACATTAACTGAATCTGGGAGGCTAACTGCACCAGACATAGGCAACGGGCCTGAGGAAGATAGGCCCTTGCAGTTGTGGTATCCAGCAAGGCCCCTATGAATTCCAGAGACTGAGTAGGGGTGAGATTGGATTTTGGGATGTTTATTACTAGTCCCAAATACTGAAGGATATGCATTGTGCAGGTTAGACAAGTCTGGGCCTCTGACTGGGATGGGGCTCGAATGAGCCAGTCGTCCAGATATGGGAATACGAATATTCCTAGAGTGCGGAGAAATGCAGCTACTACTGCCATGCATTTCGTGAACACCCTTGGTGCAGAGGCCAGACCGAAAGGAAGCACCCTGTATTGGTAGTGCTTTCCTTGAAAAAGGAACCAAAGGAACCTTCTGTGTGTTGGATGGATGAGGACATGAGTGTACGGATCCTTGAGATCTAGAGAACAAAGCCAGTCCTGACTCTGAAGGTATGGAAGCAGAGCCCCTAGAGAAATCATTTTGAATTTCTCCTTGAATAGAAATTTGTTCAATTCTCTGAGATCTAATATGGATCTGTAGCCCCCTGTTTTCTTTGGGATAAGAAAATAAGGGGAGTAGAACCCTGAGCCCTGTTGAAGAAGAGGTACTTCTTCTATTGCCCCTTGGGCAAGAAGGGTAGCAATCTCCTGACCTAGAAGGTTGAGGAGAGATGTTGGAGAATTGAACTGTTTCACCATGGTGTGAGGAGGAAGGTTTAAGAAGTGAAGCTTGTATCCATTATAAAGGAAGGAGAGGGTCCATTGCTCTGCTGTGATTTGCTCCCATCTGGGAGCAAAATAAGTCAACCTTCCTGGAATGGTGAGGGGCTCTGGGTTTCCCAGAGCTAGAAAGGCTAAGTTCTCTAGTTGCAAGTCAAAGGCCCTGAGGAGGTTGAGGCTGCTGGGCTGTGGTAGGCCTGGCAAGCCTTGGACTTGGCTTGTTTAGGTGGTTGCTGACGCTTTGCAGCAAAACGACCTGCAGAAGATGTCTGCCCATGAGCAGGATAATATCTTCCCTTTTTAGAAAAAGATGTCTTTTTGAAAGTCGATCCAAAGCAGAGTTCTCAGCATCCATCTGAGTGGCCTTTGCTTGCCAATCCCTGCCAAACAGGTTTTCACCTGTACAAGGAAGGTTTCCCAACTCGTCTTGGACCCAGAGTTCCAAATCAGAGGCTTGTAACCAAGCAATTCTGCGTGCACCTATGGCAATAGCCGTGGCTCTGCTTACACACTCAAAAGAGTCAAAGGCTGCACGGTTGGAGAATTTGGAAACATCTTGGGCATGTTTGAGCCAAGTGAGAAATTCCTGCCTTTTATCTTCTGAAATAAAAGGAGCTAAAGTCTGCAGATGATCTGTGACTTTTTAGAAACATCCCCATATAGAGACTATAGGAGTTGATTCTGGCAGCAAGCATATTGGCCTGGAAAATCCTTCGGCCAAAAGCATCTAGAGTCCTACATTCACGTCCTGGAGGGTTAGATGAGTGTCTCTTTGCTTTCTTCATAGCAGACTCAACCACAATAGAGTGGTGAGGAAGCTGAGTCTTATGAAAACCAGGACAGGGAGGGACACGATACATGGTGTCTAACCTGTGAGAATGAGGAGAGGTGGTGAGAGGAGTCTCCCACATGCCCAACATGAGATCATAGAGGATCTCATGAATAGGTAGGGTAGCTGCTTCCTTAGGAGCCTTAGGATATAGCAAAATATCTAATTGCTTGGCTCTAGGCTCTGACTCAGAGGCCACTGTGATGGAGAGGCCTCTAGCCACTTCCCTAATGAAGTCTTGAAAAGACAAGTCCTCTGGAGGAGACATTCTTCGTTTTGGAGAATCAGACTCCTGAGGAAGAAGCACCGGTGCATCAACAGAAGCCTCCGACTCAGAGTCTTCGGAGGAATCGAAGTATCGCCTGTCTGGATGCTCCTTTAAAGCCCGATACGCGTACCGAGTGGGATCGACATCAGGAGTAAGCGGTACCGGTTCAGTACCGATGGGCATCATACGACAGGGTACCGTTGCAGCCGACACCGAAGCCGATGTCGATGCAATTGGTACCGGCACCGGGAACGGTGCCGATGCCGGAGTCGGTACCGGCAACGGGGATTGTTGCGGTGCCAAAGGCGTCGAAGCCTGCATAAACGCCGTAAGGGGAGGCCACCGGTACCCCAGAACACAGCAACAGGTGATCGGTCGAGGCCAAGCCATCGATGTCAACCTGTGACCCCATAGATAATGCTTTGGAAGCCGGAACTTCCCGCCGGGGTAATTTTGCTGGAGCGGAATCCTCGAGGGCAAGCCCGGAGACATCTCGATGCTTAGAGGGAGATTTGCCCTTCGAGGACCGGCTAGATTTATGTTTGGTTACCTGAGATCCATGGGAGGAAGCAGCAGCCCTGGAAGACGTCGATGCCACCGAGGCTGCATCAGAGGGAAATAGGGTACTGAGCTTGGCTGCTCGGTTCTGTCGACCCCTTTTAGACATGGTGCAGGACACACAATCCGTGATGGAATGGTCAGGACCCAAACATTTCAGATACCAATCATGGGCATCGGTGACAGAAATAGTACTGCCACATTTTGTGCACTTTTTGAACCCGGAAGCGGGCTTCTCCATGAGGAGAAAATATTTAGGCCTAAGGCCCAAACTAAAAATGCACAGCTGAAAGAATAAAAAGGTTTTGGGTTTTTTTAAGAAGAAAGAAAAGAAAAGACCAGCAGTACCGGTCTGACGTCGAAGGCAGACTCGACACAGAAAAATAAAGAACTTCTTTTGCGTTGACAGGAACACGACCTGCTGGCTCCGCGGAAAAGAAGAACTGGAGAGAGGCGGTTAGGAAAGGCGGGAAGGCAGCGTGCAGGCGCTGTGGGATGCTCCCAAAAGCTTTTTTACTGGACGCTGGGGAGCGTTCCCGCCCAGGCTCCGTCGGTACCGACGATACCCATATGTGAAGACTCATTCCTGCTTGTTCCTGGAGATAGACATACATAGACATACATGACGGGCCGTGAGGAAAAAACTACCTCTCGTGGCTTTACTTCCGTTTTACTCAAATATTTAAAGCTCAAACAGAGCTTTACAACGTAGGTAAAAACACCATGAAATAGTGTGCCCTACACCCCAATGTGTTGCCAATAATATGTTCCCAACATATTCCAAAATGTTGTTATACTTCCATGTTCAGAAAAGAACCAATCAGTGACTACTCAAAAATAGCACTTATCTGTTTATCGTCCATATAAGTCAAAGGCGTTTTCTGAACCCAAAATGAATGCCGATCACGCCTGTCCGCAGTTATGACAAAGGACGACACAGGACTGCATTTCGGGCAAACCAATCTTGATGCCCTGTTTCAACGCTTTTCATTAAACTGCAAACTGCCGACTTCTGGCTTCCCTGACTCTACAGGAAGCCAGCGCATGCTCATTCACGATCTAATGCCAAGATGCCAAAAGCCAATAGTTAAATGTCAATTCAAGGCCAATCACAGGTATACACGTCATAAGGAAACCCAAACAAAAAGTTGTATCTCAAAGACGACTATTCCAATCGAGTTCTTTGTTAAGCCCTAATGGTTCTACCGTGGACAGCCTAAATAGCCACGACTGTTCCAAAAATTATCCGATTGATAACACAGGTACACTAAAAAAATTTTTTTTTAAACTGCCTCTGTTTCGATTGATTTTTACGTTTTTTGGTGCGCTGAATCCAAATCTGGTAACCAATTTGCTCCATCACGTACAGATTTTTTGCTACATTGGGTTAGCAGTTTGAAGTGAACGTTTCAGATTGAGTGCGATCGAGATAAAAGTTTCTTGGATGAATTCTTTATACTAATTGTTTAGTAGTTATTCAAATAAGAATAAAGAAAATTGTAACAAGGCAGCACATAAGAATAGAGTAATGTCAACAAAACACACTGTGATGGTAGCAAAATTGTCTGCACTTAAAACAGCCACATACATGTGCACAAACATTGAGCATATAAGAGCGAGGTTAGACACAAAGCAAAGCAAAGCAAAGAAATGTGCAAAAAATGTTGTACAGGTATGTATGTAAGAATAGAAAACGCAAACCGCACCATTGCAATACATGAAGACAAACACCCGATGGTGTGAAAATAAAATTCTAATAAATGAGATCCGACACTGTGGTAATAATAACTAGCAAATTTTTATTTCAAAGTTTAGTAAAAACACGATATTTGTCAACACAGTTTAGATTTTAAAGTCATTCTTGGATCAATCAATCTCCTGGTGGGCCCGTTTCTTCTTCCCCCGAATGCTTCTCTTGGTGCGCTGCTTGGCGTATTTTTCATCTGGGGTTTCCCGCAGCAGCAACCAGCAGAAATCAGCCATCATAGTGGTGTTCCATCTTCCTTGGTACCTTCTCTCTGCGTCCTTGATGTCCTGGTGAAACCTTTCACCTTGTTCTTCACTGTATGCCCCCAAGTTTTCGGGAAAGTAGTTCACATGGGAGTGCAAGAAATGGACTTTCAGGCTCATGTTACAGCCTTGTTCTTTGAAGGCATTGAGCATCCTGGCAACAATATCCTTATAGTTCTCATCCCGCCTGCTCCCCAAGAATTTGAGAACATCCTTGAAGGAATCCCAGGCTTCTTTTTCCTTCTCAGACATCGTTTCAGCGAATGCTCCATCTGAAATGAGTTTCCTTATATCAGGGCCAACAAACACTCCTTCCTTTAGCTTTGCTTCAGAAAGTCGGGGGAACTTTGAGCAAAGGTACCGAAAGCACTCACCATCTTTTGGAAGGGACTTGATGAATTGCTTAATGAGACCCAACTTAATGTGGAGAGGTGGTAATAGAATTTTATCACGAGGTACCAAGCTCTCATGAAGAACATTTTTCTCACCGGGTCTCAAATACTCCCGAATTGGCCAGTCTTTTTTTCCCCCAGTGTAGGTCGCGGGCCCGGCTATCCCACAAGCAAAGGAAGCAGGGATATTTGGTGAAACCGGATTGCTGCCCTAATAGCATGGATAGAATTTTAAAGTCTCCACAAATCATCCACTTATGCTCATCATAACGAATCTTCTGAAGAATCAGGGCCAAATTCTCGTATTTTTCTTGGAGAATAACAGAGTGAGCAATAGGAACTGAAGCGAATGTGTTGCCATTATGAAGAAGAACACCTTTTATGCTGTCTTTTGACGAATCAATGAACAGCCGCCATTCAGCAGGATCATACTTGAGTTTAAACTTTTCCATCACTCCGTATATATCGTTGCAAAATACCAAATCTTCCTCTTTGCTGAAATACTTCAAAAATTGTGTCTCGCGGTTGCGGTACCAATAAAAAGTTGTTCCTGGTGACAATAGATTTTTCTGTTTAAGCCAAGAACCTAGCATTTGGGCAGCATCTTTTGGGAGTCCTAAATCCCGGACTAAATCATTCAATTCAGCTTGAGAGAAAAGTTCAGGTTTCGGATCTGGTTCAGTTTCAAACTCGGAAGTACTGGACTCATCGGGAATGAGTCTCATCATGATCAGAACCGTCCACACAAATATGATCCAAAGATTTTGGTGGTTCAGGCACAGGTACTTCGTTGCTATGAGGCATAGGCCTAATTGCTGAGGGAAGGTTGGGGTAACTTATTACGTTCTTATTTTTTAAGTTGTATCCCTTCACAATGCAAGAGCAAAAATAGCAGTCACTGCTGTGGTCTTTGTTCACGCCACATCATAGGTATTCCGAAACGAAATGCTTGTTTTTTACCTTTCATCCATAAGCGTAGATCTTCCTCACATGTCTTGCACACTTTGTGAGGAGCCCACGGTTTGTCTTGATCGCCTAACTTCAAACCGAAATAGGCGAAATATACTTTAATAAATGCAGAAATGTTCCTCTGCCGCTTTTTCACGGTATATTCCCCACAAATAAAACAAAAACTGTCCGGAGAGTTGACGCAATCTCTGGCTCTGTGAGCCATCACAAATACACAGCACTGCAAACTACAACTGTAGTGAACCACTTCGGAATAAAGCTGGATTACGACTGAGCAAACAAAAGGTAATAATGAACTTGCAAGAAACTGAAATTTGACAGGAACGTTCATGTCGCAACCACCGTGTTTGAGCGAGCGAACGAGGCAAGGCGAACAGGAAAGAACATGCGCCAGCGCGAGTACTGGATTTAGCCCCCCGCCTCCCAATTGTTCTGTTAATGTATAAAATGAATACAACACACTCTAAAATATCATGAGGGAGTGTTTCTAGTTAGTTAACCATTACCACCTCTATTTTGGGCCAAGAAAATAAACTGCAGTCGGCTAAAAAGAAATTATGTGAACATTCCTTATATGGGTAAGAAATCTAATTTTGCAAGAAAACGTGACGTGATGGAACATTTTGGCTATTTTTCCTGGATTCAGCACCCCAAAATCTATAGGAATCAGTTGCAAAACTGGAGGCAGTTTTTTGGTAGTGTACCTGTGTAATTTGTGGCTTGTATCGCTTGATGCAGCAGCTATGTATACCAACATTCACCAAGATCAAGCTTTGGCTGTGATATCTCAATTACAACTTCCTTTACCAAATAGAATTCCTAGGATGTTTTTTCAACAGCTATTGAGTCTTGTACTCACCAGAAATTATTTTCAATTTGAACAGCAGTTTTATCATCAGATCCAAGACATAGCCATGGGGGCAACGGTAGCCCCTTCTGTGGCCACGCTATATATGGCTGACTTTGAATCTTCAAAGATTTATTCGTCTTCAGGGTTTCAGGAAACATTATGGGTCAGATTCCTTGATATATTTTTTCTGTGGAAGGGATCTGAGGCAGTTACATGTTTTTATGCAATGGTTAAATTCTTTACAATCAAATTTATCTTCTACCATGCATCATCATTTTTCAAAATTAGAATTTTTAGATGTATTAATTGAGAAACGGGAACAGACTTCATACTACTTTATTTAGAAAACCTGTACAACGAAACACATTATTAAAATATTCTAGTTTTCACCCTATGTCTTTGAAAAAGGGTCTCCCATTTGCTCAATTTTTGCGTTTACGTCGCATTTGTTCAAATTTTGAGGATGTCATCGATCATGCACATGAGTTCTCAACGTTTAGCACAAAGGGGATACCCCAATAAAATAATTAAGAAGGCTTTTTTACGTGCAAAATAAACTAATCGAGAATGGCTTTTTCCCTCAGATGATCAAAGGCAATTAAATAGTTTACCATCAACATCTCAATCTGATGTATTAGTGGGAATCCTACCATATATGTCACACTCTGAGAAAATCAAGAAGATTCTCATTAAACATTGGCATATTTCGCAGCTACATTCTTGTTTTCAAAGAAAAAATACAAATAGCTCATACTCAGGGTCCTAATCTTAGAGATTTTGTTGGTATTACTTCTCCTTTGGACAGACAATCGTTTGAACAACATACCAACTTAGGTCATTTTCCTTGTAACATGTGTGGCTATTGCAAACAGGTTATTTGCAGGCAAAAATTGGCAAATACCTAATTCGGATATCAACCATGTTTCTCAGTGGCATACTACATGCTCTACGTCTCATGTAGTGTATGTTTTGGTTTGTGCATGCAACCTTTTATATATTGGGAGAACAATCCATCCCATCCATATTAGATTAGGTGAACATGCATCAAGAATAAAGACTAAAACTACTTCTACCCCTGTAGTCCAACATTGTTTGGACCATCAACATACTTTTGCGGACATCGCCTGGAGAGTTCTTGATTATGTACCACAAAATCCAAGAGGAGGCAATCGTGAACAGCGCCTTCAGTTTTTGGAACAGTCGTGGATATTTAGGCTGTCCACAGTAAAACCATTAGGGCTTAACAAAGAACTCGATTGGAATAGTCTTCTTTGAGATACAACTTTTTTGGGGTTTCCTTATGACGTGTATACCTGTGATTGGCCTTGAACTAACATTTAACTATTGGCATCTTGGCATTAGATCGTGAATGAGCATGCGCTGGCGTCCTGTAGAGTCAGGGAAGCCAGAAGTCGGCAGTTTGCAGTTTAATGAAAAGTGTTGAAACAGGGCATCAAGACTGGTTTGCCTGAAACGCAGTATTGTGTCCTTCTTTGTCATAACTGCAGACAGGCGTGATCGGCATTCATTTTGGATTCAGAAAACACCTTTGACTTATATGGACGATAACAGATAAGTGCTATTTTTGAGTAGTCACTGATTGGTTCTTTTCTGAACATGGAAGTATAACATTTTGGAATATGTTGGGAGCATAATATTGGCAACACATTGGGGTGTAAGGCACACCATTTCATGGTGTTTTTACCTACATTGTAAAGCTCTGTTTGAGCTTTAAATATTTGAGTAAAATGGAAGTAAAGCCACGAGAGGTAGTTTTTTTCCCTCACGGCTCGTCTTCCAACATTAATTTACATATATACACACACACACCCCCACACACACTTTAGCTCATGACCATAGGTTACAGCTCTATTTTGGTTTTGGATTTTTCAAGATGGTGGCATAGAGGCGGGAGCACGTAGGCAACACTCCTGCTTCACCATAAAAGGTACCGGGTGGGGGGTTCGGGCAGCTGGGCCACCAGGGATTTGGTTTGTCGGACCAAAATACTGGCCCATGGACAGTATTTTGATGGCATTGGGGGCTTTCCCAGATGTCTGGATCATCTGAGGTGAAGTGTCAGACTTCCCCCTCAGATGACCCTGTTTCTCTGGGAGAGCATACCAAACTTGTACAGACTTCTGTGCTGGCTTGCTCTGCCAGTTTAACGCTGACCTTGCGCCACAGTTTAATGTATGGCTAATTTGCACATGGGCCCCTTTCTGCATGCCACAGCTAAAGTCTCGGGCTATTGGTGCACTGCATAGAGGTGCACATAGTTAATAGCGCACAAATTCAGAGCCAGTTTCTGCAATAGCCTGTTAGTATCTTCAGAGCACAGCATCATTCTTCCTCATCCTGCCCAGTGGTCTGCAACAGAGCCTATGTTCTCTGAAACAAAAGAAAGTTCTCCCTGCTTGCAGCAGACCCAAGCCAAGAAGCCACTGTAACCTTAGGGTTGCTCCTTGACTGAGGAAGGGGAGGACGATGACACACTGGAAAAAGATACAGTTATGGACAACATTATTGGCACCCTTGCATTTAAGATATGTTGTGTACAATATCTTAAGAAATCATTGGAAATATTCAAACTACATATCATAATATTTTAATAGTATGTTCAAAAGGTATACTGCAAAAAAGGTGTGTGTGTTACTTAAATGCAGTAATTTCTGAGAAAAAAAAATATGACCTGGACAAGAATAATGGCACCCTTCACTAATAACTGGCTATATAAACCTTGGCAGTAATGTTTCTTGTCATCTATAAGTTTCGTACATCTCTGCTTGTAGTTTCTCCCACTCTTCAACTGTGATTTGTTCCAGCTCATGAATGTTTCCAGGATTCATTCTAACAATGGCAGATTTCAGCTCTTTCCAAAGGTTCACAATTGGATTGAAATCAGGACTCATTACTGGCCAGCTTAAAATAATTTATTTGTTCCTTCTTTTATACTTCTGGATGTATGTTTTGGGTCATTCTCCTGCTGGAAGGCCCATGACCAAACCCAGACCTAGCTTTCTGATACTAGGTAGCATATTTCGCTCCAAAGTATCTTGGACATCCTCCGACTTCATGATTTCTTACTACATTCCAGTTCTCCAGATCCTGAGGCAGTAAAACAGCCCCACAACATTATGGAATCTCTATCATTTAAATGTAGAAAGGGTGTTTTTTTTTCCTTATAAGCTTAACTTCACCTGTAAATTTATCACTGGTCTGCATTGCCAAAGAGCTCAAGTTTGGTTTCATCTGTCCATAGAACATTTTCCCAGTAGGACTGTGGTTTCTCAAGGTGGGTTTGGGCAAAGATCAGGCGTTCCTTTTTATGTCTGTTTTTGAGCAGCACAGTCCTCCTTGGTCTTCGCCCATGAAGTCCTTTGTTTAGCACGTGGCGTATGGTGTGGGCTGAAACCACCATTCGATTGTTCTGGGTCAACCTTAAGCTCTTTGGATGTTGTACATGGTGTTTTGCACTAACCTTCGAAGACTTCTTGGATTAATTTTCCTCTTCTCACCACATCCTGAGAGGTTCTTGACAGTTCCATGAGCAGAAAATTTCTTAAATTGCGAACTGTAGACACAGGAATTCCAAGGTCTTTGGAGATGGCCTTGTACCCCATCTGAAGTTTGATCTTTGGTGGTAATGGCTTTTCTGACAGTCTCAGGCAGCTCTCATCTTCACCATTGTGAATATGGAACAGGGAGTGAATATGGCCATTTTAAACATTAGAGCCATCATTCATTGATTGATTCAAGTCATGTGAGTACTGACAATTGATCACAGATGTGTCTAATTTTACTGCAATGGGAATGTGGTTCTTCTGTTCAAAGAAATTTGAATTGTTTATAAAAGGTGCCAATAATCATGTCCAGGCAATTTCTCAGTTTTTATATTATTTCCTTTTTTAATTGGTCTTGTTCTATTTGATTCTTTTGTGTGTCAAATGTGTGTGCATATATAGTCCAAAGCTATTTCACTGGCTACTTCTTTTTTTAAGGAGATATTGGACATTAAAGGTTGAACTGCAAGGGTGCCAATAATGTTGACTACAACTGTAAAGAAAGTGGAAGAATGGAAGACTAACCTAGATGTTAAAGCAACAAGCTAAGAACCAGGGAAGATAATGTTCAAATTTCACTTTGCCCCGTCTGAACCATCTACTTAGATTGTAAGCTCACTTTTTGGGGCAGTGGTTTATCCATTGTATAATTGAACTTTATATCATTTTGAGCATGGGTTTAGAAAGAAGAAGAATACCTAAAAGTCAAATCCTAATAAACTAAAGCCAGAGGGAGGAAAGGAGCAAGTGAAACAAAATACTGAAGGGAGGGAAAGAAGAGTAGCTAGAGAGGAATGAAGAAAACATGCAGGCAAAAAACTAATACATAAAAAAATTCCAAATCCAAGCCAAGCAGGTGTTTAAAAATGAAAAAACAAAACAAACAAACCAAAAATAAAAATACAAAACAATTTTCGCTCTAACTCCTAAACAAATTTTGGCAGACACCCAATTTTTTAAAAATTTTTTACCACTCCTGATGTGGGAGATTTTTTTACATTTAAAGTTGCCCTTCTCAAGACACGCCCAGATCCTATTTATTTTTTCCTTAAGGGCAAACAGGACAACCTCTAGCTATTAAAACAGTGTTCTACTTCAGTGGCAACAGCATTTCCTCCTTGGTTTACAATAATTTCAAGATGTATCAGATCCTTGCTCAATTTTTTCTAATCACCTGGCTAATTACGGAAACATCAATTTAAAAAAAACTGAAGCTATGTTCGTATCGAGGAAACAAGATGCCATCCACCCTAAAATCATCACGAACAATATAGTCATCCCTGTTAAACAAGTAGTAAAATACCTTGGGATAACATTGGATCACACCCTCAGCATGCTCCCCCAAATAAAACAAAAACAGAAATTACACTTACCTGGTAATTGTCGTTCCTTTAGTGACTCCAGTTCAGTCCTCCACCTCTGGGTAGTGCACCTCCTCCTGCAGCTTGGAGACTGGGCATGTCAAAATCATGACATCACTGGATATATCCTGCTGGTCACGCCTATCAGCCCCAGTGAACTATTGACAAAGCAGACTCAAAGGAGCAACAAATAAATAGCTATAACTTCAACTGAACAATGAACATTAACTGTCAAGTAACTTTAAACTATCCCCCTTCAATAAGAAGGTTCTTCTTGCCCTTTCCCTGTCCCACCCCCTGAACCGAGTAAGTGAGAAGGAAAGCCAAGGTGGTCAGATCTAAAGAATCACAGCGATCCTGAGACTATTACGGTGCTTTCCACTCTTAGAAACTGGTTTCTCCCCCCAAACTGAAAACAAACCTCAGAACTGATCACCTCGGGCGGGATTGAGGACTGAACTGGAGTCACTAAAAGGAACAATTACCAGGTAAGTGTAATTTCCATTTCCTTATCGTTCCTCCAGTTCAGTCCTCCACCTCTGGGATGTAACAGAGCAGTAATCATTGGGAGGGATCTTTCCACCCGGATCGCAACACCGCCGCCCTGAAACAGACATCTTTTGCTGCGAGCACAAACCAGGTGGTAGTGTCTACTGAAAGTATAAAGCGAAGACCAAAGTGGCCACTCTGCAAATCTCCACTGGCGGAACCAACCTGTGCTCCGCCCATGACGTTGCTTGTGCTCTAAGTAGAGTGAGCCCGTAACCCCGCTGGCACCTGATGACCTTGTGAAATATAAGTCGACACAATTGCTTCTCGAACCCATCTGTAAATAGAAGCTTTATCAGCCGCTTCTCCTATACGAGAACCTTCAAACACAACGCAAAGGCATTCAAACTTGCGACCGGACTCCGAGACCGTAAAATATTGCCTCAATACTCTGTCTAGATCGCGTAGACTACAGTCCGAGATACTCCCCTCTGCAGACCGTACTGCCGATACAGAGACCGATTGATTTAAGTGAAATGGAGAAATTACCTTAGACCAAACGATGGTTCTCGCCGCAACACTCCCTTCTCCCTAGAAAAGGACAAAAACGGCTCTTGACAGGACAACCCTTGCAGCTCCATGACTTGTTTCGCCGAGGAGATGGCCATCAAGAACATTTTTTTTTAAATAAATCCTTAACTGAAGCCTGGTGTAAGGTCTCAAAGGGTTTCTTAGAGGCAGCCCCCAACACCAAGTTGAGGACCCATCACGGCACCAAAATTGTGCGATCGGGCCGAAGTCTAGACACCTCTAAGAACACGCACCACCTTGCCATGTAAACCAAGGGCCACTCCTTGAGCCTTAACTCTATAGCAAGACAAAGCTGCTAGCTGATCTCCTGAAGAACTGGCTACCAGGCCCTTATCAAATCCATCTTGAAGGAAGCTTAGCCCAAAGGGGACGGATACTGTGGCAGTGCAAACCTGCCACCGTGAAAACCAGTCCTCAAAAAAAAAAAAACACGTCATATGCACACATATGCAAGGGAATTGGGCCTCTTTGTCTCGAAGTAAGGCCGCAATGACCGCTCCAGAGCAACCTTTTCTCTTTAACCTCGCCCTTTCGATGGCCAAATCGCAAGCGAGAACTGACCCACTTGAGGCGTTCGACGTGGACCCTGAAGCCACAGATTCTCCATTATCGATAGTTTCAAAAGATCCCCTTCAAGCAGCCGAACTAGATCGGCATACCACGGTTGTCTCGGCCAATCCGAAGCCACCAACCACACTCTTCCTCAATAAGCCTCGATGCGCTGAACCACTTGCCCTATGAGTGTCCATGGAAGAAAAATAGAGGAGACCCAATGATGGCCAATGCTGAATCAGGGCATCGATCACCTCTGACATCCTCTCTCAACACCTGCTGTAGATGTGATTCGTCTCTGCTGATTGAAAAAAAAAAAACAAACACGCCATGAGGTCCCTAATCGGAGACCCCTAACTGCAGACATTTGAGCAAACACTTCCAGATAAAACTCCCGTTCTCCGGCATCCACTTGGACCCTGCTGAGAAAGTCTGCCATCACATGATCCTTTCCTTCAATGTATGTCGCCAAGATCGCTTGTAGCCGGGGTTCCCCCCCTAAGTGAACCCCGCCCCTGCTTCCTCTTCCATGGCCACACTTCCCATTCCGTTTGCCGGTTGATGTAGGCCACCGCTGCGGAATTGTCCGAAGGCACTTGTACCAGCCGCCCCTTCCCCACGGCCTTGAACGTCTTCCGCACTAGCAACACTGTTTGTGGCTTGAAATGCTTGATCAACCACCGGCTCTCTCCTGATCGGACAAGTTACCTTGCGCGAAGAAATCTCCGCCATGTGCTCCCCATCCCGCGAAACTCATGTCTGTCAGCAATGGGAACCACTGCGGCTGTTCCAGGGACTAGCCTGCCACCAGATTTCCTGGACAAAGCCACCACTGAAGGCACCTCCTGACCCGGAGGGGGCAGGGCACAATCTTGTTCAGCAAATCGTTCTGATAGGACCATTGGGAAAACAGCGCCCTCTGCGAGGGCCACCTGTGAAAACTGGCCCCGGTGACCACCTCAAGGGTCGCCACCCTTGTCCCCAGCCCATGAAGGTCACTCCAAGCCGAAGGTGCCAGGGTAGCCCTGAACTTGCGTACTAGCTGTCGAAGAGCTTGAGCTCGACGAACCGACAAAAACACTGCCCCTTTCCGTGTGTCGCAGCGTACCCCCAGGAAGTCCAGATCCAGGGATGGGAGCAACCGACTCTTGGCCGAATTGACCACCCAGCCGAAACTTCAACACTTTGTCCATAACCTGAACGCTCTCAGCCTCGGACTCTGCCCGAATCAACCAGCCATCAAGATAAGGATGAACTAAAATGCCTTCCTTTCGTAACACTGCCGCCGCCACCACCACCAAGATTTTGGTGAAGGTGTGTGGGGCCTTCTCCAGGCCGAAGGGCAATGCTTGGGACTGGGAATGTCCCCAAGGAAGAGCATACTTTAGATGAGCTGGTCTGATAGGGATGTGTAAATACGCCTCCGTGAGATCGAGAGACGTCAAGAGCTCCCCCTTGGAGAACCGCCTCAATGACCGAACACAAGGTTTCCATCAAGAAATGAGGAACTTGAAGACAGCGATTCACCCCTTTAAGATCCAGGGTAGACCGGGGGGACCCGTCTTTGACACCACGAAATAAATGGAGTAACGACCTGTGCTGTAATCCGCTGACGGAACCGGCGTTACTGCTCCCATTTGTAAAAGCGATCTAATGATTGCCGTACCGCTAGCTTATTCTGCCAACCTTTGCAGGGCAAAAGTATGAACGAATCCAGAACCGGACGTGCCCATTCTAGAACATAGGTATTGCGAATGATCTCCAGTCCCCTGTTGGTTGGATGTTATTTGGGCCCAGGCAAGAAGTACTCCTGAAGTTGCCCTCCTATTAGCTGACTTCCTACCCCGACCCGCCTCGCTTCATTGTTGCCCGTTGCTACGGAGGCAACTGCGAAACCTCTACCTGCTCCATGAAACCCAGGGAACCCCTGGGCTCTAGAAGCAAACCTTTCCCTTTGGAAACCTCCCAAACGAGAAGTACGAAATCTCCTGAAAACTCTAAACTGGCCTTGAGAGGCCGGCACAGACTTCCCCTGCTTAGACTTGGCTTCCGGAAGCCTTCCCACCTTTGGACTCTCCCAGATCATTAACCAATTTGTCCAGACCTTCCCCAAACAGCCTGCCTTGAAAGGGAAGCTTACTGAGACACGACCTGGAAGACCCATCAGCCACCCAATTCCTCAGCCGCAGGTAACGCCGAGCGGCTACCAAGGACAGCATACCATTCCTGATCAGGTCGTAGTGGACATCAGCCACATATGCTGAGCCAGATTCCAGCCCTGTCACCTCCATCTGCTCCAGAGACGAAGAGTGCTGTAAACGTTGCAACTATCTAAGATACGCTCTTGCCACCCAAGCCCCGCAACTCGAGGCATGTAACGAAAAAGCATTTACTTCAAAGGCCTGTTTCAACAAACTGGCTGCGCGTCTTTCAGGATTGCACTGCCTTCAACCGGATAGCCGATTTCTTCGTGACTGCTGACACTGCCGCATCAATTCGTGGGGAACGAAACCTTTCCTTGTCCTTATCAGCTAAAGAGTAGAACCTGTTCACGGTCCTGACACCCCTGCCTCCGACATATCCCATTTATCTCGGATCATCCGTCACCTAAACGGTGAGTCGGAAACACCACCTGAGATGCCTTCACCGTTTGAATGAAATTTGCCCAGCATCAACCATGGCCTATCTGATTAGGCCCTTTCCCCCATGACTGTATCAAAAATTGCATCAAAACATTGTGCACTGAATAGGTTATGAGCTGCATAACAAAAGAAAATAAAAAAGGGGAAGATAAGGAACTGCCATTCCGGTCTTCTCCTATATACACAGCAGTCTCACTAGGTTTGGCACCCCTTGTTTCTGCATCAACTTTACACATACAGACAAATAATTGGGGGGGGGGGAGGAAATAGTTCTGTAACACCACACATGCACTTGTAAATCTCTTGCTGTATTCAGTGCTTCACTGTAATCACTACTACTACTATTGAGCACTTATATAGCGCCACGCATGCAGCGCAGTACAGATAAACATACAAGAGACAGTACCTGCTCGTTAGAGCGTACAATCTAGTTGAGACAATACAGAGCATTAGTCAAAAACGAGACAAAACAGAGCAGTAGTCAATACGGTGCAAAGTACAATGTGGTCATACAACTCAGTCATGAAAGTTGGCAGGAGTCAGGTTAAGATAAGGGATAGAGGTCAGGATCTGAAAGCGATTGTGAAGAGGTGGGTCTTCAACCTGGATTTGAAGAGAGCCAGAGAGGGTGCCTGGCGAATGGGGAGAGGTAGGCTGTTCCAAGCGTAAGGAGCAGCAAGATGAAAGGAGCGAAGTCGGGAGTTAGCGGTGCGAATGAAAGGCCTGGAAAGAAGTAATTTGTTAGCAGAGCGAAGTTGGCGGGAGGGGATGTATATAGTTCACCCATGTTATCCAAGTTTGTACTCCTGTTCTCTGTAAAACCGAACAGCTTGTTGTTCTGGTCATTTTCTTATAATGTAAACCGCGCTGATATCGAATAGTGCGGTATATAAGAAATTGTAATAAATAAATAATAAATAAAATAAATGTAAGGAAAGATAAGAGAAGAGAGGTATGGAGGGGCCATAGAGTGAATGCACTTATAGGTCAGTAGGAAGTCTTGAAGGACTAGAAAAAAGGGACTGCTACTTCTGGAGAGAGATCTGCAATTCTGAGTATATACTTCTGGGAATTTTCTGAAAGGACTTCTTTGTATTAAAGCTAATTAATCTGCGAACCCAGTGTTTCTTGTTAAATCAGTCAGGGCCTAGTAGCAGCAGTTTAAGTTTAAATTTAACACACAGAAGAGCTTTCTGGTTAAATTTAGAACCCAGCAGAGAGCTTGTAGTTTAAATTTCATAATAAGTCAGAGCATTAGCAGCAGCAAAGAGCTGTAATTTAAATCAAATCAGAATATAACTTAGCATAAAAGGCAAAACAGGGTCAGTACTCTTTGAGCAACAAATAAAGTCTTCTAGAGACCTTTACAAAGAGGCCTTCTACCTAGGGGGCAAGAGACCTGTGAAACCTTTTCAATAGGTGTTAACACCAGGTGGCAGGTCAAAAGGCCATTTTGAAAGACTCCTATCCAAGCAAGGACTGTTAATCACCCAGGAAGTTGGTAAGAGCTTACCCCAGCAGCACAGGACAGGGTACTGTGTAGCAGCCCTCTTTTAATAAGTGTTATTTCCATCCCTCCCTATCTCCCCAACACCCAGGCACAATCGTAGCTTTATAGGTACTTACACATCTTAAAGGAAAGGAAGTGCTCTCAGGTGAAGCTCATTATCCAAATCAGTCATACACTAAGGGCCTGAGATTAAGCTTCAGGTGAACAAGGTATATTAAACATATTAGGTACAGTTTTATTAGTATACATATCCATAGCAACCCTTAGTAAGTAAACAACTTAGATCTAACACAAGCTTAAAACTAAGATGCAGACAGCAGTCCAGCAGCGAGAGGGGCTTTCCAGTCTTTTGCATTGAGTGTCACATGTATGATTTTCTCCCAGTTGGTGAGAGGTCTTACGTGTGCACCAGGCGCAAGGAGCTCTTTGCTCTCAGGGAACGAGTCCGTTCTCTAGAGGCTAGAATAGCAGATTTGGAAAACATAAGAAAGAGAGAGGTACATAGACGAGACTTACAGGGATATAGTCCTGAAGTCCCACCTCCAGTCTGGCAGCATCCCTGTTGCCATGGAGGAGAGAAGTCACGTGACAGGAGAGCATCACCCTGGTGTGGCAGGAAGTGATCCTGTAACTAGGATCTGTCCTCCAGGTGATGTAAAACCCTCTCGCACCAAGGAAGTTTCTCCAGGGCCATGTGCCTATGACGGAAGGGTTAGGACAGCCGTTATAGTTGGTGATTCGATCATTAGGCATGTAGACAGCTGAGGGGCTGGTGAATGTGAGGATTGCCTGGTAACATGCCTGCCTGGTGCGAAGGTAGCGGACCTCACGCACCACCTAGATAAGGTCTTAGTGCTGGGGAGGAGTATGCTGTCTTGGTACATGTCTGTACCAATGACATAGGAAAATATGGTAGGGAGGTTCTGGAGGCTAAATTTAGGCTTTTAGGTAGGAAGATGAAATCCAGAACTTCCAGGGTAGCGTTCTCCGAAATGCTTCCCGTTCCACACGCAGGACCCAAGAGGCAGGCAGAGCTCCGGAGTCTCAATGCGTGGATGAGACAATGGTGCAGAGATGAGGGGTTTGGATCTGTTAGGAACTGGGGAACATTCTGGGGAAAGGAGGGGCTCTTCCGAAGGGATGTGCTTCACCTTAACCGTAATGGAACCAGGCTGCTGGCATTAACCTTTAAAAAGGAGATAGAGCAGCTTTTAAACTAGATAATAAGGGAAAGCTGACAGTCACCCAAGAGCACACGGTTTGGAAGAATGTATCCTTGAAGGATACTACCAAAAGCAGAGAGGTTCCAAAAAAGAGTAAAGTAGCCCAAATGCCCTCGAGTATGGAGCAGACAGAGCTTAAAGATCCCAAAATTACCCATGTCTACCAATAGCCAGATAAATATGAATAAAATAGAGTCTCTAAAAAGCTTGTATGCAAATGCTAGAAGTCTAAAAAATAAGATGGGAGAGTTAAAATATATAGCACTAAATGAGAGGTTAGATACGATTGGAATATCAGCGACATGGTGGAAGGAGGACAACCAGTGGGACACTGATATACCTGGGTACAAACTATATCGTAATGATAGAGCTGATCAAATTGGTGGAGGGCTGCACTCTATGTTAGAGAGGGCATTGAGTAAGAAAGGATTAAAGTTTTGCAGAAAACAAAATTTGCTGTAGAATCTCTATGGACTGAAATTCCATATAAAAAGGGGAAGGTGATAGCAGTGGGGGGTGTACTATTGACCGCCTGGCCAGAATGAACAAATGGATGATGAAAAGCTCAAAGAAATCAAGGAAGTGTCACGCTCCCCTGCTACCGGCCAGAGGCTTTATAGTAGGGGTGACCGCTGTTTTGCTTCTGAGTGTCCTTTATACTATCTAGCAGCAAGGGTTGCTGGGAGATGTAGTTTTTTTTGTTTCACTCTCACAAAAATGTGTTGTGGCACAAGGGCTTTAGGAACAGATATTTATTTTTGTTGGGTTTTTCCCCTCAGAGGTTCTCAGGCAAATAAGCAAAGCAATATAATTCTTTTCCAGAATAAACAGAAAAACAGGAGCAAATGAAAAGCATCAAATAAAAGTGGAAAAACTTTCTTCACAGCAGCACAAAACTTCCAAACAACTTTGTAATTCTTACCAAAGCTTGTTTATCTTAGGAGCAGTCTTTCTACATTATACATAGAACGGTCTCTCTTATAGGAATCGGGTGAGTCAGGAATATCAGCTACGTCATTAAACATCTCCCTGCTTGCATTCTCACGGCTCTGTTTAGGAGAACGTCTTGGCTGCAATCCTGGGATAGCTATTTGCAGCTGCTCTAAGACGACTCCACTCTCACTGACCGTGACTTCTTCTAGTTCAGGAAATGGGTTAGAACGTAAGCTCTTCCTTATGGTTGTCACATTAGCTTTAAACCATTTGTCAAAAGAGTATCTGCTAGGTGCTTTCACAGCCGTGCTACCACAGCCGTGCTACCCTGGCACCTATTAGCACTTGCTCTTAACTGTTTCACGTCTTCCACAAAACTCTGGCTTGGCAGAAACCCTGAGGTACCTTTTCTGCTGACCTTGCTTTGTCTGTGCTCGGAGCTCTCTTCCTTTCTACAGGCAACTGGTTTTGCCCTGTCTTCAGGAAGCTCCCACAACGGCTTAGGTTTAGCTTCAAGGTAACCAGTAATGGACCCACCAGAATCCTTCTTGCCTGGGACTGGGTTCCAAGACTCCCTCAGTTGCTGCCTTCCTTGCTGAAGTGGAATAGAGAATTGCAGAGGCTCCTCTCTGCCCTCTTTGTCTGTCCTGATTCTCAGTGCTGCTCTGCAAGACTAGCCCTGAAGCTGGTTTAAAACGGCTTCCTTGTTCAGGCACACCCTTCTGACTATCCAGGTGCACCTCGTTAGGGCTGCTTCCAGCTCTTACGTCATGAATCTGACTGAGCTGCATTCTCTCTGAAAGCTTCCTGCTGTCATGGAAACCTGGCTTGCTCTGGCTTTTAAAGGTGCAGTGCTCGCTCTTTTCCCTTTCTGTCTGCTCAGGAATGCTTTCGGTACCACAGGAAGCTAACAAAAATTACAGCGCAGTAATAATGGGTGATGTTAATTATCCCGGTATGGACTGGGTCAGTGTCACGGCAGGACATGCTAGGGAGATAAAGTTCCTAGATGAAATAAATGACTGCTTCTTGGCGCAGCTGGTTCATGAACCGACCAGAGGGGAAGCCATATTAGACCTAGTCCTTAGTGGAACACCAGATCTTGTGCAAGAGATAAGGGTGTTGGGGCCACTTGGCAATAATGATCATAGCAAGATCGCATTTGATTTAATTAGTGGAGGAGGGATAGTAAGGAAATCCACAGTACTACCTTTTAACTTCTGAAAGAGAGACTATGATAAAATGAGGAAAATAGTTAAGAAAAAACTAAAAGGAGCAGTTGCAAAGGTTAAAGACTTACATCAAGCTTGGGTGGTGTTGAAAACTACTATCTTGGAAGCCCAGACCAGATGCATTCCACGCTTTAAGAGAAGTGGAAGGAAGTCCAAAAAACTGCCAGCATGGTTTAAAGGTAAGGTCAGAGAGGCTGTTGCCAAAAAAGCATCCTTCAGGAAATGGAAAAAAAAAAAAAAGAGCCAAACGATGAAACCTGGAAACAGCACAAGCACTGGAAAGTCAAATGCAAGGCATTGATAAGGCAGGCAAAGGGAGAATTTGAGAAGAAGCTTGCTGCGGAAGCAAAAATGCGAAAGACTTTTTCAAGTACATTCCTAGCAAAAACCCTGTGAGAGAGTCAGTTGGTCCATTAGATGATAGAGAGGTTAAAGGGGCACCAAGAGGCGACAAGGCGATAGCGGAGAGACTGAATGAATTCTTTGCTTCGGTCTTTACTGTGGAAGATGTAGGGATGTGACCCATGATTGAAGTGGTTTTTAAAGGTGCGGAAGAATTGAAGGAAATATCGATACATCGGAAACGTGTATTACATCTATTAGATAAACTGAAGAGTAGCAAATCACCTGGGCCGGATGGTATACATCCAAGGGTGTTGAATGAACTGAAATATGAGATTGCAGACCCGCTACTAGCAATCTGTGAATTTTCATTAAAATCATCTGTAATACCTGAAAGATTGGAGGATTGCCAATGTAATGCCAATTTTTAAAAAGGATTCCAGGGGTGATCCGGGAAACTACAGACCGGTGAGCCCGACGTCAGTACCGGGAAAAATGGTAAAAACCATCATAAAGAATAAAATTACTCAGCATGTAGATAGTCATGCCCTAATGGGAGACAGCCAACATGGCTTTAGACAAGGAAGATATTGTCTTACTAATCTGTTGTGTTTTTTTGAAGCTGTGAACAAACAGGTGGACAAAGGTGAGTCGGTTGATATAGTGTATCTGGACTTTCAGAAAGGCTTTGACAAGGTCCCTCATCAGAGATTTTTGGCAAAACTAAAGAGTCATGGGATAGGAGGCAGTGTGCTATTGTGGATCAGGAACTGGTTAAAAGATAGAAAGCAGAGGGTAGGGCTAAATGGGCAATTTTCCCAATGGAGAAAGGTGAATAGTGGTGTACCCTAGGGATCTGTGCTGGATCTGCTGCTTTGAAATATTCATAAATGACCTGGAAAAGGGAATAATGAGTGAGGTTATCAAATTTGTAGATGACACAAAACTATTTAAAGTTGTTAAAACCCAAGAGGATTGTGGAAAATTGCTTGAGGATCTTGATAAATTGGAAGACTGGGCATCAAAATGGCAGATGAAATTTAATGTGGACAAGTGCAAAGTTATGCACCTAAGGAAGAACAACCCAAACTATGGTTACAAGATGCAAGGTTCCACATTAGGAACCACCAGCCAGGAAAAAGATTTAGGCATCATTGTGGATAACACGTTAAAACCCTCGGCCCAGTGTGCAGCGGCAGCCAAGAGAGCAAATAGAATGCTAGGTATCATAAGGAAAGGAATGGAAAATAAAACAAAGGATATTATAATGCCTCTATATCATTCCATGGTGAGACCACACCTTGAATAGTGTGTGCAATTCTGGTCGCCGTATCTTAAAAAGGATATAGCGCTATTAGAAAAGGTTCAGAGAAGAGCCACCAAAATGGTAAAGGGGATGGAAGGATACTCCTATGAAGAAAGGCTAAAAAGGTTAGGGCTCTTTAACCTGGAAAAGAGATGGCTGAGGGGAGATATGATAGAAGTCTATAAAGTAATGTATGGAGTGGAACGGGTAAAGCATAGTTACTCACCTGTAACAGGTGATCTCCGGGAACAGCAGGAATTTAGTCTTCACATATGGGTATCGTCGGTACCGATGGAGCCTGCGCGGGAACGCTCCCCAGCGTCCAATTAGAAAGCTTTTGGGAGCATCCCACAGCGTCTGCATGCTGCCTTCCCACCTTTCCCAACTGCCTCTCTCCAGTTGAGTTTTAAAGCTGAGACAAAGAGAGAGAGAGGGTAAGAAAATTAAAAAGAGAGATATAACTCCTAGGGGAGGTGGGTGGGTTGTGAAGACTATATTCCTGCTGTTCCCGGAGATCACCTGTTACAGGTGAGTAACTATGCTATCTCCATGAACAAGCAGGAATGTAGTCTTCACATATGGGGACTCCCTAGCTAGCCCAGATGTTGTTCCCCTGTGAAAGGGCTCCACTTCCCCCCATGGATCTCTGGAATCCTACCAGGAATGGTGGGTAGGAGTTGATTAAGTATGGAACAGGTGTCATAGAACAGCCTGACCAAACAAGGCATCCCGGCGGGAGTCCTTGTCTAAGTAGTAATGGGCTGTGAAGGAATGAACCAAGGCCCAAGTAACTGCTCGATAGATGTCGTCCATAGACACAGAGTGTAAATGAGCCACTGAGGCTGCCATGGCTCTCACATTGTGAGCTGTGACATGGCCTTCCAGAGAAAGGTTTTTACTCTGATAGGTAAAAGAAATGCACTGTGCAATCCAATTGGACAATGTTCTCTTGGAGACTGTAAATCCCAAATGAGAAGAATCAAAAGCAACAAAGAGTTGAGAGGACTTTCTATGTTGCTGTGTCCTTTGTAAGTAAAAAGCAAGTGTCCTTTGTAAGTAAAAAGCAAGTGCTCTTTTACGGTCCAAAGTATGAAGATTCCTTTCTGCATTTGAAGCATGAGGCTTTGGAAAAAATAGGCAGGTAAACTGCTTGGTTTAAATGAAAAGGTGAGACCACCTTTGGCATAAAGTGTGGATGAATCCTAAGGACTACCTTATCATGATGGAACCTCGTATAAGGAGGATCAGCCACTAATGCTTGCAACTCACTGATGCGACGTGCTGATGTGATTGCAATAAGACAACATTCCAGGAAAGGAATTTCAAGGAGGAAGTAGCTAGGAGGTTCCAAAGGCGGCTTCATGAGCTGTCCAAGAACCAGATTTAGGTCCCATGCTACCGGTGGTGGCCTAATGGGAGGCTTAGTTAGAAGGAGGCCTCTCATAAATCTCGCTATGAGAGGATGAGAGGAAATAGGTTGTCCATTTAAATGCTTGAAAGAAGCTGAAATAGCACTTAAATGGACTCGTACTGAGTTAGTCTTAAGCCCTGCATTAGATAAATGAAGGAGATACTCCAATGATGATTCCAGAGGTATCGCCAGGGGGTCAAGACCCTTCTGCGAACACCATATGGAAAACCTTTTCCACTTGAAAGCATAAGAGCGTCTTGTGGAATGCTTTCTAGAAGTGTAAAGGATATCCTTTACTTGTTGAGACAAGTTAAGACCATAAAGGTCCAAGCCCTCAGCAACCAGGCCCTGAGATGAAGAGAGTGGGGATCGGGATGCCACAACATCCCGTCCTCCTGAGACAGGAGATCTGGAGCAGATCCTAACTCCAGAGATGGAGCTTGAGAGAGATGTAGGAGCAGAGGGTACCACACCTGCCGTGGCCAATGTGGAGCTATGAGAATCATATGGCCTCTGTCTCTCTGAAGCTTGAATAGGGTTTTGGGAATTAGGGGAATGGGTGGAAAGGCACATAGGAAGTCCTGACCCCAATGGAGGAGGAAAGCATCCCTGACCTGAGAACCCTGAGCCGGAATTCTGGAACAGAACAGGGGAAGTTTGGCATTCAATGGACTTGCAAAGAGGTCTATGTCCGGAGTTCCCCAAATTTGAAAACTTTTTGCTACCTGGTCTGCACGAAGAGACCACTGGGAGTCTGTCTGCCCAGGAGTTTTGAATGCCTGACAGATACACCGCAAGGAGATGAAGCTGATGCTCTCTGGCGAGGGCCCATAGTTGCAAAGCGACAGAGTCTGTTCCTCCCTGTTTGTTCAGAAAGAACATAGCTACTTGATTGTCTGTCTGAATTAGGACTGTCTTGTAGCTCAGCTGGGTGTGGAACACTCAAAGAGCAAGGAAAATTGCTCTGAGCTCCAAGAGATTGATGTGTAGATGGGTCTCCTCTGGAGTCCAGGTGCCTTGGGTAGAGAGATCTTGCAGGTGAGCTCCCCAACCCACCTGTAAGGCATCTGTTGTTAGAGTGACCTAGGGTGGGGGCTGTTGGAAAGGGGACCCCACCAACAGGTTTTGGGTTGACTGCCACCATTGTAGGGACAAAATAAGGCGACTTGAGTTTGCTATTTTGTCTGATAGGTAGCCTGATGTTTGCGTCCACTGAGTGGATAGAGTCCATTCGGCTGCTCTCATATGGAGGCGAGCAAAAGGGAACCACATGCACGGTAGATGCCATGTGGCCTAGCAATTGTAACATTTCCCGAGCAGTGAGATGAGTTTTTAACACTGCTTGGGAAGCTAACTGCACAATGCGAAGACAGCGGGGCTGTGGAAGATAGGCCCTTGCTTTCCTGGTATCCAGCATAGCTCCTACAAACTCTAGAGATTGAGTGGGAGTTAGGTTAGATTTTGGGATGTTTATGACCAGGCCCAAATACTGAAGTAGACGCATTGTGCAAGATAGGGAAATTCTGGCCTCTGACTCTGATGGGGCTCGAATGGGGAAGACAAATATTCCTAGAGTGCGAAGAAATGCTGCCACTACAGCCATGTATTTCGTAAACACCCTTGGTGCTGAGGCCAGGCCAAAAGGAAGAACCCTGTACTGGTAGTGCTTCCCCTGAAATAGAAACCGAAGGAATCTTCGGTGAGTTGGATGGATGAGAACATGGGTGTACACATCCTTGAGATCTAGAGAACAAAGCCAATCCCGACTCTGAAGGTATGGCAGAAGAGTTCCTACAGAAATCTTGAATTTCTCCTTGAACAGGAATTTGTTCAATTCTCTGAGGTTTAAAATGGGTCTGTATCCCCCTGTTTTTTTTGGAATAAGGAAATAGGGGGAGTAAAACCCTGTACCCTGCTGGGAAATGGGTACGTCTTCTATTGCCCCATGTGCAAGAAGTAAATTGACCTCTTGACCTAACTGATTTTCGAGCGAAGTCTGAAAATTGAAACGTCTTACAACTGTAGGAGGGGGCATGTTGAGGAAATGAAGCTTGTACCCCTCCTTTACAATGGAGAGAGTCCATTCTTCTGCTGTTATCTGCTCCCATCTGGAGGCAAAATGACACAACCTTCCTGGAATGGTGGAGGGCTCTGGCCCGTTGAGGGCCAGGAAGGCCATTGTTCTTTAGATGGGAGTCAAAGCCCCTGTGGAAGCTGAGTCTGATGGGCCGGTTTGGTGGCTGCTGTGCCTTTCGGGCAGACTGACCTGCAGAATGCCCCTGTTGGGTATAGGAGGGGTAAAACCTTCTTTTTAGAGAAGAATGGTTTCTTGTAGGATTTTCTTCTTGCAGGATCAGCTGTAGCCTTGGATAGTCTATCCAAAGTGGTGTTATCAGCATCCAGCTCATTAGCTTCCTCTTGCCAATTTTTGCCAAAGAGATTTTCGCCTGTGCAAGGGATATTCCCCAGTTTGTCCTGTACCCAGAGTTCTAAGTCAGATGCCTGGAGCCAGGCAATCCTACGAGCACCTATGGCAATGGCAGAGGTTCTGCTTATGCACTCAAAGCAGTCAAAAGCTGCACAATTAACAAACTTGGAAAGTTCATGGGCATGTTTGACAAGTGTAAGATAATCTTGCCTCTTATCAGGAAGGAGAGGGCTCATAAGCTCTAGATCTCCTGTAACCTCCTTAAGGAACATTCCCATATATAAAATGTAGGAACTAATCCTAGCAGAAAGCATAGAGGCCTGGAAGGTTTGACGCCCAAAGGCATCAAGAGTCCTACATTCACGCCTGGTGGATTAGATGCATGTCTTTTTGCACTCTTGATCCTTCTCATAGCTGATTCCACTACTATGGAGTGATGTGGTAGCTGGGTTTTTTTGAAATCCAGGACAAGGAGGTACTCGATACATGGTATCAAGCCTACGAGAATGAGAAGAGGTGGTAAGAGGTGTTTCCCACATTCTTAGCATGAGATCATGCAAGATCTCATGAATAGGCAAAGTAGCTGCCTCCTTGGGAGCTTTAGGATATTGTAAAATCTCCAACTCCTTTGCTCTGGGCTCTGTTTCAGGAGCCACTGTGATGGAAAGACCTCTAGCCACCTCCCGGATGAAATCCTGAAAGGATATATCCTCTGGAGGAGGCATCCTTTGTTTAGGAGAGTAAGGCTCCTCAGAGAGAAGTGTTCCGGTACCGACAGAGCTGTCAGAATCCTCAGACTCATCTGAGGATTCAAAATATCTCCTGTCCGGGTGCTCTTGTAAAGCACGATACCGGTACCGATCGAAGTCGGTACCAGAGGGGTCCGGTACCAGCCTGTTGATAACGGAGGAAACAGCATGACTCTGTGTCAGTAACACAGTCGCCGATGTAGATGCTGTCGGTACCGGTACCGATATTGGTGCCGGAACCGGTGTCGATACCGGTTGAACCGTCTGAAGCGGTCCCGAAGGCACCAAAGCCGCAAGGAGAGCCGCCAGACTGCGTTCAATAGCCAAGAACCTCTGGTCTATTGACGCTGCCGATGCCTGGGTAATCGGTACCGGATGAAGCGGCCAGTACCCCAGAGCATGGCACCAGTAGTTCTGCCGAGGTTGAGGCCTCAAGAACATCCTGGAGCCCCAATAGTGCTTTGGAAGCCGAAGCCTCCCGCCGGGGCAATTTTGCCGGTACAAGTCCCTCAAGGACAACGCCAGAGGCATCTCGATGCTTGGAAGGAGATCTACCCTTTGAGGACCGGCCAGATTTATGTTTGGCTACCTGAGATCCATGGGAGGAAGATGAAGCCCTGGAAGATGTCGATGCCATGGATGTTGCATCGGAGGGAAAAAGGGTGCTAAGCTCAGCAGCTCGGTTTTGCCGACCCCTCTTCGACATTATCCCACAGGCAACACACTCCGAGATGGAGTGGTCAGGACCTAAACATTTAAGGCACCACTCATGAGTGTCGGTGACAGAGATGGTACCGCCACACTTGGAACACTTTTTAAAACCAGAGGCGGGTTTATCCATTCTGAAGAAAAAGTTGGGCCTAGTGCCCAAAATGGCGCTTGGCACCAGACAGAAAGACTGTAAAGTCCAGAAAAAGATTACAATTTTTTTTTTTTGAAGAAAGAAAGAAAGAACCGGCGGTACCGGTATAGCGTTGAGGAAGGCAGACGCTACCACAAAAAAAGAATGAAAAAGCTGGGATAATTTCTGAGGTAACAGGAAAAACGACCTGCTGGCTCTGCGGAAAACGAAGAACTGGAGAGAGGCAGTTGGGGAAGACAGCACGCAGGCGCTGTGGGATGCTCCCAAAAGCTTTCTAATTGGACGCTGGAGAGCGTTCCCGCACAGGCTCCGTCGGTACCAATGACACACATATGTGACGACTACATTCCTGCTTGTTCCTGGAGATACATAGATCAATTGTTTACATTATTAGAATATAGAAAGACTAGGGGACATGTAATGAAGCTACAGGGTAAACTATTTAAGATTAATAAAAGAAAATATTTTTTCACTCAACGTGTAATCAAACTCTTGAATTTGTTACCGGAGGATGTAGTAAAGGCTGTTAGTGTAGCTGGGTTTAAAAAAAGGTTTGGACAAGTTCCTGGAGGAAAGGTCTATAAACCATTATTAAGAAGGGACCCAGGATATCAATGCTTGACCCAGTACAAGCATTGTAGAACCTGTGTCTTTTGGGGAAACTGCTAGGTACATATGACCTAGATTGGCCACTGTTGGAAACAGGATACTGGGCTTGATGGACCTTGGTCTGACCCAGTATGGCATATCTTATGTTCTTAGAAGTTTGAATTGGACACGGAATTGGATAGGGAGCCAGTGGAGCGACTTGAGAAGGGGGGTGGGGTAAATGTGGGCATGGCGAGACTGGTGGAAGATAAGTCGAGCAGCATGGTTTTGTATGGATTGAAGGGGAAGGAGATGGCTCACGGGGAGACCAGCAAGTAGTAAGTTGCAGTAGTCAAGGCGAGAGGAGATTAAGGAGTGAATAAGCGTTTTGGTAGTGTGTTCGGAAAGGAATGGGCGGATTTTGCTGATGTTGTAGAGAAAGAAGCAGCAGGTCTTAGCTATAAGCTGGATATGTGTGGAGAAGGAGAGAGAGGTGTCGAAAATAACCCCTAGATTGTGGGCCGAGGGAACAGGAAGAATCATAGATCCAGCCACGGAGACTGAGAAAGGGGGAAGAGGAGGGGAGGAGTTGGGGGGAAAGACCAGGAGTTCGGTCTTGGCCATGTATAGTTTTAAGCGGCGGTGAGACATCCAGGTAGCGATGTCAGAAAGGCAGGCAGAGATCTTGGTCTGGATTGCTGGAGAGATATTAGGTGTAGACAGGTAGATTTGGGAGTCATCAGCATAGAGATGGTACTGAAAGCCATGGGAGGAGATAAGCGTGCCAAGGGATTGGGTATAGAGGGAGAAAAGGAGGGGGCCTAAGACGGATCCCTGGGGTACACCGACATGGAGTGGGGTGGGGGAGGAGGAGGAGCCACTGGAACATACACTGAAGGAGCGATGGGAGAGGTAGGAGGAGAACCAGGCTAGTACGGATAGCTTGAAACCAAGCGAGGAGAGGGTGGTGAGGAGAAGATTGTGGTCAACAGTGTCAAAGACAGCGGAGAGGTCGAGAAGGATGAGGATAGAACAGAGGCCCTTAGATTTAGCTATGGGCCTCTACTCTATCAGTGCTGGTCACTCCCATGTGGCAACCAACTTAAACCAATCCCAAACAAGGGACCACACAGATTTAAAATTGAAGGTGCCATTATCTGTGAAACAGGAGAAGAGAAACCTATTATATATTTAATCACAAAATTTATGTGCTGCAGTTCTGCATTCACATGACACGCAGATCCCATCAAAAGCTCCATACCAAAGAGAAAAAAAGAGCAGATAAATAGAAATATCAGTCATGAGGAACCCCTGCAGAGGCTGCTGCTTTAGAATCACAAGTTCCTGCCTCTGGGAGGTGACTTCTCCATTGTATATACACATTAGCTCAATTCTAAACATGTTAGTTCATTTCTAATCACAGAACACAAAAAAAAAACAAAGCTCGTCCTTGCTGTTTATAGTGCAGGCATAATAATACCCTAAAAACACTAAAGTAACCAAAATATACAAATTAAACAAAAGTAACCAAAATTAACACACTACATAAAGCTGTACTTGCGGCGATCTTGCCACCAAAAACTGTGTCATCACGGCATGCGGGAAAATGACCATTTTGAAGTCGGGCCCTGCCTCTGCGCCAAAACTCACGAGGCCGCCAAGGAGAGCGTTCCGGCCCATGGCGCGGCTTCGCAGCCGCCCCCCTGCACCAGCTAAAAATCCAGGCAGAATAAAGGCATGCCCCGCTCTAGCCACAGCGGCGTCACTCATCACAGAAGCAAGCCGATGTCCGCGGAGCGAGCTGGCCTCTGTGTTGTGCCTCAACTGCCGTCTCCAGGTGATCCAGAGCCCAGGAGGAGAGAGCTGCTAGGGAGACTGGTCCGGCGAAGAAAAAAGGAGAGAAGAACATGCCGAGAAACAGCTCCAGCCCTGCACTAAACCTTTGGTTTTGGTTTTTGTTTATTTTTTTATTTTTAAAGGCACAGCAACATCAAGAAATGAATGAAATTATAGGAATCCAAAAGAAATTCTAAATACTACACTAACTGCTCCTTATCTATTCCACAAGTGAGCCCAGCACCTAGGCTCACTATGTCCTCCTGCTACATGGAGACTGGACACACTGGGGCTGATGGGAGTGACCAGCAGGATATATCCAGTGATGTCATGATTTTGACATGCCCAGTCTCCAAGCTGCAGGAGGAGGTGCACTACCCAGAGGTGGAGGACTGAACTGGAGGAACGATAAAGAACAATAAAAACCATATTCTTTAAACTAAAAACAGTCCAGCACAAGACCCTTTCTGGACACCTACGACTAAGTCAGTAGAGCACGCGTTAATTACCCCTCACTTTGACTACTCTAAGTCTACTACACGGACTACCACTCAAAAACTTAAACATGCTCCACAGGGCCCAAAACATAATGGCCAGGATAGTCACCAAAGCCCGCCTAACCGAGCATATAACCCCTATCCTACAAGACCTGCACTGGCCCCCAGTAATGAGCCGGATAAAATATAAGATACTTATAACAACATTCAAACTGCTTAACATCATCGCCCCCTCCTACCTAACTACCCTCCTACACACCACCAGAATCCAGAACACGCAGACAAAAACACAAATCACTCGCTTGTAATACCCAAAGACATCTGCAGGACAAAACAAAACACAAGCTCTAGAGCTTTCTCATTTACTGCACCTAGCCTCTGGAATGACCTGCCACTACCAATTCGGAAAGACCTTCACCTATTTAGAAAAGGACTCAAAACATTCCTATTCTCAGAACATTTTGGAAACTCAACAGAAACACCCCCCCCTCCCTCTCATAAAACAGATATACAACACATTCAAGGAACAACTCACTAATTCTCTTTTAGCCACTCACAAATAGTGAACTATGTAACTTTGAAAACAAAGGTTCCTTTGCACAGTTATGATACAATAACACAGGTACACTAAAAAAATTTTTTTTTAAACTGCCTCTAATGTTTCGATTGATTTTTACGTTTTTTGGTGCGCTGAATCCAAATCTGGTAACCAATTTGCTCCATCACGTACAGATTTTTTGCTACATTGGGTTAGCAGTTTGAGGTGAACGTTTCAGATTGAGTGCGATCGAGATAAAAGTTTCTTGGATGAATTCTTTATACTAATTGTTTAGTAGTTATTCAAATAAGAATAAAGAAAATTGTAACAAGGCAGCACATAAGAATAGAGTAATGTCAACAAAACACACTGTGATGGTAGCAAAATTGTCTGCACTTAAAACAGCCACATACATGTGCACAAACATTGAGCATATAAGAGCGAGGTTAGACACAAAGCAAAGCAAAGAAATGTGCAACAAATGTTGTACAGGTATGTATGTAAGAATAGAAAACGTAAATCGCACCATTGCAATACATGAAGACAAACACCCGATGGTGTGAAAATAAAATTCTAATAAATGAGATCCGACACTGTGGTAATAACTAGCAAATTTTTATTTCAAAGTTTAGTAAAAACACGATATTTGTCAACACAGTTTAGATTTTAAAGTCATTATTGGGTCAATCAATCTCCTGGTGGGCCCGTTTCTTCTTCCCCCGAATGCTTCTCTTGGTGCGCTGCTTGGCGTATTTTTCATCTGGGGTTTCCCGCAGCAGCAACCAGCAGAAATCAGCCATCATAGTGGTGTTCCATCTTCCTTGGTACCTTCTCTCTGCATCCTTGATGTCCTGGTGAAACCTTTCACCTTGTTCTTCACTGTACGCCCCCAAGTTTTCGGGAAAGTAGTTCACATGGGAGTGCAAGAAATGGACTTTCAGGCTCATGTTACAGCCTTGTTCTTTGAAGGCATTGAGCATCCTGGCAACAATATCCTTATAGTTCTCATCCCGCCTGTTCCCCAAGAATTTGAGAACAACATCCTTGAAGGAATCCCAGGCTTCTTTTTCCTTCTCAGACATCGTTTCAGCGAATGCTCCATCTGAAATGAGTTTCCTTATATCAGGGCCAACAAACACTCCTTCCTTTAGCTTTGCTTCAGAAAGTCGGGGGAACTTTGAGCAAAGGTACCGAAAGCACTCACCATCTTTTGGAAGGGACTTGATGAATTGCTTAATGAGACCCAACTTAATGTGGAGAGGTGGTAATAGAATTTTATCACGAGGTACCAAGCTCTCATGAAGAACATTTTTCTCACCGGGTCTCAAATACTCCCGAATTGGCCAGTCTTTTTTTTTCCCCCAGTGTAGGTCACGGGCCCGGCTATCCCACAAGCAAAGGAAGCAGGATATTTGGTGAAACCGGATTGCTGCCCTAATAGCATGGATAGAATTTTAAAGTCTCCAGAAATCATCCACTTATGCTCATCATAATGAATCTTCTGAAGAATCAGGGCCAAATTCTCGTATTTTTCTTGGAGAATAACAGAGTGAGCAATAGGAACAGAAGCGAATATGTTGCCATTATGAAGAAGAACACCTTTTATGCTGTCTTTTGACGAATCAATGAACAGCCGCCATTCAGCAGGATCATACTTGAGTTTAAACTTTCCCATCACTCCGTATATATCGTTGCAAAATACCAAATCTTCCTCTTTGCTGAAATACTTCAAAAATTGTGTCTCGCGGTTGCGGTACCAATAAAAAGTTGTTCCTGGTGACAATAGATTTTTCTGTTTAAGCCGAGAACCTAGCAGTTGGGCAGCATCTTTTGGGAGTCCTAAATCCCGGACTAAATCATTCAATTCAGCTTGAGAGAAAAGTTCAGGTTTCGGATCTGGTTCAGTTTCAAACTCGGAAGTACTGGACTCATCGGGAAAAGCCATCTGATGAGTCTCATCATGATCAGAACCGTCCACACAAATATGATCCAAAGATTTTGGTGGTTCAGGCACAGGTACTTCGTTGCTATGAGGCATAGGCCTAATTGCTGAGGGAAGGTTGGGGTAACTTATTACGTTCTTATTTTTTAAGTTGTATCCCTTCACAATGCAAGAGCAAAAATAGCAGTCACTGCTGTGGTCTCTTTGTTCACGCCACATCATAGGTATTCCGAAACAAAATGCTTGTTTTTTACCTTTCATCCATAAGCGTAGATCTTCCTCACATGTCTTGCACACTTTGTGAGGAGCTCACGGTTTGTCTTGATCGCCTAACTTCAAACCGAAATAGGCGAAATATACTTTTTTAATAAATGCAGAAATGTTCCTCTGCCGCTTTTTCACGGTATATTCCCCACAAATAAAACAAAAACTGTCCGGAGAGTTGACGCAACCTCTGGCTCTGTGAACCATCACAAATACACAGCACTGCAAACTACAACTGTAGTGAACCACTTCGGAATAAAGCTGGATTACGACTGAGCAAACAAAAGGTAATAATGAACTTGCAAGAAACTGAAATTTGACAGAAACGTTCATGTCGCAACCACCGTGTTTGAGCGAGCGAACGAGGCGAGGCGAACAGGAAAGAACTTGCGCCAGCGCGAGTACTGGATTTAGCCCCCCGCCTCCCAATTGTCCTGTTAATGTATAAAATGAATACAAAACACTCTAAAATATCATGAGGGAGTGTTTCTAGTTAGTTAACCATTACAACCTCTATTTTGGGCCAAGAAAATAAACTGTAGTCGGCTAAAAAGAAATTATGTGAACATTCCTTATATGGGTAAGAAATCTAATTTTGCAAGAAAACGTGACGTGATGGAACATTTTGGCTATTTTTCCTGGATTCAGCACCCCAAAATCTATAGGAATCAGTTGCAAAACTGGAGACAGTTTTTTGGTAGTGTACCTGTGTAATCGATCCTCACCTCATAAAACCACAGAATATACTTTGTACCTATGTACAGCAGATAGTAAATAGTGGATCTACCAAGCTCCACTAAGTTTTGATTTGTAAGATTTATTCCTATAAATAGTTTAAATACTGTTCCATGTAAAATGTTACTGTTTCTATTCTGTTAATTGTAAACCGCCCCTGATCTCTGGAAGGGGGCGGTATAGAAAAACCAAATAAATAAATGATGTGCTGATGCTGATTGATAGGGTGATTAGGCAGTTAAATCCAGTAAAACTGTAACAGCCACCTTTGATCTATTTGATCACAGGATAATTTTTCAGAGTAGTAGAAGATTAGCCTTAGAGAGTATTGTACTCAATTGGCTTTCATCCTTTTTGAAAAAGGCAGGACATCTGTTTTCAACTTGAAAAATTGGATTGTGCCATTTCTCGGAGTCTCCCCTGCTTTTAATCATCTTCTTGCAACCAACAAAATGTTGATTTGACATTGGGCTTGAAAGTATATTATGCTGTATGTTTAAAATCAGTCCAGTTAGGAAAAAAAAGAGCAGGTGTTGGTTCAATCAGGGGAGTGTCTTCTGGAAAGAGGTAAATGGTTAAGGAAGGAATACTTTGGTACTGAACTTTATTAAGAGAAATTCTAAGGCTTAATATTGGGGAACCAAGAGCACAATTTGAATAGTAGAGACAGATTTTGTATGTATTGGTGTAGAGCATGAAATAAAATTCAGGAATGAGTTTTGATGATTCTTTTCCTAGAGAAAGGTACAATATTGTAGCACTGCATAATGTTTTCTGGAAACTGAAGCTGGTTCAAAGACTGCAATCTTTAACATTTAAAGGCAATGAGGGTCACAGGATTAGACTTATTTCCCAATGTGATTACTGTAATGGCTTATGTTTGGGCTGCAGGGAAGAGACACAGGTTACAGGATGGACAGAATGTAGCAGCCAGGTTCATAACTAAGTGGCAACAAGGCTGTACTATATCCCTGGTATTGTGTAAGTTAGACTGTCTGTTTATCAACTGATTCATTTTAACATCTTGGTGCTGACATTTGAAGTGCTAAAGGAAGAAATAGAAATTACACTTACCTGGTAATTGTCGTTCCTTGAGTTAGGACAGTTTAGTCCTCTACTTCTGGATTGTGCACCTCTTCCTGCAGCTAGGAGACTGGGCATGTCAAAGTCGTGACATCACTGGATATAGCCTGCTGGTATCTCACATCAGCCTCCAGTGTACCATTGACAAAGCAAACTCAAAGGAACAACAAATAAGTAACTATACCATAACTTTAAATAACTCCCCATTCTTCAACTGGAGGAGCCTTTTAAACCGTATCAGTCTTATATTTTCTTTTCTCTTTTTTTTTTTTTTTTTTTACTTTACATTCATGTCCCCCCTATGCAAACACGTATCCTATACCATCACCTTGTTTAAATAAGAGAAAAGAAAGAACGAACAGAGAGGGATACTCACTGCGATCTAGAAACTGAAAGGATCTGTCTACTCCTTGAGATTGATGCTTCACTCCGCCTGAAAATAAACTCTGAAGAAATCACACTCCTGGGCAGGAATGAGGACTAAACTGTCGTAACTCAAGGAACGACAATTACCAGGTAAGTGTAATTTCTATTTCCTTATCGTTCCTCCAGTTTAGTCCTCTACTTCTGGGATGTAACAGAGCAGTAATCATTGGGAGGGACCTATCCAGCCAACTCACCACACCGCCGACCCAGAACAGGCCTCCTTTACTGCCAAAACATTTAGGCAGTAGTGGTTACTGAGGAAATGGAGATGACCTGGAAGCTGCTCTACAAATCCCTCCTGGTGGAATGACACGGTGATTCACCCATGAAGCCGCTTGTGCCCTGGTAGCAAGAGTCAGAAAGCCCCCCGGAATCATACAACCTCGCCAGCAGAAAGCTGAGGCAACCACCGCCTTAACTCAGTGCGAAATGGCCACCCACCTTCGCTGCTGCTTCCCCTTTGTGGGGACCTCCAACCAGCACACAAAAACAAAGAAAGGAACATCGCACCCTGCATGTAATGTTTCCTATCGGTGTAAGCTACGAATAAAAACCTCCCCTTCCAGAAAAACCGAGAACTGGAAGAGAAACCAATAGGCTCAGGAGAAAAATCAGAAAACCACCTTTTGGAAGGACGACAGGACTGCTCGCAACCACCACCCTCTATCCAGAAAGGGTGAAAAAACGGCTCATTAGATGACAACGCCTGAAACTCCGAAACTCGTCGCACCGAACAACGAGCTATCAAAGCCACTGTCTATAACAGCAAATCCTTTACCGACGCCTGGAGTAAAGAATCAAAGGACTCTTTAGCTAACGCCTCTAAGGCCCAATCGGGATCCCCTGGCAGCACCCGAACTCTCCTTGAGTAGCGCAGTCGGATCCCAACTTAAGGAAACGCTACACATCGATCCGAACACCTAGCGCTATTCCCTTCACAGACTCCTACAGCCGGAAACAGTCGCCCGCTGGATCCTCTAAGGAACTGGCCGCTAGTTCCTTCAGACACTGTCCTGCAGAACTCAGACCAAGGATACAGACACCTTTGTCGCCCAGACTTGCCGCCGTGAACAGCAGCCTTCCAAAAGGCGCTAAGCATGGACCTACGTAGCAGAAGCAGCCTGCCTCCTTGCTCTCAACAAGGCGGCGAAGACTGCCGCAGAATAACCCTTCTACTTGGGCCCCGCCCATACAAAGGCCAAACCGTAGGCGGGCACAGATCCACCTGAGACATTCGTCATGGACCTAGCCGCAGCAGAACGTCCACTACCGACAACTTCTAGGAAAAGCCCGTCGAGTAGATGAATGAGAAAAGCCTAGTACGGCCGTCTCGCCCAACCGGGCGCTACCAAGAGCACCTTTCTCCGAAAGCCCCGATACGCCAACTATTGCCCTATGAGAGCCCACGGGGAAAGGACAAGACAGACTTAATGGGAGCTTACTGACCCTTGACTGGGACGAACCATCAGCTGCCCCATTCCTCCACCAGAGAGACCTCTGGGTGAACCCCAAGGAAGCCAATAATATTAGCTAGCGCTTGAATCAAGCCATAATGCACATTTGCCCCATAAAGAAAATCAGGCTGTAGTCGATTCAACTCCCTGATCCTTTCCTGTTCCAGGAGAGTAGACTGCTGTAACACTGCGACCAGCGGAAGCATGCTTTCGCCTCCCCAGGCTCCAAAAATGGGAGCTTGTAAGGCCAGAGCAATGCCCCCAACGATCGCTTCAGTGAACCATCTACTTTCCCATCTTGCAATAAAGAAGACTGCTAGGGCTCTGTTCCATACAGTGAGTCCGCACAACCTGGAAATGCAAGGTGTGCACCCAGCCACGTGGTACCCAGGCGTGCCCCTGCTTAGCCTCAAAATGTCAATCAAGAGCAGGCGAATTCAGGACAGCTGAATACTTTCTTTATTTTCCTTCCTTCTTTATTTATTTTTATTATTATTATTTTTTTTTTTTTTACAAAGACACCCCTAAACCAAAAATGCCTTCAGCATATGTTAAGAGACGCTCTTTCCGTGCCAACAATATGAAGTAGAAAGAACTCCCAAACACAGGCATACTAATCCACGGCCATCCTGCTAGAGTAACGCCCCATTCCGTCTGACTGCACAAAGATGGACTTTATATTTTAAGTTCAACTAGCACCTGGTGATATGAAATACAGCTCTCATTCTGCAGTGGCAATTGAGTCAGCAATAAAGAAGCCGAGAAACATCAGACAAGTTCCCATTATACCACCTGGTAAAGACTCCACTTTTAGACCACTGAAGCAAAAAAAGCATGCGAGCGTGCCTTGTGTCCTGCCAGCAGCTGATCGAATTGAAGGGATTCAGTGTATGCAGGGCATTGTCCAGAGAACGCAAGGCCCCTCCTCCAGGCTGACTCCCCATTCACAGTCTAAACCGGCAGTCACCTTGGCTGATGCTGATCAGCGCAGAAGCCATCCTGTAAGCCCAGCATATGAAGTATGCCTACTAGAGTCTGAGCCGCTGCCATTGCTGCTAGAGAACTAGCCTAGCTGTTCTGGCCCCCCATTAAGGCATTCACTGAACACTAGCAGAGACTCTCCGTACTGGAGAACCTCTGATAAATGGAATGGGAGCATAGATAGCTCCAAAGGCCAGAGTTCTATTTCGCAATCCCTCTCCGCTGAGCTACCTTTTCCATATGTAAAATTAAACCCCATATAGCCAAAATTAAGACATTACAAATCTACCGTAAAATCTTATAATTTGGCAAAGACAAACTAAACGGGAACATTTTCCATTAAGAAACCACACAACTATAAAATTCTTCCCATGACATAATGCTTATGGCAGAGCATTCCACATATGTGGACTGGCCATGGCGCTCACCCAAGCACCTGTTACAACTGTCCAAGAGAGTTATCACCATAATTCCTTTTGACATGAATAGGTTTACAGCGGAACATAACGCTATATCACAGCAGCTAAGCCAAAATATTATCCTACCATATAAATCGACTTTAACGCTGTATAGGACCTTCTATGGATAGCGGAAGGAGATTCTGGTAAAACAACATAGCTATGTCCTTTTTTTTTTCTTTCAAGATAGGACTCCAAAAACCAAGTTTCCGCCAACTCCAATGAAATCAAAGCAGATCCGCTAAAATTACCCAAACTGCTACTATAGCTTTGCAAGAAGCTACCAGCCCCCGCTGCACCCAGTGGTCCTTCCCCCCCCTTATCCTGGGAGATTCTGCATTGCAGGAGGCGTTGCCCACCCCCCTGCCAACCTACTGCATCTGCCAGGGAGCTGAAGAGCAAAATAGAAAGTACTCCTGGAAGCAAACAATGTCCCATCCTTGGGATCCAGGCGCAAAAGGTAAAAATCAAAAGTAAAATCAACAGTGTTAGCTAAAAATGAACAAGGCTATCTCTCACTAAAGCGGGTTTCTTTTTCTTTTTGAAATCCCACCGAAGTCCATGGGACCCAAGCTTTCGAACACAGCCCCTGACGCTGTGCATTAACCGCAACCAGAGAAATGAAATGAAACCCTGCTCTAGTAATAGATGAGAATTTCTTGGGAAGGGCCTGCTAAGTGTTGCTATGAAACCCACAAACACCTCACCAGGCCTCCCTGCAGTCAGAGAAACAGCAGTGGGATACACCGACCACCTTGCAAATGGAGGTCTGAGAGGTTGTTGCCTGTGTGAACCTGATGAGTAATATGATATTGTATGGTACCACTCACCCCCCAGGGATGGGGGCACTGAATACTTTATGTGATTCATGAGCAGCACTGTCATTCGGTGGCCTTTAGGGCAGCAGAGCCAGACCAATGATACAGAAATTAAGAGCTTTAAATCTTGGTCATATAAACTGGATTCTCAGACCTTACATCACATCACCGAGGCTCTGTGGTGATTTCTTTCCTGATCTGCAGATAATGGCTGCCTGCACAGTCATAGAAAGGCACTATTGAGTGTACCAGCTGCCCTCTGGTGGCCATAGACCGTAGCACAGGCACTTCCCGGTTGGCAGTCTATTTTTGTACATTCTAAGGTTTGCTAAACCTGTCCCTGTGAATTTTGGGCAACTTTCACTATAGACTACATAAAGGCACACTTCTAGGCTTTCCCTCCTGCAAACTACAAGTTAGGGCTCTGCCCTTGAAACTAAAAGCTGGCAATTTGCCTAATATCCTGGACCTGAACAGATGCTCCTCAGAGACATGATTAGGAGGGAAAGAACATGTGGTATCAGGGATCAATGCCAAAACTGCTGTCCTGTTTTTAAGTTTATTCTTATTTATTCTATAAAGAGGATTGACAACAATCCCCCTTAATGCTGAGGAACCCCCTGGCCTCAAAAAAAAAAAACAACTACAAACAAAAGAAAGAAACAAACACTAGGCCCAAAAATTTAGCTATTCTGCCTGTTTTCCTCACGCAGGCAACTTTCGCGATGCGGTCCAAATACCTAGAGAGGAAATGGCCACCCCTTCGCCAATGAATTTTGGCGCCAAGAACAGCCGCCGCTGCAAAAATGAGGCCTCAGCAGACCAACAGAGCCCGAAGGCCTTACCTGCAGGGCCAAAAGCCACACAGCCTGCTCCTACCTCCTTGAATTCCTCCGACCCTCAAGCTGCGCTGATGTGCCTGGCATCCGCAGCGAGGATCGCTCAGCCGGTTCCACAGAGTAAAATTAAAATCCCGCAGCAACGGAGAGGCTCCGTCTCACACAGCTTCAGTGTGGCTGTACAGGTCCCGGAGCTTTCTCCCGTACAGTCCAGGGAGAGAGATCCGCACCGGCAAATGCCTGCAGTAAGTGAAAATCACTGACAAGGAGGGAAGGCGAGGACTGCTACTAATTTAGAGAACCAGGCTCAAAGTTAAAATTACTGTAAATAAGGAAATTTGCTCCTAACTAAAGGGAACTAATCCATGATTGTCAATTAACCAAAGGTAACTGAATTAAAAGTAAAATCAAAAGTAAATGAAAGGTAAAAATCAAAAGTAAAATCAGAATTTGTCACACTAAATGCTCCTATCTGTTCCCCCCCAAGTGAGCCCAGAAGCTAGGCTCACTATGTCCTCCTGCTGCAAGGAGACTGGACACACTGGAGGCTGATGGGAAATACCAGCAGGCTATATCCAGTGATGTCACGACTTTGACATGCCCAGTCTCCTAGCTGCAGGAAGAGGTGCACAACCCAGAAGTAGAGGACTAAACTGGAGGAACGATAAGGAACACCCCAAAACGTCAAGCCCGTTCCTACTGGACATTAGGCAAAAGCAGCACTATGTGATATTTGAGCTCCCATTGGGATCTGAAGCTAATAGAAGGTATGACAGCATGAAGAGAAAAGAAAGGAAGAGTAAGGCAAGGGTTAGATTGGGTGGTAGTAAGGATAAGAGGGCAGAATCAAAGTAGAAAAGAAAAAGGGGAGCATGGAGACACTGCTTGCTCAATTGTTTTATGTGTATTGTGTGAAGTTGTGTATGTAGTATGTCTACCTTTAAGTGGCTTTATCTGCTTGTTCATATAATTTTAATATGCTGTAAATTACTGTGTATGGTTGAATAGACCAGGAAAGCAGGCTGTAAGAATGTTTACTAAAATAAACAATTTTCAAGTAACGAAAAACTTCCAAATAAAACAATACCATATTGATGGCCTCTAACACCATCATGCTTAAGTTTCAAGCATACAAAAATGTTATACCAAAAGCATCTTACTGCTTGAGAATTTTGGGAATTAAAGTTGCAGTCAGAATAAGCCTGCGAGTATCTCCCTTGTGTAGGACCATCCTCCAACTCCTCAGCTGTTTGTCTTGCTCGTTTGTGTTCCACTGCTGCGGTAGGACTTTCATCCTTCCTTTTCCCCATGAGGGCTGAAAAAAGCAACATAGATTCATTGAGATTAAGATAATTAAGCCAAGAATGAGAGGCAGGTAGTTAGAAATTAAATCTGTATATGTGAAATCCCACTGTGATTCTATTTGGCTGCAGAATTTCTTTGGTGGAAATTTCTAGTAGCAAGTCTTTACCATTTCAAGTAAGATACTAGCCACAGCCTCAAAGAGTGGGGATTTCTTCAGAAATAAAAGACAAACCACATTTGCTATTTCAGTGCTTCCATTAAAAAGCGAGCAGGCCAATGTGTACTGCCAAAACAAATTACGCAGAAAACAAAAACAAACAGTGGGAACAGTCAATAAAAGGCCATATTACTAGAAGACTCCAAAAGCAATTGCGCTCCACTAGCAATGAAAGCCCCCTAGACACATAAAAACTCTAAATGCAGGTTGTTTCCAGGACTCCATAGTTGATGGAGGGGAGTTTTCTTTAATGAATCCTAATATTTTCTGTTTTTTTGCTGCATACCATTTTTGTTTCTTATATTTATTATTTTGGTCTCTTCCAGAACATAAATCCCATCTTTAGGGGCAAAATATACCAAAAGCAGGAGTAGGAGTCCACTTCTGTCTGTTGCAAAAGATAAGGGGTTAAAGTTGTTCTTCCACTGCATCTGGCATTTCTAAAGCATTAACTTTGATAGATACAAGTGAAAACTCAAATACACAGGAAGAGGAATAACCAAAGTAATAAAAAAAATGTTTACTTTTTTCCAGAAAATTACTGCTTGAGATTCCATTTGACTACATTCATTTCAGGAAAATTCATCTCTAGAAAGATGCAGACAGAATGAAAGCTCTAGGTCAGAAAGGGACTACCAAAGCAAACTGCTTTTTTACATGACTGAATAAATAATTCTTACAGTAGGCCTTGACAAAGTGTGTGTGGATTTAGGAGCCAAGCCAAAATCTCAGGAGCCAGTGCTTATGACCTCCTTGCAACACCCCCCCCCCCCCCCCACACACACTTTTGTCTCTCGTGCTGGTCTCACATTTTCAAGTTTTGCGATACCAGCGCCTGCAATGGTGGTGTGCCCGTCTGTGCATGGGATGTGGTGGTGGGTGCAGGGCTCTGTGCATGTGTTTGTGCTGCAGAGGCGAGGTGCTATGTGTGTGCTGCAAAAGGTGAGTGTGGGGATCCGATCTCCTGTAAACAGAAGAGCGGGAAGGCCTTGGCTGTCTTGTGCCCCGCAATCACATTTTTAAAAGAGGGGGGGTGGGAAATCTTGGAGGCACATTTCTGATTGCAATGATGACCTGCCACCTGGGACACATCGAGCCCTATTTTGGACTTTTGTGAAACTCAGTTAGGAGCCTTATCTTAAGCAAGCCGACTCGCTCAGAATTTGATCATTTTCACAAACATTATTTGATTAGGCAGGGTGGAGGACTTGCTCCATTTTATGATAAGGCTCTACCCTTAACTGTTAATCACTGTTAATATGCCTTACCCAAATCACTGCTCTCATGTCTAGACTTATTTGAGCCAGTACATTTATTGCTCCTATATTGTCCACCAATGCTGGAAGCCTCAGGTTGGGAAAAACTGACTATGATTATTGCTGCTGCCACACCCTTTCCTTCAATATTAATTAGGATTCACCAACCTTCTGCAAAGAACAGTCATTTTTCACACTTGGTCTCATCAGCAAATTCAGTAACACTTCTGCAAGCACTTCTACTTTCCTAGACAACTTGTTTTTAAGTCTTAATAAATCTTAAGTTTCAAAAATTTCACAGAATCTAAAACCCATCAATGCTGATATTCTGGCCTCTCACTATCCATCTCAGCTCTTGAAGAGCTGCCCTTCCACTCTTGAGGGGCAGGGCTTACATTGGCATACTGCTCTTAGGCATACTTTGTGAATCATCCTCCATCCCTGGTATTATCAGGGTTTTCACCTGTTAAAGTGCTATGTGTACAAGGCTGAGCGAAACTGGCAAAAAAAAAAAATTCCTGAAGCTCTGACCTTATGCAAAGAAAGCCAATGTCAGTATTTGTACACTAACAGAATAAGAGCAAGTATTACTTCATTCTTAATACAAATTGAGAATAAAACTAAAAATCTATTCAAAATTATGAGATTAGTTTTACATCAAATGCTCCTAAACCTCTGACTTGTTCATTTGTTCTTAACAAATATTGATTAGCAAATTTGTTAATTAAGATTAGTGTGCACAAGCGTTTCAGGTCTCGCAAGACTTGAAACCATGAGATCAGCCAGAACTTCATCCAGCGCACAGAACAAGCATATAGAGAAACAATTGTGGCAAGAAAAGTCTGAAAGGCTGCATTTTTCAGAAGCTGTAGCCAGGCACAGGAATTGTTGAGCGAGAGAGAGTGGATGAAGCCTGGGGGGAGGAGACTAAGAGAAAGACAGACAGACAGACGCAAAGTAAAGCCTGGGAGGTAGGGGAGGAGAGAAGACGACAGATTGGGTGAAGGCAAGGAAGACTTGGATTTTTTTAGTTTTTCTGTTTTGGTTCACATATCACCAGAACATGGCGATATCTGAAAAAAGAAAAATGAAGTTGTCTCAGGTTCCAGGGGGTGATCTGGGAAACTATAGACTGGTGACTATGAAATCAGTGCCTAGGAAAAATGGTAGAAACTATTATAAAGAACATATAGATAGTCATGGTTTAATAAGGCTAAGCCAACATGAATTTAGCCAAGGAAAGTCTTCTCACTAATCCACAATTTTTTTTGAAGGTGTGAATAAACATGTAAATAAAGGTGAGCCAGTTGAAATAGTGTATCTAGATTTTCAGAAAGCCTTTGACAAGTCCCTCATGAGAGCCTTGAAGTAATTAGGAAGTCATGGGATAGGAGGCAGTGTAATATTGTGGATTGGAAACATATTAAAAGATAGAAAACAGAGTACGGTTAAATGGCCAATTTTCTCAATGGAGAAAAATGCGAATAGTGGAATAATCCAAGGATCTGTGCTGGACCCACTGGCTTTTAACATATTTATAAATGACCTGAAAATGGGAATGACAGAGGTGATCAAATTTTCAGACGATACAAAATTATTACAAGCTGTTAAATCACAAGACGATTGTGAAAGATTACAAGAGGACCTTGAGAATCTGGGCATTCAAATGGCAGATGAAATTTAATGTTATGCACTTACATAGAAACATAGAAACATGACAGAAAAAGACCACATGGCCTATCTAGTCTGTCCTTCCATATCAACAACTACAACAGTCCACTTTTTACCTTTAGAGATCCTCTGTGTTGGTCCCATGCTTTTTTGAATTCAGTTACTGTCCTCATCTCTACCACCTCCACTGGGAGACTATTCCAAGGATCCACTATTCTTTCCGTAAAGAAATATTTCCGCATATCACTCCTGAATCTATCTCCCTTCACCCTCATCCCATGTCCCCTCGTAGCAGAACTTGCTTTCAATTGAAAGAGGCTCTCTCCCTGAACATTTATGCCACAGAGGTATTTAAACATCTCAATCATATCACCTCTATCCCGCCTTTCCTCTAAGGTGTACATATTAAGATCCTTAAGTCTGTCCTCATATGCTTTATAATGAAGCCCACTAATCATTTTAGTAGCCACCCTCTGCACCGACTCCATCCTATTCACATCCTTTTGAAGGTGCGGTCTCCAGAATTGCACACTATACTCCAAATGAGGTCGCACCAAAGACTAATACAGAGGCATTATCACCTCCTTTTTTCTGCTAGCCATTCCTCTCCGTATGCACCCAAGCATCCTTCTAGCTTTTGCTGTTGCCTTTTCTACCTGTTTAGCTACTTTAAGATCAGACACAACCATGCCTAGGTCCCGCTCTTCTTTAGTGGACAAAAGTACTTCACCTCCTATACTGTATTGCTCCCTTGGATTGCTGCAGCCCAAATGCATGGCCTTACATTTTTTAACATTAAATCCCAGCTGCCAAATTCTAGACCATTCTTCAAGCTTAGCTAGATCCCTCCTCATGTTATCTACACCTTCCTGGGTGTCTGCAGATGATACCAAAATCTGCAATAGAGTAAAGAGGCAAACCTTACCTGACAGCCCTTCTGCTATATCACTAACAAAGATGTTAAAAAGAATCGGACCAAGGACAGATCCCTGGGGCACACCACTGGTAACATCCTTCTCCTCAGAGTGAGCTCCATTTACTTGTACTCTTTGTCGCCTCCCACCCAAACAGTTTCTAACCCAAGCAGTAACTTTAGGGTCCATCCCTAGGGTGCTCAGTTTGTTTATAAGTCGCCTGTGAGGAACAGTGTCAAAGGCTTTACTGAAATCTAAATACACCACATCTAGAGCTCTCCCTCGGTCCAACTCCCTGGTCACCCAGTCAAAGAAATCAATCAGATTTGTCTGACAAGACCTGCCTCTGGTGAATCCATGCTGCCTCAGATCCTGTAATCTGCTGGACTCCAGAAACCTCACTATTTTCTCTTTCAGCAGCGTTTCCAATAATTTACTCACCACCGAAGTTAAACTAACCGGCCTGTAGTTTTCAACCACATCCTTACTTCCGCTTTTGTGTAAAGGCACCACATGAGCCTCTCTCCAGTCCTTTGGCATCACTCCCGACTCCAACGAGGCATTGAAAAGGTCAGTCAGTGGAGTTGCTAGAACGTCCCCAAGTTCCCTCAGTATTCTAGGGTGTATCCCATCCGGTCCCATCGCTTTGTCTACTTTAAGTTGAGCTAGTTTCTCACGAACACAGTCTTCTGAAAATTGTTCAAGATGTCCCTTGCTTCTGTTCCTATTTGTGGGTGTTTTCTGAGGTCCTGCTCCTGGTTCTTCATCTGTGAACACAGAACAAAAATATTTGTTAAGCAATTCCGCTTTATCCTTATCAGCTTCTACATATTCCCCCCCTACACCCTTGAGTCTGACAATACCACTTTTGCCCTTCCTCTTCTCGCTAATATATCTGAAAAATGTCTTATCCACCCATTTTATTGCATTGGCTATTTCCTCCTCCTTTTGAATCTTTGCCTTCTTGACTACTTTGCTAGCTTCTCTAAGTATTTCCAAGTACAGATGCCTGTCTTCCTCTCTCTGTGATCTCTTGTATTTCATGAAGGCCTCCCTCTTGTTCACTTTTTCAGCTACTTCCTTAGAAAACCATAGCGGTCTCCTTTTCCTTTTGCCTTTATTTACCATTTTAACAAAAAGGTTGGTTGCCCTTAAAATATCCCCTTTCAGTTTTGCCCAGTTTTTCTACATCCCCCAGCTGTTCCCATCCCACTGACGACTCCCTGAGGTATTGGCCCATCTTCGCAAAGTTAGTCTTCCTAAAGTCTAAAATCCTCACCTTGGAATGGATTCTAACAGCCCTAGTCCTAATACTGAACCACACCATCTGGTGATCACTGGATGGAAAATGATCTCCCACTACAACATCAGAAACACTTTCACCATTGGTAAGCACCAAGTCCAGTATGGTCCCTTCACGTGTGGGGTCTGTTACCAATTGCCTGAATAGTTCTCCCTGTAGAGAATCCAGGATCTCCTTACTTAAGTAAGAACTTAAGTAAGAACCCCCACATAGGTGACATTTTACTTACCAGATAATGTCATTTCCTTGAGTCCTGCTAGACTAGTGGGTTGTGTTCCCCATCAGCAGATTTGTGGAGTCAAAGAACCAACGAAAAGCCCAGGTTTCGATGACATCACTCCCATGCTTCTATCCAATTCAGCCACCAGGTCTCTTCAGTATCTGTCCCAAAGCATATGTGAGAACATTGAAAGCCTCACACAATCTCAAGGTGGGCAACAATTGAGTAATCAAATAGTAGAGAACTATGTATAGAAAGCATAAACAGAAAGCTGTTAGAAGCTAGAGCTGCAGAGCCAAGTATACAAATCATAGCAGACCCCAGGGTACCCGCTGCAGAAGAATAATGTAAACACAGTTCCAGGGGATGGATCCTGGGCTGGTCTAGCAGGATTCAAGAAAAGGTCATTATCTGGTAAGTAAAATGTCACCTTCCATATTGTACTGCTAGATTAGTCAAGTCAAGTGGGACGTGCCAAAGCTACACCTTCACTAGGCAGGTAGAGAACGCAGCAGCTCGCAAAACCTTAGAGCATACCCCTCTCTGATGACCTCCAGAACCCACTGATCGGAGGTGATTTGGGCCCAGGCGGCATAGAACTCCTGCAACTGCCCTCCTATTGGAACCAAGGACGCCTGGGCCCCCCTGATCTCATTGCGACTTTCTGAAGTTGGAGGACGAGGAGGAAGCACCGAATCTCCTTCCTGCTCCACAAAATCCTCAAAATCCCTGGTTTCTGTTGAGAAATCTTCCTCGCTGACCTGGAGCATACCTCTGAAAGCAAAACCGGCGAAAATCCCGCTGCTGAGCTTTACCCATGGGAGCTGCCCGTCCTGGTTTGGGTTTATCCTCGGGTAATCTACCCCCCTTAGATTCCCCGAGATCCTTGACCAACTTCTCAAGATCTTCCCCAAACAACAACTTTCCCTTGAAAGAAAGCTTATTTAGGCGTGCCTTCGAGGAACTATCTGCCACCCAATTGCAAAGCCAAAGACACCGCCTTGCCGCAATGGCTGATGCCATGCTCTTTGACATGCCTCGCATCAGATCATAGTGGAGGTCCACGAAATAGGCAGCTCCGGATTCCAGCCTCGAAGCATCTTCTGCCATATTACCTTCCTGTCCACCCCTAATCTGCTGCGCCCAATGCAGACAGGCTTGGGCCACCCAGGCTCCACAGATGGCCATCTGGAGAGACAGGGCATTCACAACAAAGATCTGACGTAGTAAGGAATCCAACTTTCTGTCCTGACTATCCTTGAGGGCAGCATTGCCCTCAACCGGTGTGGTGGCCTTCTGTATCACCGCCGTCACGGCTGCATCCACCTTGGGAGCTTTGAAAATCTCCTTATCCTGGTCCACCAAAGAGTAAAGTCGGCTCATCACTCTGGCCCCTTTCAGCAAGGCCTCGGGAGCGTTCCACTCCTCTTGTATCATTTCCTGAAACACTCTGTGCACTGGAAATGCCCTTTGTATCTTTCTGAAGACCTGCAACAAGGGATCCTCCAGGGTCACATCCTCCGCTGACCCCGGTACTGGCATGTTTAGCGCACGCAGCTTTTTCTGCAATGAGAGCTGGCAACTCTTCCTTGCGAAAGACACACCCCACTCTTGACTGATCTTCTTTATCCTCCAGCTCTCCTCCTTCCAACTCCTCGTTGAGGTCAATGCACTTGCCTTCCCCTTCAGACAGTTGCCCCTCTGAGGCAAGCGACTGATCAGTGATTTCGCCTTCTGTCCTCGGTCTCTTGAGCCCTTCCGGCTCCCCCATAGCGGGCCCCGCTGCGAGCCTCTTCAGCCCGTGACCCTCGGTAGGCCCCTTCGGCGGAACCAGCGGTAAGGCTGCCACTGCAAGTTACAGGAGAGCCGCAAATTCCACCGAAAAAATGGACTCCAGTCCCCTGGGCCAAGCCGAAACCTGCGGTGGAATGTCCGGGGCGGACGACGGCCCTGCCACTGGCTCCCCTAGGGAAACACTTGAGGACTGTGCGACCGTGGGACCCAATACGGACTCCGGACTCACATCCTTGCCCTCTGCCGCCTCCACCCCGGCCGCGGCTTCTCTAGTGCAGCCCTTACATACACCTGAAGCATCCACAGAGCCTTTTCTAGCCCCACAGATGAAACACTGGGGCTTAGAGGGCATGGCCGCGCTGTGCAGGATGCGAGGCGACCCTTGGGTACTATCCGCTCTGCTACCACTACCAGAGCAACTGGCAAGAACCAACACACGACTGACTTCTAATTCTTAGCCTTTTTTGGTTTGTTTGTTTTTTTACAACCACCTAACACGGAGAACAAGAAATGGAGGTGAGGCACTGAAATCAAGACTCCCCTCCCTGAAACCGGGTACTCTGCAGGCCGCAAAGCTGCTTGGGTGCTTCCCGCACTTAGCCCACGTGACTAGGCCGATACCTCCCTTCGCGCCTAAAGCGCGCTGAACAGAAAGGATCCCCCTGAGGTTTCTTACCTCTACGGGCCTCCGCCGTCAAGGGTGAACATAACTGAGCTCGCTCTCCGCCTCCAAAGTGAAAATCCAGAGAGCAGGCGAGACACTGTGCACCACGGGACCACCCAGCACCGGACAATCACCGCGGACAGACCAGGCGCGTTCGCAGGCACAACTTCTGCAGAGCGCCAGCTGTGCACCACTCCTTTTCAGCCTCTGGTTCCCGAGGCACTACAATCTGTGTCCTCCAGGGCTAAGGCCGAACACTCGGCAGAGAAGGGGAGCTGACCAGATTGGAGGAGAGCCTGCAGCACATCTAAAGCAAGAGCACCATCAATTTAAGGCAGAAAGCTTAATTGTTCTCCCTCATAACTTCCAGGTTTGCTTTTCCAATCACCTTAAGCTTTTTTTTTTTTTTTTTAATTCCTTACTAGTCAAAACCCCATCTATACGCTATCCTCAATTGTTCCTCCAGTGAGTCTGGACCCCCCCCCCCTCCCCCCGGCTCACCGACCTATTCAGTGCTTGGAGACTGAGGTAACTGGTGGATGAAGGAGGTTCCCAGGAGGATATACCGATGACATCACAAAAGAGGAAGGTTCCTCAGTCTCCAAGCTGCTGATTAAGGTGGACAACCCAGACGTCCGGGACTAGACTGGAGAGACGATCAGGAATGAAGAATTTCTAATTCTTCTGCTCTGGGTTCCTTCTCCGGAGTCACCGTGATTGAAAGACCTCAAGCTAAATCATGTATGAAACCCTGGAAGGACATGTCTTCTGGAGTAGACATTCTGTGTTGAGAAGGAGATGGATCCTCCGGAAGGATTGCTCTGGTACCGGCAAAGTCATAAGAATCAGAGGATTCGAAGTATCTCTGTGTCGGGTGTTCCTGCAACACGGAGTACCGCTACCGCTTGAAGTCGATGACGGGGGTGTCTCAGTACCGGCCCTTCAATACCTGAGATAGACTCAAGGCTCGGCATTGGGGAGGGGGGGGGAGCATACTGGCCGAGGCAGGTGTGCTCGATACCGGTACCGATGTTGGTACCGATACCTGTGGAACCATCTGTAGCGGTCTTAGCAGTCCCGAAGCTGCTAAGAGGGCCGCTAGACTGTGTTCAATAGCAAGGATTCTCTGATCCATCGCTCCTGCCAATACCTGGGTGTCGGTACCGGCGGAAGCGGGTACAACCCCAGAACATGGCACCAGTAGTTCTGCCAAGGTGGAAGCCTCTGGAACATTCAGGAGCCCAGTTAATGCTTTGGAGACCAAAGTCTCCTGCCAGGGCTGTTTTGCCAGTGAACTTTCATTGAGGGCAACGCCAGTGGCATCTTGATACCTGGAAGGAGATCTACCCTTTGAGGACCGGCCAGTCTTAGAAGACTTAGGTTTAGTTACCCAAGATCCATGGGAGGAAGATGAAGCCCTGGAAGACGTTGATGCAACTGACATCGTATCTGCGGCAAAAAGGGTGCCATGTTTTCCAGTTTTGTTATGTGGGCCCCTCTGGGTTGTCTTTCTGCAGGGGAGACACTCTGATGGAAAATGGTCAGGACCTAAACATTTGAGACACCAGTAATGGGTGTCGGTAACTGATGTGGTACCGCCACACTTAGAACATTTCTTGAAATCACTAGCTGGTTTCTCCATGTTTGAAGAAAAGTGGGCCTAGTGCCCAAAATGGCACCTAGCACTAGAGCCTTTCTTAAAGCCTTAGAAGCACTTGACTACTTACAGATGGTCCATGCACCCTCACACCAACATGGGACTACCCCAGACCTTATCTTCATACCAACTCAATTGTCCAAGCAGAAACAGTTCACAAACCCAACACCTACACTAGTCCCCTGATCAGATCATCATGTCCTCACATTCACCTTACATCTAGAGGTCTCGACTCACACCCACGATGAGAACACCACAAGAAGATTCAAAGCCTACAACAAAGAAGCCTTCCTGAAGGAAATAATGCTGCACATTCAACAAGAATCCGACAACTTAGATGAAGCAATAGAGAAATGGAACCACATCATATCCAAGGCAGCATTAGCACCAAGTAGGGATAACCCATCTACCCACAGGAGAGCCAATGCCGCCTGGTACTCCAACACAATCAGAGAAGCAAAACGCTCCCTCAGAAGACTAGAAAGGAAATGGAGCCGGAACAAATCATCGGACACCCTGCAACAGTACAGAACGGAACAACAAATTTACAACAATCTGATCAATGAACACAAACACCATAGCAACCTCATTATGAGAGCAGCAAACAAACCAAGGGAGCTCTTTAGCATTGTGAAAAAGCTTACTAAAGACAACTCTGGGCACAGCACCCACCAAATCGACCCCCAAGAATACGCAAACTACCTAATGAGAAAACACTGAGCAAGCCCAGGATAGCACTCAGGTGACATACAACCAAAACTGGCCCAAGACTCATCAAACCTGGAAAAAACTTCACTTTGCCAACAGTGCAGTACATAGAAGACATTGTGAATGCCCTGAACACAACCACATCCCCATCAGACCCATGCCCAGTGGAATGAATCAAAAATTCCAACAAACTATCCCAGCACATCCACAAAATTATAATGGAGTCCCTGCAACAAGGACACGTGCCACAGGCACTTAAACAAGCCACGATACGACCCGTCTTCAAGGGCGCAAGGCTGAGCCCTACGGACCCAAAATCATACCGCACCATAATCAAGTCTACCATTCATATCAAAGGTTAATGAAAAAGTAGCACAGAGGCAACTATAGGACCACATTGATCTGCAAGCCCCATTAGATCCTCAGCAGCATGGATTCAAGTCACACCACAACGTAGAAACACTACTCACATCCCTTTTTGACAATCTGCTGAAGGGACTAGACAATATAAAAAATGGATTTTTGCTAGTATTCTTAGACATCTCAGCGGCAGTCGACACAGTCCCCCACACAATAATGCTTAAACGATTACAGGAGATCGGGCTATGCAACAATACAATAAAATGGTTCACATCTTATTTAAGTAACAGAACACAACAGGTCAAATTCGCCCAAAGAAAATCATCACAGTTACCCATCAACCAAGGAATACCACAAGGATCAGCGCTCTCATCCATTCTATTCAACATCTACATCCAACCGATCTGTGGCATTATCAAACGCCATATGTTGCAATATCACATCTATGCAGATGACATGGTGTATGCCCCAATAGACACACTAGTTCCGGATATGGCCCCCATGACTCAAGGATATGAACTGGCTCGCAGATAGCAACCTGAAAGTCAACTGTGACAAAACGGACGCAATGATCATAACCAGGAATCCCAATTTTAGCCCACCTCAAGCCATCAGCATCCTTAAACGAACAATACCAATAAAGGACGAGGTGAAATACTTAGGTGTCACCCTGGACAGGAATTTAAACCTTCAAATCACATATAAGCAAAACCGCTGCAAAGGCATGCCAACAAATGAAGCTCATCCGGAGACTCGAACCGATCCTCAGCCAGGACCATTTTGCACGGTATGCCAGGCAGTCATCACCCCAATACTGGACTACGGAAACTCCTTATTTCAAGGACTGCCTAAGCAGGCTATCCATCCACTCCAGCTAGTACAGAACACTGCAGCCCGAATCATAACCGGCACAGCCAAGCACAAGCACATTACACCTATACTTCAGCAACTGCACTGGCTACCAATATCTGCATGGGCAAGATACAAAACAACCGTAAACATATTCAAGATCATACACTTATGCACAGCAGATGTCCTCCACAGTTTGATATCCAAGGACACAATCAACTGACCCAGATGAACCAACAGCAGCAATAGACTTTGCATACCCGCTGGATACCATAAAACAAAACAAGCGACCTCCAACAGAGCCATATCCCTCTCAGCACCGGCCCTCTGGAATTCCCCCCCGGATGAACTGCGGGTGATAAATGACCTCAAAGACTTCTGCAACTCCCTCAAAACCTTTTTATTCATGGAATTTTATAACCAAACATCCTGAAGACTCCTTACTCAAGCATGAATGTACGATAATCCCATCCGCTATAGTCAATATGCAAGTCGTGTCGTCCCCTGTTTAATGTTGTCCCAACCTGTGTAACCAACCATTTTGATTGAAGGAGAAAGTGGAATACAAATCTGGATAAATAAATAAAATAAATAAATACCGATGGGAATGGGGCCCTGGCGATGTGAAAGAACCCACAGAATTGGTCCCAAAAAAGATGAACAATGGCAGCCACGTGCAGCGATCGGGAGATACCTCATATGCTCAGAGAAGGAAAGCATACTGAGGGGCTTCCGAAAAATAAAGATATTGGAATACAACAACCAGCGCATTATGTTGTTCAATGATTACTCAAGCCACGTGGCAGCCCAATGGAGGAAGTTCATGCCAGTGTGTACGCAACTTTTTCAGCAAGGGATACAGCTTTCTCACCTATTCCCCAACAAACTGAAAATACAGCACAAAGGAAAAACCTTTCTGGAACCAGTGAAGGAAGGCCGCAAATTCATAGAACAGCTCACTGGCGGGAGAAGAGAGGCTGCTGTGGCAATAAGGAACTCCTAAGGGACAACAGCAGAAACTTAAACACTTAAAATGGGTAATGGCAGAAAAACCTCCGCAATAGTGACCACTTGGCAATCAACATATAACCAGCTTGAACTTGGGGGCACCGACATACAGGACACCCACGGGACCTTAGGGCGATTGGAAGACTGACCAACTCATCACCAATATGCTGAATAATAATGAGGACTCTGAGGAACTGGTGAATATAAAATTTTGAATGTGAGGACAACTGGGTGGGGTTCAACGAAAACATGAAGGGTAAAACTGGGAAAACTATACTATAAAAAGGAGAGGCTTGTCTAAAGTAATAAGAGGCTGAGGACCTGTGGGATAACCCGCATGAAAGTGGAACAGGAACACAAGGAAGGAATGAATGAATGAATGGTGGATCAATGAGTATGCATGGGAACTTTGGAAAGGTGAAGGTGGAGGGAGCAGAAGGGTGATGGAGGGTGGGGGAAGGGATTGGACATGGAATGGAATGGACACTGCCTAAGGGCATCAAAGAGGAACAGGAACACTATGGGGGGGGGGGGGGGTTCAGTGAACCATTCACAATGGGCACACCCCCGGGAGCAGACTGAGGGGCTTCTGGGTAAGTAACGAAACATCAGATCAAAATGGAGTGGAGGAGTAGCCTAATGGTTAGAGCACTGGCTTGGGAACCAAGAGACCAGAGTTCAATTCCCACTAGCACTCCTTGTGGCCTTGGGCAAGTCACTTAACCCTCCATTGCCTCAGAAAATTCCAAGTTATCAATGTCCCGTTTAATGTACATTACCAAGTTTAAGTTACAATGTAAACCGCTTTGATTGAAATGATAAAGCGGTATAAAAGACCTGTTAAATAAATAAAAATAATCACAGAGACATAGGCTGGCATTGGGAGAGCATCCAATAGTAACACTGAATGCAAGAGGACTACATTCACCTATTAAACAAGAGTGTATGGACCTACTTACGCTCTCTGGGAACAGAGAATGCACTGTTACAAGAGACACACTTAGCTGTAAAACACCTTAAACTAAAACGAAGGAGGGTAAAAAGGTCATCTCAGCATAATACAACATTAGGCAGTGAGGGGTGGCCATCCTGGTAGGAAAGCGGGCCACATGGGAACTACACAGAGCTGTAGAGGGATGCTACGTACTAGCCTGGGGAGAACTGCATGAAAGAAAATCCTTCTGGGAAGCATATATGCCCCAAACACATACCAACATAGCTTTTTCCTAGAGCTAATAGCTCACTTAGCCAACCAATTGGAATATCAAATCATACTAGGAGGAGATTTTAACCTAGTGGCAAATACCACAAACTGCAGACCACCACAGTTAACACTGAAAAAGAGGCAGAGGACAAAGGAATTAATCTCCTCTGCAAAGAAATAGAATTGATTGATGGCTGGCGCACAATGAACCCTCTGGAATCTGAGTTTACACATTACCTGGGACCCCATAGGGTACTGGCATATTGATTACATGCCAATATCTGAACGCTGGTATCCCAAAAACCAGAATTCGGACATCCAATCATGGGTTGTCTCAGACTATGCAGCAGTGCAAATAAAATCACATGGGGGGAGGGAGGGGAATACACCTTTTGGTGCCCAGAGTGCAGAATTTCAAACATTTTTACGGAAGGCCAGTCTCAATTATGCCGCTCAAAATGGAGTAGAGGAGGTAGGCCCGGTTATCTATTGGGACACAGGAAAAGTAGTCTTGCGGGGAAAGATCTTGGGATAGCGCAAGCAGGGCAGCACTACAACGGGGGTTGTGCTCACTGAAGATACATAGAGCCCAATACCTGAAAGGCGGCACGGAAACGGCATGCATATAACTACAAGAATGTAGAAACAAAGTACAAGCGATACTGCAACAAAAGGTTATGCATAGTCTCAGGATGTATAAATATCATTTACACCAATGGGAGGCTAAGACAAGTAAACTTTTAGCCAATCTACTTAGACATGGAAAATCCAAGGCAGTGGTGACCCATTTAGTGGCTTAGTGGTTGGGGCAAGTTACCTCAGGCTGGGGGTTTCTAGTCCCACAGGTGCTCCTTGTGGTCTTGGGCAAGCCACCTGTGGGACAATAAACCCCAGTCCTTCCGGCCCAAGATTGCTGTCCTCTAGGAGCAGCAATCTTGGGCCGGAAGGACTGGGGTTTCTAGTCCCACAGGTGCTCCTTGTGGTCTTGGGCAAGCCACTTAACTATTTTACAGGGAACATGGGCCATGGAGGGTTATCTCCAAGTTATAATGCCCTGTTCAATGTAATTTCAGTTTGTTCAATGTAAATCGCATTGATAATCATAAAAGGCAATATATAAGAAATGTTACATAAATAAAAATGAAACGGGATGATGGCACATTAACCACAGGGGAGGCAGAGATGCGAGACAATTCGCATCTTTCTTCAAATTCTCTCTCTGTACTGGACAGAAGGTGGAGAACCAGAGGAAAAAGAAACATTTTCCATGGACATTGCCCTCCCCCAGTTAACACAGGAACAAAGGCAGCAACTGAACATGCCACTTGTGGAGGGGGAGGTTGCAGGGGGTCATCTGTGGCCTGGGATGGGCACGGGCTCCTGGTCCGAATGGCCCAGGCCTGGAGCTTTATAAATTTCTACAGGACCAAGTGGTGAAACCGCTGGTGGCCACCGGAGAACCAGTGGTGGCAATGGGGAAACTAGGTGCCTATGCAGATAGAGCAGCAATAATTTTGTTGCCAAAGTCAGGACAGGACCCAGAGAAAACGTATAGGCCCATATTATTACTGAACCAGGATCTGAAAATCATTCCCACTGCTTTGGCCAGATGCTTAAGCGACATTATGCCGAATATCGTTCACCCAGATCAGGAGAGGTTTGTAAAAAGACTGCAGTGCTGCGGTAGCCATCCTACCAGCTTTGACCATGTTTCCACAGAAACAGATGAGGGACAAGCTGGCGGTAATGGTAAGCCTAGATGCTAAAAAAAGCATTTGACAGAGTGACATGGGATTACTTGTTTTGGGTACTGCCCTGGTATAGCATAACAGGATTTTTCCTTCAGTGGATTCACACACTCTACCATCAACTGAGTGCTCAGGTGTTGGTGAAAAGTGGACTGGGGGAACCATTTGGGCTCACAAGAGGCACATGACAGGGTTGTTCGTTATCATCATTATTCTTCATCCTGACTCTGGGGCCCCTAGCAGTTAAAATAAGGGCAGCTACAGACATCCAGGGAATTACAATGGATCCCACAGGAACACAAAATAAGTATGTTTGCAGACGTTATGCTAATCAGCATGCAACATACAGAAGAGGGATGGACCACACTGAGACATACTGAGAAAATATGGGGAAATCAGAAATACACATGTTGGGGAGGGGGGACCCTCGGGGAGCTAGCATAATGTTTAAGTGGACCACAGGGCCCATGAAATACTTGGGGATTCTACTGCACTGACCACAAGTTGGTATATCAATTAAATAGCCACAATAACTTACGTCAGCTCAAACAACTATGTGAGAAGTATTGGGGGGGGGGGGGAAATCTGCCCTTCTCTCTTTATGGAAAGGTGGCGGTAGTCCGAATGGTGACTATATCAGCTACAGATGCTGCCTGTATGGGTGAGAAGTGCAGATGAAAACTATTTCAAAAGCGCTCTACGAGCATTCCTGTGGAGAGGCAACGAGTTTGAATAAGCTACACAAAAATAATCCTGGCCCGAGAAATAGGAGGGGCGGGGATGCCCAACCTTCGGACATATAATGTGGCCTCTCTTATCAGGTGGATACATGAAGAACACACAGGAGCATCACAGTATGCTCCAGAAGGCCTACTGAAAATGTGGTACCACCCATATGAGCGTTTAAATACACTTCACTATCCGAGAGTGGATCTAACACACCTGGAATAGGGGATTATAGATGGGAGTCTTTCGCAAAGCCTGAAAATGGTAGGCGGGGAAGTATCAGAGAAGCTGGCAAGTGTCTCCATTCCTTCAGTTGGTGGGCAATGAAGTAATTAGATCTTACCTGCTAATTAGTGTTCCTGAAGGAACGACAGTCCAGTCCCTTTACTTCTGGGTTACGCAACCCTTCCAGCAGCTTGGAGGCTGAGCCCAAACCTTTTTGGAGGTGGAGCGGTATCAATACCACTGAGACCACCCACCAACTCCAGTAATCGAATGAAAAAGCAGACTAAACCATTTTCTATTAACAGCCAACCAACCAAAACCTAATACTTAATAACCAAACAAATTTCCTTTTTTTTTTTTTTTTGGAAATAGGCAATAGGAAATAGGAATAAAGGAGGAGGAATGGCACCGGAGGGAGGAGGTTTGCCCGATACTGCCCGAGCCGACTTTCTCCTGCCCTCCTTCACCCAGACCTGGTACCACGCTCGGACCGCAGCTCCGCCCTTGTCTGATAGGTCTTCAAGTCCGACGGAACCGGGTGGGATCAGGGACTGGACTGTCGTTCCTTCAGGAACACTAATTAGCAGGTAAGATCTAATTACTTCTTCCTTATCGTCACTCCAGTCCAGTCCCTTTACTTCTGGGAAGTAACAGAGCAGTTCAATCCTGGGTGGGATCCGGCAAACCGGACTGAAGAACCGCCAGACCAAACCGAGCGTCCGCTGAACTCTGTACGTCCAGCCTGTAGTGCTTGGTAAAGGTATGCAGAGAGGACCAAGTCACCGCCCTACAAATCTCCAACGGGGGAACTAGACTGAACTCTGCCCACAAGGTAGCCTGAGCCCAGGTGGAGTGCGCCCGTATCCCCACCGGCACCTGCTTCCCTTTCAGGATGTAGGCGGAGGCAATCGCTTCTCTGATCCACCTGGAGATGGAGGCCTTGGCCGCCGCCTCCCCTTTGTGTGGGCCTCTGAACTGGACGAACAGCCGATCGGATTTTCGGAAGGGAGCTGTGCGGGAGAGGTATTGCTTCAAGGCCCTCTGGACGTCTAGAAGGTGCAGCTTGCTATCCCTACCTTCAGGTCCCTTGGCCGGGCAGGCCGGGAGGGTAATTGTCTGGTTCATATGAAAGGGAGAGATGACCTCGGGCAGGAAGGAAGGTACCGTGCGTAGGACCACCTTGTCCTTGAGAAAGGATACGAAAGGAGGTTGGAAGGACAGCGCTTGCAATTCGGAGACCCGCCTGGCCGAGCAGATAACCCTCAAGACAGTCTTTCTGGTCGCTAAGTCCTTCAGGGAAGCCTTCTTCACTGGTTCAAAGGGTTCCCCGATCAATGCATTTAGTACTAGATTGAGATCCCAAGGGGGGATCACAGACCTCCGTTGTGGACATAAGACGTCTAACCGCTCTTAGGAACCTGGAGACATCCACGTGGGCCCCTAGGGGCTTGCCGTGAATCTTACCTCTATAGCAAGCGATGGCGGCTAGTTGGACTCTTAAGGAACTGTGCGCCAGGCCCTTGTCAAAACCCGCTTGCAAGAATTCCAGGACCTCCGGCACTGAGGCCAACAGGGGTTTCCTTCGGTGCTCCGCACACCACGCTTCGAAGATGCGCCAGACCCTTACATAGGAGAGACAGGTCGAGCGTTTCTTCGCATTCAACAGCGTTGTGATTACTGCTCCTGAATAACCTCGCTTCAGGAGATGCGCCCTTTCAATAGCCAGGCCATAAGCGAGAATCGATCCACGTGAGGCATCCGCACCGGGCCTTGCCTGAGCAGGTCCCTTTTGCAAGGGAGCCGCCAAGGCTGGTCGGCTAACAACCTCACTAGGTCCGCATACCAGGGGCGACGCTGCCAATCCAGAGCTATGAGGATTACAAGTCCCTGGTGAGACTCCACCTGCTGGAGAACCTTTCCAATCAGAACCCAAGGAGGAAACACGTAGAGAAGACCCTCCGTCGGCCACTTCTGAGACAGGGCGTCCAGGCCTTCGGACATTCTTTCCTTCCGCCGACTGAAGAATCGGTCCACCTTGGCTGATGAGAACCTTGCCATGAGGTCCATGACTGGGAACCCCCAACGGGCCACAATTTGGTCGAAGGTCTCCTGCTCCAGTTCCCACTCTCCGTGGTCTATCTTGTGCCTGCTGAGATAATCTGCCGTGACGTTGTCCATGCCTGCCACGTGCTGAGCAGAAAGCGCTTCCAGGCAGTTCTCCGCCCACTGGAAGAGAACGTCCTCCTCCTTCTCCAAGGGGGGGCTGCTGGTGCCACCCTGGTGGTTGATGTAAGCTACCGTGGTGACGTTGTCGGAGAGAACACGAATTGCTCTTCTTAGCACTAGGAACTCGAGCGCCCTGAGCGCTAGGGTGACGGCCCGCAACTCCAGTCTGTTGATGGGCCATTGAGATTCCAACGGAGTCCAGCAACCCTGGACGAACTGGTCCTCACAGTGAGCCCCCCAGCCTGCCAGGCTGGCATCCGTTGTCAACAGTACCCATAGAGGAGGCTCGAGGGGCATCCCACGCTCCAGATTCCTTGGGCACTGCCACCAGCGAAGAGCTCGTTTGGTCCGCGGCGCACAAGGTAACTGTGTTGACAGGCGATGATGTTGCGGAGACCACCGACGCAATAGGGCCCGCTGTAACGGATGCATGTGGGCCCTGGCCCACGGCACTACCTCTATCGCCGCTGCCATTGTGCCCAGCACCTGAAGATAATGCCAAGCTGAGGGGTTTCGCCTGCTCAGAAACTGCGTGACTAGCTGTCTTAGGTCCCTTGATCGCGTTCGAGACAGGAACACTCTGCCCCTTCCGGTGTCGAATCTTGCTCCGAGATACTCGAGATCCTGGGAGGGAGTCATCCTGCTCTTTGCTCGGTTGATGACCCAACCCAACTCCTCTAGAACCTGAACCACTCTGTCCGTCGCCGAGCGACTTTCTTCTTCCGACTTTGCCCGGACCAGCCAATTGTCTAGGTACGGGTGTACCAGAATTCCCTCCTTCCGAAGGAAAGCCGCCACTACCACCATCACCTTGGTGAACATCCGTGGAGCCGTAGCTAGGCCGAAGGGAAGGGCCTGGAATTGAAAGTGGCACCCTGGCACAGCACATCTCAGGAACTGCTGATGGGACTTCCTGACCGGGATATGCAAGTAGGCTTCTGTCAAGTCGAGGGACGTCAGGAACTCCCCGCCCCTTACGGCTGTGATGACTGATCGTAGGGTCTCCATCCGGAAACGTGGTACCCTGAGACAGCGATTGACCTGTTTTAAATCCAGGATTGGCCGAAAGGACCCTTCCTTCTTTGGCACGACGAAGTAAATCGAGTATCGACCCGATCCGAACTGGTCTGGCAGTACTGGAACCACTGCCCCGAGTGCAATTAGCAGTGCGAGGGTTGTCTCTATCGCCGACCTCTTTGCAGGAGATCTGCAAGGAGACTGAATAAATGCTGGAGGTATTTGCTTTGCAAATTCGAGAGCATAGCCCTCTCTGATCACCTCTAGTACCCATTGATCCGAAGTGACCCGGGACCAGGCGGGAAGAAACTGCATTAAGCGTCCTCCCACTGGTAGCTCTTCCCCCTGGACCCCCGTCGCTTCATTGTTGTTTTCTAGGGGCCGTAGAGGAGGAAGCCCCAAAGCCGCGGCCTGCTCCCCGAAACCCCCGAAAACCTTGACCCCTAGAGAGGGGAAGCGTCCCCTGGAGAAGGGGTTGGGTCTGGCTGGGCGAAACCTCCGAGTGTCCCTAGCCTGGGTACGTGCCGGGGGCAGGGGACGACCTTGTTTCGGTTTATCTTCCGGGAGCCTGCCTCCCTTGGACTCGCCAAGGTCTTTTACCAGCTTCTCTAGATCCTCACCAAACAGCAGCTTCCCCTTAAAGGGAAGTCGACTCAGGCGTGCCTTTGAGGAGGCATCCGCTGCCCAATTCCGTAACCACAAATAACGCCTAGCTGCCACCACCGAGGCCATGTCCTTGGCCAGGCTTCTGATGAGGTCATACTGACTATCAGCCAGGTAAGGCTGCTCCGGATTCCAACCTAGCCGCGTTGGCCCGAGCGTCGCCCGCGGGGCCCTCCGCTGCCTGGAGTTGCTGTGACCACCTTAAACAGGCCCGAGCTACCCAAGCTCCCGAGACGGAGGCCTGCAAGGCGAGAGCGCTTACGTCAAATGCTTGCTTCAGGAGTGTATCCAATCTTCTGTGCTGAGAATCCCTTAAGGCCTCAACTGGGATAGTAGTCTTCTTAATGACTGCTGCCCGTGCTGCCCTCAACTGGGATAGTAGTCTTCTTAGTGACTGCTGATACCGCTGCATCCACCCTGGGAGACTTCAGCAGCTCTTTGTCTGCCTCCGGAAGAGGATATATACGCATCATGGACCAGACTCCCCTTAGACTAGACTCCGGTTGGTCCCATTCTTCCTGGATCATCTGACGCACCACTCTGTGGATCGGAAAAACCTTCTGGGACCTCCTAATGGCCTGGATCAATGGGTCCTCCAATGCCTCCTCCTCTGCTGGCGTATCTGAGGCCACATTGAGCACTTTTAGGGACTCAATTAATGCCGGGAGTTCTTCCCGACGAAAGACTCTAATTATCCTGGATTGGTCTTCCTCTGGAATCTCTCCTTCTTCCAGCTCCTCTACTTCTTCGTCCAAGTCCCTGTCCGAGTAAGCCTCCTCCGGGGTGCCCTGTGAGAGGACCGCTAGGGGCTCCTCCTCACTCAGGCGAGGGCGCTTAGGTGGTATACCGGAATCCGGAATGCTTGGCCCCAAGAGTCTGGCTGACTTGTCCTCCATCGACGGACCCGCCTCTCCTGCCCCTAAGCCCTGCTTGCGCAAGCAATAGGCCTTGTGAAGCAAGAGGATGAAGTCCGGGGAGAAAAAGTCCCCAGTCACCCCTTCCCCCACAGGGAGGGGGGAGGGGAGCAGGGAAGGAGTGGGTACGTCCGAGGACGTAGACGGAGGGACCTGTGACCCCCCTCCCCTCCAAGGGGATCGCTTGACCCCTGAGAAGGGTGAGTTATGGTCAAATTAATTTCCTGCTCCACTGAGGCAGCCACTGCGGCACAGCTCCTGCAGATTCCTGCCTCTGCGGAGGTGCCCCTGCGTGTTCCACAGGAAGGGCAGAAAGACTTGGTCGCCATGACCTAGGGCTGGGGACTTCCCACTGCGAGCACTCAAAAAACCAATATTTCCCCTGGGGAGGAAAACTAAGAGCCCCTTAGTTTGGTAGCTAAAAGGAAATTTAAATCAGTTCGAAATTAAACGAATTAAATGAACTAAATGCACTAAATGAATAGAATTAACATTGAATTAAAATTGAACTTAAATTAAAAGTAAACTAAATTAAACTCCTTTTCCTCAAACAGAGGTACTTGCGGTTTTAAAGGCTGTCTGTATGTGGATCCTGGGCCCGACTCAGCGATCACAGCCCGTTGGCTCTACATGTGGTAGGCCTCAACATGTGGAGCCTGAACGGGGGACCACGAGCCTATTCGTGGCGCCGTCCTGCACTCCGGAGCTGAAGCAAGCTGATTTCCTTGTGCAATCGCCGTTTAATCGCACCCCGCAGGAACCGGGAACAGCGTGTCTCACCTCCACATCCTTCCAATTCGGGACGGGTCCGGCGGGAAACGCTGACTAGCGGCGCAGCCTCCAGCGCTCAGCCATCAGAAGGGCTTCGGCGCGAGGCAAGTCAGTGCTGTGGAGAATCCGAAGGAGAGGTGCAGGAGCTGGTGACACGGCAGCCGGGCAGGACAGAAATCCTCCACGAAGCTGCAGGCAGAAAATCACCTCCGAGGCCCATTCCGGGGAAGGGGGGGGGGGGGGAGGATGGAGAGAGCATGCAGTACTTAAAGAAGCAGAGCCCCAGAAAAAAACAAAAACGGAAGGTAAACTAAAAGGAAAATAAGGTAAAATAAAGAAATAAAGCCAAATTAAATGGAATAGATAAAGGTAGGACTCCAGTAAGCCCTAGGCTTATGGAACCCTCCAGCTGCTTGGAGGCTGAGAATACTGGAGTTGGTGGGTGGTCTCAGTGGTATTTATACCGCTCCACCTCCAAAAAGGTTGGGCTCAGCCTCCAAGCTGCTGGAAGGGTTGCGTAACCCAGAAGTAAAGGGACTGGACTGGAATGACTATAAGGAACCAGGCTTCATCCCGGGGCAGGGGAAATCCAAATTCACCCAATGGTGTATAGAACAGTGTAAAGATGCGGGCCAGTTGCTAGAGTGGTGTAAAGGAGATCTACCCAACTGTGAAACACTACAGCAAAAATTACAGATACCACACCACCACCACTAAGCACATTTACAATTACACCACTACTGGCACTTAGAGGTGGTTAAACATCTGAGGGATACACGAGTGGGAGAAGATTAGGATTTCCGCAAGTTAGCGCCCAGATGAAACTGCTTAGAACAGTGGTATCGTATGCTGCATGACACCCTACCCACACACATCCAAACATTAGCCACCCAATGGACAAACAAGTTGGGAGAAGAGGTGAGAGGAACAGTTGGAATGCTGCTTTCAACGAATCCCAAAGACCCTAACTACAGCTAAGTAACAAGAGAAGTAATTTCAAATTCTACATAGGGGCTACCTAACTAAAGAAAGGGGGGTAAGGCAGGGCATTTGGTCACAAGCCCAATGTGAGAAAATGTCAGAACCAGCCCCACACAATGCATCATGAATTTCTTGAATACCCTAGACTAGGGGTTCTCAACCCAGTCCTCGGGATCCACCTAGCCAGTTGGGTTTTCAGGATAACCACAATGAATATGTATGAGAGAGATTTGCATACACTACCTCCATTATATGCAAATCTCTCCCATGCATATTCATTGTTATCCTGAAAACCCGACTGGCTAGGCGGGTCCTGAGGACTGGATTGAGAACCCCTGCCCTAGACTAACCAACCCGTGGTGTTTGGTGCCATTTTGCTTGACTAAATTAAGAAGCAGGTGCAGTGGACCTATAAGTATGCTGCTGTTAGGAGAGGAGAGCCCATTCAGAGAGCAAAAAATTTGCTGAATGGAAAAAAAAAAAAATTCCTGCTAATAGGCATCTAGGTGGTAAAAAAAACAAACAAAAAAAAACCCCACACCTTATATTAAAATTTTGGGTGGATGAGGAAGTACCCTCCTTTGCACAGTGGAAAACAGTAAGGCATACGTTGGCAGCTGCTGAATGCCATGCCTATTTTATTTATTTATTATTTATTTATTACATTCTCTTATATACCGCGCTATTCTGCATCAGTGCGGTTTACATTGAACAAACTGAAATTACATTGAACAGAGCATTGTAACTTGGAGATAACTATTTTACAGGGAACATGGGCTATGGAGGGTTAAGTGGCTTGCCCAAGATCACAAGGAGCACCTGTGGGACTAGAAACCCCAGTCCTTCCGGCCCAAGGTTGCTGTCCTCTAGTGGGATTTGAACCCCCGACCTTCCGGCCTGAAGTACCTTGCCCCAACCACTAGGCCACTCCTCCACTCCTATGTGCAATACAAGACTCCCAAATAGGTGCGCTACCAACAGATCTGGTTGCAGTTTAAGACAGTTTACACTGAGAAAGAACAAGCAGAACAGGAAAGAGTATAGGGAAGGAGACTAAGGGTTAGAGAGGTGAGGGGGAAGGGATTGGAGAGAGCAAGTTGTGAAATATGTGTAAGACATAACTGTAAAGATCATGGCATCACCATTTTATAATGGCTCCTGTTAGCATTATTGCACAGAGCGAGTCAGGCATTCCTAACAGCGGCTCTACATTTCAAGCAAAGGTAAGAGTTTGTGGCTTTTTAAATAACAGTTCTCTGCCTGGGAGCTCTTAAAAGGGTTTTGGTACATTTTTAAAACAAAGTTACATTCTTTTAGGTGCTTTAGTTTAAAAAAGAGAAATATTTTATTTAGTGGGGGAGGTTTAAAACTCTGATTTAGTATCTTTCTCAGCTCTTTGAAGCTACTGACACCTAATCAGTTCCCTCTGTACCCCCCCCCCTCATCTCCCACCCACCCCTAGTGAGCAGTCTTGCTTTATAGAGCACCTCCCCAATTATCTACAAACAAGGACTTCAAACAGCACATTTTGAACATACTTAAAGAGATTTAACTTCTTTTTCTCTGAAAGGACAGCTGGGAAACCGGCTGGTACTTTCGTAACATAGTAAATGACGGCAGATAAAGACCAGCATGGTCCATCCATTCTGCCCAGCAATACGGCAAGAGTAGGTGCACCTGACGCTCTGTGCAGGTCACCCCTCCCCTTGTTTAGGGATGGACCCACCACTCCATGTAGGACACCCCTATTTGTTGAGAAGTTAGATGGTTCAGTTTATTTTGTTTTTATCCTGTTGCTGTAAAAAAGGGATCCACTGTGCTTGTCCCATGCTTGTTTTGAATTCCGTCACCGTGTTTGCCCCCACCACTTCCATCGGGAGAGCATTCCAAACACTGTCAGATGGGTGCCTGGGTGAGAATGTTCACAGTCTTGGCAAAGGCATATGTTAATATGATTTGCAAGGGATTGTGGGAAATGTAGTCTATTCACACCAGACACAGCCGTTCACAATAATTAGTTGTGCTCGAGTGTAAAGCCAATAAGATATTTATTTATGGGGTTATTTCTCCCAACACAGATATGCTTGGTAGCACATAAAACAGGATACTTGCTTTCAGTGTTAAACTTAGAAAAACAAAATCAGGAAAAACAGCTGAACTTGTCAGGCAATCAAAGCAAAAGAATAAAGACCTGGTTGGTAAGAAACTGGTCTTTTCTGTAGGCTTTAGCTAATATTTTCTTAGCAGTGCTTTAATCAACAAAACAAACCCACAAAGTAGGGAAAAACTGTTCTTTTCAGGTTAACTTCTTATATCTTCACACAGACTCAGAAGTGATTTCCTCAGAGCTCACAAGCAATTAGGTAAGGCTCAATTGCTAGCAGTTACCCAGCTGAAACCCCTTAGCTGGCTTGCTTTCTACTGCGTGGCTCAAATCCTACTCAGGAGCTTTTCTGAGTAGATTAAAGAACAAGTTTGTATTTCTTTGTGATGGTTGTTGTACTTTGTAACAGTAAATTACCAAAGGAGTTTAGACAGAGAGCAATCCATGTATTCACAGCCTGTATCTAAGACCTCTCCCCCTTCTTCAACAATCATGGGTTCAATATTATGGATTGGCACAGAGGAATTTCTCAATGGAGCACTCTCAGGAGAATACCTGTTTCCCTGCTGTCTTTCAAGGGTATAGCTAGGGCATAGATCAATGTTCATACCTGAGCTTCCATTGCTGTTAGAGTTCCTCTCTAAATAGCCTGGCCAGTATGTAGTCCAGTTCTTATGTCCAGCCTTCCAATCCAGATCCCTGGACACTGGGTCTCTCTTCACATACCTTCTGGCACGGGTCCTAGGGTCCCTTCCAAGTGCAGCCGTCTCCCTCACAGGTACCGTCTGTCGATTCCTAGCTCTGCAGCACCACTCCTCTGGTTTTCCCCAGTCCAATGGTGTATGCTGGCCTTTTGAATGTCTCCCAGTATACGTACTGCTCTGGACTCCTTTAGACCTCCCAAATGCTTTTCTCTTCTTTCTTCCAAAGGGTTTCTTGCCCTCTCTGTCCGTCCGCTCTGGCTTCTGCTTCTGATGATCCTCCAGATGATGAAGCTGTCCAAGATCATGAAGATGAAACTGAGGATCTCCAAGATGAGGATCTCCCAGATGAAACTGAGGATAATTCTCTGTAGAATAAACTCTACCTTTATTCTGCTTAGATGAGTGCTCCACCCTAGCACAGCGCAGCTGTGCTGAATCAGACCCTGCCCTTTGAGATGAATGCTTGGGGATTACTTCATAGCCCTCCTGATTGAACACATGTTTCCCCACTTCAGCTCCTCTAATGGCTGTTGGAAACCTGGTGCATTCTGGGACTGGTAGTCTTTTATGGGAAAATTCTGTTTTCTTATTTCTACCAGAACTGACAGGTTGCTTGTTCAGAGTCACTTCACCTTTACTATAGCTCCTTCCTGAGCTATGATAAGCTTCCTTATCACAACACCCACCACCCTTTCAGTGAAAAAATGTTTCCTGACATTGCCTTTCAATTTATTTATTTATTTACATTCTCTTATATACCACGCTATTCTGCATCAGTGCGGTTTACATTGAACAAACTGAAATTACATTGAACAGGGCATTATAACTTGGAAATAACTATTTTATAGGGAACATGGGCTATGGAGGGTTAAGTGGCTTGCCCAAGACCACAAGGAGCACCTGTGGGACTAGAAACCCCAGTCCTTCCGGCCCAAGGTGGCTGTCCTCTAGTGGGATTTGAACCCCCGACCTTCCGGCCTGAAGTACCTTGCCCCAACCACTAGGCCACTCCTCCAGTCCTCCAATTTTCCACCTTGCAGCTTCATGTTATGCCCTCTAGTTTTGCAGCTTCCCCGTCTTTGGAAGAGGTTTGGTTGTTCATCGTTCCTCTAAGTATTTAAAGGTCTGAATCATATCTTCCCTATCCCTCCTCTCCTCCAAAGTGTACATATTTAAGTCTTCAAGTCTCTTCTCATAAGGTTTCTGACGCAGGCTCCAAATCATTTTGGTTGCCTTCCTCTGAACACATTCCAGTCTTTTTACATCTTTTGCAAGATATGGTCTCCAAAACTGAACACAGTATTACAGGTGAGGCCTCACCAGCGACCTGTGCAGTGGCATAAGTACCTCTTCCTTTCTGCTGGTAATCCCTCTTTGTATGCAGCCCAACATCCTCCTGGCTTTTGCCACCGCCTTGTCAGTGTTTTGCCACCTTGAGATCAGAGATAATCACACCAAGGTCTTTCCTGAACCATGCACACCAACCTCTCGCCCCCTATCGCGTACATGTCCCTTGGATTTCTGCTACCTAAGTGCATGACACTGCACTTTTTCGCATTAAATCGTAATTGCCAAGCATTAGACCATTCTTCCAGCTTTTGTAGATCTTTCCTCGTGTTATCCACTCCCTCGTGGGAGTCCACTCTGTTGCAAATTTTCGTCTCATCTGCAAAAAGACAGACTTTCCATTCAGTCCTTCAGCAATATCACTCACAAATACATTGAACAGTGACGGGCCTAGGACCGAACCCTGGGGCACCCCGCTAATCACCTTCCCCCTCATCCGAGTGAGCTTCATGTACCATCACCCTCTGTCGCCTGTCAGTCAACCAATTTCTAATCCAGTTTACTATCTTGGTACCCATCCCCAAGCTACTGAGTTTATTGACAAGCCTTCTATGAGGAACAGTATCAAAGGCTTTGCTGAAATCCAGGTAGATGACATCCATTGCATGCCACTGATCTAGTTCCTTAGTCACCCAGTCAAAGAACTCAATCAGATTAGTTTGGCAAGACCGTCCTTCAGTAAAACCACGTTGCCTCGGATCTTGCAACCTGTTGGTTTTGAGAAAGTTCACTATTTGCTCTTTCAGGAGCGCCTCCATTACTTTTCCCCACCACCAAGGTAAGGCTCACGGGTCTGTAGTTTGACACTTCTTCCCTGTCACCACTTTTGTGTAGAGGTACGATATCAGCCATTTTCCAGTCCTGAGGAACCTCTCCCGTTTCCAAGGATCTGTTGAATACATCCTTTAACGGCCCTGATAGAACTTCTCTGAGTTTTTTCAGTATCCTGGGATATATCCCATCCGGTCCCATGGCTTTGCCCACTTTCAGTTTAGCAAGCTGTTCCAACACCTCATCTTCTGTGAATGGTGTGGTAGCTACTTCGTTCCCATTTTTATATTTGGGAGTCCCAGCTGGTCCATCTCCAGGATTTTCTTTAGTAAAAACAGAGCAGAAGTATTTGTTTAGCAATTTTGCTTTTTCTATGTCACTTTCCACGAGTCCTTTCCCAGCACCTCTAAGTCCTGCAATTCCAACTCTGATCTTCGTCCTTTCCCGAATATACCTGAAGAAAGTTGTCGCCACCCTTAACATCTTTAGCCATCTTTTCCTCTGCCTTTGATTTTGCTATCCTTATTTCTCTTTTTGACTCTGAGTTTGATCCTGTATTAATTTCTGTGTTCTTCTGTTTGCAAGCTTTTCAATTTTGCGAAAGCTGTGTTTTTTGCCTTTGAGCAGCCACTTTTTTGGAAAACCAAATAGGTTTCCTTCTCCTCTTGTTTTTGCTTACTTTAACATATTTGTCCATTGCCCATTTTATTGCCATCTTTAGTTTATCCCATTGCAATTCCACTTCCTTTATCTCCTTCCACCCTGTCATCTCCTCCTTTAAGTATTTGGCCATTTTATTGAAGTCAATGTTTTTGAAGTTTAGGACTTTGAGCATGCTATTTTTGGCCTGTACCCTGGCTTTTATCTCAAACCACACGGTGTAATGATCGCTGTTGCTCACAGGGGTACTCACGCAGACATTTGACACGCTATCACCGTTGGTGAGCACTAAATGCAGCGTTGAGCTTTCCCTGGTTGGTTCCATGACCATTTGTCTAAGGAATGCATCCTGGAGAGCATCTACAATTTTTTTGCTTCTTTCCAGATGTGCAGAAATAGTAATCCAATCCACATCAGGTAGATCAAAGTCACCCAAAATGATTATTTCCCTCTTTGTGGCTATCTTGGCAATATCTTTAATCAAATAGTTATCTCGCTCTTCAATTTGAGTCAGAGGTTTGTAGACTACAGCAGTAAGGATGACAGTGCCATCTCCTCTTTCCAACACAATCCAGAGCGCTGCTTCTTTTGCCCATGCATTTCAGTAGCTTTAATATTGCTTTTGACATACAAGGCCACCCCTCCTCTTTTTCCATTTTCTCTGTCTCTTCTGAATAGATTATAGCCAGTTATGGCTACATCCCAATCATGCGATTCATTGAACCATGTTTCTGTAATGGCCACAATGTCCAAATCCATTTCCACCATTAGGGCTTCCAGGTCCAGAACTTTGTTGGCTAAGCTTCGAGCATTTGTGTTCATTGCTTTCCAGCATTTACCTGGCTTGTGTGTATTTTGCATTGATTTTGTTCTGCCCACATCTTCCCACTTGTTTGTGATGTGTGGTTTAAAAGTGTGGCTGTTTCAGATATTATTCTGCTTTTGCAGGGGGTGGCGTGCCGGTCTTGACCTTCCACATCCGTCACCCCCTTTTCCTAGTTTAAATGCATATCCACATAGTGCCTGAATTTTTCACTTAAGATTCTTTTCCCTGCGACAGAGAGTTGTAGTCCATCAGCACCGTACAGTCAAGTCTTGTTGGTCCACCTGTTTTCCCAGTCGCCAATAAATCTGAATCCTTCTTGTTTGCACCAGGTCTGGAGCCATGTATTAAAGCTGTTAATGTGATGCAGTATTTTTGTCCCCTTACCAAGAACAGGCAGAACCTCTGAGAATGCAACAGTGTTCACAATGGGCTTGAGTTTCTCTCCCAGAGATTGGAAGTCCTTTTGGACTGTAAAGGCACTGTTTCTAGCCAGGTCATTTGTGCCCAAGTGGTTAACAACATCAAGTTTGGAGTGTTCACTTTTTGTGCTAAGTACTTCAACAATTTGGTTTATATTCCTGCTGGCTGTCGAGCCTGGTAGGCACATGACTCTTCACACCTTTGAACTGTGTTCCCAAGTTGATGCCTCTGATGATGGAATCTCCAAGTAGTAGTAGTTTTCTGTTTGGTGGTGATTTCTTCATATTTGGTGCTTTAGCAGGAGATTGGGCAGTGTGACTCATTTAAGGGCCCTTCAGTTTCAATGGATTGAGCATCCTCATTAGCCGAGGCAGACAAGGCATTATGCAGGGATATCTCTTGATGTATAGGATGTCTCAGCATTACAGGTCTCAATCTTCCAGACCCCACTGTGATCCATTTGTTCCTGGGGTGTTTGTTCAGTTTGTATCCTAGAAGAGGTGCATTTCATTGCAGCTATTTCCTCCCTCAGTAGAGTCACTTCTTTATGCATGGCAGCTAGGTTTTTCCTTAGTAGAGTCAGTTCGTCATGCATGACAGCTGACCTGAGACACATAGGACAAGCTCTTAGGCTCCAAATGATAGTACCACAGTTATTGCACTGAATACATGACATGTTGGTTAAGCAGTCCCAGAAGAGGAAGAAGAAGAAAGGATGAAGAAGGATGTGGACTTTTAACCCAAGTAAGAAAGGGTAGATGGCACTTATGTGACTACTATAAAGGCAATGTAGCCACTGGGGGTGGGTGGGGCGAGGGGTAGAGTGGGCAGGAACCTAAGTGTCTCTGGCCAGTAGGCTGTTCCTGAACCGTGGGCACACACTGCTATCTGATGCAAGTCTATACAAGGAAAGCAGTCCAGATGCCCCCAAGCTTAGTCTAAAGCCACAGTTAACTATAATAGTGATCCCCCCAAAAATCAACAGTTACAATTGATAGGTTTAAGCCAGCACAGAAAATAGAAAAATGTGCTCTTAGCATAATGGAGGCTCCTCAGCTTCTGCAAAACTGGCTCACGCCAGGTGTGCAATGCTACAAATCAGCACCAACCTGGGAATAGGGTTTCCCCAAACAGTTCAGCTTGGGTAGAAGAACAGTTAACTCTCTGCCACACACACTATCTAATGTAAGTCTATACAAGGAAAGCAGTCCAGATGCCCCCAAGCTTAGTCTAAAACCACAGTTAACAGCTATAATAGTGATCCCCCCAAAAATCAAACAGTTACAATTGATAGGTTTAAGCCAGCAGAGAAAATAGAAAAAATGTGCTTAGCGTAATGGAAGCTCCTCAGCTTCTGCAAAACATAGATTTCTCTTTTTTGTTTTAACAGATACCTAAGCACCACGAACTGAACAATGGCTGGGAAAAATCATATCGCTAAAGCTGTTTCCCCCATTACAGCTTCTGCCTCTGTCCAGAGGTCCCAATGCCAGTTGAAGGACCGGTTCCATGCGCAGGGTGCCTGCATGCTGAAGCTCTCAGGAAACAAGTGGAAGAACTCAGAGGAGGTGGCGAAGCTGAGGAGCATTCAAGACAGTGAGGAGTACATTGATGAGATGCTTCTTGCAAACTCCAAGTTCTCCAGCAGAGTAGATGGGTGCCTACAGAATGACGAAGGTTGGACACAAGTCACCAGGGCCTGCAGAATCACCAATCCAACTTCTCCAGCCCTTGAATTCAAGAATCATTATGCAGCGCTGGAAGTGGAGGAGGTGAAAGCATCCCTGAAAAGGGAAGAACCAGAGCTCAAGTACCCCAAAGTTGTAGAAATCAGTGACCACAAGGAAGCAAAGGGTAGTGGTGGTTGGTAACTCTTTTCTGAGGGGTACTGAGGCGTCCATCTGCCAACCAGACTTGATGTCCAGAGAGGTATGCTGTCTGCCAGGTGTCAAAATCCAAGATGTTACAGAGAGTAAGCCGAGACTCATCAAGCCCACTGGCTATTACCCAATGTTGCTAATCCATATTGGCACAAATGATACTGCCAGGTATCCCTCTGAGCATATCAAAAGTGACTTCAAGGCTCTGGGACAGAGGGTGAAGCAGATAGGTGCACAGGTGGTGTTCTCTTCAATCCTCCCTGTTGAGGGTAAAGGCCAAGGCAGAGAAGCTCGCTTCCTGGAGATGAATGCATGGCTGCGTGTATGGTGTCATCGAGAGCGTTTTGGTTTCCTGAACCATGGGATGCTGTTCAAGAGTTGCAGAGCAGAGATGGTATCCATCTGTCCAAGAAAGGTTGACGTGTCTTCAGTAGCAGACTGGCTAATCTACTGAAGAGGGCTTTAAACTAAATTTGTTGGGGATAGGTGAAGAAAGCCCCCAGGTAAGTGAAACATTAAATATCTTTATGGAAATGGGCAAAAGGGGCAACATGTGGAAAGCGGTATGCATAAATGCCCATAGCATGGGAAATAAGATCCCAGATGTTGAAGCTTTAATGGGAGTAGCTCACTAGGATTTAGTGGCAGTTACAGAAACGTGGTTCACAGAAAACCATGACTAGGATTTAACTATACCAGGCTATACTTTATTCAGAAAGGATAGGGTAAGAAGAAGAAGGGGAGGAGTGGCACTATATGTAAAAAGAGAAATTAGACTTACCTGCTAATTGTTGTTCCTTGAGGAACTCCAGTTCAGTCCCTCACTGATGGGATGTAACAGAGCAGTAATTATTGGGAGGGACCTGTCCACCCAGATCGCAGAACTGCAGACCCAAAACAGGCATCGTTTGCCACCTGAACATCTAGGCGATAATGTTTACTGAAAGTATGGAGAGAAGACCAAAGTGGCTGCTCTGCAAATTTCCACCAGAGGAACCAAATTATGTTCCGCCCAAGAAGCCGCTTGTGCCCTAGTAGAATGAGCTTGTAACCCCACGGGCACCTGATGACCTTGCAAAATATATGCTGATGCTATTGCCTCTTGTAGCCATCTGGCAATTGAAGCTTTGGCTGCCGCTTCACCTTTATGTGGACCCCAAAAAGCAGAAACAAGCATTCCGATTTGCAAAAAGACTCTGAGACCTTCAAGTATCTTTACATCCAGCCGCCGCAAACTATGATCCGAAGTATCCTCCCCCATAATACCCAACACTGGCAAAGAAACCACCCGATTCAAATGAAAAGGTGAAAACACATTAGGCAGAAAAGACGGAACCGGTCTTAATACAACTTTTTCCCTAGAGAAATATAGAAATGGTTCCCGATAGGACAAACGCCTGCAACTCCGAAATTCGATGAGCCGAACAGATGGCCACCAAAAAACACCACCTTTAAAGTTAAATCTTTGACAGAAGCCAGATTCAAAGGCTCAAAAGGCTCCCTGGTCAAAGCCCCTTGAACCAAGTTGAGATCCCATGGAGGAGAAACCAACCTACATCGACATATGACCCCAAGGGCACTCCTTGGACCTTACCTCGTTAACAAGAAATAGCTGCCAGCTGAATCCTTTATGAACTGGCCGCCAAACCCTTATCAAAACCATCTTGGAAAAAAACTTAATACCATAGGCACTGAGACCTTGGATGATCGAAGTTGACACTTAGCGCACCAATCTTCAAAAATACACCAGACACAAACATATGCTAGAGAAGTGGGTCTTTTTCTAGCCATCAATAAGGTAGCAATCACCTTTCCAGAATCACCTTTTTTACTTAACCGAGCCCATTCAATGGCCAAGCCGTAAGCGAGAACCGATCCACCTGAGGCATCCGGAAAGGACCTTGAACCAGAAAATCTGCTCTCGCCGGTATTCGCCAAGGCACTCTGTCAAGAAGACGTACCAGATCCGCATACCACGGATGTCGCGGCCAATCCGGCGCTACAACACCACTCTCCCCTGATGAGCTTCGATACACTGAACCACTCGACCTATGAGTGCCCATGGGTGAAAGGCATAGAAAAGACCCTGCTTGGGCCATTGTTGCATCAAAGCATTGATGCCTTCCGACATTCTCTCTCGTCTTCGACTGAAAAACCGATTCGCCTTGGCCGATCGGAAGATTGCCATGAGATCCATAACCGGAGGCCCCCACCTGATGACTATCTGAGCAAAAACCTCCGGATGAAGCTCCCATTCTCCAGCATCCATTCGAACTCTGCTTAGAAAATCCACTGTCACATTGTCTTTTCCTGCAATGTGTGCTGCCGACAGAGCCTGAAGCAGAGGCTCTACCCAGGCGAACAACATCTCTACTTCCTCCTCTAGAGCCACACTTCCTATGCCGCCTTGACGACTGAGATAAGCCACCATCATAGCATTGTCCGACAGTACACATACCGCCCGGCCCCGCACTGAGTTTTTGAATGCCCGAAGAGCTAGCGCTACCATCCACAACTCCAACCGGTTGATTGACCATTTGGCCTCCCGTTCGTTCCAACATCCTTGTGCATATAGATCTCCGCAATGAGCTCCCCAGCCTGCAAGACTTGCATCTGTTAATAACGGAATCCACTGTGGCTGCTCCAGTGGCATGCCCACGGTCAGATTCTTCGGGCAAAGCCACCATTGAAGAGACTTCCTAACCAGCAATGGGCAAGGAAGTCATTTGCACATGGAATCATTCTGATGCGACCAACGCCTGAGCAATGACCTCTGTAATGGTCACATGTGCACTCTGGCCCAAGGTACTACGTCTATTGTCGCTGCCATCGTCCCTAGAACTTGAAGGAAGATAACTCCAGTCCTTAAAAACTTGCACAACAGGGAGGAGTAGCCTAGTGGTTGGGGCAAGGTACTTCAGGCCGGAAGGTCGGAGGTTCAAATCCCACTAGAGGACAGCAACCTTGGGCCGGAAGGACTGGGGTTTCTAGTCCCACAGATGTGGTCTTGGGCAAGTCACTTAACTCTCCATTGCCCATGTTCCCTGTAAGTATTAGTGTATGTCTCATATCCCCGCGCGTTAAATGTATCCCCCAATTGTGTTGTGACTGCTTTGATTGAAGGATAAGGCGGTATACAAAACTGTCTAAATAAATAAAACAAAACAACAGACGTTGAACTGTCTGAACCCGCAGATCTAGCAGAAAAACTGCCCCCAAACGGATGTCGAACCATACCCCTAAGTACTTTAGAACTTGAGATGGACTTAAATGGCTTTTGGATACACTGACTACCCAACCGAGACGCTGAAGAAACTGCACCACTCTGCTTGTTATTCGAACACTCTCCAACTTGGATTTCACCCGTATCAGCCAATCATCGAGATAAGGGTGCACTAATATATCTTCTTTTCGCAGAGCCGCCACTACCACCACCATTACCTTGGTGAAGGTATGCGGAGCTGTCGCTAGACCGAAAGGCAATACTTGAAACTGAAAATGCCTGCACGGAAGCGCAAACCTTAGGAACCTCTGATGCCCTGGCCTGATAGGAATGTGTTAAGATAGAGTGACGTCAAAAACTCTTCCTTTCGAATTGCCACCATTACCGACCGTAATGTTTCCATTCAAAAATGAGGTACTCGCAGAGAGCAATTCACACCCTTGAGGTCTAAATTAGGACAGAATGACCAGTCCTTTTTTGGAACTACAAAATAAATAGAGTATCGACCGACGCCGTAAAACTCTCGCAGAACCGGAACCACTGCTCCCAATTGAAGACGCCGCTCCAACGTCTGCCGTACCGCAGTTGCTCTTTCCTGCCCTCTGCAAGGAGAGAGAACAAAAAAGAGTCTACTATTGGATGAGCAAATTCGAGAGCATAGCCTTTGCGAATGACCTCTAACACCCGCTGATCGGATGTTATCTGGACCCAGGCTGGAAAAAATTTTGAAGCCGACACCCAACCGGCTGAATACCTGCCCGGGCCCGCCTCGCTTCATTGTGACTTTCTAAGCGCTGCGGAAGAGGAACTAGCAAATCCTCTGCCCACCCCTCGAAAGCCCCGAAAACCTTGACCTTGTAAAGCAAATCTTCCTCTTTGAAAACCTCCAAACCGTGAGGTACGAAACAGCCTGAAGTCCCGAAACTGACCTCGCACAGCTGGTTGAGAAGGACCTTGCTTTGGCCTATCTTTCGGCAAGCATCCATCCGCCTTTTGATTCCCACAAATCCTTGACTAATTTGTCAAGATCCTCTCCAAATAACAACTTCCCTTTAAAAGGAAGTTTACTAAGACGACACTTGGAGGAACCATCCGCCACACAATTTCTTAACCAAAGATAACGACGTATGGCAACCAATGAAGCCATACTATTTGCTAAAGCTCTGATTAAATCATAGTGAACGTCAGCTAAGTAAGCCAACCCCATCAGCTAAACTCTCTTGTGTCTGCAATGTCGGCTGCCGTAAACACTGCGACCACCTTAGACAAGCTCTTGCTACCCAAGCTCCACAAATAGAAGCTTGCAGCGACAGAGCATTAGCCTCAAAAACTTGCTTCAACAAACCGTCCACCTTCCTATCCTGCACATCTTTCAAAGCCGCGCTGCCTTCTACCTGAATGATAGTCTTCCTTGTGACCGCAAAAACTGCTGCATCTATATGCGGAGAACGAAACATCTCCCTCTCTATCAGCCAAGGGGTAAAGCCGATTCATAGATCTAACACCCCGCAAACCAGCCTCTGGCAAATCCCATTCACTTTGGATCATTTGCTTAACTACTCAATGCACTGGGAATACAGCTCGAGTTTGACAGATAAGGGGATCCTCCAAACCCTCCTCCTCAGTTGGTTGGACCAAAGAAAGAGTGAGTGCCTGAAGGGACTCAGTAATAAGCGCTGTCAACTCCTCTTTCCAAAAAACTCTTATAATCCTTGCCTGATCTTCAGGCTCCTGAATTTACCTTCCTCAAGATCCTCCATTCCTAATTCTGGATCTAACTCAATATCAACTGCATCTGGCCAATCTGAGACCAAATGCTAATCCTCCAGAGACCATGTCCTTTTAAGAGGTCTCGCTAGACCACTTACCAGCTTATCTGAAGCTGATCGTGCCAGCAGTGACGGGTCCTGCTGACGCAAGCAATAAGCCTGATGCATTATCAACATGAAATCTGGTGAAAAGCTTCCTAGGGCCAACACCTGGCCTGCCAGAGCACCAGCACTAGTTGACCCTGTCGGATTCTCCATTAGAGGCATGGACGAAGACTCCAGAAGAGATTCTTCCTACACCGCTCTAGGTGGAGTCTGAGTCCTCTCCTGAATCTCCTGCTCCATACTGCTTGATTCAGTAGCGCAGCCCCGACAGACCCCTGCATCCGAGACTGCACCCCTACGCAACCCGCACACGAGACACTGTGGGTGTGACGGCATAACCAATTAGCAAATTAAGCTCAGCTCAGAAAGAATAAACCTGCCTTTTTTTTAATGCACTGTATATGTACCTTTAAAATAAACAAACGGAATAAAATAAATTTTAAAAAATTAAAAATATATATATACTAAACCGAAATTTAACAGCCACAACCAAAAGAAACAACTGTATACACTCTAAAAACTCTTGAAAATCAAATTGACAAACTGCTACAAGACCCGGAGACAGGAAAAACGGCTCACAAAACCACCAAACACAAAAAAACGCCAAAACAACGGAATTCACACAAAAAAATGCCTCCCCGATCACTGAAGGCTCACTCACCTCCGCACCCGAAGCGGAAAATTACCTCCGGTTCAATTTCACTGTTAAAAAACGGCAGCCCTGCCAGCCGCGGCGCTGCTAAGAAAAGGCCCGAATCAGTTGCCACCGCGAGGACACTTAGAATCCTACTCCTGCTTAAATGAAACCGCCGCTGCTTTGTAAATCCTAAAGGCAGCCGTTTATATAACCTGCACAACTCCCCTCTGTCCACACTAGGAGGGGAGAGCAGACCAAATGTTAAAATCAACCAGAGGAGAGAGAAGAAAATCCTGGTTCGTTACCCCCCCCCCCCCCCCGACTTTTTTTTTTTAAACAAATTTAAAGAAATAAGTATCTCCCCAAAAATTAAATAAAAGTAAAAACTGACTAAAATAGCTAACTGCTCCTTATCCGTTCCTCTAGTGAGCCCAGAACTACATCCTCCTGCTGCATGGAGACTGGACACACTGGGGATTAGAAACATAGATGGGAGAGACCAGTGGAATGCCTCCAGTGATGTCATGATTCTGAAAGATCCAGTCTCCAGGAGGAGGTACACAACCCAACCGTGAGGGACTGAACTGGAGGGACGGATGATAAGAAAATAATATTAAAGCTTTGGAATTACAGAGCTTAAAGGGGAGAGAGGAGACACTGTGGGTTAAACTAGAAAGAGGGAAAGAGAAATGTATTTGTATTGGCGTGATATACAACCCCCCCCCCCCACACACACACACACACACACAATAGGAAGAGGTGGATGGAGAGTTAATTGAAGACATATGCAGCATTGCTAGGAATGGGGAAGTGCTACTGATAGGCGATTTCAATATGTCAGATGTTGATTGGCACATTCCTGCTGCAGTATCATCTAGAAGTAAGAAAATCCTGGATTCTCTACAGGGAGAACTATTCAGGCAATTGATAACAGACCCCATTCGTGAAGGAGCCATACTGGACTTGGTGCCTACCAATGGTGAAAACGTGTTCCTGATGTTATAGTGGAAGATCATTTTGCATCCAGTGATCACCAGATGGTGTGGTTCAGTATTAGGACTAGGGCTGACTTTAGGAAAACTAACTTTGGCAAGATGGGCCAATACCTCAGGGAGTTGTTAGCAGGATGGGAACAGCTGGGGTATGTAGAACAAACAGTGGGCAAAACTGAAAAGAGGGATATTTTAAGGGCAACAAAGCTTTTTGTTAAAATGGTAAATAAAAGGTAAAAGGAAAAAGGAGACCGCTATGGTTTTTGAAAGAAGTAGCTGAAAAGGTGAAGAAGAAAAAAAAAAAAAAAGAGGAGGGAGGCCTTCATGAAATACAAGAGATCACAGAGAGAGCAAGACAGGCATCTATATTTGGAAAAACTTAGATAAGCTAGCAAAGTAGTCAGGAAAGCAAAGATTCAAAAAGAGGAGGAAATAGCCAATGCAATAAAATGGGGGGGGGGGGGGGATAAGACATTTTTCAGATATGTTAGTGAAATGAGGAAAGGCAAAAGTGGTATTGTCAGACTCAAGGGTGAAGAGGAGTAATATGTAGAAGCTGATGAAGATAAAGCGGAATTGCTTAACAAATATTTCTGTTCTGTGTTCAGAGATGAAGAACTAGGAACAGGACCTCAGAAAAAACCCACAAACAGGAACAGAAGCGAGGGGAATCTTGAAGAATTTTCAGAAAACTGTTCATGAGAAACTAGCTAAATTTAAAGTAGACAAAGCGATGGGACCGGATGGGATACACCCTAGAATACTGAGGGAACTTGGGGACGTTCTAGCAGCTCTACTGACTGACCTTTTCAATGCCTCGTTGGAGTCGGGCGTGGTGCCAAGGGACTGGAGAGAGGCTCATGTCCCGTTACACAAATACAGAAGTAAGGATATGGTTGAAAACTACAAGCCCGTTAGTTTAACTTTGGTGGTGAGTAAATTATTGGAAACGCTGCTGAAAGAGAAAATAGTGAGGTTTCTGGAGCCAGCGGATTACAGGATCCGAGGCACCATGGATTCACCAGAGGCAGGTCTTGTCAGACAAATCTGATTGATTTCTTTGACTGGGTGACCAGGGAATTGGACAGAGGGAGAGCCCTAGATGTGGTGTATTTAGATTTCAGTAAAGCCTTTGACACTTTTCCTCACAGGCGACTTATAAACAAACTGAGCACCCTGGGGTTGGACCCTAAAGTTACTGCTTGGATTAGAAACTGGTTGAATGGGAGGCGACAAAGGATACAGGTAAATGGAGCTCACTCTCAGAAGGAAGTTACCAGTGGTGCGCCCCAGGGATCTGTCCTTGGTCCGATTCTTTTTAACATCTTTGTTAGTGATATAGCGGAAGGGCTGTCGGATAAGGTTTGCCTCTCTGCGGATGATACCAAAATCTGCAAAAGAGTAGACACCCAGGAAGGTGTAGATAACATGAAGAGGGATCTAACTAAGCTTGAAGAATGGTGTAGAATTTGGCAGCTGGGATTTAATGTTAAATAATGCAAGGCCATGCATTTGGGCTGCAGCAATCCAAGGAGCAATATAATATAGGTGGTGAAGTACTTTTGTCCACTAAAATACAGCGGGACCACGGTGTGGTTGTGTCTGATGATCTTAAAGTAGGTAAACAGGTAGAAAAGGCGACAGGAAAAGCTAGAATGGCTAGCAGGAAAAAAAAAGGAGGTGATAGTGCCTCTTTATAAGTCTTTAGTGCGACCTTATTTGGAGTATAGTGTGCAATTCTGGAGACTGCACCTTCAAAAGGATATAAACAGGTTGGAGTCTATACAGAGGGTGGCTACTACAATGGTTAGTGGTCTTCATTATAAAGCATGTGAGGACAGACTTAAGGATCTTAATATATACACCTTAGAGGAAAGGCAGAATAGAGGTGATATGATTGAGACGTTTAAATTCCCCATGGCATAAATGCATAGGGGGAGAGCCTCTTTCGATTGAAAGCAAGTTCTTCTATGAGGGTGAAAGAGGATAGATTCAGAAGTGATATGCGGAAATATTTCTTTACGGAAAGAGTGGTGGATCCATGGAATAGTCTCCCAATGGAGGTGGTGGAGATGGAGGACAGTATCTGAATTCAAAAAAGCATGGAACACATAGGATCTATAAAGGAAAAAAGGGAACTGTTGTAGTTGTTGATATGAAAGGACAGACTAGATAGGCCATGTGGACTTTTTCTGTCATCATTTTTCTCTGTTTCCATGGTTGATATCTTGGAAGGCGTCAGTTATGGATGTACATGTTAAAAAGGCATTATAATATATAAGTATATATAAATAAATTTAAAAAAATTAGAAAATTATTTTTTTTTTGCTGCCAAGTTTTGCAACAATTATAACTTATTCATAAATTAATTTTTAGTTGACCCCTGAATATAAGAAATTACAAACTACAGTAACACAATGTATTGTACAACAACTTGATAATGTTCTTCTGTCAGATAAGATCATATCTGTTCCAAAAAATATAGCTTCTAAAAGATCTTTAAACCAAAGCTCAAAATGTATATCAAAAGAAAGGTGAGAATCAAATATCCCCAATAGCTTGAGCAAGTCTGAAGGGAAGGGAATCGACTCGCCTTCTAAAAACAAGCTTTCCTCCGACTTATTTTATGCTGGCTCACCCACCCAAAATAAAACTTAATGTTAGAAAAACAAAGTTAATTCATAAACGTTTTGTGGCCCAACAGACCACCTGTTGAAAACAAAAGGTTTAAAAGGCCACTTATATAAACCTAGAAAGACTGGAATGAAATCATAATAATATCATCAGCATAAGAAAAAACAAAACACCTTAAATGCTAGAATATTTAAATTAAATGTTATTTTAAAAAATATGACAATAGGTGACAAGGGAGATCATTGAGGGGACACCACATTAGAACTCCATGTTTCTGAGAGATCTCCCTGCGAAGACACCCGATACATTCCATTTGACAAAAATCCTGAAAGCCAATTAAGAATATTGCCAAAAATCACTTAACAGTGAAGCAGCAGCAGCTCATGATTCACTGTCAAATGTAGATGAAATACCCAGCCTTACTAGAACTACCTGATTTCCCTTATCTAATCAGAAACATAGCTTATATAATATAGTTACCAAGAGGTTTTCCATACTGAATTGAATACAGAGCCTCAGCTGCATAGGATGCACAATATTATGTTCGTCCGGATAAGCTTGCAATTGCCTAGCTACTATAGCTTTCAAGATTTTCACTAAAAATCAAAGAGCAAGATAGGCTGATTCATACAAACCAAAACATCACTTTTATTCAGATTCCCCAAATCCACTAACCACATTTTTTCAGTCCTTAGATACCAGGCCATTTTTCTTTGCTGATGGCATACAGCTTCTTGCTGTTGATCCCACCTCACTTGGCCATGCACCATTAAACCATTGTCTAACACAAGTGGCTAGCTGGGTGAAATCTAACCAGCTTAAAGTTAATCTCGGGTCTATATCACATCCCTTGCTCAAGGGTCAGACCTTAACATCAAAAGTCTTCTATCAATTCTAGTTGTTATTGTTGCCTCAGAATTGTTTGAAGCACAAATTGCTTCAGTGGTTAAAACCTGCTTTTTTTTTTGCTCCAAATAAGATCTATTAGTATAAAGATGCCATCCTCATTAAGTGAAGCCATATCACCAGCAGCCAGTAGCACAGCAGCTAAGCAGACCACAGTGGCCCCTGACCCCCCCCACTGGCCCCTGATCAATCTCTCACCTCAGCCAATGCAGCCCCCTCTCCGGAGCCTGACCCTCTGGTTCAGGCCTCCCCATCACAAACAAAGAATGCCCTCCATATTTAGAGCCCCCTTCCACCTTCAGAACCCCCAGCTCCTGGGCAGCACCCAAAGCATGAACCTATTACCTCACCCCCTGAAGGCTATGATCTCTATCCCAGCCCCCAACTTCCCTCCCTCGGGCTTACTGGGGTACCTTTGGAGTCCAGTGACAATCAGGGCAGGCGAGGTCACCCCTTTGCTCCTGCCCTGTCTCAGGTGGTATTCAGAACGGCTCCAGTTTCACGTTACTGATCTTTAGTGCTAGCTATCACCATTTAGAATGCTTTTGGAAAAGGGGCAGAGCAAAGGGAACCATACCCGTCCCATTCGCCACTGGACCACCAAGGAAGCCCACAGTAAGTATGCTGGGGGTGGGGGGTGTGAGTGAGGAATAGATTCCCGCTTTGGGTGCTGCCTGGGAGACATGGGATTCTGAAGGTGGGGGCCTCTGCTGGAGTACAGTCTTCATATCCAGGGCAGATTTCCTCTGCAGTGGAAGAGCTGAATCATCTGCAACTGCTTGTCCCTTCCCTGCTCTTTTTGCCAAGGAATGTAATATCACGTAGTAGCTACCCTGTGTGGTTACTGCAGGGTTAATGCTGGGCAGACTCCATCAATTTACACCACATGATTTGTGCATATCATGTAGTAAGTGCAAAACCTTCTTGCATCTTTAGTTCTCACAGTTCAAGCTATGCACTCTGTTCAGACAGCCTATCTTTTCAATGCTCTCGTCCCCCACACCTCACAATGGGTGCTTAGGTCTCAAAATGACAATTATATATTTCCCCACCCTCTCTTGCTCATCTAGAATCCAGATAATGCAGCATTTTACATTTTAGTACCACTTTTCTAGAACTTGATTTGACACCTTCAACTTGAATCCCCCTTGCTTAAGTTTAAAAAGGGGCCTTAAGGCATTTTCTTTCACAGCAATTGACACCCAAGGTCCCCCCCCTTGGGCAAGGGGGATGGCTTCAATGGAGAAGTATCCTCTCTAGTTCCTTCACTGATGTTTTCCTTTATTCTCTTAGTCCTTAATTAAGGAATTATATTCAACTTTTATGACATCATACCAAATGGCAGTATATTGAGAACTACAATAAACAAACATTTTGTTCCAGCAGCCCTGTAAGACAAAGGCACCGAATGTGTATACCCAGTGAAGCAATAATATTATAATTTAAATACCCCTAAGGCAAAGTGGATAATTACCAGGCACTAACGTTACATTTGGCACCTGACAATGGTCCAAGCAGAGCTGTGTGCTACCTCCACTGCAGTAGCGCAACTCTGCATCTTGACAATTGAGAAGACTGAAGTGAGATGAAGAACAGAGGCGAGAACAAAAAAGAAAGTTAAGCAAGAGAAAGAATCCACTCAGAGACAAAAAATAGACAAAATATTTTTTTCTGTATAATTTTTTGCTGTGTATATGTTCTTGCTCTAGTTCCTAAGAAACTGCCTCTTTAAGGGTATAAATAAAGCATATGTTTTAAAACTTGAGTTCCACTGAAATTAGTCAAGGTGGTCATAAGAAGAGGATGCAAAAAGATAAAGATGTATATTCCACAGGGAAGCATTTTTCCCCAGAAAAGGTGGTGGGGAGAACTATCTTCTAATGGAGGTGGTATCAGAAATAATAAAATGCAAGAAAGCATGGAAAGAAACACACACAGCAGCTCTTTGGGAGAAAGCTAAAGTTGGAAGTCAGGGAGGGGATGCAGTATGCTACATTTTACAGCCAAGACAAGACAGTGCCATCTCATGTTTTAAAGAATATATATCTTCTCATATTTCCCTGCAACTCAAATTAAGCTGAATGTGAATGGCTGATAATATAATCACCGAATGCTAAGATCATCAGATGCACTAGGCCAACATCTAATGTATTCAAACATAAGTAATGGCATGCTAATTTTCAGGAAACTGCAAAAAATGTCAAAGACCAAAGCTTTAATGTCATATATTCTGCTTTGAGAACAAAAAGCTTCTAAAACTTTCGAGGCTATATAAAATCAGGACTATTCTTCCTCTTTCCTTTCTTTTGGAACCATTATCAATCTATTAAAACAGCTTTCAATTAGCTTTACTTTATCCTGTGTTTTTGCTAAAAGTTTGATAGGTGTCCCAGCCTCACAACTATTTTCATTCTGAAAAAGTCAAGAGATGTTTACAAAGCCATGCAAAAGCATACATCTCTGTAGACCAAAAATTATGCACTTCATCAGATGGCTTCAAAACCTTTTTATAAAAACTGCCATGCCCTAAACACAGATATTCAGGCTTATAGAATTCAAATTCAGCAAAATATACATGCCATAAAATCTTCATTCCAATACTGGACTGTAAAATTACAACACTTGTACAAGTACTATTAGCATTTAGATGCCCCTCCTCCCCCGAAAGACGGTCCGCCTTCAAAATGAGCTGCATCAACCCAGGGCTAGCCCCAGAGCTGTGATGGCGCACTAGGAAAACTTAAGCTTCACACACACCTGCTTTCAAAATCTATTGATTAGCTTTGAATGTCCTGCTCTGTACCACCCCCAAAAGTTGATATCTAGGCAACCACCTAGTTTGCCTGATGGTTGGGTGCCCCAGCCCTGCATCAACCCTGAGAGACCCTCCTCTGCTGACCTCAAATAAGGAGACAGCAGCGAATCATCATGTCTAACTATAGGGGCAGAGGTCTGCCAGCAGGCTTGTTACTTCTAGAAAACAGACTTTTCCTAAAGGAAAAATCCACCACCAACAGGTTCAGGAACCTAGGGTATAAGACCACAAAGGATCAACATGAATTAAAAAGATTCCAGAGTTTGCTTATCCAACTCTTTCTGCCAATCAGTTCCAGAATTAAGGTCCCTACGTACTAAGCATTCCCATCACAAAATGTGAACAATATTAGAAAATAGCAAACGTCCAGCTTGAATATATCCTAAATCATTCTGTATCCTATAGCAAACCTATCGCGTGAAAATCACAGAAAGCAAAAATTAAGACTAATCCCGAAGAAACAATATCAAGTAAATGCAAAAGCAGGAAAGAACTATGTACAACAGTGATTTCAAGGCCTGCAGAAAACCTTTAGAAAGCCCCGCTAGCTCTCAACCAAAACAAAGTCAACCACAGCTTTAACAGTACCAGAATTAAGAGATATCGGACACTACAACCCCCTAACATCCGAACCAGGACTGTTGCGTACGCCAAGAGAGATACAAAACTGATCAAGCCTAGAATAAGTCCCGCGCTTTCAGATAAACCCGCTCCACCTCCTCCTTAAAATCACGCCCGTTTTTGTTATCATTGATGTTGCTGCTGCACATACACCTACCATCTGCCAAATGGACCTTGATTCTCGGTATCTTGGCAGCACGCACACATTCAGCGACAAAAAAGACGCAACCAACGATTCAAGAGAAAACTAAACGTAACACTTCAAACTTCCTCCAGGAGTGGACTACTCTTCAGCCCCGCCCCTTCTCTGTTCTCTGCAAACAGACGATGCCGGGAAGGCGTCTGCGTATTACGTCAGCGCCCTGGAACATTAAGCAGTGTATACGCTAAGCAGGCGCAGAAGTATTACGGTACAGAGAACTACAGTTCTGGAGAAGAGCCTTTCTAGCATAGTCGCTTTTTACTTACATCATTTATCACGTGAGTTGCCTGAATGTTGAAAGCACTCGAATTAAAAATCAGTAAATAAATCAATCAATAAAACGTTTACAGCAGCAGCAGTTGGACAGGAATTTGCCTCCGTTGCAGAATTATGGAATGATCGGACGGAAACTTATTCATGATTTCATGTTTCGAGTTATTCGCTTTGGAGCTCTGGCGGGAAGTTTGAAAGACGTGAACAAGGCACCTCAGAAGTCAGAACTTCCTGTTGCAAGCTGAGCTTGACAGCTTCGGTCACTGTTCAAGACCGTTGTTGGCTACTAAGGGTCAAAGAAACAGACATCTTCACTTCTAAGGTTTGTGCAGACCCCGTAATATAACTCGAAAGCATTTTTTTTTCGTACAAAGATTCATATTCCCTTAAATACTATTTGGACATCTTTGTCGATTTTATCAACTTCTATTCGCCGACGATAAGGCAGGAGGTGGGTTGGGGATGTGTGGGAAATTGCCTGCGGAGTTGAAGCCTCTGCCTCTCCCCAGTTGAAAATTTTAATTTCGGTTTCTTCTTTCTCGACTATCCTATCTTAAGGGCGGTATAGCAAATACAAATAAACATAAACATGCTGTAAACTGCCCTCAAACTGTGGTAGAACAAAAGCACTGATGCTTTGCACTTAGGTTGCCCTCTGCCTGTTGGCTAGGAAAAAAAAGTGAAACAGATTTTTTAAATTCACTGTAATGTGTTCAGGACCAGCCCAACAATTAGATGCTACCCTGTACCCCTTAATCTCAACTACAGTCAAAAGCAAAACAATAGATACTGACAGCCACAGAAAACAAAGAGCCGTTAGTATATTCTTTTGCCTGCAGAGAGACACACATACACGCATACAAAGCAAACTTTATTTTGGAAATAGATAAAAACTGGATCCTTTGGAACTCAAGAATACTACCTTAAATTGGACTCCTAGAAGATCTGGCTTTTAACCTACTTGGTGGTGGGGATTTAAATATGCCCTACATTAGTGTGCAGTGCCAGTCATCTTTCTATGCCAGAAGTGAAAGACTCAAGTTAGATCCAGTGAATTCGGACATGGATCTATGCAGACCAGAGCTGGATCCCCTGGATCTAACTTGATTTTTTTCGCTGCTGGAATAGAAATCGGGCTGGTTCTGCCCTGTTGGAGGTTTTAGAGAATTGACTGTTTTCTAACTCCCTGCAGCATCCAAACCTAGTAGCCAACCACCCAGACCAGGATCCAGATGATCTGGAGGATGCACACCTGGACCAGATCCTCTGGACCTCGGTTATTTATTTATTTATTTAACTGCTTTTGCTGTACCGTTTTTCTACCAGTCAAAATGGTTTACAAGGGATAACATGCACAACAATGAGAAGAGAGGTGTGCTTAGGTTACAATGAATAAGTTGTAAGCCATCGAACAGATGGTGCGCTTGGGTTATATAAGACTTTAAAACAGCGTAGAAGTTACAATGTGCAGCATAAGGACTACAGGGTCAATATGGTTGGAAAACCTTTTGGATGGAGCCTTACTGCGAGTCGGTGGCTACTGGCTTAAGGGGATGGGGGGAAAGTTCTGTGAGCCTGAGCTGGGTGTTCTTGCGTTGGGATTATCCACTGCTTGGTCCCATAGTGTTCTTAAAAGAGATGAGTCTTCAAGCTCTTGCAAATGTCCTGGGTAGACTTGATGCTCCATAGATCTGGGGGTAGAGCATTCAAGAGAGTGAGGGCATGGAGCAAGAAGGGTCTAAGGTTTGCATATTGACTGCTCTTATGGACTTGAGGTGGTCGGCTGAGCAGATTTTTCATACTGTGCCTTTGTAGCCTGTTGGTGTTGGGTATGATGATTAGTGTTTGTAAATATTTGGAGGTGACATTTTTTTATGGCTTTGTGGATGGTGGTGAGAACTTTTTTTTGATTCGTGAGGCGATAGGGATCCAGTGAAGGGATTTTAGAATGGATATGATGTGGATTTGTCTGGATGCTTGGAAAATGATGCATGCTGTGGTGTTTGTTTGAGCTGCAGAGGTAGGATTGTGTGTTTGGGCAAGCCTTGATATATGGCGTTACAGTAGTCAAATAGGGGGGTGATGGTGACCTGGCACACTGCATGGAAGTCCTCCAGGGATAGGAGGGTATGTTCCGCAGGGTTCTGAGTTTGAAATAGACTGCCTTGGAGAGAGGAAGAAAACCGAATCAATGTTCTGCAGCTGGAAAAACCTCCAGCATTGCTTGTGAGCAGTGCCGGCCTAGTTTCTGTTAAAGCAATGAAAGTATCATTAGATGCGGAGGATACAGTTCTGGATCTAACATGAGTCTTTCACTTATGGCATAGAAAAAAATGACTGGTGCCCATTAGTGCCAGGGTATGTTTAACCTACTTGACAGTGGGGATTTAAAAGCTGGGTCCTTTGGGGATCTGATTTAAAGTGGTATTCCCGAGATCAGGTGGATACAGTTTTTACCCAGACCCATTTAATTTCCTTATCGTCCATGCCAGACCAGTTCAGACAAGTGGTTTGTGGTCCCCTGCCAGCAGATGGAGCCAGAGAAAAATAGCTTAGAACTGACTTGACTCTTATAGGGGGTTTGTGCTGCCTTCCGCTCCTCGGTATTTCTGTCTCAGGGCAATAGACATGAAACTTGGTGCAGCAGCTGTTCCTAGGGAGGTTGTAAGCCAAGATTCCTAATGGAGCATAGTCTGAGGGGCTGATTCTCTGCCTACCCCTCCCCCCTCCTCCAGGGAAACAGACTTAGCTGGAGTCTTAGTTCCCACCCCAGTGGGTCTAGACCTGGGTAGTGTCTGATTTACTTTTTACCTTCGGTGGGTCACATAGGACCTGCGGACAGCACATTCTCTCTTTATTTTTGGAGAGCAGCAGGAAGACAGTAAAAGTTAACTCTAAAAAAGGCTTTCAGTACAGCGTCTTCCAAAACTACATCCTAGTCTCTTATGGTGTTGTCAGATCTGAACTCGGTCAGGACATCTGACATATTCACGCTCCCCCCCCCTTCACTTCCAATATATCTTGGGTAAAAAAGGAGGTGATATGCTGCAGGAAGGTCATGGCAGTTCAGCGTGTCAACTATGCATTTGGCCTGGCTTGGGAGCAAGCAGACACCAGGTACTCAAGAAGATTGTGAAAAATTACAAGAGGATCTTGAAAAATTGCAAGACTGAATGTCCAAAAGGCAGATGAAATTAAATGTGGACAAGTGCAAAGTTATGCATCTAGGAAAGAACAACCCAAGCAATGATGAAAGGTACCACTTTAGCAACTACCACCCAGGAAAAAGATTAGGCGTCATCATGAATAACAAGTTGAAACCCTCCACCTAGTGTGCAGCTATGGCCAAGAAAGCAAATAGAATGCTAGCAATCATAAGGAATGAAGAATAAAACAAAGGATATTATAATGCCTCTGTATGTGACCGCACCTTGAATAAATGTGCAATTCTGGTTGCCGTATCTTAAAAAGGATATAGCTGAATTAGAAAAGATACAAAGAGTGACAAAAATGGTAAAGGGGATGGAAGGATATCCTTAAGAGGAGAGGCTTGAAAGGTTGAGGCTCTTCAACTCGGGAAAATAGACAGCTGAGGGGGATAAGATAGAGGTCTATAAATTAATGAATGGAGTGGAACAGATAAAAATATATTGTTTTTTATGCCATCAGAAAGTAGAAAGACTAGAGGACACACAATGAAGCTACAATGCAACCCATTTAAGACTATAACCAAACTCTGGAATTCATTACCGGAGAATGTAGTAAAAACTGTTAGGGTAGCTGGACTTAAAAAAGGTTTGGACAATTTCCTGGAGGAAAGGTCCATAAACTATTATTATATCTACTGCTTACCCCGGGACAAGCACTGTGAAATCTATGTGCCTCTTCGGGAACCTGCCAGGTACTTGTGACCTGATTGGCCATTGTTGGAAACAGGATATTGGACTTGATGAACCTTGGTCTGACCCAGTAAGGCATTTCTTATGTTACATGAGTACAGTCCACACTCCTTTCACTTAGAACATAAGAAATGCCATTCTGGCTCAGACCAAAGGTCCATCAAGCCCAGTATCTTGTTTTCAACAGTGGCCAATCCAGGTCACAAGTACCTGTTAGTTTTCCAAAAGGTAGACAGATTCCATGCTGCTTATCCCAGGGGTGAGCAGTGGATTTCCTCAGTCCTCTTTAATAAAAAGAACCAGTATCCTGTTTCCAGCAGTGGCCAATCTAGGTCACAAGTACCTAGCAGTTTTCCCAAGACACAGGTTCCACAATGCTTGTATTGGTGCAAGCAGTGCATATCCCGGGTCCCCTTTAATAATGGTTTATGGACCTTTCCTCCAGGAACTTGTCCAAACCTTTTTTAAACCCGGCTACGCTAACAGCTTTTACTACGTCCTCCGGTAATGAATTCCAGAGTTTGATTGCACGTTGTGTGAAAAAATATTTTCCTTATCGTCACTCCAGTCCAGTCCCTTACTTCTGGGTTGCGCAACCCTTCCAGCAGCTTGGAGGCTGAGCCCAACCTTTTTGGGGGATGGAGCGGTATAAATACCACTAGGACCACCCCCAGGCACCAGTATTCTCAGCCTCCAAGCAGCTGGAGGGTTCCGTAAGCCTAGGGCTTACTGGAGTCTCCTTTTTATTTCCTTTTTTTAGTCAAATTTACATTTACTTTCTTTATTAATTCTTCATTAATTCTTTGTTTGAGTTTTAGCAGGCCTGTGCCTTTAAATTTTGCTTGCTCTCTCCTCCCTCCCTCCCACCCCCCCCCCCAGACTGGCCGGGCCGGGGATCGGAGGTGGTTTCCCTGCAAGCAGCAGTGGGGAAGATCGCGTAAAGCTCCTCTGCTGCTTATCCGGCCGGCTCCTCTCAATTCTCTCTTTTCAGCCCTGCCTTGCCTCGCGCCGAAGCCCTCAGGTGGCTGAGCGCTAGAGGCAACACCGCGTGTTCAAGCTCCCCGCAGGCCCCGTCCCGGAGCAGAGGGACGCAGGGTTGAGCTCCGGTGGCCGCGCTTCCAGCGGGAGGCTGCTTGAAGCGGCGGTCCCGGCTCTAAGGCAATCGCGGGGTCCATCCCTCTTTCGGCAGGCAGAAGGAAGATCGGGGCTAGGCAGACTCGCGACTCCCGTTTTCGGCTCCACGTGGTGAGGCCTACCACGTGTAGAGCCAACGGTGGCAGTTCGCGGATTCGGGCCTTTCATCAGCAAAGCTTCAAAATCGCAAGTACTGGGCATTGCCTTAAGGGATAGTCTAAAGACGATTTTAATGTTTCTTTGATTAATTTAATAGTTTTAATGTGACTTGTTATTTTTACATTTATTTGTTTTGATTCTAAGTTCAAGATTTAAAGAGAAAATTATAATTCAAATAGTGGAGAGAGCACATATATTTGTATTAAAGGAACGGTTTAACTCTCCCCCTGCCTAGACCCAGTGTTTCAGCCCCGAGGTTCAGGAGGGCCTACTGTACCCCCCCCCCCAAGCTCATGGCGACCAAGCCTAGGTGTCCATCCTGTGGCACCCGGCGGGGTACCTCCTCGGAGACAGGGATCTGCAGGGGTTGTGCTGCAGTGGCTGCCTCCGTGGAGCAAGAAATCAACTTGGCCATGTCACAAGCTTCCCAGGGCTCCGAAGACCCCCTACAAGGGGAAGGGGGTTCCCAGCTACCTCCTTCTACGTCCTCGGATTTATCCACCCCTTCCTTGCCCCCCATTTCCTGTCCTACCGGGGGAGAGGAATCCGGGGACTTTTTCTCCCCAGACTTCGTACTGTTACTACACAAGGCCTATTGCTTACGGAAGCAGGGCTTGGGGCCAGGGGATTCTGGATCGGCAGCAGAGGTCAAATCGACCAGGCCCACGAGAGTAGGCAATGCAGAGCCAGGAATCCCGCCTAAGCGCCCCCGGCTGAGCTCCGAAGAACCTCCCCCATCCCTCTCACAGGATATCCCCGAGGGAGAGACCTCCGACAGGGAGTTCGATGAAGAAGAGGAGGAGCTTGAAGAAGGGGAGATCCCTGAGGAAGATCATTCACGTGTAATCAGGATCTTTCGTCGGGAGGAACTCCCGGCACTGATTAATGAATCCCTGAAACTTCTCAATGTTGCCTCGGACACGCCGGCAGAGGAGGAGGCGTTGGAAGATCCTCTAATCCAGGCCATCAGGAGATCACAGAAAGTTTTCCCTGTCCACAGAGTGGTGCGTCAGATGATCCAGGAGGAATGGGATCAACCAGAGTCAAGCCTAAGGGGAGTCCGATCCATGACCCGCCTATATCCGCTCCCAGAGTCGGATAAAGAGCTGCTGAAGTCCCCCAGGGTGGATGCGGCGGTATCAGCTGTTACGAAGAAGACTACTATCCCAGTCGAGGGCAGCACAGCCCTACGAGATTCTCAAGACAGGAAATTGGATACACTTTTAAAACAAGCCTTTGATATTAGCGCTCTGGCATTGCAGGCCTCCGTCTCAGGGGCCTGGGTAGCTCGGGCCTGCTTAAGATGGTCACAACAGCTTCAATCAGCAGAGAGCTCCGTGGAAGAGGCGCAGGCCAACGCTTCTAGACTAGAATCAGGAGCGGCCTACTTGGCGGATAGCCAGTATGACCTCATCAGAAGCCTGGCCAAGAACATGGCATCGGTTGTGGCTGCTAGGCGTTATCTCTGGCTACGGAATTGGGCCGCCGATGCCTCCTCCAAGTCACGCCTCAGTCGCCTCCCATTTAAAGGAAAGCTGTTATTTGGGGAGGACTTAGAAAAGCTAGTAAAGGACCTGGGCGAATCTAAGGGAGGCAGGCTCCCGGAAGACAGACCGAAGCAAGGGCATCCCCTGGCCCCGGCACGTAACCAATCAAGGGAACTCCGGAGGTTTCGCCCACCCAGGTCTAACCCCTTCCCCAGGGGCCGCTTTCCCTCAAGGGGTCAAGGTTTTAGAGGGTTTCGAGGTGCAGGGAGAGGCTTCGCCGCCCCTTCCTCCTCCTCGGCCTCTAGAAGACAGCAATGAGACAACGGGGGTCCAGGGGGCCGGACTGCCAGTCGGCGGCCGCTTAAGGCAGTTTCTTCCCGCCTGGTCCCGGGTTACATCCGATCAACGGGTCCTAGAGGTGATCAGAGAGGGCTACGCTCTCAAATTCGAAAAACAAATACCGCCAGCCTTCGTTCTGTCTCCCTGCGGTTCCCCTGCAAGGAGCGCGGCGATAGAGGCAACTCTCGCCCGACTAATAGCTCTCGGGGCCGTGGTCCCGGTCCCACCGGACCAGTACGGCTCGGGTCGGTACTCTATCTACTTCGTGGTCCCAAAGAAAGAAGGGTCCCTTCGCACGATACTGGATCTAAAGCAGGTCAATCGCTGCCTCAGAGTACCTCACTTCCAGATGGAGACCCTACGTTCAGTCATAGCAGCCGTAAGGGACAGGGAGTTCCTGACGTCCCTAGATCTGACAGAAGCCTACTTGCACATACCAGTCTGAAAGTCTCATCAACGTTTCCTGAGATTCGCTGTACACACAGGTCACTATCAATTCCAGGCTCTACCTTTCGGTCTAGCTACGGCCCCAAGAACCTTTACCAAAGTGATGGTGGTAGTGGCGGCTTCCCTACGGAAAGAGGGAATACTACTGCACCCTTACCTGGACGATTGGTTAATCCGGGCAAAGTCGGAAGAGGAGAGTCGCTTGGCAACGGCCAGAGTAGTCCAAGTTCTAGAGGAGCTGGGGTGGATCATCAACCGAGCAAAAAGCAGGATGACCCCCTCCCAGGAAATCAAATACTTCGGAGCAAGGTTCGACACCAACAAAGGCAGAGTCTTTCTGTCACATACAAGATCAAGAGACCTAAGGCTCCTAGTCACACAGTTTCTGCATAGAAGGAACCCCTCAACGTGGCATTATCTTCAGCTCCTGGGAACCATGGCCGCGGCGATAGAGGTAGTTCCATGGGCCAGGGCCCATATGCGGCCTCTGCAGCGGGCCCTGTTGCGGCGTTGGTCCCCTCAGCATCATCCATTGTCAATGCAGTTACCCTGTGCTCCACGGACAAAGCAGGCACTACACTGGTGGAGGAGCCCCAGAAATCTGGACCGCGGGATGCCTCTCGAACCTCCTCAGTGGTTACTATTAACGACGGATGCCAGTCTATCAGGCTGGGGTGCACACTGCGAGGGCCAGTTTGTCCAGGGTCGCTGGACACCGTTGGAAGCTCAATGGCCCATCAACAGGCTGGAACTACGGGCCATCGTCCTAGCCCTCAAGGCTCTCGAGACCTTAGTGTGGAAAAGAGCAATTCGCGTCCTCTCCGACAACGTCACAACAGTGGCATACATCAATCACCAGGGCGGCACCAGCAGTCCCGCCCTAGAGAAGGAGGCGGACACCCTGTTCCGCTGGGCCGAGGTTCGGTTGGAAGCACTCTCAGCTCAGCACGTGGCCGGCACGGACAACGTCACGGCAGATTACCTCAGCAGGTGCAAGATAGACCAAGGAGAGTGGGAGCTGGACCAGGGGACCTTCGACCAAATAGTTGCCTGGTGGGGTCTTCCGATCATGGATCTCATGGCACGATTCGAGTCCGCCAAGGTAGCTCGCTTCTTCAGCCGAAGAAGGGAAAGAATGTCCGAAGGACTGGATGCCCTGTCCCAGAAGTGGCCGTCGGAAGGGCTCCTCTATGTGTTTCCCCCCTGGGTTCTAATCGGGAAGGTCCTCCAGCGAGTGGAGGCTCACCGGGGATTGATAATTCTCATAGCACCGGATTGGCCACGCCGTCCCTGGTATGCGGATCTGATGAGGCTACTCGCCGATCAGCCTTGGCGTCTCCCCTACAAAAGAGACCTCCTGAGGCAAGGGCCGGTTCTAATGCCTCACGTGGATCGATTCTCGCTTACGGCCTGGCTATTGAAAGGGCACAGCTCCTGAAGCGGGGCTACTCAGAAGCGGTAATCTCGACGCTGCTGAAGGCGAGGAAGCGCTCAACCTGTCTCTCCTACGTCAGAGTTTGGCGCATCTTCGAAGCATGGTGTGCGGAGCACCGGAGGAACCCTCTTTTGGCCTCGGTCCCTGAGGTCTTAGAGTTCTTGCAGGCAGGTTTTGACAAGGGTCTAGCGCCCAGTTCCCTAAGGGTCCAGCTAGCTGCCATCGCCTGCTATAGGGGGAAGGTCGGCGGGAAGTCCCTAGGGGCCCACTCGGATGTTTCCAGGTTCCTTACAGCCGTGAAACGATTGCGTCCTCAACGAAGGTCGATCATCCCCCCCTGGGACCTTAACCTAGTATTAAATGCCTTGGTCGGGGAACCCTTTGAGCCAGTTAAGAGAGCCTCCTTAAAGGATCTAACCTTGAAGACAGTCTTTCTGGTCGCTATATACTCGGCCAGGCGGGTCTCAGAACTCCAAGCGCTTTCCTCTCAGCCACCCTTTCTATCCTTCCTCAAGGACAAGGTGGTTCTAAGGACGGTGCCTTCCTTCTTACCTAAGGTTATTTCTCCCTTTCATGTTAACCAGGTAGTTACTCTCCCGTCCTTCCCGGCCGAGAGGTTAGAAGGAGGGGAGAACAAGCTTCGCTTACTGGACGTTCAGAGGGCTTTGAAACGTTACCTCTCCCGTACAGCTTCCTTTCGGAAATCTGAACGCCTTTTCATTCAGTTCGGGGGTCCGCACAAAGGGGAAGCGGCCGCCAAGGCCACCATCTCCAGATGGATTAGAGAGGCTATTGCCTCCGCCTATATCCTGAAAGGGAAACAGGTGCCAGGGGGCCTGCGGGCGCACTCAACCCGGGCTCAGGCTACCTCTTGGGCAGAATTTAGCCTAGTTCCCCTGCTGGATATTTGTAGGGCAGCGACCTGGTCCTCCCTCCATACCTTTACCAAGCACTACAGGCTGGACGTACAGAGTTCAGCGGACGCTCGGTTTGGTCTTGCGGTTCTTCAGTCCGGTATGTCGGACCCCACCCAGGGTTGAACTGCTCTGCTACATCCCAGAAGTAAGGGACTGGACTGGAGTGACGATAAGGAAGAATCAATTAGATCTTACCTGCTAATTGGTGTTCCTGAAGGAACGACAGTCCAGTCCCTGGTCCCGCCCGGTTCTCCGACATCTGTTAAGGCCTATTAGACCTGTTAGTCAGGGCCAGAGCGGAGGGCCGAGCGTGAGGCAGGTGCTGGGGCGAGGGGCCCAAGGGAAGGACGGCATGGACAAACGCAAGTTAACCACCTCCCTTCGTGGTCCTCCCTCTCCTACTCCTAATTCCAAAAAAAAAAAAAGTTCAAGTTGTTAGTTATAAGTAGGGGTTTGCCTTTCGGGGTGTATTTACGTAGGTCTTTAGGGGAAGTTTTTTAAGTCTGCTTTTTCATTCGATTACTGGTGCCTGGGGGTGGTCCTAGTGGTATTTATACCGCTCCATCCCCCAAAAAGGTTGGGCTCAGCCTCCAAGCTGCTGGAAGGGTTGCGCAACCCAGAAGTAAGGGACTGGACTGTCGTTCCTTCAGGAACACCAATTAGCAGGTAAGATCTAATTGATTCTTCTCTTATTATTCTTAAATAGGTTACCCTGTAAGCTTCATTGCTTGTCCCCTAGTCTTTCTATATTGTGATGGCGTAAACAATCGATCTCTGTTTACCCATTCCACTCCATTCATTAATTTATAGACCTCTATCTTATCCCACCTCAGTCGTCTCTTTTCCGAGTTGAAGAGCCTCAGCCTTTTAAACCTCTCCTCTTAGGGATATTTTTCCATCCCCTTTACCATTTTTTTTTTTTACTCTGTACCTTTTCTAATTCAGCTATATCATTTTTAAGATATGGCGACCAGGTTGAAGAGCAGCAGACCCAGCACAAATCCCTGTGGTACTCCACTATTACCTTTCTCCATTGGGAAAATTGGCCATTTAACCATACCCTCTGCTTTCTATCTTTTAACTAGCTTCTGATCCACAATAGTACACTGCTTCCTATCCCATGACTTTTTAATTTCACCAAAGGTCTCTCATGAGGGAGTTTGTCAAAGACTTTCTGAAAATCCAGATAGACAAAGGTGAGTTGGCTGATATAGTATATCTGTTTATTCATACCTTCAAAAAAACATAGCGGATAGTAAGACAAGACCTTCCTTGGCCAAAGCCATATTGGCTATCTCCCATTTAAGCCATGACTATCTACATGTTCAGTAATTGTGTTCTTTATAATTGTTTCTACCATTTTTCCTGGTACTGATGTCAGGCTCACTGGTCTCTAGTTTCCTGGATCACCCCTGGAATCCTTTTTAAAAATTGGCGTTACATTGGCCATCCTCCAGTCTTCAGGTATTACAGATGATTTTAATGATAGTTCACAGATTACTAATAGTAGGTCTGCAGTCTCATATTTTAGTTCCTTCAACACTCTTGTGTGTATACCATCTGGTCCAGGTGATTTGCTACTCTTCATTTTATCAAATAGTTGTAATAGATCTTCCCGGTGTATCAATATTTCTTTCAATTCTCCCATTGCATCACCTTTAATTACCATTTCAGTCATGGGTAAAATCCCTACATCTTCCTCAGTAAAGACTGTAGCAAAGAATTCATTCAGTCTCTCAACTATGGCCTTGTCCCCTCTTAATACCCCTTTTACCCTTCTATTATCTAATGGTCCAACTGACTCTCACAGGGTTTTTGCTACGAATGTACATGAAAAAGTCTTTATTACGAGTTTTTGCTTCCACAGCAAACCTTTTCCCTAATTCTCTCTTTGCCTGCCTTATCATTGCCTTGCATCTGACTTGCCAATGCTTATGTTGTTTCCAGTTTCATCATTTGGCTCCTTTTTTCCATTTCTTGAAAGATGCTTTTTTGGCAACAACAGCCTCTCTGATCCTCACCTTTGAATCATGCTGGCAGTTTTTTGATCTTCCTTCTACTTTTTTTTTTAAAGCGTGGAATACAGCTGGTCTGGGCTTCCAAGATAGTATTTTTAAACAACACCTTTGCAAGTGCTCCTTTTAGGTTTTTTTCCTTAACTATTTTCCTCATTTTATCATAGTCTCCCTTTTGAAAGCTAAAAGGTAGTAAGTACTGTGGCTTTCCTTACCATCCTTCCTCCATTTATTACATCAAATGCGATCATGCTATGATCACTATTGCTAAGTGGCCCCAACACCCTTATCTCTTGTACCAGATCTTGTGTTCCACTAAGGACTAGGTCCAAAATGGCTTCGCCTCTGGCCGGTTCATGAATCAGCTGCTCCAAGAAGCAGTCAATTATTTAATCTAGAAACTTTATCTCCCTAACATGTCCTGCCGTGGTACTGACCCAGTCAATACCAGAATAATTGAAATGATCCATTATTATTACTGTACTGTAAAATTTGTTAGTTTCCCTGATTTCTTTGAGCATTTCATCATCTGTTTGTTCACTCTGGCCAGGCTGTCGATACCACACCCCCATTGCCATCCCCTTCCCCTTCCGGACTTTTCCTTCAGGAACTTATCCAAACCTCTTTTAAACCCAGCTATACTAACAGCTTTTACTATATCCTCCAACAATGAATTCCAGAATTTGATCACATGTCAGGTGAAAAAATGTTTTCTCTGATTAGTCTTAAATGTGCTACATTGTAGTTTGACTGTGTATCCTCTAGTCTACTGGTGGGAATAAATCTGCATTTGTAAGTATTTACCTATTGAGAAATTCTCTTAATCTTGGGGAAAGGGAATTCTTTGGGTTAAAGCTGATAGAATCTGTGTATTTTAAAATTTAGTGTTTTGTTATAGTATGCTCTAATTGTCGTGGCAAAGATAGCTTGCATTTGAATTAAAGATTTTTCATTTAAATTAAAGTCAGTTAGGGCTTACTATTGGCAGCCTGCTTTCAGTTAGTGTTTCTTTCCCTTTTTTCCACCCACTCCAGGCATAATCTTTAATTTATAGCCTCTTAAACTAGTTAAGTGGAAGGGACTGATCTCGCTCATGTTCAGGTTTAACTGATTATCTTAATAAGCATGTTTTTAGGCCTTAGGAGTACATTAATTATGTCACTGCGGTTCACTTTGGAGTGAAAACTAAAAGTCCCTTATACTTATTAGGTATAATTGAATTGATTCAAGTATCCCTATTCTAGCAACTTTAAACAACTGAACAACTTTAAATAGGTATTTAAATTTTATAATGCAAACAGCTGTCCAGGAGAGAGATGGGGGCTATTCATTCTTTTGCACTGAGTGTTACGTGTATGATTTTTCTCCCAGTTGGTGAGAGGACTTGTGTGCACTAGGTACAAAGAGCTCTTTGCTCTCAGGGAACAAGTCCATCTGGAGGCTAGAGTAGCAGACTTGGGAGCAGCTGAGGCAGACGAGGATGTACTGTAGTAGAGATATCCCACCTGCAGTCTGGCAGCCATGAAAAAGCGACTTCATATGGAAGGAGAGCATCACCTTGTTGTGGCAGGAAGTGATCTATAGCTCTCCAGGAACAAGCAGGAATGCAGTCTTCACATATGGGTGATGTCTGCATCAATGGAGCCCATGCGGGAACACTCCCCACCGTCCAATAATAAATCCTTTGGGAGTACTCCAATGTGCCTGCGTGCCTCCCTTCCCACCTTCACAACTCCTCTTCTCAGTTTGTTGTTTTCCTTGGAGCCAGCTGGACGTGTCATCCTGTCACTGCCAAAAAACTTTGTTTTTTTTGTGTGGAACATCGCACTTCTGCCTTCCCGTTTGACGCCAGTCCTGATGATTCTTTTTTATTTTTCTTTGACGCGGTTTTCACCACTAAACTAGACCTTTAGGCTGCCATAGCCTTATCTTCAATTTGAAGACAACCTTTTTGAGGCATGGAAAAGCCAACTACTGCTCCCAAGGAACCAAACATCGGAGAGCCACCGGTTCCATATTCTGGGACCCCATAGGAGCTTCCACCCAGACATCAGCCATCTCCATAGACCAGCACGTACTGGCTCTCGAGATGAGTTTGGCCGCACTCCTGGCAGCATCGAGAGCTCTAGGAGTGCAGGCTTTGGCATGAACCTTCAGCCAAGTGTATCGGCCCTGAAGCTGGCCCTTGAACCGGCATCAATGGAAACCCCAAAGGCAGTATTGCCATTGGAACCAACTGAGTCCCCCAGTATCCAACCGACTCAAACTGATGTAGTTCTCGGTTCTGATACTTCCAAGCATTGGTATCGACATCAACCTTTGACATCTATGAAATCTAACTCAAGACCGCCTATACTTTGACTTCTTGCCATACTCTGATGCCACTTCTTCAGAATCTGATGAAGAATCATGTGATTTCCTTGAACTAAAAGTAGACAAAGCCAGACAAATCTGATAGATTTCTTTGACTGGGTGACCAGGGAGTTGGACCTAGGGAGAGCCCTAGATGTGGTGTATTTAGAGTTCATTAAAGCCTTTGACACCTTTCCGCACAGGCGACTTATAAACAGACTGAGCACCCTAGGTATAGATCCTAAATTTACTGATTGGGTTAGAAATTGGTTGAGTGGGAGATGACAAAGGATACAGGTAAATGGAGCTCAGTCTGAGAAGAAGGAAGTTTCCAGTGGTGTGCCGTAGGGATCTGTCCTTGGTCCAATTCTTTTTAACATCTTTGTTGGTGATATTGTGGAAATGCTGTCGGCTAAGGTTTGCTTGTTTGCGGATGATACCATAATCTGCAATAGAGTAGATACCTAGGAAAGAGTAGATAACATGAAGAGGGATCTAGCTAAGCTTGAAGAATGGTCTAGAAGTTGACAGCTGAAATTCAATGCTTAAAAAACGCAGGGTCTTGCATTTGGGCTGCAAACATCCAAAGGAGCTGTACAGTGTAGGGAGTGAGGTACTTCTTTCCACGTAAAAAGAGCGGGACCTGAGCGTAATTGTGTCTGACAATCTTAAAGTAGCTAAACAGGTAGAAAAGGCGACTGCGAAAGCCAGAAGGATGCTTAGGCGTATAGGGAGAGGAATGGCCAGCAGAAAAAAGAGGTGATAGTGCCTCTGTTTAAGTCGCTCTTGTGACTTCATTTTGGAGTATTGTGTGCAATTCTGGAGACCATGTGTCCTAATAGCTGTAGCATTTCTCGAGTTGTTACCCAGCTTTGCTCTTTCATCCCTTTTGCCTGCTCGATTACACATGCATCAAGCGCAATGGACTCTATCTTCTCAGTGGATGCAAGCAAAGGGGCATCTCCCCTGAACTGATCAAATCCCTTCAGTGGTGGCATTCTTCACAGAACCTTCTTATCAGGTCACCTTTTCAGATGCCTCCACCTCCATGTACCCTGATGATGGATGCTTCCAAGCTTGGTTGAGGAGTGTATCTGAGCAACCTAACCACACAGGGACTGTGGACACAACAAGAATCTGCCTTGCAGATCAACCTCCTAGAACTATGGGCATTGACAAATACTCTTTTGGGAGTTTTCAACCCTAGCGTTTGGGGCAGCCTGTTCTAATCAGGACAGACAACCAAGCTGCCATGTTCTACATCAGAGGTTCCCAACTCCAGTCCTGGAGGGCCGAACACCATTCAGGTTTTCAGGCTGTCCCTAATGAATATGCATGAGATACATTTGAATACAATGTCAGCAGTGCATGCAAATGCATCTCATGCATATTTATTAGGGATAGCCTGAAAACCTGAATGGTGTTTGGCCCTCCAGGACTGGAGTTGGGAACCTCTGTTCTACATGAACAAACAGGGGGATGGGCTTACGTCCCCTCTGCAAGGAAATGTTTTGCCTGTGGTCCTTTACCATCTCACACCACATTCATCTCAGAGTGATGCATCTCCCAGGTGAACTCATTGTCCTGCGGACAGGCTAAGTATATCCTTCGTCCACACGAATGGACCTTGCATTGGGAGATAGCTGCTTGGATCTTCTGCACATGGAGAACCCCACAAATAAATCTTTTTTCCACTCCGCAAAACACATAGCTTCCACTCTTCTGCTCCAGGTTCCCGTTGGTGCACCAACATGCCCAGGATGCCTTCCTTCTACATTGTAGGCAAGGACTACTCTACGCATTCCCATCCATCCCCCTGATACCTATGAAGCTTTTCAAACTACAAGCCGACAGGGGCTGTATTATCCTCATAGCCCCCTTTTGGCCTCATGTACTGTGGTTTCCTCTGCTTCTTTGACTTGCGCAGTTTCAATCCCTAAGTCTGGGATTTGCGCCCAAACTTCTCTCTCTGGACAATGCTCCTCCATCCCAATTTTCACGCCCTACATCTGACAGCATGGCTGCTGAAGGGATAGTGCTCACTGACCGCGATCTGCCACATGTGTTAAAGATGTCATCCTTGCATCATTCAAGGATTCCTCCCGATGATCTTATGCTTTCAAGTGACATAGGTTTGCCCCCTGGTTCTCCCCAAAGGACATTGACCCCTTTTTCTTGCTCGGTGGAGTCCCTTCTACAATTTCTCCTCCACTTATCCTTAACTGGTGCTTAGACTAACTCATTAAGGGTTCACCTTAGTGCCATTGTGGCCTTGCAGACTACTGGATGGACAGCCTGTTTCCTCACACCCCTTAGAAGCACATGTAATGTGGGGTCTGCTGCTATCCAAGCTGCCCATTAAGCTGCCTCCGGTGGCCTGGGATCTCTGTGTGGTTCTTGCTCAACTTCTTAAGCTTCCCTTTTGAGCCTTCAGCCACAACTTCATTGAAGTTTCTACTTTTGGAAGGTAATCTCCCTCATTGCCCTCACCTCACATCAGTGAACTGCAGGTTCTGGTGGCGGTTCCATCATGACAAGATGGTTTGGCGTACCCATCCGCATTTCCTTCTGAAGGTAATCCCATCTAAACCATTCTGTCATCCTACCGATTTTATTCCCGAGACCATATGCGTCTCGAGCTGAAGCAGCGCTCCACACTTTAGACTGCAAGTGAGCGCTGGCTTACTACTTGAATAGAACGAAGGATCACAGAAGATCCTCTCAATTACTCATCTTCTTTGATCCTAGTCACCTAGGCTTATCTGTGTCAAAACATACTCTATCCAGATGGCTAGCAGATTGTATTTCTTTTGCTTACACATAGGCAGGACTCTTTCGACGGTCATGTCACTGCTCATAATGTGCAGTAGGGTGGTCCACTGCCATAAGGGAAAAAAGAAAAGTAGGAATTTCTTTGTTCCCTGGCCTGATTCTGGTTCCATTTATGTAGAAAACAATGTGTGCAAAGTTTGAAGCCAATCAAATAATATTTAGGGGTGGCTCAAGGTCCCTATCTATCAGGCCCCTGGATCCCCCCCAGGGTTCGTCAGACCACTGGGTATTATCCGCTCATAGACGGGGGTATCATGCTTGCCAAGCACTCAGTGTGGTCCAGATGCTAGTAAGGACTTTGACGACGTGGGGAACATCTTACGGTGTTGCGAGACAACACCCAGAAGGAACTGGAGTTGCTCTTCTTTTGTGGTGTGTCGGCCGTTGAACTCCTCAATGAGTTTGACCCCTCGCTCAGCCACATTGTTGATCACTGGAAGATTTTTTACTTTCTTCAGACCGTCTTTGAATGATGCATTCTCTTCCCAGTCTTCTGGGTCTGCATTAAGAAAATCACTGTTGATGTCGAGGTGTTTCAGGAAACGGATTGACTTGCGAGTTGCAAAAGATTCAAGTGGTGGAATCATGGAACTTTTCAATTTGACCCGCTTTGGGGGATCTTCGTCTTTGTCATCATCCTCATCGCTTTCATCTGATTCTGCCGGGATCATGGCCGACACTATGACCCGCTTTGTCGGTGCTGAAACAGCTTCATCGAACAGTGACAGTGCCACAAGCTCCTCTGACACATACCACAGATGCTGTTGCAGTTTGTCTCTGGCCGCTCTTCCAACACGGTCATTGTGGTAAGAGTGTAGTTTCTTCAGCATCTCCAAATCTGTTCGAGGAGCAACTGCGGCATCAGGGGCAGAAAACCAGGCTTCCACATGAATAAGGATGGAGAAAATGCTCACATCACGAACACAGGACTCCTCCCGTTGGGTAAGATCTTTGAGTTGTCCTCGGAACATCCAAATCTTGAGACAGTACAAGACTTTTGCCATCCATCTGGCATGATGGAAAGCTCCGGGTTTCTTGAAATTGAAAGGAAGATTCCCTCCAAGGCAGACAATCGTTAACTCCAAGAATTCCAGGTAATCATCTCGGTGATTGCTCTGTGCCAACTTGGATTCCACAAACTTCATGATGCGATCCCTGTCAGGTTGCAGCACCTCCAAGTCTTTTCCAGTTTGATAGTTGGACCTGTCAAGGGAGCCCCAATTCTTTTGGAACCGGCGAAAGAGTTGGACATCGGGACCCGATGAAGCTCCAGAGCATGTAGAGAATACTGCACCAAGAATTATTTCGTAAATGTGATGGCGGCATGCCAAATGAAGGACTGTGCGACGGAGTCTCTGTTCTAGAAGAATGCACGCTCCTGATCGACGTCCCGTGTTCGATGCAGTTGTATCAAAGCAGAAGCCTGCAACCTTTTCATCCAAACACCATTCCTGTAACAGTTCATAAACTGCTGCAGCTTGATTCTCGCCTGTTCCTGATGTCAGTTTTGGTACACCAAGAAGTTGTGTTTCTCCAGTGGAGACAGCCGTTATCAAAACTGGAAGGCGGTCAACGGATGTGGTTGAACAGAGGAGAGATGGCAATAACTTGCTATCCCAATGCACAATGCATGTTTTGCCTTCGGCTTTGAATGCGTTGTGCAGGTCCGTCCATTGTTGCTGACGGTGCTTTTCTCTATGGCGCTTGACGCTGGAGCGGCTGATATTGAGCTCCCCAGGATAATGTCCCAGACTTCTGGCGGTTTCAGCTACCACAAACAGAGCATTGCGATCCGTTGTCCCTGTCCGATCCAGGGCTGCTGTAAGCTCTGGGGTCCAGACATTGTTAGGTCGAAACTGCTTTGTTTGTGGAGTTGCTTTCTTCTGTCCGTTATCTGAATCCGCAGATGTCGACGAGTCTTCACCTGACTCTGCTGAGGAAGAAGATCATTCCAGCTGAACTTGGCTTATAGTTGCCTCGGCTTCGGCAACATGTTTTTGTCTGCGCCTTTTCAGTTCTTCTCGCTGTTGCGATCTTGCTTCCGTGTTGGCCAGTTTCTTGTCCATCGCGCACATTGAGCCGCGGTGCCCTGGTTCTCGTTGCGCTATTAAGAATTCTTTGTCTTCTTGAATATGAATTAAAGACATTGCATTGGCATGCGCCACATCAAATAGGTTTTTCATTGCAACCTGGAATTCTTTTTCATTTGCCTCTTGTTTCCCTCCTCTCCCTTTGAAGAAAAACAAACGTTTCCACTGATTGAACAATTTCTTTTACTTTTTCTTGAATTTTGTCATTTCTTTGAACAGGAAGCGTGGCCTTTTCCCAGTAAGCTTCTACTTCACTTGTTACAATAGATGCACTTTCACTAACGCCTTTGTTTAATGTCATATGGTGATGTAAAAATACACTTAACACTTGCTCCTTGCTGGGGAGCTTGGCCCCCAGAATTGTGGTGGACATTTCTTCAATGAGATAAAAACCACGTTTTTTCGCCATCTGAAAAGAATAAAGATACAAAGATAATAGTACAATGTCTTTGCCACCTCTCAGAAACGAGATTAGTTCAAATATGACACAATCAAATGTAATCAGCGTGGAACTGAGTGGATGATACAAGATGATGCAACATTTTGTCATCTGCTCCCAGGGGGAAATCTCAAGACTTGTTGAGCCCACCCCTAAATATTATTTGATTGGCTTCAAACTTTGTACACAGTGTTTTCTACCTAAATGGAACCAGAATCAGGCCAGGGAGCAAAGTAATTCAGGAATTCATTTTTATGGACCACCCTAATGTGCAGGCTATGGCAACCTCTGTCGCCAATCTCTGTTTACTATCCACTGATGAGATTTGCCAGGTAGCTACCTGGTCCTCCATTCATACTTCTGTTGCACACTATTGTCTGGACAGAGACTCTCATAGGGACGCTGTCTTCAGCCAAGCTGTACTCCAGCACATCTTTGGGACTTAAATTCAACGCCTACCTTCTATCCCAGACTTCTACAGGAGATCAGACTATCATTGGGGGAATATCACCTCCTGGAATCAAGTCCAATGGCCCACAACTTTTCCAGACTCTTCGGTTACAATGTTTTGGCCTCAGGAACCACTGCTTTTCCCCCGCATACCAGTCTGGTACCTGGGAACTAGTAAGTCCCATATGTGAAGACTGCATTCCTACTTGTTCTTGAAGATAATATAGTTACTTACCTGTAACAGGTGATCTCCGGAAACATCAAGAATCTGTATTCACAATCCGCCCTCCTCCCCTAGGACTTGTAGGGTTCTTTTGTATTTTTTCTCTTCTTCTCAGCTGCAAACTCAACTGAGAGGAGTTAGGAAGGCAGGCACGCAGGTGCAGTGGAATGCTCCCAAAGGCTTTCCTGTTGGACCCTGGGGAGCATTCCTGCATGGGCTCCGTCGATGCCGACATCATTCATATGTGAAGACTGATTCCTGCTGTTCCCAGAGATCACCTGTTACAGGTGACTACGCTCTAGGACCTGTCCTCCAAGTGATATTTATTTATTTTATTTATTTACATTTCTTATATACCGCACTATTTGCGATCAGCGCGGTTTACATAAAAACAAACAGTATCCGACAATAAACTATAGTCAGGTCATTACAATGAACAGGAGCAATCAACTTGGATAACAGGGGAAACTATCTACATGTGCGGAACATTGAACTAGGTAACTATATACATGTGAGATGGAGTTATTGTGCGTTGATCATACATGGTGGCTGGGATTCGGGGGAGTCTGTGAGGTATTTAATAAAGAGGAGGTGTTTTAAGGCCTTCCTGAACTGGCTCAGGTTGGGGATGGCTCTGATGTATGGTGGTAGGGAGTTCCAGAGACTTGGGGCACTTAGACTAAAGGCTCTGTTTGATGTTACTTTGGAGCATTTTGTCATGTCTCTCGGTATCGCTAGCATGTTGGCTACTGCGGTTCTTCTTAGCCTGTTGGTTGTGGGTGGTTGGATGAGGTCACATAGTGACGAGGAGGAGAGTCCCTTGATAGCCTTGAATGTCATCACTAAGGTCTTGAAGCTAATCCTGGCTTGAATGGGGAGCCAGTGCAGCTGCTTCAGGAGGGGTGTGATATGCTCTCTCCTTGGTGCTCCGAAGAGGATTCGCGCTGCACTGTTCATGGCGAGTTGTAAGGGATGTAAGGTTGCCTGAGGGAGTCCTTGTAGGATGGCGTTTGAATAATCAAAATGAGGGATGATGAGGGCTTGATAGATGGTGCGGAAGTCGCTCAGTTCGAGTAGGGGGCGTATGTGTCTGAGGGATCTGATCTTGAAGTAGATCGCTCTTACTGTTTTGGCTATGTGCTGCTTCATGTTGAGGTTCTGATCCAAGGTGACTCCTTGGATAAAACCTTCTCGCAGTAAGGGTGTTTTTCTAGGGCCATGTGCCCATGAGGGAAGGGCTAGGACAACCATTATTGTTGGCGATTTGATCATTAGGCAAGTAGATAGCTGGGTGGCTGGTGAACATGAAGATTGCCTGGTGTGAAGGTAGAAGGACTCATGCACCACAAAGATATGATTTTAAATAGTGCTGGGGAGGAGCCTGCTGTCTTGGTACATGTTGATACCATTGACATAGGAAAGTGTGGGAGGGAGGTTTTGGAAGCTAAATTTAGGCTTTTAGGTAGAAAGTTGAAATCCGGAATTTCCAGGGTAGCATTCTCAGAAATACTTCCCGTTCCATGTGCAGGACCCAAGAGGCAGGCAGAACTCCGGAGTCTCAATGCGTTGATGAGACGATGGTGCAAGGAAGAGGGTTTTGTATTTGTTAGGAACTGGGGAACATTGTGGGGCAGGGAGGGGTGGACTTTTCCAAAAGGACGGGCTCTACCTTAACCAGGTTGGAACCAGATTGCTGACATTAACCTTTAAATGGTAGAGAGAGCAGCTTTTAAACTAGAGGTTGGTGAAAAACCAATAGTTGCTCAAGAGCGCGTAGTTTCGGATGATGTATCTTTGAAGGATAGAGAGGTTCCAATAAAGGTAAAAGTAATCCAAGTGCCTTTAGGTAAAAACCAGACAGAGTTGAAAAGTTGCAAAGTATCCCTGTCATCCGATAGCCAGCTGCTAATATGAACAAAAAAACAAACTTAAATGGCTGTATGCAAATTCTAGAGGTCTAAAAATAAGATGAAAGAGTTAGAATATATAGCACTGAATGGAAGGTTAGCTATAATTAGCATTTCAGAGACCTGGTGGAAGAAGGATAACCATTGAGACACAATGATACCTGGCTACAAACTATATTGCAATGATAGGACAGATCACATAGGTGGAGGGGCGCTATATGTTGGCGCTATATGTTAGAGGGAATTGGGTCAAATAAGATAAACGTTTTTCAGGAAATAAAATGTACTATAGAATCTTTATAGATAGAGATTCTATGTAACAAGGAGAAGAGAATGGCAGTGGGGATGTACTATCATCCACCTGGCCAGAATGAACAGACAGATGTTGAAATGCTAAAATAAATTAGAGAGACTTGCACAATTTATAACCTAGTATAGGAGATTTAAATTACCCCAATATTGGCTGGGTCAGTGTTAACATCCAGCCGTGCTAGTAAGATACAGTTTCTAGATGAAATAAATGGAGCAGCTAGTTCAGAAACATACTTGAGGGGAATCTATTTTAGATCTAGTTCTTTAGTGGAAGGCAGGATCTAGTGAGAGAGGTAGCAGTGTTGAGGCCACTTAGCAATAGCGCTCGTAACATGATCACATTTGATTTAATAAATGGAGAGAGGATAACAAGGAAATCCACTGCGCTTGCATTTAACTTTCAAAAAGGAGACTATGATAAAATTATGAAAATGGTTAAGAAAATCCTAAAAGGAGCAACTGCAAAGGTTAAGAGTCTACAACGGGCCTGGCCTTGGAATTCCAGACCAGATGTATTCCACGTTTTAAGAAAAGTGGAAGGTAGTTCAAAAGACAGCCAGCGTGGCTTAAAGGTGAGGTCAAAGAGGCTGTTATAGCTAAGAGAAAATCCTCTAGAAAATGGCAAAAAGAGGCAAATGATGAAAATGGGAAACACAACATAAATACTGGTAATTTAAATGCAAGTCATTGACAAGACAGGCAAAGAGAATTTGAAAAGAAGCTTGCAGTGGAAGCAAAAGAGCATGATAAAAAGACTTATTCAAGTACATTCATAGCACAACACCTGTGAGAGCCAGTTGGATCATTAGATGATAGAGGGGTAAAAGGGGCACTAAGAGAGGACAAGGCTAAAACGGATAGCCTGAATGAATTCTTTGCTTCAGTCTTTATTGAAGAAGAGGTAGGAAACTTATCCATGCCAAAAATGATATTCAATGATGATGTATCAGAGGAACTGCAACAAATCTCCATAAATTGGGAAGATGTAATACAGCTATTTGATAAACTTAAGAACAGCAAATCACCTGGACCAGGTGGCATACATCTCAGGATGCTGAAAGAACTGAAATATGAGATTGCAGACCTTCTTTTAGTAATCTGTGAACTGTCCTTAAAATCATTTGGCTATCCTCCAGTCCTCAGGTACTACAATGTAATGTCAATTTCCAGTTTGTCCCTCCGGTCCCATCCAGACGAGTGGATTATGCTCATCTACCAGCAGGTGGAGACTGAGAACACAAACTTAAATTGTGCTATAAGTATCCTGTGCCATCTGACAATAGCCAGTAGTCTGAGTCTTCAGCAGGTGGTAAAGGAGCATAGCCGTGCAGTCTGATACTGGACTTGGGCTGACAACAGTCCTGCTGGCCCAGGGTGCAGAATCCCGTGGTGCCAGGTTCCTCATTCTTCTCCCCCAGCTGCCAGTGGGCTCCTTCTGTCCTCCTCCCGACCTGTGGGAGGTGGCCGGGGGTTCATCGGGTTCCTATGCCTTTAAGGCCACAAAAAAAACAAGCGGCAGAACAGGAGCAAGCAGCTTTGGAGATTGGCTGCTGAGGCAGCAGTGGTCTTTGGGGGAAGCTGCCACGGGGTAAGTCTTGGTACCTGCACCAGAGATGCAGGTTAGCACGGGGAAGTTTTCCAAGGGCCGTGGGCCATGAATCTTGGCCAGTGCATCGCATGTGACAACCACAGGACATAACATTCTGAAGTCTGGCTCTGCCGTGGCTGTCCGAGAGAGAACGCTGCTGCAGATTGCCTTGCAGGGCAGGCATCAAAGAGCGGGATGATGCTCCCGGGGATTGCGGCGGTGCCGTAGTTTTGATGGGAAATGTTGCCATTTTGACTGCATCAGGGGCTGCAGCCTTGGAGAGAATTGAGCCCCCGTTGCTGCAGCCCATGGAATATCAGTCGCGGTGCTGGGAGAGAGTGAGGGGGGGCTAAAGGCTCCCCCTTTTCCCAAGACTTTATTCTTATTTTCACCAAGCCTTTCTCATGCAGCAGGGCTTGTGAGAAGCGTCTCCAGGTTCTTCCAAGCCTCCCTTGGGTAGGAGTTTGGGCTTTACAGCGGTGGCTAAGCACCGACGTAGAGACAGATGTGAGGAGGATATGTAGCTTGGCTCCGTGAGATCATTGGATTCTATGGACCCCTTAGAAGGGAAAGCAGACCTCATGGAGCAGCATTTTCTGGAAGATGGGGAACTCCCAGTGAGGGAGGATCCGACAGCAGTGCGGATCTTTCACCGGGGTGAGCTCTCCTTAGAGTCCCTGGCGGTATTGCGAATTGCAGATAAACCTAGGCCAGAGTCCTCAGAGGACCCGCTGATGGAGGGCATCCGAAAGCCCTCGTGGTCCTTCCCGTTCCATAGGGTCTTGAAAACAGTGATTACGGAGGAATAGAATATTCCTGATGTGAGCTTGTGCATTAGTCAGAGTATGGCATGGCTGTACCCGAATTCCCCCTAAGGAGAGGGAGAAGTTGCGGTTGCCTCGGCAGTTACTTTTGGCCAAGATGGTGGCCTTTATGAGTATAGCAGCGGTGGTTTCAGCGTGCTGGCTGTTGTTGTTGTTGTTGTCGAGTCGGAGTCGACTCATGGCGACCCTCTGGATAGCTATCCTAAATTGTGTTCGGTCTACAGTCAGGTGGCTCATTGTTGACAGACTGGTACCCGTAGCTGCTGTTATTGTATCGATCCATCTCATTGCTGGCCTTCCTCTTTTGCGTTGACCTTCTATCTTGCCAAGCATGATGTCTTTCCCTAATAATCTCTCTCTCCGCATGATGTGTCCAAAGTATGAAAGTCGAAGTCTTGTCATCTGAGCTTCTAAAGAAAGCTTAGGTTTGATCTCCTCTAGTACAGACTGGTTTGTTCTTCAGATAGTCCATGGTATACACAGTATTCGCCGCCAGCACCATAATTCAAAGGCATCAATTTTCTTCCTGTCTATCTTTTTCACTGTCCAGCTTTCACATCCATATGATGTTATTGAAAATACCATGGCTTGAACAAGTCAAATCTTTGTATGGAGAGACATCTCTGCTCTTGAGAATCTTATCTAGGTCTTTCATAGCCATTCTGCCAAGAGCAATGCGTCGTCTGATTTCTTGACTGCTTGTTGCTTCTTTATTGATAGTTGATCCAAGTAGGTTAAAGTTATTCACGATTTCAATTTCTTTTCCTTCGACGATGAACCTGTTGATTATGCCAGTTGTCATGATCTTTGTCTTCTTTACATTAAGTTGCAGGCCCATTTGAGACTATGTTCTTTGATTGTGAGAAGCAAATGTTTCAGATCATCTTCACTTTCCGCCAGTAATGTGGTATCATCAGCATAGCGAAGGTTGTTGATGAGTCTTCCACCAATCTTCACACCTCTGTTGTCTTCATACAATCATGCTTCTCTGATTTGTTCTGCATATAAATTAAACAGGTAGGGGGAAAGTATGCAGCCTTGTCTTACACCTTTGCTTATTTTAAACCATTCTGTTTCTCCTTGTTCCATTCGAACTGTTGCTTCTTGATCAATGTACAGATTGTGCAAGAGAACGATCAGGTGTTCTGGTATACCCATGCTTCTTAATGTGGCCCAGAGTTTCTCATGGTTTACACAGTCAAAAGCTTTGCTATAGTCGATAAAGCACAAATAGATATCCTTTTGGTATTCTTTAGTCTTTTCAAGGATCCATCTCACATCCGCAATGATGTCTCTCGTTCCTCGCCCTTTTCTGAACCCTGCTTGCACTTCAGGTAGTTCTTGTTCCAGGTATGATTGCAGTCTCTTTTGAATAATCTTCAGTAGAATCTTGCTGGCATGTGGGATCAGAGCGATTGTGCGATAATTTCCACAGTCAGTTGGATCACTTTTCTTTAGTATTGGTATAAACACAGATCTTTTCCAGTCAGTTGGCCATGATGCTGTCTTCCATATTTCTTGACAGAGCCTTGTAAGTATGGTAACAGCTGCATCAGATTGCTGTAATACTTCTATAGGAATGCAATCAATGCCTGGTGCTTTGTTCTTTGATAAGACTTTCAATGCTGCTTCAACTTCTTCTTTCATCACCAATGGTTCCAGATCATAAGGTACAGGTTGAAACAGCTGTTGGTCCACTTGATTTTTATCATATAAAAACTCCTTATATTCCTTCCATCTTTTCTTGATCTTCTCAGCATCATTCAACATAGAACCTTGAGCATCTTGTAACATTCCAATTCGAGGCTGGAACTTTTTCTTTAACTCTCGTAGCTTTAGGAAAGCTGATCTTGTTCTTCCTCTAATAGTTTCTGCTTCTATTTCCTTGCATGCGTCATTGTAGTACTTTTCCTTGTCCTGTCTTGCTGCACGTTGGAAATCTCTGTTGAGTTCTGTGATTGTCTTTCTTTCTCCTCTGGCTTTAGCTTCTCTGTGTTTCTGGGCAATTTTCAGAGTTTCTTCCGACATCCATTTTGGCCGTTTTTTCTTTTTTACCTTTTGTAGAGACTTCTCGCTTTCTTCCAACACAACCTTCTTGATGTCATTCCATAACTCTTCTGGAACTCTATCATTTGTATCTAAAGCAGCAAATCGATTTTGCAGGCAGTCTTTAAATTCCAGTGGTATATTCTCAAGGTCATATTTTGCTGCATTCATGAGTGGCTTGCTCTTTTTCAGCTTTAGCTTGAGTTTGCATACTAGTAGTTGATGATCTGTACCACACTCAGCTCCAGGTTTTGTCTTTGTTGATGTTATAGAGCTTTTCCATCGTTGACTTCCACAGATGTAGTCAATTTGATTTTTATACAATCCATTGGGTGAAGTCCATGTGTACAGTCGCCGCTTGTGTTGCTGGAAGAAGGTGTTCGAGATGAATAGATCGTTGGTCTTGCAGAATTCTATCAGTCTTTCTCCAGCTTCATTTCTGTTGCCAAGTCCATATTTTCCAACTACTTTGTCTTCTTCTTTGTTGCCAACCTTTGCGTTCCAATCACCCATGACTATCAGGATATCCTGTTTGCATGTTCTGTCAATTTCAGCTTGTACTTGTTCATAGAACTCTTCAATTTCATTCTCTTCTGCAGCTGTTGTTGGGGCATATACTTGAATTATAGTTGTGTTGATAGGCATTCCTCGTTGACGAATAGAGATTAAGCGTTCGCTGACTGCATTGTATTTCATTACAGTTCTTGCATAGTATTTCATTATAGTTCTTCATAACAGTGCTGGCTGTTATGGTTGTGCAATTGGTAGGCAGATGTGGCCCCCAAGGCGAGGCTTAGCATGCTTCCTTTTGCAGGGAAGTTGCTATTTGGAGAGGACTTGGAGAAACTGGTCAAGGATTTGGGAGACTTCAAGATACCCACACTGCCAGAAGATAAGCCAAAAGGGACTGACAGAGTGGTGCATCTGTGGAGCTGTGGTCAGGACTCTTGCAGGTTTCAACCTGCCCAGGTGGCTAATCCGCAGAGAACCTATTTCCTACAGGGGGAACCCATCCTTTCGTGGAGGCCGAGGAAGAGCCTCTGGGGCTCCTGTGGCTGTCAAGTTCTTCCAGTGAAGGTGAGGGTGCCTTGGCTGGGCTTCAGATTGTGGGTGGTCACCTGCAATGGTTCTTTCTGCTTGGGTCCAAATTACATTGGATGCCTGGATGCTGGAAATAATCAGAGGTAGTTATACCCTCGAGTTCACCAGGCCCTCTGGAAAGCTTTCATTATCTTGCCATGCCAGGCCTCTGGAAAGGCACAGGTGGTGGAAGAGATGCTTGAGTGCCTTTTTATGGTTTTAGGCACTTGATATACCACCCTTTACTGTGCGTATCAGAGCAGTTTACAGGTATATTCTAACAGGCACTTTTTATTGCAGCTGGAGGCAATCATACCGGTCCCTCTCAATGACTGGGGCTCGGGCCAGTATTCCATTTTGTGATTCCCAAGAAGGGCTTTTGTTGACCTTATTCAGATCGAGAATTGGACACCAAGGCACTGAATGAAGGTCCTGCACTTTTGGATGGAAACCTTGCGCTCAGTGATAGGGAGAGTTTCTGACCGCTCTGGATTTGACAGAGGCTTACTTATACAGTCCTATTTGGCCCAATCACCAGGGGTTTCTGCGATTCGCAGTGCCAAGGGGGCATTTTCAGTTTCAGGCCTTGCCCTTCGGTCTCACCACTGCGCCTCAGGTTTTTCCAAGGTCATGATGGTAGTGGTGGCGCACTTGCACAAGCAAGGGGTCCTCGTCCATCCGTACTTAACAATTGGCTGATTCGTACCAAGTTGTTCCAAGAGAGCCTCGGGGCGATGGCTTTGATGATCCAGCACCTTCAGGACCAAGCTGAGTATTCAACTTGGCCAAAAGCTGGCAAGATCTGGAGTATCTGGGGGCTCGGTTTGACACTCTCAAGGGCATTGTTTTCCTCCCAGAGAGCCGTATTGCAAAGTTGCAGGCCCAGGTGCGGGAGTTGAGAAAGGTCCCCCGTCTGCAGGTGTGGGACTACCTTCAGATGCTGAGCTCTGTGGCAGCAATGTTAGAGCTGGTATCCTGGGGAAGGTTACACATGAGGGCCCTGCAGATTGGCCTTCTATCACAGTGCCCCCCCCCCTAGTGGAAGTCCATGGAAGCCCTCCTCCCTCTTTCGGCACATGCCAGAGTGAGCTTGCAGTGGTGGCTGAATTCGGAGAGACTTGCAGCAGGGATGCCTCTCGAATCTCCGGACCTGGTGGTGGTGACCACAGATGCCAGCCTGACCAGCGGGGGCAGACATTGTCAGTCTCAGGTAGCATAGGGCAGATGGAATTCGGAGGAGAATCAGTAGTCGATTAATCACTTGGAGACGCCGGTGGTGTGTCTGGCCTTAGAGGTGTTCCTTCTGCTGTTGAGTTGCATGGCAGTGTGAGTGCTGTCAGACAATGCTACAACAGTGGTGTATATCAATCATCAGGGTGGCACTCGGAGCTCGATGATAGCGGCGAAGGTGATCCCATTACTGTAGTGGGTGGAGGTTCACTTGCTGGCACTCTCAGCTGCTCATGTCGACAGGAAAGACAATATCCAGGCAGATTATCTGAGTTGAACCTCCCTGGATCCCGGTTAGTGGGTGCTGTCTGAGTCAGCATTCCAGCAGATTGTGGATCACTGGGAGTTGCCGGTAATTAACTTGATAGTATGGGAAAATGCCAAGGTCGACCACTTCGTCAGCCTCTGCAGGACACACATGTCTGAGGGGCTGGATGCCCTGGTTCAACCTCAGACAATTTATTCATTTTTCAGCTTCTGGAGTATAGAGGAAGCCTCATGTCTCTGAAGAAGAATGTGGTCTTGTGACCTTTAGATGTCAATAGCTCAAAATCTCAATCCGTGTCCAGATTGCTTATTTTCCACATATACTCTGAACATGATATTTTTGCAAGTCCTAGGCTTCGGGAGCTGATACCTTGGCTCAGACTTACACCACTCACAGTTCTGGCACCTTTCACGGTACACTCCATTTGCCTTAACATCATAAGGCCTCTCTCCCTCTCCCAGAAGGATCTGGAGTTGGTGACTTCTTGCAGTTGTTTCTGGCAAGGAATGGATACAGGAGTCCCTTAATGATAATTCCTTATCATCCCTCCCAGTCCCCCACCTCTGGGTTGTCGACCTTCACCAGTAGCTTGGAGACTGAGCATGTCATCGTTTTGATGACCTCACTGTACTTGGGGGCTGGTAGGAGGTGCCAGCAGCCTAGTAAGCTCAGTCTCTAAGCAGCTGGAGCAGGTGGTCCTAGGGATCTGGACTCACTTCAGGGACAACTAAGGAGATTTAGTGTTTTGTTTCTTTTTTTTCCTTCCTTTTTGGCCTAGCTATTGGGTGCTTGCGCTGCAGAGGAGGTTTGGAGTACCTGATAGGGGTTGTTAAACATCTGAGATGCTCTTTGTCTGGAGTATTAAGGCTGGGTACAAAAAAAACCCAAAAAACAGTAGTTAAGAGGCCAAGGGCTCTCCGGCAGAGAAGGAGGCCTCCGGGGTCTGGTGGGACAGTGCAGCGACTCCCGAACCCTGAGTGGGTGAGGAACCACAGACACCAGGCCGCGGGTAGAGTGCAGCACCGTCATTCCCGCTTCGGTGCCAAAGCCTGTAAAGGAAGGCTGAGCGTGAGGGTTTTCGCAGGGGCGTGAATCAGTGCCAAACAGTTTTAAACCAATCGGGCAGCCTCTCCTTCAGTTTGCCATGTAGCAGGGAGTCCGGTTACTGCGTGGCTCCCTCACTGTCAGCAGAGTCAGCACGGGAAACTGCACCATTTTGTGCAGCCAGCTCCATTTTCATCAGGTGTGAAGTGTGGGAGAGGGGGTGTCTCTTTGGACGTGGGCTTCTCCTTGCTTACGATTTTTTGTTTTATGCTTCTCTTTGAGGGTATAAACAGGGCAATTTAAAAAATAAATAAATAAAAAGAGAAGGAGATTACAGCGTGCATAGAAGTGCCCCTCGAGGAGCAGCTAACAGGAGTTTGAAAGGGGCATCTGGGCCTTCTTGCTCCACTAGCCAAATCATGCTGGGTAAGCGGCATAGTGTATTCTGTGGAGCCCGGCAAAGTAGGCTCTTATCCTCAGGTCTCTGCCATGGATGCGAGGAGGCTAGGTTAGCAGACAGGGACCTGCTCAATGAGGACAGTGGAGGATCTACTTGAGTTGCATCCATGGAGATGCTGGGGGAGGGGGGGCTAGCTCACAGTTTTAAGAGGGCTCAGGTTTTGTCTATTTTCGTTGTGAGGACACGGGCCCGTAGAGAAGAGGAGTTAAGAAATGGAAAGCATACCTCTAAGGGCCCCTCTATTCCCACCGTCAGGAGGAGGAGGGTGCCGGGGGGGCGCTCTCCCCAAGTTCAGGCTCCTCATATACTAAGCCCTTGCCATAATGTAGCGGAGCTAGAAGTTCTCCTAAAGTGCTTTCGTGGAGCAGAAAGAGTCTGTAGCGGAGGTAGCGGCACGCACTGCAGAGAGCAGAGTCTGCGACAGGAAAATCTCGTTTTGAGGTGGATTTATTTGCGGAGATGGGAGCTCTGCACTCGGAGGATCAGGATTACAGGAACCTGGTAATCAAGCTAGACTTGGAACCAGAAGAGCTAGAAGAAGACAAGATTCCGCGGGAGGAGGAATCTTGCATTTTCCATGTCTTCCGCCAGGAGGTATTGGGTGCGCTTAGCATAGAATCCCTGAAAGCATTGATCATGCCTGCGAGGAGTGGGCCAATGGAGGAAGCACTAGAGGACCCGCTATTCCAAGTGTTGCGGAAACCGCAAAGGGTTTTCCTCAGCATCGAGAGATCAAACAAAGGTTACAGGATGAGTGGGGCCTCCATCGAGCCTGCCGTTTAAGGGAAAGCGGAACAGAGCACCCCTTTACCTGCTGTCGGATGATGAGTGGGAGTGGCGGCAATCGCCAAAGAAGACCACTCTACCGTGGAAGGTGGTGCAGGATTGGAAGTTGGACACCTTGTTGAAACAGGCTTTTGATATTAATTCCTTTTTGTTATGAGCTTTTGGGGCTCGGGCATCCCTGTGGTGGGCACAGGGGGCCCTGAAGCCCAAAGACAATGTTCCAGGTTCTCAAGATCTGGCTGCATCAGCTGCTAAGCTGGAATCAGGGACCACTTGTTTAGCGGACTCCTCCTTTAATCTCACTAGAGACCTAGCGAAGAGCATGCTTTCCATAGTGGCAGCATGTCGCTATTTCTGGCTACGAAATTGGGTGGCTTAGTTAGCTGCCATTCCAGGGCAAGCTCTTGTTCGGAAAAGATATGGAGAAGTTGGCTAAGGACTTAGGGGAGTTGAAGGAGGCCGCCTCCCAGAAGACGAGCTGAATCGGGGGTTTTGCTCTGTCCGTTGCTCCCTACCAGCGCGGATGTTACAGTCCTTGGGTCAAGGGTTTCAGAGAGCAGAGAGGTTTCTTGACCACCGCCTCTTCCTTGGGAATCAAAAAGCCAAAATGAATCAAGGCAGAGGTGCAGCCTGTGGAAGGTTGGCAATGGGTTTTGGGTTTGTTTGTTTTTTACCCGACCTAAGCCCAGATTACATCTGACCAATGGGTGCAGAAAATCATCTGGAGCCTTCTGAGAGAGCTACGCATTAGAGTTCGCATGACTCTGCACGCCCTCCTTTGGGCGGTCCCATGCATGGCACGCAGCAAGGCCAAGGCAGTTCGGGATCCTTCAGCACCTGCTGCTTTTGGGAACGGTGGGCCACGTTGCCAGAGTCCAGTACAGCTGCGGTCGATACTCCATTTGTTTTCCAGGGGGAAAAGAAATTTTTGGCCCATTCGGGATTTCAGGATGTTTAAAGGTGCTCCGGTTCCATAGGGAGTTGCTCCGGTCCATCATTGTGGCGGTGAGAGTAGGGGACGACCTCACAGAGGCTTACTTGCACATCCCCATTCGGCCGGACATCTTCAGTTTCTCCAGTTTGTTTTACCCATGGGCACTTCGGGTCACCATATCTTAAAAAGGATATAGCATTATTAGAAAAGGTACAGAGAAGAGCCAGATTGACCAGTATCACCAGGACATTCCCATCACCTCCTCGCTCATGCCCTTCACTTGGCTGTTTTTGTTTTTGCTGCTTGCTTCAGGGCCAAGCGGTCTGAATTTTCTCATTCAGTGCCATGCAAGTGGCATATTCCCATGGGTAGGGGGCTACCAAGTCTGCCAGAGTTGTTTGGAGATGGCCCTCTTGTTTCTATGGGCAGAAAGGAACCTGCTGGCACTCTCAGCATAGCACATTGGGGGCACTGACAATGTCAAGGCAGATGCCATGGTCGCTGCTTCAGGGGAGCAAGAGTTAGCCCCATCAGTATGCCAATGAAGTCTGGATAGGAGGACCTTCCCTGGGTGGGTTTGATGTTAGCCGCAACCAGCGCAAGGGTGCAAGGATTCTTCAGTCACTGCAGGGAGATAATTTTTGGCCTCAGAAGTTATGGCATCTCTTGGGATATATGCAGATTTGATTCAGCTCCTGGAGGAGTTGTTCTAAACCTTCCGCAAGTCCCATGCCTATTGGATGACCCAACTACCTTTTAGCTTATGACTTGCACGCTTGAGAGGTAGAACATAGTGCATAGGAGCTATTTGCCAGCTGTTGGTTACACACCTTCAGGATGGAGCTTCTTATCTCGTCTAGTTGCATGTCTCTTTGAGGGCTAGTGTACCAAACACCACATAATTCCCAGGATTGTGGATCCACCATCATTCAGGATGGTTTGTCAAGGATCTGTCCCTCATTTCCTGAAGAGTTCAGGTTGTGGCCGATGGCCAGTTGCTCCACGACTTCACATCTTGTTTTCTTTTGGGGGGGGGGGTGTCCAACATTGTATCCTCCCCAATGGTCTGTTATCACCCCTTGGGCTTTGGGTTTCATTCTTCATGCCTTGATGTCAGCGCCTTTAAAGCCTTTGAAATGGTATACATTTGGAGATCTGGCTTTCAAGAGGTATATGCTTAAGGATTTGCCCTTCAAACCATCCTTTTGGTGTGTCGCATTTCAGAGCTACAGGCTCTCTCGGGCAGAGACTCGTTCCTGTCTTTCTCAGAGGAGGTTGTGTCCATTCGACCAGTTCTTCCTTTCTGCCCCAGGGTGGTGGCTGCTTTCATGTCAAACAGGCATTTTTGTCTTCCTTCCTTTTTGGCAGAGCAATTGCAAGGGAAGGATAGGGATCTTTACCTAGTCAATAGCAGGAGTGCTGCTCGTATACCTAGAGATCTCTAACTCCTGTTTGTGCTCTTCTTGTGTAACAGGAAGGACAAAGACAAGGACCTTTTTTATAGGAGGGTGGAAGCCCTCCTCAAGAATGCTTTTACAGCTTAGGTCTTGGGTACTTGGGCAGCACTTTGCATGGATGTGGTGATCCAAGTAATTTTCAGACATCCCGGAGGTAGCAAGATTGGAGTCTGGAACATTCTTTTTGGCAGATACCCTGTATGACTCGATCAGGATCTCTTCTAAGTCCATGGTGGTGGCTATGGTGGTCCAACGGTGGATTTGGCTCTGGAATTGGTTTGCTGATACTGCGTCCAAGCTGCAATTGAAGAAGTTCTCCTTTTAAGGGCACTTTGAGGAGGACCTGAAGAAGCTGGCGAAAGATCTTGGCTTGCCCACAGAGGTTCTCAGGACTTCCTTCCATAGGGCTCAGCGAGAACCATGGGGATTGTTTAGGACCAGAAAAAGTTCAGGCATGACCTATCCCTTCTATGGGTATAAACACAAGGGGAGTTGGCCCTTTTGAGGATCCCAGCTATCTTGGGACTCAGCAGGAACCCCCTCGGGAGCCATTAAGTACTCATAATGAGATCCCGCAGATCCTTTCTGAGAGAGAGGTGGTACCTCCGGCTACTTACTCGGAATGGAACTGTATTGCATCAAACCAATGGGTCCTTGAGGTCTTTGAAAAGGGGTACATGCTGGAGTTTGCAAAGCCTCTTCGGGATGCCTTTATGGAATCTCCTTGTTGCTCCTTATCCAAGAAAGTGGCAGTCAAGGAAACTCTTCAGAACCTTCTGAGGTTGCCAAAGGAAGGATAGGGCCAAGATGTTTTACCTGCCACAGAACAAGACTGTATTCCATTTACTTTGGGGTGCTCCAAAAAGGTGTGTCCTTCCAACCCATTCTGGACCTGAAGGTAGTCCATGCCAAGCTAAGAGTGCCCCACTTCTGCATGGAGACCTTTAGGTCATTTACTGCATTGGTCCAACAAGGGTAGTTTCTAACTTCCTTGAACCTTTCTGAAGCATACTTCCGTATTCTGATTTGGGAGCAACATCAGTGGTTACTCTACTTCTGCGTCCCAGGCTGCCATTGTCAGTTTTGTACCTTGCCATTTGTTTTGGCCGCAGTGCCTCAGGCCTTCTCGGTGATCATGATAGTAGTGGTTTCGGTGGCCTTTCTGCTGAAGCAAGGAATCCAGATTTCCCCATATCTGGATGACTGGCTGCTTTGGCCTGATTCCATGAAGAAGTCACTTCCCAGGTGATCCAGTGGCTGGAGAAGCTGGGATTGTGGTCATTTACCCAAACAGCAGTCCCCTGACTTTGGAGTGTTGGGTGTTTGCCTTGGTACTCACTTGTGAAGAGGATTTCTCACCCCCAAAAAGGTTGAACCAGCTGCAGCTCAAAGCCTTTTTGGTTTGACAGCTCCCAGGGCCTGAGACTAACTCCAGTTCCTGACGTCAGTGGAGTTGGCACAGGAACTGGTACCGTGGGCCAGGGTGCTCATGTGTCCTCTGCAGGGACACCTGACTCTCACTGGTCTCCCTGCTCCCCTTAGTTCAAATGGTGCCTATCTCTTCCCTGGAAAATCAAAGGGTAATTAACCTGATGGCTACAAACCTGCCCCACTCATGGACAGGTTGCCTCTGGAGGAGCCATATAGGGTGATAGCCCACAGGCTGGCAACTGTGGTAACTGGGGATGCATTGTCTGGGTCATTTTGTTCAGGGGCGCTGATCCACTCAAGAAGCCTCCTGGTCAATCAACAAAGGCCAGGAGCGGTTATAGTTCCTCCTGGAGGGCAAAGTCAGTATTCTTTGGCAACAACACAGCAGTGGTGTATGTCAACAAAGTGGCACGCATAGCGCTTCAGTGGCCACAGAGCTGGTGAAGCTCTGTCGATGGGCGGAGGTTCATCTGGTGGCTCTATTGGAGGCCCACATAGTGGGCATCAACAATGTGCAGGCCATCTTCTTGAGTCGTAATACCATGGATCCTATTAAGTGTGAGCTAAGCGCTTGCTTGTTCGATCTCATTGTGTGAAGGTGCGGCCTGCCAATGTTTTTGATCTGATGGCCACCCAGGAGAATGCCAAGGTGAAAAGCCTTTTTCAGCTGCAGGAGGGATCCATGGGCAGTAAGCTTAGATGCCCTTCTTCAGGAGTGGCCCCAGAAGGGGTTCCTGTATCTCTTGGCCCTTGGTGAGCCAACGTCTGTGCAGAATTTGGCCTCACCCAGATTTGGTAATTCTAGTTGTGCCAGACTGACCTCACAGCCATGATACAAAAATCCTTTGTGCCTGTTGGGGGGGGGGGGGTGTCTCTCTGATACTTCAGGAGAGGGGACTTCTGCAGCATGGTCCCTTGGTCATGAAGTATCCTGATCCCTTCTTGCTTACCGCCTGGCCCTTGAGAGGCATAAGTTGTCTAATAAAAGATACTCTGGAATGGTATTCAACATTCTTCTTAAGGCCTGAGGGCCTCTACGTCCTTGGCCTATATGAGGGTCTGGAGGATCTATTCCTCTTAGGCCTGGATTCCAGGAAAGTGGACAGTCGCTGTTTCATCCTCCTTACAGTTTGGGTTGAACCAGGATTTATCTCTGAACTCTCTCAAGGTTCAGGTGGTGATCCTTGCAGGTTACCTGGGCTACGTTTAGGGAGTATCCTTAGCGGTCACCCTGATGTGTTCCACTTACTTAAGGAAGTGAAGCAGATTTGTCTGCCCATGTGTCCAATTGTATCACAGTGGAATCTTTCTATGGTGTTGAAAGCACTGAAAGATTCTGCTTTTGAGGCCCTTCAAATGACCTCTCTCAAGACTTTGACCTTGAAGGTGGTATTCCTGGTAGCTGTTGTCTGCCAGACAGGTGTCGGAGCTACAGGCTTTGTCCTGCAGGGAGCCTTTTTTGTTCATCTCATCAGTGACTATCTCTGAGGACTTTACCATCCTTTCTCCCGAAGGTGCTGTCTTCCTTTCTTCTTAATCAGACTCTAATCCTGCCCTCCTCAGAGGAGGAACCTTCAGGCAAACCCCCTCACTCTGTCTGTTGGATGTGAGAAGGGTGTTAGCAAGTTTCAGGTACTTTACTAATTACTTCCTTTGGTCGGACCATCTTTGTCTTGTTCAATAGTCTGAGAAAAGAACAGGAAGCAGCCAAGTCCTCGATTTCCCTCTGTATTGAGGTTATTAGTTCAGCCTTCCTTCTGTATGGTAAACGTGTGCTGGAGGGAGTCTGAGCCCACTCTACTAGGACATAAGCTGCCTCGTGAGTGGAGTCCACCTTGGTGTCTCCAGAGGACATCTGTAAGGGGGCTGCTTGATTATCTCTGAGTACCTTTTTGTGAAGCACCACAGGTTACATGTGGGAGCTGAAGCAGATGGCACTTTTGGCAGAGCAGTTCTGTTTGGAGCATCGTTTTTCTCCCACCCTGGGTCCTAACTGCTTGGGTAAATCCTGCTAATCTGGACTGGTCTAGCAGGATGATAATGGAGGAGGAATTTTCCATACTTGCTAACTTCCTTTGCGTGAATTCTGCTCAACCACTCCAGGACCCATCCTGGAAGACTATCCCTTCAGATTTTGGAGTCCTGTTGCCTTTTAACTGCATTTTCAGTATCTGTGCAGAGTCATGTATGGTAAGAGAGTCAAAATTAGTACAAAGTTATTGTAAATTGATACATTTTCCTTATGTTTTTTCCCAAATCCTTCATTCTTGCTTTCTGCTTGTAACATAACATATACTGTATTCTCTCTGTGCTGCCCCAGCGTATATACAATTGATGACATCCTGAAAGTTGCTTTGATCTGCCTCCGCTTGCTAGCTGAAGAGCATAACCCCCTCGTATAGACTGGTCTAGCAGGATTCAAGGAAAAGAAATAAGCAAGTATGTAAAATTTGTTCTTGTTACTACTGTACAGCCCTGCTTACTCAGTAATAAAGCAAGGTTAAATCCAATATCAATTAGTGCTGCAGTATTGTAGACTAGGAACAATTGGGCAGATCAGATAGACTTAAAAAAAGGAAAAATTTGTTTTCTTTTTCTTTCAGAAGTGATGTCAACCAATCAGTGGCAGAGCACTCACAACAATGGGAGTGACGGACTTGTGGCAGATTCTGGAGCCTGTGAGGGAGCATGTTCAGCTAAAGAGTCTTAGTGGAAAAACCCTTGCTGTTGATCTGAGTCTTTGGGTCTGTGAAGCACAGGCAGTGAAAAAGATGATTGGAACAGTCATGAAACCCCATCTCAGGTAATATTAAGGCAAGGATGTAATATTAAGCCAGTCTGTCATTTCCATGTGGGAGCACATAATTCATTCTTAAATGGATTTCTGCCTTGTGAAGGTAGGAACCCTTAAATAATATCTCTCCCTACTGAATAAGAAAAGAATGGTTTTAATTAAACAAGGGTATCGTGTTAGAATTTTGTGGAACTCCCTGCCACCCTATCTGAGGGTTGAAAGTTCTACTTTTATTCTTTGGCATATGCAGTTGCAGGGTTAAGACTGGAGCCAAGACTAAAAGACAGAGATGAGAGATTGAAAATTTGTATTATTTGTTTTAGGAGTATATTGTATTAGTTGGGGGTGGGGGTGGCAAGGGGAAGTTTATAATTGTAAACCACTTTGATGCAGGTAACCTTTAGGCCTCTTGTTGTCTAAGATCAAATGTAAGGTCTGAGTCATGAGCTGTTTTGAAATAATTTTAGAAAAATTAACATCCCCTATTAGTGCATGTCCAGGTAACTTTTAGGCTTCTTGTTGGCTAAGATCAAATGTAAGGTCCGAGTCATGAGCTGAGAACAGTTTCTTCTCGACATTCTGGTTGAGATTGGGAGTTTACACATATGGGGCTTTAAGATGTGCCGCGGAAGAAGAGAACCATTCAGACCTGGACTAACATGGGAATATTAAACTTCCCATTTAAATAAAAAAAAATCTGGAAGTGTATTTTGTTGTTTATTTTGCATACTGTTCAATTACTGGTGAATATGGCTTGCTTTCAGCAATAAAAATTGTCCAGTCGTTTACATTAAAAAAAAAAAAAACAGTTCCTATCTGATCCTCTAATCATTCCTTCCAGTGACCCCAGGATGCATAATTGAGGCCTTACAAATTACAGACTTGGATGGTAAATGCTACATTTTAGCCAGGTTGGGATACAAGTGAGTTATGTTGACTTGTCTATGGTTGTCCCATAAGTGCATCATTCCTTAAGGCATTATTCTCAAAGGAGCAGAGACTCAAGATTGTGTCTCATGCTCCAGAGAAGAGTTGATGTACCCTCAAGTCTTACATAGAAAAATGACCGCAGATAAAGACCATGAGGCCTATTCATTCTAAGCTCTGCAATTCCCTTCTCTCCCTTATAGATCTGTGCTTGTCCTATGCTTTCTTGAATTCATATACAATCCTTGTCTCCACTGTAAGTATTAGCGCATGTGTGTCATATCCCCTCGTGTTAAATGTATCTCCCAATTGACCGCTTTGACCTGGTGAAAAGCGGGATATAAATACAGCTAAATAAATTCTACGCATCCACCATTCTTCCCATAAAGAAGTATTTCCTTAGATTACTCCTGAGTCAGTAACAGGGGCAAAATGAACCACACTGAGGGATTGCTGAGAAATATCATCCCTTTACAAAGTATGTTCTCCAGTAGTAAGGCATGTAATGAAGGAAAACCCCTCGGCTCCTTCTTGCTTCTTTTCTATTTTGGGCTGGTTTCAGTAGGGGCAGGCCCATGCAGCTGTAATAGCTCTCCAGAGTTCATAAAACTACTGCTGGGGGGATTCTGCGTAATGTCGAACTTGCACAGAATTTTTCCAGTGGCCTGCAGAATTTTATCCAAGGGTTGCAGTCATGCTAAGAGAGCCACTATCTGTCCATGGGGATCCCAAACCCTGCGAGCAGAAGTGCAGAAAAGGGTCACAATTGCAGTCAAGAGAGCCAGTGTATGCCCATGGGGATTGGGGCGATGTCTGCACAGCCTACAAAAGAAAGGTTTGAGTTTTTGCTGCAGACTGCTGTATAAATTAAAGGGCCAGTAGGTTTTAGTAACTATTGAATGAGGGGGGAGAAGAAGATAGGGTGTGAGGGCAAGGGGAGGGTGAGGTTGAAGGGAAGAGTCTAGGAAGGGAAACAGGTTGGGAGGGTAGGGGCGGGACAGCAGGAGAGGGGTTGGAATGGGTGGGGCAAGGGAAGTGTGTTAGAGGTTGGAGGTCCCCCCACCTCTGCACTGCACACATACAGAGTCCCCCCACACCTCTGCACCATGCACACACATGCACACAGACCTCTGCACCACACAAACACACAGGCTCCCTGCTCTGCAACACACACACATACACACGGGCCTCCCTCCTCTGCACCACACACACACACATGCCTCCTTTATCTGCGCGCACACCCACACACACACCCACACACAAACAAGCCTCCCACCTCTGCACCACACACACACACACACACATATAGGCCTCCCTCTTCTGCACCACACAGGCCTCCCACCTCTGCACCGCATACACACACACACACACACACACACACACGCTTCCCTCCTCTGCACCACACACGCACAGGCCTCCCTCTTCTGCACCACACACGCGCACACACATGCTTCCCTCCTCTGCACCGCACACACATGCTTTCCTCCTCTGCTCCACATGCGCGCACGCCCGCCCGCCCGCTTTCCTTCTCTGCTCCACACGCACGCCCGCCCGCCCGCTTTCCTTCTCTGCTCCACACGCCCGCCCGCTTTCCTTCTCTGCTCCACACGCCCGCCCGCCCGCCTGCCCGCTTTCCTTCTCTGCTCCACACGCCCGCCCGCCCGCCTGCCCGCTTTCCTTCTCTGCTCCACACACCCGCCCGCCCGCCTGCCCGCTTTCCTTCTCTGCTCCACACGCCCGCCCGCCCGCTTTCCTTCTCTGCTCCACACGCGCGCACGCACGCCCGCTTCCCTCCTCTGCTCCACACGCACGCCCGCTTTCCTCCTCTGCTCCACACACGCCCGCTTCCCTCCTCTGCTCCACACGCACGCCCGCTTTCCTCCTCTGCTCCACACACGCGCACGCACGCCCGCTTTCCTCCTCTGCACCACATGCGCGCACACACGCACGCTTTCCTCCTCTGCACCACACACGCTTACGCACACACGCTTCCCTCCTCTGCACCACACACACACACACAGGTACACGACACATCCACCCCCTTATGATAAGGGCCTGTTGAGCAGCCACAGTCACACAACCTCAACGCTCCTTCCCTTCTTCTCTGTGCCCTCCCCCCCCTTCCGCTCTCTCCTTAAGATTGCAGAAGGCTGTCAGAGGGATCCGCTTGCCAGCCACCTTCTACACAGTGCTCAAAAAACAAAACCTGCCAGCGAAGCAGTTTCTGGGAAGTAGAGCTGAACCCGGCATGGATCCTCTGCCTGGGGCTCTCAGGAGGTGAGTACCAAGGCTTGACCTTGTCATTGTCCTTGTTGGGGGTTCTCGGTTCCGTCTTTGAGGGACACAATTCGGTCTGGGCTGCTAGCGACCATTGGTGCTGTATTGGGGTTTCCCACTGTTTTCTGCACACGTTGTTAACATTTTTGCCTGTTGTTGTGCTGTCTTAACATGCATTCGCCCTGGCGGCTCCAATTTGCGCTCCATCCCTGGCACCTTTTAATGTGCAAAACGTAAAATCTCAGTTAATGCGCTTGCAGGCCAACACAGCTTTAGTGCGCTCTCTTGTGATACTTACCTTAACTCTTCTTTCAGTAAACGTTATTTGACTTGTGGCATGCAAGGAGCCCTCATTCTTGGATTCTGGACTCTGCCTTTCCTGCCTTGTAGCTTCTGAGTCACCCCTGGGGGGGGCATGCTTTCCTCCCTCTCAGCTGGGAAATGTGATTATTCCATCCCTATCTGCATCAGTGAATGCAGTGAAAAATTGCACTATGGATAAAGATATTCAGCTGGCCAGAGACTCCAGTGACTGTGCTGTGACCTGCTCTTCATCTTCTAGGAGGTCTGTAATGGCTATACTTACTGGTGTTGGGGAGCCTTATCCGAGAGAAGAGCTTTCGGATCCTGGATTCTTCTCCCCGGAATTCTTTTCCTTTTTGCAAAAGGCCTGGTCCTTCAGGCAGGGAAATTCAGACCCTGCAGTCTCTGGATGCCCCCGGACGCAGTCTTGTGCTGGGCAGGTTGAAAGTAGAAACCCTGTTTGACTGCCTTTGGCTAAGCGTCCCCTGGAGATGGGAAACAGTTGAGAGCTTTCCAAAATGTTGACTTTGCCACTGATATGGTTGAGGGAGTGCTCTCACCTTCAGAAGATTCTGCAGAGGCCGATATGATCAGCTATTCCGGAAGGAGGAACTGCATGGATTACCAGGATCTCATTCGCCTTGAACTTGACGGATGCTTCTGGCACAGAGCAGGAACTGAAAGTGCACCTGCTCCCTCAAGGGGTGCGAAAATTCACTACTCTTTCCCATTCCCAGATGTGATCAAGGATATGCTTCAGTCAGAGTGGGACTCCCTACCTAAAGGGTTAAGGGTATATAAGAAAATCTAGGCTCTCCTGGAGGAGGAGCGCGGTGGATGGGTTGACATTCCTAAGGTGGATGCGAAAGTCACAGTGATTACCAGACAGACCACCATTCCTGTGGAAAGTGTATCGGCCTTATAGGATGTTCCGCACCGCAATGTGGATTCCTTGCTGAAGAGCTAGTTTGCTATTGCGACGGCTATTTTACAGCTGGAGGTATGTACCAATCTGATGTCTGGAGCTTTGCTCCAGTGGATTCAGTCTCTTCCAGCTGTTCATACTAACTCCTTTGGAGTCAGCTATGACCTTCCTTTCTGATGCTATGTATGACCTGGTACGTTTTGGTGGCCAGTGATGGTGCCCTGATGAATGTGTCATGGTGTTGGATTTGGCTCGGGCACTGGGCAATGGACTCATCCTCCAAAGCCCGTTCATCTCAACTGGCCTTTAAGGGGAAACTTCTCTTTGGAACTGATTTAGAGAAGCTGGTGAAGGATCTAGGTGAGACAAAATCTTACTGCCTCCCAGAAGACAGGTCCAAGGAGCCTGTGAAATGAGCTATAGCGCCCCTTTCTCATCAGCCTCCATCTGACCATCAAGGGTGCGCTGGCTGGATTCCCAGGTGTCTCGGGACTGTCTTCATTACCAACCTGGAAAGCCATTCTTCTCCAGGAACAAGCAGGAGGCAAACCTCAATCAAAAAAAAAGGGGAAAGGAGCAGAGAACAGTGCCGGACCCGGCACCGGATCCAGGCAGGAAGAGGAACCAGTATGCAAACCGGGAACAGCTATTTTTTAAGGATATAGCAATGGATTTTTTCTGGGGAAATTGGACTTACGTCCTTTTGGGCTCTGCGGAAAAAAGGAGACTGAGCAAGATGGCACCTATTGGGCAAGAAGGGGATCATACATGTGTGGTAGCATAATCCCAAAGGCTTTCTTTGAATGTTGGGGAAATGCTCCGCGCAGGTCTCTGTCTATGCCAACGTCACCCATATGTGAGGACTGATTCCTGCTGTTCGCGGAGAATACCTGTTAAAGGTGAGTAACTATGCTTTCCTCTCTGTTTCAGGGCCTCAGACTCGTCCTCGGTCCTTTCGTGGAGCACGTGGGCCCTGGAACTCTGTCCCCTCTGGTGGAAGACTCTCCCAGGCTAAGCAGTGAAGGTTTGAGGACCCATTTCCTAATGGTGCCTTCAGAGGGCGACAGGCTTCATTTCTTCTTTTAGAAATGGGCCTGGGTTACCAAGGATCACTAGGTGCTAGACACCATTCACTTCCGCTGTGTCCTGGAATGCAAGAACCGATTCCCAATGCCTTCATTTATTTTATTTATTTATATTCTCTTATATACCGCGCTATTCTGCATCAGTGCGGTTTACATTGAACAAACTGAAATTACATTGAACAGGGCATTATAACTTGGAGATAACTATTTTACATCATTTCCTCTTGTGCGTCTGCGATCAAGGGTACTGCGTTTTCAGACCACCTTGGTCAAGTTGATATGCCCAAAGGTGGTGGTGCCCATCCCACCAGTAGAGCGGGGCAAGGGCAGATACTCCATCTATTTTGTGGTTCCAAAGGAGAATGGTTCCTTCTGGCCCATTCTGGACTTCAAGGTGGGTCAATGAGTACTTGCGCATCCTGCACATTCTGATGGACACCTTGTGCTGTGATTCAAGCAGTATGCCGAGGGGAATTCTTCAGCATAAGTATCTACGTTTTGCCATGCTTGGCTTTCACTTTCAGTTCATTGCCCTTCCTTTGAGGCTCTCCATCGCCCTAAGGACATTCTCCAAGGTCATGGTGGTGGTGGCTGCGGCATCACAGGATCTGTGTCTGTACCTGTCTGGATGACTGACTCATTCGAGCTTGTTTCCCATCAGAAGTGTCTCTGGTGACATCCCGAGTGGTATCCTTTTTGGAAAACCTCGGCTCAATCAGAAAAAGAGCCAACCTCTGCCTTCCCAATCCTTGAAGTTTCTGGGAGCATGTTTTGATACAGAGTTGGAAGAGTTTTTCTGCCAGAGGAGAAAGTCAGGGGGGACTGTTGGATTGCCTAATGCTGTTCTGTGCGCAGCAGATCCCCAGAGTCAGGGATTATCTTCAGCTCCTCAGATTGATGGTAGCAACCATAGTGATCGTGCTGTGGGCACATGCTCACATGCAACTGCTGCAACGGTCCTTGTTGACTTGATGGTTCCTGAATTCTCAAAAGGTCGAGCGCAGACTTCCACTCCCATTGATGATGAAGACCATCTTTCAGTGGTGGCAGCAGCCCTTTCATCTGAGGAAGGGCGTATCGCTGGACAATTTTTCCTGGATCCTGCTGATGACTTATGCCAGTCTCTCAGGCTGGGAAGCCCATTGTCAACACTGTCCAGCCCAGGTCCATTGTAACCACAGGGAAGCAGTATGGTCCATCAACCACCTCGAGGCGAGGTCAATCAAGTTGGGTTTTCTGCCTTTTCGGCCCTTGGTCGTGGACTGGGTGGTTTGAGTGTTTAAAAGCCATGGCGGTGGCTTATGTCAATCAGCAAAGCAGTACAAGGAGCTCTGGAGTGGCTCTGGAGATGGATCTTCTGTTTGTCTGGATGGGGAGAACCACCTGGCCTTGTCAGCCCAGCACATTGCCTAGGTGTACAATGTGAAAGCTGACTTCCTCAACTGACATTATCTCAATTCTGGCGAGTGGGAGTTGAGTCGGGAGGCATTTCATTTCATTCTACGTTGCTGGGGTCGCCCCAGAAAGGATCTGATGGTGATCCACTCCACTGCTAAAGTTTCCGCTTCTTCAGTCACCACACAGAGATGGAGTCCGAGGGTGTCTGCTCCAATCCAGCTTTGGTCAAGTCATCGGCTGCTGTTCGTGTTTTCTCCGTGGCCCCTGGTCAGGTGTATGCTTCGGCTTATAGAGCACCACCCGGGCAGGATTGTTCTGGTAGTGCCCGATTGGCCACAGAGATCATGGTTCAGAGATCTGATGCAGCTCCTGCTGGTGCTTCCTTTTTGGCTGCCTCCATCTCAGGGGCTGTTGCGGCAGGGACTGATTGTCCTGGAGGATCTTGCTCTTTTCTCACTTCTGGCATGGCTCTTGAGAGGAGACTGCTAGAGCGTAAAGGCTACTCTCCAGCTGTAATCTCTACTCTGCTTGGTGCCTGGAGGAGGTCTATCAAGCCAGCATACATACGGATATGGTGCCTCTTTGAGCTCTGGTTCGCCGCATGGAACCTGGCTCCTGAGGCAGCCAAGGTGTCCATCCTGCAGAAAGGCCAACAGGGAGGTCTCAAGAAAGGCCTCTCATTTATCTCCCTGAAGGTTCAGGTGACAGATCTGGCCCGTTTCCATGGTCCAGTGGCAGACAAGTCCTTGGACTTGCACCCAGATATCTCACGTTTTCTCCAGGGGATTTGGCGTCTGCATCCTCCCCTTCAGTCTGGGATCTGTGTCTGGTGCTCAGGACCCTGATTGTGGCCCCCTTAGAGCCATTGAAGTACACTACCTTAAAGGATTTGATGCTCAAGACTGTCTTCTTTCTTGCCGTTTGTTCTGCAGGCCTGTGCCTTCCTTATTTCCTAGTGCTTTCCTTCTTCATTCTTGCCTAAGGTGCTGTCTCACTTTTATGTGAACCAGGGGATTTGCCTGCCCCCCTCCTCTAAGGAGCAGTGTCAGGGGAAGGACAAGGATCTTTGCCTTGTGGATGTCCGGAAAGTGCTTCTCCAGTACTTGGAGGTTACGAATTCCTTTCGTAAGTCAGACTATCTTTTTGTTCTGTTTGCTGTCCTGTGCAAGAGTAAAGCGGAATCCAAGTTGACTTTGGGGTGCTGGATTAAGGAGGCCATTGCCTCGGCGCATCTGTTACGGAGCCGGCCGGTTCTGGAGAGTTTGCGCGCCCATTCTACCCGAGCACAAGCATCCGCGTGAGTAGAGCGGAGCTCAGTAGCCCCTGCAGACATTTGTCAGGCAGTATCATGAGCATCACTTTCCGCTTTTGTCAAGCAATACTGCTTGGATGTCCATGCGTGGACGGACACGACCTGCTCAAGAATTTTGCACGCTGCTATGTCTTCTTCCCGCCTAGTGGTGGTGTAGCTTTGGTACATCCCACTTGTCTAAACTGGTCTAGCAAGACAATATGGAAGGTGGCATTTTACTTCAGTTAATGTTCTTTCCTTAAGTCTTGCTAGACTAGTCCAGTACCTGCCCCAGCAATTGTATTGCTCTGGTCTTCTGCTGTGGTACCCTTGGGTCCGCCATGAATTTTATACTTGGTTCTGCAGGCTCATCTTCTATTAATAATCTTGTTTCTACCTTCCTGTACATAGTTCTCTACTGTTAATAACTCATTGTTGCCTGCATTTGAGGTTTTATGAGGTTTGCTCTGTATCTCCCATATTATTTGGGACAAATACTGTAAGCACCTCTGGTGTCTGAGGCAAATAAAGGCACAGGAGTGATGTCATTGAAGCCTGGGCTTTTCATTGGTTTTTTGTCTCCACCAACCTGCTGGTAGGGGAATACAACCCACTTGTCTGGACTGGTCTAGCAGGATTCAAGGAAAGGACATTAACTGGTAAGTATAAAAAAAAATCACCTTTTTCTGCGCAGAATTCCCCCAGGTGTAAAAAACTTGTTTCTTTTTCCCTTTTTATTCCTTTTTGGTGGTTTCTCAACTATGGGTCTCTTGTGTGAAATCTGGAGACTTTTTGCTATTTTCTCAGGATTTGATGCAACCAGTCTGAACAGATGTTAATCTAATGGCCCACACTGCAGCTGTAAAGAGCAACATGTTCACCCCTTACAAAAAAAACTGCACTGGAGCACCAGGATTTTGTGCTCTGAAAGATCCTTCTTTCCTAGTACCTAAAACATTTCTCTGTGCCAGATGTAAGCCAGTTGTTTCTTGGGTTGGCAAATAAGATCAGCTAGTGGATTTTCAGCTATCTGCTTGACCTCTTATTCCAAACCTATGAGGTACCCTGGGTGCCAGCACCAATGCCACAAATAAGAGCTTGAACACACATAGAATGAAAAAGTTTCTTTTTGTCAGAGCAGCCGTGACAAAAGTAGACAGAAGAGAAAGCCATCTTCTCGCTGCGGCTGCTCCTTTTAATACTTTTAAAGTGAGCAAAAGCTTAACACTTAGCTTTCGTTTTCCAAATTCGTGAGGTAAGAGGAATTCACTCGTAACAACGTGTCACGTTTCGGGTCTCTGTCTTAATGACCCTGCTTCAGGTTAAGGAACTCCCGTTATCATCCATCCTGCTTCAATTGAATAGAGAAACCATTTAACATTTTTAGAAAAATGGTTTCTGATGTCAATGCTGACGACAAGGATTCATTACCCTATCAAATGTTCACAGTCACTCACTCACCAATCAGAAAGGGGAAACCCTAGAGAGAAAGGGAACCCCCTAATCTGATTGGACCAAGTTGCTGTCAATCATGTCCCAAGAAATATAATCGGACGATCATAATCATAGAATGCTGTGCCATTCTAGCATCGCATTTGGACTAGACGGAGAGACTGTGTCCAATTTTTATAAATCCAGCGTTGTTCTAACTTTTGTAGCCTAAATATTTGATTTCCTCCTCTCGGGTTCAGAGGTACATGATCCAATATGCGCCAACGCAAATGATCAAAATTATGAGTATACTGAAGACAGTGCTCCACAAGCAGAGCAGTGAGTATTTTCGTATTTAAACGAGACCGATGTTCAGCCAGACGTGTCTTTATGGCACGAGTTGTGCGTCCCACATAATAAGGAAGACAATGGCAAATAATCATATAGACCACATGGTCCGATTGACAAGTAGTATGCCAGTTAGAATTATAAATCCGGGAAGTGTGTAAATCCTGCCAAGATGACCCTACAAGAGAGCTGTCACAGAAACAGCAAGAGCCTCAGCAAAAATGTCCAGGATTCTCATGGGTTGAAAATGGGCAATCGGCAGGTGAAGTGGATTTTACTACAAGATCCCTCAAATTGGCCCCTCTAGAATAAGCTATCCCTCAATCTCTTATCACAGAAACATTTTGAAGGGATAGGACAGGCCAGAATTGATGAAGAATCTTAACCACTTTCACAATTCCTCTGACATAAGGAAAAACACCAGTAATGTTGCTTTCTGTCTTATCTGACAAGTGGGATGCCTGATTATTAATCATAGATGAGAATAGCCATTCACGCTGTGTTGCGATGCTTCCGCTGGGGCCCAAGAGCTTACCAGTTGGAAGTGGCCTTTGAATGTCCTCTTCTGAATAAAGCTATTCCTATTGTCGCCAGGGATTCTGGGACTTGTAGTTTTGCTTATTTCTTTAAGGACAAAATTGTAGTTATGACACGAGTGTTTCAAGTCTGCAAGAATATTTATTGTGGGGAATTTCCAGTGCATCAAAGCTCAAACACAAACAAGCATAAAGGATGCATCTCCAACATATAGGTATTTCAGGAACAGAAGAAAAATGTAGCAGAAATATCTCAGCACTGCTCAGCTGTTTCTCAGTCCCATAAACTTTCCACAGGACACTGCCCCGTGTGGTTATTCAACGGAAAACAGTTAAACTGCAACAGCTGATTTTCTTTCTCACAGCACGACTTCTTATCCTCAGAAGACAATTAAGCTTGTTAAACATAAAACAAGCCTTTCCAATTCTTCAACAGGTATGGCAAGTACTTTCTATATTATTTCATACAGTTTCAGTGCTGTTCAACAATGCCTTCTTCCTTTAAACATAAAGAGCAATTCATGGGAGAAGATTCACTTTCTAAAGCTGGCAAACAAGAGTCTATTTGCATTCTTTCAACAGTATTAGAATTACTGGCATCTCTATCAGGTTTAACAGTTCTCCCTGACTTTCTTTCCTCCAGAAATTCCTTGAACTGGTTCAGGAGCAATTCAGCGTGTACAGGCACATTAGCATTAGGAGAGAAAACGTTTCCTTCTGACAACAGCTTGCTTATAGTTTCTAACTCTGAAGGCTCGGCTGTCTTGCTTTTGTCAGTGTTATAGTTTTCCCTGTATGTAAGACTCTCCCCCCACCTATTATCAGTTAAAGGTGTTGGGTCTGCCTTCCGGACAGTAGCAAAGGCAAATGCCTTCTCTAACAATGATTCAGCATTAGAAATGGTAGCTTTACCTTTGACAGGGTTTCTTAGACAACTGCTGAACCCTTTTCCCCTGCTATCTTCCAGGTTCTGGAATTCAGCTTCCTTATGTCTATTTCCAGTGCCAGTTAGGTACCTGCTCTGAAGAGGCTTTTCTTCCTTCTTTCCTCTACAGCTGCTATAGCCCTTGTTGCTGTATGTCCAATTGCCGTCTCTCCAATGGCTTCCCTTGTTAGCTCCCTTGCTCCAAGGTTCTGCTTTGCTGTAATGTCCTCTCCAAGGCTCTCTCTCTCCTTCACCTTCTTCATAAGGTTCCTTTCTTGCTTGCTCTTTTCCTTCCTCTCCACTTCCTTTGCTCCTTCCCTTGCCTGTTTCCTTGCTACTTCTCGTGCTTCTTCCCGTGCTCCTTCCTGTGCTAACTCTCTGCTCTGTTTGTGGATTTAAAAAGCATTTGCTTCCCGGCACTCCCTGTCCTTCCCCCAGGTGTGACCAATCAGTGAGGAAGCCTGTCTCTCCCTCTGAGCTGGGGCGTGGCCTGAGCTCAGCAGAAAGCTGTGTTTTTTTCTTATCTGGCTTGGAAATCCTGTGCACAAGTGCAGTATCATTTATTTCAACAGGATTTTCCTCCACCTCCATCTCCTGGGGAATTTCACCATTACAGTGTAAACCTAGCCAGTTTAAAAGCCACATTTATAATCTTCCAAGGGTAACCCCTGGAGCGTAGACGTTTTTTAAGATCGTCTGCATGATAATAGAATTCAGGAAGAGTTGAGCAATTTCGTCGTAGTCTCAAAAATTGTCCACATGGTAAACCATGTTTCAATGCTGGGGGATGGTAACTTGAATATTTCAAAAGAGTGTTTCTCTGTTCTGGCTTACGAAAAAGAGAAGTAATAAATCCCTCTGAAGTATAGTGAACAGTGATTTCCAAAAACTGAATTGTTGTTCGTTCAATTTGAGCTGTAAATTGAATGTTTGTTTTATGTGTGTTCAGAGATGTCAAAAACATATCTAATTGTAATGCCGTACCGGACCACAGAAAAAAAGATGTCATCTAAGAATCTACACCAGAAGGGTATAAATTGAAATAGGGGAGTTGAATAAATAAACAACTCCTCAAATAATGTCATATAGATCGTGGCTATCGAAGGAGCCACTGTTGCTCCCATTGCTATTCAAAAAATCTACCTAAAAAATTGTTGGTACAGAAAATAATTTTGGTTTAAAACCAAATCCAAAAGCTCCAACAAAAAAGAGCGTGGGATATGAGATGGAAGATCCAAAGGATAGGTCAATAAGCTCCTTAATACCTCCTTCTGATCAATATTAGTGTAGAGAGATTGGACATCTAAAGTGACCATAAAATAATATAATCATATAGACCATTGGACCATTGACAAGTGGTCTATATGATTATTTAAAACCACAACAATAACTGCATAAGAGCTTAACCAACCAAAAGGACAAATAAGAGCAGGAAAAGGCTGGGGAGTTCCTTTGAGGAGACGGGTTGCTTTCAGCGAAATGCCCTAAACCCATGGAAATGGGACAGGGGCGGTCTCCTCTATCAGAGGGGCTCGCAGGGGAGCACGGAGATGGATGTAGATGAGGAGCTTGAGGAAGGTGAAATCCCCGAGCAGGAAGACCAAGCCAGGACAGTCAGGGTGTTTCGTAGAGAAGAGTTGTCAGTGTTAATCATGGAATCATTGAAAGCGCTAAACATGCCGGTTAGTTCCCCGGCGGAGGACGGGGCCTTAGAGGATCCTCTTCTGCAGGACGTACGAACGACTCAGTCAGTCTTTCCCATCCATAGGGTGGTGAGGCAGATGATCCAGGATGAGTGGGATCTGCCGAAAAATGGCCTTCGGGGAACTAAACTTATATCCCATCTTTATTCCTTGTCAGAGCAGGATAGGGAACTGTTTCGGTCTCCGAAAGTGGATGCGGCGGTATCGGTCACTAAGAAGACAATTCCAGTGGAAGGGGCAGCGGCACTGAAGGATGCGTAGAATAGAAAGCTGGATGCGCTGCTGAAGCAGGTATTCGAGGTCAATGCCCTTTCCCTCCAAGCCTCCATATGTGATGCTGGGGTAGCGTGGGCCTGCCTTCGTTGGTCTCAGCGGGTGCAGCAACGAGAAGGCCCAAACCAGGCTGGTGAGGCCTTCCGGTTGGAGTCCAGGGCGGCATACCTGGCGGATATTCATTATGATCTCATTAGAGGACTCTCTAAAAGTATGGCCTCGGTGGTAGCGGCTCGCCATTATTTGTGGCTTCGTAATGAGGCAGCAGATTCCTCTTACAATGCCCGACTCAGTAAGCTTCCCTTTAGGGGGTGATCTCCTGTTTGGGGAGGACCTAGAGAAGTTGGTAAAAGACCTGGGGGAGTCTAAGGGCAGCTGGCTGCCAGAGGACAAGCAGAAACAGTCAGGGTACAGCAGGTCCTCGGGGGCAGCTGAGGGGATTTCGGCGTTTTCGTCCCACACACCAGACTCCCTTCCAGAGAGGTTGTTTTCCTGCAAATTCGCAGGGATTTCGAGGTTTCCGGGGAGCGGGGCAAGGATTCGCGACAGCTTTCTCCTCGGGTCCTAAGAAGCCTCAATGTTAAGTGAGGAGGGCCTGGGTGGAGGTACAGCCGATAGGAGGACGGCTGCAGGTTTTTTACCCCGCCTGGGTCTAAATCACCTCTTGTGTTACTAGAGGTAATCAGAGAGGGCTATGCGCTCAAGTTTGCTCGTTCACTGAGCAGCTCCTTCGTGCTGTCCCTGTGCAGGATGCGTGCCAAGGCAGCTGTGATTCGCAACAACCTGAAGCATTTGTTGCCGCTCAGGGCCGTGGTGCCGGTGCCGTGGGGCCAGTACGGCTGCTGTCGGTACTACCTATATTTCGTAGTACCAAAAAAGGATGGAGCTTTCCGGCCCATTCTCGACCTCAAGCGCGTAAATTGCTCTCTGTGTGTTCCGCATTTTCGAATGGAGACCTTTCGGTCTGTCATTGTGGTGGTCCGCGGCGGGGAGTTCCTAACGTCTCTTGACCTCTCGGAAGCGTACCTGCACGTTCCCATTCAGCCAGAGCATCAGCAGTTCCTCAGATTTGCAGTGCTACAGCGCCCCGCACCTTTACCAAAGTCATGGTGGTGGTGGCGGCAGTATTGTGCAAGGAAAGAATCCTCGTCCGTCCTTATCTCGACGACTGGTTCATCAGGGCAAAGTCCAAGATCGAGAGCGAGCGCACAACAGCGAGGGTGGTTCAGTTCTTGCAAAACCTCAGGGTGATCAACGAGGCCAAGAGCCATTTGCAGCCGTCTCAGGTGCTGGAATACCCCAGAGCTCATTTCGACATGCAAGCAGGAAGAGTCTTTTTGACGGAGCCGAGAGCACAGGAGTTCCGGCGCCTGGTGCAGGAGTTCCTGGGAAGGTCAGAGCCCACGGCGTGGCACTATCTCCAGCTTCTGGGCACCATGGCGGCTGCCCTTGATTTGGTACCATGGGCAAGAGCACACATGAGGCCTCTCCAGAGATCTCTGCTCCGTCGTTGGTCACATCAGTCCGCCCTTTTGTCCCAGAGGCTCCCCTGTCTGCGGGGGGGTCAAGTTGGCCCTAAAGTGGTGGATCTCAGGGGGGACATCTGGAGAGGGGGATGCCTCTAGAATCCCCAGATTGGGTCCCATTGGTGACAGATGCCAGTTTCTCAGGCTGGGAAGCTCATTGCCAGAGCCACTTTGCACAGGGGCAGTGGAATCCACAGGAGGCTTGTTGGTCCATCAACAGGTTGGAGATGCGGGCGGTGTTCCTTGCACTGCAGGCTTTTGGGGTGAGGCTGCAGTGCGGTTACTGTCAGACAATGCAACAACAGTGGCCTACATAAACCGGCAAGGGAGGCACGGGCAGTGCAGCCCTGGAGGTGGAGGCAGAGTCTCTAATGGACTGGGCGGAGGCTCACCTTCAGGCCTTGTCGGTGGCTCATGTAGCTGGAGTCGACAATGTCACGGCAGATTATTAGAGCCGGGTGCAGGTAGACCCGGGAGAGTGGGTGCTCCATCAGGAGGTGTTTGACTTGCTGGTATGCCGCTGGGGCACACCAGTCATGGATTTGGTGGCAACATTTGAGGGTGCCAAGGCAAGTCGATTCTTCAGCAGAAAGAGGGAAAGAATGTTGGAAAGCTTGGATGCCCTTGTACAGCAGTGGCCCGCCGAGGGGCTCCTCTGCGTGTTTCCGCTCTGGCCGCTCATCAGCCAGGTGGTGCAGAGAATAGAATCCCATAGGGGGATGGTGATTCTCATCGCTCCGGACTGGCTGCAACATCTGTGGTACACAGATCTGGTAAGGAACCTAGCAGATCGGCCATTGCGTCTCCCAGAGCGGGTGGATCTCTTGTCGCAGGGCCCTGTGCTAATGCCTCAGATGAATCAATTCTTGCTTACGGCCTGGCTCTTGGCGCGGCTGAGACGCAAAGGCTATTCAGGCCTGGTGAATGCGACATTATTGAAGGCCAGGAGGAGGTCAACATCTTTGGCCTACATTAGGGTCTGGCAGCTGTTCGAGGCATGGTGTGTGGACAGGCAGGTGAGGCCGGTTTCAGCCTTGGTGCCTACAATCTTGGAGTTCTTGCAGGCAGGTTTTGACAAAGGTTTAGCCGCCAGCTCCTTGAGGGTGCAGCTGACAGCGATTTCCTGTTATCGCGGAAAAGTCCAGGATATGGCATTGGGCGCTCACCCGGATGTGACACAGTTCTTGAGGGCAGTTCTTCGTATGCATCCTCTACGTAGAGTTCTGGTTCCGCCTTGGGATCTCAATCTGGTTGTGTCAGCGTTGTGTGAAAAGCCGTTTGAGCCTTTGGCTCGGGCTTCTATTAAGGACTTGACTCTTAAGACATTATTCCTGGTGGCTATCTGCTCAGCATGCCGCATTTCGGAACTACATGCTTTGTCATGTCGGGAGCCTTTTCTTATTTTTTTCAAAGGAGAAGGTGGTACTGCGCCTGGTTCCTTCCTTTTTGACAAAAGTTGTTTCGGCTTTTCATATGAATCAAATGGTGTCATTGCCATTGTTGGCTGGAGAAGGATAATCTGGTGTTCGCCTTCCGCTGTGATTCTTGGATATACGGTGGGTTCTCCATCGTTATTTGAAGGGTAATGGAGTGTTTCAGAGGTCGGATAATCTTTTTATGCTGTTTGGTGGCCCCAACAAGGGGGAAGTGGCGGCTAAGGCGTCTATTTCGTGATGGTTCAGGGAAGCTATCTCGTCGCATATCTCCTCAAGGGTAAGGAGGTGCCGACAGGGTTGCGAGCACATTCTACCAGAGCGTAAGCGGCTTCTTGGGCGGAATACAGTTTAGTTCCGCCAGTGGAGATTTGTAAGGCAGCCACTTGGTCATTGTTGCATACTTTCGCAAAGCATTACCGGCGGGACGTTCAAGCTGTGGGGGATGCTTCTTTCGGTTCGGAGGTGCTCCGGGCCGGGGCGGCAGGTCTCTCCCATTATGGTTAACTGCTCTGTTACAGTCCAGAAGTTCAGGACTGGACTGGGGGGACGATAAGGAAAACTAAATTAGATTTACCTGCTAATTGTTGTTCCCTGAGGAACTCCAGTCCAGTCCCGCTTCTGACCAGTTTTTGCATCTTTCAGATTATTGATCTGCGGCGGATTGGAGGATGATGGCTCTTGTGCAGTGTTTGAGTTTGGGGCCCATTTGGGCATAGTCGTTTCTCTCACCCAAAGGGGGGGGATAGGAGGGTTCCCTTCTCCTGGGGGGGTGGCTATTGTTTCTGTATTTAATTGGAGAGTTAGGTACTGTAAAGTTTAACTACTTATTTGTTGCTCCTGTGAGTCTGCTTTGTCAATAGGTACTGGTCAGAAGGGGCGGTGCTCACTCTGTTAGTACTGCTGTCATCAAAAGATGACACGCTCAGTCTCCAACCTTCTGGAAGAGGTGGACTACCCAGAGGTTCGGAACTGGACAATAGTTCCTCAAGGAACAACAATTAGCAGGTAAGTCTAATTTAGTCATATTTTTTCCACCTTTTTCTTGATCTTCTCAGCATCATTCAACATGGATCTTCGAGCGTCTTGAGCATTCCTATTTGAGGTTGGAATTTTCTCTTTAACTCTTGTAGCCTTAGGAAAGCTGATCTTGTTCTTCCTTTAATAGTTTCTGATTCTATTTCCTTGCATTTGTCATTGTAGTACTTCTCTTTGTCTCATCTTGCTGCACTTTGGAAATCTCTGAGTTCTGTGATTGCCTCTCTTTTTCCTCTGACTTTAGCTTCTCTGTGTTTCTAGGCATTTTTCAGAATTTCATTGATCATCCATTACGGCCGTTTTTGCTTTTTCACCTTTTATAGAGACTTCTCACTTTCTTCAAGCACAACTATCTTGATGTCATCCTATAACTCTTCTGGTACTCTGTCATTTGTGTCCAAAGCAGCAAATTAATTTCACAGTCTTTAAATTCCAGTGGTATATTCTCAAAGTCATATTGTACTCCATTGGGTGAAGTCCATGTGTACAGTTGCCTCTTGTGTTACTAGAAGAAGGTGTTTGAGATGAGTTTATCGTTGATAGAATTCTGCAAGATCAATCTTTCTCCAGCTTTATTCCTATTGTCAAATCCATATTTTCCAGCTACTTTGCTTTCTTCTACATTGCCAACTTTTGCGTTCCAGTCACCCATGACTATCAGGATTAATATGAATAAAATACAGTCTCTAAAATGCTTGTATGCAAATGTTAGAAGTCTAAAAAATAAGATGGGAGAGTTAGAATATATAGCACTAAATGAGAGGTTAGATATGATTGGTATCTCAGAGACATGGTAGAAGGAAGACAACCAGTGGGACACTGTGATACCTGGGTACAAACTATATCGTAATGACAGAGCTGATCAAATTGGTGGAGGGGATGCGCTCTATGTTAGGGCATTGAGTCACAAAGGATTAAAGCTTTGCAAGAAACAAAATTTGCTGTAGAATCTCTATGGATTGAAATTCCATGTAAAAAGGGGAAGGTGATGGCAGTGGGGGTGTACTATCGACCGCCTAACCAGAATGAACAAATGGATGATAAAATGCTCAAAGAAATCAGGGAAGCTAACAAAAGTTACAGCATAGTAATAATAATGGGTGATTTCAATTACCCTGGTATTGACTGGGTCAGTGTCACGGCAGAACATGCTAGGGAGATAAACTTTCTAGATGAAATAAATGACTGCTTCTTGGAGCATCTGATTCATGAACCGACCTGAGGGGAAGCCATAAGAACATAAGATATGCCATACTGGGTCAGACCAAGGTCCATCAAGCCCAGTATTCTGTTTCCAACAGTGGCCAATCTAGGTCATATGTACCTAGCAGTTTCCCCAAGGGACACAGGTTCCACAATGCTTGTATTGGTTCAAGCATTGATATCCTGCGTCCCTTTTAATAATGGTTTATGGACCTTTCCTCCAGGAACTTGTCCAAACCTTTTTTTAAACCCAGCTACACTAACAGCCTTTACTACATCCTCCGGTAACAAATTCCAGAGTTTGATTACACGTTGAGTGAAAAAATATTTTCTTTTATTAGTCTTAAATAGTTTACCCTGTAGTTTCATTGCATGTCCCCTAGTCTTTCTATATTCTGATAAGGTAAACAATCGATCTACGTTTACCCGTTCCACTCATAGACTTCTATCATATCTCCCCTCAGCCGTCTCTTTTCCAGGTTAAAGAGCCCTAACCTTTTTAGCCTTTCTTCATAGGAGTATCCTTCCATCCCCTTTACCATTTTGGTGGCTCTTCTCTGAACCTTTTCTAAAATCTCTATATCCTTTTTAAGATACGGCGACCAGAATTGCATACAATATTCAAGGTGCGGTCTCAGCATGGAACGATATAGAGGCATTATAATATCTTTTGTTTTATTTTCCCTTCCTTTCCTTATCATACCTAGAATTCTATTTGCTCTCTTGGCCGCTGCTGCACACTGGGCCGAGGGTTTTAACATGGTATCCACAATGACGCCTAAATCTTTTTCCTGGGTGGTGGTTCCTAATGTGGAACCTTGCATCATGTATCCATAGTTTGGGTTGTTCTTCCCTAGGTGCATAACCTTGCACTTGTCCACATTTAATTTCATCTGCCATTTTGATGCCCAGTCTTCCAATTTATCAAGATCCTCTTGCAATTTTCCACAATCCTCTTGGGTTTTAACAACTTTAAATAGTTTTGTGTCATCTGCAAATTTGATAACCTCACTCGTTATTCCACTTTCCAAGTCATTTATGAATATGTCAAAAAGCAGTGGAACCGGCACAGATCCCTGGGGTACACCACTATTCACCTTTCTCCATTGGGAAAATTGGCCATTTAGCCCTACCCTCTGCTTTCTATCTTTTAACCAGTTCCTGATCCACAATAGTATACTGCCTCCTATCCCATGACTCTTTAGTTTTGCCAAAAGTCTCTCATGAGGGACCTTGTCAAAGGCTTTCTGAAAGTCCAGATACACAATATCAACCAACTCACCTTTGTCCACCTGATTATTCACTCCTTCAAAAAAACATAACAGATTAGTAAGACAAGATCTTCCTTGTCTAAAGCCATGTCTCCCATTAGGTCATGACTATCTACATGCTGAGTAATTTTATTCTTTATGATGGTTTCTACCATTTTTCCCGGTACTGATGTCAGGCTCACCGGTCTGTAGTTTCCCGGATCACCCCTGGAACCCTTTTTAAAAATTGGTGTTACATTGGCGATCCTCCAATCTTCAAGTATTAGAGATGATTTTAATGATAGTTCACAGATTACTAATAGCAGGTCTGCTATCTCATATTTCAGTTCTTTCAACACCCTTGGATGTATACCATCCAGCCCAGATGATTTGCTACTCTTCAGTTTATCTAATAGTTGTAATACATCTTCCCGATGTATCGATATTTCCTTCAATTCTTCCGCACCTTTAAATACCACTTCAGTCATGGGTAACATCCCTACATCTTCCTCAGTAAAGACTGAAGCAAAGAATTCATTCAGTCTCTCCGCTATCGCCTTGTCGCCTCTTAGTGCTCCTTTAACCCTTTTATCATCTAATGGACCAACTGACTCTCTCACAGGTTTTTTGCTACAAATGTACTTGAAAAGGTCTTTATTTCGCGTTTTTGCTTCCGCAGCAAGCTTCCTCTCAAATTCTCCCTTTGCCTGCCTTATTAATGCCTTGCATTTGACTTGCCAGTGCTTGTGCTGTTTCCAGGTTTCGTCGTTTGGCTCTTTTTTCCATTTCCTGAAAGATGCTTTTTTGGCAACAACAGCCTCTCTGACCTCACCTTTAAACCATGCTGGCAGTGTTTTGGACTTCCTTCCACTTTTCTTAAAGCGTGGAATACAGCTGGTCTGGGCTTCCAAGATAGTATTTTTCAACAACAGCCAAGCCTGATGTAAGTCTTTAACCTTTCCAATTGCTCCTTTTAGTTTTTTCTTAACTGTTTTCCTCATTTTATCATAGTCTCCCTTTCGAAAGTTAAAAGGTAGTACTGTGGATTTCCTTACTATCCCTCCTCCACTAATTAAATCAAAGGCGATCATGCTATGATCACTATTGCCAAGTGGCCCCAACAACCTTATCTCTTGCACTAGATCTTGTGTTCCACCAAGGACTAGGTCTAATATGGCTTCCCCTCTGGTCAGTTCATGAACCAGCTGCTCCAAGAAGCAGTCATTTATTTCATCTAGGAACTTTATCTCCCTAGCATGTCCTGACGTGACACTGACACAGTCGATACCGGGGTAGTTGAAATCACCCAATCTTTATTACTGCGCTGTAACTTTTGTTAGCTTCCTTGATTTCTTTGAGCATTTCATCATCCATTTGGTCATTCTGGCCAGGCGCTCGATAGTACACCCCCACTGCCATTGCCTTCCCCCTTTTACATGGAATTTCAATCCATATAGATTCTACAGCAGATTTTGTTCCCTGCAAAACTTTAATCCTTTCTGACTCAATGCCCTCTCTAACATAGAGAGCAACCCCTCCACCAATTTGATCAGCTCTATTATTACGATATAGTTTGTACCCACTGGTTGTCCTTCTTCCACCATGTCTCTGATATTCCAATCATATCTAACCTTTCATTTAGTGCTATATATTCTAACTCTCCCATCTTATTTTTTAGACTTCTAGCATTTGCATACAAGCATTTTAGAGAATGTATTTTATTCATATTAATTTGGCTATTGTTAGACATGGGTAATTTGGGATCTTTAAGCTCTGCCTGCTCCATACTTGAGGGCATTTGGGCTACTTTACTCTTTTGTGGAACCTCTCTGCTTTTGGTAGTATCCTTCAAAGATGCATTCTTCTGAACCATCCGCTCTTGGGCGACTGTCGGCTTTCCCCTGATATCTAGTTTAAAAGCTGCTCCATCTCCTTTTTAAAGGTTAATGCCAGCAGCCTGGTTCCATCCCGGTTAAGGTGAAGCCCATCCCTTCGGAAGAGCCCCTCCTTTCCCCAGAATGTTCCCCAGTTCCTAACAAATCCAAAACCCTCATCTCTGCACCATTGTCTCATCCACGCATTGAGACTCCGGAGCTCTGCCTGTCTTTTGGGTCCTGCGCGTGGAACAGGATGCATTTCGGAGAATGCTACCCTGGAAGTTCTGGATTTCAACTTCCTACCTAAAAGCCTAAATTTAGCCTCCAGAACCTCCCTACCACATTTTCCTATGTCATTGGTACCGACATGTACCAAGACAGCAGACTCCTTCCCAGCACTATCTAAGACCTTATCTAGGTGGCGCGTGAGGTCCGCTACCTTCGCACCAGGCAGGCATGTTACCAGGCGATCCTCACGTTCACCAGCCACCCAGCTATCTACATGCCTAATGATCGAATCACCAACTATAATGGCTGTCCTAACCCTTCCCTCATGGGCACATGGCCCTGGAGAAACTTCCTCGTTGCGAGAAGGTTTTACATCACCTGGAGGACAGGTCCTAGTTACAGGATCACTTCCTTCCACACCAGGGTGATGCTGTCCTGTCATGTGACCTCTCTCCTCCATGGCAACAGGGATGCTGCCAGACTGGAGGTGGGACTTCAGGACTATATCCCTGTAGGTCTCGTCTATGTATCTCTCTGTCTGTCTTATGCTTTCCAAGTCTGCTACTTTAGCCTCTAGAGAACGGACTCGATCCCTGAGAGCAAAGAGCTCTTTGCACCTAGTGCACACTTAAGACCTCTCACCAACTGGGAGAAAATCATGCATGTCCTTAGTGGAACACTAGATCTGGTGCAAGAGAAAAGGGTGTTGAGGCCACTTGGGCAATATTGATCATAGCATGATCACGTTTGATTTAATTAATGGAGGCGGGATGGTGAGGAAATACACAGTACTACCTTTTAACTTTCGAAAGGGAGACTATGATAAAATGAGGAAAATAGTTAAGAAAAAACTAAAAGGAGCAGTTGCAAAGGTTAAAGACTTACATCAAGCTTGGGTGTTTAAAAATACTATCTTGGAAGCCCAGACCAGCTGTATTCCACGCTTTAAGAAAAGTTGAAGGAAGTCCAAAAAAGTGCCAGCATGGTTTAAAGGTGAGGTCGGAGAGGCTGCTGTTACCAAAAAAGCATCTTACAGAAAATGGAAAAAAAGAGCCAAATGATGAAAACTGGAAATGGCACAATCACTGGTAGGTTAAATGCAAGGCATTGATAAGGCAGGCAAAGAGAATTTGAGAAGAAGCTTGCTGTGGAAGCAAAAATGCGTAATAAAGACTGTTTCAAGTACATTCATAGCAGAAAATCCTGTGAGAGAGTCAGTTGGATCATTAGATGATAGAGGGGTAAAAGGGGCACTAAGAGGGGGCAAGGCCATAGCGGACAGACTGAATGAATGAATTCTTTGCTTCGTTCTTTACTGAGGAAAATGTAGGGATGTTATCCATGACTGAAGTGGTATTTAAAGGTGATACTGCGGAAGAATTGAAATGAATTTTGATACACCGGGAAGATGTATTACAACTATTTGATAAATTGGAGAGTATCAAATCACCTGGACCAGATTAAATCATCTGTAATACCTGAAGATTGGAGTATGGCCAATGTAACGCCAATTTTTAAAAAGGGTTCCAGGGGTGATCCGGGAAACTACGGACCAGTGAGCCTGACATCAGTACCAGGAAAAATGGTAGAAACCATCATAAAAAACAAAATTACTGAACATGTAGATAGTCATGGCTTAATGGGAGACAGCCAACATGGCTTTAGACAAGGAAGATCTTGTCTTACTAATCTGTTATGTTTTTTTGAAGGTGTGAATAAACAGGTAGACAAAGGTGAGTCGTTTGATATTACATATGTTGACTTTCAGAAAGCCTTTGACAAGGTCCCTCATGAGACACTTTTGGCAATACTAAAAAGTCATGGGATAGGCGGCAGTGTACCATTGTGGATCAGGAACTGGTTAAAAGATAGAAAGCAGAGGGTAGGGCTAAATGCAGGCCTCAAGGGTACAAGAACGATGGCGCACTTGTACCCATTGCCATATCAAGAGAAGGAGCTATTATGCTCCCTCAAGGTGGATGCGGCAGTGTCCGTGGTCACTAAGAAAACCACCATTCCGGTGGAAGGCATATGGCCCTTAAAGACGTGCTGGACCGGAAGCTAAAGATCTTATTAAAGCAGGCATTTGACATCAATGCTTTGACACGTCAGGCTTCGGTTTCTGGCATGTTTGGGGTCAGAGCTTTTTTGCTGTGAAGCTGGTATCTGTTATCAGGGGGGACTCAGCTCATCGCTTCCAGGGGCATTCCAGCCAACAGCTTGTCTAGTCGCAGCCACCACTGAAATGCCTTCTTGGCAGTTATGAGGCAGGGTAACAATCTCATGAGCAGAATGGCGCTGCGGTGACCACCTCCGCAATAGGGCTCTCTGTGATGGATGCATGTGGGCCTGAGCCCAGGAAACCAAGTCAATGGACGCCGCTGTCGATCCCAACACCTGGAGGTAATGCCATTCCGTCGAGGTCTTTATCCTCAAAAACTGCTAGATCTGGCTTTACAGTGAGTGCAGTCTGTCCATTGGCAATGACATCTAGCCCCTGTCTGTCTGAAATCGGGCTCCCAAATACACCAAGTCCTGAGATGGTTCTAGGCGACTCTTGGAAAAGTTCATGACCCAGCCAAGTTGCTGCAGAAAGAGATAAGAATATAAGAAATGCCATACTGGTTCAGACCAAGGTCCATCAAACCCAGTATCCTGTTTCCAACAGGGGCCAATTCAGGTCACAAGTACCTAGCAGCAGTTTCCCAAAAAGACACACAGGTTTTATAATGCTTGTATTGGGACAGGCAGTGGATTTCCCGGGTCCTCTTTAATAATGGTTTATAGCCCTTTCCTCCAAACCTTTTTGAAACCAGCTACACTAACAGCTTTTACTACATCCTCCGGTAACGAATTCCAAAGTTTGATTATGCATTGAGTAAAAAAAAAATATTTTCTCTTATTAGTTTTAAATGAGTTACACTGTAACTTTATTGCATGTCTCCTAGTCTTTCTACTTTTTGATGGCGTAAACAATCTACGTTTACCATTCCACTCTATTCATTAATTTATAGATCTCTATCATATCTGACCTCAGCCATCTCTTTTCCAGGTTGAAGAGTCCTAACCTTTTAAACCTCTCCTCATAGGGATATCCTTCCATCCCCTGTACCATTTTGGTAGCTCTTCTCTATACCTTTTCTAATTCTGCTATATAATTTTTAAGATACGACAACCAGAATTGCACACAACATTGAAAGTGTGGTCGCATCATTGAACAATACAGAGGCATTATAATATCCTTTGTCTTATTCTCCATTCATTTCCTTATGACTCCTAGCATTCTAATTGCCTTCTTGACCGCCGCTGTACACTGGGCGGAGGGTTTCAATGTGTTATCCACAATGATACCTAAATCTTTTCCTGGGTTCTAATGTGGAACCTTGCATCATGTAACTATAATTCGGGTTGTTCTTTCATAGGTGCCTAACTTTCACTTGTCCACTTCTAACCTAAATCTTTTCCTGATTTCTAATGTGGAACCTTGCATCGTGTAACTATAATTCGGGTTGTTCTTTCATAGGTGCCTAACTTTCACTTGTCCACATTAAATTTCATCTGCCATTTGAACATCCAGTCTTCCAGTTTATCAAAGTCCTTTTGCAATTTTTCACAATTCTCTTGGGTTTTAACAACTTTGAATAATTTTATTTCATCTGCAAATTTGATTATCTCACATGTTATTCCCATTTCCAGGTCATTTATGAATATGTTAAAAAGCAGCGGACCCAGCACAGATCCCTGGGGTACTCCACTATTCACCTTTCTCCATTGGGAAAATTAGCCATTTGGCCTTACCCTCTGCTTTCTATCTTTTAACCAGTTCCTGATCTACAATAGTACACTTCCTCCTATCCCATGACTTTTTAATTTTGCCAAGAGGGACCTTGTTAAAGGCTTTCTGAAAATCCAGATTCACTATATCGACCGGCTCACCTTTGTCTACCTATTTATACACACCTTCAAAAAGAAATATAACAGATTAATAAGACACGACCTTCCCTGGCTAAATCCATGTTGGCTTTCTCCGATTAAACCAGGACTATCTACATGTTCAGAAATTTTGTTCTTTATAATGGTTTCTACCATTTTGACTGGTACTGACCAGGCTATAGCTTCCTGGATCACCCCTGGAACCCTTTTTAAAAATTGGCATTACATTGGCCATTCGCCAATCTTTAGGTATCACAGATGATGTTTAATGATAGTTCACAGATTACTAATAGTAGGTCTGCAATCTAATATTTCAGTTCTTTAAATACCTTCGGATATATACCATTCTCCAGGACCAAGCAGGAAGTCAGTCCTCACATATGGGTGACGTCGGCGCCGACAGAGCCCTCGCGGAGCAATTTCCCCAGCTTTCAAAGAAAGCCTTTGGGAATTGCAGCGTGCATGCGCGGTCCCCTTCCCGCCCAAGGGTGCCATCTTGCTCAGTCTTCTTTTTTCCGCGTAGCCCTACAGACGCTGTTTGTGATCGCCGCAGAAAAAGTTGATTTTATTTACTATTCTTTTCTCGGTTCGACGCCGGATCCTTTTCCCGCCTGGACCCGCTACACCGGTATCGGGTCCGTTCTTTATTTTTCGTTTTTTTTGTCCTTCGTGACAAGCGTTCGCGCCATTTTTCTTTTTCACTGGCAGCCCTGTCTTTTGACCTCGCAGGGGCCCTTTTTCCCCGGATGGCTGCCAGCGGGTTTAAAAAGTGTGATCGGTGTAAGAAACTTATGTCTCTTACCGACACACACGACTGCTGCCTCCTTTGCCTCGGACCCGATCATGACCCGATGATCTGTGGTCCGTGTGGCAAAATGTCCTCAAAAGCGTTGAGGAGTCGGCAGCATCAAAAAGAACGAATCTTCTCTGACTCCGCGTCCGGCCGGGCCCGGACCTCGTCAGAGGCTTCGACGTCCCGGGACTCCGGTCCTGAGCATCGTCGGAGTTCCTCTGAGCGGGGGTCTCCTGCCCGGGAACATCATAGGAAGAAGAAACCCGCAAGGGCGGCATCGGTGGACGCTCCTGGTTCCTCAAGGGCCAGGTCGCATAGCCCCGATAGCCGTCCCGGGTCCTCGGAGTCGGAGATTCCTTCAAAACATCCTCGTCTCGAGATGGAGTCTCCTGGACACGTGAGTACTGTAGTCCTCGTGGACTCACCTCCGAAGGAGCCGACGTCGGGGGCTGCTGGGTCTCCTGAGCTTGGACTCAGGTTGATGGCCTTGGAGAGCAGTTTGGCTGCCTTCATGGACCAGCAGCGGGCATTGATCGCTGGCCTTGCCGGTGCATCTGCCCCGGCCACCGGGACGTCGACGTCACAGTCGACCCCGGAGACCGAGCCGATCCTCGAGTCCATGCGAGCTCGAGTCGATCCTCGGTCGCGGTCTAGCTCGGCCTCCCATTCGGCGTCGGAGCGGAGGGCATCGGTGCCCGCCCGACCGGAGCTGCTCGATTCCTCCTCCGAGGAGTCAGCCTGGGAAACGGAGGACGAAGAGTCACCTGGTACTTTTCGGACTCGGTGCGTCCCATCGGACTCGCCTGAGTCCGAACCTCGGAGACGGTCCCCCCCGGAGGACACCCGGTTCTCGGACTTCCTGCGGGATATGGCCAAGGCCTTGGCATTCCCCGCGGATCCCGAGGCGGAGCCTCGAGCCGAAGAGCTCGATGCCCTCCAGTATGACTCTCCCCCGAAGGAGGCCTTTACTGTACCAGTTCCTCCGATGCTGGAGCGACTTCTCTTCCGCATGTGGGAGAGCCCGGCGTCGGCGCCGGTGTTAAGCAAGCAGGTCGATTCCATTTATCGAGTCCGCAAGAGCCCCGGGTTCCAAAAGGCACAACTACCGCACCATTCCATGGTGGTGGAATCGGCCATGCATCGACTCAAGAGTCAGAAGATGCACTCCTTGGTGCCTCCCGGCCGGGAGGCCCATAACCTGGATGCCCTCGGTAGGAAGTGCTTCCAGGGCTCTATGCTTGCTTGTCGAGTCCAGACCTACCAGCTCTATATGGGCATGTATCTCCGAGACCTGGCAAAAGAAATTGCCGGGTTCTCTGCTGGTCTCTCCGAGGAACCTTTGCAGAGGTTCCAGGCCTTGTCCACTGGTATTCGAGAGTGCTCGAAGTTTATCTCTCGAGCAGCCTACGATGGCTTCGAAGCATCGGCTCGAGTAGCCGGAGCCGGCATCGGTGCCCGCCGACAGGCTTGGCTTCAGTCATCCGACCTCGAGCCATGGGTCCAGGACAAGTTGGTCGATGTCCCCTGCAGGGGTGAAAACCTCTTTGGCAAGCCCATGGCTGAAAAGGCTGCACAGATCGAGACCGAGACTCTGACCAGGACTAGGCTGTCCAGAAAAACCTCTGCCCCTTCTCAGAAGAAGAAGGGCTCGGGAAAAAAGCCCTTTTACCCGAGGAAGGCGGCTGCCTATAAACACTACCCTCATTATCAGGCCTCAGCAGCTCCCCAACAGGGTCAGCAGGCCAAGGGACGGAGTAATGGGTCCCGTAGGCAGCAGGCCCCCAAGCCCACAACACCGGCCCCTGCTCAGCAAGATGGGGGTTTTTGACTCCATCAGCATAGCCTCTTCCCCTTCGCTGGTTTCTCTCAGCACAGGAGGCCGGCTGGTCCACTTTCCCCACAGGTGGTCAGCAATCACATCAGATACCTGGGTGCTTCATATAGTTCAAAAAGGCTATCTTCTACACTTTCACCAGGTACCTCCCTCCTACTTTCCAGGGGAGCCTCCACGACTCCCTCTGCACAGGGACTTACTCCTTCAGGAGTTAGCAAGTCTTCTTCAGGAACAGGCTGTGGAACCTGTGCCCCACCACCTGAGAGGTCATGGCTTTTATTCCAGGTACGTTCTGATACCAAAACGAACAGGAGGCCTCAGACCCATCCTGGACTTGCGAAACCTCAACAAGTTCCTGGCAAGGGAAAAGTTCAAGATGCTTACCCTTGGAATCCTGCTGCCCTACCTCCAGCAGGGAGACTGGCTATGCTCCTTAGATCTGAAGGATGCGTATACTCATATCCTTATTCATCCAGACCACAGACAATATCTCAGGTTTGTTGTGGGAGGAAATCATTACCAGTACAGAGTACTGCCCTTTGGCCTATCCTCCGCCCCCAGGGTGTTCACCAAATGCCTAGCAGTGGTGGCGGCCTATCTAAGACTTCAAGGCCTTTTTGTATTTCCATACCTGGACGACTGGCTCATCAGGGCCCAGTCTTCCCAAGAGGCCATTCAGGCCACTCATCGCACTGTGACTCTGCTCCAGCACTTGGGCTTTTTCATAAACTTCGCAAAGTCCACTTTGCTCCCCTCTCAAAATCTTGAATTCATCGGCGCAAGGTTGAGCACACTTCAGGCGCGAGCCTTCCTGCCTCTAGACAGAGCACACAGGCTCATGGATCTCGCCAGCCACTTTCACAGCAATTCCCTGGTCTCTGTCAGGCAATTTCTGAGACTGCTCGGCCATATGGCTTCCACGGTCCATGTGACCCCCAATGCCCGCCTGAACATGCGACCTGCTCAGTGGTGCCTTTGCACTCAATGGCATCAGGCCACGGGGAGCCTGGCGGACTCAGTACAGGTATCCGACCTGCTGGTCTCTTCTCTGCGGTGGTGGCTTCATCTGCCAAACCTGGTGCTGGGAGTGGATTTTCAATCTCCTCCGCCTTCTCAGGTGCTGACAACCGATGCTTCTCTCCTGGGTTGGGGAGCACATTGCCAAGGGACATGTACTCAAGGCCTCTGGACTCCTTGGGAGTCTGCTCAACAGATAAACTTCCTGGAGCTCAGAGCCATCCGCCTAGCTCTGAGAGCCTTCTCCCACCTCACTTCTCACCTGTCTGTGCTGGTCCAGACGGACAATCAAGTTGCAATGTTCTACGTGAACAAACAAGGAGGCACAGGCTCCTTCCTTCTCTGTCAGGAGGCACAAAAACTGTGCTCTTGGGCCGTCCACCACGGCATCCTCCTCAAAGCTGTCTATCTCCCAGGTCAGGAAAATTACCTGGCAGACAGGCTGAGCAGGATCCTCCAACCACACGAGTGGAGATTGGATCCGTTGGTGGTTCAGCGGATCTTTCTCAAGTGGGGCCTCCCCACCATGGATCTGTTTGCCAGTCCTCTGAACCGGCAACTTCCCAGATTCTGCTCTCGGCAACCGCATCCTCTCAGAGTAGCGGCGGATGCTTTTCTGATTCCATGGTCCACAGGCCTCTTGTATGCCTTTCCTCCATGCCACTGGTGTCTCGCACGCTCTTCAAGGTTCTCGGAGACAGAGCCTCGATGATCCTCGTGGCTCCCCGGTGGCCGAGACAGCCCTGGTTCCCGCTTCTGATGCAGCTGGCAGTGGACACTCCTCTTCCTCTGGGGTTTCAACCCGATCTCCTGTCACAGGATCAGGGGACTCTCCTACACCCCAACCTCCGGTCCCTTCATCTGATGGCCTGGCTGCTGAAAGGGTAGTCCTTGCTCCCCTCCTGCTGCCTCGGGAGGTGGAAGAGGTCGTCTTGGCCTCCAGGCGGCCCTCCACCCGGAAGTCCTACGCTCTTAAGTGGCGTCGGTTCTCCGTGTGGTGTGCTCGGCAGTCTGAGAATCCCTTCTCCTGCTTGGTGGCAGTGGTCTTGCAATATTTGCTTTACCTCTCCAATCTGGGCCTTAAGTCCAACTCTGTCCAGGTCCACCTCAGTGCTCTCTCTGCGCATCACGCACTGGTGGATGGCAGGCCTCTTTCCAACCACCCTTTGGTGGCTCGTTTTCTCCGAGGCCTCCTTCTCCTTAAGCCTCCTTTGCGCCCACCAGCCCCTGAATGGGATCTGAATGTGGTCTTGCAGCGGATTACCTGTCCGCCCTTTGAACCTAATGGCTACCTGCCCTCTTCGTTTTCTTTCCTGGAAAACCTTGTTTTTGGTAGCCCTTACCTCTGCTAGGCGCGTTAGTGAACTGCAGGCCCTAGTGTCTGATCCTCCTTACACTAGGTTCTACAGGAATAGGGTAGTCTTACGGACTCACTCTAAGTTTCTTCCAAAGGTGGTTTCTCCTTTTCATCTCAACCAGGAGGTGGTTCTTCCGACCTTCTTTCCCAGGCCGCACGCCAGCCGGGCTGAAATGGTCTTGCATACCCTGGACTGTAGGAGGGCCTTGTCCTTCTACCTTGACCGTACGCGGGAGCATAGGAGGGCTGTTCAGCTCTTCGTTTCTTTTGACCCCAATAAGTTGGGGCTACCTGTCTCCAAGCGTACTTTGTCCATATGGGTTGCTGACTGTATCGCTTGGGCTTATGGGGCAGCCGGCCTCTCGTTGGAGGGTCGTGTCACGGCTCATCGTGTTAGGGCGAAGGCTGCGTCAGTGGCTCATCTCTGCTCTGTTCCGTTGGCAGACATCTGCCGGGCCGCTACTTGGTCTTCAAGCCAGACTTTTGCGGCCCATTACTGCCTGGAGAGGGAGTCCCGCAGGGACAGTGCTTTCGGTCAGGCAGTCCTCCATAATCTCTTTGAGATTTAGGCAACTCCTACACTCCGGCCCTGGTGTTGGGCTACCGGTCGGGGGCGTTTTCAGAGAAGATTCCTTCCTTCTGAGCTACTGAGCTAGAGGGTGCTCATTTTTCCGCTTGAGGTCTCCGGTAGCCTTAAGCTAGGGAGTCCCATATGTGAGGACTGACTTCCTGCTTGGTCCTGGAGAAAGAGTAGTTACTCACCTGTAACAGGTGTTCTCCAGGAGCAGCAGGAATCAGTCCTCACAACCCTCCCTCCTCCCCTTGGAGTTGCAGTCCTATCATTTTGTTTTTGCTAATTTTTTTGCTGTCTTTTAGCTATGTCATCAGACTGAGCAAGATGGCACCCTTGGGCGGGAAGGGGACCGCGCATGCGTGCTGCAATTCCCAAAGGGTTTCTTTGAAAGCTGGGGAAATTGCTCCGCGAGGGCTCCGTCGATGCCGACGTCACCCATATGCGAGGACTGATTCCTGCTGCTCCTGGAGAACACCTGTTACAGGTGAGTAACTACTCTTTTGGTCCAGGTGATTTACTCCTCTTTAGTTTATCAAATAGTTTATCGATGATACTTTCAATTTTTCTGATGTATCACCTTTAAATATCATTTCAGTCATGGGTAACATCCCTACATCATCTTCAATAAAGACTGAAACAAAGAATTCATTCAGTCTCTCCGCTATGACCTTGTCCTCCTTAGCACCCCCTTTGCCCGTCTATCATCTAATGGTACAACTGACACACTCATAGGTTTTTTGCTACGAATGTACCTGAAAAAGCTTTTATTGTGTGTTTTTGCTTCCACGGCAAGTTTTCTTTCAAATTTTCTTTGCATTTAAGTTTGTCCCTGCCCTCCTGCTCATAATCCTGTTCTTACTGGCAATAGAAATGAATGCCGCCACAGTGGGCCACCCCTTCTCTATACTTATCCTCACACCCATTCCCAGGCCAATGAGACCATGGCCCAAGCACAGCACCTTCCAGCACAGAAGACCCAGGCACTTACTCCCCGTCACAATAGGAGTGCCCACTCCTCCTCCCACTTGTATCAATCACCCTATCAAATGGACCCTGGTGAACGTATGCTCCGCCTGCAACAAAATACAGATTCTCCAAGACCTAGACCTCGTGCATCACCAAAATGTGGTTCTCTGACAGCGACAGCATTCTGCTCAACCAGCTCAGTATCAACACTCATACCATGCACAACTGCCATGTAGCAACATCATAGGAGGTGGTGTCTGCATCCTCTCATGCAAAGCGCTCAAATTTGAGAACATCAGCATCACCTCTACACCAGCTATCAACATCCTCATGATTTCAAACGGACACATCACCATTTGCCTGGTGTACAGGGTACCACACAACAAGGCCGAGGAGCTCGACACCCTCCTCAACACAGTCTGCTCTCACACCTCCCACCGCAAATACCTCCTTCTCCTAGGACCTGAATCTGCCATCCACCTCAAGCAACCAAAGCACAACCTTCCTGAGGCCATGCAGGACCCGCAATCCCCCACAATTCATCAATATTTATTTATTTTATTTTACTTTCTTATATACCACACTCTTTAGTATCAGCGCGGTTTACATGGAACAAGACGCACAGCCAAGGTGTAACCCTAGACCTGTTCTTCCTCCCCAATCTCCTATTGACTACACCTGGGTACACTCCCCCTACCACAATCACAGTTCCCTGGTCAGACTACTATCTCATCACTGTCACTCTGCCCCAGCAACACATCGAATATGCACCCCGAGACACCACCCCCAAAGCTAGACATTTTGTAGCATTCAACGAACATATCTTACCAACCCTGAAGGAACTCAGACCAGAAACCTAAGCTGACCTTGAAGCAGCAATCACCACATTGCATGCGACCATCTCTGCTGCAGCCTCCACACTTTTACATCCCAGCTCCACTAAGCAACGCAGGCAGGAACCATGGTACTCCACCGAGTTAGGAGAACAGAAATGGGCCCTTCGCCGAATAGAACATCATTGGAGGAAATCTAGAGACCCTGAACTGCACATCATGTATATGGAAAAACTCAAGGCCTACTGCGACAGCACACTGGGAGCCAAGAAGGAGTTCTACCACAACACCCTGCTCAAAACGTTCAACAAGCCCAGGGAGCTCTTTGTCATGGTCAAGTCACTCACAAGGGACCCCCCCAACCATGCCAAGGACATGCCCTCAACCCTCAGGACATGGCTTGTTACCTCCAGACCAAACATGGGTCCAGCCCCCCCTGCACTTGTCATATTTGTTTAGAGTGTTGTGCTTTTTAGTACACTGCATTAAAAGCGTCCTAGTTGTGTACCCATTTTTGGTCCATACTTAACAAAAATGGATCCCTTTAATGTTACTATACTTTTGTGCCTTTGCTTAGCGTTATCCACATGTGCAGGTAACCCCATCCCTCACTACTACTCCCCATATGCTTGGCAACCAATATTTGTATACAACCCAATACTAGAACCTGCCCTCTCAATACACAATACTTACCTTCCTACACACACGCAAGTGACTATACAACCCAGACAAGAACCTAACAAAATGTCCAACAAAAAACAGAGATTCCGCCACAACTCCAAATCAAAAAAGGAGCGCCGTCCGAATGAAGAAAGAGCCACCAAGCAAAGCAAGAGCTCACAGACTGTCTACTGCGGCGACCCTGCCCGGCTTAAGGGGTTAAAGGCAGGAGCAACCGCTGGTGCTTCGTGAGGGAAGAGTAAAACCTTTACCCCAGGAATGCTGGGAGTTGTAGTTTCAGTTCTTCTCACTCCGAAATTAAAGAAACGGTAGTTGTGGGGTTTCTTGATAATAAGTATTTTATTAAAGCAAAAGATAAATGTTCCATCACATGGCATATAATAATGCAAAACAAAGGTGCTTCAAAAGGCTAACAGAAACTCAGGATAAATGCAACTCAAAAGTATATTGCTGCTTTTCACTTTCCAGCCAATTACTCTCTTTTGCCTCCAGAGGCCAGTTAGGCTCACTGCAGCCTCTTACGATCACCGTTACTCTCACAGTGTTTGGGAAAACATGTACAGGTAATCAGAGCTTCTTTCATCGATGCAAACAGCAGCTTTGGTAACTCTCAGAACACAGACGGCAAAAGCATTTCCTTCAGCTTGACTTATCTATACAACAAATCGTACAGTCCATTTGTTCACAGCCTGGTAAGTCTGTATTGCTCTCTGTTACACCTTCTAGCTGTAAGGCATTACTAGCTTCTTGTGAATTTAGCTGTTGTCTAGCTTGTAAATCTAAGAATTGCTTAAAGCTTTGTAGAAGCAATTCAGCCTGTTCCTTGTGAGATAGGGTACTGTTGTCTGCTGTAGAACTTCCCTTCTGCTCAAGGCTGTTTGTCTTCTCTTCTTGTAAGTTAAAGGCATCAGAATAATTGCTAGTCCCTTTGGCAATTGTTTCATAGATAGGAGAATTATCTTTATATTCAGCTTGGCAACCATGTGTCAAATTACTCACTGTTTGCACAGCCCTTCTGTCTTCCAACGGCTCCAAGGTTCTCCAGCTGTTCCGTTTGTTGCTCTCCGGCACAAACGACACTTCAGAGAATGATTGCTCTTTCACTTGTGCTTGCCTTGAAGGCTTTCTCTCCCAAGGCGTTGCCTTCCACCGGCTATCCAATTCAAGGTTAAGTCCTCTCTCCGTGGGACTTCTGCTTACTTCCCTTGAATAGAATTGTGCAGGTTTTCTTCTTATGCCAGGTTCCCAAGTATCATTAGTCTCTCCTCTGGCTTTCCAACCATCCTCTTGTTTCTTCCTCCTGTATTCCTTCCTGGGCTGCTTCTTCTTCAACTCATTCCCATACTCATACTGCTTCCCCTCTCGAATCTCCTTCTTCCTCTCTTTCTCAGAGCCATGCTCTGGTTTAAAAGTACGTTCTCTCTTAGGCACGCCCCTTCCCAGGGCTGGGTGTGCCCAATCGGAACTGCAGGACTCCTCCCCTGGGCTGGTCTCCATGCTCAGCTCTGTGGAATAGAGTCTCTCTTTTTTCCTTGCCCTGTCATTTTGGCGTAAATCCTGCCGAACCTCAGGATTTTCATCTGTCTCCATAGGCTCAGGAGGGCGCTGTTCACCACAGATCCCCCCCCCCCCCTTAAGATATCACGGGCTGGCTTCTGACCAGAGGCACAGCACGTGATTCTACTCCGGGGTCTGGCGTTGACCTGTGCGTTCTTCATCCCTTTCCTGTCTTGCACTACGGTGGCTACCTGGGCTAGGGCTGCTCTATCGTGCCAAGGCTTCAGAAGGTTGATATGATACACTTGTGTGCGTCCTGTCTGATTCCTCACGAGATAGGACACTGGACCCACTGGCCGGACCACGGTACATGGGCCTTTCCATTGGCTTTCGAACTTCGGATCGGGGCCCGCCACCATCACAATAACCTTGTCTCCCACAGCTAACTGACGCGGCCGTGTGCCTTGGTCATAGTAGTCCTTCTGTCGTCGCTGATTATGTCTTAAGTTGACTTCTGCCACTTGCGTGGTACGGCGTAAGCGACCTTTCAGATCTTTAAGAAAGTCTTGTACTCCCACTTCATGTACGTCGGGCTCAACCCACTGTTCCTTCAGGATATCTAATACCCCTCGGGGTGATCGACCATACATGAGTTCATATGGCGCTGTCCCCAGGGATGACTGCTTCCTTTCCCTGCAAGCATAGAGGACGAAGGGTAGCATCGTATCCCAGTTGGCCATATTTCCTTCTAAACTGCGACGCAGCATCCTTTTTATGGTCTGATTCTGTCTCTCCACTAGCCCATTGCTCTGTGGATGATAGGCCGAAGTCTTGACATGACGGATATCAAACGATTCCCACACTTGGGCCAGGTACTTGGAAAGGAAATTGCTTCCTCTATCCGTCAGAACTTCACGAGGGAAACCCACCTCGCAAAACAGCTTGATCAGTTCAGCCGCCACGGCCTTAGCAGAAATAGTACGTAGTGGCATGGCCCAAGGGAATCGTGTTGCTTGATCAATGACCACTAAAATGTACTGAAATCCCCTCGGTGTCTTGATTAATGGTCCCACAATGTCCATAGCCAGTCTATGGATGGGTTCCGTAATGACCGGGGTTGATACCATTGGCACTTCCTTCGGGTGGATGGCAGAGACGCGCTGGCATGTCGGACAGGCCTCACAGAACCTCGCTGTTTCTTTGAAGACGCCTGGCCAGTAGAATCTTGCGAGGATCTGATCCAATGTACTTCGGATACCTTTGTGTCCTCCGACCGGATGGTCGTGGGCTAGCCTCAGAACCAAGTTCTTAAAGGTTGCAGGCACCACTACCTGTTTATGCGTGTCGCCGGTATAGGGATCCTTGCTCTCTCTGTACAAAATGTCAGTGTCCAGAAAAAACCTCGGTAGGGTATCCCTATCACTCTGTGCCCATTTAAATGCCTGACTTAAGGAAGGGTCGTCTCGTTGTTCGTTGGGAAACGTGGGAAACTTCCCAACCAACTCTTCGGGCACCCAGGGCAATTCCTGGCCAGCCTGGGTTTCTGCCCTACGCTGAGAACGTTCTTGCCTCTCATGGCGCTTCTGCGCTCTTGGTTTCTTCACCTTCTCCTCAGGTGCCTCTATTAAATCTTCATGGGACGGAAGACTTCTAAATGCCTCATCGGCCGGATCCTCTCCCTTCTCCGCGTCCTTAGCTTGGGCTCTGGTAGCTACCATGGCTCCCTTAGGGGTTAGGCCTTGTCTCATTTCTCTGTAGAAATAGGGCCAATCCCTTCCTAAAACCATAGGGTTTGGAAGCTTGGGTACTACTGCAATAGGTATTTTCTTCAGCACACCTAGTGCTTTCACCTGCAGATTGTATACAGGGTATAGTGACATGCACCCATGTACACAGCGTATTTTCACATTTCGAACAGGCTGAATCACTATCCCTGATGCCTGGATTCGCCGCCACAGCGCCTTGGAGAGCATTGTTTGCTCTGCACCGGAATCAATTATCGCAGTGGTGGCAACTCCCTGCACCTCTACCTCGATAAGAAACCCTTCACGAGCTTTTTGTGCACTTCCTGCTACTAAGGCAGTCTTAAAACAATTTCTCTGTATATGCCCTTCTTTCCCACATTTAAAACATTTGCTAGGCTGAAACCTAGCCTTTACAGTCGGCATACACAATCTGCTTGCACCATATTGAGATTTCCCCTTCCTTTCTGATTCCGTCATTGCTGCCCCCTTTAAACCACTATTGCTTTCAAGCGGCATTGCCTTTGCCTGCAAGAAGCGTTCCGTGAGGTCTACTGCCTCCTGTGGGGTCTTGCAGCTTTGCAGAATCAGGAAGGTCTTTATTTCATCGGGTATAGCGTTCATATATTGTTCTAGCACTAAGCTTTCTAGTATAGACTCTTTAGTTCTATGCTCAGGATTAAGCCATTTATTCAGCAATGTGCTTATCCTATACACTAGGGCTTTTGGTGACTCACCCTGTTTTAACCTCACCGCTCGCAAGAGATTATGGTAGGCTAGCGGCGTAAGGCCTAGCCTTTCCCGGACCGCTTTCTTCACCTCCCCATAATTTCCGGCAAGGTCGGGTGGCATGCTCCTGTAGGCCGCCATTGCTTCTCCCGTAAGGGAAGCCACGAATCTGATGGCCCAATATTCCTCTGGCCATGCACTCAACTGTGCTACCCTTTCAAAACTTTCAATGAAATTATCAATATCATCATTATCTCTTAACTGGCCAAAGTTAAACATAGTCTCTGCGCCAAAACTATGCGCAGCTATAGGAGCTAAACCTGGAGGTATAGACGGTTTCTCCTTTGGCATCTTCTGCTCAGCTACCCAATTTTTCAGCATATCCAGGAGGGGTTGCTGCTGAGCCTGTAGGGCAGCGGCAGTCTTCTCTTGAAACTCTAGACTTAGGTCCCGCTGTTTTTCAAGTTGGGTTGCCATCCATTTGAATATCTCTGCTGCGTCCAGTGACATCTTTGGTATCTAGGAATGCAAACAGAGAAAAAAAAAAAAAAAACAAGTGCGATACCTCACACACACACACAAAAAAAAAAAACTTTTCCCTTTTTTTTTTTCACTAACTGGCCAACACCCTCAGCCCTGTATCCTTTTCGTCTCTCAGGTGGATACCAATTACCTGGCTCAGGTGTTGCGTCACGCTTTCACAGCCTCGTTGCAGCTGGCACACCGATGCTGGGACTCTTCCTCCTCTCAGGATGGTCTGCAATCGGGTCCTTCTTATAGTTGCTTCTCTGAAGTTTCTTTCTCTGCGTGGCACCTTGCACATGCGTGGAGAATATCCTGCCAATGTAGCCAACTTGCGGCGACCCTGCCCGGCTTAAGGGGTTAAAGGCAGGAGCAACCGCTGGTGCTTCGTGAGGGAAGAGTAAAACCTTTACCCCAGGAATGCTGGGAGTTGTAGTTTCAGTTCTTCTCACTCCGAAATTAAAGAAACGGTAGTTGTGGGGTTTCTTGATAAGTATTTTATTAAAGCAAAAGATAAATGTTCCATCACATGGCATATAATAATGCAAAACAAAGGTGCTTCAAAAGGCTAACAGAAACTCAGGATAAATGCAACTCAAAAGTATATTGCTGCTTTTCACTTTCCAGCCAATTACTCTCTTTTGCCTCCAGAGGCCAGTTAGGCTCACTGCAGCCTCTTACGATCACCGTTACTCTCACAGTGTTTGGGAAAACATGTGCAGGTAATCAGAGCTTCTTTCATCAATGCAAACAGCAGCTTTGGTAACTCTCAGAACACAGACGGCAAAAGCATTTCCTTCAGCTTGACTTATCTATACAACAAATCGTAGAGTCCATTTGTTCACAGCCTGGTAAGTCTGTATTACTCTCTGTTACACCTTCTAGCTGTAAGGCATTACTAGCTTCTTGTGAATTTAGCTGTTGTCTAGCTTGTAAATCTAAGAATTGCTTAAAGCTTTGTAGAAGCAATTCAGCCTGTTCCTTGTGAGATAGGGTACTGTTGTCTGCTATAGAACTTCCCTTCTGCTCAAGGCTGTTTGTCTTCTCTTCTTGTAAGTTAAAGGCATCAGAATAATTGCTAGTCCCTTTGGCAATTGTTTCATAGATAGGAGAATTATCTTTATATTCAGCTTGGCAACCATGTGTCAAATTACTCACTGTTTGCACAGCCCTTCTGTCTTCCAACGGCTCCAAGGTTCTCCAGCTGTTCCGTTTGTTGCTCTCCGGCACAAACGACACTTCAGAGAATGATTGCTCTTTCACCTGTGCTTGCCCTGAAGGCTTTCTCTCCCAAGGCGTTGCCTTCCAACGGCTATCCAATTCAAGGTTAAGTCCTCTCTCCGTGGGACTTCTGCTTACTTCCCTTGAATAGAATTGTGCAGGTTTTCTTCTTATGCCAGGTTCCCAAGTATCATTAGACTCTCCTCTGGCTTTCCAACCATCCTCTTGTTTCTTCCTCCTGTATTCCTTCCTGGGCTGCTTCTTCTTCAACTCATTCCCATACTCATACTGCTTCCCCTCTCGAATCTCCTTCTTCCTCTCTTTCTCAGAGCCATGCTCTGGTTTAAAAGTACGTTCTCTCTTAGGCACGCCCCTTCCCAGGGCTGGGTGTGCCCAATCGGAACTGCAGGACTCCTCCCCTGGGCTGGTCTCCATGCTCAGCTCTGTGGAATAGAGTCTCTCTTTTTTCCTTGCCCTGTCATTTTGGCGTAAATCCTGCCGAACCTCAGGATTTTCATCTGTCTCCATAGGCTCAGGAGGGCGCTGTTCACCACACTACCCATCGCAGTCCACAGTCTCCATTATACTAATCAATGCCAGGTCAATAAGAAATAAAACTCATATAATACATGACCTCATCACTGATACAAAGCCTGATATTCTATGCATCACCGAAACATGGGTAACCGAAACAGACCCAGTAATCATCAATCAAATAAGCAAACCTGGATACACAACTTATAACTGTCCCTGCTTCAAGAAAAGGGGAGGAGGAGTTCTAATTATTGCCAAAACTGCATTATCTCTAACAAGTACACCACAAAGCATGCTCGACGGCATAGACATACTCAAAATTGAAAACAAAACCATATCCATATGTCTTATCTACAGGCCACCCACATCCTCACATGAATCCCTGGCAGCAGCTCTGGAAGTCATCTCTTCTACTGCACTCAAAAAAACCAGATCATCCTGGGTGACCTAAATCTAGCTTCTACCCCCGCAGCACAAGCAAATATCTTCCATGAAGCTATGGAGCAACTGGGATACGAACAAATCATACATGACGCCACTCACATCAAAAGCAATACACTAGACATGGTGTTTCTACCCACTAAGCATCCCAAGCTATTGAAATCTAAACCGCGAATAACGCAAGTACCATGGTCAGACCATCATCAAATTGAATTCTCCTTACTTCTCCCCAACGTACCTGACCGGTCGCAACCCTAGCAAACCACACACCAACGAAGATGCTTCCAAAAATTCAACAAAGAAGCTCTGCTAGAATCCGTAGCTGCGCACATACGCTCGGATCTCTCGGACCTCGAGTATCTGACAAACCTCTGGAATGTAGGAATCGAGGCTACCTCAAAACCCACCTGGAGTCACCCAGCCAAAAGCAAGTCAGAACCATGGTACACCTCAAGCCTACGAGGTCTGAAGAGGGATCTGAGAAAGCAAGAAAAAAAATGGAGGAAACTCAAAACCAAAGAGCAGAGGAAGGAATACCTCAGCCTCCTAGCAACATATAAGAATGTAGTCAACCAGGCAAAAAAGACACACCATACAAACACACTCAATAAGGCCCTCAACAGGCCTAGGGAGCTTTTCGCACTCGTCAAATCTCTCACCAAGGCTCCACGTGACTGCAATCCCAACGGAACCATAACTGCCCAACGGCTAGCAGATCATTATGCCAGCAAGCTTAATCCCACAGCGCCTGCCCTCCTCACTCCAAAGCTAGATGCAGTGAACTCCCTACAAAAAATTAACACCCCGGGAGGACAAGACCAGGGCAAAATATGGTCCACCTTCCAGAGCATGGAAGTCCAGCAAATAAAAAACATCATTACCAACTTAAACACCACAACCTCTCCTCTTGACCCCTGTCCAGCCGCCTGGATCAAGGCAACCAAGCAAGAAATGGCACAGCACATCTCTCACATAGTGAACCTTTCACTACTGCAAGGTCTCATGCCATCACTTCTTAAAAAGTCACTCATACAACCCATTCTGAAAAACAAAGCACTCAATAAGGACTACCCAACCTCCTACCACCCAATATCAAGTATATCCTTCCTCGCCAAGATTATTGAAAAGGCAGTTCAGCAGCAGCTGCAGGACCACATTGACGATGCAAACGCCCTTGATGTCCATCAATACGGGTTTCGTCAACATCACGGTGTAGAAACTCTCCTGCTAGCCCTAATGGACAACCTACTCAAAGGTCTAGAAAACAAGTGCAAGATGTATATGCTTTATATTCATAGATATATCAGCTGCCTTTGACTCCGTGCATCACCCCACACTTCTGGAGCGACTCACGTCCATAGGCATTTCAGGTACCCCGCTAAAATGGTTCTCCTCCTACATAACCAACAGAATGCACCAGGTCCAATTCAACAATGACAAGGCAGCCCCCTTCCCACAAACTCAAGGCATTCCGCAAGGCTCTGCCCTCTCCTCCCTCCTATTTAACTTATACCTACAACCTGTATGCAAGATTTTCCAGGAACACGAGATCAACTACCATATATACGCAGATTACCTAATGCTATATACAAACTCGACGTAAATAACCCAAACCTCAACAAACTTGAAAAATGCCTACTTGAGCTACAAACCTGGCTGCATCGAAATAACATGTCCATAAATCACAAAAAAACAGAAGCAATGTGTATCTCCAGGAAACCGGGCTTCAAGCCCCCAGCAACGGTCACCATGAACAATAACATTTACAACATCAAGACTGAGATAAAATATCTAGGAGTGATGCTTGACAACAACCTATATATGGACAAACACCTTCGAAATACCAATCGGGCCATCTTCCACAAATTAAGAGTCTTGCAGCCCTTACGTAACATCCTCGATCATGCCGACTTCAGGTCAGTCGCACAAGCACTCATCATTCCACATCTAGACTATTGCAATGCCATACTGCAAGGCTTGCCAAAGAAAACTATAAATATTCTTGCAATTGGCACAAAATGTTGCTGCTAGAATCATTATGCAAAAAGGCCTCTCTGAGCACATTACACCTGTACTAATTGAGCTACATTGGCTCCCCATTGTGGCCCGCATTCAATACAAAATGTTAGTCACTACATTCAAACTCATTCATAACTTAGCACCCTCACACCTCAACAGCCTAATCTCCAATCTACCCAACAACAGGAGTAGAAGAACACTAAACCTCAATACCCTCTGTCCCCCAAAGTGCATCAGAAATGTTAATGCATGTACAAGTAAAAGAGCATTCTCACTTATAGCTCCACTACTCTGGAACCGGCTGCCATGCGAACTATGTGCAAACTGTGACTTGAAAGACTTCAGAAAAAACTTAAGACGCACCTCTTCCAATCGCATTACAATGTAACCTAGACACTGTACCCCACTACCACTGTATCCCACCACCAATTGTCTACCATGCGTGGGAAAGCTACTGTACCCCATGTAACCTCACAACGAGAAATGCATTCAGTTTATTTGTAAATATGTACATAATATATCCTGTGTGAAGTGTTTCCCATCGATCAACTGTAATCTGTAACCCTATATTTGCTGTGTACTATCTCTCTCTCCCAATCACAATGTATATCCTTTTAATTCCTGGCCGGTACAGCCACCCTTACCATGTATAGCAACCGCTGCTGATCGCTGGAAGCAGCGGGATACAAATGTACACTAAATAAATAAATAAATACCCCACCGTAAATGAAGCAACAGATGACCCCCAAGCCTAGAGTACCTTCAGGAACTTACCACTAGAAGAAATTGATGCCATCATCTCTGGCATCAACACAATGATCTCCCCGCTGGACCCATGCCCAGTGGCATGGATAAAGACCACAAAGAACTACTTCCTACCACTTATATCGACCATAGTGCACAAATCCCTTTCCCATGCCTACTTCCCCCCTTCACTCAAACAGGCCTTCATCTGCCCCCTTCTAAAGAAGCCCAACCTAGACCCCGAATCACCCACCTCATAACGACCCATCACCAGTGTACCAAAAGGTCATAGAAAAAGCAGTCCAAATCCAACTCCAGGAATACATTGACCAGTATGCACCTCTGGACCAATTCCAGCATGGTTTCCACCCACATCACAGTGCAGAATCCCTACTGACTTCCCTACTATCAACCCTCATCGAAGGAATGGAAAACGAATCAAGAGGCTTCATTCTGCTTTTCCTGGACATCTCTGCATTTGACACAGTGTCTCACTAAACGCTGCTGAACCAACTCTGCGAGATTAGAGCTCAGGGCAAGCCGCTCCAGTGATTCCACTCATACCTCTCACAGTGCTGCCAACAGGTCAGAATAGAACAAAACTCCTCTTCGCCCTATATACTGCTACAAGGAGTGCCCCAGGGATCAGCATTCGCATCTCTACTATTCAACATCTTCGTCCGCCCCCTCTGCACAACCATCCAGAAGCACAACATCAGATGTCTGGTTTACACTGACAACATAATGGTATTCATGCCGTTCTCCACAGCTGCCCCAGACTACTCCAAGCTATCAGCATGCTTTGAGGAAATAGTCCAGTGGCTCAAGCATCGCAACCTGGCAATCAACTTCAACAAGACAGAGATTCTACACGTTACCAGGGACCCCAAGTTCTTGCCTTCAACATCCATCAAACTCGGAGACGCAGACCTTCAAGTCAAAAGCTAGCTCAAATACCTTGGAGCCACTTTAGACCAGCGCCTAGACTTTCAAGCCCACATCCAAAATACCACGAAGGCAATTTATTTCAAGCTCAAAACATTATGCAACCTGCACTCTCTACTCTCCTCTGAGGACTTTTGCACAGTCTGCCAGGCCACAATCACCCCCCTGCTTGACTACTGCAATTCCATATGCTATGAGCTGCTCAAACGCACCATCCACCCACTACAGCTTGCTCAGAACAATCTGCAGAGTACATAGACACTCCCACATCACACCCACTCTAAGATCCCTCCACTGGGCTATCCATCGCCTTCAGGATCAAATTCAAGACCCTCACCACCATCCATAAAGCTCGGAATGGGCTTATTGTCCAACACCTTCAAAGGTCGATCAGCACTCCCAGCTCCAACAGGCCCCGCAGGCAGACCACACGTAACCTACTCAGCATGCCAATACAAATCCGCAATAGCACCCAATATGCCTGCCAGAGGTCCATCCGTCTCTGTGTCCCCACTCTATGGAACGCACTGACGCCTACCTTAAGAAATATCCAGGAGAGAAAAGTCTTCTGTAAATACCTAAAGACACATCTCTTCCAGGAACACTACGGCTCATGCTGACCCACCAAGAAACTACCGGACTCTTCACCTCCCTTCCACGAACCTACCCCTCACAGCATACTTACCCATTTATGTACCACTGCCAACTCTGATCCCGTAACCACCAAAGATACCCCCAATGGACCCCCAAGATGTTCAAATACACTATTCTGTTAATAAATTGTGCACCATTTTGACTGGTAGAAAAATGGTATACCAAAACCAGTTAAATAAAATAAATAAAATTAACTTGCCAGTACTTAGGTTGTTTCCCATATCCATCATTTGGCTCCTTTTTCCATTTCCTGACAGATGCTTCTTTGTCTACAACAGCCTCTCTTACTTCCCCTTTAAACCATGCTGGCAGGTTTGTTTGTTTTTTTTGGAGGGGGGAGGTTGTTTTACATCTTTCCACTCTTAAAGCATGGAATACAGCTAGTCTGGCCTTCCAAGAAAGTATTTTTAAACAACACCCATGCTTGATGTAAACCTTCAACCTTTGCTTTTGCTCCCTTTTAGTTTTTCCTTCACTATTTTCCTCATTTTATCATAGTTGCCCTTTTGAAAGTTTAAAAGGTAGTACTGCGGATTTCCTTGCTGTCCTTCCATTTATTAAATCAAATGCGATCATGCTATGATCACTATGTCAAGTGGCCCCAACATTCTTATCTCTTGCACGAGATCCTGGGTTCCACTAAGGACTAGGTTCAAAATGGCTTCCCTTCTTGTCTGTTCATGAACCAACTGTTCCAAGAAGCAGTCTTTTATTTCATCTAGAAACTTTATCTCCCTAGCATGTCCCGTCCTGCCGTGACACTGACTCAGTCGATACTGGAGTAATTGAAATCACTCATTATTATTTCTATGTTATATCTTTTGTTCACTTCCCTGATTTCCTTCAGCTTTTCATCATCCATTTGTTCATTCTGGCCAATTTAAAATAACAGATACAGATTATTCATTAATAGCATAGACCAAACCAGTGTGATACAATCAATACATACAAGTTTATCATTCATAAATGTCCCATTGTTGAGATCACATGTCCAAAATGTTGCGCTCAGGGGGCTTATCACTGTACTTTATTTGACTGTCTTATTCAGCATCAATTTTTAAATAATTCAAAGCACAAAGCTAAAGGGGCCTAAAGGAAGGGAAGAAAAACAAAATAAGGGAAAAGGAAACGTTAGCCATCAAGCATAATAACTGAAAGATAAAAAAATAAGAAATAAGATAAAAATAAAAATAAGAAAAAAGTCTTACCTCCAAAGGGGTTCTGAAATGTTGTGTATTGCCAGACACACAATAACAATATTAAAAAGAAAAATTAAAGCAAAAAACAAAATAATATACTACCGTCTCCTATCATTGATGGACTGCACGCATTTTCAAATTAATCTCAAAACTGCATAAAAATAAAAGAAAAATGAATTAATAGAAAAAGTACACACAAACTCCCAAGTGTAAACAAAATGGTTTTTTGGTAAGGATTTTATCACATTCTGAACACTAAAATGGTAAAATGGTTTCTCCGTGAACAAGCAGGAAATAAGTCCTCACGTATGGGTGACGTCACTGACTAAGCCCCACACGGGAACGCTTTTGGGATGCTCAACGTGCATGCGTAGCTGTCTTCCTGCCTGCCACAATGCCATCTAATCCAGTCTTCTTTTTTCCACGAAACCCCTAGGATGTGTTCCTGCATTCTGGAAAAAAGTTCTTTCGTGGCCCTCGTTGGCCTGGGGTTTTTTTCTGCGTTCCTTGCCACGCCTTTTGGCGTGTTTGCCCCCTCTGAGCTTTTTTTTCCTGCCCACGGCAACTATTGAGTTTCTTTGCCGTGGTGGTATGTTTTGACATCTCTAAGCCAGCTAGTGGCTTCAAGAAATGCACCAAGTGTGACAGGACCATCTTGGTCATCAGCCACCACAATTGATGCTTACAATGCCTTGGACCCAGTCATCAGCCTGAAATCTGTGCCTGCAGATAATGCGACAGGGACTGAAGGGTCGGGAAAAACAGGAGGGATCCCTCTTCAGCTCATCAAATTCAGCATCTTTGACCCAGACATTAACACGTCCAAGGCTTCTGATGAGGCTTCCACAGGGAGGGACATCCTTGCCCAGTCGGAGCCAGGGGCCAGAGCAGCAAGAGGAGACTCAGATGAGACCCCGTCAATGTCGAAGGGTGAGCACCATGGGAAGGTTTGGGTGAATCATCATTGCAGCCCTTCTCGATGCGATAGCTGGAAACAGCCGGCCAGGCTTCCCCAGTGGGAGGAATCGACCCACAGAAGGAGTCGTCAACCTCCATTTCCCAGATGGGCAGTTGGTTGTCTCCAGATATACCAATCATTGTGGAGTCCCTGCCTGAGCTATCAACACTGGTGACCGTGGCTGCAACACCAGCACCCTCAAAAGTAGTGATTCTGGAGAAACGCCTTTGAGTCCTTGAAGTTCACTTGGCAGTGGTTCTAGCCTTGCAAAATGCAGGTTTTTCTATGCTGTCACTGCACTTAGTCCAGCCCTTTATGGAGACCCATGCCGTACTTGCTGAGGCAGGCACATCGGGTGTGAGGTCAGAAATGACAATGGTTTCAACAGCTATCTCCCTGTCCAGTGTGTCAGAATCCAATGCCCAGGGGCACAGACACCTACATATGGAGCGGCACGGGGGCCACTGGCATGTGCGCTCTCCCCCATCACGCAACCAGCAGAAGAAGACCTGGCACTACTTTGACTTCTTCTTGGAATCCGAATCAGAGTGGGAGATAGAGGAGGAATTGCCGGCTTCAGACCTCCGGTTCCCTGACTTCCTGTCCAATCTTTCAAACCCTCCCCCCCCCCACCCCCCCTCCAGCGGTGTAAGTCACCTCTGGAGGATATGTCCTTCCAGGACTTTGTCAGGGACATGGCCAAAGCTATTCTCTTCTCCCTGGAATCGGAGGTGGCACAGAGGACACAGGAGCTGGAGCTTTTCCAGTACTCCTCTGCCCCCAGAGAGACAGTGACGGTACCCATGCACCACATCCTGCAATGGCTACTGTTGCGACTGTAGCAAACCTCTTACGGTTCCCATCGTCAGCCAGACACTCAATTCCCAGTATCAGGTCCAGAAAGTCCTGGGCTTCATCTAAGATCCTACACCGGACAGCATCTGACAGTCTGCCGACCTAACCATTGTAGTGGAGCTCTTCACCACAGCATACAATGCCCAGGTGGACCAGTTCTACTCCTGGAGACCAGCCAGAAACTGCCTGGCCTCTGATGCCTTTCTCCTTCACTGAAGGTAGAGGTTTCCCTATGCATACACCTAATAGCACTCGTGGCAAAAGCCCTCCTGAAGCTCCAGGCCGACAAGGGCTCCATGATTCTCATTACTTCTTATTAGCTTCGTCAGCCGTGTTTCCCATTACTGCTGCAGCTCTTGCAGAGGAAGCCTCTCTGTCTGGACTACCCCCCCCCCCCCCGACCTCATCTCGCAGGAGAGTGGAATCTTGCTGCATCCCAATGTCCACTCGTTGGCCCTCACTGCATGGATGCTGAACGTGTAGTCCTCTCCGAGCTTAATCTTCCTGAGGGTATTACGAACATCCTGATGGCGTCCAGCAAAGACTTGACGTGCAAGGCCTACGCGCTGAAGTGGCAGAGGTTTGCCGCCTGGTGTATGAGCATGGCGCTAGACTCCTTCTCTTGCACCATGGATCAGCTGCTGGAGTACCTCCTGCACCTCTCAGACTCTGGCCTTAAGTCAAATTCAGTACGCTTTCACCTCAGTGTGATAGAGGCATACCATAAGAAGATAAGAAATACCATATTGGATCAGACCAAGGTCCATCAAGCCCAGTATACTATTTGCAACAGTGGCCAATTCAGGTCACAAGTACCTGGCAGGTTCCCAAAAAGGCATACAGGTTCCGCAATGCTCATCTCAGAGTAAGCAGTGGATTTCCTGGGTCGTCTTTAATAATGGTTTATGGACCTTTCCTTCAGGAACTTGTCCAAACCTTTTTTAAACCCAGATACACTAACAACTTTTACTGCATCCTCTGGTAATGAATTCCAGAGTTTGATTACATGTTGAGTAAAAAAAAATATTTTCTCTTATTAGTCTTAAATGGGTTACTTTGTAGCTTCATTGCGTGTCCTCTAGTCTTTCTACTTTTTGATGGTATAAACAACTGATCTCATTTACCCATTCTACTCCATTCATTTAATTACTCATTCATTTAATTTATAGTCCTCTATCATATTCCCTCTCTTTTCCAAGTTGAAGAGCCCCAACCTCTTAAGCCTCTCCTCATAGGGGTATCCTTCCATCCCCTTTATCATTTTTGTCACTCTTTTCTGTACCTTTTCTAATTCTGCTATATCATTTTTAAGATATGTTGACTAGAATTGCACACAATATTCAAGGTATGGTTGCACCATGGAATGATATAGAGGCATTATAATATCGTTGTGTTTATTCTCCATTCCTTTCCTTATAATTCCTAGCATTCTGTTTGCTTTCTTGGCCACAGCTGCACACTGGGCGGAGGGTTTCAACATATTATCCATGAAGACACCTACATCTTTTTCCTGGGTGGTGTTTTCTAAGGTGATATCTTGCATCTTGTAGTCATAATTTGGGTTGTTCTTTCCTAGGTGCATAACGTTGCACTTAGCCACATAAAATTTCATTCTGCCACAAGCTCCAACACCACTCAGTGCAGATGCAGACTAGCAATCGGGTCGCAATGTTCTATGTGAACAAATTGGGGGGGGGGGGCAGGGTCATACCTTCTCTGTTTAGGAGGTGGGGGCCCTCTGCTCCTAATTTGCATGCAGAGGGATGCTCCTAAAGGTGGTGTACCTCCCAGGCCAGGACAGTGCCCTGGCAGACAAACTGAACAGAGACCTCTAGACGCACGAGTGACGCCTGGATCCAGTAGTAGCTGCCTAGCTGTTTCATCTCTGGGGCATCTTCTCAGTGGACCTGTTCGCCAGTCTAGACAACACGCAGTTGTCCTGATTCTGCTCCCACCAGCCACACCCGTCCCAGGTAGCAGCGGAAGCGTTCCTCATGCCGTGGACAGAAGGCCTTCTGTATGCCTTCCCACTGACATTGCTGGTAGCCAAGACACTTTTTTCAAGGTCCAGCATAGCTGAGCATTGCTAATGCTAATAGCCCCTCGGTGGCACAGGCAGCTGTGGTTTCCACTTCTCCTCTCCCTATCGGCGGTTCTCCTGGACTGAGCTCCAGAGCTAGTCTCACAGGAGCAGGGCTGTCTCCTACACCCCAACCTAGGGTCCCTCTCACTCACGGCTTGGCTGCTAAAAGGGTAGCGTTAGCCCCCTCCAACCTCCTAAGGGACATAGAAGAGATTTTTCTGGCCTCTTATAAGAGCTCCACAAGAAGGGCATATGCCTTCAAGTGGTGCTGATTCTCTGTGTGGTATGCAGAAAGATGGGCAAACCCATTCTCCTGCTCAGTATAAGTCGTACTCCAGTACCTGCTTAACTTATTGCAGGTGGGACTGAAGTCCAATTTGGTCAGAGTACAGCTGGGTGCCATTACAGGTTACAGCGCATCACCATTCTGTTGAGGGAAAACCCCTCGCTGCTCAGCCCCTTGTGTCGGGATTCTTGCGGAGCCTCATGTTATCACCCCCCCCCCCCCAATCTGCCCTCTAGCGGCAGAGTAGGATCTAAATGTGCTGCTCACTAAGCCTCCGTTTGAGCTTCTGACTATCTGCCACCTCTGATATCTGTCCTGGAAGGTTGTCTTCCTGGTAGCACTCACATTAACAAGCAGAGTCAGCGAGCCCCAGGCTTTGATGGCGGAACTGCCCTACATGAGGTTCTACAAGAACAGGGTGGTGCTCCACAAACACCCCAAGTTTCTGCTGAAGGTGGTGTCCCCATTACACCTTAATCATGAAGGAGATGGTACTCCCCACCTTCTTTCCAAGGCCTCACGCCGGTAGGGAGGAGACCATTCTCCACAATCTGGATTGTAAGAGAGCCCTGTCCTTTACCTATAATGGACTCAGGGCCACTGCAAAGCACCACAGCTTTTCATATCCTATGACCCCAGTCACCGGGGCTTCCAGTGACTAAGCAAACTGTCCACTTGGGTGGTGGACTGCATTACCCTTGACTGCGAGCAAACAGGGATCTCACTAGACTAGAGGGTTACAGCACACCGCACCAGGGCCATAGCTACCTCCGTAGCAAATCTGCATTCCATACCTGTGACGGAAATCTGCCGGGCCGCCATCTGGTCCTTGGTCTATACCTTTGCAGCTCACTACTGCCTGGAGAGGAAGTACCAACAGGACAGCGCCTTCGACCAGGCCGTACTCCTGTAATCTCTTCAGGGTGTAGGCAACTCCTGCCCTCCGATCCTTCTTTGTTCAGGCTACCAGAGTACTGGTTCTGCCGAACACCTGGGTCTTGCGAGTGTCTCTCAGTAGGGACTCAACTGCTGCTGATCACGACTTACGCTTTGCAGGTCGCTGTGGCATTTTTACAGGTTCTCGGTAGTTTGTAGCTGGGGAATTCCATATGTGAGGATTGATTTCCTGCTTGTTCCCAGAGAAAGCCTCTCCGGGGACAGCAGAAATCAGTCCTCACAACCCTCTCTCCTCCCCTTGGAGTTGCTTCTTTATGGTATTTACATCCGTAGAAAATCTGCATTCCGTACCTGTGACGGAAATCTGCCGGGCTGCCACCTAGTCCTCTGTCCATACTTTCACATCTCACTACTGCCTGGAGACAGAGTCCTGACGAGACAGAACCATCGACTAGGCCATACTCCGTAATCTCTTTGGGGTGTAGGCATCTCCTGCCCTCCAACCCTTCTGTGTTCAAGCTACCGGAGTGCTGGTTCCCGGCTGGACACCTCGGTCTTGCAAGAGTATAGTGATTTAGCTGCTGCTGATCACTGCTCACCCTTACAGGTCACAGTCGCATTTGACAGGTTCTCAGTAGCCTGTAGCTGGGAAGTCCCACATGTGAGGATTGACTTCCAGCTTGTTCCCGGAGAAAGCCTGTAATGGGTGTTCTCCAGGGACAGCAGGAATCAGTCCTCACAACCTTCTCTCCTCCCCTTGGAGTTGCTTCTTTACCGTATTTTATTTTTGCCATCTTAGCTATGTCAGACTGAGGCAGGATGGCACCCTTGGACGGGAAATGGACCACACATGCGTGGTGCATCTCCCAAAGGCTTTCTTTGAAAGCTGAGGAGATGCTTCCGCACAGGCTCTGTTGGCGCCGATGTCAGCCGTATGTGAGGACTGATTCCTGCTGTCTCCAGAGAACACCTGTTACAGGTGAGTAACTATGCTTTCTCACCCCTCGCTTCCTTGACATGCCCACATTCGTAACTACGAGCACCTACACTTCTCTTATTTTATACCCTAGGGAAACATATGAAAAACTACTGTATCTCCTATACAAAAATAATATCCACCTGGAGACGTGTCCCCTCTCAAAAGAAGAAATTTGTCTCTCTTGCTTGGAATTCAGTCCCTTCACATTTAAAAACATCAACCCATTCTTTTAAAGTGAAACCCACAAGCTACTATACTTGCTGCCCTTCCCCAAACTCCGCTATCAACCCTCAGCCCTTTTCTCAACCTGCACAGCCCTCCACTATCTCTTCACCCATGAAGTAGTGGCCGACCCAGACGAAAAGTCACATGTGCTATCATATCCATCTTTCCATCCTATCACCCCTCATTGTCGCATCCCTCAAAGCCAAGCAGCCAACCTCCCTAGTACTCATACCTTCTATGCCGCTCAGAGACTAACCTCTCTCAACTGGTGTGCCCCCATTATCTTCATCTAAATCCACTTTACGCCATATGTTGCCAACCACGCCACACCCAATCCTTACATATGAACCATAACTGCACACTCTGCTGTGGCACCACTCACTGCATATTGTCGCGGGGCTCCCCGTCTACGCCTTATTAATGTTGGGGTGACCCCGGGCAAAGATTATGCTAGGCAGTCAAGGGAATGTAAGTTCACTCGGCGTAGTTGAGAGAAGTGACCTCACAGATTCCAACTACCTAGGAGCACTCATTAATGAGACCAGGTGGAGGGAAATAAGGCTTTTATTCCCTGGTAAATGCAAAGGTTCAACATAAGAGATAATCCATGAAACAGAAAGTCCTTTGTGTCAAAAGGTACCAGTATTTACAATGGTTGCTTAATTGTTGCTTCACAACTAAGGCAGGTTTCACTACCGGAATTTCAGTACAAGAAACAGCACTTACATTTCATTCATTCTTCTTCACTATATAGAGCATACAGACTCTGGAGCTGAGGCCGTACACCAGTCACATTCCATAAGCTCTGGTAGAGATAAGGGAACAGTATTTGGGTATTCAATCTCCATGGACTCCCCTTCGCTATACTCAGTAGAGGAATATTCACTGTCCCTGTCTGACCCAGCTTTGTAGGTTAGGACTCTGGAGTCTGGCTTCCCATAGCCAGGGGTTCTTAAGGCTGCAGGAATTTTACTGAACCAATCTGGTTTCTTTCCCCTCTCATAAGGGGCACGGGTTTTAGCAGAGCCTTTAGGAGCACAATATTCTCCAGGACCAAGCAGGAAGTCAGTCCTCACATATGGGTGACGTCGGCGCCGACGGAGCCCTCGCGGAGCAATTTTCCCCAGCTTTCAAAGAAAGCCTTTGGGAATTGCAGCGCGCATGCGCGGTCCTCTTCCCGCCCAAGGGTGCCATCTTGCTCAGTCTTCTTTTTTCCGCGGAGCCCTACAGACATTGCCTGTGAATCCCCGCAGAAAAGTTGATTTTTCTCTATTTTTTCTTCGGTTCGACGCCGGTTCTTTTCCCGCCCGGACTCGCGACGCTGGTTGCGAGTCCGTCCTTTATTTTTCGTTTTTTTGTCCTTCGTGACAGATTTTGCGGTTTGTTTGTTTTTTTTTTTTTTCCTTTTTCCCTGGCTGCCCGGTCGTTCGACCTCGCAGGGGCCCTTTTTCCCCCGATGGCGGCCAGTGGTTTCAAAAAGTGTGACCTCTGTAAGAAACTTATGTCTCTTACAGACACTCATGACTTCTGCCTCCGCTGCCTCGGCCCAGATCATGACCCCATGATCTGCGGACCATGCGGCAAAATGTCCTCAAAAGCATTGAGGAGTCGGCAGCACCAGCGAGAGCGTATCTTCTCTGACTCCGGCCGGGCTCGGACCTCGTCAGAGGCTTCGACGTCCGGGACTCTGGTCCTGAGCATCGTCGGAGTTCCTCTGAAAGGGGGTCTCCTACCCGGGATCATCATCGGAAGAAGAAACCCGCGAGGGCGGGATCGGTGGACGCTCCTGGTTCCTCGAGGGCCAGGTCGCATAGCCCCGATTCCCGTCCCGGGTCCTTGGAGTCGGAGAGGCCGTCAAAACATCCTCGACTCGAGGTGGACTTGCCCGTTCACGTAAGTACTGTTGTCCTCGTGGACTCGCCTCCGAAGGACCCGACGTCGGGCCCGAGTCGGGGGCTGCTGGGTCTCCTGAGCTCGGACTCAGGTTGACGGCTTTGGAGTGCAGTTTGTCTGCCTTCTTGGACCAGCAGCGGGCATTGATCGCTGGCCTCGCTGGCGCTTCTGCCCTGACCGCCGGGACGTCGACCTCCAAGTCGACCCCGGAGACCGAGCCGATCCTCAAGTCCATGAGGGCTCGAGTCGATCCTCGGTCGAGGTCTCCTTCGGCCTCCCGTTCGGGATCGAGGTCGTCGACGCGACTCCCTCGGCGTCGGGGCGGATGGCTTCAGTGCCCGCCCGACCGGAGCCGGTCGACTCCTCCTCCGAGGAGTCGGCCTGGCAATCTGAGGACGAAGAGTCACCTGGTTCCTTTCGGACTCGGTGTGTCCCTTCGGACTCCCCCGAGTCCGAACCTCGGAGACGGTCCCCCCCCCGGAGGATACCCGGTTCTCGGACTTCGTGAGGGATATGGCCAAAGCCTTGGCCTTCCCTGCGGATCCCGAGGAGGAGCCTCGAGTCGAAGAACTCGATGCCCTCCAATATGACTCTCCCCCGAAGGAGGCCTTTATTGTACCGGTTCCTCCCATGCTGGAACGGCTTCTCTTCCGCATGTGGGAGAGCCCGGCGTCGTCGCCGGTGTTAAGCAAGCGGGTCGATTCCATTTATCGAGTCCGCAAGAGCCCCGGGTTCCAAAAGGCACAACTACTACCGCACCATTCCATGGTGGTGGAATCGGCCATGCATAGACTGAAGAGTCAAAAAATGCACTCCTCGGTGCCCCCTGGTAGGGAAGCCCGAAGCCTGGATGCCCTCGGTAGGAAGTGCTTCCAGGGCTCTATGCTTGCTTGTCGAGTCCAGACATACCAGCTCTACATGGGCATGTATCTCCGAGACCTGGCTAAGGAAATAGCCGGGTTCTCTGCTGGTCTCTCCGACGAACCTTTGCAGAGGTTCCAATCCTTGTCTACTGGTATTCGGGAGTGCTCCAAGTTTATCTCTCGAGCAGTCTATGATGGTTTTGAGGCTTCGGCTCGAGTAGCCGCGGCCGGCATCGGTGGACGCCGCCAGGCTTGGCTTCAGACGTCCGACCTCGAGCCCTGGGTGCAGGACAAGTTGGTCGATGTCCCCTGCCGAGGTGATACCCTCTTTGGCAAGCCCATGGATGAGAAGGCTGCACAAATCGAGACGGAGACTCTCACCAGGACTCGTCTCTCAAGGAAGACCTCTGCCCCTTCTCAAAAGAAGAAGGCCTCGGGGAAAAAGCCCTTTTACCCGAGGAAGGGGGCTGCCTATAAATACTACCCTCAGTATCAGGCCTCACCAGCTCCCCCACAGGGAAAACAGGCCAAGGGATGGGGTAATGGGTCCCGTAGGCAGCAAGCCCCCAAGCCTGCACCACCGGCCCCTGCTCAGCAGGGTGGGGGTTTTTGACTTTCTCAGCATAGCCTCTCCCCCTCAGCTGGTTTCTCTCAGCACAGGAGGCCGGCTGGTCCACTTTGCCCACAGGTGGTCCAACATCACCACAGATACCTGGGTGCTCCAGATAGTTCAAAAGGGCTATCTTCTTCATTTTCACCAGGTACCTCCCTCCTACTTTCCAGGGGAGCCTTCCAGACTTCCTCTGCACAGGGACTTACTCCTTCAGGAGTTAGCAAGTCTTCTTCAGGAACAAGCCATGGAACCGGTGCCCCACCACCTGGAGGGTCAGGGGTTTTATTCCCGATACTTCCTGATTCCGAAAAGAACAGGAGGCCTCAGGCCCATCCTAGACTTGCGAAACCTCAGCAAGTTCCTTGCAAAGGAAAAGTTCAAAATGCCTACCCTTGGAATCCTGCTGCCCTACCTCCAGCAGGGAGACTGGCTATGCTCCTTAGATCTGAAGGATGCGTATACTCATATCCTTATTCATCCAGACCACAGACAATGCCTCAGGTTTGTGGTGGACGGACGCCATTACCAGTACAGAGTACTGCCTTTCGGCCTATCCTCCGCCCCCAGAGTGTTCACCAAATGCCTAGCAGTGGTGGCGGCCTATCTGAGACTTCAGGGTCTCTTTGTGTTCCCATACCTGGACGACTGGCTCATCAGGGCCCAGTCTGCCCAAGAAGCCACTCAGGCTACTCATCGCACGGTGGCTCTGCTCCAGCATTTGGGATTTGTCATAAACTTCGCAAAGTCCACTTTGCTCCCCTCTCAAGATCTAGAATTCATCGGCGCCAGGTTGGACACTCTTCAGGCGCAGGCCTTCCTGCCTCTGGACAGGGCCCAAAGGCTCATGGATCTCGCCAGCCGCTTTCACAGCAATTCCCTGGTCTCGGCCAGGCAATTTCTGAGATTGCTCGGCCATATGGCTTCCACGGTCCATGTAACCCCCTATGCCCGCCTGAACATGCGACCTGCTCAATGGTGCCTTCGCAAACAATGGCATCAGGCCACTGGGGGCCTAGCGGACTCCGTACAGATCTCCGACCAGCTGGTCTCCTCTCTGCGATGGTGGCTTCACCTGCCAAACCTAGTACTCGGGGTGACTTTTCAGCCCCCTACACATTCTCAGGTCCTGACGACAGATGCTTCTCTCCAGGGTTGGGGAGCACATTGCCAAGGGACTTGTACTCAGGGTCTCTGGACTCCTTGGGAGTCCGCTCAGCAGATCAACTTCCTGGAGCTCAGAGCCATCCGCCTAGCGCTCAAAGCCTTCTCTCACCTGATTTCTCACCAGTCGGTACTTGTCCAGACAGACAATCAGGTTGCCATGTTGTACGTGAACAAGCAAGGCGGAACCGGCTCCTTCCTTCTCTGTCAGGAAGCACAGAAGCTCTGCTCTTGGGCCGTCCATCGAAACATCGTCCTCAAAGCTGTCAAGAAAACTACCTGGCAGACAAACTGAGCAGGGTCCTCCAACCGCACGAGTGGAGGTTAGATCCGCTTGTGGTTCAGCGGATCTTTCTCCGGTGGGGCCTCCCCACCATGGATCTGTTCGCCAGTCCTCTGAACCGACAGCTTCCCAGATTCTGCTCTCGACAGCCGCATCCTCTCCGGGTGGCGGCGGATGCTTTTCTGATTCCATGGTCCACAGGCCTCTTGTATGCCTTTCCACCCATGCCCCTGGTGTCTCGGACGCTCTTCAAGGTTCTCAGAGACAAGGCGTCGGTGATCCTAGTGGCTCCCCGATGGCCGAGACAACCTTGGTTCCCGCTTCTGCTGCAGCTGGCGGTGGACACACCTCTTCCTCTGGGGTCTCAGCCTGACCTCCTCTCGCAGGATCAGGGGACGCTCCTGCACCCCAACCTTCGGTCCCTTCATCTGATGGCCTGGCTGCTGAAAGGGTAGTCCTTGCTCCTCTCCAGCTACCTCCAGATGTGGAAGAGGTCGTCTTGGCCTCCAGGAGGCCTTCCACCCGGAAGTCCTACGCTCTTAAGTGGCGTCGGTTCTCCGTCTGGTGTACTCAGCAGTCTCAAGACCCCTTCTCCTGTTCAGCATCAGTGGTATTGCAGTACTTGCTTTCCCTTTCCAATCTTGGACTTAAGTCCAACTCGGTCAAGGTCCACCTCAGTGCTATTTCTGCGCACCACCTACCGGTGGAGGGTAGGCCTCTTTCCAGCCGCCCTCTGGTGGCTCGTTTTCTCCGGGGCCTTCTACTCCTTAAACCACCTTTGCGCCCGCCAGCCCCGAACTGGGATCTCATGTGGTTTTACAGCGGCTTACCTGTCCGCCTTTTGAACCTATGGCTACCTGTCCTCTTCGTTTTCTTTCCTGGAAAACCTTGTTCTTGGTGGCCCTCACTTCTGCTAGACGCGTTAGTGAGCTGCAGGCCCTGGTATCTGATCCTCCTTACACTAGGTTCTACAAGAACCGGGTAGTCCTACGGACTCACCCTAAGTTTCTTCCTAAAGTGGTTTCCCCTTTTCACATCAACCAGGAGGTGGTACTTCCGACCTACTTTCCCAGGCCACACTTCAGCCGAGCTGAAATGGTCCTGAATACCCTGGACTGTAGAAGGGCGCTGAACGTCTACCTGGACCATACGCGGGGGCACCGAAGGGCTGTTCAGCTCTTCGTGTCTTATGACCCCAACAAGTTGGGGCTCCCTGTCTCCAAGCATACTCTGTCCATCTGGATTGCGGACTGCATCGCTTGGGCTTACGAGGCTGCGGGCCTTGTGCTGGAAGGTAGAGTCACCGCTCATCGTGTTCGTGCGAAGGCTACGTCAGTGGCTTACCTCCGCTCTGTTCCGTTGGCAGACATCTGCCGGGCCGCTACTTGGTCTTCAAGCCAGACTTTTGCAGCCCATTACTGCCTGGAGAGGGAGTCCCGCAGGGACAGTGCTTTCGGACAGGCAGTCCTCCGTAACCTCTTCGAGGTACAGGCAACTCCTACCCTCCATCCCGGATGTTGGGCTACCGATTGGAGACGTATTCAGAGAAGATTCCTTCCTTCTGTGCTGCTGAGCTAGAGGGAGCTCATTTTTGTGCTTAGGGTCTCCGGTAGCCTTAAGCTTGGGAGTCCCATATGTGAGGACTGACTTCCTGCTTGGTCCTGGAGAAAGCGTAGTTACTCACCTGTAACAGGTGTTCTCCAGGAGCAGCAGGAATCAGTCCTCACAACCCTCCCTCCTCCCCTTGGAGTTGCAGTTTATGCTTTCGTTTTTGCTACTTTTTGCTGTCTTTTTGCTATGTCATCTGACTGAGCAAGATGGCACCCTTGGGCGGGAAGAGGACCGCGCATGCGCGCTGCAATTCCCAAAGGCTTTCTTTGAAAGCTGGGGAAAATTGCTCCGCGAGGGTTCCGTCGGCGCCGACGTCACCCATATGTGAGGACTGATTCCTGCTGCTCCTGGAGAACACCTGTTACAGGTGAGTAACTACGCTTTCACAGTCATTGGTTAATGTTTCATACCTGGATTTAGATGAGTTGGAATCACCAGTGTATTCTCTTCCAGCCACTCTCCTTTGGTAGCTGAGCCTCTGCCTGCCAGCGTTGGATACAGCTGTGCTTCTAGGCAGTGGAGTAAAACTTGTCCTGGATTCTCCTCTCTCTCTGGGTAAGAACTCCAGCTGACCATAAAAGTGTTTTCCTCTCTGACCTGGTAAAACTTGGTAATAATCATTCAGAGATTGTAAGCTCTTCTCATAAACCTTCTCCCTGCTTCCTGGCTTCCGTCTCTCTGTTCTGGATTCAGGCAGACTGTAAGAACAGGGCGTGGCAGACACTCTCACCTTAGAGCTGGCTCTAGCAAACTTCCCTTGTGCAGCAGGGTCAGTTTGGGCCTTCTGGCTCCCAACCTTGTGAAGTCTGTTCCCACTCAGGTTCTTCTCAGTCCTCTCTTGATGGCTCTCAGCCTTCTCTTGCTCCTTCTCTAGGTGGCTCTCAGCTCTCTCTCTGTGGCTCTCCGCCTTCTCTCTGTGGCTCTCCGCCTTCTCTCGGTGGCTCTCAGCCTTCTCTCGGTGGCTCTCCTTCTTCTCCTCTTTCTCTACTCCAGAAGCATTCTGTTCTGATTTATAAAGCAAACTGCTTGGTATGACTTCCGGGTTCCTTTCCAGGTGCAAGTCATCAGAGTTCCTAGGCTCATTAACTCCCAAATGTCTGTTCCTTCTCCCTCTAGCTGTGCCTGGGGGTAATTGCACACCTAGTTCCTTAAAAGAAACAGGATTTCTTTTCAAACACTCATCTTTATTGACCCACGCCTCATGACAATATACAACTAAAAACAAAGAAAAACCTAAAGGCTCAGGATACAAGCCACGGAACATAACATCCCTCACCCCCTGTGGCCCACACTTGCACCTCTCCCTCAGAAATACCTTTTCATGCTACCCTGTATTCCCAAACCCTCACATCACTCTACTACACACCTTCACAAACATCCAGCCATCAAGCATCACATATACCTCACATCCAATCCATTCCATAGCCTACATAATACCCATTTGTACTCATACAACCACATGCCCTTCATTCTGCAGCGGTAATAAATCTATACTCTAAGCTAAGCTTAAGTGATTTGCTGGGATAGTCTCTGTATACTTTTAAGTCCAATTTTGCAAGAGGCCCTCTTATCACTCGAGCCTTATTCTTCTTGTGCATCTTATCTTTGTTATTCTTCTGCCATCAGCTTCTTGTGCCCTGCTTGATTCCCTTCAGGCCTGCCTCTTGCAGACATTGCACAGCTTCCCACCCCCCTAAAATGATGGTGGTTATGCCATTTATTGTGAACTCAAGGCAGAAAAGAAACAACCACCTGTACTGAATTTGTTTTTGCTGGAGTTGCACTGTAACAGGCCAAAAGGCTTGTCTCTGCTATAGTTGCAACTTGAATACATAGTCCCCTCAAAGTTACATAGTAACATAGTAAATGACGGCAGATAAAGACCAGCATGGTTCATCCAGTCTGCCCAGCAATATGGCAAGAGTAGGTGCACCTGTCACTCTGTGCAGGCCACCCTTCCCCATGTCTTTGTTTAGGGGTGAACCCACCACTCCATGTAGGGCACCCCTATTTGTTGAGAAGTTAGATGGTTCAGAAGTTATATGATTAGTTTATTTTGTTTTTATCCTGTTTCTGTAAAGGGATCTGCTGTGTTTGTCCCATGCCGTTTTGAATTCCGTCACCGTGTTTGCCCCCACCACTTCCATCGGGAGGGCATTCCAAGCATCCACCACCCTTTCAGTGAAAAAATATATCTCCAGGAACAAGCAGGAATCTAGTCATCACATATGGGTATTGTCGGTACCGACGGAGCCTGCGCGGGAACGCTCCCCAGCGTCCAATCAGAAAGCTTTTGGGAGCATCCCACAGCGCCTGCGTGCTGCCTTCCCGCCTTTCCCAACTGCCTCTCTCCAGTTCTTCTTTTTCCACGGAGCCAACAGGTCGTGTTCCTGTCACCGCAGAAGAATTTCTTTATTTCTTTTTGTGGTCGCGTCTGCCTTCCCCGACGCTCTACCGGTACCGCCGGTCTTTCTTTTCTACTTTTAAAAAAGAAAAAAAATTAATATCTGTTTTTCCTTTTCTTCAGGTGCACCTGCCTTTTTGGGCCTTAGGCCCAAAAACTTTCTTTAACATGAAAAAACCTGCCTCAGGTTTTAAAAAGTGCACAAAATGTGGCGGTACCATTTCCGTCACCGACACCCATGAATGGTGTTTAAAATGTTTAGGTCCTGACCACTCCATCACAGATTGTGTGTCCTGTGCTATGATGTCTAAAAGAGGTCGACAGAACTGAGCTGCTAAGCTCAGTACCCTGTTTCCCTCTGATGCGGCTTTGGTGGCATCAACATCTTCCAGCGCTGCTGCTTCTTCTCGTGGATCTCAGGTAACTAAACATAAATCCAGCCGGTCCTCGAAGGGTAGATCTCCTTCTAAGCATCGAGATGCCTCTGGCATTGCCCTCGAGGATTCTGCACCGGCAAAATTGCCCCGGCGTGAGGCTTTGGCTTCCAAAACATCATCATCGGGTTTCCAGGATGTTCTCGATGGTTCGGCCTCGACATATCTCCTGGTGCCATGCTCTGGGGTTATCGGCGGTACCGACTTCCAGGCATTGGCAGCATCTATGGACCAGAGAATTCTGTCTATAGAATGCAGTCTAGCGGCTTTCCTTGTGGCATCGACGCCCTTGGTACCGCGACAGACAACTCCACCGGCATCGGTACCGGTACCGATAGCATCGACCTCTGCATCAGTGTCTGCTATGCCAGTACCCTGTCCTCCAATGCCCGCCGGTACCGATTCCCCAGTACCGGTTATTCCCGATACCGATCTTGCTCGGTACGGGTATCGGGCTCTGCAGGAGCATCCGGACAGACGATACTTCGATTCCTCAGAAGAATCTGAGGACTCTGAAAGTTCTGTTGATGCAGCGATGCTTCTTCCACAGGAGTCTTCCTCCCCTAAACGTAGGATGTCTCCTCCAGAGGACGTCTTTCCAAGACTTCATCAGAAAGGTGGCTCGGGGCCTGTCCATCACTGTGGCCCCTGAGACAGAGCCAAGGGCCAAGGAGTTGGATATTTTACAATATCCCAAAACTCCTAAGGATGCAGCTACCCTACCCATTCATGAGATTCTATATGATCTCATGCTGAGGATGTGGGAAACACCTCTTACCACCTCTCCTCATTCTCGTAGGTTAGATACTATGTATCGTGTCCCTCCTTGTCCTGGCTTCCATAAAACTCAGCTTCCTTACCACTCTATTGTGGTGGAATCTGCTATGAGAAGGATTAGAAGTGCAAAAAGACATGCCTCTAATCCTCCAGGACGTGAATGCAGAACTCTGGATGCTTTTGGACGTAGAGTCTTTCAAGCTTCCATGCTTGCTGCAAGAATCAGTTCCTATAGTCTCTACATGGGAATGTTCCTAAAGGAAGTTACTGATCATCTACAGACTTTAAGTCCTTTCATCTCTGAGGATAAAAGGCAGGAGTTTCTCACTTGGCTCAAACATGCCCACGATGTCTCTAAATTCTCTAACCGTGCAGCCTTTGACTGCTTTGAATGTATAAGCAGAACCTCGGCTATTGCCATAGGTGCACGTAGAATTGCTTGGCTCCAAGCATCTGATTTAGAGCTCTGGGTACAAGATAAATTGGGAAATATCCCTTGTACTGGTGAGAATCTGTTTGGTAAAGATTGGCAAGAAAAAGCCAATGAAATGGATGATGAAAATTCCACTTTGGATAGACTATCCAAGTCTACTGCAGATCCTGTTAGGAAAAAGTTGTTCAAGAAAACACCTTTTTCTAAAAAGAAAAGATTTTATCCTGCTTATGGTCAGCAGGCATCTTCTGCAGGTCAGTTTTCATCCAAACGTCATCAACCACCCAAACAGAAGAAAGCAAAGGCTGCTAGGCCTCAACCGGCCCAGCAGCCTCAGCCTCCTCAGGGCCTTTGACTTTCAGCTAGAGAATTTAGCCTTTCTGGCTCTGGAAGGACCAGAACCGTCCACCATTCCAGGAAGGTTATGTCATTTTGCTCCCAGATGGGGGCAAATAACAGCAGAGCATTGGACACTCTCCATCATAAAAGAGGGGTACAAACTTCATTTTTCAAGCATGCCCCCTCCCATAGTAGTGAAGCAGTTCAATTCTCCGACCTCTCTCATCGACCTGTTAGGTCAGGAGGTTACCAACCTTCTTGCCCAAGGGGCAATAGAAGAAGTGCCTCTTCATCAACAGGGCACAGGGTTCTATTCCCCTTATTTTCTTATTCCAAAGAAAACAAGGGGATACAGACCTATCTTAGATCTCAGAGAATTGAACAAATTCCTTGTCAAGGAGAAATTCAAAATGATTTCTCTCAGAGCTCTGCTTCCATACCTTCAGTCAGGATTGGCTTTGTTCTCTAGATCTCAAGAATGCGTACACCCATGTTCTCATCCATCCAACCCACAGAAGGTTCCTTTGGTTCCTGTTTCAAGGAAAGCACTACCAATACAGGGTGCTTCCTTTTGGTCTGGTCTCTGCACCAAGGGTGTTCATGAAATGCATGGCTGTGGTAGCAGCATTTCTATGCACTCTGGAAATATTCGTCTTCCCTTACTTGGACGACTGGCTCATTCGAGCTCCAACATAGTCAGAGGCCAAGACTTCTCTATCCTACACAATGCGTATCCTTCAATATTTAGGGCTGGTAATAGACATCCCAAAATCCAGTCTAACTCCTACTCAGTCTCTAGAGTTCATAGGAGCCTTACTGGATACAACAAGGGCAAGGGCCTATCTTCCCCAGGCCCGTTGCCTTCGCTTGGTGCAATTAGCTTCTCAAGCAGTGCTAAAGCCCCATCTAACTGCTCGAGAAATGTTGCAATTACTAGGCCACATGGCATCCACCGTGCATGTGGTACCATATGCTCGCCTTCAAATGAGGGCAGCTCAGTGGACTTTATCCACCCAATGGACCCAGGCATCAGGCTGCCTGTCAGACAAAATAGCAAGCACAAGTCGCCTCATTTTGTCCCTCCAATGGTGGAGGTCCACTCAAAACCTGTTGCTGGGGTGCCCCTTTCAACAACCTTTACCCCAAGCAACTCTCACAACAGATGCTTCTCCAAAGGGTTGGGGAGCTCATCTGCAAGAATTCTCCACCCAGGGCACCTGGTCTCCGCAAGATCACCTGTTCCCAGAGATCACCTGTTACAGGTAAGTAACTGTGATTTCAAGTGGGTGGTGTTAGCGTAGCATCTTGAAGACTGCAGCAGTGAAATAATCCACCGTGCATGTGGTACCATATGCTCGCCTTCACATGAGGGCAGCTCAGTGGACTTTATCCACCCAATGGACCCAGGCATCAGGCTGCCTGTCAGACAAAATAGCAAACACAAGTCGCCTCATTTTGTCTCTCCAGTGGTGGAAGTCCACTGAAAACCTGTTGCTGGGGTCCCCCTTTCAGCAACCCCTGCCCCAAGCAACTCTTACAACAGATGCTTCTCCAATGGGTTGGGGAGCTCATCTGCAAGACCTCTCCACCCAAGGCACCTGGTCTCCACAGGAAAGTTGTCTACATATCAATCTCTTGGAGCTCAGAGCAATCTTCCTTGCTCTGCGAGTGTTCCACACCCTGCTCAGCTACAAGACAGTCCTTATTCATACGGACAATCAAGTAGCCATGTTCTACGTGAACAAGCAGGGGGGAACGGGCTCTCTGTCGCTTTGCAACGAAGCTTTGCGACTGTGGGCCCTTGCCAGAGAGCATCAGATTCATCTACTGGCAGTGTATCTTCGAGGCGTTCAAAACTCTTGGGCAGACACACTCAATCGAGTTCTCCTTTCACACGAGTGGTCTCTGCATGCAGACCAGGTGCCCAGAATTTTTCAGCTTTGGGGAACCCCGGACATAGACCTCTTTACAAGTCCGTGGAATGCCAAACTTCCCCGGTTCTGTTCCAGAACTCCAGCTGAGGCAAAGGATGCTTTCCTCCTTCACTGGGTTCAAGACTTCCTGTATGCCTTTCCACCCATTCCCCTAATTCCCAAAACCCTTTTCAAGCTTCAGAGAGACAGAGGACACATGATTCTCATAGCACCACATTGGACACGGCAAGTGTGGTACCCTCTGCTTCTACATCTCTCTCAAGCTCCCTCCCTGGAGTTAGGGTCTGCTCCAGATCTCCTATCCCAGGAGAACGGAATGTTATGGCATCCCAATCCCCAGTCTCTGCATCTCAGGGCTTGGTTGCTGAAGGCCTAGTTCTCCAAGATCTTCATCTTTCTCTGCAAGTGAAATATGTTCTTTATGCTTCCAGGAAACCTTCCACTAGACGTTCTTATGCTTTCAAGTGAAAGAGGTTTACTATTTGATGTTCTGAGAAGGGTCTTAACCCCCTTGCGATACCTCTGGAATCTTTGCTGGAGTATCTCCTCCATTTGTCTAATGCAGGCCTTAAAACAAATTCAGTAAGAGTCCATTTGAGTGCTATTGCAGCTTCCCTTAAGCCTCTAAATGGACAACCTATTTCCTCTCATCCTCTTATAGCAAGATTCATGAGAGGCCTCCTTCTAACTAAGCCTCCCATTAGACCACCTCCGGTGCCATGGGACTTGAACCAGGTTCTTAGGCAGCTCATAAAGCCACCTTTCGAACCCTTAGCTACCACCTCCTTGAAATTCCTTTCTTGGAAGGTTATCTTTCTCATTGCAATCACATCAGCACGCCACATTAGTGAATTGCAAGCAGTAGTAGCTAATCCACCTTATACAAGGTTCCATCATTACAAGGTAGTCCTTAGGACTCATCCACACTTTATGCCTAAAGTGGTCTCGCCTTTTCATCTTAACCAGGAGGTCTACCTACCTGTCTTTTTTCCAGGACCTCATGCATCAAATGCAGAGAGGAATCTTCATACCCTGGACTGTAAAAGAGCTCTAGCTTTTTACTTACAAAGGACACAGCAACATAGAAAGTCCTCTCAACTCTTTGTTGCTTTTGACCCTTCTCATTTGGGACTTCCAGTCTCCAAGAGAACACTATCTAACTGGATTGCTCAGTGTATTTCTTTCGCCTATCAGAGTAAGAACCTTCCTCTGGAGGGCCATGTCACAGCTCACAATGTGAGAGCCTTGGCAGCCTCAATGGCTCATCTGAACTCTGTGTCTATTGACGATATCTGTCGAGCAGCCACTTGGGCCTCTGTTCATACCTTCACAGCCCATTACTGCTTGGACAAGGACTCCCGCCGGGATGCCTTGTTTGGTCAGGCTGTTCTCAAACACCTGTTCCATACCTAATCAACTCCTACCCACCATCCCTGGTAGGATGCCAGAGATCCATGGGGGAAGTGGAGCCCTTCTCAGGGACACACAACTTCTGGGGTTTCTCCTTGGCACCTAAAGCTAGAGAGTCCCCATATGTGATGACTAGATTCCTGCTTGTTCCTGGAGATAGCATAGTTACTCACCTGTAACAGGTGATCTCCGGGAACAGCAGAAATTTAACCCTCACAACCCACCCACCTCCCCTAGGAGTTGTATCTCTCTATCTTTCTCTTTCCTTTCCCTCTCTCTCTCTCTTTGTCTCAGCTTAAAACTCAACCGGAGAGAGGCAGTTGGGAAAGGCGGGAAGGCAGCACGCAGGCGCTGTGGGATGCTCCCAAAAGCTTTCTGATTGGACGCTGGAGAGCGTTCCCACGCAGGCTCCGTCGGTACCGACAATACCCATATGTGAAGACTAAATTCCTGCTGTTCCTGGAGATCACCTGTTACAGGTGAGTAACTATACATCCTCATGGCTTTTGCCACTGCCTTGTCACACTGTTTTGCCACCTTGAGATCATCAGAGATAATCACACCAAGGTCTTTCTCCTGAAACGTGCACACCAACCTCTCGCCCCCTATCGTGTACATTTCCCTTGGATTTCTGCTACCTAAGTACATGACACTGCACTTTTTCGCATTAAATCGTAATTGCCAAGCATTAGACCATTCTTCCAGCTTTTGTTGATCTTTCCTCATGTTATCCACTCCCTCGGGGGAGTCCACTCTTGCAAATTTTTTTGTCATCTGCAAAAAGACAGACTTTTCCATTCAGCCTTCAGCAATATCACTCACAAATACATTGAACAGTGCCAGGCCCAGGACCGAACCCTGGGGCACTCCGCTAATCACTTTCTTTCATCCGAGTGAGCTCCATGTATCATCACCTTCTGTTGTCTGTCAGTCAAACAATTTCTAATCCAGTTTACCATCTTGGGACCCATCCCCAAGCTACTGAGTTTATTGACAAGCCTCCTATGAGGAACAGTATCAAAGGCTTTGCTGAAATCCAGGTAGATGACATCCATTGCATGCCCCTGATCTAGTTCCTTGGTCACCCAGTCAAAGAACTCAATCAGATTTGTTTGGCAAGACCGTCCTTCGGTAAAACCATGTTGTCCCGGATCTTGCAACCTGTTGGTTTTGAGAAAGTTCACTATTCGCGCTTTCAGGAGCACCTCCATTACTTTTCCCACCACCGAAGTAAGGCTCACGGGCCTGTAGTATGACACTTCTTCTCTGTCGCCACTTTTGTGTAGAGGTACGACATCAGCCATTCTCCAATCCTGAGGAACCTCTCCTGTTTCCAAGGATCTGTTGAAGACATCCTTTAATGGCCCTGCAAGAACCTTTCTGAGCTCTTTCAGTATCCTGGGATGTATCCCATCCGGTCCCATGGCTTTGTCCACTTTCAGTTTAGCAAGTTGTTTTAACACCTCATCTTCTGTGAATGGTGTGGTATCTACTTCATTCCCATTTTTATATTTGGGAGTCACAGCTGGTCCATCTCCAGGATTTTCCGTAGTAAAAACAGAGCAGAAGTATTTGTTTAGCAATTTAGCTTTTTCAATGTCACTTTCCACGAGTCCTTTCCCAACACTTCTGAGCCCTGCAATTCCAACTCTGATCTTCTTCCTTTCCCGAATATACCTGAAGAAAGTTTTGTCGCCACCCTTAACATTTTTTGCCATCTTTTTCTCTGCCTTTGATTTTGCTATCCTTATTTGTCTTTTTGACTCTTTCAGTTTGATCCTGTATTCATTTCTGTGTTCGGCTGTTTGCAAGCTTTTGAATTTTGCTAAAGCTGTGTTTTTTGCCTTTATTTGAGCAGCCAATTCTTTGGAAAACCAAATAAGTTTCCTTCTTCTATTGTTTTTATTTACTTTTCTTACAAATTTATCTGTTGCCCCTTTTATTGCCACCTTTAGTTTAGCCCATTCCAATTCCACTTCCCTTATCTCCTTCCACCCTGTCATCTCCTCCCTTAGGTACTCGGCCATTTTATTGAAGTCAGTGTATTTTTGAAGTTTAGGACTTTGAGCTTGCTATGATTGGCCTGTACCTTGGCCTTTATCTCAAACCACACCGTGTGATGATGATCGCTGTTGCTCACAGGGGCACTCATACAGGCATTCGACACGCTATCACCGTTGGTGAGCACTAAATCCAATGTTGAGCTTTCCCTGGTTGGTTCCATCACCATTTATCTAAGTAATGCATCTTGGAGAGCATGCAGAATTTTTTTGCTTCTTTCCAGATGTGCAGAAGGAGTAATCCAATCCACATCAGGTAGATTAAAGTCACCCAAAATGATCGCTTCCCCCTTTGTGGCTGTCTTGGTAATATCTATAATCAATTCGTTATCTATCTCTTCAATTTGAGTCGGAGGTCTGTAGACTACAGTAGTATGGATGACAGTGCCATCTCCTCTTTCCAACGCAATCCAGAGCGCTTCTTCTTTTCCCCATGTCCCCTGCATTTCAGTAGCTTTAATATTGCTTTTGACATACAAGGCTGCTCCTCCTCCTTTTTTCATTTTCTCTGTCTCTTCTGAATAGATTATAGCCAGCTATGCCTATATCCCAATCATGCGATTCATTAAACCATGTTTCTGTAATGGCCACAATGTCCAAATCCATTTCCACCATTAGGGCTTCCAGGTCCGGAACTTTGTTGGCTAAACTTCGAGCATTTGTGCTCATTGCTTTCCAGCATTTACCTGGCTTGTGTGTATTTTGCATTCATTTTGTTCTGCCCACTTCTTCCCACTTGTTTTTGATGTGTGGTTTTAAAGTGTGTCTGTTTCAGATGTTATTCTGCTTTTGCTGGGGGTGGCGTGCAGATCTTGACCCTCCACATTCGTCACCCCCTTTTCCTAGTTTAAATGCATATCCACATACTCCCTGAATTTTTCACTTAGGATTCTTTTCCCTGCGACAGAGAGACGTAGTCCATCAGCACAGTATAGTCTCTTGTTGGTCTTTCTGTTTCCCCAGTCTCCAATAAATCTGAATCCTTCTTGTTTGCACCAGGCCTGGAGCCATGTATTAAAGCTGTTAATGCGATGCAGCCTTTTTGTCCCCTTACGAAGAACAGGTAGAACTTCTGAGAATGCAACAGTGTTAACAATGGGCTTGAGTTTCTCTACCAGATATTGGAAGTCCTTTTGGACTGTAGAGGCAGTTTCTAGCCAGGTCATTTGTGCCCAAGTGGATAACAACATCAAGTTTGGAGTGTTCACTTTTTGCGCTAAGTACTTCAACAACTTGGTTTGTATTCCTGCTGGCTGACGAGCCTGATAGGCACATGACTAGTTCTCTCCTTTGAACTGTGTTCCCAAGTTGGTGCCTCTGATGATGGAAAATCCAAGTAGTAGTAGTTTTCTGCTTGGTGAGGTTTTCTTCATATTTGGTGCTTTAGCAGGAGATTGGGCATTGTCTGACTCATTTAAGGGCCCTTCAGTTTCTTTGGATTGGGCATCCTCATTAGCCAAGGCTGTGAAGGCATTATGCAGGGATATCTCTTGATGTATAGGATGTCTCTGTGTTACAGGTCGCAATCTACCAGAACCCACTGTGATCCATTTGTTCCTGGGGTGTTTGATTCTTTGTGGGAGCGGTGGTGGACTTTGTTCAGTTTGTATCCTAGAAGAGGTGTGCTTCATTGCAGCCAGTTCCTCCCTCAGTAGAGTCACTTCTTTATGCATGGCAGCTAGGTCTTTCCTTAGTAGAGTCAGTTCTGCATGCATGGCAGCTGACTTGAGGCACATAGGACTAGCTCTTAGTACTGTAGTTTTTGCACTGAATACACGACATGTTGATTAAGCAGTCCCGGAAGAAGAAGAAAAGATTAAGATGATGTGGGCTAGGGACCTGGTGTGATTGAGTTGGAGGTGAAGGAACTGCCACCGCTTGGTGCCTTGCTGAGACGCTTGCCTCCCCCTTAACTGTTGGGCGGGCAGCGTGGGGACAGCTATCTTCAGCGAGGACCCTGGTGAGAGAATAAAACCTGCTCTGCCGTCTATCCAGTGGACCTGGTGTGATTGAGTTGGAGGTGAAGGGGGCCTGCTCGTGAGCCCCGGGAACTGCCACCGCTTGGTGCCTTGCTGAGACGCTTGCCTCCCCCTTAACTGTTGGGCGGGCAGCGTGGAGACAGCTATCTTCAGTGAGGACCCTGGTGCGAGAATAAAACCTGCTCTGCCGTCTATCCAGTGGACCTCGTGTGATTGAGTTGGAGGTGAAGGGGGCCTGCTCGTGAGCCCCGGGAACTGCCACCGCTTGGTGCCTTGCTGAGACACTTGCCTCCCCCTTAACTGTTGGGCGGGCAGCGTGGGGACAGCTGTCTTCAGCGAGGAACCTATATGTATATATGATTTTCTTGGTTGTGACCGCGGAGCGTGATTCGAAGGGGCGTGTTTAAAGGGGCTGGACACGCCCCTTTGGTGCCCCTTCGGCGTCTCTGAGGCGGAAGACGCTTGCGATCCTTTTCCTGTCATTTATTTTGTATGTTTTATCCGCTGTAAGAATTTAATGGGGAAGAGGAAAGTGAAAGCGGGGCGAGTGGAAGGTGCGCCCGCTGATAACGCCCCCATTGTGGGCCCTCTTGACAAGCATTTTATCTCCCGCCCGGTAGTGCAGTCCTCCCCTAAGGGTCCTTCTCTTAGTTCTGGAGGGAGGACCCCGCCTTCTTGCCCTGCCACATTAGTATCCTTATCACCGGGGAAAGATATTGATTCGGTAAGAGCAATTTCTAATTGTGGGGTTATTTTGCCTACGCCGGTTAGGTTAGCAAAGGAGGGAGGCCTTTCTAGTCTTTCCCCTTTGTTACCGGACAAAGAGATTACTTTAAAGGATCTTTGGGCTGCTATACAGGGTATTAATATTAAGTTGTCCTCTACTCTTGGTTCCCTGTGTGATTTTTCACAAGAAGCCGTTTCGACTTTTCAGCAGTTAAGTGATAAAGTTTCCTTTAGTGGATTCGGCTGTCGTTAGATTAGAGTCACAGGTCTCTACGTTACAATCGACTAATGTGGGGGGTATTAAAGATTCCCTGATAATGCATGCTAAATTGGAGGCTTTTGAAAATACTTTGCGTGCCTGTAATCTTCGACTCCTAAATTTCCCCTGTACTTCTCTTCTTTCTCCTAAAATTTTATTCGAGAAATACCTGAAGGAAGTTTTGCTCATAATGGATCCTATTGAGGTGTCTCATTTGTATTATGTTCCACGCTTCAAACGTACTGTGAATTCTGAAGGTGAGCTCGATGTGCTTGAGCCCTCCATTTCAGATTTAACAGCTTTTCTTGAAGACTCTGCCGATGTAATTAACTCTCGGTCCACATTAATTGTAGTGCTGCAATCTTTGGAGTTTAAACAGAGAATCCTGAAAGCCTTTTTCAAACATAAGTTAACAGTTTTTTGTGGACACAGAGTGAATATTTTCCCCGATGTGGCACGTAGCACCCAACTTAGACGGAGGCTTTTTTTAGCTTTGAAGCCTCGTGTTCTTAAGCTGGGTGCTACGTTTTTCCTCCGATTTCCCTGCAAATGTGTTGTGACTTATAGTGGTGCAACTTATGTTTTTTCAGATGTTGCCCACTTGGAGCAATTTATTGTCGACAGGCAGGGCTTAGAGCAAGCAGCAGGGGATGAGTAATTAATTGTGCCTCCTTGTTGTAGGATTTTTTCTTTAAAGCCTTGTTTTTCTTCCTTTCTTTTTCTTTTTTATATATCACTTCTCAGGTCCCAGTAATGTGGGCTTAATCAGTATTAATTTTCTTGTATTTCCTTTTTTGTATAATGTTGAATTTAATCTATGTCCTAGGATTGTCCTCTTCTTTTGGTTGGTTGTTATATCAATTGTAAACTTAATAAAAATTAAAAAAAAGATGATGTGGGCTTTAACCCAAGTTAGAAAGGATAGATGGCACGTATGTGACCACTATATATGCAATGTAGCCCCTGGGGTGGGTGGGGCGAGGGGTAGGGTGGGCGGGAACCTAAGTGTCTCTGGCCAGTAGGCTGTTCCTGAACTGTGGGCACACACCGATATCTGATTTAATTATATACAAGGAAGGCAGACAGTCTAAATGTCCCCAAGCTTAATCTAAAACCACTGTTAAAAGCTATATTAATAATATCCCCAAAAATCAGCAGTTAGAATTTATATTTTTAGCTAGAAACCAGCAGAGAAGATAGGTTTGTTCTTAGCTTTATGGATGCTTCTCAGCTAGTTCTGAATCTTTCTCATTTTAGCTGCTATCTTTTCCTTCAGTTCAGTATCTTGGACCAGTATTACAACATCTCAGGGTTTCTCACCCCTTGACAGTCCCGCCTAATGCACCCTATCGAGCTATGGGACATTTATGAATGATAAACTTTTATATGCACTGATGTCTGACCATCACCAAATAGACTTACTGATAAAACTCCCATCGGTACCAAGAGATGCGAAAGCCCAACGAGGAACACAACAACAGAGATCCTTCAATAAGTTTGATCTGGATAACCTCACAAGCTGCATCAAGGCACACATTGACCTGGAATCTACTGATCTCGATACACTAGCAAATAGCTGGGATGAAGGAATACAGGCTGCAGCAAACCCGAAATGGAAGAATACAGCAACCCCAGGGAAACAACAATCAGAGCCCTGGTATACAACTACGCTAACCCAAAGGAAGAGAGAACTTAGAAGGTCCGAAAAAAAGTGGAGACGCAACAAAACCTTGGAACTCAGAGATAAATACCTCAACATCCTCGCAAAATACAAAGACGAGGTGGATAATGCAAAAAGGAAACACCACACCAGCCTACTGAATAAAGCCATCAATAAACCACGAGAACTATTTCAAATAGTGAAAACACTAACCAAAACAACACAACCAGAACAACAGGGTGACACTATTCAGCCCCAAATTCTCGCAGATCACTACGCGAGCAAACTAACAACAACCGCAACTGCGTTATGCCCGGCCGAACCCCACCCGAAAACATCAGTGACGAAAGAACAGATTTGGAGCGAATTTCACAAAATTGATGATAAGCAAGCAATTGGAATAATAACCAGCATAAATACCACCACCTCCATGCTAGATCCTTGCCCAACCACCTGGATTAAAGCAGCAAAAAAGGATATTGGCCACCAGGTCTCACACATTGTGAACCAATCATTGTCACAGGGAGTCATGCCCAACCAGCTCAAAAAGTCTATAATTAGACCGATATTAAAGAACAACTCGCTTAACAAAGAAGACCCATCTTCTTACCGCCCAATCTCCAGCATATCGCTTCTAGTGAAGATCATAGAAAAAGCAGCCCTCATCCAACTGCAAGAACACCTCGATGACCACGAAACCCTCGACAAACAGCAATACGGTTTCAGAAAAAATCATGGGGTCGAAACTCTGCTATTAGCACTGTTTAACTGCCTCCTCAAGGGGCTAGAGGACAGGAAGAAAATGTTTATTCTTATTTTTATCGACATCTCAGCAGCCTTCGACACTGTACATCACCTAATCCTCCTTAACAAGCTGGCATCAATTGGTATATTAGGAACCACCCTGAAATGGTTCTCCTCCTACATAACAGACAGAAAGCCACAAGTCCAATTCAACGGAGAAAAAGCCGAAGCCTTCACTCAAACTCAAGGCATACCACAGGGGTCGGCGCTCTCGGCACTTCTGTTTAACATTTACATGCAACCCCTCAGTGAAATATTCAGGAAATATGGCATCAACTACCACATATATGCAGACGATATCATGCTGTACACACAGCTAGAAACCGTCGACCCAAAGTACGATCAGCTGGAAACCTGCATGGGAGAGATGTTGGGATGGCTAAAACAAAACAACATGTCGATTAATCATAAGAAGACTGAAGTAATGTTTATATCCAGTAAAACTGACTTCGAACCGCCACCACCAATCACATTTGTAGTTGGCATGGATAACATTTGCAACAATACGTACAACACGAAGAAGGAAATTAGATATTTAGGAGTCATAATCGACAGCAAACTGAAAATGGAAAAACACCTCAGCAACACCAACAAAGCCATATTTCACAAGCTTAGAGTATTACGACCCCTACGGAATGTACTAGATCCATGTGACTTCCGTTCAGTTGCTCAAGCACTCATCATGCCTCACCTCGACTACTGTAACGCCATCTTACAGGGTCTACCAAAGAAAACGACCAACAGATTACAACTGGCACAACACGTAGCAGCAAGGATCATCATGAGAACAAGCGTCACCGAACATATTACACCTATATTGATGGAACTACACTGGCTCCCAGTCTCTGCCAGGATCCAATACAAAACATTGGTAACGACATTCAAACTAATTCACAACCTAGCCCCTTCATTCCTTTCCACCCTGATCACCTTGCAAACTAACTCCAGAAGCAGGAGAACCATAAACGAAGACACACTTATAGTTCCAAACAGCATCAGACATGTAAAATCCAGTACTGGCCGCAGAGCATTCTCCTTCTCTGCCCCCACTTTATGGAACAACCTACCACATGAGATGAGAGCAACAAAAGACCTACTCGATTTCAGAAAAAAATTAAAAACTCACCTATTCAACTGCCACTATGGCCAGCTGTGAATACAACAAGATGAAAAGAAACAAATAGCTGTTTGTCAAATGTAAATAGTTAAAGGATAATCGCTTTTGTACATATGAATGATACCTACTGAAGGGCTATATCTAGACCCTGCGATGTGTGCTGTGTATTACCCCTCTTCTTTCTATCTATGCCCCAATCTTCCTGTCTTGATTTTGTGACATATCCCAATACTTTAATCAAACCGCTTCTGATCGCTGGAAGTAGCGGTATATAAGTGTTTGCTAAATAAATAAATAAATAAAATGTCACACTGATTTGGCTGGTGGACGTAGGATCACCTGCTAACTTGTCTGCCTGGTGCAATGGTGATGCTCCTCACGTTCCACTTAGATAAAGTTTTAGATAGTGCTGTCTTGGTACATGTTGATACCAATTAACATACGAAAGCATGGGAAGGAGGTCTGGACACCAAATTTAGGATTTGCAGGGTAGAATTTTCAGAAACGTTTCCTATTCCATGCGCAGGATACAAGAGGAAAGCAGTGCTCCGGATCCTCAAGAAATTAGGGAAGCTAGCAAAAATTACAACAGAGTAATAATGGGTGATTACAATTACCTCAATATCGAATGGGTCAGTGTTATATCAGGACATGCTAAGGAGATAAAGTTTCTAGTTGAAGTAAATGACGGCTTCATGGAGCAACTAATTCAGGAACCAACACAAGGGAAAACTATTTTGGACCTAATCCTTAGTGGAACACAGGATCTGGTGTGAGAGAGAAGTCTTCGGGCCACTTGAAAATAGTGGTCATATTTGATGGAGGAAGGGCAGCAAGGAAATCCATAATGCTAGCATTTAACTTCAAAAGGGAGACTATGATAAAATGTGGAAAAGGGTTAAGAAAAAAACTGCAAAGATTAAAGGTTTACATTAAGCTTGGGTGGTATTTAAAAATACTACCTTGGAAGGAAGGACAAGCAACTACCAGCATGGTTTAAAGATGAGGTCAGAGAGGCTGTTGTAGCCAAACAAAAAAAAACAAAGCATCTATCAGAAAATGGAAAAAGGAGCCACATGATGAAAACAGGAAACAGTATACGCATTGGTAAGTTAGATGCAATGCGCTGATAAGGCAGCAAAGAGAAAATTTGAAAAGAAGCTTGCCATAGAAAGAAAAACTCAAAATAAATATTTTTTCAGATACATTCAAAGCAAAAAAAACCATCAGTCAGTTGCACCATTAGATGATAGGGAGTGAAAAGGGGGCAGTAAGGGAGAACAAGGCCATAGCTGAGAGATGGAATGAATTCTTTACTTCAGTCTTTACCGAGGAAAATGTGAGGAAGCTGTTTAATGGCGATGAATCAGAAGAACCGAGTGAGATCTCAGTGAATCAGAAAAATATAGAAACATGATAAACTAAAGATCAGCAAATCTCCTGGACTGGGTGGTATATACCTAAGAGTGTTAAGAGAATGCAAAAATGAAATTGCAGAGCTACTATTAGTGTTTTTTAACCTATCCTTAAAATCTATGGTACAGAATTAGAAGATTGGAGGGCAGCCAAATAACAAAATGGAGTGGAGGAATAGCCTAGTGGTTACAGCATTGGCTTGGCAACCAAGAGACCAGGGTTTGATTCCCACTAATACTCCTTGTGGCTTTGAGAAAGAGTGCCGGAAGTAGCCTCACACTCTACTTCTGGTCACACTGCCAAGGAAACCCAGGAACTGCTGGGTCACCACGAGTCCGCATTGGCTCAAAGGTACACATGGTACCAGAAGATTGGAGAGCAGCCACCTAACAAAGAACAAATCGGTTGATACTAGAGGAGATCAAGCCTAAGCTCTCTTCAGAAGCTCAAATGACAAGACTTCGCTTTTCATACTTTGGACACATATGTGAAGAGAGAGTGATCCATTAGAGAGAGCCATCATGCTTCGCAAGGTTGATAGTGCAAAAGAAGAAGGCCAGCAATGCGATGGATCGATACAATAACAGCAGTTTTGGATGGCACTCTATCAACAGTTAGCCACCTGACTGAACACCGAACACTAGGACAGCTATCCTGAGGGTCACGATGAATCCACATCGACTCGACAGCACTTAAGAACAGCAGTGCCACATGGTTTCAACATGGTTAGCTCTTGTGTTCTAGATTGGACCAAGTCTAAAATAGCTCCTTCTCTAGTCTGTTCTCAAACCAGCTGCTCCATGAAGCAGTCATTTGTTCCATCTAGGAACTTTACCTCCCTAGCATGTCTTGACATGATGTTTATCCAGTCAATATTGGGGTAATTTGAAATCGTTCATTATTATTGTGTTGCCAATTTTGCTAGCTTCCCTAATTTCTTATAACATTTCATCATGTTTCTGCTAATTCCGTCCAGGCAAAATGTAGTAAACTCCCTACCACCATTTTCTTCCCCTTGATACATGGAATTTCTATCCATAAGGATTCAGTAGTGCATTTTGTTTCCTGCAGAACATTTATTCTGTTTTATTCTGCCTTCTTTAACATATAGCATTGACTGTTTCCTGTTTGTGAGATGGGAGTTCCTTTTCAAGTTTCTCTTTGTTTTTATTGTGAACAGCCTGTCAAACTGATTGAAGGGCGATATATCAAGTTTTTAATAAATATAAGCATAGCTTCATCCCTTCTACCAGTTTTATTCATCTTATCTTTGCGATATAATTTTTATCCTGGTATTACCCTGTCCCATTGGTTATCCTCCTTCCATCAGGTCTCTGAGATGCCTATTATCTATCTCTTCGTTTAGTACTATGTATTGGCTTGAATTTACAACCTTCATTGTAGTTGGCATGGATAATATTTGCATTCTTTCATTTCTTTCTCAGTTTATTTAAAGGCATTTGGACTATTTTAGCCTTTATTGAAACCTCACTATCGGGATACCCTAATTTCCCTGTATGATGGTATCTTTCATAGATACCTTACTTCAAACCATGCTCTCCTGAGTGTCCCATAGGTTCTACAGTTATTTCAAAGCTGCTCCATCTCCTTTTTGAACGTTGGCGCCACCAATTAAGCTGGAACCCATCTTTGTGGAATAGGCTCTCCCTTCCTCCAAATGTAGCCAATCCTAACAAATCCAAAACTTCCCCCCTGCACCATCTCTTCCACACATTGAGGCTCTGGAGTTCTGCTTGTCTCTTGGGTCCTGTGCGTGGAAGAGGAAGCATTTTTGAGAAAGCTACCTAGAGGTCCTGGATTTCAACTTTCTGCCTAAAAACCTAAATTTGTCTTCCAGAACCTCCCTCCCACATTTCCTAGGCCATTGATACCAAGACATAACAGGGCAGCCAGCTCTTTTCCAGCACTTTCTAAAATCCTAGCTAGGTAACATGTGAACTCCACCACCATTGCACCAGACAGGCAAGTAGCCAGGTGAACCTCGCAGACACCAGTTATCTACATGCCTAATGACTGAATCACCAGCTATGATAGCCATCCTAACTCTTCCCTCCTGGGAAGAAGTTTCTAGAGACACATCATCTGTACGAGAGGATATTGCATTTCCTGGATACTAGCCATATTTGTTGCTTTATCTAACATGAGCTGTCAAATTAATCTGATTAGATGTTTTGCCTTGTTCCAGGAACCTGTTTTTTCGAGTCTCCTCTTTAACTTTGATGGGAGTCAAACTGGTTTTTGTTATGGAAGGGGATGCCCCAAAGCTGAAGGCAGACACAATGATCAAGAGAATGGAAATGAGGTATGGAGTCAGCAAGAAAATAGGATCATCTCGAACAGGAAGAACTCGCTTTATATCCATTTTGAAGGAGGTTAGTATTCAAGAATGTCTGTGCCTGTGATATCATCTATAAGCTCTTAAAGGGGGCAAAAGTTATTTTCCAACTAATATTTCCCATGGGCCATGTTTACAGACTGGTTCGTTTCAGAAGGCATTCATTAAAATCTGTAGCAGATTAGTTACCTAAATGTTTGTCTCACTAACATTCCAGTATATGTTATAACTGGAACATAACACATGCCATACTGGTTCAGAACAAGGTCCATCAAGGCCAGTGTCCTGTGGACAGCAGTGGCCAATCCAGGTCAGAAGTACCTGTCAGGTTTCCAAAAAGGTACACAGATTTCCTTTTCGTCTCTCCGGGCCAGTCCAGGTTACAGTTGGGTAGTCAATCCCCTCCAGCAGCTGAGGACTGAATGCTGAAACTTTTACTGGCAGGTGTTATAGCTCCCCCTGGTGTCAGGAAACCAGTCTTCAGTCCTCAGCAGCTGTGAAGGATGTTTCTCTGGCAGGCTCCCAGAAGACCCGAATTTTACATCTGTGTTAAAGATAAATAAAAATAAAGAGCAGAATGAGAAGGGCATGCTAATGGAAACAGACTGATTGGTTTTTGAAGGACAGAGGCTTCATCGCTGGCCCTAGCAGGGCACTTCAGCGAACAGGACTCCCTTATTCAGGGAAGTCTGTTAAATCACACAGAGAAAGTCAGAACGTCGATCCTCGGCTATATTTGTAATTTTTAGCGTTTTTGGAGGCAGAACCTGTCTTCCGCAGGATCCGTTCTTCAGCGGGGGACTTAGGAGCCGGGAGCCCCGGTATCCTCTTCCCGCTGCAGTTTACCACGTCTCTCAGTCTCGCTAGCAGCGAGTCTCTAGAGTCGAAAGTTCAGTCTTCTGAGTTCAGGTACTCTTCAATTTAATTTGTTTTATGTGAATTTCTGGTTTCTTTCGTCACTTTATTTCTCTCGCTGGTCAGTTTTGTTTCCTGAAGCGTTTTTCACCGGCGGGAAAGCCTGTGCGTGCCATTTTTCACTTTAGCGTGGTGTTTTCAACAGCGAACTTCAGCGTTTCAGTTTTTCCCTTGCTAGCTCTTAGTGTATATTTGTTTCTTTTGTTTGCTGTTTACTAAGACCTTGAGCCCATAATGGAGAGCTCTGGCTCGGGGGATAGGACTGTAGAGAAACCTCAGGGGTCTCTGCTTAAGGCGGGAACGGCAGCCATAGTGTCTGCAGAGGCTGCTGCCTCTCCCGCGCCTTTGCAACGTTCTGGGAAAAAGAAATCTAAGTCATCAAAGACTGCTGTAGTAGAGGAGATAGACAAGTCTCCGGCCCCTGGAACTCAAGGTCCATTGGACTCTCTTTTTTCTCCGGATTTTATTTTAGCCTTGCATAAAGCCTATCTGTTAAAAATGTCTCAACCTGTTGAAAACCAGTTTACTAAGCCTCAAGCAGGTTTATCTTGCGGTGACCTACCGTCTCAGATCCGGGGGAAGGGACCTCGGCGCAGTGCCCGGGGGAGATTTCTCTTCGGGGGCATCAGGTCCTCAGCTCTCCGATCCTCTTATGCTTGAAGAAGGGGAAATTTTGTCTGAAGTGGGGCTGGATTCCTGGCCCTTGGACTTGGAGGAAGGGGAGCTGGGGCCCGGAGAGGACCCCAATGTTTTCAGGGTCTTTCATAAGGAGGAACTGGGGGCTTTGATTCTTCAGTCCCTGGCTGCTTTAAATATTGTGCCTCCTGCGCTGCAGCAAGAGCCATTGGAGGATCCTTTATTACAAGGGTTTAAACCTGAGCAGCGGTCTTTCCCTATGCACAGGGTGATTAAACAAATGATTGAGTCAGAATGGGAATGCCCAGAGGCTAGCTTAAGAGGTGGGTGTACCATTGCCTGACTTTACCCGGTTCCTCAGGAGGAGAAAGAGTTGCTACGGATGCCTAAAGTGGACGCGCTAGTGTCTGCGGTCACTAAGAAAACCACGATCCTGGTAGAAGGGGGGGCAGCCCTTAAAGATCTTCAGGATCGTAAGTTAGAAGTACTGTTAAAACAAGCCTTTGATGCTAGTGCACTAGCCTTGCAAGCTTCGGTTTGCAGAGCATATGTATCCAGAGCCTCTATCCGTTGGATTCAAGGGGAACAGTCTACGGTAAAATTAGAGGATCCGTCCCCGGAAGGGGCGAAACTGGAGTCGACGGCGGCTTATCTCGCGGACGCTTTCTATGATTTGATTAGAATATCAGTGAAATCCATTGCTTCGCTTATTGCGGCTAGGAGGTTTCTGTGGTTACGGAACTGGGCGGCAGACATGTCTTCTAAGTCGCGCCTCAGTAAGCTTCCATACAAGGGCAAGCTGCTTTTTGGGGAAGCATTGGAAAAGATTTGGGCGATTCTAAGGGCGGACGTCTTCCTGAGGATCGGCCCAGATCAGCTAAATCTACTCCGATGCAAAGGGGTCACGGCAGGGAAATTGGTAGGTTCCGCGGCTCTCACTTTGTCCCTTATCAGAGGGGTCGCTTTCCTTCCAGGGGGCAATCCTTTCGAGGAGCCAGAGGGTTTGGCAGGGGGGTTTTCAACACCCAGCAAACCTCGTCCAAGAAGCCTCAATGAAGGGACGCTGGTCCAGGCGGAGGTTCCCGTAGGGGGTCGTTTGCAGGAGTTTCTCCGTCTGGGCCAACATAACTTCCGATCTCTGGGTGCTAGAGATCATCCGCGAAGGGTATGCTCTGGAGTTTGCATCCCCTCTGGCGGATGCCTTTGTGTTGTCCCCCTGCAGTCCTCTATGGAAAAATCAAGCGATCAACAGCACTCTACAGCGTTTGTTGCGACTACGGGCCATGGTTCCCGTGCCTTTAGACCAAAACGGAGTAGGTCGGTACTCGATTTACTTTGTGGTGCCCAAGAAGGAAGGCTCGTTTCAGCCTATTTTAGATCTCAAGCTTGTGAACCGTTCCCTGCGGGTTCCGCATTTTCGTATGGAGACCCTGAGGTCAATCATTCGGGCGGTAAAGCCCGGAGAATGGCTCACCTTCATAGATTTGACGGAAGCTTATTTGCACATTCCCATACGTCCGGAACGCCAACGGTTTCTGCGCTTTGCAGTTCCCCTGGGTCATTTTCAATTTCGGGCGTTACCGTTCGGTCTGGCTACCGCGCCTCGTGTCTTCACCAAGGGTGATGGTGGTGGTAGCAGCAGCAGCTCTTCGCAAAGAGGGAATTCAGATGCATCCCTACCTGGACGATTGGCTCATATGGGCAGGTTCTCGGCAGGAATCAGCCGCAGCAACGGCCCGAGTAGTGCACTTCCTGGAACACCTTGGTTGGGTCGTCAACCAAGCAAAGAGTCAGTTATTTCCGGTTTAGCGTTTGGTTTACCTCGGGGCCTTGTTCGACACGAAGAGTGGAACGGTTCTTCTTCCGCCGGACAGGGTCCGGAATATGATAGCCCAGGTCGACGCCTTCCTTGGTTTGGCGACTCCAACAGCATGGAGGTATTTGCAGTTGTTGGGTTCGATGGCCGCGTCCTTGGATCTGGTGCCTTGGGCCAGAGCTCACATGCGGCCACTGCAACATGCCTTGATCTCGAGGTGGTCTCCGCAGGTGCATCCCCTGTCACAAAAACTTCGGTGTCCGGAGGAGGTCAAACTCAGTCTGCAGTGGACTTTCAGCGCGCCTTCAGGCTGGAATTCCGCTGGAGGATCCAGAGTGGATCTTGGTCACTACGGATGCCAGCCTGTCCAGTTGGGGAGCTCATTGTCGGGCTCGAGTGGCGCAAGGAAACTGGTCGGAGGAGGAGAGCACTTGGTCGATCAATCTGTTGGAGCTGCGAGCGGTGCGTTTCGCGCTTCTGCATTTCTCGGATCTACTTGAAGGTCAAGCAGTATGAGTGTTTTCCGACAATTTAGTAACGGTGTCCTACATCAACAAGCAGGGGGGCACGGGCAGTGCGCCCTTGCTGCAGGAAAGTCAGATATTGCTTCAGTGAGCGGAATTGCATCTTGTGGCACTTTTGGCGGCTCATGTAGCGGGAAAGGACAACGTTCAAGCCGATTATCTCAGCCATCATCGCCTGGATCCCGGAGAGTGGGAGCTGAACTGGGCGGTGTTTCACGCCATTACAGTGCGGTGGGGTCAGCCAGTCATGGATCTCATGGCAACGCTGGCCAGTGCCAAGGTGTCGTGGTTTTTCAGCAGGCGCAGGGAGCACATGTCGGAAGGTCTAGACGGTCTGGTGCAGCCCTGGCCAGCGGGGAAACTTTTTTATGTGTTTCCTCCTTGGCCGTTGATAGGTCGGGTCATTCGGAGAATTTCGGCTTACAGCGGCACGGTGATTCTCATTGCTCCGGATTGGCCCAGACGACCCTGGTATGCGGATCTGATTCGACTTCTAGTAGCTCCGCCTTGGAGGTTGTCTTCAAGGATCAACCTCTTGAGTCAAGGTCCAATCTTGATGCCGCAAGTGGATCGGTTCTTGCTTACAGCTTGGCTCTTGAGAGGGAGCGTTTGCGACGGAGAGGATACTCGGCGGCTGTAATCGCTACTATGTTGAAGTCTCGGTGGCATTCTACATCGCTAGCATATGTTCGAGTATGGCGCATTTTTGAAGCATGGTCCAGAGATCGAGGCTTGCAGCCCGGCGCTGCGGGCTTACCGGAGGTTTTAGCATTTCTTCAGGGGGGACTAGAAAGAGGTCTAGCCATAAGTACGCTCAAGGTTCATCTCGCGGCTCTTTCCTGTTTCAGAGGTTGGGTGAATGGGTCTTCCCTCTCTTCGCACCCGGATGTTCGACGATTTCTCAGGGCGGCTAGAAATATCCGTCCACCCTTACGTCTCGTGGTGCCTCCGTGGGACTTAAATCTGGTTCTTGAAGCCTTAACGGGGCCGCCTTTTGAGTTGACTGACAGTGACAGTCTCCGAGAGCTTTCTTGGAAAACGGCCTTCCTAGTGGCCTTGTGTTCGGCTAGGAGAGTTTCGGATTTGCAGGCGCTGTCTTGCAGAGAACCGTACCGGCACTTTTCAGAGGACAAGGTAGTTCTGAGACCGGTTACCTCGTTCTTGCCGAAGGTGGTTTCCGATTTTCACATGAATCAGACGGTTTCACTTCCTACTTTTCGCTCGCGAGGGGGTGGGAAGGTGAACCGCGCTCTTCGAAGCTTAGATTTAGGACGGGTATTGCGGAAGTATCTTCGGAAGACGCGCTCCTTTCGGAAGTCAGATTGCTTGTTCGTTCTGTTTGGAGGGCCTCGTAAGGGTCAGGCGGCTACTAAAGCGTCTATCGCTCGTTGGGTGAAACGGGCGATAGCGGCAGCTTATGAGACCAGGGGCAAGACTCCTCCTAAGGAGCTTAGAGCGCATTCGACGAGAGCCCAAGCTACTTCTTGGGCAGAGTTTGCCTTGATTCCGCCCGCAGATATCTGTCGGGCGGCGTCCTGGTCCTCTCTCCATACTTTCACGAAGCACTATAGGTTGGATGTGCAGGCTCGCGCAGATGCTAAGGTTGGGGCCTCGGCCATTTTGGCGGGGCTTGCAGGACCCTCCCCAGTTTAGGTACTGCTTTGGTACTTCCCAACTGTAACCTGGACTGGCCCGGAGAGACGAAAAGGAAGGAGAAATTAGGCCTTACCTGCTAATTGTCTTTCCTCGAGTTCTCTCCGGGCCAGTCCAGGTCCCTCCCATTTAGTCTGCGAACAACTCAGTTTCTTACGATGCCTTCTAGTCTTACCGTTGCGGAGCTTCGCACTTACAGCTAGGGCATATTATGGCTGGAAGAGGATATTAGGAATTCTGGCAAAATAGCGGATTAGAGAAAAAAAAATTTTCATGGGGTACGCTTCTTCGCAGTATAGAGCGTACTCCGCAGTTTGTTGTTTTTCGGGACTTCTCAGTTTGGTTCCAATAGTTCGATATTAGTTGATTTGTTATTTTGGTCTGCTGCTTTGACAATAGGTAACTGGTTTCCTGAAACCAGGGGGAGTTTATAATACCTGCCAGTAAAAGTTTCAGCATTCAGTCCTCAGCTGCTGGAGGGGATTGACTACCCAACTGTAACCTGGACTGGCCCGGAGAGAACTCAAGGAAAGACAATTAGCAGGTAAGGCCTAATTTCTCCTTCACTTTGCTTATCCCAGGGTAAGAAGTGGACTTCCCTGGTCCTCTTTAATAATGGTTTATGGGCTTTTCCTCCAGGAACTTGTCCAAACCTTTTTTAAACCCAGCTACACTAACAGCTTTTGCTACATACTCCGGTAATGAATTCCAGTGTTTGATTACATATTGAGTGAAAAAAATATTTTCTGCTATTAGTCTTAAATGTGCTACATTGCAACTTCATTGTATGTCCTCTAGTTTTTCTACCTTTTGAAGGAATACCCTTTCCACCCCATTCATTATTTTATAGACCTCTGTCATATCTCCCCTCAGCCGTCTTTTGAAAGTTGCAGCAGAGGTTCTGAGATGCTAATTGGAATACAGCTTGGTCAACATTATTGGCACCCTTGCATTTTAGGTATGTTGTGTACAGTATCTTGAGAAATAATTGGAAATGTTCCAACTGTATGTCATCTGTAATATTTTATTAGTATATTTAAAGGTATACAACAGAAAAAAGATGTCTGTGCAACTTGGACATAGTAATTTCTGAGAAAACAAAATATGACCTGGACAGGATTAATTGCACCCTTGTCAGACGGCTGCCTGGGTGAGAATCTTCACAGTCTTGGCAAGTGCATATATCTATATGATTTGCAAGGGATTGTGGGCAATGCAGTTCATTCACACCAGACACAGCTGCTCACAATAATTAGTTGTGCTTTTGGGTAAAGCCAATAAGATATTTATTTATGGGGTTATTTCTCCCAACACAGATATGCTTGGTAGCACATAAATCAGGTTACTTGCTTTCAGTGTTAAACTTGGAAAAACAAAATCAGGAAACAACATTTGAACTTGTCAGGCAATCAAAGCAAAAGAAATAAGACCTGGTTGGCAACAAACTGGTCTTTTCTGTAGGCTTTAGCTAATATTCTCTTAGCATATATCAAACAACAAACCAAAAGCCACAAAGAAGAGAAAAACTGTTCTTTTCAAGTTAACTTCTTATATCTTCCCACATAGATTCAGTAGTGATTCTCTCAGAGCTCACAAGCAATTAGGTAAGGCTCAATTGCTAGCAGTTATCCAGCTGAAACCCCTTAGCTGGCTTGCTTTCTACTGCGTGGCTAGAAATCCTACTCAGGAGCTTTTCTGAGTAGATTAAAGAACAAGTTTGTATTTCTTTGTGATGGTTGCTGTACTTTATAACAGAAAATCACCAAAGGAGTTTAGACAGAGAGCAGTCCATGTAAACAGATTCTTCATTTGCTATCACCCCCTCTTCTTCAACAAGCATGGGTTCAATATCATGGATTGGCACAGATGAATCTCCCAATGGAGCACTTTCAGGAGAATACTTGTTTCCCTGCTGTCTTTCAAGGTTATAGCTAGGGCATAGATCAGTGTTCATACCTGAGCTTCCATTGCTGTTAGAGTTCCTCTCTATATAGCCTGGCCAGTATGTAGTCCAGTTCTTTTGTCCAGCCTTCCAATCCAGATCCCTGGACACTGGATCTCTCTTCATATACCTTCTGGCACGGGTCTTAGGGTCCCTTCCACGTGCAGCCGTCTCCCTCACAGGTACCGTCTGGAGATTCCTAGCTCTGCAGCACCATTCCTCTGGCTTTCCCCAGTCCAATGGTGTATGCTGGCCCTTGGAATGCCTCCCAGTATACGTACTGCTCCAGCCTCCTCTAGACCTCCCAAAGGCTTTTCTCTTCCTTCTTCCAAAGGGTTTCTTGCCCTCTCTGTCCGTCCGGTTTGGCTTCTGCTTCTGATAATCCTTCAGATGAAACTGAGGATAATTCTCTGGATATCCAAGGTGATCATGAAGATGATGAGGATGATCCTGAGGATGATCCTCTGTAGAATAAACTCTACCTTTATTCTGCTTAGATGAGTGCTCCTCCCTAACACAGCGCAGCTGTGCTGAATCAGGCCCTGCCTTTTGAGATGAGTGCTTAGGGATTACCTCATAGCCCTCCTGATTGAACACACGTTTCCCCACTTCAGCTCCTCTAATGGCTGTTGGAAACCTGGTGCATTCTGGGACTGGTAGTCTTTTATGGGAAAATTCTGTTTTCTTATTTCTACCAGAACTGACAGGTTGCTTGTTCAGAGTCACTTCACCTTTCCTATAGCTCCTTCCTGAGCTATGATAAGCTTCCTTATCACACCCTTCACTAATATTTGGTTGCACAACCCTTTGCAGTGATGACAGCCTCCAAATGTTTCTTGTAGCCCATCTATAAGTTTCGTACATTTGTCTGCGGGTAGTTTCTCTCCCTCTTTAACTGCGATTTGTTCCTGCTCATGAATGTTTCCAGGATTCCTTTTACCAATGGCCGATTTCAGCTCTTTCCAAAGGTTCTCGATTGGATTGAGATCAGGACTCACTGCTGGCCAGTTTAAAATAGTCCTTTTTTGTTTCCTTTTTAACCATTCTTTTGAAATTTTTGGATGTATGTATCTCCAGGAACAAGCAGGAATGTAGTCTTCACATATGGGTATCGTCGGTACCGACGGAGTCTGCGCGGGAACGCTCCCCAGCTTCCAACAGGAACGCTTTTGGGAGCATCCCTCAGCACATGCGCGCTGCCTTCCCGCCTTTCCTACTGTCCCTCTTCAGTTCTTCGTTTTCCGTGGAGCCGACAGGTCACACCCTGTCACCGCAGAAAATTTCTTCTTCCTTATTGTCCCTCCAGTCTAGTCCCGGAAGCTTTGGGGTTGTGATCCTCTTCCAGCAGCTTGGAGACTGATCCACGTCATTCTTTGATGACACTGGTATAAGGACACAGGCACCGCCTCCTCACTCCACTCCAGTTTAGATCAGTCTCCAAGCAGCTGGAGGATGTGAGCCGGAGCTCACTGGAGGAACAATTAAGGACTTGTTAGAGTTAGATTGAATTTGGGAGGTTTAAAGAACCTTCTGATTATTTTTGCTTTATTTTCAGAGTTTAGAGTAGGCAACAATTTAGTGGAGGCATATCGCTTTAAGATTTCACTGCTAAGGGCCTCTCTCCCTCTCTTCCCCTCTCCGTAACTGAGGACAGGCTGGGGAGGAACATTTATACCCTGGGCACAGGTCAGTAAGCCCCGTCTGGTTTTTTGGCAAAAGAAGCCCTCCCCCGGCGCTACACAGAAGGAATTGCCTGTTTGCGCTTGGGGGATCGGGCAGAAGGGAGCTGAGTGCCTGTGGATGTGTTGAGGGACCGGGTGGAAAACAACCGCGGTGCCCTCGTAACTGTGGAAAATTTCTGAATCGGGGAAAAAGTAAACCCGAGGGGAGGATCGATCAGCAGCCCGGCAGCCTTTAAAGTGGGGCTGAACTGTGGCGGATCTGAGCAAGCAGGTGAGCCGAGAGGTGTTTGGTTTTGGCGGTCTGTGGTTGTTCGGAGCCGGGAGAGATGGCAGACCTGCGCCGCGTGCATTTTCGGCGGGAAACGCTTGTGACGGTTGCGGGGAAACTTTCTGGCGTAGCTTGGCTTTACAGCTTCGTTTTCGTTTTTCTTTGGTGCGGTGCAGGTCGGGAAGGCTCCTGCTTCGTTTTGAGTTGGTTGTTTAAAAAAAAAAAAATGGCCCGGGTTGGAAGGGCTGCTTTGGGAGCAGTCGTTGGGGGGGCTTTCCCTTTGAAGGGTGTTACCTTTTGGGGGGGGGGGGAACCTTGAGAGCATCAGTCCTGAGCGAGAGAGGGTCAATATGCCTACAAAATTGTTATGCTTGCTCTGCGGGGTCAAAAGGTCTGCCATTTCGGAGACCGGTGTCTGTAAAGCCTGTAGCCAAGCATCTCTGACGGAGCACGAACACTTAGAGATGGCAGTGCAGCGGGAGATAGCTCCAGAGGGCACTGTGTTACCAGTGGTAGATCTAGTGGAACCGGTATCGGGACCATCCATGAGGCCGGAAGGGCCAGTTCCTCAGGCATCTGGGCCAGTGGATTTGGCCTCAATTTTCTCTCCAGACTTCGTGGCCCTAATTCATAGGGCGTTCGGCGGGCCAAATAATGAGGGGTCCTCCGCGGCGGTTAGTCCCGTAGGTGGGGGCTTGGGACAGAAGAGGCCAGGAACTCCGCTGTTGGTGGCTGCTTCGGCGAGTTTGCCGAAGAGAGCGAGAGTGGATTTGGAAAGGCAGGGGCAGTCGGAGTGTTCGGAGGATTTGCGCACGGAGGAGGGGGAGCAGGATCAGACGTTGGACGAAGAATTGGAGGAAGGAGAGATTGCTGAGCAGGAGGACCAGGCCAGAGTGGTGCGGATCTTTCGAAGAGAGGAGTTGCCCGCACTCATTTCAGAGACGCTTAAGGCACTGAATGTACCGGTGGCGGAACCAGCGGAGGAAGCGACGTTAGAGGACCCGCTCTTGCAAGCTTTCAGGAAGACACAGAAAGCGTTTCCTATGCATAGGGTAATAAAGGAAATGATTCAAGGTGAGTGGGACATGCCGGGGGCAGCTCTCAAAGGCTCTAGAGTAATGTCTCGGCTATATCCGCTGGTGGAGCAAGACAAGGAGATCTTTAAACCGCCGAGAGTGGATGCGGCTGTGTCTGCGGTGACCAAGAAGACGACCATTCCTGTTGAGGGGAGTGCGGCTCTTAAGGATGGTCAAGACAGGAAGTTAGATGCCTTGTTAAGTCAGGTCTTTGAGGTTAATGCTCTTTCCATTCAAGCTTCTATTTGTGGGGCTTGGGTGGCAAGAGCCTGTCTGCACTGGGCTCAGCAAGTCCAGGGAGAACATCTTGAGAACTTGGTGGGTGAGGCGACTCGTTTGGAATCCAGAGCGGCGTATCTTGTGGATATTCATTATGACCTCATTAGAGGGCTATCGAATAGTATGGCTTCCGTAGTAGCAGCAAGAAGATACCTTTGGTTGCGCAATTGGGCAGCTGATGCATCGTCTAAGGCCAGGTTAAGTAAGCTTCCTTTTAAGGGAAAGCTACTGTTTGGTGAGGATCTGGACAAGATAGTTAAGGGTCTAGGGGACTCCAAAGGGGGGAGGCTTCCAGAGGATAAGCAGAAACCGGGGAGATTTCTGGTAGGGTCTAGGATGCCGCAAAGAGATTATCGTCGTTTTCGGTCAACCAGATTTCCCCAGAGTCAGAGGGGTCATTTTCCCTATAGAAACCAGGGGTTTCGAGGTTTCCAGGGGGCGAGCAGAGGTTTTGCGGCCTCCTCTGCAGGTGCCAAAAAGCCGCAATGAAGTCAGGGAGACCCAGGTGGACGTAGCAGTAGGAGGTCGGCTGCAAGAGTTTTACGCTGCCTGGGTCGAAATAACGTCCGATCAGTGGGTGTTAGAGGTGATTCGAGAAGGATATGCTTTAGAATTTCAGAGACCGGTAACAGATTCGTTCGTACAGTCCACATGCAAGGCCCGTCGCAAGCAGGATGCCGTCCGTCAGACGTTAATCAGGTTGTTGCATCTCAAAGCGGTGGTGCCGGTGCCTCGAGACCAATGCGGTTTAGGTCGATACTCCATTTATTTTGTGGTTCTGAAGAAAGAGGGAACTTATCGACCGATTTTGGATTTAAAGAAGGTGAACCACTGTCTCCGGGTATCTCACTTTCATATGTAGACTCTGAGATCAGTTATCATGGCAGTAAGGAAAGGAGAGTTTCTGACTTCCCTCGATCTATCCGAGGCTTATTTACACATTCCAATTCGTCCAGAGCATCAACGGCTCCTCAGGTTCGCGGTGCCGATGGGCCATTTTCAGTTTCGGGCGTTGCCTTTTGGGCTAGCGACGGCGCCACGGACTTTTACCAAGGTCATGGTAGTCGTGGTGGTGGAGTTAAGAAAGGAAGGTGTTCTGGTTCATCCATATCTCGACGACTGGTTGATACGGGCAAAGTCGAGAACGGAAATCGAGGAGGCCACGACCAAGGTCATCCACTACCTTCAGAGATTAGGTTGGGTGGTCAATATGGCCAAGAGCAGTCTAGTTTCATCTCAGGAGCTCGAGTACCTGGGAGCGCGATTCGATATGGTAGTAGGAAAGGTTTTTCTGCCTCAGCATCGGGCGGTGGCCTTGCGGAAGTTAGTTTGCGGGTTCCTCGGTACATCATGCCCGACAGCATGGCAGTATTTACAGCTCCTGGGGACAATGGCGGCGACGCTCGAGTTGGTGCCTTTGGCGAGGGCGCATATGAGGCCGTTGCAAAGGGTGTTACTCTGAAGGTGGTCTCACCAAAATGATCTGCTGTCGCAGCATCTTGTCTGTCCAGAGGAGACGCGGGAAGCGTTGCGGTGGTGGTTGCTCCCAGAGTCCTTAGCGAGGGGCATGCCCTTGGAAACACCGAACTGGTTACCACTCACTACGGATGCCAGTCTCCTCGGTTGGGGAGCGCATTTTCAGGGCAGATTCGGGCAGGGTCATTGGACGACACAGGAGAAGGCTTGGTCGATCAACCGGTTGGAACTATGGGCAGTTGTATTAGCGCTGGTGGAGTTTCAGCAGTATCTGCAGGGCGCAGCGATCAGAGTGTTTTCCGACAACGCGACCGCAGTAGCGTACATCAACAAGCAAGGAGGAACCAGCAGTGCTCCCTTGGAGGCCGAAGCAGATCAGTTGTTCCAATGGGTGGAGCAAAACCTTCAGGGTCTGTCGGTGGCACATGTGGCAGGAGTGGACAATGTGGCGGCCGATTTCTTGAGTCGTGTAAGGGTGGACCCTGGGGAGTGGACTCTTCATCCAGAGGTGTTCGACATGATAGTGCATCAATGGGGAACGCCGGTAATGGATCTGATGGCGACATTCAAGTCGGCGAAAGTCGATCGGTTCTTCAACAGAAGGAGAGAGAAAATGTCTGAAGGCCTGGATGCTCTGATACAAGATTGGCCGGTGGAGCGGCTGCTGTACGTGTTTCCGCCCTGGGTGCTAATAGCACGCGTAGTGCGGCGCATTGAAGATCACATAGGATTGGTGATTCCGATCGCTTCGGACTGGCCGCGAAGGCCATGGTATGCGGATCTCAGGAGGATGGTAGTGGGGCAGCCTTGGTGTCTGCCAGTCAGAAAGGATCTCTTGGTGCAAGGACTGTTGTGCATGCCTCAGGTAGCTCGGTTCTCGCTTACGGCATGGCTCTTGAAAGGGCAAGGATAAGAGCTAAGGGCTATTCGGAGGCGGTGATCTCCACCTTGCTGGGGGCTTGTAGGAGCTCTACTTTAGCTTATATTCGAGTATGGCGCATTTTTGAGGCTTGGTGTGTGGGCAGGAACTGCGAGGCATTACGTGCATCAGTGCCGCAGATTTTAGCATTCTTGCAGGATGGTTTTCAAAAGGTTTAGCGGCCTCTTCCCTAAGGGTGGAGGTGGCAGCAATTTCCTGTTATAGGGGAAAGATCAAGGGCCAGGCGCTGGGAATACATCCGGATGTTAAGAGGTTTTTGAGAGCGGTAGGTCTTTTGAGACCTCCGTGCAGGCAGCTAGTCCCTACTTGGGATCTGCAATTGGTATTGGATGCGTTAGGAAGGCGACCTTTTGAGCCTTTGGCTACGGCAACATTGAAGAATCTCACACTAAAGGTAGTGTTCTTGGTGGCGATGGCATCGGCGAGGAGGATTTCTGAGTTACAGGTGCTATCATATAGGGAACCATTTTTGTCCTTTTTTGAGTCCAAGGTGGTTTTGAGGCCGTTGCCATCCTTTCTGCCGAAGGTGCTGTCGCCGTTTCATGTGAATCAGGAGGTGACTCTGCTGGTGTTTCGTGCGGATCCGCAGACGGCGTCTACGCAACAGTTGCATCTGTTAGACGTCCGGAGAGCGTTGAAAAGGTACCTCCGAAGGACGGCGGAGTTCAGGAAGTCGGATAGGCTCTTTGTGTTGTTCGGTGGGCCTCGCAGAGGAGAGGCGGCTTCGAAGGCTTCGATTGCCAGGTGGATAAAGGCGGCTATAGCCTCAGCGTACCTGGTGAAGGGTAAGCTGGTTTCGAATGGATTAAGAGTCCATTCTGCGAGAGCGCAGGCCGCGACTTGGGCTGAGTACAAATTTGTTCCCCCGGTGGAAATTTGTAAGGCAGCGACGTGGTCCTCATTGAATTTGTTTGTCAAGCATTATCGTCTGGATATTCAGGTGAGGAGGGATACCTGTTTTGGAGCAGTGGTGTTTCAGGCTGGTCTAGCAGGTCCCGCCCATTGAGTTCTTTTACTGCTGTGTTACATCCCCAAAGCTTCCGGGACTAGACTGGAGGGACGATAAGGACATTTAAATTAGACTTACCTGCTAATTGTAGTTCCTGGAGGAACTCCAGTCTAGTCCCGGGCCTTGGAGAGGATTGGAGCCTGAAGCACAACAGATCACAGGTAAGAAAAAGGTGAAACTGTGCAGCTTCCGGTTCGGGGGGGGGGGGGGGGGTTTGGCATTTGCAGTTGCGGTATCAGATGATACAGTCAAATTTTTCCCTAGAGCGGAGGCGAGGGCCTTCGCAGTTGAATTACCTATCGCAGTTATAATAAAGCGTCAGGAGGGCTGTTCACTTCTGTGGGTTTTTACAGTTAGTTAAAAGTTTGATACAGGTTTAGGGCATTACTTATTTGTTGCTCTGGTGAGTCTGCTTTGTCAATAGGTTACTGTGTCCTTATACCAATGTCATCAAAGAATGACGTGGATCAGTCTCCAAGCTGCTGGAAGAGGATCACAACCCCAAAGCTTCCGGGACTAGACTGGAGTTCCTCCAGGAACTACAATTAGCAGGTAAGTCTAAGTTAAACTTTAAACTTCTTTTCTTGTGGTCGCGCCTGCCTCCGCTCGATGCTACCGGTACCGCCGCTTCTCATTTCTTCTTAAAAAAAAAAAATATGTGTGTGTATGTGTATGTAGATATATATATATATATATATATATATATATATATATACTTCTGAAGTGTTTCTCTTCAGAGAATTTTTCTTTTTGGTGCTAGGCGCCATTTTGGGCATAAGGCCCCATTTTCCTGCAAAATGGAAAAACCAGCTAGTGGTTTAAAAAATGTACTAAGTGTGGCGGTACCATTTCCGTCACTGATGCCCATGACTGGTGTCTCAAATGTTTAGGCCCTGACCATTCTCCTTCGGAGTGTTTCTCTTATATGGGGATGATTAAAAGAGGAAGACAGAACCGGGCTGCAAAGCTCGGTACCCTCTTTTCTTCAGATGCAATGTCCATTCCTGATCATCTCTCCAGTCTAGTCCCGGACCTCTGGGTTGTCCACCTTAATCAGCAGCTTGGAGCTTGGAGACTGAGAAACTTCCCACTTTGGTGATATCATCTCTATAACCTCCTGGGAACCGCCTTCATCCACCAGTTACCTCAGTCTCCAAGCAGCTGAAGGGGTCGGTGAGCCTGGGGGTCCGGGCTCACTGAAGAAACAATTAAGGACAGTTGTTAGATATAGTTTTAGTCTAGTGGTTAGATCTTGTAAAAAAAAAAAAAAATAAGCAAAGGAGAGAGAGGTACAATCAAGCTCTGTGCCTTTTAAATTTGTCTGGTGCCCTTATTTTAGATGTGCAGGCCGCTCTCCCCCCTGCGGATCCGTTCGCTGCTCCCCGTAGGTATGTAGGCGGTAGGTCCTGAAGGAGCTGAAATTGCTCGGAATCGGGGGCAGTACAGCAGAACCGCTGCGGTGCACAGCCGGGCGCTCAACAGAAGACTTGCCTGTGAATGCGCTTTGGTTGGCCGCGGCGATCGTCCGCTGTCGGGTGTTTGTGTGGTGCAGTTTTTCAGCCCCAGGCCAGGATTGGAGTCCGGAGACAGAGAGAACATTGGAGGCAAGCTGGGCCCTGACAAGGGAAGGCCGCAAAGGTAATAAAAACCGTGGGGTAACCTTTTTCCCTTCAGCGCGTTTGAGTGCGAATTGGGGGGCAGGCCTACGCATGTGGCGTTTGCGCGGGGAAGCACACACACAGCATCGGAGCTTGCAGAGGAGCTTCGGGGGCGTTCTTCTGAAAGGCTCTTTCCTCTGCAGTAAGTGTTTTTTCAACGTTATTTTAAAAAAAAAAAGCACATTTTTGCTCCTTAGTCCTTTTGGTCTCCTGACTTCTGTCTCCATTATTGGGGGACAGGGACAGGAAGGGCCCCGAGCCTGGCACAGTGCTGCGATGCCTACTAAACCCCAATGCTTTGTTTGTGGGGCTAGGAAAGGCACAGTGGCGGATTCCGGTGTGTGTAGGAGCTGTACGAGGGAAGCCTCGGCCGGGGAACACGCCGGAGAGGTCAAAGACGGGCGACTAGAAGCCGAGTCCTGGCCCTGCGGTCGCGGAGCCATCGAGTGTATCCCTTGGGGAACGGTAGCAGGGCCGTCGTCCACTCCGGACAACCTGCTGCCGCCACCAGCTGTGGCCTGGCCCAAAGGGCTGGAGTCCATCTTTTCCTCGGAATTTGCGGCTCTCCTGCAACTGGCAGTAGGAGCCCTCCCGCAAAGTCAGGCGAAGGGCAATCCCGAAGGTTGCGGTTTGAAGAGAGTCGCGGTCGCACCCACAACAGAGGTTTTGGATGGGGTCAAGAGGCCGCGTATAGACTGAGATCTCAACGACCAGTCAGTTGCCTCGGAGGGCCAGCTATCAGAGGAGGAAGGTAGAAGTGTGGATCACGAGGAGGAGTTGGAAGAAGGAGAGCTTGTTGATAAGGAAGATCAGGCAAGAGTGGTGTGGGTCTTACGCAGGGAAGAACTGCCAGCGCTCATTGTGGAAACGCTACGTGCCCTAAACATGCTGGTCCCAGGATCAGCGGAGGATGAGACCCTGGAAGATTTATTTATTCATTTACATTTCTTATATACCGCGCTATTTCCCATCAGTGCGGTTCACATGGAACATTTAACATACGCATTTCACAGGATGATCTGCGTTTACAATTAAAACAGGCAATAGAACTTGGATCAAGAATGTGGGTAACTATTTACATCTGTACAATAGTGATTAGGAGGTCCATTTGTGCTGCGTTGGTCAGCTCGATGTTAGGGTTCCTGTGGAGCTGTCAGGGTAATGCAGTAGGAAGAGGTGATGTTTCAGCACCTTCCTAAACTGTGCTAGATCCGTTGTTACAGGTTTTTCAGAGGACTCAAAAAGCATTTCTGGTACACAGGGTGTTCCAGGAAATGATTCAGGAAGAGTGGAACGTACCAGAGGCCCCGCTGAACGGTTCAAGAGTCATGAGTCTGCTTTATCCTTTGGTGGACCAGGATAAGGAGATGTTTAAGGCTCCAAAGGTAGACGCGGCCGTGGCGGCGGTGATAAAGAAAACCACTATACTGGTGGAGGGCAGTGCTGCCCTTAAGGATACTCAGGACAAGAAGTTGGATGTGTTGCTGCGATAGATTTTTGATGTGAATGCCCTATCGCTCCAGGCGTCTATCTGTGGTGCATGGGTGGCCAGGGCCTGTCTCCATTGGTCTCAGCGGGTCCGCGGTGGACAGGAGGACGACATAGCTGGGGACGCTTCTAAGCTGGAGTCAGGAGCGGCCTATCTAGTGGACATTCACTATGATCTGATTCGTGGTTTGTCGAAGAGCATGGCATCGGGGGTAGCGGCAAGGCGTTATCTGTGGCTCCGCAATTGGGCGGCGGATAACTCCTCGAAATCGAGGCTAAGTAAGCTGTCGTTTAAAGGGTGGCTTTTGTTTGTTTGGGGAAGACCTGGAGAAGTTAGTCAAGGATCTGGGTGAATCTAAGGCCGGTAGATTACCCGAGGATAAGCCTAAACAAGGGCGAACGGTTCCCGCCGGCAAAGGGCAACAGCGGTATGTTCGCCGATTTCGTTTCCAAAGGTATAGTTCAGGTCAACGAGACATATTCCTCAATAGAAACCAGGGGTTTCGAGGTTTTCGGGGAGCGGGAAGAGGATTTGGGGGGCCTTCCTCATCCTTATCCTCCTCCAATCTTCGAAAGTCGCAATGAAGTCGGGCAGACCCAGGCGCCCCTAGTTCCCGTAGGAGGGCGGTTGCAGGAGTTCTATGCTGCCTGGGTCCAGATCACCACTGATCAGTGGGTGCTAGAGGTAATCCGAGAGGGGTATGCACTGGAGCTGCAACGGCCGGTGCGTGATGCCTTCGTGCTGTCTCCCTTCAAGTCATCGGCCAAGTGGACGACGGTGAGGGAGACAGTACGCAGGCTCCTGGACCTCAGGGCAATAGAGCCGGTGCCTCTAGACCAATATGGCTGCGGTCGGTACTCCATCTACTTTGTGGTCCCGAAGAAGGACGGCGGCTTTCGGCCACTTCTGGATCTCAAGGGAGTGAATCGGTGTCTTCGCGTCTCTCACTTTCATATGGAGACTCTGCGCTCAGTAATAGTAGCAGTGCGAAGAGGAGAGTTCCTCACATCCCTAGATCTGTCAGAGGCGTACCTTCATATCCCCATTCGGCCGGATCATCACAGGTATCTTCGCTTCGCAGTTCCGTTCGGTCAGTTTCAGTTTCGAGCGTTGCCCTTTGGGCTGGCGACGGCGCCGCGCAACTTCACCAAGGTCATGGTGGTGGTGATGGTAGCGGCAGCGTTGCACAGGGATGGAATCCCAGTACACCCGTACCTGGACGATTGGTTGATATGGGCAAAGTCGAGAAGCGAGAGCAAAAGGGCTATGGCCAGGGTTGTGGCCTTTCTGGAGGGTCTCGGTTGGGTAGTCAATTTGGCCAAGAGCCAGTTGGTTCCCACGCAGTGCCTCGAATACTTAGGGGCTCGGTTCGACATGAAGGCGGGACAGGTGTTTCTGCCCCTTCAGAGGACGCAGGGGCTGCGGCGCCTGGTCAGGAGCTTCAGAAGAACCTCGGCACCCACAGCTTGGCAGTATCTGCAGCTGTTGGGCACAGTGGCGGCAACAATAGAGTTGGTGCCCTGGGCGAGAGCCCACATGAGGCCCTTGCAGAGAGCGTTACTCAGGCGCTCGTCGCACCAGCGGGGACCCCCTGTCATGGAAACGTCCGTGCCAGGTGGAGACGCGGGCTGCCCTTCTCTGGTGGTTGCTTCCCGGTTCATTGGAGAGCGGGAGGCCCTTGGAGGCGCCCAATTGGGTGCCACTAACCACGGACTCCAGCCTTCTCGGATGGGGAGCCCACTTCCAGGGGCAGTTTGCACAGGGACAGTGGTCTGCCCAAGAGAAGTCTTGGTAGATCAACAGGCTAGAGTTGCGAGCCGTGTCGCTGGCATTGCGGAGCTTCCAAGCTTACCTCCGCGGGTCGGTGGTTCGAGTGTTTTCCGACAACACGACGGCGGTGACTTATGTCAATCGGCAAGGGGGGACCAGCAGTGTGGCGCTGGAAGCCGAAGCAGATATCCTGTGTGGCTGGGCAGAAGAGAACCTCTCAGCGTTGTCCGCAGCGCACATGGCAGGAGTGGACAATGTGGAGACCGATTTCCTGAGTCGAGTGAAGGTGGACCCAGGCGAGTGGGTCCTTCATCAGGAGGTGTTCAACATGCTAGTGCGCCGTTGGGGCCTGCCCGTGATGGACCTCATGGCAGCTTTCCAATCGATGAAGGCCAGTCGCTTCTTCAGCAGACGGAGAGAAAGAATGTCGGAGGGCCTGGATTTGCTCATTCAAACCTGGCCGGAGGCGCAACTTCTGTACGTCTTCCCCCCGGGGGTTTTGATAGGCAGAGTGATTCAGCGGATAGAACGGTTCAGGGGGCAGATTATTTTGATCGCCCCTGTTTGGCCACGGCAGCCTTGGTCTGCGGATCTGGTAAGGCTCCTGGTAGCGAAGCCGTGGCACCTTCCAGCTCAAGCGGATCTGTTGTCGCAGGGTCCTCTGGTCATGTCTCACGTGGATCGGTTCTCGCTTATGGCTTGGCGATTAAGAGGGCTCGGTTGAGGTCAAGAGGTTATTCCACGGCGGTGATTACCACGTTGTTGAAGGCCAGGAAAAGGTTGATGTCCTTGGCGCATGTGCAAGTCTGGAGAGTTTTTGAAGCGTGGTGCAGGGACAGGAAGTGAGAAGCGTTAAAAGCGACCATTCCACAGATTTTGCAGTTTCTGCAGGATGGTTTCGATAAGGGGTTAGCTGCCGCGTCCCTTAAGGTGCAGATGGCTGCTTTGGCATGTTACAGAGGTAAAATAGCTGGTCATATGCTCGGGGGGCATGTGGACATTAAGCAGTTCTTACGGGCGGTGTCTCTGTTGAGACCACCAGCTAGGCAGATGGTACCTAAGTGGCACCTGCCGTTCGTATTAGCAGCGTTGGAACGGGAGCCATTCGAACCCCTAGACCGAGCGTCAGTGAAGGATCTCACATTAAAGGTTGTCTTTTTGGTGGCAATCTGTTCTGCAAGAAGGATTTTGGAATTGCAGGCGTTATCCTGTAAGGAACCTTATCTCTCGTTCTTTGAGTCTAAGGTAGTGTTATGGCCGGTACCAGCCTTTTTGCCCAAGGTGGTTTCGGTTTTTCATTTGAATCAAGTCATCTCCTTACCGGTGTTCAGGGGTGACACAAGGGGTCCGGTCACAAGGAAATTGGATGTCCGACGGGCGTTAAAGAAGTATTTGCGTCGGACAGCGAGTTTTCGCAGGTCGGAGAGACTTTTTGTTCTCTTCGCGGGACCTAGACGGGGTGAAGCGGCGTCAAAGGCCTCCATCGCTAGATGGATTAAGGAGGCAATTGCATCAGCATACGTGTTTGAAGGGCAAGTCGGTGTCTGAGGGGCTGAGAGCCCATTCCATGAGAGATCAAGCGGCATCCTGGGCGGAATTTCGCTTGGTGCCACCGGCAGAGATTTGTAGGGCGGCGACATGGTCGTCATTGAATTCTTTCGTAAAGCATTACTGTCTAGATGTTCAGTCGGAGCAAGACGCGTGTTTCAGAGCGGCTGTACTTCAGGCGGGTATAGCGGGTCCCTCACGTTGATTTACTGCTCTGGTACATACCCAGAGGTCCAGGACTAGACTGGAGAGGCGATCAGGAAGGTGAAATTAGACTTACCTGCTAATTTTTGTTCCTGGAGTAAATTCAGTCTAGTCCCGAGTCCCTACCCAGTGTCATGTTTCTATGGATGGATGTCTGAAGCTCTTCAAGATGACAGGTAAGAAGATTTTCCATAGCGATTGACAGTTCCCTGGGGGAAGCGGGGTCATTTCTCTTGGGTGGGAAGGATGGCCTCAGCACCTTTGAAGTTGTAAGTTATTACTAGGCAAGTAAAGGCCTGTAGTTCAAATGTAATGTGTGAGTTAGCGACCAGGTTATATAGTTAAGTTTTACCATCGGTAAGATAAGTTGATAAGTTATGGATAGTTACTTGTTGCTCTGGTGAGTCTACTTTGTCACTAGCAAAGTGGTGAATGAAGGCGGTTCCCAGGAGGTTATAGAGATGACATCACAAAAGTGGGAAGTTCCTCAGTCTCCAAGCTGCTGATTAAGGTGGACAACCCAGAGGTCCGGGACTAGACTGAATTTACTCCAGGAACAACAATTAGCAGGTAAGTCTAATTTAACCTTGCATCGACGTCTTCCAGAGCCTCGTCTTCCACCCATAGATCTCAGGTAACTAAACATAAGAGCCGGTCCTCAAAGGGTCGATCTCCTAAGCATCGAGAAGCCATTGGCATTGCCCTTGAGAAAACTACAATGGCAAAACAGCCCCGGCGGGAGGCTTTGGCCTCCAAAGCACTAACGGGGCTCCAGGATGTTCTCGAGGCCTCGACCTCTGCAGAACTACTGATGCCATGCTCTGGGGTTCCGGCCGCTTCTACCGGTACCGACACCCAGGCATCAGCAGCGTCGATAGATCAGAGATTCTTTGCTATCGAACGCAGTCTTGCAGCTCTCCTTACAGCTGCGGTACTGTTGACACCGCTACCGATGGTTCAACGGGCACCGATACCAATGCCGGTACCAGCACCGTCGCTGATACTGGTACCAGCACCGACGCTGATACTGGTACCAGCACCGACGCTGATACCGGTACCAGCACCGACGGTACCAGCCCCAGTGGGAATTCTACCCATGCTGACTTTTTCAGGCATCGACAGATCGGTACCGGACTAACTCGGTGCCGACTTCGATCGATACCGATACCGTGCTTTGCATGAACATCTGGATCAGAGATACTTCAGATCTTCTGATTCCTATGATTCGGATAACTCTGCCGGTACCAGAGTACTTCTTCCGGAAGACTCCTCTCCTCCTCAACGCAGAATGTCTCCTCCGGAGGACATGTCTTTTCAGGATTTTATTCGTGATGTGGCCCGAGGCCTATCAATCACAGTAGCTCCTGAAAAAGAACCTAGAGCAAAGGAATTGGAAATCCACCAATACCCTAAGGTTCCCAAAGAGGCAGCTACTCTGCCCATTCATGAAATTCTTCATGATTTGTTGCTCAGAATGTGGGAAACACATCTGACCACATCTCCTCATTCTAGGAGACTCGATATCATGTATCGAGTTCCACCATGTCCTGGGTTTCAAAAGACTCAGCTGCCACATCATTCAATGGTAGTGGAATCAACTATGCGTAGGATGAAAAGTGCAAAAAGACATTCATCCAATCCTCCAGTTCGTGAATGCAGAACCTTTGATGACTTCAGGCGTCGAATATTTCAGGCTTCCATGCTTTCAGCTAGGATCAGCTCATATTTTATATATGGGAATGTTCATCAAAGAGGTCACAGGAGACTTGGAGCTTATGAGCTCCCTTCTCCCTGATGACAAACGACAAGACTTCCTTACTCTTGTCAAGCATGCTCAAGGCGTTTCCAAGTTTGTAAATCGTGCGGCCTATGACTGCTTTGAATGCATCAGCAGAACTTCTGTTATTGCCATTAGTGCACGTCGGATTGCCTGGCTTCAGGCATCAGACTTAGAAATTTGGGTACAAGACAAATTAGGAAACATCCCTTGCACAGGAGAAAACCTCTTTGGCAAGAACTGGCAGGAAAAGGCTAATGAGATAGATGCTGACAATACCACTTTAGACAGATTGTCAAAATCTACAGCCACTCCAGCCAAAAAGAAACCCTATAAAAAACTCTTTTTCAGCAAAAAGAGGACGTTTTATCCGTCTTATACCCCGCAAGGGCAAAGTCAGGGTTAAGTTGCCCAAAAGGGACAACAGCAACAATTCAGACAGCAGAAGAAGCCAAAAGGCCCGAGAGCTCAACCAGCTCCACAGGCTCAGCCCCCTCAAGGGCTTTGACTCCTTCCTAGAGAGCTTACCTTTCCTGCCTCTGAAGGGTCCAGAACCCCTAAACATTCCAGGCAGGTTGTGTCATTTTGTCAACAGATGGCACCAAATAACAGCAGAAAATTGGACTCTGTCCATTGTAGGGGAGGGGTACAAGCTTACATAAGAACATAACATAGCATAAGATATGCCATACTGGGTCAGACCAAAGTCCATCAAGCCCAGTATCCTGTTTCCTACAGTGGCCGATCTAGGTCATACGTACCTAGCAGTTTCCCCAAAAGACACAGGTTCCACAATGCTTGTACTGGGTCAAGCATTGTTATCCTGGGTCCCTTCTTAATAATGGTTTATGGGCCTTTCCTCCAGGAACTTGTCCAAACCTTTTTTAAACCCAGCTACACTAACAGCCTTTACTACATCCTCCGGTAACAAATTCCAGAGTTTGATTACACGTTGAGTGAAAAAATATTTTCTTTTATTAGTCTTAAATAGTTTACCCTGTAGTTTCATTGCATGTCCCCTAGTCTTTCTATATTCTGATAACGTAAACAATCGATCTACGTTTACCCGTTCCACTCCGTTCATTAATTTATTGACTTCTATCATATCTCCCCTCAGTTGTCTCTTTTCCAGGTTAAAGAGCCCTAACCTTTTTAGCCTTTCTTCATAGGAGTATCCTTCCATCCCCTTTACCATTTTGGTGGCTCTTCTCTGAAACTTTTCTAATAACGTTATATCCTTTTTAAGATACGGTGACCAGAATTGCACACAATATTCAAGGTGCGGTCTCACCTCAGTTTTTTGGACTTCCTTCCACTTTTCTTAAACCGTGGAATACAGCTGGTCTGGGCTTCCAAGATAGTATTTTTCAACAACACCCAAGCTTGATGTACGTCTTTAACCTTCGCAACTGCTCCTTTTAGTTTTTTCTTAACTATTTTCCTCGTTTTATCAGTCTCCGTTTCAAAAGTTAAAAGGTAGTACTGTGGATTTCCTTATTATCCCTCCTCCACTAATTAAATCAAATGCCATCATGTTATGATCACTGTTGCCAAGTGGCCCCGACACCCTTATCTCTTGCATTAGATCTGGTGTTCCACTAAGGACTAGGTCCAATATGGCTTCCCCTCTGGTCAGTTCATGAACCAGCTGCTCCAAGAAGCAGTCATTTATTTCATCTAGGAACTTTATCTCCTTAGCATGTCCTGCCGTGACACTGACCCAGTTGATACCGGGGTAATTGAAATCACCCATTATTATTACTGCGCTGTAACTTTTGTTAGCTTCCTTGATTTCTTTGAGCATTTTATCATCCATTTCTTCATTCTGGCCAGGCGGTCGATAGTACACCCCCACTGCCATCGCCTTCCCCTTTTTACATGGAATTTCAATCCATAGAGATTCTACAGCAAATTTTGTTTCCTGCAAAACTTTAATCCTTTCTGACTCAATGCCCTCTCTAACATAGAGCGCAACCCCTCCACCAATTTGATCAGCTCTATCATTACGATATAGTTTGTATCCAGGTATCACAGTGTCCCACTGGTTGTCCTCCTTCCACCATGTCTCTGAGATTCCAATCATATCTAACCTCTCATTTAGTGCTATATATTCTAAGTCTCCCATCTTATTTTTTAGACTTCTAGCATTTGCATACAAGCATTTTAGAGATTGTATTTTATTCATATTAATCTGGCTATTGATAGATATGGGTAATTTGGGATCTTTAAGCTGTGTCTGCTCCATACTCGAGGGCATTTGGTCTACTTTACTCTTTTTTGGAACCTCTCTGCTTTTGGTAGTATCCTTAAGGATACATTCTTCCGAACCATGCGCTCTTGGGCAACTGTCGGCTTTCCCCTATTATCTAGTTTAAAAGCTGCTGTCTCCTTTTTAAAGGTTAATGCCAGCAGCCTGGTTCCATCCCGGTTAAGGCGAAGCCTATCCCTTCGGAAGAGCTCCTCCTTTCCCCAGAATGTTCCCCAGTTCCTAACAAATCCAAAACCCTCATCTCTGCACCATTGTCTCATCCACGCATTGAGACTCCGGAGCTCTGCCTGCCTCTTGGGTCCTGCGTGTGGAACGGGAAGCATTTCGGAGAACACTACCCTGGAAGTTCTGGATTTCAACTTCCTACCTAAAAGCCTAAATTTAGCCTCCAGAACCTCCCTACCACATTTTCCTATGTCATTGGTACCGACGTACCAAGACAGCAGAGTCCTCCACAGCACTATCTAAGACCTTATCTAGGTGGCGCATGATGTCCGCTACCTTCGCACCAGGCAGGCATGTTACCAGACGATCCTCACGTCCACCAGCCACCCAGCTATCTACATGTCTAATGATCGAATCACCAACTATAACGGCTGTCCTAACCCTTCCGTCATGGGCACATGGCCCTGGAGAAACTTCCTCGTTGTGAGAGGGTTTTACATCACCTGGAGGACAGGTCCTAGTTACAGGATCACTTCCTGCCACACCAGGGTGATGCTCTCCTGTCATGTGACTTCTCTCCTCTATGGCAAGAGGGATGCTGCCAGACTGGAGGTGGGACTTCAGGACTATATCCCTGTAGGTCTTGTCTATGTACCTCTCTGTCTTTCTTATGTTTTCCAAGTGTGCTACTCTAGCCTCTAGAGAACGGATTCGTTCCCTGAGAGCAAAGAGCTCCTTGCACCTAGTGCACACTTAAGACCTCTCACCAACTGGGAGAAAATCATACATGTGATACTCAATGCAAAAGACTGGAAAGCCCCCATCTTGCTTCATTTTCACGGCATGCCCCCTCCTACAATCCTAAGACAGTTCAATTCCCAAATCTCTCCAGACAATCTACTGATTCAAGAGGTCTCAACACTCCTTGCTCAAGAAGCAATAGAGGAAGTACCCATTCCCCAACAGGGTACAGGGTTCTATTCCCCCTATTTTCTTATTCCAAAGAAAACAGGGCCCATTCTAGACCTCAGAGAATTGAACAAATATCTGTTCCGAGAAAAGTTCAAAATGATTTCTCTGGGAACTCTGCTGCCATACCTTCAAAGTCAGGATTGGCTTTGCTCTCTATCTTTATCTTTATTTAAAATTTGATAAACCGCTTTCCGTCGAGACATAAAGCGGTGTACAATAAAAGGTTGGCAATGCAAAAATTAGGGAAAAGGAACGCCAAAGCAAAAATAGGAAAGTAAAGTATAAAAGCATAGACAGATAAAATGGACAAAACATAACAAACAAAACAAAAGGGCCAATATTTTAAAAGCATAAGGTTACTAAAAACATAAAAAATTACAGCAAGAATAATAGGCCCATATTGGGGAAGACAAAACAAACTATGGGTAAATAAAGTGCAAGACAGGACAAATATACAAACAAACAGCAACTCATATCAACTGGAAAACATCAGGGAGGACCATCGGGTGAAAGTTGAAAGGCTTGCTGAAACAGATGGGTCTTGAGAAGTGTTTTAAATTGAGAATAGGAAGGTTCCAATCGGAGAAACGGTGGTAATGCATTCCATAATACTGTGCCTAAGAGGAAAAAAGCTGCATGCCGGGTTTGTTCGAGGTGTGCTTGTGACAGGGAGGGAAGGGACAGGCGATTGGCGTGGAGAGAACGAAGCTGACGGTAGGGGGTGTGAAGTGAGATCCGGTCTGCTAGATACAGGGGAGTGTTGGTATGAAGGGCGCGATGAATTAGAATAAGGAACTTATACTGAAAACGACAACGGAGGTGTAACCAGTGCAGGCGGAAAAGAATAGGGGTGATATGATCATAGCGGTGTGAAAATGTAATGAGGCGAGCAGCGGCATTTTGGATGCGCTGGAGACGTAGCAGCTGAAATTTAGGGAGGTTGGCAAGAAAAACATTACAGTAGTCTAAGCGACTTATAACTAAGGCTAGGACAAGAGTGACTAAGGAAGAGGAGGGGAGAAGGGAACGAACTGCCCTGATCTGACGCAAGACAGCAAAGGAACGGCGAATAAGAGAGGTAAGGTGCTGGTGAAAGGAGAGGGTAGAATCAAGAATTACACCAAGATAGCGGAAGGATGACACAAGAGGGAGAGGAATAGAGTCAATTGAGGGAGATAAAGAAGGGCAGGAACCACTTAGTGAGACCCACATAGCCGTGGACTTAGATGGATTTAGGTGAAGGAAGTTGTGGGATAGCCAAGAAGAGATCTGGGAGAGACAAAGATTTAGCTGAGTAATGTCCAGAGTCAGAGGTGAGGTATGAAAAAGTAAGATGATATCGTCAGCATACATGTAAAATGACACAGGGAATTGTTGGATCACCAGTGACAGGGGAGCCAGAAAAATGTTAAACAGGAGAGGGGAGAGAACAGAGTCTTGCGGTACCCCGCAAGTGAGAGGGAAAGAAGCAGAAGACTGACCATCAGAGTGAACAGAGAATGAACGAGCTGTGAGGAAAGAACAGAACCACTGCCTAACCGTACCATGAAGCCCCACATCAGATAAACGAGAAAGAAGAGTACGGTGGTCAAGCAAATCAAAAGCCGCAGAGAGGTCGAGGGAAACTAGAAGAGTGATATTACCGAGGTCGTGAGCAACATGCAAATCATTTAAAAGATGCATATACTTACTTTCTGATCCATCCAGATCACAGGAAATTCTTACGATTCCTTTTCAAGGGAAAACACATCCAATACAGGGTTCTTCCTTTTGGTCTGGCTTCGGCACCAAGAGTATTCACGAAATGCATGGCAGTAGTAGCTGCATTCCTGTGAACCCTAGGGATATTCGTCTTCCCTTACTTGGACGACTGGCTCATTCGAGCCCCCACGATTCCAGAAGCCAGCTCTGCACTGTCTCGTACAATGTGAATCTTCCAATACTTGGGATTGGTCATAAACTTCCCAAAATCCCAACTTGCTCCTTCTCAGACCCTAGAGTTCATAGGCGCTTGTTTAGACACCAGACAGTCAAGGGCTTTCCTTCCACAGCCCCGCTGTCTTTGAATAGTGCAACTAGCTTCTCAGGCAGTGGGAACGTCCTCCCTAACTGCTCGAGAGCTTCTGCAATTACTGGGACATATGGCATCCGCAGTTCATGTAGTTCATTATGCTCGCCTCCACATGTGAGCAGCCCAGTGGACCCTATCCACACAATGGACACAGGCCACAGGATGTCTGTCGGACAAGATATCAAACTCATGACGACTGATCTTGTCCCTACAATGGTGGCAATCACTGGAGAATCTGTTAGTGGGGGTCTCCTTTTCAACAACCCCTATTCCAAGCCATCCTAACAACAGATGCATCACAGGTGGGATGGGGAGTACACCTGCACCATCTCTCCACCCAGGGTATCTGGACTCCACAGGAGGCTTGTCTTCACATAAACCTCCTGGAACTCGGAGCAATCTATCTAGCTCTCCGAGTATTCCATGCCCAGCTCAGCTACAAGACAGTCCTAGTCCAAATGGACAATCAAGTTGCCATGTTCTACATGAACAAGCAGGGTGGAACAGGCTCTCTGTCGTTATGCAACAAAGCTTTACGACTTTGGGCCCTTGCCAGAGAGCATCAAATTCACCTTCTCGTGGTATATCTTCCAGGCATTCAAAGCTTTTGGGCAGGCAAACTCAGCCGAGTACTGCTGCCTTACGAATGGTCTCTACACCTAGACCAGGTGACAAGGATATTTCAGATCTGGGGAACCCCAGACATAGACCTCTTTGCAAGTCCACTAAATTCCAAACTTTCCCGCTTCTGTTCCAGAATTCCGGCTCAAAATTGCCAGGCAAGGGACGCCTTCCTCCTTCACTGGGGTCAGGACTTCCTCTATGCCAGGGGTCTCAAACTCAAATTGCTTTGAGGGCCGAATGAGGACTTGTAAAGTAACCCGGGGGCCGCATAAGACACGGGGGCCTCATTTGCATAAATATTTGCATAATGTTGCATAATGAGTGCATGGATAAAGAAAGACTAGAAAATTTCTATGTTACTATAATCCAGTGCCAACCGCCAGGCACATTAGGAACTACTACTAACACTGCCCATTTAGAACCCATAGCAAACCCCCCGTATCATAACAGCACTACCAGGACTCACAAAGCACCAGACCCTACCTATCAAAAGGCAACACTGCAAATATTAAATCAATACATTTCAGAGAACAATACATGACCTACTGGGAAAAGAGAACAAGTAGCAATGTCAAATAGGAATTACACAGAATACCTCAGCACTGTAGAAATAAAACTATAAATTAATTTCTTGTACTAAAGCACAGACATTAATGATGCACATTTCCCAGAGCTGACATATTCCAGTTAATAAACTCAAAATAAAGAGATATTTTCCTACCTTTTGTGCATTAATGTGCTGGGGGGTTTAGAACTGGTAATGGTTCTGACCCCCCCCCCCCAGCCCCACAGCACATTACCGGGTGCTAAACCCCCCAGCACATTACCAGTTCTGACCCCCCAGCCCACAGCACACTGGTAATGTGCTGGGGGGTTTAGAACTGGTAATGTGCTGTGGGGCTGGGGGGTTCAGAAATGGTGATGGTTCTGACCCCCAGCCCACAGCACATTACCAGTTGTGACCACTGTTCCCTCTAAGCTGTGCGCGTGTGCGCGCGCACACACCTTGCCGAGTGAGCGCACATACTTTACAACAGAGCGCACAAAAATTACAGTTCTGATTCTGATAGAAAACACAGACGTCAAACTTTAAAAGTTGTGATTGTAATTACTAGAAATTTTCCGCTTCATTTAGTATTTTCATTTAATTTAATTAAAATCAATGTGGTGTACATACTGTATTCTGACGTGTAGTCAAATTTTAAAGTATATAACTCTGAGTGTCGTTATGTGGTGCACAAAAATTTAACCTTCCTTCAAAAGCTGCACAGCTGATATTTTATGCGCACACAGCCTACAGAAAATTAGAGGGAACATTGGTTGTGACCCCCCCCCATCCATCATCATCAGCAGCAGCAAAAATCACAGCCCCCCCATCCATCCATCCATCCTCCCTCCCTCAGCAAAAATCACAGGCCTCCCTCAGCAAAAATCACAGCCCCCCCCCATCCATCCTCCCTCCCTCCCTCAGCAAAAATCACAGGCCTCCCTCAGCAAAAATCACAGCCCCCCCCCATCCATCCATCCTCCCTCCCTCCCTCAGCAAAAATCACAGCCCCCCCCATCCATCCATCCTCCCTCCCTCAGCAAAAATCACAGGCCTCCCTCATCAAAAATCACAGCCCCCCCCCCATCCATCCATCCATCCTCCCTCCCTCCCTCAGCAAAAATCACAGCCCCCTCCCCATCCATCCATCCTCCATCCTCCCTCCCTCAGCAAAAATCACAGGCCTCCCTCAGCAAAAATCACAGCCCCCCCCCATCCATCCATCCTCCATCCTCCCTCCCTCAGCAAAAATCACAGGCCTCACTCAACAAACATCACAGGCCTCTCCCTCAACAAAAATCACAGCCCCCCCCCATCCATCCATCCTCCATCCTCCCTCCCTCAGCAAAAATCACAGGCCTCCCTCAACAAAAATCACATGCCGCTCCCTCAACAAAAATCACAGGCCGCCCCCCCCCCCGGCAGAGCCATCCCTCCCTCCCTGCCTCAGTCCCTCTCCTCTTCGGCTTAGAACCGCGAAGGGAGAGTTCCTCCCTCGGGACTCTGTTAAGCCGGCTGAGGCTTATGGGAAATTTCCTCTCTGCCCCCTCGAGCTTAACAGAGTCGCGAGGGAGAAGCTCTCCCTTCGCGGCTCTGAAAGCCGAAGAGGAGAGGGACTGAGGGAGGCAGGGCTGGCTTAATTCTGGGCAGACTGCTTCCTTACCTGCCGCGGAGAGCTGTGCACCTTGGCGATCCTCAAGCAGGCGATCCTTCCTCCAAGCAGGCGATGCTTCAAAGCGCTGGTACCTCGTGGCTGCTCAGACTGCTTCTGGGCCCGGCCCCCCCCCCTCCTCCTTCTTCTCCTCCTCCTGCCTGTCGCTGATTGGTGGAGGGCAGGCGCGTGACGCGGTCATGTGAGACCAACACCATGCAGCCCCGGGAATCACGCTAAGGAAAACAGTGAGTAAAAATAGCAGAAATAGCAGAAAGGATACTCCGTGGCGTCGCGGGTCGCAGGCCGCACAAAATGCTCTCTGTTTGAGACCCCTGCTCTATGCCTTCCCACCCATTCCCCTCATTCCCAAAACACTTCTCAAGCCTCAGAGAGACAGAGGTTGTATGATCCTCATAGAGCCACGGTGGCCACGACAAACGTGGTATCCCTTGCTTCTACATCTCTCTCAAGCTGCACCTCTGGAGTTAGGGTGTGCTCCAGACCTTCTCTCCCAAGAGAACGGGATGCTATGGCACCCGAATCCCCAATCCCTGCATCTCAGGGCCTGGTTGCTGAAAGCCTAGACCTGCGGGATCTTAACCTTTCCCAACAGATGAAGGATATCCTTCAGGCTTCTAGGAAACGTTTTACTATATGGTGTTTTCAAAAGGGCTTAAACCCCCTTGTGATACCTTTGGAATCAGTACTAGAGTACCTGCTTCATTTATCAAATTCTGGGTTAAAGACAAATTCAGTAAGAGTCCGTCTTAGTGCAATTCCAGCTACCTATAAGCTTCTAAATGGACAGCCAATTAACTCTCATCCACTCATAGCAAGATTTATGAGAGGTCTTCTCTTAACAAAGCCTCCCATCAGGTCACCACCAGTGGCATGGGATTTAAATCTAGTTCTCGGACAGCTCATGAATCCGCCCTTTGAACCTTTAGCCACAACAACCCTAAAGTTTTTATCCTGGAAGTTCATCTTCCTAATTGCAGTCACCTCCGCACGTCGCATTAGTGAATTGCAAGCTTTAGTGGCTGATCCCCCTTATACAAGGTTTCACCATGATAAAGTTGTTCTCAGAACTCATCCACATTTTATGCCAGAGGTGTTTTCACCTTTTCATCTAAATCATTCGATTTACCTACCTGTATTCTTTCCAAGGTCTCATGCCTCTAATGCAGAAAGGAACCTGCATACTTTGGACTGTAAAACAGCCTTGGCTTTTTACCTACAACGAACACAGCAACATAGAAAGTCTTCCCAACATTTTGTTGTTTTGATTCTAGTCTTTTGGGACTTCCAGTCTCCAAAAGAACTCTGTCTAAATGGATTGCACAATGCATATCCTTTACTTATGAGAGTAAGGGTCTTCCTCTTCAAGGCCATGTCACAGCACATAATGTGAGAGCCATGGCAGCCTCTATGGCAAACCTTCACTCTGTGTCTATCGATGACATCTGCCGATCAGCCACTTGGACTTCGGTGTACACCTTCACAGCCCACTACTGCCTAGATAAAGCCTCCCATTGGGATACCTTCTTTGGCCAGGCTGTTTTTCAACATCTCTTTCAGACTTAATTCAATTCCTACCCACCAACCCTGGTAGGATGCCAGAGATCCATGGGAGGAAGCATGGCTCACCTCACTATAGGTGGCAGTTTCCTGGGGCCATCTCCCCGGCATCTTCAGCTAGGGAGTCCCCATATGTGAAGACTACATTCCTGCTTGTTCCTGGAGATAGCGTAGAAAGGCGGGAAGGCAGCGCGCATGTGCTGAGGAATGCTCCCAAAAGCGTTCCTATTGGATGCTGGGGAGTGTGGCAAGGAGGCCTATCCGGAGTCTGGGGGAGGACAAACAGACAGGTAATTCACCCTAGTAAAGGGCCCCCTTTTACCAAGACAGGGTAGGAAAGCCATAAACATCTCCAGGGATCAGAAAACTTCCACATGGAACACATTTCATGCTCCCCCTATTGGAATGGAAGGGGAGAGGATACAAGGCTCAGAACCCTTTAGGCAGTGAATGCTTCAAGCACTCAGGTGCCCGGAGCCAGGCTGATTGCCGTCACCTGAGTAGGGTGGGGTTGGAGCTAGAGCCCTGGAAGTATAAACCCAGAGCAGAGTATGATTTGGTAGAAAAGGAGGAGAGGAGAAGCAGGAAGCCAGGCTGAGCAGAGCAGAGGAACGGAGTTTCCAGCTGGATTGAGTGCTATTTGGCATGTAGCACGGCTGCAGGACAGTTTTGAGCCAGGAACAAGAGAGACTCCAAGATCCCCCGGGAGGCTGTTAGCTGAGCAGGAAGGGGAGTCAGAGCCTATGCAGCTGGGAGAGCCTGAGATGAAGCTGATTGAGGAGGAGGACACTCCCATGGACTGTTCCTTGTGCCAAGCTGTAAACCTGGGGAACTTAGAGAAAGCAAGCCAGTCCTGAAAGAAGGTTATCCAGGAAAAAGGTACCCTTATTCCACAAGCAGGGTGGCTGAGAACCCATGTGTTTATAAAGGGGAAGTTTACCACAGACTTTAAATGTGCTTTTTGTTTGGTGCTTTAGCCAGCAAGGCTAAGAAGGGAATACAATAGGCTTGCTGGTAAAGACTGTGTATCCTGCAATAGAGAGAACCTTTAAAACTGCATTTTGTGGTTGGAAATGTTTTGGACAATTTCTGCTTCCAAGAGTCCTGAACCAACAATCCGATGTGTGGTATGATCAAACCATTGTGTATATAAAAATAATAAATTTCTGTCATTTGCCTTACCTACTTGAGCCTGACTACAGCTTTCTGCATGGTGCACTCATACAGCTGAATAAGGACTACATTTCCCAGAGGGCATTGCAGGGAAATAGTTTTAAAAAAAGCTGAAAAAGCATAAAGTTCCTTCAATAATCCACGCCCCTCTAACCTAGAGGCGAGTGGTGGTGGCGTGACAGGAGCGTTCCCGCGCAGGCTCCGTCGGTACCGACGATACCCATATGTGAAGACTAAATTCCTGCTGTTCCCGGAGATCACCTGTTACAGGTGAGTAACTACGCTTTTGGGTCATTGTCCTGCTAGAGAACCAATGACTTTCGACCTAGACCTAGCTTTCTGAAACTAGGAAGCAAATTTCACTCCAAAATACCTTTGGTAGTCCTCTGACTTCATGATTCCTTTAATATGTTCCAGGCCTCCAGTTCCTGAGGCAGCAAAACAGCCCACAACATTATGGACCCTCCACCATATTTAACTCTAGGAAGGGTGTTTTTTTTTCCTTAAAGCTTCATTTCTTCGCCTGTAAATGTATCACTAATCTGCATTGCCCAAAGAGCTCGTTTGGTTTCATCTGTCCGCAGAACATTTTCCCCGATAGGATTGTGGTTTCTCAAGGTGAGTTTGGACAAAGATCAGGCATGCCTTTTTATGTCTGTCTTTGGCAGTGGAGTCTTCCTTGGCCTTCGCTCATGAAGTCCTTCTTTGTTTAGTGCATGGCATATGGTGCGGGTTGAAACCACCACTCCAGATTTCTCCAGGTCAGCCTTAAGCTCTTCGGATGTTGTACATGGTGTTTTTCCAACAGTTGGCACTAACCTTCAAAGACTTCTTGGATTAAGTTTCCTCTTCCCACTACGTCCTGGGAGGTTCTTGACATTTCCATGAGCAGAAAATTTAATAACTTTGTGAACTGTAGTCACAGGAATCCCAAGGTTTTTGGAGATGGCCTTGTACCCCTTTTAAGTTTGATGTTTGGTGATAATTGTAAGTGTGGGTTACTCCTTTCCCAGCACTATATACCACTTACCCTCGGGGACGCCCACTAATCCCCTGGGCCGGGGAACCACCTTACCTTCTCTGTCTGGAATTCCAGGTGAACAAACACACACACACTCGCATATATGTAGTATGTAAGTTTATTCCACAGGTTAGAGGGGCTGTCTGTCTTTTATACATGCACAAAATCATATACATACGTCATCAACTCATCCCCTGAGGCCCACCACAGCTTATCAGTAACTTCACAGATGTTAGTCGTTTCCTTGCAGAACAATCAATTTGTCTTAGCACAGCACATTCCTTTCCATATATAGATATGTACAGGATTCCCATTTTTCCCCTGCGGGCCTCCTAGTCCTCCTGTACACACACTTTAAGTCTTATTTTCCCCTATCAATAATGGCTTTTCTGATGGTCTCAGGCAGCTCTCTTGTCTTCAACATTGTGAAAATAGAACAGAGTGAATGTGGCCAATTTAAACATTAAAGCCATCATTCATTGGCTGATTCAAGTCATGCAAGCACTGACAATTGATCTTAGGTACATCTAGTTTTAGTGCAGTGGGACTGTAGTAATTCTGTTCAAACGGGTTTAAATTGTTTATAAGGGTGCCAATATAATCAATGTCCTGGCAATGTCCCAATTTTTATACTATTTCTTACTATTTCCTTTTATAATTGGTCTTGTTTTATTTGATTCTTTTATATGTCAAGTATGTGTGCATATATAGTCCAAAGCCATTTCACTGGCCATTTTATTTTAGGAGATATTGACATCAATTGGTTGAACTGCAAGATTGCCAGTAATGTTGACCATAGCTGTTTATTTATTATTCTATGTGAGTTTACTGACATACACTTTGAGTTAATGCAGTTATGAGGATGGTGAAATCCATTGTACACCTCATATTATATGACTGGACCTCTTAATTTCCCTTGTGTTGTGAAAATATCAATACTAGGAAAGCAGTTCTGAGTCAGTTCAGTTGCCAGTAAGAACAGTTGTTTTTTGTTTTTCTTCCGATTGTCATTTCTTATCAAATTAGTCTCTAAAGCCAGGGTATCCTACCTTTTTACATGAGTGGCAACATTTTAATTGTTTTCTCTTATGAGGCTGGTGAGCACATTTCAGGAATGAATCTATTAAGTAAAACAAAATAAGTGAAGAAAAAAACTGTTCCTGACCTATAAATCTTATGTCTTAGATGCATGCAGATCAGAAAGTTTGAACTGGGTTTTGTGGATATTTTACACTGATGTGGTGGGTAATGTTTTTTATCATTTAGCAGGATTGAGTCATGTACACAAGTGGGAGATGCCATCACATGTAAAATTCTGAGCATGTGCAGACTTTATTCTCTCAGTCCCCTAGTTTTCATGGAGTGGAGGATTAGCCTAATGGTTAGGGCGCTGGCTTAGTAACCAAGAAACCAGGATTTGCTTCCCACTAGCACTCCTTGTGGTCTTGGGCAAGTCACTTAACCCTCCATTGCCTCAGAAGAAAAGCCTGGCAATCTATTTGGATTGGTATACATCCAAGGGTATTGAAAGAACTAAAATATGAGATTGCAGACTATTACTAATCTGTGAACTATCATTAAAATCATCAGTAATACATGAAGACTGGAGGATGGCCAATGTAACACCAATTTTTAAAAAGAGTTGGGTGATCCAGGAAGCTACAGACCTGTGAGCTTGATGTCTATATTCTGGGGAAAAATGGTAGAAATCATTAAGAACACAATTTTTGAACATGTAGATAGTTATGGTTTAATGGGAGACAGCCAACATGGCTTTAGCCAAGAATGGTCTTGTCTTATTAATCCGTTATATATTTTTTTTGAAGGTCTTAATAAACAGGTAGACAGAGGTGGGTCAGTCGATACAGTGCATCTGGAATTTCATAAAGCCTTTGACAAGGACCCTCATGAAAGATTCTTGGCAAAATTAAAAAGTCATGGGAAAGGAGTCGGTGTATTATTGATCAAGAGCTAGTTAAAAGATAGAAAGCAGAGGATAGGGCTAAATGGGCCATTTTCCCAATGGAGAACCCCAGGGATCTGTGCTGGGTCCACCGCTTTTTAACATATTTGTAAATGACCTGGAAATGGGGAATAATGAGTGAGGTAATCAAATTTGCAGATGACACAAAATTATTCAAAGTTGTTAAAACCAAGAGGTTCGTGGAAAATTGCAAGAGGACCTTAATAAAGTGGAAGACTGGACGTTCAAATGGCAGATTAAATTTAATGTGGACAAGTGCAAAGTTATGCACCTAGGAAAGAACAACCCAAACTATGTTTGCACGATTCCACATTAGGATCCACCACCGAGGAAGAAGATTTAGATGTCATTGTGATTAACACGTTAAAACTCTCTGCCCACTGTGGAGTGGCGGCCAAGAAAGGATGCTAGGAATCATAAGGAAAGGAATGGAGAATAAAACAAAGGATGTTATAATGCCTCTGTATAGTTCCATGGTGCAACCAAACTTTGAATATTGTGTGCAATTCTGGTCGCCATATCTTAAAAAGGATATGGTGGAATTAGAAAAGATACAGAGAAGAGCCACCACAATTATAAATGTGATGTCGGCGCCGATGGAGCCCACCCGGATGCATTTCCCCAGCTTTCAAAGAAAGCCTTTGGGATATGTTACCACGCATGCGTGGTCCCCTTCTTGCCCAAGGGTACCATCTTGCTCATTCTTCTTGTTTCTGCAGAGTCTAACAGACGTGAGTCCTGTTTCCCCAGAAAAATTCTTGCTATTTCCTTAAAAGTTAAGTTTTTCATGGTTAGTAACCAGTTCCTTTTCCTGCCGCAAGTCTGCACCATTCACAGACCCTTTTTCATAGAGGTTTCCTCGACCAGCATTCGTGCCTTTTTTCACCCAGGTGTCGTCAACCCCGTCCGGGTGCTACCCACCATGTCTCCCGGTGGGTTTAAAAAATGTGACCGTTGCAGTCAAACCATATCAGTAACTGACACCTATGATTGCTGCTTGCGCTACCTGGGCCCAGACCATGACAGCACCTTCTGAGACCTGTACCTGGTCTTGATGCCTAAAACCAACAAAAAAAGGTCAGAGTTGCAGATGAAATTGTTCCCCAGGTCCTACTCTGCCTCGGCCTCCCTGACGATGATCTCCAAGTCCAGCACATCCCACGAGGCCTGAGCATCCTCGGAGTCCCACATTGCGGCTCCTCCGAGAAGATCTCGGACCCAGGGAAAAAGAAGAAATCTTCAAAGTCTGCCAAGGTTGCACCAAAGAAACCTGGTAAAACTGCCTTGAGGGACTTGGGCAACTCCGAGAATTGCCCCACCAAGGTCCTCAAGAAGGATTCCTCAGCCAGCGAAGACCGTGCAAGGTCCCTCAAGGCCGTAGTCCTCAGCAAGGACACACTCACAAGAGTGTCAGCGCTAGGCCCGAGATCCTCTGTGCCTACGACGAATGCTGCATAGTCTCCTGGTCTGGAAACCAGAATGGCGGTCTTGGAGCAGAACATCATTGCTATCCTGGCACTGCAGCAGGCGATTGATGACCGGATCCTTGACTGTGAGAGAGGCTCCGCTCGTCGAGCCGAACTTGGAGCGCCACCAGCCTCTGGTATGTACTGTGTGCTGGTCAAGATATCGGTCCCATTCGGGCATCCAGTCCTCACCAGCCAGTGTCCGTGATTCAGACTCCAGGTTCTCAGCAGGCTGCTGATCCTTTGATGTTGGCCTTGAGGCAAGGAGTCGCAGAGCCTCAGACTTGTCATCACCACTTGACTCCGAGTGGGAGACAGATGACAAGGCCTCTCAGGACATCAAGCAGCACAGAGAGATTCCCTCGGATCCCTCGCCATTCTCCTGAGGACATGGTCTTCCATGACTTCATCTGGGACATGGCCAGAGCCCTCTCGGTGCAAACAGAGGTGGAGGAAGACCCGTGCACCAAGGAATTGGAGATTCTTCAGTATGAGTCTCCACCCAAAGAAATCCTCATGGTACCCGTGCAGCTGATCCTCGAGAGGCTACCACTTCAGATGTGGGAAACGTCGGTGCCTCTAGTGAGCCAGCGTCTCAATGCCATGTATCGCATCCAGAAGGGCCCAGGTTCCACAAACCCCAGCTCCCGCATAACTCCACAGTTGTCGAGTCGGCCATGCAGAAACTCAAGAGCCAGAAGATCCACTCCTTTCTTCCTCCCCAGGTGGAAGATCAGATCCCTTGACGCCCTCAAACACAAGTGCTATCAAGACTTAATACTCAGGTGCGGGATTTAGGCCTATGAGCTTTACATAGGCATATACCTAAAGGCTCTGCCCAAGAGCTGTCGGTATTTGCAGTAGGCCTTGTCGCGGACCCCTTCCAACGGTTCCAAGCCCTGACCTCTGGGATCAAGGACTGTTCCAAGTTCCTCTCCCAGGCAGCATACGATGGCTTTGAGTCAGCGGCTCAAGTAGCTGCGGCCAGTATCGGGATCCGACGCCAAATCTGGCTAAAATCCTCCGACCTTGTGCAATTTATTTATTTATTTAATTTATTTTAGCTTTATTTATATCCCGCTTTTCACCGGGTCAAAGCGGTCAATTGGGGGATACATTTAACACGAGGGGATATGAGACACATACGCTAATACTTACAGGGAACATGGGCAATGGAGGGTTAAGTGGCTTGCCCAAGACCACAAGGAGTGCCTATAGAACTAGAAATCCCAGTCCCTCCGGCCTGAGATTGCTGTCCCCAGGTGGGACTTGAACTCCTGGCCCTCCGGCCTGAAGTACCTTGTCCTAAGCACTAGACCACTCCCTCCCTCAATGGGTCCAAGACAAGCTGCTTGATGTCTTCTGCACCAGGAAGAATCTGTTCGGCTGACAAAGCGGCCAAGATTGAGGCTGACGTGGTGACCTGCCAGAGGCTCTCTAAGACCTCATCCCATCCCCGCAAGAAACCAACGGGGAAGAGGCCCCTTTTCCCGAGGAAAAAGGGGTCTTTTGGGCAGGGTCACCAATACCAGTCCTTCTCAGGTCAGCAGTAGGCTTCTTACCCCAGAAGGCAAGCACAGGAGGATCAGAAGCCAAAAGCACCTAAGCCCCAGACCCCAGCTCCCACCCAACCTAGGGGGAGCTTTTGACTCACAGGGCAAGGGTTCCCTTCCCCCCAGGAGATCTTCACCAGCCTACAAGGGGGCACTTAACACTCTTTGCCCACAGATGGGCTACAATCACCACGTAACAATGGGTACTGCAGGTGGTCAGAGAGGGATACCTCCTCCAACTACAGCAGATTCCACCCAGTTTCTTTCCCGGAGAGCCGGTGCGACTCCCCCCCCCCCCCCCTCCTTCACCATACCCTGCTGCTCACAGAACTTGCAGGTCTTCTCAGGGACAATTCAGTAGAGCCTGTGCCCAAACACCTATGGGGCAGAGGCTTCTACTCTAAGTACTTTCTCATCCCAAAGAGAACTAGGGGCCTAGGGCCCATCCTAGACCTGCGAAACTTAAACAAGTTTCTGGTAAGGGAGAAGTTCAAGATATTCTCCCTTGGAACACTGCTGCCTTACCTCTGCTAGGAAGACTGGCTGTGCTCCTTGGACCTAAAGGATGCATACATGCACATCCTAATCCATCCTTTCCAAAGGGAGTAGCTAAGGTTTGTTGTAGGAGGAGGACACTACCAATACAAGGTGCTACCCTTCGGCCTCGCATCCTTGCCAAGGGTCTTCACGAAACCCCTAGCAGTGGTAGCTGCCCACCTGCGTCTGTAAGGGGCCTTCGTCTTCCCCTACCTAGACAACTGGCTTATCAGAGGCAGCACAGCTACAGAGGCCAGTCGGGCCGCAGGACACGTAACCCTCCTGCTGCAGCATTTGGGCTTCATCATTGACTACCCCAAATCCCACCTCTCTCCAGCCCCATCACCCTCGGCGGGATTAACAGAGCCGCGAGAAAGGAAACTCTCGCGGCTCTGAAAGAAGCCCGCGTTTTGGGACTTGAAGAAAGCTGATGATGCAGGGAGGCTCTGCCGGGCTGGGGGGGGGGGGCCCCACGGCAGAGCTCTTGATGCTGCCGCGGCAGAAGCAGCCGGTTTGTTTGTTTTTTTTGTTTTAATTTGGGATGATAGGGGGGAAGGGGGTTTAGGACTGGTAATGGGCTATGGGAGGGGGGAGGCTAAACTGGAAGTGGGCTGATGGGGTGGGGGGGTGGTTAGGACTGGTAATGGGCCATGGGGGGGGTTAGGACTGGTAATGGGCCATGGGGGGGGATACTAAGACTGGAAGTGGGCTGATGGGGGGGGGTTAGGACTGGTAATGGGCTATGGGGGGGGCTAAGTGGGCTGATGGGGGGGTTAGGACTGGTAATGGGCTATGGGGAGGGGGCTAAGGCTGGAAGTGGTGGTGGTGGTGGTGGGGGGTTAGGACTGGTAATGGGCTATGGGGGGGCTAAGACTGGAAATGGGCTGATGGGGGGGTAGGACTGGTAATTGGCTATGGGGGGCTAGGACTGGGTGATGGGGGGTTAGGACTGGTAATGGTGGGGCTAAGATTGGAAATGGGCTGATGGGGGGGGTAGGACTGGTAATTGGCTATGGGGGGGGCTAAGACTGGAAATAGGCTGATGGGGGGGCTAGGACTGGAAATAGGGTGATGGGGGGGGTTAGGACTGGAAATGGGCTATGGGGGGGCTAAGACTGGAAATGGGCTGATGGGGGGGGTAGGACTGGAAATAGGGTGATGGGGTTAGGACTGGTAATGGGCTATGGGGGGGGCTAAGACTGGAAATGGGCTGATGGGGGGGTAGGACTGGTAATTGGCTATGGGGGGGCTAAGACTGGAAATAGGCTGTGGTGGGGGTTTGGATTGAAATGGACTCATGAAGGGGCTAGAACTGGAAGTAGGCTCATGGGGGGCTTGGATTGGAAATGGGCTGAGTGGAGGGGAGCCAGGATTTGACATGGGCTGATGGTGGGGCTAGGAAAGGACTAGAAATGGGCTCATGGGGGGCTGGGATTGGAAATGAGCTGATGGAGGGACTCGGATGGGACTGCAAATAGATGGGGGAGCTAGGACTGGAAATGGGCTTATGGGGGGCTAGGACTGGAAATGGGCTGATGCGGGAACTAGAAGGGAGCGGATGCTGGGTGGGACTGGAACTAGAATGGAGCTGATGTTGGGGGAGGATTAGAATGGGATGGAGCTGGGAGAGTGAAATGGAGAGGGAAACATATTTTGTGTGGGAGGGAAGACAAATCTACAATTGTCCGGATATTGGGAGAGTAAGTGGGGATTGAGGATGGAGGGGTAAAATTTGAGTGGATGAAATAGGAATGAGGAAAGAGCAAAAGGAGAAAGATTAGTATGTTAAAGCAGATGTAGAGAGAGAATGGAAAAAAACTAGAAGAGAGAAGAAAAGACAAATGGACAGCAGACGATGAAGAGTTAGCGGAAGACACGAAGAAACCAGAAGAAAGTGGCTGGAGCAATTGCAGCTGAAAAAAAATGCACAAAAGGTAGAAAAATATCTCTTTATTTTGAATTTATTAATTGGAATATGCCAGCTCTGGGAAATGTGCATCATTAATGTCTGCGCTTTGTTTAGTACAAGAGCAAATTAATGTATAGTTTTATTTCTACAGTGTTGTACATTCCAAGTTTGGCTTTTGGGATTCCCAGTTTAATTCCCACCGAGTCCTGACACAGTTAACAGTTTTAAGAAGTTTATCTTTTTTTTACTCAGGATACATTTGACATGTTATGTGAATAATACATTTAAAATATATTGTGTAACTGAATCAAATTCTTCCTAAATTCATTAAATTGATTGAAATCATTAAAACATTATAAATTGCCAATAAATTGAAATGAAAACCAAAGGATTGTGAATCAAATTGATTCTCTGACAATACAAAGATTCCAACCTTTACAAATGATGTTACATAGTTCAGGCAACTTTATAAAGAGTTTTTAGATACTAAAATCTTGTTGTTAAGGTTTAATTGACGTGCTGGCACTTTGAGGAAATTCTTTGGTTTTGTGCGGCAGTTTGGGCACTCGGGCTCAAAAAGGTTAGCCATCACTGCCCTATACTATGTTGCTCCTTTGGATTGCTGCAGCCCAAATGCATGACCTTGCATTTTTTAAGATTAAATCCCAGCTGCAAAAATTCCAGACCATTTTTCATGCTTCGGTAGATCCCTCCTCATGTTATCTAGACCTTCCTGGTTGTCTACTCTATTGCAGATTTTGGTATCATCCGCAAAGAGGCAAACCTTACCCGACAGTCCTTCTGCAATATCACTAACAAAGATGTTAAAAAGAATCAGACCAAGGACATATCCCTGGGGCACACTACTGGTAACCTCCTTCTCCTCAGAGTGAGCTCCATTTACCTGTACCCTTTGTCGCCTCCCACTCAACCAATTTCCAACCCAAGCTGTAACTTTTTAGGGTCCATCCCTAGGGTGCTCAGTTTGTTTATAAGTCGCCTGTGAGGAACGGTGTCAAAGGCTTTACTGAAATCTAAATACACCACATCTAGGGCTCTCTCTCAGTCCAACTCCCTGGTAACCCAGTCAAAGAAATCAATCAGATTTGTCTGACAAGACCTGGCTCTGGTGAATCCATGCTGCCCTCTGATCCTGTAATCCGCTGGACTCCAGAAACCTCACTATTTTCTCTTTCTGCAGCGTTTCCAATAATTTACTCACCACCGAAGTTAAACTAACCGGCCTGTAGATTTCAACCACATCCTTACTTCTGCTTTTCTGTAAAGGTACCACATGAACCTCTCTCCGGTCCTTTGGTACCACTCCCACTTTCCACTTTAGCCAAGGAAAGTCTTGTCTCACTAAACTGCTATATTTTTAAGGTGTCAATAAACAAGTAGAGAAAGATGAGCTGGTTGATATACTTTATCTAGACTTTTAGAAAGCTTTCAGTGAGTTCCCTCATAGAAACTCTTGAAGAAATGTAAAAAGTCATGGGATAGGAGGCAGTGTACTTGTGACCTGTGTTAGCCACTGTTGGAAACAGGATACTGGGCTTGATGGATCTTTGATCTGATCCAGTATGGCATATTTTATATTCTTATGAAGGAAATGGAAAGTTGATAGGTAGGGGAAATTAAAAGGGAGAGATGAAGGACAGAGAGTTGAAATGAGTGGATAGAGAGAAATGGGGGAAAGATCTATATCAAAGAAAGATGTAAGGAAGGATTTGGAAGAAGACAGGAGAGAGAAGAAATGTTAGGCTTGTTTATAGGTTTTGATTGAACTTTTTGCAGGTTTGTACAGTGCTGTACCTGGACCTTCGTTTAGAGAAAAGGGGTTTTTTTGTGTGTGTGTGTGTGTGTGTGTAAACGTCTGATAGCCTTACTCTAACCCAGTGCTTTTCCAATTTTTATTCGGTATGACCCCATTTTAATAACTGAAAATTCATGTGATCCCCAGATTATGATGAAATAAAAATAGCAGGTCTCCAGCCTCCTTACCCTCCCTCCACTCACTTAAAGCAAGAAGGCAGCAGCAACAGTAATGGCAATAGCAGCAGCAGCAATTAACATGGGGTACCTTGTGTCGGTGTGCAGTACTCGGCATGAGTTTCCAGTCTAACTGGAAGCTTACCCAGGAGAGGGTAAGAGCCTATGAATGTTCATTAGCTCAGAGGCCATATGCTGACTGGTGATTGCCACTACTTGGCATAGGTCACAGTGAAAGTCCAGAGAGAAGGGAAAATGGCTATGTTTGTGAGACCCCATCCACTGTTAATGTGCCCTCATTTGGGGTCTCAACCCCAAGTTTGGGAACCACTGCTCTAACCCCTCTGCATTTCTAAATTATGCTCGGACACTTATGAAATTATTATTAGAACAAAAGCAAAGCTTGTGAAGGGTTCCATTGAAATCCATCTGGGTGGGATGCACAGCATACTAATCATTTGTAAAGGGAAGCAAAAAAAAAAATTGGCACTGTCCCTGCTGGATATCATAGACAAAGCAGTGATTTGGTCCTCATTTCCTACCTTTACATTACAATACTGTTTGCTCCAGTTCACAGTCGGAGACAGTGTGTTTGGTTGAGCAATGCTGGCCAACATGTTTCTGCAGTAGTAGCAACTCTTGCTAAAAGACAGGAAAAGAGAGTAGGACTAAATAGGCAGCTATCCATGTAGAAAAAGAACAGTAGTAGAGTGTCCCAAGAGTCTGGCCTGGGATCCGTGCTGCTTTACATGTTCATAAATAATCTGGAAATAGCAAGGACATGTGAGGTCATCAGATTTTCTGATGATACAAAATTATTCAGTTGTTTAAAACAGCAGAGGAATGCAAGGGTTTGCTGAAGATCTTGTGAGACTAGGACACTGCACATCTAAAAGGCATTAATTTTAGGGAGCTAGTTACTAAGGTGTACTAACATTAATGCTTGTTAATTCACTGTAACATCTTATTTTAGTGCAGTTCCTATGTTATTCAATGGGACCCAATTACCAAGAATGTGTATTAACATTAGCTCACCTTAGTAACTAGCCTCCTTAATGTGGACAAGTGCAAAATGATGCCCATGGGAAAAAATAATTTCAACCAAAGATACAAAATGCTGGGTTTTAAGTTAGGAGTCACCACCCAAGAAAAAGATTTTGGAGTAGCTGTGGACAATATGCTGAAATTTTCAGTCCAATGTGTGCTGAGACTGCTAAGAAAAAGCAAATGGAATATTAGAGATTATTCAAAAAGGGATGGAGAACAAAACTGAGATCATTTGACCTCTGTATAGGTCCCTTGTGTGACTGCATTTGAGTATTGTGTGCAGTTCTGGTCGCTCCCATCTCAAAAAGGTTATCACAGAACTAGAAAAGGTTCAGAGAAGGGTGACAAAATGATAAAGACAATAGAACACATCCCTTGTGAAGAGAGGATTGGTTATTTGAGTTGACGGATTACCCACATATTAACTATGAAGAGGTTATGGCATCACCCTGGTACTGTCCTTTATGTAGTAAAGCATCTCTGTATGGGTGGGATTTGAAGGGCAGCTCTTTATTTAGTACAGTGCCGAAGTCCTGGTGGCATTTATATGGAAAGTCTGAAGTGGTAGTCGCATAATTCTGTATATCTATATAGGAGTGGGGATTTCCTTTCAAGGGGAAGGCGTTTCTGAAATGGATGGAGCAGTGAGTTTCACAAATTGTGCAATAATGACAGAAGACCGTTTTGAAAATGCAGTCTGTGCATGTTATTCATGTACGCTTCCTCCCCTGACCTGAGTTCTTCCACTCCCCCCACCCCCAGAACATCTCCTCTTGGTATGAGTCCACAGAACGTCTCCTGTCGGTGTGAGTAAAAATCCACAACATGCATACTTTAGCTGGGTTAAGGATAGGCACTTTTCAGAGAGATGTTTTACCTGGGTAAATTTGTACTTTTGTGACTAAATGTCTTTTGAAAATCATACTCATGATGTTCCAATCCTGGGGCCATTTTGCAGTTTATCTTGGACCAGGTGGAATGGGGTGGAGGGAAGTGTTGCATTTATCTGGCTATTATTTTTTCTGCTAGTTTGGGTTTTCAGGCCTTTCAAAACTAACTTCTGTGGGGAACTAGCACACCTCCCGTTTTTAACTCCTCCTCCTGTAGTCCGAGTGTCTCAGTGGCAGTTATAATAAATTTCATATGTTTTCTAGCAGCATGTATTTTGCTGCACTTCTGAAGTGGATTTTTCTCTTGGCTGTTGGTCTGCTCTGGAGCACAGTGCTGGTACAATTCTGGAAGTTTGCTATGTGTGTTTTTTGGGGGAGAGGAGGTTCTGCTTTTTGAGAAAATATTCTTTAAGAATGGGCTTCAGCATGCCATTCACATTAGATATTTTTCAAGAAATAGAGTTGAGCAGTTGTTACAATACAAATGTATTTTATCTGTACTTCTCTTACAGTAATTCAGTTGTCCTACTACACAGGGAAACTAATCCCTTTAATGGTCAACTGTGGAAAATGTGAAGCATTTAATATTTGTTTTGTTTATCTTGTCTTTGACTTTTTATGACTTTCTTTAGTGCCTGGAAATGCTGGAATGCTTGGGAGTCCCCTGGGTTCAGGCTGCTGGTGAGGCAGAAGCCATGTGTGCCTATATGAATGCCAATGGCTATGTCGACGGATGCATCACCAACGACGGAGATGTTTTTCTATATGGAGCTCAAACCGTTTACAGGAATTTTACCATGAATGTTAAGGTACTGCAGCTTTCTGCGAACTTTACAGATCTGTTTTTAGAATCTACCCATCCCTATCACCCCAGACCCATATTCCTAGTGACTGAAGCCTTCATTCTGATAGGAGCTCTCCAGGCTGAGTTAGTATTATACATTCTCTTCTAAGTATTTTCTCCTTTGTTATTTCTTCCCCTCCCAAAGACTATTTCCCTTATTCTTGTCATCTTTTTCCCCTTGGTAGTTCCTCCTGTCTACTTTAGGTCTCCTTATACTTCTCTTCCTATCACGTCTGCATGGAGCCATAGTTTTCTTCCTTATGGTACTGTGAGGCCTGTCTCATCCTCCCCAGTCCTTCATCCCTTTATTTTTTCTCTCTTCCCATCTGTTCCCTTTCTGCTTCCATCTTCACTTGTTTTGTACTTCCCTTTATTTTCATCTGTCTTTTCACTCACTGTCCTCTCCACATTTTGAAGTAGTGCTATAAACAAGTCGAGGGGGAAGGACAAACAGGAAGCCTGTGTATCAAGTTTGTTTAATTTGTCTTTCTCATCCTGCTAGGCCAGTCCTGACAAATGTATTTATTTTATTTATTTAACCAGTTTTCTATACCACCTTATCCTTCAATCAAAATGGTTTACATTATGTAATCACTACAAACAAGTACTGGATATATTCCCTTGTCCCCAAAGGGCTCACAATCTATGTGTACAAATGGGTTATGTAGTCCTGCCAGCAGATGTTGGAGACAGAGAACACTAGAACTTTCCAGTGACAACATCACTGGTAATAAGAACTGGTACAAATAAAGCATGTTGTCAGTATTCTCTGTTCCCAGCAGATGTGGTGACTGGACTGGTGCAGCTTTGTTTCACTCTTGGGACCACAGTGTGAGGGCTGTTCTCCTCGGTGGAGCTGGGTCTTTTTTCCCCAGGGTGATAGTCTTTGGGCTGCTGTCCCTTGTTGAGGGTGATCCTCATTTCCCAGGGCACAGGAGCATTGCAGTTTTCATGGTCTTTTCCATGGAGGGGCAGGTTTCAGTCTGTGGCAGCATTTTTACTAGGAGTCTTCTGCAGTGGGTGCAGCAATTGCATGAAGACTTGGAGTCTACTAGGTTGGAGTCAGCGGCTACCTTCTTGGCAGATGTGCTGTATGATTTTACCCATTTGGCAGCCAGGGAGATGGCTTCAGCCGCTGCAGCTTGGTGCTGGCTCTGATTGTGGAACTGGTTGGTGGATGCGGTCTCTAAGGCCTGTCTCACTAAACTGCCATTCAGGGGGAGATTGCTGTTTGGGGAGGACCTTGAGAAGTTGGTCAAGAATCTTGGCGAGATGAAGCTTCAGTGGCTGCCAAAGCACAAGCCTTTGGGTTCTTCCCAAATGTCTGACTCATACACTCATCAGTGGGAGTCCAGGCACTATTGACAAGGAAGGCAGTCCTCTTCCCAATCCGGGAAGTTTGGGGTAAGCTGCAGCCCTTTTATGAGGCTTCTAAATCCAAGGAGGTGAGCAGTTTCCGGGGGGGGGGGGCAGATGCGGGGGGGCAGTGCCTCCCAGACTGCTCAATAGAGTTCAGGAGATCTACTTGAGATGCCCCAGTGGCCAGGCAGTTACACCTGTTTTATCCATAGTGGGCACAGATCACAGCAGATTGATGGGTCCTGGGCATCATCCAGCATGGCTACATTTTGGGGTGCACTGTTCATATCTTGAATGCATTTGTAGCCTTTCCCTGTGATTCACAGCTAAAAAGAGCAGTGATAGAGGCCTCGATGTCCCAGCCAAGATCGGCAAGGACAGATATTCGGTTTACTTTGTGATGCTCAAGGACAGCTCTTTACACTCGATTCTCTGTCTCAAGGGGGTCAACAGGTGTCTAAAGGTTTCACGTTTTTGTATGGCGACCTTGCGTTCCTTGGTTTAGGTGGTCAGGAAAGAGGAGTTTCTTTCTTACTTGGATTTAGCTGAAGCATACTTCCATATCCCTCTTTGGAAGGATCAGCAATTTTTCCTGCGGTCTGCCATATGTGGGCATCCTGTCCAGTTTTGGGCACTGCTTTTTAAGCTTGCTGTGGTCCCCAGAACCTTTTCCAAGGTTATGGTGATAATGGCAGTGGCATTGCAGCAGGAAGATACACTGTAATCTCCAGGAACAAGCAGGAATGTAGTCTTCACATATGAGGTACCCATATCCCAACAGGGCATGGGTTTCTACTCCCCCTACTTCCTCATCCCAAAGAAAACAGGGGGATACAGGCCCATACTGGACCTCAGAGAGTTGAACAAGTATCTGTTCCGAGAAAAATTCAAAATGATCTCCCTCGGAACCACTAGTTGGTTTCTCCATTTTAGAAGAAAAGAGGGCCTAGTGCCCAAAATGGTGCCTGGCACCTAGAGGGGACAGACCCTCCAAAAAAAGAATTTCTTTTTCCTTTTTACTTCTTTTCTCTAAAAAAAAAAAGAAATGAAGAAAAGACCGGTGGTACCGGTATAGGTGTCAATGGTGAAAGCAGACGCGACCACAAAAGAAAATTTTCTGCGGTGACAGGGTTTGCTGCCTGTCAGCTCCACGTAAAAAAAAAAAACATTGACGTCTTCCAGGGCCTCATCTTCCTCCCATGGATCTCAGGTAACTAAACCCAGGTCTTCCAAGACCGGCCGGTCCTCAAAGAGTAGATCTCCTTCGAAGCATCGAGATGCTACTAGCATTGCCCTCGAGGAAAACATGCTGGCAAAACAGCCCCGGTGGGAGGCTCCGGCCTCCAAAGCACTACCAGGGCTCCAGGATGTTCCAGAGGCTTCCACCTCAGGGGAGCTCCTGGTGTCATGCTCTGGTGTTGAAGCCACTTCCTTCAGTACCGACTTCCAGGCATCGGCAGGGGTTATGGATCAACGAATCCTAGCCATCAAGTGCAGTCTAGCGGCCCTTTTAGCAGCCTCGGTACCATTAAGACTGCTCCAGACGGTTCCGCAGTTGTCGGTACCAGTATCGGTACCAACTGTACCTGCTTTAACCGATGTGCTTCCCCCCATGCCGGCTCTTGAATCGATATCCGGTATCAAGGGCCCGGTATCAAAACAGTCTGATGCCGACTTTGATCGATACCGGCGTCAAGCAATGCAGGAACACACGGCATCGAGATATTTTGAGTCCTCCGATTCCGATGACTCTACCGGTACCGGGATGATTCTACCAGAGGATCCATCTCCTTCTCCTCAACATAGGATGTCTCCCCCAGAGGACATGTCCTTTCAGGATTTCATACGTGATGTAGCCTGAGGACTTTCAATCATGGTGACTCCTGAGAAGGAACCCAGAGCAGAAGAATTAGAAATTCTCCAGGACCAAGCAGGAAGTCAGTCCTCACATATGGGTGACATCGATGGAGCCCCTTGAGGAGCATTTCCCCAGCTTTCTATGAAAGCCTTTGGGAATACTGCACGCATGCGCGGTCCCCTTCCCGCCTAAAGGTGCCATTTTGCTCAGTCTTTCTTTTTCCGAGGAGCCCAACGGACATCTGTCCTAGTCACCCGGAGAAAAGTTAGATTTTTCTTGCGATTTCATCGCGGTTTTTGCCTGGTTCGACGCCAGTTCCCCTTCCCGCCGGGTTCGGTACGCCGGTATCGAGCCCGTCCTCTCTTTTTTTGGTTTTTGCCCTTAGTGGCTGGCGTTCGCGCCCTTTTTTCTTTTTCCCTGGAAGGCTGGTCCTTTGACCACACGGGGGTTCTTTTTTCCCCGATGGCTTCCAGTGGTTTCAAAAAGTGTGATCGGTGCAAGAAACTGATGTCTCTCACCGACACACATGACTGCTGCCTTCGGTGCCTCGGTCCCGATCATGATCCTAACATCTGTGGACCGTGTGGCAAAATGTCCACTAAGGCACTGCGAAGTCGACAGCATCAAAAGGAAAGGCTTTTTTCTGATTTGGCCTCCGGCCGGGCCCGGACCTCGTCTGAGGCCTCGACGTCTCGGGAGTCTGACCCCAAGCATCGTTGGGGTTCCTCGGACAGGGGGTTCCCCGATCGGGAACAAAAGAGGAAGAAGGGGCTCGCGAGGGTGTCGTCGGAGGAGGTCCCTGGCTCCTCAAGGGCTAGGTCTCGGACCCCAGACGGCCGTCCCAGGCCCTTGGAACAGGAGAAGCTGTCCAAAATGCCTCATGTGGAGCCGGAGTCTGCTGGACACGTAAGTCCTGTTGTCCTCGAGGACTCTCCTCCCAGGGAGCCGCCGCCGGGGCCCAAGTCGGTGACTGCTGAGTCTCCTGAGCTTGGACTCAGGCTGACAGCCTTGGAGTGCAGACTGTCTGCCTCCATGGATCAGCAGCGGGTGCTGATGGCCAGCCTTGCTGGCGCATCTGCCCCGACCACCGGGACATCGACGTCGAAGTCGACCCCGGAGACCGAACCGATACTCGAGACCATGAAGGCTCGAGGTCTTCCTCGGTCGCGGTCACCCTCGACCTCCTGTTCGGGACTGAGGGCGTCGAGGCTGGTGCCCTCGGCGTCGGGGCGGGTGCTGCCGGGACCCACGCGGTCGGAGCCCCCCGACTCCTCTTCGGACGAGTCCGCATGGGAGACAGAGGACGAGGAGTCCCCCGACACCTTCCGGACACGGTGCGTCCCGTCGGACTCACTGCAGTCCGAACCCCAGAGTAGATCCCCCCCGGAGGATACCCGGTTCTCGGAGTTCGTTCGGGATATGGCCACAGCCTTGGCGATTCCCGCAGACCCCGAGGAGGAGCCGAAGAGCTCGAGGCTCTCCAGTATGACTCTCCTCCGAAGGAGGCCTTTACTGTACCGGTTCCTCCGATGCTGGAACGGCTCCTCTTCCGGATGTGGGAGGCACCGGCCTCAGCGCCGGTTCTGAGCAAGCAAGTCGATTCCATTTATCGACTCCGTAAAAGCCCTGGCTTCCAAAAGGCGCAGCTACCACACCATTCCATGGTGGTGGAATCGGCCATGCATCGTCTGAAAAGCCAGAAGATGCACTCCGCGGTGCCCCCCCATCAGGGAGGCCCGGAACCTGGATGCGTTTGGTAGAAAGTGCTTCCAGGGCTCGATGCTTGCTTTCCGTGTCCAGTCCTACCAGTTGTACATGGGCATGTACTTGCGAGACCTGGCGAAGGAGCTTGCCAGGTTCTCTGCTGGTCTCTCTGGGGAACCTTTGCAGTGGTTCAAGTCCTTGTCCTCGGGGATCCGGGAATGCTCTAAGTTCATGTCCCAAGCAGCCTACGATGGCTTTGAGGCCTCGGCCCGTGTTGCGGCAGCCGGCATCGCGGCTCGACGCCAGGCATGGCTGCAGTCGTCGGATCTCGAGCCATGGGTACAGGACAAGTTGGTCGATGTCTCTTGCCGAGGTGAAAACCTTTTTGGCAAGCCCATGGCCGAGAAGGCTGCTGAGCTCGAAACCGAGCACCTCACCAGGACAAGGCTGTCCAGGAAAACTTCTGCCCCTTCTCAGAAAAAGAAGGGCTTGGGTAAGAAGTCCTTTTACCTGAGGAAGGCGACTGCCTACAAACAGTCCAAACATTACCAGGCCTCCCAGCTCCCTAGCAGGTGTGATAAGGAAGCTTATCATAGCTCAGGTAGGAGCTATAGAAAAGATGATGTGACTCTGAACAAGCAACCTGTCAGTTCTGGTAGAAGTGAGAAAACAGAGTTTTCACATAAAAGACTACCAGTCCCAGAATGCACCAGGTTTCCAGCAGCCATGAGAGGGGCTGAAGTGAGAGAATGTGTGTGCAATCAAGAGAGCTATGAGGTAATCCCTAAGCACTCATCTCAAAGGGCAGGGCCTGATTCAAGACAGCTGCGCTGTGTTAGGGAGCAGCACACATTAGGAAAGAATAAGAATAGAGCTTATTCTTCAGATAACAGTTTCAGGGAGAGTTGGAAGAACAGCTTCAGCAAAAGCCACGCAGATAGAGAGAGAAGGAAACTCTCTGGAAGGAAGAGAAGAAAGGCCATTGGAAGGTCTGGGAGATTCCAAGGCAGTACTCATACTGGGAGGTATTCCAAAAGCCAGCAGAGTCCATTGGACTGGATTCAGCCAGAGGAATGGAGTGGCAGAGATAGGAATCACCAGTGGCTACCTGGAAGAGAGAAGACTGCACGTGGAAGGGACTTTCAGACCAAGGCCAGAAGGTATGTGAGAGGAGATCCAGTGTCCAGGGATCAAGATTGGAAGGCTGGACATCAGAATTGGATTACATATTGGCCAGGCTTTACAGAGAGGAATTATGATGGCAGGAGAGGCTCAGGTATGAACACTGATCCAGACCCTATCTATAATAGAGAATGGCAGCAAGGGAATAAGCATTCTCATGATAGTGCCTTAATGAAAGACTCATCTGTGCCAATGTATGATATTGACCCTATGATTGTTGATGAAGAGGGAGATACAGCAGATGAAACTATTTATATGGACTGTTCTCTATCTAAATGCTATTGCTAGTTTTCTCTGAGCAAACACATCAGCCATCACAAAGAAACCTAACTTTGTTCTTTATTTCCACTGTAAACAGCTCTTAAAGCAGGATTTGGGCTCACACAGTAGCAGCCAGCCAGCTAAAGGCTTTCAGCTGGTCCATTGATAGTAATTAGGGCTGCACCTGATTGTGTGTGTGAGCAAGGGAGAATCACTGCTGAGATCGGCGTGGAAAATAAGCAGAAGTTAACCTTACCAGCAAAGTTTATTCTTTACTTTGTGACTTTTTGTTATCCATTTTAAACACTGCAAGCAAGTAACCTCATTTATAGTGCTATCAAGCATACATGTGCTGGGTGAATTAAACCCCATCAATAAAAGAAGTATTTTATTGATCTTACCACTTGGTTTCACAACTCAAATTATTGTCATCAGCTGTGTTTGGGAGTGAATGAACTACAATACCCACAATACCTTGCAAGAATCATATGAATATATGCATCGTCAAGATTGTGTAAGTTCTCACCCTAGGCAGCCGTCTGACACAGGCCAAGGGGCAGGGACATTGGCCCCGTAGGCAGAAGACCCCCAAGCCTCCGGCTCCTGCTCCCACTCAGCAGGGTGGGGGGTTTTGACTCCCAAAGCATAGCCTCTCCGTCTCTGCTGTCTCATCCCTGCACAGGAGGTCGACTGGCCTTGTTTGCCCACAGGTGGCCACCCATCACAGGAGACAGTTGGGTCTTATCATAGTCCACAAGGGCTATATGCTCCATTTACAACAGTTGCCGCCTCCTTACTTCCCAGGAGAGCCTCCAAGGCCTCCTCTACACACAGACCTCCTTCTTCAAGAGCTTCAGGGTCTGCTGCGAGACAAGGCGGTGGAGCCTGTGCCTCCCCACCTACAAGGTCACGGTTTCTACTCCAGGTACTTCCTAGTACCAAAGAGAACCGGGGGCCTCAGGCCTATTCTCGACCTCAGAAATCTCAACAAGGTCTTGGAGAAAGAAAAGTTCAAGATGCTTACTCTTGGAACATTGCTGCCCTACCTCCAGCAGGGAGATTGGCTGTGCTCCTTGGATCTAAAGGATGCGTACACTCACATCCTCATTCATCCAGACCACAGAAAGTACCTCAGGTTCATTGTGGGAGGAAACCATTATCAGTACAGAGTACTGCCTTTCGGCCTCACCTCCGCCCCCAGAGTCTTTACAAAGTGCCTGTCAGTGGTGGCAGCCTACTTGAGGAATCAGGGTATCTTTGTCTTCCCCTACCTGGACGACTGGCTCATCAGTGGTCAGACGTACCAGAAGGCCAGGCAAGCCACCCTCCGAACTATCTCTCTCCTTCAACACCTGGGTTTTGTCATAAACTTCGAAAAGTCCACTTTGCTCCCCTCCCAGAACCTAGAGTTCATAGGGGCAAGGCTAGACTCTCTACAAGCAAAGGCTTACTTGCCAGAAGACAGAGCCCAGAGATTGATGGACTTGGCAAACCAGTTTCTCAGCATGCCACTGATTTCCGCCAGACTCTGCCTGAGACTCCTCGGCCACATGGCATCGACAGTGCATGTGACTCCAAATGCCCGGCTCCACATGAGGCCTGCCCAATGGTGCCTCAGAACTCAGTGGACTCAGGCCACAGGAAGCCTCAGAGACAGAGTACGGGTGTCCAAACCATTCCTGAACTCCCTACGCTGGTGGCTGCACCCCCCCAACTTACTACAAGGGGTGCCTTTTCAGATACCTGTGTTCACAGTAGTGCTAACCACCGATGCCTCCTTGCAAGGTTGGGGGGTACATTGTCTGGACAAGTGCACCCAGGGCCTGTGGTCTCCCTGGGAGGCCATGCAACAAATCAACCTACTGGAACTTCGGGCTATTCGTTTAGCCCTCAAGACTTTCTCTCAAACCCTGGCTCACCAGTCTGTCTTAGTGCAGACAGACAACCAAGTAGCCATGTTCTATGTGAACAAGCAGGGCGGCACTGGGTCCAGGCTCTTTTGTCAGGAGGCACAGGACCTTTGCTTGTTTGCGCTCAGGCACAACATGTTTCTCAAGGCTGTTTATCTCCCTGGCCAGGAGAACTTCCTGGCAGACAGGTTGAGCAGAGTTCTGCAGCCCCATGAATGGCAACTGCACTCATTAGTGGTTCAGAAGATTTTTCTAAAATGGGGACTTCCATCCATAGATCTCTTTGCCAGTCCCCTGACCTGGCAGCTGCCCAGGTTCTGCTCCAGACAACCGCATCCCATGAGGTGGGCAGCGGATGCCTTCTTGATTTCCTGGTCCCAGGGCCTCCTGTATGCGTTTCCTCCCACGCCTCTGGTGGCCCGAACCTTGTTCAAGATTCTAAGGGACAGGGCCTCGGTACTTCTGGTAGCCCCCAGGTGGCCGAGGCAGCCTTGGTTTCCACTTCTGCTTCAACTGGCAGTGGACACCCCACTACCTCTAGGGTTGCAGCCCGACCTTCTCTCTCAGGATCAGGGTTCTCTTCTGCACCCCAACCTCAAATCTCTCAATTTGATGGCCTGGAGGCTGCAAGGGTAATGTTGGCTCCCTGGGGCCTGCCTCAGGAAGTTGAAGAGGTGGTCTTGGCCTCTAGGAAGCAGTCCACCAGAAAAACATATGCCCTGAAATGGAGAAGGTTCTCTTTGTGGTGTCAGCTATGCACAGAAGATCCTTTCTCCTGCTCTATGCCAGTGGTGCTTCAGTACCTGCTGCACTTATCCAATCAGGGCCTCAAGTCCAATTCTGTTTGGGTTCACCTCTCAGCTCTAGCAGCTCACCACTCACTAGTGGAAGCACACTCCTTGTCGGTTCACCCCTTGGTGTCCCGGTTTCTCAGAGGTTTGCTCTTGTAAAAGCCTCCTATCCGTCCTCCAGCTCCTGAGTGGGAGTTGAATGTGGTCTTGCAACAGCTGACTCGCCCACCCTTTGAGCCGATGGCTACTTGTCCTCTCCGCTTCCTTTCCTGGAAGACCCTCTTTCTGGTAACCCTAACCTCGGCCAGATGAGTGAGTGAGCTTCAGGCCCTGGTCTGTGACAGGCCTTACACTCACTTCTATAGGAACAGGGTAGTCCTTAGGACTCATCCTAAGTTCCTCCCAAAAGTTGTCTCCTCTTTCCACCTCAACCAGGAGGTGGTTCTTCCGACATTCTTCCCATGGCCTCATGCAAGCCAGGCTGAAGCAGTCCTGCATACCCTGGACTGTAGAAGGGCCTTATCCTTCTACCTTGACCTTACGCAGGGGCATAGAAGGGCTACTCAGCTCTTCGTCTCTTTTGACCCTAATAATTTGGGGTTATCTGTGTCCAAGCGTACCTTGTCCATCTGGGTGGCTGACTGTATCACCTGGGCTTACAGGGCAGCTGACCTTCCCTTGCAGGGTCGGGTCACGGCCCACCGTGTCAGGGCTATGGCTGCCTCAGTAGCTCATCTCCGCTCTGTACCGTTGGCAGACATCAGCAGGGCTGCAACTTGGTCCTCTACCCAGACTTTTGCAGCTCATTACTGCCTGGAGAGGGAGTCCCGTAGGGACAGTGCTTTTGGCCAGGCAGTACTCCGGAATCTCTTTGAGGTTTAGGCAACTCCTGCCCTCCAACCCTCTGTTTGGCTACCGGGGGGAGGGGGGGAACCTTTCTCTGATGCTGGGACTAGAGGGAGTTCTCTTGTTCAGCCTGGGTTCCTGGTAGCCCAGAGCTAGGGAGTCACACATATGTGAGAACTGACTTCCTGCTTGGTCCTGAAGAAAGAGTAGTTACTCACCTGTAACAGGTGTTCTCCAGGAGCAGCAGGAATCCGTCTTCACAACCCTCCCTCCTCCCCTGGGAGTTGCAGTTGTACATAGTTCATTTTTGCATTTTTTGTGCTGTCTTTTAGCTATGTCATCAGACTGAGCAAGATGGCACCTTTAGGTGGGAAGGGGACCGCGCATGTGTGCAGTTATTCCCAAAGGCTTTCATAGAAAGGTGGGGAAATGCTCCGCAAGGGGCTCCATTGACATTGATGTCACCCATCGATGTCACGAGGGAGGAGTAGCCTAGTGGTTGGGACAAGGTACTTCAGGCCAGAAGGTTGGAGGTTCAAATCCCACTAGAGGACAGCAAACTTGGGCTGGAAGGACTGGGGTTTCTAGTCCCACAGATGCTCCTTGTGGTCTTGGGCAAGCCACTTAACCCTCCATTGCCCATGTTACCTGTAAGTATTAGTGTATGTGTCTCACATCCCCATGTGTTAAATGTACCCCCCAATTGTGTTGTGACCGCTTTGATTGAAGGATAAGGCGGTATACAAAACTGTCTAAAAATATATATATATATGTGAGGACTGATTCCTGCTGCTCCTGAAGAACACCTGTTACAGGTGAGTAACTACTCTTTCTTCAATATCCAGCAGCTCCTAAGGAAGCAGCTACCCTTCCCATTCACCGAATCTTACATGATCTCATGCTAAGAATGTGGGAAGCTCCTTTAGCGGTGTCCCCACACTCGCTGTGATAAGGAAGCTTATCATAGCTCAGGAAGGAGCTATAGAAAAGGTGAAGTGACTCTGAACAAGCAACCTGTCAGTTCTGGTAGAAATAAGAAAACAGAATTTTCCCATAAAAGACTACCAGTCCCAGAATGCACCAGGTTTCCAACAGCCATTAGAGAAGCTGAAGTGGGGAAACGTGTGTTCAATCAGGAGGGCTATGAGGTAATCCCTAAGCACTCATCTCAAAGGGTAGGGCCTGATTCAGCACAGCTGCGCTGTGTTAGGGAGGAGCACTCATCCAAGCAGAATAAGAGTAGAGTTTATTCTACAGATGACCATCTTCATGATCACCTTGGATATCCAGAGAAGGATCATCAGTTTCATCTGAAGGATCATCAGAAGCAGAAGCCAAACCGGACGGACAGAGAGGGAAAGAGACCCTCTGGAAGAAAGAGGAGAAAAGCCTTTGAGAGGTCTAGAAGAGTCCAAAGCAGCACGTATACTGGGAGGTATTCCAAGGGCCAGCATACACCATTGGACTGGGGAAAGCCAGAGGAATGGTGCTTTAGAGCTAGGAATCTCCAGACGCTACCTGTGAGGGAGACGGCTGCACGTGGAAGGGACCTTAAGACCCGTGCCAGAAGGTATGTGAAGAGAGATCCAGTGTCCAGGGATCTGGATTGGAAGGCTGGACATAAGAACTGGACTACATACTGGCCAGGCTATATAGAGAGGAACTCTAGCAGCAATGGAAGCTCAGGTATGAACACTGATCTATGCCCTAGCTATAACCTTGAAAGACAGCAGGGAAACAAGTATTCTCCTGAAAGTGCTCCATTGAGAGATTCATCTGTGCCAATCCATGATATTGAACCCATGCTTGTTGAACAAGGGGGAATAATAGCAGATGAAGATCCTATTTATATGGACTGCTCTCTATCTAAACTCTGTTGGTAACTTTCTGTTACAAAGTACAGCAACCATCACAAAGAAATATAAACTTGTTCTTTAATCTACTCAGAAAAGCTCCTGAAGCAGGATTTGACCCACACAGTAGAAAGCAAGCCAGCTAAGGGGTTTCAGCTGGATAACTGCTAGCAATTAAGCCTTACCTAATTGCTTGTGAGCTAGGAGAGAATCACTTCTGAATCTATGTGGGAAGTAATCAGAAGTTAACCTGAAAAGAACAGTTTGTTTCTTGCTTTGTGGCTTTTCATTTGTTGTTTTCCTGATTTTGACTTTGTTTTTCCAAGTTAACACTGAAAGCAAGTTAACTGATTTATGTGCTACCAAGCATATCTGTGTTGGGAGAAATAACCCCATAAATAAAAATCTTATTGGCTTTACCCAAGAGCACAACTAAATTATTGTCAGCAGCTGTGTCTGGTGTGAATGAACTACATTGCCCACAATACCTTGCAAATCATATAGATATATGCTCTTGCCAAGACTGTGAAGATTCTCACCCAGGCAGCCGTCTGACATCGCGGAGACTCAATACCATGTACCGAGTTCCACAATGCCCTGGTTTTCAGAAAATACAATTATCACACCATTCAATGGTAGTGGAATCGGCGATGCGTAGGATTAAGAGTGTTAAAACACATTCTTCCAATCCTCCAGGCCGTGAATCGAGGACACTCGATGCCTTTGGGCGTCGATGCTTTCAATCCTCAATGTTATCAGCTAGGATCAGCTCTTACATTCTCCACATGGGAATGTTTCTCAAGGAGGTGACAAGGGATCTAGAGCTTATGGCTCCACTTCTCCCTGATGATAAAAGGACAGATTTCCTCACCCTGGACAAACATGCCCAGAATGTGTCTAAGTTCATGAATCGTGCAACCTTTGACTGCTTTGAATGCATTAGCAGAACCTCTGCTATTTCCATTGGTGGACGTCGCATTGTCTAGCTTCAGGCATCAGATTTAGAACAATGGGTGCAGGATAAGCTGGGCAACATTCCTTGCACAGGAGAAAATCTCTTTGGCCAGGATTGGCAAGACAAGGCTAATCAGATTGAATCTGAAAATACAACCTTGAACAGATTATCAAAGGGTACAGCCAACCCAGCAAAGAAAAAGACAACTAAGAAACCCTTTTTCAACAAGAAAAATTAATTCTACGCATCCTACACCCAGGCTGTCCACTGTCCAGTTCATGCTCCCCAGAAGGGGCAACAACAGCCCAGACAGCAAAGGAAGGCACAAGTCCAAAGAGCACAACCAGCTCAAAAGACTCAGCCACCTCAGGGGCTTTGACTCCTTCCCAGAGAACTTAGTCATTCTGCCCCTGAAAGGTCCAGAACCTCTCACCATCCTTGGCAGACTTTGTCATTTTGCCAGAAGATGGCAACAAATAACATCAGAAAACTGGATTCTTTCCATTGTACGTGAGGGGTATACCCCCTCCCACCATCACAAGACAGTTCAATTCTCAGCGCCCTACCACCACTCTCTTGTGTCAGGAGGTCACCTCTCTACTTGCTCCAGGAGCAATAGAAGAGGTACCCATATCCCAACAGGGCATGGGTTTCTACTCCCCCTACTTCCTCATCCCAAAGAAAACAGGGGGATACAGGCCCATACTGGACCTCAGAGAGTTGAACAAGTATCTGTTCCGAGAAAAATTCAAAATCTCCCTCGGAACACTTCTTCCTTACATTCAGAGTCAGGATTGGCTATGTTCTCTAGATCTAAAGGATGCATACATGCATATTCTCATCCATACAGATCACAGGAGGTTTCTTCGATTCCTTTTTCAAGGAAGACATTACAGTACAGGGTTCTTCCCTTTGGACTGGCTTCTGCCCCAAGAGTCTTAACAAAATGCATGGCAGTAGTAGCAGCATTCCTGAGAACTCTGGGGATATTCGTCTTCCCTTACTTAGACGACTGGCTCATTCGAGCATCAACAGTTCCAGAAGTCAGCTTCGCTCTATCCCGCACAATACAAATCCTGCAGTACTTGGGACTGGTCATAAACCTCCCAAAATCTCATCTCACCCCGTCTCAGTCTCTTGTGTTCATAGGGGCTCTTCTCGACACAAGGCAGTCAAAGGTTTTCCTGCCACAGCTACGTTGTCATCGAATACTCCAGCTCGCTTCTCAAGCAGCTATGAAAACTTTCCTAACTGCTCGAGAGATGCTTCAGCTGCTGGGGCATATGGCATCCACTATCCATGTGGTTCCCTATGCTCGCCTTCACATGCGGGCAGCTCAGTGGACCCTATCCTCTGAGTGGACACAGGCCTCGGGTCGCCTATCAGACAAAATCAGAAACTCGACACGTCTCATTTCGTCCCTACAGTGGTGGCAATCACTGGAAAACCTCGTAGGCTCTCCCTTCCAGCAGCCACTACATCAAGCCACCTTGATGACAGATGTGTTACAGTCAGGCTGGGGAGCTTACTTGGACCATCTCTCCACCCAGGGTTTATGGACCCACCAAGAAGCTTGTATTTACATAAACATCCTAGAACTTAGAGCCATCTTTTATGCTCTTCAAGTGTTCCAAACCCACCTCAGCTACAAGACAGTTCTGGTACAGATAGACAATCAAGTAGCCATGTTCTGTGTGAACAAACAGGGTGGGACGGGGTCTCAAACCTTGTGCAACGAAGCTCTACGCCTCTGGGCCTTTGCCAGGAATCTTCAAATACACTGCTAGAAGGTGGATCTTCCAGGCACACAAAATCTCTGGGCAGACAAACTCAGTCAAGTACTGCTGCCTTACGAGTGGTCTCTTCATCCAGAGCAAATTGCTCGAATTTTTCAGATCTGGGGAACTTCAGATATAGACCTCTTTGCAAATCCGCAAAATGCCAAACTTCCCCTGTTCTGTTCCAGAATGCCGGCTCAGAACTCTCAGGCAAGGGATGCCTTTCACCTCCACTGGGGTCAGGACTTCCTCTATGCCTTCCCACCCATTCCCCTCATTCCCAAAACTCTTTTCAAGCTTCAGAGAGACAGGGACCATATGATCCTCATAGCCCCACGCTGGCCACGACAGCCGTGGTATCCTCTGCTTCTGCATCTCTCTCGAGCCAAACCTCTGGAGTTGTGATGTGCTCCAGAGCTTCTTTCCCAAGAGAATGGGATGCTATTGCACCCGAATCCTCAGTCTCTACACCTCAGGGCGTGGCTCCTAAGATCCTAGAATTCCAGGATATTAACCTATCTCAACAGGTAAAGGATATCCTTTTGTCTTCAAGGAAACCTTCCACAAGGCGAGCTTATGCCTTTAAGTGGAAAAAGTTCTCTATTTGGTGTTCAAAAAAGGATCTTAATCCCTTTTCAGTGCCAGTGGAGGCCTTACTGGAGTATCTCCTCCATTTGTCATCCTCTGGTCTTAAAACCAATTCGGTAAGAGTTCATCTTAGTGTCTTTGCAGCTTTCCACAAGCCCTTGGATGGACAACCTGTTTCCTCTCAACCACTTGTAGCAAAATTTATGAGAAGTCTGCTTTTAACAAAACCTCCCATTAAGCCATCATCCGTGGCATGGGATTTGAATCTTGTCCTTGGGCAGCTCATGAAACCGCCCTTCGAAACTTTAGCCACTACATTGCTTAAGTTTCTTGGAAAGTGATCTTCCTGATTGCTCTAGACGCATTAGTGAGCTCCAGGATTTAGTGGCTGATCCTCCTTATACAAGGTTCCCCCATAATAAAGTAGTCCTTAGGACTCGCCCTCACTTTATGCCAAAGGTGGTATCGCCTTTTCATTTAAACCAATTGGTTTACCTTCCTGTATTCTTTCTTAAGCCTCATGCCTCCAAAGCAGAAAGAAATCTACACACTCTAGATTGTAAAAGAGCCTTGGCTTTTTACCTTCAGAGAACTAAGCAACATAGAAAGTCTTCTCAGCTTTTTGTTGCCTTTGATTCTAGTCATCTTGGACTACCAGTTTCCAAGCGAACTTCGTCTAAATGGATTGCGAATTGCATATCCTTTGCATATGAGAGTAAGGGACTTTCTCTCGAAGGTCATGTCACAGCTCACATTGTGAGAGCAATGACAGCATCTATGGCTAACCTTCACTCTGTGCTCATTGACGACATCTGTAGAGCGCAGCTCCTTGGGCTTCAGTACACACCTTTGCAGCCCACTACTGCTTAGACAAGGACTCCTGTTCGGATGCCTCGTTTGGCCAAGCTGTTCTCCAGCATCTCTTTCAGACTTAGCACAACTCCTACCCGCCGTCCCGGGTTTCGATGCCAAAGATCCATGGGAGGAAGCATGACCCATCTCAACCTGGGTTTCGCAGCTTTCTGGCTTCTCTCAGCTGGGGAGTCCCCATATGTGAAGACTACATTCCTGCTTGTTCCTGGAGATAGCGTAGTTACTCACCTGTAACAGGTGATCTCCGGGAACAGCAGGAATTAAGTCTTCACAACCCACCCACCTCCCCTTGGAGTTGTCTTTTTCTCTCTCTCTTTATCTCCTTCTGTCCTTTGTCTCAGCTGTAAACTTAACTGAAGAGGGAGAGTTGGAAAGGCGGGAAGGCAGTGACGCAGGCGCAGTGGGATGCTCCCAAAAGCTTTCCTATTGGACACTGGCGAGCGTTCCCACACGGGCTCCACCGGTACAGGCGATACCCATATGTGAAGACTTAATTCCTGCTGTTCCCGGAGATCACCTGTTACAGGTGAGTAACTACGCTTTATGGTCTATCCATATCTCTTTGACTGGCTCATTCAGACCAAGTTAACGGAGGACAGTAAGATGACTTCTGCCTGTGTAGTTCAGTGCTTGGAGACGCTTGGCTGGGTTGTGAACTATGAGAAGAGCAGCTTGGTTCCTGCCAGTCTCTCAAATACTTGGGGACATGCTTCGATACACTTCAGGGTACATTTTTTTCTTAGAAGCCAATTTTCAGAACCTCGTAGAGCAGATCTGTTATTTTCAGGCTCTAAAGAAAGACCAAAATGTGGGATTACTTACAGCTTTTGGGATCGAAAGCAGCAATCCTGGAATTTGTACCCTGGGTATGGGCCCATATGCGACCACTGTGGGGCTTCCTCCTCTCCTGGTGGTCTCCTGTGTCTCAGGACTTCGATCTTCATCTTTCTCTGCTCTCTTCTGTTTCAAGGAGCTTGGCCTGATGGGCTCTTCACAAAAATCTCTTGTGAGGGGTGGAGCTGGAACATTTCTCCACTAACTCTCAGGCCAGGATAGAGTCCATCCATCACTTCGCCTTCTATTTCCTCCGTCCCCTGGATAAGATAACTTCCACCTAGACCAAATCCTGAGGAATTAATTGAAATTGAACTGAACTCATTCCCTCCAAGTTCATCTCCACTTGATCAAGAAAGTGACTGTGAAATTGTTGGACAGTCACAACCTAATCCAGAATTGGTTATTGACAATTGGCTAATATGCATATTCGCAGTAGCATTGGCACTGTTTCTGTTTTTCTGGATTTGGTGTCTATCAGCTCTTTTAGCAGTATTGGGAGTATAGATGAGTTGATAAGGAGACTATCGGAAAAACCAACAATAGCCCCTGAACACCAGGCAGTAGTGGATAAGATGCTTCGTGAGCTTGGTTTTGTTACTACTCCTCCTGCGGTCCCAGCTCATACAGTTCCTGACCTTACAGTTCCTGAGTATGATCCACATGCTCCCTGGGCAAAACATGGTGTCTTCTATAATGTGTTTCATTCTCACATTTACTCCTTAATCCAGCGTTTTAATATCTCCAGCTGTGCAGTATGCTTGCCTCATCCAGCGACTACGCAGTTTGGATTTTTGCCTAGACCTCGACCTATTTCTTTGCAAGAGCTGAAGGAGTTGTCTGTGAATGAAACTCTATTTAATCTTACTGTAACATGGCCAGAGGGAGTAACCCCTGCTCCAAGAATTATCAGCCCTCAGCCAGTGGCTGATCCTCCTATTTGTTTCCAAAGAAAAGGAGCATATCCTGTGGGAGAAACCCCTCTGTCTAAATGTCAGACTGTCATGACTAACAGCCATGTCCATTTAGTGATGGAGTCTGTCAGACGGCTGCCTGGGTGAGAATGTTCACAGTCTTGGCAAGTGCATATATCAATATGATTTGCAAGGGATTGTGGGAAATGCAGTCCATTCACACCAGACACAGCTGCTCACAATAATTAGTTGTGCTTGAGTGTAAAGCCAATAAGATATTTATTTATGGGGTTATTTCTCCCAACACAGATATGCTTGGTACCACATAAAACAGGATACTTGCTTTCAGTGTTAAACTTAGAAAAACAAAATCAGGAAAACAACAGATGAACTTGTCTGGCAATCAAAGCAAAAGAATAAAGACCTGGTTGGTAACAAACTGGTCTTTTCTGTAGGCTTTAGCTAATATTTTCTTAGCAGTGTTTCAAACAACAAGCAAAACCCACAAAGAAGGGAAAAACTGTTCTTTTCAGGTTAACTTCTTATATCTTCACACATAGATTCAGAAGTGATTCCCTCAGAGCTCACAAGCAATTAGGTAAGGCTCAATTGCTAGCAGTTATCCAGCTGAAACCCCTTAGCTGGCTTAATTTCTACTGCATGGCTCAAAATCCTACGCAGGAGCTTTTCTGAGTAGATTAAAGATCAAGTTTGTATTTCTTTGTGATGGTCGTTGTACTTTGTAACATTAAATTACCAAAGGAGTTTAGACAGAGAGCAATCCATATATTCACAGCCTGTATCTAAGACCGCTCCCCCTTCTTCAACAATCATGGGTTCAATATCATGGATTGGCACAGAGGAATTTCTCAATGGAGCACTCTCAGGAGAATACTTGTTTCCCTGCTGTCTTTCAAGGTTATAGCTAGGGCATAGATCAGTGTTCATACCTGAGCTTCCATTGCTGTTAGAGTTCCTCTCTAAATAGCCTGGCCAGTATGTAGTCCAGTTCTTATGTCCAGCCTTCCAATCCAGATCCCTGGACACTGGATCTCTCTTCACATACCTTCTGGCACGGGTCCTAGGGTCCCTTCCACGTGCAGCCGTCTCCCTCACAGGTACCGTCTGGAGATTCCTAGCCCTGCAGCACCATTCCTCTGGCTTTCCCCAGTCCAATGGTGTAAGCTTGCCTTTTGAATGTCTCCCAGTATACGTACTGCTCTGGATTCCTTTAGACCTCCCAAATGCTTTTCTCTTCTTTCTTCCAAAGGGTCTCTTGCCCTCTCTGTCCGTCCGCTCTGGCTTCTGCTTCTGATGATCCTCCAGATGATGAAGCTGTCCAAGATGAGGATCTCCAAGCTGATCCTGAGGATGAAGATCTCCCAGATGAAACTGAGGGTAATTCTCTGTAGAATAAACTCTACCTTTATTCTGCTTTGATGAGTGCTCCACCCTAGCACAGCGCAGCTGTGCTGAATCAGGCCCTGCCCTTTGAGATGAGTGCTTGGAGATTACCTCATAGCCCTCCTGATTGAACACATGTTTCCCCACTTCAGCTCCTCTAATGGCTGTTGGAAACCTGGTGCATTCTGGGACTGGTAGTCTTTTATGGGAAAATTCTGTTTTCTTATTTCTACCAGAACTGACAGGTTGCTTGTTCAGAGTCACTTCACCTTTACTATAGCTCCTTCCTGAGCTATGATAAGCTTCCTTATCCCAAGTCTCCTACAGTAAGTTCTGTACAAGCCATTTCAAATTTAAAGGTAGTTAATGTTATCCCTGACCCCAAGACTCGTCTTGATCAGTATGAATTATAATATTATGATCAGGATGGGTTCCCAGCATATGGGAAGTATAGATTGTAGAACAGCAAAGATGGTTTATCATCTGGGTATGTTGACAATTATGTGTATCCCTATCTAGGATATTATCACCCATGGTTAAGAAATATTTGGCCCGGAACTGAAGTTCTAGTTACAGAACCTAAAGATTTTAAAATTTGGCCTGATGGATTTCTTGCCTTGGTAGGTCACTATTTTGTGTGTGGAACTTTAGCGTATGTTCGATTGCCTGCTGATTGGTCTGGCATTTGCTACATAGCTACTCTTGACTTGCCATGGAAACTGGTCCCTTATGAAACTTTACTAGGAATGCCTTCTAGTCGTCATCGCAGAGCTGTAGATGACTCTAGTGCTGATATACATGCAGCAAGGAAATTATTAGATGATACCACTATGTTAACTCAACAAGAAGTAAGCACTTTTACGGGAACAGTGTGGCTAAGTACCTTTGGCGCCATATGCCCTACACAATGCTATGGTGAGCAATTATTGCGAATTTATGCTTTAATAGAAGTAACAGCCCAAGATTTGACTTGTGCTCTTACAGTCATGCAAGGTACCGTAGACAAGCTGACTGCTTACTCTGCACAGAATAGGATGGCCTTAGATTATATTTGCTAGCCAAAGAAGGAGGAGTCTGTAATATTGTACATGAGCACTGCTGTATGCTCATCGATTCACAAAGTAAGGTGGTCTCTGGTATCTTGGAACAGGTGAGAAAAGAAACTCGCTTCTCCAAAGATAGTATAGAAGGAACCTCTGATTCTGTATGGCCCTGGTTTGATAACATGTGGAGTGGCTTGTCAGGCCCAGTAAAAGCTCTACTGACAGGCCTGTTTGGCTTCTTAGTAGCCCTCCTACTCTTAGGAATATGTCTTGCTTGCAATAGTATTCGTAGTTTTGGACAAGTATGAAGTACAAGTGTTGTACTTCATACTTGTCCAAAACTACGAATACTATTGCAGTTCTTAAATTGCGGAGTGTTCCTAGTACTGGAGACTTGCTTCGTGAAATGCCCTTTTATGAAGCATGTGGTTCTGGGCAGAACCAAAGGGAGGACTGTAGACAAGGGCTAACTAGGCCAGGCCCCCAAAGTAAATTGGATATAATTAGTGAATTGGATGAAGCAGCCTCTGACAAACAAATTTATACAACTATGATTCACCCAGGATATGGAGATTTGGAGTTATCAGATTCAGGAACAGACAGCGGATCAGGATCCATAATATCCATAGGGATAGGAAGCAGCCAATCTATACATGAAACCGGATTATAGAACCTAACTTAGCTATAGGCCACAGAGTACTTCTGCTTTCCCTAGGACATTTGACTTAGCAAATAGAGCTTGTGTAGAAATAGATATTAGGTCAGATTGAACTTCTCTAAATAAATAGAACATAGGGTACATTTGCTTTATCCTCCAATCTGATAGGCTAAAGAGGTTGCTAGGGCAGGATGAACTGCTCTTTTCAGTTAACCGCAAGCATAGCTTGCATAAATAGTAGAAATCAGCAAATATTATAAGTAACTAATTAGCTTCTGTTGAATAGTAGAATCACAGCGACACCTACTGAATTTAGTGAACATAGTTATGAGGTGTAACTTCTTCTTTCTATATGACAATGTTGCCTATGTTAGCAAATTTTATGTACACGTTGTAATTTGGAAAGCACCAGATGTTAATTAAAGATTAACTGAGTCAGCTGATATTTTTTAATAAAAGTGGGAGCCCTGTGAAGCCATCTTTGAAGAAACTCAATGGATATGTCTGACTTAGACTCCATGTGTTTCCTCCCTATAGAGCTCCATAGTGATTGATTAATTAATTAATTGTGTCTCGTCTTTTCTTCCTATTGAGAGGTATAGAAATATAAAATAATCCAGGTATTGTGTGTAGGATTCCAGACCCACAGAGTCAACAGGTCCCAGCCTCTGGAATGACCTACCCTCTTCAAACCTTTGGTTTGAATCATCCCATACCAAATTTAAAGCCCAGCTTAAGACACATCTATTTCACAAGGCCTTTGACCATCCCATCCCCTGACACCCCTTGCTGAGATACGGTTCTCACCTACTCCCTCTCTCCCCAACTCCTACTATGCTGGCCTTCTTTCCTATCCCTTGACGATGGATTTCCTTTGCTTTCTATTGTTAATTGTATTTCTATTTTATTTTATTGTAAACCACCCCACCGCTCTGCGAGGGGTGGTATATCAAGCTGAATAAACATAAACATAGTCCTCACCATAGACACGAGCCTTTTCAGCTTGGGGTGAGGGGGTCCATTGTTTGGGCTAGATGGCCCAGGGATGCTGGTCTCTTTGTAAGCCGGCCTGGTTGATCAGCCAGCTGGAGGCAAGGGCGATCAAATTGGCTGGCTCTTGTTGGAGTAGCATATATTAACTAGAGGGGGACACAGAGATTTCTGTGGTGGCTCAAGAGATACAGCATTTGTTCCTGTGGATGGAGCGGCATCTTCACTCGATCTCAGTGGCTCACTTTGCCAGGGTGGAGAATGTCTGGATGGACTTTCTCAGTCTGAACACTCGAAATCCAGGAAAATGGGACTTGGAGGCTGAGGCATTCCGATAGATTGCGGCTGGTTAGGGGTGACCAGTGATGGATCTCACGGCAATGAGGGGGAATGCCAAAGCATTGTCTTTTTATTTTTCAGCTGGTAGAAGGAGTTCAGGTCCAGCCTTAGGCCAGGTCTGGACCCTAACGGGTTTGCTGTGTGTGTAACATCTCCAGGAACAAGCAGGAATGCAGTCTTCACATATGGGTGACGTCCCTGACGGAGCCCATGCAGGAACACTCCCCAGTATCCCTCTGCGAATGCATGCATGCCTTGCCAGTGATTCTCCTTAGTCTTAGTTTTTCCACAGAGCCCTACAGATGCTTGTCTTGTCACCACAGATAAAACCTTTTCTTCCATGCCCTTCGGGGTGCTTATTTTTAATTTTTGCCTTCCCATCTACTTCGGTACTGTCGCTTGTTGACACCGGTGCCCTTTTTGGCACTTAAAACTTTTATTTTTTTCTCTTTTTTACCTTGTGGTACCTGCAGATTTTTTTCATCTGTTCCTGCCCCCATTGAATCTTTTAACTTGGCAGAGGCTGTTTTTCCTGACATGGAGAACCCAGCCAGAGGTTTCAAGAATTGTACTAACTGCAGCCGCACTATTTCAGTCACCGACAAGCACAATTGGTGCTTACATTGCTTGGGCCTGACCATAACCCGGACTTTTGTAATTTTGTATCAGAAAATGACAAGGAAAGTGTTTAAAAAAATGGGAAAAGCAACATGAGTCTTTGGATCTGACTCAACAGCCTCAGGACATTCTTCTTCGATGTCGACACGCTCTCAGGGCTCCTGTTCTTCGCACGGTTCCCGCGCTCTTTCAGAACCAAGAGGTTGTGGTAAAAAAAACAGTTAATCACCGATGTTGCATCGGTATCTCAGCCTTCGAAGTCGAGGACCAATGCCTATTCCCGGGATTGATCCCTTGGACATCGACACTGTTGCCTTGATGAGACACTGATCCTGAGAACTGAGAGCAGCCAGCTAAAGAGCCCCGGTGGGAGGGATCTACCTCCAGAGCACAAGAGGGGCTCCAGAGTACTACCCTGCCTTCAGCCTCTGGAGAGCTTCCGGTTCTGTTGTCTGGAACGGTGGTCCAGAGTCCTGCCCCAGAGTTCACCCAGTCATCCTCTATCCTCAGGGCATTGGCATTGTGATTGACATCGGATCAGCAGCAAAGATGCGATGGTGACTGTCGCTATTTTGACTTCCTCTCTGATTCTGATTCCTGGGAATCGGTGGCAGAGTCCCCTGTTTCACAGGGGCACCGTGATGTGCCATTGAACCCTTAACCATCTCACGAGCGCCGCCAATCCCTACCAGAGGACATGTCCTTCCAGGAGTTTATCCGAGACATGACCAAGGAGCTCTTGGTCTCAGTGGGCACTGAGATGGAATCAAAAGCTGAGGAACTGGAGATACTGCAGTATCCCTTGACTCCTAAGGAGGGTACCACTCTTCCAGTCCATCGTATTCTACAGGACCTCATGTTTTGGATGTGGGAGACTCCTCTCTCAGTTCCCTTGGTCAATAAGAAGCTAGACACCAGGTACAGGGCTCTCAAATCCCCAGGATTTCAGAAACCTCAACTCCTTCACCATTCTATGGTGGTCGGGTCAGCCATGCACAGGCTCAAGAGTATTAAAAAACATTCTTTGGTTCCTTCTGGAAGGGAATCACATACCCTCTATGCCTTTGGCCGCTGATGCTTCCAGGTATCTATGTTGGCTTGCCACATTAATTCTTACATGCTTTATATGGGCATGTTCCTTAGGGACATTATGAAGGATCTTGATGAATTCTCTGCTGTAGTTCCTTCAGAGAAGCTGAATGCCTACCGGGCCTTAGTCAAAGCAGAGTCAAGACTGTTCCAAGTTCATCACCAGAGCAGCTTTCGATTCTTTTGAGTCTACTGGCAGAGCTGCAGCCTTGGGCAGTGGGGCCAGAAAGCTGGAAGGAGAAGGCTGGTGAAATCGAGACTGGTGACCTTACCTTGAAGTGTTTATCTCTTAAAACAACTGATCCCTCTAGGAAGAAGGCCTCTGTAAAGAAACCCTTCTATCCTAAGAAGTAGTATTACCCCTCTTATCTGATTTACATGCCCTATCATGCTAATCAAGGTCAGCAGAAGCCTCAGGCTCCTTGCCAACCCAAGAGGCCCAAGCTTCCTAAGCCACAACCAGCCCCGCAGCCCCAGCCCGAGGATAGATTTTGACTGCTTTCTGGAGAACATTGCCAGTCTTCCCCTGAAGGATCTGCAGCCTACTCACATAGCAGGCAAGCTGGTCCATTTTGTCCACAGATGGCCCCTCATAGCATCAGAGCCCTGGACTCTGCAGGTCGTCCCTTGGGGCTGCCTGCTACATTTTGTCCAGTCACCTCCTCTCTTCTTTCCAGGGTAGTATCACCTAGAACCTCTCCATCAGTTTCTGTTACAGCAGGAAGTCACCACCCTTCTAAGAGAGGGTGCAATAGAACTTGTTCCCTGCACACAGGAAAGATTAGAGTTTTACTCCCGGTATTTCCTTATTCCAAAAAAATCAAGGGGGTTCCATCCCATCCTAGACCTCCAGAACCTCAACAAGTTCCTAGTATGAGAGACGTTCAAGATGGTTTCTCTGGGAACCTTACTGCCTTATCTTCAGAGGAATGATTGGCTCTGTTCTCTGGATCTAAAGGATGCGTACACCCACATCTTCATTCACCCGTCTCACAAGCAATACCTTTGCTTCATGTTCGATGGCAAGAATTACCAATACAGAGTCCTGCCCTTTGGCCTGGCGTCTGCCCCAAGAATCCTTGCAAAATGTCTGGCGGTAGTCACGGCTTATCTCCACATCCTGGGCGTCTTCATCATTCCCTCCATAGATGACTGGCTTGTCAGAGGTGAGACACCACAGATGGTGCATCTGTCTATTCAACGCATCATCTCAGTGCTCGAACATCTTGGATTTGTCATAAACTTTCCAAAGTCACACCTTTCTCCACACAGAATCTAGAATTCATAGGTGCTCTTCTTGACACGACTCAGGCTCGAGCTTTCCTCCATTAGGACTGTCTCAAATGCCTCACAGAATGGCAGGCAGTATTCCGCGCAGTCGTCACACCACAGCAAGAGGCATACTTCGTCAGTTGGGTCACATGGCCTCCAAGCGCTATGTAGTCCCCTACACTCGTCTCCATATGCGCCAAGCGCAGTGGACCCTCTCCTCCTGATGGAAACAAACGAAGGGCCATCTTTGAGGCAGAGCGATGGTCACCCCTCTTCTGGCAGACTCCATTCAGTGGTGGCCCTCTCCTTGAAACCTTCTCATAGGATTACCTTTTCAGATGCTGCCACCTCAACGGACGCTAACAACTGATGCGTCCAAACAGGGCTGGGGAACTCATCTCAATGACCTGGACAAGTAGGGCCTTTGGCCCCAACAGGAGGCCTTGCTTCAGATCAAGTTCCTGGAGCTGAGAGCGATAAACAATGCCCTTCGGGTGTTTCGTCATCAATTGTCACATCAATCTATCCTGGTTCAGACGGACAACCAGGTTGCGATGTTTTATGCCAACAGACAGGGAGGCAGGTCTCTCATCTTTTCTGCGTGGAAGCGGTCTGCTTGGGGACCTTTACCCTGATTCATGGAATGGTTCTCCAAGCCTTTTACCTTCCGGGAGATCAGAATGTTCTCGCAGACAGTCTTAGTTGGGTCCTCTGACTTCACGAGTGGACTCTTCATCTGAGATTAGTTGATTGCATCTTCGAGCTATGGGGAATTTGTTTGCCACCCCACTCAATGCACAGGTCCTTGCTTCTGCTCCAGGGTACCATCTTCGCAACGTCAAGCCCCGGATGCTTTCCTCCTTCACTGGGGAATGGGTCTGCTATATGCTTTCCTGCCCATTCCATTCATAGCCAAAATGCTATTCAAGCTGCAGGCCAACAGGGACACCATTGTTTCCCCTGATTCTTTTTCTAGCTCAACATTGGCCTCTGGGCTACATGCCAGACCTGATCTCGCAGGATCAGGGGGCACTACTGCATCCCATTGTCCGTGCACTGCGCCTGACAGCTTGGCTGCTTAGAGGGTAGTCCTTTCCAACCTCAATTTACCCGTTACTCAAGTTAGCCAATGAGGCTATCCTCCTGACATCCCAGAAAGACTCCATGTGTTACACCTATTCCTTTTTTTAAAATAAGCTATTTGCAATATATAAAACAAAATTAGAACACAAGACACGCTGATACGGATCCACATTATAAAAAAAAGAAAACACAAAAACCAGAAAGGAAAAACAAGGACAATTCAGCCTACATCATGGGAGAGAAAGAGCCACTTAACAAAACTAGGCAAATAAAGTAATAATATGGAGATCAATGGAGAGGATCCTTTAATCTATTCTCGGCTTATACATTTAACCGACCTCACCACTATGACTTCCCTGCCAAGAAAATCTCGTTGAGATGAATCTACAAAGGAATAAGTGTTTCCATGCCAGGTAATCACACACTTGCACGAAAACCTTAAAAAAAAAAGTTGTGTCCATTTCAATCACCCTAGACTTCAATGACAGAAACGGTTTTCTCTGAAGCTGAGTGCTCCGCAAAACCTTGGGAAAGACAGTCTACTTTTGACCACAGAAAACAGAATCCTTATTTTATTTATTACAGTTTCTTATATACCGCGCTATTTAGTATCAGCGCGGTTTACATCATAACATAACGACCATAACGACAAGCTGTCAGGTTTTACATCGAACAGGAGTACAAACTTGGATAACAGGGTTAACTATATGCATAAGCTATTTACACTGCAAGGATAGGTAAAGTCAGATAATGCATGTAAGGGCCTTTCTAGAGAACAGGGTCTTAAAGTCTTTTTTTATCGTCAATAAATACAAAAGACACTAAGGTAGCTCTTTTAAAGATAAGATCTGAAGAATCCTCCAAGAACTTGGTTAGGTCTTGACTAACATTAGGAGTGAAAATATCTAAACCATCATCACCATTATCCCCCATTCACTGCCTGAATGATACATAATAGCACTTTTGGAAAGGAATAACATCAGTAATTTGTAACACCTCTTTGAAATATTTAGCTAAGAGAATCTCAGCTGATAACAAATGTATTATAGGAAATTTAAAAAAAAACACTAATTGTTCACCCTAGAAATATTTTCCAGAGTTTCCAACTTATAATGACTAACAACTGAATCTTTAATTGCAGAAACACTAGTCTGTTGTAAACTTCGCATCTGACACTCAACCTTAGAAATAACATCATCGATTTTCGCAAGCCTAGGCTCTACCTCTTTAAATTTCAATGTTGACTCCTGCATAAACAAACAGAGGGATGCTACAGTGCCAGACTGTTTGGCGTCAATTCTGGAGATGGCGGTCCATAAATCTTTTACTGTAATGTCCTGTGAAGGCTCATCAGAAGCCAGTCCCGCTTCTGATAGCAAGACTGGCTTTGGTAAAGGAACAGGTGTAAAGGGGGAAGCCGGCAAATCCAGCAACCCATCAGATACACCTGTAGACAATAACTGAGGGTGAGGAAGTGGCAGTGGGTAGGTTCAAACGAAAGTGGTTGACCAGTACATGCAGCAAAATGCTTATCTAAAGGAACAAGTCTTTGCCAACACTTGGGCCGATGGAGCAAATTTAGATATTACCTTAGCCTTCCGTTTTCCCATTTGATCAGACAGGGAGAAATAGAATTATAAACTAAGACCACACAGTACCTGTGCTTATCCCAACAGTCGACCTCCATGTCCATTCACCGTCTGGGCACCCAAGGGGCATAACTTATCCCTTTAGGCATGCCCCTTTGGGCCATTGCCCAGAGAGCCAATAAGCCGGTTCAAGTAAAGTCTTGAGAGTCTCGGTAGGCTGGCGTCACGGAATGGAAGGGATTGCTGACACATTGCCTGCACAGGCAGACCCCCGCTGATGCTTCTCTGCAGACACAGTAGCCCAGACAGCAGGTGAAGCCAAGATGAGAAAAGCTCTATCTCTCTGCACCTATTCCTTTAAGTAGTGCTGGTTTGCGGTTTGATGTGCTCTGCACACAGTCGACCCCTTCAATTGTCTGGTAGGGTCTCTTCTGCTGTACTTTCTCCACCTCTTTTCCACAGATCTCAAAACTAATTCCATTCGTGTCCACCTCTGTACCATTTTGGCTTCTCATCAGGGGACAAATGGAAAACCCATTTCTCTGGGAACAAGCAGGAAGTCAGTCCTCACATATGGGTGACGGCGCCGATGGAACCCTCGTGCGGAGCATCTCCCCAGCTTTCAGCGAAAGCCTTTGGAAGTTGCCATCACGCATGCCCGGTCCCCTTCCCGCGACTGTGGAGCCTTCCGGACTCGAGTCCAGAATGTTGGCCTTGGAGCGCAGTTTCACTGCCTTCATGGAGCAACAGCGGGCGCTGATAGCTGGCCTGTCCGGTTCCTCCACCCCGACCACCGGGCCCTCGACTTCGAAGTCGATCCCAGAGGCCGAGCCGATCCTCGAAGCCTTTCGGGCTCGATTCGATCCTCGGTCATGGTCTCACTCGGCCTTCCGTTTGGGACTGAGTTCATCGCTGCCAAGCAATGGCTCTCGATGCCTGACGAGCACCTCGATTTCTTCTCGGAGGCGTCGGCATGGAAACCGAAGACGAAGAGTCCTCGGATACCCGCCAGCATAGGGATGTCCCTTCAGATTTCCCAGTATCCAAGTCTCGGAGAATGTCCCCCCGGAGGACATGAAATTCTTAGACTTCGTGCGGGATATGTCCAAGGCTTTAGCGTTCCCCACGGAGTCTGAGGAGAATCCTCGAGCTGACAAGCTCGAGATCCTCCAGTATGAGGCCCCCCTTGGGAGGCCCTTACTGTACCCGTGCCTCCAATCCTGGAACGACTGATGCTCCGCATGTGGGAGACACCGGCATCGGTGCCGGTGACCAGCAAATGGCTCGACTCAATGTATCAAGTCCACTGGAGACCTGGATTTTAAAAGTTGCAGCTGCTGCACAACGCCATGGTTGTGGAATCGGCCATAAGCTGGCTGAAGAGCCAGAACACGCATTCCTCTGTGCCTCCCGGCAGGGAGGCCCGCAACTTGGATGCCCTCGGCAGGAAGTGCTTCCAGGGTTCAATGCTGACTTGTCGGATCCAGGCATACCAGCTGTACATGGGCATCTACCTGAGAGACCTGGCGAAGGAACTCGCTGGGTTCTCGGCTGCTCTCTGCGAGGAACCTTTGCAGCGCTTCAGAGGCCTGTCCAAAGCCATCCGTGAGTGCTCAAAGTTTGTCTCGGGCAGCTTATGACGGGGTTGAGTCGGCAACCTGGGTAGCCGCGGCTGGCATCAGTGCACGCTGCCAGGCATGGCTGCAGTCGTCGGACAATGGCTTCAGGACAAGTTGGTCGATGTCCCATGCCAAGAGGAGAATCTCTTTGGCAAACCCATGACCGACAAGGCCGCAGAGCGTGGAGACCGAGTACATGACGAGGACACGGCTCTCCAAAAAGACCTCTGCCCCTTCTCGCAAGAAGGGCTCAGGTAAAAAGCCCTTTTACCCCAGGAAGAGTGCTGCTTACCAAAGCTACCCCCATTTTCAGGCCTCCCTGGCTCCCCAACAGGGGCAGCAGGCCAAGGGACAGGGGCATGGCCCGTGTAAGCAGAAAGCCCCCAAACCATAGGCACCGGCTCCGGCCCAGCCTGGTAGTGGCTTTTGACTCCTACACCATGGCCCCTCTTCCCACAGGAGACAGGCAGATCACAGGAGGCTGTATTGCTCTGTATGCCCACAGGTGGACAGCCATTACCACCAATGCCTGAGCCTTGCAGGTAGTCCGGGATGGCTATTTTCTTCACCAGCCCAGGTGCCTCCTCATTTCCCAGGAGAGCCCCTCAGGTCTCCCCTTCACCGGGACCTTCTTCTGAAGGAGTTAGCAGGTCTTCTAGAGGATCATGCGATAAAACCGGTGCCCCACCACTTGCAGGGAAGGAGCCTCTACTGCAGGTACTTTCTGATGCCAAAAAGGACAGGAGCCCTCAGACCCATCCTCGACCTGCGCTTCCTCAGCAAATTCCTGGTGAGGGAGAAGTTCAAGATGCTCTCCCTTGGAATATTGCTGTCTTATCTCCGCCAGGGAGATTGGCTATGCTCCTTAGATCTAAAAGATGTGTATACACACATCCTAAAACACCCAAGCCACAGGCAATATCGGCGCTTTGTGGTGGGGGGAAATCACTGCCAGTACAGGATAATCCCCTCCGACCTTGCCTCGTCCCCCAGGGTGTTTACAGATTACTAATAGCTCTGCAATCTCCTATTTCAGTTCTTTCAACACCCTCTGATGTATACTATCTGATCCAGGTGATTTGCTACTCTTTAATTTATTAAATAGTTGTAATACCGCTTCCAGACTTATAAATATTTCTTTCAATTCTTCCGATGCATCACCTTTAAATACCATTTCAGTCATGGGTAACTTTTCTACATCTTCTTCAATAAAGACCAAAGTAAAGAATTCATTCAGTCTTTCCACTAAGGCCTTGTTTTCTCTTAGTGCCGCTTTTATCCCTCTATCATCTAATGGTCCAACTGACTCTCATATGTTTTTTTGTTACGAATGTACTTGAAAACGATTTTATTATGTGTTTTTGTTTCCACAACAAGCTTTTTTTCAAATTTTCTCTTTGCCTGCTTTATCAATGCCAGTACATATGTTATTTCTAGTTTTCATTCATTTGGCTAGCCTCTTTGACCCTACCTTAAAACCATGCTGGCAGTTTTTTTGGCTTTCCTTCCACTTTTAAAGTGTGGAATACAGCTGGTTTGGGCTTTGAAGATAGTATTTTTAAACAACACCCATGCTTGATGTAAATCTTGAACCTTTGCAGCTGCTCCTTTTAGTTTTTTCTTATCTGTTTTCCTCATTTTATCATATTTTCCCTTTTGAAAGTTAAAAGGTAGTACTGAGGATTTCCTTGCCGTTCCTCCTCCATTTATTTATTTATTTATTTAACTGTATTTATATCCCGCATAGTCTCAAAATGGGCCTGCACCTTAATGTAAAGAAGACAAAGATCATGACAACTGGCATAATCAACAGGTTCATCGTTGAAGGAGAAGAAATTGAAATTGTGAACAACTTTAACCTACTTGGATCAACTATCAATAAAGAAGCAACAAGCAGTCAAGAAATCAAATGACGCATTGCTCTTGGCAGAATGGCTATGAAAGACCTAGATAAGATTTTCAAGAGCAGAGGTGTCTCTCTCCATACAATGATTCAACTTGTTCAAGCCATGGTATTTTCAATAACATCATATGGATGTGAAAGCTGGACAGTGAAAAAGACAGACAGGAAGAAAATTGATGCCTTTGAATTATGGTGCTGGCGGCGAATACTGTGTATACAATGGACTGCCCGAAGAACAAACCAGTCGGTACTAGAGGAGATCAAACCTAAGCTTTCTTTAGAAGCTCAGATGACAAGACTTCGACTTTCATACTTTGGACACATCATGCGAAGAGAGAGATCATTAGAGAAAGACATCATGCTTGGCAAGATAGAAGGTCAACGCAAAAGAAGAAGGCCAGCAATGAGATGGATCGATACAATAACAGCAGCTACGGGTACCAGTCTGTCAACAATGAGCCGCCTGACTGAAGACCAAACACAATTTAGGATAGCTATCCAGAGGGTCGCCATGAGTCGACTCCGACTTGACGGCACTTAACAACAACAACAACATCATATCCCGCTTTTCACCGGGTCAAAGCGGCGCAACATAAAAAAAGGGGGGGGGGCAGTAATCAATTCTAGGGTGGAGGGGCTGTCACCAGAGAGGCCAACATTAATGATCTGGACAGACATTGAGGACTTAAACAATGGACATCAGTCTCTTAGATAGATCTTTGGGTATGTTAGAGGGTCTGGAGGGGTAGTCATTGATGGATGTTTCTTTCTGGTCCGAGGTATTCCTGGAATAGGATGGTTTTTAGTTGTTTTCTGAATGTTGAGGGTTCTCTGTTGTTTCTGATTTGACTTGGTAGGGAGTTCCAGAGGGATGGTGCGTATAGTTCGAAGGCTCTGTTGCAGGTCCGTTGATTGTATTTGGTTTGTTCGTGGGGGGATGGTGAGGGTGTTGCTGGTGATTTGTCTGGTTATTCTGTTGTGGGTGGGTTGGGGCAATAGAGTGCGGAGCTGGGAAGTCTGTTTGATAGAGGGCTTTGTGGATAAGTAGGGCTGATTTGTATTTGATTCTTGCTTCGAGAGGGAGTATGTGCAGTTCTCTCAGGACTGGGGTGATGTGGTCTTGTTTTTTTGATTTCTGGATAATTCTTGCTGTGGTATTTATTTATTTATTATAATCTCTTATATATCGCACTATTTGACATCAGCGCGGTTTACATGAAACAAAATGACCAGAACAACAAGCTGTTCTGTTTTTACAGAGAACAGGTGTACAAACTTGGATAACATAGGGAAACTATTTACATGTACTATATACATACAGGCGTTATGACAAAGCTCAATGATCTCAGATATCGCACCGAGAATGTTGATGAGGCTATCTAGTAAGGAAGGTGTAGCTACTTTGATTGGTGGCGTTAGCTAGACATATTGCTGACTGGGTAGTACTTGAGGAACAGGTGATATTTGAGTGCCTTCCTGAACTGGGCTATGTCAGTGATAGCGCGAATGTTCAATAGTAGAGCATTCCAGAATCTTGGGGCCACTGTTCCCTCTAAGCCGTGCGCGTGCACACACCTCGCCGAGTGAGCGCACATACTTTACAACAGAGCGCACAAAAAGTACAGCTCTGATTCTGATAGAAAACAACACAGACGTCTTAAAATTTAAAAGTTGTTGTGTATTTACGGTTTTCACAAGTTCTACAATATTTTCTAGTGCAATCAATGTGGTGTACATACTGTATTCTGACGTGTAGTCAAATTTTAAAGTATATAACTCCGAGTGTCGTTATGTGGCGCACAAAAATTTAACCTTCCTTCAAAAGCTGCACAGCTGATATTTTATGCGCACACAGTCTACAGAAAATTAGAGGGAACATTGCTTGGGGCGCAAAATCTGAATGCCCTGTTTGCCGTTGTCAGGGTGCATTTTGTTAAAGCCTTCGGAATTATTAGTGTGTTTATTGCTGTGGGTCTTCTGGATCTGTTAGGTGGAACGGCGTCAATGAGCTCTGTTAGTGAGGAGGATGCAAGACCATTGACGGCCTTGAAGGTCAGTAGTAAGGTCTTGAAAACAAGCCTTCCATGTATGGGGAGCCAGTGGAGCTGCTTCAGGATAGGCGTCACATGGTCGTTCCTAGAGGCTCCATGAAGGACCCTCGCTGCGGCATTCATGGCAAGTTGTAGAGGGTTCAGGGTAGACTGTGGGGAGGCCTTGTAAAATGGCGTTAGCATAGTCGAAGTGAGGTAAGATTAGTGCTTGGTATATTGTCCAGAAGTCCTCAAGGATCTAGTAAGGAGCGCAGATGCCTGAGTGTTCGGATCTTGAAGTAGATTGCTCTTACTATGTTACCTATGTGCACCTTCATATCAAGACGTTGGTCCAAAGTGACCCCAAGGTATCGTATTGTGGATTTTGTTTGAAGTTCTGCTTCCTTAACTCTTACATGGGGTGGCGGAGTGAAATTGTGGTCTCTCGTGATGAAGAGCACCTCCGTTTTCTTGTGTTGAATACGGAGGTTTTGAGATTGGAGCCATTCAGAAACTGCGTTAAAGCATTCTATCAGAGGGGAAAGATCCAATTGATCCGTAGAGAATGGCATGTAGAGCAGGATAGCAGCTGCATATATCAAGCAGTCAACATTGAAAGATCTGATGTTCTCCAGGACCAAGCAGGAAGTCAGTCCTCACATATGGGTGTCATTGGCGCCGATGAAGCCCCAGCGGAGCATTTCCCCAGCTTTCCATGAAAGCCTTTGGGAATGCTGGCACGCATGCGCGATTCCCTTCCCGCCTAAAGGTGCCATCTTACCTCAGTCTCTTTTTTTCCGAGAAGCCCACCGGATGTGTGTCCTCTTCTCCCGGATAAAAGTGATTTTTTTCTTCGGCGATTTTTCGCTATTTTTCTCCGGTTCGACGCCGGTTCCCCTCCTGCCGGGTTCGGTACACCGGTATTGAGCCCGTTTATTTCTTTTTCGGTTTTTGCCCTTCGTGGCTGGTGTTCGTGCCCTTTTTTTCAATTTTTCCCTGGAAGGCCAGTCTTTTGACCTCGCAGGGGCTCTTTTTTCCCCGATGGCTTCCAGTGGTTTCAAAAAGTGTGATCGGTGTAAGAAACTTATGTCTCTCACCGACACACACGACTGCTGCCTTCGGTGCCTCGGCCCTGACCACGACCCCAAGTCGTGTGTGCCATGTGGGAAGATGTCTTCCAAGGCACTCAAAAGTCGGCAGCATCAGAAGAAAAGGTTTTTCTCGGACTCTGCCTCCGACCGGGCCCGGACCTCGTCTGAGGCCTCGACATCTCGGGATTCCGATCCCGAGCGCCATCGAAGCTCCTCGGACAGGGGTTCCCCCGACCGGGAACGCAAGAGGAAGAAGCGGCTCGCGAGGGCGGCGTCGGAAGAGGTCCCTGGTCCCTCGAGGGCCAGGTCTAAGACCCCCGACCGCCATCCCGGGCCCGTGGACCAAGAGAAGCCTGCCAAAGTTCCTCGCGTGGAGCCAGAGTCTGCTGGACATGTAAGCCCCGTAGTCCTCGTGGACTCTCCTCCCAGACAGCCGACGTCGGGCCCGGCGCTGCCAGGGCCCGAGTCGGTGGCTGCTGCGTCTCCCGAGCTGAGTCTCAGGATGACAGCCTTGGAGTGCAGATTGTCTGCCTTCATGGAGCAGCAGCGGGCACTGATGGCCGCCTGTCTGGTGCATCTGCCCCGACCACCGGGACGTCGACTTCGAAGTCAACCCCGGAGACCGAGCCGATACTCGAGACCCTCGTGGCTCGAAGTCGTCCTCGGTTGAGGTCTCCCTCGACCTCCCGTTCAGGACCGAGGGTGTCGACACCGGTTCCCCCGGCGTCGGGGCGGGTGCCTCGAGGCCCCGCGGGGTCGGACCCTGACTCCTCCTCGGATGAGTCCGCCTGGGAGACGGAGGACGAGGAGTCTCCCGATACTTTTAAGACTCGGTGCGTCCCGTCGGACTCACCGCAGTCTGATCCCCGGAGTAGATCCCCTCCGGAGGATACTAGGTTCTCGGAGTTCGTCCGGGACATGGCTGCTGCCTTGGCTATCCCTGCCGATCCCGAGGAAGAGCCTCGAGCCAAGGAGCTCGATGCTCTACAGTACGACTCTCCTCCGAAGGAGGCCTTTATTGTCCCGGTTCCTCCAATGCTGGAACGGCTCCTCTTACGGATGTGGGAGGCACCGGCCTCGGCTCCTGTTCTGAGCAAGCGAGTCGATTCCATCTATCGACTCCGCAAAATCCCTGGTTTCCAGAAAGCACAGCTACCACACCATTCCATGGTTGTGGAATCGGCCATGCATCGTCTGAAGAGCCAGAAGATGCATTTTGCGGTGCCCCCCGGCAGGGAGGCCCGCAACCTCGATGGCGTCGGTAGGAAGTGCTTCCAGGGGTCTATGCTTGCTTGCCGTGTCCAGTCTTACCAGCTGTACATGGGCATGTACTTGCGAGACCTGGCCAAGGAGTTGGCCGAATTCTCTGCTGGTCTCTCCGGGGAACCCTTGCAGAGATTTAAGACCTTGTCCTTGGGGATTCGGGAATGCTCAAAGTTCATTTCCCGCGCCACTTACGATGGCTTTGAGGCTTCGGCCCGAGTTGCGGCTGCCGGCATCGCGGCTCGACGCCAGGCGTGGCTGCAGTCATCGGACCTCGAGCCATGGGTTCAGGACAAGTTGGTCAATGTCCCCTGCCGAGGTGAGAACCTTTTTGGCAAACCCGTGACCGAGAAGGCCGCTCAGCTCGAGACCCAGCACCTTACCCAGACAAGGCTGTCGAGGTAGACCGCTGCCCCTTCAGATAAAAAGAAGGGCTCGGGTAAAATGTCCATTTACCCGAGGAAGGGCACTGCCTACAAACAGTACCCTCAGTATCAGACTGCCCAAGCTGCCCCCCCAGGGTCAGCAAGCCAAGGGCCAGGGTAATGGGCCCCGTAGGCAGAGGACCCCCAAGCCTCCGGCCCCTGCTACCACTCCGCAGGGTGGGGGGTTTTGACTCCTTGAGCGTAGCCTGTCCTCCACTGCTCCCCCAACCCTGCACAGGAGGTCGCCTTGCCCTCTTTGCCCACCAGTGGCCCCTTATCACCGGGGACAGTTGGGTGCTGGAGATAGTCCACAAGGGCTATGCCCTCCATTTTCACCAACTGCCTCCACCATATTTTCCAGTGGAGCCTCCAAGGCCTCCCCTGCACACAGACCTTCTTCTACAAGAGCTTCATGGTCTGTTGGTGGACAGGGCGGTGAAGCCTGTGCCTCCCCACTTGCAAGGTCACGGATTCTACTCCAGGTATTTCCTGGTACCCAAAAGGACCGGTGGCCTTCGACCCATTCTGTACCTTAGGAACCTCAACAAGTTCCTAGAGAAAGAGAAGTTCAAGATGCTTACTCTTGGGACACTTCTGCCCTACCACCAGCAGGGAGATTGGCTATGCTCCTTAGATCTAAAGGATGCGTACACTCACATCCTCATTCATCCAGACCACAGAAAGTACCTCAGGTTCATTGTGGGAGGAAACCATTATCAGTACAGAGTACTACCTTTTGGCCTGACCTCCGCTCCCAGGGTCTTTACCAAGTGCCTGGTAGTTGTAGCGGCCTACCTGAGAAATCAGGGTATCTTTGTCTTTCCCTATCTGGACGACTGGCTCATCAGAGGTCAGACATTCCTGGAGGCCAGACAAGCCACCCTCAGAACCATTGCTCTGCTTCAAAATGTGGGCTTTCTCATAAACTTCGCAAAGTCCACTTTGCTCCCCTCCCAGAACTTGGAGTTCATAGGGGCAAGGTTGGATTCTCAACTGGCAAAGGCATTCTTGCCAGAAGACAGGGCCCACAGGCTGATGGACGTGGCCAAACAGTTTCTAAACAAACCCCTGGTCTCCGCCAGACTCTGCCTCAGACTTCTGGGCCACATGGCTTCGACAGTGCAAGTGACTCCCAATGCCAGGCTCCATATGAGGCCCGCACAGTGGTGCCTTCGGACTCAGTGGTCTCAAGCCACAGGCCACCTAAGAGACAGGATAAAGGTGTCCAGACCCCTTTTGACCTCCCTCAGCTGGTGGCTACATCCACCCAATCTGCTGAAGGGGCTACCCTTCCAAATGCCAGATTACTCGGTGGTCCTCACCACCGACACCTCTCTGAAAGGCTGGGGTGCGCATTGTCTAGACAAGTGCACTCAGGGCCTCTGGTCTCCCTGGGAAGCAGCCCAACAAATCAATCTCCTGGAACTTCGAGCTATCCGCTTGGCTCTCAAGGCTTTTTCTCCGTCCCTGGCTCACCGCTCAGTCTTGATTCAAACAGACAACCAGGTAGCCATGTTTTATGTGAACAAACAGGGCAGGACTGGGTCCAAGCTCCTTTGTCGAGAGACTCAGGACCTTTGTTCCTTTGCCCTGAAGCACAACGTGCTTCTCAAGGCGGTGTACCTTCCAGGCCAGGAGAACTGCCTGGCCGACCGGTTGAGCAGAATTCTGCAGCCCCACGAGTGGCAGCTGCATCCCTTGGTGGTTCAGAAGATCTTCCTGAAGTGGGATCTCCCTTGGATAGATCTCTTTGCCAGTCCGCTGAACAAGCAACTGCCCAAGTTCTGCTCCAGGCAACCGCATCCTTTGAGGATAGCACCAGATGCTTTTCTGATGTCCTGGTCTCAGGGCCTCCTGTATGCGTTTCCTCCCACGCCCTTGGTGGCCCGAACTCTTTTCAAGACTCTTTAGGACAAGGCCTCGGTCCTGCTGGTAGCTCCCAGGTGGCCGAGGCAGCCTTGGTTTCCACTTCTGCTTCAACTGGCAGTGGATTCCCCACTACCTCTGGGGTTGCAGCCCAAGCTTCTCTCACAGGAGCAGGGTTCCCTTCTGCACCCCAAACTCAAAGCTCTCAATTTGATGGCCTGGAGGCTGCAAGGGTAGTTTTGGCTCCTTGGGGCCTGCCTCAGGAGGTTGAGGAGGTTGTCCTAGCCTCTAGGAAACAGTCCACTAGGAAAACCTATGCCCTCAAATGGAAGAGGTTTTCTGTGTGGTGTCAGCTTCGTACAGAGAATCCTTTCTCCTGTACTGTGCCAGTAGTGCTTCAGTACTTACTGCACTTACCAAATCAAGGACTTAAGTCCAATTCTGTTAGGGTCCACCTCTCAGCTCTAGCAGCTCACCACTCACTGGTGGAGGGCCATTCTCTGTCAGGTCACCCCTTGGTGTCCCGCTTTCTCAGGGGCTTGCTTTTGCTCAAGCCCCCCATCCGTCCTCCTGCTCCTGAGTGGGAGCTAAATGTGGTCTTGCAGCAACTGACTCGCCCATCCTTTGAGCCGATGGCTACTTGCCCTCTACGCTTCCTTTCCTGGAAGGCTCTCTTCCTGATAGCCCTCACCTCGGCTAGGCGAGTGAGTGAGCTTCAGGCCCTGGTCTGTGATAGACCTTACACCAGGATTTATAGAAACAGGGTAGTCCTCAGGACTCATCCCAAGTTCCTTCCTTAGGTTGTCTCCTCTTTCCACCTCAGTCAGGAGGTGGTTCTTCCAACATTCTTCCCTAGGCCTCATGCTAACCAGGCTGAAGCAGTCCTGCATACCCTGGACTGTAGGAGGGCCTTATCCTTCTACCTTGACCGTACGCAGGGGCATAGAAGGACTTCTCAGCTCTTCGTCTCCTTTAACCCCAATAGGTTGGGGTTGGCTGTGTCCAAGCGTACCTTGTCCATCTTGGTGGCTGACTGTATCACCTGGGCTTACAAGGCGGCTGACCTTCCTTTGCAGGGTAGGGTCACAGCCCATCGTGTCAGGGCAATGGCTGCCTCAGTGGCTCATCTCCGCTCTGTGCCCTTGGTAGACCTCTGCAGGGCTGCAACTTGGTCTTCAAGCCAGACTTTTGCGGCCCATTACTGTCTGGAGAGGGAGTCCCGTAGGGACAGTGCTTTTGGCCAAGCAGTACTCCGGAATCTCTTTGAGGTTTAGGCAACTCCTGCCCTCTTTTGGGCTACCGGTGGAGGTTGTGTCCTTGCAAAGCCTTTCTGTGATGCTGTGACTAGAGGGAGTTCTCTTGTTCAGCCTGGGTTCCTGGTAGCCCAGAGCTAGGGAGTCACCCATATGTGAGGACTGACTTCCTGCTTGGTCCTGGAGAAAGAGTAGTTACTCACCTGTAACAGGTGTTCTCCAGGAGCAGCAGGAATCAGTCCTCACAATCCTCCCTCCTCCCCTTGGAGTTGCAGTTGTACATAGTTTGTTTTTACATTTTTTGTGTGCTGTTCTTAGCTATGTCATTTGACTGAGGTAAGATGGCACCTTTAGGCGGGAAGGGAACCGCGCATGCGTGCCAGCATTCCCAAAGGCTTTCATGGAAAGCTGGGGAAATGCTCCGCTGGGGCTTCATCGGCGCCGATGACACCCATATGTGAGGACTGATTCCTGCTGCTCCTGGAGAACACCTGTTACAGGTGAGTAACTACTCTATATTGCAGATGGGCTGCATGTATATGCTGAACATGAGTGATGATAGAGAGGAACCTTGCGGTACACCCTGCCTTTGGAGGAAAGGTTCTGATACTGCTGCTCCAGATTTTACATGTTGCCATCTTCCAGCCAGATATGACTTACACCATTCGAGTGCAGTGCTGCAGATGCCCTTCTCTTTTAGTCGCCCCAGGAGAAGTTTGTGACTTACTGAGTCGAATGCTTCAGCGATGTCTAAGAAAATAAGTACAAACCCTTGACGGATGTTGTCGATACCTGTGATTATATTATTGAAGAGGGTGGTAAGGAGGGTTTCAACGCCATGAGACTCCCTGAATCCATGTTGGCAGTGGTCTAGCGGGGCAGCGGAGTCTATGTGATCTTGTATTTAAGGCAGTTCGTAGTGGGTTGGTGTGGGTGGCGGGTAGTCCGTGATAGATTATATTGCAGTAGTCCAGGTGGAGGAGCGTCATAGCTTGCATGACTGTCCTGATGTCCTGTGGATCGATGAGAAGCCTGAGGCGTTGTACTGTTTTTGCCTTGTGGAATATTATTCCGGTAGTCTTTTTGATCTGTTGCTTGAGTGTGAGCGCTTGGTCTATGATGATTCCTAAGTATTTTATGTGTGGTTGCATTTGTATTTGGGTGTTTCCTAAGTTGAGGTGTGGTGGTGGTGTGAAGTTTGGGTCCTTGGTAACTATGAGGGCTTCTGTTTTTTTATGTTGATGGATAGGTTGTTCCTTTGTAGCCAGCTGGAGACTTCTATGAAGCAGTCTGATAGGTGGTTGGTTGTTGGGTTGGTTGTTGTGATTGGTCCATAGAGCATTATGTCATCTGCGTAGATGTGGTAGTTGATGTTATGAGCACATATGATCGGGCAGAGTGGTTGCAGGTAGATGTTGAAGAGCATGGCGGATAGTGTGGATCCTTGGGGTACTCCTTGGTGTTGCTGAAAGGGGGGGGGGAGGTTGCTATGCTTATGCGGATCAGTTGTTGTCTATTGGTCAGGTAGGAGTGGAACCACTGAAGTACGACATTTTTGATGCCAATTTCTTGGAGCCCGTGTAGGAGGATGTTGTGGGAGATGGTGTCAAAGGCTATGGATATGTCCAGAAAGATCATAGCGTATCCAGAGTGCTTGGTCTGCGTGCCCTTGATGAGGGTGTTGATTAGTGAAGTCATGAGGATCTCGACTCCGTGGCATGGACGGAAACCATGTTGTTGCAGGTCTAGTATGTTGTTGGTATCCAGGTGGTCTTGAAGTTGTTGTTGAACTATCTTCTCAATGATTTTGGCGGTGAATGGAAGACTTGCTATAGGCCTGAAGGGAGGCAGGGTCAAGGGGGTCCAAGTTATGTTTTATTTAGGGTTGGGCAGATGATGGAGGTTTTGAGGACATCCTGCATGTGTCCTTGCCTGAGGGATTCATTAACAAGGTGGGTTAGGGGTGTGCTTATGTCCTCCTTGGATTTCGTTATCCATTCTGCAGGGCAGGGATCTAGTGGAGAGCTGGTAGTGTTTAGGCAGGAGATGGTGGATTCTATTTTTTTTTTGGTGATTGTTTCGAATGTGCTCCAGTCTGTGTCTATGGAAGTAGGGTGGGTTGTTGTCTCTGCAGTCAGTTGTGGATTTTGTGGTTGTTGAAGCTGCTTGTATTGGCGTGCTAATAGTTCTGGCGGGATATTTGTAGCTGGTTGGAGTGGTTGGGTGCTTTTGTTAGCTTCTTGACAATCTCGAAGAGCTCACGTGGTTTGTTTATTGAGGTGTTTATGATCTTCGAGTGGTAGGTCCTTTTTGCTTTATCGGTTTCTGTGTGGTAAGCGTCTAGTTCACTCGTGTATTTTACTCTATCATCCTTTTTTTTTGGTCTTTCTCATTTTCTCTCTGCTCTTCTGAGTCGGGTCTTTAGTCTCCGTAGGTTGGGGGTGAACCATTGGGCTTTTGTTGAGGTATGTCTGGTTTTGGTGCAGTTTGCTGTTGCATAGGATGCAGAGGAGATCGTAGTATTCCAGTTGTGGATTAGGTCATCGATATTGGTGGAGCTTTTTGGAGTTTAGGTAGTATTTGCGCCACAAAATCCTCTTTGATGAATGGTTTAAACCTTCTTGTATGTTTGTTTTCTTTGACGCTGGTGTGCTGGTAGATGTGGGAGATGTTGATAAGATAGTGGTCTGACCATGGTAAACATGTGATCTCTGGGTTTTTTTATGAGGTGGTGTTTTGGGAGTTCAGCAATATGAGGTCAAGTGTGTTCCCTTTTTCGTGTGTTGGTTCGTGTATGATCTGGGTCAAGTTCATTGCTTCCATGGCATTGATGAAGGCTTCGTCATATTTGTCTTGGAGTGTTGGGAGGTTGAAGTCTCCAAGGATTATTTGCTCTTTTCTGGAGATGGTACTCTCTGATATGTGTTGTAATATGCCTGATAGGTCGGTGCTTGGGTGGGCGCTCGGTAGATTAGGCATATGGAGAGGTGCTTGTTGGTGAGGGTGAGTATGTCCGCTTCATTGGTTGTTTCCAAGGCATGGTTTCTGAGGTGGAGGTTGGCTTTCCCAATGATGGCTACTCCTCCTCCTCTGGTGTGGGCTCGAGAGCAGTGATGAAGACTGTATCCATTTGATGTTAGTTGGTTCATGAGCACAGTGTCGGTGTCTGTTAGCCATGTTTCGATTATGCATAGGATGTCAATCTTTTTGGTTGTGATCAGGTCTTGGAGTATGTGGTGTTTGTTTCTGCCTGAACGAGCATTTATTAGTGTGATGGAGAGAGGGTTGTTGTTTGGGGGATTGGGGGTGTGGATTGGTGTGGGTGGTGTGTGGGTGTTGCTCCATGTAGAGGGGGGTTTGTTGGTGTTTGTGCTTTGGATGGTTGTGATGCTTGGTATGGGGTGTTTGGGGAGCGTGTCGGTAGTAGGGGGATAAAGGGTTAGGAATGGTGCTAGGAGGTAGATTGGGGCTAGGAAGGGTGGCATGGTTTATAGGTGTACCTATGTGTCCTGGGGCTGGGTTGGGCTTATGCATTGGTTTTCCTTAGGGCGTTGGGTGCTCCTTTTCCTTTTTCTCACTGTCTCAGGTCGGTGGAGGTTTCAGTGTTGGTGATGGTTTCTCTTGTGTAGTTGCTTGAGCCTGGCTGTGTGAGCTGGTGGATGATGGCTGCTGTTGCTTAAATCCATTATTAAATCAAACGTGATCATGCTATGATCACTATTGCCAAGTGGCCCCAACACCTTTTTCTCTTGCACCAAATTTTGTGTTCCACTAAGTACAATGTCTGAAATGGCTTCCTCTCTTGTCAATTCATGAACCAGCTGCTCCAAGTAGCAGTCATTTATTTCTAGAAACTTTCTCTCTCTAGCATGTCCTGCCATGACATTGACCCAGTCAATACCGGGTTAATTTAAATCACATATTATTATTACTGTGTGGTAACTTTTGTTAGCTTCCCTGATTTCTTTGAGTATTTCATCATCCATTTGTTCATTCTGGCCAGGTGGTCAGTAGTACACTCCCACTGCCATCGCCTTCCCCTTTTTACATGGAATTTCAATCCATAAGAGATTCTACAGCCAATTTTGTTTCCTGTGAAACTTTAATCCTGTGTGACTTAATGCCCTCTCTAACATAGAAAGCAACCCCTCCACCAATTTGATCTACTCTTATTGCGATACCATGATACCTGGGTACAAATTATATCTCATTGGTTAGTGTCCTTCCACCAGATCTCTGAGATACCAATCATATCTAACCTTTCATTTAGTGCTATATATTCTAACTCTCCCATTTTATTTTTTAGACTTCTAGCATTTTCATACAAGCATTTTAGAGGATGTATTTTATTCATATTAATCTTGTTATCGATAGGCAGGGGTAATTTGGAATCTTTAAGCTTTGTCTGCTCTGTATTTTCCCAAAATACAGTACTTCAGATGAGAGTTCAATAGTGATTTTTAAGGGAGATATTTTCACCTCCCTTTTTTCTACTGGTTACGCTGCTTTATATTTACCATAGCATGCAGTACCTTTGGTTGTGGCCATCAACTTTTGTTGCACTGTTTCAGTACTTATCATCTTGAGGTCTCTGTCCTGAGTGGTGCACATTTGTTCGTTCTATATTGCATACCACTCTCTCAGATATTTGTAAAGAGTAAACTAAACTTCAGTGCACTAAATAATACAGAAAATCAGGACTTGGTAAGCATATGTATTCTACTAGAATTTGCATGATGTAGAAAATTGGTATTGCTAATATATGCAATCCACTCTACCCCTAGATATTCTGACCGCATTAGCCAAACTATTTCCTGCTGGGCCCATACATATAAAATGGGCCCTGTATCACCATACACTAACCATTAGAAAATCACCCTTCAGTATTGTCTAGTACAGTGCTTCCCAAACATTTTTCCAATGTGACCCCATTTTAGGTGTTAAAAATTCATGTGACCCCCAGAAAGTAAACAAAGCAAATTATTACTCATTATAATAAGTGGAAAATTCATTGTGTTGCTTGAAGATTCAGTAACATATAAATATGTAGTTCTACAAGGTGCAATCAGAAAGTATCGAGACTTGTACAGCAACACAATAAGTATAACACTGACTGTTATTGCACTCGCTCTCCTTCATAGTAGTCCCCTGTCACTGCTGGAAAGGTTTCTGAAATGCCTTTTTCGTTATGCTGTGAAACTGCTGTGTCAAATTTTGCTTAATGTTCTCCAAATCATCAAATTGCCTTCCTTTCAGTGGTAATTTCAGTTTTGGAAACAATAAAAAGTTACAGGGTGCAAAGTCAGGTGTGTACGGAAACTGACTGACTTGCTAAATTTGGTGTTTGGCCAAGAACTGCTGGACAAGATGTAATGTGTGAGCAACTATTCACCATTCCTGTGCAACTCTGGCCTCTTACGACGAACTGCATCTCTCACACGAGTCAGAACTTGGATGTGGTACTCCGTAGTCATGGTTTGGCCTTTTGGAGCATACTCATGATGAAGAATACCCTGGTAATCAAAGAACTGTGAGCATGACCTTGAAATTGCTTCTCACCTGACAGGTTTTCTTGGATCTGGGAGAGTCTAAAGTCTTCCATGTGAGGACTGAGCCTTAGTTTCCGTGTCATAACCATAAACCCATGATTCATCACTAATAACATCTTTCTGATGAAATCTGAGTCATTTTCAATGCATTCCAACAACTCCCTGGCTGCAGACAGTTGATCTTCTTTTTGATCAGGGGACAGGAGTTTCTCCGGGAACAAGCAGGAAGTCAGTCCTCACATATGGGTGACATCAGTGCCGACGGAGCCCTCGCAGAAGCATCACCCCAGCTTTCAAAGAAATACTTTGGGAGATACCACTACGCATGCGTGGTCCCCTTCCCACCCAAGGATGTATCTTGCTCAGTCTCCTTTTATCCGCGGAGCCCTTCAGACGTTGTCTGGGTTGTACCCGGAAAAAGTTGATTTTCTCTCCTAGTTTTCTTACTCGCCTCTGGTATCGCACCGCTACTCTTCCTGCCATCCAACCTCGTTGCCTCTGTATCGAGTTCTGGTCTATTTTTGTAGTTTTCATTCTTTCTTTTTCTGGCATCTTTGTGCCTTTTTTCCAACTGGCAGCCCAGAAAGTCTTCAACCTCGCAGGGGTACTTTTTTCACCCATGGCTACCAATGGCTTTAAAAAGTGTGATCAGTGCTCTAAAATTGTCTTTGATCGACACACACGACTGCTGTCTCCACTGCCTCGGGCCAGACCATGACCCGGCAGCCTGCGGTCTCTGCAAAAGGATGTCCAGCAAGGCCCTCAAGCCGCCAGCGGCAGCATGATAAATTTTTCCCCGAGTCCCCGGTGCCTCCAAAGGCCAGGGCCTCGTCTGGAACCTCGACACCTCGGGCAGAACCTTCCGAACCTGATCCCCATCATGGGTCCTCAGAAAAAGGGTCTCCCTCGAGGGAACCCAGGAAGAAGAAACCCTTGAAGGAGGCGTCTTTAGATGGTTCAGACCAGCCAGGTGCCCCCCGGGCCCGGTCCCACAGTCCAAGGTGCTCGTCAGAGGCTTTGGAGAAGGAGCGGCCTGCAAAGGTCCCCTGAAAGGACTCAAACTCGGACCGGTCTTGATCCCCAGACACCATCCTCATCAAGGATTCCCCTTTGGGGGAGCCAGCATCGGGCCCGAGTCCCTCGGTGCCCGCTCCGAAGGCTGCGGAGCCTTCTGGCCTGGAGTCAAGAATGGTGGCCCTGGAGCGCAGTTTGTCTGCCTTCATGGACCAGCAGCAGGTGCTGTTGTCCGGCACGACCGGTTCATCCGCCCCGACCTCCGGGTCTTCAACGTCCAAGACATCCCCAGAGGCAGAGCCAATCCTCGAGGTCCTTCGGCCTCGAGTCGATCCTCAGCCGAGGTCTTGATCCAAGTCCTGCTCAATGGGACCACAATCATCCCCAGAAAGTATGCTAGACACCGGTCACGGAGCATCAGGCACCCCGAGGCCCACAGAACAGCCCTCCTATGAGTCCTCGATGGACTACTCTGAGTGGGAGACGGAGGATAAGGAGTTTCCCGACACCCGTCTCCACCGCAACATCCCATCTCGAAGCCTCGACGGTGGTTTCCACCGGAGGATATGGGCTTCCTTGATTTCGTCAAGGATATGTCAAAGGGCCTTGGTGTTCCCTACAGAGTCAGAGGAGGACCCTCGGGTGGATGAGTTGGAAATCCTCCAGTACAAGGCTCCTCCACAGGAATCGCTCACAGTGCCCATTCCTCCCATCCTGGAATGGCTGATGCTCTGGATATGGGAGACGCTGGCATTGGTACCTGTGGTGAGCAAACGGCTCGACTCGATGTATCAAGTCCACCGGAGCCTGGGCTTCCAAAAGTCACAGCTGCTGCATAACTCCTTGGTGGTGGAGTCATCCATGTGTCTGCCGAAAAGCCAGAAGATGCACTCCCTGGTAGGGAGGCTCGCACCCTGGATGCCCTCGGCAGAAAGTGTTACCAGGCTCGATGCTCATCAGCCGCATCCAGGCCTACCAGCTGTACATGGGCATGTACCTGAGAGACCTGGCGAAGGAACTCGCTAGGTTCTCAGCTGGTCTCACCAAGGAACCTTTGCAGCGGTTCAAGAACATGGCCAAGGCAGTCCGTGAGTGCTCCAAATTCATGTCTCGAGTGGCCTATAATGGATGCGAGTTGGCAGTTCGAGTAGCGGCGGTGGGCATCTGTGCATGGCGCCAAGCTTGGCTACAGTCGTCGGCCCTTAGCAGTGGGTTCAGGACAAATTGATTGATGTCCCATGCTAAGGAGAGAACCTCTTTGGCAAACCCATGACCGACAAGGCTGCTGAGCTGGAGATTGAATTGATGGTGAGGACCAGGCTCTCTAAAAAAGACCTCTGCACCTCCCTGATGGAAGGGTTCGGGTAAAAAGTCCTTCTACCCGAGCTTACAGAAACTACCCACTTTATCAGGCTTCCCCAGCTCCCCAGCAGGGTCAGCAGGCCAAGGGACATGGGCATGGCCCTTGTAAGCAGAAGGCTCCAAAACCCCAGGCACTGGCTCCGGCCCAGCCAGGGGGGAGCTTTTGACTCCTTGAGCATAGCCTATCTACCCCAAAGAGATCAGCAGCCCACAGGGGGACATCTGGCCCACTATGCCCAGAGATGGGTGACCATCACCACCGATTCCTGGCATTTGTGTTGGTCAGGGAGGGTTACCTCCTCCACCTGACTCAGACACCTCCCCCTTATTTCCCGGGAGAGCCCCTCTGGTCTGCCCTCCACCGGGACCTTCTACGACGGGACCTTCTACGACGAAACCTGGAAACAGCACAAGCACTGGCAAGTCAAATGCAAGGCATTGATAAAGCAGGCAAAGAGAGAATTTGAGAAGAAGCTTGCTGCGGAAGCAAAAGCGGAAGCAAAAGCGCGAAATAAAGACCTTTTCAAGTACATTCGTAGCAAAAAACCTGTGAGAGAGTCAGTTGGTCCATTAGATGATAAAGGGGTTAAAGGAGCACTAAGAGGCGACAAGGCGATAGCGGAGAGACTGAATGAATTCTTTGCTTCGGTCTTTACTGAGGAAGATGTAGGGATGTTACCCATGACGGAAGTGGTATTTAAAGGTGTGGAAGAATTGAAGGAAATATCGATACATCGGGAAGATGTCTTACAACTATTAGATAAACTGAAGAGTAGCAAACCACCTGGGCCGGATGGTATACATCCAAGGGTGTTGAAAGAACTGAAATATGAGATTGCAGACCTGCTATCAGTAATCTGTGAACTATCATTAAAATCATCTCTAATACCTGAAGATTGGAGGATTGCCAATGTAACACCAATTTTTAAAAAGGGTTCCAGGGGTGATCCGGGAAACTACAGACCGGTGAGCCTGACGTCAGTACCGGGAAAAATGGTAGAAACCATCATAAAGAATAAAATTACTCAGCATGTAGATAGTCACAACCTAATGGGAGACAGCCAACATGGCTTTAGACAAGGAAGATCTTGTCTTACTAATCTGTTATGTTTTTTTGAAGGAGTGAATAAACAGGTGGACAAAGGTGAGTCGGTTGATATTGTGTATCTGGACTTTCAGAAAGCCTTTGACAAGGTCCCTCATCAGAGACTTTTGGCAAAACTAAAGAGTCATGGGATAGGAGGCAGTGTACTATTGTGGATCAGGAACTGGTTAAAAGATAGAAAGCAGAGGGTAGGGCTAAATGGCCAATTTTCCCAATGGAGAAAGGTGAATAGTGGTGTACCCCAGGGATCTGTGCTGGGTCCACTGCTTTTTGACATATTCATAAATGACCTGGAAAGTGGAATAACGAGTGAGGTTATCAAATTTGCAGATGACACAAAACTATTTAAAGTTGTTAAAACCGAAGAGGATTGTGAAAAATTGCAAGAGGATCTTGATAAATTGGAAGACTGGGCATCAAAATGGCAGATGAAATTTAATGTGGACAAGTGCAAGGTTATGCACCTAGGGAAGAACAACCCAAACTATGGTTACACGATGCAAGGTTCCACATTAGAAACCACCACCCAGGAAAAAGATTTAGGCGTCATTGTGGATACCATGTTAAAACCCTCGGCCCAGTGTGCAGCGGCGGCCAAGAGAGCAAATAGAATGCTAGGTATGATAAGGAAAGGAATGGAAAATAAAACAAAAGATATTATAATGCCTCTATATCGTTCCATGGTGAGACCGCACCTTGAATATTGTGTGCAATTCTGGTCGCCGTATCTTAAAAAGGATATAGCGATTTTAGAAAAGGTTCAGAGAAGAGCCACCAAAATGGTAAAGGGGATGGAAGGATACTCCTATGAAGAAAGGCTAAAAAGGTTAGGGCTCTTTAAACTGGAAAAGAGACGGCTGAGGGGAGATATGATAGAAGTCTATAAATTAATGAACGGAATGGAACGGGTAAACGTAGATCGATTGTTTACGTTATCAGAATATAGAAAGACTAGGGGACATGCAATGAAGCTACAGGGTAAACTATTTAAGACTAATAAAAGAAAATATTTTTTCACTCAACGTGTAATCAAACTCTGGAATTTGTTACCGGAGGATGTAGTAAAGGCTGTTAGTGTAGCTGGGTTTAAAAAAGGTTTGGACAAGTTCCTGGAGGAAAGGTCCATAAACCATTATTAAGAAGTGACCGAAGATATCAATGCTTGACCCAGTACAAGCATTGTGGAACTTGTGTCTCTTGGGGAAACTGCTAGGTACATATGACCTAGTTTGGCCACTGTTGGAAACAGAATACTGGGCTTGATGGACCTTGGTCTGACCCAGTATGGCATATCTTATGTTCTTATGAAGGAGTTGGCAGATCTTCTCGAGGACAAAGCAGTGGAACCAGTGCCCCACTATCTCAAGGGCAAGGGGTTCTACTCCAGGTACTTACTTGTGCCAAAAAGAAAAGGGGGGCCTGGTGCATTCTGAAGGGGGAGGAGCTTACCAAGATGGCCACGGTAGCATTTCTTTGAGCTTCATGCCTAAGAGGAAGGGAAAGCTGAGGGTTGCTCCCTCTGCATCTCAGCCGCCCAGTTCTGTTCCTATGGACCGTTTTGTTATAGTACCTCCGGAGAAGATTCAGGAGATTTGAGCCGGCTTGGTTGCGTCGGTTGCAGAGGATCAGACGCCTCCATCGGATGTAGATACCTCTCTCTCTCCTGCAATGAGGAATCCACCACCACGCCCCACTGCTTTGGAGTCCTCCTCAGCTTGTGTGACGTCGGCTGAGGAGAGGGCACATGCTGTGCGTTCGGTCTCCTTGACTCCCGATAGTCTTGGTGAGACGTCGGGCTGCAGTTTGGAGCTGGATACTCCGGCAGGAAGTCTGCCTCCGCAATTGGGTTCTTCACCCCTTTCGGGATTACCTCCCCTGATTCGTCGTAAGGTATTTACTCTGGAGGTCATTTGGGATGCAATTGCTGATCTTTCTTCCTCAGTTAACTCCCAGACTGTTGTTCTGTCCTCCCGGATTCGGGAAAATGCTGCTAACATCCAGAAGAATGTTGAAAATATTTAATCAGTTTTGTCTACTTGTGAGCAAATTAAGATGAAAAATAGTACTCTTAGTTCTCAGCTGGACAGTGTTTCAGACATGTCCTCGGCCTTGGCAAAGGAGAACGGTTTGCTTAAATATAAAGTGGAAGTGTTGGAAAACGCTTCCAGAGCAGTTAACCTTCAGGTTTTGAATTTTCCGCGACTCCCAGAGGTGACGGCCTTGGACATGTTCAAAAGATATCTCATGGAAATTTTGAAAGTTCCTTCTGACTTAATTCCATCTCTTAATAAGGTTTATTATCTGCCTAGTCGTAAAATAGCTGAGACTTCTGTGGCTGTATCCACTGTGAAATTTGATATCCTGGATGTGACCGGCCTTCTTAAGGATACCGGGGGTGAAGCTATAACTCCTATCTCTTCAACTCTTTTGGTGCAGTGCGCTTTGGTTACTGACAAGGACTGGCTGTTGAAAATGTTTTTCAAGAAAAGATTGGATACCTTTTTAGGTTTTAGAATATCAATGTTTCCAGACCTAGTCAAAGAAACCCAAAGGAGGAGAAAATAGTTTTTGCAGTATAAACCTGGGGTGTTAAGTATTGGGGGTTCCTTTTTTCTTCGGTTTCCTTGTAGATGCCTTGTACTTGTATATTTTTTCTGATCCTAGTAAGTTGAATAATTTTATTAATGCTAGACTTCCTGTTGTGTTACCAACTGAGTAAATTGTGGTTATTGGTTCATCTGTATCCTCCATGTATGTATTTTGGGGGCCTGCTGCCATCTTGGTTTTCTTATTACTTTTTTGTTTTTTACTTAATGTATCTTCCAAATCTCTGCTTTGGTATGATAGTTGCTTCCCCTCCTTCTCATAATTGTGGACTACAACAGTGTTTGATTACTGCATATTCTTTAATTTTTTTGTTCTAGGATGTTAATTACACAGGTACACTAAAAAAATTTTTTTTTAAACTGCCTCTAATGTTTCGATTGATTTTTACGTTTTTTGGTGCGCTGAATCCAAATCTGGTAACCAATTTGCTCCATCACGTACAGATTTTTTGCTACATTGGGTTAGCAGTTTGAGGTGAACGTTTCAGATTGAGTGCGATCGAGATAAAAGTTTCTTGGATGAATTCTTTATACTAATTGTTTAGTAGTTATTCAAATAAGAATAAAGAAAATTGTAACAAGGCAGCACATAAGAATAGAGTAATGTCAACAAAACACACTGTGATGGTAGCAAAATTGTCTGCACTTAAAACAGCCACATACATGTGCACAAACACTGAGCATATAAGAGCGAGGTTAGACACAAAGCAAAGCAAAGAAATGTGCAAAAAATGTTGTACAGGTATGTATGTAAGAATAGAAAACGCAAACCGCACCATTGCAATACATGAAGACAAACACCCGATGGTGTGAAAATAAAATTCTAATAAATGAGATCCGACACTGTGGTAATAACTAGCAAATTTTTATTTCAAAGTTTAGTAAAAACACGATATTTGTCAACACAGTTTAGATTTTAAAGTCATTCTTGGGTCAATCAATCTCCTGGTGGGCCCGTTTCTTCTTCCCCCGAATGCTTCTCTTGGTGCGCTGCTTGGCGTATTTTTCATCTGGGGTTTCCCGCAGCAGCAACCAGCAGAAATCAGCCATCATAGTGGTGTTCCATCTTCCTTGGTACCTTCTCTCTGCGTCCTTGATGTCCTGGTGAAACCTTTCACCTTGTTCTTCACTGTACGCCCCCAAGTTTTCGGGAAAGTAGTTCACATGGGAGTGCAAGAAATGGACTTTCAGGCTCATGTTACAGCCTTGTTCTTTGAAGGCATTGAGCATCCTGGCAACAATATCCTTATAGTTCTCATCCCGCCTGTTCCCCAAGAATTTGAGAACAACATCCTTGAAGGAATCCCAGGCTTCTTTTTCCTTCTCAGACATCGTTTCAGCGAATGCTCCATCTGAAATGAGTTTCCTTATATCAGGGCCAACAAACACTCCTTCCTTTAGCTTTGCTTCAGAAAGTCGGGGGAACTTTGAGCAAAGGTACCGAAAGCACTCACCATCTTTTGGAAGGGACTTGATGAATTGCTTAATGAGACCCAACTTAATGTGGAGAGGTGGTAATAGAATTTTATCACGAGGTACCAAGCTCTCATGAAGAACATTTTTCTCACTGGGTCTCAAATACTCCCGAATTGGCCAGTCGTTTTTCCCCCAGTGTAGGTCGCGGGGCCCGGCTATCCCACAAGCAAAGGAAGCAGGGATATTTGGTGAAACCGGATTGCTGCCCTAATAGCATGGATAGAATTTTAAAGTCTCCACAAATCATCTACTTATGCTCATCATAACGAATCTTCTGAAGAATCAGGGCCAAATTCTCGTATTTTTCTTGGAGAATAACAGAGTGAGCAATAGGAACTGAAGCGAATGTGTTGCCATTATGAAGAAGAACACCTTTTATGCTGTCTTTTGACGAATCAATGAACAGCCGCCATTCAGCAGGATCATACTTGAGTTTAAACTTTTCCATCACTCCGTATATATCGTTGCAAAATACCAAATCTTCCTCTTTGCTGAAATACTTCAAAAATTGTGTCTCGCGGTTGCGGTACCAATAAAAAGTTGTTCCTGGTGACAATAGATTTTTCTGTTTAAGCCGAGAACCTAGCAGTTGGGCAGCATCTTTTGGGAGTCCTAAATCCCGGACTAAATCATTCAATTCAGCTTGAGAGAAAAGTTCAGGTTTCGGATCTGGTTCAGTTTCAAACTCGGAAGTACTGGACTCATCAGGAAAAGCCATCTGATGAGTCTCATCATGATCAGAACCGTCCACACAAATATGATCCAAAGATTTTGGTGGTTCAGGCACAGGTACTTCGTTGCTATGAGGCATAGGCCTAATTGCTGAGGGAAGGTTGGGGTAACTTATTACGTTCTTATTTTTTAAGTTGTATCCCTTCACAATGCAAGAGCAAAAATAGCAGTCACTGCTGTGGTCTCTTTGTTCACGCCACATCATAGGTATTCCGAAACGAAATGCTTGTTTTTTACCTTTCATCCATAAGCGTAGATCTTCCTCACATGTCTTGCACACTTTGTGAGGAGCCCACGGTTTGTCTTGATCGCCTAACTTCAAACCGAAATAGGCGAAATATACTTTAATAAATGCAGAAATGTTCCTCTGCCGCTTTTTCACGGTATATTCCCCACAAATAAAACAAAAACTGTCCGGAGAGTTGACGCAACCTCTGGCTCTGTGAGCCATCACAAATACACAGCACTGCAAACTACAACTGTAGTGAACCACTTCGGAATAAAGCTGGATTACGACTGAGCAAACAAAAGGTAATAATGAACTTGCAAGAAACTGAAATTTGACAGGAACGTTCATGTTGCAACCACCGTGTTTGAGCGACGAGCGAACGAGGCGAGGCGAGGCGAACAGGAAAGAACATGCGCCAGCGCGAGTACTGGATTTAGCCCCCCGCCTCCCAATTGTCCTGTTAATGTATAAAATGAATACAAAACACTCTAAAATATCATGAGGGAGTGTTTCTAGTTAGTTAACCATTACAACCTCTATTTTGGGCCAAGAAAATAAACTGCAGTCGGCTAAAAATAAATTATGTGAACATTCCTTATATGGGTAAGAAATCTAATTTTGCAAGAAAACGTGACGTGATGGAACATTTTGGCTATTTTTCCTGGATTCAGCACCCCAAAATCTATAGGAATCAGTTGCAAAACTGGAGGCAGTTTTTTGGTAGTGTACCTGTGTTATCTTATTCATCTTACACTGTATTCACTGTAAGGAATTTTTTTTTCTTGCTGTATTTTGTTAAAACGTTATAAATAAATAAATAAATTTAAAAAAAAAGAAAAGGGGGACCTAAGGCCATCCTCAACTTGCACAACCTTAACAAATTCCTGGTGAGGAAGAAGTTAAAGATGCTCTCCCTTTGAAGATTGCTGCCATACCTCCAGCAGGGAGATGGGCTATGCTCCTTAAACCTCAAGGATGCCTATACCTACATCGTCATTCATCCCAACCACAGGCTGTGCCTGCATTTTATAGAGGGGGCAGGCATTTTTAGTACAGGGTGCTTCCTTTTGTCTTGGCCTCTGCCCCAAGAGTGTTTACAAAATGCCTGGCAGACGTGGCCGCCTTCCTCTATCTCCAGGGGGTCTTTGTCTTCCCCTACGTGGACGACTGGTTCATAAAGGTAGGCACGGCCTCAGAGGTGCTGCAGGCCACCACATACACCATCCAGGTTCTGCAGCGCTTGGGGTAGTTTATGTCAAAACCCAAGTCTCACCTCTTCTCAGCACAGTGTCTGGAGTTCAACGGGGCAAAGCTTGACATTCTCCAGTCAAGGGCCTTCTTGTCCAGGGACTGAACTGACTGTCTCAGGACTCTGGCACAGGACATGCAGTACCGTCCCTTGGTGCCCGCCTGACTTCTTCTGCACCTCCTTGGGCACATGGCCTCCAGGGTCCATGTCACCCCAGACGCTCGCCTCCACGTGAGGGCAGCGCAGTGGTGTCCCCGGAACCAGTGGTCTCAGGCCATGGGACGCCTCAGAGACAGAGTCTCTATAAGCTGCCAACTGGCAGACTCCCTGGTCTGGTGGCAATCTCTCCAGCATCTTGAGGCGGGCATGTCTTTTCAGGCTCCGAGCCTCTCAAGGGTCCTCACCACAGACACCTCCCTGCTCGGCTGGGGAGCCCACTGCAGGGAGCTCTGCACCCAGGATAACTGGTCACCAGACGAGAGCACCCAGCAGATCAACCTCCTGGAGCTGCAGACCATATACTTAGCCCTGCGAATCTTCTGCCACCACCTGCGTCACCAGCCAGTGCTGGTCCAGACGGACAGCCAGGTGGCAATGTTCCATGTGAACAAACAGGAGGGCACGGAGTCTCGTGCCCTCTGTCGGGAGGCAGTGGTCCTCTGCTTGTATGCAATCCAACATGGTATCCTTCTGCGGGAAGTTTATCTACCAATCCAGGACAACCTTCTGGCTGACAGGCCGAGTAGAGTCCTCCAGCCGCATGAGTGGCAGCTGGACCCCAGGGTAGCCATTCGGCTTTTCCAGATCTGGGGGGAACCTGTGATGGACCTGTTCGCCAGCTCGGACAACTTCCACTTGCCCTGCTTCTGTTCCCTAACTTCCTAGAGTGAATGTATAATAGTAACTAAATCAACAAATATTTCTGTCGGAAGTTGTAGCCATGGGAGGAAATCCTTACTTGAAGCATAACTTCCCTTTTATTCAAAATATGGTTAAAATTACCACTAAATAAATCGTGAAATATGCACACCAATCAGTGCTACATCACAATAACATAATGATTGAAATACTCATCGGCACGAAAAAACTGTCAACTTCGCAGTTGAGTCCACGCGCCACTGTCGCAGTTAGAGGAACGAACACAGCACTGCGTTTAGGACCAGGGCACTTCAATCCGGTCCTGTTTCAACGCTTAAAGTTACTGCGGAACAGCAATCAGTCAGAATTTAAATTTCAGCGTGGAGCACTAGCAAACTCTCAGAAACGCTGTAAATGATTCAGTCCAACGTCATGACCACTGAATAATAGGACAAAGGTATTTAAACGCAAAAGCCAATCAGCTGATATTACGTCATAATAAGCTAGTCCAATCCAGTTCAAGGTTAAGACCAGTCGGTTCCACCGAAGACAAACTTTCATCATGTCTTGAAATGGTCTACTTCCTGCCTGTCATCTTTTGTTGTATATGTATTAATATGTCCTTGTCAGAAGCTGTACATTGGTCGCACTACTCGAGTAGTGCGTCGTCGTTTACAAGAACATGCTTCAAGAGTATGAAATTTAGTGCTCTCTGCACCTATAGTACAACATTGTGTGGACTTTCAGCACAAATTCAGTGATTTTAAATGGCGAGTTTTGGATCATGTTCTTGCTAACCCTCGAGGGGGCGATAGGGAGAAGAAACTTCAATTGCTTGAACAAACTTGGATTTTCCGTTTGTCATCGGTGGAACCAACTGGTCTTAACCTGGTCTTAACCTCAACTGCGAAGTTGGCAGTTTTTTCGTGCCGGTGAGTATTTCAATCATTATGTTATTGTGATGTAGCACTGATTGGTGTGCATATTTCACGATTTATTTAGTGGTAATTTTAACCATATTTTGAATAAAAGGGAAATCCTTCAAGAGAGGATTTCCTCCCATGGCTACAACTTCCGACAAAAATATTTGTTGATTTAGTTACTATTATACATTCACTCTAGGAAGTTAGGTTGCTATATGTGTTGGAGTGAGGGTTAATGTTTGTGTTTGGATTTCCTGCTTCTGTTCCTGGCATGCCCACCCCTCCAGAGTGGCAGCAGACGTGTTCCTTGTCTCATGGTTGGAAGACTTCATGAATGCCTTCCCTCCCATGCCCCTGATTGCCAAAACCTTGTTCAGGCCCCTTCGCAACAAGGCCTCACTCATCCTGATAGCCCCTCGGTGGCCCAAGCAACCGTGGTTCCCATTGCTCCTCCGGTTGACGGTGGAGACCCCCATCCCCTTGGGGACTTCTCCGGGGCTCCTGTCTCAGGAGGGGGGCTCACTTCTGCACCCCAGCCTGGGGTCCCTGTAGCTGACAGCTTGGCTGATGAGAGGGTTACTCTGGCCCCTTTCAACCTCTCGTTTGAGGTGGAAGAGATTCTGCTGGCCTCTTGCAAGGCCTCTACCAGGAAGGCTTATGCCCTCAAATGGCACAGGTTTTCGGCTTGGTGCGCCGAGCATGGGGCTGGCCCATTCTGCGCGGTGGGACTGGTGTAACAGTACCTTTTCCACATCACACAATCAGGGCTCAAATCTAACTCCGTCTGGGTGCACCTTAGTGCCCTGGCGGCACACCACCACCCGCTGGATGGCAAGCCTCTCTCGGTCCAGCCTTTGGTGACCTGTTTTCTTCAGGGCCTGCTCCTATCAAAGCCCCCAGTTTGCCCTCTGTCAACCGAATGGGACCTCAGTGTAGTGTTCGGGCAGCTCACTCGCCCACCCTTTGAGCCTCTGGCTACCTGCCATCTTCACTATCTCTCTTGGAAGGTGACTTTCCTGGTTGCGCTCACCTCCGCTCGCAGAGTTAGCGAGCTTCAGGCCCTAGTGGCGGAGGCGCCTTATACCAGGTTCTACAAGAACAGAGTGGTGCTTCGCATGCACCCCAAATTACTTCCGCAGGTAGTATCACCCTTCCATCTCAACCAGAAAGTAGTGCTCCCTACTTTCTTTACAAAGACCTTACTCCAGTTGGGCGGAGACGGTCCTTCACACCTTGAACTGTAAGAGGGCTTTGTCCTTCTATATCCAACGCACACAGGGCCACCGCAAGGCTTCTTAGCTTTTCATCTCCTACGACCCCAGTAGGCTGCGAGAGACAGTGACCAAGTGTATGCTGTCCATTTGGGTGGCGGACTGTATTGCCCTCGCCTATGAGCAGGCGGGGGCTCCTGCTGTTAGGCCACATCACGGCGCATCATGTCAGGGCCATGGCGGCCTCAGTGGCAAACTTGCGCTCTGTCCCGATAGTGGACATCTGCCAGGCCGCCACCTGGTCTTCATTCCATACCTTTGCACCCATTACTGCCTGGAAAGAGAGTCCTCACGGGACAGTTCCTTTGGACAGGCTGTGCTCCGTAACCTTTTTCGGGGTTTAGGCAACTCCTACTCTCCGACCCTTCTGTGTGCTGGTTTCATCGGACATAGGGGTCCTACTGCGGTCTGTGGACACGGACACATTGCTGCTGCTTGCGGCTCTCCATGACGGAGCCCCTATTTTTCCTATGGGCTTTCAGTAGCCTGTTGCTGGGGAGTCCCATATGTGAGGACTGACTTCCTGCTTGTTCCCGGAGAAAGCGTAGTTACCTGTAACAGGTAATCTCCAGGAACAAGCAGGAATGTAGTTTTCACATATTGGTGACGCAGGCACCGACAGAGCCCACACGGGAACGCTCCCCACCGTCCTATAGGAAAGCTTTTGGGAGCATCCCACTGTGCCTGCACTGCTGCCTTCCCGCCTTTCCAACTCTCCCTCTTCAGTTTTTCATTTTCTGCGGAGCCGACAGGGAGCAATTCCTGTCACCACAGAAAATATTCTTCTTTTGTGGTTGTGTCTGCCTTCCTGTCGACGCTAGCACTGGTATCGTCGGTGTCTTTCTTCTATTTTCTTTTTCAAAAAAAAAAAAGTTTTCTTGGAGGGTCTTTGCCTTCTAGGTGCTTAGGCGCCATTTTGGGCTTTAAGCACCTTTGTTCCTCAAAACGGAGAAACCAACTAGTGGTTTCAAGAAGTGTTCCAAATGTAGCAGTACCATTTCTGCTACCGACACCCATGACTGGTGTCTTAAATGTTTGGGACCAGACTATTCACCATCTAAATGTCTCCTTTGCAGAAAGATGACGGGCCTGCAGAATATAGCTGCGAAACTCAACACCCTCTTTGCCTCGGATGCAATCTCCATTGCATTGACGTCGTCCAGGGCTTCATCTTCCTCCCATGGATCTCAGGTAACGAAACCCAAGTCTTCATCGAAGACTGGTCGGTCCTCAAAGGGTAGATCTCCTTCTAAGCATCGAGATGCTTTAAGTGTTGCCCTAGAGGAGAATACACCGGCCAAACAGCCCCGGCAAGGATCCAAAGCATTATTGGGGTCCCAAGATGTTTCCGAGGCGTCCACCTCTGGAGAGCTCTTAGTGCCATGTTCTGGGGTCATGACCCGCTGTTCGGGTACCGATACCCAGGCTTCGGCTGGCTCCATGGATCAACATATCCTAACCATTGAGCGGAGTCTTGCGGCATTGCTGACGGCTTTGGTACTGCTAAAGCCTCTGCAAGCGGTTCCGCAGCCATCGGCACTGGTACCAGAGGTATTGGCATCGACCATTGCTCCGCTCTCCACGCTACCACCCATGCCAGCCCTGGAGTCTATGTCCTGCATCAAGGGTCTGGTACCGAGGCATTCCGATGACGATTTTGATCGGTACCATTGACGGGCCGGGCGGGAGCACCCAGCACGTCGCTACTTTGAGTCTTCTGATTCCGATTCTTCTGATGAATCGATTGGTACCGGAGAGGCTCTTCCAGAAGATCCTTCTCCTTCCCCACAACGCCCAATGTCTTCTCCAAAGGGCATGTCTTTTCAAGACTTTATACGGCATGTGGCTCGGGGCCTGTCTATTACGGTGACCTCCAAGAAGGAACAGAGAGCTGAAGAACTTGAAATTCTTAAGTATCCGGCAGCCCCTAAGGAGGCCACTACCTTACCATTTCATCGGATATTGCATGACCTCATGCTTAGGATGTGGGAAACACCTTTAACGGTGTCTCCACATTCTCGAAGACTCAATATCATGTACGGGGTACCGCAGTGTCCCGGTTTCCAGAAGACGTAGTTACCGCACCATTCCATGGTTGTGGAATCGGCAGTGCGTCAAATTAAAAGTGCTAAGACACATTCATCTAATCCTCTGGGCCATGAGGTGAGAACTCTTGATGCTTTCGGCCATCACTGTTTTCAGGCCTCCATGTTGTCAGCCAGAATAAGTTCATGCATACTCTACATGGGTATGTTTCTTCGGGAGGTGACTAAAGATTTGGAACTAATGGTTCCTCTTCTCCCAGACGACAAGAGGGCTGATTTCCTGACACTTGTTAAACATGCCCAGAATGTTTCCAGGTTCATGAACAGGGTAACCTTTGATTCTTTCGAGTGTATTAGCAGAACCTCTGCTATTTCCATTGGTGCACGTCGGATTGCTTGGTTACAAGCATCTGATTTAGAGCAGTGGGTGCAAGATAAGCTGGGGAATATTTATTGCATGGGAGAAAACCTCTTTGGCAAGGATTATCAAGACAAAGCTTCTTGAGTCCGAGAATACCACCCTAAATAGGCTCTCTAGGACCACTGCCAACCTAGCTAAGAAAAAGATGGTTAAAAAACCATTTTTCAACAAGAAAAATAAGTTTTATCCTTCTTACACCCATGCTGTCCACTGTCCTGTCCATGCTTCCCAGAAGGGACAGCAACAACCGAAGCAAAAAAGGAAGGCTCAGGCCCCCAGAGCTCAACCAGCTCAGTAGATCCAGCCTCCGCAAGGTCTTTGACTTCCTACTAGAGAACTTTGCTATCCTACTCCTGGAAATTCCAGACCCAGGCAGACTGTGTTACTTTGCCAAAAGATGTCACCAGATAACATCAGAACCTTGGACTCTCTCCATAGTGACAGAGGGGACAAATTTCACTTCCAAAGTATGCCCCCTCCCTCCACTCCAAGAGAGTTCAGCTCTCGGCCCCCTCTTACTACTCTCTTGTGCCAGGAGGTTACCACCCTTCTCACTCGGTGCGATAGAGGAAGTGCCAATTTCCCAACAAGGCCTGGGCTTCTATTCCCCCTACTTCCTTATACCAAAGAAAACAGGAGGATACAGGCCCATTCTGGACCTCTGAGAATTAAACAAGTATCTGCTCCGAGAGAAATTCAAAATGATCTCTCTTGGAACACTTCTCCCTTACATCCAGAGTCAGGATTGGCTATGTTCTCTGGACCTAAAGGATGCATACACACATATCCTTATCCACAAAGTTCACAGGAGGTTCCTTCGATTCCTCTTTCAGGGAAGACATTACCAGTACAGGGTTCTACCCTTCGGCCTGGCTTCTGCCCCAAGAGTCTTCACAAAATGCATGTCAGTAGTAACAGCATTTCTAAGAACTCTAGGGATATTTATCTTCCCCTACTTAGACGACTGACTCATCCAAGCATCGTCAGCTCCAGAGGCCAGTTCTGCTCTCTCCTGCACAATGCAGGTTCTTCAATATTTGGGATTTGTAATACATCTTCCAAAATCCCAACTCACTCCTTCTCAAACCTTAGAGTTCATAGGGGCTCTTCTAGACCCGCAGCAGTCAAGGGCTTTTCTGCCACAGGTATGCTGTGCTCAAATAGTTCAACTAGCTTCTCAAACAACTATGAAGACTTCCCTAACTGCTCGAGAAATGCTTCAGTTGCTCGGTCATATGGCTTCCACTCTACATGTGCTGGTGGGTGAACACATTGCATTTAGTGTGGAGGGGGGTAGGACATATCATGCACTAAGTGCCAATATTGCAATTAGGAGAGGTGCATTTTCCTCCATCTCAAAAGGTGGAAGTAAGTGAACCCATGGGTTCACTTAGGCTATGGGTTCACTTAGGCGGGTTAGGCTATGCAGTCAGGAACTGTGTTGGTCATTCACTATACTCGTCTGCAAATGCGTGTGCAGCTCAGTGGACCCTAGCTTCTCAGTGAATTCAAGCATCAGGTCATTTGGGGGACAAAATCAGGAACTCTGCACACCTCATTTCGTCCCTCCAATGGTGGCAATCACCAGAAAACCTACTCGTAGGGTCACCTTTTCAGAAGTCACCACACCAATCCACCCTGACAACGGGTGCATCCAAATTGGGTTGGGGAGCTCATCTGGACAGTCTTTCCACTCACGGTCTTTGGACTCAGCAGGAGGCTCAGCTTCACATAAAACCTGCTAGAACACGGAGCCATCTTCAATGCTCTGAGTGTTCCAGGACTACCTGCGCTCCAAAATGGTTCTAGTCCAGATGGGCAATCAGGTAGCCATGTTCTATGTGAACAAGCAGGGTAGAACAGGTTCTCAGACGTTGTGCAATGAAGCCTTACACCTATGGTCCTTTGCCATATGCCTTCAGATCCACCTACTAGTGCTGTATCTCCCTGGCAAGCTGAATCTCCTGGCAGACAAACTCAGTCGAGTACTATTGCCACACGAATGGTCTCTCCATTCAGAGCAGAATCTTTCAAATCTGGGGAACCCCAGATATAGTTCTGTTTGCAAGTCCTCAGAATGCCAAACTTCCCCGCTTCTATTCCAAAATTCCTGCTCAGAACAGTCAGGCGATGGATGCTTTCCACCTCCACTGGGATCAGGACTTCCTATATGCCTACCCACCCATTACCCTCATTCCCAAAACTCTATTCAAGCTTCAGAGAGACAGGGGCTATATGATCCTCATAGCCCCATGCTGGCCATGACAGACATGATATCCACTGCTTTTACATCTCTCTCAAGCCAAACCTCTGGAGTTGGGATGTGCACCAGATCTCCTGTCCCAGGAGAACGGGACGCTTCTGCACCCGAGCCCTCAGTCTTTGCACCTGATGGCGTGGCTGCTGAGAGCTTAGAACTTCAGGATATCAACCTCTCTCAACAGGTTAAAGATATAATTTTGGCCTCCAGGAAACCTTCCACAAGGTATGCTTATGCTTTTAAATGAAGAAGGTTCTCAATCTGGTGTTCAAAGAAGGAACTTAATCCTTTTTCCATTCCAGTAGAGGCGTTACTTGAGTATCCTCCTCCACCTTTCATCCTCTGGACTTAAAACTAATTCAATAAGAGTCCAACTCAGTGCCATCGCGACTTTTCACATGCCCTTTGATGGGACAACCTGTCTCCTCTCAGACGCTTGTAGCGCTCTTTATGAGAGGTCTACTCTTAACTAAGTGTCCCATTAAGCCACCACCTGTGGCATGGGATCTTCGAACCCCTAGCCACTACATCCCTGATGTTTCTTTCTTGGAAAGTCATCTTCCTAATTGCCCTGCAAGACGCATCAGTGAGCTCCAAGCTTTAGTGGCTGACCCCCCTTATACACGGTTCCACTATAATAAGGTAGTCCTTAGGACTTATCCTCACTTTATGCCAAAGGTAGTTTCGCCTTTTCATTTGAACCAGTCGGTTTACCTTCCTGTCTTCTTCCCTAGGCCTCATGCCCTCTAGTGCAGAAAGGAATCTACATACTCTGGATTGCAAGCATGCTTTGGCCTTTTATCTTCAAAGAACTAGGCAGCACAGAAAGGCTTCACAGCTTTTTGTTGCATTTGATTCCAGTCAACTGCATCTACAAATTTCCAAGAGAACACTCTCCAAGTGGATTGCAGTCTGTATATCTTTTACCTATGAGAGTAAAGGACTTTCTCTTGAAGGTCATGTCACAGCACACAATGTGAGCAATGGCCGCCTCTGTGGCAAACCTACGCTCGGTGGCAATTGATGAAATCTGCAAAGCAGCAACCTCTTCCTCTGTCCACATCTTTGCAGACCACTATTGCTTGGACAAGGACTCCCGTTGGGATGACTCATTTGGCCAGGCTGTTTTCCAGGATCTCTTTCAGACTTGGGAGGAAACATTGACCCACTTCAGCCTGTGTTTCACTGCTCTCTCTCTGGGGTCGCCTTCCTGGCATCTCCCATATGTGAAGACTACATTCCTGCTTGTTCCTGGAGATAGCGTAGTTACTCATCTGTAACAGGTGATCTCCAGGAACAGCAGGAATTGAGTCTTCACAACCCACCCTCCTCCCCTAGGAGTTGTCTCTCTCTCTTTCTCTCTCTCTCTTGCCTACTCTCCTTTTATCACAGCTATAAACCGAACTGAGGAGGGAGAGTTGGAAAGGCGGGAAGGCAGCAGCGCAAGCACAGTGGGATGTTCCCAAAAGCTTTCCTATAGGACTCTGAGGAGCGTTCCCATGCGGGCTCCATCGGTGCTGACGTCACTCATATGTGAAGACTCAATTCCTGCTGTTCCCAGAGATCACCTGTTACAGGTGAGTAACTACACTTTCTCTGGGGACAGCAGGAATCTGTCCTCACAACCCTCTCTCCTCCCCTTGGAGTTGCTCCTTTGCCATCTTTTATTTTTGCCGTCTTTTAGCGATGGCACCCTTGGGCAGGAAGGAATCCACGCATGCATGGTGGCATCTCCCAAAGGCTTTCTTTGAAAGCTGGGGGGGATACTTCCGTGAAGGCTCAGTCGGTGCCGACATCACCCATATGTGAGGACTGATTCCTGCTGTCCCCATAGAACACCTGTTACAGGTGAGTAACTACACTTTTCGAAAGTTGTCTGAACATTGCCTCCCTGGTATAAAGCTGGATTGATTCCCATGAACTACGTGGGGCAGCAACGGTTGTAACCTATAAGCAAGTATCTTGACAAAGATTTTTTGTTCTATCCCCAGTAGGGAAATAGGCTGATAAGTGCCACACTGGGTGGGGTCTTTCCCCTCTTTATGTAGAAAAATAACCCCTGCTTCTCTCATGGAGGGGGGGCTGACTCTCTCAGTCAGAAATCCAATATACACCCGGACCATGACCTCCACAATCTGATCCCAGAATGTCTTGTAGAACAAATTCAAAAATCCATCTAGCTCGGGAGCTTTAGATCGCAGAAGACTTTTGATGACCAGAAGGACCCCCACTGCTGTGACTGGGTGACCGAGGAGGCACTGGTCCTCCTCTGAGGCCCGTGGAACATTACATTCCTTCAGATACTGACTTACCTGCTTGTCCAATGCCTCCCAGTCCAGTGCTTAGAGATCCTTGTAAAACTCAACAAAGCAAGTTTGTATACTTGCCTTGTCAAACAGATCTTCCCCCTCTTGATTCTTAATTTTCCTGATAGTTGAGCGGGCTTGCGCTTTGCGCAGCCTACAGGCTAAGAGTTTCCCAGCTTTATTGCCATACTCGACTTGTATCTGTCCCATTCTGTCTAACACCCTCCTAGTTTTCTGGAACTGGAGGTCTGTAGGCACTGTTTAAGTGTCAGTTCCTTCTTCACCCCAGCATCGCGGCTGTACTGTTTTAACATCCCCTCAACTCTTGCTATGTCCATATACAGGCCTTCTATTTCCTTTGCTCTGTCTCTTATGGGTACCTAAACTAATCAGATGTTCACGGACAATAGCTTTCAAACAATCCCATAACACTCCCAATGAGCAGTCTCCACTATCATTGAATTGGAGGTACTCATTAATCTCTAGCTTAAGTTTTGTGCAAGTTTCAGAGTCATTCATCTGGCAAAATTCTTGAGGGCTCAAATGACTCAATTCCAAGTGCAACCACACTGGGGCATGTTTGGACCAAGTCCCAACTAATATTCCACAATCCCATATGGCACCCACCAGTCTTGGACTAAGCTACAAATAAAAAATCCATGTGTAGGAGTCATGGACTTCTGAGTAATATGAGTAATCCCTAGTGTTGGGGTTCCAGATCCACCAAGCATCCTGGAGATCATGGAAGCTCATCCAGTCTTTAAAGGCCCGATATGCTGGCAAGGTCCCTGTGCCCAGCCCCTTGGATGTATCTAGTGCGGGACTGGCAGCTAAATTGAAGTCACCACCCACAAGGCCCTCCATAAACTCCCCCATCACCAATGTTTGTTTATTAAAAAAAAAAGCTGCTTGATCATTGTTGGGGGCATAAATGCCACTCTAGGTGAGTTTCTGGCCCTCTAGTTCTCCCTTCACCAGTAGAAATCAAGCCTCCTTATCTCTGAGGATATCTACTACACAAAAATGGGCACCCACACTTTTCAAAATTGCCACTCCCCTCTTTTCCTACCCAACCGATTTGAAGCAAACAAATCTGTTTTCAATTTTTTGTGGGAGACACGGTATTCATCTGAAGAAAAGCAATCTGAGTTCGCAAACGCATAAGTTTGCTAAACAGCAGCTGGCGCTTGTGAGGGGAGTTGAGCCCCCGAACGTTTAGGGAACTAACAGAATTATCCCCTATCATTTCCACATCATAGTCCCCCTCCCTGCAAACCATATAATATCCCCTCTCCCCCGCTCCCCAACCTTCTTTGCACTCCCCCCCTTACCCATAGCCAACCCTACAATTAGGTTCCACCTTGCAGCCTAATCTCGCCACCCCCCCCCCCCCGCCATTTTTAAAAGTCTTCTAAAACCTTTCACATTCTCCTCATTCAATAACTAGCACATATCACTCCCCAGAGCTCCAACAACAGTCATGCAAATTAACCACTCATATGAGAACATCAAACAAGCTACAATAATACCGCCAGATCTGACCAGCAATGCAGCCAACTATCAAGTCCTTCAAGCACGGAATCCGCCTCAGGCTGGAGGATCAGATGAGCACTGAGCCTGGTCAGATTGACAGCAGAGTCTTTTTCCACCCTGTCTCTCTCTCTCTCACTTTGCGGCTTTGGCTTGTCCCATTTCTTATTCTCCAGTTGTCCCGCCGGTTCTGCAGGCAGATTGGTCCGTCCGGCATCCTTCAAGATATTGAGGCCCTCTTCCAAAGTGCGGATATGAACCTGTCTGTCCTCCAAGGAGAATTGTAGCCCAAATGGGAATGTCCACCGGTACCATACATTTTTTTCCCATAGCCACTGGGTCACTGGGCAAATTTCTCGACGCTTCCATACAGTGTTAGCTGGAAGGTCCCCGAATACTTCAAAGTTGTTGTTCTCCCATTTTAACTGGCCTAGTTTTCGCGCTGTTGCAGAATAGCTTCCTTGGACACAAATTTGTGAAAGCATGCAAGTACAGTGTATCTTGCAGTTTCCCACTCCTCGGCTGTCCCAAGGTACGATGCACTCGTTCAATTTTTAAACACAGCGCATTAAGATCCAGTTGTGCTTCTTGGGCTATTGCTCTGCAAATCCGCTCCACCAGCTCCACACAATTAGTAGGTATAGTGGATTCTGGGAGGCCCCGGATGCGCAGGTTACACCGATATGACCTATTTTCTAGGTCTTCAGTCTTAATAAGCAAATCCTCCTGCTACTCTGTCAGGGCTGAGAACCTTTTGGACATATCCAATCACACATCTTCATGCTCATCAATTTGAGCCTCTGTGTCTTCAAGCCTGTGGCCCAGCTCATGGATATCGGCTTTTACGTCTTGCATCCACATGTGCACATCATGTTGCAAGGACGTCTGATATCTATCAAGGTCCTCAAATCCAAGGTGGATTTCTGAGCGCAAGTTGGCCAAATTTGAGGGGGTTTCCTGCAAGTCCTCTCCTGGCCTCTGCTCTTTCGAGCTAGCAACGTCTTTTGATGGGCCTGCCATTTTGGAATTGCCACTTCACTGCCTTTGAAAGCAAAGGTTTTGAGATCTATTGTTTTGAAGGAGGGGGGGGGGGGGGTTCGCCATGTCGGATATCACTGCGTCTCACAGAAGGTGAGAGATCCCAGGAGAAAGCTCTGCGGGGAGATTTTAACAAAGGAATGAGGTGGATATAGCTTTCTGGTTGTGGGATCTGTGCAGATCTGACTGCCATCATAACTGCGATGTCACTAGAACCTCCTGCGGCAAATTAAAAGTTTGCCACACTGCCTTCCTGCCACTGTGTGGGCCCCCTTTCTGCCCGGAACCCCCCCCCCCCCCTTGCATTACAGGGGCTGCTTGAGCAGAATTTGTGCCACTAAGATTCAGATATTGCAAAATCTATAAATCTGTATTTAAATTCCTGTTGTTTTCCAAGCATGGCAGAGAATTTATTCAGCAGCATCCTTGCTTCATCTTCCTTCAGAGAAAGTGATAGATCTGAATCCATTTGCTTTAAAGTGGAAAAGTACTTCATTTCTCCTTCACCTAAACCTCACCAAAATAGATCCAGTTTTTTAACAAATGTCCTCAAAGAGCTGTAGAGTTCATTAATAAAATGAAACCCTGTAATTTCAAATTCAGATGGTTGAGATGATTTGTAATGTCAGTTAAAAGGCAACCATGCAGAACTTGATAATTCATCAAACTGTTACTTTTTCTCAGCAAGAAATTGTCAAATGTGTGGCAACAATACACAGAAGTGTTCCAAATCTTTCCATTTGCTAAACCAACTGACATCATTATGAAGAACAAGATCTCTATACTCTGCATCCAGAGCATTGAGAAGAACACGATACTGGCAATGATTAATGCTCTTGAATGAATTAAGTTCATTATTTTTAAGACAACACATCACTTAATCAAGCTGCAGAGGCTTACCATGTAATGACTTCTGATGAATGATGCATTGAAATGAAATGACATTTCCCCAAATCCTGATATTTCCTCATCAACCCCACCAGTCATGAATGCATCCCAGTCGTAGCAGGTGCACCACTGGATGTAATCCAACTTAACTTTGATAGAGGCACATTTTTTTTTCAGTCATAAACTGTTTTAAAACACTAAAGCAGTCTATGTCTCTAGTTATGTTTAAGAGCGGTAGCAATGTCAATATCTCTACTTTGACAATAAAACTTCTGCTAAAATGTACAAAGACAACCAACTGGTCTCACGTAAAGCCTGTAAAAAACAGTCACATGCATACAAATCTGACATGATTTGCTGAAAAAGATCTTCATTAAGGCTTCCACACGTCTGGAAACAGTGCTTGGAGCTAACTGAATTTCGTCAATGGCCTTCTTTATTTCTGTAGAATATCTACACTCAGAATCTTCAGGAAAAAGAACTTGAACAGTGGCCTGCAAACAATTTTAAATCTATTTCTCGGAAATTTAACATGCATACTAATTGGGCCAGTAGGAATTGTCCTGAAGTTTGTGTTAAAGGCATTCACACATGCAGTAATTAGCATTTCAGTCAACTTTTAAAGGGCCTCGACAAAGGGCTTTAGGGGCCACACATTGGGGACCACTGGTATAGGGTAATAGCATAACATAATTATACAGAATATGGGATCTGCAGGAACAGAATGCTGTTTTTAATTTCTATTAACTTGTATTGTTGCTGCTCCTGGTCAATTATTGGCATTTTCTGTACTCTTCAATTAGTTAGTACTCTATGCTTTGCTTCTTAAATGTAAAGGTACGTATAGACTGGCTACAACGCAACATGCAATGCAACCTAGCCTGCAACATTTTTGGCTAGTTGGGATGTGTTTGAGAATGGCTTGCATGCATCCTGCATGCACACTACTTGCATGCATCCTGCATGCACGCTACTTGCATTCGCTTCATGTCTGTTGGATCCAAACACTGTCTGTTTTTGCCACAAACACAAAGGCGCTCATTGTCAGTTGAGATGCTGTTCAGAGCACTTCTCTGATTAGTATGTGCTCGTGAACTAAGTGGATCACACTGTGTGCAGCTTATCTCCGAGAATGAATGCTTCGTGTGTGTCTTGCATCCCAGTTAGTTAGAGTTTTGTTGCATGTTGCATTACATGTTTGGATCGCCCAGTGTATATACACCTTTAGAAGAGCAATAAGATGTTGCAGTCAGTGAGTTTCAGTAGGTCTGTGCAATCATCCTTACTTTTTATGAGCCAGCAAATTCATTGATAAGGTGGAATTTCAAGTATCCATTCATGAACACTGGCTAGACGTTAGCAGAAGATGATGGCAACTTTTCTAGAGCAAGCATTTGTAGACCATTTCCCTTTTACGCTCTGTTAGTATTTTAGACCAGCAACTTGTGTCTTTCTTTTGCCACTGATATCCCCTTTCAGTAACCTTGCCTCTATAAAACTCCTGAGCTGTGGAATAGCCACAAGATGAAAGTATTTAAGCCCACAACATTTTTTTCTTATATTGCAGAAGAGCAATTTGGCTGAATTTGGAGGATATTTTTATAAGCATTTTATATGAAATTCTCTGTTTTCATCACCCTTACTGCAGTAAGGGCTAGTCATCTTACCACATGTAAAAGCCAATGGTGGCTTAATAGAGGCCTATCATACATAAGTATGAAAATCTGCCACACTTACTTAATTCTTTTTGTTTAATCTCATCTGCATGGCCTCTATCTCCAGGAACAAGCAGGAAGGAGTCTTCACATATGGGTATCGTCGGTACCGACGGAGCCCTGCGCGGGAACGCTCCCCAGCGTCCAAAAGAAAGCTTTTGGGAGCATCCCACAGCGCCTGCGCGCTGCCTTCCCGCCTTTCCTAACTGCCTCTCTCCAGTTCTTCTTTTCCGCGGAGCCAGCAGGTCGTGTTTCCTGTCACCGCTGAAGAATTTCTTATTTTCTTTTATTTTTCTTTAGTCGCGTGTCTGCCTTCTCGATTCCGGACCGGTACCACCGGTCTTTTTTCTTTCTTTAAAAAAAAAAAACTACTACTCTTTTCAGTGCATTTTTCTTCTGGGGCCTTAGGCCTACAGATATATTTTTTCTCATGGAAAAACCCACCTCCGGGTTTAAAAAGTGCACGAAGTGCAGTAGCACTATTTCTGTCACTGACACCCATGACTGGTGTCTAAAATGTTTAGGTCCTGACCACTCCATTGCGGATTGTGAGTCCTGTTCCATGATGTCTAAGAGAGGGTTACAAAATCGGGCAGCCAAGCTCAGTACCCTGTTTCCCTCCGATGCAGCTTCTGTGGCATCGACGTCTTCCAGGGCTGCTTCTTCATCCCATGGATCTCAGGTAACCAAACTTAAATCTGGCCGGTCCTCAAAGAGTTCATCTCCCTCTAAGTATCGAGATGCCCCCAGGCTTACTCTTGAGGAATCCACACTGGTAAAATTACCCCGGCGGGAGGCTCCGGCTTCCAAAGCTCTACCTATGGGGTCACAGGTTGACATCGATGGCTCGGCCTCGACCGATCACCTGTTACAATGTTCTGGGGTACCGGCGGTTACCACTGGTACCGACATCCAGACATTGGTGGCGTCAATGGATCAGAATATTCTGACCATGCAGCGTGCCATCACGGCATTCATACAAGCTGCGACGCCTACGGTACCGCAACAAACCCCGTTGTCGGTACCTGTACCAATTCCGGTACCGGATCCGAAGTCGGTTCCGATACCAGTACCGCTTGCAATGACATCAGCATCGACGGCAGCGGTACGCTATCCAGTGATGCCCATCAGTACCGACTTGGTACGGATTACTCCCGATGTCGATACCTCCCGGTACGCGTATCGGGCTCTGCGAGAGCATCCAGACAGTCGATACTTCGATTCCTCTGAAGACTCTGATACTTCAGAGGCCTCAATTGAAGCATCGGGGATCCTTCCTCAGGAACCCTCTTCTCCAAAAAGGAGAATGTCTCCTCCTGAAGACTTGTCTTTTCAGGACTTGGATTAGGGAGGTGGCCAAAGGCCTGTCCATCTCAGTGACCTCTGAAACTGAACCTAGAGCCAAAAAATTAGATATCCTACAATATCCTAAGGCTCCTAAAGAGGCAGCCACCTTACCAATACATGAGATTCTTTATGATCACATGTTGGGCATATGGGAGACTCCTCTTTCCACCTCCCCTCATTCTAGAAGGTTGGACACCATGTATCTTGTTCCTCCTTGTCCTAGGTTTCATAAGACTCAGCTTCCTCACCACTCCATTGTGGTAGAGTCTGCTATGAAAAAGATCAAGAGTACAAAAAGGCACTCCTCTGCTCCTCCAGGAAGAGAATGCAGAACCCTAGATGCCTTTGGCAGGAAAATCTTCCAGGCCAGTATGCTTGTAGCCAGAATCAACTCCTATAGTCTCTATATGGGGATGTTTCTAAAAGAAGTTACAGATCATCTGCAAACCTTATCTCCTTTTATGTCAGAAGATAAGAGAGAAGAATATATCACCTGGCTTAAACATGCACAGGATGTATCCAAGTTTTCCAACCGTGCAGCCTTTGACTCTTTTGAAGGGGCCAGTAGAGCCTCGGCTATTGCCATAGGTGCACGCAGAGTTGCTTGGTTGCAAGCCTCTGATTTGGAATCCTGGGTACAGGATGGTCTAGGTAACCTTACCTGTACAGGCGAAAACCTGTTTGGCAAAGATTGGCAAGCAAAGGCCAACCAGATGGATGCTGAAAATTCTGCTTTAGATAGACTTTCAAAGTCTACTACTGCTCCTTTTAAAAAGAGGTTGTTCAAAAAGGGATCTTTCCCAAAGAAAGGGAAATTTTCTTCTGGTTATGGTCAAGCCTCTTCTCAAGGTCGTTTTGCTACAAAGAGACAGCAACAACCAAAACAGGCCAAACCTCAGGCTGCGAGGACTGCTACAGCCCAACAGCCTCAGCCTCCTCAGGGCCTTTGACTTTCCACTAGAGAACTTAGCCCTTCTGGCTCTAGAACATCCAGAGCCTCTCACCATCCCAGGAAGGTTAGCTCACTTTGCTCCCAGATGGGAACAAATCACAGCAGAGCAATGGACCCTCTCCATCATAAGGGATGGGTACAAGCTTCATTTCTTAAACCTTCCTCCTCACACCATGGTGAAACAGTTCAATTCTCCAACATCTCTCCTCAACCTTCTAGGTCAAGAGATTGCTACCCTTCTTGCCCAAGGGGCAATAGAAGAAGTACCCCTTCTTCAACAGGGCTCAGGGTTCTACTCCCCCTATTTTCTCATTCCAAAGAAAACGGGGCTACAGACCCATATTAGATCTCAGAGAATTGAACAAGTTTCTATGCAAGGAGAAATTCAAGATGACTTCTCTCGGAACTCTCCTTCCATACCTCCAGAGTCAGGACTGGCTTTGTTCTCTAGATCTCAAGGATGTGTACACCCATGTTCTCATCCATCCAACACACAGAAGATCCCTTCGGTTCCTTTACCAAGGAAAGCACTACCAATACAAAGTGCTTCCTTTCGGTCTGGCCTCTGCTCCAAGAGTGTTCACAAAATGCATGGCAGTAGTAGCTGCATTCCTGCGCACTCTAGGAATATTCGTATTCCCATATCTGGACGACTGGCTCATCCGAGCTCCATCCCAGTCAGAGGCCCAGACTTCCCTGGCCTGCACAAGGCGTGTTCTTCAGTATCTGGGACTGGTAATCAACATTCCAAAATCCCATCTCACCCCTACTCAGTCTCTAGAGTTCATAGGGATACCACAACTGCAAGGGCCTATCTTCCCCAGGCCCGTTGCCTACGCTTGGTGCAGTTAGCCTCCCAGATTCAGTTAAAATCCCATTTAACTGCTCGAGAGATGTTGCAACTCTTAGGCCACATGGCATCCACGGTGCATGTGGTTCCTTATGCTTGCCTTCACATGAGGGCAGCTCAGTGGACTCTATCCACCCAATGGACCCAGGCCTCAGGTTGCCTGTCAGACAAAATAGCAACCTCCAGTCGCCTCTTTTGGTCCCTCCACTGGTGAAAGTCCACTCAAAATCTGTTGCTGGGGTCCCCCTTTCAACAGGTGTTACCCCAAGCAACCCTTACAACAGATGCCTCTCCAAAGGGTTGGGGAGCTCATCTACAAGATCTCTCCACCCAGGGCATCTGGTCTCCACAGGAGACATCTCTACATATCAACCTCTTGGAGCTCAGAGAAATCTTTCTAGCTCTCAGAGTCTTCCACTCCCTGCTCAGCTACAAGACAGTCCTCATTCACACGGACAACCAAGTAGCCATGTTCTACGTGAACAAGCAGGGAGGGACTGGCTCTCTGTCGCTTTGCAACGAAGCTCTGAGATTGTGGGCCTTCGCCAGAGAGCATCAAATCCATCTCATGGCAGTGTATCTTCCAGGGGTTCAAAACTCTTGGGCAGATAGACTCAGTCGAGTTCTGCTTCCGCACGAATGGTCCCTCCATGGGGACCAGATAGCCAGGATTTTTCGGATTTGGGATACCCCAGACATAGACCTGTTTGCAAGTCCGTGGAATGCCAAACTTCCCCGGTTTTGTTCCAGGATTCCATGTCAGGGAGTTCAGGCCAGGGATGCCTTCCTCCTTCATTGGGGCAAGACTTCCTCTATGCCTTTCCACCTATTCCTCTCATCCCCAAGACTCTGTTCAAGCTCCAGAGAGACAAAGGGTCTATGATCCTCATAGCACTACTTTGGCCACGCCAAGTGTGGTACCCTCTACTTCTGCATCTCTCTCAAGCTCCCTCCCTAGACCTGGGGTCTGCTCCAGATCTCCTCTCCCAGGAGGAGGGAACCTTGTGGCACCCAAATCCTCAGTCTCTTCATCTCAGAGCCTGGTTGCTGAAGGCCTAGACCTTCAGGATTTACACCTTTCTCAGCAAGTGAAGGATATCCTTCATGCTTCCAGAAAGCCTTCCACCAGACGTTCATATGCTTTTAAATGGAAAAGGTTTTCCATTTGGTGTGCAGAGAAGGGTCTCAACCCTCTTGCAATACCTTTGAATTCTTTACTAGACTATTTGCTGCATTTATCCCATGCAGGCCTTAAAACAAATTCAATCAGGGTCCATTTGAGTGCTATTGCAGCATCCCTTAAGCCTCTCAATGGACAACCTATTTACTCTCATCCTCTTATAGCACGATTCATGAGAGGCCTTCTTTTGACTAAACCTCCCATTAGACCACCTCCAGTGGCATGGGACTTGAATCTGGTTCTTGGCCAGCTTATGAAGCCACCCTTTGAACCCTTAGCCACTACCTCCTTGAAATTCCTTTCCTGGAAGGTTATTTTTCTCATTGCAGTCACCTCAGCTCGCCGTATCAGTGAGTTGCAAGCTTTAGTGGCTAATCCTCCTTATACAAGGTTCCATCATGACAAGGTAGTCCTCAGAAGTAATCCACACTTTATGCCTAAAGTGGTCTCACCTTTTCATCTGAACCAGGAGGTGTATTTACCTGTCTTTTTTCCAGGACCTCATGCATCAAGTGCAGAGAGGAATCTTCATACCCTGGATTGTAATAGAGCACTCGCTTTCTACTTACAAAGGACACAGCAACATAGAAAGTCCTCTCAACTTTTTGTTGCTTTTGATCCTTCTCATTTAGGACTTCCAGTCTCTAAGAGAACTCTATCCAATTGGATTGCTCAGTGTATTTCCTTTGCCTACCAGAGTAAGAACCTTTCTCTGGAGGGCCATGTCACAGCTCACAATGTGAGGGCCATGGCAACCTCTATGGCTCATCTAAACTCTGTGTCCATCGACCAAATCTGTCGAGCGGCCACCTGGGCATCGGTTCATACCTTCACAGCCCATTACTGCTTGGACAAGGACTCCCGCCGGGATGCCTTGTTTGGTCAGGCTGTTCTCAAACACCTGTTCCATACCTAATCAACTCCTACCCTCCATCCCTGACTGGATGCCTGAGATTCATGGGTCGAAGTAGAGCCCTCCCCAGGGACTCACAATCTGGGTGATCTCCCAGGCATCTCTAGCTGGGGAGTCCCCATATGTGAAGACTCATTCCTGCTTGTTCCTGGAGATAGCACAGTTACTTACCTGTAACAGGTGATCTCTGGGAACAGCAGGAATAAGTCTTCACAAGCCACCCACCTCCCCTAGGAGTTGTATCACTCTATCTATCTTTCCTTTCCTCTCTCTCTCTCTTTGTCTCAGCTTTAAAACTCGAACTGGAGAGAGGCAGTTAGGAAAGGCGGGAAGGCAGTGCGCAGGCGCTGTGGGATGCTCCCAAAAGCTTTCTTTTGGACGCTGGGGAGCGTTCCCGCGCAGGGCTCTGTCGGTACCGACGATACCCATATGTGAAGACTTATTCCTGCTGTTCCCAGAGATCACCTGTTACAGGTAAGTAACTGTGCTTTACCGCCTCTTAAGTAGCTGTGATGCATAACTCGCATTGTTTTCTGCATACACGTTACTGACCTTCCATGACACACACCAATACGTAACTTAATTGGGAACTTCTTAGTTGCGCCATGGCTGGCCACTAGATCTTCCTGCTAGCTTGCCCTCCCTCCTCCCAGAATAGTCTGTAGGCAGGACTTAAGGAACTCCGAGGATTGAGCACCCAAGTTTGAAGGTAATCCCTAGACTCACACTCAGATGCAAATCAGTAAATATTATTTCCATTTACAAACTGTGCATGTTCTGTGCCATACCACTATCTCTACAGGCAAGGGAGCAGGAGTAATAGTTTTTTCTCCTTCAAGATGTAAAGGGATGCTTGTGCTTCCCTCTGGAAGATATATTGGAGTTAGTTAAATTCACTGTCTAAAAGTGTTCCTTTTGCTAGAGTGTTCCCATGAGAGTGGCTTTACTGACCATCTGCAGTTTAATATGATGGTCTTTAGAAGATTCCAGGAGTTGTTGGAGAGGAACCTGAAGGGGAGAGATTCAGTCTTCTGTCTCTGAGATGCAGTGGGCTGCAGGGGCCACACAGTCTGGTTTGGTGCTCCTTTACTGTGTCATCTGGAATGGAGAATATCCTCGTGATAGGGAATAAATGTCTCACTCCTGAGTGGGATGTTAGCTTGTCCCACTAGATGCCTTCATTCTTTTTTTCAAGATGGTGGCCCATGAGACTTGGTTAGCCTGAGTCAGCTCCCTCCTTGTCGTGAACAGCCGAGTTCTGGACATTTTCTTTCATAGCATATGTTAGTGCTTAAGGATAATTTTTGTTGTTCTTAAGACTGGGAAGAATATCCTGGTCTAAATTCAAAGTGGCAACTGAAACCTTGTTTTGAACAAATAGTGTTGCAGACTTCGGGTATGAACTGGAGAGAATGAAATTGACTAGCCTAGCTGAGAGACATCAGGGAGTTTCACAGGTACCAAGCTGCCTTAAGAGGAGAAAGAAGCAAGTTACCCCATCATTGTTTTGTACAGAAAGTCAGAGGAGGATGGAAGAAGAGAGTAGATGTCAAACACTGAAGAGAAAAAAGATGATGTAGGGTATCTCTAAGAGAAACAGAATTCCAACGCCAAAAGAGAGCTTGTGTTCCAAGAAGGAATGTGAGGGAATCCTAGAAGAGTGTGCAGAGAAGGATCAGAAACCTTCATTATGGATGCCACAAAAAGAAGCTGTCCCATCAAGCTGGCCAACCTCACTCTACAGGTCAAGCAATTTGTAAAATACCTAGGCGTCACACTGGACTATCGCCTCAACTTCCAACAACACATTAAACAAGTTACCAAGACAGCATACTTTAAAATGAGAACTCTACAACACCTCTGGCCACGATTTCAGGAACGTATGCCAAGTCCTCATCACTCCCATCCTGGACTATGCAAACATAATTTACCAGGGCCTCCCTAAAGCCACGTTATTACCCTTACAGCTTGCCCAAAACTCCACAGCCAGAATAATCACTGGCACGAACTCACGAGAGCACATCACTCCCACTCTGAAAGCCCTACAGTGGTTCCCCATCCAAGTGAGAATCAAGTACAAAGTAGCCCTAACCATATTAAAGATCATCCACCAACTCTCCGCAAACATCCCCCTTCTTCAACAACCATTCCATAAGAGATCAACACCTTCCACCAATAACAGCCTCTTCTCTGTGCCAGCTACTTTTATTCAATCCAACGATACAACGTCCAACAGAGCCTTCTCATTCTATGCCCCACTCGTATGTAAAGCCCTCACACCAGAAAAACGGGCCCTCACAGACCTCACCAAATTCCGGCGCAAGTTAAAAAACTTCCTCTTTTTGGAACACTTCGGCAGACTCTGATCTACCACCCTCTCCCTCCCCCCCCCCCCCCCCATTCATCAGATCTACTTCGGAAACCCCCATAAGAAACCTCCGTAGCACCAACATAACTCTTCATATACCCTTGCCACAGTCAGTCGAGTTTGATGTAAATAATTATGATGTGTTCAGTTAATTTAACCTTTAACAAATGTTCTATATAAAACGTTTAGTTCACTGTTCATGTAAACCGCCGTGGCTTGTAGATATGGTAATATAAAAATGCTGCTAAATAAATAAAAATAAAATAAAATCCAATGTACAAAATTTGTATTGAAGACCTTCTATAGTAAAGAGACAGGATGCTGGGCTCGATAGAGCTTGGACTGACTCAGCATGGCTTTTCTTATGTTCCTAAAAGTCCTCCAGTGCAGACTTTAGATGATAAGCCCTCTGGGGACTGGCAGTTGCCTACTGTTCCTGAATGTAGCACACCTTGAATTTCTCAGAAAGGCATGAGCTAAATCCATTCCAATTCCCTTTCTTGTGGGAAGAGTTTTGTGACAGGTCTCCGTGTTGAGCCTTAAAGGTAAATCTTTCCCTCCCCAATCAGAGAACCTCCACCATGACTGACCAAAGTGGGTGGCACCTCAGTCTGGTGTCAAGCTGTGTGACTCTGGCTTAGAGATTTACCGGGGAAGGGGTAGCATAAGGTTTCTCAAGAACTGGTGTGACTCTGTGTCCTTTCTTCAATAGTTTACATTGTTTTCAACAGTAATTTATTCTAGGCAGCAAGCCTGCTGCACTTCATTGTACTGGAGCCCAAGTGCGGTTGACATGAACTTTTAAAATTCCCTTGTCAGTTGTTGTTGCTCAAATATAACACGCCACAGAAAGTTTTTTTTGTAATTTCAGTTAAATGTCACTGCCATCAAATGCTGAAGTTTGTTGCCATAGTCCTGCCTTGCCATCTGGAACTACCAACTGTGCTTTCTAAGAATTAGACAGCTGTGAATGGCCAACAGACTCGGAGGCAGAGCAGTTAGAATCTGACCATATCCTTACCATTCTGTTTAGGATGGCATACTGCATCCCAGGAGAATTTTTACTTCCAGAAAGTAGGATTCTGTAAGGAGGCAAATTGTGTTCTGTGTTGTAGGCTGGTAGTAGAATGTTCACAAGGTGTTTCTACGTACAGGTTTCTTGGCCTTCCTCATGCCAGAATAAATATGTTTACAGAAAAGCAGGTATGTTTCTTCTAAATTAGCTCAAATTCTTTCCATCACCTGATGAATTTATTTGTGACAGCAGCAACACAAACTCCTGCAAGAAAAAGAATATATGATTGAGTGGGCTAAAATTATGCAGGGCAAAATATAGCTTTCTTTTAAGGCAAAATCTGTTTCCTTTTCTGTGAAACTGACACTCTTACACTATTCCTCATGGAGTGGCACAGTTCAGTGTGCCTAATGCGTGTCTTTTCAGCCTCCAGGAATTTGATTGTAAAACAGTTGGTGACCCTCATTCTGTGACATTACCAAAAAAAGTTATATAAGTTGCTGTCAATTCACAACTTTAAAGCTTTAGTAGTTTGGCTAAATGGCATTTTAAATAAGTGAAAGGAGTGGCCTAGTGGTTGGGACAAGTTACCTCAGACTGGAAGGTCGGGGGTTCAAATCCCACTAGAGGACAGCAACCTTGGGTCGGAAGGACTGGGGTTTCTAGTCCCACAGCTGCTCCTTGTGGTCTTGGGCAAGCCACTTAACCCTCCATTGCCCATGTTCCCTGTAAATAGTTATCTCCAAGTTATAATGCACTGTTCAATGTAATTTCAGTTTGTTCAATGTAAACCGCCTTGATATGAAAGGCAGTATATAAGAAATGTTAAATAAAATAACATAAATAAATAAATGGCTGCAATCGCTCCTCATCTGTTACTGTACACTGAGGTAGATACATCAAGAGAAATATTCCTTTTGATGAATGGGGGGAAACTTGAGTATCTAGTTAATTGTCTTGGCAGACACAGTGGTCCAAATGAGCAAAATAAAGACTTTACTTTGTACCTAAGCATCCACAGTTCAAATATTTATTTCATACACACATGGGTATACATTATTGACCACAGTAATACAAATTGCTACTACTCAGACAGCAGGGCTGGTGCAAGGGTATCAAGTGATCTAGGTGAAATTTTAGCCTTGTGCCCCCCCTCGCAATTAGCTTTTAGCCCCTAGCGTCCCTCTAATATTTTGTTCATTAAACTTAATTGTAATATTTCAATACCATTCCTCCCAGAATAATCCTAAAAAAATGCATATTTGGACATCACGCTTTTAAATATTAAGCTGTGTTTTGTAAATATAAACATAATGAGGAAGATTTCAAAAAGACAAGGCTAAATTGAGTATTTGTGTATTGCCCATTCTTCCTACAGGTGAAAGTACACACTGATGACTGTTTTTGTGGCTGCCAGGAACTATTACTTTGCTTTGTAGCTGCTCCTTGCTCTGTGCCCTCTTCCCCCCCCCCCCTTCCCAAAGCTGCTGGTCTAGGCAACTGCCTAGTTTGCCTAATGGTTGCGCCAGCCCTGTCAGAAAGCCTGCCACAGAGTGGTCTGCTGCTTGCATATGTAGCACCAGAGTAGAAAGTATCCCGTGCCATGGCTAACTTATAGATGTTTGCTCTGAATCACCTGGTCCCTCAGTTTCGGGTTGTTTTATTTTTTTTTTTTTGCAGGATCCACATGTGGACTGCTATAAAATGGCATCGGTTAAAGAGACACTAGGTTTTGACAGAGATACTCTGATTGGGCTGGGTGTGCTCCTTGGGTGCGATTATCTTCCAAAGGTGAGTTATTTATTGTTTGATCATTTTTCATTTACAGCATGCAAAGAATACTAATCCCTCTGCAATTTGTTTGTTTGCCGTGTCTCTTTATGCTTAGTCAACCAGTTCTGGGTCCTTATAACATCATATTTTGATTTGATTTTATTAGTATTTGGTATACCACCCTTTAGCCATGGACCTAAAGGGTTACTAACTCTTTCAATAAGTTGGACAGAATTAGTTATTTTTCCAGGACTGCAAAAGGGGGAAGAGGTTACAAAGTCTGCCTTGTGTCACTGGATAAAGGAGATAATAGCCTCAGCCTTTCTGTTGCAAAGCTGGCTGGTCCAGGACGCTTTGCACGTACATTCCACACATGCTCAGGCTTCCGCCTCTGCAGAGATCAGTTTGATCGCTTTACCAGTTGGATGTCCACCAGGGTTGGCCTGTCTACTAGGTGAACTAAGTTGTTGTCTAGTAGACAGGCCATCCCTGGTGGACATCCAACTGGTAAAGTGACTGAACTGATCACTGCAGAGGTGGAAGCTTGTGCATGTGTGGAATGTGAAGCAGCAGCTCACCTGAACTGCCGCTTCAACACCACAGTGGGCTTTAAAATGCATGTGCATGCAGTTATGGCCTGCAGCTCCTGCCCTCTCTGAGGAAGTAGCATTGGAGAGCGGCAGGCCATGAGCGCGCATGGGCACTTTAAGGTCCGATGCAGCACTGAAGCGGCACAAAGAGAAGATGGGGAGGGACAGTGGCACAGTCCTCGAGAGGCGGCATTGAGGATCTGCCTAGGGAAGCAGAAACCCTCTTGCTGGCACTGATGTCCACATTTGGTCGGACACTGCATTTGGTGCAGAGATCTTGAAGTCTGTCATGTCAACCTCCCGCCCACTGGAGGCATAGCTTTGGTACGTCCCTCTTGTCTGTACTGGCCTCGCAGGACGATATGGAAGGTGACATTTTACTTACCAAATAATGTCCTATCTCCAGGAACAAGCAGGAATGAGTCTTCACATATGGGGTACGTCGGTACCGACTGAGTCTGCGCGGGAACGCTTCCCAGCGTCCAATCAAGAGCTTTTGGAAGCATCCCAGCACGCCTGCGTGCTGCCTTCCTGGCTTTCCCAACTGTCTCTCCTCAGTTTTCGTTTTTCCCCGAAGCCGGCAGGACGTCCTCCTGTCACCGCAGAAAATTCTTGGTTTTATTTTTTAGTTTTCTTGTGGTCGCGGCTGTCTTCCCAACGCCACCGGTACCGCCGGTGTTTTCTTTTCTTTTCTTGAAAAATTTTCCTTTTCCATGGGATATTTTTTCTTCATAATGTCCCACGGTCTCTTAGGCCTTTTAGGCCTCTTCTTTTTCCTTCATGGAACCGCCCGACACTTTCTCCAAGAAATGTTCAGACTGTGGCGGTACAACTTTATTTTTAGACCCTCAAAGTCGGTGTCTAACCTGCTTGGGTCCTGACAACAGTTTGGTACGAAGAGGTTTTCAACATCGAGGCTCCCTCGATACACGGTTGCCCTCCAACTTCGGGCACCGTCCCCTTCTTCATCCACACAGGATCAGGTAACCCACAAACAGTCTGTTAAGACTAGCCAGTCCTCGAGTGGTAGGTCTCATGCGCAGCATATAGACGGCTCCGGCCTTGCCCTCGAGGGCCCACTGGCTTCAAAACCCCGGCGGGAGTCTTCGGTCTCCAAAGCCTATAAGGGGTTTCAGGTTGTTCCTGGGGTTCACCCCCCACAGAACATACCTAAGCCGTGTACGGTGGTGGCATCCGCTTCGAGCGGTACCGATACCCCGGCATCGGCACTGGTGTTGGATGAAACATTCCTCACCAGGGATCGTCATCTGGCGTCCTCGGTACCTTCGGGACCGCTGGATACCCTCCAGATTGACTTTCCATTATCGGTACCAACACCGATACTCCAACCGACGTCGGTACCCTCCAGATGTGCATCGATAGCCTCGCTTCCTTCAATGCCGAGTCTGGAACGATCTCCAGTCTGGAGGACTGGGTACCGACTCGCCTTGGTACCGGCTCTCGACGGTACCGAAGGCTCGATTCCGATGATTCGGATCCGCAACTCTCGGTTCCCCCGACGCCGATTGAGTAGCCACTGGTTGCCCTTCCTTCACTGGTATCAGACATGGTACCGATGTCCCCATTACCTTCACGGTCGGTACCTTCCATGCTTCGCTTATCAGGCTCTTTGCCCTCGATGCCGAGTTTGGAATCGATCTCTAGTCTAAAAGACTGGGTACCAATAGATTTTGGTACCGACACCGATCGATACCGGTGCTTCGGTACCGAGGATAGCAGCCGGAGGTTTTCGGTTACCTCGGTACCGATTGAACTGTCACCGATGACTGCTCCGATGTCTTTGTCGGTTTCGACTCCGACATCAGTACCGGTATCAACATCGGTACCGGTACCCTCAGTAGCATCGTCGCCAATTCCTGCCATGCTTTTTTCAACAGGATCACTCCATTCTATACCAAGCTTGGAGTCGATACCTGGCATGGACGATGTGGTAAGGATGGGGGCTGCTCCTGACAGCCAGTACCAGCAACCATTTTTTAAGCATTCCACATTGCACTCTGCAGGATCTTCTATTCCTATATATTTGGATAACTCTGTGGATGCTCAGGCTAGTTCTTTAGATCTACCCTGTCCAGGGGAGATTCCTGTCTGGGATCCTTCTTTTCAGAGTTTCCTCCTGGATATAGCAAGATCTCTTGCCATTCCTATTCCAGGACATGATCCTGCACAAAGCTCTGTTTCTGCCAAAGCAAAGGACAACATAATGCTTCCTTTGCATCATTCCTTGCAGGATCTCCTTCTAGGAATGTGGGAAACACCTTTAAGGGTACCCCCACCTCCCAGGGCAACTGATCTTTTATATCAGATGCCCCCCTCTCCAGGGTTTCAAAAGACTCAACTTCCTCATCATTCCATTGTAGTGGAATCAGCAATGAGGCGGGTAAAGAGTAAGAAAAAGCACTCTTCTTATCCGCCAGGTCATGAGTCTAAGACACTAGATGCCTTTGGACGTCAAACCTTCCAGACATCTATGCTTTCTGCAAGAATTCTCTCATATATTTTTATATGAGTCTTTCTCTTGAGGAGGTCACAAAGCAGTTACATCTTTTGACTCCTTTCCTTCCAGATTCTAGGAGTAAAGACTATTCTTCACTGCTTAAGCATATCCAGAATATTTCTTGGTTTCTTTCTCGTGCTTCCCTAGACTCTTTTGAATCTGTTAGCAGAACTTCTGCTGTTGCTATAGGGACACGACGTAGAGCCTGGCTCCAATCTTCAGACTTGGACAAATGGGCACAACAACTTCTGGGACATACTCCTTGCACTGGAGAAAATCTTTTCAACAAGGAGTCTTTACGTCAGGTTACTCAGTTATCCACTGATTTACCTGTTCCTAAGGTTTGTTCTACACCTTCTTCTGTCACACTAGGTAGGAAATCTCCTACCAAACTTTCTTCCCACAGGAGAAGAAGGTTTTATTCATCACTTGCCTATCATACAAATGTTCCCCAACAGGGGAAGCATCGTTCTGGTCTGAAGAATCCAACCTCTCACCAGGCTCAGCAAACCCAGCATCTGCAGGGTTTCTGATCAATCATCATCAGATGCTTGTGACTCTTGGGGTTAGCATCTACAGTTGCTTCTTCTCAATGGAGGGAATACACCGCTTCATTCTAACCCCTACACATAGATCCCTTTCCAAGAGATATCCATTTTTTCTATATTTCTATGAGCTGTCAGGATATTCATGCCTATAGGCCACAGGTTTCTCCTCTTTTTCCTGCTAGGGAAAGAGGTCTAACCACTATCAAATGATAGTTCCTATGCCAGCATGTATCTTCCTTTCTATAGACTTCCTACTTCGTAAGTCTTCTTCAGCTCCATTCTCTTCACCCTCTTACCAAGCTTTTCCACTGTAAGAAGGAATTACTTCCTTGGAGGCTATTTCTTCAGCCTCTCTACTTTTCTCACTTTCCAGTGCGGAGTTTACCTCCTCTCCTCAATCTGGCTTTGGGGCAGCTTATCAGACATGTCCAGAGTTTTCTACTCCTGTTCTGTCTGTTCTTTCTGTTTTTGAACAGTAAGATTCTTCTGCTATCTTGCTAATAGCTGCCTATGCAGGAGCTTTAATGTTTGGACCACTGGTTCTTGTCCACAAACAACCAGATTGTCCTCCACTAACATTCTGTCTAGTCTTAGTAGTGGCTCCAAGTCAGTGCTTCATCTCTCTTGGAGATCATCTCACTACAAGCTTTCTAGATTGTCTTCTATTCTGCCATCTTCATTTTCCTGAGTTTGGCAGCATAGTTGGCAGAGATACTGGCTCTCTAACAGCCAGTTCTATCTCCTCATTCTCCTGCATCATGCTCTCTGCAATCTACAGAGAAGCTTTCCACTATGGGCCCTTGCTAGAGAGCATGGGTTTTTTTTCTCCAACAGCTCTCCTAGCTGGTTGGAAAAGGCTTTTCAGTCATGTCTCCCATGACTAGAAGGTCCTCCCTTCTTTTACTATCTCCTTTTTTGATATAAAGGACATAGGCCTTCTCTTACGTGAAAGCTCAAGGAGTTGCCAGTTCCCTGCTTTGGTCCATAGTATTCCCAATCGGGGATATGCTCGTCCTCATGGTAAGAACGCATGATACCTTTGCCCTTAAGCAGGTCAACATGGTATCTCATCTCTAGGCGTCTTCTGTCTACTTACCATGCTAGAGTCCTGGAAGACTCTGGACTTGCTGGCTGCACATTGACATTATCCTTTGTTTTTTACGTAACAGTCCTGGTTATTTTTCACTAACTAGCATTCTTGCAGATCATGACCAGGAGGAATAGATTCTCTTTATGTCTTCTCAAGTAGGTTCCACCTCCTTGTTATTAGATGAATCTTTCCTCTCCACATATCCTATGTGATCACTGTGCTGTAGGCATATCTCTGTCTATTTATTGCAGACATCCATATGTAGGCCTACATATCCATATTTATTTTTTGTGTGTATTTTATGCCCTGCCATATCTCACTATAGATATATTCTTATATGTCTGTCTATCTATCTATCTATATATTTATCTTTATATATATGTATCTGTTGAGATATTTTCTAATAGATAGATATGTATCCATATACTTATCTATCTCACTGTCTATCCTCATATAGCTATATGATTCTGACAGAGGGGCTTTACCCATACCTATGCTATCTAGCAGGTTTGGGGTTCTACACACACAACCACTCCTGTGGTAGTCAACAATTTTTATACCATAACCTGACGGTTTAGGTACCTCTGAAGCTCTCCGTGCCCAATACCTCTCCTAGCTTACCCCAGTTAGGAGAGACATTGTGGATCTTCAGTTATTCACAGGCTTTAACGCTTCAGGCATTTGTCCTCTCTTTTTGGGATACAAGGAGTTCCCACACCCTTTCTCCCCACAAGGACTGTGCCTGTTTGTCCAAATCGGTTAGCCTTCTCTTTTTGCTCCCAAGAGTGACTCACTCTGCCTCCAAAAGAGCTAGGGTTTTTCTCATAAACCCTTCTGCTGAAGGCCCACTGTTTTTGGACTACCCCAGTTTCCCTACTGGGGTTACCTGTTACCTTTCAAGATTCTGACCTCCACTGGTTTTTCCTGCAGGATTATTACCTCCACTTACAGTGAGATCCTCTTCAAGGTTCCTCTACTAGGTTTCCCAGTAGATCCATGAACCTCCATACTTCTCTTAAATCCTGTCAGGGGAGGTCCATATTGCAATATCCTTTGCAATATTATTGATGACCATCATCATCCACACATGGACTACATCTCTGCAGTCCTATGCTAGGTTAGCTGTTCCACAGCATCCTTCTTTCTTCAACTCCTCCCTCCATCCTCAGGATGCCTGGTGTTCTGGGAGATAGCATGTTCCAGCCTATAACATGCTGGGACTCCAGGCATCTCAGCTTGGGAGTCCCCATATGTGAAGACTCATTCCTGCTTGTTCCTGGAGATAGCACAGTTACTTACCTGTAACAGGTGATCTCTGGGAACAGCAGGAATAAGTCTTCACAACCCTCCCACCTCCCCAGGAGTTGTATCTCTGTCTATCTTTCCTTTCCTCTCTCTCTCTTTGTCTCAGCTTTAAAACTTAACTGAGGAGAGGCAGTTGGGAAAGGCGGGAAGGCAGCACGCAGGCGTGCTGGGATGCTTCCAAAAGCTCTTGATTGGATGCTGGGAAGCGTTCCCGCGCAGACTCCGTTGGTACCGACGTACCCCATATGTGAAGACTTATTCCTGCTGTTCCCAGAGATCACCTGTTACAGGTAAGTAACTGTGCTTTCCTTGAGTCCTGCTAGGCCAGTTCAGGCCCACCCCCCCACCCTGCCAGGATCTGTTATGATCTGATCTGATATGTTCTGGTATGACCTGCTAGGATCTGGTCTAGGCCGATGTGTTCTGCTATGATCTGTGATGATTGGCTATTTCCTGTGTGGTTTGACCTTTTGTCTGCAGGGTGTTCTGAATTTAGTTCTGTTCTTTGGACTGTTAGTCCTTGTTACCCTCATTGGGGCTTATGCATCCAAGGGTTCTTATCCATGGTTTGGGTACAACTACTGAGGTGGTATGCCCTCTTACTGCTCTAGATATAATACAGGATACGGTTATCAGAAGACTCTGGATTTTCTTTGTCTTCACCTCGGCCGATAGGGGAACACAACCATCTTGTCTGCACTGGCATAGCAGGACTCAAGCAAAGGATTACTGTATTATCTGCTAAGTAAAATGTCACCTTTTGGAATAATATGTTTCCAAGGGTGGATGATATTTAATTGGCTGTTGATAAGTAGATCCAGCCTTGGATGCTTTTCCTTAATTGATAATTATTTTCTTTTGTTTTGTTGGTTTGAATCATATTTCCCTATATTTCTGGAGGTTCTCTTCCTATTTTTGGAGGCTTGATAAGAGGTTCTTAGACCTGGATTATCTGCATTTGAATGTGTTGGGGGTTTCTTTGTTTGTTTGTTTTGTTTTGTTATCATCTCTTCAATTCAGTTCAGACATTTGGGTTTATGCTGTCTTGTCAGCGGATGGAGAATGAGAACTACTGATTTAATGACCTCGCCCCATAAGGGGTCCTATGCAGCCTCTGATCAACCATTAATTCTCAGTTTCCAGCAGATGGAGGTGATATAATTCCTCTATCACTGGACTGGTGCGCTGTGAGCAAAAGGGCCCTGGGGTCATAAGAACATAAGGTATGCCATACCGGGTCAGACCAAGGTCCATCAAGCCCAGTATCCTGTTTCCAACAGTGGCCAATCTAGGTCATACGTACCTAGCAGTTTCCCCAAAAGACACAGGTTCCGCAGTGCTTGTACTGGGTCAAGCATTGATATCCTGGGTCTCTTCTTAATAATGGTTTATGGACCTTTCCTCCAGGAACTTGTCCAAACCTTTTTTAAACCCAGCTACACTAACAGCCTTTACTACATCCTCTGGTAACAAATTCCAGAGTTTGATTACACGTTGAGTGAAAAAATATTTTCTTTTGTTGTTGTTGTTGTTAAGTGCCGTCGAGTCGGAGTCGACTCATGGCGACCCTCTGGATAGCTATCCTAAATTGTGTTCGGTCTTCAGTCAGGCGGCTCATTGTTGACAGACTGGTACCCGTAGCTGCTGTTATTGTAGCGATCCATCTCATTGCTGGCCTTCCTCTTTTGCGTTGACCTTCTATCTTTCCAAGCATGATGTCTTTCTCTAATGATCTCTCTCTTCGCATGATGTGTCCGAAGTATGAAAGTCGAAGTCTTGTCATCTGAGCTTCTAAAGAAAGCTTAGGTTTGATCTCCTCTAGTACCGACTGGTTTGTTCTTCGGGCAGTCCATGGTATACACAGTATAAATAGTTTACCCTGTAGCTTCATTGCATGTCCCTTAGTCTTTCTATATTCTGATAACGTAAACAATCGATCTATATTTACCCATTCCTCTCCATTCATTAATTTATAGACTTCTATCATATCTCCCCTCAGCCGTCTCTTTTCCAGGTTAAAGAGCCCTAACCTTTTTAGCCTTTCTTCATAGGAGTATCCTTCCATCCCCTTTACCATTTTGGTGGCTCTTCTCTGAACCTTTTCTAATAACGCTATATCCTTTTTAAGATACGGCGACCAGAATTGCACACAATATTCAAGGTGCGGTCTCACCATGGAACGATATAGAGGCATTATAATATCTTTTGTTTTATTTTCCATTCCTTTCCTTATGATACCTAGCATTCTATTTGCTCTCTTGGCTGCCACTGCACACTGGACCGAGGGTTTTAACATGCTATCCACAATGACGCCTAAATCTTTTTCCTGGATGGTGGTTCCTAATGTGGAACCTTGGATTGTGTAACCATAGTTTGGGTGGTTCTTCCCTAGGTGCATAACTTTGCACTTGTCCACATTAAATTTCATCTGCCATTTTGATGCCCAGTCTTCCAATTTATCAAGATCCTCTTGCAATTTTCCACAATCCTCTTGGGTTTTAACAACTTTAAATAGTTTTGTGTCATCTGCAAATTTGATAACCTCACTCATTATTCCACTTTCCAGGTCATTTATGAATATGTCAAAAAGCAGCGGACCCAGCACAGATCCCTGGGGTACACCACTATTCACCTTTCTCCATTGGGAAAATTGGCCATTTAGCCCTACCCTCTGCTTTCTATCTTTTAACCAGTTCTTGATCCACATTAGTACACTGCCTCCTCTCCCATGACTCTTTAGTTTTGCCAAAAGTCTCTGATGAGGGACCTTGTCAAAGGCTTTCTGAAAGTCCAGATACACTACATCAACTGACTCACCTTTGTCCACCTGTTTATTCACACTTTCAAAAAAACATAACAGATTAGTAAGACAAGATCTTCCTTGTCTAAAGCCATTATTTTATTTTATTTAGACAGTTTTGTATACCACCTTATCCTTCAATCAAAGTGGTCACAACACAATTGGCGGATACATTTTAACACGAGGGGATATGAGACACATACACTAATACTTACAGGGAACATGGGCAATGGAGGGTTAAGTGGCTTGCCCAAGACCACAAGGAGCACCTGTGGGACTAGAAACCCCAGTCCTTCCGGCCCAAGGTTGCTGTCCTCTAGTGGGATTTGAACCACCGACCTTCCGGCCTGAAGTACCTTGCCCCAACCACTAGGCCACTCCTCCCTCTATGTTGGGAGGAGTGGCCTAGTGGTTGGGGCAAGGTACTGGTACTGGCTGTCTCCCATTAGGCCATGACTATCTACATGCTGAGTAATTTTATTCTTTATGATGGTTTCTACCATTTTTCCCGGTACTGATGTGAGGCTCACCGGTCTGTAGTTTCCCGGATCACCCCTGGAACCCTTTTTAAAAATTGGTGTTACATTGGCGATCCTCCAATCTTCAGATATTAGAGATGATTTTAATGATAGTTCATAGATTACTAATAGCAGGTCTGCAATCTCATATTTAAATTCTTTCAACACCCTTCGATGTATACCATCCGGCCCCAGGTGATTTGCTACTCTTCAGTTTATCTAATAGTTGTAATACATCTTCCCGATGTATTGCTATTTCCTTCAATTCTTCCGCACCTTTAAATACCACTTCAGTCATGGGTAACATCCCTACATCTTCCTCAGTAAAGACCAAAGCAAAGAATTCAGTCAGTCTCTCCGCTATCGCCTTGTCGCCTCTTAGTGCCCCTTTAACTCCTCTATCATCTAATGGACCAACTGACTCTCTCACAGGTTTTTTGCTACGAATGTACTTGAAATAATCTTTATTTTGCGTTTTTGCTTCCGCAGCAAGCTTCTTCTCAAATTCTTCCTTTGCCTGCTTTATCAATGCCTTGCATTTGACTTGCCAGTGCTTGTGTTGTTTCCAGGTTTCGTCGTTTGGCTCTTTTTTCCATTTCCTGAAAGATGCTTTTTTGGCAACAACAGCCTCTCTGACCTCACCTTTAAACCATGCTGGTAGTTTTTTGGACTTCCTTCCACTTTTCTTAAAGCGTGGAATACAGCTGGTCTGGGCTTCCAAGATAGTATTTTTCAACAACACCCAGGCTTGATGTAAATCTTTAACCTTTGCAACTGCTCCTTTTAGTTTTTTCTTAACTATTTTCTTCATTTTATCATAGTCTCCCTTTCGAAAGTCTGTGCCCCCTCCCCTTGCCGCCTCTTGGTTTGATTGTGAAGGTGGGCTCTGAGGTAACTGCCCCTTTCCTGATCCCCTACCCTTTAGGAAGGGGCCAAGGGTTTGAGTTATAGATTCCCTTCTTAAGTTTAAAAAAAAAAAAAGAAGGCCTAGAGTGGAGCTCTTCAGTAGAGCAAGGCCAGAAGGGCTGGGACAGTTGTTCCATCAGGGGAGGATTGGTGCCTTTGCAGAGGTGAGTTGGGTGCCAGCGGAAACTAGGAGCACATGACTTTGCAGGTGGAGTGTAGCCACAACATTGCAGCCTGCGGCAGTTACTGGGCCCACCTGTTGGACAGTGATCTGTCCTACGGCTTCAAGAGAAGAGCACATCGTGGCTGCGGCTCAACCTGCAGGCAGTCTTGATTTGGTTTCTTTGCAGCGGAAAGCCACAGAAGCTGCTAGGCTTAAATCCAACACTCCTGAGCCACGGGTCTATCCAGTTTTGGCAGGAACTGCCATCGGTAGGCTTGTGGAAAGTATGATTTCTGTACTCATGGAGGGTCTTCTGGTCCTTATTCATGTGACCTTGACAGGTCAGGGTACCTCTCTCAGGATGGCTGGGGGTGCAGCTCCTGGCAGGGCACCTCCTTTTCTACAGAGTTTATATTGTTGCTTCACCAGACCTGTTTGTAGCATGGCCTGATGGCTGGGCCAGTGGAGCTACTCTTGGTGGGGTTCCCTGAGAAACCAGCATGGTGCAAGAGGCTGTACAATGATGTGGATGAGGATCTGGAAGACAGAGCTTCAGTGGTCTCTAAGGACTACTTGGATCCACTGCAGGGGCCCTCTTTTCTTTGGAAAGGGCTATAGGCAAAAAGTTGGAGGAAGGAGAACTTCCTGCGGGAGAAGATCCCACTGTGATCCAGATATTCCATAGAGTTGAGCTCCCATCCCTCATCCGCAGACCTTAGCAGCCCTGAACTACTACCTACTACTACTAATAATAATAATAATCATTTGTATAGCTCTACATAGAGATGTAAGATACAGTTCCTGCTCATCAGAGCTTACAATCTAAGCAAGACAAAACACGTAGTGAAACTGAGGACTAGAATATGATAAGATCTGCATAAGTAGTGGACAATAGAGTAAGGAGCATAAGGATCCAAAAGCAGCCTCAAAAAGGTGGGTTTTAAGCTTGGATTTGAATAGGGCTAGCAAAGAGGCCCGACACACACACTCAAGTAGTTTGTTCCAGGCATATGGAGCAGCAAGATGGAAGAAATGAAGTCTGGAGTTGACAGTGGCAGAGAAGGGTGCAGATAAAAGGGATCTATTAGAGGATCGCTGTTCCCGAGGAGGGGTGTAAAGTGAGATAAGAGAGGAAAGGTAGTGAGGAGCCTCAAAATGAATGCACTTGTAGGTCAGTAGGAGAAGTTTGAACTGGATGTGGAGCCAGTGGTGACTTGAGAGAGAGAGGTTACATGAGCATAGTGACATGAGAGAGAGGAATTACATGAGCATAGTGACACTGACGGATGATAAGCCATGCAGCTGAGTTTTGAACAGATTGAAGGGTAGAGAGATGATTCAGAGGGAGTCCAAGGAGAAGGTTACAATAGCCAGGGCAGGAGATGACTGCAATGCAATGTGTGCCTTCGAGTCAGTCCTGACTTCTGGCGACCCAGAACCTCTCCTGGGTTTTCTTGGCAGTGTCACTTGAAGTAGATTGTCAGGCCTTTCTTCCGAGGCAATGGAGGGTTAAGTGACTTGCCCAAGGCCACAAGGAGTGCCAGTGGGAATTGAACCCTGGTTGCTTGGTTACCAAGCCAGTGTTCTAACCACTAGGCTACTCCTCCCATTGGAGATGACTAGTGAGTGGATAAGAGTCTTACGAGGGGGGACCGATAAGTCTCTTGCCTTGTAATGAAGCAGAAAACTATGAGCACCCTTCAGTTCCAGAGGTCCGAATGATCTCTCTGGAGTACCAAATAAAACAAAACTACAGAGAGATCATTTGGACCTCTGGAACTGAAGGGTGCTCGTAGCTTTCTGCTACATTACAAGGCCAGAGACTTATCAGCCCCCCCTCGTAGTAGTGTGAATATTGCCAAGGAATACCCATCACTCACAGGCCCAGTGGAAGACCCTCTTCTGGAAGACATTTGGAGGCCTCCAATGTCCTTTCTACTGCACAGAGCCATAAAGGACATCATAGCAGCGAAGTGAGGCCCTCATGATGCGAACCTAAGAGTGACCAAAACTATGTCAAAACTGTATCCTTTTCTTTGGAGGAGAAGGATCACACGCCTTCCTGAAGGGAATACACTAGTCTCAGCATTGACTAAGAAGATAATCATCCCATTTGAAGGAGGGGCGTGCAATGCTAAAGAATACCCAGGATCAGAAGATGGAGGCCCTGTTGAAACTGTCTTTTTTTTACGGTCTCTGATATGGCATTACAGGCAAACGTTTGTGGTGCCTATGTGGCCAGGGCCTATTTGCGGTGGTCGCGAAAGCATCCAGAGAGCTCTAGCTCTGTGTTGAAGATTGTGTTTGAAGCAGTGCACTTGGAATCAGGTTCTGAATTCTTGGCAGATGCTTTGTATGACTTAGTTCAGGCTTTGGCCAAAAATATGGCCATGTTGGTGATAGGGCATCATTTTCTGTGGCTGTGAAACAGGTCGGTGGATGTTGTTTCTGAGACAAAACTTTAGTAGTTTCCCTTCAAAGGAAAATTGCTTTTTGTGGAGGATCTGGAGATTGTGGTCAAAGAACTAGGGGACTCCAAGATGTTTAACCTCCCTGACGATAAACCTTGAGGTTCTGGACATTTCTCTTCCTTGTGAAGCCATTTTCATGGAGGCCATAGGTTTTGGTCTGCTAGGTCTGGTTTCTCCTGAGGTCAGTCCTTTTGCAGCGGAGATGGAGCAATGGGCGCCTCGGCTGCTGCCAAGGCCTCCCAATGAAAATTTGAGGGTACAGCTGATTGGTGGTTGTTTGCAGTGTGTTTACCACATCTGGACCCAGATTACTGCAGACAATGGGTACTAGAGGTGATTCAAGAGGGACATGCCCTTCTGCTGGCGCGACCCCTCTCAGACTCTTTTTATGCAGTCTCCCTGCAAAACGCTAGCAAAGGTGCAGGCAATGCAGAACGTAGTCAAATGACTGCTTCAGCTCGCAACAGTAGTAAGAGTCCATCTGGAGAAATGGGGATTCAGTTGGTACTTGTTTATTTTCTGGTTCCCAAAAAGGAAGCAAACTTTGCCCTATTCTAGATTTAAAGCAGATGAGCAAGGTCCTAAGGAATGCCATGCTTCTGAATGGAGACCTTGCAGTCTGCCATTGTGGCAGTTCGTCAGGGGAAGTATTTGATATCCTTGGATCTTACAGAGGCATATCTCCATAACTCCATTCGACTGGAGCACCAGATAATGTGGAATGTACTTAATTTATTACTTATTGCAATTTTACATTTTTATTTTTAATGGAAATGTTTAAAATATAATACTAATGTACCTCTTTATTTTTACCTCTGAAGGGAATTCCAGGAGTTGGAAAAGAGCAAGCTTTAAAGCTTTTCAATCCAGATGGGGCACTTCCAGTTTCAAGCTCTTCCTTTTGGTTTGGCCTGATCTGCCAACTGTTGAGGTAGGAATGCACCAGTATCTCTACCTTTGTAAGAGCAGTTGCCAGTACTACCATTATCTTGGTAAAGGTCTGAGGAGCCAAGGCCAAACCAAAAGGAAGAGTCTGAAACTGAAAGTGCCCCATCTGGATTGCAAAGCTTTAAAGCTTTCTCTTTTCCAACTCCTGGAATTCCCTTCAGAGGTAAAAATAAAGAGGTACATTAGTGTTATATTTTAAACATTTCCATTAAAAATAAAAAGTCATTAGGAGATGGAGCAGATGGTGCGTTTTTTCTCCGGGAACAAGCAGGAATCAGTCCTCAAATATGGGTGACATCGGCACCAAAGGAGTCCTCACGGAAGCATCTCCCCAGCTTTCAAAGAAAACCTTTTGGAGATGCTATCATGCATGCATGGTCCTCTTCCTACCAAAGGGTGCCATCTTGCCCAGTCTCCTTTTTTCCACGGACCCTCCGGACAGCTTTCCAGTTTCTCCTGGAAAAAGTGTTGTCTTTTTTTTTTTTTTTGCATTGCTCGATCTGGTACGCATACCGGTTCCTTTCCCGCCCCCGAGCCAGCTCCCTTGACGTCACTCCTCGGATTCATTCTATTTTTCTCTTATTTTTCTTGAGTGCTTGGTGCCCTGTTTTTACCACAGGCCTCTGATCTGTACCCGAGTGGGCCTCCTTTTTCCCGATGGCCTCCAGCGGTTTCGAGAAATGTGATCAGTGTGGTAGGATGATGTCTCTCACCAATCCTCACGACTGCTGCCTCCACTGCCTTGGGCCGGACCACGTTGACTCGGACTGCAAACTCTGCAGGACCATGACCCCTAAGGCCATCAAGAGTCTTCAGCTGCAACAGGAAAAGTTCTTTCAAAAGCCCGACACTGCCCCGGAGTCTCCAGTGACACTGCGCTCCAGGGTCCCCTCCGGTACCTCGGCTCCCTGGGATGCCCGGGCTGTCTTGGAGTTCCGCGGCAATGACTCCTCTGAGAAGAAATCTCCAGAGGCAGAACATAAGAAATCAAAACCCTCGAAGACCACCTCGGAGGACAGGTCTGGGAAGGTGGGGAAAATCCCACTTTAGGCCCTGCATTCCCTGGCATAAATCAGAGGGGTCAGAACGGGAGCGGCCTCACAAGCTCCGCATAAAGAGTTTTCTGCATTTAGCGATCGGTCTCGGACACCCAAGGCCGTCCTCGTTAAGGACTCTCCCACAATGGATCCAATGCTCGGCCTGAAACCCTTGGTGCCTTTATCGAAGGCTGCGGAGCCAGCTGGCATGGAGACCAGGATGACGGCCTTGGAGCGCAGTATCTCTGCCTTCATGGCCCAGAAGTGGGCGTTCATGTCCTCAAAGCACTACCGACCTTGAGAGAGCCATCGGCATTGGTCGAGGTCCCAATCCTGTTCCTCGGGACTCAGGCCCTCTCTGATGAGTACACGCAGCTCAGATCGCAGGTCCTCCGGAGGTCGTGGGCCTTTGGGCTCAGTCCTCAATGCGTCCTCTGACTTCGAGTCGGACGAAGCGAACAAAAGTTACATTACAGTAATAATAATAACACAGGTACACTACCAAAAAACTGCCTCCAGTTTTGCAACTGATTCCTATAGATTTTGGGGTGCTGAATCCAGGAAAAATAGCCAAAATGTTCCATCACGTCACGTTTTCTTGCAAAATTAGATTTCTTACCCATATAAGGAATGTTCACATAATTTCTTTTTAGCCGACTGCAGTTTATTTTCTTGGCCCAAAATAGAGGTTGTAATGGTTAACTAACTAGAAACACTCCCTCATGATATTTTAGAGTGTTTTGTATTCATTTTATACATTAACAGGACAATTGGGAGGTGGGGGGCTAAATCCAGTACTCGCGTTGGCGCATGTTCTTTCCTGTTCGCCTCGCCTCGTTCGCTCGCTCAAACACGGTGGTTGCGACATGAACGTTCCTGTCAAATATCAGTTTCTTGCAAGTTCATTATTACCCTTTGTTTGCTCAGTCGTAATCCAGCTTTATTCCGAAGTGGTTCACTACAGTTGTAGTTTGCAGTGCTGTGTATTTGTGATGGCTCACAGAGCCAGAGGTTGCGTCAACTCTCCGGACAGTTTTTGTTTTATTTGTGGGGAATATACCGTGAAAAAGCGGCAGAGGAACATTTCTGCATTTATTAAAAAAGTATATTTCGCCTATTTTGGTTTGAAGTTAGGCGATCAAGACAAACCGTGGGCTCCTCACAAAGTGTGCAAGACATGTGAGGAAGATCTACGCTTATGGATGAAAGGTAAAAAACAAGCATTTCGTTTCGGAATACCTATGATGTGGCGTGAACAAAGAGACCACAGCAGTGACTGCTATTTTTGCTCTTGCATTGTGAAGGGATACGACTTAAAAAATAAGAACGTAATAAGTTACCCCAACCTTCCCTCAGCAATTAGGCCTATGCCTCATAGCAACGAAGTACCTGTGCCTGAACCACCAAAATCTTTGGATCATATTTGTGTGGACGGTTCTGATCATGATGAGACTCATCAGATGGCTTTTCCCAATGAGTCCAGTACTTCCGAGTTTGAAACTGAACCAGATCCGAAACCTGAACTTTTCTCTCAAGCTGAATTGAATGATTTAGTCCGGGATTTAGGACTCCCAAAAGATGCTGCCCAACTGCTAGGTTCTCGGCTTAAACAGAAAAATCTATTGTCACCAGGAACAACTTTTTATTGGTACCGCAACCGCGAGACACAATTTTTGAAGTATTTCAGCAAAGAGGAAGATTTGGTATTTTGCAACGATATATACGGAGTGATGGAAAAGTTTAAACTCAAGTATGATCCTGCTGAATGGCGGCTGTTTATTGATTCGTCAAAAGACAGCATAAAAGGTGTTCTTCTTCATAATGGCAACACATTCGCTTCAGTTCCTATTGCTCACTCTGTTATTCTCCAAGAAAAATACGAGAATTTGGCCCTGATTCTTCAGAAGATTCGTTATGATGAGCATAAGTGGATGATTTGTGGAGACTTTAAAATTCTATCCATGCTATTAGGGCAGCAATCCGGTTTCACCAAATATCCCTGCTTCCTTTGCTTGTGGGATAGCCGGGCCCGCGACCTACACCGGGGGAAAAAAGACTGGCCAATTCGGGAGTATTTGAGACCCGGTGAGAAAAATGTTCTTCATGAGAGCTTGGTACCTCGTGATAAAATTCTATTACCACCTCTCCACATTAAGTTGGGTCTCATTAAGCAATTCATCAAGTCCCTTCCAAAAGATGGTGAGTGCTTTCGGTACCTTTGCTCAAAGTTCCCCCGACTTTCTGAAGCAAAGCTAAAGGAAGGAGTGTTTGTTGGCCCTGATATAAGGAAACTCATTTCAGATGGAGCATTCGCTGAAACGACGTCTGAGAAGGAAAAAGAAGCCTGGGATTCCTTCAAGGATGTTGTTCTCAAATTCTTGGGGAACAGGCGGGATGAGAACTATAAGGATATTGTTGCCAGGATGCTCAATGCCTTCAAAGAACAAGGCTGTAACATGAGCCTGAAAGTCCATTTCTTGCACTCCCATGTGAACTACTTTCCCGAAAACTTGGGGGCGTACAGTGAAGAACAAGGTGAAAGGTTTCACCAGGACATCAAGGACGCAGAGAGAAGGTACCAAGGAAGATGGAACACCACTATGATGGCTGATTTCTGCTGGTTGCTGCTGCGGGAAACCCCAGATGAAAAATACGCCAAGCAGCGCACCAAGAGAAGCATTCGGGGGAAGAAGAAACAGGCCCACCAGGAGATTGATTGACCCAAGAATGACTTTAAAATCTAAACTGTGTTGACAAATATCGTGTTTTTACTAAACTTTGAAATAAAAATTTGCTAGTTATTATTACCACAGTGTCGGATCTCATTTATTAGAATTTTATTTTCACACCATCGGGTGTTTGTCTTCATGTATTGCAATGGTGCGGTTTGCGTTTTCTATTCTTACATACATACCTGTACAACATTCTTTGCACATTTCTTTGCTTTGCTTTGTGTCTAACCTTGCTCTTATATGCTCAGTGTTTGTGCACATGTATGTGGCTGTTTTAAGTGCAGACAATTTTGCTACCATCACAGTGTGTTTTGTTGACATTACTCTATTCTTATGTGCTGCCTTGTTACAATTTTCTTTATTCTTATTTGAATAATTACTAAACAATTAGTATAAAGAATTCATCCAAGAAACTTTTATCTCTATCGCACTCAATCTGAAACGTTCACCTCAAACTGCTAACCCAATGTAGCAAAAAATCTGTACGTGATGGAGCAAATTGGTTACCAGATTTGGATTCAGCGCACCAAAAAACGTAAAAATCAATCGAAACATTAGAGGCAGTTTAAAAAAAATTTTTTTTTGTGTACCTGTCTAATGGGTGATTTCAATTACCCCGGTATCAACTTGGTCAGTGTCAACGCAGGACATGCTAGGAAGATAAGGTTTCTAGATGAAATAAATGACTGCTTCTGGGAGCAGCTGGTTTATAAATTGACAAGAAGGGAAGCAATTTTGGACCTAGTCCTTAGTGGTACACAAGATCTAGTGCAAGAGATGAGGGTGTTGTGGCCACTTGGCAATAGTGATCATAGTGTGATCGCATTTGATTTCATAAATGGAGGAAGGACGGCAAAGAAATCCACAGTACTGCCTTTTAACTGCCAAAGGGAGACTATGATAAAATGAGGAAAACAGTTAAGAAAAAACTAAAAGGAGCAGCTGCAAAGGTTAAAGATTTACATCAAGCATGGGCATTGTTTAAAAAAATATATATATTGGAAGCCCAGACCAGCTATATTCCATGCTTTAAGAAAGGTGGAAGGAGTCCAAAAAAACTGCCAGTATGCTTTAAAGGTGAGGTCAGAGAGGCTATTGTTGCCAAAAAAACATCTTTCAGAAAATGGGAAAAGGAGCCAAATGATGAAAACTGGAAACAACACAAGCACTGGCAAGTTGGATGCAAGGCACTGATAAGGCAGGCAAAGAGAGAATTTGACAAGAAGCTTGCTGTGGAAGCAAAAACGCATAATAAAAACTTTTTTAGGTACATTCGTAGCAAAAAACCTGTGAGAGAATCAGTTGGACCATTAGATGATAAAGGGGTAAAAGGGGCACTAAGAGGGGACAAGGCCATAGCAGAGAAACTGAATTAATTCTTTGCTTTGGTCTTTACTGAGGAAGAAGATATAGGAATGTTACCCATGACTGAAATGGTATTTAAAGGTGATGCTGCGGAAGAATTGAAAGAAATATTGATACACCGGGAAGATGTATTACAACTATTTGATAAACTGAAGAGTAGCAAATCACCTGGACTGGATAGTATACATCCAAGGGTGTTGAAAGAACTCAAATATGAGATTGCAGACCTACTATTAGTAATCTGTGAACTATCATTAAAATCATCTGTAATACCTGAAGATTGGAGAATGGCCAATGTAATGCCAATTTTTAAAAAGGGTTCCAGGGGTGATCTGGGAAACTACAAACCGGTGAGCCTGGCGTCAGTACCGGGAAAAATGGTGGAAACCATCACAAAGAACAAAATTACTGAACATGTAGATAGTCATGGCTTAATGGGAGACAGCCAACATGACTTTAGCCAAGGAAGATCTTATTTATTTTATTTTTATTTATTTACATTCTCTTATATACCGCACTATTCGGCATCAGCGCGGTTCACATAGAACAAAAAGTCTCAGTACAATAACAAGCATGAGTTTACAGATAACAAGGGAAGGAACTTGGATAACAAGGGAAACTATTTACAGTCTATTTACAGTTGTAATACTACTGCATGGATACAAGTTATTAGGAACAGGTGCTAAGCATATCTTGTCTTATTAATCTGTTATGTTTTTTTGAAGGTGTGAATAAACAGGTAGACAAAGGTGAGTGGGTTGATATAGTGTATCTGGACTTTCAGAAAACCTTTGACAAGGTCCCTCATCAGAGACCTTTGGCAAAACTAAAGAGTCATGGGATAGGAGGCAGTGTACTATTGTGGAACAGGAACTGGATAGAAGATAGAAAGCAGAGGGTAGGGCTAAATGGCCAATTTTCCCAATAGAGAAAGGTGAATAGTGGAGTACCCCAGGGATCTATGCTAGGTCCGCTGCTTTTTAACATATTCATAAATGACCTGGAAAGTGGAATAACGAGTGAGGTTATCAAATTTGCAGATGACACAAAACTATTCAAAGTTGTTAAAACCCATGAGGATTGTGGAAAATTGCAAGAGGATCTTGATACATTGGAAGACTGGGCATCCAAATGGCAGATTAAATTTAATGTGGACAAGTGCAAAGTTTTGCACCCAAGAAAGAAAAACCCCAACTATGGTTACACGATGCAAGGTTCCACATTAGGAACTACCACTCAGGAAAAAGATTTAGGCGTCGTCATGGATAACATGTTAAAACCCTCTGCCCAGTGTGCAGCGGCAGCCAAGAGAGCAAATAGAATGCTAGATATCATAACTAAAGGAATGGAGAATAAAACAAAGGATGATATAACGCCTCTGTATCGTTCCATGGTGCGAACACACATTGAATATTGTGTGCAGTTCTGGTCGCCGTATCTTTAAAAGAATATGTTTGTTGTTGAGTGCCGTCGAGTCGGAGTCGACTCATGGCGACCCTCTGGATAGCTGTCCTAAATTGTGTTCAGTCTTCAGTCAGGCGGCTCATTGTTGACAGACTGGTACCCGTAGCTGCTGTTATTGTATCGATCCATCTCATTGCTGGCCTTCCTCTTTTGCGTTGACCTTCTATCTTGCCAAGCATAATGTCTTTCTCTAATGATTTCTCTCTTCGCGTGATGTGTCCAAAGTATGAAAGTCGAAGTCATCTGAGCTTCTAAAGAAAGCTTAGGTTTGATCTCCTCTAGTACCGACTGGTTTGTTCTTCGGGCAGTCCATGGTATACACAGTATTCGCCGCCAACACCATAATTCAAAGGCATCAATTTTCTTCCTATCTGTCTTTTTCACTGTCCAGCTTTCACATCCATATGATGTTATTGAAAATACCATGGCTTGAACAAGTCGAATCTTTGTATGGAGAGAGACATCTCTGCTCTTGAGAATCTTATCTAGGTCTTTCATAGCCATTCTGCCAAGAGCAATGCGTCGTCTGATTTCTTGACTGCTTGTTGCTTCTATATTGATAGTTGATCCAAGTAGGTTAAAGTTGTTCATAATTTCAATTTCTTCTCCTTCAACAATGAACCTGTTGATTATGCCAGTTGTCATGATCTTTGTCTAATTTACATTAAGTTGCAGGCCCATTTTGAGACTATAGAAACATAGAAACATGATGACAGAAAAAGACCACATGGCCTATCTAGTCTGTCCTTCCATAACAACAACTACAACAGTCCACTTTTTACCTTTAGAGATCTTCTGTGTTGGTCCCATGCTTTTTTGAATTCAGTTACTGTCCTCATCTCTACCACCTCCACTGGGAGACTATTCCATGGATCCACTACTCTTTCTGTAAAGAAATATTTCCGCATATCACTCCTGAATCTATCTCCCTTCACCCTCATCCCATGTCCCCTCGTAGCAGAACTTGCTTTCAATTGAAAGAGGCTCTCTCCCTGAACATTTATGCCACGGAGGTATTTAAACATCTCAATCATATCACCTCTATCCCGCTTTTCCTCTAAGGTGTACATATTAAGATCCTTAAGTCTGTCCTCATATGCTTTATAATGAAGCCCATTAATCATTTTAGTAGCAACCCTCTGCACCGACTCCATCCTGTTCACATCCTTTTTAAGGTGCGGTCTCCAGAATTGCACACCATACTCCAAATGAGGTCGCACCAAAGACTTATACAGAGGCATTATCACCTCCTTTTTTCTGCTAGCCATTCCTCTCCGTATGCACCCAAGCATCCTTCTAGCTTTTGCCGTCGCCTTTTCTACCTGTTTAGCTACTTTAAGATCATCAGACACAACGACGCCTAGGTCCCGCTCTTCTTTAGTGAACAAAAGTACTTCACCTCCTATACTGTATTGCTCCCTTGGATTGCTGCAGCCCAAATGCATGACCTTACATTTTTTAACATTAAATCCCAGCTGCCAAATTCTAGACCATTCTTCAAGCTTAGCTAGATCCCTCCTCATGTTATCTACACCTTCCTGGGTGTCTACTCTATTGCAGATTTTGGTATCATCTGCAAAGAGGCAAACCTTACCCGACAGCCCTTCCGCTATATCACTAACAAAGATGTTAAAAAGAATCGGACCAAGGACAGATCCCTGGGGCACACCACTGGTAACATCCTTCTCCTCAGAGTGAGCTCCATTTACTTGTACTCTTTGTCGCCTCCCACCCAACCAATTTCTAACCCAAGCAGTAACTTTAGGGTCCATCCCTAGGGTGCTCAGTTTGTTTATAAGTCGCCTGTGAGGAACAGTGTCAAAGGCTTTACTGAAATCTAAATACACCACATCTAGAGCTCTCCCTCAGTCCAACTCCCTGGTCACCCAGTCAAAGAAATCAATCAGATTTGTCTGACAAGACCTGCCTCTGGTGAATCCATGCTGCCTCGGATCCTGTAATCCGCTGGACTCCAGAAACCTCACTATTTTCTCTTTCAGCAGCGTTTCCAATAATTTACTCACCACCGAAGTTAAACTAACCGGCCTGTAGTTTTCAACCACATCCTTACTTCCGCTTTTGTGTAAAGGCACCACTATGTTCTTTGATTGTGAGAAACAAATGTTTCAGATCACCTTCACTTTCAGCCAGTAATGTGGTATCATCAGCATAGCGAAGGTTGTTGATGAGTCTTCCACCAATCTTCACACCTCTGTTGTCTTCATACAATCCTGCTTCTCTGATGATTTGTTCTGCATATAAATTAAACAGGTAGGGGGAAAGTATGCAGTCTTGTCTTACACCTTTGCTTATTTTAAAGCATTCTGTTTCTCCTTGTTCCGCTGTTGAATATAGCGTTATTAAAAAAGGTACAGAGAAGGGCCGCCAAAATGATAAAGGAGATGGAAGGATACCCCTATGAAGAGAGGCTAAAAAGGTTAGGGCTCTTCAACCTTGAAAAGAGACGGCTGAGGGGGGATATGATAGAGGTCTATAAATTAATGAAGGGAGTGGAATGGGTAAATGTAGATCAATTGTTTATGCCATCAAAATATAGAAAGACTAGGGAGCATGCAATGAAGCTACAGGGTAACCTATTTAAGAATAATAAGATAAAATATTTTTTCACTCAACGTGTAATCAAACTCTAGAATTTGCTACTAGAGGATGTAGTAAAAGCTACTAGTGTGGCCAGGTTTAAAAAAGGTTTGGACAAGTTCCTGCAAGAAAGGTCCATATACCATTTTTAAAGTGGACTCGGAATATCCACTGCTTGCCCCAATACAAGCATTGTGGAACCTGTGTCTTTTGGGGAAACTGCTAGGTACTTGTGACTTAGATTGGCCACTCTTGGAAACAGGATACTGGGCTTGATGGACCTTGGTCTGACCCAGTATTATATATCTTATGTCCTTATGTTACCCCCAAGACCCTGATTCTGACCCCAGCCCAGCTGGGGGGGAGTTTATGACGCCCTGGGCATGACCTCCCTCCCCCCAGGAGATCCCTTACAGCCCATAGGGAGGCGTCTGGCTCTGTTTTCCCACAGGTGAGCCTGCATCACCACCGATTGATGGGTACGGCAGGTTGTCACGGAGGGTTACCTCCTCCAACTGCAGTAGACGCCATCCTCTTACTTACCAGGAGAGCCTGTCGGACCTCTCCTCCACCAGGCTCTGCTCTTCTCAGAGCTTGCAAGCCTCCTCAAGGACAAGGCAGTAGAAGCAGTGCCCAAACACCTCTGGGGCAAAGGCTTCTAATCCAGATATTTCCTTGTTCCCAAACGAACAGGTGGCCTCATGCCCATCCTAGACCTGTGGTACCCAAACAGATTTCTGGTGAGGGAGAAGTTCAAGATGCTCTCCCTTGGAACACTGCTTCCTTACCTCCAGCAGGGAGACTGGCTATGCTCCTTAGACCTGAAGAATGCTTACACACACATCCTGATCCGTCCCAGCCTTCGAAAATATCATCGGTTCGTGGTGGGATGAGATCACTACCAATACAGAGTGCTGCCCTTCAGGCTAGCCTCTTTGCCAAGGCTCACCTTTGTCTCCAAGGGTCCTTCGTCTTCCCTACCTGAAGGACTGGCTCATAAGGGGAGGCACAGCAGCAGCGGTGCACCATGCCACCGAGCATATCATTCACATCCTGCATTACCTGGGATTTTATTTTATTTATTTATTTATTTTATTTATTTAAAGTCTCTTTTATACCGCGCTATTCAGCATCAGCGCGGTTTACAATAAACAGTGAACATACACATTTCCAATAGTACTTTGTGTTTACATATGAACAGGATAATCAACTTGGCTAACAGGGTAAACTACCCCAAGTCCGACCTCTCCCTGGCCCAGTGCCTGGAGTTTACCGGGACTCAGCTAGAGTCTCCAGGCCAAGGCCTTCCTCCCTCTTGAAAGATCAGAACATCTCAGGACACTAGACGCAGAGGTGCAGCCCCATTGCGGTCTCCTTTACCTGCTTGGCCACATGGTCGCCATGGTCCATGTGACCCCCATATGACCATCTGCACATGAGGGTGGCCCAGTGGTGCCTCTGCTGTCAGTGGACACAAGCCACAAGCAGGCTTTGGGACAGAGTGAGAGTGACCCACCAGCTGGCGGACTCCCTCAACTGGTGGCAGCTTCCATGCCACCTTCAGGCCGGGATGCCCTTCTGGGTACCCACCCCCCAGAGGGTCCTAACCACAGACACCTCCCTGCTGTGTTGGGGCATGCACTGCGAGGACCTCTGCACACAAGGCAGATGGTCCCAGGAGGAAGGTCAGTTGCAGATCAACCTTCTGGAGCTCTGGGCCATATTTCTGGTCCTCCGTGCCTTTCGCCACAGGCTCCAGAACCAGGTGGTGCGGGTTCAAACAGACAAGCAAGTCGCAATGTTCTACATGAACAAGCAGAGAAGCACAGGGTTATACTCCCTCTGCCAGGAGGCTGTGTCCCTTTGCTCATATGCGACCCGTAACGGGATGCTCTTGCGGGCGGTCTAACTCCTGGACCAGCAGAATGCTCTGGCGGAGAGGCTGAGCAGGGTCCTCCAGCTGCACGAGTGGCGCTTAGATCCCAGAGTGGCCTCCCGGCTGTTCTGGGTCTGGGGCACTCTGCTAGTGGACTTGTTCGCCAACCCGGACAACACACAGTTGCCCAGCTTCTGCTCCCACCAGCGACCCCCATCCTGGCTGGCGGTAGATGCGGTCCTCCTTCCATGGACAGAAGGCCTTCTCTATGCCTTCCCGCCAACACTGCTGGTCGCCAAGACCCTCTTAGAAGTCCAGAGCAACAAAGCATCTCTGATATTGATAGCCCCCAGGAGGCCCAGGCAACCTTGGTTCCTGATACTTCTCTGTCTGTCGGCAGCATTTCCAATTCTCCTGGGCTGTGCCATTGGACTTCTGTCATAGAAGGAGGGCTCTCTCCTGCACCCCAACCTGGGGTCCCTGTCGCTTACGACTTGGCTGTTGAAAGGGTAGCTCTCGCTCCCTTCGTCCTCCCACAAGACATGGAGGAGATCCTTCTTGTCTCCCGCAAGGCCTCCACAAGAAGGGCATATACCTTTCTCCAGGAACAAGCAGGAAATCGGTCCTCCCTTACGGGTGACGTCGGCACCAACGGAGCCTGCGCAGAGCAATTCCCCAGCTTTCAAAGAAAGCCTTTGGGATTGCTGCCATGCATGCGTGGTCCTCTTCCTGCCCAGGGGTGTCATCATGCTCATTCTCCCTTTTCCACGGAGCCCTTCAGAAAGCACGTCCTAGTCCCTCGTAAAAAGTGTTTTCTTCTCCGGCCTTTTGGCCCTCTTTTCCGGTAGCACCAGTCCTCTCCCGTCCTCCCCATCACCCCTGCTCCGGCTGTGTGCCAGGGGATCCCTGTTTTTCTCCTTTGGTGTTTTTTTTCTCTTCGGGCCCTTTTCATGCCCTTTCTTCCAACTGCTGGCCTCGAGGGTCTTCGACCTCGCAGGGGCTCTTTTTGCCCCCATGGCCACTGGCTTCAAAAAATATGACAGATGCTCCAAGAACATGTCTCTCACAGACACCCACAACTGTTGTCTGCAGTGTCTGGGGGCCCAACCACAATCCGGAGCTCTGCTCACGTTGTAAGAAAATATCCACTAAAGCCTTGCTAAGCCGTAAGCAGAAGTCCAACGACATTTTCCTTAAGATGTAAATAGTTACCCCAAGTTATCCAAGTTTTCAGGAACCTGTTCCTTGTAAGCACAGTTCAGTATATACAATGTGTATATCTTATGTTTCATGTAAACCGCACTGATGTTGAATAGCGCAGTATAAAAGAAAATGTAAATAAATAATAAATAAATAAATAAGACAGCCCCGGGGTCCCCAGTGGCACCTCGCCCCACGATCCACCACTTGTGGGGTCCCCCAGAGTGGCCCCAGGCATCACTCAGATGAAGGTGAGCGGTCTCAAGCTTGTTCTCTTAGCCCTCCTTGGCGTTCCCGAGAGTCGGACAAGGAGCGGCCTCAAAAGGCACCTCGTACGGATACGGAGGCCTCCGGCAATGGCGCCCATTCTCCTTAGAGTCGTCCCGGCAATGACCCCTCTCCTCCTCCATGTCGACCCGGTAACCCTGGTGTCGACGCACAGGGACCCACACCTGAGTGGGAGTCCCATATGCTGGCACTAGAGCGCAGCGTTTCTGCCTTCCTAGCTGCCCAGCAGGCATTTTTACCCAGCATGGCTGGCTCATGCCTCAAGACTGAGGATCCCTCAACTGTGGTCCCGAAAACTGCCTTGGAAACCCCTGAGAGTCACAGGCCTCGTGAGGGTCCTTGGCACTGATCTCTCTCGCCATCCCATTCCTCGGGGGCAAGGTCTTCCAGAGTCAGTGCCTCTGACTCCAGGCGGGCCTTGGCCACTGGGCATGGAGATCAACCCGACTCAGAATCCTTCTCTTTATTTTATTTATTTCTTTTTTATACCGCGCTCTTTAGAATCAGTGCGGTTTACATGTATACTAACAGGTACTTTTTTTTTTATTCCCTTGTTCCCGAAGGGCTCACAATCTAAGTGTACCTGAGGCAATGGAGGGTTAAGTGGCTTGCCCAAGGCCACAAGGAGTGGCCATGGGACTAGAGACCCCAGTCCCTCCGGCCTGAGGTTGCTTGTCCCCATGCGGGAATTGAACCCCTGGCCCTCTGGCCTGAGGTAACCTGTCCCAACCACTGAGCCACTCCTCCCTCTCCTTAGAGTTGTCCTGGGCTGGGAATCGGACGGGGACACATCCCCTGAAACCCGCGCCATTAGGGACCTTCCTTCGGACCCATCCCTGCCCACCTTGCAAAGACGGTCACCTCCTGAAGACACCTTCTTCTTGGTATTTGTGCGGGACATGGCCCGAGCCCTCAATCTGCCCACGGAGACTGAGGAAAAGCCAAGAGCAGAGGAACTCGACATCTTGCAATATGAGTCTGCCACTAGGGAGTCTCTCACGGTCCGTGTATGGTCCATCCTGACCCGGCTGCTCCTCCGCATGTGGGAAGCACTCGTCTCGGTCCCTATTGTCAGTAAAAGACTTGATGCCATTTACAGGGTACAGCGTAGCTTGGAGTTCCGTAAGACCCAACTTCCTCATACCTCCATGGTAGTTGAATCCGCACTGCGGAAGCAGAAGAGCCCGAAGTCGCACTCTTCGGTCCCACCTGTTCAGAGAATCCCATGGCATCGACGCCCTCGGGTACAAGGCTTATCAGGGATCCATGCTGGCGTGCCGCATCTAGGCATACCAACTGTATATGGGGATGTTCCTTCGCAACCTCGCTAAAGAGCTCGGCGGTTTCTCCGCTGGCCTCGGAGGTGAACACCTCCTCAGATTTCCAGACCCTTCTGAGATTGGTTGCGGACTGCTGTAAATACCTTTCCCATGCCGCATATGACAGGTTCGAGTCTTCCGCCCATGTGGCAGTGACCGGCATCGGAGCCCGGCGTCAAGAGTGGCTCCAGTCTTCATACCTGGAACAATGGGTCCAGGAGGAGCTCTTGAATGTCACCTGCCTTGGCAAACAACTTCTCGGCAAGCCCATGGAGGACAAGCCAGCCGAGATCGAGACAGAGTTCGTGACCCACACCCATCTCTCTCGTAAAACCTCTTCTCTTCTATGGAAGAAACACATCAAGAAGTCTTTCTTCCAGAGGAATGGGCTCCCTTACCGGGGATACCCACCCTACCCGCCTGCCCCAGCGGCCAGGGCTAAGGGGGAGCTCAGGATTACCGGAAACCGAAGGGGACCAAAACTTAACCACCGGCGCCACCCCAGCCAGCTCTGGGATTTTGACGCCAAGCGCATAGCCCCTCGCCTCCCGGTGGCACCTCTGCCTGTGGGAGGGCGTCTGTCCCTTTTCGCCCCCGAATGGGCAGCCATTACATTGGATACCTGGGTCCTTCAGGTAATCCGAGATGGTTATCGTCTTCATCTGGACAGACTACCTCCTCCCTTCTCCCCAGCGGAGCCTACTCGGCTTCCCTCACACCAGGCAGGCGGTTGAGAGTTCTGCCGCACCTCTGAGCTCGGGGGGTTTTACTCCTGGTACTTCCTCATTCCGAAGAGGACAAGGGGGTGATCTGAACAAATTTCTGGTGCGGCAGAAGTTCAGAATGCTATCACTTGGTGTCCTGCTGCCCTTTCTCTGGCAGAGCGATTGGCTATGCTCCTTGGATCTCAGAGATGCTTACGCCCACATCCCGGTCCACCCCAAGCACAGGAAGTACCTGCGTTTCAGGTGCAAGGGGAGCCCTTCCAATACAGAGTGCTCCCTTTTGGGCTTGCGTCTACACCGCGAGTCTTAACGAAATTACTGTCAGCAGCTGTAGCCCACCTCTGGCTACAGGGCATATCCATCTACCCTTACCTGGACGACTGGCTCGTCATAGGCACATTGGCAGAGGAGGCTCGCCTCTCGGCATCGCGTACGGTGGTCTTTCTCGAGTGCCTCAGTTTCCTGATCAACTACTCCGAGTCCAACGGCGCTCTTCTCGACACAGAACGGGCGGCCACCGAGGTCCAAAGCCGGTCCAGGGTGTCGGCGCGGGCCATGTTGCGCCTTCTGGGGCACATGGCCTCGACTGTCCATGTCGTCCCCCACGCTCGCATGCACATGCAAGAGGCCCAATGGTGCCTCAGAACGCAATGGGCTCAAGCCTCGGGCCGCCTCCAGGATACCGTCTCGGTCTCCCGCAGCCTCTCCAGTTCCCTGGATTGGTGGCAGAACCCCCAAAGCCTCCTTCGGGGCATGCCCTTCCAGATTCGGCAACACAAGCTCATCTTGACGACAGATGCCTCACTGTTGGACTGGGGAGCCCACTGCAGCAACCTCTGTACCCAGCGGCAGTGGCCACCCAAGGAATCTTGGTAGCAGATCAATCGGCTTGAGCTTCAAGCGGTCCGGCTGGCCCTGAAGGTCTTAAAGTACCACCTGCAAGGCAAGTCAGTGCTCATGCAGACCCACAACAAAGTTGCGATGTTCTACATAAACAAGGAGAGGGGAAACAGGCTCCCGCCTCCTCTCTCGGGAGGCAGTCCTCCTCTGCTCCTTTGCTGTATGCTGGGGCATGACCCTAAGAGCGGTCTACCTCCCGGGCCAGGACAATGTCCTCGCGAACCGACTCAGCAGGCTGTTTCGCCCATACAAGTGGTGCCTGAGTCCAAAGGTGGTTCTCCACCTGTTCCGCCACTGGAGGACTCTGTCCATGGACCTGTTTGCCAGCCCGACGAACATGCAGCTTCCCTGCTTTTGCGGGACGATACCTCACCCAAGCAGGGTGGCACCCGGATGTGTTCCTCCTGAACTGGACCTTCAGGCTTCTGTATGCTTTCCCCTCCCACTCCTCTGATTGCGAGGAACCTTCACAAGATTCAGCGGGACCGAGCCTCTGTGATTCTCGTGGCTCCTTCATGGCCTCAACAGCCCTGGTTCCCACTTCTACTCCAGCTCTCGCTGGAACCTCCGGTTCCCCTGGACAGTACCCCAGGTCTGCTGATGCAGGAGGAGGGACGGATGCTTCACCCAAACCTAGTCTTGCTATCCCTGACAGCTTGGCAACTCAATGGGTCTCTTTAGCCCTGCTGCACCTCCCAGAAGAGATCGAGGAGGTCCTCGTGTTGAGGAAGGATTCAACAAGATGGGGCTACGCCCTCAAGTGGCGATGCTTCTCGGCCTGGTGCTTCGAGCTCCAGATCGACCCATTCTACTGCTCTACCCAGTGGGCTCTCCAGTACCGCCTCCACCTCTCACAGGTGGGGCTGAAATCTAATTCGGTCCAGGTTCACCTGAGCGCCATCTCGGCCAACTACTTCTCCATCGAGGGTAAACCACTCTCGGGCCAGCCTCTGTTCTCCCACTTCTTGTGGGGCCTCTCATTATCCAAGCCCCCCATCCGGCCTTCGCCGGCAGAGTGTGACCTGACCATCATGCTCATGCAGCTGACGCAGCCGCCCTTCAAGCCGATGGCGAGATGCTTTCTTCGGCACCTCTCCTGGAAGGTAGTCTTCGTGGTGGCGCTGACCTCGGCCCAGCGAGTCAGCAAGCTGCAAACCCTCATGGCCGCGGCTCCCTACATAAGGTTCTGTGTGAACAAGGTGGTCCTTCAAACTCACCCCAAGTTCCTCCTGAAGGTTGTCTTGGATTTCCATCTCAACCAAGAGATCATCCTACCGACTTTCTTCCTGAGACCCCATGCCGACTGGGTATCGGCGGTCCTGCATATGCTTGACTGCAAGAGGGCTCTTGCCTTCTACCTGCAGCGCACCCAGGGTCTTCACAGGTCTGACCGGTTCTTCATTGCTTACTAACCTAATCGCCTGGGTCTCGCAGTCACCAAGCACAAAATCTCTGTCTGGGTTGCGGACTGCATCACCTTCGCTCAGGCACAAGCTGGGGCCCTACTGAATCGCCGAGTCAAGGGCCAAGGCGACGTTGGTGGCTTCACTGCGCTCAGTGCCTCTGACTGACATCTGCCGGGCTGCGATCTGGTCTTCTGCGAATACCGTCGCTTCACACTACTGCCTGGAGAGGGAGTTCTGCCGGGACAGTGCCTTCGTCCAGGCTGTACTCCGTAATCTGTTCAGGGTATAAGCAACTCCTGCCCTCTGACCCTTCTTCTGTGGCTACTGAGAGTTTGGTCCCAAGGGCCCGAGGACTCAGGCTTCCTTCCGTCATCGGCTTCTGCTCACAGCCTCGCGAGGCGTTTTGGCTTGCAGGTTTCAGTAGCCTGTAGCTGGGGAGTCCCATAAGTGAGGACTGACTCCTGCTTGTTCCTGGAGAAAGTGTAGTTACTCACCTGTAACAGATGTTCTCCAAGGACAGCAGGAATCCGTCCTTATTACCCTCCAACCTCCCCTTAAGAGTTGCCATTTTTGTTTTTTCTTACCTCTGCTGAGTAGGGCTCTAGCTATGAGACCTACTGAGCAAGATGGCATCCTTGGGCGGGAAGAGGACCACGCATGCATGGCAGCAATCCCTAATGCTTTCTTTGAAAGCTGGGGAATTTCTCCTTGCAGGCTCTGTCAGTGCTGATGTCACCCATAAGTGAGGACTGATTCCTGCTGTCCCTAGAGAACATCTGTTACAGGTGAGTAACTATGCTTGAAGTGTCACTGTTTATTGGTGTGGTGCACTGAGAGACAGGTGAATCAATTCTGCTTGGTGCAGCTGATTCTCCAGTACTTACTCCACCTGTCCCAGGTGGGACTGAAGTCCAACTCGGTCAGGGTGCACCTGAGTACTATTGCAGTGCACCACCATTCCATTGAGGGAAAGCCTTTATCGGCTCAGCCCCTTGTATCTCATTTCCTGTGGGGCCTTATGATGTCTAAGCCCCCCAACTGCCCGTCGACGGTGGAGTGAGATCTCAACATGGTGCACTCACAGCTCACTAAGCTGTCGTTTGAGCCCTTAGTTACCTGCCACTTACGGTATCTCTCCTGGAAGGTTGTCTTTCTCGTGGCACTCACATCAGCTCGCAGGGTCAGCAAGCTCCAGGCTCTGATGGCAGAGCCTCCCTACACAAGGTTCTACAAGAACAGGGTGGTACTCCACACACACCCCAAGTTTCTGACAAAGGTGGTGTCTCCCCTTCCACCTCAATCAGGAGGTGGTGCTCCCCACCTTCTTCCAGAGGCCTCAAGGCAGAGATCTGTAAGAGGGCCCTGTCCTTCTATCTGCAACGGACTCAGGGTCACTGCAAAGTGCTTCAGCTCTTTGTTTCCTATGAACTCAGTTGACTGATGCTTCCAGTAACCAAGCAAATGCTCTCCACTTGTGTGGCAGACTTCATTGCCCTCGCCTGTGAGCAGACTGGCATCTCACTGGACCGCCGGTTCATGGCACACTGCATCAGGACCATGGCTACATCCATGGCCAATCTGTGTTCCGTTCCTGTGATGGAAATCTGCTGGGCTGCCACCTGGTCTTTTGTCCATAACTTCACAGCTCACTACTACCTGGAGAAGGAGTCCTGACAGGACAGCGCCTTCGGCCAGGCTGTACGCCGTAATCTATTCGGGGTGTAGGCAACTCCTGCCCTCCGACACTTCTGTGTTCAGGCTACCGGAGTGCTGATTCTCTACTGGACACTTTGGTCTTGCAAGAGTCTCTCAGTCGGGACTCAACTGCTATGGCTCACCCCTTGCACGTCACCATGGCATTTTTTAGAGGTTCTCAGTAGCCTATACCTGAGGAGTTCCATGTGTGAGGACTGACTTCCTGCTTGTTCCCAGAGAAAGTGTAGTACTTACCTGTAATAGGTGTTCTCTGGAGATAGTAGGAATCAGTCCTCACAACCCTTCCTCCTCCCCTTGGAGTTGCTTCTTTATCGTATTTTCTTTTTGCCGTCTTAGCTATGTAATTTGACTGAGCAAGATGGCACCCTTCGGCGGGAAGAGGACCATGCATGCTTGGTGGCATCTCCTAAAGGCTCTTTGAAAGCTGGGGAGATGCTTCTGCGAGGGCTTTGTCTGTAGCAACGTCACCCATATGAGAGGAATGATGCCTGCTGTCCCCGGAGAACACCTGTTACAGGTAACTATGCTTTTCAGGAGCTGGGATGGGTTGTCAGCTTTGCAAAGAACAAGACGGAACTGTCTCAGTCCTTGGAATACCTAGGTGCTCTTTTCAACACCAAATTGGCTTGGGTTTTTTCGATGCAGGACAGGATCCAGATGTTACAGGGGCAGATTTGAGACTTGTTGCAAGTGCAGTACCCTAGAGTTTGGGACTATCTCCAGGTTCTGAGATCCATGGCAGCTACCTTGGATTTGGTGCCTTATTTTATTTATTTATTTTTTATTTGTTTGCTTTTCTATACCGCCCCTTCCAGAGATCAGGGGCGGTTTACAGAGAACATGGTAAACATCAATTACATAGAACATTTTGAGAACATATTAACTATTTTACAGAGAACAGGTCAAATTTGCAAAACAATGAAATACATATTAACTATTTACAACAGCCAGAACAGGTCCGACTATAGATCAGTGGTATACACATTAATTAATTAAAAGCCAGGAACATAAAAGATTTATCAATGTTTATACCTTACAGCATGTATATATAGCATGTTTTCAGGTGAATAGGGTGAGAAAATGGTATGAGCTACAGGAGTGAGTGGGAAGGAGCAAGGGGAGAGTAATACATGAGTTAGGTAGGGTCAACTTATGTTAGATGTGTTAAATGCCAGGGTGCAGGTTGTGTTGATCGCCACAGCAACGCCTACTGTATATGAGACTCTTCTTTCAAGGGGAGGCCAGGCCAAGTCTGGCGTGGTGATTGGACTGCTTCAAGATGTCAACTGGGGATGAGTGTGGAATTTCTGGATTAGGTGTTGGTCACCACAGACACCAACTTGAGCAGATAATGAGCCCACTATTGCTCTCGGTTTGCGTAAGGATAGTGGATGCTGTAGGAGAGTGCTTCATCGATCAGTAATCTGAAGATGCAATTGTTTTTTCTGGCTCTCCAGGACTTTTTTTCCCCCATGATCCTAAACAAGGTAGTGAGGATAACAATTGACACTGCAACAGCGGTCACCTACATCAATTGGCAGTGGGCAAAAGGCGTTCCCAAGTGGTGGAAATGGTGGTGCCTTTCCTGAGATGAGCAGAGGACCTTCTGTTGACCTCTCATGTGACAGGAAAGGAGAATGTTCAAGCGGATTATTAGAGCTGGAACATCCTATGTCTGGTAAAGTGGTGTTTCGTGGAATCCATCTTCAGCTGATAACTCTGTACTGGAGATGCCAGTTATGGGTCTGATGGCATTGGCAGTCAACACTAATGTGAGCCAGTTCTTCGGCCAATGAAAGGAGTGAATGTCATAAGGTCTAGACGCCTTGGTGTAAAGGTGGCCCCACAATGGTCTGCTGGACATGTTTCTTCCTCCATGGCAAAGTGATTCAGAAAGTGAAGTCCCATCCAGGGCTGGTGGTGTTGGTGGCTCTGGGCTGGCCCGTATGTCCAGGTACACGGATCTAGTCAGGCTGGCAGTAGAAGATCCATTGCCTCTCCTTCGGTCAGAAGGCCTTGTGTGTCATGCAGCCCAAAAGAGTAAAATGAGCCGTGAGGCATTTAGCTCATACTTATGTCCATTAGTGCACACTAAGCTGTAGTATACTGTACATGTTCCTAAATGCCTGTATGAAGACCCCAGAGACTAATACAAATCGTAACTACCCCACAGGCATACACTCTCAATAAAAATCCTCTAATCTGCACACCCACAATTGCGTGCTAGTCAATTCTCAGTCCTTATGCAACAAAATAAATACCCTAAGGACTACCTGTGTGACCATCAAACTGACATAATGTGCATAACTTAATCCTGGTTAACGGATACAGACCGTGTCATACTAAACCAAATCACAGCTCCGGAATACATTGCCTACAACTGCCCGTGGACACATAGGCGAGGAGGAGGAGCGCTAATACTGGCCAGAAGCCATTTCAAGTTCAAAACAATCGTGACAACAAATACAGAAGGAAATAAAACCATCTTTATCATAAACAAACATCTCATTTCACCATATGCCTCATCTATAGATCCCCATGCTCCAAGACAGACTAACTATCCACACTCCTGGATTCTATATGTGCAAACACTTACCCACACAAGCCACTAATTATACTAGAGGACTTAAATCTCCCATCAGCATCCAACAAGGAAACCAATTCATTCTTTAAAGCCATGGAGTTGCTTCAATACACGCAAATCATTAACACACCCACACACCAACAAGGAGCAATCCTCAACCTTTTTTTTGTCCCCAAATAATTCCTCGAGCACAACACCATATCCCACCCCACAACAATGCCAATTCCATGGTCTGACCACAACTTGATAACTTTTGACTTGAACATCAACCCAACTCCCATTCAGGGACAACAGCAACACAGAAGATTTAAACGATTTGACAAAGAGCTCTTCCTGCACGTAGTACTACCAAAACTACAACAAAACACAACTGTCCTTGATAATATTATCAATAACTGGAACGTTGCCATTTCAGATGCCGCATCCGCACCACATAAGAATGACAAACCAAATTACAGACACCATGCTGCACCTTGGCAGTCAAGCAAAATAAAGGAAACTAAGAAGACATTTTGGAAACTAGAAAGAAAATGGAGACACAATAAAACCAAGACCTCCACCTTTACAGAAAAAAACTAAAGGATTATAATGAATTAATCAACAAGGCCAAAAGAGAAAACCACACAAACCTTACCATGCAAGCTGTCAACAAATCTAGGAAACTATTTGATTTAATTAGGACACTCACTAAGCAGCCACACAAGAAAGAAAAGGAACATACATCCACAAAACATGGCAAGCTTCCTAATAGAAAAACAAAAATACTTACGAGACGATACTCAACCGCAGGCAACAACCCACACAACTTACCTCAAATCCATTGGAATATGGGACAAATTCCACATTCCGACCACAGAACAAATAGAACAGATTATCGCTAACTTGAATACCACCACATCCCTATCAGATCCATGCCCTACTTCATGGATTAAATTAACCAGAAAATAATTAAGCCCATTTATTCAAAAAATGACCCAAATATCCCTTTCACAGGGCTACATGCCTCCAACACTGAAACAAGCAACCATAAGACCAATCCTTAAGAATGTCTCACTCGATCCAAATGAACCTGCATCATACCGTCCATTCTCCAGGACCAAGCAGGAAGTCAGTCCTCACATATGGGTGTCATCGGCGCCGATGAAGCCCCAGCGGAGCATTTCCCCAGCTTTCTATGAAAGCCTTTGGGAATGCAGGCACGCATGCGCGGTTCCCTTCCCGCCTAAAGGTGCCATCTTACCTCAGTCTCTTTTTTTTCCGTGAAGCCCACTGGACATGTGTCCAGTATTCCCAGTTAAAATTAGATTTTTCAGCGATTTTTCTATTCTTTTTCTTCCGGTTCGACGCCAGTTCCCCTCCCGCCGGGTTCGGTACACCGCTATCGAGCCCGATTCCTCTTTTTTGGTTTTTGCCCTTCGTGGCTGGCGTTCGCGCCCTTTTTCTCTTTTTCCCTGGAAGGCCGCTCGTTTGACCTCGCGAGGACTCTTTTTTTTTTTCCCTGATGGCTTCCAGTGGTTTTAAGAAGTGTGATCGGTGTAAGAAACTAATGTCTCTCACCGACACACACGTCTGCTGCCTTCGGTGCCTTGGCCCCGACCACGATCCTAAGTCGTGCGGGGCCTGTGGAAAGATGTCTTCCAAGGCTCTACGGAGTCGCCAGCAGCAAAAGGAAAGGCTTTTCTCGGACTCAGCATCCGGCCGGGGCCGGACCTCGTCTGAGGCCTCGACATCTCGGGATTCCGATCCCGAGCGCTGTCGAAGCTCCTCGGACAGGGGGTCCCCCGAACGGGAACGCAAGAGGAAGAAGCGGCTCATGAGGGCGTCGTCGGAGGAGGTCCCTGGCTCCTCGAGGGCCAGGTCTAAGACCCCCGACCGTCGCCCCGGGCCTGTGGAACCAGAAAAGCCTGCCAAAGTTCCTCGTGTGGAGCCGGAGTCTGCTGGACACGTAAGCCCCATAGTCCTCGTGGACTCTCCTCCCAGGGAGCCGATGTCGGGCCCGGCGCCGCCGGGGCCCGAGTCGGTGGCTGCTGCGTCTCCCGAGCTGAGTCTCAGGATGACAGCCTTGGAGAGCAGAATGTCTGCCTTCATGGAGCAGCAGCGGGCACTGATGGCCAGCCTGTCTGGCGCATCTGCCCCGACCACCGGGACATCGACGTCCAAGTCGACCCCGGAGACCGAGCCGATACTCGAGTCCATCGTGGCTCGGAGTCGACCTCGGTTGCGGTCCCCCTCGACCTCCCGTTTGGGACCGAGGGCATCGACGCCGGTGCTTGCGGCGTCGGGGCAGGTGCTCCAGGGCCCCGCGGGGTCGGACCCCGACTCTTCCTCGGATGAGTCGGCTTGGGAGATGGAGGACGAGGAGTCTCCTGACACCTTTAAGACTCGGTGCGTCCCTTCGGACTCACCTCAGTCTGAGCCCCGGAGTAGGTCCCCCCCGGAGGACACCCGGTTCTCGGAGTTCATCCGGGATATGGCCACTGCCTTGGCTATTCCGACGGATCCTGAGGAAGAGCCTCGAGCTGAAGAGCTCGAGGCACTGCAGTATGACTCTCCTCCGAAGGAGGCCTTTACTGTCCCGGTTCCTCCGATGCTGGAACGGCTCCTCTTCCATATGTGGGAGGCACCGGCCTCGGCACCGGTTCTTAGCAAGCGGGTCGATTCGATCTATCGACTCCGTAAGAGCCCTGGTTTTCAGAAAGCACAGCTACCACACCATTCCATGGTTGTGGAATCGGCCATGCATCGTCTGAAGAGTCAGAAGATGCACTCCGCGGTGCCTCCTGGCAGGGAGGCCCGAAACCTCGATGGCGTCGGTAGAAAGTGTTTTCAGGGCTCGATGCTTGCTTGCTGTGTCCAGTCTTACCAGCTGTACATGGGCATGTACTTGCGGGATCTGGCCAAGGAGTTGGCCGGATTCTCTGCTGGTCTCTCCGGGGAATCCTTGCAGAGATTTAAGTCCTTGTCCTCGGGGATTCGGGACTGCTCGAAGTTTATGTCCTGTGCCACCTACGATGGCTTCGAGGCTTTGGCCCGAGTTGCGGCAGCCGGCATCGCAGCTCGACGCCAGGCATGGCTGCAGTCATTGGACCTCGAGCCATGGGTTCAGGACAAGTTGGTCGATGTCCCTTGCCGAGGTGAAAACCTGTTTGGCAAGCCCATGACCGAGAAGGCCGCTCAGCTCGAGACCGAGCACCTCACCCAGACAAGGCTGTCGAGGAAGACCTCTGCCCCTTCTTATAAAAAGAAGGGCTCGGGTAAAAAGCCCTTTTACCCGAGGAAGGGCACTGCCTACAAACAGTACCCACAGTATCAGGCTACCCAAGTTGCCCCCCAGGGTCAGCAAGCCAAGAGCCAGGGTAATGGGCCCCGTAGGCAGAGGACCCCCAAGCCTCAGGCCCCTGCTACCACTCAGCAGGGTGGAGGCTTTTGATTCCTTGAGCATAGCCTCTCCTCCACTGCTCTCCCAACCCTGCACAGGAGGTCGTCTCGCCCTCTTTGCCCACCAGTGGCCCCTTATCACCGGGGACAGTTGGGTGCTGGACATCATCCAAGGGGATATGCCCTCCACTTCCACCAACTGCCACCCCCATATTTTCCAGGGGAGCCTCCAAGGCCGCCTCTGCACACAGACCTCCTCCGCCAGGAGCTTCAGGGTCTGTTGGTGGACAGGGCGGTGGAGCCTGTGCCTCCCCACTTGCAAGACCACGGATTCTACTCCAGGTATTTCCTGGTGCCAAAAAGAACCGGTGGCCTTCGACCCATTCTGGACCTCAGGAACCTCAACAAGGTCCTAGTGAAGGAAAAGTTCAAGATGCTTACTCTTGGAACCCTTCTGCCCTACCTCCAGCAGGGAGATTGGCTATGCTCTTTAGATCTAAAGGATGCGTACACTCACATCCTCATTTATCCAGACCACAGAAAATACCTCAGGTTCATTGTGAGAGGAAACCATTATCAGTACAGAGTGCTGCCTTTCGGCCTCACCTCCGCCCCCAGAGTCTTTACAAAGTGCTTAGCAGTGGTTGCAGCCTACCTGAGGACTCAGGGCATATTTGTCTTCCCCTATCTGGACGACTGGCTCATCAGGGGTCAGACAGGTCAGGAGGCCAACTAAGCCACCCTCCGGACCATTGCTCTTCTACAACGCCTGGGGTTTGTCATAAACTTCGCAAAGTCCACTTTGCTCCCCTCCCAAAAATTAGAGTTCATAGGAGCAAGACTGGACTCTTTGCTGGCAAAAGCTTTCTTGCCAGCAGACCGGGCCCAAAGGTTGATGGCCCTGTCAAATCAGTTTCTCAGCAAGTCCCTGGTCTCCGCCAGACTCTGCCTGAGGCTTCTAGGCCACATGGCTTTGACAGTACATGTGACCCCCAATGCCAGGCTCCACATGAGGCCTGCACAGTGGTGCCTTCGGACTCTGTGGTCACAAGCCACTGGCAGCCTCAGAGACAGGATAAGGGTGTCCAAACCATTTCTACACTCCTCAACTGGTGGCTACACCCACCCAATCTGCTGAAAGGAGTGCCCTTTCAGATTCCAGGTTACACAGTGATTCTCACAACAGATGCCTCCCTGCAAGGCTGGGGAGCGCATTGTCTGGGCACGTGCACCCAGGATCTGTGGTCTCCCTGGGAGGCTGCACAGCAGATCAATCTCCTAGAACTCAGAGCTATTCGATTAGCTCTCAAAGCTTTCACTCCTACCCTGGCTCAACAGTCTGTCCTGATTCAGACAGACAAACAAGTTGCCATGTTTTATGTGAACAAACAGGGTGGAACTGGGTCCAGGATCCTTTGTCGGGAAGCTCAGGACCTTTGTTCTTTTGCCCTCAAGCACAACATGCTCCTCAGGGCTGTGTACCTTCCGGGCCAGGACAACTACCTGGCAGACAGATTGAGCAGGATACTGCAGCCCCACGAGTGGCAACTGCATCCTTCAGTAGTTCAGAAGATCTTCCTCAAATGGGGTCTCCCTTTGATGGATCTCTTTGCCAGCCCCATCAACAAGCAACTGCCAAAGTTCTGCTCCAGAAAACACAAAATCTCAATGGCCCTTACTATTTGAATGATTACTTAATAACTACAAAAAAGATTTTCTTCGTTCACTATCACCAGCAACTGGATTAGAGTATCCAAACACTAATACAAAAAACAAAAAAAGTCCAATTTTAATCTTTCCGAGGTCTCAGTTAAACATTAGCAAGGCCTCATAGACTTCCGTCATAATAAGGCTACTTGCATGATCACATCAGCGACCTCAATATAATGTAAACAGCTCCCTATTTCACAGTGAAGTGCTCAAAAAGATAAAACTCTTCCAAATACATTGGTCTTAGCTCAAAAAATAAACAATAATCAATTTCACTTCCCAATGTACAAGGGGTCTGTTCACTTATAACATTCATTCAGATCCCAACGTTGAATCCCCGGCACCGCTTAGACGTTTCACTTTGTTGTTTCCTCAGGGGATCATAAATTTATCTAAAGATAAAAAGCAAACACAATCAATCTCCAGTCCCATACACTTTCCCTTTTAAACTATTCTACTAAATGACTAACAATTAACTAAAGATAAAAAACAAAATCCTACCAAATGATGCTGCCCACGCTTTCTCTCTCGGTAATGACAAACTGCTCCCGATATACAGGGAACATTCAAACAGTCCAACAAAAACGCCGCGCATGTCTATTAGGCTCTACAGCTTCCATTTTTAAAGGCCTCTTAAACTACTCATAGAGGTGACTCATCGTTCTGCTTAAAGGCATATCTCCCCCTCCAATTATCTACAGTATTGCGGTGTTTCTCTACCCCTACGGAACAAATAAACATATATTGTATACAGGAACCCCACTGTAGGCTCGATGGTAGCTCTCCGAAAAAACACACTCTGCAAATATTCAAGCAACTGATATCCGTATTGCCCAGCAGCCCCCAGTAACCCCTCTCCAAAAAAGCAATTTGCAGTGTGACACAGCAGATCTGTCCTATGCTATAGAAGTGCAGAATTCTGAGAGAAACAGGTCAGATTCTGTCAGGCAGTCTAATCAGAAGCTTCCCTGTTGCCCTGAGCAACCTAGGCAAACACGAGGTTTGCAGTCTTGCCTCCCTGACAAGCAATTCTCACAGAGAAAAGAGAATGATTTGCACGTGAGGGAAGCCACGCCTTCAAGGCACTATAATACCTGCTCAGGCAGAGGAGCAAAGGGGGTGGAGTTGCAGTTGCAGTTCAAGCTTGGGTACCTGTTCTTGTTCTTGTGGTGATTCAGGTTATGATTCCAGTCCCAGGCTAGGCTCGGGTTGGGACTCAGAAGAATTCAATTTCAACTTACCTTGCAGAAGGAAAGCAGGTTTTACTTCACGTCAGAATCCAGGCTGGTTTCCAAAGCCTAAGGCAGCTTACAGAGGTAATTGCCAAGGGGGTTGGAGAGGAAGCTGCCCTGAGTGTGACCCAGGAAGCTCTAGAGAGAGTTGGAGGAGGGGTTACACTAGACATGCTGGTAGAGACAGAAGCCAGAGTGAGAGAGAGCTGATTGATTCCGACGGCACTGAATTTGCAGGCACACGCTGTGAACTACTGAGGATTCCCCCAGGAGAAGCTCACAGTAACCCCAGGAGGGGAGTGAGGAAAGCTGCAAAACCAGAGGTCAGTAAGAAGTTAACCAAACCTCTGACGCAGGGAGAATTTCCCCAGCTCTTTGAGAGTGTGGAACGTGACATAAGCAGGAAGCCTTATGTAAATGAGAAACAAGGTGTTAAGACACAGTTGCCTTACTTTGAAAGAAATCCTATTGTGGAAGATGTGTGTATGAGGGATATAGAGGATTGTATGCATGAAAAGTCCAGACACCGATTAACTAAAGGGAAGTCTGTTTGCCATGAAAACCAGCAGTTTGAGATAGCAGCCATTAAGGGAAACAGAGGGTTTAAAGATAGCCCGAGAACAAAGCATACTAGGAAGCCTGTCTTTCTACCCTCCTGTTATAACGTTGATGATAATTTCTGGCCATGCTCTTATGAAGAGGGCTTAATAAACTCTGGAGAAGAAACAGGGTTGAGAAGCATACAATCGGGCTGTGCAAAAGACAATGACATAGAACCCATGTGCACAGAGGATAATACTTTGTCTCCACAGTATGAACAGATGGATTGTTCTCTAATGTTGGAAGAAGAGCCAATCTCTTTATTATAAAGTTCTGAGCAATTGATTTCATAACACTGTTTGAAGCTAAGAGGAAGCGATCAGCTGCAGTGAAAAGTGAATGTGTTTGGAAGCAAGTTGCTATACTTTACTTTGTCAGTTTGTATCCTGAGTTTTCTTTGAGTTGCTGTACTATTTGAAAATCCTAAAACCCCGGGAGGGGAAATAAAACCCTTATTTGAACTTTAACCACTTTGGACTCACAACTACAATTATTCCTTAGTGAAAGATTCATGCACCCCTATTAACCTAGCCTACTGCCTACGCCTCGGCTTCGCTGGGATATAAGGGGTGACAGCAGCCACATCTCTTTACATTCATACACACGCTGCCCACTCTATAACACTGTTTAGACCCCTGGGCTCCAAAGTGTCCAGTGTATAAATCAAACGCTGCTCCTGTAGCACTAATGTCTGATCTAATGTCTTCCCCGCTCGACCCTGCCGAATCTGAACCAAGCAGAGACATCTAAGTTGTTCAAAGATATGATTTTTTTTGTAGACAATGTGTCACCAGAGGAGCCTCAAGCACCTTACAATGTAAACGGCTACGATGTTCCCTCATACGTACACGGAAGGGTCTAATGGTCTTCCCTATATAGCATAATCCACAAGGACAGACTATCGCATAGACTACATTTCGGGATTCACATGTAGTCTTTTGTCTCAATAAAAAAACTACTCCGTGATATTCAAATGACGAAGTCGAAATCGTCAGATCGCAAATGTCACAATTCTCACACGGCTTATGACCCCCCTGGTTGACCAAGTCCCGTTCCCTCCCTCGGTGTAGGTAAAACCGCCGGGCTCACCCATTCTTTTAGATTACGGTGCCGTTGCCAAACGCACCGGATATGTTTATCTTGGAGTCCCGGCACTAGCTGAAGTACATTAGCATGTCTTTTAAATACTTTCTGAATCCCCACACTCAGGGGGGAATATTTGGAAATAAAATTAACATTTACGTCTTCAGACTCCACATTTACACGGGGGGGCTTCATCATTAGTAAAGCCGCTCTATGATTATACAATGCCCGGGAGTAAGCCCGTTTGAGAATCGGTTCAGGATAGCCCCTCTGACTGAAATCTCGAAATAACTGTTTTGATTTTCTCTTATATTCCGCCTTGTTTGAGCAATTCCGTCTAAAACGCAAAAATTGAGAGAAAGGTAGTCCCTCCTTTAAGCGTCGTGGATGCATGCTATCATAACGTAAAAACGTGACCCTATCTGTGGGTTTCCTATAAATGGTGGTTTCCCAGGCTGTAGTCCCTCGTGTGACACTGACATCAAGATATGTAAGAGTATTCCTATGATACGTGTGAGTAAATTTTATGTTACTGTCACAATCATCTAACCAGGTAAAAAAAGACATTAACGACTCCTCCGTTCCTCTCCAGATTAGAAAAATTGAGACAAAGGAGGGGCCATTGTGATTTTAGCTAGGGAGGATTATCTTGCTGAAGCTATGTCTCAATTACGAGATGATCATGTTTATACAGTTTTAGAATCTGATCCATTGTTGGAATTACAGAAGGAAATCCATCAGCTCACCAAGGCTGCATTGGCAGAGAAATTAATAACAAAACAAGAATTTCATTATTTGAATGTTAAGGCTCCCACTACGGCTAAATTTTACCTAGTCCCAAAAATTCATAAGAATCTTACGAAGCCCCCGGGAAGGCCGATAGTCTCCACCCGCGGTAGTGTGTTGGAACCACTGTCCACATTCGTGGATTCCTATTTACGCCCCATGCTAGTCACAATCCCTTCTTATTTGAAGGACACCACCCATTTTCTTAATGTTTTATGTGAGGCCTCGGCCTTGCTTGATCAGCGAGATGTTATTCTGGCGACGTTAGACGTAGTTTCCCTCTACACTAATATCCCTCAAGAAGCTGCAATACAAGTAGTGGGACAAGTCCTAGGGCGACGTGGGGACGTTTCAGTAGCCTTAAAGACTTTTCTTCTTGAATTAGCGCAGTTGGCCATTAGTCATAATTATTTCATCTTTGAGGGGGTCCTATATCAACAAAATATCGGGGTAGCCATGGGCGCTACATGCGCCCCTAGCATAGCCAACTTTTATATGGGGCTATTTGAACAACGATGGTTGGCTTCCTCACAATACTCTTCCCAGATTGTTATATGGAAACGCTACATTGACGATATTTTTCTAATCTGGAGAGGAACGGAGGAGTCGTTAATGTCTTTTTTTACCTGGTTAGATGATTGTGACAGTAACATAAAATTTACTCACACGTATCATAGGAATACTCTTACATATCTTGATGTCAGTGTCACACGAGGGACTACAGCCTGGGAAACCACCATTTATAGGAAACCCACAGATAGGGTCACGTTTTTACGTTATGATAGCATGCATCCACGACGCTTAAAGGAGGGACTACCTTTCTCTCAATTTTTGCGTTTTAGACGGAATTGCTCAAACAAGGCGGAATATAAGAGAAAATCAAAACAGTTATTTCGAGATTTCAGTCAGAGGGGCTATCCTGAACCGATTCTCAAACGGGCTTACTCCCGGGCATTGTATAATCATAGAGCGGCTTTAATAATGATGAAGCCCCCCGTGTAAATGTGGAGTCTGAAGACGTAAATGTTAATTTTATTTCCAAATATTCCCCCCTGAGTGTGGGGATTCAGAAAGTATTTAAAAGACATGCTAATGTACTTCAGCTAGTGCCGGGACTCCAAGATAAACATATCCGGTGCGTTTGGCAACGGCACCGTAATCTAAAAGAATGGGTGAGCCCGGCGGTTTTACCTACACCGAGGGAGGGAACGGGACTTGGTCAACCAGGGGGGTCATAAGCCGTGTGAGAATTGTGACATTTGCGATCTGACGATTTCGACTTCGTCATTTGAATATCACGGAGTAGTTTTTTTATTGAGACAAAAGACTACATGTGAATCCCGAAATGTAGTCTATGCGATAGTCTGTCCTTGTGGATTATGCTATATAGGGAAGACCATTAGACCCTTCCGTGTACGTATGAGGGAACATCGTAGCCGTTTACATTGTAAGGTGCTTGAGGCTCCTCTGGTGACACATTGTCTACAAAAAAATCATATCTTTGAACAACTTAGATGTCTCTGCTTGGTTCAGATTCGGCAGGGTCGAGCGGGGAAGACATTAGATCAGACATTAGTGCTACAGGAGCAGCGTTTGATTTATACACTGGACACTTTGGAGCCCAGGGGTCTAAACAGTGTTATAGAGTGGGCAGCGTGTGTATGAATGTAAAGAGATGTGGCTGCAAATTGCTTTTTTGGAGAGGGGTTACTGGGGGCTGCTGGGCAATACGGATATCAGTTGCTTGAATATTTGCAGAGTGTGTTTTTTCGGAGAGCTACCATCGAGCCTACAGTGGGGTTCCTGTATACAATATATGTTTATTTGTTCCGTAGGGGTAGAGAAACACCGCAATACTGTAGATAATTGGAGGGGGAGATATGCCTTTAAGCAGAACGATGAGTCACCTCTATGAGTAGTTTAAGAGGCCTTTAAAAATGGAAGCTGTAGAGCCTAATAGACATGCGCGGCGTTTTTGTTGGACTGTTTGAATGTTCCCTGTATATCGGGAGCAATTTGTCATTACCGAGAGAGAAAGCGTGGGCAGCATCATTTGGTAGGATTTTGTTTTTTATCTTTAGTTAATTGTTAGTCATTTAGTAGAATAGTTTAAAAGGGAAAGTGTATGGGATTGGAGATTGATTGTGTTTGCTTTTTATCTTTAGATAAATTTATGATCCCCTGAGGAAACAACAAAGTGAAACGTCTAAGCGGTGCCGGGGATTCAACGTTGGGATCTGAATGAATGTTATAAGTGAACAGACCCCTTGTACATTGGGAAGTGAAATTGATTATTGTTTATTTTTTGAGCTAAGACCAATGTATTTGGAAGAGTTTTATCTTTTTGAGCACTTCACTGTGAAATAGGGAGCTGTTTACATTATATTGAGGTCGCTGATGTGATCATGCAATTAGCCTTATTATGACGGAAGTCTATGAGGCCTTGCTAATGTTTAACTGAGACCTCGGAAAGATTAAAATTGGACTTTTTTTGTTTTTTGTATTAGTGTTTGGATACTCTAATCCAGTTGCTGGTGATAGTGAACGAAGAAAATCTTTTTTGGAGTTATAAAGTTCTGCTCCAGGCAACCACATCCTCTGCGGATAGCAGCGGATTCTTTTCTGATATCTTGGTCTCAGGGCCTCCTCTATGCATTTCCTCCCACGCCCTTGGTGGCCCGAACCCTATTCAAGATTCTTCAGGACAAGGCCTCGGTCCTGCTGGTAGCTCCCAGGTGGCCGAGACAGCCTTGGTTTCCTCTTCTGCTTCAACTGGCGGTGGATCCTCCACTGCCTCTGGGGTTGCAACCCGACCTTCTCACACAGGACCAGGGTTCCCTTCTGCACCCCAATCTCAAGTCTCTCAATTTGATGGCCTGGAGGCTGCAAGGGTAGTTTTGGCTCCCTGGGGCCTACCTCAGGAAGTTGAGGAGGTTGTCCTAGCCTCTAGGAAACAGTCCACTAGGAAAACATATGCTCTCAAATGGAAGAGGTTTTCTGTGTGTTGTCACCTGCGAACAGAGTATCCTTTCTCCTGTACTGTGCCAGTAGTTTTTCAGTACTTACTGCACTTATCCAATCAGGGACTTAAGTCCAATTCTGTTCGGGTCCACCTCTCAGCTGTAGCAGCTCACCACTCATTGGTAGAGGGACAATCTCTATCTGGTCACCCCTTGGTGTCCCGCTTTCTCAGGGGCTTGCTTTTGCTCAAGCCTCCCATCCGTCCTCCTGCCCCTGAGTGGGAGCTGAATGTGGTCTTGCAGCAACTGACTCGCCCTCCTTTTGAGCCGATGGCTACTTGTCCACTACGCTTCCTCTCCTGGAAGACACTCTTCCTGATAGCCCTTACCTCGGCTAGGCGAGTGAGTGAGCTTCAGGCCCTGGTCTGTGACAGACCTTACACCAGGATTTATAGGAACAGGGTAGTCCTCAGGACTCGCCCAAAGTTCCTCCCTAAAGTTGTCTCCTCCTTCCACCTCAATCAGGAGGTGGTCCTTCCAACATTCTTCCCTAGGCCTCATGCAAGCCAGGCTGAAGCAGTTCTGCATACCCTGGACTGTAGGAGGGCCTTATCCTTCTACCTTGACCGTACGCAGGGGCATAGAAGGGCTACTCAGCTCTTCGTCTCCTTTAACCCCAATAAGTTGGGGTTGGCTGTGTCCAAGCGTACCTTGTCCATCTGGGTAGCTCACTGTATCACCTGGGCTTACAAGGCGGCTGACCTTCCTTTGCAGGGTAGGGTCACGGCCCATCATGTCAGGGCAATTGCTGCCTCAGTGGCTCATCTCCGCTCTGTGCCCTTGGTAGACATCTGCAGGGCTGCAACTTGGTCTTCAAGCCAGACTTTTGCGGCCCATTACTGCCTGGAGAGGGAGTCCCGTAGGGACAGTGCTTTTGGCCAGGCAGTACTCCGGAATCTCTTTGAGGTTTAGGAAACTCCTGCCCTCCTGCCCTCTCTTGGGCTACCGGTGGAGGTTGTGTCCTTGAAAAGCCTTTCTTTGCAGCTGGGACTAGAGGGAGTTCTCTTGTTCAGCCTGGATTCCTCGGTAGCCCAGAGCTAGGGAGTCACCCATATGTGAGGACTGACTTCCTGCTTGGTCCTGGAGAAAGAGTAGTTACTCACCTGTAACAGGTGTTCTCTAGGAGCAGAAGGAATCAGTCCTCACAACCCTCCCTCCTCCCCTTGGAGTTGCAGTTGTACATAGTTTATTTTTTCATTTTTGTGTGCTGTTCTTAGCTATGTCATTTGACTGAGGTAAGAGGGAACCTTTAGGCGGGAAGGGAACCGCGCATGCGTGCCTGAGTTCCCAAAGGCTTTCATAGAAAGCTGGGGAAATGCTCCACTGGGGCTTCATCGGCGCCGATGACACCCATATGTGAGGACTGATTCCTGCTGCTCCTGGAGAACACCTGTTACAGGTGAGTAACTACTCTGTCTCCAGCCTGCCACTTATTGCTAAAATCATAGAGAAAACCACACATCGACAGCTACAGGACCATGTGAGCCCACATGCTCCACTGGACCCCACCAGGACGGTTTTAAGCCCTACCATAGTGCAGAAACACTAATGACATCCCTCCTTGACAGCATCATAAAAACCATAGATGATATCAAGACAAGCATCATCCTCATCTTCTTAGATGTATCTGCTGCCTTCGATACTGTCTCCCACAGGATATTACTGCAACAACTAAAGGAAATAGGCCTCCACAAGCACACCATCAAATGGTTCCACTCATACTTAAGCGACCGGAAATGCAAGTCAATGATGGACAGAACAAATCGGCATCATACACAATACACCAGGGCATCACACAAGGCTCATCCATCTCCTCATTACTGTTCAACCTATATATGCAACCCATCTGTAACATTATAAAGCAACATAACATCCAGTATTGACTATTGTCAGCATATACCAGCAGTACATCATGCCTAGCATAGGTGTCAGGGCTGTTCCCAAACCTTGGATTTCAAGCAGCTTTGTTACTCTGGTGATATCAGTCTCCAAACTTAATGAGGGTAGTTTACAAGATGAGATTAACTCTGACCCCCTGGTGATGTCAGTCTCCGGGCCTGATGAGATTGGTCTGCAGCCCCTCCTTGCTAAATCAAGAATAGCAGACTTCAAAGGGAGATGCTAGAGAAAATTCACTATAAAGGACAGAAATGCTTCCTCTTTCTCTCTCTCTCTTCCTATTTTCATCGGACACACCTTGCCATGAGGCTCTGACACCCACTTCTCTCCCCTCCCCCTTGTTCTCTCTTTCTCTCCCTATTCTTCTTCTATGAGGCTCTGACCCACATTTTCTTACCTCTCTCTCTCTCTCACACACACACACACACATTCATTGAAGTAAACTGAAGCAGCTTTCTAACAACCTCCTACCTCTGTTCTGTAACTTTGTAATAAGCCTATTCCTATATAAAACCCTTTTTCCAAGCCACACCTGTTTGGTTATCTTATTTGTGCTGCTTACCCTACTGTCTCTGTGAAATGAACCCAGGACCAAACGGAGAGTAGACCAGAAGATTACATATTCTCCTCAATGCCCGACCCTGTGACCCTGGGATCGGTGTCACAGGGCCCCACGCCTGCGTGGGAGTGTCACATGCTGGTGCTGGAAGGCAGTGTTTCTGCGTTCATCGCTTCCCAGCAGGCGCTGACAGCCAGCTTCACTGATTCGCACCCCGAGACCATGGGTCCCTCGTGTGGGACACCGAAATCCATCCAGGAAAACCCCGAGAGCTGTGGGCCTCGTGAGGGTCCTCGACGTCGGTCTCACTCTCCCTCTCGTTCCTCGGGGGGCGATGTCTTCCAGGGCCTCCGGCTCCAAGTGGGCCTCGGCCACTGGACATGGCGACCTGCCCGGCTCGGACTCCTCAACCGATTTCTCGGACTGGGAGTCCAATGGGGATACCTCCCCGGAGACCCGTACTCATCTGGATCTTCCATCGTGCCCCTCCCCGTCCGCTTTTCAGTGGCGCTCGCCACCTGAGGACACCACCTTCCTGGTGTTCGTCCAGATATGGCACGGGCTTTTAACCTGGCCACTCAGGCCAAGGAGGACCCTTGAGCTGAAGAACTGGACATTTTTCAGTACGAGTCCCCACCTAGGGAGTCTCTCACTGTTCCGGTCCCTCCCATTCTGTCCCGGCTGCTGCTCCGCATGTGGGAGGCACCCGCTTCAGTCTCCATCATGAGTAAGCGCCTCGACACCATATACAAGGTACATGAGGAAACAGAAGAGCCCGAAATTGCACTTGTCGGTTCCCCCAGGCCGGGAGTCGAGAGCCTTTGACGCCCTGGGCCGCAAGGCTTACCAAGGCACCATGCTCTCTTGTTGCATTCAAGCGTATTAACTCTACATGGGCATGTTCTTGCGTGAGTTGGCCAAGGAGCTCTGAGGTTTCTCCGCGGGCCTCAAGGGCGAGCCTCTCAATAGGTTCAGTGCCCTGAATGAAGTCCATCGCAAACTGCTCAAAATACCTCTCCTGAGCCGCCTACGATGGATTAGAGTCATCGGCTCGGGTGGCGGCTGTGGGCATCGGAGCCCACTGCCAGGCATGACTCCAATCCTCAGATTTGGAGCAGTGGGTGCAGGAAAAATTCCCAGATGTCCCCTGCCTTGGCGAGCAGCTTTTTGGCAAGCCGATGGAGGATAAAGCCGCGGAGAGGGAGTTCGTCACCAGGACCCATCTCTCACGCAAGACCTCCACCCTCCCCCGGAAAAAGCAACGGGCCAAGAAGCTCTTCTTTCCCAGGAAGGGCCTTCAGTACCGTGGTTACCCACCATACCCGACCACCCCCATGCCAGCCACTCTGGAGCAAGATAGGTCCGGCCAGGGCCATCGCAAGCCGAAAGGGCCCAAAGCTCAAACCCCGGGTCCACCACAACCTGCACAGGGGTTTTGACGCCACTGGCATAGCCCCTCGCCCTTCAGCGACGCAGCAGCCAGTGGAAAGATGCCTGTCTATTTTTGCCCCTCTATGGGCTTCCATCACCTCGGACATATGGGGTTCTCCAGATCGTCCGAGATGGCTATCGCCTTCGCTTCGACAGGCTTCCACCTCCTTTCTCCCTGGCGGAGTCTCCTTGACTCCCCGCGCACCAGGTGTTCCTGCAGTGGGAACTCATCTCTCTCCTCACTCAACGGGCAGTCAAGAAGATCCCTCTGGGGCTTCTATTCCCAGTACTTCCTCGTCCCAAAGAAGACTGGAGGTCTGCGGCCCATCCTCGACCTCTGAAAGTTAAACAAGTTCTTGGTGCGGGAGAGATTCAAGATGTTATCCCTTGGTATTCTGTTGCCCTTCCTCCGGTAGGGTGACTGGCTGTGCTCCTTGGATCTAAAAGACGCTTATGCCCACATCTTAATCCACCCCCAGCACAGACAATGCCTGCACTTCAGGGTGTGAAGAGAGCACTTCCAGTGCAGGGTGCTCCCCTTCGGCCTCGCATCTACCCCACGGGTCTTCACGAAATGCCTCTCCACGGTCGTCGCCTGTCTCAGGCATCAAGACGTACCGGTCTTTCCCTATCTCGACGACTAGTTCGTTATGGGACCCTCGGTCGAGGAAACCCGGTGAGCAACGTTGCGCACAATCCTTCTGTTGGAAGGCCTGGGGTTCTTGGTCAACTACCCAAAGTCCCACCTCGAGCCGACGCAGGCCTTAGAGTTCATCGGGACACGCCTCGATACTCAGCGGGCAACCACATTCTTGCCAGTGGATCATGCCGACTGCCTCTGAGTCCTGGTGGCTCGAGTCCAACCCCCCCCCCCCCCCGAGTCACAGCTCAGACTATGCTACGCCTCCTGGGCCACATGGCCTCTATGGTCCATGTGGTTCCCCACGCCCGACTACACATGCGGACAGCTCAGTCGTGCCTCAGCACCCAGTGGAGCCCATCCATTGGTCACCTCAGGGACCCTGTCAGGGTCTCTCCCGACCTTTGTTTGTCCCTGAGTTGGTGGCAAAACCCCCACAACCAACTCCGGGGGTTGCCCTTCCAGCCTCCACAGTACGTCGAGGTGCTGACAACGGATGCTTCCCTGTTAGGGTGGGGAGCCCACTGCAGGTCGTTGTGCACGCAGGGGCAGTGGTTGCCCGAGGAGGCCCAGCAATCGATAAACTTACTCGAACTCCAGGTGATTCGGTGGGCCCTGAGGGCCTTCGAGGGCCACCTCAAGGGGCAGTCGGTACTCGTGCAGACTGACTACTGCGTGGCGATGTTCTACGTCAACAAGGAAGGGGGCGCTGGGTCGCACTCCTCTGCCTGGAAGCAGTCCTCTTCTCCTTTGCCGTCTGTCAGAAGATGTCCCTCAGGACGGCCTACCTCCTGGGTCAGGAGAATGTCTGGTGGACAGGCTCAGCAGGATCCTTCGCCCTCACGAGTGGCACCTGAACCCAGGAGTGGCGGGCTGGCTGTTTCTTCTGTGGGGTATGCCGGCGATAGATCTATTCGCCAGTCCCCAGAACACGCAGCTGCTCTGCTTTTGCGGGCTGGTACCGCACTCGGGCAGGGAGAGCATGTATGCATTCCTTCTGAGCAGGTCCTCCAGCCTACTCTATGCATTCCCTCCTATCCCGCTCATTGCGAGAACCCTCCTCAAGGCTCAGCGGGACTGGGCATCAATAATCCTCTTAGCCCCCTCGTGGCCTCGGCAACCCTGGTTCCCGCTTCTGCTTCTTCTGTCGATGGAGTCCCCTGTTCCCCTGGGATGTGCTCCGGGTCTACTAACACAGGAGGAGGGACAATTGCAGCACCCGAACCTAGCCTCCTTATCCCTCACAGCCTGGCAGCTGAACGGGTCTCCCTAACTTCGCTGGCTCTCTCAGAGGAGGTCGAGGAGGTCCTCCTCGCATCGAGGAAGGACTCCACTAGACGAACCTACGCCTTCAAGTGGTGGCGCTTCTCGGTCTGGTGCTCAGGGCTCCAGATCGACCCATTCTTGTGTCCCATTCGATGGGTCCTTCAGTACCTCCTCCAACTCTCAAGGGGAATGCCTGAAGTCTAACTCCGTCAGGGAACATTTGAGCGCCATCCCAGTGAACCCACCTCCCTGTTGAGGGAAAGCCACTCTCGGGGCAGCCATTGGTCTCCTGCTTTATGCGGTGTCATTTGCTATCCAGGCCGCCCATCCGGCCTCCCCCGGCGGAATGGGACCTGAATGTGGTGCTCATGCAGCTGACACATCCACCCTTCTAGCCGATGGCAATGTGCTCGTTTTGGCACCTGTACTGGAAGGTGGCCTTCCTGGTGTCGCTGACCTCGGCCTGCCGAGTCAGTGAGCTCGAGGCTCTCATGGCTGATGCCCCTTACACCAGGTTCTATAGGAATAGGGTGGTCCTCCATACCCACCCTAAATTCCTGCCTAAAGTTGTCTCAGCTTTCCATCTCAACCAGGAGATAGTTCTGCCGACTTTCTTCCCGAGACCCCGTGCCGACCAGGCGTCGACGGCTCTTCACACACTCAACTGCAGAAGGGCTCTTGCCTTCTATTTGCAGCGCACCCAGGCTCATCGCAAGTCTGGTCGTCTCTTTGTGACCTACGATCCCAATCGTCCGGGGCAGGCAGTTATCAAACCTACCCTCTCTATTTTTGTAGCGGACTGCATTGCCTTTGTCCACTCGAAGGCGGGTGCTCCGTTGGATCGTCGAAGGCGGCTTCGGTAGCCTTGCTGCGCTCCGTGCCCATGATGGACATCTGCCAGGAGGCGACCTAGTCTTCCACGAATACCTTCGCTGCACACTACTGCATGGAGAGGGAGTCCCACCGGGACAGCGCCTTCAGCCACTCTGTACTCCGTAATCTGTTTGGGGTATAAGCAACTCCTGCCCTCTGACCCTTCTTCATGGCTACTGAGGGCTTCGCCTCGAGGACCTGCGGGCATTGGCTTCTGCTCATGACCTCGTGGAGGTGTTTTTTCGTTACAGGTTCGGTACCCTGTTGCTGGGGAGTCCCATATGTGAGGACTGACTTCCTGTTTGTTCCTGGAGAAAGCGTAGTTATTCACCTGTAACAGGTGTTCTTCAGGGACAGCAGGAATCAGTCCTCACTACCCTCCCACCTCCCCTGAAGAGTTGCTGAATTTTTATCCTTCCCTTGCCATCTGCTTGTTAGGGCTCGAGCTAAGGGACTTGACTGAGCAAGATGGCACGTTTGGGCAGGAAGAGGACCACGCATGCGTGACAGCAATCCCAAGGGCTTTCTTTGAAAGCTGGAGAATTGCTCCGCGCGGGCTCCATCGGTGCCGGATTCACCCATAAGTGAGGACTGATTCCTGCTGTCCCTGGAGAGCACCTGTTACAGGTGAGTAACTACACTTAATTCACCCCCTAATACTTTATCAAACATTTACAGGAGTAGCGCAAGAAAAACAAACCCCCCAATTGCAGAATCTTAGGATGCAGCAATAAAAATTGTTGCCTACGCTTTTGAGTAGCCTTAGAGACATCCAGAAACATTCTAATAGGAGCTCCCATAAACAACTCATTTCTAGCCTTGAAATACATCTTCATCAGCCAGTCTCGATCAGGTTCCAAAGCCAAAGTTGGCAGAAGTGTTGATCGCTGAATATCCTCAGGTTCCGAGGTCTCTAAGAAACCAGTCAGGTCCAAAGAATCAAAAGCAGGCTTCTGAAGAGACAAAGAAGACACAGGTTCTTTCCATTTGGCAGCGGGCAAATAGAAAACCATTGCCAAGGGAGGAATAGACTCAGATGGAATTTTCAACACAGAGGTAAGATATGAATGAAAAAGTTCCTTAGGAGAGATGGTAGGAACGTTCTATAAACGCAAATTTCTCTTCCTCAGAGTTTTGCAGAGACTCCATCTTCAGATGAACACTTGAAAGATCTTTAGTTACAGTACCTGTAACAGCAATTATATCCTCAACTTTCACCTCCAATTGAGACACTCTTGTTAACACAGTTACTGCTTGCTTCTTTTGCTCCAATACCTGAGTGTGACCAGCAAACAAAGATTGAGAAACAAAGGGTGAGAAAAGAAGACTCCAAAGTCTGCAGGCCACCCCAAAGCGTTTCCAAGGTAATAGTAGACGGCTTCAGCAACATGGGTTTCAAGTATAAAGTATCCACAACCAGGTGCACATTATTTCCAGCTTGATCCCCAACCGAGACTGAACTGCAGTCGCCACACTGGAAGCCATGCTCCTCAGCTCAGCAGCATACTCTGCAGCAGATGTGGACACAGCCGCAATACACACCGTCACCATCGGCGTCTCTGAGTACTTCCCCACACCACCAGCGGAGGCAACCAACGATGGATCGACATCGGGGGCAGAGGGCCATGCTGGAGCAGATCTCACCTTGGGCTCAAAGTAATATCTGTCTCAGAAGAGCGCGAAGAGCCGCCTCCTGCCCCCGCAGCCCCCAGCGAGCCTTGCACTGGAGTAGTTCCTGTTGCACCAACGGGCCGAACAAACTCAAGGGGCCCCTTAACCAGAGCTGCACTCCACGAGGGTTCCTAAGCCTTGGCCTTGTGTTTCCGTGGCATAATGAAAGGTAGGAAAAAGCTTTAATGCCAAAAGCAGGAGCCGACGTGAGCGCAGTTAACATGCGTCCACCATCTTAGTTTCCCCCTACCAAACTCACCTATTTTTTTTTTTTTTTTTTTTTATTTAATAATTTTCAATCAACTTACAAAAGCAAAGTACTAAACTCACCTATTTTAATGTAAACTGTTACTGCGTTATACTGTAAACTGCTTTGACTAAAGGATAAAGCGGTATAAAAACCCTGTTAAATAAAGAAAGAAAGAAAGAAAAATATGATTTCTTTCTGGAACAGTGTCTCCAAATAGGTCAATTTTGCATCGTACTTTCTCAGTAATGAATCTCATTCCTAAGTCCGTGGTATGTGGAATGTGAGGAGGATTCAGATCCCACTGAACCCTAGCCCCTGACCTCCTCCAGCTTTCTGATACTGTCTGAGCCAGACTCCTTTATATTTGAAAGTGAACAGAGAAAGAGCCTCTTTCTAGCCAGAAAAGTATGTCAGAACTATGTGGAAGAGCTTTAAGAACAGGGAGTTAAGAAGGTCCCTCAACCCCTGATGAAACCTGTATAAGAAAGAGGGAAGGTGCTGCACTGCTCTTCTGAGAATCATAGTATGGAGCAGGAGTCATCTGATTTATACTCTCTGGCAGCCTCTAGTGGTGGCTCTGTTTTATTGCGAACTTTATTTATTTTTTTTATTTTATTTAGTGTACACTTATATACCGCTACTTCCAGCGATCAGTAGCGGTTTGATTACAAAATTTGGGAGTTGTCAAATCAGGACAGAAAAATTGGGATAATATATACATAGATTTGAGGGTCTGGCACATCACACAGGATTAGGAACTTCACAGTTAGGTTTTACATATTTACAGTTCTATATAATTACATTTCTACAGTTCAGCTTCATGATTCATTCGCTTTATCTGATGTTCCACTTTGGTTTACATCTGGTTGTAGTGACATTTGAAAAGATGGGTTTTTAGTTTCTTTCTGAAGGCATTAATGTCTTTAATTGCTCGTAGATCGTATGGTAGTTGATTCCAGATTGTTGGGGCAGAGAATGAGAATGCTTTGTTGCTAGTACTGGCTTTTACTGATCTGATGTTATTAGGAACTTGTAGTGTGTCAGAGTTGATAGTTCTCCTGTCTCGGTTGGTTGCTTGCTGACAAGGGTTGAGAGGAATGATGGCGCTAGGTCATGTATGAGTTTGAACGTGGTTACCAAAGTTTTATCTTGTATCCTGGCAGCAACGGGTAGCCAATGTAGCTCGATCAATACAGGTGTAATGTGTTGAGCAATGCTTGTTCGTGTGATGACCCTTGCCGCCACATTTTGGGCCAATTGCAAGATATTTAGCGTTTTCTTTGGTAGACCCTGTAGGATGGCGTTACAGTAGTCTAAGTGAGGCATAATGAGTGCTTGTGCCACAGTCCAAAAATCACAGGGTTCGATTAAGTTCCTCAGTTGTTGTAGGACTCTGAGTTTGTGGAAGATGGCCTTGTTGGTTTTTCGCAGGTGTTTTTCCATCTTCAGTTTGCTGTCGAGAGTGACTCCCAGATATTTGATCTCATTTTTTGTGTTGTACGTGTTGTTACAAAGGGTTATTGTCGGAGGAGGTTCAAAGTTAGGTTTACTTGATATATACATCACTTCGGTTTTCTTGTGGTTGATAGCCATGTTATTTTGCTGGAGCCATGCTAACATCTCATACAGGCAGGTTTCAAGCTGGGTATACTTCGGGTCAATGGTGTCCAATTGAGTGTATAGCATAATATCATCTGCATAGATATGGTAGTTGATATTATGTTTTTTGAAAATGTCACAGAGGGGCTGCATGTAAATGTTGAAAAGTAGCGCCGAGAGGGCCGATCCCTGGGGTATGCCTTGAGTTTGTGTGAACACTTCTGCTTTTTCTCCGTTGAATTGGACCTGTGGCCTTCTGTTTGTTATGTAGGAGGAGAACCATTTAAGGGTGGTTCCCAAGATTCCTATTGATTCCAGCTTTTTTAGGAGGATACCATGATGGACAGTATCAAAGGCGGCAGAGATGTCAATAAAGATGAGTAAGAACATTTTCTTCCTGTCTTCCAAGCCTTTGTGGAGGTTGTTGAGCAGTGCTATTAAAAGCGTTTCTACCCCATGGTTTTGTCTGAACCCGTATTGTTGCAAGTCGAGTATGTCGTGGTCGTCTAGGTGCTCTTGAAGTTGTATGAGGGCTGCTTTTTCGATGATTTTTGCTAGGAAAGATATGCTGGAGATGGGGCGGTAGGATGTTGGGTCTGTTTTGTTGAGTTTATTGTTCTTTAGTACTGGTCTTATTATGGATTTCTTGAGTTGGTCAGGCATAATTCCTTGATGCAGTGATAGGTTTACAATGTGTGAGACTTGGTGGACTATATCTTTTTTCGCTGCCTTGACCCAAGCAGTGGGGCAGGGGTCCAGCGGGGAGGTGGTGGTATTGATGCTAGTTATTATGTTGCTTGTTTGTTGCTCATCGATCTTGTGGAAGTTTCTCCATGTCAGTTCTTGTTCCACAATAGATTTCCGGTGTGCCTCGTCCCTACAGGGGTCGGGCAATGTTGCAGTCAGCTTGCTCGCGTAGTGGTTTGCCCGCGTTTTTGGGTGGATAGAGTTATCCTGGTGGTCTGGTTGGGAAGTTTTTGTTAGAGATTTCACCATCTCAAATAGTTCCCTAGGTTTGTTGATTGCTTTGTTTAATAGGTTTGTGTGGTGCAACCTTTTCGCAGCGTTTACCTCTTCTTTGTACTTCAAGAGGAGGTTGAGGTACTCCATCCTATGTTCCATGGATTTCGTACGTCTCCATTTTTTTTCACGCTTTCTGAGTTCTCTCTTCATTTTGGTCAGAGTTTCGGTGTACCAGGGTTCCGATTGGTGTTTGGTCAGGTTCGGGGTGGTGCTCCATTTAGGGTGTGCTGCGGTCTGAATTCCGGTGTTCCAGCTGTCTGTTAGTGCATCGAGATCCGTGCTTTCAAGGTCTATGTGCGTCTCAATGTTACTTATAAGGTATTCCAAGTTTAGTTTGTTGAATCTCCTTTGTTGGTGTATTACTCTTCGTGCTTTTGTGTCCTTTGGTAAAAAGGTTAAAACTTCGCGCCATCAGGCGCCGACATCAGGAAGCCCCCGCTACCACCAGCAGCTCTCCCCTTCCCGGGGATCGAGCCACCAGCGGCAGGAGGGGCCAGCGATCACCATAGCCCAATCCGGGCTCAGCAGCCAAGTTTAAAACTTCGCGCCATCAGGCGCCGACATCAGGAAGCCCCTGCTACCACCAGCAGCTCTCCCCTTCCCGGGGATCGAGCCACCAGCGGCAGGAGGGGCCAGCGATCACCATAGCCCAATCCGGGCTCAGCAGCCAAGTTTAAAACTTCGCGCCATCAGGCGCCGACATCAGGAAGCCCCCGCTACCACCAGCAGCTCTCCCCTTCCCGGGGATCGAGCCACCAGCGGCAGGAGGGGCCAGCGATCACCATAGCCCAATCCGGGCTCAGCAGCCAAGTTTAAAACTTCGCGCCATCAGGCGCCGACATCAGGAAGCCCCCGCTACCACCAGCAGCTCTCCCCTTCCCGGGGATCGAGCCACCAGCGGCAGGAGGGGCCAGCGATCACCATAGCCCAATCCGGGCTCAGCAGCCAAGTTTAAAACTTCGCGCCATCAGGCGCCGACATCAGGAAGCCCCCGCTACCACCAGCAGCTCTCCCCTTCCCGGGGATCGAGCCACCAGCGGCAGGAGGGGCCAGCGATCACCATAGCCCAATCCGGGCTCAGCAGCCAAGTTTAAAACTTCGCGCCATCAGGCGCCGACATCAGGAAGCCCCCGCTACCACCAGCAGCTCTCCCCTTCCCGGGGATCGAGCCACCAGCGGCAGGAGGGGCCAGCGATCACCATAGCCCAATCCGGGCTCAGCAGCCAAGTTTAAAACTTCGCGCCATCAGGCGCGCCCGCGACTGGCGGGCCTCGCCAGAGGGCCCTTTGGCGTGGCCCTTCGGCGGAGCACGATAGGCGGCACAACAGAGTCCTCACCTACTACCCAACTGCCTGATGCCTGACTATTGAACCAGCGTCTACCAACGTCTGAACTTTTCGTTATCGTCATGCTGTAAGGCAAGATTCCATCTCCATATAACAGTTTCTCTCCCAGTCGGGGTAGAGCGGGCCGGAGATTCCAACACCACCCACGTGAACGCTTTGGCTGGGCACGACTCACATCCATTTCTCGCATGCTCAGTAACTTTGAAGATACTGCTCTCTCTCACTGCCTCAAGTAAGAGTATATACACCCCTATGTATTCTGCTAATTAGCCTTATCCCTGAAGTCTCTCATGTAATTGTATACTGCTGAATAACCATCTCTCAGAAAGCTCTCACATAATATGTACCTGCTAATTTGTACCCCACCGAACAGCCTTGTCTCTAAAACTCAGTCAGAGATAGATATATTCTGAAATCTTTCATATACTTTGTGTACTACTTAATAGCTTTACCTCAAAATACTGTCTTGTTGATATGTTTGATCCCATTTTGCCTGATGCACACTACTAGAACTTGCATAATTTATATCTGTGTACACCCTGCCCTCTTCGCACATCCAAACTAGTACAAAATATTGCATTATCTCCCTTTGGCAACTCCCAGTAGTCAGTAACACCCACCAACACAGCATAGACTTACCACCATCACCTTAACATCAAGGCCGACACCAGATCTTCAGCATTCAAGATCAACACTGAAATGGCCCCACCCATCACGGCCATAATGAGCGGCCTCCTGATCTTCTCTTGGATGATTGTTGAGTCCTTAGCCCTATTCCACGCTACTAATCAAATTCCAATACTCCAGCACCATGCCAAAACATGGACAAATTCTTCCTATCCTAACCACCTAAAGAACACACACACACGTCAATCATATTTGTTACACATAGCCCTCCAACATACCAAACAAACGAAACCAGAGAAATCCACTCTAGTTCTTAATTGCGCCCTTATAAATGCGAGATCAATTCGTAATAAATGGCCAGTTGTCACTGACTTAATTGCATCCCACAACCTGGATATTCTCTTAATAACTGAAACTTGGTTATCCGACGTAGACAATGTAATTCTCAACCAACTACTACCCAACAATTTCACAATCCACTCCCGGCATAGAGAAATCAAAAGAGGAGGAGGGGCCCTTATTTTGACCAAAACGGACTTGCATTTTCATACAACAGACTCCTCCAGTACCAACAATCTTGATATCGTATCCATTGCAAACGACCAATGCGCCATCAACCTTCTATATAGAGCTCCCTCATCCTCAACTGACGATCTCTGCAACATCCTCGACCTAGCAGCCAACACTCGCAACCTCAACTTATCAAACTGGATACTAGGAGATTTCAATCTCCCATCACTTCACTCCAGTCATGCCACTGCCCTCCTAGAAGCAATTAATGATCTGGGCTACAGACAAATTATCAACAAACCCACCCACACCAAAGAGAACATACTGGACATGATTTTTGCCCCTCTGTCAGTACAAGAACCAAATGAAAAACTGGTGACATCACTCACCTCTGTACCATGGTCAGATCACAAGCTAATCAATTTCAGCATACCTATCAACAACAGTTCACTACACAACAATGGAACTTCAAGCAACACCACTTCTCGAAACTTCAGAGCCTTCAATAAAGATCTCATACTGGCAGAAACTCTTCCCCTATACAACAATGCAACCCTCAACCTCGACAATTTAATCTCCTCATGGAATAAGAGTCTTAGCTCTATTGCTCAAAAACCTACGAAGAACAACATCTCAAAGAATAGAAAACATTCTCCTTGGTTCTCTCCTGAACTATGTGTCTCCCGCTCACATTTACGGAAACTAGAGAAAAGATGGAGGCGGTCCCACTCCGCCGGAGACCAGTCAGCTTACAGAACTCACCTTGCAATCTACAGAGAGGCTATCCTAACAAATATGAAACAATACCATACCGACACCCTCAAAAGATCACTAAACAAACCACGTGACCTTTTCGAACTAGTTAAATCATTCTCTAAGGAACCATCCCCATGTCAACCTGAAGAGATCCACCCACAAGAGTTTGCCAACCATTTACAATCCAAGCTACTTCAAACTGATAAAGTTAACACGTTCATAGCACAAGACACCGCTAGTCCAACTTCCCTTTCTAAGTTCTCCACACCATCCAAGAAACTTGTGGAAGATACTATTGCAGCCCTCAACACCACGACTGCACAAACCGACCCCTGCCCCGCTTATTGGATTAAAAATTTACGAACAGAGCTCAGCCCACTTATCACAAAAATGATGAACTTATCTTTCACAAATGGATCCTTCCCTGCAGCACTCAAGCAAACATCCATCAGACCTCTGTTAAAGAACCCTAAACTGGACCCAAGCAAAGTCGAATCCTACAGACCCATAGCCAGTATACCTCTCTTAGCCAAAATAATCGAAAAGGAAGCACAAAGGCAACTACAAGACCATATAGATTTAGCCTCCCCACTAGACCATCGTCAACATGGCTTCAGGGAATACCATGGCGTCGAAACCCTACTTACCTCTCTCTTCAATAAAATCGTCACAAGTATCGACAACATCCATCAAGGTTTCGCTCTCATCTTCATAGACATCGCGGCAGCCTTTGACTCTGTACACCATGGTCTGCTAGTAGAACGACTAAAAGAAAAGGGCATAAATGGCATCGCCCTCGATTGGTGCAGATCATACCTTGAAGGCAGATGGCAGCATGTAAAATCAGGATCAAGATCTTCCGAACCCTTCCATCAACGACAAGGCGTCCCCCAAGGGTCTTCCCTTTCATCTCTCTTATTTAATATTTACATGCAACCTATTTTCAACATTATCGGATCATTCAAGGTCGACTGTCTAATTTATGCTGATGACATCCTCCTCTTCATGCCATTTTCCACAGAACAAATGGACCTTTCGCCACTGATTGAATGCTTCAACGCAGTCTCCGAATGGCTTCTGTCACAAAACCTCAGGATCCAACACAAAAAGTCTGAGGTGCTATTCATCACCAGAGACCAGAGTTTCTGCCCTCCACCTCATATAAAGGTTAAAGAAGCTGAGCTCCAAACCAAATCAGCAATTCGGTACTTAGGGGTCACCCTCGATCAACGACTAGATATGAAAACCCATATATCCAACATAGTCAGAGCCATATATTTCAAAATCCGGTCACTCAGACACCTGCAATCCCTTCTAAGCCCTGAAGACTTCCGGACAATATACCAAGCCCTTATCTTGCCACACTTTGACTTTGCCAACGCTATTCTCCAAGGTCTCCCTCAATCAACTCTCAATCCGTTGCAACTTGCCATGAATGCCGCAGCCAGAGTCTTAGTGGGAGCAGCAGGATGCGACCATATAACGCCTATCCTAATACAACTTCATTGGCTCCCCATACAAGGAAGGCTTACATTCAAATCTTTGTTACTCACCTTCAAATCCATCCATGGCATCACCTCCCCCTCATTAACCGACATCATCCAGCCCATTCCTCCCAACAAAATAAGGAGAACCCCATCTACAAATGCGCTAGTAATACCAAAGGCTTCAACAAAGTACACAACCGCAACATCTAACAGGGCATTCAGTATCTATGCCCCAAAATGTTGGAACGCATTACCACCAGGCATCCGTGCGATTACTGACTTAACACAATTCAGAAAGGCTCTCAAATTCCATTTATTTACTCAGTACTACCAGATTAACCCAACCCCTACATAATTGCCTCTCCCCTTACCCCCTCAAGTTAACATATCAACCCTATCGTACACATGTACACCCTAAATTCTCAGCACTCGATTTCATTGTACATATGTAATTAGTTCAGTTTGCATTCCCTGTGTTATCCAAGTTGTTACTCCTGTTCTCTGTAAAGCAAAAACATGTTATCCAAGTTGTTACTCCTGTTCTATGTGAAGCCAAGCAGTTTGTTATGGTCATTTTGTTGTATGTAAACCGCGCTGACAATAGTGCGGTATATAAGAAATTGTAATAAATAAATAATAAATAAGACGGTAGTTTCATCCGAATATCGATTTGGTGGTGGTCTGACTACGGTATTGGGCTGATCTTTATCAAAGGCTTCTCTACAATGCACTGATTACTCGTGGGAGTGAAGACCATATCCAGTGTGTGGCCCTTGTCATGAGTGGGCTCATTTATTAGTTGTTGAAATCCTAGTTGGGACATTGCTTCCAGGAAGGTATCAGCATGAGAGGCTGCTGTTGATGAGAGGTTTAAGTCTCCTAGAATAATTTGGAATTTCTTTGGTTGTGTTGAAGAAATGTTTTCTAGTACTGAGGCAAGTATTTCTTGGTACTTTGAACAGCCACTCCAAAATATCCTGACTATTTTTATGGCGTTTAATATAAATAAAATTCCAAGGTATGGAAATGTCTTCCTTTATTTATTCCTTTCATCTAGGAACACATTGATAGCTCCCACTGAAACGCTCTTATTCTAAGAGTTGTCTTGTTTACATTTGGTGGTTTGAAAAATCACTAACCCAGCCCCACAAGAGCATTATAATTCAGATGACACTATCCTTAGAATAATATATGAAGTTTTCATAAGTATATTTGCATCTATTCTTACCTGGAACACAGCTATTGTGGATGTACTTTCTTTATTGCTTATTGCAACTTTATGTTTTTATTTTTAATGAAAATGTTTAAAATATATAATCCTAATGTACCTTTTTTATTTTTACCTCTGAAAGGGAGTTCCAGGAGTTGGAAAAGAGCAAGCTTTAAAGCTGATAGAAACTCTGAAAGGGAAGAGCTTACTGGAAAGGTATACAGTAAATCTTGACATTTGATTTCCTGGAATTTTGTTTTGTTGGTTGCTTGTTTATTGAATTTTATTGACTGAGGATAAGTTTCTGGTTACCAGTAATTGGATCTGATTTAAATAATGCAAAATGTGTAAATCCATTCCATAGTTAGTTATATGCCGATTTTTAGCTAAGGCTGTTTTCCTAAGCAGCTAGAATTTGGCAGTCTAAGTCTAAGGAAATTTTTCAGCTAAATCTAGGTGTCAAAAATTTTAGGATGAAAATGTATACTTTTTGAAAGAATAAACAATTCCAATTCATCTGTTTGATTCCATGAAGGGAGTTTTAGTAATCTGTCATATCTCCTCTATGCTATCTTTTCTCTAAGCTGAAGAGCTCCTATTCAGCCTTTTCTCACAGGGCAGTGGTTCCATCCTCTTTATCATTTTGAGTGTCCTCATAAGAACATAAGATATGTCATACTGGGTCAGACCAAGGTCCATCAAGCCCAGTATCCTGTTTCCAACAGTGGCCAATCTAGGTCATAAGTACCTAGCAGTTTCCCCAAAAGACACAGGTTCCTCAGTGCTTGTATTGGGTCAAGCAGTGATATCCCATGTCCCTTTTAATAATGGTTTATGGACCTTTCCTCCAGGAACTTGTCTGTACCTTTTCTAATTCCACTATATCTTTTTTGAGATGTGACAACCAGAATTGCACCCATTACTCAAGATGTGGTCGCACCATGACAAGATATAGAGGTATTGTGATATTCTGAGTTCTATTCTCCATTCCTATCCAAATAGTTCCTAACATTCTGTTTGTTTCTAAGGCCACTTCCATACACTGAGTAGAAGATTTCAACATATTGCCCTTGATGACTACTAGATTCTTTTCCTGGGTAGTGACTCCTAATGTGGAATCTAGCATCATGTAGTGGTATTTTGGGTAGCTGTTCCCTCTGCACATCACTTTGCACTTATTCACATTTCATATAATGCAGATCTTCAGCTATTTCACAGTGGCTTAAATCTAATCGGTTGAAATTGAACTCAGAAAAATGCAAAGCTATATTGGTTTTGGATCACTCAAATTTTTTATCATTGACCCCCATTATAGAAGTGTGCAGCATATCATTAGTTTCTACATTGAAAATTCTTGCATATTTCTTTGATTCTCAATTATCTTTTGGGCCTCAAATTTCAGAAACTGTTAAATCCTGCTTTTCGGTCTTCCATACATCAAAAGCAGTTTGATCACTTCTGGACAAAACAGCTCTTCCTTATCATCCTTCCAGTCCATTTTCAGTGAATAGGTTCTCCCTTACCTTCAGCAGCTGAAAACTGAGCATGTCAGAATCTTGATCTCCCACATAAGAGCTCCATCTTCAGCTCCAAGATCCAGTGTCCTCAGTTCTCTGCAGCTGAAGACACATCCCTAGGTTAGGGAATGTTAGCAATACTCCCACCTGTTAGGCTAGGATCATTAGGGCTAATTGGTCAGTTAAGGCTGAGTAAGAAGACAGAAGTCTTATAGCCTTAAGCTGGGTTATTTTCACTCTGAGCTGTGGAGTGAAAGGACTGACAGAGCAGCAGGAGGCCTGTCTAACACCAGGATCCTTTGGTGTGTCTGATGGGCTCTAAGGGGTTAAATACTTGGTGATCTAGCCCCCCCCCCCCTTGGCTGGACTTACCTACACCTGTCATAGATGAAAGGAAAACCTAGATCTATAACTTGCTGGACTTAGCTTTTTTAGGTCACTGTCCCTTTAAATAATAAGTCTGAATTTTCTTCTCTGCTGGTTTTAGTACAGGGCCCCACTTTCTTTAGATGTTTTTTGCCTTCAGGCTGTCAGCTGGAACCTCCGGCAGTAAGCTTTCTTGTACAGGGATTGTTGACAGCGGTTTCTCTCCTTCATGTGGGAAGTTTGACAGGGGGTCCCCGGGGAATAGTGCATGTGTTCAGCTTTCGCAGCTTGTGTCGCCTGTGGTGGAAACTGCAGTTTATCGGCGGATAGTATTTGCAGAGCTTGTTTCAGGCAGGGGAGTGCTCTAGAGCAAGTATTTGCCTTAGGATGCATGGATCACACTGAGGAGCAGCCAGGTTCTGATCTGGCAAGGCCAGAGAGCCCCTCAGTTTTGGCGGTAGCAGCAACCATTACAGATGCAGCAGCCAAGTTTCCTCAGCAAAGGGAAGGCTCTGCATTCAAAAGCAAAATAGCATTCTAAACCCAGTTCTCCAGGAACAAGCAGGAAGTCAGTCCTCACATATGGGTGACATCGGCGCCGACAGAGCCCTCATGCTGAGCAATCCCCAGCTTTTGAAGAAAGCCTTTGGGATTGCATCACGCATGTGCAGTCCCCTTCCAGCCCAAGGGTGCCATCTTGCTCAGTCTCCTTTTTTCCACGAAGCCCAACGGACGTCGTCCAAGTTCCCTCACGAAAAAAGTGTTTAAAGCTGTTCCAAAGTCAGAAAAATTATTTTCTGCCTTACCGGTTCGACGCTGGGTTCCCTTCCCGCCTCGGCTCGGTACACCAGTATTGAGTCCGGTCCAAATTTTCGGGTTTTGTCCTTAGAGACTAGCGTTCGCGCTCTTTTTCCTTTTAGATGGCAGTCCGGTCCTTTGACCTCACAGGGGCCCTTTTTCCCCCGATGGCTGCCAGTGGGTTTAAAAAGTGTGACCGGTGCACGTGATTAATGTCTCTCACCGACACACATGTCTGTTGCCTCGGGCCCGACCATAACCCAAAGGTCTGTGGCCCATGTAAGAAAATGTCTTCCAAGGCATTGAGGAGCAGGCAGCAGCAACATAAGATTTTTCCTGAGTCCGCACCCGCCCAGGCCCGGACCTCATCAGAGGCCTCAACCTCTCGGGAGTTCTCTGATCCTGAGCAGCGTCAGTGTGTCCTCTGAAAGGGGGTCTCTCTCGCGGGAACACCGGAGGAAGAAAAAATCCGTGAGAGCGGTGTCGCTAGATGGCACCAAGCAGCCTGGTCCCTTGTGGGCTAGGTCACGGAGCCCGGCCTGCCGCCCCGGATCCTCGGAGTCGGAGAGGCCTGCAAAACTCCCTCGTAAGGAACTGGAGACACCGAGGCAAGTAAGCACTGTCCTCGTTGTAGACTCTCCTCCTGGAGAGCCAGCGTCGGGCCCGACCCAGGGACTGTGGAGCCTCCTGAGCTCGGTCTAATGATGGCGGCCTTGGAGCTCAGCATGTTTGCCTTCATGGACCAGCAGCCAGGTGCTGATAGCCAGTCTCACCGGTCCATCCGCCCCAACCACCAGGACATTGAAGTCGACCCCGGAGGCCGAGCCGATCCTCGAGACACTAACAACTCGAGTCGATCCTCGGCCGAGGTCCCCCTCGACCTCCAGTTCGGGACCAAGGTCGTCGACACCAATTCCACCAGCGTCGGGGCGGTCGAGACCGAAGCCCTCAAGGCCGGAGCCGCTCGATTCCTCCTCGGAGGGGTCTGGTTGGGAAACGGATGACGAGGAGTCACTGGATACCCATTGGACCAAATATGTTCCCTCGGATTCCCCGGGTTCTGAACCTCGCAGAAGGTTCCCCCCCCCCCCCCGGAGGACACTCATTTCTTGGACTTCGTCCGGGACATGGCAAAGGCTTTGTCATTCCCGGCGGAGGCTGAGGAGGAGCCGAAGAGCTCGAGATCCTCCAGTATGACTTTCCCCCTCGGGAAGCCCTTACTGTACCAGTGCCTCCCATTCTGGAACGGCTGATGCTTCGCATGTGGAAGACACAGGCCTCGATGCCGGTACTCAGCAGGCGAATCGATTCCATTTATTGAGTTCACAAGAGCCCTGGGTTCCAGAAAGCAGAACTGCCGCACAACTCCATGGTTGTGGAATGGGCCATGCGCCGGCTCAAGAGCCAAAAGACGCACTCTTCGGTGCCTCGTGGCCAGGAGGCCCGCAACATGGATGCCCTCGGCAGAAAGTGCTACCAGGGTTAGATCCTGTCATGCCGAATCCAGACGTACCAGCTATACATGGGCATGTACCTACGAGACCTGGCAAAGGAGATTGCCTGGTTCTCAGCTGGGCTCTCCGAGGGACCTTTGCAGCACTTCCAAGTTTTGTCCACTGGGATCCGGTAGTGCTCGAAATTTATGACTCGAGTAGCCTATGACGGCTTCAAGGCGTCGGCCCGGGTAGCTGCAGCCGGCATCGGTGCATGCCGCCAGGCATGGCTACAGTCATCCGACCTGGAGCCATGGGTGCAGGACAAGTTGGTCGATGTCCCTTGCCGGGGTGAAAACCTCTTCAGCAAGCCCATGACAGAGAAGGTTGCCAAGATCGAGTCCAAGTACCTGACCCGGACAAGACTTAAGAAGAAGACTTCTGCCCCTTCTAAGAAGAAGGGCTTGGGTAAGAAGCCCTTTTTCCCGAGAAAAGGTACGGCTTACCACAACTACCCCACATATCAGGCTTCCCCATCTCCCCAACAGGGGCAGAAGGCCAAGGGATAGGGGCATGGCCCGCGTAAGCAAAAAGCGCCCAAGGTACTGGCTCCGGCCCAGCCTGGAGGGGGTTTTTGACTCCCAGAACATAGTCCCTCTCTCCAAGGAAGCAAGGCCATGCACAGGATGAAGGCTGTCCCTGTATGCTCACAGGTGGCCAGCTATCACAAAGATGCCTGAGTTCTGCAGATAGTCCAAGAGGGCTATCGGCTGCATCTCACTCAGGCACCCTCCCTCTTACTTTCCAGGGGTGCCTCTCAGACCCCGTCTTCACAGGGTCCTCCTCTTAAAGGAGTTAGCAAGTCTTCTCGAGGATCAGACGGTAGAACCGGTGCCCCACCACCTGAAGGGAAAGGGCTTCTACTCCAGGTACTTTCTGATACCAAAGAGAACTGGAGGCCTAAGACCCATCCTCGACCTGTGAAACTTAAACAAGTTCCTGGTGAGGGAAAAGTTCGAGATGCTTTCCCTTGGAATATTGCTGCCTTACCTCCGCCAGGGAGACTGGCTATGCTCCTTAGACCTAAAGAATGCTTATACACACATCCTGATTCATCCAGACTACAGACAATATCTATGATTTGTGGTGGGAGGAAACCACTTTCAGTACAAGGTGCTTCCATTTGCCCTAGCCTCTGCACCCAAGGTGTTCACAAAGTGTCTAGCGGTGGTGGCAGCCTTCCTAAGAAACCAAGGGGTATTTGTCTTCCCCTACTTGGACAATTGGCTCATCAGAGTCCAGTCAGCCCTGGAAGCCCAACAGGCCACGTCTTGCACTATTCAGTTGCTACAGCACCTAGGGTTTGTGATCAATTACACAAAGTCCACTCTGGTTCCCTCTTAGGGACTAGAGTTCGTAGGAGCAAGATTAGACACCCTTCAAGCAAGGGCTTATCTACTGGAAGACAGGGCACAGAGACTTGTGGCCCTAGTGCAGCAAGTGAGTCGCAGATCACAGATCTCAGCAAGACACTTTCTGCGCCTCCTTGGTCACATGGCCTCCACGGTACATGTGACACCCAGTGCCCGCCTCCACATGAGAACAGTTCAGTGGTGCCTCAGGGACCAGTGGACACAGGCCACGGGCAGACTCAGAGACAGCATCAAGGTGTCCAAATGACTGGTACAGTAGTTCACATGGTGGCTTCAGCCATACAACCTATTGGAGGAAGTGCCTTTCCAGCCTCCCCCGCGCACGAGAGTGCTGACTACCGATGCATTCTTGCTGGGCTGGGGAGCCCATTGCCTGGAATTGTGAACTCAGGATGTGTGGTCTCCACAGGAGAGCAGACAGCAAATCAATCTTCTAGAGCTTCGAGCTATCCGCTTAGCTCTGCGGACCTTCTGTCAAACCCTGGCTCATCAGCCTGTCTTAATCCAGACAGACAACCAAGTGGCAATGTTCTGTGTGAACAAGTAGGGAGGAACGGGGTCTCGTATCATCTGTCAAGAGACCCTGGACCTATGCTCTTTTGCAGTCAACCAGGGTATGCACCTCAAAGTAGTTTACTTGCCAAGTCAGGAGAACTTCTTAGCCGACAAGCTAAGCAGAATTCTCCAGGACCTAGCAGGAAGTCAGTCCTCACTTATGGGTGACGTTGGCGCCGACGGAGCCCTCGTGGAGCAATTTCCCCAGCTTTCGAAGAAAGCTTTTGGGATTGCAGCGCGCATGCTCGGTCCCCTTCCCGCCCAAGGGTGCCATCTTGCTCAGTTTTCTTTTTTCCGCGGAGCCCTACAGACGTAGTTTGTTACCGCCGCTGAAAAAGTTGATTAATTCTTTGTTGTTTTCTCGGTTTGCATGTCCTTTTCCCGCCCGGCCTCGATATTCCTATCGAGTCCGTTCACATTCTTTTTTTGTGTCCTTTTTGTCCTTCTAACTGGCGTTCCCGCCACTTGTTTCTTTACCCCTGGCGGCTCGGTCTTTTGACCTCGCGGGGGCCCTCTTTCCCCCGATGTCTGCCAGTGGGTTTAAAAAATGTGATCGTTGTTCCAAACTGATGTCTCTTACCGACGCGGGCATCGTCGGAGGACGCACCTGGTCCCTCGAGGGCCAGGTCGCACAGCCCCGCCAGCCGCCCCGAGTCCTCGGAGGCGGAGAGGCCTTCTAAACTTCCTCGCCTCGAGGTGGAGCTGCCTGGACACGTGAGTACTATAGTCCTCCTGGACTCCCCTCCGGAACCGATGTCGGGCCCGACGCCGTCACGGCCCGAGTCGGAGGCTGCCGGGTCTTCTGAGTTTGACCTCAGATTGACGACCTTGGAGCGCAGTATCACTGCCTTCTTGGACCAGCAGCGGGCTTTGATGACCGGCCTCGCCAGTGCATCTGCCCAGACCACCGGGACGTCGACGCCCAAGTCGACCCCGGCGGCCGAGTCGATCCTCGAGTCGATGCATGCTCGAGTCGATCCTCGGTCGAGGTCTTCCTCGGCCTCCCGTTCGGGACCGAGGTCGTCGACGCCGGCCTCGAAGGCGATCCCCTCCGGAGAATACGCGCATCTCCGATTTCGTGCGAGATATGGCCAAGGCTTTGGCTTTCCCCGCGGATCCCGAGGAGGAGCCTCGCGCCGAAGAGCTCGAGGCACTCCAGTATGACTCCCCCCCGAAGGAGGCCTTTACTGTGCCGGATCCTCCGATGCTGGAGCGGCTGCTCTTCCGCATGTGGGAAAGCCCGGCCTCGACGCCGGTGTTGAGCAAGCGGGTCGATTCGATGTATCGAGTCCGCAAGAGCCCCGGATTCCAAAAGGCGCAATTACCCCACCACTCCATGGTTGTGGAATCGGCCATGCATCGGATTAAGAGTCAAAAGATGCATTCCTCGGTGCCTCCGGGTAAGGAGGCCCGGAACCTGGATGCCCTCGGTAGGAAGTGCTTCCAGGGCTCCATGCTTGCCTGCCGAGTCCAAACATACCAGCTGTACATGGGCATGTTCCTCCGAGACCTGGCAAAAGAGCTCGCCGGTTTCTCGGCTGGTCTCTCCGAGGAGCCGTTGCAGAGGTTCCAGGCCTTGTCCGATAGTATTCGAGAGTGCTTGAAGTTCATTTCCCGGGCGGCCTACGATGGCTTCGAGGCATCGGCCCGAGTAGCCGGAGCCAGCATCAGTGCCCGCCGGCAGGCCTGGCTTCAGTCATCCGACCTCGAGCCATGGGTAAAGGACAAGTTAGTCGACGTCCCCTGTAGAGGTGAAAACCTCTTTGGCAAGCCCATGGCTGAGAAGGCGGCGGAACTAGAGTCCGAGACTCTCACTAGGACTCGCCTGTCCCGGAAGACCTCCGTTGTTCCTCAGAAGAGGAAGGGTTCGGGGAAAAAGCCTTTTTACCCGAAGAAGATGCGTGCCTATAAGCAACCCCACCTTCAATACCAAGCATCTGCGGTTCCCAATCAGGGTCCACAGGCTAAGGGGCAGGGCAATGGCCCCCGTATGCCGAGGGCCCCCAAGCCCACTACACAGCCCCCTGCTCAGCAGGGCGGGGTTTTTGGACTATGCCAGCATAGTCGTCGTCCCCCCCCCCGCTTCCTTCGCTCAGCACGGGGGGCAGGCTGACCCACTTTGCCCACAGGTGGTCAGCCATAACATCCGATGCCTGGGTGCTGCAGGTGGTTCAAAAGGGCTACCTCTTACATTTTCACCAGGTGCCTCCCCCCTACTTTCCAGGGGAGCCTCCAAGGCCCCCTCTGCACAGGGACTTACTCCTGCAGGGGCTGCTGGGGGAGCAGGCTGTGGAGCCAGTGCCCCAACACCTGTGGCGTCAAGGGTTCTACTCAAGGTACTTCGTGGTCCCAAAGAGGACAGGAGGCCTCAGACCCATACTGGACCTACGCAACCTCAACAAGTTCCTGCAGCGGGAAAAGTTCAAGATGCTTACCCTTGGAATCTTGCTGCCCTACCTCCAGCAGGGAGATTGGCTATGCTCCTTGGATCTAAAGGATGCCTATACTCACATCCTTATTCATCCGGACCACCGACAATATCTAAGATTTCTGGTGGCAGGGAAGCATTATCAGTACCGCGTGCTGCCCTTTGGCTTGTGCTCCGCCCCCAGGGTGTTCACAAAATGCCTGGCAGTGGTGGCGGCCTTCCTGAGACTTCAAGGCCTTTTCGTCTTTCCCTACCTGGACGACTGGCTCGTCCGGGCACAGTCGGCCCTAGAGGTCGCTCAGGCCACGCAACGCACGGTGGCTCTGCTTCAGCACTTGGGCTTCGTCATAAACTTCGGGAAGTCCACGTTGCGCCCCTCTCAGGATCTCGAGTTCATAGGGGCACGGCTAGACACTCTGCAGGCTCGTGCCTTCCTGCCTCGGGAGCGAGCCGACAGGCTCATAGCTCTGGCCGGCAGGTTCCACAGCGCGTCTCCGGTCCCGGCCAGACGGTTCCTGCAGCTGCTCGGTCATATGGCCTCCACGGTCCATGTCACCCCAAACGCCCGTCTACATATGAGGCCGGTTCAGTGGTGCCTTCGCACTCAATGGCATCAGGCCACAGGGAGTCTGGCGGACCTACTGCGGATCTCCGACCGCCTGGTCGCCTCTCTGCAATGGTGGCTTCACCTGCCCAACCTGGTACTCGGCATGCCTTTTCAGCCTCCCGCTCCCTCCCAGGTGCTGACGACAGATGCCTCTCTCCTGGGATGGGGAGCGCATTGCCAGGGAGCACGCACCCAAGGCCTTTGGACTCCTTGGGAGGCGGCTCAACAGATCAACTTCCTGGAGCTACGGGCGATCCGCCTAGCTCTGCGGACCTTCTCTCACCTCACCTCTCATCAGTCTGTATTGGTACAGACGGACAATCAGGTTGCCATGTTCTACGTGAACAAACAGGGGGGCACAGGCTCCCTCCTGCTATGTCAGGAGGCCCAGAGACTGTGCTCCTGGGCAGTCGACCATGACGTCCTTCTCAAGGCGGTTTACCTGCCCGGGCAGGAAAATTGCCTGGCCGACAGGCTGAGCCGGGTCTTGCAGCCCCACGAATGGAGGTTGAACCCCGGTGTTGCACAGCAAATCTTCCGCCGGTGGGGCTCCCCCACCGTGGACCTCTTTGCCAGCCCCCTGAACCGGCAGCTTCCCCGGTTCTGCTCTTGGCACCCGCACCCCCTCAGAGTGGCTCCGGATGCTTTCCTCATTTCGTGGTCCACGGGCCTACTGTATGCCTTTCCTCCCACGCCGCTGGTGTCCCGGACGCTGTTCAAGGTTGTCCGGGACGGGGCCTACCTGATCCTGATATCGTCCCGATGGCCGAGGCAACCATGGTTTCCTCTACTCCTGCAGTTAGCGGTGGACACCCCTCTTCCTCTGGGGTTTCAGCCCGATCTTCTGACCCAAGATCAGGGCACTCTCCTGCACCCCAACCTCCGGGCCCTTCACCTGATGGCCTGGCTGCTGAGAGGGTAGTCCTAGCTCCGCTCTCGCTCCCTCCGGAGGTGGAAGCGGTCGTCCTGGCGTCTCGGCGACCTTCCACCCAGAAATCTTACGCCCTTAAATGGCGTCGCTTCTCGGTCTGGTGTTTTCAGCGCTCTGAGGACCCCTTCGCCTGCCTAGTATCGGTGGTACTGCAATACTTGCTTCACCTCTCCGATCTGGGCCTCAAATCCAACTCTGTCAGAGTCCACCTCAGTGCTCTCTCTGCACATCATTCGCCGGTGGAGGGCCAGCCTCTCTCCTCGCACCCCTTGGTGGCACGTTTCCTTAGGGGCCTGCTTCTGCTTAAGCCTCCGTTGCGCCCTCCGGCTCCTGACTGGGATCTCAATGTGGTTCTGCAAAGGCTTACTTGCCCGCCTTTTGAACCCATGGCTACCTGCCCCCTTCGTTTCCTGTCATGGAAAACTCTCTTCTTGGTAGCCCTTACCTCCGCTAGGTGCGTTAGTGAACTACAGGCCCTAGTGTCGGAGCCCCCTTACATTAGGTTCTACAAGAATAGGGTTGTCTTACGGACGCACCCTAAGTTTCTTCCGAAGGTGGTTTCCTCTTTTCACATCAATCAAGAGGTGGTTCTTTCGACCTTCTTTCCCAGGCCGCATGCCAGCCGAGCTGAGACTGTTCTGCATACCCTGGACTGTCGAAGAGCCTTGTCCTTCTACCTTGACCGTACGCGTGAGCATAGGAAAGCTGCCCAGCTTTTCGTTTCGTTTGACCCGAATCGGTTGGGGGTACATGTCTCTAAGCGTACTTTGTCCATCTGGGTAGCTGACTGTATCGCCTGGGTGTATGGGGCCGCCGGCCTCTCCTTGGAGAGTCGAGTCACGGCGCACCGTGTCAGGGCGAAGGCTGCGTCTGTAGACCACCTCCACTCTGTTCCTTTGGCAGACATCTGCCGGGCCGCTACTTGGTCTTCCAGCCAGACTTTTGCGGCCCATTACTGCCTGGAGAGGGAGTCCCGCAGGGATAGTGCTTTCGGACAGGCAGTCCTCCACAATCTCTTTGAGGTTTAGGCAACTCCTTCCCTCCGGCCCTGGTGTTGGGCTACCGGCCAGATTCGTATTCAGAGAAGATTCCTTCCTTCTGTGCTGTTGAGCTGGAGGGAGCTCCTTCGGCTTGAGGTCTCCGGTAGCCTTAAGCTAGGGAGTCCCATAAGTGAGGACTGACTTCCTGCTTGGTCCTGGAGAAAGAGTAGTTACTCACCTGTAACAGGTGTTCTCCAGGAGCAGCAGGAATCAGTCCTCACTACCCTCCCTCCTCCCCTTGGAGTTGCAGTCATTCTTTTATGGTTTGCTGTCTTCCGCTATGTCATTCGACTGAGCAAGATGGCACCCTTGGGCGGGAAGGGTACCGCGCATGCGCGCTGCAATCCCAAAAGCTTTCTTTGAAAGCTGGGGAAATTGCTCCGCGAGGGCTCCGTCGGCGCCGACGTCACCCATAAGAGAGGACTGATTCCTGCTGCTCCTGGAGAACACCTGTTACAGGTGAGTAACTGCTCTTTCTCCAGCTGCACGAGTGGCAACTGGATCCCAACGTAGTCCAGCAGCTGTTCCAGTGCTGGGGGCGACCATTCATAGATTTGTTTGCGAGCCCACAGAATCACCAGTTGCCCCACTTCTGCTCCAGACAGCCACACCCATGCAGGGTGGCTGCGGATGCTTTCGTAATATCATGATCCGTGGGCCTCCTGTATGCGTTTCCTCCCTCGCCCCTTGTGGCCCGGACTCTATTCAAGATCCTCCTGGACGAAGCCTCAGTCATCCTGGTAGCTCCCAGGTGGCCGAGACAGCCATGGTTTCCGCTGCTGCTTCAACTGGCGGCAGAGGTTCCAATTCCTCTGGGATTACACCCTTACCTCCTGACACAGGAGGGGGGCACTCTTCTACAACCCAACCTCAGGTCTCTCAACCTGATGGCATGGCTGCTGAAAGGGTAGTCCTCATACCACTTTGCCTCCCTAAAAATGTAGAAGATGTACTGATAGCCTCCAGAAGGCAATCGACTAGGAAACCCTGTGCATTTAAGTGGCATAGGTTTGAGGTGTGGTGTGATAAGCAGAATGAAAACCCTTTCTCCTGTCAAGTGCCAGTGGTGTTGCAGTACCTGCTTCATCTCTCAGATTTAGGCCTCAAGTCAAACTCTGTCCGAGTCCACCTTAGTGCCTTATCAGCACACCACTCTCCAGTGGAGGGGCAGCCTCTTTCTGTGCACCCTTTGGTGTCCAGGTTCCTGAGAGGTTTACTTCTGCTGAAGCCCCCAGTTCGTCCCCCGGCAACTGAATGGGATTTGAATGTGGTCTTAGAGCAGCTTACATGCCCACCCTTTGAGCCGATGACTACCTGCCATCTCCACTTCCTCTCTTGGAAAGCTCTTTTCTTGGTGGCACTCACATCAGCCAGACAAGTGAGTGAGCTGCAGGCTCTGGTTTCCGATAGACCGTACACATGGTTCTATAGGAACAGGGTGGTGCTTCGCACTCACCCAAGTTCCTTCCGAAAGTGGTCTCCTCGTTCCACCTCAACCAGGAGGTGGTACTTCCAACCTTCTTTCCCAGGCCGCATGCCAGTCAGGCAGAAGCAGTTCTACACACCCTGGACTGTAAGAGGACTTTAGCCTTCTACTTGGAGCGTACGCAGGGACATCGAAGGGCTTCTCAGCTCTTCGTCTCTTATGACCCCAGTAAGCTGGAGATGCCTGTCTCCAAGCGTACGTTGTCCACTTGGGTGGCGGATTGTATCGCCTGGGTATATATGGCGGCTGATCTCCTGTTGCAGGGTCGAGTCATGGCCCACCGGGTCAGGGCTAAGGCAGCATCAGTGGCTCACTTCCGCTCTGTTCCGCTGGCAGACATCTGCCGGGCCGCCACCTGGTCTTCAAGCCAGACTTTTGCATCCCATTACTGCCTGGATAAGGAGTCCCAACGGGACAGTGCTTTCGGTCAGGCTGTACTCCGTAACCTGTTTGAGGTTTAGGCAACTCCTACTCTCCAACCCTTTGGTGTCAGGCTACTGGAGTGTTACGTTCTCAGTTGAACTCCTATCATGGCTGCTGCGGTTCTTCTAAAGAGAGCCTATTTTTCAGTTATGAGTTCTCGGTAGACTATAGCTAGGGAGTCACATATTTGAGGACTGACTTCCTGCTTGTTTCTGGAGAAAGCTTAGTTACTCACCTGTAACAGGTGCTCTCCAGGGACAGCAGGAATCAGTCCTCATGACCCTCCCTCCTCCCCTGGAGTTGCAGTCCTATTATTAATTTTTATTCTTTTGCCATCTTTTTAGCTATGTCATTTGACTGAACAAGATGGCACCCTTGGGCGGGAAGGGGACCGCGCATGCGTGATGCAATCCCAAAGGCTTTCTTCAAAAGCTGGGGATTACTCCGCATGAGAACTCCATCGGCGCCAATGTCACCCATATGTGAGGACTGATTCCTGCTGTCCCTGGAGAACACTTGTTACTGGTGAGTAACTACGCTTTCAGCACCACGGATAGTGTCTGTGCCAGTTAGTGAGCAGGGAGATGTTGTTTCTTCTGCTGATTTCATTCTAAGCGTACTTGCTGAAGAAGCAGCAGATTTCCAGTTTCTCTCAGCCGCCTTTGCCTTCCAATGGGCCAGTGAACATGTTACAGAAGTTTCCCCTATCTGGTCAGGAGCCTCCTGCCAAGAAATGTAGAGCTGATCTGGATCTGTGGGGAGCACCAGACCTTCAGGCTTCAAAGGATGCCGGGCAGGGTCCTTTGGAACCCTGGGAGGACCCTGCTAGTGTGGACCCAGAGGAGGGGGAGATTATTGTTGGGGACTATCCTAAGGTGTTCAGGGTATTTCAGAAGGAGAACTTGGCAGCTCTCATCATGCACTCCCTGGCAGCCTTACGTATTATGCAGCCCACGGCCACAGCAGAGGAGCGCTAGAGGATCCCCTCTTGCAGGGGTTCAGGGGTGAGAAGGTCTGCTTCCCAGTTCACAGAGTAATTAAAAGGATGATTGAGGCAGAAGGGGGGAGGTCCTGGAGATATGCCTTAAGGGGAGCAGGGCAATGGGTTGCCTGTATCCCATTCCAGAGGGTGAGAAGGAGCTTCTCAAACTGCCTAGGGTGGATGCCCTAGTGTCTGCAGTAATGAAGAAGATCACGATTCCAGTGGAGGGGGTGTGCAGCACTGAAGGACCCATAGGACCACAAAATGGAGTCCCTCCTTAAACAAGCTTTCGACGCCAGTGCCCTGACATTGCAAGCATCCATTTGTGGAGCTTGTGTCACCAGGGCATCCATTCATTGGCTTCAGGTTGTTGTTGCACATGAGACTGAAGCCTTGGTTATGGCACAGGAAGGGGCTCAGATTGAGGCAGCATCCGCATATCTAGCGGATGCCTTCTATGACCTGGTATGGACTGCCTTGAAAACCATTTCATCCATCATGGCGACCCACCGGATCCTCTGACTGAAGAACTGGGCGGCTGATGTGTCTTCTAAAATCCGGATGAGTAAACTCCCTTTTAATGGCAAGTTCCTTTTTGGCAAAGCGCTGGACAAGTTTGTAAAGAACTTGGGTGAGACTAAAGGTGGGAAGCTTCCAGAGGATCGTCCCAAGGGCTCCAAGCAAGGGACCCCGCAAAGGGAGCACCCTTGTGATTTGGAGCCAGTCCTTTCAGGGCTACCGAGGGACAGGGAGGGCCAATTTAGTGGTCTCCCAGACCTCTGCAAAGAAGGCCCAGTGAAGCCAGAGAGATCCAGGTGGAGCTAGTTGTGGTCGGAGATTGTTTGCAGCACTTTTACTCTGTCTGTGCCGAGATCACCTCTGACCAGTGTGTGCTGGATATTGTTCGGTAGGGGTACGCGCTGGACATTGCGTGACCACTGACTGATGCCTTTGTGCTGTCCCTGTGCTCAGCAGCCAAGGCGTCAGCTGTTTGGGACAAGCTACCCAGGCTGGTGACTCTGGAGGCCATAGTGCCTGTCTGTTCGACCAGTGCAGGCTGGGTTGGTACTCGGTCTATTTCATGGTATCCAAGAAGGAAGGATCTTTCTGGCCTATCCTGGATCTCAAGAATGTCAATCGCTTCCTGCATGTGCCTCATTTTTGTATGGAAACGTTGTGCTCGGTGTTCCTGGCAGTGCGTCAGGGGGGAGTTCTTAACTGCCTTGGACTTCACGGAGGCGTACCTCCATATTCCCATACGGCCAGAGCATCAGAGTTTCCTTCGGTTTGCTCTGCGCATGGGCCTTTTTCAGTTCCGGGCAACGCCCTTCGGCCTGGCCACAGCACTTGCGCACACCTTCACCAAGGTGAAGGTGGTGGCGGCGGCAGCAGCTCTGCGGAAAGAGGGCATCATAGTCCACCCGTACTTGGACAGTTGGCTGATCCGAGCAAAGACAGAGTAGGAGGCACAGTGGACCACCCAATGCATAGTGCAGTACCTTCAGAGCCTGTGATGGGTGGTCAATCTGGCCAGAAGTCAGCTGCAGCCTGTCCAGCAATTGGTGTACTTGGGGGTGCAGTTTGATTTGGAGCGGGGGTTCATCTCACTCCCCAAAGACAGGATACAAAAGATTCATGATCAGATTACTGCTTTCTGACTCAGAGGGCACCAGCAGCATGGTGTTACCTGCAGTTACTGGGATCCATTGTGACAGCGCTAGAATTCGTGCCTTGGGTGCGGGCTCACATGTGGCTGCTCCAGCGGGTGCTGCTGACGCGCTGGTCTCCACAGAGACGGCCTCTGTCCTACAGACTAGTTTGTCCAGACCCAGCTCGAGAGAGTCTGGACTGGTAGCTCATTAGGGAGCATCTTGCGGCTGGGGTATCCCTAGAGCTGCCGGTTTGGATTCTGCTAACAACTGATGCCAGCCTCACAGGTTGGGGCGCGCACTGTCAATCACAAGTGACACAGGGGCAGTGGTCCCCCAAAGAGAGCGCTTGGCCCATCAATCGCCTGAAGATGAGGGCAATATTTATGGCCTTTCTGCATTTTTGTTCGCTGGTCCAGAACAAAACGTGTGAGTGTGCTCTGACAATGCAGCCACAGTAGCTTACATCAACTGCCAGGAAGGCACAGGAAGTGCAGACCTGGCGGAGGAGGCTCAACCGCTACTTGGGTGAGCGTAGCAGTGGCTTGCCACCCTATCGGCTGCGCAAGTTGCCAGCAAAGACAATATACATGCCGACTTTCTCAGTCATCACTATTTGGACCCAGGCGAATGGGAGCTGAACAAGACAGTTTTCCCAGCATCATGAGGCATTGGGGCACACCGGTTATGGATCTGATGGCGACCTTTGCCAACACCAAGGTGGCTTGGTTCTTCAGCTGATGCCGAGAGCCCATGTCCGAGGGGTTCAACGCCTTAGCCAACGGACAGACTGCTGTACATATTTCCACCTTGGCCACTGATCGGCTGGCTATTGCAGCATGTAGAAGTACATGGGAGATGGTGATCTTCATAGCTCTGGACTGACTCCACAGGCCATGGTATGCGGACCTGCAGGAGCTTTTGGCAGACAAAACCTAGTGGCTTCCCTGCCAGAGCAACTTACTAGTGCAAGGGCTAATCCTGATGCTCCAGCTGGATTGATTCTCACTTACAGCATGGCCCTTGAGAGGGTGTGATTGAGGCGTAAAGGATATGCAGCCTCTGTCATCGCTACCCTCTTACAAACACAGAAGAAGTCTATTAATCTGGCCTATATACGCAGTCCCTGGCGACTCATCCAGATGTTGTCTGGTTCTTGAGAGCAGTGTATGGGATTCGTCCACCGGTCCGTCCAGTGATGCCTCTCTGGGATCTCAATCTAGTGTTGTCTGAACTGGCGACAGCCCCTTTGAGCCATTGTCAGTGGCCTCTATGCACCATGTCACCTTGAAAACAGTGTTTCTTGTGGCCATCTGCTCAGCATGCCAGATTTTGGAGTTGCAAGCACTGTCATGCCCGGGAGCCTTTCCTCATCTTATCAAAGGAGAAGGTCATGTTGCAACCGGTGCTGTCCTTTTGACATAAGGTGGTGTCGGCTTTTCATGTCAATCAAGCCATCTCTCTCCCAGCATTCCCGAGTTTGGGGGGCTCAGAGGAGGTTCGCCAGCTGCACAGGCTTGATGTCCACAAAGTGTTGCGTTGGTATCTAAAGCTGATTGAGCCGTTTCATATATCAGACCATTTGTTTGTCCTGTTTGTCTCCTTGCAGGGGAGAGACCACCTTGAAAGCCATTTTAGCACAATAGGTGAAGGAGACTGTCGTGGCTGTGTACATGGCCAGAGGTAGAAGAGTGCGGCAGACTTGTGGGCCCACTCGACTCGAGCCTTGGCAGTGTCTTGGGCAGAGCATAGTTGGGTCCCGCTAGTGGTCATTTGTAGGGTGGCAACATGGGCGTCATTGCACATTTTAATGTGAAAGCAATGGAGGATGCGGATTTTGGGGCAAAAGTGCTCTGAGCAGGTAGGTGTCCCATTTGTCGAGGCTGCACTGGAGGGATGATATGGAAGGTGAAATTAGACCTTACCTGCTTATTGTCTTTCCTTGGATCCCTCCAGTCCACTCGTTCCCTCCCGGATTCATATTTATTTATTTATATAAAGGTATTTATAGCCTGAACAATAACCAAGGTGGGTAACAAAAAACATACATAATTCATCATAATACACTAATAAACTCATACAAAATAAATTAAATTCAAATAAGTAAAAAATATAATAAATCAATCTAATCTAAACAAATAAAACTAAAAGTCTAACATTGGAGAGCACAAACCGGATCATTATTAAATCACCATAAACATGATTGTTCCAAGCACTTCACCTGCCTATCTAACAAATCCAGAAAAGGCCTGCTGGAATAAGTAAAATTTCAACTTTTGCCGAAAGATCATCAACTCTGCTTCAGCACGTAACTCATTAGGAGAGAATTTGGAGACAATTCCAAATAGATGGAGTACTCATAAAGAAAATTCTCTTACGTAGTGACTGAAAATGAATCTTTTTAAAGGAAGGAACAACTAATAGTTGTGCATCCTAAGACGTAAAACACGAAAAAGACAGTAAAGTCTAAGCAAAGTTGATAAACTGACAGAGGCCATGTTATGCAAGCATTTGAAAGTAATCATAATCATGTATACAAAACTCGAAATCTGATAGGAGGCCAATGCAAAATAAATGACTGTTGCATAATATCATCAGAATGTTCACATCCAGTTAAAAGGCGAGCAGCAACATTTTGGACTAATGGTGAAGGACACATAGTAGCTTTTGAAAGGCTAGAAAAAGACTATTAAAATAGTCCAAAGATGAAAGGACTAAAGTTTGTAACACAGAGCGGAAATTACTACTAGATAAATATGGTTTTAGTCTTCGGAGAAGATGCAATTTATAATAAGCAGTTTTAACCAATCTTTGTGTATAGTAATGCAGATTTAATTGTGTATTGTCAGACGGCTGCCTAGGGTGAGAACTTACACAATCTTGACGATGCATATATTCATATGATTCTTGCAAGGTATTGTGGGTATTGTAGTTCATTCACTCCCAAACACAGCTGATGACAATAATTTGAGTTGTGAAACCAAGTGGTAAGATCAATAAAATACTTCTTTTATTGATGGGGTTTAATTCACCCAGCACATGTATGCTTGATAGCACTATAAATGAGGTTACTTGCTTGCAGTGTTTAAAATGGATAACAAAAAGTCACAAAGTAAACCAGAAAACAACCTTCAGCTTGTCAGGCAATTAGCTAATGTTTTCTTAGCAAGTAATTACCAAATACAAAGGCACAAAGTAAAGAATAAACTTTGCTGGTTAGGTTAACTTCTGCTTATTTTCCATGCAGATCTCAGCAGTGATTCTCCCTTGCTCACACACACAATCAGGTGCAGCCCTAATTACTATCAATGGACCAGCTGAAAGCCTTTAGCTGGCTGGCTGCTACTGTGTGAGCCCAAATCCTGCTTTAAGAGCTGTTTGCAGTGGAAATAAAGAACAAAGTTAGGTTTCTTTGTGATGGCTGATGTGTTTGCTCATAGAAAACTAGCAATAGCATTTAGATAAAGAACAGTCCATGTAAATAGTTTCATCTGCTGTATTTCCCCCTGCATCAACAATCATAGGGTCAATATCATACATTGGCACAGATGAGTCTTTCATTAAGGCACTATCATGAGAATGCTTATTCCCTTGCTGCCATTCTCTATTATAGATAGGGTCTGGATCAGTGTTCATACCTGAGCCTCTCCTGCTATCATTATTCCTCTCTGTATAGCCTGGCCAATATGTAATCCAATTCTGATGTCCAGCCTTACAATCTTGATCCCTGGACACTGGATCTTCTCTCACATACCTTCTGGCCTTGGTCTGAAAGTCCCTTCCACGTGCAGTCTTCTCTCTTCCAGGTAGCCACTGGTGATTCCTATCTCTGCCACTCCATTCCTCTGGCTGAATCCAGTCCAATGGACTCTGCTGGCTTTTGGAATACCTCCCAGTATGAGTACTGCCTTGGAATCTCCCAGACCTTCCAATGGCCTTTCTTCTCTTCCTTCCAGAGAGTTTCCTTCTCTCTCTATCTGCGTGGCTTTTGCTGAAGCTGTTCTTCAAACTCTCCCTGAAGCTTTTTCTGAAACTGTTGCTGAAACTCTCCTTGAAGCTGTTATCTGAAGAATAAGCTCTATTCTTATCCTGTTCTAATGTGTGCTGCTCCCTAACACAGCGCAGCTGTGTTGAATCAGGCCCTGCCCTTTGAGATGAGTGCTTAGGGATTACCTCATAGCTCTCTTGATTGCACACACATTCTCTCACTTCAGCCCCTCTCATGGCTGCTGGAAACCTGGTGCATTCTGGGACTGGTAGTCTTTTATGTGAAAACTCTGTTTTCTTGCTTCTACCAGAACTGACAGGTTGCTTGTTCAGAGTCACATCATCTTTTCTATAGCTCCTACCTGAGCTATGATAAGCTTCCTTATCACAGTATCTAACCAAACCACAAGATCTCTCACAACATAGCTAAGCCCAAAAGGAAAGAATCTGCCACAGAATTCAAACTTGAAGGATTTGGAAAATCTGAAGATAAATAAAAATTTCTGTTGTCTTCATATTCAATTTCAATCTATTCTGAAACATCCATGACTCAACCGAATTAAGGCAAAATTCCATATACTTTAAAGAATCATCAAATATGTATACTAACATAGTATATGACGGTAGATAAAGACCAGTATGATCCATCTAGTCTACCCAGCAAGGCGGCAAGAGTAGGTGCACCTGCCGCTCCGTGCAGGTCACCTCTCCACATGCCTTTGTTTAGGGGTGTACCCATCGCTCCATGTAGGTCACCCCTATTTGTTCAGCTCTAAGAGATATTTATGCTTATTTTGATTTTATCCTGTTACTGTAAAGGGATACACTATGTCTTTCCATGCCATTTTGAACTCTGTCACTGTGTTTGCCCTCACCACTTCCATCTGGAGGGCATTACAAACATCCACCACCCTTTCAGTGAAAAGGTATTTCCTGACATTGCCTTTGTTTACCCCCTTGCAGCTTCATGTTATGTCCTCTAGTTTTACAGCTTCCCCGTCTTTGGGAGAGGTTTGTTTGTCCATTAATACTTTTTAAGTATTTAAAGGTCTGAATCATATCTCCCCCGTCCCTCCTCTTCTCCAGAGTGTACATATTTAAGTCTTCAAATCTCTTCTCATAAGTCTAATGAAACAGAAATGGGGACAATGAACTGTACGTCGTCGGCATACACTTAAAATTTAACATCCAGACTCTCGAATATTTTTTGAATTGGGACGATATAGAAATTATACAGTATAGCCGATAGCGCAAAACCCTGCAGCACCCCAGCCTCAATACATTTCCAAGATGACACTTGTCCTGATGATTGAACTTGAATAAATCTATCCTGCACAAATGATGTAAACCAAGAAAGCACCTTACCTTGTATCCCCATCTCACCCTAGTTAGAAGTAAAGAGTAATCCATGGTGTCAAATGCGGCAGATACATTAAGCAACACTAGTAGGAAAGATTTATCATGATCGAAGGCAGTAATAAACTCTTCAGTAAGAGTCAACAGCAATATTTCAGTCCCATGATTGGGACAAATTCCAAACTGTGATTCAGACAACAAATGTATTTATTTATTTTATTTATTTAGGCAGATTTAATATACCGCTTTATCATTAAATCAAAGCAGTTTCCACATCAAAAAATCGAGGGAGGGGCTATAGTGTGCAACATGCAGTGGAAACATCTGAATGAGTGTGTTCGAGGGGTGTGAGCGATTTGTTTGCTTTATATGCAAGTGAACTATGTACAGGTATTAAGACAAGTGAGCTATATACAATTGAGCTATATACAGTCTATATACATATTGAAGGCTTCGGTTTGGTTAGGGAAGAGTCTAGTTCAGGTGAAGTCCTTATAGTGATCCATAAAAAGCTTTGTTTTGAGCAGCTTTCTGAAATCTTTGAGGTCTGTGGCAGATCTCAGCTCGTCGGGGAGAGAGTTCCACAGGGGTGGGTGCGGCCAGGGACAGAGCTCTTCTTGAGGTGTCCTGTCTGGATTTGGTGAATTCTCTTGGTGGTGATGGTGTCAGTGGTTCTTCTTCTTCTGGGCCTGGTGCATAGGTCCGCTTTGATGAGAGGTTGCAGGCTGTCGGCTGAGATGTTCTGTCTTATTTTGAATATGTTTAGGATAACTTTGTATTGTATGTGGGAGCTGATTGGGAGCCAGTGGAGGTGGTACAGGATGGGTGTGATGTGGTCATGTCCTGAGCAGCCTGTTATTATGCGGGCGGCAGTGTTCTGAGCCATCTGCAGTGGTCGGAGGGCCTGTTTTGACAGCCCTAGGTAGATGGGGTTGCAGTAGTCAAGTGTGGGGGTGATGAGCGTTTGACAGACTGTAGGGAAGTGGTCCTGTGCGAGGATGGGTTTGAGGCGCCTGATGGTTCTCATTTTGAGGTAGGCGTTTTTTGTGGTTCTGCCAATGTGGGCTTGTAGGTTTAGGTCGTTGTTGAGAGTCACTTCGAGGTATCTCACTTTGGGCTTTACTGATATTGTGATGTCATTTAGTTTTATGGTGGGTGTCATTGAGAAGGTGGGGCTTTTTGATATGAATAGTGCTTCTGTTTTGTTGTGGTTTATGGATAGATTGTTTTCTAAGAGCCAGGTTGTCATTTGCTGGAGACAGTTGGATAGGTTGGAGTAGTCTGTGGCGTCCAGGTTTATTGGGGTGAATATCATTATGTTGTCGGTGTAGATGGTGTATTGAATCTTATGGTTCTTGATGATGGAGCAGATTGGTTGTAGGTATATATTGAATAGCAGTGCGGAGAGGGATGAGCCTTGTGGGACGCCCTGGGTGGCTTTCAGGGGCCAGGAGGTGTCTGAGCCGCATTTGACTCTGTCGGTTAGGTATGTTGTGAACCAGTTCAAGGTGGTGCCGTGTAGTCCAATTTCTTGTAGTTTCGCTAGCAAGGTTGTGTGGTTCACTGTGTCAAATGCTGCGGAGACGTCTATGAATATCAGGAGGACTCCCATTTTGATGTTATCGATAGTCTGGATCAGCTTGTCGAGGAGTTGGAGTAGTAGCATTTCTACCCCATGGTTTGGTCGGAAGCCGTGTTGATTTGGGTCCAGGGGGCGTGGGTGTCTATATGGCTCTGTAGTTGGTATTGGACTGCTTTTTTGATGATCTTGGCTAGGAGGGGGAGGCTTGAGATGGGTCTGTAGGCAGCAGAGTCAGTTTTAGCTAGTATGGATTTCTTGGGGATGGGGCGTATTGTAGCTAGTTTGAGTGCACTTGGCATTATTCCTGTGGTGAGAGAGCTTGTGATTATTTTGCAGATGTCCTGAATCAGATCTTTTTTTGTAGCTTTGATCCATGTTACGGGGCATGGATCGGTGGGGGGCGGTGCTGGTGTTGAGGGTAGAGATGATGTTTGATATCTGTTCCTTGGCTGGGATGCTGAATTTGTCCCATCTTTGGTTGGGATGAGGGGGCTTGTTGCTGCTGATCTCTCTGTTGTCCTTGGTGGGGGCTGTGAATTTGGTCTTAAGGTGGTCTGCGAAGTCTGTGGATCAATTTGCTGTTCGTTTCTGTTGTGGGGTTCGTTGGTGAGAGTCTTTACTATTTCGAAGATTTCACGGGCTTTGTTGATAGACTTCAGGATGAGGTTTGTGTGTTAGTCCTTCTTCTGTTGGTTGATGAGTTTGTTATATTCCTCTTGTTTTGACTGGTATAGGTCCTGTATGGGGTTTGATTTGGAGCGTCTCCATCGGCGTTCAAGTCTTCGTAGTGCTCTCTTTGCATTGCGAATTTCCTTGGAGTACCAAGGGGTGGACCTGGGTCTGTTTCTGTGTTTCCGTGTGTTGGGGATGGTGGGTCTGGCGGCATTTGAGATGGTGGTGTTCCAATTTTCTATTTGTTCGTTTATGTCCTCTGAGCTGTTGTTGAGGAAGGTTAGGGTGTCTTGTAGGAATTGCTCCTTGTTGAAGCTTTTGAATCTTCTTGTCGTGGGTGGTTTGTCTTTGAGGTTGTTGTTGTTTGCTGCTTGTATCTGAATTTGTAGTAGGTGGTGGTCCGACCAGGGTACTGGTGTAATTGATCTGAGATGGATTTGTTTTCTATTGAGTTGTTGGGGGCGAATATGAGGTCGGGGGAGGATCCACATCTGTGTGTGGGTGAATTGATCATCTGGGTGAATTGTAGTGAGTTCATCGCTGCAATGAAGGCTTCTGCATCCTTTTTATTTGTGGATTTGAGGTTGAAGTCACCGAGTACGAGCAGTGGCTTGTGGAGGTTGTTGACTGTACATATGGCCTCCAGTACTGTAGATAGTTCCTCTGTTGGGGCATTCGGTGCTCTGTAGGTGAGGCAAAGGGTGAGGTTCCTGTTTTCAACGATGATTGTGTTACAGTGACTTGTGGATGAGGTGGATCTGGCTTTGAGGTTTAGGTTGTTTCATGAGATGATCAGGACTCCTCCTCCTCTCCTTTGTGTGCGTGGGCAGTTGTATGCTGAGTGTGTTGGGGGAATTAGTTGGTTGAGTAGCACGTCCGTGGGGGTGAGCCAAGTTTCGGTGATACATAGTATGTTTGCTGTTGTTCCATGTGGTCAGCGGTGGTATTAATCTTGTTATGAACTGATCTGGCATTGATGAGCTCTATGGAGATTTTCTGTGTGTTGTTTGGTGTATCTTGTGCTTTGTGTGTGAGTGTATGGGTGCTGTGTTTGTTTTCTTTGTTTGCACGGTTTGTGACTCTGGTGTTGGATCTGTGTGGGGTCATAGTGGTGGGTGTAGGGTGATTGCTGTGTAGGGGGTGTCCACAGTGTGTAGGGGGCGTTGCATTACATTACATTACATTAATCCAGTGGTTCTTAACCTTGTTGGAGGTACTGAATCCCACCAGTTTCATATGCACATTCACTGAACCCTTCTTTATTGAAAAATAAAATACGATTTTTTTTCAAATTCAAGATATAGGTATATGTTTTACTGGTTCACAAAATGAATCGTGCATTAACATCACTGTTTTCAAAGAACAAAACCAATACAATGCATGAACTCACAACAAATTACATACATAACTTTTCACAAAGACATGACCTTTTTTAATACTACCACACTGAAATGGTTTTAATTTTTAACCTTATGTATTCCAATAATGAACTTATTGTATTTATGCTATTTATTATTTTTAACATTTTAACACACACCCGTCACCTAATTTCCATCAGGCTACACCGCTACAATAATAATGAATATTTACTGCAAATCAGTGTGACTTCTGCTGTTGCCTTTGAGAGACCAGTTCAGAAATGCGTGGCTTCACCTTGGCAAGTGCCACTCTCATGTCATTTTCACAGCAAAGTCTTTTCCTTTTCTTCGTTTTTATGTCCAGCATCCTCGAAAAGGATTGCTCGCAAAGATATGTTGTAACAAATGGTATAAAATTTCCAGGGCTTTCCTAGTAATAACAGGATATGTTACCATTTGTCGACACCAAAACGTTGAGAGCGTTGTTGTTCTGAAGTGCTGTTGTTGTTCTGAAGTGCTGTTGAACCCTGGCTCTGCTGAATTTCAATGATTTCGTCGAGGTATTGTGGTGATGAGAGTGAACAGGAGAAAATGGAAATAGAAGAAAAAGACATTTGTACCTTTAAAACTACTGACAGCTCAGCTCTACACAGAGGTAGGAAAGCTACTATGAAAAAAAGCCATGCCACGCCCTAGCTGTAATGAGGAGGCAGGCTTAGCTGCTGATTATGAGCACATGTGCTCAGAGGAAGCTCTGATAGGAAGGAAACAGGTTTTTAAACCCGTCTTCAAACAGAAGAAGGGAGTTCACAGCTCTCGTTTGAGTTCAGCTTGGAGGAACAGGAGTGCTAGTTCCAGGAGTTCATCTGGTTCAAAGAGTTCCAGCCGTGGGAGAGAAGGTGCCAGTTTGAGTCCAGGTCCTAGGAGCTCATGGATACCTGAGAGATGTGAGTGTGCTGATTTCCAGCTGCTGAAAGCTAAGAGCAGAGAAGGAAACACTCCATGTCTGGGAAAGGTTCCTAAACCAAAAACCAGCCAACGTTCTGGGAGAAAGGCTGCAAACCTGTGGGAACAGGGACCTTTATCCTGTATTCAGAATCCTAAGCTGAAAACTTCAACTGACAAAAGGTGGGTGGATTCGTTTCACTGGGGAAAGAACCAGGACCCAACCGTTAGCAGGGACGTTAATTTGAACTCAGTAAAAGCTTTGAAGCAAGCATTTCAGGGAGGAGAAGCTTACTCTCCTTATGTAAATGTTTATGACCAAAAGGAGAAATTATGGAATGAATTTTGGGAATTCTTACAAGCCAGAAAGCCTGAAGAAAGTGCTGAGGCCTGGAGTAGAGATAAACCAGCCGCAGTACTGGAGCCTATGCAGATAGAATTACCTGAGTCACAATCTTCCCCAGAAGATTGCCAGATGGATTGCTCTCTTTGTCTTAGGGAAGCATAAGTTCCTGTGTGCAAGGCTAAGGAAGCTTTTGTAGAAGAAAGAAGGTATTTCTGCTAGAAGGAGCTCATAAGGCTGTGTTATGTTTATTGTCATGAAGAAAGCTGCTTGTGTTTGAAGAGACTTGTGCTGCATTTAATTCAAGTACAATTTCCTTTTGTTTACTCTTCTGTTACTGGAGAACTTATCCATTTTTGTGTTCGTGTACAGAACTTTAATGCGTGTGGAAATCCACAATAATAAAAATATTCTTGCTTGCCTCAACCTCCGGTTGCACAACTACAGTTTGTCTTTTTGAATACAATTTTCTCAACTACAAGTCCCAGAGTGCATTGCTGATGGCAAAGGGAAAATACAGTTCATTTAAGGACAAACAAGGCAGCCCATAGCTGTAAGCCTCTGGCTCAGGCTTGGGTACCACAGTATTCATCATTGATATCTGCTGTCTCAACACCAAACGTGAACGGCTGTCTCACCCATGCTGGATATGACTCTCTTGTAGGGAAGTATCCGTCGAGAGACTTTGCAAGCTCATCTAAGTGCGTGGCAATTGCTTGCTTCAGTTCCGTGGGTACAGAAATGTCTCCGATTCCAGACACATCTTCGATCTTACTTACACAGTCGTCCAGCAGGGGAAAGTTTGCGAAGTTATTGTTCTCTGTTCATCGTTTCCATAACGGTAGCTTTTTTGAAAAGCCTTCAGGTTTTCTTCCGCTTCGATGATGTTGACTCCACCACCCTGCATCTGCTGATTGAGATGATTGAGAGATGCGAATATATCAGCCATGTACACTAAAATGAGAATGAACTTAGAATTTTTGAAGCAATCTGCATGACGATGTTGGTGCTCTTGCAAAAACAGGGCTAATTCCACACGCATGGCAAAAACATGATTCAGCACCTGTCCCCGGGATAACCACCGAACGTTAGAATGGTACAGAAGTACCTCGAATTCAGAGCCCATTTCTTTACACAGCTCACTGAAGATGTGGTGCCTCAGTGCACTATTTCGCAAATAGTTCACACATTCCACTACAATTTTTAATACTTCTGTCATTTCTGGAGGCAAGGTATTTGTTGCCAACACATGCCTGTGCAGAATACAATGCGTAACAATGATGTGTGGTGCATCGGCTTTCACTAGCGCACCAAAACCAGACTTTCTTCCCAACATGACTGGAGCTCCGTCCGTACAAACTGCAGAAACCATATCCCACGAAAGATTGTTGTCTCTGAAGAAGTCATCCACAAGTTTCTTCACATCGGCTGCCTTAGTTATTGTTGTAAGAGGCTTACAAAATAAAAAATCTTCCTTTATCATGTCGTCTTTCACATAGAGCACAAATACAGCAAGCTGACTTAGATTAGAAACGTCTGTGGTCTCGTCGAGTTGGAGGCTGAATTTTGCCGGGCTTGAAATCAGATCTGCAACTACTTGAGCCAAGATATCTTTGCTCATGTCCTCTATTCTGTCGCTGATGGTGTCATTTGAAAGAGGAATTTGGGATAATTTAACTTCGGCCGCTTTTCCCAGCATCAGATTCGCCATCTTCAACACAGCTGGTTTTATGAGTGTTTCACCAATGGTGTGTGGTTTGCCCTGCTTTGCGATCAGGTAAGCAACTTCGTACGATGCTGTGAGGATCGGTTTGTTGATGGGTACAAAGCCGAGAGCAGGCAGAGTAGCCTTTTCATCGAATCTGGCTCTCTTCACCTTGAATTCAGCAAGTGTTGTGTTCTTGTATTCCCCATCTCCATGCAGGTTAAGGAAGTGTTCCTTTAGTTTTGCCTGTACTAGACTATAATTGCTTAACTTGGCATTGCAAATCATGCAGATAGGACGCTGACTCCCATCACGTTCTGTTATATATGTGAATCCATGTTGTATATATTCGTCCGACCACTTTCTTTTTTTGCTCGACATAGTTAGTATGGATTAAAATATTAAGAAAGAAATCACACGACATACCATCACGACAGTCACAAGTCGACTACTGAGTGCACCAAATTCCCTGCAGCACAGATTGGCCAAGCAATGTAGCTTGATCACCTGCAGCCAATGATGGCCAAGCGGGGCGTGTCATCATGAATCATATGAGTCGGGTGCGTGTCTTGTGTCTTGACCTCCGCCGAACCCCTGAGACTGACTCACCGAACCTCTAGGGTTCGATCGAACCCAGGTTAAGAACCACTGCATTAATCAATGAAATTCTGTAATTGTAATAACACCAATTTCTCTAAAATCTTGGTTAAACACAAAAGAGAAGAGAGAGGATGATAGTTCAATGGGTCTAATTTATCCATAAAAATTTATCAGGTTTTCTTGGCTATCTTAGATGATAGTGTGGCAAGTCCAGCAAAGTGCATTCTTAAAGTAATAACAAAAACAAAAAACAATAATACAAAGAAAATCAAACCAAGAAGAGGATATGTTCCGATGAGAGAGTGATCAGTATCCCTTCTGTGTGCTGATGTATGCTGGGCAGCCTTTGCTGTGTCTGAGTGCCCTTTCATGTACATAGTTCGGATGGTGCAGGTACTCATTGGAGAATATATGACTTCTCTGGTCTCCAAATCGACAGATTTGTCTGCGGGTTCTAGCGAGCTTAGGATAGTTATTGTTAGGAGGCGCTTCTTCTTCTGCTTTGTCAGTGGGATACTGGATCTTGGAGCTGAAGAGGGAGCTCTTATGTGGGAGATCAAGCTTCTGACATGCTCAGTTCTCAGCTGTTGAAGGTGGGGGAGAACCTATTCGTCGAGACTGGACTGGAGGGATTCAAGGAAAGACAATTAGCAGGTAAGGTCTAATTTCACCTTGTTACGTTAATTATAGCTTTAGTGATAAGTACACTTGACTGGCAACCCTCTATATAATGATCTTCCTTTCTATTTGATAAAGTGATTACAAAGAATTCAGAATGTAGATATTAAAATTATTATATATTCAAAATAGTCAGATCATGTTGCCCCACTCCTAAAAGCCCACCATTGCCATCCAGTAGTGTACAGAATTAAATTTAAAATATTGCTTTTAGCCCATAAGGCCTTCTGTTCAACAGTTATTCCTTATGTGCCAACTAGGGCACTACGTTCTCAAGCACATAATAGACTAGTAAAGCCAACAAATAACTGCTTGTCATGAATCTACTCACCAAACTGCATTTTCTTTTCTTAGCCTTGACTCTGGAATGCAATTCCTTTATATATTCAGTAGAACACATTCTTTAAAATATATTTTTTTAAATTTATTTATTTATTTTAATTTCTTATATACCGCACTCTTTGACATCAGCGCGGTTCACAGAGAACATAAACAAAACCAGAACAACAGGCTGTTCGGTATTACATATAACAGGAGTATAAACTTGGAGCAACATGGGAGAACTATTTACATGGAATATGCAATCTGTTAACTGGATAACATACTCGAACTATGTACATGACTTAGCAAGGGTGCTGGAGCGAGGAAGAAAAGAAAAAAGAACAAGTGGTTGGATATGTAGTGGGACTATTATGTTAACTTCATATGGAGTAGTATTTGGTGAATAGGATGAATTTAAGGGCCTTCCTAAACTGGGTTAAGTCGGTTATGGTACGGATGTCAGAGGGGAGGGAGTTCCAGCACTTTGGTGCGCAAAACAAGAAAGCTCTGTTCGCTGTTGATAGATTGCATGTTGTTATGGCCTTTGGTAATGCTAAGGAGCTTAATAATAAATAATCTGAAAGCACATTTTTTTAAGCAAGTGTTTAGTGTCTGATAGGCAGATGAGTCCAGTGGTTCACTGGTCTGTCTGCATATTTTAATTTCTGATATGTTGATGTTTGATGATGATGTCCATTATTTTTACACGACTTGTAAACCGCTTTGACGCTATTGGCTAAAAGTAGTATATCAAACATGGTAATAAAATATAAATCATCTGTCATTTGGATCCCCAGTCTCCCAGTCTTGCAAGATGCACTTACAATGTCTCACAATCCACATGTGATTTAACACCTTGAATAGTTTAGTATCATCTGCAGATTTGATTCCCATCCGTTTTCGTTCCCAGTTCATTTATAAATATGTTAAAGCACAGGTTCCAGAACAGATTCTTGTGGTACTCTGTTCATCTTTTCCCACAATAGAATGTTGCCTCCTATGTCATAACATTTTAATTTTCTCAGTAGTCTTCAAGAGGGACTTTGTCAAACAATTGCTTAAAGTCTAAATACACTATATTAACTGTTGCACCTTTATCCACATGTTTATTCACGACTTCAAAAAAAAATGTAGCAGATTGGTGAGGCCAGATTTCCCTGTTCACATCCCATGAATCCAAGTGTTCAATAATTTTGTCCTTTATAATAGTTTCTACCATTTGCCCTAGGTAGGGATAGTCTAGTGGTTATAGCAGTGTACTGGTTACCAAGTGACCAGGCTTCGATTCCCATTGGCACTCCTTGTGGTCTTGGGCAAGTCCCTTTACTTTCCATTGACTCAGAAGAAAGGCCTAGTAATCTGTTAATCCAGGAACAAGCAGAAAGTCAGTCCTCACTTATGGGTGACGTCTGCACTGACGGAGCCCGTGCGGAACAATTCCCCAGCTTTCAAAGAAAGCCTTTTGGATTGCTGCCATGCATGCATGCATGGTCCTCTTCCTGCCCAAGGGTGCCATCTTGCTCATTATCCCTTTATCCACGGTGCCCTTCGGATGCACGTCCTCGTCTCTTGGAAAAGGTTTTCTCTCTTCTGACCCTTCAGCCTTTTTTCTGGTTGCACCAGTCCACTCCCGTCCTCTCTGATGCCCCTGCTTCAGCTGTGGGCCAGGGGATTCCTATTTTCCCTTTTTTTTTTCTTGCTTCAGGCCCTTTTCACGCCCTTTTTCTAACTGCTGGCCTCAAGGGCATTCAACCTCTCAGGGGCTCTTTTTGCCCCCATGGCCACCAGCTTCAAAAATGTGACAGATGCTCCAAAAATATGTCGCTCACGAACAACCATGACTGTTCTCTGTGGTGCCTGGGGGATGACCTCAACCCAGAGCCCTGCTCGCTCTGTAAGAAAATTTCCGCTAAGGCCTTGCTAAGCCGTAAGCAGAAGTCAGACATTTTCCTTAAGGCAGCCCCGGGGTCCCTGGTGACGCCACGCTCCACCAGTCCACCATTTGCAGGGTTCCCCACAGTGACTCTGAATCCCAGGTGTCACTCCGACCAGGGTTCGCCCGAGATGGAATGGCGGAAGAAGAAGAAGACCTCAAAGTCACTGTCAGGGGCTCCAGATAAGTGTGAGCTGTCTCACGCTCGTTCCCTTAGCCCTCCCCGGTGTTCCTAAGAGTCGGACAAGGAGCGGCCTTGAAAGGTACCTCGTACAGATTTGGAGGCCTCCGGCGATGGCACCTGGTCTCCTGAGGGTCATCCCAGTGAGGACACCCTCTCCTTCTCCACGCCAGACCCGGTAACTACGGCGTCAGCGTCACAGGGACCCACCCCTGAGTGGGAGTCCCGTATGTTGGCACTAGAGCGCAGAGTTTCTGCATTCCTAGCTGCCCAGCAGGCGCTTTTGCCCAGCACGGCTTGCTCACACCTCAAGACCGAGGGTCCCTTGACTGTGGTCCCAAAACCTGCTTTGGAACCCCCCGAGAACAATGGGTTTCATGAGGGTCCTCGGCACTGGTCTCGCTTGCTGTCCCGTTCCTCGGGGGCGAGGTCTTCCAGAGTCAGTGCCTCCGGCTCCAAGCGGGCCTTGGCCACTGGACATGGGGATCAACCTGACTCCGAGCCCTTCTTGGAGCTCTTGGGCTGGGAATCAGATTGGGACACGTCCCCTGAAACCCGCGACTATAGGGAGCTTCCTTCTGACCCGTCCCTGCCAGCCTCGCTAAGGCGGTTACCTCCCGAAGATACCTCCTTCTTGGTATTTGGGCCCACGCAGACCGAGGAAGAGCCAAGGGCAGAGGAACTCGACATTTTGCAATATGAGTCTCCCCCTAGGAAGTCTCTCATGGTCCCTGAGCCATCCATCCTCACCCAGCTGCTCCTCCGCATGTGGTAAGCACCCGCCTCGGTCCCTATTGTCAGTAAAAGATTCTATGCCATGTACAGAGTTCAGCGCGGTCCTGGGTTTTGAAAGACCCAACTTCCCCATATCTCCATGGTAGTGGAATCCGCGATGCGAAAGCAGAAGAACCCGGAGTCGCACTGTTCGGTCCTGCCTGGTAGAGAATCCCGTGCCCTCGACACCCTGGGGTGCAAGGCTTACCAGGGATCTATGCTGGCATGTCACATCTAGGCATACCAACTATATATGGGTATGTTCCTTGGCGACCTCGCTAAAGAGCTTGGCGGTTTCTCCGCGGGCCTCGAAGTTGAACACTTTCTCAGATTTCAAACACTCCTGAGATCGTTCGCGGACTGCTCCAAATACTTTTCCTGCGCCCCATATGATGGGTTCGAGTCTTCCGCCCGTGTGGCAGCGGCTGGAATCGGAGCCCTGCGTCAAGCGTGGCTCCAGTCTTCAGACTTGGAACAGTGTGTCCAGGAGAAACTCTTGGATGTTCCCTGCCTCAGGGAACAACTGTTCGGCAAGCCCATGGAGGACAAGGCAGCTGAGATCGAGACGGAGTTTGTGACCTGCACCCGTCTCTCTTGGAAAACCTCTTCCCTTCCCCAGAATAAACAGCACAGTAAGAAACCCTTCTCCAGAGGAAGGAGCTCCCTTACCAGGGATACCTACCCTATCTGCCTGCCCCAGAGCTCAGAGTCACCGGAAACCTAAGGGGCCCAAGACTCAACCACCGACGCCACTCCAGCCAGCCCCTGGGTTTTGATGCCAAATGCATAGCCCCTTTCCTCCCAGCTGCACCCCCGCCGGTGGGAGAACGTCTGTCCCTTTTTGCCCCCGAGTGGGAGGCCATCACATCAGATACCTGGGTCCTCCAGGTATTCCAGGACAGTTATCGTCTTCATCTGGACAGACTCCCTCCTCCCTTCTCCCCAGCGGAGTCTACTCTGCTTCCCTCACACCAGACTTGCTTACAGCAAGAATTGAACAACCTCCTCACACCTTCGAGGTCGGGGGTTTTACTCCCATTACTTCCTCATTCCGAAGAGGATGGTGGGCCTGCACCCCATCCTCAATCTCAGGAACCTAAACAAATTTCTGGTGCGGGAGAAGTTCAGGATGCTATTGCTTGGCGTCCTGCTGCCCTTTCTCCGGCAGGGCAATTGGCTATGCTCCTTGGATCTCAGAGACGCTTATGCTCGCATCCCTGTCCACCCCAAGCACAGGAAGTACCTGTGCTTCAGAGTGCAGGGGGATCACTTCCAGTACAGAGTGCTCCCCTTCGGCGTCGCGCACAGTCCTCCTCCTCGAATACTTCGGTTTCCTAATCAACTACTCCAAGTCCCACCTCAAACCGATGCAGGCACTGAAGTTCATCGGCGCCCTGCTCGACATGGAACAGGTGACTACCTTCCTCCCTCGAGCACGTGTGGACCACCTCCATGCTCTGGCTGCTGAGGTCCACAGCCGACCCAGAGTCCCGGCCCAGGCCATGCTGTGCCTTCTGGGGCACATGGCCTCGACCGTGCATATTGCTCATCACACTCGCATGCATATGCGAGCAGCTCAATTGTGCCTCAGAGTGCAATGGTCCCAAACCTCGGGCTGGCTTTGGGATCCCATCTTGGTCTCACGCAGCCTATCCAGTTCCCTGGAATGGTGGCAGAATCCCAGAAACCTTCTTGCCCTTCCAGACTGCAACACGAGCACATCTTGATGACAGATGCCTCACTGTCTGGCTGGGGAGCCCACTGTGACAACCTCCGTACCCAGGGACAGTGGTCACCCGAGGAATCTCGGCAGCAGATCAGCCTGCTCTAACTTCAAGCGGTCCTGTTGGCCCTGAAGGTCTTCGAGTACCACTTGCGAGGCAAGTCGGTGCTCGTGTAGACCGACAAGTTCACGATGTTCTACATAAACAAGGAAGGGAGTATGGGCTCCCGCCTCCTCTGTCGGGAGGTAGTCCTCTTCTGCTCCTTCGCTGTATACCGGGGCATGACTCTAAGAGCTGTCTACCTCCTGGGCCAAGACAGTGTTCTCGTGGACAGGCTCAGCAGGCTTCTCCGCCTGCACGAGTGGCACCTGAGTCCAGAGGTGGTTCTCTACCCGTGTCGCCACTGGGGGACTCCATCTATAGACCTATTCGCCAGTCCAGTGAACGCACAGCTTCCCCACTTTTGCGGGCCGATACCACATCCGAGCAGAGTAGCCTGGGACGCGTTCCTCCTGAACTGGACCTCCGGGCTTCTGTATCCGTCCCCCCCCCCCCGAGCCTCGGTGATCCTCGTGGTTCCCTCGTGTCCTCGACAGCCTTGGTTCCCGCTTCTACTCCAACTCTGGTCGGAGCCCCCGGTCCTGCTGGGCAGTGCGCCAGGTCTGCTGACGCAGGAGGAGGGACGAGTACTTCACCCAAACCTGGACTCGCTATCCCTAACAGCCTGGCGGCTGAACGGGTTTCTTTAGCCTCGCTGCACCTCCCAGAGGAGATGGAGGTAGTCCTGCTCGCATTGAGGAAGGACTTGACGAGACGGGCCTACACCCTCAAGTTGCGGCGCTTCTCGGTCTGGTGCTCCGAGCTCCAGATCAATCCATTCTCCTGCTCCACCCGGTGGATTCTCCAGTACCTCCAACACCTCTTGCAGGTGGGGATGCAATCCATTTCAGTCAGGGTTCACCTGAGCGCCATTTCAGCCAACCACTTCCCGATCAAGGGTAAACACCTCTCAGGCCAGCCTCTGGTCTCCCACTTCATGCGGGGCCTCTTGCTGTCCAAGCCCCCCGTCTGGCCTCCGCTGACAGAGTAGGATCTGAACATCTTGCTCATGCAGCTGACACAGCCGCCCTTTGAGCCGATGGCGACGTGTTTGCTTCGGCACCTCTCCTGGAAGATAGTCTTCCTGGTGGCACTGATCTCTGCTCGGCCAGTCAGCGAGCTGTCCCTGGAGAACACCTGTTACAGGTGAGTAACTATGCTTTCCGGTCACACCTTGCCAAGAAACTCCAGATGCTGCTGGGTCACCAGGAGTCAGCATTTACTCAATGGCACACATTGTATTTGCATACAATTTTGCCCAGTACTTGACATTAAGCTCACCAGTCTGTAGTTTCTAGGATCATCCCTGGAACTCTTTTTAAAAATTGGTTATGTTGTTTATCCTCCTTTCTGCAGGTACTGTAGACATTTTAATGATAAATTACATATATTAATAGTAGAACTGTGGTTTCATTCTTAAGTTCTTTCAGTGGTCTGGATGATTTGCTATTCTTTAGTTTGTCAACTTGCTGTAATACATCTTTCAGGTTCACTGAGATTTTTTCAATTCCTCTGAATCATCACTACTAAATACCAGTTCTGGCATGGATAGCACCCTTAAATGTTCCACATTAAAGTCCAAAGCAAAGAATTCATTTAGTTTCTCAGCTATGGTTTTGTCCTCCCTGAGTGCTCCTTTTACCCCCTCGAACAACTAATGCTCCAGCCATAGGCATTAGAAAGGGGTGGGCCACACGGATCCTGGCGCCACCAAAATTTTGATGCCATCCACGGAGAGATGCTGCAATCATGGCAGACTTCTGTCTGCCTGCGAGAGATAGGATCTCTGCAGGCAGGGTGGAAGGCTGCCACAATCACAGCAAAGACTCCTTAAGTCTGCCCACCTGAGATCCCCACAAGCAGACAAGAAGGCGTGGCAGCCTTCCCCTTCTGCCCGTGGGGATCTCATCTCCTGCGGGTAGACAGGAATCCACCACGATCGCAGCCATACCCTTATCTTCAGCGCACGGGAGACGGAATCCCCATGGGCAGAATAGGAGTGGAAGGTCACGGGGGGGCTAGGGGCGGATTTGGGTGGAGCTTGGTGTAGAGTTAAGGCGGAGCTTGGCCCCGCCAAAAGGAGACAGGTTCCACGGCCCCTGGCTCCAGCTTACTCCCTCACAGATCGTTTGCTTCAAACATACTTTTTTAGGGATTTTTGAACCATTTCCCTCATTTTAGCATGGTCTCCCTTTTGAAAGTTAAATGCCAGCATAGTAGATTTCCTTAGTATCCTCATTCCAGTTATTGTCAAATCTGATCACATTATGATCACTGTTGTCAAGTGGCCTCATTACCTAAAATAGTTCCCCTGTTTGTCCGTTTCTGAACCAGGTGCTCTATAAAGAAATCCTTTATTTCATTTAGGAACTCTATCTCCCTAGAATTTCTTGACATGACATGACATAACATTTGTCCAGGAGAAGAGAGCAAGATGTAGAAACGGAGGTCCTTTCTTGGTAAAAGTATCCTGACACAACCATCTTTCGGCATGCTGCCCTTTTCAGGGGGAACCCCAGAAAAATAAAAATAAAACATACATCAATACAATTGCAAACACAAAATAAAACTATATACAAACATAATAAGAGAATACAGTAATGCAAATAATTAAAAACAAAATTAAAATGAAAGAAAAACAATAATAAAAGTGCTCGTTGGACTATATAAAATAAAAAATATATTGCAAGCATAAAAGTACAAATAATATAAAAATATAATTAAAAACATATGCATACAATACAGTAAAAATTATTGGATGGATGAAACAGGAGACAAAATATTGTGTTTTTGGAGGGACATGGTATCAAAGCGAGTTATGTAAACATAAAGCCATGGACAAATGATAAAACCTTCAGAACCATATCTATTCTGTGCTCAATATGGCAGGTATGTTCAAAACATAAAAGGAGTAGCAGCAAGAGGCAAGATATTAGATCAAAAGGACACTGTGATAAAGAGGGAAGGGGGAAATGAGAGAAATGGAGAGGATTTGCAGTAATGTTAGCCAACATTAGAATCAACAGAGGATTTTGCAGCTGCTCATTTTAGTTTTTTCTTAACTATTTTCCTCATTTTATCATAGTCTCCCATTTGAAAGTTAAAAGGTAGTACTGTGGATTTCCTTGCCATCCTTCCTCCATTTATAAAATCAAACATGATCATGCTATGATAATTATTGCCAAGGCGCCCCAACACCCTTATCTCTTGCACCAGATCTTGTGTTCCATTAAGGACTAGGTTCAGAATGGCTTCCCCTCTTGTCGGTTCATGAATCATCTGCCCCAAGAAGCAGTCATTTATTTCATCTAGAAACTATCTCCCTAGCATGTCCTGCCGTGATACTGACCCAGTCAATACTAAGGTAATTGAAATCACCCATTATTATTATTACTGTACTGTAACTTCTGTTATCTGAGCATTTCATCATCCATTTGTTCATTCTAGCCAGGTGGTCAGTAGTACACCTCCACTGCTATTGCCTTCCCCTTTTTATATGGAATTTCAATCCATAGAGATTCTACAGTGTATTTTTTTTTCTGCAAAACTTTAATCCTGTGTGATTCAATGCCCTCTCTAATATAGAGTGCAACCCCTCCATCAATTTGATCTGCTTTATCATTGCAATATAATTTGTATCCTGGTATCGGTGTCCCACTGGTTGTTCTCCTTCCACCAGATCTTTGAGATACCAATCATAACTAACCTCTCATTTAGTGCTATATATTCTAACTCTCCCATCTTATTTTTTAGACGTCTAGAATTTGCATACAAGCATTTTAGAGGTTGTATTTTATTCATAATAATCTGGTTATCGGAAGGCAGGGGTAATTTGGAATCTTTAAGCTCTGTCTGCTCTGTACGTAAGGGCATTTGGGTTACTTTTGTCTTTATTGGAATCTCTGTTTATATGCCCTAGCTTCAATCTTTGCTAGTATCCTTCAAAGATACATCGTTCTGAACCATGCGCTCTTGGGCGACTGTCAGCTTTCCCATATTATCTAGTTTAAAAACTGCTCTATCTCCTTTTTAAAGGTTAATGCCAGCAGCCTGGTTCCATCCCGATTAAAGTGGAGCCCATCCCTTCGAAAAGCCCTTCCTTTCCAGAGTGTTGCTCTCTTCCTTGCGCCATCGTCTCATCCACACATTGAGACTCCAGAGCTCTGCCTGCCTTTTGAGTCTTGCACATGGAACGGGAAGCATTTCTGAGAATGCTACCTCAACGCCTTGAGGCGAAGGCCATCAGGTTGGCTCTTCTGCGTTTCCAAACTCTGATCGAGGGACGGGTGATTCAATTGTTTTCAGACAACACCACAGCAGTGGCTTATATTAATCTATAAGGTGGCATGAAGTGTGCCGGAGTAGCTCTAAAGATGGTTCCCCTGTTTCCCTGGGGGGAGAAGGACCTCCTAGCCTTGTCGGCTCAGCACATTGCCAAGTTGGACAATATGGAAGCAGAATCCCTCAGCTGGCACTCTATGGATCCTGGCAAGTGTGATTTGAGTCAGGGAGGCATTTAAGTTGATTCTGTGGCGCTGGGGTCGCACCCAAATGGATCTGATGGCAACCCTCTCCAATGCTGAAGTTTTCCGCTTCTTCAGTTGCTACCCGGAGATGGGGTTAGAGCATGTCAACACCCTGATCCATCCTTGGCCAAGTCAGAACCAGCTGTACGTGTTTTCTCTATAACACCTAGTGGGGTGTGTGATTCGGCATATAGAATGCCACCCAGGCAGGACTGTTCTGGTGAAACTGGATTGGCCGAGGAGAGCGTGGTTCAGAGACCTGATGCAGCTCCTGCAAACACTTCCTCTTCAGTTGCCTCCTTCTCGGGGCCTGTTGTGGCAGGGACTGATTGTCCTAGAGGACCTGGTTCCATTCTCACTTACTGCTTGGCTCTTGAAAAGAGATGGCTAGCATGTAAGGGTTATGCTTCAGCAATAGTCTCCACTCTGCTCGGAGCCAGGAGGATGGTCTACCAAGCTAGCATTCGTGCAGCTCTGGTATCTCTTTTATGCGATGGTGTGATGCTTGTCAGTTGGCTCCTGAGGCATCCAATCCAGGGCCAGCCTGTCCACTAGGTGAACCTAGGCAGTCACTTAGGGCTGTAGACCCTGGTAGGTGGCCTCACTACCTCATCCCCCAGGAAGCGGAACTGCTACTTCAGTGCTGTGGTGGGCTTTAAAACACCCACACGTGCACACAGTTCCGGCCTGTCACTCCTACCTGCCCTCCAAGAAAGTTGCATTGGAGGGGGGGCAGGAGCAGCAGGCCGTGAGCATGCTTGCGTGCGGGCACTTTAAAGCCTGATGCAGCGGTTCCTCTGCCAGCACTTCAGTGCAAGGGGGGGGGCAGCATGGCAGGCTTAGATGGAAGTGCAGTATTTTGGGGAGTGGGGCAGCAGCATGAAGGGTCTGCCTAGGGTGGCAGAAGTAGGGTTTCTGCCACTGGGCCAAGCTGCCATCTCTGTTGGCCTTTCTACAGGATAGCCTTGAGAAGGGCCTTTCTCTTGTCTCTCTGAAAGTTCAGGTAGCAGTTTTGGCATGTTTCCATGGTCCAGAGGCCGGTAAGTCTCTAGTCTTGCATCCACTTTCTCCAGCGGATTTAGTGTCTGTGTCCTCCCCTCCGGTCTGTGATCCCTTCCTGCGATCTGTATCTGGTGCTCAGGGCCCTGATGGCAGTGCACCTTGAGTCATTGAAGCATGCTACTTTAAAGGATTTGACACTCAAGACAGGCTTCTTGTTTGCAGTTTGTTCCGCAAGGCAGATTTCCGAGCTACAGGCTCTATCTTGCCAAGATCCTTATCTGTCTTTTTCAGGGAGGCCATTTCCATTCAGCTTTTGCCTTCCTTCTTGCCTAAGATGCCTTTTACCTTTCACGTGAACCAGGTGGTATGCCTGCCTTCCTCCTCTAAGGAGCAGTGTCGGGGAAGGGATAAGGATCTTCGCCTTGTTGTTGTCCAGATAGTGCTTCTCTGGTACTTGGCGGTTATGACTAACTTTTGTAAGTTTGACCATCTTTTTGTGCAATTTACTGGCCCGCGCAAGGATGACATAGCGGCCAAGTCTACATTGGGGTGCTGGATTAAGGAGGCTTGCCTCGGCATATCTGCTGCGGAACTGGCCTGTTCCAGAAGGTTTGCACACCCATTCTACTCTAGCACAAGCGTCCTCATGGGCAGAGTGAAGCTTGGTAGCCCCTGCAGACATTTATCGGGTAGCATCGTGGGCATCACTTTCACTTTTCTTAAGCATTACTGCTTGGATGTCCACGCGCAGGCAGACACGGTCTTTGGCTCAAGGGTTTTGCGAGCTTCTGTGTCTTCTTCCCACCAAGTGGAGTTGTAGCTTTGGTACCAGCCCACTTGTCTGGACTGGTCTAGCAAAATGATAAGGAAGGTGACATTTTACTTACCAGTTAACTTCCTTTTCTTGAGACCAACGAGACCAGTCCAGGACCCACACCCGGAACTATATTATTCTATTCTGCTGTGGTATCCTTGGGTTCACTCTGAATTTTTTTTTTTACTTGACTCTACAGATTCATAGTCTACTGGCAGCCTTATGTTCATGCTTTCCTGTACATAGTTCTGTACTGTTGATCACTCAATGTAGTCTATGGTTGAGGTTGTGTGAGGCTTGCCATGTTTCTCCCATATGTTTTGGGGCGAATACTGAAGGGACCTCATGTGGCTGAGGCGAATAGAGGCATGGGAGTGATGTCATTGAAATCTGGACTTTTCATTGGCTCTTTGTCTCCGCCAATCTGCTGGTAGGGGAACACAACCCACTTGTCTGGACTGGTCTAGCAGGACTCAAGGAAAGGATATTAACTGGTAAATAAAATGTCACTTTTCAATTTAATGATAACAATAAGTAACAGCGCTCTACTTTCTGTTTGGCTCCTAGAGTAAAACTGGATGCTCTGAAACACAGCTAAAATCTGACTTGCAACATACCTCCAACACAGAAGTGACATGTTGGGAATAGTTGGATTGTGTTGGCTGATTTTTTTTGGTAAATAATTAAATCTCTTGTATACAAGACATAATCACCAGCCCTGAGGCTTTTCTATCGACTCCAAAAATATTGTCAGGGCTTTTATGTTTCAGGTTTTGTATATGGGAAAAACAGTTTGAAGATGGTGAAAAGCAAGCTGTGGCCATTAAGAAGAGAACGCATTGTTCTGTGTGTTGCCATCCAGGTAATGAGAAAGTATACTTTATTTCATTTATTTTTATGTTCTCCCAAAGTGCTGTGGAATGTGGTTGTATATTAAATTGTGAATCTTTAATCTCTTGGCTGGAAAAACTGTTTTTCAGCAGAGTATAAAAGTACTCTAGCATGCCTTATGTGCAAGTTTTAAATGTAGTATCTGGAAAACTTTTAGAATATGAAAGATTTATTATGTTACTAAGCACAGCAATTTAGTAACAGATTGAGCCGTATAATCCTTGATGGTAGTCCAGTCCAACTGGACTTTCTGAATTAAATGTAAAGGTGGAATGGTGACGGTCTGTGCCTGAAGTGAAAGCAGCTGTAATTTTGTAACTGATAAAACATAGGACATTTCATTGACAGTATAAAAGAGGTAAATAAATTATCATTTCGGAAGTGGTATGATGAAAAAGCGGGTACATTAAGGGGGTTATTTTAGAACCCTGTTCGTGATTTACATGTGTACAATCAGGCATATACACATGTAATTCACATCCACATTTAAACAGCCATTTTAGAAAGGGTCCAGTTTACACATGAATGTCCATAGTATGTTAACATTTTGAGGGACCTTTCAGGGGCTTAGCCTTGGTGGGCCAAAATTCTGCATGTGTATTCCCCATTTCAGCAACAGACCTAGAAGAACCAACAATGGCAACAGGATCAGCACACCCGCTGGCTATCACAAGACTAAGCAAACAACATCTAAGAGAGCTCCCTCGCTACTGGCACCTGCATTGTGGAACTCCCTCCCTATGGACTTAACGACCCCAAAGATGTCCGCAAGGCACTCAAGGCCCTTCTCTTTACTGAGGCCTATGACAACCACCTTAAGTTGCCAAACACTAGATTCCACTGCTATTTATACCACTTGGCCCCAACTACCCATTACCAATTAGACCTACAAGCACATAGTATTTGCGTATGTAAGTCGTATCCCCTTCTGTTAAATGTATCCCTTTAATTGTGTTGTGACCACTTTGATTGAATGATAAGGTGGTATACAAAACTGTCTAAATAAATAAATATAGGGAATGCATATGTAAGCCCAAAATTCTCCATGTCTGGATGTACACCTATTCTCCAGGAACAAGCAGGAAGTCAGTCCTCACATATGGGTGACGGCGCCGATGGAGCCCTCGTGCAGAGCAATTCCCCAGCTTTCAAAGAAAGCCTTTGGGATTGCATCACACATGCGCGGTCCCCTTCCCACCCAAGGGTGCCATCTTGCTCAGTCTCCCTTTTTCCGTGGAGCCCAACGAACGTAGTCTAACTTCCCTCGCAGAAAAAGTGCATCAAAACTACTGAACATTCTCTTCTTCGGCCCGGTTCGACGCCAGTTCCCCTTCCCGCTTCGGTTTGGTTCACCGGTATCGAGTCCGGTCACTCTTTTTCGGTTTTTGTCCTTAGTGACTAGCGTTCGCGCTCTTTTTCTTTTTCACTGGCAGCCCGGTCGTTTGACCTCGCAGGGGCCCTTTTTTCCCCGATGGCTGCCAGCAGGTTTAAAAAGTGTGATCAGTGTAAAAGATTAATGTCACTCACCGACACACACGACTGCTGTCTCCGCTGCCTCGGTCCCGACCATGACCCGAAGGTCTGTGGCCCATGTGACAAGATGTCCTCCAAGGCACTTAGAAGTAGGCAGCAGCAGCGTGAAAGGATTTTCTCCGAGTCTGCATCCACCTGGGTCCGGACCTCTTCAGAAGCCTCGACGTCTCAGGAGCTATCTGATTCCGAGCATCATCAGGGGTCTTCTGAGCGGGGTTCTCCCTCGCGGGAACACCGGAGGAAGAAGAAACCTGCAAGGGCATCGTCATTGGATGCCTCTGATCGGCCTGGATCCTCGCAGGCCAGGCCACAGAGTCCTGACCGCCGCCCCGGGTCCTCAGAGTCGGAGCGGCCTGCAAAGGTGCCTCGCACGGAGCTGGAAACGCCGAGGAAGGTAACTGCTGTTGTCCTCGTTGACTCTCCTCTGGGAGAACCAGTGTCGGTACCCGACCCGGAGGCTGCGGAGCCTTCTGAGCTCGGTCTCAGAATGGCAGCTCTGGAGTGCAGCATGTCTGCCTTCATGGAGCAGCAGCGGGTGCTGATGGCCGGTCTCACCGGTCCATCCGCCCCAACCACTGGGACCTTGATGTCCAAATCAACCCCAGAGGCCGAGCCGATACTCAAGACTCTTCGGACTCGAGTCGATCCTCGGCCGAGGTCTCCCTCGACCTCCCGTTCGGGACCGAGGTCATCGACGCCGGTGCCCTCGGCGTCAGGGCGGTCGAGACCAAAGCCCTCACGGCCAGAGCCCATCGATTCCTCCTCGGAGGATTCGGCATGGGAAACGGAAGATGAGGAGTCCCCAGACACCCACCAGACCCGGTATGTTCCATCGGACTCGCCGGGTTCCAAGCCTTGGAGAAGGTCTGCCCCGGAGGATACCCAGTTCTCGGACTTCATCAGGGATATGGCCAAGGCTTTGGCATTCCCGGCGGACATCGAGGAGGAGCCTCGAGCCGAGGAGCTCAAAGCCCTCCAGTATGACTGTCCCCCTCGGGAAGCCCTTACAGTACCGGTTCCTCCGATGATGGAACGGCTGATGCTCCGCATGTGGGAGTCACCGGCCTCGATGCCGGTTCTCAGCAAGCAAATCGATTCCATCTATCAAGTCCGCAAGAGCCCTGGGTTCCAAAAAGCACAGCTGCCGCACAACTCCATGGTTGTGGAATCGGCCATGCACAGGCTCAAGAGCCAAAAAACGCACTCCTTGGTGCCTCCTGGCAGGGAAGCCCGGAACCTGGACGCCCTCAGCAGAAAGTGCTACCAGGGCTCTGTCATGCCGAGTCCAAACATACCAGCTGTACATGGGCATGTACTTGTGGGACCTGGCAAAGGAGATTGCCGGGTTCTCAGCTGGCCTCTCTGAGGAACCCTTGCAGCGCTTCAAGAACTTCTCCACTGGGATTCGGGAGTGCTTGAAGTTTGTCTCGAGCAGCCTATGATGGCCTTGAGGCCTCGGCCCGAGCAGCCACAGCCGGCATCGGTGCCCGCCGCCAGGTGTGGCTAATGTCGCCGTACCTGGAGCCATGGGTTCAGGACAAGTTGGTCGATGTCGTTGCCGGGGTGACAAACAACCTCTATGGCAAACCCATGACTGAGAAGGCTGCTGAAATCAAGTCCGAGTACTTGACCCGGACAAGACTCTCCAAGAAGACTTCTGCCCCTTCTAAAAAGAAGGGTTCGGGTAAAAAGCCCTTTTTCCTGAGGAAGGGTGTGGCTTACCGCAACTACCCCACTCACCAGGCCTCCCCAGCTCACCCACAGGGTCAGCAGGCCAAGGGACAGGGGCATGGCCCGCGTAAGCAGAAGACCCCTAAGCCTCAGGCCCTGGCTCCGACCCAGCCAGGAGAGGGTTTTTGACTGCCAAAGCATAGTCTCTCTCCAACCAGGGGTGAGGTCCTGCACAGGAGGAAGGCTGAGTCTGTACGCCCACAGGTGGCTAGCAATCGCCACAGAAACTTGGGTTCTTCAAATAGTCCAAAGGGGCTATTTGCTCCACTTCAACCAGCTACCTTCCTCCTACTCGCCAGGAGAGCCTCTCAGACCCCCTCTACACAGGGACCCTCTTCTTGCAGGAGTTGGCCGGTCTTCTAGAGGATCAGGCTGTGGAACCGGTGCCCCACCACCTGCAGGGACAGGGCTTCTGCTCCAGGTATTTTCTGATACCAAAGAGAACAGGGGGCCTCAGACCCATCCTCGACCTGCGAAACTTAAACAAATTCCTGGTGAGGGAAACATTCAAGATGCTTTCCCTTGGAATATTGCTGCCTTACCTCCACCAGGGAGATTGGCTATGCTCCTTAGACCTGAAGGATGCCTACACGCACATCCTCATACATCCAGACCACAGACAATATCTCAGATTCGTAGTGGGAAGAAACCATTTTTCAGTACAGAGTACTTCCATTTGTCCTAGCCTCTGCTCCCAGAGTGTTTACCAAATGCCTGGCGGTAGTGGCAACCTTCCTCAGGAACCAAGGGATTTTTGTCTTCCCTTACCTGGACGACTGGCTCATCCAGGGTCCAGTTGCCTCATGAGGCCCAACAGGCCACAGCTCGCACTATCAACATGCTACAGCATCTAGGCTTTGTCATAAATCAAGCAAAATCCACTTTGCTCCCCACTCAAAACTTAGAGTTCATAGGAGCAAGGCTAGACACCCTTCGGGCAAGGGCTTACCTGACAGAGGGACAGGGCACAGAGGCTTCTGGCGCTGGTGCACCAAGTCGGCCACAAGTCTCAGATCTCAGTGAGATACTTTCTACGCCTCCTGGGCCACATGGCCTCCACGGTACATGTAACACAAAATGCCCGTCTCCACATGAGGACAGCTCAGTGCTGCCTCAGAGATCAGTGGACACAAGCCACAGGACAACTCTCAGACAGGATCAGAGTGTCCAAACGACTGATGAAGTCGTTGGCGTGGTGGCTTCAGCCACCCAACCTGCTTGAGGGAGTGCCTTTTCAGCCTCCCTCACACACAGGAGTGCTGACGACAGATGCCTCCTTGCTGGGCTGGGAGCCCATTGCTAGGGATCATGTACTCAGGGGTTGTGGTCTCCTCTGGAGAGTACACACCAAATCAACCTCTTAGAGCTTCAGGCGATTCGCCTTGCTCTTCAAACCTTCTGTCATGTTCTCTCACATCAGTCTGTCTTGGTGCAGACCGACAATCAGGTAACAATGTTCTACGTGAACAAGCAGGGAGGTACAGGGTCCCGTCTCCTATGTTAGGAAACATTCGACCTCTGTTCCTTTGCAATCAGGCAGGGTATTGTGATAAGGAAGCTTATCATAGTTCAGGAAGAAATAATACAAGAGGTGAATTGGCTCTGAATAAGCAACCTGTGCTGGCTGGTAAAAACACTGAAACAGAGTGTTTATCTAAAAGATTAAAAGACTGGTTTACAGAAAGCCTCTAGGAGAGCTGAAATAGGGAAATGTATGCCTAATCAGAGAAGCAATGATGTAATCCCTAATCACCCATCTCCTAGGGCAGGGCTTGATTCAGAACACCTGGACTGTGCTAGGGTGGAGTGTCCATCTAGGCACTTTAAAGGAAGAAGAAATTCTTCAGACAGCAGCGAGGAGAGCAAAGAGAACACAGAAGGAAGAACAGCAAGACGTCCAGGAGGTCTAAGAAAGGAGCCCGAGGCAGTACGTATGCTGGGAGAGATTCCTGGGGCAAGCATTCTTCATTGGACTGGAAGAAACCAGAGGCTTGGAGATATACAGCCAGGAACCCTCGGACAGCACCTGTAAAGGAGACAGCTGCATCTACAGAAAGAAGGAGCTCTAATACCTATTTAAGGAGGTATGGGAAAAGAGACCTAAAGTCCAGAGATTCTGACTGGAGAGCTGGGCACAGAAGCTTTGCTACCTACTGGCCAAAATACCCAAAGAGGAAACCTAGTGACAACGTGATCTCAGGTATGAACTCTGTTCCCTAGCTTTGCACAAGGAAGACAGCAGGGAAACAGTTTCTATCCTGGTAGAGATCAGTTAGAGAATTCCTCCGAGCCAGTGTATGAAAGTGATCCTATGATATTTCAAGAGCAAGGGGAAATATCAAATGAGAAAGTGGAATGCATGGATTGCTCTTTGTCTAAGCTGCTGTTCTAAAGTAATCCTTAGTTATGCATTAAACACCAAAAGGAACTGTATTGATGTTTAACTTCCCAGAAAAGTTTCTTTGAGAGAAAGCTTTGGGGAAAGTTGGAGCCATGTGGAGAGTGGACCAGCAAGGGTTTGCAGCTGGTCAAGCACCTGTGATTAGAGCAAGGCACAAGTGCACGTGAGACTTTGGAAAGAAAACTTCTTCACTGTGTGAAAGGAAGAAAGTTGTTTTTTGATAAAGAGAATTTTCCTTTTGGGTTTATTTTTCATTCCAGCACTGCTAAGAAAGTTTATTAGCAGGGGCTAGAAGAAAGACCTTTTCTGTTCCATCAAGGTCTTTACTAAGTTGTTGCATAAGTAATTCAGTTGCCTTATTTGTTTTGTTTCCTGAATACAATTCCTGAAGAAATTATCCTGTTGATGTTACCAAGCATATCTGTGCGAGGGAATAACACCCCATAAATAAAATCTGTTTTCGGCTTTACACTTGAGCAACTACAATTCTTTATTCTTGTTGAATGGCTGGTTTTGTGTGATTGAACTACAAGACCCACAATCCTTTGCAAGTCAAGTAAATTCCTGTCTTTGCCAAGATTGTGGAACTTTCATAACAAGCACCCCCGTTTACAGTATGTCCCTCAAAGCTGTTTACCTGCCAGGTCAGGAGAACTTCCTAGCAGACAAGATAAGCAGGATTCTTCAACCTCACGAGTGGTAACTGAATCCGGAAGTGGCCCAGCAGATCTTCCACTGCTGGGGGCATCCATCCATAGGTCTCTTTGCCAGTCTACAAAATCACCAGTTGCCCAGCTTTTGCTTCAGACAGCCACATCCTCAGAGGGTGGCTGCAGATGCTTTTCTGATATCCTGGTCAGTGGGCCTCTTGTATGCGTTTCCTCCCATGCCTCTGGTGGCCTGGACTCTCTTCAAAATCCTTCGGGACAAGGCCTCTGTCATTCTGGTAGCCCCCAGATGGCCAAGGCAGCCTTGGTTTTCGCTTCTCCTCCAGCTGGCAGTGGAAGCCCCACTCCCTCTGGGGATGCAGCCCAACCTCCTGTCCAAGGAGCAGGGCTCTCTCTTACATCCCAACCTCAGGTCCCTCAACCTGATGGCATGGCTGCTGAAAGGGTAGTGCTGGCTCCTCTCCTCCTACCTAAGAATGTAGAAGAAGTGTTACTGGCCTCAAGGAGACAGTCCACTAGGAGAACTTATGCCTTCAAGTGGTACAGGTTTGAGGTGTGGTGTACCCAGCACAATGAAAACCCTTTCTCTTGCCTTGTACCAGTGGTGCTGCAGTACCTGCTTCACCTCTCAGAATTAGGTCTTAAGTCTAACTCTGTCAGAGTCCACCTGAGTGCTTTGTCAGCACACCACTCTCCAGTGGAAGGACAACCTCTTTCGGCTCACGCCTTGGTGTCCAGATTCCTCAGAGGTCTACTTCTACTAAAGCCCCCGGTTCGTCCCCCGGCAACTGAGTGGGATTTGAATGTGGTCTTGCAGCAGCTTACTCACCCACCTTTTGAGCCGATGTCCACTTGCCATCTGCACTTCCTCTCTTTGAAGGTGCTCTTCCTGGTGGTACTCACATCTGCCAGACGAGTGAGTGAGCTGCAAGCTCTTGTTTCAGATAGACCGTACACACGGTTTTGTAGGAACAGGGTAGTCCTTCGCACCCACCCCAAGTTCCTTCCGAAAGTGGTCTCTTCGTTCAACCTCAACCAAGAGGTGGTTCTTCCAACCTTCTTTCCCAGACCGCATGCCAGCCCAGCAGAGGCAGTCCTGCATACCCTGGATTATAAGAGGGCATTGGCCTTCTTCCTAGAGTGTACGCGGGGACATCAAAGGGCTACTCAGCTCTTCGTCTCTTATGACCCCAGTAAGCTGGGGCTACCTGTCTCCAAGCACATGTTGTCCACCTGGGTGGCAAACTGCATTGCCTGGGCGTACAGGGCGACCGACCTCCCGTTGCAGGGTCGAATCACGGCCCACCGTGTCAGGACTAAGGCCGCATCAGTGGCTCACTTCTGCTCTGTTCCACTGCAGATATCTGCTGGGCCACCACCTGGGCTTCGGGCCAGACTTTTGCAGTCCATTACTGCTTGGATAGGGAGTCCCGACGGGACAGTGCTTTCGACCAGGTGTTACTCCGTAACTTATTTGAGGTTTAGACAACTCCTACCCTCCGACCCTTTGGTGTCAGGCTACCGGAGGTGTTGCGTTCTCCGCTGAATTTCTATCACAGTTGCTGCGGCTCTTCTAGAGGGAGCCATTTTTCAGCTATGGGTTCTCGGTAGCCTATATTTAGGGAGTTCCATATGTGAGGACTGACTTCCTGCTAGTTCCTGGAGAAAGCGTAGTTACTCACCTGTAACAGGTGTTCTCCAGGGACAGCAGGAATCAGTCCTCACGACCCTCCCTCCTCCCCCAGAGTTGCAGTCTTATCATTATTGTATTTTGTTCATTTTGCCATCTCTTTAGCTATGTCATTTGACTGAGCAAGATGGCACCCTTGGGCGGGAAGGGGACCGCGCATGCGTGATGCAATCCCAAAGGCTTTCTTTGAAAGCTGGGGAATTGCCCCGCACGAGGGCTACGTCGGCGCTGACATCACCCATATGTGAGGACTGATTCCTGCTGTCCCTGGAGAACACCTGTTACAGGTGAGTAACTACGCTTTCCCTGCCATATGTATGGTTTTTTTTTTTGTTTGTTTGTTTTTTTATTAAGTCAGAAATACATAAATACAGTCAAACCTCGGTTTTCATGATTAATCCGTTCGAAAAAGTCTGACTAAAACCGAAACGTATGAAAACTGAAGCAATATTTCCCATAAGAAATAATGTAAATCCAATTAATCCGTTCCAGACACCCAAAAATATTCACAAAAATACATTTTATAGAGAATAACTATATTTTTACATACAGAAAACAATGAGAAATAAATATAAATGACTAATGAAATGGATAAATGAACATTTAACATCACTGAAAGCAAGCTAAGTTCAGTACTGTACAGTACAGTATGTCAACATCTGGCCTTAGCCACCCCTGACAAGCTGCTGTGCCCAGCTCTCTTCGGAATCACATTGGATTCAGCCCATTAAAATACCTTTACATTATCTGCTCAATGCTTCAGAATGGCAGAAAATCTTAATGATATAGCTTCAGACGTACCATGCAAGAGAAAGAACTGCCTCCCACATTCATGCAACATCTCCTGCTTACGTTGACAGCTTTTCTTCCCTGCTACCTCCGAGCCTGAGGGGGCGCTCCAGAGAAAGGGCAGGCGGTGGACGAGATCAGGGCCTTCCTCTCTGCGCAATCCTTGCCTCTCTGACTCTGACCAGGCTCGAGGATGTGTTCAATTTACGTGCTCAGCTGGCTTTTGCTTCTCATCACGCTGGCGATCGGTGAGTCCGGGGGGCAGTGCTGCCGGGACCGGGCAGGCGTTCTGGCAGTGTATACAGAATGGTGTGCAGCGCGAGGGTGTATGTATTTACAGTACTGTACTTTACGAAAACCGAGGCGATGTACGAGAACCGGGACAAAATCTCAGTCAAAAGACGTTGAAAACCGAAGCGATGTATGAAAACAGAGACAAAATCTCAGTCAAAAAAGACGTTGAAAACCGAAGCGTATGAAAACCGGGGCAAATGAAAACCGAGGTTTGACTGTACAAGAAAAACAAAATATAGAAGAAAATACATTTTTACATTATATAACACAAAAACTCATATAACAGGTCCAATCCACATCAAGGAGGGTGTGGTTATAAAAATAAGAAAAATAGAACCTAAGTGGGCCCGAAATAAGAACAGCAACTCCGTATGTATGTTTTTAAAAAGTGTGCATTTTGACCAGCCATATGCAGGAGGGTTTAAGGGGATTAATCTCCTTAACTCCCCTAATTTATTTCCTCCTCCAAATTAAAATGAGTTTAAGATAGTGCCCTCTGTAGTTAACTAGCAGCAGCTACAAGTCTAAATTTGCAAAATGGCTTCCATGCACCTGTAAGTACCATTTACATGTGCAGGTCATGAAATCTGGCACTTATATGTTTAAGTTACTGGGTTTCCTCCGTTGGTTTTTCCACGTGTAAATTTTTAAAATGGCTCCTCCCGCTGCACATTGATATACACGTGGCACTTCCTGCTGCAGGTGCATTCCTGCACTTCCTTCTATGTATTTTAGAAATGGCTCCACATTTAGCAGAACTGTTACTCAATTCCTATTGTATTTTAGAATGACCCAACCTCGACATCTCAATTCCTCGACATCTCAATTCCATGCCTTCACGTGTCATATTGAAGCAGCGAAGTGCACGCAATAAATAATACCAGGAGTCAGTTGCAGGATCCAAGCCAATTTATTGTGCACAGGCTCAGACAGGAGTGCATCCAAAAAGGACTGAGCAACGAAGTACAGAAGCAAATTCCTTATATACAATTTTTACAATTTGATAGGGGCAACCTTTCTATTGGTCCCAACTCCCCTTGCACCCGTCCAATCGGGGACCCTCTCTGGGCCTAGCTCCCTGTTCCCCCTTCTCAGGCTATTCTAACAAAGGCACAGTTTTTAGGTATAGTTACATTTCTACTTCAAGGCCATTTCTAGCTCAGAGAATGCAGGAACATTTCCATCATCAGCATAAAGGAATTATACAAACTTCTCAAAAGCAGTTTAAAGCAGATTCTTAAACTCTGATTCTTTTCAGCACTAATCCCAGGTGGGTGTTGGGGTCTAGGCCTAGTTTACAGGCCATAGTCTACCACATTCCCCCCTTTGATTATTCTCACCCCACCTAAAAAGGGGTGAGGAAAAAATCACATAGCATATTCTCCTCAAACTGGTGCTTCCTCCTGAGGCAAGGCCTGGTACTGCCACATAGCTAGTACTCTGGCCGCTGTCTTACGTTCAACCGTACTATCAATGATGGAGGTAAACATACGCAGGCATAAAGGCAGGATGCATGGAAGGAGCAGACACATAGCTATCATTAGTAAAACTGCAAACACAATAGTCTTCAAACCTAAACAGGAATGCGGTATCCCCAGGACCCATCATTCACCCATGTGACTGGTCCATAACATGTGATACAAGGAGGTATATCAGTGGTCATTCTAAGGGGCCCCAGGGCTACCGCAAGTACAACATAGATATATCATGATTACAAGATCTTAATAAAGTTCTCTTAAAAACTGCAAATCTTTCACTTAAGTTCTCTTCCTTTATAGCTTCCACCGTACGTTGACCTGTCAGCTTCCGGTTTGTGACAGGAGTAGGGTAGTAGATTCCTCAAGCTTCTGCCGTACGTGGACCTGCCAGCGTCTGGTAGGTGATAGGAGTAGGGCTGTAGACTCTCACAGCAGTGGTTGACGTCGCAGCGTGAGCCGCAATGGTGTTGCTGGGTTGGTGGTTGAAGTCCAGGGATGAAGTTTGGTAGCTGCTGCTGGCTTTACCCGACCGTGATGGATCCAAGGTTCTAATTCCGCAACCTTGATTGCTGTAGGGGTCGACAATATGATGACATACTGTCCTTTCCAGTGAGGTGCTAACGGTGTCTTCCTCCACTCCTTGACCCACCGAGGCTCCAGGCTTATAGGGATGCAGTGGTTCGGTCAGGTTAATGGGCAGCTGGTCTTGTACCCATGCATGGAGACTCTGCAAGACAGAACCTAGAGCCAATAGTCCTTGTCTAGTGATTTCAGACCCAATCTGACTCATATCCCCTTTTATCCCTTGGACAATGGGCGGAGGTCGCCCATACAAGACCTCAAAAGGGGAAACTCCTAACAACTTAGTGGGGGCTGAACGTATCCTGAGAAGGGCTATAGGAAGAACCTGGGGCCACTTCAGGTGAATTTCCTGACAGAGTTTAGACAACTGGGACTTCAGGGTGCGATTCATATGTTCCACTTTTTCCGATGGGGTCTGTATGCAGAATGTAATTTCCATTGTACTTATAGAGCTTGGGCTAACTGCTGAGTCACCTGAGATACAAATGAGGGACCATTGTCCGATCCCATAACTAATGGCATACCAAACCAGGGAATGATTTCATGGAGTAGAACTTTGGTGACTTCCCTGGCTTTCTCAGTCCTGGTGGAGAAAGCTTCCACCCAACCAGAGAATGTACAAACCACAACCAACAGGTAATGATATCCATTAGCACGTGGCATTTCTGCGAAGTCCACCTGGATATTTCCCATGGGGGTAACTCCTACTGACTGAACACTTGGGGGCAGGTTGGGACCCTGCTGGGCATTGTTCTTTGCACAGGTTACACATTTGCGGGCTACTGAGGCTGACAGGGGTCCTAATAATGAGATAAAGAAATGGGGTCTGAGAGCTTTTTCCATTGCAGTTTTCCCATAATGTGTGGCTTGGTGGAAAGCTTGGACAAATGCTGGACCTAATGCTTCAGGGATCACAGTTGGACCTGGAGGAAGACCACCCGCTGGCGGCGGTAGCACTATCCATCCGGTATCTGATAACACTCCCCTTTCCTCCTGACAATAATAGTCTAACTCTTTGGAAGTATATCAGGGAGTCCATGCACTGAGGGGCACTGGAAATATAGCTGCCAGGACTGTAGTACTAGTGGCAGGAACTTGTCCAGTTGTGGCCGCTTCTCGAGCCGAAGCGTCAGCAAATCTATTGGCAATAGTGATGCCAATAGCATGATCACCTTTGATTTAATTAGTGGAGGAGGGATAGTAAGGAAATCCACAATACTACCCTTTAACTTTCGAAAGGGAGACTATGATAAAATGAGGAAAACAGTTAAGAAAAAACTAAAAGGAGCAGTTGCAAAGGTTAAAGACGTACATCAAGCTTGGGTGTTGTTGAAAAATACTATCTTGGAAGCCCAGACCAGCTGTATTCCACGCTTTAAGAAAAGTGGAAGGAAGTCCAAAAAACTGCCAGCATGGTTTAAAGGTGAGGTCAGAGAGGCTGTTGTTGCCAAAAAAGCATCTTTCAGGAAATGGAAAAAAGAGCCAAACGATGAAACCTGAAAACAGCACAAGCACTGGCAAGTCAAATGCAAGGCATTGATAAGGCAGGCAAAGAGAGAATTTGAGAAGAAGCTTGCTGCGGAAGCAAAAACGCGAAACAAAGACCTTTTCAAGTACATTCGTAGCAAAAAACCTGTGAGAGAGTCAGTTGGTCCATTAGATGATAAAGGGGTTAAAGGAGCACTAAGAGGCGACAAGGCGATAGCGGAGAGACTGAATGAATTCTTTGCTTCGGTCTTTACTGAGGAAGATGTAGGGATGTTACCCATGACTGAAGTGGTATTTAAAGGTGTGGAAGAATTGAAGGAAATATTGATACATCGGGAAGATGTCTTACAACTATTAGATAAACTGAAGAGTAGCAAATCACCTGGGCCGGATGGTATACATCCAAGGGTGTTGAAAGAACTGAAATTTGAGATTGCAGACCTGCTATCAGTAATCTGTGAACTATCATTAAAATCATCTCTAATACCTGAGGATTGGAGGATCGCCAACGTAACACCAATTTTTAAAAAGGGTTCGAGGGGTGATCCGGGAAACTACAGACCGGTGAGCCAGACATCAGTACCGGGAAAAATGGTAGAAACCATCATAAAGAATAAAATTACTCAGCATGTAGATAGTCACGACCTAATGGGAGACAGCCAACATGGCTTTAGACAAGGAAGATCTTGTCTTACTAATCTGTTATGTTTTTTTGAAGGAGTGAATAAACAGGTGGACAAAGGTGAAACGGTTAATATTGTGTATCTGGACTTTCAGAAAGCCTGTGACAAGGTCCTTCATGAGAGACCTTTGGCAAAACTAAAGAGTCATGGGATAGGAGGCAGTGTACTATTGTGGATCAGGAACTGGTTAAAAGATAGAAAGCAGAGGGTAGAGCTAAATGGCCAATTTTCCCAATGGAGAAAGGTGAATAGTGGTGTACCCCAGGGATCTGTGCTGGGTCCGCTGCTTTTTGACATATTCATAAATGACCTGGAAAGTGGAATAACGAGTGAGGTTATCAAATTTGCAGATGACACAAAACTATTTAAAGTTGTTAAAACCCAGGAGGATTGTGGAAAATTGCAAGAGGATCTTGATAAATTGGAAGACTGGGCATCAAAATGGCAGATGAAATTTAATGTGGAGAAGTGCAAGGTTATGCACCTAGGGAAGAACAACCCAAACTATGGTTACACGATGCAAGGTTCCACATTAGGAACCACCACCCAGGAAAAAGATTTAGGCGTCATTGTGGATACCATGTTAAAACCCTCGGCCCAGTGTGCAGCGGCGGCCAAGAGAGCAAATAGAATGCTAGGTATGATAAGGAAAGGAATGGAAAATAAAACAAAAGATATTATAATGCCTCTATATCGTTCCATGGTGAGACCGCACCTTGAATATTGTGTGCAATTCTGGTCGCCGTATCTTAAAAAGGATATAGCGATTTTAGAAAAGGTTCAGAGAAGAGCCACCAAAATGGTAAAGGGGATGGAAGGCTACTCCTATTAAGAAAGGCTAAAAAGGTTGGGGCTCTTTAACCTGGAAATGAGACGGCTGAGGGGAGATATGATAGAAGTCTATAAATTAATGAACGGAGTGGAACGGGTAAACGTAGATCGATTGTTTACCTTATCAGAATATAGAAAGACTAGGGGACATGCAATGAAGCTACAGGGTAAACTATTTAAGACTAATAAAAGAAAATATTTTTTCACTCAACGTGTAATCAAACTCTGGAATTTGTTACCGGAGGATGTAGTAAAGGCTGTTAGTGTAGCTGGGTTTAAAAAAGGTTTGGACAAGTTCCTGGAGGAAAGGTCCATAAACCATTATTAAGAAGGGACCCAGGATATCAATGCTTGAACCAATACAAGCATTGTGGAACCTGTGTCCCTTGGGGAAACTGCTAGGTACGTATGACCTAGATTGGCCACTGTTGGAAACAGAATACTGGGCTTGATGGACCTTGGTCTGACCCAGTATGGCATATCTTATGTTCTTATTTCCTCGTGAAACTTCTCCCTCCCCTACCTGATGACCTCGGCAGTGCATCACTGCAACTTGTTTAGGGGCCCATACAGCATCTAGTAATGTTAATATCTCAGGGCCATACTTGATGGACTTGCCTCCCGAGGTTATTAACCCACGTTCCTTGTACAGGGCTCCATGTGCGTGCAATGTTGTGAAGGCATACTTAGAATCTGTGTACACATTTAGGCAGAGCCCTGTCCCTATTATCAGTGCCCTAGTGAGGGCTATCAATTCAGCTTTCTGTGCTGAAGTCCCCGGGGCCAAAGCTGATGATTCTATTACCATGTCCAGGGTCACCACTGCATAGCCTGCACATCGTCATCCGTTGATGACAAGACTACTTCCATCCACGAAGAAAGTTCATTCAGGGTCATTTAATGGGACATCAGTTAGATCAGGGTGACTTGAGAATACAGTGTCCATAATTTCCAGGCAATCATGATCGGGTGGACCTGGACCAATTGGCAACAGCGTAGCAGGGTTCAAAGCTTGACTGACGATGAACTGCAATTGGGGGTTTTCACATAACATACTTTGGTACTTCAGCATTCAGGAATTCATGAACCAATAATTTCCTTTGTGCTCCATGAGGGTTAGGACAGAGTGTGGTACTGTAACTTGGAGACTCTGACCCAGGGTGAGCTTGTCGGCTTCACTCACCAAGAGAGCTGGAGCTGCAACGGCTCTCAGGCAAGGTGGCCATCCTTTTGTACAGTGTCCAGTTGTTTGGATAGATACGCTACAGGTCGCTGCCAGGATCCGAGAGGCTGAGTCAATACACCCAGAGCATTTCCACTTGACTCATGGACATATAGGCAAAATGGTTTCTGTACATCTGGCAGCCCCAGAGCTGGTGATGACATCAAGGCTGCTTTCAAGGATCGGAATGCTGCATCCTGCTCTGGTCCCCATTCCAAGGGAGATCGTTCCATTCCTTTGGTAGCTGGATACAATGGCTTTGCCAACAGCGCAAAGTTGGGTATCCATATTCGACAATAGCCTGCAGCTCCCAAGAAAGCCCTTACTTGCTTTCTAGTGGTTGGGGCAGGGATGCAACACACAGCTTCCTTCTGCTCTGGTCCTAGTCGTCGAACCCCGTTGGACAGATGAAATCCCAAATATTTAACCTCAGTCTGGCATAGCTGAGCCTTGACCCTTGAGACCTTGTATCCGGCTTCGCTCAGAAGATGCAGGAGGTCACTGGTGGCTTGCAAGCATTCACTTTTAGAGTTGGTGGCTATCAGCAGATCATCTACATATTGTAGAAGGACTCTTTTCCCCGGCGTGACAGAGTAACTTGAAAGATCTTGGTTGAGAGCAGCACTGAAGAGAGTAGGCGAGTTCTTGAATCCTTGGGGTAATCGAGTCCAGGTGATTTGACCTCGCCTTCCGGTAGTAGGGTCCTCCCATTCAAAGGCCAACAGAAGTTCACTGGTTGGTGCTAAGCGTATACAGAAGAACGCATCTTTCAAGTCCAGGACTGTGAAATGAGTAGCTTCAGCGGGGATCAGTCCCAGGAGAGTATAAGGGTTTGGCACTACTGGATGTATGGTCACAACTGCTTCATTTACTCGTCTCAAATCCTGCACTGGGCGGTAATCACCTGTCCCAGGCTTCTTGACAGGGAGGAGGGGGGTATTCCAGGGTGATTGACGCGTTCTGAGAAGTCCATACTTTAATAATTCCATTAGATGACAGTGAATGCCTTCAATCTCTGGTCGCGGAAGAGGGTATTGTCTTACATGCACTGGGTTCCGCTCCTGGTTTGAGGGTGACGAAAACAGGGGCTATATTCTTCGCTAGGCCCGGAGGATTATCCTCCGCCCACACCTCAGGCGAAGCTAAAACACTGGTGGGTATATGGGATCTGGCTGTCTTGATCGGAGATGTACTATAGAACCGCCATTCTTCTTCTCGGGGGACAGTCAACACCATCAGGCCAGCAGACTTCGAGTTCAGAGTCATTTCCATTTCTCCCCCTTCAGCAAAGGATATCTGCGCCTGGAGCTTAGCGAGCATATCTCAGCCCAAAAGGGGAATTGGGCATTTAGGCATGTACAGGAACTGGTGTGTTATCTTCCGTCCCCCTAGTTCACAGGTGCGGTTGTGCAAGAAAGGTTTAGTGGCTCTAGTTCCAGTAGCTCCGACAATGGTGATGGATCGAGAAGACAGAGGGGCCACTGGCTTTGCTACCACCGAATGTTCGGCCCCCGTATCCACCATGAAGTCCATATATTGGTCCCCAATTTTCAAACTGACCATAGGCTCCTGGGGACCCAGAGGAAACTTGGAGCCTGGTCTGGCCTAGTCTTCATACATGCTGTAGCCCCCTTCGGCTGCCATTCCCTCCATAGCTGCTTCATCTTGTCGGAACTGTGTGCGGCGCATTCCTCCATGACTCTGGAATCGTCCTCCTGCTCTCCAAGTGCTCCCTCCTCCCCTCCAGGAGGCGGAGTCAAGGTTCGGACACTCATTCTTCCAATGTCCTTCTTCTCTACAGTAGGCACATTGATTCACACCCACTGGGGGCCGACCATTCCCTCGGCCCCTCCCACGTCCTCAGATCCTTCTGTTTGAGGCACTTCCTCCTCGTTGTTCACCTAAAGCTGCTGCAAGGAAATCAGCTTTCTGCTTTATTTTACGTTCACTCTCCCTCTGACGTTCTCGGTCATGATTCACAAACACTTTCTGTGCAACCTCCATTAACTGGGCTGCGTTCATGCCCGCAAACCCTTCTAACTTTTGCAGTTTCCGTTTTATGTCTCCCTGGGACTGACTCACAAAGGTCGCATTTACCATGCGCAAATTTTCCTGGGCCGCCGGATCATATGCGGTATAGAGTCTATAAGCTTCAGATAAGCGTTCATAGAAAGCCGCTGGGCTCTCATCTGGATGCTGGAGGACTTCTGATACCTTTCCGATATTCATGGCCTTCTGGCCTCTTTTCTTCAGGTCTTGTAGTAGGGCCTGGCGGAATCGATTGAGGGCCGCCGCCCCATCGGCACTGTTCGGATCCCATCTAGGATCGTCATTTGGAAAATCCACAGCAGCTGCTTGCCGGGGATTTAGGCCTACTTCACCTAAGGGATTTTCTTCTAACCATCGGCTGGACGCTTGCACAATCCGCGCCCGCTCTTCAGTAGTGAAAAGAGTAGACAGGAGCTGGCGACAATCAGACCAGGTAGGCTGATGGGTCTGCATAATACTAGACATTGTCAATCAATTCTTGGGGCTTCTCAGTATATGATGCGTAATGTGTCTTCCAGTTCAATAAATCAGTAGTGGAAAAAGGCACATAGACAAAGCTAGTTGGTCCCACCACAACCTGGCCCTGGTTATCAAGAGTGGGTAGGCCTTGGACCTGACGCAACGGCATAACGTGACCATCCCTCTGACTTGCTGTTGTACTTCTGAAAATATAAGGTGGTCTGGATTGTTGGAATGCTGCTCCCTGGCTTTGGGCGTCTGCCGTAAGTGACCCTGAACTGACAAATGAATCCCTGCTTTCAGTGTCATCGGTGGACAGCGGTCCTCCCGAGGCACTCTGAACGGAGCTGGGGCTTCCTGCCGAGAGGGGGTGCGCATCCTCCTGCTGAGGAGGTGGTTGGTGGACTAGGGGTACATCTGCAGGGCGGTATCCTTCTGCACCAGGCTCTGCCCGGGGTGGCGGCGGAGCTGAGGGGACTGGCCTATACAGATACTGGGACGGACGGGTTGGAATGTCTGGAGATTCTGGGACGGAATAAACGGGCAGCTTCTCTTTTCCAGACATACAGGCCCCCCTTGTGGTCTCTACCAATGTTCCTCATAACAACGCTTCATCCAGGGGGGCTCTTTTTCACAAATACTTAACCAGGAATCTATATAGGGGAACTGGTCAGGGCAGTCTTTTCGGACTATCTGGTGTACTCTAGATACAATACTAACATCAAAGGTAAACTCAGGGGGCCATGAAGCGATCAGAATGGGCCACTCCCTTTCTCAGAGCATTTTTAATCGGGACGGAGACAGTTTTATTCCATAGTCTCCGGCAAATTCTTTGCTGAAATTCTTGATCATACATTTCAACGGAGTTTGCATGGACTCCGATCCTCCCATTATGACGTACACAACAACAGACAGTAGGGGTGGGTGATCGGGCTGCAGGTAAGGGGTCCGTACAGCCCTAGGAACAAATAGGTAGACAAACTCCAAACGCTTCCTCCTTTTCGCGACCTGGGCGCGGTCGCCCGTCCAGGAACTGCGCTAATCAGGAGTCCGCACTTGCTTGGTCTGTGTTTCAAGACCTCTCATTCACACACACACACAAACAGACATGCCGGCAAAATCCAAAATTCCCAGCGTGACAGAACTATGTGGCAGTGTTCCTCTGGGTGCACTCTATAAAGACGGGGCAGGGCCATTCCCATTCACATAAAACTTCCCATCGACCTGGGGGTCATTACAATTACATAATCACCAGAGAAACCCCTCTTAAAGTTCTTAAGGAGACACTGCAGAAGGCTCAGTATAGATACACCCCCTCCCATGCTGTTCAAAACCTTTGTCTCTCACTCATTCAGGTTTCTCTCTCTCATATCCCACAGAAATCACTCTCTCACTCATTCAGCAACTGTAAAATTAACGCTTTCCTCCTCCCTTGGTCCGTAGTCGGACCTCTAAGCCGTTCAGGTTTCCCCATAAATCAGAGAATAAATAAATAAATAAAAATAATAATATAACAGGAACAGTTGACGTAGAAATACAGGCAGGGCTGAGATATAACCAGCAAACTAATATTACAGGTACAGGTGAAGTAACAATACAGGCAGGGCAGAGATATAACTAAAACAGTTGAGGAGATCCGAAGGGGTTAATAAGAACTTAAAGGATACTGAAACTTTCCAAGATACTTGAGACATTCCTTTCTGCAGGCTGTGTGAAAGACACACCCCTTCTCCCTCTGCTTGCTAGAGATACCGTCTCTCACGCTGTGCTGAAGAATAAAATCACTGAAACAGCTCTGTGCTGTGCTTAAACTCGATTCCTTAAAGTGACTCCTGAGCTTTTTTTTTTTTTTTCCCTTTTCTCAGTACTGTTCCTTAATTAATAACCTTACATTATACCAGAAGTGAAACCCGCGGTTAGACAACAGACAGAGGGTGCGGGTGATCGGACTGCCGGTAAGGGGTCCGGGCAGCCCTAGAAACAGAGGGAGACACAAACAGACATGCTAGCAACATTTTTCCAAATTCCTAGGCCTTTCTGACTAACCAAGAACAGCGGTTTCAGTCTCGCGCATACTCATGCAAGACGTACTAGGGCTGCCTGTTTTATCAAGGGCTGTGGCTTCGGTCTCGTGCATTTACCATGCGAGACGTACTAGGACTGCCCTGAGAGGTGATCAGTCTCCAGGTACCGTATTCCCATACCAATTCAGTCTCGCGTATACTCATGCAAGACGTACCCAAAACTAACTGACTGAGGAGCAAAGAAATTTCTACTCACCGGATCCGGTACCTGATACAGAACCAGTTCTTGGGTTGAATCCCGGACTCCCCTCGGGTTCGGAGGTGTTGGCTGGCCGGACCCAGTAGTCTGCCAAGGCAAGGCGGAATCCTCTCCGATGCAAGAGGACCGGTGGCGCCTGAGGCTTCCCCTGCGGTCGGCCAGACACGGTTCCAGCCAGACCAAACCTTGAGGCGGTAAAACGTGGTATATTCACTTGAATACCATCCACTACTCGCACTTCCCGGCCAACGCACCAGGAAATGAAGCAGCGAAGTGCACGCAATAAATAATACCAGGAGTCAGTTGCAGGTTCCAAGCCAATTTATTGTGCACAGGCTCAGACAGGAGTGCATCCAAAAAGGACTGAGCAACGAAGTACAGAAGCAAATTCCTTATATACAATTTTTACAATTTGGTAGGGGCAACCTTTCTATTGGTCCCAACGCCCCTTGCACCCGTCCAATCGGGGACCCTCTCTGGGCCTAGCTCCCTTTTCCCCCTTCTCAGACTATTCTAACAAAGGCACAGTTTTTAGGTATAGTTACATTTCTACTTCAAGGCCATTTCTAGCTCAGAGAATGCAAGAACATTTCCATCATCAGCATAAAGGAATTATACAAACTTCTCAAAAGAAGATTCTCAAACTCTGATTCTTTTCAGCACTAATCCCAGGTGGGTGTTGGGGTCTAGGCTTAGTTTACAGGCCATAGCCTGCCACAGTATCTGGGACAAACTAGCTCAAACTAGCTATACACCATTGCAAGAATCAAAATCTCTGCCGTGATCGTGAAGGCCTTGGTTCTGCAAAATTGTTAGCCACCCAAATGGATGAATATGTGGAGATGTTTGGTTCAGAGCATTTTTAATTTTAGGCTACAAAAAAATATTAGTGAGTCCCAATTGAGAGATGTTTGGCTGTGTCTTGTGGTAGTTTACTCCTGTGCATAATTTTTGGCATACCTCCAAGTTTTAGAGGCCTAAGTGTCTGGGAATGCCCTTGCTTGAGTAGAACATAATAATTGTTTCCATTGTGCATGAGGTTGCCCACATCACTAATGGTTTGCGCACACAGGCACCCACAATCAGGTGAAGTTCATCAGTTTCACCAGTCTTCAATGGTGAGTTCCGCCTCTACAGTTTTACTGAAGTTGCTGCTTGCTCATTCTCTCTTTCTTTTTCTCTTTGTGCAGGTTCTGCCAGAGACCATAAATGCAATGGTTGTAAACTGTGTGGGAGTGCTCGCTACTGTGAACCACATGACTATAATTACCAGTGTCCCTGTGAGTGGCATCACATGGAACGCGAGAGACAAGCCAGTACAACAGAAATCAGTATTAAAAAGTCTGAGTGTTTTCACTGAAAGTTATTTCAAAGCTGCATGCTCTGACATTCATAAATGCTGCTGTGCAGTTTTGAGTTCTTTAACTGTCATCTTCTCTTTGGTTTACAGGAAGGCTAGAGCCTGTGATGGCTTTCCTTTCCATGAGGTATAGCTGCATGCAAATCCAGTCCTGGTTTTACCCCTCTTATTACGTCTGTTGTTTTGTGCACATAGTTTTCCTGAGATAACAATGCTGACTCTTGGCGACCCAGCAGCCCCTGGGTGGTTTTCTTGGCAAGGTATGATCGGAAGTAGATTGCCAGGCAGTGGTTGGGACAGGTTACCTCTGGCCGGAAAGCTGGGGGTTCATTTCCCACATGGGGACAAGCAACTTCAGGCCGGAGGGACAGGGGTTCTAGTCCCATGGCCACTCCTTGTGGCCTTGGGCAAGCCACTTAACCCTCCAATGCCTCAGGTACAATTAGATTGTGAGCCCTTTGGGGACAAGGGAATAAAAAGTACCTGTTAGTATACATGTATTCTCCAGGACCAAGCAGGAAGTCAGTCCTCACTTATGGGTGACGTCGGCACCGACGGAGCCCTCGCGGAGCAATTTTCCCCAGCTTTCGAAGAAAGCCTTTGGGGATTGCAGTGCGCATGCGCGGTCCCCTTCCCGCCCAAGGGTGCCATCTTGCTCAGTCTTCTTTTTTCCGCGGAGCCCTACAGACGTAGTTTGTGATCGCCGCTGAAGAAGTTGATTTTTTCTTTTGGTTTTTTTCACGGTTCTATGCGTGTCCTTTTCCCGCCCGGCCTCGGTGACTCCTTTATCGAGGCCGTTCTCTTTTTCGGTTTTTCTTCAATAACTGGCGTTCCCGCCACTTTTTTCTCTCTAACTGGCAGCACGGTCTTTTGACCTCGCAGGGGCCCTTTTTCCCCCTATGGCTACCAGTGGGTTTAAAAAGTGTGATCGTTGTCACAGACTTATGTCTCTTACCGACACACATGACTGCTGCCTCCGTTGCCTCGGATCCAACCATGACTCGGTGAATTGTGGTCCGTGCAACAAAATGTCCTCGAAGGCGTTGAGGAGTCGGCAGTCTCAAAAGGAGCGACTCTTCTCTGACTCAGCGTCCGGTCGGGCCCGGACCTCGTCGGAGGCTTCGACATCTCGGGACTCCGGCCCCGAGCACCGTCGCAGTTCCTCTGAGCAGGGGTCTCCTGGCGGGGAACATCGTTGGAAGGAGAAACCCGCAAGGGCGGCGCCGGAGGACGCTCCTGTTTCCTCGAGGGCCAGGTCGCCTAGCCCCGTCAGCCGCACCGGGTCCTCCGAGGCGGAAAGGCCTGCGAAGTATCCTCGTCTCAAAGTGGAGCCTACTGGTCACGTGAGTACTGTCGTCCTCTTGGACTCCCCTCCGAGGGTGCCGCCGTCGGGGCCCGAGTCGGCGGCTGCTGGGTCTTCTGAGTTTGGTCTCAGATTGACGACCTTGGAGAGCAGTATCACTGCCTTCATGGAACAGCAGCGGGCATTGATCGCTGGCCTCGCCCGCGCATCTGCCCCGACCACCGGGATGTCGACGTCCAAGTCGACCCCGGAGGCCGAGTCGATTCGAGCTCGAGTCGATCCTCGGTCAAGGTCTCCCTCGGCCTCCCGTTCGGGACCGAGGTCGTCGACGCCGGCTTCGGCGTCGGGGCGGAGGTCCTCGGCACCCGCCCACACTCGATTCCTCCTCGGAGGAGTCGGGCTGGGACACGGAGGAGGACGAGTCACCCGGTTCTTTTCAGACTCGGTGCGTCCCCTCCGACTCGCCTGAGTCAGAGCCTCGGAGGCGGTCTCCCCCGGAGGATACCCGGTTCTCCGATTTCGTGAGGGACATGGCCAAGGCGTTGGCCTTCCCCGCGGACCCGGAAGAGGAACCTCGGGCCGAGGAGCTCGAGGCCCTCCAGTATGACTCCCCCCCGAAGGAGGCCTTTACGGTACCGGTTCCTCCGATGCTGGAGAGGCTGCTCTTCCGTATGTGGGAGTGCCCGGCCTCGACGCCGGTGTTAAGCAGGCGGGTCGATTCAATGTATCGAGTCCGCAAGAGCCCCGGGTTCCAGAAGGCACAGCTGCCGCACCACTCCATGGTGGTGGAATCGGCTATGCATCGGCTTAAGAGTCAGAAGATGCACTCCTCGGTGCCTCCGGGTAAGGAGGCCCTGAACCTGGATGCCCTCGGTAGGAAGTGCTTCCAGGGCTCTATGTTGGCTTGCCGAGTCCAGATATACCAGCTATATATGGGCATGTATCTCCGGGACCTGGCAAAAGAAATTGCCGGGTTCTCTGCGGGCCTCTCCGAGGAACCTTTGCACGGGTATTCATGAGTGCTCGAAGTTTATTTCTCGAGCAGCCTACGATGGCTTCGAAGCGTCGGCTCGGGTAGCCAGAGCCGGCATCAGGGCTCGCCGTCAGGCTTGGCTTCAGTCGTCCGACCTAGAGCCATGGGTGCAGGACAAGTTGGTCGATATCCCCTGCAGAGGTGACAACCTCTTTGGCAAGCCCATGGCTGAGAAGGCGGCGGAGCTCGAGTCCGAAACTCTCACCCGAACTCGCCTATCCAGGAAGACCTCTGCCCCTTCCCAGAAGAGGAAGGGCTCGGGGAAAAAGCCCTTTTACCCGAGGAAGGTGTCTCCATATAAACAACACCACCCTCACTTTCATGCCTCGGCAGCTTCCCATCAAGGGCAGCCGGCTAAGGGACAGGGTAATGGGTCCCGTAGGCAGAAGGCCCCCGAGCCTGCTACACAGGCCCCTGTTCAGCAGGGTGGGGTTTTTTGATTACGCCAGCATAGCCTCTCCCCCTACGCAGCTTTCGCTCAGCACGGGGGGCCGGCTGATCCACTTTGCCCACAGGTGGTCAGCCATAACATCCGATTCCTGGGTGCTGCAGGTGGTTCAAAAGGGCTACCTCCTACATTTTCACCAGGTGCCTCCCTCCTACTTTCCGGGGGAGCCTCCAAGACCTCCTCTCCACAGGGACTTACTCCTTCAGGAGCTGCAAGGCCTGCTTCGGGAACAGGCTGTGGAGCCAGTGCCCCACCATCTGTGGGGTCACGGGTTTTACTCCAGGTACTTCCTGGTGCCAAAAAGGACAGGAGGCCTCAGGCCCATCCTGGACCTACGCAACTTCAACAAGTTCCTGCAGCGGGAGACGTTCAAAATGCTTACCCTTGGAATCCTACTGCCCTACCTCCAGCAGGGAGATTGGCTATGCTCCTTGGATCTAAAGGATGCTTATACTCACATCCTTATTCATCCGGACCACCGGCAATATCTAAGATTTGTGGTGGCAGGGAATCATTATCAGTACCGCGTACTGCCCTTTGGCCTATCCGCCGCCCCCAGGGTGTTCACAAAATGCCTGGCAGTGGTGGCGGCCTTCCTGAGGCTTCAAGGCCTCTTCGTCTTCCCCTACCTCGACGACTGGCTCATCCGGGCGCAGTCTTCTCCAGGGGTCGCTCAGGCCACTCAATGCACAGTGGCTCTGCTTCAGCACTTGGGCTTCGTCATAAACTTCGAAAAGTCCACTTTGTTCCCCTCTCAGGACCTCGAATTCATAGGAGCACGGCTGGACACTCTGCAGGCTCGTGCCTTCCTGCCTCAGGAACGGGCCGACAGGCTCATGGCCCTGGCTGGCAGGTTCCACAGCGCGTCACCTGTCTCGGCCAGACAATTCCTGCAACTGCTCGGTCATATGCCCTCCACGGTCCATGTCGTTCCGAAAGCACGTCTGCATATGCGGCCGGCTCAGTGGAGCCTTCGTACTCAATGTCATCAGGCCTCCGGGAGCCTGATGGACTTAATACAGATCTCCGACTGCCTGGTCTCCTCTCTGCGATGGTGGCTTCACCTGCCCAATCTGCTACTCGGCAAGCCCTTTCAGTCCCCTCCACCTTCCCAGGTACTAACAACAGATGCCTCTCTCCTGGGATGGGGAGCGCATTGCCGGGGAGCATGCACTCAAGGCCTTTGGACGCCTTGGGAGGCTGCTCAGCAGATAAACTTCCTGGAGCTGCGAGCGATCTGCCTAGCCCTGCGGACCTTCTCTCACCTCACTTCTCGTCAGTCTGTGCTGGTACAGACGGACAATCAGGTTGCCATGTTCTACGTGAACAAACAGGGGGGCACGGGCTCCCTCTTTCTCTGTCAGGAGGCTCGGAGGCTGTGCTCTTGGGCAGTCGACCACGACATCCTCCTCATGGGGCACTTTCAGTTCCGGACCCTGCCTTTTGGTCTAGCGACGGCTCCTCGCACCTTCACCAAGCTCATGGTGTTGGTGGCAGCGGTGCTTCAGCAAGATGGGGTCTTGGGGCACCCATACCTCGACGATTGACTCATTTGGGAAAAATCAAGGAGTGAAAGTGAACGAGCAACAGCATGGGTGATGGAGTTCCTGCAGAGTCTCGGATGGGTGATCAACGTGTCTAAGAGTCACTTGGTGCCATCCCAGGATCTCAAGTATCTGGGGGCATGATTCAATACCTGCAGTGGGAAGGTATTTCTGCCAGGGCAGTGGGGGCAGGGCCTGCAGCAACTTGTATGTCAATTCCTGCAGAAGACGGCTTGGCATTATTTGCAGCTGCTAGGAACCATGGCAGCCACTCTTGAACTTGTGCTGTGGACGAGAGCACATATGCATCCATTGAAGAGGGTATTGCTCCGCAGGTGGTCGTACCAGCGGCATCCCTTGTCACAGCAGTTGCCCTAATCTGAATATTTCAATTTCATCACCATAGTCTTCTCTCACAATTGATGTTGCTGAACACTTCACACTGAACCAGAGCAGAGTGGAAGACAGCAGTTGCCCTGCCCGCGGAGGCCAGGAGAGCACTCAGATGGTGGCTCCGACCCAAGAACTTGGTGGTGGGGATGCTCCTCGAGTCGCCATGCTGGGTCTCATTGATGACGGATGCTAGTCTATTGGGCTGGGGGGCCCACTGCGAAGGACACCTGGCTCAAGGGCAGTGGATACCACAGCAATCCAGTTGGTCCATAAACAGGCTAGAGATCGTGTAGTCATCCTGGCACTGCAGGAGTTCCGACCTTGGCTGCAAGGGAAGGCCCTCCAGGTTTTCTCGGACAACATGACCACAGTGGCCTACATCAATCGGCAGGGAGGCATGGGCAGCATGTGCTTGGAAACCAAGACCGAGACATTGCTAATGTGGGCAGAGGAACATCTGTAAGCACTGTCGGCAGCACACATTGTGGGAACGGACAACGTGACGATGGACTATCTCAGCTGGGTTCATGTGAATCCTGGGGAATGGACACTCTGCCAGGAGGTCTTCTTGCAGGTGGTGAGCAGATGGGGATCGCCCATCATGGACCTCATGGTGACATTTGCAACAGCCGAGGCGAGACGATTTTTCAGCAGGAGGAGAGAAAGGATGTCGGAGGCTGGATGCCCTAGTGCAGAAGTGGCCCACAGAGGGCATTCTGTATGTTTTTCCCCATGGGCACTCGTAGGCAGCATCTTGCAGTGAATCAAGGCGCACCGAGGAATAGTGATATTAATTGCCCTGGACTGGCCAAGGTGTCCATGGTATGCCAACCTGGTGAGACTAATGGTGGGATGGCTTTGGCGGGTGCCGGTCAGGGGAGCTCTCTTGACCCAGGGTCCTCTGCGGATGCCTCAGGTGGATCGATTCTCGCTTATGGCATGGCTCTTGAGAGGGCTCGGTTAAGTAGACGTGGCTATTGGTGTTGCTAAAGACCCAGAAGAAGTCCACTTTTCTGTCATATATCTGCATCTAGCAAGTTTTTGAGGCGTTGTATGAAGAACGGCAGTGTCAACCATTCTTGGCCACTGTACCAGATGTGTTAGCCTTTTTGCAAGAAGATTTGAGAAGGGCCTAGCCTCGTTCATTGAGGGTGCAAGTGGCAGCCATTTCTTGTTATCGGGGCAAAATCCAAGGAGTGTCCTTGGGAACACACCGGAATGTGGGACGGTTCCTGAAGGCAGTGAAGCAGCTCCAGCTTCCGCTGCAAACGGTCGTTCCTCCTTGGGATCTTAATTTGTTGTTGGTGGCATTGACAAAGGAGCCGGTGAGCAGTTCCTCATTGAAAGATTTGACTCTCAAGACTTTTCTAGTGGCAATTTGCTCAGCACGTAGAATTTCCTAACTTCAAAAGCGCTCTCGTGCAGGGAACCCTTCCTTTCCATCTCAAAGGAGAGGGTAGTTCTCCAGCAAGTATCTTCTTTTTTTTGCCTAAGGTTGTGTCGGCTTTTCATTTGAATCAGTCTGTTTCCCTACCAGTGCTCCCTGGAGGTCAGTGGGGAGACAAAGATCCGTAGTTGCGTTTTTCTAGATGTAAGGAGGGTTTTGCAGTATAATTTGACTAGAATGATGCAGTTTCGTAAATCCGATTGTTTGTTTGTTTGTTTTTTATGTTTTATTGAATTTGATATACCGCCTTTCTACATAAGTCAAGGCGGTGTACAATATGCAAACAAAGAGAGATTCGCGGCCGAAGCCAGTGAAGGTAGGAAAAGAAGTTACAGTTTCAATTGACAGGAAAGTAGGAGAAAGAAGAAGAGAGAGGACAAGACAACACGAGACGAGAGAGACGGTATGGTATAGGGGAAACAGCTGGGTAGGGAGAGAGGTCAGACAAAAGGTGAGGGGAGGTCAAAGGCTAGTGCAAATAGGTGAGTCTTGAGATTGTGTTTAAAGGTAGGGTGATGGGTCTCTAGGCGTAGGGAGGAAGGGAGAGCATTCCAAAGAGCGGGACCGGCAAAGAAAAAGGCAGAAGAACGGGTGGATTGCAGGTGGGCATATGAGGGGGAGGGAAGAGTAAGGCGGTTGAGGTGGAACGACTGGGGTGTGTACCTGGGAGAGTGGAGGCTGATAAAATCAGCGAGATACTGAGGGGTGCTGGTGTAGAGAACTTTATGAACCAGAGTAAGTAATTTGAAGTGAGTGCGGGCAGAAATGGGAAGCCAGTGAAGGTGTAATAGTAAAGGAGTTACGTGATCACGGAGGGAGAAGTGAGTGACAAGGCGGGCTGCAGTGTTTTGAATCCTTTGAAGCCGTGATAGTTGAGATTTAGGTAAGCCATGGAGAACAGAATTTGAAAAGTCCACGCGTGCCATGACCAGGGATAGCAATAGGGTGTTGAGAGCTGTGGGGGTAAGAAATGGGCGAATGGCACGAATCTGCCGAAGAAAGAAGAAGGAAGTCTTAGTGATGTGTGAAATGTGGGAATGAAAAGAGAGCTCTGAGTCAAAATGAACCCCGAGATAGCGGAAGGTGGTGACCAGTGGAATAGGAGAACCAGAAAAAGAAGGAGCCGGGGGGGGGGGGGTGCTATGGGAGAACCAAATTGCAATGGTCTTGGTAAGGTTAAGGTGCAGGCAGTTTTGTGTTAGCCAGTTGGCCACCGTTGAGAGGCAGGAGTTCAACATGGAGAGGTCAGGAGAGGAGGGGGAGGTGTGATGTAATGAGACAATGTCATCTGCGTAGTTAAATGCAGTGATGCCGGATTGCTGTATCAAAAGGGCAAGGGGGGCCAGGAAGAGGTTGAAGAGGAGAGGGGCCAATACTGAACCCTGGGGAACCCCGCAGGGGAGGTGAAGTGAGTCAGAAGGTGGGATAGAGGGAGAAGAGGAAAGAATCGCACAGGACCGAGAGGAAAGAAAAGAGTGAAACCAACGGTGTACCACACTACAGAGTCCCGCATCCCGGAGACGGGAAAGGAGAAGAGAGTGATCAACTAGGTCAAAAGCTGCCGAAAGGTCAAGTGCTACTGCCACCGAGATATCACCACGGTCTAGAGCGACGTGCAAAGAATTAGTGAAGGCAAGCAAAACTGTCTCAACACTATGTCCCTGGCGAAATCCTGACTGACGTGGGTGCAAATAGTTAGTAGAATCAAGATGGTGCGAGAGCTGTGAAAAGACAAATTTCTCGAGAAGTTTGGAGAGGAAGGGGAGATTGGAAACAGGACGGTAGTGGGCAGGAATCAAGGGATCAAGTGAAGGGTTCTTCAGAATGGGACGTATCAGTGCATGTTTCCATGATTGGGGAAAGGTACCGGTGGAAAGGCTGGAGTTGAACATTGCAAGAATAGGGGGAAGGAGCGCAAGATGGGGGACCAGTAGCCATGAGGAGGGGATGGGATCAAGGGAGCATGAGGTTTTCTTAGAGGAGGAGATAAGCCGGTGCAGTTCGGGGGGGGGGGGGGTGATCGAAGAAAAAGAAGCCCAGGAATGGGAAAGTTGGGACAGGGGAGGAGGGGAGGCACAGGGAGGAGATAGGAGGTGGGCAGGAAGGTAGGGACGCCCTTAAGGAAGCAATCTTTCCACTAAAGAAGGATGCAAGAAGAGAGGGAGCAGGGGAAGGGGATATTGAGGTAATGGAGGATGAGGAATGCAGAGAGGTGAGAGTCCAGAGGGTAGCATAGAGATGCCGAGTTTGGTTTGGAGCAGTTGAAATAGCGTTAGAGAAGTAGGAAAGTTTGGCCAGGTGTACCTGTGAGCGATAGTAATAGTGGGCGGATTTAAAGGAGGCTAATTTGGTGGGCGAGGGGTTCTTCCTCCATAGCCGCTCGGATCTGCGGAGGTGAGAACGCAATAGGTAGAGACCCTTATGGTACCATGGGTGAGAAGGCTGTTGGCGCAGAGGGCGAGGGAGGAGAGGGGCGGCACGTTCAAAAGCGGCTGAGAGGACAGAGGACCATAGAGAAGCCTGGGAGTTTGGTGAGAGAGAAGGGAAATCGGGTGGGAGGAGTTCTGAGGCTGTTGGGAATTGCTGGAGTGTGAGATGAGTAATGTGCTGTTCGGTGGTCCACGCAAGGGGGAGGCAGTGGCTAAGGCCTCCATTTCCAGGTGGATTAGAGATGCTATTGCGTTGGTGTATGTGTTGAAAGGGAAGTCTGTGCCAGCGGGGCTGCGGGTGCATTCAACAAGGGCACATGCTGCCTTATGGGTGGAGTATAAGTCTGGTGCCGCTGGCGGACATTTGTAGGTGGCCACTTGGTCCTCCCTTCACAGTTTTGCGAAACATTATCTTTGGATGTGCAGGTGGCGGGGGACGCCAGATTTGGGGCAGCAGTAATTCAGGCCAGAATCATAGGCACCTTCTGTCGGTAGAACTGCTCTGTTACATTCCAGAGGTGCAGGACTGGACTTGAGGAATGATAAGGAAAGTTGAATTAGGCCTTATCTGCTAATTGGCGTTCCTTGAATAGCTCCAGGCCAGTCCCGGAACCTTCCCTGTTATAATTGTAGTATACATTACCGCAATCCTGGGCCTGAAGAATGTTACCTTGGTGTATTGTGGTCAGGGGAATTGCTGGGCATCAGCATTGGTGTTGAGGGATGTGGAAGCTGACAGGAGTGCTGCCTGTCATTTTTTTCCTTGCACTTTACGATAAGATTTTCAGTTGCCATTTGATGGCAGCGTCATATCTAGGACCATTGAATCCTTCGGTGATGCAGTCCACAGGTAAGCCTCCTCGTTCCGATGCGGGGGGAGGGGGTGGAAGTGGGGTCTCTACAGGGAATGGGGGCGCGCAGTAGTAGCTACATAGTTTGGTTTATAATGTTTGGCTACTTACTTGTTTCTCCTGTGAGTCTGCTTTGTCAATAGGTTACTGGGTGCTGGTGGGAGGTGCCAGCTGCCTTAGTACGCTAATGTCATCAAAAGATGACAAGCTCAGTCTCCAAGCTGCTGGAGGAGGTTGACTTCCCAGAGGTACAGGCCTGGACTGGAGTTACTCAAGGAATGACAATTACAGGTAATTTAATTTTAACTGACATACACCACCCCTGCTAAAACCTCCAGTACAAACTGAAGTAACTGTCAATGAGAGAAGTAGCATGCATGAAAGGTTAACTCCCAATATTGCTCAGGCGAGAACCTTACTGAGCCCAGTGGAGAGCATTGTTCCTAGATCTTACAGGACATACCTCCCCCCCCCCTCATTCCTCTTAAGAGGCAGCTAGGTAGCCTGTCTTTAGAGTCTAGGCTGACTTGAGATTGGCATCTGATAAATCGATACCTTGACTAGAATTTATAACTAGAGCAGGTACAGACAACAGCATGTAATATAATCTGGCCTCTCCTTATGAGATGACCCTTCCAAGCATAAAGGCTCCCCCAAGAGAAAAATAGGTTAGCCCCTAAGCCACCTTCAGCCTAAAAAAGTCCAGACCTTCTTTGCACACCACAGTTACCCTGTAGAGAGCCTGAATTATCTGATTTCAGCACAGTGTCCCCTATGGACCATGGCCAACTTTGAAACTCCATCACTTGAAAGAAAACAAAAAAAAACAAATCTCTTCCTTTTTTCCCCTTCCTTCAAAGAAACAACTACCACAAGAGTACTCCTGCCTTATAAGCCTCAGTTAAAAGGCCCTGTAATATGTAATTAACACATTTTGTCTCCTCTACTGATTCATACTTGAAACTGTTTCAAAGGAGAGGCCAGCTCAGCACTTAGCACTGCTGAGAAGCCATGCCAGCCTAAGTAGGACTCTCCCAGATCATATGAATTATATATGGGGAAGCTCCCTTCCCCAGGCCCTACTATCACCAAAATGGAACCCAAAGCCAGGAAAGAATAGGGCTTTGTTCCAAGACTCTGTGTCCGAACCCCAGGCACCATTTCATGAGCCCAGAGAGAGGGCAGAACGAGGGAACAAAATGGCAGCTGTTCGTGCCAAAAACACTTCCACTCTACAGAGGATGTCAGTGTGACTGCCTTTGCCCAGTATTCCTATGACTTAGAGAACCCTTTTATTTTTTTTAAACCGTGGCTGGGGGGGGAGAGGCCAAAAATACCATGGGAGCTCCTTCCCCTCCAGCTTGCCCCTGCACAAACGACTTCCTGGGCCATGCTACTGAAAACCAGTGAGTTTTCCGAAGGCTGGCAGTAGAGGCATGCAGGGTTTCTTTGCCAGCCTGCACTCTCCATGCTCAGACCAAACCCTGATCATACAGCTTTCATGGCAATGCACTGATCTACGTGACCCGAGCTACTACTGTCCCCTGCTGCTGTGCTATATCAATATTGGCAGCCCTGCCACTCTTTCCTGAGCCGAGCATGCCGTCACAATCCAGTACTCCGATCTAGCCTCTTAATGACCCCAGTTGCTCCCTGCACTGGAGTTGCAGCCTTTTTTTTAAAAATATCACTGCTTTTCTTACCATCACGCAACTCATCCTAAAGCCAGATCTTCGTATACTTGCACCCTCCAATGAGAGGGGTATGAAAAGGATCACAAACTCACCACCTCCTTCAGCTGCAAACTGAAAGGCAAGAAGGGAGTAGGGCCAAGAGTACCTTCACTGGCAGAACACAGGTCAGAGCATTCCTTTCATTGTCTGTGGCCACCTCCCTGCAGAGGAGGGAACAGCCAGGGTACTGCAGCCATTTTATTCTCCATCAATAGCTAGCCACCCCCTCCAAAATAGCAGGGGAGTAGGCTAGCAGGGATTACAGAAAATGCTGAGGAAATACCTCACCAACTTCCCCTCGAGCCCCATCCCAAAGTTTGGGGAAGAGTACTGCTACCACAGGGTACGTCTCCAAGTTTTTCCCGGCCCCCTCTCCAAAAACGTAGGAGGCAGCCCAAGAATAATGCAGCCACAGGATTCCCACAAGCAAACTTGAAAAGAGATAGGGGAGTCAGGGGAGGGACCTGGACCATCAGGTTTGCCCCCTAAGGCATAAAGAATTGGACCTACCAATTCAAGCCTTCAGGTCAAATACTTCTCCCAAAACAAATGCTCCTTCTAAACCAGAAGACCTAACAGTTCCAGACTGCAAAGATTTAAGACGATCTCCATCTGTTGCAGACTGAGAAATACTGATCATATGAGGGCTGCACGGAACCCTTATGCTGTGACATCATCTAACCAGTGGTTCTCCCGGAACAAGCAGGAAGTAAGTGCTCACATATGGGTGACACCGATGAAGTCCTGTGCGGAGCATCTCCCCAGCTTTCAAAAAAAAGCCTTTGGGAGATGCCACCATGCATGCATGGTCCCCTTTCCACCCAAGAATGCCATCATGCTCAATCTCTCCCTTTTTCACGTAGCCCTACAGACGTTGTCTCCCCCGCCTTGGAAAAAAGTTGTTTTACTTCATACAGTTTTTGTACTTTTTCCAGCTTGCGCCAGCTCCTTTCCCGCCTGAGACCCGTTGCTGTTTTTGTTTTGATCTTTTCCATTGCAGCGCTTTTGCGCCTTTTTCAACCGCTGGCCGCGTCGAGGGTCTTTGACCTTGCAGGGGTCCATTTTGCCCAAATGGCCACCAACTTTAAAATATGTGATCGGTGCTCAAAAAACATGTCTCTCACCGCATTCATGATTGATGATTGTTGCCTCTGATATCTGGGTGCTGACCACAACCCGGAGGAATGCCCCCTGTGCAAGAAAATGTCTGCTAAGGCCATACAGAGCCATCGGCTTAAGCAAGACGACATCTTCCACAAGGCAGACTCGACCCCAGGTTCCCCAGTAGCCTCACCCTTGAAGTCCCCGTACGGATCCTTGGACTCGCGTAAGTCCCCCGCGGCCCCTCTGCGGACTCGCAGATACTCCAAGCAAAGGTTCCCACAGCGTGAGCATAAGAAGACGAAGACCTTGAGGCCTCATCCAGGGAGGTGGACAGGCATGGGAAGTCCCATGCTCAGTCCCTCAGTCCCCAGAGCACAACCCCTCTTCCCCCCCCCCCCCCCCGAGGAACCTGAGCAGGAGCATCCTCAGAAAGTGCCCAGGACCAATGTTGTTGCCTCTGGCAATGGACGGCAGTCTCCCGAGGCCCATCCTAACCTAGAACCTGCGAATAAACTTCAAGAAAACGGAAGTCCTATTCGTAACCAGGAATAAGAAATTCCCCCCCCCCCCCCCCCCGCAACATTGAAGGTGAGAGATGCGGAACTACCATGTAAATCATCGATTCACTACCTGGGAGTCACCATCGATCAAGAACTGACCTTCAAAGATCACATAAAGCAGATCGTCAAATCCATTTACTACAAATTAAGAACGCTGAAACCCTTAAGACCTCTACTCGCCCCTAATGACTTCCGAACAATCTTCCAAGCCCTTGTAACACCACATTTTGACTACGCTAACGTCATCCTGCATGGTCTACCCAAGAGCACCCTCAACCCACTCCGATTGGCGATGAACTCAGCAGCCCGCATCCTCTGCGGTACCTCCAGTAGAGACCACATCACCCCCATACTAACAGAGCTTCACTGGCTACCCCTACAAGCCAGGATAACTTACAAAGCTCTTCTGCTGTCCTTTAAAGCAATTAATCAAATAGCCCCACCTTCCCTCTCCTCACTTATTATCAACACCCCCACGAACAGACTGAGAAGATCCGCAGCCGCGAATACCCTTGTAGTACCAAAGGAGTACACTAAATGTAACCAAGCAACCAGAGACAGGGCCTTTACCTTATTCGCTCCAACTTGCTGGAACAATCTCCCTCCTCATATCCGATCAATAAAAGACCTCTCTCAATTTAGAAAGGTCCTTAAACACTACCTATTCTGTCATCACCTTTTAGGCCCTAACTCTACACCTCCTCCCCCCATCTCGCAAATCACTCACACAGCCTCTGACATTCCAACAACATAGTCATAACAGAACACGAACTAGACTCCCTGCACACCCAAATTTATGATCCCAACTTGAACTGTAAATTTCCAGAGGTAATATATCTTTCTGTATATAGTTTGTATATAGTTTCCCATGTTATCTCCAAGTTACTGACCCTGTTATAATGTAAGCAAAGGATTGTTCTAATGCGAAAATTTGTTATCTGTAAACCACGCTGATACCAAAGAGCGCGGTATATAAAAACTGTAAAATAAAATAAAAATAAATAAAATCCCATCGAGGACCTCCTTGACACCTCACCCGGTCACTCCAGTGTCAGTATTAACGGCTGCTACCCCTGAGTGGGAAGCTCGTATGTTGGCCTTAGAGTGCAGCGTTTCTGCGTTCCTCACCTCCCAGCAGGCACCGACCCCTGGCCCCACCGAGACCACAGGGACCTCTACATCGAGGACTCCCCGGGGGGCCAAAGTGATCGCCAAGAGCCAGACGCCTCAGGCATATCCCCGGTGAGGGTCTTGCTTTCGCTCCCAATCCTCGGAAGCGAGGTCTTTGCATGCAAGCGCCTCTGGCTCCAGCCATGCCCTAGCCTCGAAGCATCCAAGACCGGAGCTAGCAGCTCTTTTGCAGCCGGAGGACCTTGAATCCTCCACGGATTATAGTGAATGGGAGTCCGACGTCGAGACATCCCCGGAGTCTCAGGCCCACTGAGACCTTCCCTCGGCTCCATCTCCACCGGCTGCCAAGCGCTGATCCCCTCCCGAGGACACCTCTTTCCTTGATTTCATCAGCGACATGGCACGGGCACTCTCCCTCACAACGAAGTCGGAGGAAGACCCTCGTACAGAGGAACTTGACATCCTCCAGTACAAGACACCATCGAAGGAGACCTTGATGGCCCCCGTTCCCCCTATTTTCACCCGACTCTTCTTTCGGATGTAGGAGACCACGGCCTCGGTGCCCATCGTGAGTCGGCGACTTGACATGATGTACCGGATCCAGCAGGGGCCAGGCTTTCACAGGGCGCAACTCCCCCACACCTCCATGGTGGTTGAGTCAGCCATGCGCCAGCCAGAAAGCCCGAAGACACTCTTTTCGGTGCCCCTGGGCGGGGAGCCTTATGCCCATGACACCCTTATGCAAAAATGCTACCAGGGCTCGGTGCTGGCATGCTGCATACAGACTTACCAACTCTACATTGGCATGTTCCTTCGGGACCTGGCCAAGGAGTTTGGGGGGTTTGCTGTTGGCCTCGATGGAGACCACCAGGCTCTTTTTTGAAGTCTGTTGTGGAGTGCTCCAAGTACTTGTCCTGAGCCGCTTACGATAGCTTTGAATCCAGTGCGAGGATGGCTGGCATTGGCGCCCGAAGCCAAGCTTGGCTCCAATCGTCGAACCTGGAGCAGTGGGTGCAAGAAAAACTTCTTGATGTCGTGTACCTCAGCAAACAGCTCTTCGGCAAGCCGATGGAGGACAGGGCGGCCAAAATTGAGACAGAGTATGTCACTTGGACTCAGCTCTACTCTTCCCAGAAAGAAGTCGCAGGGGAAGAAGCCCCCTTTCCTCTGGAAAAGTCAGCTCTACTGGGGCTACCCTCCTTACCCTGCCCTTTAGACCCCACAGCAGGGTCCTGAGAGCAAGGGAACCTTCTAGGGCCCGCGCAAACCCAAGGGCCAAAAGTCCCAGTCACCAGCCCAGCCTGGATTGGGGTTTTGATGCCATCAGCATAGGTCCTCTTCCACTGGAGGACAGTTTCCCACAGGGGGACGCCTGGTCCACTTTGCCAATCAGAGGACCTCCATCACCAGCAACTCCTGGGCCCTTCAGGTGGTCAGGGAGGGCTACCTCCTCCACCTGGACCAGGCATCTCCACCCGTCTTCCCCTCTGTCCCTCCTGCATCAGGCCCTGCTGCTGCAAGAACTCACATCCCTTGTCAAGGACAGGGCTGTGGAGCCTGTGCCCCCCCTCCCTCGAATGGGACAGGTTTCTACTCCAGGTATTCCTGATCCCAAAAAGGACAGGACCTGAGAAACTTCAACAAGTTCCTGGTGTGGGAAAAGTTCAAAATGCTCTCCCTTGGAACACTGCTGTCCTACCTCCAGCAGGGAGATTGGCTATGCCCCTTGGATTTAAAGGATGCTTACACCCACATCTTTATCCATCCAAGTCACCAAAAATACCTGAGGTTCATGGTCAGGGCGACCACTACCAGTGCAGGGTATTTGCCTTCGGTCTCACCTCCGCCCCAAGGGTCTTCACCAAGTGTCTGGCGGTGGTGGCAGCTTATCTCTGCCTCCAAGGGGCCTTCATCTTCCCTTACCTCAATGACTGGTTGGTAAGAGGACACGGTTTCAGAGGCCAGGCAGGCCTCCCGTCACACTATTCAGGTCTTGCAGCACCTGGGCTTTGTGATAAATCATCCAAAATCCCACCTCACCCTGACTCAGGCACTGGAGTTCATCGGGGCCCGCCTGGACACTCTCCAGGCCTGGGCCTACCTCCCTCTGGACAGGGCAGATCACGTCGCAGCCAAGGTACAGCGGCACCATACTGTCAGCCTGATCGCTGCTTTGCCTCCTGGGCCACATGGCCTCCACAGTCCATGTGGTTCTCGATGCACCCCTCCACATGCACTTGGTTCAGTGGTGCCTCCGTTCCCAGTGGACCCAGGCCATGGACCAACTCTGGAACAGAATCACGGTGTCTCGCCAGTGGGCGGAGTCACTCATCTGGTGGCAGGATACTCACACCTGCAAGCAGGCATGCCCTTTCAGTTCCCAAACCCCCAGAGGGTTCTCACAATGGACACCTCCCTGATGGGCTGGGGTGCCTACTGCGGGAAGCTCCGCACCCAAAGGGTCTGGTCCTTCGAGGAGAGCCAGCAGCAGATCAATCTGCTCGAGCTTAGAGCAGTCTTCCTCTCTCTGAAGGTTTTCAAGCACTGCCTACAGCACCAGTTGGTGCTTGTCCAGATGGACGATCAAGTCATGATGTTCTGTGTGAAAAAGCAGGGCGGCAGAGGTTCCTACCACCTCTGCCAGGAGGCTGTGGCCCTCTGTTACTTCGTGACCAGCCACGAGATGCTCCTCAGGGCGGTCTACCTAACGGGCCAGGACAATGCTAAACAGGTAGAAAAGGCGACAGCAAAAACTAGAGGGATGCTTGGGTGCATACGGAGAGGAATGACTAGCAGAAAAAAGCAGGTGATAGTGCCTCTGTATAAGTCTTTGGTGTGACCTCATTTGGAGTATAGTGTGCAATTCTGGAGACCGCACCTTCAAAAGGATATAAACAGGATGGAATCAGTACAGAGGGTGGCTACTAAAATGGTTAGTGGTCTTCATTATAATGCATATGAGGACAGACTTAAGGATCTTAATATGTACACCTTAGAGGAAAGGCGGGATGGAGGTGATATGATTGAGATGTTTAAATACCTCCGTGGCATAAATGTACAGGGGAAGAGCCTCTTTCAATTGAAAGCAAGTTCTACTACGAGGGGACATGGGATGAGGGTGAAGGGGGATAGATTCAGGAGTGATATGCTGAAATATTTCTTTACGGAAAGAGTGGTGGATCCGTGGAATAGTCTTCCAGTGGAAGTCGTAGAGCTGAGGGTAGTATCTGAATTCAAAAAAGCATGGGACAAACACAGAGGATCTCTGAAGGAAAAAAAGGGGACTGTTGTAGTTGTTGATATGGAAGGACAGGCTAGATAGGCCATGTGGTCTTTTTCTGTCTTCATATTTCTATGTTTCTAATGCCTTGGCAGAGAGGTTGAGCAGGGTCTTCCAACCGCATGAGTGGCCCCTGGACCCCAAGGTGGCACTCGGACTTTTCCAGTCCAATCAATGCTCAGTTGCCCCGTTTTTTTCATGGTCAAGGGGCCAACTGTATGCCTTCCCTCCCACGCTCTTGATAGCTTGGACCCTCTTCAAGATCCGGCAAGTCAAGGCATCGGTAATTCTCATAGCCTCACGGTGGCCCAGGCAACTCTGGTCTGCCTTGCTGTTCCGTCTCTCGACGGAGTCCCCAGTTCCTCTCGGGAGCTCCCTGAGACTCTTGACACAGGAGGAGGGCTCAATACTCCATCCCAATCTGGGATACCTATCTCTCACAGCATGATGACTGAACGGGTCGCCCTAGCCCCCCTCAACCTCTCCAAGGAGATGGAGGAGGATATCCTTCTGGCCTCTCGTAAGGACTCCACAAGACGGGCCTATGCCTTCAAGTGGTGCCGGTTCTCCATGTGGTGCATGGAACACTGAATGGATCCATTTTCTTGCCCACTGCATTCGGTCCTTCAATATCTCCTCCACCTCTCACCATCTGGACTCAAGTCCAACTCTGTCAGGATATATCTGAGTTCACTCTCCACGAAAGCTGGGGAGATGCTCCGCGCAGGGCTCCGTCGGCGTCAACGTCACCCATATGTGAGGACTCATTCCTGCTGTCCCTGGAGAACACCTGTTACAGGTGAGTTACTACGCTTTCTCAATCTCCATCTGCTGGTAGGAGTGCATATACCCAGGCGACTGGACTGGAGAGACAATGAAGAAACGACTGTTGGCTCTTAATGCGTATTAATATTTTTAATAAAAAAAAATATGTCCCTAAAGGAAAATTTAGCCATGATTTCCCTTCGAAAATTACCTCATGGAGAGAATACATACACATTTATACCTGCTATTTAGCAAATTTCCCAGCTTATTTTAAGTGCATATTTTATTTATAATAATTTTAAGATTACAGGCAAAGTAATTCACCAAAGCAAAGAATCACCATAGGTAAAATAAACATATTTAATAAAGTAGACATGCAAATACTAACTCCTCCCTAATCTGGTCCCCAGGAATGCATCCATTCAGGTTGGAAAAACTTAAGTATATATACGTGGGGCAATTTTTATAAAAGACCATTTCATGATTTAAAAAAAAATTACCAGTAGAAATGCCTTTTAAAATTTTCCCTCCCCCCCCCCCCCCCCCTAGCCATATTGATTAAATTGTCTACTTGGGAAGGAAGAAATTTTGAAAGTGGGGATAACCAAATCAATGGTAGTTTTTGTAAGCAAGGAGAAACTTCAGTGTTTCCTGCTTCAATCAAACAGAAGTAAAGGTTAACAAAAACATATGTAAGGTGATATCTTTTTTTTTCTTTTTTAATTAGACTAATTTAGTGTTTCTCAAGCTCAAAGCACACTTATATTAACAAAAATAGGATAAGCACAGAGAATCCTTGAGCGAGAGGAAAAAGTTGTAGAACTTAGTAGTGGGTGTAGAAGGGCAGGCTGGACAGGCCTTATTGTTGTCTTCTGCTGTCATATTTCTATGTTCCTAAAATGTTGTGTGGCGCACCAACTTCCACAAAGCAGGCAGTGTGTACATGGCAAGAACTCATGGCCAAAAGGCTGGAAGAGCTCAACGGAGAAGGCTCAGAAGAGGAAGTGTGCCGTGTAGCCTGGCTATTTGTGTCCTGCATACTGTCCATTAATTCCCACACACTGAGGCTCATGCTGTATTTAAGAAAGAGAGGTGTGTTTATTGTAATACAGACGCGCAGGCAGAGCCTATGGAAGTAGAAAGAAAGGTGGATTTTACCTTTAAAAATGACAGTCAGCCAACACACACAGCTCAGGGTCTGCACAAGAGAAGCAGAGAGAGTGAGCAGTTGAGCTGACACACCCAAGCTCTGACGTAGCAGCAAGTTTGGAGTTTGATTACTCTCACCTGCTTAAAAAAGCCGAGCCAAGCTTCAGAGAGGAGAAATATAAACGCTGCTCAGTAGCCCCAGAAAGAGAGGAGAAGGAGGGAAGCAGAAGGCCTGGCAGAGAGCAAAGAGGTGGAAGGAGTGGCAGAGAAGGAAGCAGTGGCCAAGAAGGAGAGACTGGCACATGGAGAGCTTCAGAGAAGTGGAGAGGCTCAGAGACTTCAGAAGGTTGGAGACTCTGTGAAGAACCTGGTTGTAGTTCGGGAAGTGAGACTAACCGAGCAGAAGGAGAGAAGGAGGAGTAGCCTAGTGGTTAGAGCATTGGCTTGGTAACCAAGCAACCAGGGTTCGATTCCCGCTAGCACTCCTTGTGGCCTTGGGCAAGTCACTTAACCCTCCATTGCCTCGGAAGAAAGGCCTTGCAATCTACTTCCGGTGACACTGCCAAGAAAACCCAGGAGCTTCTGGGTCGCCAGGAGTCAGGGCTGACTCGAAGGCACACATTGCATTTTTGCCTAGACGGAGAGAGTTGGGAGCCCTTCAGATCTCACTGCCGGAGGAAAGGTCTCAAGGTCTATACAGGTGGGAACCTAACACTAAACCAGGGAAGTCAAGAGGCTCAGCTTGTACTAAAGAGCTAGGGCAGTGCTTTAGGCAGGAATTGAATGCAGAAAGGTATAAAGCATTGCCTAGCAGCTGGAGAGAACTAGGGGAGAGCCAGGGAAGAATCCCCACAGCCACAAACCTTACAGGACCTCACCATCTAGAACTGTACCCAGGGGAAACGCCCCAGTTCTTAGAGAGAGGTTATTCCCAGCCTAGCAGTAACAGTTTGAAAGAAAGCTCAGTAAGCCCTGCAGTTGAGGAGATGCAATGGGAATTTAATTCTGCTGACTCAGAAGAAATTCCAATGGATTGTACGCTCTGTCTCGCAGACGACATTAAATCTCTTCGCTAAAGATTTGGGTGAATGAGCTGAGATAAAGCAGAAGAAAGGAATCTTCTTTGAGGAAAAAGAAGAAGCTGTTTTGATTTACTACTTTGTTGTAGAGAAAAATACCTTGCACATTTTGGAAGCCAGGAGTACGAGAAAATACAGCTATTTTGTTTCTGTAAATAACCTTCAAGCAAAGCTCCTGTAAAGAGTACTGTTTGTTCTGCACTAAGTCTGTTTGGGAAGGGGAATACATTTTCTTGTCAATTTTTGCCTAACACTCGACTCACGGCTATCCTTTTATCAGAGGACTAAAAACTACCACTCCCATAAGGCATAGCAGGAGTAAAAGCTATAGTCATTTCTGCATAAAGGACATCATGGCAGCCCCAACCCTCTGACCCCTAGGCGGAGGGCTGGGGTGCATATGACAGTATGTGATTGCACATGTGCTCAGAACGGTGCTCCTGCATGTTTAAGAGCCACTGCTATTGTCTTGCTGCAAGATGCCGAGGAGCAGAACTTACATACTAGTCTGAATTTGAGTATCAGGCACTGATGACTTTTTTCATAGGCATATCTTATCAGGTCTGAAAGCACCCCTGCTGGGAAACCCTGGGCTATAGTACATTTTGGGAGTAATTTTATAAGAGCCGTGGAAAGTTACATGCCATCTGTACATTAAAATTTTGGTCTTTTTAGTGGTTTATGTAGATAAATAGGCCTTATGCGCATACTGTAGCTGGTCAGCATTCTATAGCACCATATGTGCTTTCACTGTTGGTGTGCGCATGAACGGAGCTTGACTGAAGCACACAAGTGCACACACAAATTATAAAATATTATAATTTGCACTCGTTCTTGGCAAATTTAGGTGTGGCCATTTACATCAGCCATAGGGCTTGTTTAAATGATCGTGCCTAGATTTGATACACATTTCTGATCACTTAATCCCCTTTGTTATAAAGTAGAGTGCACATATACTTTACATTACAAAGTAGGCATGAAATACATGCAGAAAAATGTGCATTAACTATGCAGGACTTTATAAAGTTGCCCTTTTCATGTCTAAGTTTTGGAGCCAACACCTCATTTCCTCAGATCAGAATCAAATGAAGAAAGGGTGACATTACTTAAAAATATGAGTGAATCATCACAAGCATTTCAATGATAGTCTGAAGGGAAAAAGGTGGTGAGAAGATAAGAACATAAGAACATAAGATATGCCATACTGGGTCAGACCAAGGTCCATCAAGCCCAGTATTCTGTTTCCAACAGTGGCCAATCTAGGTCATACGTACCTAGCAGTTTCCCCAAGGGACACAGGTTCCACAATGCTTGTATTGGTTCAAGCATTGATATCCTGGGTCCCTTCTTAATAATGGTTTATGGACCTTTCCTCCAGGAACTTGTCCAAACCTTTTTTAAACCCAGCTACACTAACAGCCTTTACTACATCCTCCGGTAACAAATTCCAGAGTTTGATTACACGTTGAGTGAAAAAATATTTTCTTTTATTAGTCTTAAATAGTTTACCCTGTAGCTTCATTGCATGTCCCCTAGTCTTTCTATATTCTGATAAGGTAAACAATCGATCTACGTTTACCCGTTCCACTCCGTTCATTAATTTATAGACTTCTATCATATCTCCCCTCAGCCGTCTCTTTTCCAGGTTAAAGAGCCCCAACCTTTTTAGCCTTTCTTCATAGGAGTAGCCTTCCATCCCCTTTACCATTTTGGTGGCTCTTCTCTGAACCTTTTCTAAAATCGCTATATCCTTTTTAAGATACGGCGACCAGAATTGCACACAATATTCAAGGTGCGGTCTCACCATGGAACGATATAGAGGCATTATAATATCTTTTGTTTTATTTTCCATTCCTTTCCTTATCATACCTAGCATTCTATTTGCTCTCTTGGCCGCCGCTGCACACTGGGCCGAGGGTTTTAACATGGTATCCACAAGGACGCCTAAATCTTTTTCTTGGGTGGTGGTTCCTAATGTGGAACCTTGCATCGTGTAACCATAGTTTGGGTTGTTCTTCCCTAGGTGCATAACCTTGCACTTCTCCACATTAAATTTCATCTGCCATTTTGATGCCCAGTCTTCCAATTTATCAAGATCCTCTTGCAATTTTCCACAATCCTCCTGGGTTTTAACAACTTTAAATAGTTTTGTGTCATCAGCAAATTTGATAACCTCACTCGTTATTCCACTTTCCAGGTCATTTATGAATATGTCAAAAAGCAGCGGACCCAGCACAGATCCCTGGGGTACACCACTATTCACCTTTCTCCATTGGGAAAATTGGCCATTTAGCCCTACCCTCTGCTTTTTTTTAGGAAGGGGGGATAATTTAAATAGTAGCATAATAAATAACAGCAGATAAAGATCAGCATTGCCCCATGTAGTCTGTCCAATAAGATGGGTTAGGCTTGTAACTGCTGCTCTGTTCAGTTTACCCCCAACTCTTTGTAACTGCCACGCTGTACAAGGTGTATAATTTTGTTCAAAGGTTTTATATGTCATAAACTAAGAAAGAACATTATAATATATTTATTTAATCATTTTATAGACCCCCCTCCCAGAAAAAAAGGCTATAAAGCATTTTACAATATTTATTAACCTTCATTTCAATGCATCCAAGTAGAGTCACATAGTTAACCACACTACTTTTATCCTTCAGTTGAGTTATGCATTTAATTTATATAATAGCGGTTTGTGAATTTTGATGCATTAATAAAACATCAACATATTTTATTGAGCAGTTACCTTACAGACTCAGAATTTAAAGCCGCATGTGGGGTATGTTATACCTTGAGGTTGCATGTAAGCAGACCCTTAACTCTATAATGTTCCAAGTTTAAAGTTACAGACACTTTTGTGTTTTTTGGGTGATCCAAAATGGTGAATGTGAGCTATTGGTCACTGGTCACGTTCTTACTTTTCTATGGGTAAATGCAAAGGGAAGACCAAAACTTGCCCCTTAGTAGTAGTAGCTGACTCTATGGAACAATTTGTGAAGCGATCCAGGGGAACAATAGCCTGCAGAGTGTAACCGCTACATAGAACATCTCAAGCTGTTGGTTCGTCATTCTTATCTAGCTTAGAGACCTCGTTGAGTTATGAAGATCAGATTGCCCCAGTTCAGCCATTTTATTTTATTTTATTTTTTTTATACCGCGCTCTTTAGAATAAGTGCAGTTTACATGTATACTAACAGGTACTTTTTATTCCCTTGTCCCTGAAGGGCTCACAATCTAAGTGTACCTGGGGCAATGGAGGGTTAAGTGGCTTGCCCAAGGCCACAAGGAGTGGCCATGGGACTAGAGACCCCAGTCCTTCCGGCCTGAGGTTGCTTGTCCCCATGTGGGAATTGAGCCCCAAATCTTCTGTTCTGAGGTAACCTGTCCCAACCACTGAACCACTCCTCCCTCCTCTTTCTCTACATTGTGCCTGACTGCGCAGCTGTCTACTGAAGCAGCCGTGGGGGCTTGTAGTCTGCCCGGAAGGGGTGGTGGGGCTCTCGAAACTGGTGGAGATACCTCGCTGCAAGGAGTAACTTGCAAGTGAAATCAGAATGGGAAATCAGACTGTTAGATCAAGTCTCATCTGTACCTGGAATGCATGAATTAGTGGTGAATGCTCCATCTTCTGTAAGATCTGGAGACTCTCAACATAGGCTAGGTCAGTCTGAGCCTCCCTCTCCTACTATATGTTTCTCTCTGAATCATCCGGTGTTACTTACTTTGGAGTTGATTTGGCAAGCTATGTCTGACTTGGGCCAGACTTTAGTCCCACATGATAATCAATTGAATGTGAAGCTCCAGTTGATTGAACAATGGGTTTCTAAGTCTGAGGAAGAAACCCAGGATGTGAAAAATAAGCTTCAGCGTATGGATGAGAAAATCCTCACTCTATAATCTTTTGATTAATGATAAAAATGTTATTGAGGTTCTAAAATTGAATTGTTGGAGAGTTCAGTTAAACAACGTAACTTGAAGTTGGTTAATTTCCTAAGCTCCCACTATCATCTTGAGAGACTTTTAAGAAGTATTTAATCGAGATTCTGAAGAGTATTCCTGAAGCAATTCCTCCAAATTCTAAGATCTGCTATCTTCCAGCTGGAAAGAGAACACAGCAGCAGTTGCAGAGCCATGCTGTTCCTATATATATTTTTAATGTTTCAGCTGTTTTGGAGACTTCAGACTGAATGCCATTCTAATAGTTTCTTTAGCCTTGAGCTTCGATCAGGAATGGCTTTTGCATGTGCTTTTTAGGCATCGTAATAAGACTTGTTTAAATTGTTAGGTCAGAATGTTTCCAGATGTTAAACAAAACATAGAAAAGATGGAGGTAGTTTCTCCCGTTTAGCTGGGTGTTTCTCCTTATTTTTCTTGAAATTTCCTTGTAAGTTCATTGTTAAATACAAATCTGTAAACTATGTATTTTTAGAACCTTCCCATTTGTCTGTTTTTATTACAGTTCATCAAAATGTTAGTTACTTTGATGCAGGACTCTGATACAGAGTGAAAATCTGTAATAGTATACATTTTTTTTTATCCTAGTTCAGCTCACTGTATATACTTGTTTCCAATGATGATGCTGTATTTTTCTTTGGTGTATTTGTGGATTTTTGTTTCTTTGGACAGAAGATTTATGAACTTAATGTAGAAATTATTTACTTGATTAATATTATATAAATGTATAAATACATATTTTTTTTAAGTATTGAGCTTTTTTCACCAATTCATAGAAAGAGTAATCTGTTTTTAATGCCTTGTCATCCTAAGTACCAAGATATGTAAAAGCTGGAGCCCATCTTCATGCCAAATGTTAAATTCCACCCAGAGTGTTTAGTGTTCCAAAGAACAGTGGTTTTGTTTTCTTGGTGTTAAGAAACAATAGTTTGCTAGTCATTTGTAGACCCTTATAGTAGGCCTCTGCCTTGCAAAGCATGATAAGTTTAAGTAGCTTATTCAATATCGGAGCAAGCTAGGGGTGGAATTTGAATTTGATTCTGAAGGCTTCACAGGTCTCTGCTGAAATTGCTGTTTTGTTAGGCCATCAAGGTTTATTTTAGCAGTTTCTTTTGCTTTATTGCAAGGTCATCCAAGAATTTGTCATCACCAAAGACAAAGTGGTGAAGCTAATCAAGTGGCAAAGACCTAATCTCCTGTCTTTTCAGGTACAGTAAATCTTTGTTAAGAGGCATGTGTCTATGGTGCATTTTGTTCTAGCAAACTACTTGAGCCATGATATTACTGCCATGTATTTAAGCAACACACAAATGCTACTTCTTTGTTGTCTATGCCAGAACAGTCCAGAAAAGTACGTTACACCCCTCTGTTGGCAGATAGAGACAGAAGGGGGGAAAAAGCTCAGAGCTGACGTCGCTCCTCTTAGTTCTGCCTTCAGCTCCCCGGTATCTCTCTGTCTCCAGCAGATGGTTCAGACATGCAAACCTGTTGCAGCAGTTAGGAGCAGGCTACTACCAGAAGGCTAGAAGCCCGAGTTTCTAGGGGAGCGTAGATAGAATCCAGGGGTGCACCAGGCAACAGTTCTTTGGGGCTGATTTCAAACCTCACCCTTGGGAAGTAACTCAGTTAAGGTCTGAGTTCCCACATGAATGGGTCCCACCCTTGGTGGATCTGATAGCAGGAGCTGCTGACAACACCCTCATTCTCTATTTTTGGAAAGTGACGGGCAGGCAATAAAGCTTACCAAAAAAAAAGGCTTATAATACAGCTTCTTCCCTGGACTGCCTCCTGATGCCCTATAGTCAGGGCTGGCCTCAGAGTTGGTTCAAGGTGTTGGTGCCCTAGGCAGACCTTACACCTTATATCCCCTGGCTGCCAGAATCTGTCTGACTGAAGACAAAACACAGTTTTAGACAACTATCACCAGGGTCGCCATTAGTCAACATCGACTTGATGGCACTTAACAATAACACGTGCATAAACCACTAAAATACCATGATTTATGTGTGTAAACAAATGTGGAAATCTAGCCACACTTTACAGAATTACACTTTTGGAGCCATCTTACCAGATGGTCAGACAGTACTCTGTGTAGATTTTTGGGGGTGAAGTAATTAGGCTGATTCAATCAGCCACAGGTTTTGGGTTTCCATCACCTTTGAAGAGATCAGTGCATTGTACTATTTATATTGTGCTTCACAAAAAATAGACTGAGAGTCTTTTTCTTCTTGGGGTCCCCATACAACATGGTAGACGTCTCAGACAATTCCCTGCATGGAGTCATTAACATTTGTAGAAATGATTGGCGCTTTGGGTATACAGTTGGAATCTTTAGTATTATATTAGGTGCCTTCAATGTATATTTTGATGAGTGTGTGGGTACAAATGTTGCAAATTGCTTAGCATACCTTGGATTTGATCTTTTTGCTTAAAAAAAAAACATTTTCCGGGAACAAGCAGGAAGTCAGTCCTCACATATGGGTAACATCAGCGCCGACGGAGCCCTTGCAGAAGCATCCCCCCAGCTTTCAAAGAAAGACTTTGGGAGATGCCACCTCGCATGGTGGTCCGCTTCCCGCCCAAGGGTGCCATCTTGCTCGGTCCCCTTTTTTCCACAGAGACCTCCAGACATCTGTCAGCTCTTCCCCGGAAAAAGTTGTTTTTCTCGAGCTAGTTTCTTACTCCAGTAGTGTACCGGTCCTCTTTCCACCACTCGAGCCCGCTGCCCTGCAATGAGTCTCGGGTTCATAGTCTGAAGTCTTTTTTCCTTTTTTATATTCTTGGTGCCTTCATGCCATTTTTTTTCCTACTGGCGGCACCGCGGGTCTTTGACCTTGCTGGGATACCTTTCTCCCTTGGCTACCGGTGGTTTTAAAAAGTGTGATCGGTGTGCTAAAAGAATGTTCCTAGCTAACACACACGATTGCTGCCTTCACTGCCTGGAACCGGACCATGACCCCACGGCATGTGGCCTCTGAAAGAAGATGTCCACCAAGGCCCTCGAGATGCCGCCAGCAGCAGCAGCAGCACGATAAGCTTTTTCCAGAATCCCCAGCACCTCTAAATGCCAAGGCCTCCTCCGAATCTGTGGAATCCCAGGGGGTAGCATTACAGACCCTGACCGATGCCGTGGTTCCCTTGGAAAGGAGGTCTCGCTCGAGGGAATCCAAGAAGAAGAAGAAAGCCTCGAAGGCAGCGTCCCTGGACAGCTCAGATGGGCCAGGTAAGTCCTGAGCGAGGCTCTGCAGTCCTAGATGCATGTCCGAGGGATCGGAGAAGGAGCGACCTACGACGGTCCGCCGGAAGGACTCAACCTCAGACCGGCCTCGGTCGCTTGACACCATCCTTGTCGAGGACTCCCCTTCGGGGGTACCAGCGGCGTGCCTGATTCCCTTGGTGCCCATGCCAATGGCTGCAGAGACTTCTGGCCTGGAGTCCAGAATAGCAGCCCTGGAGCGCAGCTTGTCTGCCTTCATGGACCAGCAGCAGGCGCTGTTGTCCAGTACCACAGGTTCCTCTGCCCAGACCACCGGGCCCTCGATGTCGAGGACATCCCCGGAGGCCGAGCCAATCCTTGAGAACCTTCGGCCTCAAGTCGATTTTCTGCTGAAGTCTCGATCCAGCTCCTGTTCCACAGGACCGAGATCTTCCCCTGTCAGTGTGCTCAGCACCAGCCGCAGGGCCTCCGAAGGCAGTGGGCAGGGATCAGCCCCGGAGCCCACGAGCCATCCCTCCCTCGAGTCCTCGATGGACTACTGTAATTGGGAAATGGAGGACGAGGAGTCGCCAGAAACCCGTCACCATCATGACATCCCCTTGGACTCCCCTCCCTCGGAGCGCTGGCGTCGGTCACCACCCAAAGATATGGCATTCCTCGACTTCATCAGGGACATGTTAAAGGCTCTCACATTCCCGACAGAATTGGAGGAGGACCCTTGGATGGAAGAGCTAGAAATTTTCCAATACGAGGCCCCTCTGAGGGAATCGCTCACGGTGCCCATCTCTCCCATCCTGGAACGGCTAATGCTCTGTATGTGGGAGATACCGGCATCAGTGCTGGTGGTGAGCAAGCGGCTCGACCCGATGTATCGAGTCCATCTGAGCCCGGGCTTCCAGAAGTCACAACTGCCGCACAACTACATGGTGGTGGAATCGGCCATGCGTCGCCTGAAGAGTCAGAAGACGCACTCCTCGGTGCCCCCCGGGTAGGGATGCCCTCGACAGAAAGTGCTACCAGGGCTGAATGCTCATCGACCGGATCCAGGCAAACCGGCTGTACATGGGAATGTACCTGAGAGACCTGGTGCAGGAACTCACCGGGTTCTCAGTTGGTCTCTCCGAGGAACCCCTGCAGCGGTTCAAGAACCCATCCAAGGCCATCCGTTAGTGCTCCAAGTTTATGTCTCAGGCAGCCTATGACTGCTTCAAGTCAGTGACTCGAGTAATGGCTGCAGGCATCAGTGCCCGACGCCAGGCTTGGCTACAGTCGGCCGACCTTGAACAATGAGTTCAGTACAAATTGGTTGATGTCCCATGCCAAGGAGAAAACCCATGACCAACAACGCCACCATGCTGGAGACAGAATTCATGACGAGGACCAGGTTCTCAAAAAATACCACTGCCACTCCCTGAAGGGAAGGGCTCAGGGAAAAGGTCCTTCCCGAGGAAAAGGGCTGCTTACAGAAACTACCCACCTTTTCAGGCCTCCCGAGCAGGCCAAGGGACATGGGCATGGTCCTCGTAAGCAGAAGGCTCCCAAGCCCCATGCATCGGTCCCGGCCCAGACAGGGGGGGGGGCAGTTTTTGACTCTTGGGCATAGCCTCTCCACCCCAAGGAGGTCAGCAGCCCTCAGGGGGACGTCTCATTCACTATGCCCACAGGTGGCCAACTATCACTACCGATTCTTGGGCACTCCAAGTGGTCAAGGAGGGCTACCTCCTCCACCTGGCCCAGACACCTCCCCCTATCTCCAGGAACAAGCAGGAATGAGTCTTCACACGTGGGAGACGTTGCCGACGGAGCCCACACGGCAATGCTCCCCAGCATCCAATCAGAAAGCTTTTGGGAGCATCCCCCGCGCCTGCGCGGTGGCTTCCCACCCTTCCTACTGCCTCTCCCCAGTTTTTCGTTTTCCGCGGAGCAGGCAGGATGTCCCTCCTGCCACCGCAGAAAGTTTTCCCTTTGTTCTTGTTTCTGTAGTCGTGGCTTTTCCCGCCGATGGTGGCACCTTTCTTTTCTTTTCTTTTCAATTAATTTTCATTTAAATTTCATATATATTTTATATGAGTCTGTCGCTTCGGGAGGTCACCGAGAGGTTATCTCGGTTATCCCCCTTCGTATCTGCAACCAAGGCCTTCGAATATTCCCTGCTTCTTTATCACTGCAGGAATATCTCCGGATTCCTTTCTCGTGCTTCTCTGGACTCCTTCCGGTCGGTCAGCAGAGCCTCTGCTGTTGCCATTAGAGCACGCCGTACAGCATGGTTGCAGGCGTCCGAGTTGTGTAGACCGGCACAGCACAACCTGGGTACTTCTCCCTGCGACGGAGATCACCTCTTCAATAGCGAAGCCTTACGTCAGGTCGCACAGTGCTTCGCTAACCTTCCCAGAGTTAGCAGCCAGCCTAGGGCCCGGCTCCCCCCCCCCCCCCCCGGCGGTGGTAAACGCCTCTCCAGACCCCCCCTTCCCTAGGAAGAGGAAATATCAGCCCTCCGCCCACCCTCCAGGCGCGCCCAAGCAAGTGACCTCTCACCCCGGGTTGATGTCCCCGGGCCCGCGCCAGGACTCTCATACTAAGCATTTTTAGGCTCAGGTGGGTGGCTGCCTGCACTTAACCTCCTTACCAGAAGTTTAAAATCGAGCTCTTCTCTGGGGCTCGTTCAGTTGACAAATGGTTCGGGGACTTATTCAGGGGTTCAGGTATTCTCCTCCGTGGGAAAGGGAGACCACCTTACTCCGTGATAGCTATGTCCCACGGTCACCCTACTTACTCTTCGGTACGTCCCCGAACCCCTCTCAGCCAGTATTCTCTTGATGATTGCTTCCGTACCGGAATTCCCCGTCCAGCCGCTATAGTCCCCCAATACTTACCAGGGACTATACCCTCATGTCCCCCGATTGTGCGGGGGATGAGTTCTGCGTGCAGGTCCTGGGGACACATATAGGGCCTCCAACCCCTGAGGCGTTCTACCGGACTGATGCTATCCTCCGTCCCCCACGCTACCGCGCTCTTAGCTCGCCGATCTGACGGATCTTGAGGCCACCTCTCCAGGTGGACGTTCTGGGGATTGATGGCAGATCCGCCTTACCAGGGTGCTGCTCATGGAGGTAGGCCCCCCGGCGTACCTGCGTAGTACCGGAGGGGGCTTCCCCATGTCCACCGGCTTAGATATACTAGATATCACCTGCTTGATAGGCGCCTATTGGGGGATGCCCACAGTACCTGTGTTCTACCGCCTTTTTCCCCCTATGGCCGGTACTCACCCCCCCCCCCCCCAGGGGTCCGGCCGGTCCGCCTGCCTATTCCTCGATCGGCCCGCGGACTGGTGGTACCCTACTGCTGTGAAGTCAACAGTCCCTTTTTTCAGTTAGGTCCTCCTCCCGGAGGTCCGGACCCTTGTCTCCCTATCTCTCGCTAGGGCAGACTGTGTACTCCTTCTGCTCCGGGGTACACCTCTGCTCTTCTCCGGGATAGGCTCTCTAGTTCGGCCTGTCTTCCACCGTTAGTCCTCTGAGTTATGGACTCTACTCCTAAGGGAGTGCTCAGCTTGCATTAAGCCTCCTGGAAGACCTGCCGTCCTTCTCCTGACCCAGCTGACGCCTGGATCTCATGGCCTTCCGTATTTGGAACTTCCTCCTCGCTGCGGTGAAGTTTCCTTGATGACCTCGCTACTGCGTCTACAGTGCCTTCATCACAGGACTACTTCCGACAGCCCGGTGGGTAAGCTATACAGGGTTCTAAACCATTAATTCTTTAGAACTTAATGGCCGGTAAGCTCTATATGGTACTAGGTCATTTACTCATTAAATGCTTAATGATACTCTTCATGCACCCTTCTGACTACTCTCCCGTAGCCTGGGTTTTTTTTTTGCTGTATCTTAATGGTACCTGTTCTGCACTCTAAAGACTTTCCTCTGTAGTCTTTAGATTCGCTGTTCCTCTACAGCTTCCTCTATTCAACTCCTGCCCTCCATCCCTCAGGGGATGCCGGGGATTCAGGTTGGGCAAATGCCATCCTGTCCTGGGCTGCTCTTATGGGATCTCCCCAGGCATCCTTAGCTAGGGAGTCCCCACGTGTGAAGACTCATTCCTGCTTGTTCCTGGAGATAGCACCGTTACTTACCTGTAACAGGTGATCTCCGGAACAGCAGGAATTAGTCTTCACAACCCGCCCACCTCCCCTAGGAGTTGTATCTCTATTTTCTCTATTCCTTCCTCTCCTCTCCTTCTGGCTCAGCTGTGAAACTCAACTGGGGAGAGGCAGTAGGAAGGGCGGGAAGCCACCGCGCAGGCACGGGGGATGCTCCCAAAGGCTTTCTGATTGGATGCTGGGGAGCATTCCCGTGCGGGCTCCGTCGGCGACGTCTCCCACGTGTGAAGACTAATTCCTGCTGTTCTGGAGATCACCTGTTACAGGTAAGTAACTGTGCTTTCTTTCCAGGAGAGCCTCCCAGGTCTCCCCTTCACCAGGACCTTCTACTGAAGGAACTGGCAGGTCTTTTCATGGACAGAGGGGTAGAACCAGTTCCCCACCATCTCAGGGGCAAGGGGTTCTACTCCAGGTACTTTCTCGTACCAAAAAGAACAGGGGGGGCCAAAGGCCCATCCTCAACCTGCGCAATCTGAACAGATTCCTGGTGAGGGAGAAGTTCAAGATGATCTCCCTTGCAACATTGCTGCCTTACCTCCAGCAGGGAGATTGGGTATGCTCCTTGGATCTGAAGGATGCCTACACACACATCCTCATTCACCCCAACCACACGCAGTACCTGAGGTTCACGTCGAGGGGGGGGCATCCATTACCAGTACATGGTGCTGCCCTTCGGCTTGACCTCTGCCCCAAGGGTTTTCACTAAGTGCCTGGCAGTCATGGACACCTTCCTCCGCCTCTAGGGGGTGTTTGTCTTCCCCTACCTGGATGATTGGTTCATAAAGGGAGGCACAGCCTCAGAAGTGCAGCAGGTCCTGCAAAATGTGGGGTTTGTAATAAATTACCCCAAGTCCCACCTCCTCCCGACACAGTGTCTGGAGTTCATAAGGGCAAGCCTAGACACCCTCCAGGCAAAGGCTTTCCTTCCAGGAGACCGGGCTGCCCGGCTGAGGGCTCTGGCCCTGGACATACAACGCCGTCCCTCAGTGTCCACTCAGCTCCTGCTGTGCCTACTCGGACACATGGCTTCCACGGTCTGTCACCTCAGATGCCCACCTCCACATGAGGGCCACACATTGGTGCCTTCAGGATCAATGGATGCAGGCCACAGGCTGTCTCCGCGACAGAATTGTAGTGATCCACAAGTGGGCGGGATCCCTGACCTGGTGGCAAAATCCGCAGTACCTCATAGCAGGGATGCCCTTCCAGACTTCGTGCCCCGTAAGAGTCCTCACGACAGATGGCTCCCGTTCTCTTGCCCGGTGCAGCTGATGCTGCAGTACCTTCTCCATCTCTTGCACTCCGGACTTAAATCGAACTCCGTCAAAGTGCACCTCAGTGCCCTGGTGGCACATCACCACCCAGTGGATGGCAAACCTCTCTCCGCCCAGCCGTTGGTGACTCGCTTCATGAGGGGACTCCTTTTATCGAAACCCCTGGTATGTCCTCCGGTGACCGAGTGGGACTTCAATGTCGTACTGGTGCAGATTACTCGCCCGCCTTTTGAGCCCCTGGCTACCTGCCACCTGCAATACCTTTTCTGGAAGGAGATGTTCCTGGTTGTGCTCACCTCCGCGCGCAGGGTCTGCGAGCTTCAAGGCTTGGTGGCGGAAGCACCTTATACCAAGTTCTACAAGAACAGGGTTGTGCTCCGCACATACCCCAAATTCCTTCCGAAGGTGGTATCGCCTTTTCACTTCATCCAGGAGGTGGTGCTCTCTACCTTCTTCTCGAGGCCTCACACCATTAGGGCGGAGACTGTCCTCCACACCTTGGACTGTAAGAGGGCCCTGTCCTTTTATATTCAATGTATCCAGGGCTACCGTAAAACCTCTCAGCTTTTTGTCTCGTATGACCCCAGTAGGCTGGGGAAGCGGTGACCAAGTGTATGCTATCTGCCTGGGTGGCAGACTGTATCAACCTCGCCTATGAACAGGCGAGACTCTCACTGGACGGCTAGGTCATGGTGCACCTTGTCAGGACCATGGCAGCCTCCGTGGCAAACCTGCGCTCCATTCCAATGATGGACACATGCCGGGCCGCCACCTGGTCTTTTGTCCATACCTTCGCAGCTCATTATTGCCTGGAGAGGGAGTCCCGACAGGACAGGGCCTTCGGTCAGGCCGTGCTTTGTAATCTTTTCAGGGTCTAGGCAACTCCTACCCTCCGACCCTTCTGTGTTCAGGCTACCGAAGTGCTGGTTCCCTTCAGACACACAGATCCTACTGCAGTCTGCACCTGCAGACTCCATTGCTGCTGCTCAAGCTTCCCCTGAGGGTAATCGTGTTTTTTCTGTATTGGTTTTTGGTAGCCTGTATCTAGGGAGTCCCATATGTGAGGACTGACTTCCTGCTTGTTCCTGGAGAAAGTATAGTTACTCACCTGTAACAGATGTTCTTCGGGGACAGTAGGAATCACTCCTTACAACCCTCCCTCCTCCCCTTGGAGTTGCTTCTTTACCATATTTTATTTTTTTGCTGTCTTTTAATTATGTCATCTGACTAAGCAAGAGGCACCCTTGGGCGGGAAGGGGACCATGCATGTGTGGTGGCATCTCCCAAAGGCTTTCTTTGAAAGCTAGAGGGATGCTTCCGCAAGGGCTCTGTTGGCTCCGACGTCACCCATTGAGAGGACTGGTTCCTGCTGTCCCAGGAGAACACCTGTTACAGATGAGTAACTACACTTTTCTGAGGACAAGCTGGAATGAAATCCACCCGATGGAGCCCATATGGGAACGCTTTCCAGCTACTAATGGAAGCTTTTGGGAGGTTCTACTGCGCTTGCATGCTATCTTCCCACCTGCTGCCGCGTCACCACTCTAGGACAGTCTTCGTTTTTCTGTGGAGCCTAATGAATACATTTAATCTCGCCTCTGCAATTCTGGTAATTTTTCTCCTCTTTGGGAACCCTACTGCCTTTACTGGTTTCTCCATTTCCTTTTCTATCTGCTGTCACAGTCTGTGTTCTTTTTTTTCTTTTAGTTTTTGTTTGTTTTTAAGTTTCCTTCCTTTAGTTTTTCTGCAGCACCTCTTCCCCCTTAGGTGCCAGTGCTCCGGCCATGGTCCTAATCTTTTTCAAGATTGAGCCATTTGATTTTGCTATGGCTATTTTTCTGGACACTATGTCCCAAAAACTGGCAAGCAGGTTTAAAAAGTGTTCCCAGTGCTCAAGGACCATATCCGCCATGGATACACACAATTGGTGCCTTCAGTGCCTGGGACCCGATCATCAGCTCTCTTCTTGTAATTTTTGTTTGCAGATGACAAAAAGAGGGCTCAAAGGTTGAGAGAAACTATGCAAACCACTTTGCTGACAAGACCGATCCATTGACATTGCCATCAACAGCACTGGTCTCTGTGGCTTCAAAGGCTGCAGCGGATGCTGGTGATGCATAGACATTGAGGAGTTATCGAGTCCACTCAGAGCCAAGCCCCCTCTAGTGCCATGGAGCATTGCCATTGTTTGATCTCCACCAAAGAATGAGGAAGGATTTGGCTTTATCTTCATTAATGCCAAAGCGAAATTATGCCAAGCACTGTGTGAAGGCTCTGGTGCACCGGCGTCAAAGCTTCTTGAGGCAGGGTGTTGAGAGCAATGATGGTCCTTCAAGCTGCCCCAAAGAGAGGAGATCTCATTCTCCAGGACATCAGAGAGGCAGTGTCGGCCTACCAAGAGCCGAGTCCAAGTCACCAATAACCCTATACAGATTGTGGGTACATTGGTTGAGGTGCTGAGGCCCCGCAGCCTTCGGAGTCTGCAGCCATGAAGAAACACTTTCTGAAGGCTCTTGAGGAATAGATCATGGCGCTCTTGGCCATGCAGCAGGCCGGGACATCGACGTCGGCTGCATCGACATGGGCGACTGTCCAACAGATCCTCGAGACGCACACCTTGCCTGTGGGAGAGGCATCGACATCGGGACATCGAAGAAACCAGACACTGGTGCCTGCTTGGCCAATAACTCTCTCTAGCTTTTTGGGGTCCAATGCACACTCGAGGCTAGATGAGCATCGGTGCCTCATTGCTCCCGAAGGAGCTCCCAATCGCCATGGGTCAGGAGAGAAATTCAGGCACAGACTCAGAAGTACTTCAACTTCTTGTTTGAGTCTGACTCAGAAGGCTGGGTCACCGATGTCGAGTCTGAAGACTTGTCAGAGGACAGGTATCCTGAGCTCCCATCGGACACGTCTCCTCATTAGCAGCACAAGTCCCTTCTTGAGGATATGACCTTCCAAGATTTTGTCAGAGATATGGCCAAGGCCATGCCATTTTCTTTGGAGACTGAGGATGAGCCCAGGGCAGAAGAATTGGAGATTCTTCAGTACTCCTCAGCCCCTAAGGAAGTGGTGACAGTGTCTATGCACTGCATCCTTCAGAGAGTATAGATGAGAATGTGGGAGAACCCACTCACTGTACCTCTGGTCAGTAGAAGGCTTGACTCCATGCATTGAGTTCAGGAGGCTCCCAGATTTGAGAAGCTCCAGCTTACACACCATTCCTTGGTGGTCGAATCCACCTTAAGAGATCCAAAAGTTCCAAGACATTCCTCGGCACCGCCAGGAAGGGAAGCTCAAACATTGGACTCTTTGGGCAGAAGGTATTTTAAGAGTTCCATGCTCATGGTCCACATGGCCTCTTACCAGCTCTACATGAGCATGTTTTTGAAGAGCATCATGTGTGACCTCGCTGATCTGTCCTTATATCTCCCTCCAGAAAAAATTGGAACAATATCATTCCCTAGTGGTTCGCAGCAAGGACTGTTTGAAGTTCATGGTCCGTGCAACCTATGATACCTTCAAAATGGCATCAAGAGCTTCTGCCTTGGGTATTGGTGCCTAGAGACTCGCCTGGCTCCGGTCCTCAGACCTGGAACAATAAGTAAAGGACAGGTTTGCTGATGTGCCATGGAGAGAATCTCTTCAGAGAGCAGGTGGAAGAGAAGACTGACTTCATTGAAAAGCAGCACGTCACCCTTCGTAATCTCTCAAGGCGCACGTCTAAGCCGGCCTCCTTTCGCAAGAGGTACCATGGAGGGGGCCTGAAAAAGACCTGTTATTCTCTAAGGTGTAGGTACTTTCCTGGGTCCCAAACCTCCTAGTCCAAACAGGCTCCTCAGCCACAACCATAGCATGAGAAACCTCAGAAAGCCCAGCCTGCTCCTCAGCCAAAACCTGGCGGTGGGGTTTGACTAGTTCCTTCAGAGTATAGCCACTCTGCCAATAACTGCAATGAAAGACCTTCCAGTCAATGGAAGGCCCACAGGTCATACCCTCATAACCTCAGACACGTGGGTTCTGCAGATTGTCCAAAGCGGTTGCAAATTGCATTTATTCGACCTACCTCCAAATTGCCCCTAAGAGTGCATCACATCAACCCTCTGCATCAGAAAGTGCTTCAGAGAGAAATCACCACCCTCTTGGCAGATCTTGCAATAGAGCTTGTGCCACCAGAGCAAAGAGGGTGAGGATTTTATTCCAGATATTTCCTGATCCCTAACAGGAGGATGCCATCCTATCCTAGACCTTAGAGATCTGAACAGATAACTTATGAAGGTAAAGTTCAGAATTCTTTCTCTAGGCACACTGCTTCCTTATCTTCAAAAAAGAGATTGGCTATGCTCCCTGCATCTGAAGGATTTGTATACCCACTTACAGATACATCCCACTCGCAGGAAGTATCTCAGATTTGTCTTGGGGGGACAACACTTCCAGTACCAGGTGTTGAAGTTTTGCCTAACCTCAGCACCACATATTTTCACAAATTGCCTCACGGTAATATCAGCTTACCTCCAAATGCTCGGAATGTTTGTCTTCCCCTATCTGGATGATTGATTGATCAAGCGTACTACTGTTGAAAATCAACAGTTGACCATTCGGGTGCTGGAACTATTAGGGTTCATTGTAAATTACCCAAAATCCCACCTACAGCCCACCCAACAATTGGAATTTATAGGAGCCCTGCTTAACACAACTCAGGCGACAACCTTCCTCCTACCTGACAGCCTCCTCAAATTGACAGCATTGATGCGAGAGACTCAATTGAGACAGCAGGACATAGCTCGCAAGATGTTGACTATACTAGGCCATATGGCCTCTACAGTACATGTAACACCCTTGGCATGTCTTCATATGAGGCAGGCTCAGTGGACCTTCAGGACTCTGTGGACCTTCAGGACTCTGTGGACCCAACCACAGGTCAACTCAGGGATTGTTTGTGTATCACCAATCCACTCATTCAGTCTTTGCAATGATGAACAAGTCATCACAATCTGCTCAAAGATCTCCCCTTCCAAATCCTCCACTGCAAAAGGTTTGACGACCGATGCATCCAAACTGGACTGGGGAGCTCATATCGATGGGTTTCACACTTCGGGCAATTGGTCCTTCCAAGAACGTCTCCACCAGATCAACTTGGAGTTAAGAGCCATAGCAAATGCTCTGAAGGCTTTCAGGGATCGACTAGCCAATCAAATTGTTCTGATTCAGATCGACAATCAAGTAATGTTTTACATCAACAAGCAGGGAGGAATGGGCTCATACCTCCTATGTTGGGAAGTCAGGTTGTGGAAGTTTGCCTGTGCACATGGGATAGAATTGAGAGCCACATACCTGCCAGGCAATCAAAACATTCTGGCAGATAGACTGAGTCATGTCCTCCAATCACACGAATGGACGTTGGACATGGAGGTTGTGGCCTGCATCTTTCGGGAGTGAGTCATCCCCTCGATAGATCTGTTTTCCACTCCACAGAATGCCCAGGTGGGTAAGTTCTGTTCCAGGGAAGATCACACAGCTAGCCTTGGATGCTTTCCTCCTATGCTTGGGAAGGGTCTTCTGTACATACATCCTCCAATACCTCTCATTGCAGAGACCCTCCTGAAACTCAAAACTGACAGAGGGATAATAATTCTCATCGCTCCTTACTGGCCCAGACAGCCTTGGTTTCCTCTCTTGCTACTGCTCTCCAATCAGGAGCCACTCTGGCTGGGCCAGGCGCCAGATCTGATTTCGCAGGAGAACAGAATGATGTTGCACCCCAACATCCAGTCCTTGAGCCCCACAGCATGGATATTGAGAGGCTAATGTTGTCCAAGCTCAGTCTGCTGGCCGGTGTGACCAATATGGAGGAGGTTTGCTATCTGGTGTGAAGGCCGTGCCCTAGATCCTTTCGCTTGTCCCACACAAAAATTGTTTGAGTATCTTCTACACCTCTGAGTCTAGACTTAAGTCAGACTCTGTCAGAGTCCACCTTAGTGCAATTGTAGTTGATCATCGAGGTATAGAAGAAGTCCATCTCTGTACATTCTTTAGTTGTTCACTTTATGCAGGGGTTGCTTCTCTTGAAACCTCCCTACAAGCCTCCTGCAGTGTCATGGGACCACAATGTGGTTCTTGCGCAGCTGATGAAAGCTTCTTTTGGGAGATGCATCATGCATGCGTGGTCCACTTCCCACCCAATATGCCATCTTGCCACCATTTCCATTTTTTCGCAGAGCCCATTGGATGTTGTCCAGTTTTCCCTGGAAAAATTCTGAGTTTTATTGAGTTTTGTCCGGTTCACATACTAGTTCCTTCCCACTCCCAAGCTAGCTCACCTCAGCATTGCTCCTCTTGTTCATCTGTATGTGTTCTCATTTTTTTATCGAGGTGTTTCTCGACTGGCGTTTGCACCCTTTTTCAGCTGAAGGCCTCTGACCTCTGCCGGGAGGCGGGGACCCCCTTTTTCCGATGGCCTCCAGTGGCTTCAAAAAGTGGGACCGGTGTGGCAAAATGATGTCACTCACTGACCCACGCAACTGCTGCCTCCAATGTCTTGGCCCGGAGCACGACGACTCTGACTGCGAGCTCTGCAGAACCATGACCTCTAGGGCCTTGAAGAGCTACCATCAGCAGTAGAAAAGTTTTTTTCAGAAGTCCGAGCCGGAGTCTCCCGTGACACCACACTTCCGGGCTCCCTCTGATACCTCGGTTCCCTACAAAGCCAGGGTCTTCTCAGAGTCCAGAGCTGTGGTTCCTCCAAGCGGAAATCCCTGGAGAAAGAGCACAAGAAGAAGAAATTCTCGAAGACTGCCTCGTAGGACGGATCTGGGAAAAAGGAGAAATCCTACTCCAGGAGCCGCAGTCCCAGGTGTGAGTCTGAGGATTCTGGGCAGGAGCGGCCTGCTAAGCTGCCCCGAAGGAGCTGTCAGCACCCGCTGATCAGTCTCGAACCTCCATGGCCATCCTCATCAAGGACTCCCCCTTGACAGTACCAACGCCGAGCCACACACCCTTGGTGCCCATGTCGAAGGCTGCAGAGCAAACTGGTATGGAGACCAGAATGGTAGTCCTAGAGAGCAGTATATCTGCCCTAGTGGCCACACAGCGTGCTTTCATTTCTAGCTCGTCCGGTACATCTGCCCCAATGAAGGGACCCTCGACAGTGAGGGCTTCCCTGGATGTCGAGCCAGTCCTTGAGCGCCATCGGCATCGAGAGAGCTCCTGGACCAGGTCTTGGTCCCATTCCTCTGGACACTTGTCCTCCCCAGCAAGTGCCTGCGGCTTGGACTGACAATCCTCCAGAGGTCATGGACCGCTGAGAGTGGCCCTCGACCGAGGTGACCACGCGGTGTCTGACTCGTACTTGGACTTTGAGTCCGAATGGGAGAACGAAGAGTCCCCCGGACACGAGGTGACACCGTGTTATGCCCTCTAACCAATCTCCCAATGACCCGACGCCGTTCCACACCCGAGGACATTGCATTCCTCGATTTTGTGTGGGACATGGCCTAGGCTCTCTCTATTGAGGCCGAGATGGACCTGCGCACCGAGGAATTGGTGATATTCCATTACGAGGCCCCCCCCCTTAAGGAAAACTCTCACAGTACCGGTGCCCCCGATCCTTGATCGCTGCCTCCTACAGATGTGGGAAACACTGGCATCTGTTCTACTCGTTAGTAGGCGCCTCAACACCATGTACCAGGTACACCAAAGACCCAGCTTCCCCACAATTCCATGGTCATCGATTTGGCAGTGTGCCGGCTTAAGAGCCAAAAAATCCATTTGTTGGTATCACCCGGCAGGGAGGCCTGAACCCTCAATGCCCTCAGCCGGAAGGCCTTTCAGGGTTCAATGCTAATGTGCTGGATCCAGTCCTACCTGCTCTACATCAGCATGTACCTGAAGGAACTGTCAAAGGAGCTCAGTGGATTCTCTGCAGGCTTCAACCCTGACCTCAGCAGTGAAAGAATGCTCAAAGTTTTTGTCCCGGGCAGCCTACGATGGCTTCAAGTCATCAACCAGGGTGGCCGCTGCAGGCATCTGGGCACGGCGTCAGGCATAGCTGCAGTCATCTGACCTGGAACAATGTGTGCAGGACAAATTGATAACAGGAAGCCTGTAGCAGATAAGGCAGTGGAGTTAGAGACTGAGTAATGTGATTAGAACAAGGCTCTCAAAGAAGACCTCACTGCAGCCCCGGAAGAAAGCCCAGGGGGAAAAAGCCTTTCTTCCCAAGGAAGAAAGGAGGTTTTGGTGGTACTCCGCACTTCCAGGCCTTCTCGGTCCCTCAACAGGGCCAGCAGCAAAAAGGCTAGGGACATGCTCCCAGAAAACAAAAGGTCCTGAAGTCCGAGGCGCCGGCTCCAGCCCAGCACTGGGAGAGCTTTTGACTGTCTGGGCGCAACCTCCCTACTCCCAGGGGGTCTTCTGCCCACAGGGGGGGCACCTAGCCCTCTTTGCCCACAGGCAGACAGCCTTCGCCACTGATACCTGGGTGCTACAGGTGATCAAGGAGGGCTACCTCCTCCACCTGCAATGGGCGCCACCCTCGTACTTCCCAGGGAGCCCACCAGGGCTGTTCTTCACTAGACCCTGCTCCTCATCAAGCTAGCAGGCCTAATCAAAGACATAGCAGTCGAGCCAGTGCCGAAACATCTCTGCGTCACAGGCTTCTACTTCGGATATTTCCTCATCCCCAAGAGGACAGGGTGCCTCAGGCCCATCCTGTATCTGCGAGAGGTCAAGTTTCTGATCAGAGAGAAGTTCAAGATGTTCTCCCTTGGGACACTATTGCCATTCCTCTAGCACAGAGACTAGCTATGCTCCTTAGACCTAAAGGATGCCTACACTCTCATCCTAATTCATCCCAGCCACAGAAAATACTTCCGCTTCATGGTGGGAGGACAGCACTACCAATACAGGGTTCTGCCCTTTGGGCTGGCCTTATCACCATGGGTCTTCACAAAGTGCCTTGCGATTGTCTCAGCCCACCTTAGGCTCCAAGGGGCTTTCATCTTCCCTTATCTGGACGACTAACTCATAAAGGAGACATGGCTGTAGAGGCACAGTACACCATTGGGCGCCCTGCATCACCTGGGGTTCATCATAAACTATGCCAAATCCCACCTCATTCCGGCCCAGTGCCTAGAGTTCATAGGGGCGCAACTAGATACCCTCCAGGCCAAAGCCTTCCTCCCTCGGGAGAGGACAGAATTCCTCAGGGAGTTAGCCGCAGAGGTATACCGATGCCAGACGATACCTGCCCGGCTTCTACTCCGCCTGTTGGAATATGTGGCCTCTACGGTCCATGTGACCCCATATGCCCGCCTGCACATGAGGGCAGCCCAGTGGTGCCTATGCTCCCAGTGGATGCAAGCCACAGACAGGCTTAGGGACATTTACTAAACATTATAACCAAGATTAACACCACAACCTCCCTTCTAGACCCCTGCCCCGTCACCTGGATTAAGGCAACAAAAACTGAACTAACACCACACCTCCATCATATAGTAAACCAATTCCTCCTTCAAGGAATTATGCCAAAAGATCTTAAATGTTCAACCATTAGGCCCTTCCAAAAAAAAAAAAAAAAACCTCAACAGGAACGACCTGAGCTCTTATAGATCTATAGTCAGCATTCCTTTTGTATCTGAAGTCATTGAGATTTCATTGATATAAATGCTCCCCTTACATCATCAAGATTTCATTGATATAAATGCTCCCCTTGACGCCCATCAGTATGATTTCTGCCCATGCCTTAAGAGCATATAAGAACATAAGATATGCCATACTGGGTCAGACCAAGGTCCATCAAGCCCAGTATCCTATTTCCAACAGTGGCCAATCTAGGTCGTATGTACCTAGCAGTTTCCCCAAAAGACACGGGTTCCACAATACTTGTACTGGGTCAAGCATTGATATCCTGGGTCCCTTCTTAATAATGGTTTATGGACCTTTCCTCCAGGAACTTGTCCAAACCTTTTTTAAACCCAGCTACACTAACAGCCTTTACTACATCCTCCGGTAACAAATTCCAGAGTTTGATTACACGTTGAGTGAAAAAATATTTTCTTTTATTACTCTTTTTTTTTTTTTTTTTTTTTATGAAATTTTTAAATTTACAAAGAAACAGTCATGTATACATTACATAATTTTTACAAGGAAAATACAACAATAGTAAATCAAGTGTTTAAACCACTTCAAGAAGGAGTGCTACATAATCCAAAACGAAAATCCCAAAATGGTTCCTAGAGGAATCTACCAAATACTCCATAATAGAGACACTACTCAAGTTTTGTCCTTAAGAAAATCAATCAAATAATTAGGCTCAAAAAACATATATCGATTACCTTGATATAAAATAAGGCATTTACATGGAAAACGCAAATGAAATACGGCCCCTACGGCCAACACACGCGGACGCAGCTCTAAAAACGCTTTGCGCCGCAGCTGTGTGGCCCGGGAGACATCCGGAAATATTTGAATTGCCTGACCACAAAACTTTTCGAACTTCTTTGAAAAATAGGCCCGCATTACTTTATCTTTATCCAGTTCCGAGATAAAGGAAACAAGGAGAGTAGCTCTAGAGGAAATATCATCTGACGTTGTTTCCAGGAAGGCTGAAATATCAAGAGTAGACGAAGGTTTATCAATTAAAACCTTCCCAGAAACAAGAGGAACATTTCCCTCACCCAAAGGTTGATTTGGATTCCGCAAAGGAACATAATAAAGTTTTGAAATTGAGGAAACAGGAACATCATTAATCATCAAAATCTCTTTCAAATATTTTTGAAAAAGAATCATTGGTGACAAATAGTGCGTGGAAGGAAAGTTCAGTAACCGAAGGTTCTTGGACCTCATCAAATTCTCAAGTGCCTCATCTTGACGCTGCAAAGAATTAAATTTTTGTGATGAAGAGGCCAATAAACCTTTGTTAACAGAACTATCCGCCTCAAGCAAATCAATTTTACATTCAACCGACATCAGCCGTTTATCATGATCTACAAATTTCTGAACCGTTGTCTTGGAGAACTCAGAGACCCGCTGCAGAGACGCCCCCAATACAGATTCAATACGTGAAGTAACCAACCATATATCTTTGAGGGACAAATCTGCAGGTGGGGCCTGAAGTTCCCCAGGCAATGGAAAAGTTATCACTGAGGGTAAGGGAGGAGAAAGATCACTATCCAAACGCAGGAAGGAAACCGGTAACTCAGCAGTCTCTCCAACTTGAGAACCGTTTAAATTTAAAGATGACTCTAATGCAGGCAATAACTTGGCCTCTTGAATGGGGGGAGATAACCCCATTCCTCGGGAATCGTCACAGGAGGACACAGTACTCACTGATAGAAGATTTTCAACACCAGGGTTCAATAAGGCAGCAGACGAAGATGAAACCAGTTTCTCTCCCATAACAACATGGGTATCCATCGGGCCTACCACTTTAACTGCCTTAGATTGAGCCACTTGGGAAAAATGTTTGCGTCGCTTACCCATCACAAAGGAACTCCTGCAACAAACTGATGCCGAAGGGGCGCCAAAGGGGCAGGCCTGCCCCTTTGGTCACGCCCCTTCGGACACGCGCCCTTGGGACGCGCCCGCTCCGCGTCCCGCGGGGAGGGCTCGATGATATAGCCCGTGGAAAGCCCCGCCTACCGCAGGGGGCAGCCTCCAGCCTCGGGGAACCAGTCGGGTTTCAGGAACCAAATAACAGGTAAAGGCAGCACTTCTCAGCGTCCCGCGGGGAGGGCTCGATGATATAGCCCGTGGAAAGCCCCGCCTACCGCAGGGGGCAGCCTCCAGCCTCAGGGAACCAGTCGGGTTTCAGGAACCAAATAACAGGTAAAGGCAGCACTTCTCAGCGTCCCGCGGGGAGGGCTCGATGATATAGCCCGTGGAAAGCCCCGCCTACCGCAGGGGGCAGCCTCCAGCCTCAGGGAACCAGTCGGGTTTCAGGAACCAAATAACAGGTAAAGGCAGCACTCTTCTTTTATTACTCTTAAATAGTTTACCCTGTAGCTTCATTGCATGTCCCCTAGTCTTTCTATATTCTGATAACATAAACAATCGATCTACGTTTACCTGTTCCACTCCATTCATTAATTTATAGACTATCATATCTCCCCTCAGCCGCCTCTTTTCCAGGTTAAAGAGCCCTAACCTTTTTAGCCTTTCTTCATAGGAGTATCCTTCCATCCCCTTTACCATTTTGGTGGCTCTTCTCTGAACCTTTTCTAAAATCGCTATATCCTTTTTAGGATACGGCAACCAGAATTGCACACAATATTCAAGGTGCGGTCTCGCCATGGAATGATATAGAGGCATTATAATATCTCTTGGTTTTTTCTCCATGCCTTTCCTTATGATACCTAGCATTCTATTTGCTCTCTTGGCCGCCGCTGCACACTGGGCCAAGGGTTTTAACATGGTATCCACAATGACGCCTAAATCTTTTTCCTGGGTGGTGGTTCCTAATGTGGAACCTTGCATCGTGTAACCATAGTTTGGGTTGTTCTTCCCTAGGTGCATAACTTTGCACTTGTCCACATTAAATTTCATCTGCCATTTTGATGCCCAGTCTTCCAATTTATCAAGATCCTCTTGCAATTTTCCACAATCCTCTTGGGTTTTAACAACTTTAAATAGTTTTGTGTCATCTGCAAATTTGATAACCTCACTCGTTATTCCACTTTCCAGGTCATTTATGAATATGTCAAAAAGCAGTGGACCCGGCACAGATCCCTGGGGTCCACCACTATTCACCTTTCTCCATTGGGAAAATTGGCCATTTAGCCCTACCCTCTGCTTTCTATCTTTTAAACAGTTCCTGATCCACAGTAGTACACTGCATCCTATCCAATGATTCTTTAGTTTTGCCAAAAGTCTCTGATGAGGGACCTTGTCAAAGGCTTTCTGAAAGTCCAGATACACTATATCAACCGACTCACCTTTGTTCACCTGTTTATTCACACCTTCCAAAAAACATAACAGATTAGTAAGACAAGATCTTCCTTGTCTAAAGCCATGTTGGCTGTCTCCCATTAGGCCATGACTATCTACCATGATGTCAAAACTTGACTATAGCTCTATTCGACACCCTCATCTATGGAATGGATGATCTAAAACAGGCGTTCATTCTGGTCTTCATAGACATTGCCTCTGCTTTTGATAATCTTAGGAATAATATCCTGTTCTCAAGACTGGCTCTAATTGGAATAGGAGGAACAGTCCTACAATGGTTTAACTTGTACATCTCTGACTGGATGCTACAAGTCCAAGTAGGTCAAGAAACCTCAGCTGCCTTCCCACAGAAACAGGGAATATCCCAAGGCTCTGCCCGCTCAGCTCTATTATTCAGCCTTTACCTTCAACTAATCACCAACACCTTCAGAAAATTCCACATTAGATATTTTATATACACAGACGACATCATGTTATACCTGTCCATTGATATAGAGGGAGGAGTGGCCTAGCGGTTGGGGCAAATTACCTCGGGCCAGAGGTTTAAATTCCGTTAGAGGACAGCAGCCTTGGGCTGGAAGGACTGGGGTTTCTAGTCCCACAGGTGCCACTTTAACCCTCTGTTGCCTCAGGTACAAAAACATAGATTGTGAGCCCTTCAGGGACAAGGAAAAATATATATACAGTACCTGAATGTATACTGCTTTGACTTAAATAAATAAAATAAATAAATATCGAACCCCACTTACCATAATCTGGCAGACTGCATCAAAGAAGCAGAATCCTGGTTAAACTCCAACAACCTCAGCATCAATTTCAATAAAACTGAAGTATTATACACTTCAAGAAATCGTAACTTATTTATTTTATTTATTTATTTATTTATTCACATTTATATACCGCATCTTCCAAGAGTTCAGTTGCGGTTTACAGTTAACAATAATTAACAAATCAAGTTTGTTTTACATGGAACATTGCAATAATACAGAACTTATTTACAAGGAACATCATATAAAGTATAGAACAAACAATGTGGTATAATACCGAACAGTGTGGAAACTATATACAAGTTATATATGAATATATATACATGGATTACATGGGGGAGGTCAGAAGATCATCATTGGAGAGTGCTATCTGTATAGGTTAAAGGTTTATTGCATAGAGCAACCGGATTGTCTATTTAACCGGATTGTCTATTTAACTTCATCCCCCCCATTCATAACACCGTACTCCCAGTGAAACAGGAGGTCAGATATCTGGGAATAATACTTGACACATCTCTCGACATGCTATCACAGATCAAGCAAACAACCAGAACTATCTTTTTCAAACTCAAGATTATTCAACATCTTAGACCCCTCCTTGACACCCATTTATTTATTTATAGCTTTTTTTTATACTGCGCTCTTCATTATCAGTGTGGTTTACAGTGAACAATTCTTGCAAGAAACAATGAAATGCCTAGTGCTACATCGAACAGGATCAAAAAACTTGGACTTGTAACTGGGTGAACTATTTATACATTAACTAACACAGTTGTAACAGAGTAACTGTTTACAAGTTCTATGATAGGCTTGACTAAATGGCTAAAGCTGGGTTTTCGAGTGTTACCCATGACTTTAAATCCATAGTACAAGCTCTTATCACCCCTCACTTTGGCTACTGTAACATCTTATTATAGGGTACCACTAAAAAGAATTTGAACATCCTCCAAAGAGCCCAAAATGTCACCACAAGAATCATCTGCAAGGCCAACTAAAAGTCCATATGACACCCATTTTATATGATCTTCACTGGCTTCCAGTCGCTAGCCGAAATAAATCTAAAACTTTAATGACTACTTTTAAGTTGATTAAAAATATGGCCCCGTCCTTCCTCACTACTCTACGTACATCCCAGCAGAAACTAGATCTAGAAGGGCAAACACCCAGCACACCCTTACAGTCCTTCCCTCCATTCGAAAGACTAAGCAGAACACATGTGCCAAGACATTCACTTACATTGCCCCCAGTCTATAGATCTCCCTCCCAGACTCATTACATTCAATAAAGGACCTCCAAGTATTTAGAAAATAAATCAAAGCACTCCTTTTCAAGGAATACTTTGGAAGCATTAAAGACAATGCTAGCACACACCCCAATACACCCAACACTCTCTGAACCCCTCATACACACGTCATCCCTTCAGAACTCCTCTCACGCCCGAGCTTGCAAAGCTACTCTACCATCCTGACTTATGAAAATCATGTACATAGTTGATATGTAAATAGTTCCAGTTTTATTTTGTTTTGTTTTCTTCTGTTTTGCTTTGTTTTCCACGGATCCTGTTATATGTAACATGTTCGTTTTTTGTAAACCGCCCCTGATCTCTGGAAGGGGCAGTATAGAAATGTATAACAAACAAATAAATAAAGTGATCCATCAACTGGCAGACTCCCTCGGATGGTGACAGATTCGACATCACCTTCAGTCCGGAATGCCCTTCCAGTCACCAACCCCCAGAAGGTCCTCACCACGGACACCTCCAGACAAAAGGCTGCTGGTCCCATGAGGAATCCCGGATGCAAATCAACCTGCTAGAGCTCCAGGCAATATACCTAGTCCTCCAAACCTTCCATCACCAGCTCCAGCACCACTCTGTGCTGATCCAGACTGACAATCAGGTCTCAGTGTTCTGCGTGAACAAACAGGGGGGAACAGGGTCATACTCCCTCTGCCAGGAGACGGTAACCATCTGCTCTATGCTGCACGCAGAGGTATGCTCCTAAGGGTAGTATACCTCCTGGGCCAGGACAGTTCACTGGCAGACAAACTGAGCAGGGTCCTCCAGCTGCATGAGTGGTGCTTGGATCCAGTGGTAGCTTCACAGCTGTTCCGTCTCGGGTCGTACCCTCGATGGACCTGTTCGCCAGCCCGGACAACATACAGTTACCTTGATTCTGCTCCAACCAGCCACACCTGGGTGGCAGCAGATGCGTTCATCCCGTGGACAGAAGGCCTCATGTACCCTGGTAGCCAAGACACTATTCAAGATCCAGCACAACAGAGCATCGCTAATGCTGATAGCCCCTCGGTGGCCCAGGCAACCCTGGTTCCCGCACTAAATGAGAAGTTAGATATGATTAGTAACTCAGAGACATGGTGGAAGGAGGACAACCAGTGGGACACAGTGATACCTGGGTGCAAACTATATCGTAATGATAGAGCTGATCAAATTGGTGGAGGGGTTGCGCTCTATGTTAGAGAGGGCATTGAGGCACAAAGGATTAAATTTTTTGCAGGAAACTAAATTCGCTGTAGAATCTCTATGGATTGAAATTCCATGTAAAAAGGGGCAGGCGATGGCCAGAATGAAGAAATGGATGATGAAATGCTCAAAGAAATCAGGGAAGCTAACAAAAGTTACAGAACAGTAATTAATAATGTGTGATTTCAATTACCCCGGTTTTCACTGGGTCAGTGTCACGGCAGGACATGCTAGGGAGATAAAGTTTCTAGATGAAATAAATGACTGCTTCTTGGAGCAGCTGGTTCATGAACCGACCAGAGGGGAAGCCATTTTAGACTTAGTCCTTAGTGGAACAACAGCTCTGGTGCAAGGGTGTTGGGGCCACTTGACGTTTGATTTAATTAATGGAGAAGGGATGGTAAGGAAATCCACAATACTACCTTTTAACTTTCAAAAGGGAGACTATGATAAAATGAGGAAAATAGTTAAGAAAAACTAAAAGGAGCAGTTACAAAGGTCAAAGACTTCCATCAAGCTTGGGTGTTGTTTAAAAATACTATCTTGGAAGCCCAGACCAGCTGTATTCCACACTTTAAGAAAAGTTTATGTTTATTACATTTGATATACCGCTCAAGCCAAAGCATCAGAGCGGTTTACAATATTACATAAAAGTTACAGAAAATATGAAAAGAGCGCCATTAATTAGATAGGACAGAATAAGAGATACAGTGATAGTTAAAGGAATAGAGGAGACAAGAAGAAATGCTCCACATAGCATCTGAAGAGGTAGATATCATACCACCAGGTGTTTAAGCTCCCACTCACAACCTCCGCTGTCGACATCACCCCTCCACCACTCCAATCTCCACAGCAAGCAGAACCAATGTAGCAGCATTTTAAACGGCCCCGCACTTTCCTACGCCTAAGGGCCATGCCAAAGATCCAGCACAACAGAGCAAAGTGGAAGGAAGTCCAAAAAACAGCCAGCATGGTTTAAAGGTGAGGTCAGAGAGGCTGTCGTTTCCAAAAAAGCATCTTTCAGAAAATGGAAAAAAGAACCAAATGACGAAAACGGGAAACAGCACAAGCACTGTCAAGTTAAATGCAAGGCATTGATAAGGCAAGCAAAGAGAGAATTTGACTTTTTCAAGTACATTCGTAGCAAAAAACCTGTGAGAGAGTCAGTTGGACCATTAGATGATAGAGGTGTAAAAAGGGAAGTAAGAGGGGACAAGGCTATAGCGGAGAGACTGAATGAATTCTTTGCTTCAGTCTTTACTGAGGAAGATGTAAGGATGTTACCCATGATTGAAGTGGTATTTAAAGGTGATACTGCGGAAGAATTGAAAGAAATAGCGCTACACCAGGAAGATGTATTACAACTATTTGATAAACTGAAGAGTAGCAAATCACCTGGACCAGATGGTATACATCAAGGGTGTTGAAAGAACTGAAATATGAGATTGCAGACCTGCTATTAGTAATCTGTGAATTATCATTAAAATAGTAAAAGGAGTAAAAACAAACACATACTTTTTCACACTTTGCCCCACTACTCTGCAACGAACTACCCGATGACCTTAGAGAAGTGAATGACCTCAGGACATTCCGCAAAAATCTAAAAAACATCTTTTTACACTACACTATGATTCACAAACTAACACATACAAACAGAAAACAGCATCTCACACTCACACATCAGTCAAACTGAGCAGCCAATTCCTATCACTATTTGATTGTACCGCTCCGTTAGAGCAACCTTTAACACCTACTACTGTATATAGTTCACTCTGTTATATGTTATGTGTTTTGTATTTGAATCATCAATGTATATAGTTCCACTTGTTCCATGTAAGTGAATAAGTACTTCTTTTGTACCATTCATATCTATGTTCTTTGTAAACTGCGCTTGATCCTTTGGAAAGCATGGTATGAAAATGTTTGTTAAAATAAATAAATAAAATCATTTGTAATACCTGAAGATTGGAGGATTGCCAATGTAACGCCAATTATTAAAAAGGGTCCAGGGGTGATCCGGGAAACTACAGACTGGTGAGCCTGACGTCAGTACCAGGAAAAATGGTAGAAACCACCATAAAGAACAAAATTACTCAACATGTAGATAGTCATGGCTTAATGGGAGACAGCCAACATGGATTTAGACAAGGAAGATCTTGTCTTACTAATCTGTTATGTTTTTTTGAAGGTGTGAATAAACAGGTAGACAAAGGTGAGTCGGTTGATATAGTGTATCTGGACTTTCAGAAAGCCTTTGACAAGGTCCCTCATCAGAGACTTTTGGCAAAACTAAAAAGTCATGGGATAGGAGGCAGTGTACTATTGCGTATCAGGAACTGGTTAAACGATAGAAAGCAGAAGGTAGGGCTAAATGGCCAATTTTCTCAATGAAAAAAGGTGGATTGTGGAGTACCCCAGGGATCTGTGCTGGGTCCGCTGCTTTTTGACATATTCATAAATGACCTGAAAAAGGGAATAACGAGTGAGGTTATCAAATTTGCAGATGACACAAAACTATTTAAAGTTGTTAATACCCAAGAGGATTGTGGAAAATTGCAAGAGGATCTTGATAAATTGGAAGACTGGGCATCCAAATGGCAGATAAAATTTAATGTGGACAAGTACAAAGTTATGCACCTAGGAAAGAACATCCCAAACTATGGTTACACGATGCAAGGTTCCACATTGGGAACCACCACCCAGGAAAAAGATTTAGGTGTCATCGTGGATAACATGTTAAAACCCTCCACCCAGTGTGCAGCGACAGCCAAGAGAGCAAATATGATGCTAGGTATCATAAGGAAAGGAATGGAAAATAAAACAAAGGATATTATAATGCCTCTGTATCTTTCATGGTTCGACCACACTTTGAATATTGTGTGCAATTCTGGTCGCTGTATCTTTTTTTTTTTTACATTCTCTTATTTACCGCGCTATTCTGCATCAGTGCGGTTTACATTGAACAAACTGAAATTACATTGAACAGGGCATTATAACTTGGAGATAACATGGGCTATGGAGGGTTAATTGGCTTGCCCAAGACCACAAGGAGCACCTGTGGGACTAGAAACCCCAGTCCTTCCGGCCCAAGGTTGCTGTCCTCTGGTGGGATTTGAACCCCTGACCTTCCGGCCTGAAGTACCTTACCCCAACCACTAGGCCACTCCTCCACTCCACTATATCTTAAAAACGATATAGTGTTATTAGAAAAGGTTCAGAGAAGAGCCACCAAAATGGTAAAGGGGATGGAAGGATACCCCTATGAGGAGAGGCTTAAAAGGTTAGGGCTTTTCAATCTGGAAAAAAGACGGCTGAGGGGGAGATATGATAGAGGTCTATAAATTAATGAATGGAATGGAATGGGTAAAACGTAGATCGATTGTTTACAATATCAGAATATAAAAAGACTAGGGGACATGCAATGAAGCTACAGTGTAACCTATTTAACACCAATAAGAGAAAATATTTTTTCACTCAACTTGTAATCAAACTCTGGAATTTGTTACCCGAGGATGTAGTAAAAGCTGTTAGTGTAGCTGGGTTTAAAAAAAGGTTTGGACAAGTTCCTGGAGGAAAGGTCCATAAACTATTATTAAAGGGGACCCAGGATATTACTGCTTTACCCAATGCAAGCATTTAGGAACCTGTGTCTTTTGGGGAGACTGCTAGGTACTTATGATCTAGATTGGCCACTGTTGGAAACAGGATACTGGGCTTGATGGACCTTGGTCTGACCCAGTATGGCATATCTTATGTTCTTTAGGCAGCATCACTGCCAATTCCCCTGGACTGAATCCCAGGGTTACTCTCACAGGAGCAGGGCTCTCTCCTACCTGGGGTCCCTGTCACTCACGGCTTGGCTGCTGAAAGGGTAGCTCTAGCTCCCTTCAGCCTCCCACGGGACATGGGAGAGGTTCTTCTGGCCTCCCATAAGGTTTCCACAAGAAGGGCATATGCCTTCAAGTGGTGCCGATTCATGGTGTGTTACACCGAAAGATGGACAAACCCCTTCTGCTCAGTACAAGTGGTACGCTATTACCTGCTCCACCTGTTACAGATAGGACTAAAATCCAACTTGGTCAGACTGCACATGAGCACTATCGCAGCGCACCACCATTTTGTTGAGTGTAAGCCCCTCTCAGCTCAGCCCCTTGTATCTCGGTTCTTGCAGGGCTCATGCTATTCAACCCCCCCCCCCAATCCGCCTTCCAGTGGCGGAGTGGGATCTCAACATGGTGCTCTCGCAGCTCGGAAAGTTGCCATTTGAGCCCCTGCCTTCCTGCCACTTGAGGTACTTCTCCTGGAAAGTTGTCTTCCTTGTGGCACTCACGTCAGCTCGCAGAGTCAGTAAGTCCAGGCTCAGATGGCAGAGCCCCTACCAGAACAGACTGGTGCTCTGCACACATCCCAAGTTTCTGCTGAAGGTGGTGTCCGCATTCCACTTCAGTCAGGAGGTGGTGCTCCCCACCTTCCTTCTGTGGTCTCACACCAGCAGGGCGGAGACCAGGTGGGCCTTGACAGTGATTCCCTCCGTCGCTTCCAGTCCCTCCTTAAATCAGTGGGGGACTGTTCAAAGTACCTTTCTCGTGTTGCATACGACAGCTTTGAGTCCTCTGCTGGGGTATCGGCTGCAGGTATTGGGGCCAGGCGGCAGGCCTGGTTCCAGTCCTCTGACCTTGAACAATGGGTCCAGGAAAAGCTGCTTGATGTACCTTGTCTGGGCAAACAATTGTTCGGCAAACTGATGGAGGATAAAGCGGCGGAGATTGTGACGGAGTACATAGCCCATACCCGTCTCTCCCGGAAGACTTCTTCCCTCCCGTGGAAGAAACAACAGGGCAAAAAGTCTTTCTTTCAGAGGAACAGTCTCCCCTATTGGGGCTACCCGCCTTATCCTCCAGCGCCGGCTCCACCTCATGTTGGACAGAGCAAGGACGGCCACCAGGGTCCACGAAGGTCAAAGGGCCCCAAGAACCCAGACCCCGGCACTAGCCCAGTAGGCTCCAGGTTTTTGCCGCCAGATGCATAGCTGCTCACCCTCCGGTGACCCAGCTACCGGTGGGAGGGCGCCTGGTCCACTTTGCACCCTGATGGGGTTCTGTCACCTCAGACACTTGGGTCCTCCAGGTCATCCGGGAGGTTTACCTCCTTCACCTGGACCAGCTTCCTCCACCCTTCTGCCCCATGGAGCCCCCTTGTCTCCCTGCGCATCCCGAAGGTTGGCTTGGACTTTCACCTCAACCACTGTTCCCTCTAAGCTGTGCGCGTGTGCGCGCGCACACACCTCGCCGAGTGAGCGCACATACTATACAACAGAGCACACAAAAATTACAGCTCTAACTCTGATAGAAAACACCACAGAGCTCTTAAAATTTAAAATTTATGATTGTAATTACTAGAAATTTACCGCTTCATTTAGTAATCGTCTATTTTCATTTAATTTGATTAAAATCAATGTGGTGTACATACTGTATTCTGACGTGTAGTCAAATTTTAAAGCATATAACTCCGAGTGTCGTTATGTGGCGCACAAAAATTTAACCTTCCTTCAAAAGCTGTACACAGCTGATATTTTATGCGCACAGCGCCTACAGAAAATTAGAGGGAACATTAACCTCAACCAGGAGATTATGCTGCCGATCTTCTTTCGGAAGCCCCACGCCGACTGGGTGTCGGCGATCCTCCACACTCTCAACTGTAGGAGGGCTCTATCCTACCTGCAGTGCACGCAGGTCCGAGTGGCTCTTCGTATCCTATGACCGTGCCCAATTGGGGCTCACGGTCACCATGCGGACCCTTTATTTATTTAGCTGTATTTATATTCCGCTTTTCACCGGGTCAAAGCGGTCAATTGGGGGATACATTTAACACGAGGGTATATGACACACATACGTTAATACTTACAGGGAACATGGGCAATGGAGGGTTAAGTGGCTTGCCCAAGACCACAAGGAGTGCCTATAGGACTAGAAATCCCAGTCCCTCTGGCCTGAGATTGCTGTCCCCAGGTGGGACTTGAACCCCCGGCCCTCCGGCCTGAAGTACCTTGTCCTAACCACTAGACCACTCCTCCCTCACCCTTTCCCTCTGGGTGGCGGATTGTATCGTATTCGCTCAGGCTGGGCTACCAGTGGACCACCAAGTCACAGCGTACGGTGTCCATGCGAGGGCAGCGTCAGTGGCACATCTGTGCTCAATGCCCCTGGCGGACATCTGTCAAGCCACAACCTGGTCCTCGGCTAACAACTTCGCGACACATTACTGCCTGGAGAGGGAGTCCCATCAGGACAGTGCCTTTGGCCAGGCTGTACTCCGTAATCTGTTCAAGGTTTAGGCAGCTCAGACCCTTCTTCTGCAGCTACCGGGAGTGTGGTCTTTTGGGGACTCTGGGTCCTCAAGCTGTCTTCGGTTACCAATTTCTGCTAACGGCTCGCCCTGGCATTTTTCTACAGGTCCTCAGTAGCCTGTAGCTGGGGATTCCCATATGTGAGTATTGACTTCCTGCTTGTTCCTGGAGAAAGCATAGTTACTCACCTGTAACAGGTATTCTCCAGGGACAACAGGAATCGTTCCTCACAATCCTCCCACCTCCCCTTGGAGTTGACCACTGTTCTTGGTATTTTTGTCTTTTACCTGAGCTATGGCATCAGACTGATCAAGATGGCACCCTTGGGCAGGAAGGAGACCACGCATGCGTAGTGGCATTCCCAAAGACTTTCTTTGAAAGCTGGTGAAATGCTCCGTGCAGGCTCTGTCGGTGTCAACGTCACCCATATGTGAGGACTGATTCCTGCTGTCCCTGGAGAACACTTTTTACAGGTGAGTAGCTACGCTTTCTGTCCACTTGGGTGGAAGACTGCATTTCCCTCGCCTGTGAGCAGGCAGGGATCTCACTGGACCAGAGGGTCACAGTGAACCACTTCAGAGCCATGGCTATCTTCATGGCAAATCGGCGTTCCGTACCTGTGACGGAAATCTGCCAGGCCACCATCTGGTCTACGGTCCACACCTTCTCAGCTCACTACTGCCTGGAGAGGGAGTCCCAGTGGGACAATGCTTTCGGCCAGGCCGTACTCCGTAATCTCTTCAGGGTGTAGCCAAGTTCTGCCCTCTGACCCTTTTGTGGTCAGGCTACCGGCATGCTGATTTCCCACCGGACATTTGGGTCTTGTGAGATTCTCCCAGTAGGGACTCAACTGCTGCTGCCCACAGCTCACCCTTTGCAGGTTGCCGTGGTGTGTTTTTTTTTCAGGTTCCCAGTAGCCTGTAACTGAAGATTCCCATATGTGAGGACTGACCTCCTGCTTGTTCCCGGAGAAAGCGCAGGAATCAGTCCTCACAACCCTCCCTCCTCCCCTTGGAGTTATTCCTTTACCATATTTTATTTATTTTTGCCTTCTTAGCTATGTCATTAGACTGAGACAAGATGGCACCCTTGGGCAGGAAGGAGACTACGCATATGAGATGCATCTCCCAAAGGCTTTCTTTGAAAGCTGGGGAGATGCTTCTTCGTGGGCTCCATAAGCGCCAGCATCACCTATATGTGAGGACTGATTCCTGCTGTCCCCAGAGAACACTTGTTACAGGTGAGTATCTACACTTTCTCTTATTACTCCTAAATGAGCTATATTGAGCTTCATTGAATGCCCACTAGTCTTTCTAGTTTTTGAAGGCGCAAACAACCAATCTACGTTTACCCGCTCCACTCCATTCATTAAATTATAGACCTCTATCATATCTCCCCTCAGCAATCTCTTTTCCAAATTGAAGAGCCTTAACCTTTTAAGTCTGTCCTCATAGGGATATCCTTCCATCCCCTTTACCATTTTGGTTGATCTTCTCTGTACCTTTTCTAATTCTGCTACATCCTTCTTAAGATAGGGAGATCTACTGCTCACCCCAGGATAAGCATTGTGGAATCTGTGTATCTTTTTGGGAACCTGGCAGGTATTTCTAACCTATATTGTATGATAAGGAAGCTTATCAGGACCCAAGAGACAGGGATAAAGAGAAGGAATTTACCCTTATAAAAGGACCTATTTTACCAGGTCAGAGACACAAAACTCCTTTTACACCTAGAAAGCAGGTAAATCCTAGCTACAATAGGTTGCAGAATGCCCCTAGTGGAGGAAAAGAGAGGGAATACAGGCTCAGGGTAAGGAACCCTTACGTCACTGAATTCCCCAATTACTCAGCTGCCACGAGGCAGTTTGATCTCCAACACCTGAGAGGAGAGGGGGTGGAGCAGGCACCTGAGAGGTTTAAGACTAGGTCAGTTTATTCAGAAGAGAGAGGCAGGAGAGGAAGAAGAAGAGGAAAGGAGAGAGAATGTGAGAGCAGTAGGAGTGCCTACTGGAAGAGGAATGGAACTGGATCAGTGAGAACAGCAGGAACCAGGAACACAAGTTGGAGAACAGGACGTGGAAGCACCAGTGAATGGTGGCCAGAGCATGAGAGAGGAGAAGCTGTTACAAGCTTTGACCCAGGTATGAGCATTAGAAGTTTATCTAATTCTGAGTACTACAGAATTGCCAGAGACAGCCTTAGCCATAATGGAAGGCAGTCAGCTGAGACCTCTGAGCCAGAGCCAGAGGATGTGCCAATGCAATTGGGTGAACCAGACATAGCTTTAGAAGAAGAAGTCTCATACATGCATTGCTCTTTATGCCAGTCTTCCAATACAGAGGTGTTGCAAGGGAGTCAACCGTAAGGAAAACCTCCATTGTCCTGTAGCCCTAAGAGCCTGTGGTTAACTTGTGAAGGTCCTGAGTTAAAGGCAAAATACCTTTTTTTACTGTACAAGCCGAAGCTGCCTAATTAAGTTGGTGAATCAGCTGTGAGCCAGAGCAGTGCTCAGCCGGAGGCCGTACTAACAGTAAAAGTAAGGAAAGCTTTTGTTTGGCTGTTTATAAGAAAACCTTGCGTAGAGAATTGCTTGCCTGTGAAGAGTTTAACTGCCTTGTTGAAAGTTTTTCTATGTTTAAGAAGACAAACAGTGTTTTGGACTGAGAGAGAAAGAAACCTGCTTTAGGAAAAGCTGTTTTCTCTTTGTTTGAACAGCACTGCAAGCCATGCCTGATAGCAGGGACTGTTAAAGTATTTATGTTTATACTGGAGAACATTGCAAGCTGTTTTGTTTGTAATTCATTTATATCCTGATGTTCATTTACAAGTATCCTGGAGCAATAATCCAAAGGTGGAATTTGTGAACCTTAGCGTGTTTTTTTCAGTTAATAAACTGTCATTACCTTACCACTCAAGGCAACTACAAAAGGTGGGTTTTTTTACCTGAGGTTGAATACTTTCTGACTGAACTACCTTTCCCATAAGGCATTGCAAGGCAATCAGTCAGTTAAAAAGCAAAAGGTGAATCTCTCTAATGACAACCACGCCCCTCCATACTGCATGTAAGGGGCTATGGGCGTGACAATTGGCTACTGTTGGAAACAGGATACTGGACCTGATGGACCTTGGTCCGACCCAGTATGGCATTACTTATGTTCTTATGTTAAGATATGGTGACCAGAATTGCACACAATATTCAAGGTGCAATCACACCATGGAACCATACAAAGGCATTATAATATCCTTGGTTTTATTCCCCATTCCTAACATTCTATTTGCTTTCTTGGCTGCCACTGCACAATGGGCGATGGAACCTTGCATCGTGTAACCGTAGTTTGGGTTTTCTTTCCTAGGTGCATAACTTTGCATTTCTCCACATTAATCTTCATCTGCCATTTGGACATCCAGTCTTCTAGTTTATCAAGGTCCTCTTGCAATTTTTCTCAATCCTCTTTTGTGTTTTGTTTTTTTTGTTTTTTAAATTTAATACTGTATTTTTATTTCAAATTAATGACGAAGTAACACTATATCAATGAAATATACAGTATGCCGTTCATACAAATGATCAGCACCACATCAAAAGAAGTACAAAAAATATATAAATAAAACCAATAAACCTACAGGATCTTCAATTATAACCAATCAAAACTCTTTTACTTAGCCCATGGTTCCATAAACACCCTATACAGGAAAAAAGAAAAAAAAACAACAATCACTCTAATCAACTCTTATCTCGCATAAAGTCCTCCAGCTGTGAAGACTCAAAGAAAATGTACCTCTTACCCTGATAAGAGTATATGATATTTACAAGGGAACTTCAAGTAAAAGGAGGCCCTTAGAGCCAAAACCTGAATTGGTAGCTCTAGGAAACCTTCCTATGACTCTGAGTGACACATGACATCTTGAAATACCTGAATCGTATAACCAAAAAACATAGCCTGTTACTAGGAAAATATAAACGCAGGATCTAATCCTTATCGCGTTCAATCAAAAAGGTAACCAATAATGTAGCTCGAGATCGTATCTCTTCCACAGAGGTCTCCAAAAATTCAAACAAATCCATAATAGTTACACTTAATTGCCTAGAATCATGCCCCTCATCTGCTATTTCACTCCCACCTGCCTTAACACCTTTAGAAAGATATTATATCCTTGTCAGTTTTATTTCATCAAAGTTAGGAATAAGCAAAGCGCCCTTAAGATATTTAACAAACAATATAGCTGGTGACAGCAAGTGGGTTTGAAGAAAGTTCAAGATACCTAAATTTCTTGAACATAAGGCGTTTTCTAACATTTTATTTTGGCGGCAGAGGGATAAAGACTCCGAGCAGAAGAAGTGAAAGCAATTTCTAGTGATTGAACATGAGATTCTAATTTAGTATAACAATTATTAATGGAAGCATTAATTATTGTGGAGTGGAGGAGTGGCCTAGTGGTTGGGGCAAGGTACTTCAGGCCGGAAGGTCGGGGGTTCAAATCCCACTAGAGGACAGCAACCTTGGGCCGGAAGGACTGGGGTTTCTAGTCCCAAAGGTGCTCCTTGTGGTCTTGGGCAAGCCACTTAACCCTCCATAGCCCATGTTCCCTGTAAAATAGTTATCTCCAAGTTATAATGCCCTGTTCAATGTAATTTCAGTTTGTTCAATGTAAACCGCACTGATGCAGAATAGCGCGGTATATAAGAGAATGTAAATAAATAAATAAGCAAACTTTGATGCATGATCTGTCATAACAGTAACATCATCCTTAGAGAAAGTGGAAATTCTTGTTAAGGAAGATTACAACAAAAGCTCAGTTCTTTACACCATTTCCCAGATATCCATCAATGAAATGTCTTGTAGCAGTAAGGGATGATCGATAAGCGGAAAATCAGTAACGTTAGGCAGTGTCATCATATTTGCCATAATTGAGTCCACATACAAGAAGGACTCAAGCAAGGGGGTTCACTCCAGTGTCGTCCTGACTCCTCGTACAGGAGCAGGGACCGCACCAGAAACACTGTTCCCAGGGATGGGAGGAGTAGAGCAACCCAATAAATTAGGCAAAAGAAGCAGTATTTTCAAAGGAGCCATCCTCCCCTTCCATCTCAGTTTTCAAAATGTTGTCCACACTTTTATTGTATGAATCTAATCGTGAACAACATTACCCTACTTGGATCAACTATCAATAAAGAAGCAACAAGCAGTCAAGAAATCAGACGACGCATTGCTCTTGCAGAATGGCTATGAAAGACCTAGATAAGATTCTCAAGAGCAGAGATGTCTCTCTCCATACAAAGATTTGACTTGTTCAAGCCATGGTATTTTCAATAACATCATATGGATGTGAAAGCTGGACAGTGAAAAAGACAGACAGGAAGAAAATTGATGCCTTTGAATTATGGTGCTGGCGGCGAATACTGTGTATACCATGGAGTGCACGAAGAACAAACCAGTCGGTACTAGAGGAGATCAAACCTAAGCTTTCTTTAGAAGCTCAGATGACAAGACTTCGACTTTCATACTTTGGACACATCATGCGAAGAGAGAGATCATTAGAGAAAGACATCATGCTTGGCAAGATAGAAGGTCAACGCAAAAGAGGAAGGCCAGCAATGAGATGGATCGATACAATAACAGCAGCTATGGGTACCAGTCTGTCAACATTGAGCCACCTGACTCAAGACCGAACAATTTAGGATAGCTATCCAGAGGGTCGCCATGAGTCAACTCCGACTTGACGGCACTTAACAACAACAACAAGGGACTCACCACTTTCGCAGATTTCTGAGCAGAGGAGAGGACCCTCTTCTTTTGCTTCCCCATTGAGAAACTAATTTCCTCTAAGCACCTATAAGCGCAAAGGGACGCCAAAGGGGCAGGACCTGCCCCTTTGGACACACCTGCGGTCACATCCCACAGAGGGGCTAGCTGTTGAAAGCCAGACAGCTGACATCAGCATAGGCATGAGCTCCGGCAGGAAACTGAAGATCCAATAGCAGCAGGCAAGCTGGTAACGGGAAAATGAGCACTTCCACAGTCCCACGGAGGGGCTGGCTGTTTAAAGTCCAAACAGCTGACATCAGCACCGACATGAGCTCCAGCGAAAAACTGAAGATCCAATAGCAGCAGGGAAAATGGTAATGAGAAAAACAATTCTCTGGTATTTTAGCAACTTTGAATAATTTGGTGTCATCTGCAAATTTGATCACTTAGCTTGTTATTCCCATTTTCATGTAATTTATGAATATGTTAGCAGCAAGCCCAGCACAGATCTTTGGGGAAATCCACTATTCGCCTTTCTCCATTGTAAAAATTGGCCATTTAGCCCTACTCTCTGATTTCTATCTTTTAATCAGTTCCTGATCCACTGTAGTACACTGCCTCCTATCCCATGACTTTTTAATTTCGTCAAGAGACTCTCATGAGGGACCTTGTCAAAGGCTTTCTTAAAATCTAGATATATCAACCGGTTCACCTTTATCTACCTGTTCATCGACACGTTCAAAAAGATATAACAGATTAGTAAGAGAGGATCGTCCTTGGCTAAATCCATGTTGACTTTCTCCCATTAAACCATGACTATCTACATGTGTAGTCATTTTATTCATTATAATGGTTTACCATTTTGCCCGGTACTGACGTCAGGCTCACTGGTCTGTAGTTTCCAGATCACACCTGATAACCTTTTTAAATATTTGCATTGCATTTGCCTTTCCACCGCTGAATCCAGCCTCAACAGCTCCCCAGTCGGGGTCGAGCAACGAGCGAGCGATTTTCCCGCTCCTACAACTCCGGCCCAATCCGGGCCGTGGGAGGACCCAGCGGCACAGTTAATAAGCAGCCGCGGGCAGGAGAAAGCCCTTTCCACCGCTGAATCCAGCCTCAACAGCTCCCCAGTCGGGATCGAGCAACGAGCGAGCGATTTTCCCGCTCCTACAACTCCGGCCCAATCTTGGCCGTGGGAGGACCCAGCGGCACAGTTAATAAGCAGCCGCGGGCAGGAGAAAGCCCTTTCCACCGCTGAATCCAGCCTCAACAGCTCCCCAGTCGGGGTCGAGCAACGAGCGAGCGATTTTCCCGCTCCTACAACTCCGGCCCAATCCGGGCCGTGGGAGGACCCAGCGGCACAGTTAATAAGCAGCCGCGGGCAGGAGAAAGCCCTTTCCACCGCTGAATCCAGCCTCAACAGCTCCCCAGTCGGGGTCGAGCAACGAGCGAGCGATTTTCCCGCTCCTACAACTCCGGCCCAAACCGGGCCGTGGGAGGACCCAGCGGCACAGTTAATAAGCAGCCGCGGGCAGGAGAAAGCCCTTTCCACCGCTGAATCCAGCCTCAACAGCTCCCCAGTCGGGGTCGAGCAACGAGCGAGCGATTTTCCCGCTCCTACAACTCCGGCCCAATCCGGGCCATGGGAGGACCCAGCGGCACAGTTAATAAGCAACCGCGGGCAGGAGAAAGCCCTTTCCACCGCTGAATCCAGCCTCAACAGCTCCCCAGTCGGAGTCGAGCAACGAGCGAGCGATTTTCCCGCTCCTACAACTCCGGCCCAATCCGGGCCGTGGGAGGACCCAGCGGCACAGTTAATAAGCAGCCGCGGGCAGGAGAAAGCTCTTTCCACCGCTGAATCCAGCCTCAACAGCTCCCCAGTCGGGGTCGAGCAACGAGCGAGCGAGCGATTTTCCCGCTCCTAGAACTCCGGCCCAATCCGGGCCGTGGGAGGACCCAGCGGCACAGTTAATAAGCAGCCGCGGGCAGGAGAAAGCCCTTTCCACCGCTGAATCCAGCCTCAACAGCTCCCCAGTCGGGGTCGAGCAACGAGCGAGCGATTTTCCCGCTCCTACAACTCCGGCCCAATCCGGGCCGTGGGAGGACCCAGCGGCACAGTTAATAAGCAGCCGCGGGCAGGAGAAAGCCCTTTCCACCACTGAATCCAGCCTCAACAGCTCCCCAGTCGGGGTCGAGCAACGAGCGAGCGATTTTCCCGCTCCTACAACTCCGGCCCAATCCGGGCCGTGGGAGGACCCAGCGGCACAGTTAATAAGCAGCCGCGGGCAGGAGAAAGCCCTTTCCACCGCTGAATCCAGCCTCAACAGCTCCCCAGTCGGGGTCGAGCAACGAGCGAGCGATTTTCCCGCTCCTACAACTCCGGCCCAATCCGGGCCGTGGGAGGACCCAGCGGCACAGTTAATAAGCAGCCGCGGGCAAGCGCGCCCGCGCCTTGCGGACCCGCGCCTGAGGGCCTCGCAAGAGGGCCCTTTGGCGTGGCCCTTAGGCGGGGCACAACAGGCGAGAAACAGCCTCCAACCTAAGCGATTAACCACCAAAACGAAGCACACGAACGTCACCACACAGCAAACATCGGGAAGACCAGCTCACCAGAAAAGAGACTGTAAGCACCTCTTCGATCCTCTTTCAGCAATCCCAGCGGGGACCGAGCAGGCCGCACTGAAACACCGCCCCCAACAGCCCAGAAGTCCAAAACAGCTCACCCGCCAATATCGCTCAAGCTCCCCTAGGGTTGAGCTTGCATACCTTCAAGCGATCCTACAGCCACCAGATCACAGCAAGTATTTTCTATCTGACTGTCACTGTTGACTATTGCCTATTTTACTGTAGCCAGTATTTACAACCATTTACAACCATTACATGAAATCTACTGTAGCCAGCACCCCCCTCACACCCTCTACAACTAGCTAATGTCTGATTTACTGTTGTCAGTAATTTCATCCAACCTTAATGACTGTTGATTTCATTTCATTTACACCTACTATTTGATATACAGATACTGTCTGATATACTGTTGTCAGTAATTTCATTCACCTGTCTGATATACTGTAAGTTCATTCACTGGCTGATATACTGTTGTCAATAATTTCATTCATATAGGCAACCTTGCATTGCCCTTGAACTGCCTCACTGCTGCAATACATATTTAGTTGTTATTATCAACAGTTTTAATACGTTCTATTCTGTACCAATCTCCCAAATACTACTGTTCTAGTTACCTCCCAACTTATTACTGTAGCCAGTCTCTAGCAATCTCTACATCATTAGCAACTGTTTTCAGTATCTAGCAACTATTGCACTATAATTACTGTTGTTAGTAGCCTTACATGTTGGTTGAAGTGCTATCTCGCCGCTGACAGTAATTTAATCCATAGTCATTGTATGATCCTTTACTATTATCATTTAATACAACACATTTCAAACAAACATGGATCTCACAAAGTACCAATCCTACCTTATTATCACCATACTAACCATTCACCTAACTCAAAACATTTACGCTCTCAAACCAAATCCTACAGCATACAACACCATCCCCATCATTCACAATCCATACAAAACCACACCACAACCATACTCACACACACTTAACCAGACACACCGTCCCAACTCTCCCAGACACTCAAGACTAATACAAATAAATCTCGTACAACTCAAACCTATAAACAGATCTTCTGAAACAAACACCATCAGAAAATTCATCCTCATAAATGCAAGATCCATACGGAATAAAATACCAATAATTAATGACATAATCACTGATGAAAAACCTGATATCCTTCTCATTACAGAGACTTGGCTCGCACCCACAGACACAATCCTCCTAAACCAACTCAACACACATCAATATGACCTTTTCAACTGCCACCGAGAAGCAAAAAGGGGAGGCGGAGCCCTTATCATCACCAAAAAAGAGCTCAAATACTCACTAAAAAATGTGAACAACATAGACGGCATGGACATCATAAATATAGAAAACAAAACCCTTGCACTGTCCCTCATCTACAGGCCCCCCTCAGCTGACCACAAAAATCTCACCCCCATCCTAGAACTTGCATGTACAGCTACACAGAGAAAACCACTTATTATATTAGGTGATCTGAACCTTCCATCACTCAACCCACAACACACAATCAACTTTATGGATTCCATGAAAGAAATGGGTTACAACCAAATCATACAGACATCTACACATACAAAAGGTAACGCTCTAGACCTTGTATTCATTCCCACCCCATTTAATAAACACCAACTACAATCCTCACCTCTTATTACGGAAGTACCATGGTCAGATCACCACCTAATAACCTTCAATTTACTCTCACTATCACATACCAACACTGAAACTACTCCAACACCTTATAAATCCCGCTTTACACACTTCAACAAAGACACTGTATTACCTAACCTTATAAATAACACAACAGAAGTCAACACCATAATAGACCAATGGAACTCAACAATAAAAGAAGCAGCAACTCCCAATCAAGGTCCCCAAAAACAATTCACAAAAAGAAAGTCAGAAAAATGGTTCAATAGAGACCTCTCTAATATAAAAAAGCAACTAAGAAAACAAGAAAAACGGTGGAGGAAATCTAAAACAAGCGATAATAAAGCGCAATACCTGAGTCTTCTCAACAAATACAAAGACACTATTAACAAGTCGAAAAGAGAATACCACACAAAAGTCATAAATATGGCGCTCAATCGACCGAGAGAATTATTTGCAATTATAAAAACACTAACAAAAACCCAAACTCCAGCGCCTGAACAATCAACGATAAGCGCACAAACTCTTGCAACTCATTTTGCTAACAAATTAAAAAACAAATCATCTAGCACAATCATAACTATACCCACGGACTTAAAACCAACCAATAAATGGATAACCTTTCAAGACATTGAGCAAAAACACCTCCTCAATATCATATCAATGATCAACACCACTACCCCCCCCCCTAGATCCATGTCCAGTATCATGGATAAAAAACACCAAAACTGAATTAGCTATCCATATACAAAATATAGTAAACCAATCACTATCCCAGGGCATCATGCCAGATGCCCTAAAACTCACATCCTTACGCCCTATAATAAAAAATAATAAACTCAATCCTACAGACCCAAACTCTTACAGGCCCATAGCCAGCATACCGTTTATTGCCAAAGTAATAGAAAAAATCATACAGCTCCAACTACAAGATTTTATCGACACACATGCACCACTTGACTCACACCAATTCGGCTTCCGCCCATCACACGGAGTCGAAACTTTGCTAATAACACTCATGGATGACCTCATAAAAGGCACTGACACATGCAACCAAGGTTACATCCTCATATTCATTGATATAGCTGGTGCCTTTGACAATGTCCACCACAACACACTCATTAACAGACTCCTAAGCCTAGGAATAGGAGGAACAATTCTACAATGGTTTATATCATACATCACAAACCGATCGATACACGTTAAATTAGGCCAAGACACCTCTGAGCCATTCATACAAGGACAAGGTATTCCACAGGGCTCGGCCCTATCGGCCCTCCTTTTCAACTTGTATCTTCAACCCATCACAAATGTATTTAAAAAACATAAAATCAACCACTACATATACGCAGATGATATCATACTCACCCAACCAATAAACACAAATAATCCCACCTACCAGAACTTACTAGACTGCATCAGCGAAGCAAATACCTGGCTAGAAAATAATAACCTCAGCATCAACCTAAAAAAAACTGAAGCAATGTTCGTTACAAGAAAACCAGATACTACTCTCCCTGAAACACTAACAATTAACGACACAATAATCCCAATCAAAAAGGAAGTAAAATACCTAGGCATCATAATAGATCACGCACTTAGTATGCTCCCTCACATAAAACAAACCGTGAAAACCATATTCTATAAACTTAAGACCATTCAACACCTACGACCAATACTAGACACACGTGACTTCAGATCTGTTATCAGCGCACTCATCACTCCACACTTCGACTATTATAATAGTCTACTTATCGGCCTCCCTCTCACAAATACCAACTTACTTCAACGAGCTCAAAATATCTGTGCTCGAGTAACAGCAAAAGCCCGCCTCACTGACCACATAACTCCCATCCTCGCTGAACTACACTGGCTTCCCATAAATAGTAGAATATCATACAAAATACTCTTAACCACATTTAAACTTATCAACGGCATATCACCCTCACATCTAACCACTCTAATACATGCTCCAAAAGAACATAGAACCCGCTGACAAAACGCAACCCACTCACTAGACATAAAAAAATCCATTCGAAAAACAAAAAAAACCACAAGCTCAAGAGCATTCACATATGCAGCCCCTACCCTATGGAATAAACTCCCACTAAGCCTCCGCAAAATAAAGGATCTCCAGACATTCCGGAAAGAACTAAAAACATATCTGTTTAAAGAACACTTTATAAATCTTAATGAACCCCCCCCATCCCCCTCACCACACCTCCATAAAAATCCTCCTTAACCACAGATCAAAAAGCCACAAACCTCAACACACTTAGGAAAAAACAACCCTTAAACACCACGATTAATATTTGACTAATGTAAATATTTGACTGATGTAAATAATTACAGCATTTGTATAATTATATGTTCCATGTTATTGTTCATAAAAAGTTAGTTGTACATAGTTTGAAAAAAATACGATGTTCCATGTAAAACCATGTTCATTATGTTAATTGTAAACCGCCTTTGATCTTGGGAAAAAGCGGTATAGAAGAAAAGCATAAATAAATAAATAAATAAATAAATTCTCCAATCTTCAGGTACTAGAGATGATTTTAATGATAATTTACAGATTACTCATAGTAGGTCTGCAATCTCATATTTCAGTTCTTTCAACATCATCAGATGTATATCATCCAGTCCAGGTGATTTGCTATTCTTTATTTTATCAAATAGTTACATAGTAAGATAGTAAATGATGGCAGTTAAAGACCAGTATGGTCCATCTAGTCTGCCCAGTAAGATGGCAAGAGTAGGTGCACCTGCCGCTCTCTGCAGGCCACCCCTCCCCATGTCTTTGTTTAGGGGTGAACCCACCGCTTCATCTAGGACACCCCTATTTGTTGAGAAATTAGATAGTTCAGTTTATTTTGATTTTATCCTGTTGCTGTGAAGGGATCCACTGTGTTTGTAATAGTTGTAATACAGTTTCACGATTTATAAAATTTTTTGTTCAAATTATTCTGATACCATCACCTTTAAATACCATTTCAGGCATGGTAACTTCCCTACATCATCTTTACTAAAGGCCGACGCAAAGAAATCATTCAGTCTCTCCACTATGGCCTTGTCCTCCCTTAGTACCCCTTTTACCCCTCTGTCATCTAATGATCCAACTGACTCTGTCACAGGTGTTTTGCTACTAATGTACTTGAAAATCTTGTATTGTGCATTTTTGCTTCCATGGCAAGCTTTCTTTCAAATTCTCTCTTTGCCTGCCTCATCAGTGCCTTGCATCTAACTTGCCAGTACTTATGTTGTTTCCCATTTTCGTCATTTGGCTCTTTTTTCCATTTCTTGAAAGATTATTTTTGGCTACAACTGCTTCTCTGAGCTCACCTTTAAACTATGCTGGCAGTTTTTTGGCCTTCCTTCCACCTTTCTTAAAGTGTGGAATACATGTGGTCTGAACTTCCAAGATTTTTTTTTTTTTTTTTTTAGCGAGTCTCATGCTTGATGTAAACCTTTAACCTTTGCAGCTGCTCCTTTTAATTTTTTCTTAAGTATTTCCTCATTTTATCACAGTCTGTTCTAAAAGTTAAAAGGTAGTACTGAAAAATTTCCTTTAAATCCTGCTGTGACATTAACCCAGTCGATACCTGCACATTTGAAATCACCCATTATTTTTGTGTTGTAACTTGTTAGCTTCCCTGATTTCTTTTAGCATTTCATCATCCATCTGTTCGTTCTGGCCAGGCAGACGGTAGTACACACCCATTGCCATCAACTTCCCCTTTTTAGATGGAATTTCTACTGTGGCAGCACATGCATAAGATATGGTAATAAAGTTTCCTGAGTATAAATTTGAATATGAAAAAGTCTAGCATGTATTCAGAAAGCTAAAAAGATATAATGAGCAGTGCTGCATCTTGCCAGATATTTGCATGGCAGTGTTATGCACATCTGGAAACTCACACCACCTTGCTGATCCTCGCCTCTAGAAACTCTAGTTTGTAGACATGACAACATTGTAGATTGTAACTTCCACATTATTACTACATTTTCATGTTACTAACAAGTGTCACAAGATCACAGTTCTGCAACAAAATCTTTTGTGGGTTGGTTAATAGGGGGAAAAGCCTGACTTGTGGAATCTATATACCGTACTGTGGGTTATAGCTACTGATTTTGTATTTTTATGGGTAAAATACAAATCAGAATTCACATTTCATTTTAACATTTTTTGTTTTTAATTTAATTTAAAATTGCATTTTATACCACTTAGCCAGTTGCCCATTTCAAGGCAGTTTACTGAGCATTACAATATCCAAAATAAAAATACAATTAAAATATGGAGCATAGGAGAGAGGAAACAAGCTGCTGGTCCCGAGGGTGAGTGGAATCTTGAACCATGGGGAGTGTGACACAGGAGACCGGGCTGTGTCAGGTCATATCCCCTTCACTAATGTCATTGTAGCGATCCCAGAACTCTTCAAATTCAGGGCAGAAGGAAGAGGAAACATCAGGACCCTAAGCACCAAGTTATGTCATCTACCCCCTGGTTCTGTGGATAAACATATATAACAAAGGCAAGGGGCTGTAGTTGTTTCTCAGACTGTTTTTTCAGCTTTATTCTTTTCCGAAGCCTGAATCTGTTACTTTGATGAATATTTTGTAAGTTGTCCTACAGACCAGCAATTTGCTAAATGGCTTTATTTATCAAACTGTAACATTTTCTTCTGATATGGTTAAAAAATTGCATGAGCAGGATTCTAAGATAGATTTTCCATTTTCTGAAGGGCAGATTTAGTCAACTTGAGTTGATTCTTTACAAACTCCTGGGATCTCAAACATTAAGGATAGCATATGCAGCTGGAGACTTTAGAGAATAATCTTTGTTGTAAGAATTTACGTTTTCTCAATTTTCTAAAGCCACATTTGTCATCTCCCTCCTTTTTAATGAAGAAATATTTGAAAGAGGTATTATTTAGTGATGCAGACTCTATTGCTGTTTCAGACTTTTGTATTATTTACTCACCAGACTTTTAGTGATAAATGAGGCCGCAGAAACATGTTTATGTGTGGTTGCAGAATCAATAGATTTGGATTTAACAGATTTTCTTGATCCTTCGAAAGATGAAATATCTTCTAGAGCTACTTTAGTTGTTACATTTTCTTTAGAGGCAGATACATCTAGAATAGTGAAGGCTTTTTTTTTGTGTGGTCAGAAAATTATTTCTTGATGTAGCTAGGACGTCTCAACTTAGGAGGAAGAAGTTGCTCTAGCCTAAACCTCATGTCTTGGTTGCAGGAGCCTTCTTCCTATGTTTTCCATGCAAGTGTTTGGTGATTCACCAAGGAGTTGGGTATGTTTTTGTTGATCCAATCCAACTGGAAAATTTTTTGAAAGATAAATGTTTCCTTTTTTCCCTATTTTGGCCTATATCTTTCTGCATTTTCCTCTTCTAAATTTCATTTTTGCATTGCAGAGTATGGTTCGAGTTGCCTAGAGATAATATTGTTATTCTAATCTAGGTGGATTAGTGATCTGTGATGTGGGCTAGGAAACTTATGTTTATGTATGGTAGTTATTTTCTTTTGGGTGTATGATTTCTTATAATTTCCTTTTTTATTGCTAGCATGTTTAAACAAAATCGTCAATTAAAAATGAAATGAAATATGAAACATAGGCAACAGTCAATGAAATATTACAAAAATCCTGGATCATACATAGTAGCCCAGTAGAACATATAATGCATCAAATAATCCATAGTAGTAAAACAGATAAGTATCTGAAATTATCTGAGTAAACAAATCGTTTTTTAATATCTTATAGAACATTGAATGCATTAGGTAATACAATCTCCAGGAACAAGCAGGAATGTAGTCTTCACATATGGGTATCGTCGGTACCGACGGAGCCTGCATGGGAACGCTCTCCAGCGTCCAATTAGGAAGCTTTTGGGAGCATCCCACAGCGCCTGCGTGCTGCCTTCCCGCCGTTCCCAACTGCCTCTCTCCAGTTCTTCGTTTTCCGCGGAGCCAGCAGGTCGTTGTTCCTGTCACCGCAGAAAATTCTTCCCTTTTACTTTCTTTTTTTGTGGTCGCGTCTCCCTTCCTCGACGCTTTACCGGTACCGCCGTTTTTTCTTTCTTTATTTCTATTTAAAAAAAAAAAAAAAATTATATTTAGTATTTTTCCCAGGTGCACGCGCCATTTTGGGCCTTAGGCCCAAATCTTTTCCTACAATGGAGAAACCTGCTTCAGGTTTCAAAAAGTGCACCAAGTGTGGCGGTACCATCTCCGTCACTGACACCCATGAATGGTGTCTGAAATGTTTAGGTCCTAACCACTCCATCACGGATTGTATGTCCTGTGCCATGATGTCTAAAAGAGGTCGGCAGAACCGAGCTGCTAAGCTCAGTACCCTGTTTTCCTCTGATGCAGCTTCGGTGGCATCTACGTCTTCCAGGGCTTCCTCTTCCTCCTGTGGATCTCAGGTAACTAAACATAAGTCCAGCCGGTCCTCAAAGGGTAGATCTCCCTCTAAGCACCGAGATGTCTCTGGCGTTGCTCTTGAGGATTCTGCACCGGCAAAATTGCCCCGGCGGGAGGCTTCGGCTTCCAAAGCATTATCGGGGCTCCAGGACGTTCTCGAGGCCTCGACCTCGGCAGAACTACTGGTGCCATGCTCTGGGGTACCGGCTGTCTTCTCCGGTACCGACATCCAGGCATCGGCAGCGTCGATAGACCAGAGATTCCTGGCTATTGAACGCAGTCTGGCGGCTCTCCTTGCGGCATCGACACCCTCGGAACCGCGTCAGACAGTTCAGCCGGTACCGGCACTGACTCCAGCACCGGTATCGGTACTGGTACCGATAGCATCGACATCGGTGTATGCATTGCCGGCACCCAGTCACCCGATGCCCTCCGGTACCGATTCCCCCTGGTACCGACTTCGGTCGGTATGGGTATCGGGCTCTATAGGAGCATCCGGACAGAAGGTACTTCGAGTCCTCAGAGGATTCTGAGGATTCCGATAGTTCTGTCGATACCAGAGCACTTCTTCCAGATTAGCCCCTCCTCCCCTAAACGTAGGATGTCTCCTCCAGAGGATATCTCCTTCCAGGATTTCATAAGGGAGGTGGCTCGGGGTCTCTCCTTTACTGTGGCTCCTGAAACAGAGCCCAGAGCAAAGGAGCTTGAAATTTTGCAATATCCCAAAGCTCCTAAGGAGGCAGCTACTTTGCCCATCCATGAGATCTTGCATGGTCTCATGCTCAGAATGTGGGAGACACCTCTTACCACCTCTCCTCATTCTCGTAGACTTGACACTATGTATCGAGTCCCTCCTTGTCCTGGTTTCCAGAAAACTCAGCTCCCTCATCACTCCATTGTGGTGGAGTCAGCTATGAGAAGAATCAGGAGTGCAAAGAGGCATGCCTCTAATCCCCCAGGACGTGAGTGCAGAACTTTGGATGCTTTTGGACGTCGTACCTTCCAAGCTTCCATGCTTTCTGCCAGGATCAGTTCCTATATTTTATATATGGGAATGTTCCTGAAGGAAATCACAGAAGATTTAGAGGTTTTGAGTCCTCTTCTCCCTGAGGATAGAAGACAGGATTTTCTCACATTTGGTCAAACATGCCCAGGATGTTTCCAAATTTGTCAACCGTGCAGCTTTTGACTGTTTTGAGTGCATAAGCAGAACCTCTGCCATTGCCATAGGTGCACGTAGAATTGCCTGGCTCCAGGCATCTGATTTGGAGCACTGGGGTACAAGACAAATTGGGCAATATTCCTTGTACTGGTGAGAACCTGTTTGGCAAAGATTGGCAAGAAAAGGCCAATGAGTTGGATGCTGACAACTCCACCTTGGACAGACTATCCAAGGGCACAGCTGATCCTGCAAAAAAGAAATCTTTCAAGAAACCATTCTTTTCTAAAAAGAAAAGGTTTTATCCTGTTTATTCCCAGCAGGGACGCCCTGCAGGTAAATCTGTCCGGAAGGGTCAGCAACCATCCAAACAAAGAAAAGCAAAGACTGCTAAGCCTCAACCGCCTCAGCAGTCTCAGCCTCCACAAGGCCTTTGACTTGCTTCTAAAGAACTTAGCCTTCCTGGCTCTAAATGGACCAGAGCCTTCCACCATCCCAGGAATGTTATGTCACTTTGCCCCAAGATGGGGGCAGATAACAGCAGAGCATTGGACACTCTCCATCATAAAAGAGGGGTACAAGTTTCATTTCTTGAGCATGCCCCATCCTACAATAGTAAAACAGTTCAATTCTCAGACCTCTCTCATAGAAACATAGAAATATGATGACAGAAAAAGACCACATGGCCTATCTAGTCTGTCCTTCCATAACAACAACTACAACAGTCCCCTTTTTACCTTTAGAGTTTCTCTGTGTTTGTCCCATGCTTTTTTGAATTCAGTTACTGTCCTCATATCTACCACCTCCACTGGGAGACTATTCCACGGATCCACTACTCTTTCTGTAAAGAAATATTTCCGCATATCACTCCTGAATCTATCTCCATTCACCCTCATCCCATGTCCCCTCATAGCAGAACTTGCTTTTTCTCCAGGACCAAGCAGGAAGTCAGTCCTCACATATGGGTGACGTCAGCGCCGATGGAGCCCTCATGCGGAGCATTTCCCCAGCTTTCAAAGAAAGCCTTTGGGAATTGCAGCGCGCATGCACGGTCCCCTTCCCGCCCAAGGGTGCCATCTTGCTCAGTCTTCTTTTTTCCGCGGAGCCCGACGGACGTAGTTCATTTTTCGCCGAGGAAAAAGTTGATTTCCCTATTTTTTGTACTTCTCCTCCGGTTCGATGCCGGATCCTTTTCCCGCCTGGGCCCGATACGCCGGTATCGAGCCCACTCTATCCTTTTTCGTTTTTTTCCTTTGTGACTAGCGTTCGCGCCATTTTTTCTTTTTTCACTGGCAGCCCTGTCTTTTGACCTCGCAGGGGCCCTTTTTCCCCCGATGGCTGCCAGCAGGTTTAAAAAGTGTGATCGGTGTAGGAAACTTATGTCTCTTACCGACACACACGACTGCTGCCTCCGCTGCCTCGGACACGATCATGACCCGATGATTTGTGGTCCGTGTGGCAAAATGTCCTCGAAGGCGTTGAGGAGTCGGCAGCACCAGAAGGATAGGATCTTCTCTGACTCCGCATCCGGACGTGCCCGGACCTCGTCAGAGGCCTCGACGTCTCGGGACTCCGGCCCTGAACAGCGTCGAGGTTCCTCTGAGCGGGGGTCTCCCTCGCGGGAACAGCGCAGGAAGAAGAAACCCGTGAGGGCGGTGTCAGTGGACGCTCCTTGTTCCTCGAGAGCCAGGTCGCATAGCCCCGATAGCCGTCCCGGGTCTTCGGAGTCAGAGAGGCCTGCCAAGCAACCTCGTCTCGAGATGGAGTCTCCTGGACACGTGAGTGCTGTAGTCCTCGTGGACTCTCCTCCGAGGGAGCCGATGTTGGGCCCGACGCCGTCGGGGCCCCTGTCAGGGGCTCCTGGGTCTCCTGAACTCGGACTCAGGTTGACGGCCTTGGAGAGCAGCCTCGCTGCCTTCATGGAACAGCAGCGGGCATTGATCGCCGGTCTCACCGGTGCATCTGCCCCGACCACCGGGACATCGACGTCCAAGTCGACCACAGAGGCCGAGCCGATCCTCGAGTCCATGCGGGCTCGAGTCGATCCTCGGCCACGGTCTCCCTCGGCCTCCCTTCGGGACCGAGGCCGTCGACACCGGTACCCTCGGCGTCGGGGCAGAGGGCATCGGTGCCCACCTGACCGGAGCCGCTCGACTCCTCCTCCAAGGAGTCGGGCTGGGAGACGGAGGACGAAGAGTCACCCGACACCTATCGGACTCGGTGTGTCCCATCGGACTCGCCGGAGTCTGAACCTCAGACTATCCCCACCGGAGGATACCCGGTTCTCGGACTTCGTGCGGGATATGGCCAAGGCCTTGGCCTTCCCCGCGGATCCCGAGGAGGAGCCTCGAGCCAAGGAGCTCGAGGCCCTCCAGTATGACTCTCCCCCGAAGGAGGCCTTTACTGTACCGGTTTCTCCGATGCTGGAGCGGCTGCTCTTCCGCATGTAGGAGACCCCGGCCTCGATGCCGGTGTTAAGCAAGCGGGTCGATTCCATCTATCGAGTCCGCAAGAGCCCCGGGTTCCAAAAGGCACAATTACCGCCCCACTCCATGGTTGTGGAATCGGCTATGCATCGACTGAAAAGTCAGAAGATGCACTCCTTGGTGCCTCCCAACCGGGAGGCCCGGAACCTGGATGCCCTCGGTAAGAAGTGCTTCCAGGGCTCTATGCTTGCTTGCCGTGTCCAGACATACCAGCTCTACATGGGCATGTATCTCCGAGACCTGGTAAAGGAGATTGCTGGGTTCTCTGCTGGTCTCTCCGAGGAACCTTTGCAGAGGTTCCAGGCCTTGTCCACCGGTATTTGAGAGTGCTCGAAGTTTATCTCTCGAGCAGTCTACGATGGCTTCGAGGCTTCGGCCCGAGTAGCCGGGGCCTGCATCCAACCTCGAACCATGGGTACAGGACAAGTTGGTCGATGTCCCCTGCCGAGGTAAAAACCTCTTTGGCAAGCCCATGGCTGAAAAGGCTGCAGACCTCGAGACCGAGACTCTGACCAGGACTAGGCTGTCCAGAAAAACCTCTGCCCCTTCTCAGAAGAAGGGCTCGGGAAAAAAGACCTTTTACCCGAGGAAGTCATCTGCCTATACCCTCATTATCAGGCCTCTGCAGCTCCCCAACAGGGTCAGCAGGCCAAGGGGCAGGGTCATGGGCCCCGTAGGCAGAAGGCCCCCAAGCCACCAACACCGGCCCCTGCTCAGCAGGGTGGAGTTTTTTGACTCAGAAAGCATAGCCTCTTCTCCTCAGCTGGCTTCTCTCAGCACAGGAGGCCGGCTGGCCCACTTTGCCCACAGGTGGTCAGCCGTCACATCAGATACCTGGGTGCTTCATATAGTCCAAAAGGGCTATCTTCTCCATTTTCACCAGGTACCTCCCTCCTATTTTCCAGGGGAACCTCCAAGACTCCCTCTGCACAGGGACCTACTCCTTCAGGAGTTGGCAAGTCTACTAAAGGAACAGGCTGTGGAACCGGTGCCCCACCACCTGAGAGGTCACGGCTTTTATTCCAGGTACTTTCTGGTAACAAAAAGAACAGGAGGCCTCAGACCCATCCTAGACTTGCGCAACCTCAACAAGTTCCTGGAGAGGGAAAAGTTCAAGATGCTTACCCTTGGAATCCTGCTGCCCTACCTCCAGCAGGGAGATTGGCTATGCTCCTTGGATCTAAAGGATGCTTATACTCACATCGTTATTCATCCAGACCACAGACAATATCTCAGATTTGTTGTGGGAGGAAACCACTATCAGTACAGAGTACTACCCTTTGGCCTGACCTCCGCTCCCAGGGTGTTCACCAAGTGCCTGGAAGTGGTGGCGGCCTACCTAAGACTTCAAGGTCTTTTTGTGTTTCCGTACCTGGACGACTGGCTCATAAGGGGCCAGTCTTCCCAGGAGGCCAATCAAGCCACCCTTTGCACTGTGGCTCTGCTTCAGCACTTGGGGTTTGTCATAAACTTCGAAAAGTTCACTTTGCTCCCATCCCAGAACTTAGAATTCATAGGAGCACTGCTGGACACTCTTCAAGCGAAGGCTTTTCTGCCAATGGACAGAGCCCACAGGCTGATGGTTCTGGCCAGGCAGTTTCACAGCAATTCCCTGGTCTCTGCCAGGCAATTCCTGAGACTACTCGGCCATATGGCTTCCACGGTTCCTGTCACCCCCAATGCCCGCCTGCACATGCGGCCTGCTCAGTGGAGCCTTCGTACTCAGTGGCATCAGGCCACAGGGAGCCTAGCGGACTCAGTAAGAATATCCGACCTGCTAGTCTCCTCTCTGCAGTGGTGGCTTCATCTTCCGAATCTGGTACTCGGAGTGGTTTTTCAATCCCCTCCGCATTCTCAAGTGCTGACGACAGATGCTTCTCTTCTAGGTTGGGGAGCACATTGCCAAGGGACATGTACTCAGGGTCTCTGGACCCCTTGGGAGGCTGCTCAACAGATAAACTTCCTGGAGCTACGGGCGATACGCCTAGCTCTGAGAGCCTTCTCCCATCTCGCCTCTCACCAGTCTGTACTAGTCCAGACGGACAATCAAGTTGCCATGTTCTACGTGAGCAAACAAGGTGGCACAGGCTCCTTCCTTCTATGTCAGGAGGCACAACGGCTGTGCTCTTGGGCCGTCAATCACGGAATCCTCCTCAAGGCTGTCTACCTCCCAGGTCAAGAAAATTACCTGGCGGACAGACTGAGCAGGATCCTGCAACCACACGAATGGAGATTGAACCCGTTGGTGGTTCAGCAGATCTTTCTCTGGTGGAGTCTCCCCACCATGGATCTTTTCGCCAGTCCTCTGAACCGGCAACTCCCGAGGTTCTGCTCCAGACAACCGCATCCTCTCAGAGTAGCAGCGGATGCGTTTCTGATCTCGTGGTCCACAGGCCTGCTGTATGCGTTTCCTCCCACGCCACTAGTGTCCAGAACACTGTTCAAAGTCCTCAAGGACGGGGCCTCAATGATCCTGATAGCCCCCAGGTGGCCGAGGCAACCGTGGTTCCCGCTTCTGCTGCAACTGGCGGTGGACACCCCTCTTCCTCTGGGGTTTCAGCACGATCTCCTGTCTCAGGATCAGGGGACTCTCTTGCACCCCAACCTCCAGTCCCTTCATCTGATGGCCTGGCTGCTGAAAGGGTAGTCCTGGCTCCCCTACTACTGCCTCGTGAGGTGGAAGATGTAGTCTTAGCCTCTAGACGGCAATCCACCAGGAAATCCTATGCTCTTAAGTGGCATAGATTCTCCGCATGGTGTGCTCAGCACAGTGAGAATCCCTTCTCGTGCTTGGTAGCGGTAGTATTGCAATATTTGCTTTACCTCTCCAATTTAGGCCTTAAGTCCAACTCTGTCTGGGTTCACCTCAGTGCTCTCTCAGCGCACCACTCGTCAGTGGACGGAAGGCCTCTTTCCAACCACCCTTTGGTGGCTCATTTTCTCAGAGGCCTCCTTCTGCTTAAGCCTCCTTTGCGTCCACCAGCCCCTGAGTGGGATCTGAATGTGGTCTTACAGCGGATTACTTGTCCACCCTTTGAACCTATGGCTACCTGCCCTCTCCGTTTTCTCTCCTGGAAAACCTTGTTTCTGATAGCTCTTACCTCTGCTAGGCGAGTGAGTGAACTTCAGGCGCTAGTGTCTGATCCCCCTTACACTAGGTTCTACAGGAATAGGGTAGTTTTATGGACTCACCCTAAGTTTCTCCCTAAAGTTGTCTCCCCTTTTCACCTCAATCAGGAGGTGGTTCTTCCGACCTTCTTTCCCAGGCCGCATGCCAACCGGGCTGAGATGGTCCTGCATACCCTGGACTGTAGGAGGGCGTTATCCTTCTACCTTGACCGTACGCGGGAGCATCGGAGGGCTGTTCAGCTCTTCGTTTCTTTTGACCTCAATAAGTTGGGGTTACCTGTCTCCAAGCGTACTTTGTCCATATGGGTCGCTGACTGTATCGCCTGGGCTTATGGGGCAGCCGGCCTCTCGTTGGAGGGTCGTGTCAGGGCGAAGGCTGCGTCAGTGGCTCATCTCCGCTCTGTTCCGTTGGCAGACATCTGCCGGGCCACTACTTGGTCTTCAAGCCATACTTTTGCGGCCCATTACTGCCTTGAGAGGGAGTCCCGCAGGGACAGTGCTTTCGGTCAGGCAGTACTCCATAATCTCTTTGGGGTTTAGGCAACTCCTACCCTCCGGCCCTGGTGTTGGGCTACCGGTCGGGGGCGTTCTCAGAGAAGATTCCTTCCTTACGTACTGACGAGCTAGAGGGAGCTCATTTTTTCGGCTTGAGGTCTCCGGTAGCCTTAAGCTGGGAAGTCCCATATGTGAAGATTGACTTCCTGCTTGGTCCTGGAGAAAGAGTAGTTACTCACCTGTAACAGGTGTTCTCCAGGAGCAGCAGGAATCAGTCCTCACAACCCTCCCTCCTCCCCTTGGAGTTGCAGTCATATGATTTATTTTGCTAATTTTTTGCTGTCTTTTAGCTATGTCATCAGACTGAGCAAGATGGCACCCTTGGGCAGGAAGGGGACCGCGCATGCACGCTGCAATTCCCAAAGGCTTTCTTTGAAAGCTGGGGAAATGCTCTGCACGAGGGCTCCGTCGGCGCCGACGTCACCCATATGTGAGGACTGATTCCTGCTGCTCCTGGAGAACACCTGTTACAGGTGAGTAACTACTCTCAATTGAAAGAGGCTCTCTCCCTGAACATTTATGCTACGGAGGTATTTAAACATCTCAATCATATCACCTCTATCCCGCCTTTCCTCTAAGGTATACATATTAAGATCCTTCAGTCTGTCCTTTATAATGAAGACCACTAATTATTTTAGTAGCCACCCTCTGCACCGACTCCATCCTGTTCACATCCTTTTGAAGGTGCGGTCTCCAGAATTGTACATTATACTCCAAATGAGGTCGCACCAAAGACTTATACAGAGGCATTACCGCCTCCTTTTTTCTGCTAGCCATTCCTCTCCGTATGCACCCAAGCATCCTTCTAGCTTTTGCCGTCGCCTTTTCTACCTGTTCAGCTACTTTAAGATCATCACACACAACCACACCTAGGTCCCTCTCTTCTTTAGTGGACAAAAGTACTTCACCCCCTATACTATATTGCTCCAACCTGTTAGATCAAGAGGTCACCATACTTCTTGCCCAAGGGGCAATAGAAGATAGTCCAACGTCAGCTTCAAGAACACTTGGACGTCAACAATATACTGGACCCGCAGCAACACGGATTCCGACCATTACATGGGGTCGAGACACTCATGACCACACTGATGAACACCCTCATCATAGGAACCCAAGAGAAACACTCTGGATTCATCCTAATTTTCCTGGATATATCAGCAGCCTTTGACACCATCTCCCATAACATCCTTCTCCACAGACTCCAAGCAATTGGGATCAAAGATACTGTACTCCGATGGTTCAAGTCCTACCTAACCAACCGACAGCAACTGATTCGCACCAAAACCTCAACCTCACCCCCATTCCAGCAACATCAAGGTGTACCTCAAGGATCACATTATCAGCCATGCTCTTCAACATCTACCTCCGTCCACTCTGTTCAGTCATACGCGCACACAACATCAACTTCCACATATACGCCGACGACATAATGCTCTACGCCCCAATTACAACCACTGACCCAAAAAACGACCATCTATCAGCCTGCTTCACCGACGTATCCAACTGGCTACAAGAGAACAACTTATCCATTAACATAAAGAAGACCGAAGCTCTTATAGTGACCAAAGACCCAGACTTCAAACCACCCACTCACCTCACCATGGGAACCACGCAAATTCAAATACAACCACACATAAGATATCTCGGAATTATCATTGACCAAGCCCTAACCCTTAAACAGCAAATCAACAAGACCACCGGAACTGTATTCCACAAGGCAAAAACGGTACAACGTCTCCGACCTCTCCTCGAACCACAGGACTTCAGGACAGTAATACAGGCTCTGACACTCCCTCATCTGGACTATTGCAACATAATTTACCATGGCCTACCTGCCACACAAACCAATCCCCTCCGAACTGCCTTAAAACACCACGGCAAGAATAATCCACAATGCAAAGAAACGGGACCACATCACCCCAATTCTAAGAGACCTTCATATTCTCCCCATCGAAGCAAGAATCAAGTACAAAGCTCTTCTACTCACCCACAAAACCATCCACCAAACACAATGCACCCCACTCCACACCCTACTACCTCGCCCAACCCACAACAGAACAACCAGACAATCCTCCAACAGCTCCATTGCCGTCCCGCACAAAAGAACCAAAGCAACACAACGGACCTGCAACAGAGCCTTTGAACTCTATGCCCCATCCCTCTGGAACTCTCTACCAAACCACATCAAGAACAACGGAGATCTCCCTTCATTCAAAAAGCAGCTAAAAAACATCCTATTCCAAGAACTTCTCTGAATAGGAACCCCTATTCTCCTCAAGATCCTCAGACCATAAACTGTCTATCTTGTCAGTCTCTATGTCCATCCAAAATCATTAATGTAGACCCCCGGTGATGGGCCCCCCCTTTTTTTGATTCCCCACCCCCTGTTATATGTCCCACCGCTTTGACCCGGTGAAAAGCGGGATATAAATACAGATAAATAAATAAATAAGTACCCATTCATCAACAGGGTACAGGGTTTTACTCCCCCTATTTCCTTATCCCAAAGAAAACAGGGGGATACAGACCTATTTTGGACCTCAGAGAATTGAACAAATTCCTGTTCAAAGAGAAATTCAAGATGATTTCTCTAGGAACTCTGCTGCCATACCTTCAGAGTCAGGATTGGCTTTGTTCTCTAGATCTCAAGGATGCGTACACCCATGTTCTCATCCATCCAACTCACAGAAAATTCCTTTGGTTCCTTTCTCAAGGAAAGCACTACCAATACAGGGTGCTTCCCTTTGGCCTGGCCTCAGCTCCAAGAGTGTTCACGAAATGCATGGCTGTGGTAGCAGCATTTCTCCGCACTCTAGGCATATTCGTCTTCCCCTACTTAGACGACTGGCTTATTCGAGCCCCATCAGAGCCAGAGGCCAGAGCTTCTCTATCTTGCACAATTCGTATCCTTCAGTATTTGGGTCTAGTCATAAACATCCCAAAATCCAGTCTAACTCCCACTCAGTCTCTAGAATTCATAGGAGCTTTGCTGGATACCAAAAAGGCAAGGGCCTATCTCCCCCAGGCCCGTTGCCTTCGCATGGTGCAGTTAGCTTCTCAAGCAGTACTAAAACCTCATCTCACTGCCCAAGAAATGCTACAACTACTAGGCCACATGGCATCCACAGTGCATGTGGTTCCTTATGCTCACCTCCATATGAGAGCAGCCCAGTGGACTTTATCCACCCAGTGGACCCAGGCATCAGGGTGCCTGTCAGACAAAATAGCAAACACAAGTTGCCTTATTTTGTCCCTCCAATGGTGGCAGTCCACTCAGAACCTGTTGCTGGGGTCCCCTTTTCAACAACCCTTACCCCAGGCAACTCTCACAACAGATTTATTTATTTATTTTTATTTATTTATTTAGCTGTATTTATATCCCGCTTTTCACCGGGTCAAAGCGGTCAATTGGGGGATACATTTAACACGAGGGGATATGAGACACATACGCTAATACTTACAGGGAACATGGGCAATGGAGGGTTAAGTGGCTTGCCCAAGACCACAAGGAGTGTCTATAGGACTAGAAATCCCAGTCCCTCCGGCCTGAGATTGCTGTCCCTAGGTGGGACTTGAACCCCCGGCCCTCCGGCCTGAAGTACCTTGTCCTAACCACTAGACCACTCCCCAGATGCTTCACCAATGGGTTGGGGAGATCATCTACAAGACCTCTCCACCCAAGGCATCTGGACTCCACAGGAGAGTCATCTGCATATCAATCTCTTAGAGCTCAGAGCAATCTTCCTTGCTCTTCGAGTGTTCCATACCCTGCTCAGCTACAAGACAGTCCTCATTCATACGGACAATCAGGTAGCGATGTTCTATGTGAACAAGCAGGGGGGAACAGGCTCTCTGTCGCTTTGCAACGAAGCTTTGCGACTATGGGCCCTCGCCAGAGAGCATCAGATTCATCTCCTGGCAGTGTATCTCCCAGGCATACAAAACTCTTGGGCAGACAGACTCAGTCGAGTTCTCCTTCCACACGAATGGTCTCTAAATGCAGACCAGGTGGCCAAGACTTTTCAAATTTGGGGAGCCCCGGACATAGACCTCTTTGCAAGTCCGTTGAATGCCAATCTTCCCTGGTTCTGTTCCAGAATTCCAGCTTAGGGCTCTCAAGCCAGGGATGCTTTCCTCCTTCACTGGGGTCAAGACTTCCTTTATGCTTTTCCACCCATTCCCCTAATTCCCAAAACCCTATTCAAGCTTCAGAGAGACAGAGGGCGTATGATTCTCATAGCTACACATTGGCCACGGCAAGTGTGGTACCCTCTGCTTCTACATCTCTCTCAAGCTCCCTCCCTGAAGTTAGGATCTGCTCCAGATCTCCTGTCCCAGGAGGACGGAATGTTATGGCATTCCAATCCCCAATCTCTGCATCTCAGAGCTTGGTTGCTGAAGGCCTAGATCTTCCAGATCTTAACCTCTCTCAGCAAGTAAAGGATGTCCTTCATGCTTCCAGGAAGCCTTCCACAAGACGCTCTTATGCTTTCAAATGGAAAAGGTTTACCATATGGTGTTTGCAGAAGGGTCTTAACCCCCTTGTGATACCTCTGGAATCATTACTGGAGTATCTCCTTCATTTATCCAGTGCAGGACTTAAAACTAACTCAGTAAGAGTCCATTTGAGTGCTATTGCAGCTTCTCTCAAGCCTCTAAATGGACAGCTTGTCTCCTCCCATTCTCTTATAGCAAGATTTATGAGAGGCCTTCTTCTAACTAAGCCTCCCATTAGGCCACCACCGGTGGCATGGGACTTAAACCTGGTTCTTGGGCAGCTCATGAAGCCACCTTTCGAACCCTTAGCTACTACCTCATTGAAATTCCTTTCTTGGAAAGTTATCTTTCTCATTGCAATCACATCAGCACGCCGCATCAGTGAGTTGCAGGCACCAGTAGCTGATCCACCTTATACAAGGTTTCATCATGACAAGGTAGTCCTTAGGACTCATCCACACTTTATGCCAAAGGTGGTCTCGCCTTTTCATCTTAATCAAGCAGTCTACGTGTGTTCTTTCCAAGACCTCATGCATCAAATGCAGAAAGGAATCTTCATACTTTGGACTGTAAAAGAGCTTTAGCCTTTTACTTGCAAAGAACACAGTAACATAGAAAGTCCTCTCAACTCTTTGTTGCTTTTGATCCTCTCATTTGGGACTTCCAGTCTCCAAGAGAACACTATCCAACTGGATTGCACAGTGTATTTCTTTTGCCTATCAGAGTAAGAACCTTCCTCTGGAGGGCCATGTCACAGCTTCAATGGCTCATCTACACTCTGTGTCTATCGACGACATCTGTCGAGCAGCCACTTGGGCCTCGGTTCATACCTTCACAGCCCTTTTCCCTGTGATGGAGAGATGTAGTCCATCTGCACATTATAGCCTCTTTATTGATCCATCTGTTTCCTCATTCGCCTATATATCTAAATCCTTCTTGTTTGCACAAGGTTTGGAGCCATATATTAAAGTTACTTATGCGATGCAGCCTTTCTGCTCCTTACCAAGAATAGGTAGAACTTCTGAGAATGCTATAGTGTTAACAGTGGGCTGGAGTTTCTCTCCCAGAGTCTGGAAATATCTTTGAACTGCAGAGGCACTGTTTCTAGCTAGGTCATTTGTACCCAAGTAGATGACATCAGTTTTGGAATGCTCACTTTCTGTACTATCTATACCAACAATTTGGTTTGTATTCCTGCTGGCTGAAGAGCCTGGGAGGCATTTGACCATCTTCTCTCCTTTGAATTGTGTTCCCAAGTTGATGCCACCGATGATGGAATCTCCAAGTAGTAGTAGTTTTCTGTTTTGTTATTTTTTTTTCCTTCATATTTGGTGCATTATCAGTAGATTGGGCATTGACGCTCTCATTTAAAGGCATTTCAGTTTCCACAGATTGGGCATCCTCATTATCCAAGGCAGAGAAGGCATTATACATGGATATCTCTTGCTGTATAGGGTGTCTCTGCATTACAGGTCGCAGCCTACCAGAGCCCACTGTGATCCATTTGTTCCTCGGCTGTTTGATTCTTTGTGGGAGGGGATGTCGATTTTGTTCAGTTTGTACTCTAGAAAAGGTGTGTTTAATTGCAGCTAATTCTTCCCTTAGTAGAGTTAATTCTTTATGCATAGCAGCTAACTTGAGGCATATAGGGCAAGTTCTTAGGTTCCAAATGAGTCTTCTCAGAATGAAAGCACCACAGTTATTGCATTGAATACACGACATGCTGATTAAGCGGTTCTTGGCTGCAAAATTAAGTACGAGACTTAGGTAGAAGACCAGGTTTCTGCAAATCTAAAAGCAAATGTGTACTTCTTTTCCAAGTAGCTATATATCACAAGTGTCCCTGGCCAATAGACCTTACATGAACTGAGGGCACACTCAGATATCTGATTTTAAAGCTTTGCAAGGAATGTAGGCAGTTAGAATATTCCTAAAAATTTATATCTAAGGGTTAAAATTTATATTAAAAAAACAGGCAATTGTAAACTCTGAAAGTTTCGCTATGTGGAGTCTCTTGAAGCTTTTGATTTGGGATTTTCACCTGTTATAGCCTGTTTGGAGATTGCTATCATATTAACCACCATTTTTAAGAGCTTTCTCAACTGGGTCATGTAAGGTGCAAAATTTCTCATATTTCATAGGTGTTCCTTTGTTTCTTGCTCTTTATAGAAGTTTGCCTTGGCAGCATTGGACTGGCCTCGACACTATTCGTGTGAGAAAGTACTGGTCCTGATGACGCATCATGACATGTGCGAGAGGAAGTCTAGTCGAATGGATGCAAGACAGTTACAGGCAATTCGGTAACGTACCATCCCCTCTTGTCTGCCCTTCCATTGGAGATCTGTTTCCAGTATTTTTTTACAAATGCCAGATATTTTCTAGAGTTGAACAGACTTATCCTCAACTTTCAATACAAAATGATAGGTCTTTTGTCCTGGGGGAGAAGGGGTTGTGGGGGAGTATTTATTTTGCTAAAATGCTTGTCAGGGTTGATTTTGTGTTTGCATTTTTTTTTCCTGCATGATGCTGACTGTACTGATCAGCAGGATGCAGCTCCTCTTCTTGGGGCTGGTACTTCGGGAGGCTTCTAGGACACTTGAGAGATTTATGGGAACCTAGGCATTTTGTGCCTCAGGAAAAAGCATTGATACCTCTACAGATGCCTCCTGCTAATCATATGTGCTGCTGTGACGAGCAGGACTGAATCAGGCTCACAAGTGGGTGATTGCATCAGACAGCACTGGGACCGAACAGCTTTCCCAGAGCTCCGAACTAATATAAAGTTGTGAGCATATGTTGTCCTTCCCGCATGCAGCAGTCCCTATTGTCCCCTCAGTTTTGTTTTCTCTACTCTGCCTATGTGCTTTTATAAAATAGGTGCCTTCCTGCCAAGTTAACCTAGGCAACATTTTATAAAATTACCCTCCACATGAGCATAATAATGAATGTGCATACATTCATAGTTCTCTGGCGTGTACCGTAATAAAAATTGTACCTGGACCACCGTAGCACAGCAGAATTCAGATTGAACAGACATCTGATGGTCTTCGCATATGTCAGTAAAAAAGATGAAGTTTTGTACTGAGCTGGAGCCATTTGCTTAGTCTGCCCCCCTCTCTTTTTCTGATAGAGGCTGAAGCGTGCCTGGCACTGGGCCTGCTGAGTTTGCCTTACAAAGGGGACAAGCTTCTTTCCTAAAGGAAAACTTGGGTGATGCTCCTTTGTCTGGAGCAGTGGTTCTCCAGGACCAAGCAGGAAGTCAGTCCTCACATATGGGTGTCATCGGCGCCGATGAAGCCCCAGCGGAGCATTTCCCCAGCTTTCTATGAAAGCCTTTGGGAATGCAGGCACGCATGCGCGGTTCCCTTCCCGCATAAAGGTGCCATCTTACCTCAGTCTCTTTTTTTCCGTGAAGCCCACCGGACGTGTGTCCAGTTTTCCCGGTTAAAAGTAGATTTTTCAGCGTTTTTGTTTTTGCTGTTTTTCTTCAGGTTCGACGCCGGTTCCCCTCCCACCGGGTTCGGTACACCGGTATCGAGCCCAATTCCTCTTTTTCGGTTTTTGCCCTTTGTGGCTGGCGTTCGCTCCCTTTTTTCTCTTTTTCCCTGGAGGGCCGGTCTTTTGACCTTGCGGGGACTCTTTTTTTTTTTCCCCGATGGCTTCCAGTGGTTTTAAGAAGTGTGATCTGTGTAAGAAACTAATGTCTCTCACCGACACACACGACTGCTGCCTTCGGTGCCTCGGCCCCGACCACGACCCTAAGTCGTGCGGGGCCTGTGGAAAAATGTCTTCCAAGGCACTACGAAGTCACCAACAGCAAAAGGAAAGGCTTTTCTCGGACTCAGCCTCCGGCCGGGTTCAGACCTCGTCTGAGGCCTCGACATCTCGGGATTCCAATCCCGAGCGACGTCGAAGCTCCTCGGACAGGGGGTCCCCTGACCGGTAACGCAAGTGGAAGAAGAGGCTCGCTAGGGCGTCAGAGGAGGAGGTCCCTGGCTCCTCGAGGGCCAGGTCTAAGACCCCCGACCGTCGCCCCGGGCCTGTGGAACCGGAGAAGCCTGCCAAAGTTCCTCGTGTGGAGCCGGAGTCTGCTGGACACGTAAGCTCCGTAGTCCTCGTGGACTCTCCTCCCAGGGAGCCGGCGCTGCCAGGGCCCGAGTCGGTGGCTGCTGCGTCTCCCGAGCTGAGTCTCAGGATGACAGCCTTGGCAAGCAGAATGTCTGCCTTCATGGAGCAGCAGCGGGCACTGATGGCCAGCCTGTCTGGTGCATCTGCCCCGACCACCGGGACATCGACGTCACAGTCGACCCCGGAGACTGAGCCGATACTCGAGTCCATCGTGGCTCGGAGTCGACCTCGGTCGCGGTCCCCCTCGACCTCCCATTCGGGACCGAGGGCGTCGACGCCGGTGCTTCTGGCGTCGGGGCGGGTGCTCCAGGGGCCCGCGGGGTTGGACCCCGACTCTTCCTCGGATGAGTCGGCTTGGGAGACGGAGGACGAGGAGTCTCCTGACACCTTTAAGACTCGGTGCGTCCCTTTGGACTCACCGCAGTCTGAGCCCCGGAGTAGGTCCCCCCTGGAGGACACCCGGTTCTCGGAGTTCGTCCGGGATATGGCCACTGACTTGGCCATTCCGGCGGATCCTGAGGAAGAGCCTCGAGCTGACTCTCCTCCGAAGGAGGCCTTTACTGTCCCGGTTTCTCCGATGCTGGAACGGCTACTCTTCCGTATGTGTGAGGCACCGGCCTCGGCGCCGGTTCTTAGCAAGCGGGTCGATTCGATCTATCGGCTCCGTAAGAGCCCTGGCTTTCAGAAAGCACAGCTACCACACCATTCCATGGTTGTGGAATCGGCCATGCATCGTCTGAAGAGTCAGAAGATGCACTCCACGTTGCCTCCTGGCAGGGAGGCCCGAAACCTAGATGGCGTCAGTAGAAAGTGTTTTCAGGGCTCGATGCTTGCTTGCCGTGTCCAGTCTTACCAGCTGTACATGGGCATGTACTTGCGGGATCTGGCCAAGGAATTTGCCGGATTCTCTGCTGGTCTCTCCGGGGAACCCTTGCAGAGATTTAAGTCCTTGTCCTCAGGGATTCGGGACTGCTCGAAGTTCATGTCCTGCGCCGCCTACGATGGCTTCGAGGCTTCGGCCCATGTTGTGGCAGCCGGCATCGCGGCTCGACGTCAGGCATGGCTGCAGTCATCTGACCTCGAACCATGGGTTCAGGACAAGTTGGTCGATGTCCCTTGCTGAAGTGAAAACCTGTTTGGCAAGCCCATGACCGAGAAGGCCGCTCAGCTCGAGACCAAGCACCTCACCCGGACAAGGCTGTCGAGGAAGACCTCTGCCTCTTCTCATAAGAAGAAGGGCTCGGGTAAAAAGCCCTTTTACCCGAGGAAGAGCACTGTCTACAAACAGTACCCACAATATCAGGCTGCCCAAGCTGCCCCCCAGGGTCAGCATGCCAAGGGCCAGGGTAATGGGCCCCGTAGGCAGAGGACCCCCAAGCCTCAGGCCCCTGCTACCTCTCAATCAAAAAAACCCTCCACATTCAATGACCAACCTATATACCATTCAATCTAAAGTCATTGAGAAAACCACCAATAGTTATCACTGGCACGAAACTCTAAAACCCCCCCAAAAAACTTTTTTTGTCGGGAACAAGCGGTTGGAGAGGGAGGAATGAGCCTTCCCCTCATTACCGAAATTACCCTTTTACTCAAACGGGCCACAGCATACCCATATTTTCAACTAATTCCTTGTAAATTTAAAGTTCAGCAAGCACTTATCTTAAACAGACCCCACCGGTCTAACTCAGGTGAAGGCAGTCGTCCACGACATGCATGTTTCGGGCCCCTCCGGGTCCTGTATCAAGTGGTAATTCGCCCGACTCTTTCTCCTGAAAAACGCCATGGACTAACCGTTCTTTTATGTAGCTAAGAAAATTTTCAATTGGCTAGGCACCCGATGTCATCACCAGAGGCGTGGTTTACAGGGAATCCCTCCCATACGTCACGATCCCAACTGATCAATCAGAAAGCGGCCATTAGTTCCCGCGAACCCCAGCCCTTCACAGGAGACTCCACCAATCCTGCTCCATGTTCAAACCCAAAGGGGTCACTGATCGTAATTTAAAAATCCAACGCTGTTCTTTCCATTGTAGACGCTGTTCACGATCTCCTCCCCAAGGATTAGACGGGACCCAATCAATCACTCGCCACCGGTGAAAGAGTCGGGCGAATTACCACTTGATACAGGACCCGGAGGAGCCCGAAACATGCATGTCGTGGACGACTGCCTTCGCCTGAGTTAGACCGGTGGGGTCTGTTTAACATAAGTACTTGCTGAACTTTAAATTTACAAGGAATTAGTTGAAAATATGGGTATGCTGTGGCCCGTTTGAGTAAAAGGGTACTTTCGGTAATGAGGGGAAGGCTCATTCCTCCCTCTCCAACCGCTTGTTCCCGACAAAAAAAGTTTTTTGGGGGGGTTTTAGAGTTTTGTGCCAGTGATAGCTACTGGTGGTTTTCTCAATGACCCTGCTACCTCTCAGCAGGGTGGGGGCTTTTGACTCCTTGAGCATAGCCTCTCCTCCACTGCTCTCCCAACCCTGCACAGGAGGTCGTCTCGCCCTCTTTGCCCACCAGTGGCCACTTATCACCGGGGACAGTTGGGTGCTGGACATCATCCACAGGGGATATGCCCTCCATTTCCACCAACTGCCACCCCCATATTTTCCAGGGGAGCCTCCAAGGCCTCCTCTGCACACAGACCTTCTCCGTCAAGAGCTTCAGGGTCTGTTGGTGGACAGGGCGGTGGAGCCTGTGCCTCCCCACTTGCAAGGTCACGGATTCTACTCCAGGTATTTCCTGGTGCCCAAAAGAACCGGTGGCCTTCGTCCCATTTTGGTCCTCAGGAAGCTCAACAAGTTTCTAGTGAAGGAAAAGTTCAAGATGCTTACTCTTGGAACCCTTCTGCCCTACCTCCAGCAGGGAGATTGGCTATGCTCCTTAGATCTAAAGGATGCGTACACTCACATCCTCATGCATCCAGACCACAGAAAGGACCTCAGGTTCATTGTGAGAGGAAACCATTATCAGTACAGAGTACTGCCTTTCGGCCTCACCTCCGCCCCCAGAGTCTTTACAATGTGCTTAGCAGTGGTGTCGGCCTACCTGAGAAATCAGGGCATCTTTGTCTTCCCCTATCTGGATGACTGGCTCATCAGGGGTCAGACAGGTCAGGAGGCCAATCAAGCCACCCTCAGGACCATTGCTCTTCTACAACGCCTGGGGTTTGTCATAAACTTCGCAAAGTCCACTTTGCTCCCTTCCCAGAACTTGGAGTTCATAGGGGCTAGGTTGGACTCTCTCCTGGCAAAGGCATTCTTGCCAGAAAACAGAGCCCAAAGGTTGATGGCCTTGGCAAGTCAGTTTCTCAGGAGGTCCCTGGTCTCCGCCAGACTCTGCCTGCGGCTTCTGGGCCATATGGCTTCGACAGTGCATGTGACCCCCAATGCCAAGCTCCATATGAGCTACCAAAATAATCTCCCAAAGACTCCCCAATGAAACCTTAATATATCTTTTTGTCAGGCCGCAGTGAGGGAGGTTTAGATAGATTTCAAAACCACACCAGACAACTGCGGACCATTTTAATCACCAAACAGTTCTTTAGTGAATCATGTAAGAAAGGTGAAAACTTATCTTAAAATGTGAAGAGAAGAAGCGCAAATCATTGTGTAGAATGTCCAAATTCAAAATCACGACGTGCACGTTTCAGGACAAAAAAGCCCCTGTATCAAGTGCTCTCACGCAAGTCGTAGAAGTTTGATTCTTCTCTTATATATATCCGAAATGGCGTTCTCGCTCCATTTAAAAACCCCCGGTTCACACCGGACAACCAATCACAGAAAGGAAATCAGTCCTATAACCATTGATCGGCCACATTGTCATTCTTCAAGGGAACCAAAGAAGGATAAGGGATTCCCTACAGCTATCCCTTAGCCAGTTGGATGAAAGCAGTAAAGAGCATGTCATCACATCACACGTCACCCAATTCTGCAAATACCAAAGAACAGCCCAGGATAAAGGGGATTCCCACCACATCAGGGAAACCCTTGACCCTTGGGCTTTAATTAAAGAACACTCAACCATTCGATTTCTCGATTAAGGCCACTAGGATGCACACTGGCCAAATCGTAGATCCACCGTTGCTCACAGCGTTGGAGTCGAAGGGTCCTATCACCCCCTCTAGGGTCCTCCGGAATGTGGTCAATCACGGTCCAACGTAAACCATCAAAAGTGTGCCCTTGCTCAACACAATGAGTTACTGTAGGAGCTGACAAAACCTGCTGCTGTAAGCGAGGCTCCATATGAGGCCTGTACAGTGGTGCCTTCGAACTCAGTGGTCCCAGGCCACTGGCAGCCTCAGAGACAGGATAAAGGTGTCCAGACCATTTCTGCACTCCCTCAACTGGTGGCTACACCCACCCAATCTGCTGAAAGTGGTGCCCTTTCAGATTCCAGGTTACACTGTGATTCTAACAACAGATGCCTCCCTGCAAGGCTGGGGAGCGCATTGTCTGGGCAAGTGCACCCAGGGTCTGTGGTCTCCCTGGGAGGCTGCACAGCAGATCAATCTCCTAGAACTCAGAGCTATTCGATTAGCACTCAAAGCTTTCACTCCTACCCTGGCTCAACAGTCTGTCCTGATTCAGACAGACAACCAAGTTGCCATGTTTTATTTATTTATTTATTTAACAATTCTTTTATACCGCGCTATTACAATCAGTGCGGTGTACATTGAACAAGAACATACTACAATGCATACAAGTAACATTGAGTTTTACATTGAACAGGGAATTTCAACAATAGGACAACCGGGGGAACTATGTACAGATTAACTTAAATTTATGTGAACAAACAGGGCGGAACTGGGTCCAGGATCCTTTGTCGGGAAGCTCAGGACCTTTGTTCTTTTGCCCTCAAGCACAACATGCTCCTCAGGGCTGTGTACCTTCCGGGCTAGGACAACTACCTGGCAGACAGATTGATCAGGATACTGCAGCCCCACGAGTGGCAGCTGCATCCTTCAATAGTTCAGAAGATCTTCATCAAATGGAGTCTCCCTTTGATGGATCTCTTTGCCAGCCCCATCAACAAGCAACTGCCAAACCTCTGCTCCAGACAACCACATCCTCTGCAGACAGCAGCAGATGCTTTTCTAATATCTTGGTCTCAGGGCCTCCTGTATGCGTTTCCTCCCAGGCCCTTGGTGGCCCGAACCCTATTCAAGATTCTCCAGGACAAGGCCTCGGTCCTGCTGGTAGCTCCCAGGTGGCCGAGACAGCCTTGGTTTCCTCTTCTGCTTCAACTGGCGGTGGATCCTCCACTGCCTCTGGGGTTGCAACCCGACCTTCTCACACAGGACCAGGGTTCCCTTCTGCACCCCAATCTCAAGTCTCTCAATTTGATGGCCTGGAGGCTGCAAGGGTAGTTTTGGCTCCCTGGGGCCTACCTCAGGAAGTTGAGGAGGTTGTCCTAGCCTCTAGGAAACAGTCCACTAGGAAAACCTATGCTCTCAAATGGAAGAGGTTTTCTGTGTGGTGTCACCTACGTACAGAGGATCCTTTCTCCTGTACTGTGCCCGTAGTTCTTCAGTACTTACTGCACTTATCCAATCAGGGACTTAAGTCCAATTCTGTTCGGGTCCACCTCTCAGCTCTAGCAGCTCACCACTCATTGGTAGAGGGACAGTCTCTATCTGATCACCCCTTGGTGTCCCGCTTTCTCAGGGGCTTGCTTTTTCTCAAGCCTCCCATCCGTCCTCCTGCCCCTGAGTGGGAGCTGAATGTGGTCTTGCAGCAACTGACTCGCCCTCCTTTTGAGCCGATGGCTACTTGTCCACTACGTTTCTTCTCCTGGAAGACACTCTTCCTGATAGCCCTTACCTCGGCTAGGCGAGTAAGTGAGCTTCAGGCCCTGGTCTGTGACAGGCCTTACACCAGGATTTATAGGAACAGGGTAGTCCTCAGGACTCACCCCAAGTTCCTCCCAAAAGTTGTCTCCTCTTTCCACCTCAATCAGGAGGTGGTCCTTCCAACATTCTTCCCTAGGCCTCATGCAAGCCAGGCTGAAGCAGTTCTGCATACCCTGGAATGTAGGAGGGCCTTATCCTTCTACCCTGACCGTACGCAGGGGCATAGAAGGTCTACTCAGCTCTTCGTATCCTTTGACCCCAATAAGTTGGGGTTGCCTGTGTCCAAGCGTACCTTGTCCATCTGGGTGGCTGACTGTATCACCTGGGCTTACAAGGCGGCTAACCTTCCTTTGCAGGGTAGGGTCACAGCCCATCGTGTCAGGGCAATGGCTGCCTCAGTGGCTCATCTCCGCTCTGTGCCCTTGGTAGACATCTGCAGGGCTGCAACTTGGTCTTCAAGCCAGACTTTTGCGGCCTATTACTGCCTGGAGAGGGAGTCCCGTAGGGACAGTGCTTTTGGCCAGGCAGTACTCCGGAATCTCTTTGAGGTTTAGGCAACTCCTGCCCTCTGTTGGGCTACCGGTGGAGGTTGTGTCCTTGAAAAGCCTTTCTTTGCAGCTGGGACTAGAGGGAGTTCTCTTGTTCAGCCTGGGTTCCTCGGTAGCCCAGAGCTAGGGAGTCACCCATATGTGAGGACTGACTTCCTGCTTGGTCCTGGAGAAAGAGTAGTTACTCACCTGTAACAGGTGTTCTTCAGGAGCAGCAGGAATCAGTCCTCACAACCCTCCCTCCTCCCCTGGGAGTTGCAGTTGTACATAGTTTATTTTTCATTTTTGTGTGCTGTTCTTAGCTATGTCATTTGACTGAGGTAAGATGGCACCTTTAGGCGGGAAGGGAACCGCGCATGCGTGCCTGCATTCCCAAAGGCTTTCATAGAAAGCTGGGGAAATGCTCCGCTTGGGCTTCATCGGCACCGATGACACCCATATGTGAGGACTGATTCCTGCTGCTCCTGGAGAACACCTGTTACAGGCGAGTAACTTTCTCAACAGTCACTGCACTACCCTTCAGCATTTGTATGCTCTAGTCTCAGAGCCCACATCATACCCTAGACCAGTGGTTCTCAACCCATTCCTCTGGGACCCCCAGGCCAGTTAGGTTTTCAGAATATCCAGAATGAATATGCATGAGATAGATCTGCATATAATGGAAGCAGATCCATTACTCGCTCAGGATTTGCCCTGACCTAAGCTGAACTCATGACCAAAGGGATAGAACCAATTCCAGAGTGCTACCTAAATTCCATTTCCTATCCCTATTGGCTTTACACATCCTGGCATATACGCATGAAAAATCCTGTCCAAAATTACCCCCTAAATAAATAAGTTCTCCGTGGACAAGCAGGAAGTAAGTCTCCACATATGGCTGACATCACTGATGGAGCTCCACATGGGAACACTCACCAGCTTCAGCTAGGAGCTTTTGGGAGGCTCCATCTTGCATTCGTGCCTGCCTTCATGCCTGTCACGACACCATCTTTCCCAGTCTTCTTTTTCTGCAGAGCCCCTAGGATGTGTTCCTTACCATTGGAAATTTTTTTTTAATTTCACCCCCTTTGGGATGCCTTTTTCAATCCAGTTTCACTGCCTGTCCCTTGTTGGGATGATGGATTCTGCATCTTCAACTCCGAGATTCAACTCCCTCCCAACCACCAAATCTCATCCCCTGAATGTATGTCCTATGTAACCATAACACAATGTCTATGTCTATGTCCCGTTTCAATGTCTAAAATCATTAATGTTGGCCACCTGGTGACAGCCCCAAACCCTTGTAACTGATTATTGTATGTTCCGCCGCTTTGATCCGGTGAAAAGCGGGATATAAATACAGCTAAATAAATAAATAAACCCAGTGTCCTTGGGCACTGCAGAGACATCTGCATCGAGAGAGGCCCAAGCAAACTCTGAGCCGAGGCGCAATGCCATAGAACAAAGGTTCTCCATCAACCTTTGCCCAGAATAGACTTCATTGACCCCATAGACGCTGAAGCGGGCATCCAAGCATCGGCCCAAGGTCCACAGACATCGGAGCCCTTCCTGACAAGACATGGAGAGCAATGGCTGAGAGTAGCCCACTAAGGTACTGCGACAAGAGGACTCATCATCCAAGGTACATGAGAGGAGCCAGGAATCCCCCAATGCCCTTACCATTGTGGATTTCCCTACAAGTGTGCCGAAGCCAGTGGCCGAAGTTGTAATTCCAGCTCTGATGCCTTTAGAGACAGTCTTGGTGGAACGCTTTAAGCCAAAAGGCCCACATTGTGGCGGTGTTGGCCACTAACTGGCTGGCCCCTCTGTGCCTAGAGCATTGCCACTGCAGGCAGTGCAGCCAATCCTCGAGACCCATGCACTGCCTGCCTATGCAGGCATATCAGGCCAGCAATTGAAATCAACTCTGGTTCTTGGGCCATCTCCCTGTTGAGCGTATCTGGGTCCAGTGCCCCAGGGAGGCTACGGAAGCATTCGATGCACCATCTGTCTCAGAGGTGCTTTTCCTCTAAGTGCAGCCAGAGTAGATGCCAGGAAGAGACCCTATACTAATTCAACTTCCTCTTAGAGTCTGAATCCGATAGCTAGGAGACCGAAGTGTCAGAGGTGTCTGGGAGCAGATCTCTCAAGCTCCCCTCGGACCCCTCTCCTCCTCATGAGCAGCAGACATTGCCCCGGAGGACATGTCCTTCCAGGACTTCACATGTGGCCAATGTTCCCACTAATCTGCGCTGGGACCTCCACCAGCATTCCTGACGGTGGGGGGAGGGCAGAGCGTCGATCGCTCTGCACCTCCCCCCGCCGACATGAATGTTGGCGGCGGACCCAGTCAGGTTAGCGGGAACATTGCATGTGGCTATGGCCAAGGCCATTCCCTTCTCCCTGGAGTCGAAGGACAGAGGAGCTGGAGATCCTCCAGTATCCTTCGACCCCAGTACACCAGATCTGCTGAGGCTGCAAATGAGGATGTGTGAGAACCCCCTCACTATGCCAGCAGTCAGCAGATGGCTGAACTCTAGCTACTGGGTCCAGAAGGCCCCAGATTTTATTTATTTATTTAACTTTCTTATATACCGCGTTCTTCTGCATCAACGCGGTTTACATTAAAACATAACCGTCCAGCACAGATGGTCTGCACTGGCTTCACAATATAACAAGGGGTGTATGTACAGGTAATAACAACAGGGTAACTATGTACACATATATACAGGTAAATTGCAATATACGTTTGGAGATGAATCAAATGTGTTCCATTAGCTCATTTTTAGAAGCCTCAGCTCCTGCACCACTCTCTGGTGGTGGAGTCGGCCATGAAAAGGATCAAGAGCAGCAAGATGCACTCCTTGTTGCTCCCGGGTAGGGAGGCGAGAACCCTGGACCCCTTTGGCCAGCGGTGCCCCCAGAGTACCATGTTGGAGGGCCAGGTCCTTATATTAGTTGTTCATGGGCTTGTTCCTCAATGACATCATGTGCTGGATTTGGCCAAGTTTGGCCCGTTCCACCCCCTGAAGCACCTGGACTCCTTCCGTGCCCTGTTGGGCCATGGCAAGGCTGTTCCATGTTCATGGTCAGGTCGACTTATGATGCCTTCGAGTCCACCTGCAGGGCTGTGACGATAGGCACTGGTGCCCGCCAGCTCGCCTGGCTTCAATCCTTGGACCTTGAGCAGTGGGTCCAGGACAAGCTGGTCAATGTGCCTTGCCAAGGTGAGAACCTCTTTGAGAATCAGGTAGAGGCTAAGGCTGGCGAGATTGAGATGCAGCATGTCATCCTCTCCAGGCTTTCAAGAAAGATGGCCAATCCTTCTTGTAAGAAGTACCAGGGAAATAAGATTTTCTACCAGCCGAAGCGCCGGTACCTCCCGAGCTCGCAGAGCTGTGAGCCGAGGGCGCAGGCATCTTGTCAGCAGTGCTAGGAGAAGCCACAGAAAGCCCAACTGGCACCACAGCCCAATCCTGAGGTGGGGTTTTGCCTTGTTCCTCCAGAGCATAGCCTATTTGCCAGTCTGCAGAGGATAACCCTCCAGTGGGAGGGGTGACTCATCCCATTTGCCCACAGATGGCCTCTCATCACCTCTGAGTGGGTGCTGCAGATAGTCTGAAACAGCTACATGCTGCACTTTGCCGAGTTGCCGCCCCCTACCCCCTTCCAAGGGAGTTCCCACTGGACCCCTTGCATTTCACCTTGCTACAGGGAGAGGTCTTCGCCCAGCTCGCAGATCTCACCATTGAGCTGGTGCCTCCAGCTCAGGTCAAGCAGGGGTTCTTCTCCAGGGGGTTCCAGCCCATCCTGGACCTCCAAGACCTTAACACCTACCTGGTGCAACAAAAGTTCAAGATGGTCTCGCTGGGGACCCTGCTCCTGTATCTCCGAAAGGACATTTGATTGTGCTCCCTGGATCTCAAGGATGTATATACACACATTCCGATCCACTCCGCTCACAGAAAATACCTCAGATTCATCCTGTGGGATTGGCACTTCCAGTACTGGGTTCTTCCCTTTGAACTGGAATCAACACCCACAGTCTTTACAAAGTGTCTGGCAGTAATGGCCACTTACCTGCGGACTCTGGGGGTGTTTGTCTTCCCCTACTTAGATGACTGGCTCATAAAGAGCTCCACCCCAAATGGGGTTCAGCGGTTGGCTCAGATGACCATCCAGGTGCTCGAGCAGTTGGGGTTTGTGGTTAACATCCCCCAAGTCCCACTCCAGCACTCCCAACAGCTGGAATTCATAAGGGCCCTCCTCAACACCACTCTGGCTTGGGCCTTTCTCCCAGTGGATCACCTGCAAAAACTGACAGCCTTGGTCCATGATACCCAGCAGAGATGTTAGGTGCCGGCCCAGGGGATGCTGAAAGTGCTTGGCCATATGGCCTTGACCATGCGTGTCACTCCCCTAGCTCGTCTGTCGATGAGACAAGCTTAATGGACTCTGAGGACGCAGGTCTTGGGCCGCTTCCGGGTCTGGGTGGCGGTTATCGGGCCTCTTGTACAGTCCCTGCACTGGTGGCTAGAGCTGCAGAACTCAGAGGTCTCCCATTCCAGATATCACCCCCCCTCCCCCAGCAGACACTGACAACAAATGCATCAAGCGGGGTTGGAGGGGTCACATTTGAGCGGTCTGGTGCAGGACCTGTAGTCCTTGCAGGAGAGCCTGCATCAAATCAATTTCTTGGAACTCTGGGCCATAGGAAAAGCCCTCTGGGCATTCCAGATTCATTTGGCCAATCAGGTGACTATGTATTATGTCAGCAAGCAGGCGGTATGGGGTCGTACCTCCTGTGCTTGGAGGCGGTCCGCTTGTGGAAGTTTGCCATTGCTCATGCGATGCTGCTGAGAACAACCTATCTGCCCAGGGACCTCAACTCCCTGACGGCCCAGCTGATCTGTGTCCTTCAGCCGCATGAGTGAACCCTCAGCAAGGCGGTTGGGAGGTGGATCTTTCGAGAGTGGGATACTTCCGTGATAGATCTCTTTACCACATCACACAACGCTGAGGTGGATTGTTTCTGCTCCAGGGTTGCATCCCATGACTAGCTGGCATCGGCTGCCTTTCTCATTCACTGGGGAGTGGGCCTGTTATATGCCTATCCTCCCATTCCGCTCATGGCGAAGATCTTGCTGAAGCTGCAGGTTGACAAAGGCAGGATGATTCCCATTACCCCGTGTTGGCCCAGGCAGCCGTGGTTCACCCTGCTGCTCCAGCTCTCTCGGAGGGAGCTTCTGCGGCTAGGCTCTGCCCCCAGATCTCATATCTTAGGGAGACAGTACCTTTCTGCATCTCATCGTCCGGTTTTTAGCCATCATAGCATGGATGTTGAGCGGGTAGTCCTCTCAGAGCTCAGCTTACTCAAGAATGTTACTGAAGTCCTTTTGGCCTCCCAGAAGACTTCTGCACAAAGGTCTTATGCATTCAAGTGACCGAGGTTCTCCTCCTGGTATGCGGACAGGGCTCTGGATTCCTTCTCCTGCACTGTGGACAGTTGCTGGAGTACCTCCTGCACCTCTCAGACTCTGGTTTCAAGTCCAATTTGGTCAGAATCCTCCTGAGCGCAATTGTGAATCAAAGGGCAAGCTGATCTCAGCCCAGCCCCTGGCGGCTCACTTCATGCGGGACTTACTTCTCTCTAAACGTCTGGTCAAGCCCCTGCTGGTGACTTGGGACCTTAATGTGGTTCTGGCACAGCTCTTGTCTGCTCCCTTCGAGTCACTGGTCTCCTGCCCTCTGACATTCTTGACCTGGAAGGTCTTGTTCCTGGTGGCGGTCACTTTGGCATGCCGTGTCAGAGAGCTCCAGGCATTGGTGGCTCACCTGCCATATGCCAGGTTCTAGCACAATGGAGTGGTCTTGTGCACACCTTCACGTTTATTGCTGAAGGTGGTATCTGCGTTCCACCTGACCCATCGGTCATTCTGCTAACTTTCTTCCCCAGTCCTCTCACCAATAGGGGAAGGCGGTGCTGCACATGTTGGTCTGCAAGCACGCCCTGGCCTTCTACCTTGAGCGGATGAAGGCAATACCTATGCCTGTTGCAAGGGCCCCAATGGCACTGGAAGGTTTCATAGAGGAAGTCAATACTCTGTGTATGCTCCATGCAAATTCTATTCTGATTTTACTTTTGATTTTTACCTTTAATTTACTTTTAATTTTACTTTTAATTCAGTTACCTTTGGTTAATTGGCAATCAGGGGTTAGTGACTAAACAAACAAAAATATATAATAATAATGACAGTTAAACTGTCAACCAAGAAGTGCCTGTGCTACGGTCTGTACACTCAATAGTGCCTTTCTGTGACCGTGTGTATGCAGCCATCATCAGATTGATCATTCTCTGCAAGTCAAGGAAGAAATAACCACAGGGCCACCTCATGGGCACTCAGTAAATATATATATATATATAATATATATATAATTTTTCAGCTTCTCTCTAATAAAAGGTTATAGACCTTTCCTCCGGGAGCTTGGCCAAAAACTTTGTTAAACTCCACTACGTTCGGAGATCGTTTCGCGCAAGGCTCTTGGAGTACACAGGAGACCCAGTGATCAATCAACCGACTGGAAATGCGAGCGATACGCCGGGCGTTGCAGGCGTTCGAAGCTAAGGTGACAGGTCGAGCGTTGCAAGTACTGTCCGACAACTCTGCGGCAGTGGCCTACATCAATCGGCAGGGCAGAACCGGAAGTGTGGCCATAGAGGCCGTAGCAGAGGGTCTGTGTGTGTGGATAGAGCTTTGGCTGCCAGTTTTCGGTGGCGCATGTTGCGGGTAAGGACATTGTGACGGCGGATTTCCTCAGCTGGGTCCGAGTAGATGCCAGGGAGTGGCATCTGGAGGTGTTCGCACAGGTCGGTCACATATGGGGACAGCCAGTAATGGACCTCATGGCGGTGTTTGGTGGCGTTTCACTCTGCGTAAACGGGTCGCTTCTTCAGCAGACGATGCGAAAGGAGGTCAGAAGACATCGGCGCACTGTTTCAACAGCGGCCGTCGTCCGGTCTTCTCTATGTCTTTCCACTGGGGGCACTCAGAGGTCGAGTGGTTCGGCGTATCGAAGCGCTTCGGGGAAACGTGTGGTTCGGGGCCTCGGGCTGCCCGAGGCGCCTGTGGTATGCCTGCCTCATACGGTTGCTCGACGGGAATCCATGGAGGTTTCCGACATTGGAGATTCTGTTGCTACGGAGTTCCCTTCAAATGCCTCGGGTGCATTGGTTTTTGCTTACGGGGTGGCCATTGAAAGGGCAAGCTTAAGGAAAAAGAGTTGCTCGACCTCCTGCAGCTTGCAGACTGGGCATGTCAAAAACTCATGACATCACTGGATATAGCCTGCTTGTCTCTCCCATCAACCCCCAGTGAACTATTGACAAAGCAGACTCAAAGGAGCAAAAAATCAGTAACTTTTTTTTTTAACTTATTATATTCAAGGGCACGCAGAACATATAACCTATCTACCTACTATTCCCCTTCCAGAAGGAAAGGGACTGCTTCCTGCATGCTCCCCTTTCCATTGAATGCCTAGCCCTAAACAATCCAGAGCAATATAGCAATATATATAACAATATCATAATATAATAATATAACAATATAGCGTTAAACAAATGGAAGCATCAAAACGACTGAACACCAATGAAGGCCTATATCCTCTTTTAACCTTGCACTTCACCCAGCTGTTTGTCTCTTTTGACCCTAGCAAGCTGGAGGCTGCCGTCTCCAAATGCACTCTGTCAATTTGGCTAGCAGACTGCATCTCTTTCTCTTATGCCCAGGCAGGTCTGAGCCTTGATGATCATGTCACACTGACAATGTCCGATCTATGGCTGCACCAGTGGCCAGTTTGCACTCTCCTTGAAGGAGATCTACAGGGCTGCGACGTGGTCTTCCGCCCACACATTCACAACTCATTACTGTCTGGATAGGGAATCCCAACATGACAACAACTTCAGCCAAGCTGTGCTCCGGTTCTCTTTGGGAATGAGTCTCCAACTCCTTCCCACCAGTCCTTCTGTATGTTCAGGCTATCAAAAAGTGTATTCCTCAGTGATGCTCTATACTGAAGATGCTGAATCGGTCAAGTCCCCTAGAGGGACTACCCACGCTGTTTTTCATGTTTTCCAATTCCGTTGCCCCTGTTGGGTTTTTGGCCTCCTCGGTTTTCAATAGCCTGTAAGTTGGGAGTCCCATGCGTGAGGACATACTTCCTGCTTGTCCACGGAGAAAGCATAGTTACTCAACTGTAGAAAATGTTCTTCATGGACAGCAGGAATAAGTCCTCACAACCCTCCCACCTCCCCAAGGAGTTGTTTCTGGCTGCTGCTCTGATATCATACTGGAGAAGATGGCGCTGCAGCAGGCACGCATGTGCCCCCCAAAGGCTTCTAGTAGAAGCTGGGGAGCGTTCCTGTGACGTCACCCATATGTGAGGATTAACACCTGCTACAGGTGAGTAACTACACTTCTATCTGTTTGTCAGGCCTACTAACTAACTGAAAAGGATAGGTGGTGGTGCAAGGTATTGCATAAATGTATATTCAGTGGTGCTACTTAAACACACAGCACCACTGAAAAGATAGCTAAAATAAAGTGCCAGTGCTTTATCTAGCCACTGCTAAATGTCAGGTCCTATATAGCTGAAATAATTGCTTTAGGTTAACTTGTTACAAAATGCTATGGTTCGAAACCAAAGTGTTAGGCTGGCTCAGATTCCATTTCTTAGTTGACTCTCCAGGATAATCATGGCTAAGGATGCTATGGAGGCAGAATTCACAGACTGTGTAGGGGTGGAAATCTTAGTCATTGTGCAACAGTGAGAGCCAGCATTTATGAAGTTACTTATAACACTAGTTTTATTCATTTGAATGATTCAGGGGAACCACAGAGAATCAACTTCAGAAAATAACTTGCCAAGTGAATTTAATCAATACAGATAATTTATTATCTAGACTTTTGTAATGTTGAACTCTAACAGTGGCTGCGGGTTTTCAGGTAGTACAGCTCTGCAGGTCAGCCAGAACACTGCGCAGCTTATCCATTTGCCAAACTGTAAATGTCTATAGTGAAATAATAGAATTTGAAGTTTCTTCAGTGTTTAATTCTTTTAACAGGATAATCAAGACACGTGTTAGAAATGGAGTTCCCTGTTTTGAAGTTGAATGGCAAAAGCCAGGTTTGTGAATCTTGTGCTTCCATTTGTGCATAAAGTTGCTGTAGATGAAAGGCCAAGTTCTAACATTTATCAACTGACTATTGCTTTCTTCTCTTTTTTCGGAATTTCATGTTTTCTTCATGCATTTCATTACTTGTAGAATATAAAACAGAGAATGTGATAGCAGATAAGGACCTTAGACTCATATGGTTTACCAGTTATATTCCTGATACAGTACCATAAACTCCAATTGCTCCTTTGCTTTCTCCTTTACGATTAAAGATCTGTGTTTATTCCAGGTTTTCCAGAAATTCTATTACGGTTTCCTTCATCACCAGCTGCTTTGGGAATCCATTCCATTTGCTTGGCACCTTTTATGTGAAGAAATGTTTACTGATGTTGTTTCTGAGTATCCCTGTGGAGCTTAATGCTATGAGCATTCTAGCACTGCTTTTCTAAAGCTGCTCCTAAAGTATCCCCTAACCCAGTGGTTCTCAACCTTTTTTGTACCGTGACCCCTTTTACCGTTGGTCAACTTGTGGTGACCCCCAATGATAAAATCAAATGCGTCTCTCTTCCTTTACCGTTAACGCATTGTCGCTGTAATCATTTTTTGAATTATTAATATATTATAGGCCTTTGCAATATGTTTTTATTTATAAAATACTTATTTAAACCACAATAATTAATCACAAGTAACAATATTTGATTTCAAAATTATGATGATTTTGTAGTCAAATCACTAATATGAATTAAAATTATTTTTTCTACCTTTGTTGTCTGACCAATTTATTCTCTGATCATGCTGGTCCCGATCTGAGGCTTCTGCTTTCCTGTCTTCTCTTAGCTCTCTTTCTGTGGTCTATGGTCCATCTGCCATTTCTTATCTCTTCTTTCATTTTCTTCACTTCTTTCCATCAGCCTATTTCCAGTCCCAGTAACCCTCCCCAGTATCAGCCCCTTTCCAGTCCTCACTCCCAGTACCTTCCAATGTCAACTTGCATTCCCATGACTGCCACTGGTGTCCATTCCCTTCCAGTCCCCCTCCTTCCCCACTGACCAGTCCCTTCTAGTACAAATACAATGGCAGCCCCTCTCAGATCCACTCCCTTCCAGTTCCATTCTCCCATCCCCTCGTATCAGCCCATTTGTAGCCTTAGCCCCCAGTTTTCTTCCAGGGCCAGCAGCTCTATCCTCCCCTTCCCACAATCAGCCCATTCCCAGTCAAAGCCCCCCAATCAGCTCACTTCCAGTGCTAATCCCCCCTCAACCCCATTACCAGTACTAGCCTCCCCTAATCAGCCCAATACCAGTCCTACCCCCCATCAGATCATTACCAGTCCTAGCCTCCCCTAATCAGCTCATTTCCAGTGCTAGTCCCCCCCCTCAACCCCATTACCAGTGCTAGGCTCCCCTAATCAGCCCATTACCAGTCCTATCCCCCCCATCACCAGTCCTATCCCCCCATCAGCCCATTACCAGTTATACCCCCTATCAGCCCATTACCAGTCCCAACCCCCCTTGATCAGTTCATTCCCAGTCCTAGCCTTCCCTAGTCAACCCGTTACCAGTCCTAGCCCCCGCCCCGCTACCCAATACCAGTGCTAGCGCCCCCATCAGCCCCTTCTAATCCTAACCTGCACGGTCTCTCTCGCCTCTGTCCAGCATTTATCCCCTGTCTGTCCAGTATGTCCCCGTCTCTCCCTTTTGTGCATGCCAGCCCCCTTCCCTCCATCCCTGCATGTCAGCCCCCCTCTGTCCATGTCAGCCTCCTCCCTCCCTCCATGTCAGCCCCCATCCTTCCATCTGTCCATGTCAGCCTCCATCCCTCCATGTCAGCCCCCCTCCATCCATCCATATCAGCTCTCTCCCTCCATGTCAGCCCCCCTCCCTCCCTCCCTCCATCCATATCAGCTCCCTCCCTCCATGTCAGCCCCACCTCCCTCCATCCATCCATATCAGCTCCCTCCCTCCATGTCAGCCCCCCCCCCGTCCATGTCGATGTCAGCCCCTCCCCATGTCTGCCTCCCTTCTAATGTAGCCGCGGCTCCCTGCCTCTTAGGGAACCGCGGCTGTGCCTATAAAATCATTGGTAAACAACTTCCTTTAGAGGCGGGACAATGCTGCACGGAGCCCGTCGAGACAGGAAGGGCTCTGCAATGATTTTACAAGCACAGCCGCGGTTCCCTAAGAGGCAGGGAGCCGCGGCTGCAGAAGAAGGAGTCGGTGAGTTTGCCGCTGTCAAGAAGCGGACTCGGCAGCGGCAGCAACTTCTGCGCATTTAAATTTTTTTTTTAACGAGGCCCTACAGGTTGAGAACCGCTGCCCTAACCAGTCTGATTTTCAGAATCTCCACTTTTTCTCATTCACTGTTAATGAACTGTCCTGCTCATTTTACAGACTTGTAAATACTGTATTGTTTGTACAGCAATTTACTAGAGGTGTTATAGAAATAAATTAATAGTAATAGCATTAGTCAAAATGATTATCAGCTAATTGCAGTATATAACAATTTTAAATAAATACCAATATAACAGTGTCTAAGTGGTGTATAATAAATAAAACAAAATTTAAAATACAGAATAAAATTACAATAAAATCATCATAATAAAAAGGTACTAGAATAAGCATCAGTAAATAGATGTATTTAAAAACAAAACAATTCCAGATAATAAAATAAGCATCAGCAAAAAGCAAAAAAAAATGCCTATCAGACATGAGAAACAAATAGTATTCTATTTCAAAACTGTACTCATTCCAGACTTAGAAGATTACAAGTAAATTGCTCCTCCTCTTTTTGCCTTGGAATCTGCACTTATATTGTGAGCAGTTAAACCAGTCAGCTAGCTCAGTTAGGTGTAAAGATTATTTTCTAGTGCCTTCATCTAACTAGTTTACACATCACCTTTTTCGTTTTGTAAATAAGGACAGTCATTTAACACTTAAGACACTGTTCTCATGTTCTAGAGCACTATGTCTGTGCGGAGGGCCACCCTTTGGAATTTCAACCAGTGACAGTGGAGGAGGAATCTCTTTTTCAAGCTGCCTATCCTGATATCGTTGCACTTTTTCAAACAGTAAAGTTGGGTGTTAACGACAAAAAGCACAAAAGTAAGTATTTCATATTTAAAATGTTCATGCCACTTTTACTCCAGGTTCATTAGAAGATAAACATTTGAAGCCCCATTTTTCACAAGGGCTCTGTGTGAATGGGATGTTTAAGTTGACATGTTCATAGTAACCATAAAGACCATTCCAGGCCACAAGTACCTGGCAGGGTCCCAAAGAGGCACATTGATTCCACAGTGCTTGTCCCCACGTCTTCTTTAATAATGGTTTATGGACCTTTCCTTCAGGAACTTGTCCAACCCTTTTTAAACCCAGCTACACTAGCAACTTTTACTACATCCTCCAGTAATGAATTCCAGAGTTTGATTATGTGTTGAGTAAAAAAATATTTTCTCTTATTGGTCTTAAATGGGTTGCATTGTAGCTTGTGATAAGGAAGCTTATCATAGCTCAGGTAGGAGCTATAGAAAAGATGATGTGACTCTGAACAAGCAACCTGTCAGTTCTGGTAGAAGCAAGAAAACAGAGTTTTCACATAAAAGACTACCAGTCCCAGAATGCACCAGGTTTCCAGCAGCCATGAGAGGGGCTGAAGTGAGAGAATGTGTGTGCAATCAAGAGAGCTATGAGGTAATCCCTAAGCACTCATCTCAAAGGGCAGGGCCTGATTCAACACAGCTGCGCTGTGTTAGGGAGCAGCACACATTAGGACAGAATAATTCTAATATAATATCAAGAGCCACTAATCGACCAAGAGAACTATTCTGTATAGTACAGAAATTAACAAACAAAACTCTAAATAATGATGAAATATCAATAGATATCTCCCCACAAGAATTAGCTCAATACTATAGCAACAAAACAAACCTACAAATAACACCATCAAATATTACTCAACCACAAATTAAAACACAATTAAAGCAAACTACAGTTGATAACTGGACCAACTTCAACTTAATATCAAAAACTACTCTCAAAACTACAATAACTAACATTAATACAACAACTTCATACCTTGATCCATGCCCAGTTGATTGGATAAAGAAGACTTTCCCAATACTCTCTTCTTTCATTCTACCTTTAGTGAATCTATCCTTGCAAAAAGGCTATTTACCACCATCCCTCAAACATGTTCAAATACGTCCTATACTTAAAAATAACACATTAGATAAACTATCCCCAAAATCTTACAGACCTATATCAAGTATTCCTTTTATGGCTAAACTTATTGAAAAAATTGTACAAATTCAACTACAAGATTTTATTGACACATTAAACATTCTTGATGAACATCAATATGGCTTTAGACCCTTCCATGGAGTAGAAACCTTACTAACGATCCTTTATGACACAATATTAAGAGGTATTGATAATACTAAACAAGCCTTTATTCTTGTTTTCCTTGACATATCAGCTGCCTTTGACAGTGTTGATCACTTAACAATGTTAAACAGACTTCAAAAAATTGGTATAACATCTACTGTTTATAATTGGTTCAAATCCTATCTATCAAACAGAACCCAAAATGTAAGAATCCACACCCAAATATCTAACACCTTCAAACAAACTCAAGGTCTTCCGCAGGGATCTGCTTTATCTGCACTATTATTTAACATTTACTTACAACCAGTTTGTAACATCTTTAAACGCCACAATGTCTTTTATCATATTTACGCCGATGATATAATGTTCTACCTCCCATTTGAAATCCCACACCCACCTCTCCAAAAAATAACAGAATGTTTTAATGAACTAACTGAGTGGCTCAAAGAACAAAATCTACTTATCAACTTTACTAAAACAGATATTTTATTTATCACTAAAAATCAAACATATATACCCCCAAACACGATTACACTAGATACTCATGAAATTAATATAAAAAAGAAGTAAAATATTTAGGTGTGATACTTGACAATAATCTAAATATGGATTCACATATAAAATATTTAACTAAAAATATACATTACAAACTCAAAACACTAAAACAACTAAGACCTTTGATTCTTCTACAAGATTTTATTAACATAATTCATGCTATTATTACCCCACATTTCGATTTTGCAAATACAATACTTAATGGTATTTCGAAACAAAATATTAAAAAGATACAAATAACTCAGAACTTAGCTGCTAGAACGATTATGAATATAAGCCCACTTGAACATATTACACCAATTTTAGCTGAACTTCATTGGCTACCAATTTACTCCCGAATCAAATATAAAATTCTTGTCACTACATTTAAACTTATAAATAAACTTGCACCATCTGCACTAAATACACTGATTAACATTGACATTGATAAACGATCTCAAAGGTGCAGAAACATAAATACTTTAACAATACCAAAAGATTTTACAAAAGCCAGAAAACAAACCAATAAGAGAGCTTTCTCACACTCTGCTCCAATACTCTGGAACAATTTACCTGACAACATTCGCCTACTGTCTGACATAAAAGAATTTAAAAAAAAATTAAAAACTCACTTATTTACATTACACTATAATACACTCCCAAAACAGAATTCTCAAAGGGATACAGGCTAACATTTATTTTTAATATTATATACCCTATTTTCAAAAATAAACGACACTAATACACTAATTTAACCATACTACACACTCATTTACATGATGATTAATAATTTAACTAGCAATGTATATATGTTCTAATGTGTTATACTTGTAATGTTACAATTTTCCTTGTAATTTATAATTATCTGTTCTATGTAAAATGTCCTGGTATATCTCATACCAATTAACCTACTGTTACATGTAAACCGCACTTGAAACATGGGAAAGAGCGGTATATAAATAACTGTTAAATAAATAAATAAAATAAATAAGAATAGAGCTTATTCTTCAGATAACAGCTACTACAAGCTCCAGCCCAGTTTCAAGAAGAGCTTCAGGAAGAGATACAGAGGGGAGAGTTTCAGCAACAGTTTCAAGAACAGCTTCAGGAAGAGATACAGAGGGGAGAGCTTCAGCAACGGCTACAAGCACCAGTATCACCTGGAGAAACAGAAGCCAAGCCAAGCAGATAGAGAGAGAAGGAAACTCTCTGGAAGGAAGAGAAGAAAGGCCATTGGAAGGTCTGGGAGATTCCAAGGCAGTACTCATACTGGGAGGTATTCCAAAGGCCAGCAGAGTCCATTGGACTGGATTCAGCCAGAGGAATGGAGTGGCAGAGATAGGAATCACCAGTGGCTACCTGGAAGAGAGAAGACTGCATGTGGAAGGGACTTTCAGACCAAGGCCAGAAGGTATGTGAGAGAAGATCCAGTGTCCAGGGATCAAGATTGGAAGGCTGGACATCAGAATTGGATTACATATTGGCCAGGCTATACAGAGAGGAATAATGATAGCAGGAGAGGCTCAGGTATGAACACTGATCCAGACCCTATCTATAATAGAGAATGGCAGCAAGGGAATAAGCATTCTCATGATAGTGCCTTAATGAAAGACTCATCTGTGCCAATGTATGATATTGACCCTATGATTGTTGATGCAGGGGGAAATACAGCAGATGAAACTATTTACATGGACTGTTCTTTATCTAAATGCTATTGCTAGTTTTCTATGAGCAAACACATCAGCCATCACAAAGAAACCTAACTTTGTTCTTTATTTCCACTGCAAACAGCTCTTAAAGCAGGATTTGGGCTCACACAGTAGCAGCCAGCCAGCTAAAGGCTTTCAGCTGGTCCATGGATAGTAATTAGGGCTGCACCTGATTGTGTGTGTGAGCAAGGGAGAATCACTGCTGAGATCAGTGTGGAAAATAAGCAGAAGTTAACCTAACCAGCAAAGTTTATTCTTTACTTTGTGCCTTTGTATTTGGTAATTATTTGCTAAGAAAACATTAGCTAATTGCCTGACAAGCTGAAGGTTGTTTCTGGTTTACTTTGTGACTTTTTGTTATCCATTTTAAACACTGCAAGCAAGTAACCTCATTTATAGTGCTATCAAGCATACATGTGCTGGGTGAATTAAACCCCATCAATAAAAGAAGTATTTTATTGATCTTACCACTTGGTTTCACAACTCAAATTATAGTCATCAGCTGTGTTTGGGAGTGAATGAACTACAATACCCACAATACCTTGCAAGAATCATATGAATATATGCATCGTCAAGATTGTGTAAGTTCTCACCCTAGGCAGCCGTCTGACAAGCTTCATTGTGTGTCCTCTAGTCTTTCTACTTTTTGATGGCGTAAACAACTGATCTACATTTACCCGTTTCACTCCATTCATTAATTTATAGACCACTATCATATCCCCCCTCAGCCGTCTCTTTTCCAAGTTGAAGAGCACCAAACTCTCCTCATAGGGGTATCCTTCCATTCCCTTTACCATTTTTGTCACTCTTCTGTGTACCTTTTCTAATTCAGCTATATCCTTTTTAAGATATGGCGACCAGAATTGTGTGCCTCTGTCCCTCTGATCCACCAGAGGTCCTTTCATGATTTCTTTGTCTTAAGCAGATGGTGGATGGATTTTCTCCTCTGTAGAAAATCTGAAGATTGAGAGAAACAGAGATCTATTAAATACTCGTGAATGACCACCATAAGGCCTGAAAAGCCAGTGAAGCAGTTTCAGCAGAGTAGCCCTGGCTTTCATCCACTACCCGCTATCTACATTCCTGTGCCCATTCTGCTGAGCATATTTGGCTCAAATCCCACTCCCTTGCAGACTTTCTACACTTCAAATTCATGCTTGTCTCTTTCCAGTCAGCCATAGCCACTGTTGTCCCTTCCATCTCTCATATTCTCAACCTATCGCTCTCCACTGCAACTGTCCCTGCAGCCTTCAGGCATGCTGTGGTCACACCTCTCAAGAAGCCCTCACTTGTTCCCCTCTGTCCTTCTAATTATCGACCCATCTCCCTCCTTCCCTTCATTTCTAAACTACTTGAACGTGCGGTCCACCGCCACTTCCTCGACTTCCTCTCCTCTCATGCCCTCCTGGATCCTTTACAGTCTGGCTTTCGTCCTTTACATTCTACTGAAACGGCTCTTGCCAAAGTCTCCAGTGACTTGTTCCTGGCAAAATCCAAGGGTCTTTGTCATTATTCTTCTTGACCTCTCTACTGCTTTTGACACTGTTGACCACAACCTTCTCCTCAATACCCTGTCTTCGCTTGGTTTTAAGGGCTCTGTACTATCCTGGTTTTCCTCCTATCTCTCCCATCGCTCTTTCAGTGTTAATTCTGGTGGCTCCTCCTCTTCTGCTCTCCCGCTCCCAGTTGGTGTACCCCAAGGATCTGTATTGGGTCCGCCCCTTTTCTCTCTCTATACCCAGTCCCTTGGTGCGCTCATCTCTTCCCATGGCTTTCAGTACCATCTTTATGCCGACGTCTCCCAGATCTACCTCTCTATGCCTGAGATCTCTCTGGCAATCCAGCCCAGGATCTCTGCCTGCCTTTCTGACATTGTTGCTTGGATGTCTCACCACCGCTTGAAATTGAACATGGCCAAGACTGAACTTCTTATCTTTCCCCCTAGAACGTCCTCTCCTCTTCCTCCTTTCTCAATCTCTGTAGATAACGCTCTACTCCTTCCTGTTTCCTCGACTCACAACCTTTGGTTTGTCTTTGACACCTCGCTCTCCTTCTCCACACACATTCATCTGATAGCTAAGACCTGCTGTTTCTTTCTCTGTAACATCAACAAAATCTGCCCATTCCTTTCTGAACACACTACTAAGATGCTTGTCCACTCCTTAATTACCTCCCATCTTGACTACTGTAACCTACTCCTTGCTGGTCTCCCTTTGAATCATTTCTCTCCCCTTCAATCTGTTCAACACTCTGCTGCACGGCTAATCTTCCGCCAGCCTCGTCATACCCATATTACCCCTCTTCTCATAAGAACATAAGATATGCCATACTGGGTCAGACCAAGGTCCATCAAGCCCAGTATTCTGTTTCCAACAGTGGCCAATCTAGGTCATACGTACCTAGCAGTTTCCCCAAGGGACACAGGTTCCACAATGCTTGTATTGGTTCAAGCATTGATATCCTGGGTCCCTTCTTAATAATGGTTTATGGACCTTTCCTCCAGGAACTTGTCCAAACCTTTTTTAAACCCAGCTACACTAACAGCCTTTACTACATCCTCCGGTAACAAATTCCAGAGTTTGATTACATGTTGAGTGAAAAAATATTTTCTTTTATTAGTCTTAAATAGTTTACCCTGTAGCTTCATTGCATGTCCCCTAGTCTTTCTATATTCTGATAAGGTAAACAATCGATCTACGTTTACCCGTTCCACTCCGTTCATTAATTTATAGACTTCTATCATATCTCCCCTCAGCCGTCTCTTTTCCAGGTTAAAGAGCCCCAACCTTTTTAGCCTTTCTTCATAGGAGTAGCCTTCCATCCCCTTTACCATTTTGGTGGCTCTTCTCTGAACCTTTTCTAAAATTGCTATATCCTTTTTAAGATATGGCGACCAGAATTGCACACAATATTCAAGGTGCGGTCTCACCATGGAACGATATAGAGGCATTATAATATCTTTTGTTTTATTTTCCATTCCTTTCCTTATCATACCTAGCATTCTATTTGCTCTCTTGGCCGCCGCTGCACACTGGGCCGAGGGTTTTAACATGGTATCCACAAGGACGCCTAAATCTTTTTCTTGGGTGGTGGTTCCTAATGTGGAACCTTGCATCGTGTAACCATAGTTTGGGTTGTTCTTCCCTAGGTGCATAACCTTGCACTTCTCCACATTAAATTTCATCTGCCATTTTGATGCCCAGTCTTCCAATTTATCAAGATCCTCTTGCAATTTTCCACAATCCTCCTGGGTTTTAACAACTTTAAATAGTTTTGTGTCATCAGCAAATTTGATAACCTCACTCGTTATTCCACTTTCCAGGTCATTTATGAATATGTCAAAAAGCAGCGGACCCAGCACAGATCCCTGGGGTACACCACTATTCACCTTTCTCCATTGGGAAAATTGGCCATTTAGCCCTACCCTCTGCTTTCTATCTTTTAACCAGTTCCTGATCCACAGTAGTACACTGCCTCCTATCCCATGACTCTTTAGTTTTGCCAAAAGTCTCTCATGAGGGACCTTGTCAAAGGCTTTCTGAAAGTCCAGATACACAATATCAACCGACTCACCTTTGTCCACCTGTTTATTCACTCCTTCAAAAAAACATAACAGATTAGTAAGACAAGATCTTCCTTGTCTAAAGCCATGTTGGCTGTCTCCCATTAGGTCATGACTATCTACATGCTGAGTAATTTTATTCTTTATGATGGTTTCTACCATTTTTCCCGGTACTGATGTCAGGCTCACCGGTCTGTAGTTTCCCGGATCACCCCTCGAACCCTTTTTAAAAATTGGTGTTACATTGGCGATCCTCCAATCCTCAGGTATTAGAGATGATTTTAATGATAGTTCACAGATTACTGATAGCAGGTCTGCAATCTCAAATTTCAGTTCTTTCAACACCCTTGGATGTATACCATCCGGCCCAGGTGATTTGCTACTCTTCAGTTTATCTAATAGTTGTAGGACATCTTCCCGATGTATCGATATTTCCTTCAATTCTTCCACACCTTTAAATACCACTTCAGTCGTGGGTAACATCCCTACATCTTCCTCAGTAAAGACCGAAGCAAAGAATTCATTCAGTCTCTCCGCTATCGCCTTGTCGCCTCTTAGTGCTCCTTTAACCCCTTTATCATCTAATGGACCAACTGACTCTCTCACGGGTTTTTTGCTACGAATGTACTTGAAAAGGTCTTTATTTCGCGTTTTTGCTTCCGCAGCAAGCTTCTTCTCAAATTCTCTCTTTGCCTGCCTTATCAATGCCTTGCATTTGACTTGCCAGTGCTTGTGCTGTTTCCAGGTTTCATCATTTGGCTCTTTTTTCCATTTCTTGAAAGATGCTTTTTTGGCAACAACAGCCTCTCTGACCTCAGCTTTAAACCATGCTGGCAATTTTTTGGACTTCCTTCCACTTTTCTTAAAGCGTGGAATACAGCTGGTCTGGGCTTCCAAGATAGTATTTTTCAACAACACCCAAGCTTGATGTACGTCTTTAACCTTTGCAACTGCTCCTTTTAGTTTTTTCTTAACTGTTTTCCTCATTCTATCATAGTCTCCCTTTCGAAAGTTAAAGGGTAGTACTGTGGATTTCCTTACTATCCCTCCTCCACTAATTAAATCAAAGGCGATCATGCTATGATCACTATTGCCAAGTGGCCCCAACACCCTTATCTCTTGCACTACATCTGGTGTTCCACTAAGGACTAGGTCTAATATTGCTTCCCCTCTGGTCGGTTCATGAACCAGCTGCTCCAAGAAGCAGTCATTTATTTCATCTAGGAACTTTATCTCCCTAGCATGTCCTGTTGTGACACTGACCCAGTCGATGCCGGGGTAATTGAAATCACCCATTATTATTACTGCACTGTAACTTTTGCTAGCTTCCTTGATTTCTTTGAGCATTTCATCATCCATTTGTTCATTCTGGCCAGGCGGACGATAGTACACCCCCACTGCCATCGCCTTCCCCTTTTTACATGGAATTTCAATCCATAGAGATTCTACAGCAAATTTTGTTTCTTGCAAAACTTTAATCCTTTCTGACTCAATGCCCTCTCTAACATAGAGCGCAACCCCTCCACCAATTTGATCAGCTCTATCATTTCGATATAGTTTGTACCCAGGTATCACAGTGTCCCACTGGTTGTCCTCCTTCCACCATGTCTCTGATATTCCAATCATATCTAACCTCTCGTTTAGTGCTATATATTCTAACTCTCCCATCTTGTTTTGTAGACTTCTAGCATTTGCATACAAGCATTTTAGAGACTGTATTTTATTCATATTAATTTGGCTATTGGTAGACATGGGTAATTTGGGATCTTTAAGTTCTGTCTGCTCCATACTCGAGGGCATTTGGGCTACTTTACTCTTTTTTGGAACCTCTCTGCTTTTTGTAGTATCCTTCAAGGATACATTCTTCCGAACCATGCGCTCTTGGGCGACTGTCGGCTTTCCCCTATTATCTAGTTTAAAAGCTGCTCTATCTCCTTTTTAAAGGTTAATGCCAGCAGCCTGGTTCCATCCCGGTTAAGGTGAAGCCCATCCCTTCGGAAGAGCCCCTCCTTTCCCCAGAATGTTCCCCAGTTCCTAACAAATCCGAACCCCTCATCTCTGCACCATTGTCTCATCCACGCATTGAGACTCCGGAGCTCTGCCTGCCTATTGGGTCCTGCGCGTGGAACGGGAAGCATTTCGGAGAACGCTACCCTGGAAGTTCTGGATTTCAACTTCCTACCTAAAAGCCTAAATTTAGCTTCCAGAACCTCCCTACCACATTTTCCTATGTCATTGGTACCAACATGTACCAAGACAGCAGATTCCTCCCCAGCACTATCTAAGACCTTATCTAGGTGGCGCGTGAGGTCTCAAGTCGCTTCATTGACTCCCTATCCATTTCCGCATCCAGTTCAAACTTCTCCTGCTGACCTATAAATGCATTCACTCTACAGCTCCTCACTACCTCTCTTCTCTTATCTCTCCTTACATCCCCCCTCGGGAATTCTGTTCTTCTGGCAAACTGCTTCTATCTGTGCCCTTCTCTTCTATTGCTAACTCCAGACTTTGCTCCTTTCATCTTGCTGCACCTTACGCCTGGAACAAACTACCTGTGTCTGTACGCCAGGCACCTTCTCTGACCCTTTCCAAATCCAGGCTGAAAACTCACCTCTTTGCTGCTGCTTTTGGATTTTGACTCACCTGATCTCCTTGTTTCTTTACCTTCCCCCCTTGTTTTATCCTTGTCTACACCTTCTGTGTTGTCTGTCTTGACTAGATTTTAAGCTCTGATGAGCAGGGACTGTCTCTTACATGTCTGTGCAGCGCTGCATATGACTTGTAGTGCTATACAAATGCTTAGTAGTAGTAGTAGAGCTGAGCTCCCAGTTCTGTCCCAGAGTGATGCAATTCAGGGTGAACTAGCGACCGTTGGCATTGTGTAGGGGTTTCCGCTGTTTTCTGCATGCGTTAGTAACATGTTTTGCCTATTGTGCACCTGGGGGTCGTACAGTCCTAACGCGCGTTCCGCCCAAGCGGCTCCAACATGTGCTCCTTCCCTAGCACCTTTAACACACATTATGTAGAAGCACAGTTAACGCACACATGCGGGCTAACGCAGCCTTAGCATGCGCTCTTGTGGTACCTACTTTAACTCTCTGTTTTCTTCCAGGAAACATTGTTTGACCTGTGGCAGGCAAGGAACCTCATCCTTGGATTCTGGACTCTGCCTTTCCTTAAGCTTCTGAATCACCCCTGGAAAGCATGCTTTCCTCATCTCAGCCAGGGGATACAGAGTCCACCCTTACCTGCCTCAGGGCAGGAGGTGGAGGATGGCGCTAAGAGTAAGGATGCTCAGCCGTCTGGTGGCTCCGGTAATCATTCTGTGAGCCGCTCTTCATCCTCTAAGGAAGGGGGTCTGTGGCGGCTATACCCCCTAGTGTCAGGGAGCCTTTTCAGAGAGGAGAGCTTCTAGAGTCCATATTGTCTTCCCCGGAATTGTTTTCCTTTTTGCAACAGGCCTGGTTCTTCTGGCATAGAAATTCAGACCCTACGGCCTCTAGGTGCCCCTGTTCGCAGTCTCATGCAGGGCAGACTGAAAGTAGAAGCCCTGTGCAATTTGGCTAAGCATCCCTGGCGTGGGACACTCCCTGAAGATGAGGAACAGTTGGGAGCTATCAGATATGTTGATTAAGCCTCTGACCCAGATGAATTGGTATTGGGATCTGATGTGGATGAGGATCTATTTTCACCTTTAGAAGACTATGCAGAGACTGGCATGGTCCACCTGTTCCAGAAGGAGGAGCAAATGGCATTGATTTCCAGGGTTCCATCCGCCTTGAACTTGACAGATGCTTCTGGCATAGAGCAGGAGCCGAACGTACACCTGCTCAAGGGTATGGAAGTCCACTACTGTCTTCCCATTCCTGGAGGTGATCAAAGATACGATCCAGTCCAAGTGGGACTCACCTGACTCCCTGAATAAAGGATTAAGAGTTTATAAGAAGATCTACGCTCCCTGGAGGAGGAGCATGGTAAGTGGTTTGACATTCCCAAATTGGATGCACAGGTCACGGCGGTTACCAGATGGACCACCATTCCCATGGAAGGATGATCAGCCTTAAAGGATGTGCTGGACCACAAGGTTGATTCCTTGCTGAAAAGCCAGTTTGCCTTGGCAGCGACTATTCTACAGCTGGAGGGTATGAATCAGCTTGAAGTCTCAAGCCCTGCTCTAGTGGATTCAGTCTCTTGCACCTGATGATACTACTTCTCTCTTGGAATCTGCTATGGCCTTACTTTTTGATGCCATGTATGATCTGGTGCGCTTGCTTGCCAGTAATGGTGCCCTGATGATGGTGTCACAGTATTGGATTTGGCTCCATTACTGGGCGGCAGACACATCCTTCAAACCTGTTTGGCTCAGCTAGTCTTTAAGGGGAACCTCCTGTTGGGAACCGTTTTGGAGATACCGGTGAAGGACCTAGGCGAGACAAAATCTTACCACCTCCCGGAAGATAGGCCCCTTTCTCATCAGCATCTGCCAAACCACCAAGGGTGCACTGGCCAGATTCCCAGGGATCTCAGGACTGTCACCTTGCTGCTCCTTATGCCTGGAACAAACTTCCTGACTCTGTCAGATCTCTTCTTTCCTCCTCTTCAAATCCATGCTTAAAGCTTACCTTTTTGAGGCTACTTTTGGATCCTAATTCCATGTTCTCCTTGCAACTCCTTCCCTATTTGAGTCCCTTGCATCTCTTGTATTGTAGGGTTCTCTTGTTTAGATTGTAAGCTTTACGAGCAGGGACTGTCTTCTATATGTCTTTGTACAGCTCTGTGCATGTTTTCTAGCACTATATAAATGATTACTAGTAGTAGTAGTATTATCATTACAGCCCTGGAAAACCTTTCTTCCCCTCTGCTTCAGGACCTCGGGCTCGTTCTCGGTCCTTTCATGGAGCACGTGGATCCAGGGACTTGGCCCCATTTAGAGGAGGAACATCCCAGGCTGCCCAATGAAGGTCTCAGGGCCCATTCCTTGGTTCCTCTGGTGGGTGGCAGGCTATGCCTTTACTTTCAGGAATGGGTCCAGGTTCCAAGAATCGCTGGGTACTAGACAACATTCAATTCGGCTATGTCCTGCAATGCAAGGAGCTGATTCCTGATACTTTCATCATTTCCCCTTGAGGATCTGTGACCAAAGGTACTACGGTGTAGACCACCTTGGACAAGTTGTTTCGCCTAAAGGTGGTGGTGCCCGTCCCCCAAGACGAGTGGGCCAAGGGTAGATACTCTACTTCGTGGTACCAAAAGAGGACTGTTCCTTCGGCCCATTCTGGACCTCAAAGGGATCCATCCACACTTGCGTGTCCTGCACTTTCAGATGGAAACCTTATGCTCCGTGATTCAAGAAGTGGACCGAGGGGAATTCTCAGCTTCTCTAGATCTGACCGAGGCATATTTTCTTATCCCGATCCAGGCGGATCAGCAGAGGTATCTGCGTTTTGCTGTGCTTGGCTCTCACTTTCAGTTCACCACCCTTTCAGGTTCTCCACTACTCCAAGGACATTCTCCAAGGTCATAATGGTGGTGGTTGCAGCACCAAGGGATCTGTATCCATCCCTTTCTAGACGGCTGGCTCATCCGAGCCCATTTCCTGTCAGAAGTGTTTCTGGTAATGTCTCGAGTGGTGTCCCTTTTGGAAAGCCTTGGTTGAGTAATCAATCAGGGAAAGAGCCAGCTATTGCCTTTCCAGTCCCTGGAGTTCCTGGGAGCATGTTTCGGCACTAAAGTGGGCAGAGCTTTCCTGCTGGAGGAGAAAGTCAAGAGACTGTTGAATTGCCTGGCGTTCTGTGTGCAGCAGGTCTCCAGAGTCTGGGATTATCTTCAACTCCTCTTATGGGCGCATGCTCACATGTGGCCACTCCAGTGGTCCTTGTTGCCGTGATGGTCCCTGAGTTCTCAGGAGTTCGGACGCAGGCTTCCGCTGATGTTGAGTGTGAGATCCAGCCTGCGTTGGGTGGTGGCATCGCTGTCATCTGAGGAAGGGTGTACCACTAGATAATTTCTCTTGAATCATGCTGACAACAGATGCCACTCTGTCGGTCTGGCGAGCTCATTGCCTAGACCATATGGAGCAGGGCCATTGGAACTGCAGCAAAGCGGTGTGGTCCATCAACCACCTAGAGGCAAGGGCCATCAGGATGGCTCTTCTACTACTACTACTACTACTACTACTGAGCATTTGTATAGCACTGTACAGACATGTAAGAGACATTCTCCAGGACCAAGCAGGAAGTCAGTCCTCACTTATGGGTGACGTCGGCGCCGACGGAGCCCTCGTGGAGCAATTTCCCCAGCTTTCGAAGAAAGCCTTTGGGATTGCAGCGCGCATGCGCGGTCCCCTTCCCGCCCAAGGGTGCCATCTTGCTCAGTCTTCTTTTTTCCGTGGAGCCCTACAGACGTTGTTTGTTACCGCCGCTGAAAAAGTGGATTAATTCTTTGTTGTTTTTCTCGGTTCGCGTGTCTCTTTCCCGCCCGGCCTCGATACCCTATCGAGTCCGTTCACATTCTTTTTTTTTTGTGTTCTTTTGTACTTCTAATTGGCGTTCCCGCCACTTGTTTCTTTACCCCTGGCGGCACGGTCTTTCGACCTTGCGGGGGCCCTCTTTCCCCCGATGTCTGCCAGCGGGTTTAAAAAATGTGATCGCTGTTCCAAACTGATGTCTCTTACCGACTTGACTGCTGCCTCCGTTGCCTCGGACCCAACCATGACCCTATGAGTTGTGGTCCGTGCAGCAAAATGTCCTCTAAGTCTTTGAGGAGTCGGCAGTCACAAAGGGACCGAATCTTCTCTGACCCCGAGTCCGGTCAGGCCCAGACTTTGTCGGAGGCCTCGACGTCTCGTGACTCCGGCCACGAGCACCGTCGGAGTTCCTCTGAACGGGGGTCCCCTGGCCGGGAACATCGTCGGCAGAAGAAACTCGCGCGGGCGGCGTCGGAGGACGCACCTGGTCCCTCGAGGGCCAGGTCGCACAGCCCCGCCAGCCGCCCCGAGTCCTCGGAGGCGGAGAGGCCTTCTAAACTTCCTCGCCTCGAGGTGGAGCCGCCTGGACACGTGAGTACTATAGTCCTCCTGGACTCCCCTCCGGAACCGATGTCGGGCCCGACGCCGTCGGGGCTCGAGTCGGAGGCTGCCGGGTCTTCTGAGTTTGTCCTCAGATTGACTACCTTGGAGCGCAGTATCACTGCCTTCTTGGACCAGCAGCGGGCTTTGATGACCGTCCTCGCCAGTGCATCTGCCCAGACCACCGGGACGTCGACGCCCAAGTCTACCCCGGCGGCCGAGTCGATCCTCGAGTCGATGCATGCTCGAGTCGATCCTCGGTCGAGGTCTCCCTCATCCTCCCGTTCGGGACCGAGGTCGTCAACGCCAGCTTCGGCGTCGGGACGAACCCTCGCCCGCATGGAGCCCCTCGACTCCTCCTCGGAGGCGTCGGGCTGGGACACGGAAGGGGACGAGTTGCCCGGTTCTTTTCAGACTCGGTACGTCCCCTCCGACTCGCCCGAGTCGGAGCCTCGAAGGCAACCCCCTCCGGAGGATACGCGCTTCTCCGATTTCGTGCGGGATATGGCCAAGGCTTTGGCTTTCCCCGCGGATCCCGAGGAGGAGCCTCGCGCCGAAGAACTCGAGGCACTCCAGTATGACTCCCCCCCAAAGGAGGCCTTTACTGTGCCGGTTCCTCAGATGCTGGAGCGGCTGCTCTTCCGCATGTGGGAAAGCCCGGCCTCGACGCCGGTGTTGAGCAAGCGGGTCGATTCGATGTATCGAGTCCGCAAGAGCCCCGGATTTCAAAAGGCGCAATTACCCCACCACTCCATGGTTGTGGAATTGGCCATGCATAGAATTAAGAGTCAAAAGATGCATTCCTCGGTGCCTCCGGGTAAGGAGGCCCGGAACCTGGATGCCCTCGGTAGGAAGTGCTTCCAAGGCTCCCTGCTTGCCTGCCGAGTCCACACATACCAGCTGTACATGGGCATGTTCCTCCGAGACCTGGCAAAAGAGCTCGCCAGTTTCTCGGCGGGTCTCTCCGAGGAACCGTTGCTGAGGTTCCAGGCCTTGTCCGATAATATTCGAGAGTGCTCGAAGTTCATTTCTCGGGCGGCCTACGATGGCTTCGAGGCATCGGCCCGAGTAGCCGGAACCGGCATCGGTGCCCGCCGGCAGGCCTGGCTTCAGTCATCCGACCTCGAGCCATGGGTACAGGACAAGTTAGTCGACGTCCCATGTAGAGGTGAAAACCTCTTTGGCAAGCCCATGGCTGAGAAGGTGGCGGAACTCGAGTCCGAGACTCTCACTAGGACTCGCCTGTCCCGGAAAACCTCCGTTCTTCCTCAGAAGAGGAAGAGTTCGGGGAAAAAGCCTTTTTACCCGAAGAAGCTGCTTGCCTATAAGCAACCCAACCTTCAATTCCAAGCGTCTGGGGTTCCCAATCAGTGTCCGCCGGCTAAGGGGCAGGGCAATGGCCCCCGTAGGCCGCGGGCTCCCAAGCCCACTACACAGCCCACCACTCAGCAGGGTGGGGGTTTTTGACTATGCCAGCATAGCCTTCCCCCCGCTCCCCTCGCTCAGCACGGGAGGCAGGCTGACCAACTTTGCTCACAGGTGGTCAGCCATAACATCCGATGCCTGGGTGCTGCAGGTGGTTCAAAAGGGGCTACCTCTTACATTTTCACCAGATGTCCCCTCCCTACTTCCCAGGGGAGCCTCCAAGGCCCCCTCTGCACAGGGACTTACTCCTGCAGGGGCTGCTGGGGGAGCAGGCGGTGGAGCCAGTGCCCCAACACCTGTGGGGTCAAGGGTTCTACTCGAGGTACTTCCTGGTCCCAAAGAGGACAGGAGGCCTCAGACCCATACTGGACCTACGCAACCTCAACAAGTTCCTGCAGCGGGAAAAGTTCAAGATGCTTACCCTTGGAATCTTGCTGCCCTACCTCCAGCAGGGAGATTGGCTATGCTCCTTGAATCTAAAGGATGCCTATACCCACATCCTTATTCATCCGGACCACCGACAATATCTAAGATTTGTGGTGGCAGGGAAGCATTATCAGTACCGCGTGCTGCCCTTTGGCTTGTGCTCCGCCCCCAGGGTGTTCACAAAATGCCTGGCAGTGGTGGCGGCCTTCCTGAGACTTCAAGGCCTTTTCGTCTTTCCCTACCTGGACAACTGGCTCGTCCGGGCACAGTCGGCCCTAGAGGTCGCTCAGGCCACGCAATGCACGGTGGCTCTGCTTCAGCACTTGGGCTTCGTCATAAACTTCGGGAAGTCCATGTTGCACCCCTCTCAGGATCTCGAGTTCATAGGGGCACGGCTCGACACTCTGCAGGCTCGTGCCTTCCTGCCTCGGGAGCGAGCCGACAGGCTCATCGCTCTGGCTGGCAGGTTCCACAGCGCGTCTCCGGTCCCGAAGGTGGTTTCCTCTTTTCACATCAATCAAGAGGTGGTTCTTCCGACCTTCTTTCCCAGGCCGCACACCAGCCGAGCTGAGACTGTTCTGCATACCCTGGACTGTCGAAGAGCCTTGTCCTTCTACCTTGACCGTACGCGTGAGCATAGGAAAGCTGCCCAGCTTTTCGTCTCTTTTGACCCCAATCGCTTGGGGGTACCCGTCTCTAAGCGTACTTTGTCCATCTGGGTAGTTGACTGTATCGCCTGGGCGTATGGGGCAGCCGGTCTCTCCTTGGAGAGTCGAGTCACGGCGCACCGTGTCAGGGCGAAGGCTACATCTGTAGCCCATCTCCGCTCTGTTCCTTTGGCAGATATCTGCCGGGCCGCTACTTGGTCTTGCAGCCAGACTTTTGCGGCTCATTACTGCCTGGAGAGGGAGTCCCGCAGGGATAGTGCTTTCGGACAGGCAGTCCTCCACAATCTCTTTGAGGTTTAGGGAACTCCTCCCTCCCGCCCTGGTGTTGGGCTACCGGCCGGATTCGTATTCAGAGAAGATTCCTTCCTTCTGTGCTGTTGAGCTGGAGGGAGCTCCTTTCAGCTTGAGGTCTCCGGTAGCCTTAAGCTAGGGAGTCCCATAAGTGAGGACTGACTTCCTGCTTGGTCCTGGAGAAAGAGTAGTTACTCACCTGTAACAGGTGTTCTCCAGGAGCAGCAGGAATCAGTCCTCACTACCCTCCCTCCTCCCCTTGGAGTTGCAGTAATTCTTCTGATTTTGCTGTCTTCCGCTATGTCATTCGACTGAGCAAGATGGCACCCTTGGGCGGGAAGGAGACCGCGCATGCGTGCTGCAATCCCAAAGGCTTTCTTCGAAAGCTGGGGAAATTGCTCCGCGAGGGCTCCGTCGGCGCCGACATCACCCATAAGTGAGGACTGATTCCTGCTGCTCCTGGAGAACACCTGTTACAGGTGAGTAACTACTCTGTCCCTGCTCATCAGAACTTACAGTCTAGTCAAGACAGACAACACAAGTGAAGCACAAGGAGATCAGGTGAGTCAAGGTCTGAAAGCGGCAGCGAAGAGGTGAGTTTTCAGCCTGGATTTGAAAAGGGTCAGGGAAGGCATCTGATGTACAGACTCGGGTAGTTTGTTCCAGGCGTAAGGTGCAGTAAGATGAAAGCAGCAAAGTCTGGAGTTAGCAATAGATGAGAAGGGCACAAAAAGAAGCGATTTGTCAGAAAAGCGGAGTTCCCGAAGGGGGGGGTAAGGAGAGATAAGCGAAGAGAGGTAGTGAGGAGCTGCAGAGTGAATGCATTTATAGGTCAGCAGGAGACGTTTCAACTGAATTCGGAAACAGATAGGGAGTCAATGAATTGACTTGAGAAGAGGGGTAATCATCTGCATTTTCCGCCCCTAATCAAGGGCTGGGCAGTTCAAATGTTTTCAGACCATGCCACAGCAGTGGCTTATGTCAGTCAGTAGGGCAGCACAAGAAGTGCCGGTGTGGCCTTGGAGATGCATTGACCCTGTATTCCGAGAAAATTTCTCTATGAAGAGTATGCAATAAGAAGTCAAGATCTCGGGATCCGCTTTCTTGTCTTATGCTACTAATTGTGTTTTCTTTCATAATTACATTTTATAATAAATTAACACTCTTTTAAAATTAAGGGTGCATTGTTGTAATTATAGCCCAAATAACTTTCTATTCCTTCTCCCAACTACATGGCACCCATTGTATCACTCTTTTGCTGAATATGAAAAGTTTTAAATTACTATTCTTGAAAGCTGATTATTTTCCCTAGTGATGGCATCCTTTGATTCTGTACTGACTGAAATCGCCACATGATGATCCATAATGTGTTTCTAAGCTAAGAACAGACTGTCTTGCTTCCCTTTCTCATAGGGGAATCAATAGCTGTGGGACAGAAGACAAAATAATATGAGAGCATTTTTGCACTGGATCGAAAAAGTGAATAATGTAATTCTGCTTCTTTCTGTTACAGGCAAGAAAACTAAAATCAAAGGCAAGCAAATCTCCGAGATTGACAATGTAGCTGATCAGCTAGCTCAGATGAACTTAAAACAAGAAGGAAAGGAGACCTTTACCCCACTGGCTTCTGAGATGGATCTTAAAATTGTTTTGGACAGGAGAAACCTACAAAGAAGCTCCTCAAGCTGTGATGATACTTCATGTACTATAGTTTCTTCGATAACAGCTGGACCACAATCAAACCCACATCCAGGGTGCACGCCAGACAGTGCTGAATATGATCCATTATCCCCTTCAGTGCAAGTCAGAAAACATTCCCTTTATGCATCATCTCCCAATATCTCATCCCTAATCTCTGAACTGCAACTGAGTAGCATTGATTGGGAGGCGACTTCATTTAGCTGTTCCCCGCAGTTGCAGAGTCACATTAATCCTGTCCATATTTTAACAACTGATGAAACTGATGGATATTCATGTAATACTTGCACAAATCAGTGCTATCACTCACAATGTAGGGCTATAAGAAATGCTGCCAAGCCTGGCCCATACATTCCAACTTCTTGCCATAGTCTGGAATATTCCTCTTCTGTTGATACCTACGTAGCTGCACATTTTGAAAAATTGACTTTAAAAGAGCGCATTCTTCTGAAGAATGCTTTCCAAGGTGATACACTGCATACTCCAAGCCTGCCTGCTAGTACAGCTGGTCACTTGAACCACAAGCCATTTGTGGAGAACGAAAGAGAACCCTCAGATGCTTGGGCAGTATGTCCTTCTGTTTGTTGTACATCTGGTGTAGTGAATATAAGAGGGAATTCTGAGCAACCATATGCACAGAATGAGATGCAAAACTGTGAAGCAGCTAACATGGCTGTTCAGACCGTAGAATTCAAGAAACCATTCGGCTCTATGTCACTGGCAGTTTGGAGGGTTCCAGAAAAGGTGCCAACTGATCATGGAGATGGAATAATGAAAGTTAAAACTAGCCAGAAGCGATACACTAAAAAGAGTGTTTGCTACATGGGGTATTCTTCTAGTGAAGAGAGTGACACAGAAGACATGAACAATCAATTACCATTTTCTAAAGTTAAACAGCACAGCAGAAAGAGGAACCCTGCTCAGGGTAAGAAAATAAGCACAAAGAAGCTGGGTGTCAGTGGCAGAGAGCTGGAAGAAAGTCAAGGGGCATTAAGTAAAGAGAGTTGTGATGCCACTGGAAACAGTTTAGCTGCTCAAGATGCTTCGTTAACACAAATAAGCACTTCTGTGCATGAAAGTTCAAATGAAGTTGTCTGTCTCCAAAGCCCCATGGAAAGAGTCACAAGATGTGGACAACCTTTGTCTCCAGTACTGGAGACCGCAGGAGATGATTCAGTCCTTTCCGTAGATAGTCCTTTGCCATTGTCTGAGAGGTTAAAGTTAAGACTACAGAGCAGATGAAGTAAATGCCTTGGCTTTCATTAGCCACATGATACTCTGGCTGGAAGATCAGGACTCCCAGCTGAGCTGGAAAGATTTTCATTGTCTCTCCTTTCATGCAGCTTGCTTCTTTTGACTAACAAATACAATCTAACTAACATTCTCCATTATTATGTTTTGTTTCCTTTTTTTAACCTGATAAAAAATTACAGAAGTTTAGGGAAATGGTTTTTATTCAGAACTAGTTTGTAAATTCTAGGACGATAGTAAAGTAGTCATTAATGAACAGTATGCATTGACAAAAACCATAATTAAAAAGGTTTCTTACAGAAAATGTAAAAATTATATATGGCAGATTTTAGTAACTGTTAATTCTGATTATAATACCCTTTGTGTGTGTACATGTGTGTATTTTCACTGTATACCCCCACTGTTGTTTTATGATATCTGGTTTTGAAGGAATAATGCTAGCAAAATGCATAAATATATCTGTTTGCCTTTATCTGCAATCTGTGCTTCCTATTTTGGTCTTACTCCTAAATCTCCTTGGTTTTGTGCTGTTTTGTTTTTTATTTGCATGATTTTAAAAACTGACATTTTTGTGGCCATACCATTTTTAAAAATCACCTTTCCATAATCCACTTGTTAGTCTGTTATTCATGTACCAAGATGGTGTCTGCATTAGATTCCAGTAAGGATCAACACAGCAGTACTCCAATATACTTGGTATCATGTACATTTCAAAGATTATTATTACAATACCTGTCCAGTACTAATAAAATATGAGAAATGTTGGATAAACTACCTAAGAAAGGTGGCCGGCATGTTCTGTATCTGTATCAAAAACATATGTGGGGAAAAAAGAGAAAGCAGTGAAAACTGTTCGTGGTCACAAAAGTATTTTTTAATATTAATGCATCTGTAATATACTGTGAAATAATTCAAAACATTGTTTTATTGAGCTGATATCTACAAAAACTACAGTATAAAATGACCACTTTTCTAATCATTTGCCTCATTCAAAACTATTTTTCACCTTGGTGGCAATGTTCCCTCTAATTTTCTGTAGGCTGTGTGCGCATAAAATATCAGCTGTGTGCAGCTTTTGAAGGAAGGTTAAATTTTTGTGCGCCACATAAATGACACTCAGAGTTATATACTTTAAAATTTGACTACACGTCAGAATACAGTATGTACACCACATTGATTTTAATCAAATTAAATGAAAATAGACGATTACTAAAGGAAGCGGGAAATTCCTAGTAATTGCAATCATAACTTTAAAATTTTAAGACGTCTGTGTTGTTTTCTATCAGAATCAAAGCCATAATTTTTGTGCGCTCTGTTGTAAAGTATGTGCGCTCGCTCGGCGAGGTGTGTGCGCGCGCACACGCGCACAGCTTAGAGGGAACAGTGCTTGGTGGTGATTATATATCCAGTAAGTCTCCAGTACTAAAAAGAGAAATGTGATGAACTGTGTACTTTAACTTCAGTACAGCAATTCAGTACATTAAAAATTAGAAAATAATACACTGACCTGGTGATGACTGTTTAAATAAATGAATTCAATAAATGATGTCAGTAAGAGTTGCAAATAAAGCTACAGAACCTGCCTGGGGGACCGCAAATAAGGTGCATTTTTACCATTTTGATGCTATTATTATACTTCCACCTTATCTATTGACTCTTCCTTGTGTATGCTGAGGTTTTCTTGTTTGTTTTAATTGCCTCTTAGTACCTTAGTGATGCATTGAAACTGAGAAGTTATGATGATGCAAAGAACTGCATGCTTGCTGACATCATAGTTTCTCTCTCAATGATTTCATACAATCAAACAATGATGTCATTAATATTGCTTTGCATAATTTGACTTTTCTGTGGTAGAGCACCTTACACATAAATACAATAGCAAAATTAATTCAGCAGTTCCTAAATTAGAAAAGGGTGGGAGTATGCTCTTTGAAGAAAGGCGGTCACAAATATGAAAAGGCTAATGTGCGCTGATGTGAAACGAGTAATGGGGAAGCATTCTGTATATTTGGAAGGGAAACGGGTCACACAAAGAGACTATTAGGAAGGAAAGTCCATTGGGCGGTATATAAAGTTTTAATAAACATAAACATAAGGATAAGGGAACAGACAGAGCAGTGCAGGTTTGGATACATAGCTGATAAGAGAATAAACAACGAGCAAATGTAAGGCAGAGCTTGGCCAAAACCAGACATAGATAAGAATGAGAAGCTAAAATCAGATGAGCTGCTCAAAAATAAAAATTCATTGATGAGAGAAGGTAAAACTTGGGCTCCAGCTACTTAAGGCATATTTCTATAAAAGAGGTAAGAATATATCCGTCCATCTGTCTGGAGGCAAAATAAATCTCAGAAAATTAAATTGAAACTGCATAGAAAGCACAGTTACTTACCTGTAACAGGTGATCTCTGGGAATAGCAGGAATAAGTATTCACATATGGGTATCGTCGGTACCGACGGAGCCTGCGCGGGAATGCTCCTCAGCGTCCAATAAGAAAGCTTTTGGGAGCATCCCACAGCGCCTGCGTGCTGCCTTCCCGCCTTTCCCAACCGCCTCTCTCCAGTTCGAGTTTTAAAGCTGAGACAAAGAGAGAGGAAAGGAAAGATAGATAGAGAGATACAACTCCTAGGGGAGGTGGGTGGGTTGTGAAGAGTTATTCCTGCTGTTCCCAGAGATCACCTGTTACAGGTAAGTAACTGTGCTATCTCCAGGAACAAGCAGGAATGAGTCTTCACATATGGGGACTCCCTAGCTGCAGATGCCAGGGAGAAACCCCAGGTTGTGTATCCTTGAAAAGGACTCTACCTCCCCACATGGATCTCTGGCATCCGACCAGGGTAGGTGGGTAGGAGTTGATTAGGAATGGAACAGGTGTTTGAGAACAGCCTGACCAAACGAGGCATCCCGGCGGGAGTCCTTGTCCAAACAGTAATGGGCTGTGAAGGTATGAACCGAGGCCCAGGTGGCCGCTCGACAGATTTGGTCGATGGACACAGAGTTTAGATGAGCCATTGAGGCTGCCATGGCTCTCACATTGTGAGCTGTGACATGGCCCTCAAGAGAAATGTTCCTACTCTGGTAGGCAAAAGAAATACACTGAGCAATCCAGTTGGACAGCGTTCTCTTAGAGACTGGAAGTCCTAAATGAGAAGGATCAAAAGCAACAAAGAGTTGGGAAGACTTTCTATGTTGCTGTGTTCTTTGTAAGTAAAAAGTGAGAGCTCTCTTACAATCCAAGGTATGAAGATTCCTCTCTGCACTTGATGCATGAGGTCCTGGAAAAAAGACAGGTAAATATACCTCTTGGTTCAGATGAAAAGGCGAGACCACTTTAGGCAAAAAGTGTGGATTGGTCCTGAGGACTACCTTATCATGATGGAACCTTGTATAAGGTGGATTAGCCACCAAAGCTTGCAACTCACTGATGCGGCGTGCTGAGGTGACTGCAATGAGAAAAATAACTTTCCAAGAAAGAAATTTCAAGGAGGTGGTGGCTAAAGGTTCAAAGGGTGGCTTCATAAGCTGGCCAAGAACCAGGTTTAAGTCCCATGCCACTGGAGGTGGTCTAATGGGAGGTTTAGTTAAAAGAAGGCCTCATGAATCTTGCTATAAGAGGATGAGAGGAAATAGGTTGTCCATTGAGAGGCTTGAGGGACGCTGCAATAGCACTCAAATGAACTCTTACTGAATTTGTTTTCAGACCCGCATGGGATAGATGCAGGAGATACTCTAGTAAAGAATTCAAAGGTATTGCAAGAGGGTTAAGACCCTTCCCTGAACACCAAATGGTAAATCTTTTCCATTTGAAAGCATAGGAACATCTAGTAGAAGGCTTTCTGGAGGCATGAATAACATCTCTGACTTGCTGAGAGAGATGAAAATCGTGAAGGTCTAGGCCCTCAGCAACCAAGCCCTGAGATGGAGAGACTGGGGGTTTGGGTGCCACTACGTTCCCTCTTCCTGGGATAGAAGGTCTGGTGCAGAGCCCAAGTCCAGGGAAGGAGCTTGAGAGAGATGCAGAAGTAGAGGGTACCACACTTGGCATGGCCAATGTGCTGCTATGAGGATCATGGTCCCTCAATCTCTCTGAAGCTTGAAAAGAGTTTTGGGAATTAGGGGAATGGGTGGAAAGGCCTAAAGGAAGTCTTGACCCCAGTGAAAGGAGGAAGGCATCCTTGGCCTGAACTCCCTGACACGGAATTCTGGAACAGAACCGGGGAAGTTTGGCATTCCACGGACTTGCAAAGAGGTCTATGTCCGGGGTTCCCCAAATTCGAAAAATCCTGGCTACCTGGTCTATGTGGAGGGACCACTCGTGTGGAAGCAGAACTCGACTGAGTCTGTCCGCCCAAGAGTTTTGAACGCCTGGAAGATATACTGCCAGAAGATGGATGTGAGGCTCTCTGGCGAAGGCCCACAGTCGCAAAGCTTCATTGCAAAGCGACAGAGAGCCAGTCCCACACCGCTTGTTTACATAGAACATGGCTACTTGGTTGTCCTTATGGATGAGGACTGTCCTGTAGCTGAGCAGGGAATGGAACACTCTGAGAGCTAAGAATATTGCTCTGAGTTCCAAGAGATTGATATGCAGAGAAGTCTCCTGTGGAGACCAGATGCCCTGGGTGGAGAGATCCTGCAGATGAGCTCCCCAACCCATTGGAGAAGCATCTGTTGTAAGAGTTGCTTGGGGTAGCGACTGCTGAAAAGGGGACCCCAACAACAGATTTGGAGAGGACTTCCACCACTGGAGAGACCAAAAAAGGCGACTGGAGTTTGCTATTTTGTCTGACAGGCAACCTGATGCCTGAGTCCATTGGGTGGACAAAGTCCATTGAGCTGCCCTCATGTGAAGGCGAGCATATGGAACCACATGCACGGTGGATGCCATATGGCCTAATAGTTGTAACATCTCTCGAGCAGTTAAATGGGACTTTAACTGTATCTGGGAGGCTAACTGCACCAAGCGTAGGCAACGGGCCTGAGGAAGATAGGCCCTTGCAGTTGTGGTATCCAGCAAGGCCCCTATAAACTCCAGAGACTGAGTAGGGGTGAGATTGGATTTTGGGATGTTTATTACCAGTCCCAAATACTGAAGGACACGCATTGTGCAGGTTAGACAAGTCTGGGCCTCTGACTGGGATGGAGCTCGAATGAGCCAGTCGTCCAGATATGGGAATACGAATATTCCTAGAGTGCATAGAAATGCAGCTACTACTGCCATGCATTTCGTGAACACCCTTGGTGCAGAGGCCAGACCGAAGGGAAGCACCCTGTATTGGTAGTGCTTTCCTTGAAAAAGGAACCTTCTGTGTGTTGGATGGATGAGGACATGGGTGTACGCATCCTTCAGATCTAGAGCACAAAGCCAGTCCTGACTCTGAAGGTATGGAAGCAGAGCACCGAGAGAAATCATCTTGAATTTCTCTTTGAATAGAAACTTGTTCAATTCTCTGAGATCTAATATGGGTCTGTAGCCCCCTGTTTTCTTTGGAATAAGAAAATAAGGGGAGTAGAACCCGGAGCCCTGTTGAAGAAGAGGTACTTCTTCTATTGCCCCTTGGGCAAGAAGGGTAGCAATCTCCTGACCCAGAAGGTTGAGGAGAGATGTTGGAGAATTGAACTGTTTCACCATGGTGTGGAGAGGAAGGCTTAAGAAATGAAGCTTGTACCCCTCCCTTATGATGGAGAGGGTCCATTGCTCTGCTGTGATTTGCTCCCATCTGGGAGCAAAGTAAGCCAACCTTCCTGGAATGGTGAGTAGCTCTGGTTCTTCCAGAGCTAGAAAGGCTACGTTCTCTAATTGCAAGTCAAAGGTCCTGAGGAGGCTGAGGCTGCTGGGCCGTGGGAGGCCTGGCAGCCTTTGAATTGGCCTGTTTAGGTGGTTGCTGACGCTTTGCAGCAAAACGACCTGCAGAAGATGCCTGCTGACCATAAGCAGGATAATATCTTCCCTTTTTAGAAAAAGATGTCTTTTTGAACAATGTTTTCTTAACAGGAGCAGAGGTAGACTTTGAAAGTCGATCCAAAGCAGAGTTCTCAGCATCCATCTGAGTGGCCTTTGCTTGCCAATCCTTGCCAAAAAGGTTTTCACCTGTACAAGGAAGATTTCCCAATTCATCTTGGACCCAGAGTTCCAAATCAGAGGCTTGTAACCAAACAATTCTGCGTGCACCTATGGCAATAGCCGAGGCTCTGCTTACACACTCAAAAGAATCAAAGGCTGTGCACGGTTGGAAAATGTGGAAACATCTTGGGCATGTTTGAGCCAAGTGAGAAATTCCTGCCTTTTATCTTCTGAAATAAAAGGAGCTAAAGTCTAAAGTCTGCAGATGATCTGTGACTTCTTTTAGAAACATCCCCATATAGAGGCTATAGGAGTTGATTCTGGCAGCAAGCATATTAGCTTGGAAAACCCTTCAGCCAAAAGCATCTAGGGTCCTGCATTCACGTCCTGGAGGATTAGATGAGTGTCTCTTTGCACTCTTTATTTTCCTCATGGCAGACTCTACCACAATAGAGTGGTGAGGAAGCTGAGACTTATGAAAGCCAGGACAAGGAGGGACACGGTACATGGTGTCTAACCTACGAGAATGAGGAGAGGTGGTAAGAGGAGTCTCCCACATGCTCAACATGAGATCATAGAGAATCTCATGAATAGGTAAGGTAGTTGCCTCTTTAGGAGCCTTAGGATATTGCAAAATATCTAATTGCTTGGCTCTAGGCTCTGACTCAGGGGCCACTGTAATGGAGAGGCCCCTAGCCACTTCCCTAATGAAGTCTTGAAAAGACAAGTCTTCTGGAGGAGACATTTTTCGTTTTGGAGAAGAAGACTCCTGAGGAAGAAGTACCGATGCCTCGACAGAAGCCTCCAACTCGTCAGTCTTCGGAGGAATCGAAGTATCGCCTGTCTGGATGCTCTTGTAAAGCCCGATATGCGTACCGAGTGGGATCGACATCGGGAGTAAGCGGTACCGGTTCGGTACCGATGGGCATCATAGGACAGGGTACCGTTGCAGTCGACACCGAAGCAGATGTCGATGCAATCGGTACCGGCACCGGTGCCGGAGTCGGTACCGGCAATGGAGATTGTTGCGGTGCCGGAGGCGTCGAAGCCTGCATAAACGCCGTTAGGGTGCGCTGCATGGACAGAATCTTCTGATCCATCAACGCCACCAGAGTCTGGATGTCGGTACCAGTGGAGGCCACCGGTACCCCAGAACACGGCAAGAGGTGATCAGACGAGGCCGAGCCATCGATGTCAACCTGTGACCCCATAGACAATGCTTTGGAAGCCGGAACTTCCTGCCGGGGTAATTTTGCCGGTGCGGAATCCTCGAGGACAAGCCCGGAGGCATCTCTATGCTTAGAGGGAGATTTGCCCTTCGAGGACCGGCTAGATTTATGTTTGGTTACCTGAGATCCATGGGAGGAAGAAGAAGCCCTGGAAGACGTCGATGCCACCGAGGCTGCATCAGAGGGAAACAGGGTACTGAGCTTGGCTGCTCGGTTCTGCCGACCTCTTTTAGACATCATGGTACAGGACACACAATCCGTGATGGAATGATCAGGACCCAAACATTTTAGACACCAATCATGGGTGTCGGTGACAGAAATAGTACCGCCGCATTTTGTGCACTTTTTGAATCTGGAAGCGGGCTTCTCCATGAGGAGAAAAATATTCAGGCCTAAGGCCCAAACTGAAAATGCACAGTTGAAGAAAGAAAAGTTTTGGGTTTTTTTTTTTTGAAGAAAGAAAAGAAAAGAAAAGACCGGCGGTACCGGTCTGACGTCGAAGAAGGCAACGCGACACAAAAAAAATAAAGAAAAAAATAAAGAACTTCTTCTGCGGTGACAGGAACACGACCTGCTGGCTCCGTGGAAAAGAAGAACTGGAGAGAGGCGGTTGGGAAAGGCGGGAAGGCAGCACGCAGGCGCTGTAGGATGCTCCCAAAAGCTTTCTTATTGGACGCTGGGCAGCGTTCCCGCGCAGGCTCGGTCGGTACCGACGATACCCATATGTGAAGACTCATTCCTGCTTGTTCCTGGAGGTAAAAAAACTAGTGAAAATACAGAGTCTGAAAATGGGCCAGATTGGACTGGGGGGTTCTAGAGACATAAGCCCCTCTCCCCCAAAAAAGTGGCCCAATGCATTTCAGTAGGAGAAGGAGTTCCAGCTTCTGCAGCATAGAAACATGATGGCAAATAAAGACCTTACTTCCTATCCAGCCTGCCCCTCTATACCAACTACTAAGCTTTACAGTTCATTTTTTTCTCTTACAGATTGTGTTGGTCCTATGCTTTCTTGAATTTCGATAAAGTCCTCTTCTCCATCACCTCCACTGGTAGATTTCCATGCATCTACCACACTTTCCATAAAGAAATATTTCCTCAATTATTCCTGAGTCTATCCCCTTTCACTCTCATCCTATGCCCCCATGATGCAGAGCTTTCTTTCAACTGAAAGAGGCTCTGCTGTGCATTTACATGTATGCCAATGAGGTGTTTAAATGTCTCTATCATATCTTCCCTCTCCCGCCTCTCTTCCAAAGTAAACATATTGTGATCTTTACGTCTGTCCCCATAGACCATATGATGAAGCGCACTGATCATTTTGGTAGCCACCCTCTGCACCGATTCCATCCTGTTTATAGCATAGCAAATTTCATTCCATAAAATATAGCAGTTAGGGAATTGCTCTTTCTCCACGAACAAGCAGGAAGTCAGTCCTCACATATGGGTGATGTCGGCGCCGATGGAGCCCTCGTGCAGAGCAATTCCACAGCTTTCAAAGAAAGCCTTTGGGATTGCATCGCGCAAGCGTGGTCCCCTTCCCGCCCAAGGGTGCCATCTTGCTCAGTCTCCCTTTTTCCACGGAGCCCAACGGATCTTGTCCCTAATTTCTCACGGAAAAAGTGCATCAAAACTTAGAAGAATTTTTGCTCTTCAACCGGTTCGACACCGGTTCCCCTTCCCGCCTGCGGCTCAGTACACCGCTTTCGAGTCCAGTCAATTTTTTGCGTTTTTGTCCTTAGAGACTAGCATTTGCGCTCTTTTTTATTTTCACTGGCAGCCTGGTCATTCGACCTTGCAGGGGCCCTTTTTCCCCCGATGGCTGCCAGCAGGTTTAAAAAGTGTGATCGGTGTAAGAAGTTAATGTCCCTCACCGACACACATGACTGCTGTCTCCGATGCCTCGGGCCCGACCATGACCCGAAGGTCTGTGGCCCATGTGGGAAGATGTCCTCTAAGGCACTCTGAAGTGGGCAGCAGCAGCGTGAAAGGATTTTCTCGGAGTCCGCATCCCCCCGGATCTGGACCTCATCAGAAGTCTCAACGTCTCGGGAGCTGTCTGAACCCGAGCACCGTCGGGGGTCTTCTGAACGGGGGTCTCCCTCCCGGGAACACCGGAGGAAGAAGAAGCCCATGAGGGTGGCGTCTTGGATGCCTCCGATCGCCCCGGATCCTCGGAGTTGGAGCGGCCTGCGAAGATACCTCACACGGAGCCGGAGACACCGAGGTGGGTAAGTGCTTTTGTCCTCGTGGATTCTCCTCCGGGGGAGCCGGCGTCGGACCTGATGACGTCGGGGCCCGAGCCGGAGGCTGCGGAGTCTTCTGAGCTCGGTCTCAGGATGACGGCCCTGGAGCGCAGCATGTCTGCCTTCATGGAGCAGCAGCGGGCGCTGATAGCCGGTCTCACCGCCCCGACCACCGGGACCTCGATGTCCAAGTCGACCCCGGAGGCCAAATCGATCCTCGAGACTCTTCAGACTCAAGTCGATCCTCGGCCAAGGTCTCCCTCGACCTCCCGCTCGGGACTGAGGTCATCGACGCTGGTGCTCTCGGCGTTGGTGCTGAAGCCCTCGTGGCCAGAGCCCCTCGATTCCTCCTCGGAGGAACCGGCATGGGAGACGGAAGATGAGGAGTCCCCGGACACCAGCTACACTAAACAAACTCCTCACTAAAGACACACCCCAATCTGTTCACAGAAGATGCAACACTAATAAAATAAGGATTCCAAAAGAGTTCACAAAGACTAAAAAAATCAACAAATAAAAAAGCGTTTTCCCATGCAGCCCCTATACTCTCTTTCCCTACCTGAAGAAATAAGAGCCTTAACTGACCTTAAAGAACTACGTAAAACATTAAAAACTCACTTATTTAGCTCCCACTACGGTCCACTTGCGAATTCCCAATACCAAAATGAAAAGGGATAATATATAACACTTTGAGCTTAATACCATAATGACCCATGAAAATATGACCATTATACACAGTCTACGATGTTTGTAAATAGCTACCTTCCTTGTTAAATTCAACATCCGTTGATTAACAATTAAACTTTAGAGAACTATGTACAAAGTTAAGATGTACATAATTCAAGCGATGTTTAATGTAAAAACAGTTATGTTACACTGTTTATTTACCTGTTCTATGTAAACCGCACCTGATCTTTGGAAGGCAGCGGTATATAAGCGACTGTTAAATAAATAAATAATCGGACCTGGTATGTCCCGTCGGACTTCCCCTCCGGAGGATACCCGGTTCTCAGACTTCGTCAGGGACATGGCCAAGGCTTTCGCATTCCCGGCGGATACCAAGGAGGAGCCTCGAGCCGAGGAGCTCGAGGCCCTCCAGTATGATTTTTGCCCAAGGGAAGCCCTTACTGTGCCGGTTTCTCCGATGCTGGAATGGCTGATGCTCTGCATGTGGGAGTCACCGGCCTCGATACTGATTCTCAGCAAGCGGGTCGATTTCATCTATCGAGTCCGCAAGAGCCCTGGGTTCCAAAAGGCACAGCTGCCGCACAACTCCATGGTTGTGGAATTGGCCATGCTTAGGCTCAAGAGCCAAAAAACGCACTCCTTGGTGCCTCCTGACCGGGAGGCCCAGAACCTGGATGCCCTCGGCAGAAAATGCTTCTAGGGCTCGATGCTATCATGCCGTGTCCAAACCTACAAGCTGTACATGGGCATGTACTTGAGGGACCTGGCAAAGGAGATGGCCGGGTTCTCAGCTGGCCTCTCCGAGGCACCCTTGCAGCGCTTCAATGCCTTGTCCACCGGGATTCAGGAGTGCTCGAAGATCATATTTCGAGCGGCCTATGATGGCTTCGAGGCTTCGGCCTGAGTAGCCACGGCCGGCATCGTTGCACGCTGCCAGGCCAGGCTAATGTCATTGGATCTGGAGCCATGGGTTCAGGACAAGTTGGTCGATGTCCCTTGCCGAGGTGACAACCTCTTTGGCAAACCCATGACTGAGAAGGCTGCTGAGCTCGAGTCCGAGTACTTGACCCGGGTAAGACTCTCAAAGAAGACTTCTGCCCCTTCTAAGAAGGAGGGCTCGGGTAAAAAGCTCTTTTTCCCGAGGAAGGGTACTGCTTACCGCAACTACCCCACTTACCAGGCCACCCCAGCTCCCCAACAGGGGCAGCAGGCCAAGGGATGGGGGCATGGCCCGCGTAAGCAGAAGACCCCCAAGCCCCAGGCCCTGGCTCCTACCCAGCCAGGAGGGGTTTTTTGACTCCCAATGCATAGTCTCTCTTCCGCCAGTGGTAAGGCCATGCACAGGAGGCAGGCTAATCCTGTACACTCACAGGTGGCCAGCCATCACCTCGGGATATCTGGGTCCTGCAAATAGTCCAAAGGGGCTATTTGCTTCACTTCAGCCAGATACCACCCTCATTTCCAGGAGAGCCTCTTAGACCCCCTCTTCACAGGGACCTCCTCTTGCAGGAGTTGACAGTTCTCCTAGAGGATCTGGCTGTGGAATCGGTGCCCCACCACCTCCAGGGCAAGGGTTCTACTCCAGGTATTTTCTCATACCAAAGAGAACAGGAGGCCTCCGACCCATCCTCGACCTAAGAAACTTAAACAAGTTCCTGATGAGGGAAAAGTTCAAGATGCTTTCCCTTGGAATGTTGCTGCCTTACCGCCACCAGGGAGATTGGCTATACTTCTTAGACCTGAAGGATGCCTATACACACATCCTCATGCATCCAGACCACAGACAATATCTGAGATTTGTGGTGGGAGGAAAACATTTCCAATACAAGGTTCTACCCTTTGGCCTGGCCTCTGCTCCCAGAGTGTTTACAAAATGCCTGGCTGTAGTGGCGGCCTTCCTCAGAAGTCAAGGAATTTTTGTCTTCCTGTACCTGGACAACTGGCTCATCAGAGGCCAGTCGCCTCAGGAGACCCAACAGGCCACTTCTTGCACTATCAACCTGTTGCAGCATCTAGGCTTTGTCATAAACCACGCAAAGTCTACTTTGCTCCCCACTCAAAACTTAGAGCTCATAGGAGCAAGATTGGATACCCTTCAGGCGAAGGCTTACCTGCCGGAGGACAGGGCACAGAGGCTGCTAGCACTGACACAACAGTTCAGTCTCAGGTCTCAGCGAGACACTTCTTACGCCTCCTGGGCCACATGGCCTCCATGATGCATGTGACCCCAAATGTCCATCTCCAAATGAGGACACCAAGGGCAGCACGCTGCCACGCAGATATCAGCAACACAGTACAAAAACGTAGCAGGTGTAAGTTCTCACCAAACCTTTATTAATCCAAACATATAAAGGGAGACCTGACCCGACACAGGCCGTGTTTCGATAAACTCTTCTTCAGGGGCTGGCTCACTTTATGCTAAAAACATATCATAAATAAATTAAAGCCACAATTATAAAAAACTAATTTAACAAAATACATGAGATAAAACATCATAAAGGAACGCAATAAAAATATAATAGGTAATAAATAAATAAACAACAAGTTTTAAAATTATATAATATACAAAACTTATTATTAATAAACCTATACCAATATATGTCATCCCCAAACACACATGTATAAAACATGAATAAAATTCAATAAATATGGATAAGAAAAAATTTTTATATAAAAAAACGTTAAATTAACATAATTATCTAACCAAATTGTGCCGGCAAGTGCAAACTATCCAAATCGTAAGAGGAAGTAGTGACTTATTGTAGGTGATAATCGTGCTACATAAACAAAAGTACACAAAACATATAAATGTGGCACGAGATTTAAAGCCATAAAAAATCAACAGACAGAGGAGAAGGAGACCAAGGAGCAGGAGTGAACCACACTTTACCTGGAATAACCATATTAGAACATACTAATACAGTTGTACTGAAAATGATACCACCTTTGGTAGCTGGAAGGGTGTGAAAGAAGCAAAAAAACATATTTGCATTAATGATTTTATCCAATGGATACATGATTTTCTTCAAAAATATTAAAAACTCTAAAATATTTTAAACCTTTAAAAAACTCATTTCATAGATTGGAAACACGTGGCATAGCAGCGGCCTTGCTTAAGGAAATGTAGTGCACTAGCTGACAACTAAAAACGTTACCGAGGAAATTTATTGTTGTAAAGGGGGAAATTATACATTATAAACGTCAGAAGACCTTTAAACTCATGAAAAGCAGACTTAAAAAGAGGTAATGTGAATCGCCACCATAATATAATAAATTTGAACCCACCGTTTTTGTTCGTAATCGGATAGTAGTACGTAGGTACTTTCATCGTATTTTGATATTTCTACTATACTAGTGTAAAAAATCTTGATAAAATCAAATGGGATCAACTAGACCATTGATGTGTGACTCGCAAATTTGTCAAAAAACCGCGTGACTAAAATATGTATATATAAAAAATGTATATATAAAAGGCTCACGCTTCTACAAATTCACCGAAGTAAAAGGCAATTCTAAAAACTCATGTGTGTTATTAGTTACCACTATCAACCTTATTTTTAAAAAAGGGATCATTTAAAAAATGAATGAAATAACTGGCCGAATCTTGCCGAAGAGCTGGCTATAAGTGAATAAATGTCGCAATAAACTTACATGTTTGACCGGTTAATACTTAAAAACAATGAAACTAACGTCGAACCCTCAACAGCAACATCTTATTGAATTAAAAAATTCTGGCGTATGCGGGTCAGCACATTATGCCGCTCGCAAGCGCACGAAAGGGAGCACGTGTTCATTGCATCTCCTCAAACATGCTAAAATAACAAATAATACCAACTTTAAAACTACTGTCTACTCTTCAGCCGCTTACTACTTCTATAGTTCAGGATGTTACTTTGCTACGTTCAAAACACGAGGCTCTTGAGAACTCATTACCTTGCTCCCATTATGCTATTTCATAAATATTTGAAGGAAATATTGCTGATCTCTGATGTGGATACGATCTCTCTGCTTAACATTTATTATCTACCCTCTAGAGACACGGCTTTATGCGCCGAGCCTCAGGCGGGTTCTGATGTAATTGAACCTAAAAGTTCTGCTTCTTTAAATATTTCCGACTTTTTGGAATCATCTCAGGACGAGATTCCCACGAGGGCCACATTGTTAATCACGTTAGCCTCAGATTTGGATAGGCAGCGAATTTTTTGTGCTTACTTCAAGAAAAAACTTGAGAAATTCTGTGGCTTCACTATTCAGATTTTTCCTGACGTCTCGAGAGCCACGCAGCAAAGGCGGAGGGCTTTTTTAGAACTCCGCCCACGTGTCTTGGCCTTGGGCGCTTTGTTTTACCTCAAATTTCCTTGCCGGTGCCACATTATTTATCAAGGTAGTCGTTACATTTTTCTTGAGGTTTTGCAGCTTGAGACATTTTTGAATGGTAAGGGCCAGTCTTAGCTTGTATTTATAGATGGTGCTAGTTTCTTTTGTCTCTCTTTGCTGGGTTTAAATTAATTACCAGGTTGGTCATGGAAACGTCTTTTTGTTTTATTAATATGGCACTCCTCCTGAATGTGGACTATTGCTGTGTGTGTTTTTTTGGATTTGTTGTAATGTGGGGTTGGGTTTTCCTTCCCCTTTTGTTAAGGAAAAAATTTTGTATGTTTCTTTATGGCAAATAAAATGTTTATAAAAAAAAAAAAACTACTGTCTACCTTAAATTGTTGAACCAACTAGCAGCACCTAGATGCTCAAGGCAATGGTGAAAGCTAAATCTTGGTTGTAAACAGAACCTATGGATTAAGGATAAACGGATGCAGGGACTTCATCTAGCTCTCCGACCAGAGACACCATAATTGACAAGAGAGCCAAAAGTTTCAAAGTATACTTATGCCTTCAGCGGGTAATGAACACTTTAAAAAATCACAACTCAACCTCAACTGATTGTGTGCTGGATACATTATTAAAACAATAAATAAATAAATATAATATAAAAAATGTGTAAACGGGAAGGATAAAAAGGATCAAAAGGATCTTCATAAACAATACATCCCGACCTATTGAAAACATTGTCTGTCTACAAACATACGAACAAAGTAGCAGTGCCCAATGTTACAGAACTAACTATAACACTGATTTCAAATTGTAGCCAGAATCATGTGAGGTAAACTTACATATTCGACCGGTTGATACCTAAAAACCATAAAACCAGCGTCGGACAAACAGCAGCAACATCTCTTTGAATAAAAAACGCTGGCGCATGCGGGTCAGCATTTATGCCGCTCGCAAGCGCGTGAAGGGAAACACGTGTCCATTTCAACTCCTCAAACATTCTATATGATAGCAAATAATACCAGCTTTAAAACTAGTGTCCACCTTAAAACATTAAACTAATTAACAGCATCTAGATGCTCAAAAACAGTGGGGAAAGCAAAATTTTGACTTTAAACAGAAGCTTATGAATTAAGGATAAACAAATGCAGGGTCTTCGCCTAGCTCTCCGACCAAAGACTGCATAGTTTACCAAGGAGCCAAAAGTTTAAAAATATAAGAAATCCTGCGTGGAGTAATATACACATTAGGAAATCAAAATTCAACCTCAACTAATTGTGTGCTATATACATTATTAAAACAATGAATAAATAAATATAATAAATGTAAACGGAAGGGATAAAAAGAATCAAGAGGATCTTCATAAACAATACGTCCCAACTTGTTGAAAACATTGTCAGCCTACATACTTAGGAACAAAATCGCAGTGCCCAATTATACAAAGCTAATTATAATACCGATTTTAAAATGTAGCCAAAGTCATGTGAGGTAAAACTGAAAACAACCTTCTGCTAAACTAAAACACCTTTTTACCCTGCTTGACAACGGGAAACACAGATTTGCAGAAGAGCCAAAGCTGTCAAAACACTGTCTGCCTACAAACAAAAGGAACTACTTGCAGTACCCAATTATGCAAAATCAATTATAAGGTCAATTTGCAAAGGAGGCCAGAAACTTGTGTGATAAACTAAGAAACTAACTTAAAGTTATACCAAGGAGACAAAAACCCACCTAACAACACAACGGGGGCCATGGATAACCAGGAGAGCCAAAGTTGTCAAACCATGCTTGATCTTTCATAATTTAATAAAAACCTCCAACCCACATTAAAAGCATATGAGAGGAGGGAAAAAGAAGTTGCAGCATCTAGGCTTTGTCATAAACCACGCAAAGTCTACTTTGCTCCCCACTCAAAACTTAAAGCTCATAGGAGCAAGATTGGACACCCTTCAGGCGAAGGCTTACCTGCCGGAGGACAGGGCACAGAGGCTGCTAGCACTGACACAACAGTTCAGGCGCAGGTCTCAGGTCTCAGCGAGACATTTCTTACGCCTCCTGGGCCACATGGCCTCCATGGTGCATGTGACCCCAAATGTCCATCTCCAAATGAGAACAGCTCAGTGGTGCCTCAGGGATCAATGGACACAAGCCACAGGCAGTCTCAGAGACAGGATAACATTATCCAGATGACTGGTGAAATCATTGCAGTGGTGGAGTCAGCCACCCAATCTGTTTGAAGGAGTGTCTTTTCAGATTCCCTTGCACACAAGAGTGCTAACGACAGATGCCTCCTTGCTGGGCTGGGGAGCCCATTGCCAAGGATCATGCACTCAGGGGTTATGGTCTCCTCAGGAGTCTGCACACCAAATCAACCTCTTAGAGGTGGGGGCGATTCGCCTAGCTCTTCAAGCCTTTTGTCATGTCCTCTCAAATCAGTCTGTATTGATACAGATGGACAACCAGGTAGCAATGTTCTACGTGAACAAGCAGGGAGGTACGGGGTCTCGTATCCTATGTCAGGAGACACTGGACCTCTGCTCCTTTGCCATCAGGCAGGGTGTGTCTCTCAAAGCAGTGTACCTGCCTGGTCAGGAGAACTGCCTAGCAGACAAACTAAGCAGGATTCTCCAACCTTACAAATGGCAATTGGATCCAGTGGTGGCCCAGCGGATTTTCCACTGCTGGGGACATCCGTCCATAGATCTATTTGCCAGTCTGCAAAATCACCAGCTGCCCAGATTTTGCTCCAGACAGCCACATCCCCTGAGGTTGGCTGCAGATGCTTTCCTGATCTCCTGGTCAGGGGGCCTCATGTATGTGTTTCCTCCCACACCTCTGATGGCCCGGACTCTGTTCAAAATCCTTGGAGACAAGGCCTCTGTCATTCTGGTAGTGCCCAGACAGCCTTGGTTTCCGCTTCTCCTCCAGCTGGCAGTGGAAACCCCACTTCCACTGGGGACGCAGCCCAACCTCCTTTCACAGGAGCAGAGCTCTCTCTTACACCCCAACATCAGGGCCCTCAACCTGATGGCATGGCTCCTGAAAGGGTAGTGCTGGCTCCTCTCCTCCTACCTCGGAATGTAGAAGAGGTGTTACTGGCCTCCAGGAGGCAGTCCACTAGGAAATCCTCTGCTTTCAAGTGGCGTAGATTTGAGGTGTGGTGTAACCAGCACAATGAAAACCCTTTCTCTTGCCTTGTACCAGTGGTGTTGCAGTACCTGCTTCACCTCTCAGAATTAGGTCTCAAGTCTAACTCTGTCAGGGTCCACCTGAGTGCTTTGTCAGCAAACCACTTGCCAGTGGAGGGGCAACCTCTTTTGGCTCTCCCCCTGGTGTCCAGATTTCTCAGAGGTCTGCTTCTGCTGAAACCTCCAGTTCGTCCTCCGGCAACTGAGTGGGATTTAAATGTGGTCTTGCAGCAGCTTACTCGCCCACCTTTTGAGCCGATGTCCTCTTGCCATCTGCGCTTCCTCTCCTGGAAGGTGCTCTTCCTGGTGGCACTCACATCAGCCAGATGTGTGAGTGAGCTGCAAGCTCTCGTAACTGATAAACCATACACAAGGTTTTATAGGAATAGGGTGGTCCTCCGCACTCACCCGAAGTTCCTTCCAAAGGTGGTTTCTTCTTTCCACCTCAACCAGGAGGTGATTCTTCCGACCTTCTTTCCCAGGCCGCATTCCAGCCGGGCAGAGGCAGTCCTGCATACCCTGGATTGTAAGAGGGCGTTGTCCTTCTACCTGGAGCATACGAAGGGACATCGAAGGGCTACTCAGCTCTTCCTCTCGTATGACCCCAGTAAGCTTGGGTTACCTGTTTCCAAGCGTATGCTGTCCACCTGGGTGGCAGACTGCATTGCCTGGGCGTACAGGGCGGCTGACCTCCCATTGCAGGGTCGAGTCACGGCTCACCGTGTCAGGGCTAAGGCCGCATCAGTGGCTCACTTCCGCTCTGTTCCGTTGGCAGACATCTGCCGGGCTGCAACTTGGTCTTCAAGCCAGACTTTCACAGCCCATTACTGCCTGGATAGAGAGTCCTGACGGGACAGTGCTTTTGGCCAGGCGGTTCTCCGTAACCTATTTGAGGTTTAGGCAACTCCATCCCTCTGACCCTTTGGTGTCAGGCTACCGGGGGGGGGGGGGGGGGGTTGCTTTCTCGGCTGAATTCCTATAGCAGCTGCTGCGGCTCTTCTAGAGGGAGCCATTTTTTCAGCTATGGATTCTTGGTAGCCTATATCTAGGGAGTCCCATATGTGAGGACTGACTTCCTGCTTGTTCCTAGAGAAAGCGTAGTTACTCACCTGTAACAGGTGTTCTCCAGGGACAGCAGGAATTGGTCCCCACGACCCTCCCTCCTCCCCTGGAGTTGCAGTCCTATTATTGGTTTTTATTCATTTTGCCTTCTTTTTAGCTATGTCATTTGACTGAGCAAGATGGCACCCTTGGTTGGGAAGGGGACCGCGCATGTGCGATGCAGTCCCAAAGGCTTTCTTTGAAAGCTGGGGAATTACTCCACACGAGGGCTCTGTCGGTGCCGACGTCACCCATATGTGAGGACTGATTCCTGATGTCCCTGGAGAACACCTGTTACAGGTGAGTAACTACGCTTTCAAACTACTACCCCCCAAAATACTCCCTTGCAATTGCCCCCAACTTCCAAAATGCCTCTGCCCCCAAAATATTCCACACAAATCCATCATGCCCCACGCAAACTGACCCTAACCTAAAAACCTAACCCTCAGAATTGTCTCACACCCTGAAAATTACCCCACCACAAAAATAACCCTCGCAATTGCCCCACCAGCATGCAACTGCTTTGACCCTCTCAAAATTACACACAAAAACTGCCCTATCCCCACACTTTCCACACCCCCAAAAACTGATCCCTGCCACTGCCTCACCATCCCTAATCTGCCCCCCACTACCAAAACCTCTCCACCCTGGCACCTGCCCCCATCCCTAAAAAATACTGTTCTAGTACCATGTAAATTGTCTTCACTCCCCCAAAACTACCCTCTGCAACTCTCCAACAACCCTGCAAACTACCTCCAGCGCCACACCAGAGATGTCCTTGAAAGCCATTTGTAAAATGGCTCTTGGGACATCTCTGTGATTTGGATGTCCACATGCACATTTTCAGACTTCCAAATTGCGACTAAGGTTTTTAAAATGACTCCCTTAGAGTATAAGCCCTCCAGGACAGGAAAATACCCACTGTTTCTTAATATATAACACACTTTGAACTACTACTGGAAAAGGGTGAGCTAAATACAAATTAATCCTTCATAAATAAATATACACATTGAACAAATAAAAAAGACAACAGCTTGTATAAGATCAAAACAAAAGAGTAGTACCACAAAAAATGAAGTAGAAACACTTGAATAGAATGAAGGCATATGCAATTGGGCTTATGTCTCTTTTTCTTGGTCTGTGGCAGGTTTTTTGATTTAGGGCTCTTTAGACGACTTGGCAGCAGCAGGAATCAGGTTTCCTGCTTGGAACTCTTCCTTGGCTGCTCTGGGGCTTCTCTGAAGTTGGCAGCAAGGGGGGAAAGCTTCCAAGCGACATCCTTAAGTCTTCTTGGGGCTGCTCTCTTCAGCAGGTAAAGTTGCTAGCTTGAGGCTTCTATGTGGTGTTGGCAATGAGGAGAAGAATCTTGGTCAGCTGAGTGGGGCATTTCTTTTTTTTACCAGCTGCTTCAGCAGTTCCGTTTAGTTTATTAATTTGATATACCTCCCATTTATTAAAGATTCATTATCTACTTGTTATAAGCTAGAGTCATTGGAGAATAATGCTAGGGCATTGAATCTATGCTTTTTCAATTTTCCTAAGTCATCTTTGCTTTCTCCTCAGATTTTGCTGGAGAAATATTTCAAAGTTTTGCTGTTTTCTGTTAAGATTGCTATTCAGTCCTCTTATTACCTTCCAGGGGGGAAGCGCCAGGTGGATAAGGCAGTTCATGGGGTGGATGCTTTATCTTTAGATATTGATAAAGATTTAGCTAATTTCTTAGAAGACTCTACTGATATGATTGTTAAAGGGGCCACGTTGTTGGTTTCCTTTTTTTCTAATTCAGATAAAATTAGGGTCTTGAAGGCTTATTTTAAAAATAAAGATAAACCTTTTTGTGGTTATAAATTATATGTGTTCCTAGATGTTTAAGTCTACTCAGGCCCGTAGGAAAGGTTTTTTGGCTTTAAAGCCTAGGTTGATAGAGTTGGGTGCTACATTTTTTCTTAGATTTCCATGTATGTGTATCATTACCTTTCAGGGTAGTATGTATGGGGGGGGGGAGGGTTTAGGTTACTCAATTGGAAAATTTTTTGCTTGACAGGAAGTAGGATTATATTTTGCTTTTAGTTTTGTGAAGCCCGCTGTTTTGTGGAGGTTTTTTCTTTACCTCTTGATTTCTTGTTTATTATTTTCTGTTATATTGTAATATTTCTGTCATCATGTTTCTCTTTTTCTGTCATCATGTTTCTATGTTTCTATGGAGGTGGTAGAGATGAGGACAGTAACTGAATTCAAAAAAGCATGGGACCAACACAGAGTATCTCTAAAGGTAAAAAGTGGACTGTTGTAGTTGTTATGGAAGGACAGACTAGATAGGCCATGTGGTCTTTTTCTGTCATCATGTTTCTATGTTTCTATTTGGGGCTCTTACTCATCGTTATGTGGACTAATGCAACTTTATATTCTTTTAATTATTTCTTTTTATTGTTAATTTCTTATTGGTGATTGCATTTCTTGTTTTGTTTATGATTGTATTAATTTAAATCTTTCAAAAACATATTGATATAAACCTGATTTGATATACCTCCTTAGGTTTGAAACAAAACAAGAGTAAAAGGAACACATTACAAGGACTCTGCACAATAAACAATAGAGTATGTGTACAGTCCTGCATATGCCTAGTAATGCTATAGAAATGATAAGTAGCAGTAGTAGAGATTATCTCACATAAATGGTTTTATCTGTTGGTGTGCTCTTTTACCAATGAAAATGCTAAACGAAAATTAAACAGTACTAGAGCGTAACTTAAAATAAACGGAAGAACAAGGACAGGCAGCATAAAATAGAAGCACAAGACAAAAGGCACATACAGAGTGGAAATCACAAGATTTCTAATTGTAAATGTAGAAAGTACTAATGAAAATACACAAAAATTTGGGAATACAACCATGTTTTGTGACTGGGTCTAAACCTTAAATAGCTATGTTCACCCTTAAATTGGAGGGTAGATTTCCAAACAATAGGATGAAATGTAGATTCAAGATGAATTCTTGGGGGAAGTACTGTCAGAAGATTAAGCTGTGAAGATTTCAAATAGCAAGGAGGAGAATATTCACTGAGAAGACTGGTTAAATATTTGAATTGTCCAACATGAAGCACTCTAGAGGTCAAAGTCAAGACCTTAAAATGCTATGCTAAGTGCTACAGAAAGTCAATGCTGAGTGGCCAAAAGAGGTGTGGCATCATTACATTTATTGACATGGCAAAGAAAGGTGACAACAAAATGTTATGAGTTGCATACATTTCATAGAAATAGAAAACAAGTCATTAAATAAAGCATTTGAGTAGTCAGGGCTAATGTGGCAGAAGTGTTTTTTTTCTGACCAATTCATGTTGATTCGGATCTTAGAGGACAAAGTTTGAGTCTATGAACTGTAAGCGAACCTGCAACAACATCTAGATAGAAATTCAGATTGTTAGGATTCAAAGAAGGGTCAATAAAGCAACTAGTTGTAGGTCATCAACATAAAAATACCTGCTGATACCAAACTTCTGCCTCAAAGTAGCCAGTGGAGCAAGAAAGAAATTAAAGAGAACTGGAGCAATAATTGATCCTCATGGGACCCTACAGGTGAGAGGATAAGACTTAAATGGCACAATAAAGTGAGATTTGTAAGGCGGTCACAGGTGCTTTATTAAAAAAAAAAATCCCCTACACGTTTCAGCAAACACCTACAGGAGCCACAAAACCTTAAATAAAAACAGACAATAAAACATTTCATAAATAATCCAATTTATAAATACTGTACATAAAATAAATAATATAAAACCATGTGACAAGGGTGTGTAAAAGACATAAGGCAGAACATAAAGCATTCATAAACACCCTAATCGTGCTGAAAAATGAAAACATATAGTGCCTAACCCATAATATGGACCTAAAATGACAGTGCAGAGAGATGAGGAGGAACCATCTGCATATAAAATCCTGAACCAATGATGATACTGTATGTACTTACAAAGCCACACTGTGTAGTGTTTAAATAGATGGAAATATATCTGTGAAAGCTCACAGAACACACAATCAGTATGGGACTAACTGAGCCAAAAGAAGAACCGTGTTGGAGACGCTCATTTTTTTATATATATAAAAAAATACTCTTTGTACCAATCAAAACTTTCTTAATGGGCATACTGTCTATCGTAACGCATAAAGCAGATGTTGATTAACTGCATGAGATCCATCCAGTGTAACAATCAGACATTGCAAGTAAACATCAGAAACAGTAAAAAGGACTAAGGCAATCCAGAGGACAACGCAATTTATCAAAAACAATTAAACTTTATTGTATAATAAACCGGTTCTGTAGAAAAGCATAAAAACATAAAGAGCCAATGTTATGCAAATTGAAAGACTGAAAAAACTCTCTGTAGCAATGCAAGAAATTATTAGCTGGATGCAAGAGCCAGCACTCTTTTCAAGAGACGTGAATTCATGCCAAAAAGAGGTCAAAGGGTAAACCTTTGTATATACCAATCAGGAAGTTGTTTTGAAGCTGATGTACTAGTACTATTCATTGTCTACCCTTTGTACTTTCTGTGTTCAATTATAAATATGTGCAGTTAAAAATATTTATACCCATATAAAAATAGTAATGTGATGGATACTAACGAAATGCAAAGATTTAGATGATGTACTTAGCGAATGCTAAAACCAGATCGTATATATAAACTCGAATGGCACGATGCATTTGTTACCAAGGGAAAGCTCTGCAAACCTTGTACCAAATACAAGATCACCCCGGTGCTGACGAAATATGCAGCCTATCAAACAGGGCTACTAAAAAAGAAAAATACAATTCTCCAGGAACAAGCAGGAAGTCAGTCTTTACTTATGGGTGACATCGGCACCGACAGAGCCCGCGTGGAGCAATTCCCCAGCTGTCAAAAAAAATCTTTGGGATTGCTACCACGCAAGCGTGGTCCTCTTCCCGCCCAAGGGTGCCATCTTGCTCAGTCTCCCTTTTTCCATGGAGCCTCCTCGTCCCTCGGAAAAGGTTTTGGTTCCTCGCCTTAACAGGCTCATTTCTTTTTCCTGGTTGCACCGGTCCTCTACCCGTCCTCCCTTTGTTCTCTTTTGGAGCTTATGGGGATACCTTTCCTAATTTTTTCTTTTCGGGTTTCGCGCCCTTTTTTCTTTCTAACCGCTGGCTGCATGGGTCTTCGACCTTGCAGGAGCCGTTTTTGCCTCCAATGCCACCGGGTTTAAAAAATGCGATAGATGCTCTGGGAACATGTAGCTTACGGACACTCATGACTGTTGTCTACAGTGTCTGGGAGCCAACCATGACCCAGAGCTCTGTTCAGTCTGTAAGAAAATGTCCTCTAAGGCCCTGCTCAGCCGTAAGCAGAAGTCCGAAGACATTTTTCGAAAGGTCGCCTCGGAGTCCCCAGTGGTGCCCTCGGTCGTTCCCCCTCTGGTGGGTTCTTCCCCTGCGGCGCCACGTTCCAGGCAGCATTCTGACCAGGGTCCCCTGAGGTGGAACGGTGCAAAAAGAAGGCGGCCTCAAAGTCGCTGTGTGGGGCCCCAGACAAGTGTGAGCGCTCCTGTGCCCGGTCGCTTAGCCCCTTTCGGTGTTACCGAGAATCGGACAAGGAGCGGCCCCGCAAGGTACCTCGCACAGAAATGGAGGCCTCTGGCGAAGGTGCCCAGTCTCCTGAGGATCGTCCTGATGAGGACCCCCTCTCCTCCTCGACGCTCGATCTGGTGACCCTGGTATCGGCGTCCCAGGGCCCCACGCCCGCATGAGAGTCCCATATGCTGGCGCTCGAACGCAGCATTTCTGCGTTCATTGCTTCCCAGCAGGCACTCATGGCCAGCTTTACTGACTTGTGCCCAGAGACCGCAGGTCCCTTGCGTGGGACACCCAAATCCGTCCAGGAAACCCCCGAGAGCCACGGGCCTCATGAGGGTCCTTGACGTCGGTCTCACTCGCCCTCCTGTTCCTCGGAGGCGAGATCGTCCAGGGCCTCCGGCTCCAAGCCACCAGCCATCAGACAGGGCGAACTGCCTGGCTCGGATTCCTCGACTGACTTTTTGGACTGAGAATCCGATGGGGATACCTCCCTAGAGACCTGCACCCACCGGGATCTCCCATCGGACCCCTTGCTGCCTGGTCTCCAGCGGCATGCACCACCAAAGGACACCTCCTTTTTGGTGTTTATCCAGGACATGGCTCGGCCCCTCAACCTGGTCACCCAGGCTGAGGAGGACCCTCGTGCTGAAGAACTTGATATTCTTCAGTACGAGGTCCTGCCCAGGGAATCCCTCACCGTGCCGGTGCTGCCGATTCTATCTCGGCTACTGCTCTGCACATGGGAGGCCCCAGCCTCGGTTCCCATTGTGAGCAAGCGCCTTGACACAATGTACAAGGTGCAGCGTGGGCCAGGCTTCCGAAAAACCCAGCTCCCACACGCCTCGATGGTGGTGGAATCAGCCATACGGAAGCAGAAGAGCCCGAAATCACATTCATCGGTGCCTCCTGGCCGGGAGTCGAGAACCCTTAATGCCCTTGGCCACAAGGCCTGTCAAGGTTCCATGATTTCCTGTCACATCCAGGCTTACCAATTGTATATTGGGATGTTCCTACGCGACTTGGCGAAGGAACTCGGGGGGGGGGGGTTCTGCGGGCCTCTCAGGGGAGTCCCTGAACAGGTTCCGTACTCTGCTGAAATCTGTGGCCGACAGTTCTAAGTATATATCTCGAGCCTCTTATAATGGCTTCAAGACTTCGGCTCGGGTGGCAGCTGCAGGCATTGGGACTCGCCGGCAGGCATGGCTCCAATTCTCGGATTTGGAGCAATAGTGCAGGAGAAGCTCCTGGATGTGCCCTGTCTCGGTGAACAACTGTTTGGGAAACCGATGGAGGAGAAGGCCGCGGAGATCGAGACGGAGTTCATTTCTAGTGTGGTGATGAGGCTACTGACAAGCAGAGAAAAAGGGCTCCTTTTAAAACTTTTTCTTCTGAGCTAGAGCAGGGCTCAGACAGGCATTCATTTAAATCAGCAACTAGAGAGGAAAGCCACAGGATTGAGTGTGCTGAGTGCAAGCCACACCCTGCCTCCATGGCAACACAGAGTGCAAAGGAGAAACACCTGGGGAGGAGGGGCAAGGAAACGGGCTTCACACTCAAGCATTTAACCTCTCAGAATCAAAGGCAGAGAGAGTTGGAGTTGGAGAGGGGGTTGGAACAGAAGCAGAGGTCAGAGCGTGAGCAGGAGAAAGAAAGAGAAAGCCTGAGGAGTCTGACCAGAGGCTTTGAAGCACGGCAGATAAAGGCTAACCTTCAGCACAGAAGGGGTTCTAACAGGAGCTCTCCTAGCAGAGACAGCTGCACAGAGTTTGCAAGCCTTGGTGAAGGTAGGAAACCAAACTCGGGGAGAATTGTGGAATATAGTTCAGATAGCAGTGAAGCTACTGAGGATTCAGAAGGGGAGGTTTATCCCTCTAGAAAACCTGAAAGGAAATCTGTTCCTAGAAGCCAGGGAAGACAGCATGTGAGTGTCTTACCCAGAGAGATAAAGCCGTGCAGCTCACATAGAAAACCTGAAGGGAGAAAAGGGAATCCCTGGGAGAAACTGTTTAAGCTAATGCAGCAGTTGAAACCTGATTATGCAAGTAAAGACCCAGAGCTGTTTCAGAGTGAATGTGAAGATATGGAAACGGACTTAACTGGATTGGAGGAGGATACAGAGTCTCCAATGGATTGCTCAACAGCCTATGTTATATAGGAGAAAGGCTGACTTGCTAGCTAAAGAGAATATTTCAGAACTGTGATAAATGCTCTGAGGTTTCTGAACCCTGCAAGCTAAAGGGAAAGGATTACAAATGTGTTTTGTTTGAAGCATTAGTTCCTGTATGCTGAAGAAAGCTATATGAGTTCCTTATTGTTTCTGTTATTACTTGTTCATATTCTGAAGAGGATTTGCTTTGCTAAAGTTTGATGATAAAAGAGAAAATTAATAAATTTCCTGTGTATTGCCTAAAACTACTCGGACTGCTTACTGACCACAACTACAAAAGTCCCAGCAGCATTTGCTCTGGTATTAAGCAAGAACAGTTGGCACGCGGCCCCTTCTAGGCGACCGCCTAGACAGGGTGCAGCGCCACACTAGGACCCGTCTCTCCCGCAAGACCTCGACGCTGCCTTGGAAGAAGCAGCTGGCCAAGAAACTCTTCTTTCCCAGGAAAGGCCTCCAGTATCTCGGTTACCCGCCATACCCGGCTACCCCCACACCAGCTACCCCGGCTCAGGGAAACCTGGACAGGGGCACCGCAAACCAAAGGGCCCGAAGACACAAACGCCAGCTCCCCCACAACCCACTCAGGCATTTTGACGCCAGCGGCACAGCCCCTTGCCCTCTGGTGATGCAGCAGCCAGTGGGGGGACGTCTGTCCTGTTTCGCCCCATCGTGGGCGCTCATCACCTCGGACACTTGGGTCCTCCAGGTCTTCTGGGAGGGCTATCACCTTCATTTCGACAGTCTCCCTCCACTCTTCTCTCCAGCAGAGCCTCCTCGACTCCCTGTGCACCAGCTTCTGCTACAGTGGGAATTACACTCCCTCTTTGCCCTACGGGCAGTCAAGAAGATCCCTCCCCACCTTCGAGGTTGGGGCTTTTACTCCTGGTACTTCCTCGTCCCAAAAAAGATGGGGGGGTCTGCGGCCCATCCTCGACCTCCACAAACTAAACAAGTTCCTGGTGCAGGAGAAGTTCAAGATGTTATCTGTTGGCGTGCTGCTGCCCTACCTCCGGCAGGGCGACTGGCTATGCTCCTTGGATCTGAAGGACGCTTACACCCATATCTTGATCCACCCCCAACACAGGCAGTACCTGCATTTCAGGGTACAGGGAAAGCACTTCAAGTACAGAGTGCTCCCCTTTGGCCTCACATCTACACCACGGGTCTTCACGAAGTGCCTCGTCATGGCCGCCGCTCACCTGCAGCGCAAGGGCGTGCTGGTGTTTCCCTACCTCGATGACTGGCTCGTTATGGGCTCCTCTGACGAGGAGGCCCGGCAAGCGATGTCCCGCACTGTCCTCCTCTTGGAGAGCTTGGGTTTCTTGGTCAACTACCCAAAGTCTCATCTCAAGCCAGTGCAGGCTCTCGAGTTCATCGGGGCGCACCTCGATACTCAGCAGACCATTGCCTTCTTGCCGGTGGATCGTTCCACCTGCCTCTGAGCTCTGGCGGCTCGCATCCAATGCGCCAACCAGGTCACCGCTCGGTCCATGCTACGTCTCCTGGGCCACATGGCCTCAACCATGCATGTGGTTCTTCACTCCCGCCTGCACATGGGGACGGCTCAGTGGTATCTCAGTGCCCAATGGAGCCAGTCCCTCGGACACCTCAGGGACCCCGTCAGGGTTGTCCCCGACCTCCGCTTGTCCCTGAACTGGTGGTAGAACCCCCGCAACCTCCTGCGGGGATCACCCTTTCAGGCCCCACAGCACAATGTGGTGCTGACCACAGACGCTTCCCTGTTAGAGTGGGGAGCTCATTGTGGGTCTCTCTGCACGCAGGGGCAATGGTCACCCACGGAGGCTCAGCAGCAGATATACCTGTTCGAGCTCCAGGCCATCCAGTGGGCCCTGAGGGCCTTCGAGGATCTACTCAGCGGGAGGTTTGTTCTGGTACAGACCGACAACCGTGTAGCAATGTTCTACATCAGCAAAGAGGGGAGCATGGGGTCGCACTCCTTCTACAAGGAAGCGGTCCTCATCTGCTCTTTTGCCACCCGGCGGAGGATGTCCCTCAAGGCGACATAATTCCTGGGTCAGGAGAATGGCCTGGCGGACAGACTCGACAGAATCCTTTGCCCCCACACGTGGCGGCTGGATCCCAGAATGTCAGGCAGGCTGTTTCTACGCTGGGGCACTCCAGCGATAGACTTCTTCGCCAGCCCCCAGAACATGCAGCTCCCTCGCTTTTGCGGCCCGGTATCGCACCTGGGCAGGGAGGGCCCCGATGCATTTCTTCTGGACTGGTCCTCCAGTCTTCTGTATGCATTCCCTCCTTTTCCCCTCATTACGAGAACTCTGTTCAAGGCCCAATGGGACGGGGCATCGCTGATTCTCGTGGCCCCGGCAGCCTTGGTTCCCACTCCTGTTCCGGCGGTCATCGGAGCCTCTGGTTCTCCTGGGCTTTGCCAGGGACTTGCTAATGCAGGAGGAGGGTCGGGTATTATACCCAAACCTAACCTCCCTATCTTTTATGGCCTGGCGGCTGAACGGGTCTCTCTAGCCTCTTTGGCCCTTCCAGAGGAAGTCGAGGAAATTCTCCTTGCCTCGAGGAAGGACTCCATTAGGCAGTCTTACGCCTTTAAGTGGAAACGCTTCTCCGTCTAGTGCTCGGAACACCAGATAGACCCCTTCTCGTGCCCAGTTCGGTGGGTTCTCCAGTACCTTCTCCACCTCTTGAGGCAAGGGCTGAAGTCTAACTCTGTTAGAGTTCATTTGAGCGCCATATCAGCTAATCATCTCTCTATTGACGGAAAACCTATCTCAGGGCAGCCGCTAGTCTCCCGCTTCATGCGGGGCCTTCTGCTATCCAAACCTCCCATCCGTCCCCCCCCACCCCCCCCCCCCCCCGGCGGAATAGGACTTGAACGTGGTGCTCAGCTCACCCACCCTCCCTTCGAGCCGATGGCAACGTGTTTGCTCCGGCACTTGTCTTGGAAGGTGGCCTTCCTGGTGGCGCTGACCTCGGCTCGCTGAGTCAGTGAGCTTCAGGCACTTATGGCCGGTGCCCCTTACACCAGGTTTTATCGGAAAAGGGTGGTCCTCCGGGCCCATCCTAAATTCTTACCCAAGGTCGTGTCGGCTTTTCATCTCAACCAGGAGATAGTGCTCCCGACCTTCTTCCCGAGGCCCCACACTGACCAGGCATCGGTGGCTCTCCACACCCTCGACTGCAAGCGGGCCCTCACCTTCTACTTGCAGCGCACTCAGACTCACCCCAAGTCTGACAGACTTTTCGTGACCTACGATCCCAATAGGCAAGGGCAAGCAGTCACCAAGCGCACCCTCTCTATTTGGGTGGCGGACTGCATTGCGTTCGCCCATGCGAAGGCAGGCGTCCCTCTGGATCGCAGAGTCACTGCACATGGGGTCTGAGCCAAAGCGTCCTCGTTGGCCTCGCTGCACTCTGTGCCCATGATGGACATCTGTCGGGCAGCAACCTGGTCTTCTATGAATACCTTTGCTGCCCACTACTGCCTGGAGAGGGAGTCTTGCCGGGACTGCGCCTTTGGCCAGGCTGTACTCTGTAATCTGTTCGGGGTATAAGCAACTCCTGACCTCCGACCCTTCTTTACGGCTACCGAGGGCTTTGCCCCGAGGACCTGAGGTCTCGGGCTCCTTCGGGCTTTGACTTCTGCTTACAGCCTCGCGGAGGCGTTTTTTCCTTTTGGTTACAGGTTTGGTGGCCTGTATCTAGGGAGTCCCATAAATGAGGACTGACTTCCTGCTTGTTCCTGGAGAAAGCGTGGTTACTCACCTGTAACAGGTGCTCTCCAGGGACAGCAGGAATCAGTCCTCGCTACTCTCCCGCTTCCCCTGATGAGTTGCTGTAGTTTTGTCCTTCGCTTGCCATCTGCTTGGTAAGGCTCGAGCTAAGGGACCTGACTGAGCAAGATGGCACCTTTGGGTGGGAAGAGGACCACAAATGTGTGGTAGTAATCCCAAAGACTTTCTTTGAAAGCTGAGAAATTGCTCTGTGCGGGCTCTGTCGGTGCCGATGTCACACATAAGTGAGGACTGATTCCTGCTGTCCCTGGAGAACACCTGTTACAGGTGAGTAACTATACATGCAGAGAGCACTGGCCTGGGTGCAGTTCCTAATATGGCAGAGTCATATTACTCCATCACTAAAAAAACAGGTTGTCACTGCAACCAAGGCAGTATTAACACCATAATTGTATCTAAATATGCTCAGTTCCAAAAAAAGAGGGAAACTTGGCATGTGGGAAAAATTGGTAAAAAGACACATTGAGTTTGAAAATAGTCAAGATCAGGAGTTCCAGAGAAATAAGACGCACCAAACAAAATGTCCCAGTGCATTTTTGTGGGAGAAGGAATTCCAGTTTCTGTAACATAGAAACTTGCATATAGTGAAACAACACTTCCATATCATCCTGCTAGACCAGTCCAGACAAGTGGGTTGTGTTCCCCCACCAGCAGATTGGTGGAGACAACCAATGAAAAGCCCAGGTTTTATTGACATCACTCCTTTGCCTCTATTTACCTCAGCCACCAGAGGTCTCCTCAATATTCCTTTCTCTTCAGCAGATATTGGATGGATTTTCTTCTCGCTGAAGTAAATCTGCGGACTGAGAGGAAAAGACTGATTAAACGCTCGTGAGGGTGACTCTCTCACTTGAGCATGACGTGGAAGGCTCCACTACACTTCAGCCTTTTTGGTAGCCATAGGAGGAGGGAAAATTGCTTTAGTTCCATGATCTTATCATGGAAGAGTTTGACAGCCTCACACAACCTCAACGCCCCCTCCCTCCTCCTCTGCTCTCTCCCAAAGATTGCAGAAGGCTCTCAGAGGGATCTGCATGCCAGCCACCTTAAATGCAGTGTTGCAAAAGCCAGCGAAACAGTATCATGGGAGTAGAGCTGAGCCCGACATGGATCCTCTGCCTGGGGCTCTTGGGGTGAATTCCAAGACTTGACCTCATCATTGTCCTTGTTGGGGGGCTCCTGATTCCATCTGTGTGGGATGCAGTTTGGGGTAGACTGCTGACAACCATTGGTGCAGTGTAGGAGTTTTCTGCACGTTAGTAACATTTTCTCCTATTGTACGCCTGGTGGTCATGCAGTCTATATGCGCATTCTCTGGGAACAAGTAGAAACATAGAAACATGATGGCAGAAAAAGACCACATGGCCTATCTAGTCTGCCCTTCCATATCAACAACTACAACAGTTTCATTTTTTCCTTTAGAGATCCAATGTGTTTGTCACATGCCTTTTTGAATTCAGATACTGTCCTCATCTCTACCACCTCCAGTGGGAGACTATTCCGTGCATTTACCACTCTTTCCATAAAGAAATATTTCCACATATTACTCCTGAATCTATCCTCGTTCACCCTCATCCTATATCCCCTCGTAGCAGAGCTTGCTTTCAATCAAAAGAGGCTCTCTTCCTGTGCATTTATGCCACAGAGGTATTTAAATGTCTCAATCATATCACCTCTATCCCGCCTTTCTTCTAAAGTATACATATTAAGCTCCTTAAGTCTGTCCTCATATGCTTTATAACGAAAATCACTAACCATTTTAGTAGCAATCCTCTGTACCAACTCCAACCTGTTTATATCCTTTTGAAAGTACGGTCTCCAGAATTGCACACAATACTCCAAATGAGGTCGCAGCAAAGACTTATACAGAGGTACTATCACCTCCTTTCTTCTGCTGGCCATTCCTCTTCTTATGCACCCAAATATCCTTCTAACTTTCACCTTTGCTTTTTCTGCCTGTTTAGCTACTTAAGATCAGACACAATCACGTCTAGGTCCTGCTCTTCTTTTGTGAACAGAAGTACTTCACCCCCTATACTATATTGCTCCCTTGGACTGCTGCAGCCTAAATGCATGACCTTGCATTTTTTAACATTAAATCTCAGCTGTCAAATTCTAGACCATTCTTCAGGCTTAGCTAGATCCCTTCTCATGTTATCTACACCTTTCTGCGTGTCTACCTATTGCAGATTTAGATATCATCTGCAAAGAGGCAAACCTTTCCCGACAGCCCTAACAAAATATCACTAACAAAGATGTTAAAAAGAATCACACCAAGGTCAGATCCCTGGGGCACACCACTGGTAACATCCTTCTCCTCAGAATGAACTCCATTTACCTGTACCCTTTGTCGCCTCCCACTCAACCAATTTCTAACCCAAGAAGGTCCATCCCTAGGGTGCTCAATTTGTTTATAAGTTGCCTATGTGGAACGGTATCAAAGGCTTTACTGAAATCTAAATACACTACATCTAGAGGTCTCCCTCGGTCCAACTCCCTGGTCACCCAGTTAAAGAAATCAATCAGATTTGTCTGACAAGTCTGCCTCTGGTGAATCCATGCTGCCTCGGATCTGGTAATCCATTGGACTCCAGAAACCTCACTATTTTCTCTTTCAGCAGTGTTTCCAATAAGCACTTCGATCAGGGTTCGCCCGAGGTGGAACGGTGAAAGAAGAAGATGACCTCAAAGTTGATGTCAGGGGCTTCAGATAAGCGTGAGCGGACTTATTTATTATTTATTATTTATTTATTTATTACAAATTCTTATATACCGCGCTATTTGGCATCAGCGCGGTTTACATTATAACACAACGACCATAACAACATGCTGTTTGGTTTTACATAGAACAGGGGTCCAAACTTGGATAACAGGGGTAACTATATACATGAGATTTTTACATAGTAAAGAGTAGCTTGGATAACAGGGTTGATTATATACATGAGATATTTACATGGCAATGAGTGGGTGAAATAACATAATGAACGTGAGGGTTGTTTCTTAGAGTGGGTCATCTCTTCAGAGGGGTGTCATTGGAGTTTGGGTAGCATTGGAGGAATAAATGGTATTTGAGTGCCTTTCTGAACTGTGATAGGTCGGCAATCGCCCTAATGTCAGGGGGTAGGGCATTCCAGCATTTACGTACATAGTAGCGGAACGCCCTGTTTGTGGTTGATATGTTGCACTTTGATGATTCCTTTGGTTTTACTAGTAGGTTTATGGCTATTGCTCTTCTGGATCTGTTGGGGGGCACCATGTGAATAAGATCTGTGAGTGAAGGGGATGAAATACCTTTGATTGTTTTGAACGCTAGGAGAAGGGTTTTAAAGATGATTCTTCCATGGATAGGTAACCAGTGAAGTTGTTTGAGAATGGGGGTCACGTGGTCACTTTTGGCGGCTCCGTGTAGGACCCTTGCTGCAGCATTCATGGCCAGCTGTAAAGGGGCCAGCGTGGAGTGGGGGAGCCCTTGAAAGATGGCGTTTGCAAAGTCGAAGTGCGGCAGTATTAGCGCTTGGTATATGGTCCGGAAGTCATCTGGGTCCAGTAGGGAGCGCAGATGCCTGATTGTGCGGATTTTGAAGTATACAGCTTTGACAATGTTGTTTATGTGGTGTTTCATATCCAGGCGTTGGTCCAACGTAACTCCGAGGTATCTTATTGTTTCTTTGGTTAGTAAGTCCACTTCATTAACACTGACATGGGGTGGAGGAGTAAAGTTGGGGTCTCTGGAGATGAAAAGAACCTCTGTCTTTTTATGTTGAATGCGTAGATTCTGTGATTGAAGCCACGCTGAGACAGCATTGAAACAGTCTATTGCTGGTGTTAGGTCCATTTGGGCTGTGGAGAACGGCATGTATAAAAGAATGTCATCTGCATATATCAAACAGCTCACATTAAATGATCTTATGATGTTGCAGATGGGCTGCATGTAAATATTGAATAGTAGGGAGGACAAGGAGGAGCCTTGAGGTACACCTTGTTTTTGATGGAAGTGTTTTGATTCCTCAGATCCAGACTTTACGTATTGCCATCTTGCTTCCAAATAGGATTTACACCACTCTAGTGCATTGTTGCAGATGCCCTTCTCTTTCAACCTTCCCAGGAGAATTTCGTGACTCACCGAGTCGAACGCAGCGGCGATGTCCAAGAAGATGAGCACAAAACCTTGATGGATGTTGTCTATGCCTGTGATTATTGCGTTGAATAGGCTGGTAAGTAGGGTCTCGACTCCATGATATTCTCTAAACCCATGTTGGCAGTGATCTAGGGGAGCTGCGGAGTCTATGTGATTTTGAATCTGCCGTTGTACCTCTTTCTCAGTTATCTTGGCTAGCAAGGGAATACTGGCTATTGGCCTATAAGAATCGGCCTTCTGCGGGTCAAGCTTGGGGTTTTTCAATAGTGGCCTAATGGATGTCTGCTTAAGTGTTGTGGGGAAGTATCCTGTTGTGAAGGAGAGGTTCATTAGGTTTGCGATGATTGGACTGAACACATCACGTAGTTCCTTAATCCAAAAGGCTGGGCATGGGTCAGTCTGTGCTGTGGAGGTGTTGAGGGATGTTATGATATCTTCAATGCATTTAGTGGATGGTGTAGAGAACTTGTCAAGTAGGGTTAGGCCTGTTGGTTCCTGAAACTGAATTGCTGAATCCTTTTTGGTTTGAATGATCTTGGATTGCAGGTAGTCTGCGTATTCTTGTGGGTGAATCACACTGTGCTGATCGGGTGATGGTTCTTTCGAGAGGGATTTGACCAAGTTGAAGAGGTCACGTGGTTTATTCAATGATCTCTTTAGTGTGTCGGTGTGATATTGTTTCATTTTGGTTGTGATTGCTTCACGATGAATTGAATTGAGACTTGCACTCGTTCCCTTAGCCCTTCCTGAGAGTCGGACAAGGAACGGCCTCGAAAGGTACCTTTTTTTTTTGCAACAGGCCTGGTCATTCTGGCATGGAAATTCAGACCCTGTGACCTCTGGGTGCCCCTGGGTGCAGTCTCATGTGGGGCAGACAGAGAGTGGAAGCCCTGTTCAATTGCCTTTGGCTAAGTGTCCCCAGTGTGGGGCACCCCCTGGAGATGGGGAAGAGATGAGAGCTGTCCGAGACGTTGACTATGACTTGGATTCAAATAGCTCATACAGGGTTCTGTCATGAATGCAGAAGTACTCTCGCCTTCAGAAGATTGTGAGGAGGCCAGTGTGATCCACCTATTCTGGAAGGAGGAACTGGTGACATTGATTGCCAAGGTCTCATCTGCCTTGAACTTGATGCATGCTTCCGGCATGGAGCTGGAGCCGAAGGTACACCTGCCCAACAGTTACAAAAATCTACTGCTGTCGATCTATTTCTGGATGTGATCAAGGATATGATACAGTCGGAGTGGGACTCTCCTGACTCCCTGCCTAAAGGGTTAATGGTGTGTAAGAAAATATCCACCCTCCTTGAGAAGGTATGCATTGAGTGGTTTGACATTATCAAGGTGGATGTGCAGGTCATGGTAGTTACCAGAAAGATGACCATTCCTGTGGAAGGCAGATCGGCCTTAAAGGATTTTCTGGACCATAAGGTGGATTCCTTGTTGATGAGCCAGTACGTTATTCTGCAGCTAGTGGTCTGTACCAGCCTGACGTCTCAACCCCTGCTCTAGTGGATTCATTCTCTTCCACTGGATGATACTACCCCTTTTTGGAGTTGGCTACAACCTTCCTTTCTGATGCCATGTATGGCCTTGTACATTTAGTGTCCAGGGATGGTGCCCTGGCAATGGTGTCATGGTGTTGGATTTGGCTCTGGCACTGGGCAGCAGACACACTTCCCAAAGCCTGGTTGGCTCAGCTGACCTTTCATGGGAAGCTTCTGTTTGGAGCCAATTTAATAAAGCTGGTGAAGGACCTTTTATGAGACAAAATCTTACCACCACCTGGAAAACAGGTCCAAAGGGGCCTATGAAGCAGACTGGTGCCCCTTCTCGTCAGCCTCCACTCATCCACTGAGTGCAAGCTCACCTGATTCCTGAGGGTTTCAGAACTCATTTCTTTCGTGGAGTGCGTGAGCCCAGGGACTCTGTCCCGCCCATTGTGGATCTGCGATCAAAAGTGCTGCTGTGTGGACCACCTTGGACAAGTTGCTGTGGCTAAAGGCAGTGATGCCCTTCCCGCTAGATGAGTGGGGCAAGGGCAGATTCTCCATCTATTTTGTGGTGCCCAAAAAAGGATGGTTCTTCCCTGCCTATTCTGGACCTCAAGGGAAGGCATCAACAAACACTTGCACATCCTGTGTTTCCAGATGGAAACCTTATGCCCAGTGATTCAAGCAGTGGCTCTTGGATGGAAATAGCTAGTGCATAAGGGCTACTCTCTAGTGGTGGTCTCTACTCTGCTCAGAGCCGGGAGGAGATCTACCAAGCTAGCATACATATGGATCTGATGCCTCTTTGACTGATGGTGCGGTGCTGATCAGTGGGCTCCTGAGGAGGGCAAGGTGCCATCTCTGTTGGCCTGGCTGTAGGATGGCCTAGAGAAGAGCATTTCCCTTAGCTCTCTGAAAGGTTTGGCCTGTTTTCGAGGTCTGGTGGTTGGTAAGTCTCTAACTTTGCTCCTGGACATCTTGTGCTTTTTCCAGGGGGTTTGGTGTCTGTGTCCTCCCTTCTGTTCTGTGATACCTTCCTGAGATCTGTGTCTAATGCTCAGACCCTTTGAGCCATTGAAGTGTGCTACGTTAAAGGATTTGATGCTCAAGATGGTCTTCTTGGTCACAGTTTGTTCTGCAAGACAGATTTCCAAGCTGCAGGCTCTGTCTCGCCAAGATCCTTATCTGACTTTTCAAAGGAGGCCGTTTGCTTTCTCTCCTTAATAAACACAATTCTTCCTCACCGTTCTAATTTGGCACTCAGACTTTGAGAAAAATAAAAGAAATAGATTTATTTATGCCACCACCCTTAGCAGCACTGGCATGTCACAACCTGGCTGACATCCACCTACAGCATATGGAGTTTAGGAAAAACAAGGAAGATGAATTTGGTGGAGATCCCATGCTAGTTCATTATCTATTGATTACTATGCTCCTATACTGAAGTCCATTGGAAATAATATTGAATTTATTGGTTTCAACAATGAACATTTGTGGCTAATGTCAACCTATTCCATGTCTTCAGTTCTGGTACAATGAACAGATCCTGTCTCGGTAGTTTCCTAGGTCCTGCTCAGTTTTAGTCTCCATCCAGTACTCTGCATCCTCAGATACTGTCACACTCCATGGCTTCCTTTTGTTGCTCTAGAAAAAAAACCCCTATACTAGCCCAGGGGATGGGACTCTCCTCTTCGGTCCTGATGTCCTATGGCTGTGCCTGCACCTGCATCCAGTTCAGAGCGTTCATCTAACTTCCTACCCCATCAATCCCCAGACACTTCACATTTCAGTTTTCTTAAGGAGGTTCTGGCTGAATGCTGAAGAGTTTCTCTTTAGGGGGTCTCTCCTTCCTGAGTGTACACTATTCTTAGTGATAGATATCTTCCTTTCTGCCTCTCTTCATTCCATCTCCTCACTACACATGATAGATATGAGTACCACTGACATACAAAGGTATGGAAGGGAGTTTCTGGAAATCAAACTTAGGATTTAAGGTAGAAAGTTGAAGAGAGAATTGAATTTTTTTTTTTTTTGCAACAAACAAGTTGTAGGTGATACCAGTTTATTGGTCTTACATTTTTATTGGAACACTAAGTATCACCTACAACTTGTTTGTTGACCTTTATTTGCACAGGTAGAAAGATGAAATCTAGATCCTCCAAGGTAGCATTCTCAAAAATTGTCCCTGTTCAATGCACAGAAATGCAGAGACAGATAGAGAAGGACATAGGCGTTGGAAAGGGGTAAGCCACACAAGTCCTGGCTCCACCAAAAATTGCAGCTGGCTTCCCATGAGGATCTCATCCCCTGCAGGCAGAAGAAGAAAAGAAGCCCTGATCACGGCAAAGACCCTTCCTCTCTCCCTGCAGGAGATCAGATCCCCGCGGGCAGAACAAGAAGGGTTTCTGCCTGTGGGGAGGAGTTGCGGTGGAGTTTGAGGAAGGTGCTTGGGCCCCCCAGAGACTAGGGCCAGCCTGTCCACTGAGAAGGCTAGGTGGCCACCTAGGGCAGCAGACGTCTGTGGGCAGCAGGCTATGTGCTTTGGCACACATGGCCTGCTGCTGCCCTCCCCAATGTTGAACCGTGATGCGCCCCCCCCCCCCCCGCTTCAGGAATCAGCGGCAGCGGTGGTGGGGGGCATGGCCAGAGCTTCTGCCTGTGGTGGCAGAAACACTTGGGCTGGCACTGCCAAAGACAAAGACTTTCCGCTGCCCCTGGGAGGGTTAGAGAACTGCAAATAGAGGTTTTAAACTCTGAAAAATGTCCAGACATGTCAGCTATCCTATTAGCTTCAAGATATGAAAGCAAAAATCAGTAGACTCCTTAAAAAAGCCAGACAGCTGTCAATCTGAACCTCCTGAGTACAGAGCACATTTGACAGTGCCCCCCTAAACCATGGACCCAAGGTATGTTCCAAGCTTGCCAGTGCCATAATCTAATCCTGCCTGTTGCAACATAAATTAGTTGCGAGTGCATATAGCAACCAATAAGAAAGCTGTACAATTCAGTCAGTAGCTACTACAGTAGAAATAACATCAAAGAAAATGAAATTTCTCCAGGACCAAGCAGGAAGTCAGTCCTCACTTATGGGTGACGTCGGCGCCGACGGAGCCCTCGCGGAGCAATTTTCCCCAGCTTTCAAAGAAAGCCTTTGGGAATTGCAGCGCGCATGCGCGGTCGTCTTCCCGCCCGAGGGTGCCATCTTAGCCAGTCTTCTTTTTTCCGCGGAGCCCTACAGACGTCCCCGTCTTGTCCCCGCGAAAAAGTAGATTTTCTTCATTATTTTATTCTTTTTCCTTTCGGTTCGACGCCGATCGCTTTCCCGCCCGGACTCGCGACGCCGGTCTCGAGTCCGCTTACTTTTTTCGGTTTTTCTGACTTAGTCAGCTTTCGTTTTCGGTTTCCCTGGCAGCCCGGTCCTTTGACCTCGCAGGGGCCCTTTTTCCCCCGATGGCTGCCAGTGGGTTTAAGCGGTGTGGTCGGTGTGACCGAAATATGTCACTAACCGACACACACGACTTTTGCCTCCGCTGCCTGGGCCCGGATCATGAGGAACTGATCTGTGGGCCCTGCAGCAAACTGTCCTCAAAGGCGTTGAGGAGTCGGCGGCATCAGCGTGAGAGAATCTTCGCTGACCCCAGCCGTACCCGGACCTCGTCGGAGGCCTCCGCGTCGAAAGGCTCCAGCTCGGACCGTCGACGGAGCTCCTCCGACCGGGGTTCTCCCTCCGGGGACCATCGTCGGAAGGAAAAACCCGCGAGGGCGGCGTCGGTGGACGCTCCTGGCTCCGCGAGGGCCAGGTCGCATAGCCCCGACAGCCGCCCCGGGTCCTTGGAGAAGGAGCACATCCCGAAGCGACCACCTGGAGTCGGAGATGCCTGCCCGGGTAAGTCCTGTGGTCCTTCTGGACTCGCCTCCGCGACAGCCGACGTCGGGCCCGACGCCGTCGGGGCCCGAGTCGGGGGCTGCTGGGTCACCTGAGCTCGGACTCAGGTTGACGGCCTTGGAGAGCAGACTGTCTGCCTTCATGGACCAGCAGCGGGCACTGCTCGCTGGCCTCGCTGGCGCCGCTGCCCCGACCGCCGGGACGTCGACGTCCAAGTCGACCCCGGAGACCGAGCCGATCCTCGAGTCAATGAGAACTCGAGTCGATCCTCGGTCGAGGTCACCCTCGGCCTCCCGTTCGGGACCGAGGTCGCCGACGCCGACTCCCTCGACGTCGGGACGGCTGGAGCCGCACCCTGCCCGGGCCGACCCCACCGAGTCCTCGTCGGAGTCGGTCTGGGAGTCTGAGGAGGAAGAGTCACCTGATTCTTTCCGGACTCGGTGTGTCCCATCGGACTCACCGGGGTCCGAGCCTCGGAAGCAGTCCCCCCCGGAGGATGCCCGGTTCTCGGACTTCGTTAGGGATATGGCCAAGGCTTTGGCCTTCCCTGCGGATCCCGAGGAGGAGCCTCGAGCCGAAGAGCTCGACGCCCTCCAGTATGACTCTCCCGCGAGGGAGCACTTTACTGTGCCGGTTCCTCCTATGCTGGAACGACTACTCTTCCGCATGTGGGAGAGTCCGGCCTCCTCGCCGGTCCTGAGCAAGCGGGTCGATTCTATCTATCGGGTCCGCAAGAGCCCTGGCTTTCAGAAGGCACAGCTGCCACACCATTCCATGGTAGTGGAATCGGCCATGCATCGTCTTAAGAGCCAGAAGATGCACTCCTCGGTGCCTCCTGGAAGGGAGGCCCGTAACCTGGATGGCCTTGGCAAGAAGTGCTTCCAGGGCTCTATGCTCGCATGTCGTGTCCAGACTTACCAGCTCTACATGGGCATGTATCTCCGGGATCTGGCTAAAGAGCTAGCCGGATTCTCCGCTGGTCTCTCCGAGGAGCCCTTGCGGAGGTTCCTAGCCTTGTCCACGGGCATTCGGGAATGCTCAAAGTTCATGTCCCGAGCAGCCTATGATGGCTTTGAGGCCTCGGCTAGAGTGGCCGCAGCCGGCATCGGTGCCCGCCGACAGGCTTGGCTTCAGTCGTCGGACCTTGAGCCCTGGGTACAGGACAAGTTGGTCGATGTCCCCTGCCGAGGCGAAAACCTCTTTGGCAAGCCCATGGCGGAAAAGGCTGCACAAATTGAGACTGAGACTCTCACCAGGACCAGGCTTTCTAGGAAGACCTCCGCCCCTTCCCAGAAAAAGAAGGGCTCGGGGAAAAAAGTCCTTTTACCCGAGGAAGGCGGCTGCCTACAAACAGTACCCCCATTATCAGGCCCCTGCAGCTCCCCAACAGGGCCAGCAGGCCAAGGGACGGGGTAACGGGTCCCGTAGGCAGCAAGCCCCCAAGCCTGCACCACCAGCCCCTGCTCAGCAGGGTGGGGGTTTTTGACTCGCTCAGCATAGCCTCTCCCCCCCCGCTGGTTCCTCCCAGCACCGGAGGCCGGCTGGTTCACTTCGGCCACAGGTGGTCCGGCATCACCGCAGATGCCTGGGTACTTCAGGTCGTGCGAGAAGGCTACCTTCTCCACTTCCATCAGGTCCCTCCCTCCTATTTTCCGGGAGAACCTTCGCGCCCCCCTCTGCACAGGGAGTTGCTCCTTCAGGAGTTAGCAGGTCTTCTGCAGGAACAGGCGGTGGAACCGGTGCCCCACCACCTGAGAGGTCAAGGCTTTTATTCAAGGTATTTTCTGATACCAAAGAGAACAGGGGGCCTCAGACCCATCCTGGACTTGCGCAACCTCAACAAGTTCCTTGTGCGGGAGAAGTTCAAAATGCTTACCCTTGGAATCCTTCTGCCCTACCTCCAGCAGGGAGATTGGCTATGCTCCTTGGATCTAAAGGATGCCTACACGCACATCCTCATCCACCCAAGCCACCGCCAATACCTAAGGTTTGTGGTGGCAGGAAATCATTACCAGTACAGAGTACTGCCCTTTGGCCTATCCTCCGCACCGCGAGTCTTCACAAAATGTCTCGCGGTCGTGGCGGCCCATCTCCGGCTTCACGGCCTCTATGTCTTTCCGTACCTCGACGACTGGCTCATCAGAGCAGCGTCCGCTCAGGAGGTCGCCAACGCCACGCGCCGCACGGTGACTCTGCTGCAGCACTTGGGCTTTGTCATAAACTTCGCAAAGTCCACTTTGCTCCCCTCACAGGATCTCGAGTTCATCGGCGCAAGGCTGCACACTCCTCGGGCACGAGCGTACCTACCGCTCGACAGGGCGCAACGGCTCATGGACCTAGCCGACCGCTTTCGCAGCCAGCCCCTGGTCTCCGCCAGGCGCTTCCTGAGACTGCTCGGCCATATGGCTTCCACCGTCCATGTGACCCCCAATGCCCGCCTGAACATGCGGTCTGCTCAATGGTGTCTCCGCCAGCAGTGGCGACAAGCCACAGGCGGCCTGGCGGACCTAGTGCGCGTCTCCGAGCCGCTGCTCTCGTCTCTCCGGTGGTGGCTCCGGCAGCCGAACCTGATATTCGGAATGCCTTTCCAGTCACCTCAGCCGACCCGGGTGCTGACCACCGATGCATCCCTCCTGGGCTGGGGAGCGCATTGCCAAGAGGCACGTACTCAGGGCCTCTGGACCACGTGGGAGTCTGCTCAGCAGATCAACTTCCTGGAGCTCAGGGCGATCCGCCTAGCTCTCAAGGCCTTCTCCCACCTGACTTCCCAACAGTCCGTCCTTGTCCAGACGGACAATCAAGTTGCCATGTTCTACGTGAACAAGCAGGGGGGCACGGGCTCCTTCCTCCTCTGCCGGGAGGCACAGAAGCTCTGCTCTTGGGCCGTCAGTCACGGCATTCTCCTCAAGGCAGTTTATCTCCCGGGCCAAGAAAATTGCCTTGCAGACAAACTCAGCAGGGTCCTCCAGCCGCACGAGTGGCGTCTGGATCCCTTGGTAGTTCAGAAGCTCTTCCTCAAGTGGGGTCTCCCCACGGTGGATCTCTTTGCCAGTCCTCACAACCGGCAGCTTCCTCGCTTCTGCTCTCGTCAGCCACACCCCCTTCGGGTGGCGGCGGACGCCTTTCTGATCTCGTGGTCGGGGAGCCTTCTGTACGCTTTCCCTCCCATCCCGCTGGTCTCTCGGACTCTTTTCAAGGTTCTCCGAGACAAAGCCTTCATGATCCTGGTGGCCCCTCGCTGGCCCAGGCAGCCGTGGTTTCCGCTCCTGCTGCAACTGGCGGTGGAGGATCCAATCCCTCTGGGGGTACAACCGGATCTCCTCACTCAGGATCAGGGGTCCCTTCTGCACCCCAACCTCAGGTCTCTCAACCTCATGGCCTAGCTGCTGAGAGGGTAGTCCTTGCTCCCCTTCTCCTGCCGGCGGAGGTGGAGGAGGTCGTCTTAGCTTCGCGACGGCCTTCTACCCGCAAATGCTACGCCCTTAAATGGCGTCGCTTTGCAGTCTGGTGTACCCAACAGTCTCAGGATCCCTTCTCCTGCCCGGTGTCGGTGATCTTGCAGTACTTGCTGCACCTCTCTAATCTGGGACTTAAGTCCAACTCCGTCAAAGTTCACCTCAGTGCTCTTTCAGCACATCATGTGCCAGTGGACGGCAGACCTCTCTCCAATGACCCTCTCGTAGCAAGGTTTCTCCGAGGTCTCCTTCTACTTAAACCACCTCTGCGCCCGCCAGCGCCTGACTGGGACCTGAATGTGGTTTTGCAGCGGATCACCTGTCCGCCTTTTGAACCTATGGCTACCTGTTCTCTCCGTTTTCTGTCTTGGAAAACACTGTTCTTGATAGCCCTCACTTCCGCTAGGCGCGTAAGTGAATTGCAGGCCCTTGTGTCTGATCCCCCTTACACTAGGTTCTACAAGAATAGGGTAGTCCTACGGACTCACCCAAAATTTCTGCCTAAAGTGGTCTCCCCTTTTCACATCAATCAGGAGGTGGTACTTCCAACCTTCTTTCCCAGACCACACTCCAGCCGAGCTGAAACGGTCCTCCATACCCTCGACTGTAGAAGGGCATTGAACTTCTACCTTGACCGTACGCGGGAGCACCGTAAAGCTGCTCAGCTTTTTGTGTCTTTTGACCCCAATAAATTGGGGCTCCCGGTCTCCAAGCGTACTCTGTCCATCTGGGTTGCGGACTGTATCTCTTGGGCTTATGGGGCAGCCGGACTCTCCTTAGAAAGTCGAGTCACGGCTCATTGCGTTCGGGCAAAGGCCACGTCAGTGGCTTACCTCCGCTCTGTTCCGCTGGCAGACATCTGCCGGGCCGCTACTTGGTCTTCGAGCCAGACTTTTGCGGTCCATTACTGTCTCGAGAGGGAGTCCCGTAGGGACAGTGCTTTCGGACAGGCAGTCCTCCGTAATCTCTTTGAGGTCTGAGCAACTCCTACCCTCCATCCCGGATGTGGGCTACCGGTGGGTGATAATTCAGCGAAGATTCTATCCTTCTGTGCTGCTGAGCTAGAGGGAGCTCATTTTTGTGCTTAGGGTCTCCGGTAGCCTTGAGCTTGGGAGTCCCATAAGTGAGGACTGACTTCCTGCTTGGTCCTGGAGAAAGCGTAGTTACTCACCTGTAACAGGTGTTCTCCAGGAGCAGCAGGAATCAGTCCTCACTACCCTCCCTCCTCCCCTTGGAGTTGCAATCGTCTGCTTATGTTCTTTTTTTGCAAATTTTTATGCTGTCTTTTTTAGCTATGTCATCTGACTGGCTAAGATGGCACCCTCGGGCGGGAAGACGACCGCGCATGCGCGCTGCAATTCCCAAAGGCTTTCTTTGAAAGCTGGGGAAAATTGCTCCGCGAGGGCTCCGTCGGCGCCGACGTCACCCATAAGTGAGGACTGATTCCTGCTGCTCCTGGAGAACACCTGTTACAGGTGAGTAACTACGCTATATATGCAAATAATTTAAAATGTGCTTCATCACAGCTAGGGAATTATTTCTAATCCCTGTGACTATGTGTGTGTGGTGTGTGTTCTGTGTGCTGTGTCTAAGGAATGGAGTGGGTTAGCTGGGTGGTGGTGGGGCAATAGTGGGGGATGTAGTTTTGGGGCGGAGACAGATGCAGGAAGTAAGTTGGGGGGGTACTTTGCAGGGTGTTGGAGCAGTTGGGAGTGGAGGCAGTGGTGTGGGGGAGTATTTGAGGGTGGGACTGCTGCAGGGGGTATTTTCTGTGGCTGGGGAAGTTTTCAGGGCAGTAGAGCAGTTGTGAGGGGTAGCGTTTGGAAGTGGGGTAGTTTGCAGGGTTTTGGGGCAATTGCGGAGTGGTAGATTTTCAGAATGGAGCAGTTGTAAGGTAGATTTTAGGGGTGGGGCAGTTTTCATAATGGTGGGGCAGTTGTGAGGGAGTATTTTTTAGCAGTCGTCTAATATGCAGGGTGGTGGGACAATTGCATGGGAGTAGTTTTTTGGGATGGAGTATTTTGCAGGTCAGTGGGGCAGTTGCGGGAGGTTAGTTTTTGGGATGTGGCATTTTTCAGGGATCGGGCAGTTACAGGGGATAGTTTTGAGGGGGGACAGTTGGCAGGGTAATGGGGCAGTTGCAGAGAGTGCTAGGTTTTCAAGATGGGCAATTGCAGAGAGGGATAGGTTTTGGGGGTGGAGCAGTTTACGGTAGGATAAGGCAGTTGTGGGCAATCACTTGGCAGACTAGACAGCTGCCTGTTAGGATGTTGTACTTGGAGCAGTTCCCTGACCCCTTACAGTAGCCAGCCTTTATCCTTCCTTATTGCCCCCTACCGTGTCCAGGATTGCCCTCCTCTTCCCTTCCCCCTGCTGCTGCTGTACCTTGGTCTTCCTCTTGAGCCACCTGGGCTGCATTTTAATTAAATTTAGCAGAGTGGCAGGTTCGAGAATACTCATAAAAACATAAGATGTGCCATACTGGGACAGACTAAGGGTCCAACAAACCCAGTATCCTGTTTCCAGGATACTGGCCTGCAATGTCCCGCCCCTTTTGATACAAACTTCCTGTTAGAGGGAGCAGGTCGGTGCAGACTTTGAGCATGCATGGATGCTCTAAAGCCTGCTGCTGCACTGAATTGACTTAAGATATAGCCCTGGGCAGCTAGGCAGACGGAGGTACAATGGTGGCAGCAGAGAGGAAGGGACGTGGGAGAGAGACAGGGAAAAAGGGATACTGGATTAGTTGGGATCAGGGAAGGAGAGATGCTGGATTACTGGGGAGAGAAAGAGAAGGGGAGATGCTTGGTACAATGGAGAAGCGCATAGCTGAAAGGTTTGCTTAGGATATTTTTGGGGATGGGCAAGTTTGCAGGGTGGTCAGGCAATTGTGGTAGGTTGTCTTGTGGGATGGGACAGTATGTGGTCTGATGAGGCAGTTGTGGGGGGAGGTGTTTTTTGAGGGGTGAGGCACCTTGTAGGGTAGTGAAGCAGTTGTGTGGGGGTATTTTTTCACAGTGGAGGCATTTGCAGGTTGGTAGGGCAGTGTGAGGGAGTACTTTTTGGGGGTGAGGCAGTGTGCGGATTGGTGGGACAATTGTGGTGGGGTATTTTTAGGGGATAGGGCAGTTTGGCTTCTCTGGAGAGTAGAGAACAGGGAAAGGGGTTTCGAAAAGAGGATTATGTGACTGCTATGCTCACTGTATTTAAGGTACAAATGTTGGAACTCTTTCTTGCATAGAAATGCATTAAGTCATTTTTTTGTGTGTGTGGGGGGGGGGGGGGGAGGGATTATTTCTCTGGAATCCCTAGTCTGATTTGGCCCTGAAGTGTCTTTTTACCAGTTTCCCTATCTGCCAAGTTTCATCTCATTTTGTTTATTTTTTGGAGAGTTATCTTGCCGCCACACAGACAGATGGACATATAGATGTTCTGAACCCCTTTTGTATAATTCTTCGAACTTCCATTGGGTTGGAAAAAATAAAAACAAACTTACTGACCATATAGATACAGATGGCTTCATAGCAAGGAGTCAGCATGAGTTTATCAAAGGCAACTCCTGTCTTACTAATTTACTAGATTTTTTTTGCAGATGTAAACAAACATGGATAAAGATGAGAAAGTTGTTATAGTATATTTGGACGTTCAGAAGGTGTTTGACAAAGTCCCTCTTGAGAGATTTTTCAGGGATTAGAAGGTCATATATAGGAGGCAATGCCTATTGATGCTTGGAAAATAGTTAAATATGGGAAACAGAGAGGGGGACTAATTGGGAAGCCTATGTTTGGCTGGGATTATGGTTTATAAATTTGAAAAAAAAATGTAAGAGTCAATAGTTGAGTGCCCCCAGGAGCTGTACTGAGACCTGTGTTGATTAGCATATTCATAAATGATATGGAAAAAGGAGAAACAAGTGAGATGATGATATTTGCAGATTACATAAAAATGACCCAGTCATTAAAACTGAAAAGAATTGAAAGGAATCGCAGGAGTATCTTATGAGACTAAGGGGCATGTTTACTAAAAACCGCACAATTGCGCGCCGCACAATAACGCACTAAAAGCAGCACTTAAGTGCTCTTAAGCGCCCCGCACACGTGCGATGAACCCCCGCGCATGTGCGCGACACACTAACGGGCCCCACACAAGTACGGGCCCGCAAATGTCCGATAGAGGCGTGGAAAGGCTAACGGAGGGCGGAGGAAGGGACCCGAGGGGCGGAGAGACGGGGGTTAATGGGTGGGGAAGGGGAGGGGAGAGGCTCCCCGCACAGTATCGGGGCCGAATTTACAAGTTAAAAATAGCGCGAGTGAAACACTCACGGTAGAGGGCATTTAAAGGGAAGAGAAACCATTTCCGTCAGCAATGTACAGCAAAACCGGGGAAACCTACAAAATGTGAGCAGTGTGATACATGTGCACAGAACAAAAGTGCATATAAAACCCAAAATGACCACAACAAAAATGTTTAAAAATTATAATCCAGCTGGGCAATAGTGCTAGCAATGGGCAAAACTAAAAAACACACCCAGGAAAGCTACAAAAAAAAGAAATGAATTTTGGAAGGGTCTACGGAGCGGAGACCCTTCCAAAAGTCATTTCCTTTGTGTGGAGCTTTCCTGGGTGTGTTTTTTATGTGTGCCCATTAATATCACTGTTGGCCAGCTTGGTTATATTTTTACCCCCGTTTTTCGCGTTCAGTTGCAGGTTTTATTTGCACTTTTGTCGCCAGACACGGTGAATGAGCCCACAGTAAAAATGTGCAGAGCAGGGCTCCCTACTCTTTTGGTCAGGTTTCGTATCTCCAGGGACTGCACTGTCTCTGTGGCCACAGTGTGGTGCAGCGGACACAGCCAGTACCTATTGAACCAGAGAGGCACAGGTTCAAATCCCAGCTGTGGCACCTACCAGCCCAATCCCCACATTTTACCCACCACTAAACAGAGATAGTAAAGACACCCCTTTATTGCAGAGTACAGAAGCATGGTGCAAACACCCATATTTTACCCTACACCGCTCACACACCATGACAATGGGCATTACCTACAGCCAAGTCCCCCAAATGCAGTCCGGGAGTGCCACAACTCAATCAGGCCATATGCTTTTACCAAGATAAGGACATGCCAGCATGTTGGCGTAAGGCAGAGCTACTCAATTCCGGTCCTGGAGGTCTGCAACCCTGCAGGTTTTTGGGATATCCTTAATGATATGCATGAGATATATATGCATTAGAGATAGCCTGCCAACCTGACTGGTTTGTGGCCCTCCAGGGCTGGATTTGGAGACTCCTGCCTTACACCTCTGTCATTTAAGATTGTGAGTGGGCAAGGTACAGATGTTCTAGACATCAAAAGGGTAGATAGAATGTGTCACATTCCTCCTAGATTCTCAACACCACCAAAAAGTTGTCTAATGGACAATATTTTGGTGGTGGTGAGAAGCAAGGAGGAATGTGACAAATTCTAACCTTTTTGATGTCTTGGACATCTGCACCTTGCCCACTTACAATCTTAAATGACAGAGGTGTAAGGCAGGGGTCTCCAAATCCAGCCCTGGAGGGCCAAAAACCAGTCAGGTTGGCAGGCTATCTCTAATGCATATATATCTCATGCATATCATTAGGGCTATCCCAAAAACCTGCAGGGTTGCAGACCTCCAGGACTGGAATTGAGTAGCTCTGGTGTAAGGGGACAGGTGGTGGGGGGGCAGTTGGCTGCTAGCCACCGAAGACAGTGGCCTATCCATGTGCAGGCTGGCACTGTCCACTGCAACAGACAGGCCCTGTCGGATGTAAAGTCATGGACTTCCCAGGGAATCCAGTCAATCTGTGGCAACACGGTGGTGCAGTGCACCCAGACAGTGTGTGCAACAACAGAAGGTCAAAGGTTCAAAGCCCAGCTGGGACTACTGCCAATCCTGTCCACATATTTTTAACACAACTAAACCGTGATAGTACGGACAAACCAGGATTGCTGGGGACATACGCATTGGTATTACGCCTATCTTTTCGCACACCGATCACAGACACCATGAACAGGGGCATTACTTAGAGCAGAGTCTCCCAAATGCAGTCCTGGAGGACCACACACCATTCAGGCTCCTTGCTGCCGCTAATACAAATGCCTGTGCTGCATATCTATGCACCACCCCTATGGCATGTAGATGTAGCTCATGCATACCCATGAGGGACAGCAGGGAAACCCGAACAGTGGTAGGCACACCAGGACTGGAGTTGGGAAACTCTGCCGTAAAGCAACATCCAACAGAGGCGAACATACCCACACCCACAGACCCCATTGGCCAATGCCTCCTGGAGAGGCAGGACATTGGGCCCTGCGTGCATCTCCCAATACTAGCACCTGCATACCTTAGCAATGCCACCCTACACCTGGGTATGCGGTGGACAGCTCTCAAACGTTTGCTATGTGTACTGGCAGGTAGACTGTCCTACTTAAAGCACATTTGGCTCTCTGATCTCCAACATAAAAATCTGTCTGATGTCTGCGGTGCGTGCTTCAGGTCTGGTCTCTGACAGTGTTTACCACCCTGGGGAGTGACCACCAACAGTACTGCGTAGCATATCCATGCCTGTACCGTGCCCAGGACTGGTGTGGTGGGCAAGGCTGATAAACCCTTCTATAGTGGCACAATGCTGGCATACGTGTGGGAGTGTGTGTCTGTCTATACAGTGTGTGTTGGCTGCAAACACCTTCCACAGCCCACACTGCCAGCACTGTTGCCAGTATTGGCCTGACAATGTGCATAATGAGCAGCAAGGTACCATGGGTATAGCTCAGACAGGGTGTGCTGGCCAGGATGCATCTGCACAGGGCATAGGGCACTGGCAGAGACATTGTAGTGGCCGGACACCACCTACACAGACAGGGTGACCTCTGTATGTGCTGCTGGGGGTACACTCCACCCTGACTGTGCAGTGACGCCAGCATGGCTAGGCACCCCCATAGTGCTATATAGTATTTCTCTCATGTGATATGTATGGGTTTCCTTGTGGGGCCCAGTCACTGACTTATCTGCTTGTGTGTGTTGCCATCCCAGTTCTGGGTGCATGCATTTCCACCAGGACTAACTAGCAGACTGTTCTCAGCTGGTATGTGTCTTGATGGAGCGCCTTGCAGGGTGCAGTGGCTGAAGGCCTGCTGCAGGAGAATATCAGATAGTGGTGGGGTGCAGCTTAGCATATCCTGGCCTAATGTCTGTCTGATATTGTATTATGGCTGTGTATAGGGCTGCTTTGGATGCCCTGTAGGGTGTCTGTTCCCCAGCAGGACAGGGGTTGATGGTCCACTCTAATGCCACCATTGCAGGGTGGTAGAATGTGGATCTGTTGATAGGGGACCCTGTTTTTCACCTGCAGCCTAGGGGGGAGGGGGGAATGGTGGTACATAGCCCACCTAGGGGTCCATAAGGGGTTCCACTGACTGACACAGACAGAGTAATCCAGGGTGTTTCTGCAGGACCTACCTATCTCTCAGATTACTACTGCTTTGGAGCTCCGGCATGGCCTCTTTCAGCCATGGCAGGTGTTGTGGACCTGGTCCTGGGCGCCTCATCGCACCCTCAGGGTGAGCACAGTACCCACACAATGTGACGGTGTGTAGCTACTCTGTGCCAGTAAAACACCCGGTCAGTACCCCCTACCAGGCCGAGGTGCTGTGTGGGTGCACACAGACACTTCCCCCTACCAGGTCGGGGAGCTGTTGGGGTGCATTCCCCATCTTGTGTTCATCTGTGGACAGCTGATTTGCATGTGCAGTGCATCATGGGTACGGGTGGCCTAACCCTATCCTGGTTCCCACAGAAGATTGTCTGTGTGGTGACGTGACGGCTCTCTGCAGCCAGCCAGGGGCTTGCTGGCAGCTATAGAGCTGTGGCCCAATGGTTACGTCACTGCCTGTGAAGCCAGAGGTCATGGGTTCAAACCCACAGTGGGGTTCTTTTAGAGGGTTGTCCAATGTTTTTTCTAACTGTCATGTACATATGTTGTTGCCAGCAAAAACACCCTCAGCGTACTGTACCCATAAGGTGCCTCTGAGAGTGCTTTATAGGGCGCACTATAGGGCACCTTATGGTTGCCGTCCATATAAGGTGCACTATACATTACCCTGTACCGCAACATATATGGGGCCCTATAGGGGACATTCTAGGGTGCCTTGGCGGACAGTGAACGTTAACATGTGCCTTATGGGCCGCCTTATGTTAACACGATTTGTGAGTGCGTTTGCTAGTAGTGTTAACTGAGATAAAAAAATTAACCTGCCCCCTACAGCACTCATCCCCATAATACATAATGCCTCTGTGAGCCTTCTTCATTGGGCACCTTGGGGGATTGAACCCATGGCCCCTGCACTATTGGTCAGTGTTGTAACCATTGTGCTGTGGCTCTGTTCCTGTACTTGCACATCGGCGCGCCGCCTTCTGCTGCACAAAATTAGGCTCCCTCCTAAAACAATCCTCCCCATAATAGGTACTGCCTGAGCCAGCCTTGTTCATTGCGCCCAGTGGGGGTTCGAACCCGTGGCCCCTGCACCATTGCTCAGTGTCTTCACCGTTGTACTACGGCTCTGTTCGTTTGTGTGCCCAGCAGCGCGACGCTTAGCCTTCCCACGTGCTAATACGGACCCCGCACAGTTGCGCGACGCGCACAAGTACGGTCGCTTTCTCCCGTTTTTTTTTCTTTTTTCTGTCTGAACCGCCCACTCCTTATATGGCACAGGCACACTAACGGGGCCACGCACAATTTCGGAGTTTAGTAAACATATCCCTAAAAGACTGGTATGCAATTGGAAGATGAAATTTAATGTGGACAAGTACAAAGTATGCGCATTGGGAAAAATAATCCCAACTATAGGTAGAAATGCTTGGTGTTGAATTAGGAGAAAGCATGCAAGAAAAAAAATCTTGGAGCCATTGTGAAAAGTACTTTAACATTTTCAGATCAGTATGCCACAACAGCCAAGAAAAGCAAACAGAATGTTAGAGATTATTTGAAAAAGAATGGAGAACAAAACTCAGAATATTATTATGACTGTTTAGGGCAATCACACCTTGAATATTGTGTACAGTTCTGGTCTCCCCATCTCTGAAAGGATATGGCAGAAAGAGAAAAGATTCAGAGAAGGGTGACAAAAATGATAAAAAGGATATTATACCTCCCATATGAAGAAAGGCTAAACGGGTTAGAGCTCTTCATCTGGGAAGAGATGACTGAGTGGGGATGTGCTAGGTGTCAAACCTGTCCTGGAGGGCCACAATCCTGCCAGGTTTTGGGATAGCCCTAATGAATATGCATGAGATATATATGCATTAGAGATATCCTGCCAACCTGACTGGTTTGTGGCCCTCCAGGACTGGATTTGGAGACCACTGCTTTACACCTCTGTCATTTAAGATTGTGAGTGGGCAAGGTGCAGATGTCCAAGACATCAAAAAGGTTAGATAGAATTTGTCACATTCCTCCTCACTTCTCACCACCACCAAAATATTGTCCATTAGACATCTTTTTGGTGGTGGTGAGAATCGAGGATGAATGTGACACATTCTAGCTACCTTTTGATGTCTAGGACATCTGTACCTTGCCCACTCACCATCTTAAATGACAGAGGTGTAAAGCAGTGATCTCCAAATCCAGTCCTGGAGGGCCACAAACCAGTCAGGTTGGCAGGATATCTCTAATGCATATATATCTCATGCATATTCATTAGGGCTATCCCAAAACCTGGCAGGATTGTGGCCCTCCAGGACAGGTTTGACACCTATGTTTGGGGGTCCCCTTACCCTTACATTATGTCAGGAGCATCCAAAAGAACCTGAACCAGAGGGTAAAGAGCAAAACAGAATTGGAGCAGTCCAATCAACTTAATTTGTGCTGGAGATGGAAGGAGCTGGATTCTTTCTCTTTTGCTTGCCCAGTCATTAAGCAAGATGAGGCAACTACCTCTGGGGGGCAGTAAAGAGCAGCAGCAGTCAAAGCTAAATCAGGGACCCTGATAGCCACACACACACACACTCATCAGCACTTTTTTACCTGAAGGGAGAGTGGGAACACAAAGCAAAGTTTAATATTTAAAAGGATGGGTCCAATTATACATTTTTACAAGATTGTTATTGGAAGAGTGGTGTTCAGATGATCACGACTGGTTTAATTATCAAAATATTGAGGGAGGGGCGTAAGGCTGAAGGTTTGCCTAGGGCGCTCAGTGCCTTTCACCAGTCCTAGGGCTGGACCTGCTTGCAGGGGATAATTTCTGCAGAAGAAAGGCTTAGACATTATCAATCCCTTTGTGGTATTTCAGGAATTAAGGGGCCCTTTTACTAAATGCCACTAACTGGCTAGTGTGCATTTTAGCATGTGATAACTGGCTGCGATAAATGATAATGCATGGGCAGGCCAGCTACCGGCGACCAAAATACACATTAACTGGCAATCGCATGCTAATGCGGAGAGTGGGTGGGTTAGTGGCCGAGTGTGGTCATGAAGAGCATAGTAGCATGTGATCATTGTCAATTTGCCAGTTAACAAGGGTGCACCTGTACTAATTAAACTACGCATTAAATTCTGCATTTGCACATTAACTGCCGAGAAGATGCTGGTCACACCCCTAACAGTTAACACAGAGGCTTGGCACTTACCCTGTGTTAAAGATGCACATTAATTGCAAAACCTTAGCGGACTTTAATAAAAGATCCCCTAAATCTCTTCTACTTCATGTTCCCTAAGGAAAAATATGCTAACATTTGGAAACAATGGAGTAGCAGAAGGACACGTTCCAGCCCAGAACAAATAAACAAATCCCTGTAAATGTTATATCTGTCGGCATGCTGAATTTGCTACCAAATTGTGAGTTCTACTGATCTGTTTGTTTGTCTCCCCATATTTATTTATCTCTTTGTCCTTATTAGTGGGTTACCTTACCTATTCCATTGCTGTAGTGTTTAAACTTTTTTCCTCTTAGTCTACCTGAGTGACTACCCCTCCCCCCTGCTGAGGTATTGTGTAGACCTCCATTTCCTGCACGTGGGCTTGCTCAGATTGCCTTCTGTTCCTTGAGAAGAGCAGTGCTCTCCAGAGCTCTCCCAAAAGGTGATGTTTGTCCTTATACAATTCAGGAACAGCCTACTGGCCAGAGACACTTAGGTTCCTGCCCACTCTACCCCTCACCCCACCCACCCTAGGGGCTACATTGCCTATATAGTGGTCACATACTTGCCATCTATCCTTCCTAACTTGGGTTAAAGCCCAGATCTTCTTCATCTTTTCTTCTTCTTCCTCTTCTGCGACTGCTTGATCAACATGTCGTGTATTCAATGCAATAACTGTGGTAGTTTCATTCCAAGACGAATCATTTGGAGCCTAAGAGCTTGTGCTATGTGCCTCAAGTCAGCTGCCATGCATGAAGAACTGACTCTACTAAGGAAAGACCTAGCTGCCATGCTTAAAGAGGTGACTCTACTGAGGGAGGAACTGGCTGCAATGAAGCGCACCTCTTCTAGGATACAAACTGAACAAAGTCCACCACCGCTCCCACAAAAAAATCAAACACCCCAGGAACAAATGGATCACAGTGGGCTCTGGTAGATTGCGACCTGTAACGCAGAGACATCCTACACAATGCCTTCTCTGCCTTGGCTAATGAAGATGCCCAATCCAAAGAAACTGAAGGGGCCTTAAATGAGTCAGACAATGCCCAATCTCCTGCTAATGCACCAAATATGAAGAAAACCTCACCAAACAGAAAACCACTACTACTTGGAGATTCCATCATTAGAGGCACCGACTTGGGAACAGAGTTCAAAGGAGAGAAGGTAGTCATGTGCCTACCAGGCTCTTCAGCTAGCAGGAATACAAACCAAGTTGTTGAAGTACTTAGCGAAAAAAGTGAACACTCCAAACTTGATGTTGTTATCCACTTGAGCACAAATGACCTGGCTAGAAACAGTGCCTCTACAGTCCAAAAGGACTTCCAATCTCTGGGAGAGAAGCCCAAGCCCTTTGTTAACACTGTTGCATTCTCAGAAGTTCTACCTGTTCTTGGTAAGGGGACAAAAAGGCTGCATCACATTAACAGCTTTAATACATGGCTCCAGACCTGGTGCAAACAAGAAGGATTCAGATTTATTGGCGACTGGGGAAACAGACGGACCAACAAGAGACTATACTGTGCTGATGGACTACATCTCTCTGTCGCAGGGAAAAGAATCCTAAGTGAAAAATTCAGGCAGTATGTGGATATGCATTTAAACTAGGAAAAGGGGGTGACAGATGTGGAAGGTCAAGGTCTGCAAGCCACCCCCTGCAAAAGCAGAATAACATCAGAAACAGCCACACTTTTAAACCACACATCAAAAACAAGTGGGAAGAAGTGGGCAGAACAAAATCAATGCAAAATACACACAAGCCAGGTAAATGCTGGAAAGCAATCGGCACAAATGCTCGAAGCTTAACCAACAATGTTCCGGACCTGGAAGCCCTAATGGTGGAAATGGATTTGGACATTGTGGCCATTACAGAAACATGGTTTAATGAATCGCATGATTGGGATATAGCCATAGCTGGCTATAATCTATTCAGAAGAGACAGAGAAAATGGAAAAGGAGGAGGAGTAGCCTTGTATGTCAAAAGCAATATTAAAGCTACTGAAATGCAGGGGGCATGGGGAATAGAAGAAGCGCTCTGGATTGCATTGGAAAGAGGAGATGGCACTGTCATCCATACTGCTGTAGTCTACAGACCTCCGACTCAAATTGAAGAGAGAGATAACAAATTGATTATAGATATTGCCAAGATAGCCACAAAGGGGGAAGTGATCATACTGGGTGACTTTAATCTACCTGATGTGGATTGGATTACTCCTTCTGCATATCTGGAAAGAAGCAAAAAAATTCTGGATGCTTTCCAAGATGCATTACTTAGACAAATGGTGATGGAACCAACCAGGGAAAGCTCAATGCTGGATTTAGTGCTCACCAACGGTGATAGCGTGTCGAATGTCTGCGTGAGTGTCCCTGTGAGCAACAGTGATCATCACATGGTGTGGTCTGAGATAAAAGCCATAGTACAGACCAATCATAGCAAGCTCAAAGTCCTAAACTTCAAAAACACTGACTTCAATAAAATGGCCGAGTACTTAAAGGAGGAGATGACGGGGTGGGAGGAGATAAGGGAAGTGGAATTGCAATGGGCTAAACTAAAGGTGGCAATAAAAGGGGCAACAGATAAATATGTAAGAAAAGTAAATAAAAATAAGAGGAGAAGGAAACCTATTTGGTTTTCCAAAGAAGTGGCTGCTCAAATAAAGGCAAAAAACACAGCTTTCGCAAAATTCAAAAGCTTGCAAACAGAAGAACACAGAAATGAATACAGGATCAAACTCAAAGAGTCAAAAAGAGAAATAAGGAAAGCAAAATCAAAGGCAGAGGAAAAGTTGGCTAAAGATGTTAAGGGTGGCGACAAAACTTTCTTCAGGTATATTCGAGAAAGGAAGTAGATCAGAGTTAGAACAGCAGGACTCAGAAGTGCTGGGAAAGGACTCATGGAAAGTGACATTGAAAAAGCGAAATTGCTAAACAAATACTTCTGCTCTGTTTTTACTAAAGAAAATCCTGAAGATGGACCAGCTCTGACTCCCAAATATAAAAATGGGAATGAAGTAGATACCACACCATTCACAGAAGATGAGGTGTTAGAAAAATTTGCTAAACCGAACGTGGACAAAGCCATGGGACCGGATGGGATACATCCCAGGATACTGAAAGAGCTCAGAGAGGTTCTTGCAGGACCATTAAAGGATGTCTTCAACAGATCCTTGGAAACAGGAGAGGTTCCTCAGGACTGGAGAATGGCTGATGTCGTACCTCTACACAAAAGTGGTGACAGGGAAGAAGTGTCAAACTACAGTCCCGTGAGCCTTACCTCAGTGGTGGGAAAAGTAATGGAGGTGCTCCTGAAAGAGCGAATAGTGAACTTTCTCAAAACTAACAGGTTGCAAGATCCGAGACAACATGGTTTTACCGAAGGACGGTCGTGCCAAACAAATGTGATTGAGTTCTTTGACTGGGTGACCAAGGAATTAGATCAAGGGCATGCAATGGATGTCATCTACCTGGATTTCAGCAAAGCCTTTGATACTGTTCCTCATAGGAGGCTTGTCAATAAACTCAGTAGCTTAGGGATGGGTCGCAAGCACTGTTCCCTCTAAGCTGTGCGCGCGCACACACCTCACCGAGCGAGCGCACATACTTTAAAACAGAGCGCACAAAAATTACGGCTCTGATTCTGATAGAAAACAATACAGATGTGTTAAAATTTAAAAGTTGTGATTGCAATTACTAGAAATTTCCCGCTTCATTTAGTAATCGTCTATATTCATTTAATTTGATTAAAATCAATGTAGTGTACATACTGTATTCTGACGTGTAGTCAAATTTTAAAGTATATAACTGAGTGTCGTTATGTGGTGCACAAAAATTTAACCTTCCTTCAAAAGCTGCACACAGCTGATATTTTATGCGCACACAGCCTACAGAAAATTAGAGGGAACATTGGTCGCAAGATGGTAAACTGGATTAGAAATTGGTTGACTGATAGACAACAGAAGGTGATGGTACATGGAGCTCACTCAGATGAAAGGAAGGTGATTAGCGGGGACTGAGTGGAAAAGTCTGTCTTTTTGCAGATGACACAAAAATTTGCAACAGAGTGGACTCCCTCGAGGGAGTGGTTAACATGAGGAAAGATCTACAAAAGCTGGAAGAATGGTCTAATGCTTGGCAACTACAATTTAATGCGGAAAAGTGCAGAAATCCAAGGGAAATGTACGCGATAGGGGGCAAGAGGTTGGTGTGCACGGTTCAGGCGAAAGACCTTGGTGTGATTACCTCTGATGATCTCAAGGTGGCAAAACAGTGCGACAAGGCGGTGGCAAAAGCCAGGAGGATGTTTGGCTGCATACAAAGAGGGATTACCAGCAGAAAGGAAGAGGTACTTATGGCACTGTACAAGTCACTGATGAGGCCTCACTTGGAATACTGTGTTCAGTTTTGGAGACCATATCTTGCAAAAGATGTAAAAAGACTGGAAACGTTTCAGAGGAAGGCGTCCAAAATGATTTGGAGCCTATGTCAGAAGCCTTATGAGAAGATACTTGAAGACCTAAATATGTACACTTTGGAGGAGAGGAGGGACAGGGGAGATATGATTCAGACCTTTAAATACTTAGAGAAATGATGAACAAACAAACCTCTTCCAAAGACGGGGAAGCTGTAAAACTAGAGGGCATAACATGAAGCTGCAAGGTGGTAAATTGAAAGGCAATGTCAAGAAATATTTTTTCACTGAAAGGGTGGTGGATGCTTGGAATGCCCTCCCGATGGAAGTGGTGGGGGCAAACACGGTGACGGAATTCAAAATGGCATGGGACAGACACAGTGGATCCCTTTACAGCAACAGGATAAAAACAAAATAAACTGAAACATATAAATTCTGAACCATTTAATGTCTCAACAAATAGGAGTGTCCTACATGGAGTTGTGGGTTTACCCCTAAACAAAGACATGGGGAAAGGTGGCCTGCACCTACTCTTGCCATCTTGCTGGGCAGACTAGATGGACCATGCTGGTCTTTATCTGCCATCATCTACTATGTTTTCCTATAGGAGGGGGATGCAATAGGGGATACTTGCTCTCATAATACATACATAGTAACATAGTTTTTCTGTAGACAATATTTGAGGTCAAATGAAAACAAACTTTAAAACATTTTAATAACAGCCCAGTAAACTTCAAGTGTGAGTAATATTGGGTTAAAATGATTAAATAAAAGTAAAGTGATTCCTTTTACCATAATATGAGATTTTTTAAAAATAAAGCCTTCAATATTTGTGGAGAAATTTTCTGTTAAATTGCGCCTCTTTTTGATGCTGACACTGGCTGCTGGTCTTGCTAAAGGTTTCATAGATTACTTGTTAAAAAGTTCAGCAGACATTAAAGCACAGGGAACCCAGACGAATATCCTTTTAACTTCTTCTGACGGGTAGGAAACAGAGATCTCAGATATCAGCTAGGAAGCATAAAGTAATAAAATATCCCACTTAAAAGCTCTCTAGGTGTTAATTCACACTTGGGTCTTTTTATCTCAAAAGCCTGTTGCTAACACATAAGCATTTCATTTTATGAATGGTCTCTGCTGTGTTACATGCTTATGGGGGAAAAAACATTTTATTTCATAAATCAGATGTTTTACGGTTTAATGAACTTGGACTTGCTATCAATTTTTTCCCTTTAGAAAAGTACCTGTAAAAATGCTCCCAAGTTTATACTGGGGCTGGTTTACTAAATCGCATTAGCTTCTAACAAGGCAGATAGCACATTGATACCTGGACGCAGCAGCAGTTAATGTAGGGTCACTACAGATAATGCAGCGATTTTTCTGCTCTATTTGGGAAGAGAAGAGACAATGGAAGGAAGAGAATGAAGGGAGAAAGAGAACAGTTCTGTAAAGTGATCCAGTGACTGGAGAAAGAATTTTACTCATTTCTGGGCTTTGAACTAATATCCCAATGCACTGCCATATTTTGAGCCCTACTTCTTCCATTTGAAATCTACACTCCAGCATAAGCAGAGGTGTCAAAAAAGTCATGAATATGTTAAAATCAACCTCCAGAAATTGGGAAATTTGGCTCCTCCAAGACTGTGGGAGGAAGAAAAGAAGAAAGCAAGGGAAGGAAAAGAAGGAAAAGTTAGAGGAGAAAGTGACCAGAGACATCCATGAGAGATAGGGTGATATGAAGATAGAATAATAGCGAAGAAGGAAATATAGATCAATAAGTTTAAAAAGAATATAAGTAGCAAAAAACCTGTGAGTCAGTTGGTCCATTAGATGATAGAGGGGTTAAAGGGGCACTAAGAGGCGACAAGGCGATAGCGGAAAGACTGAATGAATTCTTTGCTTCGGTCTTTACTGAGGCAGATGTAGGGATGTTACCCATGACTGAAGTGGTATTTAAAGGTGCGGAAGAATTGAAGGAAATATCGATACATCGGGAAGATGTATTACAACTATTTGATAAACTGAAGAGTAGCAAATTACCTGGACCGGATGCTATACATCTAAGGGTGTTGAAAGAACTGAAATATGAGATTGCAGACCTGATACTAGTAATCTATGAACTATCATTAAAATCATCTGTAATACCTGAAGACTGGAGGATGGCGAATGTAACACCAATTTTTAAAAAGGGTTCCAGGGGTGATCCAGGAAACTACAGACCGGTGAGCCTGACGTCAGTACCGGGAAAAATGGTAGAAACCATCATAAAGAACAAAATTGCTGAACATGTAGATAGTCATGGGTTAATGGGAGACAGCCAAATTGGCTTTAGACAAGGAAGATCTTGTTTTACTAATCTGTTATGTTATTTTGAAGGTGTGAATAAACAGGTAGACAAAGGTGAGTCAGTTGATATAGTGCATTTGGACTTTCAGAAAGCTTTTGACAAGGTCCCTCATCAGAGACCTTTGGCAAAACTAAAGAGTCATGGGATAGGAGGCAGTGTACTATTGTGGATCAGGAACTGGTTAAAAGATAGAAAGCAAAGGGTAGGGCTAAATGGCCAATTTTCCCAATGGAGAAAGGTGAATAGTGGTGTACCCCAGGGATCTGTGCTGGGTCCGCTGCTTTATGACATATTCATAAATGACCTGGAAAAGGGAATAACGAGTGAGGTTATCAAATTTGCAGATGACACAAAACTATTTAAAGTTGTTAAAACCCAAGAGGATTGTGGAAAATTGCAAGAGGATCTTGATAAATTGGAAGACTGGGCATCAAAATGGCAGATGAAATTTAATGTGGACAAGTGCAAAGTTATGCACTTAGGGAAGAACAACCCAAACTATGGTTACATGATGCAAGGTTCCACATTAGGAACCACCACCCAGGAAAAAGATTTAGGTGTCATTGTGGATAACATGTTAAAACCCTCTGCCCAGTGTGCAGCGGCGGCCAAGAAAGCAAATGGAATGCTAGGTATCATAAGGAAAGGAATGGAAAATAAATCAAAAGATATTATAATGCCTCTATATCGTTCCATGGTGAGACTGCACCTTGAATATTGTGTGCAATTCTGGTCGCCGTATCTTAAAAGGGATATAGCGTTATTAGAAAAGGTTCATAGAAGAGCCACCAAAATGGTAATGGGGATGGAAGGATACCCCTATGAAGAAAGGCTAAAAAGGTTAGGGCTCTTTAACCTGGAAAAGAGACGGCTGAGGGGAGATATGATAGAAGTCTATAAATTAATGAACAGAGTGGAACGGATAAACGTAGATCGATTGTTTACGTTATCAGACTATAGAAAGACTAGGAGACATGCAGTGAAGTTATAGGGTAAACTATTTAAGACTAATAAAAGAAAATATTTTTTCACTCAACGTGTAATCAAGCTCTGGAATTTGTTATCGGAGGATGTAGTAAAGACTGTTAGTGTAGCTGGGTTTAAAAAAGGTTTGGACAAGTTCCTGGATGTAAGGTCCACAAACCATTATTAAAAAGGGACCCAGGCTATCAATGTTTGACCCAATACAAGCATTGTGGAACCTGTGTCTTTTGGGGAAACTGCTAGGTACGTATGACCTAGATTGGCCACTGTTGGAAACAGGATACTGGGCTTGATGGACCTTGGTCTGACCCAGTATGGCATATCTTATGTTCTTGTGTTCTTGATTACTTATACTATTGTACCCAAGAAGGAGAAAGAAATGTGTGACCACTGCCAACGCAAGAGTATTACGTATTCTAGGTGGCCCCACCCATGGTCTCTTTCAAAAATCACCATTCTGCATTAATACTAATAAACAGTCTGCATTTATACCAGCAGATTTATTTTACACATACAAGGAGAATATGAACATGTATTTAAATCATAGCACTTAAATAAAAAGACAGAGCTATCAGATGTGTTGCCGACCAGCACTATCATTGCAAAAAGCACATTTGGAAGCTATATCGCAAAAAAAGAGATCTGTGCAATAGTAATTTATGAGAAAACCCCCCCAAAATATGACCTGTGTAGAACAAAGGCAGACCATCACCAAATACAGAATAAGGACCCAACATTAGAATTAATCCAATAAATATTTGAAGGTTACTGCGAAGTGTTAGAAAAACACCACATACAACCTCCAAAGAGCTTAAGGCTGACCTGGAGCAATCTGGAATGGTGGTTTCAAACCACACCATACGCTGTGCACTAAACAAAGAAGGACTCATGAGTGAGGCCAAGGAGGATCCTGCTGCTCAAAGATAGACATATAAGGGCATGCCTAATCTTTGCCCAAACACACCTTGAGAAACCACAATTCTTCTGGGAAATGTTCTGTGGACAGATGAAACTGAACTTGAGCTCTCTGGCAATGAAGACCAGTGATATATTTATAGGCGAAGAAATGAAGCTTATAAGGAAAAAACACACCCTTCCTACAGTTAAATATGGTGGAGGTTCCATAATGTAGTGGTGATGTTTTGCTGCCTCAGGAACTGGACGCATGGAACATATTAAAGGAATTATGAAGACAGAGGACTAACAAGGTATTTTGTGGTGAAATGTGCTACCTAGTGTCAGAAAGCTAGGTTGAAGTTCATGGGTTTTTCAGCAGGACAATGACCCAAAACATACATCCAAAAGTACAAAAGCATGATTAAAAAGGAAAAAATGGATTGTTTAAACTGCCCACCAATGGTCCTGATCTCAATCCAATAGAGAACCTTTGGAAAGAGCTGAAATCTGTCATTGATAAAAGGAATCCTGGAAATATTCATGAGCTGGAACAAATCACAGTTGAAGAGTGGGAGAAACTACCAGCAGACAGATGTACGAAACTTATAGATGGCTACAAGAAACATTTGGAGGCTGTCATCACTGCTAAGGATTGTGCAACCAAATATTAGTGAAGGGTATCACTAATCCTGTTCAGGTCATATTTTCTTTTTTTCTTAGAAATTACTACATCTAAGTAAGTTTATTTATTTACATTCTCTTATATACTGCGCTATTCTGCATCAGTGCGGTTTACATTGAACAAACTGAAATTACATTGAACAGGGCATTATAACAGGGCAAAATAAAGTTGCACAGGCATCTTTATTTTGTTGTATGCCTTTGAACATAGTATTAAAATATTATGATGATATACAGTTGGAATATTTTAAATTATTTCTCAAGCTATTGTACACAACAATGGATGCCTCAATTCCCCTCTTCCGAAGGGTACTGAGGCATCCATCTGCCGACCAGACTTGATATCCGGAGAGGTATGCTGTCTACCAGGTGCCAAAATCCGAGATGTTAAGGAGAGTTTGCCGAGACTCATCAAGCTCACTGATTATTACCCAATGTTGCTCATCCATGTCGGCACAAATGATACTGCCAGTTATCCCTCTGAGCCTATCAAAAGTGACTTCATGGGTCTGGGACAGAGGGTGAAGCAGATAGAGGTGCAGGTGGTGTTCTCTTCAATCCTCCCTGTTGAGGGTAAAGGCCAAGGCAGAGAAGCTCGCATCCTGGAGATAAATGCATGACTGCATGGATGGTGTCATCGAGAGCATTTTGGTTTTCTGCACCATGGAATGCTATTCCAAGGGTTGCAGAGCAGAGATGGTGTCCATGTGGAGCATTTCTTCTTGTCTCCTCTATTCCTTTAACTATCACTGTATCTCTTAGTCTGTCCTATCTAATTAATGGCGTTCTTTTCATATTTTCTGTAACTTTTATGTAATATTGTAAACCGCTCTGATGCTTTGGCTTGAGCAGTATATCAAATGTAATAAAAAAAAAAGTAGCAGACTGGCTAACCTACTGAAGAAGGCTTTAAACTAGATTTATTGGGGATGGGTGAAGAAGGCCCCTGGGTAAGTGAAAGCCCCAGGTAAGTGAAATATTAAATATCTTTATGGAAACGGGTAAAAGAGGCAACATATGGAAAGCAGTGTGTATAAATGCCTATAGCATGGGAAATAAGATCCCAGATGTTGAGGCTTTAATGGGAGAGGCTGACTTGGATTTAGTGGCAGTAACAGAGACATGGTTTATGGACAACCATTTATTTATTTACATTCTCTTATATACCACGCTATTTTGCATCAGTGCGGTTTACATTGAACAAACTGAAATTACATTGAACAGGGCATTATAACTTAGAGATAACTATTTTACAGGGAAATGGGCTATGGAGGGTTAAGTGGCTTGCCCAAAACCACAAGGAGCACCTGTGGGACTAGAAACCCCAGTCCTTCTGGTCTAAGGTTGCTGTCCTCTAGTGGGATTTGAACCCCAACCTTCTGGCCTGAAGTACCTTGCCCCAACCACTAGGCCACTCCTCCACTCCATGTCTGGGATGTAACTATACCAGGCTATACTTTATTGAGAAAAAGGACAGGGTAGGAAGAAGGGGAGGAGGAGTGGCACTATATTTAAAAAATAATATTAAAGCTATGGAAATACAGGGCTTATAAGGGAGAGAGGAGGCACTGTGGGTTAAACTAGAAAGAGAGAAAGAGACATCTATTTGCATTGGCGTGATATACAGACCTCCCTTACAGGGAGAAGAAGTGGATGGAGAGTTAATTGAGGACATATGTAGCATTGCCAGGAATGGGGAAGTGCTACTGATAGGTGATTTCAATATGCCAGATGTTGATTGACACATCCCTGCTGCAGTATCATCTAGAAGTAAGGAGACCCTGGATTCTCTAAAGGGAGAACTATTCAGACAACTGGTAGCAGAACCCACACGTGAAGGGACCATACTGGACTTGGTGCTTACCAATGTTAAAAGTGTTTCTGATGTTATAGTGGGAGATCATTTTGCATCCAGTGATCACCAGATGGTGTGGTTCAGTATTAGAACTAGGGCTGTTAGAATCCGTTCAAAAGCGAGAGTCTTAGACTTTAGGAAAACTAACTTTGCCACGATGGGCCAATACCTCAGAGAGTCATTAGCAGGATGGGAACAGCTGGGGGATATAGAAAAACAGTGGGCAAAACTGAAAGGGGATATTTTAAGGGCAACCGACTTTTTTGTTGAAATGGTAAATAAAGGTAAAAGGAAAAGGAGACCGCTATGGTTTTTGAAAGAAATAGCTGAAAAGGTGAAGAAAAAAAGTGAGGTCTTCATGAAATAAAAGAGATCACAGAGAGAGGAAGGCAGGCATCTATATTTGGAAAAACTCAGAGAAGCTAGCAAAGTAGTCAGGAAAGCAAAGATTTTAAAAAAGGAGGAAATAGCCAATTCAATAAAATGGGGGGATAAGGAGAAATTTCACTTACCGTTAATTTCCTTTCCTGGAATACTGCTAGACCAGTCCAGACAAACGGGTTATGCACCCCTGGCAGGGGTGCATAACCCGTTTGTCTGGACTGGTCTAGCAGTATTCCAGGAAAGGAAATTAACGGTAAGTGAAATTTCTCCTTCACAACAGCGTTAAGGCGGTTTACAAAATTAGAATAAAACTAGAGAGGTTACAATATATAAGATTTGAGGGACCCCAGAACAAAGAATAGTGGTAGTGAAAGAGTAGTAGAAGAAAAAAGAATGGACTGCATCACTTTGGGCTCCTTAGCCCCATTAGTTAGCCCTCCCCAAAACTAAAAAAAAATAAGCTTTCAGAGCTCTCTTGCATTTTTTAAAAAAATGATTCAATTCTTATGTATGAGGGGAGAGAATTCCAAAGACTGGGAGCTGCAGTGAAATAAGCTGAATATCATGTTAATAGCCTGTTGTAGTAATCTAACTGCATTTTACTGTAGTATGTATAATAGTTGCAAAACTATTATTCTCAAATAGAGAGTGGACTTGCTGTAGCTGTTTGTGTCCTGAAACATTTCCGTGTGATCCTTTAACTATACATATCCAAAGTTAAACTGGAGTTAACTATCACTCCCATGCTACACACCCAATCATTCCTTGGTAAGCTAATGCTTTCCAATTGAACTGAAGGACTCAGCTCCAAGGTTTTATCATTTCATATCTGTAATTCGTCAAGACTTGATATTCACCCTGCCCAAGCCAGTGTATAAAGTTAATCAAATACAGAGGGAGGAGTGGCCTAGTGGTTGGGGCAAGTTCTCCAGGATCAAGCAGGAAGTCAGTCCTCACTTATGGGTGACATCGGCGCCGATGGAGCCCCCGTGCGGAGCATTTCCCCAGCTTTCTATGAAAGCCTTTGGGAATACTACACGCATGCGCGGTCCCCTTCCCGCCTAAAGGTGCCATCTTGCCCAGTCTCTCTTTTTCCGTGGAGCCCTTCGGATGTTTGTCCTAGTCACCCGGGAAAAGTTGACATTTTTTCAAAGATTTCTTCGCCTTTTTCTCCGAGTTCGACGTCAGTTCCCCTTCCCGCCGGGTTCGGTACACCGGTATCTATTTTTCGGTTTTTGCCCTTCGTGGCTGGCGTTTGCACCCTTTTTTCTGTTTTTCCCTGGAAGGCCGGTCTTTTGACCTCGCGGGGGCCCTTTTTTCCCCGATGGCTTCCAGTGGTTTCAAGAAGTGTGATCGGTGCAAGAAACTAATGTCTCTCACCGACACACACGACTGCTGCCTTCAGTGCCTCGGCCCAGATCATGATCCCATGATCTCTGGCCCGTGTGGCAAAATGTCCACCAAGGCACTTCAAAGCCGTCAGCACCAGAATGAAAGGATTTTTTCGGATTCTGCCTCCAGCCAGGCCCGGACCTCGTCTGAGGCCTCGACGTCTCAGGAGTCTGATCCCGAGCATCGCCGGGGTTCCTCGGACAGGGGGTCCCCCGACCGGGAACGCAAGAGGAAGAAATGGCTCGCGAGGGCGGTGTCGGAAGAGGTCCCTGGTTCCTCGAGGGCCAGGTCTAAGACACCGACCGCCGTCCCGGGCCTTTGGAGCAGGAGAAGCCGTCCAAAGTACCTCGTGTAGAACCGGAGACCGTCGGACACGTAAGTCCTGTAGTCCTCCGAGGGAGCCGACGTCAGGCCCGGCGCCGCCGGGGCTGGAGTCGGTGGCTGCTGAGTCTCCCGAGCTTGGACTCAGGCTGACAGCCTTGGAGTGCAGATTGTCTGCCTTCATGGAGCAGCAGCGGGTACTGATGGCCAGCCTCGCTGGTGCATCGGCCCCGACCACCGGGACATCGACGTCGAAGTCGACCCCGGAGACCGAGCCGATGCTCAAGACCATGAAGGCTCAAAGTTGTCCTCGGTCAAGGTCTCCCTCGACCTCCCGCTCAGAACCGAGGGCGTCGACGCCGGTGCCTTCGGCGTCGGGGTGGGTGCCACCTCGACCCGCGCGGTTGGAGCCCCTCGACTTCTCTTCAGATGAGTCAGCCCGGGAGATGGAGGATGAGGAGTCCCCCGATACCTTCCGGACTCGGTGCATCCCGTGGGACTCACCGCAGTCCGAGCCCCGGAGTAGGTCCCCTCCGGAGGACACCCGTTTCTCGGAGTTTGTGCGGGACATGGCCAAAGCCTTGGCGATTCCCGCGGACCCCGAGGAGAAGCCTCGAGATGAGGAGCTCGAGGCCCTCCAGTATGACTATCCTCCGAAGGAGGCCTTTACTGTGCCGGTTCCTCTGATGCCGGAACAGCTCCTCTTCCGGATGTGGGAGGCACCGGCCTCGGCGCCGGTCTTGAGCAAGCAAGTCAATTCCATTTATCGACTCCGTAAGAGCCCTGGCTTCCAAAAGGCGCAGCTGCTGCACCATTCCATGGTGGTGGAATCGGCCATGCATCGTCTGAAGAGCCAGAAGATGCACTCCGCGGTGCCCCCCCCCCCCCGGCAGAAAGTTCTTCCAGGGCTCGATGCTTGCTTGCTGTGTCCAGTCATACCAGCTGTACATGGGCATGTACCTCTGAGACCTGGCAAAGGAGCTTGTCGGGTTCTCTGCTGGCCTCTCTGGGGAACCTTTGCAGAGGTTCCAGTCTTTGTCTTCAGGAATCCGGGACTGTTCCAAATTCATGTCCCGAGCGTCCTACGATGGCTTCGAGGCTTCGGCTCGTGTGGCGGCTGCCAGCATCGCGGCCTGACGCCAGGCATGGCTGCAGTCATCGGACCTCGAGCCTTGGGTACAGGACAAGTTGGTCGATGTCCCTTGCCGAGGTGAAAACCTTTTTGGCAAACCCATGGCCGAGAAGGCGGCTGAGCTCGAAACCAAGCACCTGACCAGGACAAGGCTGTCCAGAAAGACTTCTGCCTCTTCTTACAAAAAGAAGGGCTCGGGTAAAAAGCCCTTCTACCCGAGAAAGGTGTCTGCCTACAAACCTTTCCCTCAGTACCAGGCCTCCCCAGCTCCCCCTCAGGGGCAGCAGGCCAAGGGGCAGGGACATGGGCCCCGTAGGCAGAAGACCCCCAAGCCTCCGGCTCCTGCTCCTACCCAGCAGGGAGGGGGTTTTTGACTCCCAAGGCATAGCCTCTCTGCTCCTGCTGTCCCATCCCTGCACAGGAGGTCACTTAGCCCTGTTTGCCCACAGGTGGCCACCCATTACAGGGGATGCTTGGGTCTTAAGCATCATTCACCAGGGCTATATGCTTCATTTCCAACAGCTACCTCCTGTCTACTTTCAAGGAGAACCTCTGAGGCCTCTCCTGCACACCAACCTCCTCCTCCAAGAACTTCAGGGTCTGCTCCTGGACAAGGCAGTGGAGCCTGTACCTCCTCGCCTACAGGGGCACGGCTTCTACTCCAGGTATTTTCTGGTGCCAAAAAGAACTGGAGGCCTAAGGCCTATCCTAGACCTCAGGAACCTCAACAAGTTCTTGGAGAAAGAGAAGTTCAAGATGCTTACTCTTGGAACACTTCTGCCCTACCTCCAGCAGGGAGATTGGCTATTCTCCTTAGATCTAAAGGATGCGTACACTCACATCCTCATTCATCCAGACCACAGAAAGTACCTCAGGTTCGTGGTGGGAGGAAACCATTACCAGTACAGGGTGCTGCCTTTTGGCCTAACTTCCGCCCCACGGGTCTTTACAAAGTGCCTAGCTGTGGTGGCGGCCTACTTGAGGACTCAAGGGGTTTTCGTCTTCCCCTATCTGGACGACTGGCTCATCCGAGATCAGACTTACTAGGAGGCCAGGCAGGCCACCTTGAGAACTGTCACACTCCTTCAAGACCTAGGCTTTGTCATAAACGTCTCAAAGTCCACTTTGCTCCTCTCCCAGAACCTCGAGTTCATAGGAGCAAGGCTGGACTCTCTGCAAGCAAGGGCTTACTTGCCAGAGGACAGAGCTCAAAGGCTTATGGAGTTGGCATCCCGGTTTCTCAGTCTGCCATGGGTTCCTGCCAGGCTCTGTCTGCAGCTTCTGGGACACATGGCATCGACTGTGCATGTGACCCCCAATGCCCGCCTCCACATGAGGCCTGCACAGTGGTGCCTCAGAACTCAGTGGAAGCAGGCCACAGGGAGCCTAGCAGACAAAGTAAGGGTATCAAAACCTCTCCTGAAGTCTCTTCAGTGGTGGCTACACCCCCCCAACTTGCTGCAGGGGGTGCCTTTTCAGGTGCCTGCCCCCACAGTGGTGTTGACAACCGATGCCTCCTTACAGGGCTGGGGTGCACGCTGTCAAGAGAGCTGCACCCAAGGCCTCTGGTCCCCATGGGAAGCCACGCAACAGATCAATCTACTGGAACTGCGGGCTATTCGTTTAGCCCTCAAGGCTTTTTCTCACACCTTGGCCCACCAGTCTGTTCTAGTTCAGACAGACAACCAAGTGGCCATGTTCTATGTGAACAAACAGGGCGGCACTGGGTCCAGGCCTCTATGCCTGGAAGCATAGGCCCTTTGCTCTTTTGCCCTCAGGCACCAGATGTTGCTGAGGGCTGTTTATCTTCCTGGCCAGGAGAACTTTCTGGCAGACCACTTTAAGCAGAATTCTGCAGCCCCACGAATGACAGCTGCACCCTTTGATGGTTCAACAAATTTTCCTGAAATGGGGACTTCCATCCACGGATCTCTTTGCCAGTCCCCTGAATCACCAACTGCCCAGGTTTTGTTCCAGGCAACCGCATCCCCTAAGGGTGGCGGCGGATGCCTTCCTGATTTCTTGGTCCCAGGGCCTGCTCTATGCGTTTCCTCCCACGCCTCTGGTGGCCCAAACCTTGTTCAAGATTCTCAGGGACAAGGCCTCAGTACTTCTGGTTGCTCCCAGGTGGCCGAGGCAGCCCTGGTTCCCCCTGCTATTTCAACTGGCAGTGGAGACACCCATGCCTCTGGGATTCCAACCTGACCTTCTCTCTCAGGATCAGGTTTCCCTTCTGCATCCCAATCTCAAATCTCTCCATCTGATGGCATGGAGGCTGCAAGGGTAGTCTTGGCTCCCTGGGGCCTACCTCAGGAAGTAGAAGAGATGGTCTTGGCCTCTAGAAAGCAATCCACCAGGAAAACATATGCCCTGAAGTGGAGGAGGTTCTCCTTGTGGTGTCAGCAACGCAAGGAAGATCCTTTCGGCTGCAGTGTGCCAGTAGTGTTCCAGTACCTTCTGCACTTGTCCAATCAGGGCCTTAAGTCCAATTCTGTTTGGGTCCACCTCTCTGCTCTGGCAGCTCACCACTCAGTGGTGGAGGGACACTCTTTGTCGGTTCACCCTTTGGTGTCCAGGTTTCTCAGAGGCTTACTATTGCTCAAGCCTCCTATCCGTCCACCAGCCCCTGAGTGGGAGTTGAATGTGGTCTTGCAGCAACTTACTTGCCCACCTTTTGAACCCATGGCTACATGTCCTCTACGCTTCCTATCCTGGAAGACTCTATTTCTAGTGGCCTTGACCTCGGCCAGGCGAGTGAGTGAACTTCAAGCCCTGGTCTGTGACAGGCCATACACTCGCTTCTATAGGAACAGGGTAGTCCTTAGGACTCATCCTAAGTTCCTCCCCAAGGTTGACTCCTCTTTCCATCTCAACCAGGAGGTGGTTCTTCCAACATTCTTCCCTAGGCCCCATGCCAGCCGGGCTGAGACAGTCCCGCATACCCTGGACTGTAGGAGGGCCTTATCCTTCTACCTTGAGCATACGCAGGGGCATAGGAGGGCTACTCAGCTCTTCGTATCTTTTGACCCCAATAACTTGGGGGTACCTGTGTCCAAGCGTACCTTGTCCATCTGGGTGGCTGACTGTATCACTTGGGCTTACAGGGCAGCTGACCTTCCTTTGCAGGGTCGGGTCACGGCCCACTGTGTCAGGGCAATGGCTGCCTCAGTAGCTCATCCCCGCTCTGTATCGTTGGCAGACATCTGCAGGGCTGCAACTTGGTCCTCAAGCCAGACTTTTGCGGCCCATTACTGCCTGGAGAGGGAGTCCCGTAGGGGCAGTGCTTTCGGTCAGGGAGTGCTCCGGAATCTCTTTGAGGTTTAGGCAACTCCTACCCTCTAGCCCTCTGGTTGGGCTACCGGTGGGGGTGTGTTTCAGTAAAATCCTTTCTCTGATGCTGAGGCTAGAGGAAGCTCATTTTTCAGCTCTGGGTCCCCGGTAGCCTGAAGCTGGGGAGTCCCATAAGTGAGGACTGACTTCCTGCTTCGTCCTGGAGAAAGAGTAGTTACTCACCTATAACAGGTGTTCTCCAGGAGCAGCAGGAATCAGTCCTCACAACCCTCCCTCCTCCCCTGGGAGTTGCAGTTGTACATAGTTTATTTTTTCATTTTTGTGTTCTGTTTTTTAGCTATGTCATTTGACTGAGCAAGATGGTACCTTTAGGCGGGAAGGGGACCGCGCATGCGTGTAGTATTCCCAAAGGCTTTCATAGAAAGCTGGGGAAATGCTCCGCACGGGGGCTCCATCGGCGCCGATGTCACCCATAAGTGAGGACTGATTCCTGCTGCTCCTGGAGAACACCTGTTACAGTTGAGTAACTACTCTTTACCTCAGGCTGGAGGGCCAGGGATTCAAATCCCACTAGAAGACAGCAGCCTTGGGCAGAAGGACTGGGGTTTCTAGCCAACAGGTGCTCCTTGTGGCCTTGAGCAAGCCACTTAACCCTCTGTTGCCTCAGGTGCAAAAACTTAGATTGTGAGCCCTTCAAGAACAAGGGGAAAAAAATATATATATACTGTACCTGAACGTATGCTGTTTTCACTAGTAGAAAAGCAGTATATAAGTCTAGTTAAATAAATAAAAAGTAACCTCCCAAATAGTGGAAGCATATTACCTTTTGTCGGATGCACCATCAGGGGAAGAACTATGTCACTCCCGAATGACTTGAGCATCCATTTTATTCAATTCAAGTTCCCGAAGTAATATTTTGCATATTTTTTTACTTATTTTTAATTTGTAAAAACCCTTGCAATTACGGACTTATCTGGTTTCTGCCCCTCAAGATGGCAAATCTTGGTGTCATGAACACTGTCAGCAATATGCCCCTGCAATATGTGCACATTTCGAGCTACATGCTCTGTTTCAGGTGCCATGGGACAAACAAATCCAAATCAGCATGTAAAATTCAAGATGCCAAAAAAGAAAGAGTTAGTCATCTAGCTAACGTCCGCTGCTTAAATACCTGCCCTCCTTTCAAAAAAGTTAATAATATGAAATCACTTCAAAGGAATCACCAATCCGGAAAGAGCAATCCCCATTGAAAAGAGAAACTCCTCACCCCATTGGTTGCTGTCAAAAGAGGCTTGGCCAATCATTCTCCAAATTCAAACCTCTAGGAGGTCACAGAATTCATTCTGAATATCCATCTCTGCTCAGCCCACTGCAGTTTAGAAATCATGTCGCCTCCCCGAAGATTCTTTGGTATATGATCTATAATCCACCAGCGGAAGCTGTCAAAAGCATGTCCCATAGACAAACAATGTTCCACCAACGGAGCAGAACGCATTGCTGACCAAATACTCCCTTTATGTATAAACTCCATTTTTGCCCCTCCACAGCACTGGCTCCTTCTATATTTATAAAGTTTGTCTACTTAGGGACATGTTTACCAAGTATGGTAAGTTTCCTCTGCCTGAAAAATTACCTGTCATGCTGATCCTGTCCCTTCTGCTTGGCTTCTGGAACCCTCTCTTTCTCTTCTTCCTCCTATTTGTACCATTCTCAACATTAGTCTCAACTCTGGTTCCTTCCCCACCCCCTGGAAACATGCCTTTGTTCGTCCAATTTTGAAGAAACCCACCCTTGAGCCCACTGATCCGGCCCACCACAGCCCTGTCTCCAACCTCCCCTTCCTTTCCAAAATCCTTGAGCAATTTGTCTTTTCACAGTTCTCACAGCACCTAGAATCTATCCACTACCTCCACCCCCAGCAGTCCAGTTTTAGGCCTGGGCACAGCACTGAGTCCATTCTTCTGTCTCTTCTGAATGAGCTTCACACCTCTCACGACCACGGTGCGATCTCACTTGCTGTGTCTCTTATCTATCATCTGTGTGTAATCTGGTCGATCACTTTACACTTCTCTCCTGTCTTCACAATGCTAGTGTCTCAGGGAAAGTTCTGCACTGGTTCTATTCTTGTCTTTCCTCTCGTTCTTTCTCTGTCATCTCAAGCATCTCCTCAAAACCCTTCTCTCTCCCCTGTGATGTCCCTCAGGGATCTGTGCTGGTTCAACTACTCTTTAATGCCATTCTGGCCCCTCTCACTCTACCAATTCAGCAATCTGGTCTGTTGGCGTATTATCACGCCGATGACGACATCATATTGCACCACACTTCTCCTGTGGCACCTGATTTCTGAATGCCTGCCTTCACATATCTCTGACTGGCTCGCCTCCAACTTTCTCTATCTCCAACTCAATGCTCTGAAGACATCTGCCATCTGGTTCTCCTTTGGTGGCCCCTGCCCCTCCCTGGCCCCTTCTCTATCCAGTTCCCCAGTCTCATTGGTCACTTCCCTCTGCTGCCTCGGTGTTACTTTGGACTCTGCCCTCTCCTTCCACGAACATATTTCACTGCTCATCCATCATATATTTCTCTCCCTTAGGCAAATTAAAGCTCCACACCCCTTCTTGAATACCTCCTCCCTTATCACTCTCCTGCTATCTCTAGTTATATCATGTCTCGATTACTGTAATTCCATTCTTGCAGGTCTTCCCCAGTTTCAGCTCCATCGCCTCCAACTTATCCAAAATACTGCTGCCTGGATTACCTCTCATGCCACCTGCTATGATCATATCACCCCATTGTTTATTGATCTCCACTGACTTTCCATCAAACACCGTATTCAATGCAAGGTACTCATTATAGTTCATAAAGCCATCCTCAATGTCTATCCAATCTTCTTCATTTCCATACTCCATCCTACAGTCTCCGTTCGGTCCACATCCATCGCTTATAATTTCCTTCCCCTTCCCGTGCTCACCCGAATCTACCCGCCATTCCGCTTTTTTCTTCTTGGGTCCCTCCCTATGGAACTTCCTCCCAAATGACCTTCGTTTAGAACCTTCTTTCCCAGAATTTAAGTCCCTCCTCAAGACACCTCTTTCACGCTGCTTTCTACCTCCCACTCTTTGCCCTAGACTTCTCATTCCTCGCTTATCCCCCGTCTTCTTTCCCAGCTGTATGATTGACTTTCTCCTGTCCTATCTGATTTTATAGTACTTTTCATTTTCTGTGTTTTAATTTATTCTAAATCACCCTGATGTCACAAAGGTGCAGTATATAAAATGGAAAAATATAAAGGCACTTACCACGTATTAGAAGTAGAACTACTGTGTGGTAAGTACAAAGGCCTTGAACTATCAGAGCCATGGTAGCATGTCCCCTACAATATTATACCACATGTTAACATCATTCACGATTAATGTGGGTACACCTAATGCCTTATAAGTGCACCTGTGTTAATGGCAAAATTGAGAGCACATGATAAATGTTGCATGCTAACCACAATGTGCAGCCCACGCCCAGTCCCAGCCCATAACCTCCCCAGTTTCTTCCCCATCCTGCACTAAGCAGATAGCGTTGGATATTTACCGCACTGGCTGTTTCAGCACGTAGTAACTGTTAGTGTGGGCCCGCAGTAACCATTAGTGCAGGCCCACATTAATGGTTAGCACAGTTTAGTAAACAAGCCCCTTTATGTGTTAAATGGACCAATTTTATCGGCATAAGCCACCTGCCCATAACTCGCTTTGAATATCAAGCTCTCAGTTTTTTATGGATTCAACTTTATTGGCCCAGATCCAGTTCTTTACTTGAGCTAAACATTGATTCAACTGATATATTCATTTTATATTGTTGTTTTATGATATCCTGCTTATGATGATGATTACTGCCTGAGACAAGTTCTACTTAGTGAAGCGATATATAGATATAAAGTGAAATGAAATAATCAGAATCAGGAGAAGAACATTGAATGTATCCACAGAGAAATGACAGGAAGCTATATATTCCTTAATAATTTTTCTCCGTGGACAATCAGGATAGCTGCACACATATGGGTGACAGCATTGACACAGCCCCATGTGGGAACCTCTCCCAATTCTTTGTAGAAAATTTGAAGTGGTTCTACTGCACATGTGCATGAATTCTTGCCTGCCACCACTATGCCTTATCCCTTCAGTCTTGTGTTTCCATAGAGTCCCAAAGATATCTCTTGTGTCAGTCCACATGCTACTCAATTTATTTCTTGCCAGTGTTTATCTGCCTTTTTGTGCGTTTTCTCTCTGCAGGTGTTGTCGCTGTTCTTTGCTAACTTTTTAATTCTTTAATTAACGTTTTCAGCCGTTTTTAAGTTTCCTTACTTTTCTCCACATCGCCACTATAGGCCACTATTGAAGCTTCAGGTGCTCGAGACAGGTTTATCTCTTTTTTCCAGGAAAGGAAATTAACGGTAAGTGAAATTTCTCCTTCCAGTTCATATTGCTAGACCAGTCCAGACAAACGGGTTATGCACCCCTGATATTTTTCAGATATGTTAGAAGAGGAAGGACAAAAGTGGTATTGTCAGACTCAAGGGTGAAGGGGAGAAATATGTAGAGGTTGATGAGGATAAAGCAAAATTGCTTAACAAATATTTCTGTTCTATGTTCACAGATGAAGAACCAGAAGCAGGACCTCAGAAAACACCCACAAACAGGAACAAAAACGAGGGGCATTTTGAACAATTTTCAGAAGACTGTATTTGTGAGAAACTAGCTAAACTTACAGACAAAGCGATGGGACCAGATGGGATACACCCGAGAATGCTGAGGGAACTTGGGGACATTCTAGCAGCTACACTGACTGACCTTTTCAATGCCTCATTCGAGTTGGGAGTGGCATCAGAAGACTGGAGAGACGTACATGTGGTCCCTTCACACAAAAGCGGAAGTAAGGATGTGGTTGAAAATGACAGATTGGTTAGTTTAACCTCAGTGGTGAATAAATTATTGGAAGCGCTGCTGAAAGAATAGTGAGTTTTCTAGAGTCCAACAGATTACCGGTTCTGAGGCAGCATGGATTCACCAGAGGCAGGTCTTGTCAGACAAATCTGATTGATTTCTTTAACTGCGTGACCGGGAAGTTGGACCGAGGGAGAGCCCTAGATGTATGTAGTGTATTTAGATTTCAGTAAAGCCTTTGACCCCGTTTCGCACAGGCGACTTATAAACAAATTGAGCACCCTAGGGATGGACCTGCTTGGGTTAGAAATTGGTTGAGTGGGAGGTGACAAAGGGTACAGGTAAATGGAGTTCACTCTGAGGAGAAGGAGGTTACCAGTGGTGTGACCCAGGGCTCTGACCTTTGTCTGATTCTTTTTAACATCTTTATTAATAATATTGCGTTAGGGCTGTCAAGTAAGGTTTGCCTCTTTGCAGATGATATCAAAATCTGCAATAGAGTAGACACTCAGGAAGGTGTAGATAACATGAGAAAGGATCTAGCTAAGCTTGAAGAATGGTCTAGAATTTGGCAGCTGAGATTTAATGTTAAAAATGCAAAGTCATGCATTTAGGCTGCAGCAATCCAAGGGAGCGATATAGTATAGGGGTGAAGTACTTCTGTCCACAAAAGAAGAGCGGGACCTAGGCATAATTGTGTCTGATGATCTTAAAGTAGCTAAACAGGTAGAAAAAGCAATGGCAAAAGCTAGAAGGATGCTTGGGTGCATACGGAGAGGAATGGCTAGCAGAAAAAAGGAGGTGATAGCGCCTCTGTATAAGTCTTTGCTGTGACCTCATTTGGAGTATTGTGTGCAATTCTGAAGTTTGCACCTTCAAAAGGATATAAACAGGATGGAATCAGTACAGAGGGTGGCTACAGAAATGGTTAGTTGTCTTCATTATAAAGCATATGAGGACAGACTTAAGGATCTTAATATGTACACCTTAGAGGAAAGGCAGGATAGATGTGATATGATTGAGATGTTTAAATACCTCCATGGCATAAATGCACAGGAGGAGAGCCTCTTTCGATGGAAAGCAAGTTCTGCTATCAGGGGACATGGGATGAGGGTGAAAGGGGATAGATTCAGGAGTGATATGCGGAAATGTTTCTTTATGGAAAGAGTGGTAGATGCGTGGAGTAGTCTCCCAATGGAAGTGATGGAGAGGAGGACAGTATTTGAATTTTAAAAAAGCATGGGACAAACACAGAGGATCTCTAAAGGGAGAAAGGGGACTATTGTAGTGGTTAATATGGAAGGGCAGACTAGATGGGCCATGTGGTCTTTTTCTGCCATCATGTTTCTGTGCTTAAAATGCAAGGGTGCCAATAATGTTGACCATAACTGTAAGTCCCAACTAATGGAAGTGTTGGAAATATTAATGTAGGTTGATTTGGATATAGCTCATGTTTCTGTTTTGTTTGAGTTTTCTTTTTTTTCCTATTGCAGTGTTTATCCTAGCTCTAAGTTTTTTCTTGTGCTACTACTACTACTTCTAATCATTTATATAGAGCTCTGCAAGGCACACAAAGAACATGTAAGAGACAGCCCCTTCTCAATAGAGCTTACAATCTGCGAAGACAAACAAGGGGATTGGGGTAGTTCATGGGAAATGATAAAAACATACAAGCCTGTGAAACAGGAGAATGGGGGGGGGGGGGGTCAGAATCCAAAAGCAGCCTCAAAGAGGTGGGTTTTTTAGCCTGGACTTGATGAAAAGGCACAGGTAGTCTATTCCTGACAAATGGTGCAGCAAGGTAGAACGAACAGAGTCTGGAGTTGGCAATAGAAGAGAAAGGCACAGACAGGTCTGGTGCTGCTCTGTGTGAGTGATTACTGTGTTGCCTCCCCCCCCCCCCCATTCAGTTTCTATGGAGCCCTTCACAAGCCTTGTCCAATAACTATGGATATCTGAACATTATTTACATTTGTAGAGAAGTTAGCAAAAGGCTACTAGATTTTTACAGGACTACTCTCGAGTGCCAATTATCAGGCACATTAGGAACTACTACAAATTCCTGTTAAAAGACCACTAAGAGCCTAAAGTAAATCTGCTATACCATAACAACACTAATTACAACACTTACACAGCAAGGAACCTGCCTATGAAAGAAAGGCAGAGCAAATATTCCAATGGAACCTAGAGCACCAATATGACTCTGACTCCTATGGGGACACAGAACAAGTTGGACTGGTACAGGTTCATACACAGAAACTACATACGGGGAAGCTCTAATACTAGAGAACATAACATGAAGCTGCAAGGGGATAAATTGAAAAGCAACGTCAGGAAATAGTTTTTCACTGAAAGGGTAGTGGATGCTTGGAATACCCTCTCGATGGAAGTGGTGGGGGCGAATACAGTGACAGAATTCAAAATGGCATGGGACAGACACTGTGGATCCCTTTATAGCAACAGGATAAAATCAAAATAAACTTAACTGTCTCTGATATCTCAAAAAATAGAGGTGACCTGCATGGAGCGGTGGGTACACCCCTAAACAAAGGCATGGGAAGGAATGACCTACATGGAGCAGCAGGTGCACCTTATTTTGCCATCCTGCTGGGCAGTCTAGATGAACCGCACTGATCTTTATCTGCCATCATATACTATGTTAAGAATGTCTTAGTCATATGCAGAACACAAATAGACTCTCATTGAATGCAGAATAAATGATCACAAATTACCACAAATAGAAATATATAGCTGAAATTTAAACTGGAAACCAAGATGTCAGACTACAAGCAGTGCAATGCAGGAGAAACATATGCAGAATACATTTTCTCCTGTACTGAGCAAAGTACAACGATATGAGAGATGCACGTTTCAAAGCTAACATATTCCAATCATTATTGAAACCAAAATTTCTTTTTTTAATATTTCTTGGAATTTTTCTAATTGTGTTCTTGTCTGTCATCTAACTCCTTTTTCAGGATCTCCTTTCCATTTCCCAATTCTTGTCTTCTGTCTGTTTCACTTACTACCCTATATGTCTTCAAGGAGTGGAGGAGTAGCCTAGTGGTTAGAGTAGCATTGCCTGATAACAAAGAAACCAGCATTCAATTTTCACTTTACCCTCCATTGCTTGGACGAAAGGTCTGCTGATTATACCTTATTTACTTTCTTTACCTCATGATATCACCAGCCTGAGTCCTTCTGTTTCTCATCCCCTTCCTGGCCTCCAGCCCTTCTATTCTCTTACCTCTTCCTACTCGGTCTCCCATTACTTGTCTCTTCCCTAAGCTGATTTTTGCCCCTTCTCATCCTATCACAGACCTAACTCTCTTTTGTTCCTCACCTCTTCTGTAACATCCTCCCCATTCCTTTCTGGTTTCCAAAGCAGTAAGCAGACATTCTCCAATCAAACTGAAAATCAAATGCTTTTTTTTCTACCTTTTCCTACTGTCTGGACAATTTATCTTTCAAATCACACTGGCCACAGTCTCTCTCTGTTTTCTTCTTCTTGGTCTTCTGCCTTCTTTTCCAGGATCTCCTTTCAAGTTTCCAATTCTTGCCTCATATCTTCCCTACTTCCTCTATATCTGTTTCTGACGGTAATCTTTCCATTCCATCTCAGTTTTTTCTCTTTATCCACTTGCCATTAGATTCCATCCAGTCCCCAGTCTCCTCCCTTTCTTCTCTTGCCTACTTAAGAGCTTTCCAATTCCCATCCTTTTCCTTTCCTAAGCTCTCCCTGTCTCACTTCTTTACACTACTTTCGCATCCTAAGTCTCTTATCTTCATCTCAATCTCTAACCCCATCTTTCTCACCTCACTTATAGCTCCTATGTCATCACTGAATCCCTTTTGTTCTGCTCTCACTAATCTCCGAGTCCTTATTCATCCAAGCCCCCACCCAATTTCTAAGACTTTGCTATTCCCTCATCCCCGAGTGTCTGCTCCAGCTTTCATTCCCTGAGTTCCCATTCTCATAAGTTCCCACTCAGTCCCATAGTCCCTAAATCTCATACCATGCTTCCCAGTCTTATCCCTGACCCAATCCCAGTGTTCACTCTCCTCACCCTAATCCATGAATCTTCATACACTGCTCCCCCAAAATTTCTATCCACCTTGACATGGAAACAGAAAGCTGCTCTTCCCTGGGCTGCACTCCATCAAGTCCTTACTCCTTTCTCAGCCCAGCAATCAATGGCTTCAAACTCCATAGCTACTCCTGTCATCTACACCTCTGTTCTCCTTTCCATTTGGCTTAGAACAACAGGGAAAGGATAGGAGAGGCATCAGTGCAGAAACTAAGACATCATGCTGTGGAGCCTCGTGCTGAAGTGCTCTGTGGCCTCTGCCAGTCTCACTCCCTATGGCAGCAGGAAATGTGCCTCAGTGGCTGGCAGAGGCCGCAGAGCACTTCAACATGAGGTTCCGCAGGACAATGTCTTTCTGTACTGATGTTGTTGGGGCAGGGGGAAAGCACTGTGGCCCATGGTGGCAAAATGTTTGAAGGAAGAGAGGCCTGCTGGGGAGGAGGCCAAGAAGAGGAGATGTTGGGACAGAGAGAGAAAGTGATGTCAGAACACATAGTGGGGGGGGGGGGGGGGGGGAAAAAAAATAAACCAAAAACCCGGGGGATGGGGGGAAGGAAGAGAGCTGAGGGAGGGAGATCTTGGAGGGACGGTGCATGGCAGTGCTGGTTCTTTTCTTCACCCTACTACAGGCAAAGTCTGGTGGTGCACTGCACACAATGTTTCTTAAGTTGATCATGCTGTGTGATCTTCTCTGCCCAACTCAACACTGTAAATCCTTCCCACCTCTCAGACCTACTGCACTGTGCAAATGCACTGTTTGCACAGTGGGTTACACTGACTCTGGCACAGATAAGAGTGATTTGCCTGATGAGCAGAGGACCCTGAAGGGTTGTAGGGAGAGATAAGAGAGGAGAAATAATGAGGAGGTGCAGAGTGCATGTACTGGTAGGTCAGTAGAAGTTTGAACTGTATGAGGAAATGGATAGGGAGCCAGTGCAGTGACATGAGAAGAAGGGTTGCATGAGCATAGTAACACTGGCAAAAGATTAGCCATGCAGCTGACGTTTTATGCAGGGGAAGCAGGGCCAACGCTACCTTAGGTGAACTAGGCAGCCACCTAGAGCGCTGGCCCTCTAGGGCGCCTATTGCTGCTGCTATCATCCCTCTCTATGACTGATAGAGGCGGCAATAGCTGCAAACAACCCCACAGCACTTACCTTCAAGCTTCGGCACCATGGGCTCTTTGCGGCTATTGCTGCCGCTGTTGGTCCTGGAGAGGAGTGACAGCAGTGGCAATAGGTGCCATGGCGGGACGCATGCCACGAGGGGGCACAAGGAAGGAGGTTCATCTAAGGCATCTCATCTCCTTATGCTGGCCCTGGAGGGGAGAGAGATGATTCAATGGAAGATCAGCAAGGAGCAGGTTGCAATAGCCTAGATTATAGGTGAGAAGAGAGTGAATAAGGGTCTTGGTAGTGTGTTCAGAGAGAAAGGAACAAATTTTACTGATGGTACAGAGAAAGAACCAACAGATTTTTTTTAGCTATCTGATATAGGCAGAGAAAGAGAAAGAAGAGTCAAAGATAACCCCAACATTGCGAGCTGTGGAAATGGGAGGATGACAATGTTATCCACAGAAATAGAGAAGGGAGGAAGGGGGGAGGTGGGTTTAGGGGAAAAGATAAGGAATTCTGTCTTGGCTATGTTCGGTTTCAGATGGCAGTGGGACATCCAGGCAGCAACATCAGATCAGCAGGCTGAGATTTGGGCCTGGATTCCAGGAGAGAGTATGGGCCCAATTTTCGAAGCCCTAGGCGCATGCTACACGTGTAAAAGCTGGCCTTACCTGTGTAAAACTGTCATAACCATGTAAAACAGATATTCAACAAGGCAGCTTGAATCGTTAAGGCCCAGCTACCCGCACAGCACCGGGCGCTGAGGCCCGGGGGCAGAACGGGGGCATGCCACTGTGAAACCCACGTAAAGTAGATTTCCAAAATCCGTGTGCGCCAACATTGGACCTCACAAACTGCATAAGCCTAAGCGTATGCCTGCTGGTGATCGGCGAACCTGTGTAGTGGTGGAACAGTGCATAGTAGAGAGAGGGAAGCGTGTGTAGGCCTGTATCCAAACTGTGCAGATGGAAAGTGATACAGGACCTACAGAAAAGCTATGTGGGCCATGCACATGGTGTTCCAGAGGTGGAGATGCACTCGCCGTTCCCAGGCACAGTGGAGGATGCGGCAGGCAGTGTGCACCCATCAGCTGGCTCTAGCCCAGTACTTGAGACACAGGAACCATGCCCCATGTGTGCACAGGTCCAGGGTGAGTTACCTGCAATTGATGGAGGAGGAGGTCTACCAGAGATACAAACTGGACTGGGCAACAATAACTGAGTTGTGCAGCATTCTCATTGTGGACCTGGAGCCCTCCACATCCAGAAGCCAAGCTCTATCAGTGGCTATGATGGTGGCCACTACCCTGGGATATCTTACAATTAGCAGCTTCCAGCATATGATATGGGTGACTGTCAGAATCACACAGTCTGCTGCCAGCCACTGCATAAGTACCTTCACCAGGGCCCTGCTACAGAGGATGCACCACCTCATAGCCTTCCCCTGGACACAGCATTCTACAATGTCGCTGGGTCCCCATCAGTGCTTGGAAGTATAGACTGCACTCACATTGCACTGTGGGCACTACGGCTGGAACAGAGGGCATACTGGAACAGGCATGGGTACACATCGATGAACATGTAGGCCATTGTGGATGCCAACATGACCTTCACTTATGTGCATGCCCGATACCCAGGGTCCTGCCACGATGCATTTGTCTTCGCCCAGTCCCGCTTGAGATAGGCAATAGCCAGGGGTCAGCTCAGAGATGCATGGCTGCTAGTTGAGTGTGCACATGTGTGAGCCCTAGGACAGGCCCTGAACATATGCTTGCTGTAGTATAATGATATTTATTTATTTATTTATTTAACTGTATTTATATATCGCCTTATCATAAAATCAAGGCGGTGAAAGTACAAAACAAAGAAAACATCTTGTAAGAAGAAGAAAAATACAAACATTGTAACATATAGTCATACAACACAATAAGCATTACAATAAACGTTTGTTAATTACAAATTTAAAATTCAAATAACATATAACAAAAACACTAATATAATTATTTGTAGTGGGTAGGTAAATCATAAAATTAAGTAATGTGCCCATAATTTTCAATAAAAAGCAAAGTTTTTAATTGCTTCCGAAAGTCTTTGAGTTCGGTTGATGATCTTAATTCATCTGGAAGAGAGTTCCATAAAATTGGTGCAGCTAATGAAAATGCTCTCTCTGTAGTGACCTTGAGTGTATTTTTGAAGTTACTTGAAGAACTTAATCTATGAGATGTACACTTTCTTCTTGGTCGAGAACTGGGGTCAATAAAAATGAGGGAGTAAAGACTATTGGCTGAAATGTGATGTTTTATTTTAAAGATGTTGATAATTGTTTTATATTTGATACGAGTTAGGATTGGTAGCCAGTGAAGATCCTTCAAAACTGGCGTAATATGTTCATGAATATAAGATCCAGAAATAATTCGTGCTGCAGTATTCTGAGCCAATTGCAAAGGTTTTAAAGCTTGCAGTGTTAATCCAAGGAATATTGGATTGCAAAAATCCAGCAAAGGGGTTATTAGCGCTTGACAGACAGTACGAAACAGATCATATGAAAGCAGTGGTTTTAGTCTCCTTATAATACGCATTCTGAAATACGTATTTTTTATTGTTTTATTAATATGCGATTTGAGATTTAACTCACTGTCTAGAGTAACACCAAGATACTTAACCTCTGTTTTAATTGGAATAGTTGCGTTATCAACTGTAATGTTTGGAGGATGTATGAATTCCATGTTACGAGTAATAATGAGGGCCTCTGTTTTGCTGTAATTAATTGAAAAATTATTCTTCTTACACCATCTTGTCATTTCAGTTAGACAACGAGAGATATTTGAATATAGAGGGTTGTTAATTGAAAAAGGCATAAAAATTAGAATGTCATCTGCATAAATAGTGTATTGTATATTGTAGGCTTTTATTATATCACAATTTGGTTGAATGTATATATTAAAAAGAAGAGAAGAGAGGGCGGAACCTTGAGGGACTCCTTGCAGTACCTTTATAGATTGTGAAGTCTTACATCCTACTTTTACTCTGATCTCTCTGTCAGAAAGGTACGATTGAAACCATTTGAGAACAACACCATGAATACCAATTATTCGTAGTCTCTCAAGGAGAATTTGGTGGTTAACTGTGTCAAAAGCTGATGAAATGTCTACAAAGATCAATAGAATCCCTTTTTTTTTGTTATCTATAGTACGGAGTATATTATCAAAAAGATAAATCAAAAGAGTTTCAACGCCATGATTAGGACGGAAACCATGTTGATTATTATCTAGGGGTGCATGATTATCAATGTGATCTTGTAATTGCTGTTGGACTACTTTTTCTATGATTTTTGCTAGAAAAGGTAAACTTGAAATTGGACGATAAGCAGCAGGATTATTTTTGTCGATAGTTGTTTTCTTTGGAATAGGTCTAACTGTCGCTTGCTTTAGTTGTGTAGGCATAAGACCTTGGGAAAGAGAATTCATCACAATATTGTTTATGTATGGTATCAAGCTTGATTTGGAAGCTTTGACCCAAGAAACAGGGCAAGGGTCTGAGGGAGCGGTGCTAGTATTAATAGCAGAAATAATGCGAGAAATTTGTTCATTTGAAGGAGAGTGAAATTTTTCCCAAATTCTAGATTGAGAAACTTGTGAAATTGTAGTATTGTCAATGATTGTTTTAATAGAGTGAAATTTTTCCTTGATATATTCTGCAAATTTTTGTGGATCAATTTGTACATCTTCATCTGTTAATTTCTCTTTTGTAAGTATCTTGACTATTTCAAATAATTCTCTTGGCTTATTTAATGATGTGTTAATAATATTTGTATGGAATTCCTTTTTAGCATGATTAATATGTTCCATATATTGACTTTGCATTTCTAAATATAACTTCTGTATATCTGTTGTCTTAAATTTTCGCCATTTCCGTTCTAGCTTTCTGAGATTTCTTTTCAATTTTCGAAGGTGAGCAGAGAACCAAGGCTTGTTTTGTTTCTTTTTGTATTGGATATTCTTTGTACTGATGGGTGCTGTGGCAGCACTAGATAAAGTGTTGTTCCAGTTACTAACTTGAGATTCAATATTGTTTGACTCAGAATTAAGATGTTCTAATGTGTCCTTTAAAAAATTATCTTTGTCAAATTTTTTGAATCGCCTCTGTATTTGAGAGCTAAAATCATGCTTGTTGCACCAATTATTCTGTAGAAGTAATCTTATTTTAATTAGGTAGTGGTCTGACCATGGTACTGGTATAACTGTAGGAATTGATAATGAGCCTGTTGAAATCAGTTCGTTGTTTGCGAAGATCAGATCAGGTGTAGAGCCGTGACTGTGTGTTGGGACATCAATTATTTGTGAGAAATTAAGAGAGGACATAGCTTGAAGGAAGGCTTCTGCATCTTTAATGTTGGTGGACTTAAGGTTAAAGTCACCTAATAAAATGATATGTATAATGTAAACAGGTGGTGATATATGTGTTATGCACATATCGCAACACATGAGGACCACTGCATGTACATGCTCTGCTGTTCCACAGAGCCATGTGCACTGCGGGCCATAATGCACATTGCGGTGACAATCACGGGAAGCCCCATGGCCGAAAGCAGGCAGCACGCACCAACATGTGAATGTGGAAGAGCATAGGCTGGCGCCATGTAGCGCAGCCACATGGCAGCAGTCTGTGTAGGGCACATCCATGTCTGCCCCCATCCCAGCTCGCAGACCCCCAACCACATCCCCATGCCATGCCCCTGCCCTGCCATTCCAACAGGCCAGACCATGTCACCATCATCCATTGTACCCTTCCAAATGCCTGACTGCCACACAAGCAATATGTTGGTGTCATCTCACGGCCACAGTGTCACTGACTGGTAGATATTGCATCCCATCCTGCTAGTAGATGATGTGCTATATGTTGTCCATAGCAGCCCATAGACTATACCCAATGCATGGCCCATGCTTATGTTCACATGTCACATTGTCCCCATAGATGACAGTGGATATCCCCTGAGGACCTGGCTGCTGACCCCAGTGTGCCACCCCATTAACCAGCAGGAGGAGCGGTACAGTGGAACCCATCAGCAGACTGGGGCAGTTGTGGAGTATGCAATAGGGGTGCTGAAGAGCTGCTTCTGGTTCCTCGATAGGAGCGGTGGGGAACTCCTCTACAGCCTGCAGAGGGTATGAAAGATATTTGCATCATGCTGCATACTCCACAACCTGGCACGGATGCGTGGAATGCCGGACCCGGAGCCAGCGGTTGTGGAGGAGTGAGAGGCTGCAGAGGCAGCAGTGGTGATGGTGCAGAGTCCAGGAGCCAGCAGTAGGCCAGGGCAATGCCCCACCGTGTACGTGACAGTTTCTGAGGTGACTGCCCTGTACCAGAACCAGGATAGGACACATACAGTTACCAATAAAGTGCCCAATACTAGGATATGTGTACAGAGTGATACTTTATTTCCCCCTACGTGTGTCCTCTGCCCCTGGGCTCCCTGCCGGCATAGGTACTTGCTGACACATGCACTGCAACACAGTGGAGCAATGTCTGATAACGTGCTAGCAGTGTCGTCACTCTTCCCAGCAAGGCAGGCTGATGGACATGGGTCAAGGCTGCCAGGTGGCTGCGCTGGCAGCCCTAGCACCTAACCTCTGTGCCCGCATGAGGTCCACCAAACTGCGCAGGAAACCAGTGATCGAGGCCTGGTATGCTGCCATCTCCCTCATCAGTTGCAGGTACCCCACACGCAGTTTGTGACCCTGCCACTCTTCGCGCTTCGCCTCCCTTGCCTGTTCTGAAGCCTGCAGGTCCTGCCAGATACTCTGCAACTTGGACAGTATGCCCTCTGTGCCAGACACCAGGTGTGTTCCCTCCTGCAGTAGCTCCTGGTCCAGATCTGTGCCCTCCTTCATTCACAGGATGGCAAATTGTAGCTCAGCGAGTGGGGCATCATCCATCTCCAGCTCCCCAGCACTGGCAGACACAAAGGCCTGCTCCGCTGCCCTGGCTGGTGAACCCAATCGCTCCTCTGCCCTTGCTGGCATACTGGGCTGCTCATCTGCCCTGGCTGGTGCACTGGATCGCTCCTCTACCCTGGCAGCACACCAGCACCTATAACTGTGCTGCATCCCAGCTACGCATTGGCATCATCTATAGTGGGTGGTTAGGCTCCCCCTGACGCATCTATCCCAGGCTGGGAGGGTAGGGTCCCTGGCAGGTCTGTGGAAGATCAAAGGTAGCAGAGGTTAGTGACATGGGTTGTCAGGACAGCCTATGGGGTGGCACAAGACCCACCATGGAACCGGCAGGTGGTGTATGTTTTGCACCATCCCCAACAAACACAGCATCCAAGGTTCGACAGACAGACAGGCAGGCATGGTGGGCACACATACATGGCCATCACAATGCCACCCAGGCCATGGGGCACACCTACTCACCCTCCTGTGTGCCTGTGGTGGAGCTATCAAAGCCTGTAACCCCTGAGATGGCAACCTCCTCCACGAATTGCAGCACCTGTTCCTCCAGAGGGGTGAGTCTGTGCAGCTGTGATGGTGGTAGCCTGCTGTTGTTGGCCCTCTTCTCCTTCACTGCCTGCCATACCATCTTCCACTTCTTCTTTATATCCTCCAAGTCCTTGTTGTGGTGATGGATGGCATTGACCCTCCTGACGATGTCACGTCATGCTGTCAGCTGGGTGCTGGCATTCTCTGCCGCAAAGAGGGCAGCGTGATCCTTCAGAATGAGCCCCAAGGCCATAGTGGTCTCAGAGGGAGTGAAGTTCATCTTCCGTGTTCACTTTTGTGCTCTCAGCGCCGTGTCTGCTATTGTGTAGCTCATGCACTATGGCAGTGTTAGGCTACTCACGTAGATCCTTTTACACATATGTAGTTTCAACGTGCATCAGCACCACGCCCCATCCAAAGGCATATCTGGTACCCATGTAGGCTCCTGAGTGCTGACGTTTCAAAAATCAGCATGACAGCTAGGTGCTGTAGGACATCATAGCTGCACAGCATTGCACAACGGCAACATATGCATGCATGAATGCCCAGAGTAGATTACTTGGATAGGTCAGATAGCACAGTATGTGGGCATGGCCACTGTGGCATGTGGACAGGCACATGGCATTACTCCGACCATGTGCCTCCATGGGGCAGGGGGCACCTTGCTGTGCCACACCTATGCTGCCCGCAGCCTGTTCTGCATTGGTATGGCACAGAGGCACTACCCATGCAGAGCTGTGCCCATACCCTTCTGCATGGGTATGGCACAGAGGTGCCACCTGTGCAGAGCTGTGCCAATGCCCTTCTGTGCAGATATGGCACAGAGGTGCCACCTGTGCAGAGCTGTGCCTGCACCCTTCTGTACTTGTGGTGCCTCAGTGCCATACCCATGCTCACATACATGCCCACAGGGCACACACCCCATGTCCATAAACACCAGACCCCCTCCCCAGTCCCCTACACCACCCATGCAGACATACCACCTTGCCCCCACAAAACAGACAACACAGCGTGTTTGCAAAATGGGAACTATTTATTAACAAACCTGTCACAACTATTACATTGGTGGCAACTGCAGCATACAATCAACATGGTACATACCACAGACTGCCCCATTGGGGCCCATTGCAGGACATACCTTACATGGGGATGGCCTATGGTGCAGGGGGGCCCTGCTTGTGTCCTCTTACTGCATTGGTGAGGGTATCCACGTGCTCTGTGATGGTCTGTGCCACAGTGCGCACCTTCTCCCTGAGGAGTCACACCTCCGCCACCAGGGTGGCCAGAGCCCAGTCACTGGATGGACAAGGGGGTGGTGGCACAAAAGGGCCTGATGCAGCATGGCCATGGCATGCCCATGGGTGCTGGGGTGGCTGCGGGGGGGGGGGGGCCCCTAGCTGCACAAGGTGAACCACTGCTCTGCTGCTGTTGCGCCTGATCCGTGCAAGCCATGCAGTGGGCACATGGCTCCCTGATAGGGATGTGGGCGGGCATGGCTGTGGGTTGCAGGGCACAGCTGGGGGGGGGGTGCAGCTTCTCCTCTGGACCCCCTGACAGATGCCTGCTAGCTGTGTGTGGCACTATACCACCATACCTGGGGTTCTTGGAGGGTGGTTCCCGCATCCCCCTGCTACTCCATCCATTCCCTCCCCTTCCTCCTCTGACTCCCCACCCTCCCCCTGGCCCTCCTATCCCTCCTCCTCCTCCTCCTCCACTGACTCCCTGCCCTGCCCCTGGCCCTCTATTCCCTCCCCTTCCTCCTCTGACTACCCACACTCCCCCTGGCTCTCTGTTCCCTCTCCCTTCTCCTCTGACTCCCTGTCCCTCCTGGCCCTCTGTTCCCTCCCCCTCCTCCCCTGATTCCCTGCCCTCCCCCTGGCCCTCCAATCCATCCTCCTCCTCCTCTGATTCCTTGCCCTGCCTCTGGCCCTCTGTTCCCTCCCCCTCCTCCCCCTCCTCCCCCTCCTCCTCTGATTCCCTGCCCTCCCCTGGTCCTCCAATCCATCCTCCTCCTCCTCTGATTCTTCGCCCTGCCCTTGGACCTCTGGTCCCTCCTCCTCCTTCTCTGAATCCTCATCATCCCCCCGACCCCCCAATCCCTCCTCCTCCTCTTCTGACTCCCGCCCTGCTTCTGGCCCTTTGATCCATCTTCTTCCTCCTCTGACTCCACATCCCACTGCTGTGCCATGGCCCTCTTGCTGCTGTCCCCCTTTGTTGTGCTGTCCTTCAATGCAGTGTTGCTGGACTCCTCCTCCTTATCACTGCTGGAGGTACTGCTGGTCTCTGCATCCCTGGTCAGCTCTTCTGGCACTGCACTGCTGCTCCTGGCTGGTGGGTGTGGTGAGCCAGCAGTGCCTAGGGTCCTCCTGGAGCCAGCTGTTTGGAAGAGGAGGGGAGTTATTGGTCCACACAGGCATGGCCCTGGGATGGGACTGGCACACCCTGGGGGACCCACACATGCAGTGCACAACCCACCTTTGGGTCTCCTCTGACTCCCCACCCTTCCCTTTGCCCTCCTCCAGCCAGCTATGTTCTCCCCCGCACATGCCCAGCTGTGGCTTGCTGGCCAGCCTGGGTGATGGGCACACACAGGGAGTAGTGTGGGCAGATGCGCAAGATGCACCAGAGACCACTGCTTGGGGGGGTGTGTCCCCATACCGCCCATCTGTGCCATGCCCTGGCCATGTGTGTGCACACTTGCATGTATTGTGTGCCGGCTGGTGCACACATGGGATAGTGGCACCGGGATATCGCACGGCTGCCCAGAGCACATTCCCTTTATTGTGTACACAGAGTCCACTACCAGATGGTCTGCCAGCACCTGTCTGGCAGCCATGGCTGCCACCCCCTGCATCTTCTGGACTCCAATGTGTACCCCACTGACCTTCCTCGGCCACCAGCTACTCCCTGATGCTCTGCAGCTGGTTTGTTCGCTTCCAGTGCAGTATGCGGTAGTGGCACTTCAGGGCCTCCAGGGTGCATCACACACCATATTCATTATGGGGGGGGGGCACACATGGGCTCATTTGGGTGCTTCTATATTGCCTGTTGTGCATACCTGTATCCTGCCTCAGTCTGGTGACCTGCCCATCCTGGGGGGCAGGGGAATACCCATGGGTAGTAGGTATGGGGTGCATGTGATGGTACTCCTCTGGTGTCTGCCTCTATATTCCTGCCCACTGCTCCCCTGGCCCTTTGACATGTGCCCTGTGCCACCAGCAATGGTGCCATCTTAGGCTACTCTTTCATCTGTGTCACCCCTGTGACCCCTTCAGCCACCTCTGCAGTCCTCCCCCTTTCTCTTGCTTCTATCTGTTGCACGTAGGCTTTCCTTGTCACTATGGTACTTGGTTGTGGGCTGTGCGTGGCCTCAGTTGTGGGAATGTGTCATGTCAGTGGGCATCCACTGCCTCAGCGGCCACGTCACTGCATAGTTTTTTAGGCGCTGTGCAGGACAGGGTGTCACAGTTTTTGAATATTCACCATTACACATCTGTCTTGTTCTGTGGCATCACATCATCGACATGCTGCCACAGCCATACAGAGAATGGCAGGCAGTGGTGGCAGATCCACTTGCAGGGACAGATGGGCAACACACATGTGGATTCTGGCACGGGCCCCCTCAGATCCCTGTGCCGGGTTCACAGGGACTGGGGGGTGGAGCAGGTGGTCAGGGCATCTGCACTGGCCGACAGGGCCCCCTGGGGTGGGCAGCCCAATCACAGCTCCCCCTGCACCAGGCATGGCAATTGCTGTGCATGCCTTGTGATGTTGCTGCTAACCACCACCAGGGGGTGCAGCGGCCTCCCTACTTGCTGTGTGTGGGTACGCCTCCTGCTGCGGGCAACCAGGGCTGGCACCTGTACCAATGCATGGCATGTTCCCCCACCGATGCCTGTTTGGCTTAAATTGGGGCTGCCACCAGCATGTGGCTTGGCACCACAGTCCTGTCTCCCTGTGCAGACACACAGCTGTTCCTTTCAGGGTGTGTGTGGCACCCCCCCATTGCGGCCTCTTTACCTGTGCAGCTGGAGTTGGATGCCCCTCCATATGGCTGTAGATAGCCGCAGGTTTGGCTGCTGCCCCCCCCCCACCCGGGGTATAGCATCCTCTCATACGGTAGCATGAATTGGGCAAGGGTCTCACTCTCATTGGAGCTGAAATTCACAGTCCTCCTTGCTGCCATGCCACTGTTGTCTATCCGCCCAGCCATAGGGGGCTTTTGCATATGCAGCCACAGGGCCTGCATGATGGTGTTGTATATGCATGGTATGCCAGACGGGTGATACACGGGTTCATGCATGCTTGTCACCCCGCTTCTCTGGCCGCTGGTTTGATCACATACACGAGTATCAGGGGTCAAACTTTGGCGCAGAGCCCAGGTTCTAGGCCCTGCGCTTACCCGTCTATTCCGCTATGGGCGCCTACTGCTGTGCTCGGTTTGTGCTGCATTTTCGTTGCTTCTCTGTTTTGGAGATGCATGATTTAAGCACTTTTCCTGAATGGGTAACTTTTTGCGAGTATGGCAGGCCTTGGCGCCTTCTTGAAAATTGGGCCCACTTGTATAGAGAGGTAAATCTGAGGGTCATCAACATAAAAATAGTACTGAAACCCAGTGGAAGAGATCATTGTACTAAGGGTATAAGTATAGAGAGAGAAGAGCAGGGGCCCCAAGACAGAGTCCTGAGGTACACCAACTAAAAGTGGGATAACAGTGGTGGAAGATCCACCAGAACATACTGTACACTAAGGGGGTTATTTCAAACCTCGAATAGCGGGGATGGACGTCCCAATGGGATGTCCATCCCCGCTATTCGCGCGGCTACGGGCCCCCGAATAACTTCCCCGCTGGTTGTGCAGGGAAGTTAGTCAGGGGCAGGGAAGAGGCGGACCAGGGACAGAGAGTGGATGGGTAGTGGGCGGTCGCCAGCCCTGGACGTACAGGGCCGATTTTAATGTTGGCCCTGTATATCCAGGGCCCGGCGAATTGGCTGGGGAGGTTATTCCACCCCCAGGATGGAATAACCTCCCTGGACATTTTATTTTTATCGATTCAGGGTGCGGAAGGGGCTGGGGGGGGGACAAAGTTAATCCCCCGCAGCCTGACCCTGGCCTTAGGAGGCCGGATCGGGGGTCGGGTTGCAGGGAATTAACCTTTTTGGGCAGCGGCCGGCATCGCGGCTTTTAAATGGAGCTGCGGTGCCATGGCAACGGGATGTCATAGCGCCGTGGCTCCATTTAAAAGCCCTGGCTGAGTTAGCCATGTTAGCACTGTATATGCAGGCTGGAACTGAATCGCAATCCCAACCTGCATGTACAGTGCTGTTCGTGATTCTGATCCAATGGAGCTGGACGTGCCCCGCAGGATCAGAATCGTGATCTCGTTTGAACGTCCAGGTCAGCCTGGATGTATGAAGGAGATCTACATCATGAATAGAATTGGGCCCTAAAGGTCCAGTGGGAGAGATAAAAAGAAAACTCAAACAGAACAGAGTTCCTAAATCCAAATGAGGACAATGTGTCGAGGAGAAGGTGGTGATCAACATTGTTAAAGCAGTAGATAGGTCAAGAAGAATGAGGATCAAGTACAGGCCTTTGGATTTGGCCAGGAAACAGGTCACTGGAGACTGGCAAGGGCTGTTTCTGTATAATGTAGAGGATGAAAGCCGGATTGCAATGGATCCAGAATGGCTTGAGAGGTAAATATCTTAAATGGGGATATTCAACGGCACTTACATGGTTAGTGCTGTTGAATATCTCCTACTAAGTCCCCTATGTGCCCCAATGCTATCCGGTTAGGAGGCATTTCGGGGCAGAGCAGGGATGGTGACAAGTGCTGACCAGGCAACAGCAATATTGCATACTGCCCGGTTAGCGATTAGCGCCATAAAGATAGGCGAGGAAAACCCTCGCCTATCTTTAATGTGCAGGGGCTAACTAAGCAGCATGCGATATCGCTGCTGCTGCCTGGTTACATAGCTACTGCAGCTTCCAGCATGTGCAATGATCCCCAGATATTCAATGCCGGGGCTGCTTATGACCTCGGTGTTGAATATCTGTGGTTAAGGGTTGGCTGGCCGAGCTATGCGCCATAGGGGCAAATAGCCTGCCCATCCCAATTTTGGGCTCCATATGCCCTATCTACAGTAGTGGTGTCTATCCATACCAACTACTAAGCTCTACAATCCCTTTCTCTCCCTCAGAATGTCTGTACTTGTTCTATGCTGCTAGGAAGTTGCTCCATGCATCCACCACCCAGCTTTCCATAAAGAAATATTTCTTCGGATTACTCCTGAGTCTGCCTCCTTACACCTTCATCCCTGACCCCTTGTTCCAGATCTTCCTTTCAATTGAAAGAGGCTCACCTCCTGTGCATTTACACCATGGAGGTGAGCACATTTAAATGTCTCCATCATATCTCTCCTCTCCCACCTTTCTTCAAAAAATATACATATTTAGATTTTTAAGTCCATCCCCATATACTTTATGGTCAAGACCACTAACCTTTTTAGTAGACACCCTCTGGATTAACTCTTTCCTGTTTTTATCCTTCAAAAGAATTGTACACAGTGTTCTAATGGAGGTCTTACCAGAGATTTATACAGAGGCAATATTACCTCCTTTTTCCTATAGGCCATTCCTCTCCTTATGCACCAAGCATACTTTTGGCTTTTGCTGTCACTTTTTCTACATATTTGACTAATTTAGAATCATCAAATATGATCATCCCCAGGTCTTGCTCTTCTTTCATGCACAGAAGTACTTCACTGCATGTACCATATTGCTCCCTTGGGTTTTTACTGCCCAAACGCATGATTGCATATTTTAGCATTAAATCTTGGCATCTAAATTCTAGACCATTCCTTAAGCTTCACTAGATCTGTCACGTTATCCATACCTTTTGGGTTGTCCTTAACCTGTTGCAGATTTTGGTATCATCTATAAAAAGTCAAAAGTCAGCCCTTCCACAATATTTCTTACAAAAATATTTTAAAAAATCAGACTAAGGACCTACCCCTGCAGCACACCACTGATAATGCCCCTATCCTCAGAATGAACTTCATTTACCACTATCCTTTGTCGCCTCCCATTCAGCAAGTTTCTGACCCAGTCAATCACTTTAGGGCTCATACCAAGGGCACTTAGTTTGTCTACGAGTTGCCTATGTGGAACTGTGTCAAATGCCTTGCTGAAATCTAAGTACATCACATCTAATGCTCTCTCCTAATCCAACTCTCTGGTCACCCAGTCAAAGAAATTGATCAGATTCGACTGACTAGACCTATCTTTAGGAAAACCATATTGGTTGGATCCCATGATCTACTGGCTTCCAGGATCTGCATTATCCTCTTTTTGAGCGCTGAATTCAAATTAATTGGTCTATAGTTCCCAGGTTTTTCCTTGCTTCTGCTTTTGTGGAGAGGAACCATTATTGTAACTTCCTTTCCTTTTTCTGCCAACGGCTTTCTGTATTGTTTTATATTCTATGTAAACCACTATAATGTCATTGTTAGCGGTCTATAAAGTAAATAAACATAAAGATAAACCACATGTACCCATCTCCAATTTTCCAGGGCCACTCCCATAATACTGCATAACATCTTAAAGCACTAAAAGAGGAGCAAAAGGAACCAGCTACAGTAACTGGGCATATAGAGAAATGATTTTCTTAATCTAGCATGGAGGTCCTTGGTGGTCTTTATGTGTAAATTGGTTGTTAAACTTGGGTATAGGGTGCAAGCCTAACTGAAGAATCTAGTAATCAAGAGAGGGTGGGGTGAATTGTGTCTGCTTAGGGCAAAGCCAAAAGAAATGCTGGAGGAGATCTGAAGTGATATTATTGTAAGTCCCCTATAGAATCAGTGGGGGAATGGTCTAGAGAGTCAATTTTAGAGCATTTGATATATAGACATCTACCTCCCCAGTGCCACTTAGAAGTCCAAGTCTTTTTGACTGAGGCTGAGACTGTGGGTGATGTTAATATACTGCTTATGGCCCATAACACACCAGTATGTGGTCTTTCATATAGTTTGTGCCCAAAATGGGTATAAAAATCCATCAAAGGCTAAATAGAATATCAATATAGTCAGTAAGTACATAAGGGAATTTGAAATGAACTTTGAGAGTGTGAACCATACCATTAGAAGTAAATGGGTGAGGTCCAGGTGAAATTGCTGAAGAATTTAAACCAACAGTATGGTAATTTGGATCAGGATGGTGTATCCCTTACTTCTACCAGAATCTTATTCCTATATCACCAAAGGATCAATATACAAAAACAACAATAAAGTATATATCCAAAAACAGTAGATAAATAAAAAAACACAATTAATTAAAAGCAGCCAAAATAACCAGAATTTACAATATTCAGAAAAAATAGATTCTTCCAGCAATTCAAAAGGGAATAAATTCTAAAGAGATTGCCTTTACAGGAAAAAATTATCTCTGTTGGGTAGTTACAATATTGATGGGTGCTTGCAATATGGTTTGGTTTGTGGGTCAGAATTTTGAATCTGTGAACAGAGATATGGAGGAGCCTTTCCATGAATGTTTTTTCTAAATCATGAAAAAGACTAAATTCAAGCCATTAACAGATAGTTGGTGTAATATTTTATGATTGAAAAGAACATCCCAAAACACCAAATGGGTACTTAAAAATCAGTCATTCATTCAAATACATATGTCAGAGAAGCCTAAAAGGGAGCAAACAATGACCTCTTACAAAAAGCACCAACTTTTAATCATTTTTATTATATTTCATGGGCTCTTGTACAGACGCATATGTTCCACTTTGAGTGCGTTACAGGATTGTTTGCTTGCTTGGGTTATCCCAGAAATGTAGTAGTTTGGGCTTATAAAAGGGCCTGCTTTTCCCACAGGGAATGGCTTATGCAACCTTCATCAGACCAGCCTCCGACTGATGATCCGGATTATTGGGGTTTTACCTTTTATGTGTGATAAACAAGCTGTTACCAGGTTGTTGTACAAACACAGTTGCATCATTGTTTTTGCCAATGATTGATAGTGGCTTATTCTAAGGGCTCCAATCTCTGTGATTGAATGGTTCACTCTGCGACTGGGGTGGATCGCTCACTTTTGTCACATGTTGATCCTGGTCATTATGCGTGTGAGAACTGTCATTATTGGGACACTACTCTTCAAGGGAATGATTGGCATTCTACAAAAGCTGGAAGAATGGTCTAATGTTTGGCAAGTTAAGATTTAATGTGAAGAAGTGCAGTGTCATGCACTTAGGAAGCTGAAATCCAAGGAAATTGTACGCGATAGGGGGCGAGAGTTTGGTGCGCACGGACCGGGAAAAGGACCTCAGAGTGATTATTTCTGAGGATCTCAAGATGGCGAAACACTGTGACAAGGTGGTGGCAAAAGCCAGAAGGATGTTGGGTTGCATACAAAGAGGACTTACTAGCAGAAAGGAAGAGGTATTAATGCCACTGTCTTGGTCACAAGTCACTGGTGAGGCCTCACTTGGAATATTGTGTTCAGTTTTGGAGACCATATCTTGCAAAGGATATAAAAAGAATGGAAACGGTTCAGAGGAAGGCAACCAAAATGATTTGGAGACTGTGGCAGAAGACTTAAGAGAAGAGACTTGAAGACCTAAATATGTACACTCTGGAGGAGAGGAGGGACAGGAGAAATATGATTCAGACCTTTAAATACTTAAAGAGAAATGATGAACAAACAAACCTCTTCCAAAGACGGGGAAGCTGTATAACTAGAGGGCATAACATGAAGCTGCAAGGGGGTAAATTGAAAGACAATATCAGGAAATACTTTTTCACTGAAAGGTTGGTGGATGCTTAGAATGCCCTCCCGATGGAACTGGTGGGGGCAAATACAGTGACAGAATTCAAAATGGCATGGGACAGACACAGTGGATCCCTTTAAAGCAATAGGATAAAATCAAAATAAACATAACTATCTCTTATATCTCAACAAATAGGGATGACCTACACGGAGCTTTGGGTACACCCCTAAACAAATGCATGGGGAGGGGTGACCTGCACAGAGCGGCAAGTGCACCTACTCTTGCCGCCTTGCTGGGCAGACTAGATGGACCATACTGGTCTTTATCTGATGTCATATACTATGCTACTATGTTACTATGTTACAAGCAATGAGGTTTAATATTGCGCTCTAGGTGGTGCACTACCTGATCTTCAACCTTTGTGGTGTATTTAATTGTTTGCTCGTGTGATCTTTTTTATATAGGCCATACTATTTGCCAAATGAAGGTTCAACTTGGTGAGCATGCATCTCGCTTGTGGACCGCCACAGTCTTGGCCCTGATGGTGGAACATTGCTTAGCACATGAACACCGGTTTCAACAACTTCGCTGGATGGTTATAGATCATGTTCCACTAAATCCTAGAGATAGTGATTGTCTCTCTAAGCTGCAGTGGCTTCAACAGTGATGGGTATATCGGTTGCATTCAGTTTCCCCTTTGGGTTTAAATTTGGAAATTGACTGGTTAAGTTTTTTCTGATTTTGACCAATCACGGAGGGAATCCCCTGTTCATTTATTTATTTATTGTAAATTTTTATACCGCAGTTTTCCGGTGGATCAAAAGCAGTTTACATTGAACAACAATTTGAATATTGCAGAACAAGTAAATATTCAATTACATAGAACGATTTTTTCTTAATTATATACAATTACATGGAACATTTTCTTCTTAACTATTTACAATAACATGTAGCATGATAGAGAGTTCTTGATATGTCTCTTTGAGCATCTCTATATTGAACTATTTAAATTATGAGTAGTTTTCTGTATTCTGTTTGCTTGTTTTGTATGACATAGGCAGGTTTCAGTTTTACATTTCTTTATGATTTAGTGTGTGGTGGGGTGGTGAGCTGGGAGGAGTTGATGGGGGGGTTTGAACAGTCTGTTTTGGTTTTGGTTCCAAGTGGAGGGTAAATGAGTGGGTTTTTAATTGTTTTCGGAACGTTTTGAGATCTTTTATCTCTCTTATGTGATCTGGGAGCCCATTCCAGAGGATGGGGGCATTGTGGAAGAATGCTTTATTGTTGGTTGACTTCGTTGATTTCCTGAAGTCTGGTGGTGAAGAGATTCTGTTTTTGTTGCAATTTCGTTGACAGCAGTTCATGGGTTTCCCCTCTGTTTTGATTGGTCTATGCATTGCTTAACATCATGGCTGATGTCAGACACCATCCTTTTAAGTGGTGGATGGGTATTTTCATTTTCATTTTTATAAGCGCTGTCATACTGTTTGCTGGACTTGGGAATCTTCTCAATACCTGATGCAGGACTGTGGAACTTTCATCAGAAATGTGGCATGTCATGTAGAGATTCTTTTATGATTTTTGGTCCTCAAGTGCTTCTATTGAGATAAGTACAAGAGCACATGCAATATAATAAAAATGATTAAAAGGAGGTGCCTTTTGTGAGAAGGCATTGTTCGCTCCCTTTTAGGCTTGTCTGAGATGCATTTGAATGAATGACTGATTTTAAAATACCTATTTGGTGTTTTGGGAGGTTCTTTTCAATCGTTTATACTTCACTTTACCGTATTTTGTGAGTCTTTCTTTTTGTTGTAGTATTTTAAGTACTGGCTTAAATATGCTCATAGGGTGAAATTTTCGAAGGCATTTACATGAGTAACTGCCCTAGTTACCGCTGTAAATGCCTTAATCAGGATTTTCGAAAAACACCTACATGGATAGTGCCTTTTGAAAAATCCGGATAAGTCCCTAATGCGTCCAGGTGCTATGCGGTTAGTGTTGGGGTTTTTCCTTGCCTATCTTTAAGGCGCAGGGGCTAAGTGGGTAGCATCGAAAATCGCTGCTACCTGCTTAGCATCAGCGGCTGCTGGCGCATCCAACATAACCCAGATTTTCATTTACATTACTGCAAAAGTGAAAATCCGGGTTAAGGGGGTCAATGGGCAGACTATGCGCTGACATGGTATATAGTCTGCCTCAATCAAAATCAGGCCCATAAATCTTAGTACCCAAGACAATGTGAGCAGCTGTATTCTGTACTTGTTACAATCCCTGCAACTAATTCTTTTTAGAACCATAGTAGCCTCTTTTTCCTCTCACTTTCCTAACAAAAACATTTGTTGCCTTTAAAATATCCCCTTTCACTTTTGCCTATTGCTCTTCTACATCTCCCAGATGTTCCCATCCAAATAATAACTTGACAAAATTAGTTTTCCTGAAGTCTAGGACTCTTGCTTTTAAATTTACCATCTCTATCTGTGTTGTAATACTGAATCACACCATCTGGTGATCACTGCATGCCAGATGATCAACCACTATGATAGCAGCAACACTCTCCCTGTGCACACAAATAAGCATCAGGTCCCGTATGGCCCCTTCTCATGTGGGTTCCTTTACCAGTTGCCAGAATAGTTCTCCCTGTAGAGAATTCAGGATCTCCTTATTTCTAGATGACACTGCAGCAGGGATGTCCCAATCAACATCTAGTATATTAAAATCACCTATTAGTAGCACTTCTCCTTTCATAGTGATTTTGTGAATACCTTCAATTAAATCTCTCTCTACTTCTTCTGCCCGTGAAGGAAGTATGTATGAGGTGTGATAAAAAAGAAACAAGACTGTGGCAGCCACGCCCATGACTCAATGCCAATTGGCTAACCGCTTATGTCATTGTGTTGTGGAACATCTCACCACTATTCTGCTATAATATTTTTCATCTCTCTCACTTTGTTTTTCTTTTTCAGGTTTTTTGTAGCACACTGCTCCATCGCTTTGTCACCCAATTGGAGGTGGCAGAAATATGGAGCAAAGAATCAACTTGAAATTTCTGGTTAAGTTGGTGAAGGGCCCAACTGAGTGTCTCCAACTTCTCCATAAGGCTTATGGAGAAGATGCAATGTCAAGGTCGGGAGTCTTCGAGTGGCACAAACGCTTCAAGACTGGCCGCGAGGAGGTGGAGGTTGACCCCAAGTCAGGGTGGTCTTCCATGACAAAGATGGCTGAGAACATTGACAGAGTGAACCAGCTGGTGTGGAGTGATCGCAGATTGATGGTGCGGATGATAGCTGAGGAGCTCAGCCTGATCAGGGAGTCAGTGCGGACCATCTTGGAGCAGGAGCTTGGCATGTGGAAGGTGTGCACCAAGATGGTGCCCAAGCTTTTATCAGATGACTAGAAGGAGCACTGGGTCAATGTTTGTCGAGACATGCTAGAGAAGATCGGAGAAGATCCAGAGTTCGTTGGCCGAGTCATCACAGGAGATGAGACTTGGGTCTTCCAGTACGACCCTGAAAGCAAGAGACATAGCCTGTAGTGGAAGACTCGACTGTCACCCAGACCCAAGAAGGCACACATGTCCAAATCAAGGATCAAGGTCATGTTGATCGCATTCTTTGACCAGAACGGAGTGGTCCATCATGAGTTTATGCCTGAGGGTCAGACAGTCAACCAGCACTTCTACCAGCAGGTCCTCAATCGCCTCCATGACCGGGTTCAGTGCAGCAGGTGGGCTCTGAGGAGAGACAAGTTGTGGCTGCTCCACCACGACAACGCGCCCACACACACCGCGCTTAGTGTGAGGCAGTTCTTGGCCAACAAACAGATCACAGCTCTCGACCACCCTCTTTATTCCCCAGATCTCGCACTGTGTGACTTCTGGCTCTTCCCCAGGCTGAAGACTGTGCTCAAAGGAACTTATTTCACCTCTGTAGAAGAGATCAAGGTCACTATGATGAGGGAGCTGAGGGACCTCAAGGAGGAGGACTTTACCGAGGGCTTCCATACGTGGCAGAAGCGAATGCAGAAGTGCATTAACTCTGGGGGGGGGGGGGATTACTTTGAAGGGGACAATGCGTAATTTCTCTGTAGATTTTGTAATAAAACATTTATGGGACAGTCTCATTTCTATTTTGTCACACCTCGTATATCACACCAATGTAAATAGAGATTCCATTCTCTCTTTCCAGTCTAACCCACAGTGCCTCCTCTTTTCCTCATATTCTGTTAAATATTATTACATATATTTTAGATATAATGCCACTCCTCCTCCTTTTCTTTCTACTCTGTTCTTCCTGAATAGATTATAGCTTGGTATAATTATATCCCTATCATAGTTCTCTGGACCCATGTCTTCATGAGCACCACTAAATCCAAATCAGCCTCTTCTATTATAGCCTCTAGATCCAGAATCTTATTTCCCATACCCCAGGCATTAGTATACACAGCTTTCCAATTGTTGCCCTTTTTCCCATTTCTATACAGTTATTTATGTTCAATTATGTTTATAGAAGAACAAAGTGTACAAAGACGCAAGTATGTGGATACTCATTCACACTCCAGCTGCTATAAGATGACAAATGTTTTTCCATTTTTCCGTTACCCAAACCCTCCCCACCTCCAGCAACTGGAGATTCCCATAGCAAGGAAGACAAAAAGGATAGAAAAAAAGATCTAGCAGATCCATGTAAATCCAGCCCAAGAGCCCCCCTCTCCTCCTCCTATAGAGCCCCTTTCCCCCTCCTCCTTTCCCTTTTCCCTTTCCCCTTAACCCTCCACCTTTTCCTTCCCTCATTTTGTCTGGTCTGTACTACCCCTTGGGTATGTAGTAAAGGTAAGAGAAAAACCCCAAATAACAAATATGTGCCTAAACCAACCATAGACACCACCCTGATGTAGGTCAATCAGGCATGTGCCCTCACAATCTGTTGAGAATCGAGCTCCTCGCTGCAGAGGTCAAGTAGTCCAGATAAGCCCCCCCAAATTCTATATGATTATTTAAAGTTTTATTTACTTGAAGGCTTTTACTTACCTTGAGGCTTTGTTCACCCATTCCCAATGAACTAAGTTTAAAGCCCTCTTTAGCAGGTTAGCCAGTCTGCTGGGGAAGACACTTCACCCCTTTTATTGATAGGTGGCCACCATTTTTGCTCAGCAATCCTTGGGAAATCATCTCATCATTCAGAAAGCCAAAACGCTCTTAATGATACCATCCATGCAGCCATGCATTCATCTCCAGGATGCAAACTTCTCTGCTTTGCCCTTTTCCCTCAACAGCGAGGATATAGGAAAACACGTGCCTGCATCATCCTCTCTTGATATGTTCAGAGGGATCCCTAGCAGTATCATCTGTGTCAACATGATTGAGCAACTTGAAGGATCTCAGCAAACTCTCCATAATGTCTCAACTTTTGACTTCTGGCTGATTGTCTCTGTTCACCTCCGAAGGGAGCTACCAACCACTACTACCCTTCACTTCAAAGTGATCACTGAATAGGCAACTATGGGGTTTTTGAGTTTTGATTCCTCCTTGATATGTAGCTTGTATATAAACTGAGATGCTGTACTGCCCCCCATTTGTCAGAGTAATGAAAAGAAACTGGGTTAGAGATGCAAGTCAGTAAATCCATGGAGCACCATGTAAACAAGTAGAGCAATTTTCAGCTGGGCAGTGATACACACAAATTCTCTAAACAGCAGTGATTGGTTGAACATTTAACTTGGAGAAGATATGGTCTTTTGGGGGTCTAAAACATGTAACTAAATATCAATGGAACTTTTAGATTATCAGAATAAATCACTACCCTGTATCTTTATGTATTTCCGATTTTATCTCCTCTTGCTCCATGTACTCAACTTTAATAGGTAATAATAGGCACAATCAAAGGATTTATGGGCCTGATATTGAGTTGTGATGGCTATGCGCCTCTAAGGTGCATAGCCATTGCTACTGAACTTTAACCCCAGATATTCAATCCAATGCCATATCCGGCCACCAGAATTGAATATCCGGGTCTGTCACAACACGCCGCACGGCATGGAAGCTAACCGGGCAGTGGCAATATTGAGCCATTGCCTGATTAGCTTCCACAGGTAAAGATAGGCCAGCTTTTCCTACACCTATCTTTACCTGTGGGTTGCTAACCAGGCAGTGGTTCAATATTGCCGCTACCTGGCTAGAAAAGGGTGCCACCTCCGTTCCACCCCGGAATGCCCATGACAAGCCCTGATTCTACACAGAAAGCATCAAGGCGTGTAGCGGTGGAGCTATGGATATTCTTCAGTACTAACCATGTTTTTAAACCATGTAAATGCCTTTGAATATTGGGCCCTATGTTCCTAACTTGGAGAGTTATGCTCCTAAATTTATTTATTTATTTATTTAACAGTTCTTCTATACCGCTCTATTTTAGATCAGAGCGGTTTACATTTAACATCAACTATACAACACAAGGAACTTTGAGTTGTATTTACAATAAACAGGGAGATCAACTTGGAAGTAACTGGGGGAAACTATGTACATTCTTAATTCTATACATTGTATCACACTGGTACCTGATTTCAGGCAGAACATATCTACATTTTATTTACACTGGGGTACATTCTGAGCGATCATTTGATTATCCTTTTTCATGCTGAGTCTGATTGTTTACTTGTAATGAGAGATTGTCTGGGGGGCCATATGTATGGTTACTAAGGCTAGATTCAGGGTAGTATGTAGTGAACAGATGCTGCTTTATTGCCTTCCTGAAGTGGGTTAGGTAAGTGATGTTCCGAATATAGGTAGGGAGAGCATTCCATGCTCTGGGAGCGTAAATCGTAAAGGCCCTATTTGTTGTTGTTCTCGTGCATTTTGTTATTACTTTTGGGACCTCTAGGGTGTTTTGCATCATGGATCTTCTATTTCTGTTCTGTGGTACTTTATGTATCATCTTGCTGAGGGCTGTGGGGGTCAGAGTGTTTGAGGCTTTGAAAGTTAAGGTTAGAACTTTGTGGAGGGTTCTTGCTTGAACTGGTAGCCAATGGAGGTTCATCAGTACTGGCGTTATGTGCTCTCTCCGTGAAGCCCCTGTTAGTACTCTTGCAGCAGTGTTCATTGCAAGCTGGAGGGGAGCTAGGGTTGCTTGAGGGAGACCGTGTAGAATTACGTTGGCATAGTCGAAATGAGGTAATATTAATGCCTGATAGATCGATCGGTAGTCGCTGAAGTCGAGTAGTGGTCGGAGATGTTTTAAGGCCTTTATTTTCATGTATACTGTTTTTACTGTGTTTTTTATGTGAGTTTTCAGATCCAGGTGTTGATCCAGTGTAACGCCAAGGTAGCGGATTGTGGATTTGGTTTTCAGTTCTGTGTTGCCGATTTTTAAAGAGAGTGGAGGGGTGAAGTCCTGGTTCCTTGAGATGAAAAGGACATCTGTTTTACTGTAGTTGATTCTCATGTTTTGTGTGCTGAACCATTCTGCTACTGCCTCAAAACATCTTGTTAGAGGGGAGAGGTCCGGTTGGTTAGTCCTGAAAGGGATGTATAGGAGGATGTCATCTGCGTAGGCTAAACAGTTGACCTTGAATGAACGTGCTAGGGCACATATGGGCTGCATGTAGATGTTAAACATCAATGCAGATAGTGACGAGCCCTGTGGTACACCCTGGTTTTGTAAAAATGGTTCGGAGGTTGTGGAGCCTGACCTTACATGTTGCCATCTATTAGTCAGGTATGACTTGCACCACTTTAGGGCTGTTCCCTGAATTCCTTTCTCGCTGAGGCGTTGTATGAGTATCTTGTGACTCACTGAGTCGAAAGCCGCAGCGATGTCGAGGAATATGAGGGCGAATCCTTGATGAATTTTGTCGGTTCCAGAGATTAGATGGTCAAATAGGTTGGTGAGGAGGGTTTCAACCCCATGTGCTTCTCTGAACCCATGCTGGGAAGGATCCAATGGGGCTTCAGTATCAATATGCTGTTGGATTTGGCGCTGTACTAACTTTTCGATTACTTTGGCAAGCATGGGGATACTTGAAATTGGTCTGTATGATTCCACTTTCGATGGGTCCAGCTTGTTATTTTTTAGCAGTGGTCTGATGGATGTTTGTTTCAGACTTTGTGGAAACGATCCGGTTGTAAGAGATTGGTTTATTAATTCGCTCAGATATTGGCTTAGGTCACATCGTAACTCCTTTATCCATAAAGCAGGGCATGGGTCATTGGGTGCGGTAGTAGGGTTGATTGCAGCGATTGTGTCTTCAATCTCTCTGCGTGATATTTTTTCAAATTTGTACAGTGGTGATGGTTGGGGCAAGGTATGCTGAGAGCTGTTTTCCGCGGAGTTCGAGGTTGTACCAGCCTGGGTCACTTCAGGTTGAAAGTAGTTGGTTGCAGATGTAGTAGTCTGGACCATTTTTGACTGTAAATAGTTGGAGTATGCCTGGGGGTGTGGCATCTGTGACTGGTCTGCAGGAGGTTCTCTAATGAGAGATTTCACTATATTGAAGAGGTCGTGGGGCTTGTTTAGTGACCGCTTCAAGATGTCGGAATGATATTGTTTCCGCTTTTTTGTTAATTCATCGCGGTGTACTCTTAGGTGAGCGATGTAAGTATCTTGTGCAACCGTAGAGTGAGACCGACGCCATCTTCTCTCTAGCCTGCGCAGGCACTTGAGTGAGTCTCGGAGATCTTTGGTATACCATGGTGCATGGTCTCGTTTCTTTGTTGTTTTATTTGTGGCTGGTATGCATGAAATGGTCTTGAGGCTCTCGTCCCAGGTGGACACCAATGCATCTAGGTCGTGTGGTATGTTGTTGAGGAGTGGGAGGATCTTCTCTCGAATCTCTTCTTTATTAAAGGGGCGGAAGCGCTTCAAAGAGGGTTCGTGGGCAGTGTTGGTTTTGTTGGAGTTTTTATTGTGTGTGTTAATAGGTATCTGGAATTGAATCAGGCTGTGGTCGGACCATGGCACAGGAGTTATGGTAGGTGGTATTAGTGGGGTGGTATCCTTATCCGTCTGTGGGGCAAAGATCAGGTCAAGTTTGTTTCCCTTGACGTGGGTGGGGTTAATGACTAGTTGCTCATATCCTAGATCTTGTAATGCTTCTAGGAAAGCAGAGGCTTGAGATTCATGTAGCGTAGGCAGGTTGAAATCACCTAGGATCCAGTTCTGGGATCGTGGTCTGTTTGAGTTGCAGGCGAGGCCCATTATCGTTGCAAGATCCTCTGAGGATGGTGTTGGTGCTCGGTACAGTAGGTTGATCGTGCAGGTGTTATTTGTTATGGTGAGGGAGTCCAGGTGGACTGTGCTGGTTGAGTTGCACATCTGGAAGCCTAGGGAAGTTTTGACAAGAATGAGTGTTCCTCCTCCTCTCTGATTGGTTCTATGGCATGTGTGGACTGAAAAACCTGTGGGTAACATCTGGTTGATGATTGCGTTGTCAGATTCTGATAGCCAAGTTTCCGTGATCATGATGATATCAAGGTTATGGGTCATGACCAGATCGGTAATTATTGGCCATTTTGTACGTATTGACCTTGCGTTGATGAGTGCACACTTCAGGGCTTGGTGGTGTTGCTGACGGTCCAAATGTGACTTCTTGAGATGTTGAAGTGGGATGTGTAATAAATGTAAGTAAGGCGTGTCGTTGGGTTCTCTTGGGAGGTGTTGGTGATTCTCCGTCCATCTTTTCCCGTCACTGTGGAGTATTGGGATGTGGTTAGTGTAAGTGTGAAAAGCTTGGGCTGTAAGGGGGATCCAGGAGGCTAGGTGTAGACATGCCAAGGCTAGAAATGGGTGCATTTTGTGATGTTTTTGTGAACTAGTATGTGAGCTGTTTGTTGCTGGGTAATTAGTGGGACTGGTATTGACTATTGTTCTAGCTATCCGCAGTGTATAAACTTACTGTCTGGCGATGAGTAGGTATTTGGAACAATGTGGCAGCATATAAGACAGGAATAGTACAGCATCGAGCAAGCAATGGAGCACTGTGTCCGTCAGCGGATAATGAGACACTGTGACCCTCAGCAAAGAACAACACAGAGTAATATACTGCCAACAGTAATAAGTTCACACTTTTTGGGTAAGGATGAATTACTGGCAACAGTAATGAGGTATGGCACAGTTGTCAGTAGTAGGATTAGCACTGATGCATGGAAATGGGTTTTTGGCAACAAAATAGCAGTTGAGTGATACTAGCAATAGTATGAAATTAGCATTGATACATATAATGTAAAGTCTGGCAGTAAAGTGATACTGGCTACAATAGTAAGATTATCACTGATACATGCGAATGTATTATTGGTAACAAAATAAGGTCTAGCAGTTGGGTGATACTAGCAATAGTATGAAATCAGCACTGAAACATGTAGTTGTACAATCTAGCAATGTACACTACATTGACACATATAAATGTAGAATATTAGCATGGTAATAAGATTAGCGCTGATACATGAACATGTGTTATCGGCTGTGGAGATATAATCTATCAGTTAAGTTGACTGTCAGCGTAGTGCTAGTGAATGAGTGTTAATCAACGGGCAACGGAGTTACTGGGTAAATATTACACTTCTTATGGCATTTCGTAATACTTGCGGTTCGGAAAGGGAACAGGAACAACTGGAAATGTGTCCCAACTAGAAGTAGATCTTGTTGAATCTTGGGGTTTTTCGACGTGCCACCGCCTAAGGGCCACGCCAAAGGGCCCTCTGGCGAGGCCCTCAGGCGCGGGCCCGCCAGTCGCGGGCGCGCCTGAAGGCGCGAAGTTTAAATCTCCCTTGCTGGGCCCGGATTGGGCGTCGGGAGTCAGCAGGCCCCTGCTGCTGCCGGTGGCTCGATCCCCGGGAAGGGGAGAGCTGCTGGTGGTGGTGGGGGCTCCTGGAAGCCGGCGCCTGAAGGCGCGAAGTTTAAATCTCCCTTGCTGGGCCCGGATTGGGCGTCGGGAGTCAGCAGGCCCCTGCTGCTGCCGGTGGCTCGATCCCCGGGAAGGGGAGAGCTGCTGGTGGTGGTGGGGGCTCCTGGAAGCCGGCGCCTGAAGGCGCGAAGTTTAAATCTCCCTTGCTGGGCCCGGATTGGGCGTCGGGAGTCAGCAGGCCCCTGCTGCTGCCGGTGGCTCGATCCCCGGGAAGGGGAGAGCTGCTGGTGGTGGTGGGGGCTCCTGGAAGCCGGCGCCTGAAGGCGCGAAGTTTAAATCTCCCTTGCTGGGCCCGGATTGGGCGTCGGGAGTCAGCAGGCCCCTGCTGCTGCCGGTGGCTCGATCCCCGGGAAGGGGAGAGCTGCTGGTGGTGGTGACCTCTTTGAAAATTACTAGGACTGAGCCATTAAGTGAAATTTTGAAGACCAAAGTACATTAAAGGCCTGATATTCATTTGGGCGGGCTATGCGCCGTGTTGGCGCATAGCTCTTCCCCTGATTTCTAAACCCAGATATTCAATTCTGCGGTAATGGCATTGAATATCCAGGTTTGGTGCTGAGTGGAGTCACCTGCAGAGCCTAACTGGGTAGTAGTAATATTGGGCTGCTACCCGGTTAGCATCCGCGGCTATAACTAGGCAAGCCAAAAAGCTCCCTTAGTTTTAGGCATGGATCGCTATCCAGGTAGCGGTCCAATATCACCGCTACCCTGTTATCAGCAATCTTTGCCCCCATTCTGCCCCGGAATGTCGTAAACACACTCCGATGCTAACTGGATAGCATCAGGGCACATAGGGGACATAGACGGGGATATTCGATGGCACTAACCATGTAGGTGCCATCGAATATTCCCGTTTAAGGCATTTACATGGTTTACTGGTCTGTAAACCATGTGAATGCCTTTCAAATATTGGGCTCTAAGAACTTAGCTTGGGTTTTGCCAGATATGGTTAGTGCAGGCCTGCACTAATGGTTACCATGTGCTCAAAACAGCACTGTGGTAAAAAACTATGCTAAATGCTTAGCACAGATTGGGATGGAATGGGATTGAGGAGAATTCTGGGTGGATACTGAGTGTAGCTGTTCGTGACAGCTAATGCCCAGTATGTTACTGTGCCCTAGATGCTATGACTACCAATAATGCAGCTACACTTAATGCCACTTCAAGCTGCCATTCAGGTTAAAAAAAGAAAAAGTGGCAGCACAATCTGATGATACCCCTGCTATTGTCATACCCCCTGCTCCAATCAGCAACCCCCACAATCACCCCACCTGCCCCGATCAGCACTCCCCAGATAGTACCCCCATGTCGAATAGAAGGTCCCCTCTCAATATGCCAACCACTGATCCTATTCCCCCCAAGGTCAGACCACTCCCAACAGGGAATACCCTCAAGCAGAGTCTATCCTCAATAGAAGCCCCCCTCAGACCCTAACGTGACCCTCTTCCTACCTCGTGAAACCCTTGGGACTCACCCGGGGCTTTCCCTGGTATCTAATGGTCCTGAGCAGGAGTGGTCCCCCTCCGTTCCCACTTGGTAGTCTTCAGGTTCCAAAATGATGGCAATGACCTCTAGTGGTAGTCTCACAGAACTATCACTAGGAGTCAATCTTACATATAAGGAGTGATTCTAGATTTACATTTGTTTTTCCCCTGAAAATATTAAAATACTGAATTCAAAAGCAAAGAAGAATGTATTCCCTGAAGCAAAAAATGTGGTAATGTCTTCTCCTTTAATATTATTCCTTTCCTGTTTGATGCTGTTAGACTGCACAAACTATGCTCCTGAGCACACTTACAGATAGGTCGCAAAAATGTACATGCTTTCTTGACACCGTACATACTTTTACACATGTAAGCTGTTGGGTAATTTTATAAGAAACTTTCTATGTGTCTAAAATGGCTTACACGTAACATGGTAATATATTGGATGACGCTAGATAAAGATTAGGTTTGATGATGAACTTGGCTGACATTCATTTGGATTACAGATAAGTTTTCCTAAGCCCTGTTGCAGAACTGTTTAATTTTGCTTTAGTTTGAAATATCGGCTGTGTCGGCAGTACGAGGTGTGATCAAAAAGTATCGAGACTTGTTGTGTAGCTATATAACAATACGTTGCAACCACGATGCTATTGAGCATACAGTGACCTAGTTATGCGCTCTGCATGTGCAGAGTATAGTGTGGCTGCAACACACCTGTACTTTTTAAAATCATGTGATATTTGAATAACAAGAAGACAGAAGCACTGCTAGTCTCAAGAGACCCATCCTTCAGTCTGCTAGAGAAACTCATACTCCAACATACAGAGATTACAATAAAAAGTGAAATCAAATAACTTGGTATAATCCTGGACAGCAATCTGAACATGCTCTCTTATATCAAGAAGTCAGCCAATAATGTGTATTTGAAATTTAAATCTCTTCAACATCTACAACCAATACTCCAATACAACAACTTCAGATCAGTTTTCCAGGCCATCACACCGCACCTCAATTATGGCAACATACTCTACGAAGGCCTGCCGAAATAGGCACTTACCCACTTCAATTAGTGCAAAACACTGCGGCCAGAATCCTAACAGGTACATCAAGATGCCAACACATCACCCCAACTCTCAGGAGCCTACACTGGCTACCAATTGCTCGATGGGTAAAACACAAGATTGCAACTACCATCTATAAAATCATCCATGACCTATCAGCTCCTTCTCTTGAGTACCTTATCACAAGAACATCTACAACAAGGCCCAGAAGATCAGCTAACCGGAATCTCCTTACCATTGTCTTCTTCAAGACCAAATGTACACAGCAAACAATCAATTGAGCCTTCACCCTATTCCCCCCAACAATTTGGAACTTACTTCGTAGTCCATCTACATCAGATCTGTACAGTCCATACAAGACCTGAAGAAACTTCTAAATACACACCTCTTCATTGAACATTTTGGTCCCAATGATATCCCTTAATGGTATACATCATAATTCATTCACCTACTGTTGATTTCTGTAAATCCCCTATATTTAACTCCAAGTTTACATTCCCATGTTCATTGTAACACAACTCATGTGAGTTTGTATATTGTTGTTCTATGTAAACCTCCTTGGCTTAAAAGTGGTATATAAAAACCTGTTAAATAAATAAATAAATTTGGTATTGTATAAAAGCTGTTCGTCAGATTTATGATGAGTGAAAAAATTGAAAAGAGAATTTGCATTAAATTCTGCCAGAAACTTGGTGAAACATGGAGATTCGTGCAAAGAGACTTATGACAAGTTACAGCAAGTGTATGGCGATGAATGCATCAGTCATACTCGAGTTTATGACTGGTACAAACATTTTCAAGAGGGCCGTCAAAGTGTTGAAAGTGACAAACGTTCTGGAATCAAGAATGAAGACAAAGTTGAAGCAGTGCATGCCACAATATGCTCAATCATCAATTGACTATCACGGAGGACATAGACATCAGTTTCGGGTCAGTACAGTCCATTCTTACTGTCGATTTGGGGATGAGATGCGTGCCTTCAAAATTTGTGCCGAAACTCCTGTCCCCTGACCAAAAAGAAGATCAACTGTCTGCAGCCAGGGAGTAGTTGGAATGCGTTGAAAATTACTCAAATTTCATCAAAAAGATTATTACTGGTGTTGAACCATGGGTTTACAGTTAGAGGGAGGAGTGGCCTAGTGGTTGGGGCAAGTTACTTTAGGCCAGAAGGTCAGAGGTTCAAATTCCACTAGAGGACAGCAATCTTGGGCTGGAAGGACTGGGGTTTCTAGTCCCACAGGTGCTCCTTGGGGTCTTGGGCAAACCTCTTAACTCTCCATTGCCCATGTTCCCTATAAATAGTTATCTCCAAGTTATAATGCCCTGTTCAATGTAATTTCAGTTTGTTCAATGTAAATCACCTTGATATCATGAAAGGTGGCATATAAGAAATGTTAAATAAAATAAATGTCCTGGAAACTATGGCTCAATCTTCACAATGGAAGACTTCAAACTCTCCCAGACCCAAGAAAGCCTGTCAGATGAGGAGCAATGCTCACAGTTTTCTATGATTACCAGAGTATTGTTCATCCAAAAGGTCAAACAATCAATAAGGAGTACTATGTCAAGTTCTGACTCGTTGAGAGATGCAGTTTGTCATAAGAGGCCAGATTTGCACAGGAATGGTGAATGGTTGCTTCATCACGATACTGCCCCAGCTCACGCATCACATCTTGTCAAGCAGTTCTTTGCCACACACCAAATCGAGCAAGTCCATCAGCCTCCATGCGCACCTGACCTCGCACCCTGTGGCTTTTTCTTTTTTCCAAAACTGAAAATACCACTGAAACGAAAGAGATTCAATGACTTGGAGACCATTAAGCAAAATTCAACACAGCAGCTTCACAGCATAACAAAAGAGGCATTTCAAAATTGTTTGCAGCAGTGGCAGGAATGCTGGAGCAGGTGTGTTTTATCAGAAGGGGACTACTTTGAAGGAGACTGAGTGCAATAACTATTAGTGTTATACTTCTTGTGTTATTGTACAAGTCTCGATATTCTTTGATCGCACCTCGTATTTTGGGAGTATTTTTGACTTATGGGGAAAGCAAGCATATTTTTACGTTTTCAAATTTATAATTAGAATGAACTATTTGGTGCTGGGTGACCGTATGTTAATGTACTCCAACAAAAATATACATTTTTCCACTTTATATGGGGGATTTGGGTTAGATTTGGTAGATAAAACCGACATAGTCCATCTAGTCTGCCCAATAGGGTTGCTAGGGTAAAACCTGCAGCATAGTGAAGATTACTTTATCTGTGATATTTTATGGGATGGGGGTGGGTGGGAAGGGGATTGTACCTGCCATGCAGTACAGGTTACTTCTCCATGCCTTTGGTTTTCAACATTCCTCAAATATATTGCACTTAATGAAGTCCTCAGCCTGACGTGGTTATTCTTTCTGCAACCAGTTTAGTTCAGTCCAGTCCAGGGCCCCCTCCATACAGCAAGGAAGCCTATCCACAGTCTAGTCCATGATCCTCTGCCTAGAAGTAAAGGAGCCCATCCACTCTCCCAGCTGCACTTTGAAGTGTAGTGTTCTTTCTGCAAACATTCCAGGGCTAGTCAAGGGTCCTTTGCTGTACAATAAGGAAACCCATCAATAGGTACAAGTATCCCAGCTGCACCAAATGGTGTGTTTTATTTGGGGTTATATTTGCCGCACAGTGAAGGCTACTTTTCTCTTGGTTTCTTAGGAGGAGCATCGTTTAAAGCACAGACATACTTCTCTATTCAGGAGAGCACTGATCAGCGTTGGCAGTTGAGAGAAGGAATCCCAGCTTCCTCCCACTACCCGGTGCAGAGGCCAATCAGAGCCAAGGAACTCCACCCTGCTTTGTTTAAAGCACAGGCATGCCTAGGCGCACCCATGCCTGGGGACATCGAGCAGAGTTCGGCACGGAGGGTCAGCATGGCCACAGACAACCCCATAACACAGAAGGGACAGGATACACTAATATAACCACCCATTATCCCCCGCGCAACATTAATCATAAACCGGACACAACGTGCCCTACTGTAACCTACACGCAGGAATAAGAAAATCACAACATAGGAGAACGGAGTCGGGCAAACCTAAGCACCAGGAGCACTGAAAATGAGGTAAGATAGCCTTTATTGAGGAACTCACAAGGAATTGCCTCCACCTACTCATTCTAATCTGGAGTGAGGTAGCGGGCTCCTCAATAAGCGATCCTGCTATTGCCATGTTTATTTATTTATTTATTTATTTTTTATTTATTTAGAAGGATTTAGTATACCGCCTTATCGTTAAATCAAGGCGGTGTGGCACATCAATCAAAATCAATAATAAAGTGTGGTTTGTAGCATGCAGTGTGAGAACTGAGAAGTGTAGTGTGTGGGGCAGTGCGTTAGATTATATCGGTGAACTATTTACATAATGAGCTATATACATATATACAAAATGGGGCTGTTTGAGAGGCATGCTAGGATTGAGATTCTGTAATGTCTTGGGGGTAGGATCGTGATCCTGTAATGTCTTGAGGTAGAAAATTTATGTGAGGTCCTTGAAATGTACTGTAAATAGATCAGTCTTAAGAAGTTTTCTGAAGTCCTTGAGGTTCTTGGTTGATCTTATGTGGTCTGGGAGAGAGTTCCATATAGCGGGTGCTGCCAGGGAGAGTGCCCTCCTTGATGTGGCCAGCCTTGTTTTAGCAAATTCTTTTGGTGTTCTGATGCTGTCTGAGGTTCCTTTTCTTGTTGGTCTCCTGTTGTCATCGTTTTTTATGAGAGGGCATAGGCTGTCTGCTAATTGGTTGTGTATTATTTTAAATATGTGTAGAAGTACTTTGAATTGGATTCTGGAGCTGATTGGGAGCCAGTGTAGGTGGTACAGTATGGGGGTGATGTGATCGTGAATTGTGTGATCTGTCGTGAGTCGTGCGGCTGTGTTTTGTGCTAGCTGTAGTGGTTTTATTGTCTTTTTAGGTAGTCCTTGGTAGATGTGATTACAATAGTCTAGGGTTGGAGTGATGATGGCTTGACAGACTGTTCGGAAGTGTTCATGGGCGAGGATGGGTTTGAGCTTTCTGACTGTCCTCATTTTGATGTAAGCGCTCTTTGTTATTTTTGCAATGTGGGACTGGAGGTTGAGGTCCTTGTCGAGCGTTACACGCAGGAATAAGAAAATCACAACATAGGAGAACGGAGTCGGGCAAACCTAAGCACCAGGAGCACTGAAAATGAGGTAAGATAGCCTTTATTGAGGAACTCACAAGGAATTGCCTCCACCTACTCATTCTAATCTGGAGTGAGGTAGCGAGCTCCTCAATAAGGGATCCTGCTATTGCCATGTTTTCCTTTACCTTATACTAATACAAATCCTAGTGCAACAAGCCATCTGCACAGGCGCTATAACTTACACATCACCTACTCCCATGCTCTCACTACCATATATAGCAGTTACCACCGTATATTATGTTTATATATGTTATGTTATGTATATGCTATGTTTTGTTTCTATGTATACAGTTGTAATATACTGTCTGTTACATTCTCTGTAAGCCGTCTTGAATTGTAGAAAGACGGTATATAAAAACTGTTAAATAAATAAATAAATAAATATTACCAACAGACCAGGCACTTAGCATTTAGGTCCCATAATCTAATACAGATTTCTTATGTGCATCTCACACACCCTGTACACACAAAACCCATTATTGGATCCCCAGTCAAGTGCGCCTTAATCAATGCAAGATCTATCAGAAATAAACCAAACACCATCCTGGACTACATACGACTTTGCAAGCTGGACATAAGCTGGATATAAGAGAATGTAAATAAAATCATATGTATCACAGAGACTTGGCTAACAGACATGGATCAGGTTATACTCAATAAAATTACCCCTCCTGAGTACACAGCATTCAACTGCACAAGAACGCACAAGAGAGGAGGAGGTGTTCTGATACTAGCCAAAAACTACTACAGATTCAGAAGTACTTTCTCTATCAATACAATGGGGATGAACACAGTCTCCATCTCTAACAACTACTTGACCATATGCCTTACATACAGATCACCGGATGCCAAGTCTGCAGACCTTTCGACAGTATTGGAGACAATCTATGTGAACAACTCCCAATACAAACTGGTTATAGCCCTAGGAGACTACAACCTCTGCCCTGCGCACACCAAAGAAACCAAAGCGTTTCTCAATGAAATGAAATCTTTCCAATCCATCCAACTAGTGAATGCTCCAACGCACCAACATGGAACAAGCCCAGATCTCATTTTCCTACCAAAGCCTATATTGGAACAAGACCAAGCAATGGCTGTGACAATCATCCCTATTCCCTGGTCAGACCATCATACTATAACATTCACAATACTAATCAAGTGCACTGCCAACCATAAGAAGGAGCAACACATCTACAGAAAATTCAGAACCTTTCACAAGGTCAAATTCTTATAGGAGGTATCTTCAAAATTCCTGCACAACAGCCAAAACCTGGACAGTATCATTGCAAATTGGAATGACACTATCGCTGCAGCCTCCTCAGCAACAAATCATATTCACCCATGTACCCGCAAGAGGGCCAGCGCACCCTGGTACTCTGGCACAATCAGGCAAGCAAAGAGGGCATTAAGAAAACGTGAAAAAAAATGGAGAAAAAATAGGACACGGAATAACATGCTGCAGTACAGAGCTAAGCAAATAGAATACAATGATCTAATTAACAAAAGCAAAAAACAATACCACACCAACACCATTATGAAAGCAGTGAACAGACCTAGAGAGCTTGTCAGCATAGTACAGAGGCTCACCAGTGACTGCACAGCATGATGACCGGCAATGAACGGAGTGGAACGGGTAAATGTAGATCGATTGTTTACTTTATCAGAATATAGAAAGACTAGGGGACATGCAATGAAGCTACAGGGTAAACTATTTAAAACTAATAAAAGAAAACATTTTTTCACTCAACGTGTAATCAAACTCTGGAATTTGTTACCGGAGGATGTAGTAAAGGCTGTTAGTGTAGCTGGGTTTAAAAAAGGTTTGGACAAGTTCCTGGAGGAAAAGTCCATAAACCATTATTAAGAAGTGACCGAAGATATCAATGTTTGACCCAGTACAAGCATTGTGGAACCTATGTCTTTTGGGGAAACTGCTAGGTACGTATGACCTAGATTGGCCACTGTTGGAAACAGGATACTGGGCTTGATGGACCTTGGTCTGACCCAGTATGGCATATCTTATGTTCTTATGTTCTTTTGACCTTGCAGTGTCGAAAAAGCAGTTTTTTCCCTTGCAGTTGGAGTCAAGGGCATCTGCCATTATCCCTTGGTGAAATCCAAGGTTGATGTGTGCTCTACCAAGTTGCTTGATTAGCTCATCTACAGTACTCTGTGAATGGAATACGCTTCCAGTTTAGAAGCTTCATTGACCCTCTGGAAGTCAATGCAGAATCTGATGCTTCTGTCTGGTTTAGGAACCAAGAAGATAGATGACGACTAGTCATTCATAGACTCTCCCAGGTTTAGCATCTCTTCCAGTTCCTTGGTGATAACCTGTTGCCGGACCTCCAGAATCCAATAGGGTCATTGCCAGATAACAACCCCAGGGTCAATAATGATATCATGACAAATGAAGTGGGTTCATCCTAGGCGGGTAGAGAACATCTTTAGGTTCTGATGGATTAAACATTTTAGATCTCTTCTCTGGGCAGTAAAAAACTGGTGTCCAATCAGAACTTGAACTGAATCCAACGGGGCTGAAGTTTCCAGCCCAAAATAATCTCCATGTACCATCATAGCCGTCAGAGGAGTCGACTTTTTCAATAGGTTAATATAGTAAATTTTGGCTTTCTTCCATTTATCTGGCTGGGCAATGTTGTAGTTAATAGGCCCTACTTTCTCTTTAACCTCATAGAGCCCCTGTCATTTACAGAGTAACTTGCTCTCAGATGAGGGCATCAAGACTAAAATTCTGCCTCTAGGTTGAAAGGTGCGGTGCACGGCTGCCCAATTGTAGTCCCTGGCCTGCTTGGCTTGGGTGTTTTCCAGACTGAGTTTGGCTACCTCTCTGGCTTTTCTCAGCCAGTCTTGCATTTGTATAACGTATTCCACCAAATTATGCCTGGCATGGGGTTATTCTTCCCAGGTTTCCCTTACCACATCTAATATGCCTCTTGAACATCTTCTGAAGAGCAACTCAAAAGGCAAAAACCCCGTGGAACTCTGAGGTACCTCACAGATGGCAAACATCAAACAGGGTAGGAGAATGTCCCAATTCTTCCTGTCCTCCTGCATGAACTTTTTTAACATCTGCTTCAGAGTTTTACTGAATTGCTCATTGAGGCTATCCATCTGTGGGTGATATACTGATGTTTGTAGTATCTTGATCTTCACCAAAGCATACACTTGCTTCATTACCTTGGATACAAAGGGTGTTTCTTGATCTGTGAGGATCTCATTGGGTATTCCTACCTGCAAGAATACTTCCCAGAGGGCATTTGTGATCATAATAGTCTTCATATTCCTTAGAGCAAGGGCCTCCGAGTAGCGGTTAGAGTAGTCTAGTATGACTAAAATATATTGTTGCCTCAGGTGGTTTGCTCCAAGGGACCTACCAGATCCATGGCTACTCTTTCAAATGGGGTTTCAATGATAGGCCTAGGCACTAGAGGGGCAGGTCGGACTCTGGCGGTACTATGAAGCTGGCAGATGGGGCGTGATTGGCAATATAACTGTACCTGTTTATAGACCTCAGGCCAGAAAAATCGGGCTAAAACATGATGTAATGTTTTCTCCACCCCCAGGTGTCTGCCTAATAAATGGCTATGAGCCAATGATAATGCCTGCTGATGATAGGGCCGGTGAACTATCAATTGTTCTATCTCTTCCCTCTCTAGGGCCCCCTCGGCCACTCTGTAAAATAAATCTCCCTTTAGCACAAAATAGGGAAAGGTCCTTGCAGGGGACTCTCTGTTACTTACTGGAACCACATCAACCTCCAAAGCCAGCATTCTTTTGCTGGGCCCTCCTGAAGCTCCCTGGGTCTTCCCCCAGCCCCCACACTGGGAAAGGAACACTTGTATTTGGGGCACTACCACTGAGCCCTGAGCTATCTCCAGGGATTTCTTCCCTGAGCCCCCCCCCCCCTTTCCCTGGATCCCTCCCCTAAAGCCACCCCAGATTCTATTAGTAGCATAGCTTTTTCTACTCTCCTTCCTGCCAATTTCAACCCTCCTGCTGCCTCAGTCTTACTTTTTTCCCTCCTTTGAAGTCCACTCCATCTGCCTTTTTACTTTACTACCTCTACGGTTAGCTGTTATTTATCGACCTCCTGACAAGTCCACCTCTACCTTTCTCACTGACTTTGACTTGTGGCTTTCCTTCTTTCTGGATTCATCTTCCCCCTCCCTTATTCTCTGAGACTTTAACATTCATGTCGATAACCCCTCTGCCCCTTATGCTTTATTTATTTTATTTATTTAGCATTTTTTATATATTGCTTTATCCTGTGGTCAAAGTGGTTTACATTATAACAACATAGTGTTACATTAGGGTAATAAATTTGGAGTATGAGTAATATAAGGGGTTGAACATCATGTTTGTAAGGGAAGAGAACAGCATGTTGATACATTACAGTGGGAAATCAACTTGGAGTGTTCATAACATAGGGGTTGAACATGAGGGGGAAAGGAGAAGAGAGGTGAGGGAGGCTGTAGATATTGCATGTGGTTATGTTATGTCCTCGGAGAAGCAGTTTATAAACAGGTGAGTTTTGAGGCTCTTTCTGAAGGCGGTAAGTCCTTTGTGGCACATTGGTTGTCAGGGATTGAGTTCCATAGAGACAGTGCGAAAAGGGAGAAGGCCCTCTTTGATGTAGTGGAGCTGGTTTTGGTGTATAGCGCTGGTATTTGTAGAGTCTTGAGGGAGCCAGTTCGTGTTTTCGAGTATCTTCTATATTAGTGATTGGAGGTGGATGGCTGATAGACCATTGATAACTTTAAAGATTGTGACGATGGATTTATATTTTATGCGTATGGCAATAGGCAGTCAGTGTAGCTGTATGAGTAGGGGATTTATGTGTTCAACTTTGCAGGTGTTGCAGAGAGCGCGGGCTGCGGTATTGAGAGCAAGTGTGAATGGGTAGATTGCTGACTTTGGTAGGCCTTGGAAGATGAGATTGCAGTAGTTTGAGGTGTTGGACTGTCTTGAGTTTGTAGCAGATATTTTGGGTGATATTCCTGATGTAGGACGAGAAGGAAAGATGCTGATCCAGGGTGATTCCCAAGTAATGCACTTCAAGCTGTACTTGTAATTGGGTTCCATCGATGGTTATGGTGGTAGGCGGGGTGAAGCTGCTGTCCCTGGTGATGTATAAGACATCTGGTTTTTTTTAGGTTTATAGTCATGTTGTGCTCTGTGAGCCAGTGAGTGATGGAAGTGAAACATTTTTTAATGTGGATGATTATTGGGTTAGTTGTGTTAATGGGAGCATATATCATAACACCATCTGCTTTAAAGCTTCTTTCCATTACGTCCTCATTTGACCTCCAGCTTTGCTCTACTGCCCTCACTCACCAGCATGGCCACTGCTTCAACCTTGTATTCTTCTCTAATTGCTGACTCTCAAACTTCTGTACCTCAGTTCTTCCCTTATTGGACTATCACCTGTTAAGCTTTACTCTTCATCACTCACTACCTCAAACTTGCCCTGTCTCCTCCAACCTCTTTAGAAATCTTCATGCTATTGACCCTTTGGCTCTGTCCTCCACTGTCTCATCACCTCTTTCATCCACTATGTCATCTGAGTCTGTTGATGAGGCAGTAGCTTCCTATAATGCTGCACTCTCTTCTGCATTGGATGCTCTTGCTCTGCCCATAAAACATCCTGTGAGATGCACTATACACCAGCCCTGGCTATCTTCCACTACCCATTATCTACATTCCTGTGCCAGTTTAGCTGAACACGCTTGGCTTAAATCCCGCACCCTTACGGTCTTTCTACACTTCAAATTCATGCTTGTCTCTTTCCAGTCAGCCATAGCACTTGCCAAAGAAGACTATTATGTCCATCTGACTAACTCTCTTGTCTCTGACCCTTATGGTCTCTCAACTCTACAACTCTCAACTCTCTCCTCAAGTGCCCCCGCCTCTGACCCCTCCTTCCCTTTCTGCCCAAACCCTGGCTGACTATTTCCATGACAGAATCCACAAGATCACACTCCAATTCCCCATGATGACAGTTACTTCTCTCCTCCCCCTCTTTACTCCCAAACTTCCCCCCTCCCCTACCTCTGCTACCCTCTCGTCCTTTTCCATGATCTCTGAGGAGGAGACTACACACCTTTTTTCCTCCTCCAAACTCACTACCTGCTCCTCTGATCCTATTCCCACCTGTCTCTTAAGTTTCATGTCCTCCACTGTTGTCCCTTCCATCTCTCATATTCTCAACCTATCACTCTCCACTGCAGCTGTCCCTGCAGCCTTCAAGCATGCTGTGGTTGCATCTTTCCTCATGATACCCTCACTAGATCCTACCTGTCCTAATTATCAACCCATCTCTCTCCTCACTTTTGTTTCTAAACTACTTGAATGTGTGGTTCACCACCATTGCCTTGAATTTCTCTCCTCTCAAGCCCTCCTGGATCCTCTATAATCTGGCTTTCGTCCTTTATATTTTACGGAAACGGCTCTTGCCAAAGTCTCCAGTGACCTATTCCTGGCTAAATCCAAGGGTCTTTACTTGATTCTCATCCTTCTTGACCTTTCTGCTGCTTTGAACACTGTTGACCACAACCTTCTCCTTGATATCTTGTCTTCGCTTGGTTTTAAGGGCTCTGTGCTATCCTGGTTCTCTTCTTATCTCTCCCATCGCTCTTTCAGTGTTTGTTCTGGTGGATCCTCCTCTACTGCTATCCTGCTCTCAGTTGGTGTACCCCAAGGAACTGTCTTGGATTCACTCCTGTTTTCTCTCTCTATCCCCTTGGTGCACTCATCTCTTCCCATGGCTTTCAGTACCATATTTATGCTGCTGACTCCCATATCTATGTCTCTACACCTGAAATCTCTCCAGCAATCCAGGCCAGGATCTCTGCCTGCTTTTTTGACATTGCTGCTTGAATGTCTCACTGCCGCTTGAAATTGAATATGGCCAATACTGAGCTTCTTATTTTTCCCTCTACACCCTCCTCTCCTTTTTTTCCTTTCTCAGACTCTGTGGATAACTACTCCTCTCTGCCTTCTCAGCTTGTAACCTTGGCAGGGCCGGATTTACGTATACGCCATGTACGCCATGGCGTAGGGCCCACAGCCGGCAGGGGCCCACAAAAAAAGAACCAGTTTTTTTTTTTTAAACTCATTTAAAAAAAAAAACCTGGTGGCTGCCGCCGCGGGGCCCCCTCTGCTGCCGCGGGGGCCCCGTCTACAAGCTGGTCGGGTCGGGTCGGGTCCGGTCGGGTCTCTCTCCCTCCCTCCCTCGCTGCAGGCTGCGAGAGACGCGAAGATAGAGCGTCTCCTCGCGTCTGTGTTAAGCCCGCAGGGGCTGATGGGATTTCCCATCAGCCCCTGCGGGCTTAACACAGACGCGAGGAGACGCTCTCCCTTCGCGTCTCTCGCAGCCTGCAGCGAGGGAGGGAGGGAGAGAGACCCGACCCGACCCGACCGGACCGGACCCGACCAGCTTGTAGACGGGGCCCCCGCGGCAGCAGAGGGGGCCCCGCGGCGGCAGCCACCAGGTTTTTTTTTTAAATTAAATTTTACTTTAGGCCGGGGGGGGGGGGGTAGGACGGGTAATGGGCTAGGGGGGGGGGTTAGGACTGGTAAGGGGCTATGGGGGGGTGGGACTGGTAATGGGGTATGGGGGGGGGTAGTAGGACTGGTAAGGGGCTATGGGGGGGTAGGACTGGTAAGGGGCTAGGGGGGGGTAGGACTGGTAATGGGCTATTGGGGGGGCTGGGGCTGGAAATGGACTGGGGGGGGTAGGGCTGGTAATGGGCTATTGGGGGCTGGGTCTGGAAATGGGCTGGGCTGGGCTGGGCTGGGGGGGGTTAAGGCTAGAGGTGGGCTGATGGGGTTAGGACTGGTAATGGACTGTGGGCTGTTGGGGGGGCTTAGAACTGGCAATGGGCTTTGGGGGGGTTAAGACTGGTAATGGGCTGTGGGCTGATGGGGGCTGTCTGGTAATGGGCTATGGGGGGGCTAGGACTGGAAATGGGCTGGGGGGTTAAGACTGGTGGTGGGCTGATGGGGTTAGGACTGGTAATGGGCTGTTGGGGGGGGGGTTAGAACTGGTAATGGGCTTTGGGGGGGTTAAGACTGGTAATGGGCTGTGGGCTGATGGGGGTTGTCTGGTAATGGGCTATGGGGGGCTAGGACTGGAAATGGGCTGGGGGGTTAAAACTGGAGGTGGGATGATGGGGTTAGGACTGGTAATGGGCTGTGGGCTGATGGGGGGGGTAGGACTGGCAATGGGCTATGGGGGGCTGACTGGAAATGGGTTGATGGGGTTAGGACTGGAAGTGGGCTGATGGGGGGTTAGGACTGGTAATGGGTTATAGGGGTGGCTTAAACTGACAATGGGGTGATGGGGGGTTAAGGACTGAAAATGGGGTGATGGGGGGTTAAGGACTGTAAGTGGGGTGATGGGGGGGCTAGGACTGGTATTGGGTTGGGGGGTTGCTAGGACTGGAAATGGGCTGATGGATGGCTAGGACTGGAAATGGGCTGATGCAGGGACTAGAAGGGAATGGATGCTGGGTGAGGCTGGAACTAGAAGGGAGCTGATGTTGGGGGAGGATTAGAATGGGATGGGGCTGGAAGAGTAAAATGGAGAAGGGAAAAATATTTTGTGTGGGAGGGATAAAAAATCTACAATTGGCCGGGTATTGGGAGAGTAAGTGGGGATTGAGGATGGAGGGGTAAAATTTGAGTGGATGAAATAGGAATGAGGAAAGAGCAAAAGGAGAAAGATTAGTATGTTAAAGCAGATGTAGAGAGAGAATGGAAAAAAATCTAGAAGAGAGAAGAAAGGACAAATGGACAGCAGACGATGGAGAGTTAGCAGAAGACACGAAGAAACCAGAAGAAAGTGGCTGGAGCAATTGCAGCTGAAAAAAATGCACAAAAGGTAGAAAAATATCTCTTTATTTTGAATTTATTAATTGGAATATGTCAGCTCTGGTAAATGTGCATCATTAACATCTGTGCTTTGTTTAGTACAAGAGCAAATTAATGTATAGTTTTATTTCTACAGTGTTGTACATTCCAAGTTTGGCTTTTGGGATTCCCAGTTTAATTATTGTCTTCCTATTTCTAAATTGTGATTACTTGTTTGGTGATGGTCTATGTTCTGCATGTGTAACTGAGCTGAGGTGTTCTGTTTATATAATTCCTATTTGACATTGCCACTTGTTCTCTTTCCCCAGTAGGTCATGTATTGTTGTTCTCTGAAATGTATTGGTTTAATATTTGCAGTGTTGCCTTTTGATTGGTAGAGTATGGTGCTTTGTGAGTCCTGGTAGTGCTGTTAGGATACGGCGGGTTTACTATGGGCGGTGTTTGTAGTAGTTCCTAATGTGTCTGGCAGTTGGCACTGGATTATAGTAATGTAGAAATCTTTTAGTCTTTCTTTATCCATACACTCATTAAGAGGCACGTTTACTAAAAGTTAGTATATGGTAACATTATGCAAATATTTATGCAAATGAGGCCCCTTATGCAAATGAGGTCCGCACCCCCCTTGGGCCGCCCCTGCTGGGGGCCCACAATTTTTGTTGGCGTAGGGCCTCACTCAAGGTAAATCCGGCCCTGAACCTTGGGGTTGTCTTTGACTCCTCTTTCTCCTTCTCTACACACATCCAACTGACAGCTAAAACCTGTGTTTCGTTTTCTAAAAAATCAACAAACTTTGCCCATTTCTTTCTGAACACACTACTAAGACACTTATCTACTCTTTAGTCACCTCCTGTCTAGACTATTGTAACCTATTCCTTGCTGGTCTCCCTCTGAATCATCTCTCTCCCCTTCAATCTGTTCAATGCTCTGCTGTGCAGCCAGCCTCATCGTGCTCATAATATCCCACTTCTCAAATCACTTCATTAACTCCCTATCCATTTCTGCATCCAGTTCAAACTTCTGCTGACCTATAAGTGCATTCACTCTGCAGCTCCTCACTACCTTTCCTCTCTTATCTCTCCCTACACCCCTCCTCAGGAACTCCGCTCTTCTGGCAAATTGCTTCTATCTGTGCCCTTCTCTTCTATTGCTAACTCCAGACTTCACTCCTTTCACCTTGCTGCTCCTTATGCCTGGAACAAACTATCTGAATCTGTACATCAGGCGCCTTCTCTGACCTTTTCATATCCAGGCTGAAAACTTACCTTTTGATGCTGCATTTGGATCTTGACTCACCTGATCTCCTTTTGTTTCCTTACCATTCCTCCTAGATGTATCCCATGTCTACAGCTACTGTGTTGCCTGTCTTGACTAGATTGTAAGCTATGATGAGTAGAGACCTTCTTTTTACATGTGTCTGTGCAGCGCTGTGTATGTCTTGTAGCACTATACAAATGTTCAGTAGTAGTAGTAGTAGTACTTTTTCTGGTGATGCCGACTCCGGGACTTAGCAGGATTGGGAATCTTGACATATAGATCTGGGTCTTTTGGGGCAAGATCTCTGGGAAATCTTCCTGGTCCAACTTGGCAGAGCCATCAGTTAGCCGGGCCTATATTGCTCCAATGTTTGGGTAGTCTTGGTTGATCACCACTGGATATGGTAGCCAGGACAGAACCATGACCTAAATGTGACGTGTCCTTTTGGGAGTCTTAAGTGAAACTTGTGCCATTGGATACTGCCTTTGTTCTCCAGGCACAGAGGCCAGTGTTACCGTCTTTGCAGAGTCAATTTGAAATTGGGTTATGGTTTCCCAGTGAATGAGGGTCCGCACACTCCCGGAGTCTATCAAGGCCTGGAGGCAGGTCCCCTCAAGCTCCACTGGAATCACAAAGTTCTGGGCCCCTGGGTGGGGAGTGTCCATAAAAGCGCAGGTGTGAGGGGTGACATCCATGGGTTCTTCCATACCCAGGGGCAATCCTGAGCAAAGTGTCTCCAGGCTCCAAATCTAAAACAGGTTAAGGGGTCATGGCTAGGGCCAAGTCCTTGCCTAGGAGGTGACTTTGATGATCGGAACATGGGAGCTAACATCTGTTCCGGCTTCTGCTTTTGTCCTCCTGGACTAATGGATGTCTTCTTCCCCCTCTCACTTTTCACTGCAGTCACTGGCTGGGCTTCATAATACCCTTTGGCTATTTCTAGTGCACTTTCTAGTGTAATCTTGGGATGCTGATGTACCCACTGTTTCAATGGGGTGGTCAAGCCCTCCAAAAACTGCTTTGATAGCACAATTTGGCTATCTCAGGCCCGATCTTTCCCTCCGATTGCAGCCACTTCCATGCGAGATCCTTCAACCAATAATAGAGGAACCTCTGAGGGCTTGCCTTTATCTAGATTCTCCCCTTTCTGAATTGCTGGCGGTAGCCTCTGGAGTACAGATGGCCTGTTCCAGTATGGTGGCCTTGACAGCTGCATATGTAGGTCGCCCATCTGAGTTGGCATCCTGGAATGCATTCTGACCGCTTCCTGTCAGCAGATTCCCCAAGCAAGTAGTCCATCTCTCTTCTGGCCACCCGGGCATGCTGGCAGTTTATTCAAAGTTCACCAAAAAGTGGTCAGGTTCATCTTCTGCTACCATTGTAAGAAGTACTTGTGCTGGAGGGGGGAGTTGCAGTCTCTGTAGGGCCTGAATCAACTGCTACTGCTGCATTTGCTGCCCTTCCAGCAGGGCCCGTTGAAACTGTTGTTATTATTCCTGATACTGTTGTTGTTGCTGTTGATACTGTTGTTGTTGCTCCTGCCCTTCGGCCAGAATCTGGAGGAGCCGGTCCATCCTGGCTTGTCATTATTCTCTTGCAACACCACCACAGCTTCCTCTTCTGCAACTGAGTTAACCCTGCAGTATTTAAGCTCCAACAAATTTTTAGCAGCCTCTAGTGGCCAAAACAAATCCTACCTGTCCGGCACCGACTTTACCTTCTTTAAGCTCCCTAACTAGGGCGAGGCTAACCCTCTTAGCCCATCCCAAGAAATTAAAAAAATCTGACCTGCTGTAGAGGCCCAGCCCTGAAGGGATGTGGATTTTCCCTCAGTCACATAGTAGAGGAAATTCCCAAGCTGCCACCATATGTGGTAAGCGAGGTGCACAGTGGGAAGGGACTTTCTTTAAAACCCAGGCAGGACAGCAGTTCATGGAAAACCAAAAGCAGTTTTTATTCTGTCCCAGCATGCTAAATCTCCACAAAACAAAACCCAGAACAGACAGCAGTTCAGGGAAAACAAAATCAGCTTAATTCTGTCCCAGCTTTGCAAACCTGCACAAGCTGGTCCTCCCGGCCCTTCTTCCAGCCACAGTTAAAATTCCTACCTCAGAACTCCTTTGCATGTCTTGCCTTGGAAGGACTTCTGGCTCTACGGACTTCTCTCCATCCTGCAACCTGCTGCAATCTCTCCCTCCCAGCCCTGAACTCTGGGCTGCAGACTGTTGATAATCTCCTTGGAGAGGGATGGGTAACATTCTATGTACTCCATTACACTTCTAGCCTTCCCTCTAGTGCAGAAATCTCCAGTTGGAACACAGAAAGCAAGGCTCCATAGCCTTGCTCTCCCTCCCTATTCCCCTGGAATTCCAATGTCTTTTCACTAGTTCACTATCCAGCTACAGCTGTGGTCAATATTATTGGCACCCTTTCATTTTAGGTATGTTTTGTATAATTTCTTGAGAAATATTTGGAAATATTCCTATTGTATGTCATCATAACATTTTAATAGTATGTTCAAAGGTATACAACAAAAAAAAGATTTTATTTGTATATTTATTTGTGTGTTTTTATACCGCTATTTCGGGTAATTATAGCGGTTTACAATTGAAACAACAGAGGCATTAAACATTTTAACATTATAACTGGTGATGAAACAGGCAATTACAAGTTTACATAATTCTAGAAAAATAACTTATTTACAATTTTAATGACGAATGAGGTCATTAGATCTTGGAGTAGGTTAGGGAGGGAGGGGCTGATACCTTGTTAAAAGGTTGGTTAGCTTAGTGAAGGCGGGAAGTGGTTATTAAGTAGGATCGGAAACAGTTGAGGTTATTTTGTGACCAGAATGTTCAATGAAGAGGTAAGTTTTGAGGTGGGAACGGAACAAGGATAGGTCTGTAATGTTCCAAAGGCTAGTTGGTAATAAGTTCCAAAGTATTGGGGATGTGTATTCAAATACTCTGTTGCTAGTGCATTGTTTAGTATTACGGAATTCTGATGGAGTAACGAGGGTGTTGATCATTTGACATCTTCTTTGCCAGTCATTAGATACAACTTTGATTAGGTGGGAGAGAGTTGGGGGAGCAATTTCCCTAATGATATTAAATGTAATCATCAATATCTTGTATTTGATACGGCTTTGGATAGGTAACCAATGCAAGTCATATAGGATTGGTGTTATGTGGTCGATTCAGTGAGAGTTGTGGGTAATTCATGTGGCTCTATTTGTGCCATAATGAGCGGGTGAAGGAATACTTTTGGTAGACCATGCAGTAGACTATTACAGTATTCTGTATGTGAAATGATCAATGCTTGCATTATAGTTCTAAAGTCAGAGAGCTGTATTAGAGGTTTTATGTGACTGAGGAGTTGGATCTTGCTGTATATTGTTTTAGTTATGTTTTTGAGGTGGGTCTGGAAAGAAAAGTGTTTGTCTAGTGTTACACCTAGGTATTTAACCTCATCTTTGACTTTGAGGGCAATGCCATCAAATGATGTTTTTAGGACGGTTTTAAGTTTGATTCCTGGTGATTATTAAGACTTCAGTTTGTTTGAAATTGATGTTTAGGCCAAAGTTCTTAAGCCAGGTGGCAATTTCCTTGAAGTAGGATATTATAGGGTCAAAGTTGGGTGTAGTTATATTGAAAGGCATAAATAGCATTATGTCATCTGCATAGATGACATAATCAATCTTGAATTGTTTTATGATTTGACAAACTGGTTGAATATATATATTAAATAACAGTGCTGAAAGAATGAATCCTTGAGGAAGACCTGTGGTTTTAGAGTATGAGTCAGAGGATATGTGACCAATATTAACTTGTTGGAATCTTTCAGAGAGATAGGATATAAACCATTTAAGTGCTGTATTACTTAGACCAATTTGTTTCAATCTTTGGATTAGAAGTGAATGGACGACAGAATCAAATGCAGCAGCTATGTCAAGGAAAATTAAAATGTATGCTTGGTTATTGTTATCAATTCCCTTAATGATTTCATTGGATAGGACCAGCATCAATGTCTCAACACTACGATATGGTCTGAACCCAAATTAGTTATTGTCAAGAGGAGAGTAGAGGTTGATGTGGTCATGCAATTGTAAGTAAACATTTTTTTCTATTATTTTAGCAAGGAAAGGGAGACTAGAGATGGGTCTATAAGAAGAGGGGGATGTTTTATCAAGGGCTTTGTTTTTTAATATAGGATGTATTATAGCTTTTTAAAGCTCAAGCTACATGTAACCTTGGGATAGTGATTTGTTGACAATAGCTAGGGGCAATTTCGTTAATTGCATCCTTGATCCATTTAACTGGGCAATGCTCATATTTGCAATTGTCCTTTTAAGGGATTCAAGGTATATTGGATGGAACATTTCCTAGGACTCAGCAGGTGATAATAAGCTATTCTCACATGTATTGCTGGGAGTCTGCAAGCATTTGTGGGGATATGTCTGGAGATATAGAGGAGGAGTTTGGCTGGGTTGTGAGGGACTTTACTATAGCGAATAGGTCTTTTGGCTTATTGATTGATCTCATGAGAAGCTTTGTGTGATAGTCCTTTTTAGTTAGGTTGATATGAAGACGGTATTTGGTGAGCATGGTCGTGTATTTGTCTCTGTTTTCAGCAGTTTTCATGCACGCCAGGAACGTTCTAGTTTTCTAAGTTCTATTTTCATTAGTCACAACTCATGGAATAGCCATTGTTTGGAAAGGTTTTTTGAGATGTTGTGTGAGTTCAGTGGTTTGGTAGCTAAGTCATTGATAGAGGTGTCCAGTTATTTATGAGTGCATCGAGATCATTCGTATTTATGTCAATGGACTTTAGGAGGTCTTCGCTGAAGGGTTCTCTATCAAACTGTTTGTATTTAGAGTATATTTTGGGGTGGTTTCGTTCTGTATGGGTTTGTAGTTGTTTGATCTCAAGTGTGAATTCAATAAGGTGGTGATCAGACCAGGGAACTGGAATTATCAGAAGTGGGTTATTATGTTGCAATTGGATCTCGTATGGTATAAATATAAGATCAAGGATATTTCCCTTCTTGTGAGTGGGATTAGTAATAGTTGGTTTATAGTTTAAATTTTCCATTGCACTGGTGAAGGAGGAGGATAGAGAGTTTTGTAATGAGGGAAGATTAAAATCTCCTAGGAGTACTGTTTTTATCTTTGGGAATATGTTAATTATTTCATCAATTATGTTTGTAAGGCCATCTGGGTCAGAATTTGGAGGTTTGTATACAAGGCAGAAGGCTATGTTTCCACTGTTGATTAGAGAGTCGGTATCTGGTATAGCTTTAGAGCAGAGTAATTGAGGTTCTAATGAGTCTTTTATTATAATTAGTACACCTCCACCACGCTTACTTATTCTAGGAGTATGAAATATTTTGTAGTTGAGTGGACATAGTTGTTTAGTAGGACATTGTCCAGGTCACTGAGCCAGGTTTCTGTTATAAATATTACATCAGGGCAGACTGTATTTGCATAATCTATAATGACTAGAATTTCTTTTTTATAGATCTTGCATTTATATATGCACATAAAAGCAGTGAGGTTTTTTTGGAAGACCTTCCATGTCCTATGAGTGGCTAAGGGGATGGGGTTAATGTGTATTAGTCTATGGGTGTGTGTGTTATTTGGTGGTCTGTGATATGATTTATATTGAGTAAAATGTGAGTGAACGATTGGGATTATTTCAGGTTGTGTGAGGGATGAGAATTGAACGTTAGCTCTTGTAGTTAAGCAAGATAGTATGATTGTAATAATGATTATGGCAGCTAAGAGTTGGGGATGCATTTTGATTGGTAAAGAGTTTTCTAGTGTTGGGAATAAAAGGCAGCAAGTGGTGTCTGAGTGATTAATTGATTTAAGCAGCAGGTTACAGTTGAAGCAGTGAAGAGCATGTAGAGAGATACACTGTAGCAGTGCCAAACAGAAAAATACAATGCAACGGTGCATCATGGTTGGTGAAATGAATGAATCGGGTAAAGGTATGTAGTCAATATCAAAAATGGCTTAGGACATAAAAGGTGGAGTTATGGCACAGAGACAATTGTATAGAAGTCTTAAATTGCTGGAGCGTAGGCTGAGAGGTTTGTAAGTAAAGTTTACCGTTGCAGGATTTGGTATCGCCTTCAGTGGAGACCTTTTCAGTGGATATAACCTTTCTTAGACGGATTCTACTGCATCTGCTGCCTGGACCCCGCCTAAGGGCCATGCCAAAGGGCCCTCTGGCGAGGCCCTCAGGTGTGGGCGTGCCCGTAGCATGCTTGAATTTAAAGCTCTTCCCCAGTGGCCAGCAATGATGCAGGGGTGGAGCTGGGGAGCTCATGCAGCAAGGCGATGCCTTTGGAGGAGAGGAAGCAGGAGGAATTTCAAGTCTTTGTGCTCACCTTGTTGCAGGATCGGGCGGCTGTGATGGAGTTAGACTGAGCAGTCTGATCGGGCTTCCTCTCACTCAGGGCCTTGCTGATGTTGCTGCTGCTACCTCGGAGCAGGCTGAGAAGATGTCTACTATGTCTCTACATTGCACAATTTCTGAGAAAAAAACTAAATATGATCTGGACAGGATTAATGGCACCCTTTACTAATATTTGATTGGACAACCCTTGGCAGTGATGACAGACTCCAAACATTTCTTGTAGCCATTTATAAGTTTCGTACATCTGTCTGCTGGTAGTTTCTCCCACTCGTCAACTGTGATTTACATAGTAATATAGTAGATGACGGCAGATAAAGACCAGCATGATCCATCTAGTCTGCCCAGCAGGATGGAAAGAGTAGGCGCAGGCTACCCCTCTCCATGTCTTTGTTTAGGGGTGAACCCACCACTCCATGTAGGACACCCCTATTTGTTGAGATGTTAGATGGTTTAGAAGTTATATGTTTCAGTTTATTTTGTTTTTATCCTGTTGCTGTAAAGGGATCCACTGTGTTTGTCCCATGCCGTTTTGAATTCCGTCACCGTGTTTGCCCCCACCACTTCCATCGGGAGGGCGTTCCAAGCATCTACCACCTTTTCAGTGAAAAAATATTTCCTGACATTGCCTTTCAATTTACCACCTTGCAGCTTCATGTTATGCCCTCTAGTTTTACAGCTTCCCCGTCTTTGGAAGAGGTTTGTTTGTTCATCATTTCTCTTTAAGTATTTAAAGGTCTGAATCATATCTCCCCTGTCCCTCCTCTCCTCCAAAGTGTACATATTTAGGCCTTCAAGTCTCTTCTCATAAGGCTTCTGATGTAGGCTCCAAATAATTTTGGTCGCCTTCCTCTGAACAGTTTCCAGTCTTTTTACATCTTTTGCAAGATATGGTCTCCAAAACTGAACACAGTATTCCAAGTGAGGCCTCACCAGTGACTTGTACAGTGGCATAAGTACCTCTTCCTTTCTGCTGGTAATCCCTCTTTGTATGCAGCCCAACATCCTCCTGGCTTTTGCCACCACCTTGTCGCACTGTTTTGCCACCTTGAGATCATCAGAGATAATCACACCAAGGTCTTTCTCCTGAACCGTGCACACCAACCTCTTGCCCCCTATAGCATACATTTCCCCTGGATTTCTGCTACTCAAGTGCATGACACTGCACTTTTTCGCATTAAATCGTAGTTGCCAAGCATTAGACCATTCTTCCAGCTTTTGTAGATCTTTCCTCATGTTATCCACTCCCTCAGGGGAGTCCACTCTGTTGCAAATTTTTGTGTCATCTGCAAAAAGACAGACTTTTCCACTCACAAATACATTGAACAGTGCCGGGCCCAGGACTGACCCCTGGGGCACCCCGCTAATCACCTTCCTTTCATCCGAGTGAGCTCTATGTACCATCACCTTCTGTTGTCTGTCAGTCAACCAATTTCTAATCGAGTTTACCTTCTTGGGACCCATCCCGAGCTACTGAGTTTATTGACAAGCCTCCTATGAGGAACAGTATCAAAGGTTTTGCTGAAATCCAGGTAGATGTCATCCATCGCATGCCCCTGATCTAGTTCCTTGATCACCCAGTCAAAGAACTCAATCAGATTTGTTTTCTTTTTTTTGTTGTTTATTTATTTATTTATTTATTTAACATTTCTTTAATATTATTGTAACACTTATATTTGGAGTTGAAGTCTTATTGTAAGTTGTATTTCTGAAAAATCTAAATCAATTTTAAAAAAGAGAGAATCCCTTGCAAATGTATGATAAAACTGAATAATGCTTCTTATATTTTCTTTGACCCCTCGGAGTTAGTTGTTTTCTTGAGTGCTCGGCGTCCGTCTGAAGGGTCCCCAGATCCACTGCCATTAGTTTAGGCCTGACTGTTTTGTTCACTTTATTTATCTACATATTTCCTTTTGTTTGTTAATTGCTGAATAGGATCTCCCCTGTATGGAGGGCTATAGTTGGGTCGGGAATTTTGATATTGCATGTTCATTGCATAAATATTGAGAATGTCAATATGTTATTATTTTCTACCTGTTCCCAAATTTCTATGAAGATGTAATGCTTCTTTGTTGTGAAAATTTAAAGTTAAAAAAAAAAAAAAAGAGAGAATGTGGTTCTTCTGTTCAGACTGTTTATAAGGGTGCCAATAATCTTCTCCTGTCAATGTCCCAGTTTCTTTTTTTATTATTTCCTTTTTAAATTGGCCTTGCTTTATTTGATTCTTTTACGTGTCAAGTATATGTGTATCTACACTCTCGGTCCAACTGCCACTGTAAGTTCCTTCCTCTGCTTACTTGTAACAAATAATTGGAAATTAAGAAACTGAGTCTTCTTCTTGGATGTTGAACTGGTTTAGTTAACTGCCAAGTATTGCACTAGAAAAATGGCAGCATTGAAGTGGTATATTCTGAGCCTTCTGCAGTTATTCATCTTTAGTTCTCATGTTTTCCACTTTCCATCTCATCACCAGGGAAGAATTTAAGCTCTTGGCTCCCATAGGCACAAAATTTAGAAGCACGTGTTTTGGTTGGGGGGGGGGGGGGATGGGTGGAGGAGTGGAATCTGTGCAGGTTACCTCCCTCCACACATTTGTTTAGGGTTATACCTGTCACTTTGTGAAAGTTAGACCCCTCTGTGTAAAGAGTTTTAAAATTTGCTTCATTCAAAAACATAGAGGGAAGTAACCTGCATACAGCGACAGGTACAACTCTAAAAAAAAAAGCATAGACAGGGCCAGTGTACATGGAGCAGCTTATATAATGCTAGCTACCCTAAAACTGAAACAAGATGCAAGTAATATAGTGAAGGAGATGGGGAGGCAGGGGTGTGTGTTTGTGGCAAGAAGAAAGGACTCAACTTCTTTGTATTGTCTCTGTGTTGCGAGAAAGAATTAAGCCTCTGCCTTGCAAGGGACAATTAAATAATTAGCACTCTCGACGGGAGGCACTGACTGATTTATTTATTTATTTTAAAAACATATATTACGCATTACAACCTAGGCGGAATACACAAAAATATACATAATAAATTCATCTACACACATAATACATGTGCAATAAACACTGTTAACTAAAAATAAATGACTTCTACATCTTGGCACTGGAAGCAAGTGCCTCTGCTGTCTAATTCTATATCAGGACCTGTTCATCGCTTTTATCACTGTATTTTTCCATAATGCCGCCGCCAGAATACTACACGGAGCTTCCAGGAAGGATCACGTGACACCAATCCTGAAACACCTTCACTGGTTACTGATCCACTGCAGACTCTCCTTCAAGATTCTCTTAATGACCTTCAAGGCCATCAACAAGCGCTCCTCCACCTCCCTCACTGAGCTAATCCACCCCATGCCCCCTAACAGATCCAGAAGATCCGCAGCTGTCAATACACTGGTAATTCCAAAGGCAATAACGAAATGCACTCAAGCAACAATAAACAGGGCATTTTTGTTCTATGCACCCAGATGTTGGAACGCTCTCCCTACTACTATCCGGGCAATCACCGACCTTGCCCAATTTAGGAAAGTGCTGAAGCACCACCTTTTCCTCCTGCACTACTCTGATGACAGCTCACAAACAGCCACCCCCCACCACCAGGACGGCTTCAACAGCACACCCAGCACACAATGATGCAGCCACACCCACTGGTGCCACTCCATACCATGTAATTATTAGCTTGTACATATTCCTTACTATTGTGAAGAGTCGCTAGTGAATAATAGTCCCCACCTTGGCACCGGGACTTGATTTACCAACCTGTATATAGTTACCCTAGTTATGTCCAAGTTACGGCACCTGTTCATTGTAAATACAGTACAGCCTTGACTGCATTGTATAAGTTACTGTTTTATGTAAACCGCACTGATTTTAAAGACCGGGGTATAGAAGAGACATTAAATAAATAAATAAAATAAATAATGCATTTCTTTTCATTTGTCTGTATGTTGTACCCATCTTTCCAGGTCTATCTCTACTTTTTCCTTGCTCTTCAGCATAGCATAATGTCAAGATCCTTCTGAATATCTATCTGAATATCTATTGTCAGTGTATCCAATACTGTTATGAAGAGGAGGTTGATTCTGAGCTGACTTTTGCCTTGCTCCGATTGGAATCGGAAAGCTTGCTGTTACCTCATGCACTTCTCACCCTGATCCTACTATCCTGGTACTTGTCTTTCACTGCAGTTTGTTAATTTCTGATATACCTATAACTAGTAAAAAAAATGTTCCCTTCGACCCAAATTACTGTACCATAGATTAATTTAATGATTTTATACTAGTTTACCATCTGCATTCTTATCCTATAGTTCAGAGGTTCCCAACCTGGTCCTTGAGAGCTGTAACCCAGCCAGGTTTTCAGAATTTCCATCATGAATATGAATGAAATCTATTTGTATGTACCTCCTCCATTGTATGCATATATATATTATGCATATTTATTTTGGGAATCCTGTAGATTTATTTTGGGAATCCTGATTGGGTTATAGATCTTGAAGACCAAGTTTGAGGACCTCTGCTAAACAAACCACCACACTGTGACCATGAAACTTTCTATACATAATAAAGATATGACATAAGTTATTGCCATTTAACTGTGGAATAAATGGCCTGAGAGAAAAGAAAAACAGGCTTAACCAAGCATAAAACCTGCTGCATTGTAGAAATAATTTAAGTGTCAGTATGTGGTTCTAGTACATTAGTTTCATAACTCAGTAACCTTCAAGGTTATTTAATTTCAGGAGCATGCAGGAGGTTCTAAGCCTTTACAGGATTTTCTCATCACAAGAGAAGTCCCATTGATCAATTCTGAAATATTTTCAGAATTTAGCAAAGCATTTAAAATATGAATTGTGCCCTCTGCATTGAGTCCTTTTATTTTCCTATCAGCTAGAGCCCTATAGCAGAGTTATTCAAAAGTTGGTATAAAGAGCTATTCTGTATCATATTTTTATTGGTTTGAAACATGAATGGTGTTCTTGCATATGTAAATATATACTGGGAGATACGTATAATATTAAAATAGATTCCTAGAATCTACTGCCATAGGCTGTAAGATACTGTATATGAAAGACCAACAAAAGTTTTAGCCAGTCATGCTTATTCCCAGTCCTAAAGCTGGCATGAATTGAATATCGTATCTCATACTCTTCAGTAGTTATTATAATATACTATACTACATAAAAAAGTATCCTTTGCATTAGTGATCTTCACTGTAAGGCCCAGGAATCGGGCATGTGTGCTGTTGAGTCAAGGCTGACTCCTGGTGAACCAGCCCATGGTTTTTTTGGTGCGACCAGAAGTAGATTGGCAAGTCTTTCTTCCACACACTATGGGGCATGTTTACAAAACCATCTTAATGTTACCGGCGTTAGGTGCAGCGTTAACGTGAAGACTCCCAAATAAGGAAGTGGGCGTTCCGGCGTTAAGCTTAGTATCGCGCGATAGAGGGCGCCTCGGCGTTTCCGTGCGATATTGTGCGGCACTACACATTTGCGCGCCATAAGCCTCATCATGTAGAAGTGCTGTGATAATAGCTACAGAGGTGTAGTACACTGGGAAATACAATGTTTGCAAAGACAGTGGTCATGAGTTTGATCCCTCAGGGTGCATGCAATATGGCATCCCGAAAAAAACCTGCTTTTAATGCATGTAATGGACACATCTGAACAGGGTGTGCTGCCAATCAAAAAACCAGTGCTGTAGTGCAGTAAGCTGATGCACATATTAGGGCGCCAATATAAGGCGCCCCCTGATGCGCCGTAGTTTGCCACCCCCAAGGCACCATCTAAGGTGCCCCATGAGCTGGTGCAAACAAATGTGCAAGTAACAATGACAAAGGAGGGCAAGGGGATGCCTGAAAAGGTGGCCAGTGGCATTAAGGGGTCCCAAGTTGATAAGCACAACATGTATGGCCCAAACCAAGATGTAACCCTACCACCGCACAGAGTCCCAAGGAAACCCAAACAAAAACCCTTGGAGGGTATCACATGATGGAGCCGATGGATCTGTCAAACCTGCGTGCAGCTCATGTGGCAGCTGGAAAGGTGCTGAAACATATCGGTGGCAGCTGTACCGATGCCTAGGGTGGCAGCTGTACCGATGCCTTTTCCAGAAAGCTTTTGACCTTCCCCCTGAAGAACCCCCCTAATTGATTTGTCTGTATGCTCATCCCAGGTATTGTCTATGTTTGTCAATTATGTATTTCTGTACCCTGGTTGGTTAACATCATCCTTATGATTTGTTATGATTTGCTATTCACTGTTAAAACAAGTTGTGTCCAACCTATTATGAGTTGTTGTTCAGTGTTTCTAATATGATTTGTTCATTTTTCTTTAACTCCTCTTTCCTGTCCTAATTTTGGCGTTCTGTTTCTTGGATTGTGGTGCTAATCAATTTTATTGTACACCGCTTAATGCTTTGCCATAGCGGTATATCAAATTTTAATAAAGATAAAGATGGTGATGTAAAGTGCCAACATGAGAGTGTGTGGCAGAGGATGCGAATACGTGTCCACCAGAGCAGGTAGAGGTGTCAGCATAACAGGAGGACAGAGGAGTAGCAGTGCTATGCAGAGCATACACACAAGAGGCAATAATAAGGAGCCGCAATGCAGAAAAGGGTCCCAGTGCAGGACATGGGGTAGTAGCCCGCACATTAGGGAAGGTTGCCACACAGCTGGCAGACACAGATAGACGGACAGAAGGATGCTTTGCAACTGTGATGAGGCTAAAATGTGCTGCCACACACATCTGCACAGATATGACAGTTACAGGAAGGAACAATAGTTGTGCAGGACAGGCAGAAAAATACAAGAATCAAACCCATGACCACTGGCTGTGAAGTCAGTGTATCAACCACTGTGCTATGCTGTAACCCATCAGAGCAATGGTTGGCCACACAATACCTGTAGGTCACCGCACCAAATACCTGCTGTGCTTACTGGGGCAGGGTAAAAGCACAGCCAAGGCACTGTATAGGGCACCGTAGGTCACACAATTGAGATGAGGGTGGTCTGAGAGCTAAACACTGATCTCCGATATATGTCTGTCTTTCACAGCCACAAAAGGCAGTTGTGTAGCACATTCTGACTAAAGGAGGCCTTCTGTGGGATTGAACCCCTGACCACTAGCAGATAAGTTAATGCCCAAACTGTTATGCCTACCCCACCAATGTCAGGCAAACAGCAAAGGCTGCATACAACAACACTGCATGCCACCACACAAAAAGCCTGCTGTGTGCCATGAAAAGGCAACCCCAACAGTAATCATGATGTAATGCACATGTAGAAGAGCTGTGTACAGGGCATATCACAGTCTGTAATTGGGACGAGAGCCACATATACACAAATGCACACATACAACAATGTTAGGCAGTCGAAACAGCATGCATAAGAGCAAGGAAAAGGAACCCAAAGGGCGGCAGGGGATGCCCTATGTAGCAGGGCAAAATGGGGAATAGTAGTGAAAAGGAGCATGCGGGAATTGAACCTGCAAACAGAAGCTGGGACAGATCAGCCCAACAACAACAACAGTCACCCAAGCATACCAGCCACATGGACAGCACAAAGGAGCAGACACATGTAATAGCCAATATGTGGCACATAGGCTGCATAAAGGGCACACTGCTGTACAAAGAAGTGATGGAAGGGTGTAAAGGAGAGCTGGTGAAGTTGCAGCCAGCTCAAGGTCAGGGTAGCACAACACAAGGAAAAATGAAAAGCATGTGGGAATCAATCCTGCACCCTATGGTGTTCCAATGCACATCTGCAACCACTATCCCAAACCACCACTACAGGGACCATGGAAAAATGTTCCATAAAGGGGATGTGTGTATGGGAACCCCTAACACCCAGACGTGGCAGACAGCTGCTGCTGTACAAGGATGTGAGCACAGGTGGGCCATGTACATCACCAGTAAAGCAAGAAATACATGCGTCGGTGTGTTGAAGCAGCAGCAGAGACAAAATGTGTGTTGTACACATATATTTTATTGTTGCAAGTTATTGGACATATCGTATATACTGTGAGTCATGATATGAAGCTAGTTCTTTGACAGGGAACAAACTGAAATCACATTGAGTACGCCAGCTACCTACATGTTGTGTACAAGTCCCTGGCCCCACCACAGTTGATGAGCAGTACAGATAATATGCAGTAGGTGCATGTTGTGTACCATGCCTTAGCCCCACACCCCCCACATGCTGCTGCATGCCCCAAATGTATTTATTTATTTATTTTTATTATTTCTATACCGTGCTCTTTAAAATCAACGCTGTTTACAGTCAACAACAAATTGTACAGAGCAGCAGCACAATGCGGTATACATTACAGATAAGAGGATTTTATAACTTGGGTTTAACAGGGGTAACTATATACAACTATATACATTTGCACTCATTGCCTCATTCACATATATGTGCATGTAGACATTAGGTAGGGCATGATGACAGCCCCACACACACCAGTCATGAAGGTGTAACCAAAACATATCTGCCCTCCAAAAACAGGTGAACTCCAAATACTTCGAGACTGGGTCAAAATTAATTCAGAAGTACCTTAAAAGCCCAGCGAATAGCAAACCACATAGAACTTTTTTTGTCGGATTGACCAGCACAGTACACAGGATCAACGCCCGTTACCGCAGCGGCCCTTCCTTTTTAATCATTTATAAGACAATTTAAAACAGCTCCTGTTAGTAAAAGCTGGTACTTAGCTTTGTGAAATTAGGCTGTGAAAATAGGTGGGCAATGACATGACCTGCTGAATCAGGCATTGAATTTTCATTGCCCACCTATTTTCACAGCCTAATTTCACAAAGCTAAGTACCAGCTTTTACTAACAGGAGCTGTTTTAAATTGTCTTATAAATGATTAAAAAGGAAGGGCCGCTGCGGTAACGGGCGTTGATCCTGTGTACTGTGCTGGTCAATCCGACAAAAAAAGTTCTATGTGGTTTGCTATTCGCTGGGCTTTTAAGGTACTCCAAAAACAGGTGGCAAAAACCTCTAAAGGCGTACGTATCAACATCTCAGCAACTGCACACACACACACACATGTATCTACGTCACAGATGTTGCATAAGGCATCATATAGCACATTAAGTGCCACCTACGTCCAGAAAAGCACTGCGCAAATGCAAAATGAGGATATAGTAACAGGTACAAGAGGAACATGATCCCAGAGAATAAAGGAAACACAAACGATCACACAAACAGAGATAGCACTATGCATACGGTCTGTTGCAATGGTTGTTGTGAGTACAGTCTGAGTATACATACGACACGGCACATGGAATGCATCCATGAAGGATGAACACCCACACCCACACTGCCAAATTACTGGTGCAATGTGAGTCACGGAATGTCAGGAGATAAAGAGGACTGTGCAGACATGCAGTGTTATGTCTGTAAATCAATGTAGAGCGTTACGTCTGTACACTACCCAAACACACAAACCTGTACATAGAGGTTGAAAGAAAGGTCAAACATGGCCCATTAATCTGCACAGAAGCCACACTGCCACATGCCCTGGTATACCAACATATTCAGCCACATGCACATGCACCGTGTACGTACAACAATGACACAGTGATGCCCCACCTGCACTGTAGCACATGTGATGAGGGCAAATATGGCCCAAAGATGTTGGCCCACATCAAAGTGGTGTGGTGGTAAATACCGTGTCATGTACAAGTGAAGGGTAGACCCACAAATACCCGAGGACTTATACAATGTGACCCCTGTGCCACACGCATGGCTGTATGCTCTTGGTGAACTAAACAGATGAGGATATCCTGCGGTGCCAGTCACACACATAGCCAACATACACCAGCACAATGCCAGATGGATGTACAACATACAGCAAGTATGTCAGTCCCTGCTGCACATGTAGGGGCCTGTACACAGTGTCCTTAGCGCAAATAGCCTCTGTGATCCAACATGTCCTGTGAAGACTGTCCATGAATTTTTGGGCCTGCACACACAAATGTGACATCCCAATCTGCTACAGTACACATTTATTTATTTTATTTATTTAATAAACACTTATATACCGCACTTTCCCATGGATCAGGTGCGGTTTACAAAAAACACTATTTTAAAGAAACAGGAACAGATATAAAGCCTGTTCTTCTTACATGGAACATCAACGAACTATGTACAGTAGGCGTGTGCCTTAATACATAAAACTAGAGCTATTAAATGTCCAACTACTATATATATATTAACTTTTTGCAGAGTGTATCACAACTATGTACATAACATCTGTTACAATGTGCTTGGACTATATACATTTCAGTGCAGTTGGTAGTTAAACCATCATATGAAGAAATATTGTTACCGTGATAAAAGAAAATGAGTTAAGTTTTCATTATATGCTGTTACTTACTTTGACATTTAAAAATTTCTTCAGTTATCCGTTGTCATTAAGGGAGATGGAATTATTCTGTACGCCATAGTGAGATGTGAATAAATGAGTTTTTAGTTTCTTCCGGAATTCCTTGATGTCGGTTAGGGTACAGATTTCTTCAGGTAGTGTATTCCATAGGATGGGAGCCAAGTGTGAAAATGCCTTGTTGTTAGTTGACTTTTTGGCTTTTATAAAGTCTTTTGGAATCCTAATTTTATTTGTATTACCTCTCCTATTGACAGTTTTTGATGTTTCCAACTTAATAAGCTTACCATAAGGTCATGTATGACCTTATGGCAAGCTTATTAATAAGCTTACACATAAGGTCATTTATGACCCCTGTGGTGAACACAACACCCAGCCAGAGCACTGTAGCAACGTTGTATAGGACAGGCCGTCTATGCTCAAAATAGCAGTCCAACATCAATGTCCATCATAGGCATGTGTGCCACACATAGAGGTCAGCCATCCTATGCCTCCAACTTCCAGGAATAGCTGCATGGTCCTGGTGTGTTCTCAGACACATGGGTGATGGTGCCTGCAGATCCATTGCAGTCGATGTGCAGTGTGTGTGCTCTGCCCTGTATCAGAAGAAGGAGAAACACTGTCATGGTATGTTGCACAGAACATCAGGGGATATTGCAGGTAGGCAGACATCAATATGTATAGAATGCAATGCCAGACATGCAAACATGAAATCAGCACAACACATAACACAGTGCATGTTGGGGAAATGTGGATAGTGAACCATAGACAAGGGTGTCCCATGGATATGGTCATGTCCATGCACATGTTACACAGGCGTCCCATGGCCTGACCCCATGTCCATCACCATTGGTGCATAGTGACCCCTCAGGAAAACCCCCTGTAAAACACAACAAAACGCTAACATAGAAAGGCTGATGTCAGACCCAAAAGATCCAAGATGCAACCTACCGTCTGTCTGCAGCAGGTGTCTGCTAGGGACTGTCAGAGCCAGGAAAAGGCAACACCACGTCACAGTGAATACCGAAGATGTCAGAAGATTGTGTAGAATCACCATATCCCCATCTCCAGCTGCCGTTGGTGCATGTCTAAATTATTGCGTCATCTGTGATACAGAAATGCTGATGGATAGTGGTCTGACAGCACACAAGAGATAGGCCACATCACAACATAAATCAGATGCGCACAATGTATACAAGGTCAACAGCAGTAGGTTACAGATAGCAGAGTTCCCAACCCTACACAGGTGTTACAACACCACCCACCACCTGAAAATACAAACTGTATGCACACTGTAGCAGTACACACCCACGCCAGAAAAACACACACACACAGTATGTTCAGGTGAACATGCCACCAGTAGCAAACAGCCTGTGTGTGCACAATATGAGATCAGCAGATATAAACATGACCAAACCAATGCTACACAGCATTTGGTTGATGTTACAATGTCCCAGATGTGTGAACGTGCGGCCCACCACCACACCTAGGACATGTGGACACACGCAGCTCTCTTGAATTTGTTCCTGAAACAGTGCTGGAGCAGAGGAGCTGGGCAGGAACACATGTGCCTGTGTGTGACAACAGTAACATATGGGGTATGGGGTTGCCCACCAAGGAGGTGAACCACAACATATGTACATTGAACAGATGACCCCAGACATGATCTGTGGCAGATCGTCCCCACACACCATTTACCTGTATGTCCACCTACCCCATTCTCCTGCACGTTGAGTGGGGTACAGACAGCTGTCATTGCACCACAGCACAAGGGAGGTCACACAACATATCCTGTCAATGGATAAACACACCAGAAACATACATATGTCATGTTTGAGCTGTGTAACACACACAGCACCATCACGTCTTCACTCCTCATGCATCTAAAAGCCGCCTCAGTCTGGAGTCTGTCCATTACACTGTACAGAATAGCCCCTGACGAAGCCCCCAAAGACGTGTTATTCTTAAAAGTAAAGAGCCTGGACTCCATACGGCCCATTTCACCACCTCTCTGCTGCCTCAGACACTGTTGTCAAACCCATTACCCTGATATACAGTGCTAGCATGTCCATACTGCCTCCGTACTAAACACCTGCACCTCATATCTCACCCGTCACACCTCCAGTGTGTGTTGTGATGGTCCCACCTCCCCTGCGTGCCTGCACCCATATGCTGGAACATAGGGATATCTCCTGTGTCTGTATGTTCCAGATTTCTATCCCAAATGTCCTGTTGGGCCTACCTGATCCCCTGCCGTTCACTTCCAACTGTATGCTGATGAGTGGAAAATATATCCCACCATCCCTGAACAGTGCCTGCCAATCCAGACCCTGAGCTATGTTTGTGTGTCTGACAATGTTGGCTTGATGTCTCCACGCAGTCTGAAACTGAACCTGGCCACGAGCCAACATCTAATCTCTCTCCAGAAACCCTGCCCCCATATTAAGTGTCTGTGTATAGGTTGTAACACATTGCGCCGCGTAGATGCTCAATGTAGGGGTTGTCTGTGACCCCTCTCTCACCTCCTCCACACATATGCATCATGTAGCTAAGACATGCATTTTCATTCCAGATAACATGAGCTATATACCCCCACCCACCCTGAACACACAAATAAAACGTGAATGCACCCCTCAGTCACCACCCGTTCTGCTAACTGTAACCTACCCCTTGCTGTTATCCCCTTGAATCAGCTGTGTCTGCCTCAAACCAACCAACACTCCGCTGCCTGGCTCATCACCTGCCGGTCTCACCATGACCATCATACATCGACTGTCAAATCACCTCACTGGCTCACAATCCATTTCTGCACCCAGGTGTAGGTTACCAAGCTGAGTTAATGATGCGGTAACCATGTGTGTAAGAACATAAGATATGCCATACTGGGTCAGACCGAGGTCCATCAAGCCCAGTATCCTGTTTCCAACAGTGGCCAATCTAGGTCATACGTACCTAGCAATATCCCCAAAAGACACAGGTTCCACAATGCTAGTACTGGGTCAAGCATTGATTATCCTGGGTCCCTTTTTAATAGTGGTTTATGGACCTTTCCTCCAGGAACTTGTCCAAACCTTTTTTAAACCCAGCTACACTAACAGCCCTTACTACATCCTCCGGTAACAAATTCCAGAGTTTGATTACACGTTGAGTGAAAAAATATTTCTCTTATTTGTCTTAAATAGTTTACCCTGTAGCTTCATTGCATGTCCCCTAGTCTTTCTATATTCTGATAGCGTAAACAATTGATCCACGTTTACCGCTCCACTCCATTCATTAATTTATAGACCTCTATCAAATCTCCTCACAGCCGTCTCTTTTCCAGGTTGAATAGACCCAACTTATCAAGCCTCTCTTCATAGGAGTAGCCTTCCATCCCCTTCACCATTTGGTGGCTCTTCTCTGTACTTTTTCTAATAATGCTATGTCCTTTTTAAGATACGGTGACCAGAACTGCACACAATATTCAAGGTGCGGTCGTACCATGGAACGATACAGAGGCATTATAATATCCTTTGTTTTATTTTCCATCCCTTTCTTTATGATACCTAGCATTCTATTTGCTTTCTTGGCTGCCGCTGCACACTGGGCAGAGGGTTTTAACATGTTATCTACGATGACTCCTAAATCTTTTTCCTGGGTGGTGGTTCCCAATGTGGAACCTTGCATTGTGTAACTATAGTGTGGGTTGTTCTTTCCTAGGTGCATAACTTTGCACTTGTCGACATTGAATTTCATCTGCCATTTGGATGCCCAGTCTTCCAATTTATCCAGATCCTCCTGCAGTTTTCCACAATCCTCTTGGGTTTTAACAACTTTAAACAGTTTTGTATCATCTGCAAATTTGATAATCTCACTCGTTATTCCCTTTTCCAGGTCATTTATGAATATCTCAAAAAGTAGCGGACCCAGTACAGATCCCTGGGGTACTCCACTATTCAGCTTTTTCCATTGGGAATATTGGCCATTTAGCCCTACCCTCTGCTTTCTATCTTTTAACCAGTTCCCGATCCACAATAGTACACTGCCTCCTATCCCATGACTTTTTAGTTTCGCCAAAAGTCTCTGATTAGGGACCTTATCAAAAGCTTTCTGAAAGTCCAGATACACTATATCAACCGACTCACCTTTGTCTACCTGTTTATGCACACCTTCAAAAAAACATATCAGATTAGTAAGACAAGATCTTCCTTGTCTAAAGCCATGTTGGCTGTCTCCCATTAGGCCATAACTATCTACATGCTGTGTAATTTTGTTCTTTATGATGGTTTCTACCATTTTCCCCGGTACTGACGTCAGACTCACTGGTCTGTAATTTCCCGGGTCACCCCTGGAATCCTTTTTAAAGATTGGTGTTACGTTGGTGACCCTCCAATCTTCAGGTATTACAGATGATTTTAATGAAAGTTCACAGATTACCAATAGAAGGTCCGCAATCTCATATTTCAGTTCTTTCAACACTCTTGGATGTATACCATCCGGTCCAGGTGATTTGCTACTATTCAGTTTATCAAATAGTTGTAATATATCTTCCCGGTGTAGCGATATTTCTCTCAATTCCTCTGCAGTATCACCTTTAAATACCACTTCAGTCTTGGGTAACATCCCTACATCTTCCTCAGTAAAGACCGAAGCAAAGAATTCATTCAGTCTCTCTGCTATAGCCTCGTCTCCTCTTACTGCCCAACGGACTCTCTCACAGGCCTTTTGCTATGAATGTACTTGAAAAAGTCTTTATTTCGTGTTTTTGCTTCCGTAGCAAGTTCCTTCTCAAATTCTCGCTTTGCGTGCCTTATCAATGCTTTGCATTTAACTTGCCAATGCTTGTGCTGCTTCCAGTTTTCTTCGTTTGACTCTTTTTTCCATTTCCTGAAGGATGCTTTTTTGGCAGCAACAGCCTCTCTGACCTCACCTTTAAACCATGCGGACAGTTTTTTGGACTTTCTTCCACTTTTCTTAATGTGTGGAATACAGCTGGTCTGGGCTTCGAGGATAGTATTTTTTAATAACACCCAAGCTTGCTGTAAGTCTTTAACCTTTGCAACCGCTCCTTTTAGTTTTTTCTTAACTATATTCCTCATTTTATCATAGTCTCCCTTTTGAAAGTTAAAAGGTAGTACTGTGGATTTCTTTACTATCCCTCCTCCACTAATTAAATCAAACACGATCATGCTATGATCACTATTGCCAAGTGGTCCCAACACCCATATGACCGGCTGGTCAGGGGCTCAAGGTCAGGTCTTAGATCCTGTACTCTGTACCTTCCCTCCTGAACATTAACTCCTGCCAATACAATACCACTGAGCATGTACATATTGTTGCAAGTCGTATACAGCACTGTACCCAAACATGTAACCCATAGTCCGTGCTAATCAGTGTATATTATGGTAGCAATGCGTCCATATCCCCCATTGTGACAACCACTCGTCTAGGCAACTGGTGCCACCTACGTCCTGCTTCCCTACTGCTGACCCCACACCACACGCCGTCTACCTTGCTGCACCCACAGGTGGAACCAACAACCTGTGTGTGATCGCCAGCCACCGTCTACAAACACCGACCATGTACCTGTGTAAGGCAGCGTACCCATCTATGGCAAGTAAGCCATTCTCATCTGATCCCCGTGCACCCGCAGGTATCCCCTACACACCCTGCCTGTGTTCTCTATGGACTATCCTGAATGCTCTGATGGGCAGGGAATGTCCTCCATATGTCTGTGTAGTGTTGCGTATGACTGGTACCACTACACAAATGGTCAATGGTGGTAGTAGTACATATGTCTACATATTAATGTAATATCCAACATATGCAGTACTTACATGAGAACACCTCCGCAATCAGCTGGTGCCTGGCTGCCGTGTCCTCATGTGTGTCGCCACGGCCATGTACAGGATGGCACGTAGGATCATCATCCAGATCCTCATTAATTTGGACTGGGAGATTGTGCCTGAGAGCAATGTTGTGCAGTATGCAACAGGCCAGAACTATCTTTGCCACAGTCATGGGTGTGTATTGTAAGGCCCCGCCGGTCCTATCCAGACACCTGAAGTGACTTTTCAAAACGCCAAAGGTGCGCTCGATGACTGAGCGGCTGGAGGCATGGGCCTCATTGTACCTCCTCTCTGCATATGTCCATGGCAGATGCACAGGGGTCAGCAACCAGGGATGACACCCATACCCTGCATCATCTGTAGAGAAATAGTAGAGAGGTAAAGCAGAGGTTGAGCCATACACACATGCATACAAGCACCTACATGCAATCCAACAGCACAGACAGACCTCCCATAAACATGTGACAGCACATACTAACATACAACATGTATGTGGCAGCATGTGGAGGCGTGAGACATGGACCACATGTAAAGGGTAAGGTGTGCCAACCACCCCAGCTGTGACCCCAAATACCACATGGCCAAACACATGTAGCTGAAATGTAGTAGTGCCAGCTGCAAACACAGCAGCCACACACATGGCAATGCACCCTGGACAAGGTTCATGATGCACACATTAGCACGTGTGTGAGAGCCATGATATGGCCCACACACATGAGGTGAAATGGGGAAAGGTCTGTGAATTGGCCATAGAGGATGGCTGGGGACAACAATATACTGTTGAACATACATGGAACGTACATGTGACCTGTACTATGCCCTTACAAAGCACACAATGTGAAATGGCCAGTTATGTCAGAGGTGAAGGAACCCACAACACAAAACACCGTACCAAGGAACACCGTGGAGAGAAGTGCCCCCCCTCAACATGCACACAATCGACACACAAAGACAACTAGGGACACCCTGCAAACACAGACATGTGCACCCTCATGTACCCAGAGGAACACCATGTTCACGTTTGAGCAGAGAAATACCCACCCAGCAGTATAAAGTCCTCATATTGGCCAGCCTCAAACTGTCTGAATAGTGCTGAGTGATTCAGGATAAAGGAGTCATGGGTGTACCCTGCAAACCTAGGGACCACATTCAGAATACACATATTTGCATCACATACAACCTGAACATTCAGGGAATGGTAGTATTTGCAGTTGCGGAACACTGCCTCCCTATCTCCGGGTGTGACCAGGGCAACGTGTGCAATCAATAGCTCCCATCACATGTGGTATCCCCGCAACCCCCTCGAAGGCCTGGTTCAGGATCCCCCACTGTTGCCTAGTGTTGGGAATTGCAATATAATTCCCCACCCAGCTGACCATGGCTCGCAGTACCTGGTGGAGACAGCGTGAGAAGGTGGGGCGGTTCATGCCACCCACTGCAGCCACAGATGACTGTAAACAGCCAGAGGCAAAGAAATGTAGGGCAGCCAGGAGCTTGACCAAACCCGGTATGGCATATGACCGGCTGGTCAGGGGCTCGAGGTCAGGTCTTAGATCCTCAAAGAGCTCCCTAATAGCCACTGTGTCCAGATGGTATAGGGAGATGACCTGGTCCTCATGCATGTCCTGGAGCTCGGCCCTGGGCCTGTAGAGGCTAGCCTGGTGAGGGCGCAGCTTGGCACGCCTCATGTGCTGTGCCAGCTCGGGCCTAGCCTGCATGGCCCCCACAGCTGCAGGTCAGAGTCGCAGTGGGTCTGCACCCATGCCCTGTGCCACAGCACCATGGACACCATCTCCCACGTCAGGCAACCACGGGTCCTGAGCACCCCCCAACGCATCTGCAGTCACCACAAAGGCAGCCATCATCAGAACAGATATACCACATACAGAGGGTTGTACCTTGCTTCTCCCTCGCCACACCTACACCGCCCTCTACCTGTCCCTCACCTCACCTCCTGTACCCTATGCCTGCTCACCACCTCTCCTCCCCCACCCCCACCTGCTCCTCACCTCACCTGCCCCCCACCACTCCAACAACACCTCTCGCCTGCTGCACACCTCACCTCACCTCACCTGCTGCACCTCTCACCTGCTGTACACCTGACAAATACCTCACCTTGCCTGCTCTGCACCTCACCTACACAAACCCTCGGCATGCACCACGTATGCATGATAATTTATTACATGTCTTCTGGTGCACGCCTTGGCACGCGTTGCGCATGCGCTGTGCCACGGCAGCGCTGTGTGCATGCAGTGCGCATGCGCATAACATCCAAATGTGGCCCTTGTGCATGTGCTGCACGGGGCTCCATGCACGCATATGGCGTACATGGCGTCCATTCGTTGTGCCTGCACAAGAGACCACTATGGGCGCCGTCTGCTGTGTGTGCACCCATTCACGGGCGTCATGCGCGGAGCCACACAACACAGCGCATGCGCAATGCGTGGAGTTCAGGTGCCTCTGCGCATGTGCGCATGGTGCGTTTGATGCTGCGCATGCACAGATTGCACACAAGTGCCGCAGCACATGTGCAACGCGCGTAAAGCAGCAACCAACACAATAAGCCATAAATAGGCCACCTCCCGTGTTAAACGCGAGGGTTTGAGTAGGCGAGGCGAGGAACAGGCGTGGAGAACAGGTGTCAGGTTGAGAGCAGGTGAGCAGAGGTTAGGAGAGCAGCAGGGTTGTGGGAGAGGTGGTGTGGTGAGGAGCAGGTGAGAGGGAGAGGAGGTGAGGAAGGAGCAGAGGAGAGGGAGAGGGGGTGAGGACGGGAGCAGGTGAGAGGGAGAGGGGGCGAGGAGAGGAGCAGGTGTGGGTCCATATCTGGCAAGGACCAAGCATTGTGGGAATGTGTGACAGGGAGGAGGAGGACACTGGGAGCAGGCAGATGGAGCAACGGCCCATGGCAGGAGGGGGCGAGGGGGAAGCAGCTGAGCAGTGGTCCACAGAGGTGGCAGGGGTGGGTGGGCATGAGGTGGTGGCTGCAAAGCCATCGCATGTGACCCAGCCCACCCAGGGGCAGCCCGAGGGACCTCACAGTGCTAAACGGCGGCGGGTCCCAGTCCCAGCCAAGGAATGGAGGTGAGCAGTCAGATTCAGCCAGCAGGAGAACCACATCCTGCTGGCCAGGGTGCTGGAGCGCTATGAGGTACTGTATGGGTGGCAGAGCTCCAGCACCACTGTGGGGGCCCATATACACGTGTGGGAGGAGGTGCAGGAGGTCGTAGCACAGGCCGGGGGACCACCCATGGACCTGGACAGCCTGAGGAAGTGCTTCAATGATATTAAGCGGGGTGTACAAGCCCACATGGTGGCGGAAAGGAGACATGCCATGGGCACTGGTGGGGGTGGTCCCTTTGTCCCCAGCCTGACACCGCTGGAACAGGAGCTTGCTGAACGCCTTGGCCCCATCTACCTGCGGGGACTGCCTGAGGAGCTTGACACCACCCATCCATGGGCAGGCAGGTCTGCGATAAGCAGCCCACATATAGCTACCCGCACAGCACATGCTTGTCATGGAGGTGGTGATGTAGTGCTGTGGCGAGGGGACACGTGTGCCCCAACACACGCAACAGGTTGACACACAAACAGCAACACCTCGGAATATCTGCACATGGTTTGTGTGGCAGGTTCCCAGGGCTGCTTCCCAGAAAAACCCCATCCGGGATGTGTGCGAGCACTGCACAGGGGTACGGACCCAGGTGGGGGTGGGGCCGGTCTGCCAACCAGGTGGATTGCTGCTCCCCCCACAACACTGTGCATGTGGGGAAATAGGGCCTGCACATACAGGGAGGCCCAAACACCACCACCCCCATGAACCAAGCACATGCAGCAGCTATTCCCACCTGACACATAGGGCACACGTAACCATCAGACATCTGCAGCCAGGCAGCCATCACATTATGACAGATGCAGACATACAGGGGGGACATACAACTAGGCCACAACACAGTGACCTGGAAGACCCACACCCTCCACCCATAACTGCTATGATGTCTGTTTGCTCCCACCTGTGCAGAGACAGAGCCCTGACTGGTGACAGCAGACGGCCTATCATGCTGGGACTACGCGGTAGATGCAAACAAATGCCAACGTCCACATCACACAGATGTCAGACACATGGTACTGTCAGTGACCAGCACACAGTACAGATCCCACTTCCACCCTGTGTGCTGGTCACTGATAGACACATGATACTGTCAGTGAACAGCACGCAGTATGGATCCCACATCCACCCACACAGGCCATTGGGGCACACAGCTCCAAAGCCTCAAAGGCCCCACCTTCCCCACCACCCAGGAATAGCACCCCTGCAGGCACCGCAGTGCCCCAGACACATTTCCAGGACCCCCACCCACGGTGCAACACCATGCCCTGCATTACCACACCCATCCCCCGTAGCAGTCCACCACAAAACACAGAGTGCTAGACAGCTGGACACCCACTCCACACAGTGGTCAACACCGTGGCAGTCCCCACACACGTATGGCTGCCTCAGTCGCAGGGCGCAACACATACCAAGCACACCACACAGGCCAATACATACATATCAGTCACACACACTGTGACAGGCCACAGTCACACAGAGAGCTCACACACCCACCCAGGACACACATAGTGTCGGCCCCCATCACACGCACATTGCATAACCAGTGCTGCACACAGTGGCCCCAGCACCCGCCTCACCATCCCCCCAGGACACACCATGAAGTGTGGCACAGCAGCCCCAGTGCAGGTGGCTGCCCCGCACCCCCTCTGCCATGTACACCACACTGTACGCACATGTGTTGTCTCCATTGTAGGTGCTGTGACAGCAGTAACAGGCGGACAACACATTGCTGCTGGTGTGGATGTACAATACAGTTGCACATATATGTATGTGGTAATCCAACCGTGATGTATACCCTGTTCCACCCCCCAGGTGACATCCAGGCCTTGGAGGTGTATGAGGAGGCGGGCGTGGGTGAGCCAAGTGTTGGCGATGGACCAGAGGGAGATGGGACCACGGTGGCTGCCAGCACAGGCACGGAGGCCTACGGGACAGATGTGGTGGCCGTGGCGGAGGACACGCTGGTGGATGTCCATACCACTGCCCTGACCTCCGGCAGCAGCGCACCACCTGTGGAGGGCCACGGCATGGAGGGGAGGCAGCACACAGTGCAGGCACTGGGACCACCCCTCCACCCACCCACCAGAATGGATGTCATCCTGCAGGAGCTGAGGGCTCATACTGTCTCATCAAGGCAAGACGCTGGAGGTAGGTGACTGAATAGGCAGGACGTCCCTAGGGAGTTGGGCTAACATTCACAATGGCATCCCATGTAATCCCCTAACTAATGTCTCCATCACATGTAGTTCCGTCTGTGTTGTGGGACTCTGTGCCATGTGAGGCACCTTATTGTAGCAAGGGCCATCTGTCCACATGATGTTTCAGGCCTCATACTGCCACTCGCTCCTAACGTCCATCCACCCCAGGATATTTACTTATATATTCTCTTATATACCGTGCTATTCTGCATCAGTGCGGTTTACATTGAACAAACTGAAATTACATTGAACAGGGCATTATAACTTGGAGATAACTATTTTACAAGGAACATGTACATCACCCAAGCCCTATCCCTTACCACCCAGACAACTTACTCTGTGGATCCCTCATCCTGGCTGATGGTACCTAGCCTAGGCTGTCCTGGTGGGCAGTATTGTGGGTCAGGGGTGGAGCCACCAGCGCCCCCCAGATGTCCATCAGCTCATCATGAACCCCACGTTACATGGCCAGTCCCATACAAACAGTACACAGATCAATCATTGACACACTGACCCGCAACACAGTACCATGTGTCATACCTCTGATTACCACGGGCCATGAAAAGGGGCATCACCTGCCATGAGGATGGCTCAGGGGACACACAGATGTACACATGGTACCATGTTGCTAGTCCTCGCGTGCAGAATTGATCTGAGAAGTGGTCTGCTGAGATACACCGGACATGTGCATGGGTCACGGTGGGCGTTGCGACACATCTCACACATCCCTTTGTGTTCTACCCACAGGCACATGGCAGGCTCTTCTGGAGCTCCAGGACAAGGTCAGGCAACTGTGTACAACAGCTGAGGTGATGGTGGCAGTGCTCACCCGTATAGCGGATGCACAGGAGGCCAGGGCTGGGCATCCCCAACAGCCGGCTGCAGCGCAAGAGGCGGCTCCGGAGCAACTGGCACAGAGGGGAGGTGTGGCATGTGGTCACCGCAGACGTGGGTGGCCACGCAGGCCCTGATTGTGGGGGACAGGACACGCAGGCTGCTCAAATAAAGATGGCCATTCCTTTATACGCCTCCGTGCATGTCTCTATTATTTCTCAAAATGCTCCCCTGGTTAACCGGGACCCCATGTAGGCACCTCATCACATGTGCCATCCCCGTACCCTTACGGGTGTTGTGTCTGCAGTACCACCAATCAGCGCACATATGTTCCACTGTGCCCTGTGTGCCAAGCCCAGTGCCATGTGTGCACACCTCTACCACTGCATGGGGGTATACCCTCCCTCACCAGCCGACCCATTTAGGCTATTGTTGGTGAAACATCTTTGTTGTATGGATATGTCACTCCCACCCACCCCATATCCTCTACATTATTCACACCACATGTGTGCCTATTCTCTCTGGACCACCACAGGGCCTAGTTGGCCTCTCTGCCACAGATGCTTTCAAGACATGCAGGCCAGGCAATGGGAACTAGCTACAGTCAGTTGTTTCCCCCCCCAAACCTTGTTGTTAGCCACAGCCCCTCCGCATGTCCAGCACCACCTGTCATGGCCTCACCATCTATCCCCCTGTCCTGCTTCTGGGTACAGTGGTCTGTCCTACAGCCACATACCAACTGCTAGCCATTCTCGTCATCCTCTTCCATATGTGCTGCATCTGATATGCACCCTACACATCACAGGCATCATGCATTTGATCATAGCTGCTGGGCCACCCAGCCCATGGTTACATCACAGGGGCACCCGAGGGCACAGGTGCCTAGGCATATGGCCAGCCCCCACACCTGGGGACATAAGCAGCCCATGTATGTTACTCATGTCTGCCACACATACACATAGGGATCCACACACATGTCCCATGCGTACCTCACCAGTCTGTCTGTAAGGGAGACACATGACCATTGTGATGTAACAAAGCATAACGTGTTTATTTGCACAACCCACCTTAACAGCTGCCCACATGTGCTGGTCACGGTTTACAAGGCAGCATAGGGCACGTGTGTGATGTGGCACTGTGCACCTCATACACTCCAGGGCCGCCCATGAGCGGATGGGTCTGGAGATGCGTGGCCTCTGCCAGGCCCACGCTGCATGTGGATCTCCACACCCATCCGCTCTAGGGCACCTGACAGATGCCTGATGGTGCAGTCATTGTCCCGCTGGCAGTGCAGCAACGTACCCATTGCCACAGTCAGGTACCGTACGCAGTGGCCACCATACCCACACCATGTTGGCACTGTCTGTGTGGTGGCATCTGTGTGGCCCCGGTCTGTGGCAATGGGTGCCACAGAAACACCCAGATGGGCACCATCACCGCACACATGGGGCATGTGGCAGGGACCCCCGGTACCCTGTGCTGCCCTATGGCCCCTCCCACACTCAGGCCCACCCTCCACACCCTCCTCCTCCGCCACCATTGCCTCCCCAACCTCCTCACCCTCATCCCTGCCCTCCCCCACTCCCCTCTCCCTTGTCCCCGCCCTCCTCCTCACTCCCCTCACCCTCGTCCTCACCCCCATCCCCATTCTCCTCACCATCGTCCTCTCCCTGCTGCCTTACACGCACCCTCCCCTCTCTTCCCTCCCACCCCATCACATCCTCCGCCCCCTCCATGTGTTGCTCCTCTGCTCCATTGCCCTCGAACACCTCCACCGTCTGCACTATCTCTGTTGGGCTTGGGGTGGCTTGTCATGCTGCGGATGGGCCCTCTCCAGCATCTCTGTCCTCTGTGGCGAAAACCAGACATTAGCATGGTGGCATGCGGGAGCCACATCACAGAAACATAGTATGTGCTTGCACTGGCTGCTGAGCCACTGGGACATGCGGTAGTGCACTGTAGCGACTGCAGCACTCACCTTCACGATGGCCCATTGCCCTCTGTTGGAGGCGGAGCAGGAACTCAGGCTTGTGTAGCCGCAGCTCACAGCCCTTCTTCCGTAGGTCCTCCACCTGGGGAGAAATGCAAGGTTTGTGACCATTAGGGACCGGATATGTCTGGTCAAGGCCTTTACCTATCACACATGGCTGTGAGCTGCAGGGGGCTTCTGCAGCAGTGGCCAGTGGGTGCACTACTACCTGTTACCGCTGCCTGCATGTGTAGGTGTGTGACCGGGCATGCACGGTGTGCCACCTACGTGTCCTCTGCGATCCCCCCCCAGGCACCCCATTCCGGGTTCATGCCCTCTCCTTGCATGACATGGCAGCACCATGCCATGTGTGGAGCAGTCATGCTGATCTCCAGGGGATGTTATTCGTGACTCTCTGTGTTACAGAGGCACACCTGGGTTTGCACCGGACCTCCATAACTCTGAAGGGTAGCCAATCAGAACAGCAGGATTTATACGTGACCTATGTAGTCAGGTCTATAGCCTACTGGGGATGGGGCAGATCTGTGGAACTGCAACAGAGGCACGTACCATCATACCACGTGTATGGCCTCCTGGGGATAGGGTGGACTTACACACATCAACAGCAATACCTACCGTAACACCAGGATGTTTAATAGACACAGATTGTAATTTAAATTTAATAGTCACTCAGGGCCTAGCATCAGCAAAGTACTTTTAGTTTAAATTTAAACACAGAAGAGAGCTTTCTGGTTAAATTTAGAACCCAGCAGAGAGCTTGTAGTTTAAATTTCATAATAAGTTAGAGCCTAGCAGCAGCAAAGAGCTATAATTTAAATCAAATCAGAATATAGCTTAGCACAAAAGGCAAAACAGGGTTAGTACTCTTTGAGCAACAAATAAAGTCTTCTAGATACCTTTACAAAGAGGCCTTCTACCTAGGGGGCAAGAGACCTGTGAAAACTTTTCAATAGGTGTTAACACCTGGTGGCAGGTCAAAAGGCCATTTTGAAAGACTCCTTCTATCCAAGAAAAGACTGTTAATCACCCAGGAAGTTGGTCACAGCTTACCTCAGCAGCACAAGCATAAAAAGCTCAACCAGAGCTCTGTGATCCTCAGTCCTGAAGGACTAGAAAAGGGGACTGTTACTTCTGGAGATAGATCTGCAATTGTGAGTATATACTTGTGGGAATTTTCTGAAAGGAATTCTTTCTATTAAAGCTAATTAATCTGTGAACCACTATGTTTTGTTAAATCAGTTAGGGCCTAATAGCAGCAGTTTAAGTTTAAATTTAAAACACAGAAGAGAGCTTTCTGGTTAAATTTGGAACCCAGTAGAGAGCTTGTAGTTTAAATTTAATAGTCACTCAGGGCCTAGCATCAGCAAAGTACTTTTAGTTTAAATTTAAAACACAGAAGAGAGCTTTCTGGTTAAATTTAGAACCCAGCAGACTGCTTGTAGTTTAAATTTCATAATAAGTTAGAGCCTAGCAGCAGCAAAGAGCTATAATTTAAATCAAATCGGAATATAGCTTACCTCAGCAGCACAGGACAGGGTACTGTGTAGCAGCCCTCTTTTAATAAGTGTTATTTCCCTCCCTCCCTCCCCAACACCCACCCACCCCTGGGATAATTTTAGCTTTATAGATACTTACACATCTTAAAAGACAGGGGGTGCTCTCAGGTGAAGCTTGTTACCCAAATCAGTCATACACTAAGGACCTGAGATTAATTAAGCTTCAGGTGAACAAGGTATATTAAACATATTAGATACAGTTTTATTAGTATAAATATCCATAGCAACCCTTAGTAAGTAAAGAACTTAAAGATCTAAACACAAACTTAAAACTAAGATGCAGACAGAAGTCCAGCAGCAAGATGGGGCTTTCCAGTCTTTTGCACTGAGTGTCACATGTATGATTTTCTCCCAGTTGGTAAGAGGTCTTACGTGTGCACTAGGTGCAAGGAGCTCTTTGCTCTCAGGGAACGAGTCCGTTCTCTAGAGGCTAGAGTAGCAGACTTGGAAAACATAAGAAAGACAGAGAGATACATAGACGAGATCTACAGGGATATAGTCCTGAAGTCCCACCTCAAGTCTGGCAGCATCCCTGTTGCCATGGAGGAGAGAGGTCACGTGACAGGAGAGCATCACCCTGGTGTGTCAGAAAGTGATCCTGTAACTAGGACCTGTCCTCCAGGTGATGTAAAACCCTCTCGCACCGAGGAAGTTTCTCCAGGGCCATGTGCCCATGAGGGAAGGGTTAGGACAGCCATTATAGTTGGTGATTCAATCATTAGGCATGTAGATAGCTGGGTGGCTGGTGGACGTGAGGATTGCCTGGTAACATGCCTGCCTGGTGCGAAGGTAGCAGACCTCACGCGCCACCTAGATAAGGTCTTAGTGCTGGGGAGGAGTCTGCTGTCTTGGTACATGTTAGTACCAATGACATAGGAAAATGTGGTAGGGAGGTTCTGGAGGCTAAATTTAGGCTTTTAGGTAGGAAGTTGAAATCCAGAACTTCCAGGGTAGCGTTCTCCAAAATGCTTCCCGTTCCATGCGCAGGACCCAAAAGGCAGGCAGAGCTCCGAAGTCTCAATGCGTGGATGAGACAATGGTGCAGAGATGAGGGTTTTGGATTTGTTAGGAACTGGGGAACATTCTGGGGAAAGGAGGGGCTCTTCCAAAGGGATGGGCTTCACCTTAACCGGGATGGAACCAGGCTGCTGGCATTAACCTTTAAAAAGGAGATAGAGCAGATTTTAAACTACATAATAGGGGAAAGCCAACAGTCGCCCAAGAGCGGATGGTTCGGAAGAATGTATCCTTGAAGGATACTACCAAAAGCAGAGAGGTTCCAAAAAAGAGTAAAGTAGCCCAAATGCCCTTGAGTATGGAGCAGACAAAGCTTTAAGATCCCAAATTACCCATGTCTACCAATAGCCAAATTAATATGAATAAAATATAGTCTCTAAAATGCTTGTATGCAAATGCTAGAAGTCTAAAAAATAAGATGGGAGAGATAGAATATATAGCACTAAATGAGAGGTTAGATATGATTGGAATATCAGAGACATGGTGGAAGGAGGACAACCAGTGGGACACTGTGATACCTGGGTACAAACTATATCGTAATGATAGAGCTGATCAAATTGGTGGAGGGGTTGCACTCTATGTTAGAGAGGACATTGAGTCAGAAAAGATTAAAGTTTTGCAGGAAATAAAATTTGCTGTAGAATCTGTATGGATTGAAATTCCATGTAAAAAGAGGAAGGCGATGGCAGTGGGGGTGTACTATCGACTGCCTGGCCAGAATGAACAAATGGATAATGAAATGCTCAAAGAAATCAAGGAAGCTAACAAAAGTTACAGCACAGTAATAATAATGGGTGGTTTCAATTACCCCGGTATCGACTGGGTCAGTGTCACGGCAGGACATGCTAGGGAGATAAAGTTCCTAGATGAAATAAATGACTGCTTCTTGGAGCAGCTGGCTCATGAACCGACCAGAGGGGAAGCCATATTAGACCTAGTCCTTAGTGGAACACCAGATCTAGTGCAAGAGATAAGGGTGTTGGGGCCACTTGGCAATAGTGATCATAGAATGATCGCCTTTGATTTAATTAGTGGAGGAGGGATAGTAAGGAAATCCACAGTACTACCTTTTAACTTTCAAAAGGGAGACTATGATAAAATGAGGAAAAACGGTTAAGAAAAAACTAAAAGGAGCAGTTGCAAAGGTTAAAGACTTACATCAAGCTTGGGTGTTGTTGAAAAATACTATCTTGGAAGCCCAGACCAGCTGTATTCCACGCTTTAAGAAAAGTGGAAGGAAGTCCAAAAAACTGCCAGCATGGTTTAAAGGTGAGGTCAGAGAGGCTGTTGTTGCCAAAAAAGCATCTTACAGGAAATGGAAAAAAAGAGCTAAACGACGAAACCTGGAAACAGCACAAGCACTGGCAAGTCAAATGCAAGGCATTGATAAGGCAGGCAAAAGGAGAATTTGAGAAGAAGCTTGCTGCAGAAGCAAAAACACAAAATAAAGACTTTTTCAAGTACATTTGTAGCAAAAAACCTGTGAGAGAGTCAGTTGGTCCATTACATGATAGAGGGGTTAAAGGGGCACTAAGAGGCGACAAGGCAATAGCGGAGAGACTGAATGAATTCTTTGCTTTGTTCTTTACTGAGGAAGATGTAGGGATGTTACCCATGACTGAAGTGGTATTTAAAGGTGCGGAAGAATTGAAGGAAATATCGATACATCGGGAAGATGTATTACAACTATTAGATAAACTGAAGAGTAGCAGATCACCTGGGCCGGATGGTATACATCCAAGGGTATTGAAAGAACTGAAATATGAGATTGCAGACCTGCTATCAGTAATCTGTGAACTATCATTAAAATAATCTCTAATGCCTGAAGATTGGAGTATTGCCAATGTAACACCAATTTTTAAAAAGGGTTCCAGGGGTGATCCCGGAAAGTACAGACCGGTGAGCCTGACATCAGTACCGGGAAAAATGGTAGAAACCATCATAAAGAATAAAATTACTCAGCATGTAGATAGTCATGGTCTAATGGGAGGCAGCCAACATGACTTTAGACAAGGAAGATCTTGTCTTACTAATCTGCTTTGTTTTTTTTAAGGTGTGAATAAACAGGTGGACAAAGGTGAGCCGGTTGATATAGTGTATCTGGACTTTTAGAAAGCCTTTGACAAGGTCCCTCATTGGAGACTTTTGGCAAAACTAAAGAGTCATGGGATAGGAGGCAGTGTACTACTGTGGATCAGGAACTGGTTAAAAGATAGAAAGCAGAGGGTTGGGCTAAATGGCCAATTTTCCCAATGGAGAAACGTAAATAGTGGTGTACCCCAGGGATCTGTGCTGGCCCACTGTTTTTTTACATATTCATAAATGACCTGGAAAGTGGAATAATGAGTGAGGTTATCAAATTTGCAGATGACACAAAACTATTTAAAGTTGTTAAAACCCAAGAGGATTATGGAAAATTGCAAGAGGATCTTGATAAATTGGAAGACTGGGCATCAGAATGGCAGATGAAATTTAATGTGGACAAGTGCAAAGTTATGCACCTAGTGAAGAACAACCCAAACTATGGTTACACGATGCAAGGTTCCACATTAGGAACCACCACCCAGGAAAAAGATTTAGGCGTCATTGTGGGTAACATGTTAAAACCCTCGGCCCAGTGTGCAGCGGCGACCAAGAGAGCAAATGGAATTCTAGGTATCATAAGGAAAGGAATGGAAAATAAAACAAAAAAATATTATAATGCCTCTATATCATTCCATGTTAAGACCGCACCTTGAATATTGTGTGCAATTCTGGTTACCGTATCTTAAAAAAAGGTTATTACAAAAGGTTCAGAGAAGAGCCACCAAAATGGTAAAGGGGATGGAAGGATACTCCTATGAAGAAAGGCTAAAAAGATTAGTGCTCTTTAACCTGGAAAACAGATGGCTGAGGGGAGATATGATAGAAGTCTATAAATTAATGAACGGAGTAGAACGGGTAAACGTAGATCGATTGTTTACTTTATCAGAATATAGAAAGACTAGGGGACATGCAATGAAGCTACAGGGTAAACTATTTAAGACTAATAAATGAAAATATTTTTTCACTCAACGTGTAATCAAACTCTGGAATTTGTTGCCGGAGGATGTAGTAAAGGCTGTTAGTGCAGCTGGGTTTAAGAAAAGTTTGGACAAGTTGCTGGAGGAAAGATCCATAAACCATTATTAAGAAGGGACCCAGGATAACAATGCTTGACCCAGTACAAGCATTGTGGAATCTCTGTCTTTTGGGGAAACTGCTTGGTACGTATGACCTAGATTGGCCACTGTTGGAAACAGGATACTGGGCTTGATGGACCTTGGTCTGACCCAATATGGCATATCTTATGTTCTTATGTTCTTATAATAGACCTCTGTTAATAGGTCTACGGCCTCCTGGGGATGGTGTGAAAGTGAGCACATCAACAGGGAGAGCCACCATAACACCAGGATCTCGAATATACCTCTGTAATCACGTCTCCAGACTCCTGGGGCTAGGGTGCATTTAAACAAATCAACAGGAACAACTACCATAACACCAGGATCACTAATAGACCTCTGTCATCGGGTCTAAGGCCCTCGGGGGATAGGGCAGAGCAGTGTAACTGCAACAGATGCTGATACCATAACACCAGGATGTGTATTAGACCCATGTAAACAGGCCTCAGGCCTCCTGGAGATAGGGCAGAGCTGTGCAACTGCAACAGATGCTGGCACCATAACACCAGGATGTCTATTAGACCCCTGTAAACAGGTCTCAGGCCTCCTGGGGATAGGGTGGGTTTAAACACATCAACAGGAACAACTACCATAACACCAGGATCACTAATAGACCTCTGTCATCAGGTCTAAGGCCCCCTGGGGATAGGGCAGAGCTGTGTAACTGCAACAGATGCTGATACCATAACATCAGGATGTCTATTAGACCAGTCTGTCAACAATGAGCCGCCTGACTGAAGACCGAACACAATTTAGGATAGCTATCCAGAGGGTCGCCATGAGTCGACTCCGACTCGACGGCACTTAACAACAACAAAACAGGTCTCAGGCCTCCTGGAGATAGGGCAGAATTGTGAAACTGCAACACCAGGATGTATAATAGACCCGGGCAATCAGGTCTGCAGGGCCTCTGTGGATAGTGCAGACTTGCAATCAACACCATACGCATCTACATTGGCCACAAGCAGGCCCACACACTGGTATTTCTACCATTTTCTGCATGTTATGATTACTGTATATTGTGTTGCACAACTGTCATTGTGTGACCTGGCACCATACACTTACTTCACGTGGGTAGTCTGCAGATCTGTTGTAGCGCCTGGTGAGGCGCACCCAGGCCTTCCTCACCCTGCCCAGGTCCTGCCGCTTAGACGCTCCAGGAAAGAGCTGTCTCTGCCTTGTGCATGTCAGCTTGCCCAATACCCTCAGCTCCCTCCTTGTGAAGGCTGGCTTTCTTGAGCGGTTGTCCATTTTGGTCTGTTGGGCATAGCTTGATGACGCCCTTTGTGCATGCGGCGTGGTACGCACATACACGTGCTACCTCGTGCTACTACGGCGCGCAGCACACGTGGCATTGTCATGCACGGTACACGGCAAGGTATTTGTAGCAGCACAGGGATACACGGCGCAGGCGATATGAACCTATTTTAGAATCCACAGACACCCGATCTCACAGGCATGCTACCATTTCATTACTTTAATTGTTGACTAGCTATTTATGTTACGCCGGTGCGGCTTTCCGGTGTTTGTTCATCCGACGCATATTAGGGCACCTACCATGTGGCGCCCTAGGACACGCCTTGTTCCAGCCCATGCTCTGCGCCACCGTAGTGTACAGGAGTGTGTATTTTGTTTTAACCACAGACTACAGAGATGTGTCCAACTGTTACAGCCATGAAAAAGGGGACTGCCTCAGACACTCTTCATTATGTTGTAGCACTGGAGACTTGAACCCATGACCTCTGGCTACCATTGTGCTATGCCTCTATGGCCAATATTACAGCCATGGCTGGCTACACAACAACTGCACATCGCCACACAAACATTCTGCTGTGCTCACTGGGATAGGGGAGGCCCACAGCTAGGCCAATTTCCAGGGCATGTTACCTTAGGCAAATGGGACGGTGTGTGATTTTCAGGAAAAAGGATTTACAGCATATGTGTGACTGTTACAGGCATAAAAGGGAGTTGCCGCAGACAATCTTACTAAAGGGAGCTCAGTGAGGGATTAAACCCATTTTATCTGCCACTGCAGTCATCATATTAACCATTGTGCTACATCAATATGTAGTTCATCAACCCAATGGCTGCCTACAGGAGGATCAAGGTCATCCCACAAACCTTTGGATGTGCTGCATGGGATAGGGGAAACCCAGAGCTAAAACACTTTACAGGGCACCTTAGCTTACGCAAATGGGGTGAGGGTGTCTTTGTCTGGTAGGATGGTTTCAGGCATATGTGTGACTGTTACACGCATAACAGGGAGTTGCCTCAAACAGTCTTACTAAAGGGAACCCACTGTGGGATTACACCCCTGATGTAGGCCACTGAGATCATCCTATTAAACATTGTGCTACATCAATATGGTGTTTTTCAAAACAGTGTCTTGCTACAGAAAGAGTGCAGGTCATCACACAAGCTCTCTTATGTGCTTCACAGGATAGGGGAAACCCCCAGGTGTGACATCTTACATGGCAGCTTAGGTTATGCAAATGAGGTGAGGGTGTTGTAAATGGGGATTTCAATCATGTGTGTGAGTGTTATGGGCAGGGAAGGGGGTTGCTTCAGACAATCTTATGGAAGGGGGGGCCCACTGTGGGATTGAACCCCTGATGTCTGCCACTGAGGTTATCGTATTAGCCATTGTGCTACATCACTATATGATTCAACAATGGCTGTCCACAGAAAAGGTGCAGGTCACCGGACATACGGTCTCCTGGGTTAACCAGGATAGGATCGATACAACAGTACCCATAATGCAATTCACATGCAGGACACCTGTCTACATCTGCTAAACAGATGGGGTATGCACCTCTACAGCACGTCGGCTTGGTAGGGGGGTGTGACCGTGCATGTTACTGCCACTGACCACCTACAGGCCATGCCATTGTGCGTGTTCTGTGCTCACTCTGAGTGTGAGGTGGGGTGGGCAGCACCAGGTCCGCACTACCCGAGTTGGCTGAGGTATGCTTTGCTGCAGGTCTCCATCAGTGCTAGTGTGTGACAGGTATTTGCTGAGAAGCTTGCGTTTGTCCTGTTTCTGTTTGTATTTTGCAGTCATGTCTGTCCCTTGTGGACCATGATGCAAACAAACTGGTGCATAGGCAGTGTGCTTGCTATGGTCACTTGTTTGTGGAGCAGGGGTGTGTGTAGACGCACATGCTGATTATGTACATAGCAAGGTGCCCTGTCGGGGGTGGGGGACATGATCTGCCCCCAACAGACCCACACTTTGCACATCTCCAACAGGGTCAGTAGTGCAACATGCTGTGAGATCAGTAGCCACCATCCTTTTGACAACCCGACAGTTGCTGCAGGTTGGTACCTGTGACAGGGTCACTGACAGACAGGTAATAGGCCTGCTCAGCTCAGCTGACCCCCACCACAATCTGGAGTTCACCAGCAGAGGCCACAGTCAGCGTGCACCTGCTGCACCCTGCAAGGTGTTGCAGCCATACACATGCTAACTGCAGACAGTGTGCTAGCCCATACCTGGTGCATGTTCCCAGAGAAAATCTGTGCACCCAGATGCGGGATATTAGCACCAACACCAAGCAGGTATGTCAGTGATTGAGCTACAGAATTGGGGACTCACTAATATCACAATTGAAAACATTGTATGGCACTATGTGGGAGGCTAGACATGTCATGGTCACTGCTCAGTCAGGGTGTGAGTGCCCACACAGCCTGACTTGTTGTGGCCACTCTGTCCGTGCAGATGGCGTTTGCAAACTAACATATCCCAGCCATTGCCCTATGCCCTATGCAGATGCATCCTGGATAAACCGCCCTGTGGTGGCCCTACCCACCATACCTTGCTCATCATTATGCACATTGGAAGGCTAACAGTGAAACCGGGCAAGCATTGGGGGCTCAGTGGGGTGTGGGCAGCCACAAAACACTGGATAAACATGCACAGATTACCACACCTATTTGGGCAGTTTGCAAAGCTAGCGGTGGTTGACAGCCCTGTCAGCAACACCTGTCATGGGCTTAGTGCAGGCATTGGTAAGCTACTCATTACTGTTAGGGCCACTCTCCAGGGTGGTAAACACTGTCAGAAACTGATGAGGGGGCACACACCACATATGTCTGAAAGGTTGATATGATGGATCTTTGTTAGACAGCTGTGTTTAATTTATGATTTGTTATCTGACATTGGGCACAGCTACCTTTTGATGTATATGGGACATGTTTCCATGTTTATTACAGCATTGCTAAGGTATGCAGGTGCTTGTAGTGGGAGCTGCCGCTCAGCGCAGGGCACAACAGCCTGCCTTTTCATTAGCCTTTGGATGGTGGAGCCTGTGGGTATAGGTGTTTGTGCCCCTGTTGGCTGCTACTCTGGGGCAGAGATTCACAGATTCGGTCAGGGTGATTCAGACAGAATTCAGGTTGTCCCTACTGAATATGCATTGGGTACATTTGCATACAATGGGGGCAGTGCCTTCAAATGCATCTCATGCATATTTATTAGGGACAGCCTGACAAACTGAATGGTGTTTGCCCCTCTGGAACTGGGGTTGCCAACATCTGCTCTGGGGAGTGCACATTATTCTTGTGTATGTGCTCTGTAGGGTAAAATATGGGGACATGGGGTGCAGTAGCCACAGCTGGGACTTGATCCTGTGACCTTCTGCCTATGAACACACTGACTGTGTGCCCTGCACCAAACTGTTGCCACAGAGGTAGGTCATTTCCTGGGGATACCATTACCATTTGTCAGACAGACCTTGTCTGTTGGACTGCACGCTACCCACCTAAACAGGGTTTGGTCTTGGTCTGGTGTAGGCAGCTGCCACTGCCCCTGCCCCTTCCACCACCAGCACCCCTCTGCCACCATGCTGACATGCCCTTATGCCGGTGGTGCTGGTGGTGCGCAGTCCCAGGCCATCCAGTGTGCCGGTAGGTGGCTGCCTATGGTGCGTGATATGGGGTAGGGGTGCTGACATGGACATCAGCACTTCCCCCTGGCACCGCCTGCCAAAGTTCTGTGCCCTTGGGGGTACCTGCTGGGTACTGTCCCCTGGGACACTGTGGGACGCACACTCGTGGCCATGGTGGACCCTGGTCAGTTGCTGTCTTGCTGCTTTTCAGTTTCTGCATTCCTATGTGCCAGGTAGGCATCTGCCTAGTCCACACTGTGCCCTAGCTGGCCCACTGCATGTGCCGCCTGCAGCCCCCTGTACTCCATTTACACCATCACCATAGTGCCCTTTCCTACGTGGCCACTCTGCTGTTGCTGCACATGTGAAAGTCACGTAAGCAAGCTGCCCAATATACACCACAGCAAACCCTCATCAACACTATGAATGTTGGAAAATTCACTTTGTAGGGGGAATCAGAATTGACCCTTCCAAAGGTGACATCTTCCTTTTTATTCTTTATGGGTAGTGTTGATACCGTTTATCATTGTTTTTTCTATTGGCCAGCTCAGTGTTTTGTATTTCTATTTTGGTTCTGGTCATTATCTCTCTGGTTTTTGCATGTTTTGTTACTGCACATGTATCACTGCTATCACTTTTCTGGGTCTCCCTGCCTTTGCTGTACATTGCTGACTGAACTGGTTTCTCTCTCCTGCAAATGTGCTTCTAACGCAAGGTTTTCAGTGGCGTTAATTTTCAGACCCTGATTTCACAGCGTTAGTGTGCCTGGGGCCTCTCCCTGCCCACTCTCCGCCCATTGACCCCTTATCTCCGCCCTCTGGGGAGCTTTACTCCACCCTCTGCACACCTTAACGCCGCCAGAGACGTTATCACGTGATGCGTGATGTTATCGCACGGTAATGCACCATTATCGCATGATAACGTCACTTATCACGCGATAATGTCGCCGCTGCGATGTTAGCACTGTTTAGTAAACATACCCCTAAGTCTACAGCATCTGGCATTCCAAGGTGGTCTCCCATCCAAGTACTAGCCAGCCAACCCAGCTTAGCTTCTGAGCAGTGGTGGAATTAAAAAAATCTTAGGAACTGGTTCTGTATCAGACCAGTACAAGCAGGCTGCAGCACCCTAATCTCCCCACCTGACATTTTGATGGCATCGGGGGCAACCATGGTATTGGGAAAAGCCCCCGATGCCATCAAAATACTGTTGGGGGCTGGTGCCCTGACAGATAGTGAATGCCTGGTGGCCTAGCAGTTTGGAACCCTCTCTCTTCAAAAGAAAATAGACCTGGTGACCTAGAGGCCCCCTGAACCCCCCACTCCCTCCTGACTAAAAAATAAATAGACCTGGTGGCCTAGTGGCCACTGAACCACCCCAATCCCGGTACCTTTTGCAAAGAGCGGGAGTGCTGCCTATGTAGCCCTGCTCGTGGTCCTCCATCTTCAAAAATGGTGGCACCTGGCACCACATGGGGTCAGGCGCCGCCATTTGTGAAGATAGCAGGCCACGAGCAGGGGTATATAGTCAGTGATCCCGCTCAATTGGAAAGAATGTGCACTGAGAAGTGCATGTTAGAGAGACATCTGGGAGAGAGGAGAGGGCAAGCTGAGTGGAGATGGGATGAGAGAGGCAAAAGAGTGGTGGGATGGGGGGCAAAGGGGCCGAGAGATAGTGTGAGGAAGCAAATTTCATATAAGTAACTTTGAATGTGCCTCGGCAGCTGGGCCAAACACATCATCATCTTCTGTCCATAACATCATTCTCTTTGTCTAATGATGGCTCTGTCTCTCACACTGATCCTTTTATTTTGCCAACATGACCTCCATTTGAAAAATAGTAGATTGTTGCTCTGCAGATACCGTACTCCAGAGTGAGCCAGTCTTTCTGTCTCTAAATTCTTCTTACTGTTTGACATTCTTAAAAAAGTAACTATGCTGTATAGTTATTTCCATCAGCTGGTATATAGTGGAGTGATCTATAGAAACGAACAGGAATACCGAGTCTATAATTAACATCTATAGACTTGTTCTGGGAACAGAGCAAGATGGCTCAGACACACAGACTCCTAAAGTGGATGTGAAAACCAGAAATATGGCCTGCTCTGGACTGCAGCTTATGCCGATACACAGAAAAGGTAGAAACTAGAAAGAAAAACTATTTCAAACAAAACAATTTGTAGGACTTCAGAGATTGTAATTAGACCATCCTTCAAAAACAGGTATTCTTAAAACAAGTCCATTTTAGCAGTTTTGTGAGATCATATAATTAAAGTCTTTGTTTCCTGGAGGAGAGAGTGCTAAAACAGGCTTGAATTTTATTGTACTGTTAGTAGCACTTAGGTTACAACAGGTCTAGCAATACTGCTAAATGCAATTTCCTTTTGTCCCTTGATGTAATGCAGGAGGATTTAACACTTCCTTGGAGGTTTAAAGCTGATATCTCCATGAATAGGCCCATCCTACCCTGCTGTTGTATACCTTGTACTTTGTGATATCTTTGATTGTACCAAGAATAAAGGGTATTATACCCAAATATATATACTTTTTACACTGCTATGAACCAAGTTGCTTTTGTGGCTTTTTTGAGAGAGGGGAGAATGCTCACAACTTCTAAAGTATCGAATATTTGCCTGAGGTTAATATATGTGTAAAGATTTTAACCTCAATGCAGGTCAAATTCTGCAGGTACCTTTGGGGTATGTTTACTAAGCAGTCTTAATGTGCGCCCAGCGATAGTGTGCAGGATGCCATAAAAGGAGTGGGCGTTCCGGTCTAAATGTAGCAAACCGGGATTATCGCGTGATAACAAGCGCTGCGCACATTATCGGGTGAAGGATTGAGCTATGCACGTTAACGCGCGTTAATCTTAAGTAGATGCGCTGACATACAACCAGAGCAGCAGAGGTGTAGCACAATGGTTAATACACTGACTGATGGTACAGGGGTCATAGGTTTGATTCCCCAGTGTGCCTAATGAATAAGGCTGGCTGAGGTGTTGCCCTTTATGTTTAAGCAGTGCTTTGTGAGGCATTTTATTTTTATTTTAATTAGTGCTGCCAAAAAACATACCTTCACAGTTCTGTAACCTAAGGTGCCGCATAAGGTGCCCTATAAGGCACTCCAGAGGGCACATTATAAAGTGCACTGTCCGCCAAGGCACCCTATAATGTCCCCTATAGGATGCCTTATAAGGTGCTTTATAGGGCACCTTATAAGGCGCCTTATAAGCAATGTTCCCTCTAATTTTCTGTAGGCTGTGTGCACATAAAATATCAGCTGTGCAGCTTTTGAAGGAAGGTTAAATTTTTGTGCGCCACATAACGACACTCGGAGTTATATACTTTAAAATTTGACTACAAGTCAGAATACAGTATGTACTGTACACCACATTGATTGCACTAGAAAATATTGTAGAACTTGTGAAAACCATAAATACACAACAACTTTTCAATTTTAAGAACGTCTGTGTTGTTTTCTATCAGAATCAGAACTGTAATTTTTGTGCGCTCTGTTGTAAAGTATGTGCGCTCACCCGGCGAGGTGTGTGCACGCACACACGCGCACAGCTTAGAGGGAACAGTGCTTATAAGGCACTTTATGGGGCACCTTAAGGTTACAGCACTGTGAGGGTGATTTTGCTGGCAGCACTAATTTACATTAAAAATAGACAATGCCTTGGACAACCCTATCAAATAGCCCCACTGTGGGATCAAACCCATGACCTCTGGCTCTACAGGCAGTGAAGTAACCAGTGGGCTACTAATACACCCCTGGCTGGCTATAGGTCACCACACAAACTGTCTGCTGTGGTTACCAAGATAGGATTAACCCACCTGTACCCATGATGCAATGCACATGAAGATCAGCAGTCTACAGATGATCATAAGATGGGGTATGCACCTCGGCCTGGTAGGGGGAACTGACTGTGTGTGTTACTGGCACAGAGTAGCTACAGACCGTCACATTGTGTGGGCACTGTGCTCACCCTGAGGGTAAGGTGGGGGCATTCAGCACCATTTCCACAGCACCTGGCTTAGCTGAGCTGGCTATGCTGCAGGTCACCTTTGTGGACTATGATGTCCCCAGAATAGTGCATATCCTGTGAGGGTGCAATGGTCACATGATTTAAGGGGGGGGGGGTGTTTGGACCCATAGGCAGATTATGTAGTACCACCCAACCTGCCCTCTGGGGCTCAGGGTGGGGGACAGGATCTCCCACCAACAGATCTACATTCCTGCAATGGTGGCAGTAGAGGAGACCATCAACCCCAGTCCTGCTGGGGAACAGACACCCTACAGGGCAGTCAATGCAGATCTGTACGCATCCATAAAACAATAGCAGACAGACAGTAGGCCTGGAAATGCTCAGCTGCCCCCCACCACTATATGACATTCTCCAGCCACTGCACTCTGCAAGGTGTTCCAGCCATATACATACTAACTGCAAACAGTCTGCTAGCTAGTCTATAGTGCGTGTTCCTGAAGAAGATGTGTGCACACCCAACAAGCAGATAAGTCAGTGATTAGGCCCTAGAAAAGAGAACCCATCTATATCACTTGAGAGAAATACAATGTAGCACTATGGGGGAACCTAGCCATGCCATGGTCACTACTCAGTCAGGGTGAGAGTGACCTCCCAGCAGGACATGCTGTGGCCACCCTGTCCGTGCAGGTTGTGGCCAGGCACTACAATGTCCGAGCCATTGCCCTATGCCCTGTGCAGATGCATCCAGACCAGGCCACCCTGTCCAGGCTATACCCACAGTACCTTTCTCCTCATTATGCACATTGGCAGGCTAACACTGGCAACAGTGCAAGCAGTGTGGGCTGAGTAAGGTTTTGGCAGCCACCACACACTGGATAGACAGACACACACTCCCACACCTAAGCCAGTATTGTGCAACTATAGAGGCTTTTGGCAGCCCTGGCCACCACACCAGTCCTGGGCACAGTGCAGGCATGGCTATGGTACGCAATACTGTTGGGGTCATTCCCCGAGGTGGTGAACACTGTCAGACACCAGACCTGAAACACTCCACAGACATCAGAGAGGTTGGTATGATACAGCTAAATGAGCAGATTGTTCTTAACTTAGGAATTGCTATCTGCCAGTAATCATAGCAACCTTTTGACATATGTGTACCGTATTCCCAGGTTTAGGGTGGCATTGCTAAGGTATGCAAGTGCTAGTATTGGGAGATGCACGCAGGGCCCAACATCCTGCCTCTCCAGGAGGCTTTGGATAATGGAGCCTGTGGGTGCGGGTGTTTCTGCCCTTGTTGGCCGCTGCTCTAGGGCAGAGGTTCCCAACTCCAGTCCTGGTGGACCAAACACTGTTTGGGTTTTCATGCTGTCCCTAATGAATATGCATGAGATACATCTGCATACCATGGGGGCAGCGCATAGACATGCAGCACAGGCATCTTTATTAGAGACAGCATGGAACCTGAATGGTGTTTGGCCCTCCAGGACTGCATTTGGGAGACTCTGCTCTAGGTAATGAACATGTTTATGGTGTCTGTGTTCTGTAGGGTAACATATAGGCGTTTGAGGCATGTTTATGTTATCTGCGATAAAGGTTCCGTCTTTATTACCATGGTTTAGTAGTGGGTAAAATATTGGGACTGGGTTGGCAGGAACCACAGCTGGGACTTGATCCTGTGACCTTCTGCTCCTGAGCACACTGGCTGTGTGTACTGCACCACACTGTTGCCACAGGGACAGTTCATTCCCTGGGGATACCATGACTGTTTGTCAGACAGAGCCTGTCTGTTGCAGTGCATGGCACCCACCTAAACAGGGCTAGGCCAGGGTCTGCAGTGGGCAGCAGCCACTGCCCCTCCACCACCAGTACCCCTCTGCCACCATGCTGACATGCCCTTCTGCTGGTGGTGATGGTGGTGCGCAGTCTCAGGCCATCCAGTATGCCAGTAGGCGGCTGCCTATGGTGCGGGTTCCGGGGTAGGGGTGCCTGCATAGATGTCCACGCTTCCCCCCAGCACCACCTGCCAATGTTCTGTGCCCTTGGGGGTACCTGCTGGGTACTATCCTCTGTGACACTGTGGGAAACACACTCGTGCCCATGTTGGGCCCTCATCAGTTGCTGTCTGGCTGCTCTAGTGTTTCAGCATTCCTATGGGCCACCTAGGCATCACCCCTACTCAGCACTGTGGCCCAGCTGCACCACAGCATGTGCCGACTGCAGCCCTCTGTATCCCCTTTTCTAGCATCTGTCCAGTTGCCCGTTCCGACATGCCAACCCTGCTGTTGCGGAACATGTGCACACCATAGGAAACCTGTCCAATAACAAGGGAAAACCCTGATCAGCGCTATTTCACTGTGGGATCATTCACCTTGTATGGGGACAGAGCATAGACCCTTCCAAAATTAATATCTTTTTTCTTTAGCTTTCTTGGTAGTGTTTTTTGCTGTTTCCCATTAATATCACTATTGGCCAGCTTGGTTATGTTTTTTTTCCATTTTGTTCAGGTCCTTTTCAATGTTTATTTGCCCTTTTGTTCTGTACACATGTATCACACTTCTCACTTTTTGTAGGTTTCCCTGGCTTTGCTGTACATTGCTGACGGAAATGATTTCTCTTCCCTTTAAATCTGCTCTAATGCCAGGGTTTCACTGGTGTTAGTTTTCAGACCCGGAATCCACAGTGTTAGTGTACAGGGAGCCTCTCCCCTCCCACTCTCCACCCATTGACCCTCTCTCTCCGCCCCTGGGGAGCCTTCCTCCGCCCTCCGGGAGGCTTTCTCCGCCTTCAGCGCTCATTTGCGCCACTGCGCATGTTATCGTGCGCTAAGGTACCTTTGCGCCCGGTAAAGCGCCATTATCGCGCGATAATGTGCCTTATCGCCCGATAACATAACAGCAGCGCAAATAGTGCCATTTAGTAACATACCCCTTTGTGTCAGTGGTGTGTGTGCAAACATATTTATAAAATGAAACTCCATGGGGGGTTTCCCTTTGAAAATGAGCTTCCAGTTCTGTGAGTACAAAATACTCGTGAACATGCAACCTGCGCAGGAAGACTAAAAATTACTTCTATCTGTGCTAAATAAAAAACAAATTGCACACTTTTGAATCAGTGCATTTTTATTATGTATTTCAAATAAAGCCATCTGAAAAATCAGAGGAAAACTGACAATTTAATTCAATAGTGCTGTTAACGCCCTCCCCCCCCCCCAAATATAAGTAAACCAGATATTCCAGGCAGAACAAATGGATGCCACTTTCTGGAACATGAGTGTAAATATGGAACCTTCAAAAACATATCCTGTGAAGATCTGCTCTTGCATCCTGAAATGTATTAAGGAGATCCCCCCTCCCCAACCTCAGAGGCCTTGGGAATATAGGCTAAGAAAGAAAAAATAAATAATTTTGGGGAGAACCAACAAGGAACCTAGAATGTGGAAAACAAGATTTGATTTTGGAATTTTAAAGATCTCATTCTTGGAATGTTCCTCAGACGTCTCTCAAACAATCCACTTTAGGAGAAGATGCTCCTGCAACTTGTAAAGCAAATTCTGTATATTAGAGCTGTGTTTTTATAAATTAGAGAGTATTTTTGTAAAGGTAGTATGGAACATAAGGGGAAGAACGTTTTTCAACCTGGTGCAATGGAAATTTTCCTAAGAGTTAAATGGTCCAGAAATCTTCGCTTTTTCTGTTAGATTTCTGGTTATCTCTACTAAGGGTAGTAATGGGGTGATTGATCCTCTCTTGGATAAGGTAGGTGTTTGTTAATATTGTTCAAAAGAGCATAGTTGTATTTAAAATTTGAATTTCTTGGATTTTATTGGTAGTTTGTAAATGGAAGAACTACTGTAACTCAAGAAAGCCAGCAAAGTCTCATGCATGAGCAAGGAAAATTTGTACACTCTTCATCCATCCAATAACCCTTATACATTCAATATTATGTTCCATCTTATGAGATTGTTTTAAACAAGTCAATTAACTCAGGAAAAGGGATGCACGTATATTACATATGGTAACAAGCACACCAAGAGGTTAAATAAGCACAAGTTTGTATCAATTAATTCCTAATCCTACTGTTACTAACAGTTTGATTTGAGATCACTATTGCAAGATCTTTGTGGTACCTTTGAAAACCTTTCTTCTGATTAGTCATGGGCCAAGACAGAAGTTTTTTATTTTCTGCAGATATCGAATGGGCAAAAAGCCTATTAGGCTCTTGGTCATAAAGGGCTGGTGGGTAGTAATCACAAACTGCAATTCCAATTGTGACCTAGGCCTCAAGCGTTCCAGTTAATATAATATGGGTCTCAACATGAAATGCTGATGACTGATTCTGTGCGAGTGTCTTAATAGGGGTACCGCTTGCCTTTGTCTATTTACTGATGTAATGTATGGGAGTTTTGTGTTGTTGGCTTTCCTCACAAGGAATGGCCAGGGAAGAAGTTGATGAAGTCATTAAAGTTATAAGTAAAAATAGTTTTGGAGGAAAGCTTGCCTTTGCTCATTTCTGCCAGTCCGGCAGGAGTTAGCACAAGGTTCCTGAGCTAGAGGAGGCCTATGATCAGTAGTGGGGAAGAAAAGTATCGGTATTCATCTGGTAAAGTGACAATTTGGGAGACTACCAGATCAGAGTGCTCCTGGGTTCAATGAAATCATAGTGGAGAGAGAGAGTGCTTGGTGGATATTTTTGAGGGTCTAAAGGTTGCTAACAATCCCAAAAGAAATGACAAGATGCACCAAAACAACAGCTAACAGAGCTTTCCGACTCTGTGCCCCAAGACTATGGAATACATTACCGGCACATATCAGGGCAATCCCCAACTTGAGCCAGTTCAGGAAGGCCCTTAAACATTTCCTCTTCATCAAATATCTCACTGACAACATCGAACCTCAGTCCCACTTGAATAGCGAGAACTTCAGCAATAGTAGTAGTCAACCAGGCAAGCCCTTGCAACATGTGTCCCCAACAATGTAAAACACCAAACAGTATCCTTTTCTCGCTACGCTTCTTATGTATATAGTTTACCCTGTTATCCAAGTTCCATATCCTGTTAATTGTAATGACCAGACATATGCAATTTGTTGGATGTTTCTGTTCCATGTAAACCGCGCTGATGTCGAATAGTGCGGTATATAAGAAATGTTAATAAATAATAAATAAAATAATAAAGGAGCTGCCCACTCAAATGTTGGTGGACTGAAGAAGGTGGAGCTTTGAACAGAGGATGCTGAGTCCCATGAAGAAGAAAGGAGCCCTGGAGGAGGATCCAAAGGATCTGAGAAAAGCATAGACAGTCTCTCACTATGGGTGATAGTTACCCCAGAGGTTCTACACAGAAGAAAAGAATATGAGATAACCAGTGCCTTAATTAGGAAGAAAATAGAAAACAGCAAACAGGGTATCACAACCATGTAACGATCTAAGATGGAGGAAAATTAAAAGGAAAAAAATCAAAGGCACGTGTTAAAATAAAAACACATTTCTTGGTAATTTGTCACAACTGAAGTATGTATGGACCACAAAAAACAAAAACAAGATTTAGGGGTATGTTTACTAAACCGGGCTAACTGTTAACCCGGGCTATCTGCAACTAGGTTCCATTGAATAATATGGGACCTAGTGGCAGATAGCCCGGGTTAACCGTTAGCCTGGTTTAGTAAACATACCCCTTAATGTCCCAAAAAAGCAAAATCAAAAGCACATCACAGCAAATGCAGTTTGGGTATAGCATTCAAAGTCTTTGGCCTTAAAGCACTCCTCCAGATTTCTTTTTCCTCTTCATTAGGTTGGTACCTTACTCATCACAATTCTTCTTAGATCTAGTTCTTTTGGTGTAAGAGACTACAGTACCAGACCGTACCAAGCTAGAAATGTGCCCTGGGTAACTAACAACTCTGGTGCCCCTCTCCACCCAGCCATGTTCAATAACTCACTCTTTTTGAGCTTCCTGGAAGCCCAGTGATGATATCAGTGCCCCTTCAGTGCTTGCGCCCTGTGCGGCAACACCTCTCGCACAGCCCTTGGTATGGCCCTGCTATACATTCAGGTAGTGTGGTACCTAGGTCAAACAACTCTAGCATATAAGAACTTTGGACTATCAGTTAACAAAAAAACTCATATAACTCCTCTAAATTACAATGGTGTCTTTCTCTTAAATGCAGATATGAAAAATGAGCATTCTTGACAAACTGAAAAACAGTTTAAGGATTTAAGGAAAAATCTCAGACAACATATTTCTTGATGGTGCGATAAGGGATTCCTCGGGGAGACAGATCTCTTCCATTTCAGTATTGGGTCTTCTCGGATGTGACCTGGGATTGCACCTGTGGTGCAGGTCCCACTCTCAGTTCTGAGCTTTTTTTCTCCTTTCTTCCTTCTGGCAGTTGGAATTTTAGTCACGTCTCCCTTATGTACAATGCTCCTCTGTACTGTATTCTGTAGGCTGGTCCTTGTAGCCCAGATCTCCTTGGATCTTGTTCTCCTTCACCCCGAGTTTGAGTTTGTAGCTTGGGTAAGCAGGGGCCGGCTTGTGGGTTAACTGCAGTCTTGTAGCAAGCATCCTAGTTGACCATCTGAGATGTAGCACCCCACCGTACTGAAACTCTTATGGGATCTGACTTCCTCTCCTACTTCCCTGGACTCCTTCGGAAGAAAGAAGACCCCAGGCTTCTCAGTGCAGTGACCTTTATTGTTCCCTCCATATTTGAAAAGAATTCTTCCTCCCCTGTGACTGACAGGGAACTCTGTCCTCCAGTATCTTATATCACTGAAAGATCAGGTTAGGAGCAGGAAACTCCACAATGATCCCCTTTGTGGACATAGAGGGCACATTTTGATCTTCCTGCTACAATAGGAATAAAGAGTTCAAAGGAGAAGAGGAAAGTACAGAGGAAAACATAATCAGTGTTTTTTTCATATATTTTCTGTCTTGTTTCGTCTATGTCTGTGAAGTTCATCAGCTAGCTGCTTTAATTTTCTTGATCCACCCAATAAAATGTATGGACAGTAGATTTCTTTGACTGACTGAGAGCTTTGGATGAATCGGAGACACTGGAAGTGGTGAGTGAACATCCAGCAAACCGGGACCTTGAAGAGTGATCATCTCCTTGCTCCTTACAACCTAAAAAGAAATAAGGAGAGATTGCACCTATCCACAATCTCTAGACCCTTAGAGATGCAACACATACCCTGTCCAGGGGCTGGGTAGACAATGTATTACTAAGATTTGTAAAAAGAAATGACTTAATATTTAACACTGAGGTCAGTTTTTTTTTAATACTGGCTGTGACATTTAAATACAATATGCACATTCAGTGCTTCTTCTCAGATAGTGAGCAGCTCTGAATACATGTATAGAGTGGTCAGCACTGTTCTCTATCTGGAGGTCAGCCTGCCATCTGAACATGTTTAATATATCTTTAATATTAATTTGATGCTTTTGCTTTGTTATATTGTGATTCATGCATATTATGTTTATTACTTATTTTATTTATTTTATATGATTATGTATGTACTTTTGTAATCCGCCATGTTAGGGTGCGAAATATACATTTTTAAAATAAATAACTGTGCGGATAAGTTTAAGAACAGCTTTTTTTGCTGTCTTAAATTTATCCACGTAGCTATCTCAATGGCGGGTTCAATATCCTTGCTATTTGAATAACTAAATGGAACACTCCCACTCTACCCTCACTCCACCCTGGCACTATCCGGCTAGTGCTGGGACATTCAGGAATGATTTCTAGAAGCACTATTGGGATAATACTTCAGAAAATCATTGGATAAGGCCTGCTAGAGCTATGATCTAACTAATGGCAGCTGGTATCCAGATAATTGCTTTAGAACTACATGTGGTAGGAGGAGGTTGAGATTGGGAGTCATGGTCTTTGGGGTTTGTTAGAATTTGTTCTCGGGAGTGGTCTGTTTGTGGGGCAAGATCGTGTGTTTAGGGGAGGCAGCACCATTTTTGAGTTGGCATTATTTTCTAAGATGAATGCAGCTTGTGCTGTTCAGTGCAAGCTGCATTATTCAGTCTGCATCATAATGAGGTGTTTTACATGCATTTGTATGCTTTGCATCTCTTCCTAAAGGAACGTGTGCTGTGCCAACTACCAGTAAAATATTGCACAATTTTGTTCTTTAACACACTTAAAGGGCAAATATTGTGTATTTAGTAATTTTCCCTGAAAACCTCCATGGGCTCAGTTAGAAACTTAGATTATGAATTGTTTTGGGTAGGGGACTGCTTACTGTTGCTAATTACAACTTATTTTTTTTTTTTTTTATACCATGCTCTTTAGAATCAGTGCAGTTTTACATGTATACTAACAGGTACTTTTTTTTATTCCCTTGTCCCCAAAGGGCTCACAATCTAAGGGGTATGTTTACTAAACTGCGGTAATCGTACATAACGATGATGCGCTTACGATCGTTAACGTTACATAACGCGCGTTAACCGTAGTTAACGATCGTAAACTCCCGCAGCGCGGTAAAACACTGCAGAAGGTGGAGAGAGGGCGGAGAGAAGGGGTCAATGGGCGGAGAGTGGGCGGGGAGAGGCTTCCTTCACACTAACGCGCTGATTTGAAGAGCTCAATTCCAACGCGAATGAAAACCTGCCGTTAAATGCACATTACAGGGGAGAGAAACCATATCAGTGTCAGCAATGTACAGCCCAGGCAGGGAAACCTAAAAAAAGTGATGTGTGATACATGTGCACAGAACAAAAGGGCACATAAACACTGAAAATGACCCCAACAAACTGGAAAAAAACCATAACCAAGCTGGCCAATAGTGGTATCAATGAGAAACATCAACCCCTCCCCCCCCCGAGTAAGCTCCATAGAACAGATATAAATCGTGGAAGGGTCTATACTCCGTCCCCATACAAGGTAAATAAGCCCACAGTGAAATAGCGCTGCTCAGGGTTTTCCCCACCATCAGACAGGGTTCCTATGGCGTGCACATGTCCCGCAACATCAGGGCGGGCATGTCGGAACGGCAACTGGACAGATGCCGGAGAAGGGGATACAGAGGGCCGCAGGCGGCACATGCTGTGGTGCAGCTGGGCCACAGTGCGGACTAGGGCGATGCCTAGGTGGCCCATACGAATGCTGAAGCAGCAGAGCAGCCAGACAGCAACTGCTGAAGGCCCAACATGGGCACGACTGTGTTTCCCACAGTGTCACAGGGGATAGTACCCAGCAGCTACACCCAAGGGCACGGAACATTGGCAGGCGGTGCTGGGGGGAAGCGTGGACACCTATGCAGGCACCCCTACCCCAGACCCCGCACCATAGGCAGCCGCCTACCTGCACACTGGATGGCCTGAGACTGCGCACCACCAGCACCACCAGCAGAAGGGCATGTCAGCATGGTGGCTGAGGGATACTGGTGGTGGAGGGGGCAGTGGCAGCTGCCTAGAGCAGACCGTGGCCTAGCCCTGTGTACTGCAACAGACGGGCCCTGTCTGACGAACAGTCATGGTATCACCAAGGAATGTACTGACTCTGTGACAACAAGGTGGTGCAGTGCAGAAAACCAGTGTATTCAGAAGCAGAGGGTCACAGGTTCAAGTCCCAGCTGTGGTTCTTGCCAACCCAGTCCCCACATTTTACCCACTACTACAACATGCTAATACAGACAGCACCTTTATTGCAGATGACGTAAACATGCCCACGACATGTACATTTTACCCTACAGAGCACAGACACCATAAACATGCACATTACCTAGAGCAGAGCCTCCCAAATGCAGTCCTGGAGGGCCAAACACCATTCTGGTTCCATGCTGCCTCTGATAAAGATGCCTGTGCTTCATTTCTATGCGCCACCCCCATGGTTTGCAGATGTATCTCATGCATATTCATGAGGGACAGCATGAAAACCCGAACAGTGTTTGGTACCGCAGGACTGGAGTTGGGAACCTCTGCCGTAAAGCAGCAGCCAACAGGGGCAGACACACCCGCACCCACAGGCCCCATTATCCAAAGCCTCCTGGAGAGGCAGGACTTTGGGCTCTGCGTGCATCTCCCAATACTAGCACTTGCATACCTTAGTAATGCCACCCTAAACCGGGGAATATGGTACACATCTATCAAAAGGTTGCTATGAGTACTGGCAGATTCCTAGGTTAAGTACACTTTTCTGAGTGAGCTGCATCATAGCAACCTTTCTGATGTCTGTGGAGTGTGCTACAGGTCTTGGTGTCTGACAGTGTTTACCAACCTGGGGAGTGACTCCTACAGTATTGCGTACCATAGCCATGCCTGCACTGTGCCCAGGACTGGTGTGGTGGCCTGGGCTGCCCAACACCTCTATAGTTGCACAATGCTGGCATAGGTGTGGGGAGTGTGTGTCTGTCTATCCAGTGTGTGGTGGCTGCCAACACCCTCCACAGCCCACACTGCTAGCACTGTTGCCAGTATTGGCCTGCCAATGTGCATAATGAGGAGCAAGGTACTGTGGGAATAGCCTGGATAGGGTGGCCTGGCCTGGATGCATCTGCACACGGCATAGGGCAATGTCTCGGACATTGTAGTGCCCGGCCACCTCCTGCACGGACAGGGTGGCCATAGCATGTCCTGCTGGGAGGTCACTCTCACCCTGACTGAGCAGTGACTATGGCATGGCTAGGTTCCCCCATAGTGCTATATGGCATTTTTCTCATGTGATATTTATGGGTTTCCTTTTGGGGCCCAATCACTGACTTATCTGCTTGGTGTGTATGCTGACATCCCTGTTCTGGGTACATGCATCTCTTCCAGGACCATGCACTATGGACTAGTTGGTGGACTGTCTGCAGCTAGTATGTGTCTTGCTGGAACACCTTGCAGGGTGCAGCGGCTGGAGGCTTGCTCCTGGAGAATGTCAGATAATGGTGGGGGGCAGATGAGCATTTCCAGGCCTGCTGTCTGTCTGCTATTGTGTTATGGATGTGTACCGCTCTGTCTGCTCCCCAGCAGGGCAGGGGTTGCTGGTCCCCTCTACTGCTGCCATTGCAGGGAGGTAGACTGTGGATGTATTGGTGGGTGATCCTGTTTCCCACCCTGAGCCCCAGAGGGTGGGTTGTGTGGTGGTACATAATCTGCCTATGGGTCCATACATCCCCCCCCCCCACCTACAGCCGGTAACAATGGCACCAACACAGGATATGCACTATTCTGGGTGCAGCATCGCCCATAGGGACTAGACATGACCGAGACATACAGCAGGACACAGATGTATCCTAGGTGTGTCTAACGCAGGGGTGGGGAACCCTGGTCCTGGAGAGCCGCAGACCAGTCAGGTTTTCGGGATATCCCTAATGAATATGCATGAGATATATATGCATTAGAGATATCCTGCCAACCTGACTGGTTTGTGGCCCTCCAGGGCTGGATTTGGAGACCCCTGCCTTACACCTCTGTCATTTAAGATTGTGAGTGGGCAAGGTGCAGATGTCCTAGACATCGAAAGGGTATATAGAATGTGTCACATTCCTCCTCGATTCTCACCACCACCAAAAAGTTGTCTAATAGACAATATTTTGGTGGTGGTGAGAAGTGAGGAGGAATGTGACACATTCTATCTAACCTTTTTGATGTCTTGGACATCTGCACCTTGCCCACTCACAATCTTAAATGACAGAGGTGTAAGGCAGGGGTCTCCAAATCCAGCCCTGTAGGGCCACAAACCAGTCAGGTTGGCAGGATATCTCTAATGCATATATATCTCATGCATATTCATTAGGGATATCCCAAAAACCTGACTGGTCTGCGGCTCTCCAGGACCAGGACCAGGACCAGGATCAGGATCAGGATCAGGATTCCCCACCCCTGGTCTAATGGAACTACCTATCACACACTGATGGGGACCTGCAGCATGGGGTATTTCAGCCATGAAAGGTGCTGTGGACCTGGTGCTGGGCGCCCCACCTCAACCTCAGGGTGGGCACTGTACCCACACAATGTGATTGTCTGTGGCTACTCTGTGGCAGTGCCACACATGGTCTGTTCCCCCTACAAGGCCAAGGTGCTGTGGGGGTGCATACCCGATCTTGTGCCCATCTCTCGACTGCTGATTTGCATGTGCAGTGCATCATGGGTACGGGTGGGTTACCCCTATCCTGGTAACCACAGCAGACAGTTTGTGTGGTGACGTGCAGTCCTGCAGCCAGCCAGGGCTTTGTTCACATCCTTATAAGGTGTTCTATAGGGGACATTATAGGGTGCCTTGGCGGACAGTACACTTTATAATGTGCCCTATGGAGTGCGTTATGGGGTGCCTTATGCGGCACCTTAGGTTATGCCACCGTGAGGGTGTGTTTGCTGGCAGCACTAATTAAAATACACGTCAAATGCCTCAATAATCGCTACTTAAATGTAAAGGGTGCTGCCTCAGCCAGCCTTATACATTAGGCCCACTGGGGAATCGAACCCATGATCCCTATACCATCAGTCAGTGTTGTAACCATTGTGCTACAGCTCTGTTGCTGTGCTTGTATGCCTGCGCGCCTTCTTAAGATTAACGTGCGGTAACGTGCCCTGTAGCGTTCGTTCATTTATGGCGCCTTGTAACGCGCGTTCTTGGCGCATTCTCGGAAACGATGTACCGCCCATGTCCTTATTTGGGGTTTCTGTCTCTACAGCGGCTCCTAACGCGAATTGCACTAACGCAGTTTAGTAAACATACCCCCAAGTGTACCTGAGGCAATGGAGGGTTGAGTGGCTTGCCCAAGGCCACAAGGAGTGGCCATGGGACTAGAGACCCCAGTCCCTCTGGCCTGAGATTGCTTGTCCCCATGCAGGAATTGAACCCCCAGCCTTCTGGCCTGAGGTAACCTGTCCCAACCACTGAACCAACTCCCCCCTGCTATTTGGCTTTAGAAAGTAAAGTGAAAGTAAATCTAAAATGTCATGTGCACTACTGTGAAGGGGATCTGTCATGCATCGCTGATTAATAATGTATATGCAACCACTTCAACTTTTGTATCTAAAAGCACATAAACATCTTATGAACAGATAAGTGCATCAGTTGAAGACTAATCAAATATATTTTGAGATTTATTATATTAGAAAATGTTAAATACGTCACTTACAGTAGGGAATACTTTCCTAATTTCACAGGTCTGATGCTGCCAGACTTTTTTTCTAATGCCAAACATTACACGATAATTTGTTGATTTAAAACTTTTGTTTCCTGCTTTCACACCCTAGTGATGCCATCAAAGGGATGAACAGGGATAGAAGCAACACCTTTCCTGATGAATATTTTGCTTTCTTCAAAAGGGTTCATGGCTTGAGGGAGGAACAGAGGGGGAGCTGGGCTAAGTGGCTGAGCCCTTGTTGAAGTCTGAGGCTGCTTTTATTTTAAAGGTCTCGGTTGTCTAGAGTGATGGCCTCCTTGTAGCCCTATGAAAGGAAGAACAACTCTTTCATGGATAGCTTGCATTGAAGCAATGTAGGGACAACCTAAGACCTAGAGGACTCTGTACTATTGAAAGCCAGCGTGACAGCGCTCTGTCCTCACTGATCCAATGAAGGAAGCATAATTTTACAAAGTCCCAGATGTGTACAAATGAATCAATTTGTCTCTTGATCTTTTTTTCTATATGTTCAGGTGCGCTATGGCAGCAATGACAATACCTTACATAGAAACAGAGAAATTAATAGCAAACAAATTGGAATAAAAAACCCGGCATATCTAGACTGCACTGGGAGTACGTAAAGTTGATTATCATGTTTATTTGGAGTCTGATAATCTAATTTAAATTGTATGTCTGTTTGTCTTATTGAAATTCAGTATACTCTTTGCTAGCTATGGAACCAGAGGTGAGAGGCCTCTGACAGAATGTTTCCATGCAATGTTGATATTTGCTGTTCAAGCTGATATGAGATGATGAATGAAGTGTATTTTTAATATGCAAAAGTCATGGTATATACCAACATATTCCTATTTTATTCACTAATGACATGGATTTTCTGCAGCTTTGAGAACTAATTTTTTAATGTAATGGTCTTCTTAGCTGCTGTTGTTATGATCCCATACAAATGCTTGACTCTTTCTACTTAGGGAAATATCCCACATGATTATGCAAGAGATCCTTCAAAATCTCTAATAAAATTGTTTTTTAAATTGTTTGTTTGACCACTATGCAAAAATCCAGAAAATATGTTTCAATTTTCCTACCATGCTAAACAGGTTATTCAGTGCCGAAGGCTGGATATGGCACAGCATGGAATATCTGGTCCTAAATTAAAGCGGCAACAGCCAACCACTTTAACAACACTGGCTGCTGTTACTGAAGATGCCCTCCTCATTTCCTTTTAAGGTTTTTCAGTCTTTTGCTTTGGTGTATACTTTTACACTGGGGATTTCACCAAATAAATGTCATCTTTTACTTTACCGTGCACATTGAGCAAGCATTTATTTGTGAGCGGAGTTTCTCTCCCAAATGGTGTGTCACTCAGTGAAGGGGTATTCTGCCTACCCCACCCACCAGAACCCCTTTTATTGAGTTTTACAAATTCACTTGTGTGCCCTTTGGGGCTTGCAAGCCAAACTACTGCCCTAGCAGAAACCTGCGCTACAGCCATAAGCTTACTTTTAGAAACATTTCTTACATACATGAACTTTTTGTCTGCATTGCATTCCGTGGCAGCACAGGGTTGACCGCGTGACAAAAATAAGGAAATTTTACAGCAATATTTTTGTAATTCTGCCATAAATCTATAGCACATTTGCATACATTTGAATAATATATATACATGATTAAAATGTATAGCTGCATTATAAAAATGAAGGAGCTTTCCAATCATAATTTTGAGTCTGTGCAATTTGTTTTATTCTTTTGGAAGTATGGAGGGTAGTTTTTTAAACTCTTCCGCAGTTAATGTGTGTTGCCGAGTGCATATTCGGGGCCTGTTTTATATAGCATATAAATGTGTGTTGCTAAGCAAGTAGTTCATAAAACAGAGGCATAAAGATGCACCTCGGTATAGTCATGAAAGTTGTGCATCTTCTACTGTAGGCATAAATATTCCCCCCCGCCCCAGATCATTCAGAGAGGTGTGTAAGGTTTATTATTTTATAACTTATGCTCTACTGAAGCTCTGTTCCTGTGCAGGCCCACACTGAAAGTTTACAATAGGACTTGCATGCGTGCTTGTAGAATAGTGATGAACTGAAATACGTGTGTAAGTGCCCATTTACGCTTGTGAGTCTTTTAAAATAGGGACTTATGCACGTAAATAACATGTTACTTTACGTGACTCCCTTATAAAATCAGCCCGTTTATGGGCGAGAGGTTGGGTGTGGGGGAGAAGTGAGGCTCAGGGATAAAGGGAGGAGATGAGGGAGGAGAAAAGATTGGACTTAAGGGGAAGCGAAGAGACAGAGACATTCTAAGATCGCGTGGGGATCCAGAAGGTGGAGAAGAAGGTTCTGAGATGGTTATGGTTGCCGATGGTTACCCTTTATTTGATATACCGCAAAAACTGTACACAAGCTATGTGGTTTAGAACACAAAAAATTAGAAATTAAGGAAAGCAACTCCATTTTTCATATGACAGGAAAGAGAGACAGAAAGACAAATTAATAGCAGGATGCAAGTAGTGGGGGTGGGGGTGGGGGTGGGATGAGGCTACAGCGTAGGAGAAAGGGTGGGTGGTTGGCTCTGCTAGTCTCACAGCAAGGAACGTCACCTTAAGAGGATCATAGTGTGAGGCCGAAGGCCATTTAAAGTTGTGCTCAATACGAATAGGGATGGGTAAACTATGCCATAGTGCAGGGGCTGCAGTGAAGAAAGCGGCCTTCCATGTACTTTCATCCTTGACTATGACTGGGGAGGGAAAGTGTAATCGGAATCCATGCAAAGAGCAGAGAGTACTGGCCAGGGCATGTAAAGAGCTAATCTGTGAGGATAGGTATTCAGGGACAGCATCATGTATAGCTTTGTGGATAAGGGTCAATGTCTTAAACAGGATCTGTGAATTGATGAGAAGCCAGTGATGATGTATAAGTAGTGGAGTGGCATGGTCAAATTTCCGAGCCCCGATAAGAGTACGTATAGCCATGGTCTGAAGGCATTTGAGCTGGTGTTGGGTGAGTCTGAGGTAGGAGATGTTCCAGTAGTCCAGTCTGGATATCACTGTATGGAGCAAGATGGTAGTTTGTGCAGGTTTGTTTAACAATGGTTGTATAGCTCAAAAATAATGCAAGGCCGAGAAAGATGATTTGGCAATACTTGCCAGTTGAGGAGAGGAGGACAATTCTGAGTCCAGTATAAATAGCGTAGGGTAGAGTATACCTGCAGAGGTACGCTCTCCAAGACAGGGAACAAAGGGGGCTGAGACTGGAACCCCGTGAACCATATAGCCAGGGATTTTGATGGAATAAGTTTTAGTGAGTTCTCATGCAGCCAAGCTGAAATATTAGCCAGGCAAGTATTAATAGAGGTAAGATTGGGAGACTCGTCACCTGTGGGATATAGGAGCAGAATGTCGTCTACATAAACATAGCTGGCGACTCCGTGACTTTGGATCGATGTAATCAGGGGACTAAGGAAGACATTAAAAAAGAGAGGTGAGTGAGTCGAACCCTGGGGGACTCCATACCGACAGATAAGAAACTGGATGCCACGACACCTGACATAGTGGTAAAGGAGAAGAACACCAGAACTGCATTGATAATAGAAGTGTCGGTACCGAGTGATTATTCTGTGAAACGTGTGGAGAGAGAGAAGATCTTGAAGTATCAAGAAGTGCAATCAGAGACCAAGAAAATGTGGCAGAAAGATACAGAAATATTTCCCATTATACTGGGAGCCACAGGCCTGATAAAGAAGAATTTCTAAGTGCATCTTGATAAACTACCCATACATGTTGCATCTTATGAATTCCAGCAGGAGGCTCTCTTTGGCACAATGCAAGTATTACGCCGAGCATTAGCAGTAAATTTGAGAGATTAAGATCATGTTCCACATACCCTGGCTTAGAAGTGAGGTTCACGACTGCCATGGTATGCGCACAGGGTTGCCAACTGGCTCCAGATGCACCCGACACACTTGATCCAGTCCTAGGTTCACTCCACTGCAAGCAGGGACATGTAATTCTGATTTTTCCATTGCATTCCATAAGAAAAGCAAGACTACATGTCCCTGCATGCAATGGGGTAAACCCAGGACTGGATCAAGCCTGTCAGGCGCATCTGGAGCCAGTTGGCAACCCTATATGCCCAAAACTAACCCATTAAGAAAAACTACCCCGAGCTTACAAGGAGCAGATTTGTCATTACAGATATTGACCTGGAAGGCTCTGTCACAAAGAAACAAGGTGAACCATGTGAGGACCATTCTGCAAACACTGGTGTCATATAGGCGGGTTAGGAGCAAGTCATGATCTACTAAAGCTGAATATTTAAAAGCTGATGTCCAATTATATGTTTTTACATGTTTGGGGCGATCATCATTGTTCAGTTTGCCAGATTCTCAGGGGAGGAAGGAAGGCTAGAGGTCTGAGAGTTTACTGAAGAGAGCACAAAGGTGAAGGTTCGCCTGCAGCACCTAATACCCTTGTACCGGCCCCCTTTGCTAGTACTTCTGTTCTGCTTGAAGACACCTTGTTTTCCACATCAATTGTTCCTCTTAAGAGGATTGAAATGTTTTCATGGGTTCTTCGCCAAGCAATTTATTTTTGTTTTTGAAGCTGAACAATCTTAATGGAACAAGATACCATATTCTGCTTCTCTTCAATGGCTGTCATGCAGACATCATCTTGAGTGAATTGCTTTTCCTTGTGGTCTGCTGTTGTTTTAAAAGTTTTCTGTGACTTCAACACTGTAAGAACTCTACTAAGAGGCGACATAGGGTCGCTCACATTATTTCTAATAGGCCTTATTCATAATAGACATTACTGCCTGCCTCACCTTACTAAATAATCCCAAATGAGCTACACATTCTGAGATAAGTTGACTCATTTTAAAAAAGACAGCTTTCATGTGAAGAATTTTATCATTCAATGAAAATGTTTAAACTTCACCTTTAAAACCTGTCCAGATTCTAGTTGCTATAAAGATAATTTTGATGGCCTGTTTGTGGAATTGGAAGAAAGCTCATAAAAATTACATTTTAACAAATGAATCTTATCCAACCATCAAATCTTCTGCTTTCTTCTCATGTATTGAAATGTTTTTTTCTGCATCCCAGCTGTAAAAGACAAATTATCCCATTTTGAAAATTCATGAGAAGGATCCCCAGCAACATTCCTACTGGTTATTTTCTAGGAGGCCTTTTGCACATATCAGACAGCTGTACAGTCACGAACATGCTCAACAAATAGTTGAAGCTCAAGTTGACATCGTGGCTTATGGGTCAAAAGAGGGGCAGAATAACGTTGCGTACCAAAGAGATGTAGATGAATTCAATGAGGATTCCTTGAATAAGTGCACTGCGGTTGCAGCAGCTTTGCCTGAGTTTGCAGGTTGGATGCAGATTACTGCAGATTGACAAATTGTGGTAGATTTCTATGAATTGTGCCAGTGTATCAGAAGGAGCAAGTTGGTTCTGATTTGAGTTCAAATTTTCCATCCATCCCTGATGAGCTGGAGAGATTATATGCCAGTGTTTTCCAAACTTTTATTCCATATGACCCCCATTTTAACAAATGAAAATTCACGTGACCCCCCAGATGATGATGAAATCAAAATAGCAGGTCTGCAGCCTCCTTCCCCTCCCTTCATTCATCTAAAACAGGAAGGCAGCAGCAACAGTAGTGGGTCCCCTGTGTCAATATGTAGTGTCTGCTTACAGACCCCCAAGTATTCGACATGGTTTTCCAGTCTAACAGGAAGCTTGCCCAAGTGGGGACAAGGGTCTATGAATGTTCACTGGCTCATGGGCCACATGCTGACTGGTGATTGCCACTACTTGGCATAGGTCACAGTGAAAGTCCAGAGAGAAGGAGAAATGGCCATGTTTCTGTGACCCCAATTTTGGGAACCACTGTTATATGTTTTATATCTGAGTGAACAAGACTCATGCAAACAAACAGAAAAGATGAATAGATTATTTCCCCTTTACCTTTCTGGTACAGCTTTTTAAGTGACAAGAACTGGATACACATATAAAATAAGTTATTTGTGTGTTGAAGATAAGCTATACATTCATGGTCATTGAGTAGTTCAAACCAGGTTTATGATAGGTTCTGCCTTCTCTGAGTATTGCAGCAGATTCCAACTTTCAGAATAGATTAATCAGGGGAGAAGTTATTAAGCTGCAGTAAAATTTCACATTTTACCACAGCTCAGTTTACCACGGAGTCATTACCCTGCGGTAACGTGGTACTTCAGGCTAGTGGCTCCAGCTGTAAAGGAATAAAGCAGCTTGTGATCATCCTAACAAGCTGCTCTATATTGCTCCTCTAGAGCATCAGGCCTCTAATGCAGTACTACTGCTAGGGTCAAGATGCCATATAAGGGCAAGAGGTCCTTATATGGTAGCTTGACCCCTAATTGTAGTGCCACAAGATTATTGCTAGGGATTGTAGGCGCCATTTTAAACCTGGAGCCAACAGGGACAGGAGAAACTAGGTATTGCTCCTGATTTAGAGCCAATATATCATCATGTAAAATGTGAGATAGACTGAGGGGAGGCTTATGGAGGGGAGGGTGGTGGTTAGGGCCTTGATTGGGGGGGTCACCCTATGGAAGATGGCAGCTCTTAGATTGTGTATTCAAGGGAAAAGAGGTCTGGGTTGGGGAACTCCTGGACCACACTTCATTTTTATAATGTGCCTGCCCCTTTAAGATGACATCTGGGAGAATTGGGCTGCATGTTAATGGCTCAATGCTCATGTGTAGAAAAATAACATCAGCTTGCGCAGTTCAAAGCAAGCTGCATTATTTGATTTTCTGAATAATGATGAGTTTTGCAGGTATTTGTATGCTTTGCATCTTATTATTAAGGAATGTGTGTTGCAGCAAACTAATGTGTGTTAGGTAAAATAATGCACAATTTTGCCTTTTAACGTGTGTTAAGAGGCAAAAATCGTGTGTTACTCCCTTAATACACATTAGAAACTATTTCCTTCAAAATACTAACCAAGATGATCACTGATGCATGACTGCATTTCTCTTCAATCGTTGTCTTCTGCTGTAGGCATACTGTAGTTTGACCGTTTCATTTGGAGGCATAAAGGGTAGGGGGATCAGATTTGCCTGGAGTGTGTTGTGTGTGTGTGTGACGTCTCTCTCCCCCCTTCCCCACATACTCAGATTCATGTGAAATAGAAGGGGAGGGTTCACTTTCCCTCCCTTCATCATTCAACCCCCCCACCACCTTCTTCCTCTCGAAAACCCGACTCTCACGGCCTTCTTCCCTCCCCCATCACCCCTCTTCCTCCACAGCTCTGGTATTCTCGTAAGAACATAAGAACTGTCATACTGAGTCAGACCAAAAGTCCATCAAACCCAGAGTCCTGTTTCCAACAGTGGCCAATCCAGGTCAACAGTACCTGACATATCCTAAAAGTAGCCAGTTCTAAGCTATTTATCCACAAGACAAGCAGTGTTTTTCTCTTGGTCTACCTTAATAACAGTCTTTGGACTTTTCCTACAGGAATTTGTCCAAGTCTTTTATATATAGCAACACTATCTGTTTTTATCACATCCTCCAGCAATGAGTTCTATTGTTTAACTATTTGTTGGGAGAAATATTATTTTCTCCTATTTGTTTTAAATTCACTACTTTGTAACTTCATGGCATGTTTCCTAGTCTTTGTACTTTTTGAAATGGTAAACAATTGATTCACGTTTACCCGTTCCAGTCCACTCAGGATTTTATAGACCTCTATCATCTCTCCCCTCTGTTGTCTATTCTCCAAACTGAAGAGCCTTAACCTCTTTTGCCTTTCCTCATAGGAGAGTTGTCTCATCCCCTTTATCATTTTGGTTGCCCTTTTCTAATGACGCTATATCATTTGGAGATATGAAGACCAGAATTGCACACAGTATTCAAGGTGTGGTTGCACCATGGAGCGAAATAGAGGCATTATGATATTCTCTGTTTTATTTTCTATTCCTTTTCTAAAGATTCCTAATATTTGGTTTGCTTTTTTGGCTGCCACCACACATTGACTAGAAGATTTCAACTCATTGTCTACATTGATGCCTAGATGCTTTCCTTGGGTGGTTTTTCCTAATGCAGAACATAGCATTATGTATCTATAGTTTGGGTTATTCTTCCTGACCTGCATCACTTTGCATTTGTTCACACTAAATTTCTTCTGCCATTTGGATACCCAGTTTCCCAAGATCCTCCCGAAATTTCTCACAATCCACATGTGATTTAATAATTTTGAATAATTTGGTGTCATCTATAAATTTAATCACCTTGCTTGTTGTTCCCAATTCCAGATCATTTATAAATAGGTTAAAAAGCACCAGTCCCAGAATAGATCTTTGGGGTACTCTGCTATTCACCCTCCTCCATTGAGAAAATTGACCATTTAACTCTACTCTCTGTTTTCTATTTCTCAACTATTTTCCAATCCACAATAGAACATTGCCTCCTATAACATATTTTTTTCCTGCAGACTTATTCTTTTTGATTCCATGCTCTCTTTAATATATAGCACTACTCCTCTATCAATTTGATCCATCCTATCATTGTGATTTAATTTGTACCCTGGTTATCATTTACAGTGAGGCACATTCCGTACTGTGCGTCCTGGCTTCTGTGCATCCGGGCGGAACTAGATGCACAGAGGTAGGCATGATTCTGATTCCACGGGGCACGTCTAGCCCCTGCAGGATCAGAATCGCATTTGGGCCTGTACATGCAAGACAGGACCAGATTCCCATCAGCCTGCATGTACAGGCCCCTGCCCAGCTAAGTCAGTCAGACTCCTGAATGGAGCCGTAGTGCCATGGAGTCTGGTTGCTATGGCACCGTGGCTCCATTCAGGAGACGCGATCCCCGGCTGCCGACCACTTTCCCCTTTTCCCATATCCTGACCCCCGATCTGTGGGGAATCTCCTGCACCCCCTCACCATTTCGATCCCAGCCAGACATCCCGTCCCCTGACATCTAAGGGGACTTATTCCACCTCCAAGTCTGCCAGCCCCAGATATTCAGGGCTGACTGCAGAATCGTCCCTGTACATCTGGGGCTGCGGACTGCCCACTGCCCACCCTAACTCTGCCTCCGCACCACCCCTTCCTGCCCCTTTCAAAGCCTCCCGTGCAAACTCCTTGTTCATATGGGAAGGCTTAGTCGGGGACAGCAAGGGGGGCGAATAGTGGGGATGGACAGAATAGACCCTCGTATGTTTTCATTTAGTACTACATATTCTAACTTTCCCATTTTATCTTTTAGACTTCTAGCAATTGCATAGAGGCAGCTCAAAGTGCAGGTGACAGGGATAATGTGCACTCTTTCAACTCATTTAAAGGCTTTGCTGCCCTGAATGAGCCTGGTTTTGGCTGATCTCAGAAGCTAAACAGGATTGGGCCTGGCTAGTACTAGGATAGGAGAGCACCTTGAAATACCAGCTGCTGTAGAATTACTTGGAAGACTTGGAAGAAAGGCTTGGCAATCTTCGTCTTCCCGCAGTGGGAGGATAGGAATGATGCCTACATGTTCCTACCCCCTGGCCATCATTTTTCAAAATGGTGGCACCTGACCCCACGTAGTGCATCCTGGGGATGCACCATCCAGGAGGAAGGCATAGTCTGCCAAATAAGGAAGAAAATTCCTTATTTGGCAGACTGACCACAACCCCTGTGGTGCATCCTGAGATACATAGCATGGGGTTTCCAGACTGGCTGACCCCCATGTTGTGCATCCCAGGATGCACTGTGTAGGAGGGGAGTGGTCAGTTAGCCAAGGAATTTTCTTTTTTATTTGGCAGACTGGGCACCCCTGGTAGTACATCACTAGGATGCATCGTGTGGGGGGATGGGGTGAGGTGCTGCCATTTTGAAAAATGACAAACAGGGGTAGGAGCATGTAGGCATTGCTTCTATGAAAGGTACTGGGGGGGGGGGCAGGGAGAGGGATGAAGATTAATAGAGGCCCACAGCAACCAGTGGTTTTAGTGAGCTGAGGGGCTATTGCATTGAGGTCCATGGGCCACTAAGGATTTTCTTTAGAAAAGGTAGGAGAGGGGAGGGGGATTGGGGCCCATAGGGCCACCAATGATTTTTATGAGGTGGGAGGGAAAATTGGGGCCCATCGGGCTACCAATGGCTTTGCTTCTGTCAGGGGGTTAGTGTCTGGGAGGGACACTAGGCCCCCGATGCTGTGCTAATGGCATCGGGGGTCTTCCCTGAATTGTGGATCATCCGAGATGAAGTGTCAAACTTCACCTCAGGTGACCCCTTCTTGGGACAGCATGACAAACTTGCGCAGCATACAGGGGCTGCTAATCTAGACTCCTGTGCGCACATGTGTTTGGCTTGCTCTCTTGGTTTAACGCTGACTTTTTCCATATTGTTAATTTGCATGCTGTTTGCTTACAGCATTGCTGTGCAAAAAGCCAGCATTAAACTTGTGCTATGAAATCCTGCACTAGAAGTTTACACACTAAGCTCTAGTGCAGGCTTTCTGCATTGGCCCTAGTATATTTAAAATAAAGTAAAAAAAAAAATCCTTTTCCTTGGATGTGTCTGCATGATGTAAACATTTCACAGGAAGAAGATAGAACTAGAACATATGGACATATCTTGTACCCCGGGGACGTTTCGTAGAAATAAATCCCTTCTTTTGAATTTATACTAATGCTGTCTCTCTAGCTTTGGAGAACTGATCCAGAATAAAGTGCTCGATGAACTGACTGAGCCCTGATGGGCTAATTTGTGGCAAGATGCTGTCTTCTCCTTCTCACATGTTCACTTAGAGATGATAATTCTCAATGAGAAGAAAATCACACCTCAGGAGTTCATTATCCTGGCACTCTGCTCTCCTTTGAACTCTTCTTTAGATGCTGTCTCCCACTATAGCACTTCTCTTGCTTCATAAAAGGTTCCCTCTCCTTCAGAGGCCATCAGATTGCAATCGCCAGCAAAAGAGGTCATTTCTGCTCTGACTGCAACACTGTTAAAATGGATAAGTTGCATCCAGCTGCCATGGGCTCTGCTCCCGATACTGAGTCTCTGTTCTACACCTGGGAATGGAAAAATAATCAAGAGACCTGTGCATTCAACCTCATTTCATCTCCCTACAGCCTGTCTCCCTTATCAGACGCCTCTTTGGAATGCTGCTCTTCACCTCCTCGTCCAGCCATGGTGGAGATACCTTGTGGTAACATGATGAGCTACGGATTCTTGGATTTCCCTTCCAGCTGCTTCCAGAGCTCAGGCTGTGATCCAAGGCATCAGAGAAGCCCCAAACCGCGGATGTCAGCACAGCGCAGGAGGAAAGCCAGCGAGAGAGAGAAACTCCGGATGAGGAACTTAGCAGAAGCACTGCTCACTCTCCGCAGCTTCCTGCCTCCCATCTACAGCCAAGGAGGCAGACCTCTCACCAAAATCCAGACTCTGAAATATACTATCAGATATATCAGGGAACTCTCAGACCTGCTGAACACCCTCAAAGTGGAATAAGCCTCAGCAAGCCCTGACTGGACCTTGAAAACATTTTTCTTTTCCAGACCAAAAAAGAAAACTCACAAAATCATTGACTTTAGGGTCTTCAACAAGAGGGTTTTATGTGTATAGTGAGTCAAGTCGTTGCCTTCACTCAAAAACAAATAAAAAAGACTCGCTTTTGTACTGGATTGTACCCTCAGATTCAAAGAACTATGAAGTCTGTTGCTTGTAAAACAAAAGTTTAAATAGCAGTTAGCAAATTATCTCATAAGGAGAAGACACCATTACTTGGATTCATTCCATAGTACGGCTGTAGTTGGTCAGCATTACACATCCCTTGTGTAACCTGATGTGAAATATCAAAGTTTGGAATGAAAAAAAACAATCCAACTTGTTCTGTGTTGTTTGTCTTTTAAGTATATTTTCATAGCATTATATTTGCTAATGCAATAGTCGAGATGGAATAGATTAGAAAATCTAATCTTCTTTTACACGGTAAGAGACTATTTTGGTTTAGTTACACAGTAACAAACACCCAGATCAGCTGGTATTACAATAGAGGAAATAAATCTATTGAAGTCTTAAATTGCTTTGACTTCTAGGTGATAACTGTCACAGGTCCAATTGCTCCCCACTGGGAAAATGAGGTTGCATTGTACATTTAATTACAAATTGATTTGGCTGGATGTTATTTGGTATTCAGTAGTAGCAGTACACAGAGGACCAGGGTAAGGGGTGTGACCAGCAGACTGTGCTGGGGGTTAACCCTTCTGGAGGTAAGTCAAAGGAGATTATGACTGGGTAAGTTAGCAAGCTTGCCTTTAATGTGGTGACCGGTGCGTTGAATTCGCACTGCCACACAGCAGAGTTGTAACAGAGTGAAGCAGTTGAAAGCATTGTAAGAGTGAATCTAGATGCCAAGGGCAGAGCTGTAGCCGTTTCTTTATCTTTTCATATATTTAGTTTGATATCATATGTTCCCCTTCTTCACATCCTTTAATCTAACCCACTAATAGAATAAACTTTAAGGCACTGTAGTGACTCCTTTAGCAGGCTGGGCTGGCAGCAGCGTAAGCCACAAAGGCAGTAACTCTAGGAAAGAAATCTATGCCCTGGAGCCATTGCACTCCCCTGCTCTCAAAGACACAGCCCCTGCCTACTTGTCTTTACAAAAATACTAGAAAATTTGGCAGGAATGTGCCTTGAATGTAGACGAGCTTTTGAAGGTTAAAACTTTCCTCGGTTCAGGGCAGTATGAGCCAAAGATGGCAATGCCAGAGAATCCCAAACGCATTCCAGCAATAGTCACAGGGGAGGAGGGGAGGCATCATATTACATTATAAATCATACATGTTCTTCAGGTCACTCATCCATCTATCTCCCCCCCCAGCAACCTTTTCCCTGTGACTATCACTGGAAGGCTTTTGGGATTCACTTACATACTCCGATATTGTCATCTTTTGACCTGAAGAAGAAGGGTTTCATCTTTCAAAGCTAGTCCAAAAATGTACTTAGTCCTTTATAAAGGTATCTTCTTATTTTCCTTTTATTTATTAACCAAAAGAGCAGGATGAAAAATTAGGGTCAATTCCTTTCTTTAATTTGTATATTTTTAGTTCCAAATGTTTGATCGTTGATGCATCTCACCATAGTTCACTCCCAGCTAGCTACTGCCTAACTTCCATTTGCCTCTGACTCTTACCCCACTTTCTCTTCTGTTCCGACACCTCTGCCCTGCTGCTTCCCCCTCAAAGTATCTCATGTCCCATGACTTTGCACCCCTGGAGAAGGCTACCTCATTCCTCTTACTTCTGCAGAGTTGTCAAGCTCCGCAGTTCCAGGAGGGGAGATTTTTGGCCATTGCCGGATTCTGATAGCTCCATGCCGCTGCATTATTGTAACCCCAGCACTGATTTCAATGAGTAGAACCAGGGACTACAAATACCATACTTGCCAAGAGATCTCATTCCTGAAATTGGGTAACCTGACAACTCTGCCTCTGGCTCAATCACTCCCTGCCCAAGGGGAACTGACTCGCTACTCCCTGCCTCTGACCAGGGTTGGCGCTACCATCAGGAGAACTAGGTGGTTGCCTAGAGCACCAGTGTTCAGAAGGCAGACTGCTACCCTCTCTGGGATGTGCAGGCAATGCTTTTGAAATGGCACTGCAGCGCTTACCATTACCTCCGGCACTGTGGTGCTGTTCCTGCTTTTGCCCCCTCCAGTTCCACTTCCTGTTTGTATGGGGGTAGAAGCAGCTTGTCCAGCTGGATCTGCCCCCAGGCAAACAGGTGCATTTTAAAAGCATTGCCGCCATTGCATGTCCCAGGGAGGGGCATCAGCAGTGACAATGAGGGTGGGGCAGAGGCAGGGGTGCTAGGAATGAGGTTCATTTAGGGTGTCTCATATTCTGGCAATGGCCCTGCCTCTTACTTGTCATCCTAGTTTCAGGAAGAAATGTCTCACTCCTTCTGCTTCTGCCCCTGCCCCTGCCCCACCCCAGCACACAGAGTAGCATCTCAATGTACGGAATGGAATAAATCCAGGACTGGCTCTGCCTATCTCTCTTGACATGAAGCATTTTGGTCACCCTGTTTATGAGACTCCTATGCTGCTGATTTCAGTTCTGGTGGGTGATAGCAGCCGCTGAGCATTTAAAGACAAAAACACAAAGAGACAAATTGACTTTGATTATAGTTTGATAAGATCTTTCCAATGTTACTTTTTTAAAATTAGTAGTATATACAGGATAGTATTTCTCTTTTAAAATTTCATATACTTGTGGAGCTTTGTACTCAAATTTATACATTTTATGTTAATAAAAACACAGGCCAGAGGCTCTGCATGTGTCTAGAAATTAAAATAAACTGCTTTATCTGGCCTCCACTCTGAATCTGTGCAATATATTATCAGCTTGGTAGTACTTCGTGGCATATTTACTAAACCCCGTTATCTGTTAACGTGGCAGATAATGCTCTTAGACAGAGTGCACTAACTGACTGCAGAGAAATTGCAGCTAACAGCAGTGATTTTCTGCACTATTTGCAGAAACTATGCTAACTTCCAGAGTGATCAGGATATGGGCAGAGAGCGGGCATGGCTGCAATGTGCAGTTACCACAGATGCAAGGTTCCACATTAGGAACCACCACCCAGGAAAAAGATTTAGGCGTCATTGTGGATACCATGTTAAAACCCTCGGCCCAATGTGCAGCGGCGGCCAAGAGAGCAAATAGAATGCTAGGTATCATAAGGAAAGGAATGGAAAATAAAACAAAAGATATTATAATGCCTCTATATCGTTCCATGGTGAGACCGCACCTTGAATATTGTGTGCATTTCTGGTCGCCATATCTTAAAAAGTATATAGTGATTTTAGAAAAGGTTCAGAGAAGAGCCACCAAAATGGTAAAGGGGATGGAAGGATACTCCTATGAAGAAAGGCTAAAAAGGTTAGGGCTCTTTAACCTGGAAAAGAGACGGCTGAGGGGAGATATGATAGAAGTCTATAAATTAATGATCGGAGTGGAATGGGTAAACGTAGATCGATTGTTTACCTTATCAGAATATAGAAAGACTAGGGGACATGCAATGAAGCTACAGGGTAAACTATTTAAGACTAATAAAAGAAAATATTTTTTCACTCAACGTGTAATCAAACTCTGGAATTTGTTACCGTAGGATGTAGTAAAGGCTGTTAGTGTAGCTGGGTTTTAAAAAAGGTTTGGACAAGTTCCTGGAGGAAAGATCCATAAACCATTATTAAGAAGGGACCCAGGATATCAATGCTTGACCCAGTACAAGCATTGTGGAACCTGTGTCTCTTGGGGAAACTGCTAGGTACATATGACCTAGATTGGCCACTGTTGGAAACAGAATACTGTTCTTGATGGACCTTGGTCTGACCCAGTATGGCATATCTTATGTTCTTATGTTAGGTGTCAACAGTGCACGATAACTGTCAAAGTTGCAGGCATCACGGGTGCTCATAACACCACCTCAATGGTGGTATTCTGTGCATCTATGCTGCTGCTGGGCTGTTCTCTCTGCAATTTCGGTGTGCTGTCTTCTGGGGAAATGCTATGCACGCCCCAACAGATGACACACAGCTTTTGCAGTTAACACTGCGTTATCTGCACGTTTGTGCTCTGTTAGCTGCTTTAGTAAACGGACCCCTTAAACTGGAACCTTTTTGATACTTTCCAACCCAACAAAATATTGGAAAAAAGTTATACATGGGTACAAAGTGGCTTCAAAATCCAGTTGGCCGAGGGCAAGATAAGTCTCCAAACACTGAATAGACAAGGGCCAAATTTGGCATGGGGGAAGAATTGGGGAAAAGAAACTTTGGGTTCAAAAAAGGACTGCATTGGACTAGAGGTTCTGGAGAAAAGTCACTAAAAAATGTCCCAATGCATTTCTGTGAGAGAGGCAATTGCAACAGCTAAAGAATCTGCTGACAGTGCCTTTCAATGGTTATACGAGTATAAACGATCACATTTGTTTTGATGTTTCTTTCCAGTCCAAGAAATGTTGTAAAGAAATTAAACTTAAGGGCACAAAAGTCATGCATATGCTCAGGTAAAACAGATAGAAACACAGACTTGCACGCACGCGCGCGCACACACACACACCCTCAGGGCGAATGCACAGAAGGGGCTCTGATATCATCCAGGAAGCTCAAATAGAGTGAGTTACTGCACATGGCTGGGGCAGAGGGGGGCACCAGATTTGTTAGTCATACAGGGCACATTTCTATCTCGGTACAGTCCTGATGCAATAGTATTGGGCGCCCTATGCAAACCGTTAGCCATATGCCCCTTCCCCCTGAGATTTTCAGAATCATGCTCAATAATCATGATCATTGAAACACCACCGCTCCCACAACAATCCTGTGAAATGCAAACCTGGACATCATGGGCCTGATACTCAACTTTATACCTGCATATTCAATGCTGGGGTCATTTTTGAAGCTTTAGAGGTGAAAGTTAGACCAGCCTTTACTGCGGCTGACTTTCACTATAACTGAGCAGCGCCTCAGTATTGCCACTGCCCGGTTATTGCTGGGTGCCACCCGCAGATTTTCAGTGTGTATATCCTGGCCAAGGGGATTAACATGGTTAGCTAACCATATTAATCCCTTTCAGTATCGGGCCCCAGATTTTTAAATTTTGAATGCTGCTTTGTATATACGTATAAGCCCACTCTCTCTTAAGATAAAAGAATTTGGTGGTGTTTCTTTTAGTTTGCGTGGCTGTCAGGATCTATTCTCTGGCTTTCACTAAGAACAAAGAGCATAAGATATGCCATTCTGGGTCAAACCATCATCCCCCAGTATCCTGTTTCCAACAGTGGCCAGTCCAGGTCACACGTACCTAACAGGTTCCCAGAAGGTACACAGGTTCCATGCTGCTTATCCCGGGGTAAGCAGTGGATTTCCCTGGTCCTCTTTAATAATGATTTGTGGACTTTTCCTCCAGGAACTTGTCCACACCTATTTTAAATTCAGCTACACTAACAGCTTTTACTACATCCTCTGCTAACAAATTCCAATTTGATTATGCGTTGAATGAAAAACTATTTTCTCTGATTAGTCTTAAAGGTGCTACACTGTAGCTTCATTGCGTGCACCTTAGTCTTTGAACTTTATGAAGGAGTAAACAACCGATCTACATTTACCCATTCTATTCCATTCCTTATTTTATAGACCTCTATCATATTTCCCCTCAGCCGTCTCTTTTCCAAGTTGCAGAGCCCTAACCTTTTAAGCCTTTCCCTGTAGGGATATCTTCCATCCCCTTTATCATTTTTGTTGCTCTTCGCTGTACATTTCCTAATTCTTCTATATCCTTTATAAGATAAGATAACCAGAATTGCACCACAATATTCAAGGTGTAGTTGCACCATGGAGCAATACAGAGGCATTATATCATTCTTTGTTTTATTTTCCATTCCTTTCCTTATGATCCCTAGCATTCTATTTGCTCTCTTGGACGCCGCTGCATACTGGGCGGAGGGTTTCAATGCATTATCCATGATGACGACTAAATAATTTTCCTGGGTGATGGTTCCTAATGTGGAACCTTGCAACATGTAACTGCAGTGCATAACTTTGCACTTGTCCACATTAACTGTCTGTCATCTGCCATTTGGATGTCCAGTCTCTCAATTTATCAAGGACCTCTTGCAATTTTTTACAATCCTCTTGTGTTTTAACAACTTTGAATAATTTGGTTATCATCTGCAAATTTGATCAGCTCACTCATTCCCATTTCCAGGTCATTTATGAATATGTTAAACAGCAGCGGGCCCAGCACAGATCCCTGGGATATTCCACTATTCACCTTTCTCCTAATGCTCCTTAGAATCTGCAGCTCTAGGCCAGCCCTGCACATACGTCTATTTGGTCAGGCAATGCAGATACAGACAGGCAAATGGGCTGTAAAGATTTCTATGAGCCATTCTCTGCATGCTTTCTCCACTTGTTTTTGGCTGTATCAGCCTTTGGGAAAGGAAAGGATTTGTGGGATGAAGTAGGGGGCAGAATTAATTCTCTGTTCCGATTTTTCCCCTCTCTGTCTGATTGTTTGATACTGCTGTCTGGGAAAGGAGAAGCTCAAGGGGGCAAGGAGCAGAGGGTTGTTCTTTGCTGGACACTGACCAATGAAGCTGGAGCATCAGCCCTGTATTCTGTGACCATGGAAACCTGGTAAATGTCCATATTAATAATCTGGGGAGGCAGCCAGCATCATCATCTTCTTCTGCCTAGAGAACCTTTGGAGATTTAGAGTGGGAGCTGCTAAGTAAATCCATATCACAGAGGACATGGAGGCTGTACTTACAGGGTTTCAACGCAGTGCACAGTTTTCTAAAAGAAAGGTATCCTAGTGGTTAGAGTGGTGGGCTGAGAACCAGGATTCAAACTCACTGCTGCTTCTTCTGACCTTGAACACGTCATTGAACTCTGCAGCCTTAGCTTATAAGCCCTCTATGGCAGGAAAGTACCCAGTGTGTCTGAATGTAACTTGTCTTGAGCTACTACTGGAAAGGCAAATAAAGAAGTAGAAATATGTTTTATAAAATATGTGTGTCTTATCACAACTCTGCCCCTAGTTTACCCAAACTATGCCCCAGGGAACGTCTGCGTGTGATGCACATAAATGTATGCACCATCTTGTCGCAGAAATACAGCTACACACAGAAAAGGCATTGCATGCAGGTAAAATGGACTTTACACACCAGAAAACTTTTATAAAATGACTGACTTAATATATATTTACATCCCTAAAAATGTCAGCTCATTTTTTATTTTTTATTTTTTTAGCAATAGGCCAGTGCTTGGCTATTTTGCACATAGTTTTAGAAGCCCATCTCAGGAGTGCATCCTTCAGTAGTGACTGAGACTAATTGTACTCTTGCTTTGACAAGGAAAAACAATTGTGAAAACCCTGTTAATCCAAGGGGGAGGAAAGAAAAGTTGTGTCCACCTTTAAAAACTGTTTTAATGTCACTCTTTTCTTCACCAGTTGAAGCACCATGGACAGGTTTGCTTTCAACTTCTAGTAAGGGGGAGAGGGTCTAGGCAATAACATTCTGAGCAGCATTCAGGACACAGAAGCCATAAAATCTCCTACTATAAAGATAATTAAGTGTTAAGGCAACACTTGATTGCTTTTATCTAGGAACACAATTGCTGAGTTTTAACCTTAAACATGAGGAACCCCTGGGACTCAATGAGAATCCATCACTTTTGCTTTCCGTTGACCAGGGTTCTTCTCAGGATCTCAAGAGGCATGTTAAAAAAAAATCTCTATTTTGCATACATTTTCTAATCAGTTACTCTACAATTACTCCAGTATCGAAAAAGGGCGAGACAGACCCTCAAGCCTGCTCTATTATAATCAAACAGTTTAGGAGTTTGCTTAGTTTCTGGTGTGGATGGGCAGACTGGATGATATTTATATTGCATGTTTTTGCAGAGAGGAAGGTATAAGAAACATCAAACATGTACAAGGTCCCTGACCTCAAGAACTAAGCATTTCAAATTACTAGGATATTCAGCAGTGCTATACATCTGAAGGCACTTTTTAGATAGGATGTGGTGATCAAAATTGAGACGTTGAGATTAGCATGTTTAAAATTTTGCTGGTATTTTAGAAACGGCTCTGCTAAATGTAGAGCATTTCTAAATCTACATCTACAGGCCGTGGGAGGAGCGATACCAGCAAGATACATGAAAAAGATCAACAGGGGAAACCTGGCAACATACACATGCAAGTGTCAGCATTTCACAACGAGCACTTGCAAATATCAGCACTTAAGCGTAGTTATTCACCTGTAACAGATGTTCTCCGGGGATAGCAGGAATCAGTCCTCCCATATGGGTGACGTCAGCGCTGACAGAGCCCTCATGGAAGCATCTCCCCAGCTTTCAAAGAAAGCCTTTGGGAGATGCCACCATGCATGTGTGTTCCCCTTCCCGCCCACGGGTGCCATCTTGCTCAGTCAGATGACATATTTAGAGCCGACGAAAAAGATGGCAAAAATAAAACAGAAACTCTAAGGGGAGGAGGGAGGGTTGTGAGGACAGATTCCTGCTGTCCCCGGAGAACACCTGCTACAGGTGAGTAACTGCTTTCTCCAGGAACAAGCAGGAAGTCAGTCTTCACATATGGGACTCCCTAGTTACAGGGAAAGCCCATAGAGAAAAAAACATGGTTTACCCTCAAGGGTTCCGTGAACAGCAGCAATTGAGTCCGCAGGTGCAGAATGCAGCAGGACATGTGTGTCCGAAGGAAACCAGCACTCCATTAGCCTGAACACAGAAGGTCCCGAGGGTAAGAGTTGCCTAGACCCAGAAAAGATTATGGAGCACGGCCTGGCCAAAGGCACTGTCCCATCAGGACTTCCTCATTAGGCAATACTGAGCTGAAAAGGTATGTACTGAGCCATCTCAGAAACAATAACGATCTCCCATCATTCAGAAAACAGCTAAAAACCATCCTATTCCAAGAATACTTCAAGACAATCTCCACCAAAAAACGCACCAACCCCTGAACTCTCCCATCATGAACCTCTAAGTGACAACTGCACCATACTGTTCATGTCTAAAGTCTGTCTTATGTCGAAATCATCAATGTAGCCCACCTGGTGATGGCCCCACCCTGATACTTAATTCTCCCCACCCTTATATGTTACACCGCTTTGACCCGGTGAAAAGCAGGATATAAATGCAGTTAAATAAATAAATAAATAAATAAATAAATGTATGGAAGACCAGGTGGTGGCCTGGCAGATGTCCACCACTGGGACGGAGTGCAGTTTTGCCACAGAGGCCGCTATGACCCTGACACGGTGCGCTGTGACCCGGCTGTCCAGCAAAAGTCCCACCTACTCATAGGCGAGAGTGATACAGTCCGCCACTCAGGTAGATAGCGTAAGCTTGGTTACCACATCCCCCAGTCTACTGGGGTCATACGAGACAAAAAGCTGAGAAGCTTTATGGTGGCCCTGGATACATTGAATGTAGATGGACAGGGCCCTCTTACAATCCAAGGTGTAGAAGACAGTTTCCGCCCTGCTGGCGTGAGGCCTTCGGAAGGAATTTGGGGTGTATGTGGACACAACCCTGTTTTTGTAGAATCTGGTGTAAGGCGCCTCTGCTACCAAGGCCTGGAGCTTCCTGACCCTGCGAGCACAGGTGAGCACAACCAGGAACACTACCTTTCACAAAAGGTATCACAAGTGGCAAGTAGCTAAGGGCTCAAAAGGCGGGTGAGTAAGCTGTACCAGTACAACATTGAGGTCCCACTCGGTCGCTGGAGGGCATACAGGGGGTTTGATAAGAGGAGTCCCCTCATGAAGCGGGTCACCAATGGCTGGGTCGAGAGGGGTTTGCCATCCACTGGATGGTGATGTGCCGCCAGGGCACTAAGGTGCATTCTGACGGAGTTCAATTTGAGTCCAGAGTGTGCACTGGTAAAGAGAATGGGTTAATCCCCTGCTCTATGCACCAGAATGAGAATCTATGCCACTTGAAGGCGTGTGCTTTCCTGTTGGAAGACTTACTGGAAGCCAGCAGGATCTCCTCTACTTCCTCCAAGGAGTTGAAAGAGGCTAGCGTCCCCCTTTCAGCAGCCATGCTGTTAGTGATAGGGATCCCAGATTGGGGTGCAAGAGGGAGCCCCCTCCAATGACAGAAGCCCTGGGAAGCTCCCCAAGTTGATGGGAGTCTTCACTGACAGCCGGAAGAGTAACGGGAACCAAGGATGCCTGAACCATCGAGGGGCTAGCAGGATCAGCGAGACCTTGTTGCGGAGAGTCCTGAATAATGTTTTGGCAATTAGGGGTGTAGGTGGGAAGGTGTACATGAGACCTTCCGACCACAAGATGAGAAACGCATCTGGTGCCACCTGGGAAGGGTGGGCTTGCCAGAAGCAGAAGCGGGGCAAATGGTAGTTGTCCAGGCTGGCAAACAGGTCTATCTATGGTTCACCCCCCAGAGGTAGAAAAACTGGCTGGAGGACCCTGCTCAATATGTTGGCCTGGCCTGGCAGGTATATTTATTTAACATTTCTTATATACCACCTTTCATAATATCAAGGTGGTTTACATTGAACAAACTGAAATTACATTGAACAGGGCATTATAACTTGGAGATAACTATTTTACAGGAAACATGGGCAATGGAGGGTTAAGTGGCTTTCCAAAGACCACAAGGAGCACCTGTGGGACTAGAAATCCCAGTCCTTCTGGCCCAAGGTTGCTGTCCTCTAGTGGGATTTGAACCCCCAACCTTTTGGCCTGAGGTACCTTGCCCCAACCACTAGGCCACTCCTCCACTCCATATTGCCTGTAAGATGCCTGTTGGACTGTGTAGGGGCAGAGGGCCATTGCCCCGCTGCAGAGAGCATGGGACCCCGTGCCACCCTGCTTGTTCACATAGAACATGGCCACCTGGTTGTCTGTTTGGACCAACACTGGTGGCACTGAAGGTGGAGCCAAAATACTCGGAAGGCTAAATGAATCGCCCGCAATTCCAGGCCTTGGGTGCGGAGTTCCTCACAATGGGTTCCACATCCCAGCAGGAAGGCATCCGTTGTGAGAACCCTTAAGGGGCATGGAGTCTGGAAGGGCATCCCTGCCTTCAGATACTGTGGGTTTTGCCACAAGATCAAGGATCCCGTCAACTGGCGGGTCACAACCACCCTGTCACAGAGATGGCCTGTGGCCTGTGTCCACTGGTCCCGGAGGCAGCACTGTGCGACCCTCATATGAAGGCAGGCATTTGGGGTGACATAGACTGTGGAAGCCATGTGTCTGAGTAGATGCAGCAGGAGCTGAGTGGACACCAAGGGCTGGTGTTGTATGTCCAGGGCCAGAGCCCTGAGCTGGGTGGCTCGGTTCCCTGGAAGAAAGGCCCTCGCCTGGAGGGTGTCTAGTTTTGCCCCTATGAACTCCAGACATTGTGTCGGGAGGAGGTGGAATTTGGGGTAGTTGATTACGAACCCCAGATTTTGCAGGACCTGGATGGTACATGCAGTTGCCTACTGTACTTCTGAGGCCATGTCTCCCTTTATGAGCCAATCATCCAGGTAGGAGAAGACGAACACGCCCTGGAGGCGGAGGAAGGCCACCATGACTGCCAGGCACTTGGTGAAAACCCTTGGGATGTAAACCAAGCCGAAGGGCATCATCCTGTACTGGTAATGGCTGCCCCATACCTTGAACCTCAGGTACTGCCTGTGGTTGGGGTGAATAGGGTGTGTGTATAAGCATCCTTCAGATCCAAGGAGCATAGACAATCTCCCTGTTGGAAGTAAGGCAACAATGTTCCAGGGGTGAGCATCTTAAACTTCTCCCTCACCAGGAACTTGTTCAGATTGCGCAGGTCGAGGATGGGCCTTAGGACCCCTTTTCTTTTTGGCATGAGGAAGTATCTGGAGTAGAACCCCTTGTCCCTGAGATGGTGGGGGACTGGTTCCACCGCTCTGTCCTTGAGAAGACCTGCGAGCTCTTTCAGTAGAAGGTCCCGGTGAAGGGGAGACCTGATGGGCTCTCCCGGAAAGAAAGGGGGAGGTGTCTGAGCCAGGTGGAGGAGGTAGCTCTCCTTGACTACTTGGAGTGCCCAAGAATCAGTGGTGATGGCTGGCCACCTTTGGGCATAATGAACAAGACGTCCCCCTGTGGGCTGCTGACCTCCTTGGGGTAGAGAGGCTATGCCTAAGGAGTCAAAAGCTCCCCCCTAGCTTGGCTGGAGCCGATGCCTGGGACTTGGGAGCCTTCTGCTTATGAGGGCCATGCCCATGTCCTTTGGCCTGCTGACCCTGCTAGGGGGCTGGGGAGGCCTGAAAAGATGGGTAGTTTCTGTAAGCAGTCCCTTTCCTTGGGTAGAAGGGCGTTTTACCCGAGCCCTTCTGTTGGCAGTTTGTTATTCAGGCATAAGTTTATCCTTTCATTACAATTAATTATATAGGCGGGGATATTAAGCAGTACAATTAGGTTAAGTTCTTCAGGCATAAGTTTATCATTTCATTGCAATTAATTAATAATCATGTCCTGACAATGTTCCAGTTTTTATACTATTTCCTTTTTTTAATTGGTCTTGTTTTCTTTGATTCTTTTGTGCGTCAGATATGTGTGCATTTCACTGGCCACTTTTTTTTTTTAAAGAAGATATTGGACATTAAGGGGTTGAATTGCAAGGGTGCCAATAATATTGACCACAACTGTATCTCCCCTCTTCCATCTTTCCTTGAAAATGCATATTGAGATCTTTAAGTGTGTCCCCATATGCTTTATGATGAAGCCCATTGACCATTTTGGTAGCCACTCTCTGCACTGACACCATTCTCTTTATAGCTTTTGAAGGTCTGGTCTCCAGAACTGCACACAGTACTCTAAGAGAGGTCTCACAAAACCTTATACAGAGGCACTATCACCTCCTTCTTTCTGCTACCATTTCTCTCTGACTTTCACCGTCGCCTTTTCTACCCGTTTAGCAACTTAAGATCATAGGGCCTGATTTTCAAAGGCATTTACATGGATAACTACCCTAGTTAATCATGTAAATGCCTTATCCGGGATTTTCAAAAGGCACCTACATGGGCAGTGCACTTCGTAAATCCTAGATAAGTCCCTAATGTGCCCAGATGCTATGTGGTTAGCATCGGGACCTGTTGAGGCATTCTAGGGCAGAGTGGGGTTAGAGGAAAGGACTAAATGGGTAGCACTGATTTTTGATGCTTCCCGCTTAGCCCTCTGCACCTCACCTATTTTTCAGGTGCAGGGGCTAAGCGGGTAGCATTGAAAATTGGGGCTACCCAGCTAGCTCCTGCGGCTTCCAGGTTGTGCGGTGAGACCTGGATTTTCAATGCTGGGGCCGCATATGACCTTGGCATTGAAAATGCAGGTTAGACAGATGGTAGGCAGTGTAAATGGGGGCGCTGGTCGTGAATGTCCACAGTCTTGGCAAAGGCAAAATCTTATTATGACTTGCAAAGGATTGTGGGGGATGTAGTTCACTCATACCAGAATCAGCCGTTCACAAAATAATGAGTTGTGTTGCTCGAGTGTAAGCAAAGAAAAATAGATTTTATTCATGGGGTTTATTCTCCCACACAGATTTACTTGGTAACACAAAAAGGACACTTGCTTTCAGTATTGCACTCAGGAAAACAAAACATGAAATAAGGTAACTGAACTTCTTAAGCAATCAAACAATAAAGACCTTGATGGGAAACAGAAAAGGTCTTTTTGATGGCTCCTGCTAATGACTCAGCAGTGCTCCAAAAGCAAAAACAAAACCCAAAAGTAACAAAAACTGTTCTTTATCAAGGATAACTTTCTTCTATTTACACACACACAAAGTGAAGTTTCCTTTCAGAGCTCACGTGCACTTGTGCCTGGCTCAATTATCACTAATTAGCCAGCTGCAAACCCCTTTGCTGGTTCATTTTCTCTACGTGGCTCAATCCTACCCTAAAGCTTTCTTGCAGAGACTTTTCTGGGTAGATAAAAGAACAAATTACAGTTCCTTTTGGTGGTTGTTGTATTAGTGAGAAAGAACTTTAAAACAGTAGCCTAGACAGAGAGCAATCCATGTATTCATTCTGATCATTTGATATATCTCCTTCTTCCTCAAATATCATGGAATCAATATCAGGATCTGGCTCAGAGGAATTCCTTAATTGATCATTCTCAGGATAATATTTCTTTCCCTGCTGTCTTCCTGGATAAGAGCTAGGGCATAGATCAAAGTTCATACCTGAGCTTCCTTTGCTGTTAGGTTTCCTCTCCTGATATCTTGGCCAGTAAGTAGTCCAGTTTTTATGTCCAGCCTTCCAATCAAGATCCCTGGACACTGGGTCTCTCTTCACATACCTTCTTGCACCGGTCTTAGGGCCCCTTCCAAATGCAGCCGTCTCCCTCAAAGGTGCCGTCTGGGAATTCCTGGCTTTATAACCCCACTCCTCTGGCTTCCTCCAGTCCAATGGAGTATGCTTGCCTCTGGAATGACTCCCAACACACGTACTGCTGTGGGCTCCTTCTTTAGACCTCCAAGATGTCTTTCTCTTCTTCCTTCCACGTTGCGGCTGCTGGTTCTGTGTGCTCTCACGGTTCTGTCTGCTCTCCTGCTTCTGCTGGCTCCCCCTGCTCTGTCTGTGTGTAGAAAATCTATTACTTTTAACGTGCTTAGAGGGACACTCCACCCTAGCACAGCCCAGGTGTGTGCTGAATCAAGCCCTGCCCTTGGAGATGAGTGATTGGGGATTATCTCATAGCTCTCCTGATTGAACACACGTTTCCCCACTTCAGCTCTTCTAGAGGCTGTTTGAAACCTGGTGCATTCTGGGACTGGTAGTCTTTTATGAAAATATTCTGTTTTAGTATTTCTACCAGCAAAGACAGGTTGCTTGTTCAAAGCCAATTCACCTCTTTTATAGCTCCCTCCTGAACTATGATAAGCTTCCTTATCACAACGGGCTATGTGCTAATGCGGAGCATAGCACCGCCCAGATGAAAATTGGGCCCATAAGAAACAATCACTCCCAAGTCCCACTCTTCTTTCATAAACAGACATACTTCACCCCCTATTCTGTACTGTTCCCTTGGATTTTTGCAGCCCAAATGCATGACCCTGCATTTTTGAGCATTATATCTCAGCTGCCAAATTCTTAACTATTCCTCAAGCTTTGCTGAATCCCTCTTCATGTTATGTACATCTTCCTAGATGTCTACCCTATTTGAACAGTTTGGTATCATCTGCAAAGAGGCAAACCTGATCAGACAGCTCTTCCGCAATATCGCTTACAAAAATATTAAAAAGAACCAGACCAAGGATAGATCCCTGCAGCAGACTACTGGTAATATCCTTCTCCTCAGAGTAAGCTCCATTTGCCTCCCACTCCACCAGTTACTAACCAATTGGCTACTTTATAGTCCATACCTAGGATGCTTAGTTTATTTGAATCACCTCTGTGGGACAGTGCCAAAGGCTTTACTGAAATCTAAATACACTACATCTAGTGCTCTCTCTCTGTCCAATTGTCTGGTTATCCAGTCAAAGAAATTAATCAGAATTGTCTGACAAGACCTGCCTTTAGTAAAACCATGCTGCCTCAGATCCTGCAATCCACCGGACTCCAGAAACTACACTCTGTGCAGCGTTTCCATTAATTTACTCACCACAGAGGTCAGACTAAATGGCCAGTAGTTCCCAATCTTATTCTTGTTGTTGTTGTTAAGTGCCATCGAGTCAGTGTCAACACATAGTGACCCTCTGGATTGTTGTTCTAAACTGTGTTTGGTCTTTAGTCAAGTGGCTCATTGTTGACAGAGTGGCACATAGCTGCTGTTATTGTATCAATCCATCTCATTGCTGGCCTTCCTCTTTTGCATTGACCTTCTACCTTGCCAAGCATGATGTCTTTCTCTAATTCTCTCTCTCTTTGCATGATGTATCCAAAGTATGAAAGTCAGAGTCTTGTCATCTGAGCTTCTAAAAAAAGCTTAGGTTTGATCTCCTCTAGTACTGACTGGTTTATTCTTCAAGCAGTCCATGGTATACACAGTATTCATTGCCAGCACCATAATTCAAAGGCATCAATTTTCTTCCTGTCTATCTTTTTCACTATCCAACTTTCACATCCATATGATGCTATTCAGAATATCATGGCTTGAACAAGTCAGAGTTTGTATGGAGAGAGACATCTCTGCTCTTGAGAATCTTGTCTAGGTCCTTCATAGTCATTCTGCCAAGAGCAATGCTTTGTCGGATTTCTTGACTGCTTGTTGGTTTTTTTTGATAGTTGATCCAAGTAGGTTAAAGTTGTCCACTATTTCAATTTCTTCTCAATCAAGGATGAACTTTTTGATTTTGCCAGTTGTCAGAATCTTTGTCTTCTTCATATTAAGTTGCAAACCCATTTTAAGACTATGTTCCTTGAACTTGAGAAGCAAATGTTTCAGATCATCTTCACTTTCAGCCAGTAATGTGGTATCATCAGCATAGCGAAGGTTTCTGATGATTCTTCCACCAATCTTCACACTTCGGTTGTCTTCATACAGTCCTGCTTCTCTGATGATTTGTTCTGCATATAAATTAAACAGTTAGGAGGAAAGTATGTAGCCTTGTCGTACACCTTTGCTGATTTGAAACCATTCTGTTTCTCTTTGTTCTGTTCGAATTGTTGCTTCTTGATCAATATAAAGGTTGTGCATGAGAACAGTCAGGTGTTCTGGTATACCCATGCTTCTTAATGTGGCCCAGAGTTCTCATGGTTTATACAATCAAAAGCCTTGCTGTAGTTGATAAAACTCATAGATATTCTTTTGGTATTCTTTTGTTTTTTCAAGGATCCATCTCACATCTGTGATGATGTCTCTCGTTCCTCGCCCTTTCCTGAACCCTGCTTGCACTTTAGGCAGTTATTGTTCCAGGTATGGCTGTAGTCTATGCTGAATAATCTTGAGTAGAAACTTGCTGGTATGGGGGATTAGAGCGATTGTGCAATAATTTCCATAGTCAGTTGGATTACCTTTCTTTAGTATTGGTATAAACACGGATCTTTTCCAGTTAGTTGGCCATGATGTTGTCTTCCAAATGTCCTGGCAGAGCCTTGTAAGTATGATAACAGCTGCATCAGATTGCTGTAATACTTCAATGGGAATGCCATCAATGCCTGGTGCTTTGTTCTTTGATAAGGCTTTTAATGCTGCTTCAACTTCTTCTTTCATCACCAATGGTTCCTGATCATAAGATACAGGTTGAAATGGCTGTTGGACCACTTGATCTTTATGGTATAATGACTCTATATATTCTTTACACCTTTTCTTGATCTTCTCAGCATCATTCAACATGGATCCTTAAGCATCTTGTAGCATTTGAGGCTGGAATCTTTTTTAAACTCTCATAGCTTTAGGGAAGCCAATCTTTTTCTTCCTCTAATAGCTTATACTTCTATTTCCTTGCATTCATCATTGTAGTACTTCTCCTTGTCTTGTCTTGCTGCACATTGGAAATCTCTGTTGAGTTTTGTGATTGCCTCTCTTTCTCCTCTGGCTTTATTTATTTATTTTATTTTATTTACATTTATATACCGCGATTTTCTACAGATCAATTGCGGTTTACAATGAACAACAATGAATTGCATGGAAGTGCAAATTCAGTTTACATGTAACAGTATTAACTATGTACAATAACAATTAAACAATCTAACCAATAACTATATACAAAGGATGTGTGTCATTGTGTTTATGATGTATTCTTCTAGGGAATGTAGATCAGGTGAGTGAGGTGTCTAGTTAGAGTTCTGCGGTTATGTTAGAGAGCCGAAGTGTTGTGAGAATAGATGTGTTTTAAGTTTTTTTCTAAAGGAAGAGAGGTCTTTTATCTTTCTTAGGCTGTCTGGAAGTGTGTTCCAAAGGGTGGGTGCGCAGTGTGAAAATGCTCTGTTTGTTTGTAATCTTTTTAGCTTTAATGTAGTCTATCTTTAGCTTCTCTGTGTTTCTGGGCAATTTTCAGAGTTTCTTCGGTCATCCCTTTTGGCTGTTTTTGCTTTTTCACCTTTTGTAGAGACTTCTCACTTTCTTCCAACACAACCTTCTTGATATCATCCCATAACTCTTCTGGTGCTTTGTCATTTGTATCTAAAGCAGCAAATTGATTTTGCAGGCAGACTTTAAATTCCGGTGGTATATTCTCAAGGTCATATTGTGTTACATTCATGAGTGGCTTGCTCTTTTTCAATTTTATTTTGAGTTTGCATACTAGTTGTGATCTGTACCACAGTCATCTCCAGGTTTTGTCTTTGCTCATGTTATAGAGCTGTTCCATCATTGACTTCCACAGAAGTAGTCAATTTGAATTTTGTACAATCCAATAGGTGAGTCCATGTGTACAGTCACTACTTGTGTTGCTGGAAGAAGGTGTTTGAGATGAATAGATCATTGGTCTTGCAGAATTCTATCAGTCTTTCTCCAGCTTCATTTCTGTTGCCAAGACCATATTTTCCAACCACTTTGCCTTCTTCTTTGTTGCCAATGTTTGCATTCCAGTCACTCATGACTATTAGGATATTCTGCTTGCATGTTCTGTCAATTTCAGCTTATACTTGTTCATAGAACTCATCATCCTCATCCACTTCTGCAGCTGTTGTTGGAATATATAATTGAATTATAGTTGTGTTGATGGGTATTCCTCGTAGACGAATAGAAATTAAGCATTCACTGATTGCATTGTATTTCATTACAGTTCTTGCAAGTTTCTTCTTAATTTATTTATTTAGTTGAATTTAATATACCGCTTTATCATTAAATCAAAGCGGTTAGCACATCAAACAATCAAGGGGGGGGGGCTTATAGTGTGAAAACATGCAGTGGAAACCTCATCATGAGTTGGGTGGGAGGGGTGTGAGAGATTAATTTGAGTTATATACAAGTGAACTATGTACAGCTCTATATACAAGTGAGCTATATACAAGTGAACTATGTACAAGTCTATAAACAGTTTGTTTGGGGTGGAGGGTTGGCTAGGGCAGAGTCTGGTTCAGGTGATGTCCTTGTAGTGTTCCATGAAGAGTTTTGTTTTGAGCATCTTTCTGAAATCTTTGAGGTCCGTGGCTGATCTCAGATCATCAGGGAGAGAGTTCCGCAGGGTGGGTGCCGCCAGGGACAGTGCTCTTCTTGAAGTGTCCTGTCTTGATTTGGCAAATTCTCTTGGGGTGGTGATGTTGTCTGTGGTTCCCTTTCTTCTGGGTCTGGTGCATAGGTCAGCTTTGATGAGAGGTTGCAGGCTGTCTGCAGAGATGTTTTGTCTTATTTTGACTATGTTTAGGATAACTTTGTATTGGATACGGGAGCTGATTGGGAGCCAGTGGAGGTGGTACAGGATAGGAGTAATGTGGTCGTGACCTGAGCAGCCTGTTATTATGTGGGTGGCAGTGTTCTGTGCCAGCTGCAGTGGTCGGAAGGCCTGTTTTGATAGCCCGAGGTAGATGGGGTTGCAGTAGTCTAGTGTGGGAGTGATGAGAGCTTGACAGACTACGGAAGTGGTCCTGTGCGAGAATGGGTTTGAGGCGCCTGATGGTTCTCATTTTGAGGTAGGCGTTTCTTGTGGTTCTGGCAATGTGGGCTTGTAGGTTCAGGTCCTTGTCGAGAGTCACTCCAAGGTATCTCACTTCAGACTTTACTGTTATTGTGATGTCGTTCAGTTTGATTGTAGGTGTAATTGAGAAGGTGGGGTTTCTTGAGATGAATAGTGCTTCTGTTTTGTTGTGGTTTATGGATAGATTGTTTTCTAAGAGCCAGGTTGTCATTTGCTGGAGACAATTGGCTAGGTTGGAGTAGTCTGGGGTGTCCAAGTTGATTGGGGTGAATATCATGATGTCGTCGGCATAGATGGTGTATTGAATCTTGTGGTTCTTGACGATGGAGCAGATTGGTTGTAAGTATAGATTGAATAGCAGGGTGGAGAGGGACGAGCCTTGTGGGATGCCCTGGGTGACTCTCAGAGGCTGGGAGGTATTTGAACCGCATTTGACTTGTAGCTGTCTGTCAGTTAGATAGGATGTGAACCAGTTCAAGGTGGTGCCATGTAGTCCAATTTCCTGTAGTCTAGCTAGCAAGGTTGTGTGGCTCACTGTGTCAAATGCTGCAGAGATGTCTATGAAAATCATGAGGAGTCCCATTTTGATGTTGTCAATAGTCTGGATCAGCTTGTTGAAGAGTTGAATTAGCAGAGTTTCTACCCCATGGTTTGGTCGGAAGCCATGTTGAATGGGATCCAGGGGGGCGTGGATGTCTAAGTGGTTCTGGAGTTGATGTTGGACCGTCTTTTCGATGATCTTGGCTATGAGGGGGAAGCTTGAGATGGTTCTGTAGGCAGCAGGGTCAGTTTTAGCTAGTGTGGATTTCTTGTGGATGGGGCGTATTGTAGCTAGTTTAAGTGCGCTTGGCATTATTCCTGTAGTGAGAGAGTTTTGAATTATTTTACAAATGCACTGGATCAGATTTTTTTTTGCAGCTTTGATCCATGTTACAGGGCATGGATCAGTAGGGGCGGTGCTGGTGTTGAGTGTGGTGATGATGTTTGAGATCTGCTCCTTAGATGGAATGCTGAATTTACCCCATCTTTGGTTGGGATGAAGGGGCTTGTTGCTGCTGATCTCTCTGTTGTCCTTGGCGGGGGTTGTGAATTTGGTCTTGAGGTGGTCTGTGAAGGTCTGTGGATCTATTTGCTGCTTGTTTCTGTTGTAGGGTTTGTTGGTGAGGGTTGAAGAGTTTGCGGGGTTTGTTAGTAGACTTCAGGATCAGGTTTGTGTGGTAATCCTTCTTCTGTTGGTTGATGAGATTGTTATATTCTTTTTGTTTCAACTGGTATAAGTCCTGTATGGAAGCTGATTTGGTGCGTCTCCATCGGCATTCAAGCCTTCTTAGTGCTCTCTCTGCATTGCGTATTTCCTTGGAGTACCAAGGGGTGGAGCTGGGTCTGGTGCTATGTGGTTTCCGTGTATTGGGGGTGGTGGGTCTGGCGGCATTTGTGATGGTATTGTTCCAGTTTTCTATTTGTTCATTTATGTCCTCTGAGTTGGTGTTGAGGAGGGGTAGGGTGTCTTGTAAGAATTGTTCCTTGTTGAAGCTTTTGAATCTCCTAGTTGTGAGTGGTTTATCTTGATGGTTATTGTTGTTTACTGATTGTAGATGGACTTGTGGTGGTCTGACCAGGGTACTGGTGTGATTGAGGGTTTTGGGAATTTCTTTCTATTAGGTTGTTGTGGGTGAATATGAGGTTGGGGGAGGATCCGCATCTGTGTGTGGGGGTATTGATCATCTGGGTGAACTGTAGTGAGTTCATAGCTGCAAGAAAGGCTTCTGCATCCTTGTTGTTTGTGGATCTAAGGTTGAAGTCTCCGAGTACAAGCAGAGGTTTGTGGAGGTTGTTGACTGCACATATAGCTTTCAGTACTGAAGATAGTTCATCTGTTGGGGCATTCGGTGCTCTGTAGGTGAGGCAAAGGGCGAGGTTCCTGTTTTCTACGATGATTGTGTTGCAGTGACTTGTAGATGTGGTGGATCTGACTTTGAGTTTTAGGTTATTGTTTGTGATGATCAGGACTCCTCCTCCTCTCCTTTGTGTGTGTGGGCAGTTGTATGCTGTGTGGGTGGGGGAAACAAGTTGGTTTAGTAGCCATGGGGGTGAGCCAAGTTTCAGTGATGCAGAGTATGACTGTTTGCTGGTGTTCCATGTGGTCAGTGATGGTATTAATCTTGGTTCTTACTGACCTGGCATTGATGAGCTCTATAGAAATATTCAGGGGATGGTTTTGGTGTATCTTGTGCTTTGTGTGTGGGTGTATGGGTGCTGTATTTGGGTTTTCTTTGATTGCTCGGTTTGTGACTCTGGTGTTGGAGCTGAGTGGGGTCATAGTGGTGAGTGTAGGGTGAGTGCTGTGTAGGGGGTGTCCACAGTGTGTAGTTAGCGTTAAAGGGTGTGGGTGAGTGGTGTAGGATGAGTTGTGTGAGTAGGAGAAGGACAGGGAGGTACAGTACCGTTGCCATGTTGGATTACCTTGCAATCCTCTTTTCGGTCTCCTTGGTTGGTTTGAGCTTGGTGAGGGTCATTGGTTGTATCTCCTGTTGTGCCTGCCTTCATGCCGCACCTAAGGGCCATGCCAAAGGGCTACACCAAAGGGCCCTCTGGCGAGGCCCTCAGGCACGGGCACACTGGCCGGCGGCACTTCTTTTATGGCATCCTCCCACTGCCTCGATTGGGCAGGAGCTTCTGAGTGAGAGGATTTCCCGCTCAAGCGCTCTACCCCGATCGGGGGAGTTGAGCCCGTTGTGTGCTGGCCCGGGGAAGGTGAGTGGGGCTGCCTCTTGTTGCCGGCGGCACTTCTTTTATGGTGTCCTCCCATTGCCCCGATTGGGCAGGAGCTTCTGAGCGGGAGGATTTCCCGTTCAGGCACTCTACCCTGATTGGGGGAGCTGAGCCCGTTGTGGCTGGCCTGGGGAAGGTGAGTGGGGCTGCCTCTTGTTTCCGGCGGCGCTTTTTTTATGGTGTCCTCCCACTGCCCCGATTGGGTAGGAGCTTCTGAGCGGGAGGATTTCCTGCTCAGGTGTTGTTGTTGTTGTTAAGTGCTGTCGAGTCGGAGTCAACTCATGGCGACCCTCTGGATAGCTATCCTAAATTGTGTTCGGTCTTCAGTCAGGCGGCTCAATGTTGACAGACTGGTACCTGTAGCTGCTGTTATTGTATCGATCCATCTCATTGCTGGCCTTCCTCTTTTGCGTTGACCTTCTATCTTGCCAAGCATGATGTCTTTCTCTAATGATCTCTCTCTCCGCATGATGTGTCCAAAGTATGAAAGTCGAAGTCTTGTCATCTGAGCTTCTAAAGAAAGCTTAGGGTTGATCTCCTCTAGTACAGACTGGTTTGTTCTTTGGGAAGTCCATGGTATACACAGTATTCGCCGCCAGCACCATAATTCAAAGGCATTAATTTTCTTCCTGTCTATCTTTTTCACTGTCCAGCTTTCACATCCATATGATGTTATTGAAAATACCATGTAGCTGGCCCGGGGAAGGTGAGTGGGGCTGCCTCTTGTTTCCGGCAGCGCTTCTTTTATGGCATTCTCCCACTGCTTTATTTCCTTTTTAAAGGTCAGTGCCAGCAGCTCGTTCCACCCTGGTTAAGATGGAGCCCATCCTTTGGGAAAAGTCCCCCCTTCCCCAGAATGTTGTCCAGTTCCTAAAAATCCAGAACCCTCTTCCTTGCACTATTGTCTCATCTTAACCAGGGTGGAATGAGCTGCTGGCATTATAAATGCAACACCATTTCTTCTTTGTCTTTCATTTCCAGCATAGTAGGCCATCTGATTATCAGATGCAAAATGCCCGATGCCAGTCCATTTCAGCTTGTTGACACCCAACAGATCGATTTGTACACATTCCTTTTCATTCTTGACCACCTCCAAATTCCCTTTGTTCATACTTCGTATGTTTCACGTCCCAATATGTAAGACTTCTTTGCAGCTTCTGACTCTCATTTCATGTGTAGCTACATCAGCAGTCAGATGTCCCAAGAGCTTTGATCCAACCTGCTTCAGGATTTTTGGAAACTTTCTATGGAAATGGTGGTTTAAAACACTGCCTTTTGTTGCCACCATTTCCACGGGAAGCTTCCAAAAACCTGAAACAGAGATCTTTTTGATTGGACTCGAAACATGCCACATCATGTACTGGGACTTCCTGTATTCTTCAATGCTGTGCTCTTTGAGATAAGTACACTGGTTTTTATAATTATACCATTTGAAAAACAAATTTTTTTTTCCTATTCAAAAAAACTATTAAAAGGGAGCCTTAGTGAGTGGATGTGTTCCCCTGTCAATTAAGTAGCTCCAACATTTTCATATCTCTTTTTCAGTGCCTAAACATTAAGGTTCAGCATTTTATTTCTTCGTGAAAGCAAACTGGTTTTTCACCTATTGAACTCTTTTTGATCTTACCCACTCGGCCACTGACACAAACAAAGCGAGAGGGGTTCGAAACTAGGCTTCCTTACACTAGCAAAGAGGTTGTTGCCCTTAAAATATATTGCCTTTTAGTTTTGTCCACTGCTTTCCACATCCCCCAGCTGTTCTAAACCAGCTAATGATTCCTTAAGGTATTGTCCCATCTTGACAAAGTTAGCAGTCTCTTTTCTAAAGGATGTTAATGAAGTTAATGGCTATTAAATGCCATTGTGTGGCACTTAACATGTGTTAACTTCATTAACATGCATTAAAACCTTTCGGAAAAAGGCGCTTTCGTTTTCCTGAAGTCTAGGACCCTGAAGTTTGAATGAGCTCTCACAGCCCTTGTCCCAGAACTCAACCATACTGTCTTATTTGGCAGGCTGATTCCCCCACCCCATCCTTTGTAAATATTTGTTAATTCTCTCCCAGAACTGTTGACTCACAGGACGCTTTCATAAATTGTGGCCTTCTGATTGTCTGCGCTTCAAACTGACTGATCCAGTGCTGTGCATCAAAGGATGCACCATGGGTGGGGGGGGGGGGGGGGGGGGGGGGGGAGAGAGGGTCATTATGCTAAATAGGACAATTTTTGTCTTATTTGGCAGATTGACTCCATGTGGTGTTTGCGAGGATGCAAGGTGCAGGGTCAGGAGCTGCCATTTTGAAAGATGGTGGCACAGAGACAGGAACGTTTGGGCTTCATTCCTGCCATCACCTTAAAGGCACTTGGGGATGTATGGGAATGGTCTGAGGGGGCCATGCCAACCGTGAGTTGTGTTTTAGGAGGGGATCAGGGGTAAGAAGCAAGGGCTACTGAGTCACCAATGTGTCATTACAAATCATAGTGAAGAATTGGTGGATTGGGACCACTGGGCCACCAATACTTAATTGGAAACAGCGAGAGGGGTGACACTGTAGCCATAAATTATTTTTTTGAGGGGGATCAGAGAGGTGGGAGTTTCGAAGAAGTCATCCAGGAAGCAGGGGTCTGGGCTTAGTTGGATCATCAAATCCACTGCTGCATCCCATTGACATCCCTGACTCATCAACATGCCTTATTTACCCTCTAAAATGGTTAGAGAATGGAGTCTAGGGGTAACTTAATAGTTAGAGCAGCAGGCTGAGAACTAGAGAAACCAGTGCTCTAATCCTACTTCTCTCACTGAGAAACTTTGTAACAAGTGTAGTATTCTCAGAAATGCTTCCCATTCCACGCGCAGGACCCAAGAGGAAGGCAGAGCTCCGGAGTCTCAATACGTGGATGAGACAATAGTGCAAGGAAGAGGGTTCTGGATTTTTTAGGAACTGGACAACATTCTGGGGAAGCAGGGACTTTTCCCAAAGGATGGGCTCCATCTTAACCAGGGTGGAACGAGCTGCTGGCATTGACCTTTAAAAAGGAAATAAAGCAGCTTTTAAACTAGATAATGGGGAAAAGCCAAAAGTCTCTCAAGAGGGCATGATTCAGAATAATGTGTCCTTGAAGGATACTAGCAAGCAGGGAACTCAGGGCATCCTGATAGAGAGATTCCAATAAAGGTAAAAGTAACCCAGGTGTCTTTAAGTAAAAATTACAGAATTGAAAAATTCTAAATTAACCCTGTCATCAAATAGCCAGACTGTTAATGTTAGCAAAAAACAAACTTTGAAATGCCTGTATGCAAATTCTAGAAGTCTAAAAATTAAGATGAGAGAGTTAGACTAAATAGCAATAAATGAAAGGTTAAATATAATTGGCATTTCAGAGACATGGTGGAAGAAGGATAATGAATGTGTCATTGTGATAACAGACTACAAACTATATCGCAATGATAAGGTAGATCACAACTGATAGCCCTGCTTGTGGAGATGTAGCCTATTGGCTGGGTGTGGAGGTGTAGCCTACTGGTTGGTCAAAGATCCAGGTAAGAGGGAAGAAGTGACTAACTACAGGCCAGTAAGCCTTACCTCGGTAGCTGGAAAAGTAATGGAGGAGCTCCTGAAAGAGCAAATAGTGGTCTTCCTCAAAACCAACAGGGTCCATGATCCGAGGCAACATGGTTTTACCAAAGGACGATCTTGCCAAACAAATCTGATTGAGTTCTTTGACTGGGTGACCAGAGAACTAGATCAAGGACATATGATGGATGTGATCTACCTAGATTTCAGCAAAGCCTTTGATACTGTTCCTCAAAGGAGGCTTATCAATGAACTCAACAGCTTGGGGATGGGTCCCAAGGTGGTGAAATGGATCAGAAATTGGTTGACTGACAGATGACAAAAGGTGACGGTAATCGGAACTCACTCAGATGAAAGGAAGATGATTAGTGGTGTGCCCCAGGGTTCAGTCCTGAGACCGGTACTGCTAAATATATTCATGAGTGATATTGCCAAAGGGCTGAATAGAAAAGTCTGTCTTTTTGCAGATGACAGCAAAATTTGCAACAGAGTGAACTCCCTTGAGGGAGCGGGGAACATGAGGAAAGATCTGCAAAAGCTGGAAGAATGGTCTAATGCTTGGCAGTTAAGATTTAATGTGAAGAAGTGCAGTGTCATGCACTTGGGAAGAAGAAATTCAAGAGAATGGTATGCGATAAGGGGTGAGAGATTGGTGTGCACGGACACCAGTGCTGGGTTGCATACAGAGAGGAATTGCCAGCAGAAAGGAAGAGGTACTAATGCCAATGTACAAGTCACTGGTGAGGCCTCACTTGGAATACTGTGTTCAGTTTTGGAGACTGTATCTCGCAAAGGATATAGAAAGGCTGGAAGCGGTTCAGAGGAAGGCAACCAAAATGATTTGGAGCCTGCATCAGAAGCCTTATGAGAAGAGACTTGAAGACCTAAATATGTACACTTTGGAGGAGAGGAGGGACAAGGGAGATATGATTCAGACCTTTAAATACTTAAAGAGTATTAATGAACAAACAAAACGCTTCCAAAGACGGGGAAGCTGTAAATCTAGAAGGCATAACATGAAGCTGCAAGGTGGTAAACTGAAAGGAAATGTCAGGAAATACTTTTTCACTGAAAGGGTGGTGGATGCTTGGAATGCTTTCCCGATGGAAGTGGTGGGGGCAAACACAGTGACAGAATTCAAAATGGCATGGGAAAGACACAGTGGATCCTTTTATAGCAACAGGATAAAATCAAAATAAGCATAACTATCTCTTATATTTGAACAAAAAGGGGTGACCTACACGGAGCAGTGGGTATACCCCTAAATGGAGGCATGGGGAGGGGTGATCTTCATGGAGTAGCAGATACACCTACTCTTGTCACCTTGCTGGGCAGACTAGAAGGACCATACTGGTCTTTATCTGCCGTCATATACTATGTTACTATGTTACACTGGTGGAGGGAGTGGCTCTATATGTTAAAGAGGGCATTGAGTCGAAAAGGATAAAGGTTTTACAGGAAACAAAATATACTGTAGAATCTCTTTGGATAGAAATTCCATGTAAAAAGGGGAAGAGGGTGGCAGTGGAGGTGTACTACTGTTCACCTAGACAGAATGAACAGACAGTGATGAAATGCTATTAGGCTAGCTAGCAACGGTTACAACACAGTAATTAATGGGAGATTTCAATTACCATGGCATTGACTGGGCCAATCATAAAGAAAGGAATGGAGAATAAAATGAAGGATAATAAAATGCCTCTGTATTGCTCAATGGTATGACCGTACTTTGAATATTGTCTGCAATTCTGGTCACCATATCTTAAAAAGGATATAGCAAAATTAGAAAAGGTTCAAACAAGAACAACAAAAATGCTGAAAGGAATGGAAGGATATCCCTATGAGGAAAGGCTTAAAAGGTTAGGGCTCTTCAACTTGGAAAAGAGATGGCTGAGGGAATATTTGATAGATCTCCCTGCAAACCATCAGCAGCTCTCCCCTCACGGGGATCGAGCCACCGGCAGGAGCAGCGGGAAAGCAGCCATCTTCGGCGTCTCTGCCCAATCGGGACAGGCGCCCAGCTTTAAAAGGAAGCACCATTGGGCGCACGTGAAAGCTCCCTGCAAACCATCAGCAGCTCTCCCCTCACGGGGATTGAGCCACCAGCAGGAGCAGCGGGAAAGCAGCCATCTTCGGCGTCTCTGCCCAATCGGGGCAGGTGCCCAGCTTTAAAAGGAAGCACCATTGGGCGCACGTGAAAGCTCCCTGCAAACCATCAGCAGCTCTCCCCTCACGGGGATCGAGCCACCAGCAGGAGCAGCGGGAAAGCAGCCATCTTCGGCGTCTCTGCCCAATCGGGGCAGGCGCCCAGCTTTAAAAGGAAGCGCCATCGGGCGCGCCCGTGCCTGGCGGACCCGCGCCTGAGGGCCTCGCCAGAGGGCCCTTTGGCGTGGCCCTTAGGTGGGGACCGCAACAGAGAATCCATAGGCCTGAAGACATTGCTAAGTAGCAATTAACATCCAATCCTCCAGGTCTTGCCCTCCTCCATCGGGAACTATCATCTGCCTCTACTCCAACTGAACGAAAGAACCAAACACAAGACTCACAAAGAAGAAATGCAGACCATCAATATTATACACGCCCGAACATAACAGCAATCTGAAGAAAAGGAAAATAATTAGATCAGTCCTTACCACCCATTATAATGGTACCAGTGGGACAGGAGTGACTGGTGATTGCTCCTACTCTCAAGAACACTCTTTGGCCTTACAACACAAGCCACCAACCTAAGCTCTACTTGCCAGATGATCAAGTCCCCAGCAGCAGGAGTAGCTGCAGCCATCCCAGCTGCCTTCTCTGCCTAATTGGGGCAGTCACGTGCAGCATTCAAACCAACGCGCCCTTGGGATTAGCATGAAAGCCACAACTCTGGTCCTCCTACAAGTTTTCTTGAACTCTCTCATATACTGACCTAAGCATTTTGCTTCTGAACGAACAAGGTACTCTTAATAATGTAATCCCATTCATGTTTTCCTCTAGGATTAATGTGATCAGCATCCCTGTTACCTAATAGCCTGTATTTTACAATAACTCTGTAACATTATAACAGTTTCTCACTCAGTATCTCTCACTCATTCTCTCACCTGTGTACTGCAAGCTACAATTCTGCCACTTTGTAGCCTACAATTCTAAGTAAGTCTTTAATGTGGTTTGTTACGTCATTCTCAGTAGCTCTGTAACTTTGCAACTACTCTATATTGCCACAACTCCCCAGCCCGCAAAACCTACCTCAGCCACTCACATCCCACAATGGCCTACGCATCACTTAATCTTACCATACTCTTCCTCCTGGCAAATGCCATACAAATCTCCATTGCCCTAGTAGACAGACACTGTCATATCCCCACCATCCACCATCTGGGTAAAAGAAACCAGGAAAACCCCTTTCATTCAGCCACACGGCTACCACATCAGCCACGTCGTTCGCACCTCTTGTATGTAGACCTTATTCAATCTAAATACAGCAAGGCAACCCAACAGCAAGTCCTCAAATGTGCACTCATAAATTCCCGCTCTGTTCACAAGAAATGGCCTGTCATCACTGATCTTATAGCTGTGCACAACCTAGAACTCCTCATGGTGACAGAATCCTGGCTGTCTGATTCAGATGCTGCTCTAATAAATCAACTCATCCCACCTAATTTCTCCATTTACACCTGCCATAGATCCAACCGCAAAGGCGGAGGGGTCTTTATCCTAGCCAAAACAGACCTTAAATTTCAACTATGCTCCTCCAAGAGCACTACACATGCCGACATTGTCTCCATAGCAAATAAATTCATCACCATAAACCTCATATATAGAGCCCCCTCCTCACCTCAAGATGACATCTCCACCTTCATTGACATAGCCTGCAACCCAGCCAATCCACGCAATCCCAACTGGCTACTCGGTGATTTTAACCTACCATCCCTGCAACTTGACCAAGCAACGGCTTTCCTGGATACAATGCAAGATTTGCAATTCAAACAATTGGTGACAGCCCCAACTCACCAAAAAGGAAACCTATTAGACCTAATTTTTGCCACTAGCACTTCAGTTAGCCACATATCAGACTTCAACATTTCAATCAGTCCTGTCCCCTGGTCCGACCATAACCTGATTACTTTCCAAATACCATCACATCATGTTCTGACACCACAGAGTGAAGCTACTAGACCCTCAGCCAAACCACGCTCCAGACCTCTTGTTATAGAAGAGTTCTCCAAAAAAGTCCTCCCAACCCTACATCAGAAATCTACCAACCTTGAAGAAGCAATCTCCATCTGGAACAACACATTGAAGGAATTCGCCCACCCAACATCCTCCATTAGCTCAGAAACCCACAACAGATGTAAAAGGAGAAGACAGCATGCTCCATGGTTCTCAGCAGAACTCCGTGCCTCCCTCATCGAACTCAGGAAGCATGAGAGGAAGTGGAGACGCTCCCAATCCCAGTCCCACAAATCAACCTACCTCGGACTCCTGAAGTCTCACCGCGAGAAGATCTATCTCAGAATGAGGGAATACCACACCCAGCTCCTTCAACGCTCAATCAACAAACCGAGAGACCTATTCAACCTAGCAAAATCCCTAATCAAGGAACCCTCCCACATCCAACTGGCCCCAATTCCCCCCCAGTCATATGCCGACTTCCTCCAATCCAAATCACTAACAGCAAGTAATCAGTCAACATCAATAGCGCCCCCCTTTACCAAACTCCCACCTCACAAACATCACTCACACATTATACCCCTCCCGATGAGAAGAGTCTCCAAGACCTCATTGCCAGCATCAACACCTCAACAGCTCCAAACGACCCCTGTCCAGCACACTGGATCCGGACCCTCCGAGTTGAACTCAGCCCAATTCTACTAAACATCATCCGTCTCTCCTTTGCTACCGGCTCATTCTCCTCTTTACTCAAACAAACCTCAATAAGACCCCTCCTAAAGAACAGCAGACTCGACCCATCAAAGACAGAATCCTACCGACCTATCGCGAGCATTCCTCTACTCGTTAAAATAATTGAGAAGGTCGTCTACAGACAAATCCAACAACATATAGACATAGCAGCCCCCCTCGACCCCTGCCAACACGGCTTTAGAGAATCGCATGGAATAGAAACACTGCTCACCACCCTCACCAACACTCTCAATAGAGGAATTGACAATGCTGAAAATGGTTTCGCCCTCATCTTCCTGGATATCTCAGCAGCCTTCGATTCCGTCAATTACAACCAGCTACATACCCGCCTCCTGGAAAAAGGCATCCACGGCCTTGCCTGGGAGTGGTGTAAATCCTACCTATCGGATCACTGGCAACAAGTCCGTGTTGGTTCTGAAACTTCGACACCATTCCACCAGCAACAAGGCATCCCGCAAGGTTCCTCCTTATCGGCGCTGATGTTCAATATCTATATGCAGCTGATATGCAACATCATCCGATCCTTCAATATTTCTGCCCTAATCTACGCGGATGATGTTCTGCTATTTACCCCGTTCAAAGTCAAACAACCGGAATTCACCAACCTTGTTAACTGCTTCAACACAATTACAGATTGGCTAACTACCCAAAACCTCCACTAGGGTGGTCCACTGCCATAGGGGAAAAAATAAAAGTAGGAATTTCTTTGCTCCCTGGCCTGCTTCTGGTTCCATTTATGTAGAAAACAATGTGTGCAAAGTTTGAAGCCAATCAAATAATATTTAGGGGTGGCTCAAGGTCCCTATCTATCAGGCCCCTGGATCCCCCCCCAGGGTTCGTCAGACCACTGGGTATTATCCGCTCATAGACGGGGGTATCATGCTTGCCAAGCACTCAATGTGGTCCAGATGCTAGTAAGGACTTTGACGATGTGGGGAACATCTTACGGTGTTGCGAGACAACACCCAGAAGGAACTGGAGTTGCTCTTCTTTTGTGGTGTGTCGGCCGTTGAACTCCTCAATGAGTTTGACCCCTCACTCAGCCACATCGTTGATCACTGGAAGATTTTTTACTTTCTTCAGACTGTCTTTGAATGATGCATTCTCTTCCCAGTCTTCTGGGTCTGCATTAAGAAAATCACTGTTGATGTCGAGGTGTTTCAGGAAACGGATTGACTTGCGAGTTGCAAAAGATTCAAGTGGTGGAATCATGGAACTTTTCAATTCGACCCGCTTTGGGGGATCTTCGTCTTCGTCATCATCCTCATCGCTTTCATCTGATTCTGCTGGGATCATGGCCGACACTATGGCCCGCTTTGTCGGTGCTGAAACAGCTTCATCGAACAGTGACAGTGCCACAAGCTCCTCTGACACATACCACAGATGCTGTTGCAGTTTGTCTCTGGCCGCTCTTCCAACACGGTCATTGTGGTAAGAGTGTAGTTTCTTCAGCATCTCCAAATTTGTTTGAGGAGCAACTGCGGCATCAGGGGCAGAAAACCAGGCTTCCACATGAATCAGGATGGAGAAAATGCTCACATCACGAACACAGGACTCCTCCCGTTGGGTAAGATCTTTGAGTTGTCCTCGAAACATCCAAATCTTGAGACAGTACAAGACTTTTGCCATCCATCTGGCATGATGGAAAGCTCCGGGTTTCTTGAAATTGAAACTAGGAAGATTCCCTCCAAGGCAGACAATCGTTAACTCCAAGAATTCCAGGTAATCATCTCGGTGATTGCCCTGTGCCAACTTGGATTCCGCAAACTTCATGATGCGATCCCTGTCAGGTTGCAGCACCTCCAAGTCTTTTCCAGTTTGATAGTTGGACTTGTCAAGGGAGCCCCAATTCTTTTGGAACCGGCGAAAGAGTTGGACATCATGACCCGATGAAGCTCCAGAGCATGTAGAGAATACTGCACCAAGAATTATTTCGTAAATGTGATGGCGGCATGCCAAATGAAGGACTCTGCGACGGAGTCTCTGTTCTAGAAGAATGCATGCTCCTGATCGACGTCCCGTGTTCGATGCAGTTGTATCAAAGCAGAAGCCTGCAACCTTTTCATCCAAACACCATTCCTGTAACAGTTCATAAACTGCTGCAGCTTGATTCTCGCCCGTTCCAGATGTCAGTTTTGGTACACCAAGAAGTTGTGTTTCTCCAGTGGAGACAGCCGTTATCAAAACTGGAAGGCGGTCAACGGATGTGGTTGAACAGAGGAGAGATGGCAATAACTTGCTATCCCAATGCACAATGCATGTTTTGCCTTCGGCTTTGAATGCGTTGTGCAGGTCCGTCCATTGTTGCTGACGGTGCTTTTCTCTATGGCGCTTGACGCTGGAGCAGCTGATATTGAGCTCCCCAGGATAATGTCCCAGACTTCTGGCGGTTTCTTTTTTTTTTTTTTTTAAATTTATCTTTATTCAAATTTTCATAACATGTAACAAACATGGTTAAAGATATACAATCAAGTCCACATCATGAGGAGCGCTGCCCTGATACATCAGGAAAATAAACTAGGAAAAATTAACAAATATAAAAAGCCAGATTGGATTCCCAAATTATATAAACCCTTAATACTAGGTCAAAAGGAAACAACTCTCATACCTTTTCTTTGTTTAACAAAAATGCCTCCAGTTGTTCACACTCAAGAAAAATATATTTAACTGATTGAAATATAACAATACACTTACATGGATACTTTAACAAAAAAGAAGCCCCTAACGCAATAACTCGAGGCTTTAACAAAAGAAAAGCTTTCCTCCGCTTTTGAGTGGATCTACAAACATCCGGGAATACCTGAATAGGAGTTCCACAGAAATTTTGATCCTTTTTTGTAAAGTACAAACGCAGAATCATATGCTTATCTACCAAAGACATAAAGGAAACTATCAAAGTAGCTCTATGTGGGATTACATCCGTTGATGACTCCAAAAACTCAGAAACATTTAAGGTCTCATTCAAAGGAGTATGCCCCACAGGTGAGGAAGCGGTCTCCGCGGCAGGACTCTTAGGAATATAATACACAGAAGAAAATTTAATAGCATCCGGATCATCCAACAACAAAACTTCCTTAAAATACTTTGCTAACAAAATATTAGGAGAAAGATAGTGTGTACAGAGAAAATTTAAAAAACGTAAATTTTTAGATCGAATAGAATTCTCCAAATGTTCCAACTGATAGTGAATCGTTAACCTATCTCTAATAGACGAAGACACAGCCGCCTGCACCACGGAGACCCGCCCCTCCACCTTAGTTAAAGAAACAGCACATTTACCAATATTAACCTCATGGTCAGAGAGTTTCTGAACTACATCTCTAGAAAATTGAGTGACCTGGGAGAAAGATGACCGCAAAGAACCTTCAATGCGAGCCACTACCTCCCAGACATCACACAAAGAAATATCATCAGGAGGAACACACGATGTAGCAGAGCCCCCCGAAGCCACAAGGTCCAAAGCAACTTAACTTTAAACACATCAGATACTAAAGAAGCGGTTGGAGAGTCTAACAAAGACAAAGGTTGCTTCTCACACACCGGAACTACTTCCGGTTTAGGAACCGATACCAAAGTCACCTCTTGACCGGAGGGGGTAACTCCCAGCGCATTCAAGGAGACATCGGAGAGGGTACTCACAGACACCGATGACACATCTGCAGGAGACAGTTCACTCTGAGCACTCACCACGTGCCGATCCATGGGGCCCGAAACCTTAACCACCTTGGCCCCAACTGATGGAAAAATCTTCTTCCGTCTCCTGCCCATAAGTTCACACCAACTCCCACTCTTCAAGTCTCCAAAGGGGCTCCAAAGGGGCGGACCTGCCCCTTTGGTCACACCCCTTCGGGCACGCGACCACGGGTGCGCGCCCGCAGGTCGCGTTCCGCGGTGACTGGCGGATCTTATAGCCGCGTCAAGGGGGGGAAGAGATGGTAAGCACAGCTGATCCTCCTCCACAGCCCGGCACACAGGATTCCAATCAGCGCAGCAGCAGACGCTCCCACCACGCTCCTATGGCCCTCAGATCTTATAGCCGCGTCAAGGGGGGGAAGGGATGGTAAGCACAGTTGATCCTCCTCCACAGCCCGGCACACAGGATTCCAATCAGCGCAGCAGCAGACGCTCCCACCACGCTCCTATGGCCCGCAGATCTTATAGCCGCGTCAAGGGGGGGAAGGGATGGTAAGCACAGCTGATCCTCCTCCACAGCCCAGCACACAGGATTCCAATCAGCGCAGCAGCAGACGCTCCCACCACGCTCCTATGGCCCGCAGATCTTATAGTCGCGTCAAGGGGGGGAAGGGATGGTAAGCACAGCTGATCCTCCTCCACAGCCCGGCACACAGGATTCCAATCAGCGCAGCAGCAGACACTCCCCGACTTCTGGCGGTTTCAGCTACCACAAACAGAGCATTGCGATCCATTGTCCCTGTCCGATCCAGGGCTGCTGTAAGCTCTGGGGTCCAGACATTGTTAGGTCAAAACTGCTTCGTTTGTGGAGTTGCTTTCTTCTGTCCATTATCTGAATCCGCAGATGTCGACGAGTCTTCACCTGACTCTGCTGAGGAAGAAGATCCTTCCAGCTGAACTTGGCTTGTAGTTGCCTCGGCTTCGGCAACATGTTTTTGTCTACGCCTTTTCAGTTCTTCTTCTCGCTGTTGCGATCTTGCTTCCGTGTTGGCCAGTTTCTTGTCCATCGCGCACATTGAGCCGCGGTGCCCTGGTTCTCGTTGCGCTATTAAGAATTCTTTGTCTTCTTGAATATGAATTAAAGACATTGCTTTGGCATGTGCCACATCAAATAGGTTTTTCATTGCAACCTGGAATTCTTTTTCATTTGCCTCTTGTTTCCCTCCTCTCCCTTTGTTTTTCTTCAAATGTTTCCACTGATTGAACAATTTCTTTACTTTTTCTTGAATTTTGTCATTTCTTTGAACAGGAAGCCTGGCCTTTTCCCAGTAAGCTTCTACTTTACTTGTTACAATAGATGCACTTTCACTAACGCCTTTGTTTAATGTCATATGGTGATGTAAAAATACACTTAACACTTGCTCCTTGCTGGGGAGCTTGGCCCCCAGAATTGTGGTGGACATTTCTTCAATGAGATAAAAACCACATTTTTTCGCCATCTGAAAAGAATAAAGATACAAAGATAATAGTACAATGTCTTTGCCACCTCTCAGAGACGAGATTAGTTCAAATATGACGTAATCAAATGTAATCAGCGTGGAACTGAGTGGATGATACAAGATGATGCAACATTTTGTCATCTGCTCCCAGGGGGAAATCTCAAGACTTGTTGAGCCACCCCTAAATATTATTTGATTGGCTTCAAACTTTGTACACAGTGTCTTCTACCTAAATGGAACCAGAATCAGGGAGCAAAGGAATTCAGGAATTCAGTTTTATGGACCACCCTAACCTCCACATTAACTTCAAGAAAACGGAGGTACTTTTCATATCAAGGAACAAAAGCTTCTCTCCCCCCTCCAGCCTAAGAGTAAGAGATGCAGAGCTTCCAAGCCGTAATGCCATACGCTACCTCAGCATTACTCTTGACCAGCACCTGGATTTCAAGGAGCATATAAAAAACATCACCAGGTCCATCTACAACAAAATCAGGACACTGAGACATCTCAAACCTATGCTACCTGCTGACGACTTCCGAACCATCTTCCAGGCCCTCATGCTACCACATTTAGATTATGTAAACCTAATCTTGTACGGCCTACCAAAGAATACTCTCAATCCTCTCCAACAAGCCATGAATGCTGCTGCACGTGTCCTCTGTGGTCTAGCCAGATCAGACCACATCACACCAATACTCAAGGATCTCCATTGGTTACCGATATACTCCAGGCTAACATATAAGATTCTGCTAATAACATTCAAGATTATCAACAACATCGCCCCCAATTCTCTCAAGGAACTTATCACACCTACTCCAAAAACTAGAACCAGAAGGACAACAACAGACAATACTTTGACTATTCCCAAAGACTCCATAAAATGCTCCCAAACAACCAGGAGAAGAACCTTTGCCTACTATGCACCAAAATGTTGGAATGACCTCCCCCCAGAAATCAGAGCGATCCGAGACCTTCTACAATTCCGGAAAGCAATAAAACACCACCTCTTTCTGCTCCATTTTGCCCAAGCCGCCACCCCGACTCTAAGAAACCATCCCCCTTCCCCTACTAAAGACTCCTACACAACATAACGCTCAAGCCCCAAGCACTCACTTGTCAGTCCTGAAGCAACCTACGTACTTTCAGATCAAGTATCAACTATTATGCCATATCTTTATGTATATAGTTTCATGTATTCCTCAACCATCCTGATACATGTCAATATGTAAATAGTTTCCCATGTTCTCCAAGTTTTATTCCTTGTTATAATGTAAATTCAATCAGTCTTCTCTGATCTGAAAACTCTTTGTTAAATGTAAACCGCACTGATAACAAATAATGCGGTATATAAGAATTGTTAAATAAATAAATAAATAAATAAATAAATCTATAAAGTAATGGAGTAGAATGGGTAAATGTAGATTGCTTGTTTACTCCTTCAAAGGTAGAAAAACTAGGGGACATGCAATGAAGCTACAATGTAGCACATTTAAGACTAATCGGATAAAATATTTTTTGACTCAGTGCGTAATCAAACTCTGGAATTCATTACCAGAAGATGTAGTAAAAGCTGTTAGTGTAGCTGGATTTAAAAGAGGTTTGGACAAGTTCCTAGAAAAAAAGTCCATAAGCCATCATTAAAGAGGACCAGGAAAAGCCACTGCTTACCCATTGGATAAGCAGCATGGAATTTGTATACCTTTTGGGAACCTGACAAGTACTTGTGACCTGGATTGGCCACTTTTGGAAATAGGATACTGGGCTTGATGGACCCTTGGTCTGACTCAGTATGGCATATCTTATGTTCTTACCATGGGCACACTTCTTCACCCTGTATTGCCTTAAATATAACTTGTATTGTAAGCCTCCTTGGTAGGGAAATAATAATTGTATTTGCCATGAGCACGGATTTGGAAAAGTTAATTAATTCTAAAATCCAAATCCAGTTTGGTTTGCTAGTATGGGGGTACATTAGAACAAGGCTTCTCAATCCTTTACTAGGGGCACAACTGGCCAGTTGGACTTTCAAGATTAGCACAATGAATATGCATGACATAGATTTGTATACAGTGGCTCTCCAGTATATGCAAATTTATGTCATGCATATTCATTTTGGTAATCCTGAAAATTTGACTGTTTAAGTATGTCTACAGGAGAGGGTTGAGAAACACTGCATTTGTGGGAGGATATGCTGGGTGGGGATGCACTAGGAGTTGAGCTAATGGGTGACTAGGATGAGTAGTATGCATTAAAAAGGTGGGAACTTACAGGGCAGGATGACCAGAGTCTTTGTGTGATGGGTTAGTGTTTATTTATCATGGCAGCATGGTTCCAAATTTGGACTTGATCTACCCTAGGCTTTAAAGCAGTGTTTCTCAAGCTGGTCTTGGTATACCTTCTAGCTAGTCTGGTTTTTGGGATATCCACAATAAATATGCATGAAACAAATTTGCATGCAATAGAGACTTGACTGTAGGATCCCAGCACCCAGGAAAACCAGGTCTTGGACTATGCTGGCACTGACCCACAGACCAACACTAGCCCCGGAAATGTGAGTTAAATATACTCTTCCTCCTTCCCCAGGAGTGAAAAAGTGTGCTCCACCCTGTAAGGAGGAGTAATAGCTAATACCTTCATTAACATTAAATTTGCATGGAAATACATTAACATTGTTATGAACATTTTAGTTCAAATATTTTGAATGCTACAACTTCATTAAATTTTGAGTATTGTTAGCACACAAAACACATGAGCTAAAATGTAAATAAGATGTACGTTAAGTATAATGTAACTTATTGCCTAGGCATCTATGGGGTATGTTTACTAAACCCTCTTAACGTGCGTGCCGCGTTAGTCTGCAGGATGCCATATAAGGAGTGGGCGTTTCAGTTTAAAGTAACAAAACGGGATTAGCGCGTGCGCTCTTGTGCGCCGCGCACATTAGCGCACAAGTAACGCGCGTGGGAAGCATAAGCAGGCGCGCTGATGTATAAACAGAGGAACAGGGCTGCAGTACAATGGTGAAGACACTGACAGATGGTACAGGGATCATGGGTTCAATCCCCCACTGTGCCCAATGATTAAGGCTGGCTGAGGCACTGCCATTTATGTGTAATATTGCATTATGAGGCATTTTAATTTTATTTTAATTACTGCTGCTAGCAAACGCACTTTCAAAGCGCTGTAACATAAGGTGCTGCATAAGGCACCCCATAAGGTACCCGAGAGGGCACATTTTAAAGTACACTGTCCGCCACGGCACCCTACAATGTTGCTTAAAGGGTGGCCTATAGGGTGCCCTATGAGGCACGGCAAGGTCATAGCACTGTTTTTGATGGCAGCACTGTGCATTTAAATGCATGGAAATCTTAAGTAGGTGCGCTGACATGCAAGGAGGAACAGCAGTGTTGCACAATGGTTAAGGCACTGACTGATGATACAGGGGTTGTGAGTTCAATCCCCAGTGTGCCTAATACTTAAGGCTGGCTGAGGCATCAGCTTTGACATGTAAGTATTGTTTCCTGCAGCACTTTATTTGTATTTTATTAATTGCTGCCAGCAAACATGCCCTCACGTGCCGTAACCTAAGGTGCCGCATAAGGCACCCTATAAGGCACTCCATAGGGCACATTATAAAGTGCACTGTCCGCCACGGCACCCTATAATGTCCCCTATAGGGCACCCTATAAGTTGCTCCATAGGATACCATATAGTGCACCTTATATGGACGGTAACCATAAGGTGCCCTATAGGGCACCCTATAAAGCGCCCTCTGAGGCACCTTATGGGTACAGTACGCTGAGGGTGTTTTTGCTGGCAGCACTAATGTACATTAAAAATAAATAATGCTTTGGACAGCCCTATCAAATAACCCCACTGTAGGTTTGAACCTATGACCTCTGGCTCCACAGGCAGTGAAGTAACCAGTGGGCTACAGCTGCTGAAGGGTGCCTCTTTGCTTCTCACCACCACCAAAATATTGTCTATTAGACAACCTTTTGGTGGTGATGAGAATTGAGGAGGCATGTGACACATTCTATCTACCCTTTTGATGTCTAGGACATCTGCACCTTGTCCACTCACAATCTTAAATGACAGAGGTGTAAGGGAGGGGTCTCCAAATCCAGCCCTAGAGGGCCACAAACCAGTCAGGTTGGCAGGATATCTCTAATGCATATATATCTCATGCATATTCATTAGGGCTATCCTGAACCCCCGACTGGCCTAGGGGTTCAAGGAGGACTGGTTAAGAACCACTGGGATAGACAGACACACACTCCCACACCTATGCCAGCATTGTGCTACTATAGAGGCGTTTAGCAGCCCTGGCCACCACACCAGTCCTGGGCACAGTGCAGGCATAGATATGGTACGCAATACTGTTGGGGTCACTCCCCAGGGTGGTAAACACTGTCAGAGACCAGACCTGAAGCACACTCCACAGACATCAGAAAGGTTGCTATGATGGAGCTCAATCAGCAAACTGTGCTTAACGTAGGAATTGCTATCTGCCAGTAATCATAGCAAACCTTTGATAGCTGTGTACCGTATTCCCAGGTGTAGGGTGGCATTGCTAAGGTATGCAAGTGCTAGTATTGGGAGATGCACGCAGGGCCCAATGTCCTGCCTCTCCAGGAGGCATTGACTAATGGAGCCTGTGGGTGTGGGTGTGTCTGCCCCTGTTGGCTGCTGCCTTACGCCAGAGGTTCCCAACTCCAGTCCTGGTGTGCCAAACACTGTTCAGGTTTTCATGCTGTTCCTCATGAATATGCATGAGATACATCTGCATAACATGGGGGTGGTGCATAGATATGCAGCACAGGCATCTTTGTTAGAGGCAGCATGGAACCTGAATGGTGTTTGGCCCTCCAGGACTGCATTTGGGAGGCTCTGCTCTAGGTAATGCACCTGTTTATGGTGTCTTTGCTCTGTAGGGTAAAATGTAGGTGTTTTGGGCATGTTTACGTCATCTGCAATAAACGTTCTGTCTGTATTAGCACGTTGTAGTAGTGGGTAAAATATGGGGACTGGGTTGGCAGGCACCATAGCTGGGACTTGAACCTGTGACCTTCTGCCTCCAAACACACTGGTTGTGTACACTGCACCACCGTGTTGCCACAGAGACAGTGCATTCCCTGGTGATACCATGACTGTTTGTCCAGCAGGGCCTGTCTGTTGCAGTGCATGGCACACACCTACACAGGGCTAGGCCATGTTCTGCTCTGAGCAGCTGCCACTGCCCCCCTCCACCACCAGTACCCCTCCGCCACCATGCTGACATGGCCTTATATTGGAGACAGCATAAAACCTGAATGATTTGTGGCCCTCCAGGACTGCATTTGGGGGACTCGGCTCTAGGTAATGCGCATGTTTCTGGTGTCTGTGCTCGGTGGGGTAAAATATAGGCGTTTGAACCATGCGTATGTTCTCTGCAATAAAGGTTTGTCCTTACTATCACGGTTTAGTAGCGGGTAAAATATGGGGACTGGATTTGCAGTAGCCCCAGCTGGGACTTGAACTTGTGACCGTCTGCTCCTGAACACACTGGCTGTGTTCACCGCACCACACTGTGCTCACAGAGATAGTGCAGTCCCTGGAGATACCATGGTTGTTTGTCAGACAGAGCCTGTCTGTTGCAGGGCATGGCACTCACCTACACAGGGCTAGGCCATGGTCGGCTCTGGGCAGCTGCCACTGCCCCCCTCCACCTCCAGTACCCCTGTGCCACCATGCTGACATGCCCTTCTGCTGGTGGTGCTGGTGGTGTTCAGTCTCAAGCCATCCAGTGTGCAGGTAGGCGGATGCCTATGGTGCATGTTGTGGGGTAGGGGTGCCTGCATAAGCGTCCACGCTTCCCCCCAACACCGCCTGCCAATGTTCTGTGCCCTTGGGGGTACCTGCTGGGTACTATCCCCTGTGACACTGTGATAAACACTCTCATGCCCATGTTGGGCCCTCATCAGTTGCTGTCTGACTGCTGTTCAGTTTCAGCATTCCTAAGTGCCACCTAGGCATCTGCCTAGTCCGCACTGTGCCCCAGCTGCACCACAGCATGTGCCACCTGCAGCCCTCTGTATCCCCTTTCCCAACATCTGTCCAGTTGCCCATTCCGACATGCCCGCCCTGCTGTTGTGGAACATGTGCATGCCATAGGTAACCTGTCCAATGGAGAGGGAAGCCCTGATCAGTGCTATTTCACTGTGGGATCATTCACCTTGTATGGGGACGGAGCGTAGACCCTTCCAAAATTCATATTTATTTTTTGGGGCTTTCTTGGGAGTGTTTTTTGATGTTTCCCATTACTATCACTATTGCCCAGCTTGATTATGATTTTTTTTTATTTTGTTGGGGTCATTTCCAATGTTTATTTGCACTTTTGTTCCGTGCACATGTATCACACTTATCACTTTTTTGTAGGTTTCCCTGGTTTTGCTGTACATTGCTGACAGAAATGGTTTCTTTTCCCTTTAAAATCAGCTCTAATGCGAGGTTTTCACTTGCATTAGTTTTGGCCTCGAATTTCACATCGGTAGTGTGCGGGGAGCCTCTCCCCTCCCACTCTCCACACATTGACCCCTTCTCTCCGCCCCTGGGGAGCCTTCCTCCGCCCTCCAGGAGCCTTTCCATGAATTCAGCGCTTGTTTGCGCCACTGCGCGTGTGAGCGTGCACTAAAGCGCATTTTTGCCCCGTAAAGCGTCATTAGCGCGCGCTAAGGTACTTTAGCGTGCGCTAATTGCACAGCGCGCACGTTAAGAAGGTTTAGTAAACATACCCCTATGTGCTTTACACATCATTTTGTTTAGCCCCGGATGAAGGGAGTGGAATTCTCAAAAGCTAACTGAAAAATGTATTGTTAATCCAATATTATGGCTTCACCTCGTACTTTTATGTCCTTACTACAGCTTCCTGTACAACCTCTCTACAATCTCCCTGGAAGAAATCATACATTGGACACCAAACAATAGACTGAGAAGAGCAATCATGACAAACACACTCACCATCCCATCAGCAATAAGAAAAAGCTCCCAAGCTGCTAAGAACCAAGCTTTCTCACTGTTTGCACCAACTCTCTGGACCTCCCTCCCTGCCATTTCCGACCTGTCAACACTCAGAAAAGCAATAAAGATGCATCTTTTCCATCTGTGATATGACCATATAACATAACTTCACCTTGGATCCTGCCAGCCATAGCTCAGACCCACATACCTCTCACAGTCCACTAACCAGCCTGTAGATAGTTCGCTCTGTTATTACCAAGTTGACACCCCTGTTTTAATGTGGTTCATGAACCGACCAGAGGGGAAGCCATATTGGACCCAGTCCTTAGTGGAACACCAGATCTGGTGCAAGAGATAAGGGTGTTGGAGCCACCTGGCAATAGTGATCATAGCATGATCGCGTTTGATTTAATTAGTGGAGGAGGGATAGTAAGAAAATCCACAGTACTACCTTTTAACTTTCGAAAGGGAGACTATGATAAAATGAGGAAAATAATTAAGAAAAAACTAAAAGGAGCAGTTACAATGGTTAAAGACTTACATCAAGCTTGGGTGTTGTTGAAAAGTACTATCTTGGAAGCCCAGACCAGCTGTATTCCACGCTTTAAGAAAAGTGGAAGGAAGTCCAAAAAACTGCCAGCATAGTTTAAAGGTGAGGTCAGAGAGGCTGTAGTTGCCAAAAAAAGCATCATTCAGGAAATGGAAAAAGAGCCAAACAATGAAACCTGGAAACAGCACAAGCACTGGCAAGTTAAATGCAAGGCATTTATAAGGCAGGCAAAGGGAGAATTTGAGAAGAAGCTTGCTGCGGAAGCAAAAATGCGTAATAAAGACTTTTTCAAGTACATTCGTAGCAAAAAACCTGTGAGAGAGTCAGTTGGTCCATTAGATGATAGAGGGGTTAAAGGGGCACTAAGAGGCGACAAGGCGATAGCGGAGAGAAAAAATGAATTCTTTGCTTCGGTCTTTATAGAGGAAGATGTAGGGATGTTACCCATGACTGAAGTGGTATTTAAAGGTGCGGAAGAATTAAAGGAAATATCGATACATGGGGAAAATGTATTACAACTATTAGATAAACTGAAGAGTAGCAAATCACATGGGCCAGATGATATATATCCAAGGGTGTTGAAAGAACTGAAATATGAGATTGCAGACCGGTTATTAGTAATCTGTGAACTATCATTAAAATCTTCTGTAATACCTGAAGATTGGAGGATGGCGAATGTAACGCCAATTTTTAAAAAGGGTTCCAGGGGTGATCCGGGAAACTACAGACCGGTGAGCCTGACATCAGTACCGGGAAAAATGGTAGAAACCATCATAAAGAACAAAATTGCTGAACATGAAGGTAGTCACGGCTTAATGGGAGACAGCCAACATGGCTTTAGACAAGGAAGATCTTGTCTTACTAATCTGTTATGTTTTTTTGAAGGTGTGAATAAAAAGGTAGACAAAGGTGAGTCGGTTGATATAGTGTATTTGGACTTTCAAAAAGCCTTTGACAAGGCCCCTCATCAGAAACCTTTGGGAAAACTAAAGAGTCATGGGATAGGAGGCAGTGTACTATTGTGGATCAGGAACTGGTTAAAAGATAGAAAGCAGAGGGTAGGGCTAAATGGCCAATTTTCCCAATGGAGAAAGGTGAATAGTGGTGTACCCTAGGGATCTTTGCTGGGTCTGCTGCTTTTTGACATATTCATAAATGACCTGGAAAAGGGAATAACTATGGTTACACGATGCAAGGTTCCACATTAGGAACCACCACCCAGGACAAAGATTTAGGCGTCATTGTGGATAGCATGTTAAAACCCTTGGCCCAGTGTGCAGCAGCGGCCAAGAGAGCAAATAGAATTCTAGGTATCATAAGGAAAGGAATGGAAAATAAAACAAAGGATATTATAATGCCTCTATATCGTTCTATGGTGAGACCGCACCTTGAATATTGTGTGCAATTCTGGTCGCCATATCTTAAAAAGGATATAGCGTTATTAGAAAAGATTCAGAGAGGAGCCACCAAAATGGTAAAGGGGATGAAAGGATACCCCTCTGAAGAAAGGCTAAAAAGGTTAGGGCTCTTCAACCTGGAAAAGAGATGGCTGAGGGGAGATATGATAGAAGTCTATAAATTAATGAACAGAGTGGAACGGGTAAACGTAGATCGATTGTTTACGTTATCAGAATATAGAAAGACTAGAGGACATGCAATGAAGCTACAGGATAAACTATTTAAGACTAATAAAAGAAAATATTTTTTTACTCAACGTGTAATCAAACTCTGGAATTTGTTACCGGAGGATGTAGTAAAGGCTGCTAGTGTAGCTTGGTTTAAAAAAGGTCTGGACAAGTTCCTGGAGGAAAGGTCAATAAACCATTATTAAGAAGGGAACCGAGGATAGGAATGCTTGACCCAGTACAAGCATTGTGGAACCTGTGTCTTTTGGGGAAACTGCTAGGTATGTATGACCTAGATTGGCCACTGTTGGAAACAGGATACTGGGCTTGATGGACCTTGGTCTGACCCAGTATGGCATATCTTATGTTCTTATGTTTATAGTATAATACCTGATACTATTGTTCTGTTTTACACCTGTTCTATGTAAAGCGTTGATTCTTTTTCTCTGTAAACCGCACAGATTTTGAAATAGTGCAGTATATAAAAACAAGCAAACAAATAAATAAAGCTGTGGCAAGGTACCTTAAAAAGGTAACTTAATCAACAATTCCAGGCTATTCTCTAGCTTATAATACTGACAAAATGTCAAAAATGAATCAGAATGTTTTTTTCCTCAGAAATATTCCATGCTTTTCTCTATCTCCCGCCTGCTTAGCTATCACTTGCAAAGCATTCGCTTGTATCATTTCTGAAGTGAACTGGTACAATTGTTTTAGTTTTCAAGCCCTTCTGGATGTAAAAGTGCTACAGAAGACAAATAGTTTGCCATAATGAGATGCAAATCAATGTGGCCGACTTCTGGAGAGCAACCTGCCCCTTAGCCTGTGTCTGATAGCATCTGCTTCACTAAATGTTGTAGCTGCAGGTCTGCTGACTCAGCTGCTGAGTTGTCACTTGCCTGCTAAAAACGTCATGACGATATGGCAATGATCAGCATCAATATCACCCTTCCTAGTTTCCTAAAACAAGAAAAAGGAGCAACTGCATTTTAACCGATTGCGAGTCTGATTCATCAAAGGATTTTCTTTTAACCACAAAACTGGAGATAAATAAAAATAAGAAGAAATCAGCAAAAAAAAAAAAAAAAAGAAAAGAAGGTGACACCCTTTTGTTGGACTAATATGTTTTTGGATTAGTATTCCTAGGTTAAAACCTTCGTCAGAGCAAAGCAGTAGATGACCTTTGAGCATGGAGGATAAGGATAAACAGTGGGGCTAACCAAAAAGATTCTACTAATCTGCTCTACAACAAAGTTGTGCCGGCTGATTCAGTCATGCTCCCACCCAGTGAACACTGTAGACTTGGGGCAAGAGGCTTTGTTTTTTTCATGAGTAGATCAAACACTGCAGTAAATTGGCTATTTTTTTTGAATGAAAGGTTGCTCTCTGTGATATCTTGGAAAATGACAAATTAATGAGGGGATTTAAAAAATGGAGGGGGAGGGGGTGGTGAGGGACGGAAATTAGGCCTTGATATGGAACCCTAAATTCTTCCAAACCATAAGTAGGTGAGTTTATGAAACAGATCATAGGAATTAACTCTGTCTCTTAGACCCCTATCATTCCTGTTTTCTGAACACCTTATCAGGAGGAGTAGCCTAATAGTTAAGCACTGACTTAGCAATCAAAAGACCTGCGTTCAATTCCCACTAGCACTCTGTGTGGCCTTGGGCAAGTTACTTGACCCTTCATTGCCTTGGAAGAAAGGCCTAGCAATCTTCTATTTCTATTTACACTTCCAAGAATACCCAGTAGCTGCTGAATCAACACTGACTCAAAGGTACTCAGTATATATATCAGGAAAGGCAAAGGAAATGAGCCATGGGATCACACAGAGGTCCTTTGAGGAAATAATAGTTCCTGAAAAACTGTTAATCTACAATTACTTGAATATTGAAGAAGGGGGGAAGATAGACCTACTCTAGTTATAGAAACATGACTGCAGAAAAAGACCTCACTGCCCTTCCATATCAACTACAATACTCCTCTTCAGAGATCCTCTGTGTTTGTCACATGCTCTTCTGAACTCAGATACTGTCCTCCTGTCCACCACCTCCACTGAGAGACTATTCCACGCATCTACCACTCTTTCTGTAAAAAAATATTTCCACGTATTATTTCTGAGTCTATCCCCTTTCACTCTTGTACTATCTCCCCTCATAGCAGAGCTTGCTTTCAATTGAAAGAGGCTTTCCTCCTGTGCATTTATGCCACAGAGGCATTTAAACATCTCTATCATATTTCCTCTATCCCGCCTTTCCTCTAAAATATACTGTACATATTAAGATCCTTAGGTCTTCCCTCATATATAACGAAGACCACTAACCATTTTAGTAGCCACCCTCTGCACTGACTCCAACCTGCCTATAACCTTCTGAAGGTGCGGTCTCCAGAACTGCACACAATATTGCAAATGAGGTCGCACCAGAAACTTATACAGAGGCACTATCACCTCCATTTTTCTGCTGGCCATTCCTCTCCCTATGCACCCAAGCAAGTCAGTTTAGAGCCATTCTTTCCAAAGTACAGCCTCCTCCATGGTTTTTGTCAACCTCTAGACTTTAAAGTGTTTTATATATGTTGAGAATATCAAGCTTTTGTTTCTGTTAAAAGGAGTAGTTAAACCAGGGGCTCCAGGAGATTGCAGATTGACTTTTATGTAATACGAGGTTTAAGCCCCCAAAACACTGAAATTCATAGGATTGGTGAGACAGACTCTGTGGGAACTATCTGACTGAAGAAAAAGTTAGAAATTTGGGATTTTTTTTAAATTTAAATTTTCACTGGAACAGCAAGTGACTCAGGCAGTCAAAATAATCTTTTTAAAATGAAATTGATGCATTTGATCAGGGGTACAGTCCTATGTGACTGTGTACTTAGATTACTGTAATGGGACGTTCATGGGCTTATCAAAAACTTTTAGCTAGATTATAATTGGTGTTAAATGTAGCCACTAGCTTCTTGCATTTTGTTGGATACACTTCAAGATTCTGACCATGGCATTTTGGGATTTTGGATGGATGGGTCCTGGGTCCTTGTAGGGCAGGGTTGTTAAGTATACACCAACAAGACCATTGCAGTCTAGTCAGAGAGGACAAATTGTGCCCAATTCTGTCCTGGACGTAGATCCCCTCTGTGCATTTGGTCCTAACCGGACGCAAAGAGGGGATCGCGATTCTGATCCTGCGGGGCATGTCTAGGCCCCCGGGATCAGAATCGCGAACAGTCCTGCACGTGCAGGCCAGGACAGCGATTCTGTCTGGCCTGCACATGCAGGACTGCACTCGGCTAACTCAGTCAGGGCTTTTAAATGGAGCTGCGGTGCCATAGTGTCCTGTTGCCATGGCACTGCAGTTCCATTTAAAGGCCGCAATGCCGGCTGCCAAAAACAAGAGTTTAATTCCTGCAGCTCGATCCCCAATCTAGCCTCCTAAGGCCAGGGTCGGGCTGCGGGGAATAAACCTTGATCCCCCCTGCCCTATCCGCAGCCCAGGCCTTCTAAAACGAAATGTCCTTGGAGGTGGAATAAGTTCCCCGGACATACAGGGCCAACATTAGAATCAGCCTTGTAAGTCCAGAGCTGGTGACTGCCCACTGTCTGCCCCTGTGCCACCCATTCCCCACCCCCATTTAACTTCTCTGCACAACCAGTGAGGAAGTTATTCGGGGGCAGGTGAAGCCCACTATTCGTGGCTCAGAATAACCCCCATAGTGATTCTTTCTTTATAGTTAGTAAGGTAGGTAGTCAGACAGAGAAGGGCTTTATTTTTCGCAGTGGCCCCTACTTTGTGAAATGCCCTCCTGGGAACTTTATGGGCAGAATCAGACAAGCAGGGGTTCTGCAAAAAAGGTAAATAAATAACTCATCCCAATATAAAGTAAGAACTAGCTGACTTTAGGTGTAAGGTGGGTTCTGGATGGGCAGTGATTATGAGTGCATGGGTGAAATCTTTTGGTAGTTGTTTTATTGAGGGGAGGGGTTATGGTTAAGATTATGGAATGTGAGGGCTAAATTGCTGGTGGGTTATTGTTATTTTACATTGTTGAAAGACTGGCCGTGAAGGCTGTATATAAAAGTTTTAAATAAATATATTTAATTTGCTTTTGTTCCCCATTTCATTTGGTATTTTTCATTTTATATAAATGAAAAAATAAAATAACTAAATAAAAAATAAAAACAAAAATTTTGGGCACTCCATTAATCAACAGAATTTACATTAACCCAGTTTGAATTTTAATAAGCTGCTCTGCATAATTTTAAGGCCCATTTTACAATGGGATATCCAAGTGCAATCTGGGACATCAAAGCCTTACCTAAAACAGAAAAAGCGCCTTCTACAAACAGCTATAAAAAACAAAACAGTAACTTAATCAGCAAAATGTTATAACACAAAAATAGCCCACTTTCAGGCAGAGAACTTGTATTAAAAGTCACACAATTACCTTGTTGGAAAGAAAGTCCCTCCAGGAAAGATATAGAGTAGTGGATAGAGATTTGCAAAGTTAAAACAAGTTAATAATTTTTCCTGGCCCGCTTCTCCTTGCATCCAGGGCTGCTTTCAGGGTTCTGTAACCGAGCTCCACATTTAGTTAGTTCGATAAAAAGGGATCATCTTACCTTTTTTTTGTGTATTGATCTTTATGTACAAAGATTCATTAAAGAATTATTTTATCTCCAGCAGTTGAATTGTTAACTACTATCACATGCTAATTCTGCTGTTTTAGGAACCAAAATTGTGTGCATTTAGGTGCAGAAGACTGACCAACTTGACGGCTTCTAATCTTTTAACACATTTATCTGGATCCACTAAAGATTTTATTCCCAATAAGAGTATTTTTATGACAAGGTATCATGGGTAAGGCACCTACATAGTAATTACTTAAAAAAAAATCAAGCAGATGCTTACCTGCCTTTATAAAATATTAGTGTATGTGTCCGAGAACATGCCTTGAATATATGTGCGAGCAAGTATAAGGGTTAACGTGTAGATCAGTGTCGTAAATTCTGCCCAAGCAGCCCCCACAATGACAGGAGGCCCCAAGCAGAAAGGGGCCCACACAGCAGCACTGTAAACTTCCTTTATCACATTTGCCAGGCTGCTCTGCTCTTGTAAGTTTGCCGCGGGCTCAGTGGCTGTTCCTCATTTAGCCGAAGTCTCATGATAACAGCCACACCGTGAGACTTCGGCGCAATGAGAACAGCCACCAGGTCTGTGGCAAACTTACAAAAGCGGAGCAGCGTGGCATACACAATGAAGTAGTTTGCTGCTGCATAGGGGGGGGGGGGTGCATGGAAGCTCTCAGCAAAATTTTGCTTGGGAGCCCCTCATTGTAACCTATGCACTGGCGTAGATGAAAGTATTTTGCAATCTATGTATGTACGTGCAACTTCACCTGTGTTCTGCTCAGACCACACCTCCAGCCAGGACTGTACCAAGCTAAAAGTGCACCCTATGCAATTTGCATACCAGCTGTGTGCAGGAATAGCTCTCGTCCAGCTTTTCGGAAGCCCAGTGATGATAATGAGCATTCTTCTGTACTTGAGCCCTCTGTGACCTCACCACTCACACAGCCCTTGGTACGGTCCTGCCCCCAGCTATGTCTACCAGCAAAGCACATACCTTCATGCCTAAGCAACACATTTTACATCAATTGGCATTTCATAAGAGGTCATTTATGCCCATATGTGACCTCATACACATGGGAATGAATTTATAAAATTACCTCCTATATGCCAAATTTAGCACAGTTTAGGTTGAATAGCTCACTGATTTTGCAGTACTCACTTGGATGCCTAAACCTGCTTTCTGTTCATGTTGGCCACAGAGGAGTCCCAACCATAATGTGATAGTAACACTAATTGGCTTATAGTGACACCAGCTGACCAAATCTGGGAAATTACTCTCTGCTGAAAAATAAATGCTGACTCCAAGAATTAGAAGTGTGTAGCTAATGTTTCGTCTTTGGACACACTAATTGGGGGAAAAAAGTGGAAAGAGAAGTTGGGGATCAGTCAGGCTATAGAAAGGTCTATGGGACTAAAATTACGTTGACAGCTTCTCTCTGATATTTTGTATCTAGAAATAAGGCAATAAGGTTCTAGCTTTACATGCTTCAAGTGCTTGCTCTTTATTTATTTATTTATTTTATTTATTTATTTACATTCTCTTATATACCGTGCTATTCTGCATCAGTGCGGTTTACATTGAACAAACTGAAATTACATTGAACAGGGCATTATAACTTGGAGATAACTATTTTACAGGGAACATGGGCTATGGAGGGTTAAGTGGCTTGCCCAAGACCACAAGGAGCACCTGTGGGACTAGAAACCCCAGTCCTTCCGGCCCAAGGTTGCTGTCCTTTAGTGGGATTTGAACCCCCGACCTTCCAGCCTGAAGTACCTTGCCCCAACCACTAGGCTACTCCTCCACTCTTTCAGACCTGATCACTCTCACTTGTCACCAGTAATGAATAGGAAAAAGGCGATTCATTGCACTGAATCCTTATTAATTTGAAATCACGAATTAATGTGCCTCAAAACCTTTTCCAAGTTCCTGTAAAATCGCACAACATTCCATCATTTCCCTATTTCTTTTAAATTTATATATGCCTCCTTTAGGTGAGGCCACAATTAGTCAGGCACTTAGATGAAAGTACTTGTTTTATGAAGACAACTTGCAGCTAAACCGTTCTTTGGATTTAGACCATGGAGTTTGCTATAAGGAATCCAGTAGGCCGAATGGCATCTGGAAGCCTTCTGCTCTGAGATGCTTCAGTGAACATGTCAAAAGCTGAAACAATTTGGATTGGCAAACATAAAGCAAAGCAACTTAATCAATTGTTGATAAAATGATCTATTGGTATTTCCTGTGAACAGTCAGACTAGCTTTTTAATAACTACCCCTAATGATAACCCATCAATTAAATAATCCATAAAGAGTATTTTATACTTTTTTTTTTATTTTTTTTAGTGCCATCAAGTCAGTGTTGACTCATAGTGACCCAGCCACCTCTGGGTTTTCTTGGCAATGTATCACTGGAAGTAGATTGCCAGCCTTTTCTTCCAAGGCAATGGAGGGTAAAGTGACTTGCCCAAGGTCACAAGGAATGCCAGTGGGACTCAAACCCTTGATCTTCTGGGTACTAGGCAGTTGCTCTAACCACCAGGCTACTCCTCCACTCCTTTTATACTATTGTCTCAGAAAGACTTAACCTTAAATATCAAGCATGGTCCTCATTTTGGACACATAGTCAAAGGAGTACAAAAACAAGGCAAGAGAGCAGGATACCTTAAAGGCTGCCTTCATTTGTACCCGACTAGCTGCGTGTTACATGTCACAAAGTAAATTAGAGGTGCACAGGCCAAACATTTTTATTTTGTTTAGTTTCCAGGAGATTTAAAAAAAATGATTTCAGAGGAAATGTCATTAACAGCATACAGTCGGTAAACAGTGTACACTAGTGAACGATAGTGCGCACATGCGCGGATAGTGCATGCTATCGCTCAACAGCACATAGTACTAAGCGATAGCACACATTAAATTACAGCAGAGGGAAAGGGATGAAATTTAAAGTTTTTTTCTTCTCAGATTGAAAACATCATTGACAATTCCTATATTGTTTCATACCATTGCATATCTCTACTCTATATTAGACTATGCACAGGAGTGGAATTAAGTTATGGGCACTCATAGGCAAAAGGGGTGGGGGTAGACCCCTCCCAAAAGTACCTGGGGGGGGGGGGAAAGAGTCCTTCTCTCAATCCTCTTTTGTTTTAAGATGCCCTCTTGCCTCCACTACTGTACTTTAAATCAACTGCAACTCGATGTAGTTCAAGGCAATCTGTTACCTGAGGTGAGAGATGAGCTGACTCCTCCCCCTCCCCCCCGGCACTAGGACTGGCGCAAGGATATTAGGCACCCTAGGCAAAATTCCATTTTTATGCCCCCCGCCCATGATTTTGATAATTAAATTCAACAATTACGATCATCCCACACCAGCCCTCCCAAACAGTCCTGTAATAATGCATAATGGACAACATGCTTTTAAATATTAAACTTTGCTTTATATGTATGTGTGGGCTCATTCTCGCCCTAGGGTATGTGCTATTGGATCTTTGAGTTGATGGGACTGTCAGATCATTTGTTTTGATATGACTGCTGTAGCTCTTTGCTGCTTTTCAGAAGCTGTTGTCCTAGTGATCACCTTGACTTGCCTATTGGCTGTACTCAGGGAGCCTGGGGGTCTGCTCACTCGGGTCAGGAGGCTGCCCCAAATAAAAACATTCCCAAGCTACAAAATGAAACTGCTACATTGCTTTCCTATATGCAGTATCTCTATCTGTGTCTGTGTGTGTGTGTGTATATATATCTATACCTATATCTATATATATAGATAAATAAAACAGCATTGCAAAGTTTGGGGGAGGTTTTATTTTTTAAAATACAACCCCCTCCAGAAAATACTTTTATAACAGTCTTAGTGCAGGTTTAAACTTTAATAAACTTCAGAAGTATAAATGCCACAAAACTTACAAAAACATTTAAAAAGCTTAATTATTTAAAATGCTGATATGTTTTCTATTAAAATTCAACATAACCGACTTGTGTTATACATCACTCTAATAGATTTTCAATATAAAAAAAAACCCCTTTCATCAGCTGCTGCTCAGTGACTGAAAGGTTTGCATTTGCAATCCCAACCTTAAGATCACCCAAAGAACGAGGTTTTAATTTATATGCGACAGTTTTGATGTGACCCCCGGAATAAAAAGTCTAATTCAGATAAATCAGGTGACCAAGGTAGCCAAGCAAGAGGACCTCCTTTACCGATCCAGCAGTAAAAGAAAGTGTCTTCCAGAAACTGCAGCACCTGCAAAGCATAATGGCAGAGTGCCCTTCTTGTTAAAAACTGGTGCTATTGAATAGATGTAACCTCTGCAGTTTGGGAATGAAAAAGTTCTGAAGCATTGCTAAGTAAAATTCGCCATTGACTGTAGACGTCACAAAAGTAAGGGCCGATAATGCAAGACTTCCCAGTGGCAGTAAACATCAACTTTTGGGGAGTCTCTTTCATGTTGCTAGACTTCCTGAGGCTTTTATTATTCCAAATTCACAAAACTAAATAAGTGTAAAAGAAATTTAAATAATTAAACTTAGGGGTATGTTTACTAAACTGCGTTAGTGCAATTCGCGTTAGGAGCCGCGGTAGTGACAGAAACCCCAAATAAGGACATGGGCGGTACAGCGTTACCACTAACGCGCGTTCCAAAAACTAACGAGCGTTACAGGGCGCCGTGGCGCGTTACTGCACGTTAATCGTAAGAAGGCGTACAGACACAAAGCTCGGAAACAGAGCTGTAGCACAATGGTTACTGTACTGACCGCTGTTACAGGCAGCATGGGTTCGAGTCCCCAGTGTGCCTAACGCAGAAGGCTGGCCCAGGCATCACCCTGTACATTACATAGGGAATGAGGAGGCATATTTTTCTTTACGTGGTGTCAGAAACACACCCTCGGAGTGTGCCTAGCCACGTACGTTGGTGCGTGCGAGGCTGCATGCGTTGGTATGGGCGTAGCTGCGTGCGTTGGTGCGTGCGTACAATCGTGCTTGGGTACGTGTGTTTTTACCAGCGTGGGCACCTTATATTACAGACTCTTTAGGGTGTCTTGCACCTATGCATTATGCTAACAGATGTACGTGTGATGGCCTATGGTTTATCAGAGCCTGTGAGCAGGTGCTGGATTTTCCCAGGTTTGGATTGTGCCAGTCACACCCATGATGCACTGCACATGCAAATCAGCTGTCCACAGATGCACACCATGGGGAATGCACCCCCACAGCACCTCGGCCTGGTAGGGGGAAGTGACCATGTGCACCCACACACCACCTCGGCCTTGTAGGGGGTACTGACCGTGTGTTGTACTGGCACAGAGTAGCTACACACCATCACATTGTGCGGGTACTGTGCTCACGCTGAGGGTGCAGTGAGGCACCCAGCACCAGGTCCACAGCACCGTCCATGGCTGAAAGAGGTCATGGCGCAGTCCAAACCAGTGTTAATAGAAACATAGAAACATAGAAATATGACGACAGAAAAAGACCACATGGCCTATCTAGTCTGTCCTTCCATAACAACTACAACAGTCCACTTTTTGCCTTTAGAGATCCTCTGTGTTGGTCCCATGCTTTCTTGAATTCAGTTACTGTCCTCATCTCTACCACCTCCACAGGGAGACTATTCCACGGATCCACTACTCTTTCCGTAAAGAAATATTTCCGCATATCACTTCTGAATCTATCTCCCTTCACCCTCATCCCATGTCCCCTCGTAGCAGAACTTGCTTTCAATTGAAAGAGGCTCTCTCCCTGAACATTTATGCCACGGAGGTATTTAAACATCTCAATCATATCACCTCTATCCCGCCTTTCCTCTAAGGTGTACATATTAAGATCCTTAAGTCTGTCCTCATATGCTTTATAATGAAGCCCATTAATCATTTTGGTAGCAACCCTCTGCACCGACTCCATCCTGTTCACATCCTTTTGAAGGTGCGGTCTCCAGAATTGCACACCATACTCCAAATGAGGTCGCACCAAAGACTTATACAGAGGCATTATCACCTCCTTTTTTCTGCTAGCCATTCCTCTCCGTATGCACCCAAGCATCCTTCTAGCTTTTGCTGTCGCCTTTTCCACCTGTTTAGCTACTTTAAGATCATCAGACACAACCATGCCTAGGTCCTGCTCTTCTTTAGTGGACAAAAGTACTTCACCTCCTATACTGTATTGCTCCCTTGGATTGCTGCAGCCCAAATGCATGACCTTACATTTTTTAACATTAAATCCCAGCTGCCAAATTCTAGACCATTCTTCAAGCTTAGCTAGATCCCTCCTCATGTTATCTACCCCTTCCTGGGTGTCTACTCTATTGCAGATTTTGGTATCATCCGCAAAGAGGCAAACCTTACCCGACAGCCCTTCCGCTATATCACTAACAAAGATGTTAAAAAGAATCGGACCAAGGACAGATCCCTGGGGCACAGCACTGGTAACATCCTTCTCCTCAGAGTGAGCTCCATTTACTTGTACTCTTTGTCGCCTCCCACCCAACCAATTTCTAACCAAAGCAGTAACTTTAGGGTCCATCCCTAGGGTGCTCAGTTTGTTTATAAGTCGCCTGTGAGGAACAGTGTCAAAGGCTTTACGGAAATCTAAATACACCACATCTAGAGCTCTCCCTCGGTCCAACTCCCTGGTCACCCAGTCAAAAAAATCAATCAGATTTGTCTGACAAGACCTGCCTCTGGTGAATCCATGCTGCCTCGGATCCTGTAATCCGCTGGACTCCAGAAACCTCACTATTTTCTCTTTCAGCAGCGTTTCCAATAATTTACTCACCACCGAAGTTAAACTAACCGGCCTGTAGTTTTCAACCACATCCTTACTTCCGCTTTTGTGTAAAGGCACCACATGAGCCTCTCTCCAGTCCTTTGGCACCACTCCTGACTCCAACGAGGCATTGAAAAGGTCAGTCAGTGGAGCTGCTAGAACGTCCCCAAGTTCCCTCAGTATTCTAGGGTGTATCCCAACCGGTCCCATCGCTTTGTCTACTTTAAGTTGAGCTAGTTTCTCACGAACACAGTCTTCTGAAAATAGTTCAAGATGTCCCTCGCTTCTGTTCTTATTTGTGGGTGTTTTCTGAGGTCCTGCTCCTGGTTCTTCATCTGTGAACACAGAACAAAAATATTTGTTAAGCAATTCCGCTTTATCCTTATCAGCTTCTACATATTCCCCCCCTGCACCCTTGAGTCTGACAATACCACTTTTGCTCTTCCTCTTCTCACTAATATATCTGAAAAATGTCTTATCCCCCCATTTTATTGCATTGGCTATTTCCTCCTCCTTTTGAATCTTTGCCTTCTTGACTACTTTGCTAGCTTCTCTAAGTTTTTCCAAATACAGATGCCTGTCTTCTGCTCTCTGTGATCTCTTGTATTTCATGAAGGCCTCCCTCTTTTTCTTCACTTTTTCAGCTACTTCCTTCGAAAACCATAGCGGTCTCCTGTTCCTTTTGCCTTTATTTACCATTTTAACAAAAAGGTTGGTTGCCCTTAAAATACCCCCTTTCAGTTTTGCCCACTGTTTTTCTACATCCCCCAGCTGTTCCCATCCCACTAATGATTCCCTGAGGTATTGGCCCATCTTCGCAAAGTTAGTCTTCCTAAAGTCTAAGATCCTCACCTTGGAATGGATTCTAACAGCCCTAGTCCTAATACTGAACCACACCATCTGGTGATCACTGGATGCAAAATGATCTCCCACTACAACATCAGAAACACTTTCACCATTGGTAAGCACCAAGTCCAGTATGGCCCCTTCACGTGTCGGGTCTGTTACCAATTGCCTGAATAGTTCTCCCTGTAGAGAATCCAGGATCTCCTTACTTCTAGATGATACTGCAGCAGGAATGTGCCAATCAACATCTGGCATATTGAAATCTCCTATCAGTAGCACTTCCCCTTTCCTAGCAATGCTGCGTATGTCTTCAATTAACTCTCTGTCCACCTCTTCCTCTTGTGAGGGAGGTCTGTATATCACTCCAATGCAAATAGATTTCTCTTTCCCTCTTTCTAGTTTAACCCACAATGCCTCCTCTCTCCCTTTTAAGCTCTGTAATTCCAAAGCTTTAATAGTAGTTTTTAATGTGTGAGATAGGTAGTTTCTGCAGAAACACCTTGGATATCTCTGTCTGTTTCAGTCAGGTGTAGCCCCCATGGACCCCTAGGTGGCCCATGTACCACCCCCCCCACCCCAGGCCAAGGGGGGCAAACAGGGTCTCCTAACAATAGATCCACATTCTACCTCCCTGCAAAGGTGGCAGTAGAGGAGAACATCAACCCCTGTCCTGCTGAGGAACAGACACCCCACAGGCAGTCAATGCAGCTCTGTACACATCCATAACACAATAGCAGACAGACATTAGGCCTGGATATGCTAAGCTGCACCCCACCACTATCTGATATGCTCCTGCTGCAAGCCATCAGCCGCTGCACCCTACAAGCCACTCCATCAAGACACATACCAGCTGCAAACAGCCTGCTAGTTAGTCCATAGTGCATGTGCCCAGTGGAGATGCATGCACCCAGAACTGGGATGTCAGCATACACAGCAAGCAGATAAATCAGTGACTGGGCCCCAAAAGGAAACCCATATCTCTCACATGAGTGAAATGCTATATAGCAATATGGGGGTACCTAGCCATGCTGTGGTCACTGCACAGTCAGGGTGAGAGTGATCTCTCAGCAGGACATACTGAGGTCACCCTGTCTGTGTAGGTGGTGGCCGGGCACTAAAATGTCCCAGTCAGTGCCCTATGCCCTGTGCAGATGCACCCTGGCCAGGCCACCCTGTCCAGCCTATACCCATGGTACCTTGCTCCTCATTATGCACATTGGCAGCCCAATACTGGCAACATTGCTGGCAGTGTGGGCTGTGGAAGGTGTTTGCAGCCACCACACACTGGATAGACAGACTGACAGCCAACCCCACACCTATGCCAGCATTGTGCTACTATAGAGGTGTTCAGCAGCCATACCCACCACACCAGTCCTGGGCACAGTACAGGCATGGATATGGTACGCAATACTGTTGGGGGTCACTCCCCAGGGTGGTAAACACTATCAGAGACCAGACCTGCAGCACACACCGCAGACATCAGAATGATTGTTATGGTGGGGCTCAATGAGCAAAATGTGCTTAACGTAGGAATTGATATCTGCCAGTTATCATAGGAAACGTTTGATAGCTGTGTACCATATACCCAGGTGCAGGGTGGCATTGCTAAGGTATGCAACTGCTAGTATTGGGAGATACAGGCAGGGCCCAATGTCCTGCTTCTCCAGGAGGCATTGGCCAATGGGGCCTGTGGGTGTGGGTGTGTCTGGCCCTGTTGGCTGCTGCTTTACGGCAGAGTTCCCCAACTCTGGTCCTGGTGTTCCAAACACTGTTCGGGTTTTCATGCTGTCCCTCATAAATATGCATGAGCTACATCTGCATACCATGGGGGTGGTGCAGAGATATGCAGCACAGGCATCTTTATTAGAGGCCGCATGGGACCTGAATGGTGTGGGGCCCTCCAGGACTGCATTTGCGAGACTCTGCTCTGGGTAATGCGCCTGTTTCTGGTGTCTGTGTTTGGTGTGGTAAAATATAGGTGTATGAACCATTCGTATGTTCTCTGCAATAAAAGGGTGTCTTTACTATCACTGTTTAGTGGTGGGTAAAACTATGGAGACTGGGTTGGCAGGAGCCCCAGCTGGGATTTGAACCTGTGACCCTCTGGTCTTACAGGCACTGGCTGTGTCTGTTGCACCACACTGTAGCCACAGAGACAGTGTAGTCCCTGGAGTTAGTTAAACCGGCCTGACGAGTCACAAACCCTGCTCTGCACAAGTTTACTGTGGGCTCAGTTACCTTGTATGGAGACAAAGGTGCACATAAACCTCAGAAAAGACCTAAAAAAAGGGGCACACACCCATAACCAAGCTGGGCAACAATGATATCATCGGGCAACATTACACAACACTCCCAGGACAGCTCCATTACAATGAAATGATCTTTGAAAGGGTCTGCGGAGCGGAGACCCTTCCAAACATCATTTCTTTTTTTTGGTGCTTTCCAGGGAGTGTTGTTCCTTGTTGCCCATTGCTATCACTGTTGCCCAGCTGAATTATGCTTTTTACAATGTTTCTTGTGGTCATTTTTAACGTTTTATGTGAAATTTTGTTCTATGCACATGTATCACACTGCTCACGTTTTGTGGGTTTCCCCGGTTTTGCTGTACATTGCTGACGGAAATGGTTTCTCTTCCCTTTAATATGCCTTTAACGACAGGTTTTCATTCGCGTTGGAATTGAGCTCAGGAATTCAGTGCGTTAGTGTGAGGGGAGCCTCTCCCCGCCCATTGACCCCTTCTCTCCGCCCACTCTCCACCTTCTGTGCTGTTTTAACGCGCCACGGAGGTTTATGATCGTTAACTGCGGTTAACGCACGTAAAGTACGTTTAACGATCGTTAGCACGTCAGAACGCGCGTTCGGACGTGCGAACGATCGTTAAACATACTTTACGCATGTTAATCACGATTACCGCACTTTAGTAAACATCCCCCTTAGATTTTTTTTGTTTTGTAAAGTTTGTTTCATTTATACTTCTGAATTAATAAAGTTTAAAACTGCACTAAGACTACTGGGACACCCTGTATATAGCAACAATTGTAGCAGTTTATGTAGCCTGCAAATATAATAAAAAAAACATACCAGCATCTGATACTGAATTCTGGACTATCCTGGTATTAAATGTAAAAATATAGTCTGCAAAAGATCAAGGGAGCTGCAAGGTGCTTGCACACCAAGGAACAAAAAGAAAAAGTGAGAACCACAGTCCACTAAATGATACCAAATTATTATAACTAGTTTTATTTTAGTGTGGTAAACTGCACTATGATTCTTGCTTTTTATAGTGGGGCCTTAAAACATCCATGCACCTAGTCATAAAACTGAACAAAAGAGATTACTACAGTACAGATCCCTAAAGAGAAACTTCATTCTAACAGAACACCTGGTCTCAGTCACAAATGCAGAACACAGACAGACTCTTAATCAAGTATAGAATAATTGACCACAAACTAAAAATAGAAATATGTAGACAAAAATTAAACAGAAAATCCAAAATCCAAACCTTGCATGCAGTACAGAGATGTAGAAGCCACGTACTATACATAATGTAAAAGATAGAACATGTAAATTTAAAAGACTGACATCTGTCAATCATTAAATTGAAAATAAAGTTACTTTTTCTACCTTTTGTTGTCTATTTTATCTAGTCTCTGGCTTTTAGTTTGCCTGATCTTCTCTTAACTTGCTTTTTAGAGGCTCCAGTCCATTTGCCACCTCTTCCCTCCTGTCTTCTTCACTTCCTTCCATCTCTGACATTGATCTTTTCCTTTCAGCTTTTTTCAATTTATTTTCTAAGTCTCTATCAACTCAAGTTTCACTCCTTCTTCTTACCATCCAGCCCTCAATATCCCTCTTTTTACTCCATCTAGCTACTACTTTTCAACCCTTAACAGAGGCTTCCCATTCCCTGTCTCTCTCCTTCCCCAGCCTCTTATTCCTCAGTCTAATTCTCCTCCTCCATATTCAGTACCACTCTCTACCAACTCCCTATCCCCCCTACCCCATGTCCAGCATCTGCCCTATGCCCTCCTCTCTCATGTCCAGCATCTGTGCTCCTTCCCCACACCTGTGTCCAGCACTTGTCCTCCTTCCCCCTATACTCCCTACCCTCAGTCCACCATCTCTTGTCATACGCCCCCCTGCCAAGTCTTCCGCTGCCGCATCTCACAAAAAACTGCAGCAGTGGTAGCAATTAACACACAAAATGCATGGGAGTCTTTGTGATTTCTGCATGCTACTTATGACTCAGTCTGACCCAGTATGGCATATCTTATGTAGCAATGCTCTAGTGGCTATCAAAATTTGGCACAAGAGGCAATCACCTATACCTATATCTATACCTTTACCTGACGATGAAGTCATTAAAAAAGAGGTCAGTTAAGCAGTACAGATGGATGCTGGAAGTGAACAATAAATGTCATATACACAGGCAGAGCCAAAACATCGATGTTGAGCTATTTAACAGACTGATAAATGCTGTAGACTTTAAGACAATGCTGCTGATCTAAAATATAAAACTGCAACAGTGTCATTATGTGGTCTGAGGCACTGAACGGTGGATTATGTGGACTGAATGTACTGAGCCAAAAGATTTGCAGGGTTGTGTGAATGGACTATAGATTTATGTGTTTGCAAGCACAGAGAATGAGGCTTTCATTTATTTCCAATGAAAAGTAATGTTTTCATGATTGCAACATTGTATCATATTTGAATCATTTTGTCTATGAAGGAGTTGACTATAGTAACAAGATTTGAGCCACACAGGAGATCACTATGGCATTGTAATTGTTTGACAGACAGCTTAAAATAGACAGATACAGCTGGACAGCTTGTACTGTATATACGTACTGGTTTTATAGGATACTGGTTGTACATGCAAAATATTACAAAAATGAAAGGTGAGAGGCAGAGGATGCTGAAGCCTCTTCTTCTTTTCATATATATTTCCATGTATTGAGTAATTATATAGAATACAAAGACAGGAAGATTTTTTTTGAAAAAATTGGGACCGATATTGAGCTAGGCTCATTTTCAAAGGGCTATGCACCTCGTCAGGGCATAGCTCTCCCCATGACCTCTAACCTAGATATTTAATGCTGCAGCGATGTCATTGAAGTCGCCCAAGCTAACTGGGCAGCAGCGATATTGCATGCTGCCCGGTTAGCTCCTGTGCCTTAAAGATAGCCGAGGGTTTTCCTCACCTATCTTTTCAGCGCAGATCATTTAACCGGGCAGTATGGAATATCGCTGCTGCCCAATCGCTTATCGCTACCTCCGCTCGACCCCAGAACACCCCAGCGCTAACTGTAAACAGGGTAAATGCCTTTCAAAAATTGGGCCCAATGAGTTCAGATAAAAATATGCTTTGATAAAATAGGGAAGCTTTTATTCGGTATTTAACTGTGGTTTGTAGTTGGTTTCCAAATTGAAGTATTGGAAATTGTCATTAAAAGAGGGGCACAACATCTTCAGTCTATGTATAAATACACCTTCTGCTGTACAAGGGCTCAGTTGATGATTAATTTCACTCAGGATTTAAGAGACATCCAGAAGTAGTTGGCCTTTCACAAGTCAGTGAAAATGTTCTTGTTTAAACTAGCCTTTAAGGGATTGTCATAATTGGTCTTCTATTTATAATGATTGGGTCTGTATCAGTAAAAACTTTAGTCTCCTATGAATAGAAAGTTTTATAGCACCTGTAAAGAGTTAAGGAAACTAGGTCTAGTCCTACCCCTAGAAATAGGAAGCAGCAGGCGTCGAGTACCACCACATGTGTGCACACAGATGTTCAAAAGTCCACCATTGAGAGTGGCAGATTTGCCAAGTTACCACTTACAGAAGGTGAGACTTTTTTTGAGCAGTTCTGGTTTTAAATTTGCATTGCAATGCAGTATGGTAGTTGTAGTCCCTGATTTTACTTATAATAATCAGGATGAGATTGTCAGAAATCCAGGCCTGGTCTAAAATCTCATTCCTGGAACCAAGTAACCTGGCAAATCTGGAGTGGTTTTAAATGGCGATCCTGTCCCCATGTGAGAATTTTGATGATGCTATGCTGCCCTGCCGCTCCACACCCCCCCTCCCCCAAAACCTGATTTTTGGGCCTCACACAGAAGTAGGGTGGTGGGGGTAGCAGAAGCAGAGTTTGAGAAAGGAAGAGGGGGAAGATAGTGGCCCCCTTGAGTAAGCGATAAGGAGAGGTACATACTGCATACTGGGGGGGGGGGGGAAGGAAAGGAAAGAGATGCTGGAGACCTTGGGGAACGGAGTAGGGAAGGCGATATTGCTCGACTATGGGTGGGGCAGGGAGCACATGGCCAATGGTTCCCCCTAGGGGGTCAGATAACCTTGGGCTAGCTCTGAAGGACACCCATTTTGTCTGGAATTAATAGGCCACGTTGAATTAGCAATTGTCTTAATTTTGTCCTTTTGCTACTGGATCCATGGATTGAAACACTAGTTTAAATTTTTTTTGAGTATAAAAATCATGCCAAGAATCAGAACAGAAATTAAAACAAGCTAAACAAGATTATGTGACCAAACAATATAATACAGGGCACAGTCTGTCAGACTAGCTCAGGGTTCAAGTCAAAAACCCTGCACTAGAGCCCAGCACTACAGCTCTAGCACAAGGGTTTATTTTTTTTTATGAAACCCTCTTTAAGTTTCCTTTCCCCCCCAAAATATAACAGATACACACCAGTCCAAGAACTGGTCTTTGTCATAAGAGGACAGACTTAAAGATCTCAATGCACATACTTTGTAAGAAGGGTGGGAGAGGTGAGATATGATGTGATGTGATGTGATGCGATGCGATGCAACGTGTGCCTTTGGATCTATACTGACTCCTGGCGACCCAGCAGCTCCTGAGTTTTCTTGGCAGTGTGACCGGAAGTAGATTGCCAGGCCTTTCTTCCGAGGCCATGGAGGGTTAAGTGACTTGCCCAAGGCCATAAGGAGGTATGATACAGACTTTATTTTTTTATTTATCTGTTTATTAAACTTTTGAACTTTTACAAATTATTTCAAGCAATACATGTATAAATCATAAAGTAATAAAGCAAGTTATATTCAATATACCATTTCGTCATCTCTCATTTTCTGAGCCAGTTCCTCATTACACACTTTAACCTATATTCCTCCAGAGGTAAACATTATTATTATTAATTATTATTATTATATATATATAGTATATATAAAAATACCAACATGAAATCATTGTTAGATATATATTGAGTTGGGCATTATACATCTTCAGCCATTTTAACAAGGGGAAACAACCATTTATTAACTTAATTATCAAGGGGGAGGGGGAAGTTATCACAATAATCCCTTCCTCCCTCCTTATCTACAGCTCTCAATTCTCCCCCTTCCCTCCCTCCCCCATTCTTACCCACTAATCCGCCATCCCTATCTGCTCTCCCCACTCACCCCCCCCCCCTGCCAAAGCAAGGTGGAAAATCTCCCAATCTTCTTTGAATCAGTCCATTTTTTGTCTATAAAGCACCATTAATTTCTCCATAAAGCACAATATACCTTACTCTTTCCACACATTTCTCAAGGCTACGAGCCTCTATTTGCTTCCAGGAAGCCACAATCTCACATTATGCTGCACTCAACCTACAATCACCCTGCCCTGGTCCCCCTTCTGCCCCATCCCCCACCATGATAACAAACATATGCCCATGTCTAGTTCCACAGACACCTAACTGCTCTTTGTTCATCTCTGTACCTCCTCCAAAATTCCTGTATCTTTAGGCACGACCAACATACATGCCAAAAGGTCCTTTCACCACAGTTCCGCCAACAGTTCGGAGAAACTGCAGGGAACATATGGTGTAACTTCATGGGGGTATAGTACCATCTCAAGATAATTTTATAACAATTTTCCCTAATAGCACTAGACCAGGACATCTAGTACTATTGATCAAATATATGTTTCCAGTCTTGTGGTGTTATTTCCCGCCTTGTGTCTTTCTCCTATTCCTTCATATGGGTGAATGTCTGGGGGCTCTTCCCCTTACCCCCTTATAGAGGGCTGAAATCATCCCCCTAGAAGAATGTTTTCCATACCAAATAAATTCCATGTCTGTAAGCTCCCGTCAGATGACCTACTTCCCCACTTTCCCTCTTAAAAAATGGCACACCTGTCCACAGTGGAACCAGTTTCCCTCCCACAATCCATATTCTTCTCGCATCTCTTCAAAGGGTACCAACTCTCCCTCCTCCAAAAATTGATAAAAGCAGGACAGCCCCTTTGTACGCCATCTCTCATATACCCCCCTCCCATCCTGATAAGAAATCCTGCCTCCTACTTAATGGAGTCATTACAGAGAAGCTATCACTAGCTCGCTTGCTGTCCCTCTTCCTTACTTGGTCCCAGATTCCTACCACTTGACGCATACTGGGGGTACCCATGCCATAATCTTTCTATCCCCCTGGCTTAGCCAAGGCCAAACGTCACTCTTGCCCCCTCCTAATATATGATCTTTCAAAATCTACATCTCTTGTGTTCCCCTTTCAACTTCCTATCCATTAAATGCCTGATCTGTGCTGTTCTATAGTAGGCCCGAATGTCCGGCCCCTCCATCCCCCCAGGGTTTGTACATCACCTCTTGTGATACTCTTGGCGGTTTACATCTCCAGATATACCTAAAGAAACAAAAGAAAACCCTTTCCTCTGCAAGTCTCTTGAGTGGTTTCCGGTACAGCCACGGCCAACGCCTGAAAAATACAGCAGGCTGGGTAGTAGATTCATCTTGATGTCCACAATTCTGCCCAGTCAAGCTCTCTCTAAGCACATCCACCCTTCCAGATTCTTTCTTACAGCCGTAATAAAACAGCAGATAGTTGACATATTATATCTCATCATAGGTAGCAGGTATCTGCATCCCCAAATATGCCAGTGGTCTTGAAACCCACCTGACAGGGAATTGTGTTCTTAGAAGGGCATCTACTGCAGGGGAGACCGTGATATTTAAGTCCTTAGTCTTTTCAATGTTTATTTTAAACTCTGATACACCTCCATCAGGGGCGGCCCAAGGGGGGTGCGGGGCCATGTGCAGAGACTCGGTGCGGGGCCTCATTTGCATAAGTGGCCTTATTTGCATAAATATTTGCATAATGTTACCATACACTAACTTTTTGGTAAACATGTCTCTTAATGAGTGTATGGATAAAGAAAGACTAAAAGATTTCTACATTACTATAATCCAGTGCCAACCGCCAGGCACATTAGGAACTACTACAAACGCTGCCCATTTAGAACCCATAGCAAACCTGCCGTATCCTAACAGCACTACCAGGACTCATAAAGCACCATACACTACCTATCAAAAGGCAACACTGCAAATATTAAACCAATACATTTCAGAGAATACTGGGGAAAGAGAACAAGTGGCAATGTCAAATAGGAATTGCATAAACAGAATACCTCAGCTCAGTTACACATGCAGAACATAGACCATCATCAAACAAGGAATCACAATTTAGAAACAGGAAGGCAATAATTTAACTGGGAACCCCAAAAGCCAAACTTGGAATGTACAACAACACTGTAGAAATAAAACTATAAATTAATTTCCTCTTGTACCAAACAAAGCGCAGACGTTAATGATGCACATTTCCCAGAGCTTTCATATTCCAGTTAATAAATTCAAAATAAAGAGATATCTTTCTACCTTTGTGCATTTTTTTCAGTTGCAATTGCTCCAGCCACTTTCTTCTGGTTTCTTCATGTTTTCTGCTAACTCTCCATCGTCTGCTGTCCATTTGTTCTTTCTTCTCTCTTCTAGTTTTTTTTCCATTCTCTCTCTCTACATCTGCTTTAACATACTAATCTTTCTCCTTTTGCTCTTTCCTCATTCCTATTTCATCCACACAAATTTTACCCCTCCATCCTCAATCCCCACTTACTCTCCAATAACCGGCCAATTGTAGATTTTTCATCCCTCCCACACAAAATTTTTCCCCTCTCCATTTTACTCTCCCAGCCCCATCCCATTCTAATCCTCCCCCAACATCAGCTCCCTTCTAGTTCCAGTCTCACCCAGCATCCATTCCCTTCTAGTCCCTGCATCAGCCCATTTCCAGTCCTACCCCCCCCTCGACCCATTTCCAGTCCTAGCTCCCCCATCCATTTTCAGTCTGAGTCCCTTCATCAGCTCATTTCCAATCCTAGCCCCCCATCAGCCCATTTCTAGTCATTTCCTAGCCCCACCATCAGCCCATGTCAAATCCTAGCTCCCCTCCACTCAGCCCAATTCCAGTCCAAGCCCCCCCATGAGCCTACTTCCAGTTCTAGCCCCTCCATGAGTCCATTTCAATTCAAGCCCCCACCACAGCCCATTTCCAATCTTAGCTCCCCCCAACAGCCCATTTCCAGTACCAGTCCTAGCCCCCCATCAACCCACTTCCAGTCCTAACCCCCCATCACCCATTTTCAGTTTAAGCCCCTCCTATAACCCATTACCAGTCCTAACCCCCCATCAGCCCACTTCCAGTCTTAACCCCATCAGCCCATTTCCAGTCAGCCCCCCATAGCCCACTGCCAGTCCTAACCCCCTTCTCCATCAGCCCACAGCCCATTACCAGTCCTAACCACATCAGCTCACCTCAAGTCCTAACCCCTCCCCATCAGCCCATGTCCTGTCCTAGCCCCCCCATAGCCCATTATCAGTCCTAATCCCCCCATAGCTCATTATCAGTACTAATCCCCCATCACCCCATTTCCAGAAAGCCCCCATCAGCCCACAGCCCATTACCAGTCTTAACCCCCCCATAGCCCATTACCAGTCCTAACCCCCCCAACAGCTCACAGCCCATTACCAGTCCTAGCCCCCCCAGCCCATTATCTGTCCTAGACCCCCAGAGCCCATGTGCAGTGTTTACCCCCCTTTTCCCCATTTCCAGACAGCCCCCATCAGCCCACAGCCCATTACCAGACTTAACCCCCCCCAGCCCATTACCAGTCTTAACACCCCCCCAGCCCAGCCCCAGTCTTAACAGCCCCGCCCAGCCCAGCCCAGCCCCGCCCCAGCCTTAACACCCCGCCCCAGCCCAGCACCAGTCTTAACACCCCCCCAGCCCAGCCCAGCCCAGCCCCCGTCTTAACACCCCCCAGCCCCGCCCAGCCCAGCCCCTGTCTTAACACCCCCCCAGCCCAGCCCAGCCCAGCCCAGCCTTAACACCCCCCCCCGTCCCAGTCCCAGTCCCAGTCCCAGCAGCCCAGCCCAGCCCAGCCCATATCAGCTTATGGCAAATTAAAAAAAAACCTGGCTCTGGCTGCTACCGCTGCCGCCGCGGCAGCATTGAGTGTCCCGCGGGGCCCCCTCTCCTCGCTGAGCCTCTCTGCAACGGCTTTCAGATTCGCGAAGGGAGAGTGTCTGTCTCCCTCGCGTCTCTGTTAAGCCCGCAGGGGCTAATGGGAAATTTCCCATCAGCCCCTCGCGTCTAAAGGGGCAGATGGGAAATTTCCCATTAGCCCCTGCGGGCTTAACAGAGACGCGAGGGAGACAGACACTCTCCCTTCGCGAATCTGAAAGCCCTTGCAGAGAGGCTCAGCGAGGAGAGGGGGCCCCGCGGGACACTCCATTTTGCCGCGGAGGACGCGGCAGCAGCCAGAGCCAGCTTTTTTAAAATTTTTTATATAATTTTTAATAAAAAGCAGAATGTTCTTTGCGCGGGGCCCCCTGAAACGCGGGGCCTTGTGCAAAGAACATTCTTGCTCAATGGACGGGCCGGCCCTGACCTCCATAGCGTTGCAGTTCAGCCACCACTACTGGTAAGGATTGCTGAGGTTTCTGCAAGTAAAGCAGAATATCATCCGCAAAAAAGTGATATAGTCTGTTCCACCTCCAATTTCTTCATTCCTTTTATCTTACAATTTCGCCTAATCATCTCTGCCAGTGGCTCCACTGCCAGCACAAATAGAAGCTGTGGCATCGGGCACCCCTGTCTCATCCCTCGCACCAGCTCAAACCCCTCAGAGTAACAACCATTCACTTTCACCCGGGTTCTCGGACATGCATAAAAGCCCTCTCATCAATTCCCCAAATTTAGATCCAAAGCCCATCTCCTCCATTACTGCAAACAGGAACTCCCAATGCACCCTATCAAGGGCTTTTTTTGGCATCAATAGATAATAGCTTGGTCTCCTCCTTGTCCTGCGTCGCCACCATACTACCTCCACCGCTCACTTGATATTATCTGCTGCTTGACACCCTGGAATAAACCCGGTTTGGTCTTGTTGCACCAAACCTTACATCCATGGGGCTAGGAGCATGGCTAGCATCTTGGCCAGGATCTTAACATCTATATTTATGGGAGATATGAGCTGATAGGAGCCACATTTCATTGGATTTTCCTCTGTATTGGGAGGACTGTTATCCCTGCCGTAAGCATATCAGCTGTCATTAACACCCTATTGAATACCTTGCCCAGGAGCCCCACTACCTCCCCCATATAGGTCTTATAGAAGCTCCCCGGAAGCCCATCTAAACCTAGAGCCTTCCCTGCCACCATCCCTTGAACCGCCTGTCCTATTTCTTCTCCTGTGATATCCCCTTCTAAACTTTTTTGCACCTCCTCCAGCAAGGTAGGGAGTTCCAGCCCCTCCAAATACTGTTTTATCTGCTCACTTCTAATCTCCCCTTGCTGTTTATAGAGCTCTTGATAAAACTGTACAAATTACGCTCTAATACTTTTTTCATCTCTATACATGACTCCATCTCACCCCTGGATCTGATATATCATGAGATGGGCCAGTCGCTTCTTTAACTTCCAGGCTAATAATTGACTTGCTCTATTCCCAAACTCAGAATACTTGTTGGGTTTTCTGCATCGCCAGTGCAATCCTTTCTGCCTGTAGGTCTTGTAATTCCATCCATAGTTGTCCCAGTTGTTTCCACACATGCTTAGCCCCCATCCTCTGATACTCCAGCGAGGTTGCTTTGATGGCTTTAGGTAACTTGTCTTCCTGCTACATCCGATTTTTTAAACAATTTCAGTCCACATAATGACTCTCCCCCTTTTGACAGCTTTAAGTCCTTCCCATAGCATCACATCTTTCACCTCTCCTGCGTCATTCAGTGTTAAATATTTGCAAATGGCTGACCAGATAGCTGCTACCACCTCTTTCCTTTTTAAAAGGCTCTCATTCAGTCTCCAAAATTTAGCTCCCTCTGCTCATTTTTGGTCCAACTCCAACCATACGGAGCCATGATCTCACCAAGCAATAGGTTCGATTCCTATAGCCTTTACCCCCATCATCCAGGCCTTAGCAATGAGCAGCATATTTATTCTACTAAAGCTGTTATGGGGATTTGAGTAAAACGTAAATTTCCAACCCTCTGGGTTTAATTCCCACCAGGCATCTCCAAATGGAAGCAGTGCACCATCTGTTACAGATTCTTGCAGTCCTTTTCTTCCCCCTTCCTGAGCCCTAGCCTGCCTATCCTGTTGGGGGAAATATTACCACATTAAAATCCCCCCGATCAACAATTTCCTAACCTCCCTCCAAAATTCCACCTGAGCCCCATTCAGCCAATACACTGAGACTATAGTGATGACTTCTCCTCCAATCCTACCCCCACTTCCCTATCTAATCAGAATTTCTACCCCTCCCTCTTCTCCCCCCATCCTTATTCCCTGCAAAGAATTGGTCCGGGTATTGTTGATTTCTCAGTCTTCCTACATCCCAATTTTTCAAGTGTGTTTCTTGCCCTAATATGATATCCCATGTAACCCTCTCAGCCTCCCGGAATAGGTGCTGGCACTTCATGGGGGAATTCAATCCGTTAACATTCAAGGAACCAATCTAAATCATCAACCTATCCCTCGTTCCTCCCACCTATCTCCTGGAACCTGCCTTTTCCCTCCCCCCTGCTGGAGTTACATTAAAGTCTAGCATGCAGTGATTCCACTTACCTAGCAGAGAAGTTTCCAACCTTTTTGGTTGTAGGGTCCCTTTATTAAATATCCAAATTGGGAAGGTAGCTCTCAATTCATCCCCACCACTCTTCCCAGACCCCTTCTCCTTCCCCTCAGCACTAAGCCTCTCTCTGATAGCCCATTCCTATCCCCACCAGTTTCTCTGTCCCTCCACCCTACAGCCAGTCCACACCAGTCTCAGTCAGTCTGTCTCTCTCTTCTCCCCTCCCCCCCCGCTATTTCCCTTCTGTGTCTCTCTATTCCCCCTAGGAAATCCCAACAAGTCTCTCTCTTTTTTGTGTCCTGCAGTACCCCTTTAATAGCATCATGAACCTCCCCCCCCCCCTCTGCTGTCCAGAGACTACAGTTTGGGAACCATGTCTTTGCAAATGGACAGAAATATAACCTGCAAGGAGTATTTTAGCTGGCTTCCCAGTATGGATAGCTAGGGGAGGAACAAGAGGGTTTCCGGAAGAGACAGACGGGAGAGTTCTGGTGGGAAAACTGTTTTTCTGCCAAGCAGACAACAAGGAAGCAGAGCTCCAATGGGCAGTGGGGGTTAGGTGCTGACAGAAACCCATACCCAGTTGAGAGGATAAATTTGGGTATAGTTTACTTACTTGATATATAGCAGCTAGGCGGTTAAGGAAGTTACATACAGTCCCTGAATGTATTTCCCTGTCCCCAAAGGGCTCATCATCTACCTAAGGCCCCAATATTGCAAGAAGAGTTATTGTCTTATATAATGACATCAAGGCTTAAAGATAAACCAAACAGGAGAGGGGAACGTGGCCTAAAGTTGAAGTCCCTACTTACAGGGAGGCTGGAGGAACAGAAGCTAAGAATCATTTGAGGGCACGATGGATTCTAAGGTGTTCTGTTCATAGGAGAGCGATGCCGGAAAGGAGGACCATTCAGAGTAGCCACGCTTGACCTCAAGAGCTAGAAACTCTGCCTGTATGGGAAGCTGCATGGGCTTCTGGATCAGGAGGGATAGCGCAGAGAGGCCGGCTGTTTCAAGGTCTAAGAGAAGAGAGCCTTACTGGAAGGAGCCTAAACCTGTGTCTGAAGGGAAAAAGGGGAGCCCACTGCTGTAAAAGAGTGGATTGTTAAATAGTTTCAAGAATAGAAACATACAGAGGGACATGAGACAGAGTTACAGTCAGGAGCGTGGAAAATATGAAAGAGATTCAACCAGCAAATGTAGTTTTCCAACATTTGTAGATTTTGTTTTCTTTGATATCTCCCATTTGCTTGTCTGCAATATAACCTAAATTCATCTTTAAAAGTAGAACTTACAGGACGAGTGAAGAGACTCTCACTGGTTTTGGAAGGAGAGCGTTGAAATAGAAGCTGGTTCCCAGCTAGGGCATTGGAAGTAAAGTCCTCACCCCGCCTCTCAGTGCCCGTGAAGTGATTATTGTAGCCTTTGAACAGCACCAGGGTCTGCCATGAGGTACATAACAGGGACAGGATTTGTACCCAGAGACTTGAAGAGCTTAAATTCCTGACAGGGTCCTGAGCAGCTCTTTGGTTTAGATATTTGTACAGAATGACTTCTCTAACCTATCAGCTACTTAATAAGGCATTTACTCAGGTAGAAAATTGGATGTGTAGCCAGGGCTTTTGTTTGAATGGAACTAAAACAAAAATGTGGTCATGGTTGAGCAACTTCACAAAGGCGATGCTGAAAGATCGCCCCCTCAAACTTTTACAAGAATTCCTTTTGCTACTTCATTGAAGATTCTAAGAGTAATTTTGGATTCCTCGCTTCACTTGCTATGGAATGAACATCTCTTATATGGTAAGGAAAGTACATAAGCTGAGACATCTTAGAGCCATTCTTGCTTCTATGACAAACATTTTAGTTCAGGCTTTGATTATACCTCAATTGAATTATTGCAAAATAGTTTATGGAGGTGTACCTGCTAAGCATAAACAAGGGGACAGATAACAATTGGTACAGAATATCACTGCTAAGCTGATTTTCCAGGTTCACTTAACAGATAGCAAAGGAGAACCCCAAATTCCAGGTATACTGGTTGCAGATTCAGGCAAGAATCCTTTTCAAGCTGCTATGTTTGGTTTTTAAAACTGCATGTGGGCTATTGCCAGAGTACACTATGGTTGTCACCCAAGAGGGCATCGAGTTCTGCTCAATATCTATGGCTATCTATAAAGGATTTTCTTTTCAAGAGGACTCAATAGATTATCTTCAGACTAGGCATGCGTAGAAGCAACTTCCTCTGGAAATCAAGAGCTTAGAGACTTATACAATATCTTTTCATCATGTAGTGAAAACATCTTTCTTTAAAAAGTTCTTGAAAAATGTTATTAGTAGGTTACCTCGGCTTGATAGTATTAGTTTTCTTTTCCTTCCAATGGATTTTCTTATTTGAAAGAATACAGCAAAAAAAAGAGTTATATTTACTATTAAAAAAGTTTTTTAACATAGTCCAAGTCATATTATGTCCATGCCACCCCGAGTGTGTCCAAGCTCTAGGACTTGAAAGCTAAGCAGGGTCAGGCCGAGGTAGTAGTTACATGGTAGACTACCTAGGAATAACAGGTGATGTAGGCTTACTGCATGGAAGAAAGGCCTTGCATTCTACTTACAGTCACATCTTACTAGAAAAACCAAGGGTACATAATCACACCTCTGCACCAGGTCAACAGGAGTCCAGATTGACAATGGCACTAAACAATTCTCTTTGAGCTTTTTTGGTATTAAGTGGACTGCAAAAACTGGAATTAAATTAAATTTGGCTACACCTAAGTTTGTGAAGGAAGATAAATAGATTTTTGGCCCACTAAGGGGCGTGTTTACTAGATCACACTAGTGTGGTTTCCAGCACCATGTTAACCAGTAGCATGGGCACCCTATGGGCCCAATTCCATCCTGGATGTAGATCCCCTCTGTGCGTCCAGTCTGAAACAGACACACAGAGGGGATCGCGATTCTGATCTCAATGGGCACATCTAGCCCTGTGGGAGCAGAATCGCAAACAAGCATGTACGTGCAGGCCAGGACTGTGATTCAGTCCTGACCTGTATGTACATTAGCAGCCTAAACTAACTCAGTCAGGGCTTTTAAATGGAGCCACGGTGCCATGGCGTCATGCTGCCATGGCACCATTTAAAAGCCACGATGCTGCCCACCCAGTTAAAGTGTTTATTCCTCGCAGCCCAACCACCGATCTGGCCTCCTAAGGCCAGGGTCAGGCTGCAAGGAATAAACCCTTGCCCCCTCCATACCCCAGCAGCTTTAACAAACAAACCCACCCATCCAGGAATAACTTCCCCGGACATTTCACCAGCCCCAGATGTTCAGGGCCTACGTTAGAATCGGCCTTGTACATCCAGGGCCAGCAACTGCCCCTCTCCAGCCCCAGGCCACCCATTCTCCACCCTCATTTAATTTCCCCACACAACCAGCAGGGAAGTCATTTGGGGGCAGGAGAAGCCACAGATAGCAGGGGGATGGACATCTTGTCAGGCCATCCATCCCCGCTATTTGTGGCTCAGAATAACCCCCTATGTTAACCCCTCCCCCCCCCATGCTGGTAGCATACAAGGTGGGGACTAAGTAGGACAGGGCAATCTCAGTTCTTCATGGCTAGCATGAGCATTAGTGGCCCAAGCTAACCACACTTGACACCAATAACCTGGGTCCAACTAACACCACCTTAGTGGGTAGCATTGATTACACTCATACGTCAGCTTGCCCTCTTGCAGGCACACAAAGCCCACATCAACTGCCTGGAGACCAAAGCACATATCCCCTGCAGTTAATGCAGACCCTCCATGCCAGTAATGCAGCCCAAAAGCACATTACCAGCATGGGGCTTAGTAAACATACCTCTAAATGTAGCCCCAAGTCAAGGATAGCCTTCTACTATTTAAACAGGATATAGTAAAGTCTGTATTTAAGAAAAGAAAAATAAACTGTCAAAGATCAGATCCAGATGTTTAATGTCACTAGCACATGCTTCCCTCTTTGTGAGGAAATCAACTAGGTACTATTACATTGGGTTTATTTTGTGCCTTTTCTATAGAAAGCTTGTGTAATAATTACAATGAGGTTGGTACAATTCATCTTCCCCACACTGGCTTTCACAAGGGATAGTTAACAAAAATGATTCTGACATCTCTTGTAAAGGATGATTGAATGGCTGTGGACAAGGACTGGGGCACCCTTCTGGTATTCCTCAATTTGTCTGCAGCAATCAATCAATCATGTATTGTTATTGTGGCACTTGGGAGGCCCAGGCAACAGGTGAACTGGCTGCAGACTTTCCATAGAGCCAGATCTAAGGTCATTCTCTGGTAAAGCACGCAGTTGCACCCTATGAAGCTTGTTTGGGTAGGCCCAAGACTCTATGCTTTTTCCACTTCTACTTCAATGATATCCTATACCAGTGATGGCTAACCTTTTTGAGCCCGAGTGCCCAAACTGCCGCACAAAACCAAAGAATTTCCTCAAAGTGCCAGCACGTCAATTAAAGCCCCATTTGCATAAGGTGCTTCATTTGCATAAATATTTGCATAATGTTACCATACACTAACTTTTAGTAAACATGCCTCTTAATGAGTATATGGATAAAGAAAGACTAAAAGGTTTCTACATTACTATAATCCAGTACCAACCGCCAGGCACATTAGGAACTACTACAAACGCTGCCCATTTAGAACCCATAGCAAACCCGCCGTATCCTAACAGCACTACCAGGACTCACAAAGCACCATACTCTACCTATCAAAAGGCAACACTGCAAATATTAAACCAATACATCTCAGAGAACAACAATACATGACCTACTGGGGAAAGAACAAGTGGCAATGTCAAATAGGAATTATATAAACAGAATACCTCAGCTCAGTTACACATGCAGAACAGACCATCACCAAACAAGGAATCACAATTTAGAAACAGGAAGACAATAATTAAACTGGGAACCCCAAAAGCCAAACTTGGAATATACAACAACACTGTAGAAATAAAACTATATATTAATTTCCTCTTGTACTAAACAAAGCGCAAAAATTAATGATGCACATTTCCCAGAGCTGACATATTCCAGTTAATAAATTCAAAATAAAGAGATATTTTTCTACCTTTTGTGCATTTTTTTTCAGTTGCAATTGTTCCAGCCACTTTCTTCTGGTTTCTTCGTGTCTTCTGCTAACTCTCCATCTGCTGTCCATTTGTCCTTTCTTCTGTCATTCTCTCTCTACATCTGCTTTAACATACTAATCTTTCTCCTTTGGCTCTTTCCTCATTCCTATTTCATCTACTCAAAATTTACCCCTCCATCCTCAATCCCCACTTACTCTCCCAATACCCGGCCAATTGTAGATTTTTTATCCCTCCTACACAAAATATTTTTCCCCTCTCCATTTTACTCTCCCAGCCCCATCCCATTCTAATCCTCCCCCAACACCAGCTCCCTTCTAGTTCCAGCCTCACCCAGCATCCATTCCCTTCTAGTCCCTGCATCAGCCCATTTCCAGTCCTAGCAGCCCCCCAACCCAATACCAGTCCTCTCCCCCCTCATCAACCCACTTCCAGTCCAACCCCCCATCACCCCATTTTCAGTTTAAGCCCCCCCTATAACCCATTACCAGTCCTAACCCCCCACTTCCAGTCAGCCCCCCATAGCCCATTGCCAGTCCTAACCCCCCCATCAGCCCACAGTCCATTACCAGTCCTAACCCCATCAGCCCACCTCAAGTCCTAACCCCTCCCCATCAGCCCATTTCTTGTCCCAGCCCCCCCATAGCTCATTATCAGTCCTACACCCCCCCATAGCCCATTACCAGTCCTAACCCCATCAGACCACCTCCAGTTTTAACCCCCCATCAGCCCATTTCCAGTCCTAACCCCACCCAACAGCCCACCTCAAGTCCTAACCCCTCCCCATCAGCCCATTAGCAGTCCTAACCCCCCCCTAGCCCATTAGCAGTCCTAACCCCCCCTCTCTAGCCCATTAGCAGTCCGAACCCCCCCCATAGCCCATTACCAGTCCTAACCCCCATCACCCCATTTCCAGACAGCCCCCATCAACCCACAGCCCATTAACAGTCCTAACCACCCCTAGCCCATTATGAGTCCTAACCCCCCCTAGCCCATTAGCAGTCCTAACCCCCCCACCAGCCCATTAGCAGTCCTAACCCCCCCCAGCCCATTAACAGTCCTAACCCCCCCCTAGCCCATTAGCAGTCCTAACCCCCCCTCCTAGCCCATTAGCAGTCCTAACCCCCCCCCAGCCCATTAGCAGTCCTAACCCCCCCCCAGCCCATTAGCAGTCCTAACCCCCCCTATCCCTTTAGCAGTCCTAACCCCCCCCTAGCCCATTAGCAGTCCTTAACCCCCCTCTCTAGCCCATTATCAGTACTAACCCCCCCCATAGCCCATTACCAGTCCTAACCCCCCATCACCCCATTTCCAGACAGCCCCCCTCAGCCCACAGCCCATTAGCAGTCCTAAACCCCCCCTAGCCCATTAGCAGTCCTAACCCCCCCCTCCTAGCCCATTAGCAGTCCTACCCCCCCCAGCCCATTAGCAGTCCAAACCCCCCCAGCCCATTAGCAGTCCTAACCCCCCATCACCCCATTTCCACACAGCCCCCATCAGCCCACAGCCCTTTAGCAGTCCTAACCCCCCCCCTCCTAGCCCTTTATCTGTCATAACCCCCCCCCCCTCCTAGCCCATTAGCAGTCCAAAACCCCCCCCCCAGCCCATTAGCAGTCCTAACCCCCCCCTAGCCCATTAGCAGTCCTAACCCCCCCCCTCCTAGCCAATTAGCAGTCCTAACCCCCCCCAGCCCATTAGCAGTCCAAACCCCCCCCAGCCCATTAGCAGTCCTAACACCCCCCCCCCCCCCCCGGCAAATTTAAAAACAGAAAAAGCGGGCTCTGGCTGCTGCCGCAGACGCGGCAGCATGCAGTGTCCCGCGGGGCCCCCTCCGCCCGCTAAGCCCCTCTGCAAGGGCTTTCAGATTCGCGAGGGAGACAGCGTCTCCCTCGCGTCTCTTGTTAAGCCCGCAGGGGCTAATGGGAAATTTCCCATCAGTCCCTCGCGTCTAAAGGGGCTGATGGGAAATTTCCCATTAACCCCTACGGGCTTAACAGAGACGCGAGGGAGACGCTGTTTCCCTCGCGAATCTGAAAGCCCTTGCAGAGGGGCTTAGCGGGCGGAGGGGGCCCCGCGGGACACTGCATGCTGCCGCGTCCGCGGCAGCAGCCAGAGCCCGCTTTTTCTTTTTTTGCGGACCTTCACGCGTGCCAGCTGTAAGGCCTTCGCGTGCCACAGCTGGCACGCGTGCCATAGGTTCGCCATCGCTGTCCTATACCCTTGAATTGCTAGGGTCAATGGTTAAGAGAGGGCAGCTGCATAAAAGATGAGCAGAGCATTGATCCACTTATTTTATACTAGATATTCAACAGCTCCCTAATTTGGGAAAACTGCTGAACATGCAGTCCTGAACAATATCAGATAAATTTATGGGTTTAAAATTAGAACTGCTATTTATGTGTTCTACCTAAAAGGATAAACATATCCAAATAAATAGATATGGTAACAGCCAGAGCTCCACCTTATATTACATGGATACGCTTTTATCCATACATTAAACTTTAGAAATTTATCCATTAGCCAGCAATGAATTCAAGGCTGCTGACTATAAGAGTAATTCTGAATATTGATCTTCCTCTTAAGAAGCTCAAAATGTAGTTGTGTGCAGATAAGATGTGACAGTGTACAGCTACCAAGAAAGATTAAGGCTCTGTTCTCATTAAAGTGAATATTTACATAAATGTATCACTTAATTTTAATGTGCTTTAATTGAAGTAGAAGGAATTACAATAAAATTATCATTATGGTCCAACATTATTGGCACTCTTGCATTTTAGGTATGTTGTGTATAATAGCTTGAGAAATAATTGGAAATATTCCAACTGTATGCAATCATATTTTAATAGCATGTTCAAAAGGTAGACATAGTAATTTCTGAGAAAACAAAGACAAAACGTGATCAGAACAGGATTAATGGCACCCTTCATTAATATTTGGTTGCACAATCCTTGGCAGTAATGACAGCCAAACATTTGTTGTAGCCATCTATAAAGTTTCATACATTTGTCTGCTGATAGTTTCTCACTCTTCAACTGCAAGTTGTTCCAGCTCCTGAATGTTTCCAGGATTCCTTTTACTAGTAGTAGATTTCAGCTCTTTCCAAAGGTTCTCGATTGGATTGAGATCAGGACTCATTGCTGGCCAGTTTAAAAAAAAAAAGTCCATTTGTTCCTTCCCTTTTTAACCATTCTTTTGTACATTTGGATGTACATTATATTTTGGGTCATTGTCCTGCTGGAGGACCCTTGACCCAGACCTAGCTTTCTAACATTAAGTAGCATATTTCACTCTATCATGGTAGTCCTCAGACTTAATGATTCCTTTAATATGTTCCAGGCTTCCAGTTCCAGACACAGCAAAACAGCCTCACAACAAATATGGTATATTGTATATTCCTTAAACTGTAGGGAGGATATTTTTCCCTTACAAAAGCTTCATTTCTTTGCTTGTAAATATATCGCTGGTCTGCATTGCCCAAAAGCTGAAGTTTTGTTTCATCTGTCTACAGACCATTTTCCCAGAAGGATTGTGGTTTCTCAAGGTGGGTTTGGGCAAAGATCAGGTGTGCCTTTTTATATTTGTCTTTGAGCAGTGGGGCCCTTTTCAGCCTTCACCCATGAAGTCTTTCTCCGTTTCGTGTGCAGCCTATGGTGCAGTTTGAAACCACCACTCCAGATCAGCTTTATGCTCTTTGGATGTTGTAAAAGGTGTTTTTCCAACAGTTTTCATTAATCTTCGAAGACTTCTTAGATTAAATTTTCCTCTTCCCACCACATCTTTGGAGGTTCTTAACAGTTCCATGAGCAGAAAACATCTTAATATTGCAAACTGTAGACACAGGAATCCCAAGGTCTTTAGAGATAGCTTTGTACCCCTTTGAAGTTTAGTGTTAATGACTTTTCTGACTGTCTCAAGCAGCTCTCATCTTCACCATTGTGAAAGTAGAACAGGGAACAAATATGGCTATTTTAAACATTAGAACCATCTTTCATTGGTTAATTCAAGTCATGTGAGTACTGACAATTGATCACAGGTGCATCTAATTTTACTGCATTGTGAATGTGGCTCTTCTGTTCAAACTGATTTGAATTGTTAACAGGGATGCCAATAATCATGTCCTAATCTAATAATCATCAAGAACTAAGAAACCACATATATATTCCTAAATTAAAAGTGACAACCGTATAATTAGTTTTTCCACATAGGCAGATTGTTTAACAATCTATTGATCACTAATTATTTTCTGTCAAATCATCTACCTTGAGAGGAACCCCTCTCTTGTAGAAGACCCTCCTTTTTAATCAAAAGTTGGAAATGGCCAAAAGGCCTAAAAACATTGAGGAAAGCAGCAGAAGTGCATCCTTCTCACACTGCTTTAAACAAGAAAATGCATTCTTAACTCTCCATAGCGATACTTATCAAAACTACTGTGGCAACAGGCTAGGCTTAGCTTAGCAGTGAAAGTTTATCATGCCAATTAAGTTTGCTTTCATATGAACAGCACTGGCATCATTTATGTCAAAATTCAAATACTGTATTCCTCATTGTGCCAATTTAGCTTCTCTTCAGACAAACACTGAAATCACTTATGTCAAAGATCCATTATGCGCCTAATATCAACCAACCAGACACTGCAACAATGTAGTGTCTTAGCTCTTCTTCAAGCAAAGTAACCTCATCGTATATCCGGTTCTATGCCTTTGAATGTCCATTAGAATCAAACTAACCAAAATTTCACTGCAATAGTACCATTCAAATGCTTTTTCTTTTTGTCGGAGCTAAGCCGTGGGAGGGATATGATGTTTAACTTATCCCCCAACCAGACTGCTAGCTACTTTTTATCTTTTTTGGTCCTGTAATGTGTAGACCTTGCCTTATAGATAAAAATTCTTATTATTACTTAACTGAAGTGTCGTAATAGTTCCAAACAGTTCCGTTGCTCAAAAAATTTCCAATAGCATGACGCGCGCGTTTCGAGCCATCAGGCTCTGTATCAAATGCTGTCAATCAATTCTTATTCAGGCAACGAAGTATCCAGAGACGCCGTCAGCGCGGCCAAGGTACAAAGTTTGTTCAATGAATGCGGAAGAATGTGTTTCACGTATTTAAACAGGGGCCGTCCAATGAGAACAGGGGAACACCCCACTAATTAGGGGAATCCCTGCTCTGATTGGGCTAGTGTGGAAAACGTATCAATGATGTCCATTAGGCATCAGTGAACAAACTGATACTGAATCTGATGTCTAATTGAGTGAAAACTAGTCCAAAGATAAACCCCATCAATGCAAGTACCACCAATCAATTTCTGAAGGCAGGCCATAGGCATCACTGATCATAATTTGAAAAACCAATATTGTTCCCTATCATGCAACTTGGAGATCTGATCACACCCCACCCCCCCATCAACTTGTAGGGGACATGGTCGATCACCAACCATCTCAAATTTATGTGTTGATTAAAGACCATGTGAAGCCAGTGGAGTGGCCAAAACCTGAAAATTTATACATGAGCAATGCTCTAATAGACATTTCTTAATAGGAAGAGAGGTTCTCCCCACATACTTAAGCTGAAAGGGCAAATAATGACATACACTACAAGAGAGGACAAACATGAAGTTTGATGGTATGCATACATAATACCTGATTGGGAATCTATCTAATGATCCCCCTCTAATGTAGTATGACAAAAGTCACAAGACCCACCAGCATAATGTCCTTGATGTTGCGAGTACAGTTCTTTAGTGGATAATGTATGAACAATTAAATCACCAATGTAAGATCCCCTCCGATAAGCTATCATAGGGGACATTAGAAAACAAGTATGAAGGGTCAAAATTGACCAATGATGTTACAAAATAGAAGGTAGCTGTGCAATATTTGGCATATACAGAAGTATGCCAATAAATCAGCTGACTTTTACTTTATCAACCTGTACTTCACTATCACCTTAGCACCAAACTGGATGACATCAGTAAAATGGCCAAGTACCTAAAAGAGAATGTGGCAAGGTGGGATGGGATAAGAGAAGTGGAATTGCAATAGCCTAAACTAAAGGTGGCTACAGATAAATACGTAAGGAAAGTAAATCAAAACAAGAGGAAAACAAACAAAAAAACCCCACCAAAACACAAAAACTTACTTGGTTCTCCAAAATGGCAGCTACTCAAATAAAGGCAAAAAAGCCCACAGCTTCCACAAATTCAAAAGCTTGCAAGCAGAGGAACACAGAATCAAACTAAAAAGACAAAAATAGAAATAAGGAAAGCAAAATCAAAGACCAAGGATAAGATGGCTAAATATGTGAAGTGTGGTGACAAAACTTTCTTCAAGTATATTTGGGAGAGGAGGAATGGCAGGACTCAAAAGTACTGGGAATGGACTCATGGAAAATGACATTGGAAAAGCAAAATTAGTCAAAACAGAGCAGAAGTATTTGTTTAGTAAAGAAAATCCTGGAGAAGGACCACCTGTGACTCCCAAATATAAAAATGGGAATGAAGTAGATACCACACCATTCACAGATGATGTGTTAGAACAACTTGCAAAATTGAAAGTGGACAAGGCCATGGGACCGGATAAGATACATCCCAGGATACTGAAAGAGCTCAGAGGTTCTTGCAGGGCCATTAAAAGGATGCTTTCAACAGATACTTGGAAAAATTCCTCAGGACTGGAAAAGAGCTGATGTGGTGCCTCTTCACAAAAGTGGTGACAGGGAAGAAGTGGAGGAGTGGCCTAGTGATTGGGGCAAGGTACTTCAGGCCGGCAGGTCAGGGGTTCAAATCCCACTAGAGGACAGCAACCTTGGGCTGGAAGGACTGGGGTTTCTAGTCCCACAGGTGCTCCTTGTGGTCTTGGGCAAGCCACTTAACCCTCCATAGCCCATGTTCCCTGTAAAATAGTTATCTCCAAGTTATAATGCCCTGTTCAATGTAATTTCAGTTTGTTCAATGTAAACCACACTGATGCAGAATAGCACGGTATATAAGAGAATGTAAATAAAATAAAGTGACAAAACTACAGGCTGGTAAGCCTTACCTCAGTGGCAGAAAAGTAACAGAGGTGCTCCTGAAAGAGCAAATAGTGGACTCTCTCAAAACCAACATGTTGCATGTTCCAAGGCAACATGGTTTTACCAAAGGGATGACCTTGCCAGACAAATCTGATCTAGTTCTCTGGTTACCCAGTCAAAAAACTCAGTCATGCAATGGATGTCATCGACCTGGATTCCAGCAAAGCCTTTGATACTGTTCCTCATGGGAGGCTTATCAATAAGCTCAGTAGTTAGGGGATGGGTCCCAAGGTGGTGAACTAGATCAGAAATTGGTTGACTGACAGAAGGTGATGGCAAATGGAGCTCACACAGACGAAAGGAGGGTGATTAGTGGGATGCCCCCCAGGGTTCAGTCCTGGGGACCGGTGCTGTTCAATATATTCATGAGCGATATTGCTGAAGGACTGAATGGAAGTGCCTGTATGTTTGCAACTGACGTAAAAATTTGCAACAGACTAGACTCCCCTGAGGGAATGGATAATATGAGGAAAGATCTACAAATGCTGGAATGGTCTAATGCTTGGCAGTTAAGATTTGATGCAAAGAAGTGCAGTGTCATGCACTTGGGAAGCAGAAATACAAGTGAAATGTAAGCAATAGGAGGGCAAGAGGTTAGTGTGCACGGACCAGGAGAAGGACCTTGGTATGATTATTTCCAAGGATCTCAAGGTGGAGAAACAGTGCGACAAGGCAGTGGCAAAAGCTAGGAGTGGGTTGAATACAAAAAGAGGAATTACCAGCTGAAAGGAAGAGTACTAACACCACTGTACAAGTCACTGGTGAGGCCTCACTTGGAATACTGTGTTCAGTTTTGGAGACCATATCTCAGAGGATGTAAAAAGACTGGAAACTGTTCAGAGGAAGGCAGCCAAAATGATTTGGAGCCTGCATCAGAAGCCTTATGAGAAGAGAGACTTGAAGACCTAAATATGTACACTCTGGAGCAGGGCCGGATTTACCTGTACGCCATGGCGTAGGGCCCACAGTTGGCAAGGGCCCACAAAAATGGAACAAGTTAGGCTTTTTTTTTTTTTTTTTAAATAAAATTAAAAAAAAAAACCTGCTGGCTGCCGCCGCGGGGCCCCCTCTGCTGCCGCAGCAGCATGGACTGACCCACGGGGGTCCCCTCTGCAAGCTCAGTCCCTCCCTCCATGCCTCCCTCCCTCCGTCCGTGCAGGCTGTGAGAGACGCGAAGGCAGACTGTCTCCCTCACGTCTGTTAAGCCCGCAGGGGCTGATGGGAAATTAATTAAACATATGCATTAGCCATCTCCCAATTAAAAAAGGGCAGGAACTAGAAACTGTCAAACATACATTTAGGAATAATCTCTAATGACCTCAAAATACCCAGGTCAATTTAAATCACTCAAGAAAGCTCACAGTATGCATGGAGGCATAGCTAGAGGTTATGGATCTGCAGGAGAGAGAGGTACAAGGGTCTTAGCTTAGGCTGCTGCATGGTTTCACCTTGCATATTGAACTCATATCCAGAATCTGGATCTCTTTAACAGATTGAAAAGATAAACGGTTCAGAAAAGGCCTACTAAAATGATACCAAAAAACACAGTTCTCAAAAACAGTACTTGCTAGAGGAGAGCAAGGATAGGCAATAAGCTCTCCTATTCTATGTCCATGCTGACAATTTCCAGGAACATTTCATGAAGATTTACAGCATAATTTCCTAGGGCTCACTTCCATAAACCAAAGGAGGCCCATGTTATACTACAAGCAAAGGGGGCAATCTGGGACAAGCTGGACAAGCTTGACAACCGTGGCCTGCAAGACTTCAGTGTAGTCTGTAGTCATCGTTGCTGCTTTTCAGTGCAGTAGACAGTGGGAATGCTGTGAACGAAAGTGCACATTCCTCCCATGGAAGGAGAGGAAACTAAATGATTGCTACTTGTGAAAGCTAAAGAAAGTAGAAAGATGTCAGACAAAAAAAAGAAAAAAGCAAAGCACATGCACAAATAGGAGAGGGTATCAAATCAAATTTGCATTGCTGGCATTTTGAATAAGATGACACCCAAAGCTATGCATAAGGCAGCAGCGGTAATTAAGGCTTCAGCTCTGTTCCTTTATGGCCCTTGCTAGTTTAGCAGGGGCAGAAGAGAAAAATCAGGCATTTAAGGCTTTGCCTCCGAGTATATGGGTGTGGCACCAGGGCCAATAATTTGAAGCCTACAGTAGCTAAGCTGGGTGTATCCATTAGCAGCATAGAAGAGCTCCTGCTGTAATAGCCTTCATCAGGGTGAGAGCATACAGAACCCGGAGACAACCAGCCCCCGTCTTCTGCTACTTTGAGTAACACAGAAGCAACAAGGTTTGGTAATATCCAAATGGTTGTACTGTGCTTCAGTAAACAGGGAAACTAGGTGGAAGGAAAGCAGCACATTGAACATGGGAGCACCATTGTTGACCAGAACCAGACTGGGTTGACAGGAGGAGTAATCACATCTACCACTTTGGCTGTAGCACCCTTTACCATTACAATACAGTGCATGCCAGTGAGTCAATGCTGACTTTGGAGACCCAGAAGTCTCTAGGTTTTCTTGGCAAGTTTTACCAGGCAATGGAGGAGAAGTGACTTGCCCAAGGCCACAAGGAGAGCCAGTGGGAATTGAACCCTGATCCCCAGGCCACTGCTTTAACCACTAGGCTACTCAAATTGCTACTTTTTAACCAGCAAGAAAAAAGCCTAAAGGAAGAAAAGTAAAAGTTTCTTCCAGTTCCACAGACTAACAGACCAAAGAATCAGAAGACAAAGTAACTTAAAAATCCGATGAAGGACAATTCTAGCACTTGTGAAGTTTTGAAAGAGTAGATGGTCTGTCCTAAGGCTCAGTAATTAGTGTGTGTGAGACAATTAATCCCTCAATGCAAAAAGTGAAGAAATTGGAAAAATGGTAGCAGGAAGCATAAAGCACTCTTAAAATATCTCTTAATGAAAGGCAAAGAAGATAGGAGGTCATATAGAAATCTATGAGAGGTCTTGAGCTTTATGCACTAGTTAAAGTCTCTCAATAGTTAAGCACCACCCTAAAAGGTCAGGAGGAGGACAGAAGAGAATGGATGGCCTTCGATCAGCACAATCTTTGGAAGAGGAAGACCAAGACACCACTTCAGGAAGGCTATTCTACTTGTGAAAGTTGCCCTAGATTCTGACAAGGAGCCAAATTTGAAATGATTTTCTGACAGTTCAAGCCAGTTCCTATGTTGTAATTTTGGTTATTTAGATGTATGCTAGGCAACTTCTGCATTTCTCCCTTGCATCCAAAGTATGTGCAAAAGACAAAATACCTTAAGTGAATCCCTTTTAACTTTGGGAAGACATCTTTCCCCTTCCCCTCATGAGTGCCACAGCCTTTCAGAGCCAGCTTGATTCACAGCACACCAGAGACAGAGTTGCCTGCAGCAGCCTCCAGCACCATGTACAAGAGACAGAAGACGCTCAGCACATTCGTGCTCAAATTCATTCAGCCCAGTCAGTATCTCCTTCATGAGGACATCCATGTATTTTTCATGGGCTGCCTCTCTGCTTCATGTATATTTAAGTTAAGGCTCTGTAGTTGTAGGTATCATTTTAGCATTTGCTATTATATTTAAACACAGATGGCATAGTACATGCTAAAATGAAAGTTACAGGAAAAAACTTTAGCAGCATTCATTTTAAATGTTTAGCTCAACATGGCATATCGCTCTTCACTTTTTGAAAGAGCAAAATCAATTCACTTTTACACATTCTCTTGGTGTTGTAGACCTCAATCATGACTTCTCAGCAGTCTGAGTTGAAGAGCCCTACCTTTTTTAAGCTTGCCTCAATTCTAACTTCCATTGCCCTTACATACCTTTTTTAAAAATATTGGTGTTATGTTGATCACCCTCTAATCGCCATAGACATTAATAGTAGTGATTTATAACCTAGCAATAGGCCTATGCCTTCATTTGTATAATTTTAATATTTAATATATACAGTATATTATATACACACAAAAATTACAATCTTGTAAGAAAAGAGAATCATGAGAATAAAGCAAACCAAGCATTAAGATAAGGCCCCAAAACCTCTTTTAGTCCACGTCTGAAGGGAGCGAGAACAAAAAACAAAGCCCAAGGCAGGAGAAAACCTCAGGCATCCTAAGAAATAGGCTACCTAATTTGATAGTCATCCAGGAAATACAAAGTACAGAGAAACCCTGAATATCTTACTTAAGAGGAATATTATATTATATTACTCTGACACATTAGCAATTGATAACTTGGCATTAATAAAAGTAGCAAGTGCCGTAGGTTGAAAAAAAATCATCTCACAATTATATAGCACCAAGCATTTACAAGGAAATCTTAGGAAAAAGGACCCCCCAATGCATAGAACACCAGCTTTATGTAAAAAGAGACTGTTTCCTCCGCTTGTGTCTCTCTAATAACGGAAACAGATATAGAAAGGCCATAGAAGGTCTCCAAACATTTTCTGAAGAACATTTTTAATAACCAGTCTTTATCAGAAACTAGCACACACATGACCAATAAAGTAGACAACACACATGATCCACCTCCAGTATCCTCAAGAAGATCAAAACATCAAAATTAGAATTAGAAGCTTCAGCAGGAGCCACTGGTTCTTTCATCCCTTGTGGGAGATAATAAACCTTAGTCAAAAGGTGGAATTAACTCTGAGGGCACTTTCAGAACTTCTTGGAGATATCTTTTGAACGTATCAAGTGCCATAACACCTCATCTTAGGAAAATTTAAAACCCTTATGTTCACAGCCCTTGCAGCATTTTCCAGAACCTCCAATTTGTACCGAAGAGCCAAATCATCTTTAATCAATGATGACGTCGTTTCAAACTTCCCAGTTGGGTTCCATGCTCTTCCAGTTTCAACTTAGCATGATCACAGTTAGACACCATTGCATCAATAGTCACCAAGTTCTCTTGAATCCTGATGGATAAGGCCATGGCCTGACTGTGCACTGCTTCAGAAAGATTCACTATGGCTTCCCAGATAACTTCCAATGTTAATAGTTTAGGCCTTACCAAAGATGGACACAGTCATGGAGGACATTGAAAAAAAGCTGACTGGGACTCCTCCCAAAACATGGAATCACCAGAGTTTCAGCCAACAGCAATGCATCTGAATCCTCCCTGGGGAACCCAGGGGTCAACCCAGCCAAGCCCCCTGCAATCTCCCCTCTACTGACGTCTCCAATCTCATCCGCAGAGGTAAGGAACCTTGAGCCAGCCAGAACCAGGCTCAAAGTAGCAGGGCATTGCAGCGGCATCCTCTCTACAGGAGACAGATCTTAGCATCCAAAGGCAGCACAGGACCCTCCTCTGTTGTTGCTGCCAAACCAGCACGGATCTCCTGCTTCTGACTTGGGGTAATCAGAACAAAAGTAATCCATAGGATCAATAGATGGTGGCTGGGGTGCTGAGGGGAAAGCCCTCAACTTCCCTTTTCATTTAGGCATTGACTACAGGAAACAATGCCTTCATTTCTGAGTTTTCACTATTCCTGTCTGAAATCACCCATCACTTTGCTTTATCATTTCCTCCAGGTTTACTGAAATTCGTTTGTTCCTCTAAATTGTCAGCACCAAATACTCTGGCATGTGTATCTCCATTTAATCCTCAAAGACTGAAGCAAAAATTCATTTAAATTCCACTGGTCAACAAATTTTTACAAAAGTAATGTTACTGAAATAAAAATAGTCATTTCTTATTAATTTTTATATGCTGAACACAAATATGACAGTGAAATCACAAAAAAAACCTAGACACAACTTTGCAATCTACAAGAATTAATGTTTACATCACAAAATGCATGTCAATAGTAAATATAATAGGCCTTCGGTTAATACCTTTAAACAAACAAGTCAGACTACTTCTTAGATTTGTTTTGCCTGTCTCTTGTACAGCTAGTCGGGAACTTCTCTGGGGAGTGTCCAGCAGTAGTTTGCCAGCATTATAGTGGACCATTTTCCCTGGTATCTTTGCTCCATTGTTGCAATATCCTGGTGAAAATGTTCACCCTGTTACTAACCATACCACAGTTGTCAGGAAAGAAATCGAGAGGGGAATCAAGGAAATGGATCTTTAGAGACATATTGCAGCCACGTTTCTGATACTGCATCAGCATGTCTTCTACTAGTTCCATGCTTGTTTCGCATCACCCTGCAGCAAGTTGTTGAACCGGTCATCTTTGAAGAGCTCTCGAATCTGAGGACCCACAAAAACTCCCTCTTTAATCTTTGCTTCACTGAGTCGAGGGAATTTTTCATGCAGGTATCAGAAACCTGGCAAAGTGCGGTCCATGGCTTTCACAAAGTTTTTCATCAAATCTAGTTATGTGAAGGGGTGGTAGCAGGATTTTGTGAGCCTCAGAGCTGGGTGCTGGATATTCTTCTCTCCAACTGTTACATTTTGTCTGCGATTCCATTCCTTCCGCAAGTAGTGCCAATCCCTTGCTCGGCTATCACACTCACATAAGAAACACATGTATCTTATATATCCTTTCTGCAGTCCCATTAAAAGGGCAACTACCTTCAAGTCACCACAGAGGTGCCAGCTGTACTTGTTATAGTTAATGGAAGTCAGATGCTTTAAGTTATCATATGTCTTTCATGTGGATGGCGTGCGCTACTGGAATAGATGGAAGATGGTTTCCATTGTTCAAAAGCAGCCTTCAGACTCGGTTTCAAAGAGTCTATAAATAGTCTCCAGTCTTGTGGGTCATGAGTGATTAAGGCATTCATGAGGCTTTCAATATCAGAACAGAAAACCAGATTACTTTCCTTTCTGAAGAAAGGCTCCAACTGTTGGTGGCACTTTCAATATGAAGTAACGTTGACTTCTTCTAGAAGATTCTATTATTGGAGTCTTGATCCTAGCAATTCTGCCTTGTTCTTGGATAAGTCCAAATCACGAACAAAGTCATTTAGTTCTTCCTGTGTTATTCTGTGTGGAGTTGATCATGCATCCCAGTAAAAATCTGGGTCACTGCATGCTGACCGACCAGGAGAAGAACAGGTTGGTTCACCCTTGTCCTCATCAGATGAATCAAGAGAATATTCTGATTGAGGTTCTGGAATAGGAAGTCCCTCACCATGTGAGCTGGTCTCAATGCAGACAGAATGTTTGGGTAGACTATGCTCGACTTCTTTTGCTTTGTTATTCCCCTGGAAGGAGGAGGAACCAAGCAGATGTAACATTCATTTATGTGGTTGCTTGGCTCTCTCCACACTAATGGGGACTGCAAACGGCATTGATGGTCTTTTGCAATTCAACCACCGTGAAAGCTGTGTTGTACATGTAGCACAGCATATATGCAGGGCCCTAGGCTTGTCTTGGTCACCAATCTTGCATCCAAAGTAAAGATGATAGCCTTCTTGGAAATGCTCCAACAAAGAGCCCTCAATTCTCTTCCTAAGAAAAACAACCCCCATTCTCAGAAATCACTCTAGCCAAGGACAAAGCAAATTGTATGAAAACAGAGAGTTCAGTATCTGATAATGTTGTTCCAGCTCATGTAGCAGAAACGTTAAGTTCATCAAGCTGCAACATATCCATCCCTTCTACCCAGGGAGGTACTGTCTTCTCTTAGGTCAAATAGCAAACCTTGGTAACTGGTGGATGCGTCTCAGGGGGATACCTAGGACTTCCAAACACAAACATATCCTTAGGAGATGTAAATTGAGATTTAAGGGAAAAATATCAATGAACCATAAGTTTGTCAGTCTAGAAGCAAACATTCTTCAGGTGTTCCAATCTTGCCTTTAAATAAGTTGAATCTTTCATCACATCTTCCATGCAGTGCTCCACCTGCTCAACTTGTACTGTAACGTCATTAAAAAGATACTTGCAGTTTGGAAAAACATCACTCTGTGTTCCTAGCAAAACACTGCCTGAGTAGCTTGAGGTTGAGGTTCAAAGATTGAACTTGAGGCAATAACGCTTCCCCAGGCTGTCTGATGGCATTCCAAATGGATTAGAGAGCAATCTGGCCCAGTCTTGGAACGAAAAAAAAAAGTGGCTAACCAAGCTGTTGAGTTTATTGATAAGCCTCCAATGAGGAACAGTATCAAATGCTTTACTGAAATCTAGGTAAGTTACATCTATTGCATGCCCTTCATCTAGTCCTCTGGTCACCCAATCAAATAAATCAGATTTGCTTGGCAAGATCATCCTTTAGTAAAAGCCATGTTGCCTCAGATCATGCAACCTGTTGGTTTCAAGGAAGCCCACTATTTTGCTATTTCAGGAGCGCCTCCATTATTTTTCCCGCCACAGAGATAAGGCTTACTGGTTTGTAGTTTGTCACTTCTTCCCTACTGCCATTTTTGTGACGAGGTACCACATCAGCCCTTCTCCAGTGCTGTGGAACTTCTTTCGTCTCCAAGGATCTATTAAAAACATCCTTTAACAGCCCTCCAAGAACCTGAGCTCTTTCAGTATCCCGAGATGTATCCCATCCAGTCTCATGTCCTTAGCCATTTTCAGTTTTGCAAGCTGCTCTAACATCTTCTGTGAATGGTGTGGTATCTACTCCATTCCCATTTGTATCTTTGTCAATCACAAGCTGTCCTTCTCCAGGATTCTTTTTAGCATTTTCACTTTTTCAATGTCACTTTCCACAAATCCGTTCCCAGCACTTTTTGAGTCCTGCATTTCCACCTCCGATTTTCCTCCTTTTCCAAATATACCTAAAATAAGTTGTCGCCACACTTCACATCTTTAGCCATCTTTTCTTCTGCCTTTGATTTTGCTATCCTTATTTCTTTTTTTGTCTTTTAGTTTGATCCTGTATTCTTTTCTGTGTTTCACCGTTTGAGAAGAGAAAATAAATACAGGATCAAACTAAGAGATAAGAGAAATAAGGATAGCAAAATCAAAGGCAGAAAATGATCCTTGGTATCAAAGAAAAGGAAAACCAGACAGGCAGGAGAGAAGGGCAATCAAGGATGAGGAAAGGGGAGATCAAAAGCAAGGTGGAAGAGGTGAGTCTTGAACATGACTTTGAATTGGGGGAAAGGACAGTTTAGTGCGGAGTATGAATGGTAGTGAATTCCTGAGTGCAGGGTCCAGGAAGAAAAATGTAGATTGATGGGTAAGCTCAAGATGAGCCTCCGTGGGGGAGGGGAGGGACAGTCAGTTCACATGGATGGACTTGAGTAGGCACAGGGAAACATGGAGTGTGAATAACCTTGTGACTAATGGTGAGTATTTTGTATGTGAACCTGGATTTAAAAAACATGTTCATGCCTGATGTAAACTAAACTTTTGCAACCACTCTGCTACCCCTGCAATTGTACCACTCCAGGCAGATACCTAGTGAGATGAAGCAACTGCAATATGATGGAAGCTGGAGTAGTCACTAGGCAAAACTAGGAGAAAGCTATAAAAAGGGCCTTACATGCTGGAGCCTGTGTCTTCCTTCCACACCGAGGCCCTAGGAAGACAGGCTATATTGTCTGAGGCCACAGCACATGTTGGATATTACATCCTATGACACTGACTTGGCCACTTTGTACAGGAGAGACATGCACAAGCCAGCTGGATTTGAAGGTATACAGCAGCAAGGGGGGGAAAAAAGGAGACTAGAGACAAAAGCACCAGGGGAGGAAGGTAATCGCTCCTATAACCTTGATCACTCATACAGGTGCATCTTCCCTTTTGTAACTTTAGCTCATTGCAATAGAGAAGGACTTTTACCTAGCTTTCAGCTTTCATGAAAAAGGAACTGTAGAGGGGAGGGAGGGGAGGGGAGGGAGGGGAGGGGAGGGGAGAGAGGGGAGGGGAGGGACTCCCACCCCTCCCACCCACCCCCTACCTAGTTTTAGAGGGTGTACATCTGGGCTGGGTGACTTAGAGGGGGAACAGCCATGCTGGGACCCCAGGATGCAAATGAGCAGTGCAAGGAGGTTCTCTGCAGCCTGCTCCTGGCCTCAGAAGAGCTAAGCAGGGGTCAGGGAACAGGACATTTGTTGCAGTTTGGGCAATCAGGGCTCCAGTATGGTGACAGGACACTACAATACCTAGTTGCACCCGATTCTGATCCTGCAGGGATGTAGAGCCCCCCCCCTTCTTATCAGAATCTGGTGCAAATCCAGCCCATCCAGGATTATGGATATCCAGACAGACCCCGAACAGATTTAGCCTCCATATCTTTAAAGAAATTAAAGGAAGACAATGCTTAGTCTAACTAGTAGATATGTGAAGTACATTAGTCTTTGCAGACATTTCAGTATGTCATGGTCCAAATTGTCTTGAAACCTTGTAAATTTCTCCACCTAAATTGTCACAGCTATAAAAAGGACATGTTGGGGGGACGGACAGACAAACAGACGGACAAACAAGTATTTTCTAGTAGTAAAGAGCACCTTTTAAAAATAGAGAGTGGCATTTGTGCCTTGGGGAATTCAAGTGGTAGAGAAGTCCTACAAAAGGAAACTTGCTTTGACTGTGTGCTATCATTTAGCAAAATAAAAAAAGACTGACAAAATGTAACAATGCCAATTATTTGTCAGGTATAACAAGTGCAGATCAAATAGCCTACTGCAGGTTCTGCAATCTTACAGCTGTTTCCTCAGGCTGTGTAGTCTCATTTAGGTGCCAAATTGTCACAAAAGCTTGAATCTTAAAATTTGGACAGGTATTTCTTCTTTCTAGCCAAGTACTATACTTGCAGATTTAGTTATTAAACACACAAAATAAAGGAGGAGAAGAAAGTACTCTATTTGATTTTTCCTCCCTGGCCTAGAGTACATCCTTCTATTTAGAGTAAATACACACAAATGCAGACTGTAGCTCAATCCTTTGTTCTTGTTTATTAATATTCATGTTATTAAAATGTAGAGGCTGCATTCCGACAGACACTTAAGTCTTCAATCAACTGCAAAGAGAAGAAGCAAATAAGCTATTGGAAAAATGTGATCATTTGCATAACAAGTTTTCAAAATAAAGGCTTTTCCTCCAGTACCTGAGTGGGTCATCCTTGCATGCTGCTCCATTTCCTCGTCTGCCAGTAGCAAGATAGCACCAGACGATACATGCCCTTGTAAATAACTGCTTTCAGGGCTACGACCTAGAGATAAGGCATCATGATAAAGACTTAGATCATGACGCTTTCCCATTTCTCAGGTTGCTGACAATATTGGAGACTTAGAAACAGTATCTTCTCTGAACGCTTTGTACCTCATTCTTCAATCTCCATGAGTTATACCTTTACATGGCCATGAAGAATTTATATCAAAGCAACTATTTAATACCATTGCCTAAAGTAATGGCAAAAGTAAAAATATAGCAGGAGCTTAGAATTACTAAGCAATCATGCACTACCATTTAGGGGCCTGTCTATTAAACTGTGGTAGGGTTTGGCTGCTATTGCAGTGCATTAGCAGCCAAACCAATGCTGTAAAGGACTGTGCCCCCCCCCTCCCCCACACTGTATCTGCAGCAGGCATTCTTGGGCTTGCCCCTGCAGATACCATGGCAGTTCTAGATTTCCTGCACAGACCCATGGTACCTGCCTTGGCAGGTATCACAGGAAAAGTCCCACAGTGCCTGCCAACACAGGTACCATGCTACCCTGTGGTAAATCCAAAAGGGAGGGATGGTAGTGATCAGGAGCACAGCTGTGCACTAAGCTACCACAGAGCACTAAGAGGAGACCTGTGCTCAGATTGCTACCATTTCCCTCACCCCCAGCCAAAAATCAGGCCTCTCCTCCCTCCACAATGTCTGCCATTGTGTTTGGACCATGGCACCAATATAAATAAGTGCTGGCCCCCTTGCAGCACCAGTCCCCCCAGACAGCTCCTGATCCCGACTGGGAACTACCCAGGGGGAAATCTGTGCATCCCCCTGGCCAGTCTACCATCCCAGCTAGCTGGTCAAAACAATCCCCCTCCCTCCGATCCTCTAAAAATAGTTCTGGTAGCCCCCTCCCAGCTCCCCATTACAAAGGAAACTCATGGCTAACCAGCTGTCAAAGGCGCCCCCCCCCTCTCACAGCACCCCCTCCCCACACTTCCAAACCCCTTCATGGGCATAATGTAGCTTATCTTGGTAGTTTAGTGGGGCAGCAGTCATACTCTTCTCCTGCACCCGTCATCCAGCCATTTCAAGATGGCCACAGTCACAGGGTGCTGCCCTTCAGCCTCGTGTTAGGGAGCAGTACTGAGAGACTGCAGCAGTTTTGAAATGGCCTTATGAGGTCAGGAGCAAAAGGACTGCTCCTGCCCCATAGTCCCACTAGATCTCCAGTATAAGCTAAGGTAGGACAATGAGGGCTGATTAGCTGGGATCTTCCTTTGCAATGGGGAGGATGGAGGCGGCTACTGACTGGCTAAATAGGGGCTATTTTTAAAGTATTGGGAAGGTAGAAGGAAGGGGCTTGTCCTGACTGGCTAGCCAGAATGGTAGATTGGGAGTGGGGGAGGGGGAGTTGCAGGGAGGGGGCCAGTACTTTTAAAATGTATATTTTCAGTGCTGCAGATCACAATATTGTAGAAGGGGGGAGGGAAGGCCAGAATGTTTTTGGGAGGCTTAACTAGCAGGGCCAGTGCTATTGGCAACTGCCTAGTTTGCCTAAAGGTAGTGAAGGCCCTGGCTGTACTTCTGTGCTATCAGGCCTCCTGGCAGATATCACTTCAGAGGTGGTGTTATATGCGTCACTGATCAGACCAGATATTGGACAGCTACCATGTGAAAATGTTTTTGCAAAGTGGCTGTCAACTATCACCACCCCTACAGCCATACTTCTTGCTAAAAACTAGATTTTATTTTCTGAGAAATGTCTACTAGATCCGATTCTCACACATTAGCCCTGCAGTAGCAGCTAATGCCCTTTAGTGGTCATACCCCTTAGTGCAGAAAATTGTACCTCTTGAAAGCCAGAACTTTGTGGTGCAGTTTGGGCTAAAATTAAGCAACTTTCTAGGCTGTTAGTACAATGCACAATACTTACCAAATCTCTGCTTGTCAGGAATACATATTCTTTCACAGAACTGGTCCGAAGTCAGGTCTCTGGCATTGCATAGCACCACACTGCAGTGGAAGTATACCTACAAAGACAGGCAACTACTAATTTAAGATTTAATCCTTTAGCTTTGCTCATGCTTAAGTCATGCCAGGTTTTAAAGATAAAATTGTATGTTTGCAAACATTAAAAATATATAGAACTTCAACTAATTCTTGAGTGATGCCTCCCCCACCTTAAAGTAGGAAAAGCATGGCTTATGAGATTCTAACCCTACACATCTGTGTACATGCATGTCTGTCTGTGTGCATATATACAGTATCTATTTTATGTATTTGTTGTGCGCTTATATATTCTTTGTGGGCTGTTGTGTCAGTGTGTTGTCTATGCTTGGATTTCGATGTTGGCTCTGTGCTAGAGAGGAAACGAGAAGTTGTTTGCAAGGTACAGTTCTGCAATAGTGTTCCTGTAAATCTGTTACTTGGCTGCAGCTGTTCCCATAGAAATGCATTGGAGCATTTATTTGGGGGAGGGGGTGGCAGTGGCAACTTTAGTTGTGCAGCATAGAAGTGCCCCTAGTCCACCACCTCCATTTTGTGCGACTAGTAGCATCTTTATTTATTTACATTCTCTTATATACCGTGCTATTCTGCATCAGTGCGGTTTACATTGAACAAACTGAAATTACATTGAACAGGGCATTATAACTTGGAGATAACTATTTTACAGGGGACATGGGCTATGGAGGGTTAAGTGGCTTGCCCAAGACCACAACGAGCACGTGTGGGACTAGAAACCCCAGTCCTTCCGGACCAAGGTTGCTGTCCTCTAGTGGGATTTGAACCCCCGACCTTCCGGCCTGAAGTACCTTGCCCCAACCACTAGGCCACTCCTCCACTCTGCCTCCCACAGCTTTGGTTGACTGGATCCTAGCCAGTATCAAACTAGAACAGCCTTCTACTCTTCCTACCTACAGTGGTTTTCAATTGGTGGATCCTATCCATGGTTTCTGTTAAAAGTACAATAGAAGCAGGAAGGGAAAGCTAACTTATTGGGGGGGAGGGGGGGATGTTAAGATTAGAGCAATACAGATGGAGATTTAAAAGTGACAAGTATCGTATCTGGATACATCCATGTTTCTTCCATCTATACAATCCAGCTTTGTCAACACTAATCTTTCTAGTTCTGATCATATTGAACAGTGTCCTACAATTTGGACGCTGTATTTGCCCAGTTTGCTAATGCTTTAATCTAGTTCCACACCTGACAGATTTTAGTTGGCCATATGCACAGCAGCCAACAAATATATAAATTCAGTCAGTTTTCATAGTAGAAGTAAAGAAAATGAAACATCTGATTAACTTAAAATGCAGATCAGTGCTAGGAATCAGATGAGCATGTGGTTGTTGAAGTGTTTGCGTTGCTGGTGTTGTGCATGTGTTCAAATTGGGGGCTGGAGGCTAATTTGCAGGATGATGGGGTTATTTGAGGTCTTGGTGAGTTGGAAGGGTATTTTGAGGTTGCAGGACAGGAGAGGCAGTTTGAAAAAGGAACAAAAATTCTTTAACTGCTATGTGTTACACTGTATAAGTTTCTATGCTGAATCTGCTGAACTCCTCCCATAGCAATACAATGGCCCACTGTATTGCTGTGTGTGTGTGTGGGGGGGGGGGGGGGGGGTTTAGAGATTAGCCATTTGAAGCCTGCAGTCCAAGTATGGCCCATTTTTTGGACTGCCCATTCACCAGAGCCTTCCCCCCCCCCCATATGCCATTTCATCCCATTGTGTTTGTGTTTTGTGGAGTTCTCTTGTCCCAAACAGACCTTTTGGTCTAATTCTTTCCCACTTCCATTGGGTTGGAAATTTAAAAACACAAGGTCTCCTCTGAACCAAGGTATTCATTTTGTTCAACCTACATAGTTAATATGCACTAGAATAGCTACCCTGACAGAGCATACCAGCTCAGAGTTATTTGTAGCTTTGGGGGAGGGAGTGGGGAGGTGGTGGATAAAATCAGTTTTATAGTCCTACACCCTTTAGGTTTCCTCATGCACTCAACTACTGGCTTAGAAACTGACCCGTTTGTAAAACAATCCAGACTTATGAAATTTCAGACGCTAAGAGGCGAGCACAATTTGAATCAATACCTACAAGAGCAGTATCGATTTTTGCACTTTGAGGGGAAGGGTCAAGAGGACATGGCTTAGAAGCGAGACAAGCTGTTTTGCCAAATATAAGCATTAAACTATGGTACAAATGTTATGAACAAGGCACCTGCTCCCTCCAGTGAGTAAGGCTATTTCATACACACCTTTTCCAATAGTGCCTTTGTATCATGCATGAATGTGAACATTTTCACTTCAAATCTCTTCACATGGTTAGCAAACTTTATCCTTGAATTCTTCACTACTGGGTGAAAAATTGTTTCGTGGGAGTCTTCAGTGTTTTCACAGCTTTGAAAACGGGGAGTAAGATTGAGTAGAGGAAAAAAATTGAAGCATTTAGAAGGGCAAGATCTCAGTTTTAGTACAGATTAGAAAACTAGATGAATGCTGAACTGGCTCAGAATGTTATGAAACTGCTGAATTTCACAGCAAAGAAAGAAAAATTAAGAACTTCAGAATTAATTCTGAACAGAGTAAAAAGTTAAATTCTCAGAATAGCTGGGTATAATTTTACCTCTTTATCACTTACATCAAGTAGCATTTTTTTATCCCTGAAGTAAAAATAAATGCTAAATAAATATTTGGCAGTGTCATAAGCATATGCAGTCCAGGCACTTAAACCCAATTTACCATGAACCAACACACAAACCTAATAGTTGGGTTTTGATAAGCAGACTTGATAGAAAACATGAGCAGAGAAACCATACGGACTATAGTAAGAGCTTTGCTGATGCCTATGAACACCTGAAGTTGAATTAGAAAGGTTGCAAGTGATAATGTATTCGAGACGGACTTTGAAGATCTATTTCCCTTTATTAGGTCAGTGAAGAACTAGAACAAGTCCAACTATTTTCAAACCAACCATGGTCATTCTCACTTGAGTAACCACGATACAATGGCAACCTTACATTAACTTTTTTTTAGCACTGGAAAAAAGTGCTTTAACTACTTTTGAACTCTGCAACTGTTTTCAACTCACTTGCCAAAATCAATACTGCAGCAACTTCCTACTGTGCCTTCTGATGGGATACTGTTTGGGATAATTTGCTTTATTTCTTCCAATGAAATGTAGACATTAAACATTTGTATACCTGTTTATCACAACATCCCACTGTGGACTGCTCCTTTGGTCAGAGGAAGCAGTTGCCCAGCAGTCTTCCAAAAATAACTCCAATTGAGGATCTTCACTATGTAGGACTTGGACTTCAATATACAATGAATCTTTTAAATATCTCATTATAGGATATTCGGTATCCACATAGAATTCAGAGCAGGTCTCATCTATAAACAAAAGATGTTTACAGCATGAAAGCAACTTGGGGTTCTGTTACAGTATGATGGGTGTACTAATAGAATGAGGTATTGTAGAAGTGATATTTCTAATGTCTAATTAATTTTATTTGTTAGTATTTAGCTCACACCTTTCCAATGGTAGTTCCAGGCAAGTTACTTATGTACCTGAATGTATTTCCTGGTGCACAGAGGGTTTACAATCTAAGTTTGTATCTAAGGCAATGGAAGGTTAAGTGACTTGCCCAAGGCCACCAGGACTGCCGGTGGGATTCAAACCCTCATCTCTCCAGTCACTAGGCTGCTGCTCCATAAAAGTCATTAAAAGCTAAAATTCTTAACTCCATAACTTAATATGAAATGATCCAAAATCCAGGAGGTACAAGAATTAAGGCAGGCATCAAAATCCAATCAGCTTGTGCAGAACATGCCTCTAGAGATGTTTTTAGGATGGACAAGCCTGTATCCACCATACATGATTTTGCTACTTAAGCCAGAGCATGAATACAGATTCCAATGGCCTCAAGCCCTGGTTAAAATCACTATAGCTATTTGATCTTCCACAGCCTTAACTGGGAAACGTTTGGAAAAGGTCATTGCATAAAATGTTTTTACCTTTACATAACTGCATGACCAGAGCAAGTGGTCCATATCCTGGCTTGACTATAGGTGCAGTGTTATTTTCAACTCCATATTGAACAATGATGGTCTCATTTATGGTGTACCAACATGTAACTTTCAGTCTAAAGAAAAAAAAGGCAGCATATATTAATAGAAACTACGAACGATTATGTTTCTTGTAGGAGAATGTTAACATACAGCACTTACTGGTATGCTGGCTCTGCTATTCCCGGTCTGAAGTAGAACACATCATTCTCATAGATCATTGCTAATTGTTTGAACTAGAAAGACATAAGCGGATGCTGGCATAAATGATTAGAACCCTCCCTCTGCCAGGACAGAGTTTATCCTTAAATTACACCGTTTCATGCATGGGCAGATCTGAATTTCAGTTGACACCTTTCCATGAAGGGTTACATTCATTACCAAAATGCCACCGTCTCAGTCCACTGCTCTAACCACTAGGCTACTCCACTTCATGAAGAACACTAGAATTTGAAAGCTAGTCAAGTTTAGCTCAACAATAAAAAAGTTAGAAAGTCAACTGAGTTGCATGTGATATGTACCACATCGCCAAGTGGACTAAAGCAACCACACTACTTTATGGTTAAGCAGAAAGCCAATGTTATTAGTGGTATTGGCAGATTACCTTTCTAATTGTTCCACAGGTATTGACATTGAATATAAATGTTGCATGGTCTTCTGTTACCAGCGTAGGCCTGCAATTTTTGTCTCTTAGAACTAACTGACTGGGATCCATATCCGGGACACCCACCAGCTTCATAGCTGTAACAATTACTGTTCCATTAGGTAAACACTCTACAAAGAGCAAAAAGAAGATTATATGTACAAGATAGTCTCATGTGTCTGGAGGTAAGTTACAAGTACATTCTCAAACTACTCATCCACAGTCCTTTTTGACCTATTAACTGCACCATAGAACAAGATACATTTGACTAAAATACCCACTAATAGAGAAGGGTGCTCCTCAATCATCCAAAATGCAAAGCAGATGAAACAAAAAAAATCAGCCACACCCATAAGTCTTCACACAAGCAGTTTTATTTAGAGACCCAAAACTGCTTGTTTGAAGACAGTGTGGCTGTCAATTTGTTTTCTCCGCTTTGTGTTTGAATAAAATATCCACCAAAAAACCCTCATTTGTAGATATTCTAATATACCTATGAGATCTTTGGAAGAATAACTGCAGGATATTGAGAAATCCCTCTTTGTAATGCCAGAATTGTCCCTCATGTCTAGAGGAAGCGTAACCATGATGTTCGAGCCTTGGAGGCCCTACAAGAGGTACAAAGCACAAAGTCAGTGAACTATATTCAGGGCAACTAGTTAATGCTCATTCATCACCTGAATCATTTAATCTGAAAATTCTAGAAAACAGTATTAGCAATACAATTAAAAACCAAAAACACAAACTACACACACCTACCTAGGGCACTTGCTAATGATCAGGATTGTGTCCCAGGGCATGCTGGGCAGCGGGAGCATGATTTTGGTGCTACATTGGAGATCAGGATTGGTTGCATATTTTTAATATTGCTAGTTTGTTTTTCATTTTGGTGGAGCAGAGGTTTAAACTTTTGTTCTGGCTACATTTTAACTCCAGTACATTCATCCATTCCATCTGTGTCCCCCAAGTGTTGGAGGAATTGTGGAGAGGGTAACTATCATGTTTGGTGGATGTGTTTCAAGCTGCAGAGGTCCTGGGAGGCTGCAATAACGTTTTTGGCCGTGGTCATTGAGGGAACTCTTCCTCAAAGTCCTCAATCTGACCTCTGGAAGTGTCAGAAGGGATACAGGAGTTCCTGTCCCATGGGATTGCTGCTATGTGGTATGAGATTGTGGGTAGTTGGAAGGCAGAGGACCCAGTTAAGCTGGGTAGCTACTATGAGACTGTTGACTGCTTTAAAGAGAGGGACAGGGTGAGATTGCAGGAGTGTGGAGAAAGTATGAAGAACAGCTCCAAGTGCATGCTTGAGGTAGAGGGTTGGAGATGGTGGAGGTAGTAGTTGCTTAAGGAGCAGAAGAATATGCAATAGGGACTGCTTTGGGCTGGAAACTTGGGTGGGGGTTTGGGATGCACCTTTTGCTATGGTGGTGGTGGAGAGTGAATTTTTTTTTTAGCTTTGTTACGTGTATAATGTTTGTGATGTTCCCTGGTGTTTGTCTGTGGGGGGGTGGGGGGGGGAAGTGTTCAGTGGTTTATGGCTGTTTTATTGATGCTAACAAACATGTACATAAAACACACCCCCACACCCCTAAAAGAAAAAGCAGTTACTTTGTAACATTTTTGTGAGGGGAAAACCCCCCAGACAATATCTCACACACCAAACACATTAGCATGCACAAGAATTGACATTCAGTAGCTAAGAAACTCAGTCTGTAAATGAATTGGTGGGAGGAGGAAGCCAAATCCAGATGTAAAGCAATTTGGAGCCAATTTATCCACCACCTTTCCATCCCAAGTTCTTAAACTGTTGCATGAACTCCAATTGTTAAATTTATAAGCTTTAAGAAATTTTCTGCAAAAATGCAGTTTCCCCACTATTCTGCCCCACTCCATGTACAAGAACCATTTCTGGGAGAAATCTAGTGCTTTTGTAATGACGTTGTATTGACCTTTCAATTAAATACCTGGAGCATTAAGTCACCCCAGGTTTGACTATAAGTGGTGCAATTATAAAATCTGAGTATTGCAAAACAAATACTAAACATTTAGGGCAAAGTAGCAAATCAACAGCCCCAATGTACAAAAAGTAGTGGAAAAACTACATGTTTGGGAAAATATTGTACGTGCTCTTTGCTATACAGTAGGGATGTGCATACAAAACATGTTTAGTTTCCTGTATCATTTTCAGGTCTATTCTGTTTTAATAAACTCATTTGGTGGTTGTCTGACTTTTCATTTCAGAGCAGTTTTGTTGATCAAGCACCTGTGGCTGCTGCCCAAAAAACACATAGCTGAAAGGTTACTAGAGGTTTCAGGAAAATACTCAAATAGATTTTCTCTTACTTCAGAGGCTAGCCTTTAACCAGTGAACCATGTATAAAATATGCATCTTGAAGAGCTGTCAAGTCTCCATGGGGGCCACCTCTATCCAGCCTGCTTTTAACTGTCTTATTGCTGGTGAGCTTCATTCCCATTTTCCAAATTGGCCCTAAGTTTGACTTGTCTGAAGATCTCTGCAAAACCTTTCCTGGATTTTTTGCCTGGCGACTCTACAGTACTCTGCTCTAGAGACTTACTCCAAAACTACTTTTGCCATGTCCTGTGTCAGAAATTGTGTGAAGCCATGTAAGTATAACAATTTTACCAATCCTAGTCTGGATCCAAATTTTGGAATTCTTTAATTTTTTGGTTTTTATTCTAACACATGACATGGGAAAAACATTCCTGCTATTTCAAAATGAATGCATATTCCTACTATATACAGCATGTGTTAGTGAAAAACATGACATCCTCAAAGGGCAGAATAGTTGTGTAAATGTTGACAATGAATGCCGGCATTACTGAATTCACTGTAACTGTGAATATATATATATATATATATAAAACAAAGTTAGTTGAAGATGTCTGGCTCAAGCTTGTCTCATAACCGTCAAAAGACTCATCACTGGTGCTGCATAGTTGTCATCATTTTGGGTTTTAAAATTCTTTACCTCATACAGGAGAAGAGATGAGCGCCGTGGAACTTGAAGCAGAAAATATGTTCTATTATCATGCAACGTGTAGTCTGCTCTTTTGGATGCGTGCATCGTCAGTGGAAAGTTGGAAACATAAGGCAGCCAGTCCTCATCCACATTCCCACGGGTAACCATCAAATAAAGATGATCTTGATCGCAATACCCTATTGCATCAGGCAGGACTGCAATATTTAAAAAAGTGTTAGTGTTTTGTAAGCAGCTTTCATATTTCTATATTGCTTTAAGTGTCGCTAATATTCTACCAACCCACACCATATTGCAGGATGTTTTAACGCTTTTAATAGGGATTCCATTTCAACACTACCAATAGAAAGCATAAAAAAAAAAAAAAATGTAGACACCCTAGAAACTGAAGCTTTGAATGGAAACACTAGATGCTAGCTTAAGGATCTGTCATAGGATTGATAATGGTCAACTCTTTAGTTAGCAGACCATATTGACAAATCTGGCTTAAATGGAGGAATAGGTCAGCAGGGTTCAGCAAAGACATGTCTTGCCTTGTAAATTAAGGTTTAATAATTTGCAAGTTTAGAGAGTGTAAACAAGGGGATGGTGATGAGCCATCAAGACTGCTCGTTCTACCTTGCTGTGCCACATAACTGGAATCAGCTACCTCAGTCTATGTCAGGTTCCATCTCTGCCCCTCTTCATATCCAAATCCAGTTATGGTCGCCTTCTTCAGAATCATGTATGACAATAACTATGGTGTACTCTGAACCTATATCTGAAAGTGTTATAAGTGTGTGAACACAAGTTGAAAGATACATAACATCTAATTATAAACGTTAATAGCAGCTAAATGGGTCTCAGACTCTGGGCACCCAAAACTTGTAATGAAACTCTGGGATAAAAGCCCTTATCGCATCAATGACCCATAGATTTAATAGCCAGCTATGTTGTAACAATTGTTTAAAGAATGCTTAGATAGTGCTTAGCTTATTAATGCTGTGGGGACATGCCTAAACACAGCATTAATAAGCTAAGCACTATCTAAGCATTCTTTAAACAATTGTTACAACATAGCTGGCTATTAAATCTATGGGTCATTGATGCGATAAGGGCTTTTATCCCAGAGTTTCATTACAAGTTTTGGGTGCCCAGAGTCTGAGACCCATTTAGCTGCTATTAACAACGTTTATAATTAGATGTTATAAGTGTGTGAACACAAGTTGAAAGATAAATAGCCTGGATATGAAGAGGTTATGTAATACCCATAAGTATATCAAATCATCTCTCGAGCTGCCCAAGTCTTGATTAGATTGTCTTGTACATGTTTGTATAGAGTATGCTTTGTAGTGCTATACAAGTGATTAATAGCTGGCTGATTGGATTTTCAGAAAGAGTTTGACAGATTTACTAAGCCCTTCTTGAAAGGCTCCTTAGGAAATAAAAAAAGGGTCACGAGACAGGACTTAGTTTGTAAGCCTCAGAAGGGGACTATTAGAAGACTGGAAACAGTGAGAAGGAACTAAATGATCAGTTATCCACATGGAATAAGGGTCAGTGGTGAAATGCCTCAGGGGTCTCCATTGGGGCCAGTGTTTAACATTCATAAATGATCTGGAGATATGGGTGAGGCAGGGGTTAGTCACAAGTAGACCTAGAGGAGACTGAGCCCCTCCACTTGCCTCAAGTGTTCCTCCCATGGCTTTCCAGATGTGCAGCTATGCTGCACTTATCCCCTTCATTGGATGTACTGCCCAGGAGGATGACACTGCAAACCGGGAGAAGGAAGGCAGGCTCTGAAACAAAAGCTCCTGCTGTAGAATAGGCAAGTGCCATGAAGGGGGAGCCCTGTATACTCACAGAAGGTGGTGGTGGGGGGGGGGGGGGGTGTAAACAAATCTTTAGCACCATAAAGCCTAAATCCCTCATATGCTTGTATCATTGCTCAGTTACAAACTAGGCAGATAAACAGTCCAGGTGCAATGTGGAGCATTTGTGACTAGCAGGCTTTCCTCTAACCAAGCCCTTCTTTCATAGCTGAAAGTCTACAATTGTTAACAACCCTCCCCCCCCCCCAAGAGGGCAAACAAAAATCAAACTCATACCTGCATCAGGGAAAGGGCTTGTGATTATAGCAGTTTCAGTGAATATCTGGTTTTGTGGAACGACACTGAATTTAAATGTAATATTCAGGATATATAATCTGTCAACATCAGTGTCATACTAAAGAAAAATAAATAAAAATCTCATTAAAAAAAAAACAAACACAAAAAACGACGCTTCAGTTTTATTACATTTTGTGAACTTTGTGAAATTTGCAGTGCCTACCATTTTCTTAACATTAGGATCATCAAAAGGAACAGTTACTGTGTAACTTGTATTCCCATTGGGAAGTTTTGTCTCAGAGACACTGTATCCCCGTTTCTTTGCTTCAGGTAGTATCACAATTTCAGGACCAATAATCAGGCTTACTAACATGGTATCTGGAAGAAGTGTCCCAATGGTCACATTGAAGAGCCTCCTACTTGGAACTGTATCTAAAAAGCAATACAAAAAACACACCAATTAATGGCTCAAAACCAAGTAAACACACACGAGGCAGGCTTTAACTTAGCAATGTTGCAATCTTAATGAGACCACTAGGTGGCACTGTTTCCAGGGTTTGACCTATTGTTACCTTGTTCTCAAAGAGAAGGTTCTCTTGTCTAAGCTAAAAATCATCATGTACTAGAAGGTCCCGTTTTATATCTGCTGTCTTATTCCTCCACTGCCTTAGTCCTACTCTGCCACTTCCTGAAAGTTACCCAAGGCATTGACAGATTCACACTTATTGTAATCTTGTGAAAGTCTCATAAACCCATCCATTGCAATCTTGCAACAGAGTTAAAAGGAGTATGTTAGAGCAAGCTTACGTTGCAGATGTCATTAGATAGGAGGAATACTCACTGTTTGTTATAATTGGAGGCTGGTATTTAAAAGGTGTGGTTATTTCTTTTATTATTGTATGTTTGGTAGCACCCCACCTGTCGTCATCCCACTGATGTTCCAAGAACACATTAATGCTGTATGTTATTGCATATTTTCCTTCTTTCACATGACTCTAGGGGGGAAAAAATTTATAGCAGTTATGCTGATTATGCATCATGTAATTATATGCTCATGTCAAAAGTTCAATCATGCCATGTTCCAGCAGTACTTTTTGAAGAGGGAAAAGCCATCATGAACAGACAAAAGGTTGCAATGGTGTAACATTTATATATAGATTATGTGCAATACTTTGAGAGCCTGTCAAAACACTAAAACTTCAGTTATTTTTCATTCTATTTAAAGATTTATGACTGGATTTACATGTGCATGGGTGGCAAAAAAAGTTGCTTATGCAGATGTCAAAGGGTACTCAGAAGATAAGATACTTTCTGCATAGTTAACATTTTAATGTTAAAAGGTTTGCCATGCATCTTACATAGAACCCCTGTGTTCAGGCAAACAGACTAGTTCCTGTACACCTATTTTTCGTGATCTGGACATGTATCCAGTGTTCATATTAATGGGGGGGGGGGGGGGGGAGACAAGGAAGGAGGAGAAGACTGGGGGGGGGGGGAAGGCAGCTTACCACTAGAGGGCTTGTTAGGACGAGATGAGCGCAAGGTTGCATCATGAACTGAGTGCACATACTACGGGGGGGGGGGGGGGGGGAGGAGAAGACAGCACTACTATATGCCTAATTACTGTAGAAAAGATTTATGAGTTTTGTAAAAGGCAGTAAGTCTGGAAGATATGCCTTATTTTCCAGAAAGCAGCCGTTTGCTATATTATGCAAACTTCCACAAAAAAAAAAAAAAGACTAAACGGGTTCACTGCTAATGAATTCAAAACAAAGTGAAAACCTTTTCCAAAACAATACTATTCCAACTCTAAACTAATGATTCTAAACAATCTTAAATTTTTGTCAGATTGCTTGCCTGGAGAGGAATCTTCTCTTGTAGCCAGCTGTCCTTTTATCTTATAATACAGGTTAACTTAGCATAAAAAGTAACCAGGACAACACAATGTGAGGCCCTCCCCGATATACTTAGCTTGTGGTGTATTCTATTCAACTGCGATTTACAATACTCTGAGACCTCTTTCCACCTTGCTGACCCTTGAATACTGAACTTAACAACAACGCTGGAAGTCCCAGTAATTCTTAGAATTTTTATTTTTTTAATCCGCCAGTTGATTTACATTAAAATATTTAGGATGTCATTAAAATCAGTGAATGATCCTTGTATAAAAATTGAGCCCCATATACTGTTTATATATCAAATAAAAAAAAGTTTGAGTAAATATTCTGTAAGTGAGTGAATTCTTGATCATTACTACATAGGGAATTAGAGCAAGAGTCACAGTAGAAGCTTATACCACAAGATCTAATACAGAGTTAGGGTGGGGCGAGGTAGCCCTTCTGCAGGGTTCTACATATAGAGACTTATTAGTTCAAGTGGTAGCATATAAGCAATGACAAGTGTCCAGACACATTAAACATACTGGGCTGGGACAAGACAGACATTAAAGTAACTGACCTTGAAATAACCACCTTCTGCACCTATTGGGATTTGGACAGTAATGGCCACGTGATCATGTGAAAACACATAATTCCTCTTACTAATGTCTGTAGATGTCATTTCCTGTAGGTTAACACCCATCACCACATGGATATCGTGAAAATCACTTGCACCAATCAGAAGTGGGGCAATATTTTTTGGAATACTCCAGATGATGGTATGTTCTGTGTACTTTATATCATCTGGGAGAAGAAAATTCATATTTAATCTGCATACTTTAATGCAAAGCCACATTGACCATACTGTTAGCTTTAAGGAACAGGAACTCAACTGTACAGCGTATACTAGCGACATGATTTTATTCTTTAAGAAAAAAAGAAAAAAAAGTTTAAAAATGTCCCATGAAGACTGATTTTGTAATCAAGTTGTATTGACCTTTCAAGTAAATACCTGAAGCATTAAGTCAGGATATTTACAATTTACCCACTGAATGCAGAGACTTGTGAAATACATTGTGAAGACAGAGCTGCTTATCCACTTACAGCACATTGCTTTCCCCAGTTGCCTATTTGGCCCCATTATCAAATTCCCTCCCATATTATCTCTTAGAAATTCTCTTCCCTAGACAAGCTTAAAACCAGCCTCAAGGCTTTTTTCATGCAGGCATGTGACCACCTACTTGAGCAATATCTTTTTGCTGGCATGTGTGACTGGTCCAGACTGTTGATCTCTCCCATACTCTTTTCTATCTTAGATGTTCTCCCTTGCTCTCCCCATCTACCTTTTACATAAAAACACACTAAACTTTTTTAAATTTAAAATCCACACACGCTTTCAACCTTTGTTAAAATGCTTTGCTGTTAAGCTATTAAATGGCAGCATAGTCAACTGTTCAGTAAACTAAATTAAGGCTATGGGGAAAGACGTCTTTCATGGCATGCATTGTACAGTATAGCGAGAGCAGTCATTGTGACTCTGCATGTGTCAGCCCTTCGATGTGCAGGTTTTGAAATCAGCTGCCGGTATGGAAGTTCCTTTTACAAGACCGCATATTCAAGGTAGTCAAATGAGCTGTTTGAAGGGCTTTTGAACACCAGAGAGGAAAGTGCAATTGTCCCCTCCACCATCTCTCCAAACCCAACATCCAAAATAATTTGCGCTTGCCTGGTAGCAGGTGCAATTTTTTTTTTCCTCCCCAAAGTATAATTTTTTTTTTTGTGCAATGGAAAAGGAACATGCGTCTACTTTCAGAGGGCCACCCTAACTATACCATGTGTCCTTGAAATCTGTATGGTACAGATAAAGCATTTACTACAACTAAACAGCAATTTTTTGACAGCTTCTACTTAACGTGTAGAAATGGCATTTAGTCCTGAAGTTACCTTAGTTTTTACTACTTAGTGGAGAGCAGGTCTGCTTAGTACCAACACCAAAAATCCACACTCACCTATGGGGCACGCCACTGCAGTGTCTACCAGAAGAATCATCCACCGCTGCTTATAGAATGTGCTTGACCTCAAAACTGAAAAGCTTACTCCTTGAACCTACAACAGAATTTCAGCCTTTAGAAATTTGCTTTAAAAGGCAGCCCACCAAAATATTAACTAGCTTGAAATTACAGAGTATAGGATAACTGTAGTGTACATACATTCATTTTCCGAGCTTCACTAGCATTGAAGGGTGCTCTCAGCAAAATTCTGGAGTCTGTTGTATTGATTCCATAGCCGACATTCTGAGCTTCGCTCACTAGCATGGCTCTCTTCGCCGATGGAAGATGGAATACAACTTGCCAAATTGATGCAGCAACTGATGTTGCCTAGAAATCAAACCACAGCACAATCATAATTTGGACTCGTCATTACTATCTTAAATCTTAGTGAATTATTCATCATAATTTGACAAGATCTAAGCATGCTCCATCTGAGATGGACCCAGAGCTGATGGCACCATTAGGGATATCCAGACAGTCATCATTGGCACTTTAGGCCACAGGGTAGCTCATTGCCACCCCTCTACAATATGTATAGTGGCAGCAATGCTTTTAAAAATGGCAGCAAGGTGCACATCAACTCATGTGCTGTGGTGCCATTTTAAAAGCATGGCCACCACTGCACATTCAGGAGAGTGGTGGGGCAGGAGGGTGCTAGGAATGATGGTCACCTAGAGTACCTCATATCCTTGCACCTGCCCTAGCCAGAACATGGCTTCTCATGCACGTTTCCTATGGAGGCCTGTACGAATAACTTCTAGATTCTAGAAACAAACATGATAGCAGAAAAAGATTATATGGCCTATCTAGTCTGTCTTTCCATAGCAACTCCTATAGTCCCTTTTTTCCCATGCTTTGGCTTCAGATACAGTCCTTGTCTTTAACACCACTGGGAGACTATTCTACCATTTTCTGTAAAGAAATTTCTACATATTACTCCTATCCCCTTTCACTCCCATCCATGTTATTGTACAGGTTACTTTCAATTGAAAGACTCTCTTCCTGTACATTTATACCATGGAGGCATTTCAATGTCTATCGTATCTCCTCTATCCCACCTTTCCTCTAACATGCCTATTGCGATCTTTAAGTCTGTCCCATATGGTTTATATCAAAGACCACCAACCATTTTGGTAGCCAACCTCTGCATCAACTCCATCCTGTTTATATCCTTTTAAAAAGGTGTGGTCTCAGAGAATTGCAAGACTTAGAGAGGCACTATCACCTCTTTCTGCTGGTCATGCCTCTCCCTATGCACCCAAGCATCCTTCTGGCTTTTGGCATTATCTTCCCTACCCATTTAACCACTAAGATAATCAGGAATCACACTCGGGCCCAGACCTTCTTTTGTGGACAGAAGTACTTCACCCCTTATACTGTACCACTTCCTTAGATTTTTGCAGCCCAAATGCATGATCATAAATTTTTATTGTTTAATTTCCAGCTGCCATATTCTGAACTATTCAAGCTTAGCTAGATTCATCCTCATGTTATCTATTCCTTCCTGGGTGTCTACTCTATTGCAGATTTTGTCATCTGCAAAGAGGCACACCTTACTCAACAGCCCTTCTGCAATAATCGATAACAAAAATGAATCAGATCAAGAACAGCTCCCTACAGCACACCACTGGTAAAATCTCTCTCCTCAGTGAGCTCCATTTACTTGTACCCTTTGTTGCCTCCCACTCAACCAATTTCTAACCCAGTCAGTCACTTTAGAGTCCATCCCTAGGTTGCCCAATTTCTTTATAATTTGCCTGTGCAGAATGGTGCCAAAGGCTTTACTTAAATGTAAAAATACGTACACCACAGCTAGAGCTCTCCCTCTATCCAGCTCTCTGGTCACCCAGCCAAACAAAATAAGATTTGTCAGACAAGACCTGCTTCTGGTAAACCCATGCTGCCTCTGATCCCAGAGTCCAATGGATTGTAGAAACCTCACTATCCTGTTTTAGCAGATTTTCCATTAATTTACTCAGTGTAAAGATGGTACCGAAAGCCATTGGAAGAGATCAGTATACCAAGGGACTGGTATATAGAGAAAAGGAGTGGACCCAAGACAGATTGTTGGGGTACACCAACTGAGCTTGGGATAGCAGTAGAGAAAGATCTACTATAAACACTGAAAGAGCGATGGAAGAGATAAGAGAACCAGGATAGCAGAGCCCTTAAAACCAAGTGAGGACAAGGTATCGAGGAGAATGTTGTGGTCAGTGTCAAAATCAGCAAAAAGGTCAAGGAGGATGAGGATTGAGCAAAGGCCCTTGGATTTTGCCAGGAACAGGTCACTGGAGACTTTGGCAAGAGCAGTTTTGGTAGAATGAAGGACAAAAGCTAGATTGTAGAAGATCCAGAAGGGCTTGAGAGGAGAGAAAGTCAAAACAATAGTGGTAAACCACATGTTCAAGTAGTTTAGAAACTAAGGACAGGGAGATGGGTTGATAATTAGGATACATAGGGTCTAGTGAGGGTTTGAGGAGCAGTGACCACAGCATGCTTGATGGCTACAGGGAAAGTTGCAGTGGAGAGCAATAGGTTGAGAATATGAGAGATGGAAGGACTACAGTGGAGGAGCTGGAGCTAAGGATATTGGTGGGAATAGGATCAGAGAAGCAGGTAGCAAGTTTGGATGAGGAAAGATGGTGAGTGGTTTCCTCCTCAGAAAGGGTAGCAGAGGAAGTAGCTGACCTTGTGGGAAATTGGAGTGTGGTTTTGTAGATTGTCATGGAAGTAGTCAGCAAGGTTTGGGCAGAAGGGAGGGGGAGGGTCAGAGGCAGAGGTAACTTGGAGAGTTGAGAGTTGTAAAGAGATGGTAAGGGTCAGGAAGCAAGAGATATAATCAGATGGACATAATAGTCTTGTTTGGCAAGTGCTATGGCTGACTGGAAAGAGACCAGCATGAATTTGAAGTGTATAGAGTCTGCAAAGGTGTGGGATTTGAGCCAAGCATGCTCAGCTGAGCTCATGTAGGAATGTAGATAGTGGGTAGTGAAAGACAGCCAGGGTTAAGGTACAGTACACACTTCACAGGACATGGCATGGGTGGAGAAAGCATAGTGTTATAGGAAGCTATTGCCTCAGACAGATGACATAGTGGAGGAGAGAGCCAATGGGTTAATTGCATGAAGATTTCTAAAGAGGTTGGAGGAGACAAGGCAAGGTTGAGGCAGTTGAGTGATTGAGCTTAGCAAGCGATGGTCCATTAAGGGAAGTAGTGAGGTACAGACGTTTGAGGGTAAGCAATTAGAATACAATGTCAAGACAGTGGCCTTGCTGGTGAGTAAAGGCAGTAGAGTAAAGCTGAAAGTTGACTGATGAGATAAGGGAGCAGAGCTTTAAAACATAAGCATCAGAGGGGTTATGAACATTGATATATAAGTCCCCTGAGAATAAGGGGGGAGGAAAATGAATCCAGAAAGAAGGAAAGCCATGAGTCAAAGTCAGAGAGAAAAGGTAGGTGGACGTGTCAGAGGAGGGGGGGGGGGGGGTCAACGGTTGGACAGGAGAGAGAGTACAAGCCCATTACCTCCACCACAGCCAGGGGACAAGGTGTGTAGGAGAACCGATAGCTGCCATGGCTTCAGTCACTGCTCTGTCAAGTCCTCAGGGATGAGCCAGGTCTCAGAGCAAGGAGATGGAGATCATTAAAGAGATCATGAGTAAAGGCAAGTTTGAGATGGCGTGTGCGTTCCACAAGGCACATGAGAAAGGGGGAAAGAGGAGAGGGATATGAATAGAGATTTGAGCTGTTGTGTGAGATCTGTTCTGAGAGTGACAAAAAAGTCTAGGGGGGCCAGGGTTGGGGTTGATATCTGGAAGAGAGAAGGAAGAGTAGAGTACAGTGCAGAGCAGAGCCGAGACAGTATGTCAGTAATGAGTGTGAGGTTGTTTCAGAGATGGCTGAATGAGAGGGAGAAGTGCTGAAGCTCAAGAGCTGATAATAGGATAGATGACAAGATGGTGGCAGATGTGAGGATGATAAAGGGGAAATAAGGGGGAGGGGCTTAGAGATGTTGGTAGGAGAGGACACTATTAGGGAGTATGAGCAATAGAAAGAGGAAAGAGGAAGGAAGTTGAGGATAGGTGACAGATTGCAGGGGATAAAGTGCATCTTGAGTGATTGTGTTAATGTGCACAGGGAGGCTAAGAGACTAAGTCAGGGGATGGGTGTGATAATGAAGAGGGACACAGCTGAAAACAGAGGCAGAGCTGAGCAAGAAGGGTAGGGCAAGTGGTGAATGCAAGCAAGTAAAAGCAGGTAGCGTCCACAGAAGTGTCCTAGTAAAACTCTGAAGACTTAAAGATCCCTGATGTTGAAGCTTTGGTGGGAATGGCTGACTTGGATTTAGTGGCAGTTACAGAAACATGGTTCACAGAAAACCATGATTGAGATGTAACTATACCTGGCTATACTTTATTCAGAAAGGACAGGGTAGGAAGGGGAGGAGGAGTGGCACTATATGTACAAACTACTATTAAAGCTTTGGAATTACAGAGCTTAAAAGGGAAAGGGGAGGCATTGTGGGTTAAACTAGAAAGAGGGAAAGAGAAATCTATTTGCATTGGCGTGATACAGACCTTCCTCACAAGAGGAAGAGGTGGACAGAGTTAATTGAAGACATACGCAGCATTGCTAGGAAAGGGGAAGTGCTACTGATAGGAGATTTCAATATGCCAGATGTTGATTGGCACATTCCTGCTGCAGTATCATCTAGAAGTAAGGAGATACTGGATTCTCTACAGGGAGAACTAGTCAGGCAATTGGTAACAGACCCCACACGTGAAGGGGCCATACTGGACTTGGTGCTTACCAATGGTGAAAGTGTTTGATGTTGTAGTGGGAGATCATTTTGCATCCAGTGATCACCAGATGGTGTGGTTCAGTATTAGGACTAGGGCTGTTAGAATCCATTCAAAGGTGAGGATCTTAGACTTTAGGAAGACTAACTTTGCGAAGATGGGCCAATACCTCAGGGAGTCGTTAATGGGATGGGAACAGCTGGGGGGGGGGGGATGTAGAAAAAAACAAACAAACACACACAAACAGTGGGCAAAACTGAAAGGGGATATTTTTAGGGCAACCAACCTTTGTTAAAATGGTAAATAAAGGCAAAAGGAAAGAGGAGACTGCTATGGTTTTCAAAAGAAGTAGCTGAAAAAGTGAAGAAAAAAAAAAAAAAAAGGGGGAGGCCTTCATGAAATACAAGAGATCAGAGAGAGGAAGACAGGCATCTGTATTTGGAAAAACTTAGAGCAGCTAGCAAAGTAGCCAGAAAGGCAAAGATTCAAAAGGGGGAGGAGATAGCCAATGCAATAAAATGGGGGGATAAGATCTTTTTCAGATATATTAGTGAGAAGAGGAAGGGCAAAAGTGCTATTGTCAGACTCAAGGGTGCAGGGGAGGCATATGTAGAAGCTGATAAGGATAAAGCGGAATCGCTTAACAAATATTTTTGTTCTGTGTTCAGATGAAGAACCAGGAGCAGGACCTCAGAAAACACCCACAAATAGGAACAGAAGCGAGGGACATCTTGAACAATTTTCAGAAGACTGTGTTCGCGAGAAACTCTCAACTTGAAGTAGACAAAGCGATGGGACTGGATGGGATACACCCTAGAATACTGAGGGAACTTGGGGCGTTCTAGCAGCTCCACTGACTGACCTTTTCAATGCCTTGAGTCGAGAGTGGTGCCAAAGGACTGGAGGGAGGCTCATGTGGTGCCTTTACACAAAAGCGGAAGTAAGGATGTGGTTGAAAACTACAGGCCGGTTAGTTTAACTTTGGTGGTGAATAAATTATTGGAAACGCTGCTGAAAGAGAAAATAGTGAGGTTTCTGGAGTCCAGCGGATTACAGGATCCGAGGCAGCATGGATTCGCCAGAGGCAGGTCTTGTCAGACAAATCTGATTTGACTGGGTGACCAAGGAGTTGGACCAAGGGAGAGCCCTAGTTGTGGTGTATTTAGATTTCAGTAAAGCCTTTGACACTGTTCCTCACAGGCGACTTACAAACAGAGCACCCTTGGGATGGACCCTAAAGTTACTGCTTGGGTTAGAAATTGGTTGGGTGGGAGGCGACAAAGCATACATGTAAATGGAGCTCACTCTGAGGAGAAGGATGTTACCAGTGGTGTGCCCCAGGGATCTGTCCTTAGTCCGATTCTTTTTAACCTCTTTGTTAGTGATATAGCGGAAGGGCTGTCGGGTAAGGTTTGCCTCTTTGCAGATGATACCAAAATCTGCAATAGAGTAGACACCCAAGGTGGTGTAGATAACATGAGGAGGGATCTAGCCAAGCTTGAAGAATGGTCTAGAATTTGGCAGCTGGGATTTAATGTTAAAAAATGTAAGGTCATGCATTTGGGCTGCAGCAATCCAAGGGAGCAATATAGTATAGGGGGTGAAGTACTTTTGTCCACTAAAGAAGAGTGGGACCTAGGCGTGGTTGTGTCTGATGATCTTAAAGTAGCTAAAGGAGGTAGAAAAGGTGACGGCAAAAGCTAAAAGGATGCTTGGGTGCATACGGCGAGGAATGGCTAGCAGAAAAAAGGAGGTGATAATGCCTATGTATAAGTCTTTTGTGCGACCTCATTTGGAGTATAGTGTGCAATTCTGGAGACCGCACTTTCAAAAGGATGTGAACAGGATGGAGTCAGTGCAGAGGGTGGCTACTAAGATGATTAGTGGTCTTCATTATAAAGCATATGAAGACAGACTGAAGGATCTTAATATGTACACCTTAGGAGGAAAGGCGGGATAGAGGTGATATGATTGAGATGTTTAAATACCTCCATGGCATAAATGTTCAGGGAGAGCGCCTCTTTCAATTGAAAGCAAGTTCTGCTACGAGGGGACATTGGTGAAGGGAGATAGATTCAGGAGCGATATGTGGAAATATTTCTTTATGGAAAGTAGTGGATCCGTGGAATAGTCTCCCAGTGGAGGTGGTAGATATGAGGACAGTAACTGAATTAAAAAAAAAACATGGGACAAAGGATCTCTAAAGGTAAAAAAGGGGACTGTTGTAGTTGATTTGGAAGGACAGACTAGATAGGCCATGTGGTCTTTTTATGTCATCATATTTCTATGTTTCTATGTTTCTAAAATACCTACAAGAGGCCTTGTAGAGGAATAAGGAGGAGAGAAAAAAAAAAATACACCTACATGTGCAGTCAGATACTAAGAGAACAGAGGCAAAAACGTGTTAAGACAGCACTGCAGAGGGCTGGGTAAAGGACAGAGGATGGGGGACACTGACACATATATACAGAATACATACCCTAGGAAATAAAATATTTTGCTAGAATGCCATGCTAGAAGGTAATGGGATGGGCAGTTATGATACTACCTTAAGAAAAATTGTGTTTTATTCAAATTGTTTAAAAAAACAAAACCAAACAATTTCTAGTTCATAAGCCAAAATGGAGATGAAACCCCCTGGATCAGAATCTGATTAGAATGCATCAACATTAATCTAAATTTTGTACAGTTGAGAATTTGGGGGCTTTGTCATAGGGGCCTTTTTACTAAAGCCCACTCAAGCTTTGTACTTAACATGCAATACCACACATTACGTGCAAAGCCTCCGCATTAGCAGTCTGGAGAGAGTGACCAACATGTTGCCAGCAGTTTAATGCACTGCACATCACGGTACTTGTGCATTAATGTGGTTGCATAGATGGCAATTAAACACAAGTGCACCTAATGACACTGCGTGTACAGCAGTTGGCCTCACGCTAGTGGAAATGGGCGCCTCACCCCCACTCTGCTCACTCTCTGCCCCACTGTGCAATACCAATTCCCATGCATTTTGTGACCTGGTTGCTAGCAGGGCTGCAATGCCATCAGGCAGACCAGCTAGTTTAGAGCGCTGGCCCTCCTGGAACTAGAGAGGAATGGCAGCAGTGGGTGTTTATCTACAGCAGCAGCAATGGCCTGCAAGAGCCCTGAACTGCTTACCTCAAAGTTTTGGCACCATGGGGGCTGTTTGCTTCTGTTCACCAATGCAGGCTTCATGACTGCATGGGGGGTGGAAGCAGCTTCTGCTACCATACAAAAAGAAGTCTGTATCAGTGGGGGCGGAAACAAAGCCCCATAATGCCAGAGTTTGAGGTAAGCTCCGTGGGGGCCATTTGAGGCCATTGCCACCTCTGTAGGTTCTGGAGAGGGGTGGCAATGGGGGGGGGGGGGGTCAAAAAGATGTGCAAGGGATGAGGTTCACCTAGTGTGCCTCAACTCCTTGCACTGTCCTGATTGCAAGCATGCACATTTGCATTCCTGGGTGCCAGTTGCTGCCTGTTAACTGGGCTTTAGTAAAAGGGCCTCAGTCTACTAAAGCATCTACTAGTCATGAGGTAGACAAGAACACCACATTTGTCTCATGAACATTGTGGCTAATTTGCTGAAGTCTGACATGATGCTAGCACTAAATCTGAGATATGTGGCATGCACAGGGGAGGGGAGGGGGTGGGGAGGAGGAGAAACATTAGCGAGATGCTATAGTAATCCTTTTTATGTCAGAATTGGAACTTCCCTAGTGTGTTGGCATGCCAGAATACTATACCTACCTTCCCCCCCCCCCCCATAACACTTACAGTGACTGGGTGGCAAAGGGTATGTGATAGGCAATGGCCTAGTATGTAGCAGAGCTAGGTCTGAAGCCCTTTTTCCTGCTTTAAAATGTTATTGCTGATTTTGGAAAATTATAGAGTGCTGTTAGCAAGACATACTGTTCTATTCTGGTTTGATAACATGTTCTGTTCTCCTGGAGATAAGAGAATTAAATACCTTCTTACTGTTTATTGTTTAGATGTCTGATGTCTGTTTCAGTAGAATGCCGCGCCACTGTATCTTTGCTGATTGTGCACTGACCTCGTAATTAGGATGAAAATATAGCAGAGAAACTGAACAGTGTAAGAATATTTTGTCTAGCATTATGAAGATTGTTTAGTGTTTTGAGCCAAGGCTAGAGATACGTCTTAACCTTGCTTTGTTTGGCCTCGCTTTGTTTTGCTTTTGTTAAGAATGCTTCTGATATGCCTTCCACTATCTTTGTGGATAACTGACCTTGCAAGAATAGCGAAATATACTGTATAACTTTAGTAAAAGTATTATGTTTAGTGTTATGTCTAGTTGCTGACCCGTGGCTAGTAAGACCCAAGCGGTGGGAGCGAGTCCTGGGCCCGGTCAGAGATGTCTATTGGATGAGTGTAAGTGGGCCACTGTGGCCAATGAGGAGTTTTGCCTATATTAGACTGGAGAAGAAAAGTATATAAACTGTCATTTTTCTGAGCTCTGTGCTCAGACCAATTTGAATGCTACTGCAATCTGAGTCTGTGCACATTAAATTGGCTTGAATCTTTGCCTGACTCCGGGTATTATTTATTGCATTCTTATCAGCTACTACAGGTACAGGTAAGCGAGTTCATGCCAAGAATGATGTTAATCACTGGGATGCCAGAGGGATCTGTCCTTGAGTCAATTAACATTAAGTGATATTGTCAGGTTAGGTTTGCCTCTTTGCAGATGGTATTAAAATCTGTAATAGGGTAAACACCCAGAAAGGTTGTGTGAACATGAAGGATCTAGCAGAGCTTGAAGAATTGGCTGCTAAATTCAACCAGTTTTAGTGCTAAAAGTGCAAGGTCAGATATTTGGGCTGCAAAAATCTAAGGGAGTGGTACAGAACGGGGTGAAGTTCATCAGCGCATGAGATAAAAGCAGGACTGGCAGAACTCCTCGTTTGATGACCTTAAGGAGCTAACAGAAGAAAAGGGACCATGAAAACCAGAAGGATGCTTGGGTGCATAAGGAGAGGAATGGCTAGCAAGGAGGAGTCTATAGTGCCTTTATACACGTCTTCGGTGAGACTTTATTTGGAGTATTGCATGCAATTTTGGAGATGCTACCTTGAAAATGAAACAGGTTGATGTCCATGCAGAGGATGGCTACTAAAAAACGGTCAATGGCATTAGTTATAAGACATATATGACAGACTAATCTCAATATGTATACTTAGAGAAAGGCAGGAGAGGAGAGACGAGACAAGACTGTGGCATAAATGTTCAGGAAAGCCTCTTAAGTTAGAGAATGCTCTGCAATGAGGGTCATAGGATGAAGCTGAAAGGGAATAGACTGAAATTAGAGGAAATATTTCAGTATGGAAAGAGCGATAGGTGGTAAGAGGGCTGTATCCAAGGTCAAGGCGACATGGAATATGGGAGGATCTTGGAGGGGGGGGGGGAGGACTGTAAAGCATAGTAGTTTATTAGTTGGTACGGAAGGACAGACTGGATAGGCTGTATGGTCTTTATATACATGTCATTTTTCTATGTTTGTTTCTAAGAGAACATACTCTAATAAGTTGTTTTAATAACTTACTAAGCTAAAACCAGTGAGGATAGAGTAGGAGCAGAAGTCTACCCAACCATACCTCAGGAAACACTTCAGTCCAGTCATCTGGTTCATCTTGGATGAAGCCTTTAATCTGGGGAATCTCTCTCCTGACAGATACCTTTGAAAACATGAACAATCACTAGTTATTGTTACTCAATGCACATTACAGGCTTATTTACCCCAATTCAGAGCTAAACTTAAGTCAGAAAGCTATTTAGCGAGTGCACATCTTGGTGCCCCCCCTCCCCCCAATTGCCATGAACAGTTCTGTGATGTTTTGGATCATCTGTTCACACATCTCTGTATGTCACACATGATTGCATTAGTTTTTCAGATATGCAGGATTCTGTGATGTTTTAACATCTTGAAAGAACACTGAGCATATTTCTACTTAGCCAAATACTAGTTTACTCTGTACTAAAAGCATCAAAACCATTTCCACACACCTACTCTGTGGGAGAGGGAATGGAAGAAATTTAAGTTATCCTCCCATCCCTTACACTGCAATTACAGGATTTGTCTGTATAATAAAACGTTTAGGAGAGCCTATATAAAAGGCTATTCACCCCTTCCTGGAAGGCCCTCACATACCTGCCTCATTTTAAAATATGATGCTTCAAGGTTTCAGCTTTTTACCTTTGCATTCAGACAGCTGTCATATGCTCAGGATGGGTTTCAGGAGGTTCAAACTTGTACATTTCACTATGCAATTAGCAGCAAAAAGGTCAGACAGCAAAAAAAGATGCTGACTTGTTAAATTCAGCTTGCCAAAAAGCTATGCACAACTTTACCAGTTGCAAAACTAGGTCCAGAGTTGCATACATTCAGCTGCATAACAAATGACCAGGTGAACAAGGATCTTGTTTGAAAGTAGAGCTCATCTCAGGAATACTTATTACAGTATGCACACTCTCCAGTTAAGCATGAAAACTGAAATTTCACCCTAAAAAAAAGGCACACAAGGGGATCTAATGGTCCTGTCCTTAAACGAGGAATGTCTCCCCACAGACAAAGATATTGTCAGCATAAGAGTGTGACTTTACAGACCTTACCTTGCACGTTCACATATTGAACAGTAAAAGCTCCCCCTCCCCCCACCCAGGTGGCTCCATACACTTTTTCATCCAAAAAACCCAAACCCACTCTTCATGCATGCAGGACAGGCTATGAATGCTTGCAATAGCTGTTAGGTGCTCTGGAGCAGGAATCTCCTGTTGGTTGCAAGTGAAACGAATATTCATCATATGCCTCATCTCAAGATATCTGAACATTTGCATTCAAGCAAAAGCATTGATCGGCAGCAATAGGTACCCAATATAAAGGGTTTGGTGCACCCCCCTCCCTGCCCCCCCAAAACTCACTGTAGCAGGCAGGAGCATTATCCTAGCTGCCTTGTACTCTACACTGAGGAAAAAAACAGGTTGGGCCCTAGGATGGGGCCTTACGCAAGTGCAGCTGCTAAATCTTTGTATCCTGTTGGCACATTGTGTTGGCTAAAACCAAAGCAGCAGCAGCCGCCAGATGTGGGAGAGTATGGGACCACCGATCATAGAATGGGACGTGGGAAGAGAACAGCAAGAGGAGCAGGTAATAAAAGAAAATTTGCTGAAGAAAAAAATTACAAGAAAACCCCACAAAAAATAAAAAGATCAATAAAACTCATCTTTGTTTTATATGCTTTATATTTTTGCCCTTAATACATTTGACTAGCCTTCTGAAGTTAAAACCACCTTCTTCACTGAAGTCAGTATAAGTAGATAATATACCCGAATAGGAGTGAATCACAGAAGCATTTGGATGGTCTAAGCGAGAAAGGTGTGTGTGTGTTGGGGCAAGGGGGGGGGGGGGGGGAGGAAGACAGTGGGAAAGATGGTGACAAAGCCGTCAAGATGTTTTATTCCTGGGGTGGGAGAACACGTACTGCTGTATAAAGTAAAAGCCACGGAGCACCCCTTGTAATGACATACAATGCAGGCAGGAAAAAAGTCATAAATACCTACAGGAGGATGCTCAAAAAGATGGCACAAGTCCCTGAAATATGCCAAGATGTAAATTATGCCAACAGATATCATAGGACTCCCAATTACTGATATGGGGGGGGGGGGGGGAGAAAAGAAGAGACATTCAAAAAAGGGAGGAGTATGAATATAAGAATATAAGAAGTCATACTGGGTCAGAACAAGGGTCCATCAAGCTCAGTATCCTGGTTTCCAACAGCGACAAACCCAGGTCACAAGTACCCGTCAGGTTCCCAAAAAAGGTAGCAAGATGCCACATTGCTTATCCCAGGTTAAAGACAGTGGATTTCCCTGGTCCTGTTTAATAATGGTTTATGGACTTTTCCTCCAGAACTTGTCCAAACGTTTTACAACATCCTTCAGCAACGAATTCCAGAGTTTGATTACGCATTGAGTGAAAAGCTATTTTCTACAATTAGTCTTAAGTGGGCTACATACTAAAAGGGGCCATACTGGACTTGTACTTACCAATGGGAACGTGTTAATGTCATAGTGGGAGATCTTGTATCCAGGGATCACCATATGGTGTGGCCCAGTATTAGAACTAGAACTGAAAATGCATTCAAGAGCAAGAGTTTTAGACTTTAGGAAAGCTAACTTTGCCAAGATAGGACAATATAATAAAAAAGTCATTAGCATGATGGGAACAGCTGAATGACAAGAGCAATGAGCAAAGTTAAAAAAAATATTTTAAAAAGGGCAACAAACCTTTGTTAGAAAGGTAAAATGTAAAAGGAAACCGAGGCCACTATGGTTTTCAAAAGTATCTGAAAAAGGTGAAGAAAAAGAGGGTGACCTTCACAAAATACAAGGGATCAGGGGAAGACAAGCATCTCTATTTGGAAGACTTAGAAAAGCTAGGAAAGTAGTCAAGAAAGCAGAGATAAAAGAAAAAAATAACCAACGCAATTTAAAAAAAAAAAAAAGGGGGTGGGGATAAGACTTTCAGATACGTTAGCGAGAAGAGGAAGGGCAAAAAGTGGTATTGTCAAATGCAGGGGTGAAAGGGAGTAATAGGTAGAAGCTGACAAGGATAAAAAGCAGAATTGCTTAACAAGCATTTGTTTTTGGTTCACAGATGGACCAGGAGCAGGATCTCAGAAAAAATCCACAAAGAGGAACAGAAGCGTTGGTCCTTGAACAATTTTCATGAGAACTACCCACACTAAAAGTAGACAAAGCGATGGGACTGGATGGGATACATCTAAGAATATTGAAGGAACTTGGGAAGGGGGGGGAGGGGATGACATGCTAGCAGCTCTGACCTTCTCAATGCTTATTTAGAGTCATGAGTGGTTCCAGAAGACTGCAGAAAGGCACATGTCGTCCCTTTACACAAAAGAAGCAGAGATCAGGTTGAAAGCTACAGGCTGGTTAGTTTAATCTGTGGTGATTAAATTGAAAATGCTGCTAAGAGCATAGTGACGTTTCTGAAGTCCAATGGACTGCAGGATCTGAGGCAACATCAGTTTACCAGAGGCAGGTATTACATTTCTTTGACTGGGTGACCAGGGAGTTTTTTTTGTTACTGCTTTATCCTTCAAAGCAGTTTATACCTGCCATATTGCTGGGCAGACTAGATGGCAGATAAAGACCAGTGTGGTCCATCATTTACTATGTTACTATATTATAACTTAACTGTGCACAAAGAACGCTTAAAACAGAAGGAAGAGGGAAGGGTAAGAACCAGAAACAAGTTAAACTAATGTACAATGCAAGATATAGGGCATTAACAATGTACAGTTCAGGTCTTTGGTGTTAAAGGGTCATTAGTCCATGGCCTGGGGTTGTTTGGGGGGGGGGGGCAGGGTAGTGGTGGTTTGGAGCTTTTCCTTAGTTATCTGGTTAAGTAATGTGTCTCAGGTGGTTTGTGTAAAAAGTACAGTTTTCAACTTCTTCCAGAAGTTTTTGATGTCTTATCACTTGCATGTCATCCAGAAGCATGTTCCACATTGATGGGGTATATAGTGAAAGCACTCTTCTGGATGTACATTGTTAGACTGAGCTTAAAAAGATCCCAAATTACCCATGTCTAACAATAGCCAAATTAATATGAATAAAATACATTCTCTAAAATGCTTGTATGCAAATGCTAGAAGTCTAAAAAATAAGATGGGAGAGTTAGAATATAACACTAAATGAAAGGTTAGATATGATTGGAATATCAGAGACATGGTGGAAGGAGGACAACCAGTGGGACACTGATACCTGGGTACAAACTATATCGTAATGATAGAGCTCAAATTGGTGGAGGAGTTGCTCTCTATGTTAGAGAGGGCATTGAGTCAGAAAGGATTAAAGTTTTGCAGGAAACAAAATGTGCTGTAGAATCTATATGAATTGAAATTCCATGTAAAAAGGGGGAAGGCAATGGCAGTGGGGGTGTACTATCGAGCACCTTGCCAGAATGACCAAATGGATGATGAAATGCTCAAAGAAAATCAAGGAAGCTAACAAAAGTTACAGTGCAGTAATAATGGGTGATTTCAACTACCCTGGTATCGACTGGGTCAGTGTCACGTCAGGACATGCTAGGGAGATAAAGTTCCTAGATGAAATAAATGACTGCTTCTTGGAGCAGCTGGTTCATGAACTGACCAGAGGGGAAGCCATATTAGACCTAGTCCTTAGTGGACCACCAGATCTAGTGCAAGAGATAAGGTTGTTGGGGCCACTTGGCAATAGTTATCATAGCATGATCGCCTTTGATTTAATTAGTAGAGGAGGGATAGTAAGGAAATCCACAGTACTACCTTTTAACTTTCGAAAGGGAGACTATGATAAAATGAGGAAAACAGTAAAGAAAAAACTAAAAAGGAGCAGTTGCAAAGGTTAAAGATGTACATCAGGCTTGGCTGTTGAAAAATACTATCTTGGAAGCCCAGACCAGCTGTATTCCACGCTTTAAGAAAAGTGGAAGGAAGTCCAAAAAATTGCCAGCATGGTTTAAAGGTGAGGTCAGAGAGGCTGTTGCCAAAAAAGCATCTTTCAGGAAATGGAAAAAGAGCCAAATGACGAAACCTGGAAACAGCACAAGCACTGGCAAGTCAAATGCAAGGCATTGATAAGGCAGGCAAAGGGAGAATTTGAGAAGCTTGCTGCGGAAGCAAAAACACGAAGACCTTTTTAAGTACATTTGTAGCAAAAAAAACCTGAGTCAGTTGGTCCATTAGATGATAAAGGGTTAAAGGAGCACTAAGGCGACAAGGCGATAGCAGAGAGATTGCATGAATTCTTTGCTTCAGTCTTTACTGAGGAAGATGTAGGGATGTTACCCATGACTGAAGTGGTATTTAAAGTTGCGGAAGAATTGAAGGAAATAGCGATACATCGGGAAGATGTATTACAACTATTAGATAAACTGAAGAGTAGCAAATCACCTGGGCCGGATGGTATACATCCAAGGGTGTTGAAAGAACTGAAATATGAGATTGCAGACCTGCTATTAGTAATCTGTGAACTATCATTAAAATCGAATACCTGAAGATTGGAGGATCGCCAATGTAACACCAGTTTTTAAAAAGGGTTCCAGGGGTGATCCGGGAAACTACAGACCGGTGAGCTCGACATCAGTACCGGGAAAAATGATAGAAAACCATCATAAAGAATAAAATTGCTCAGCATGTAGATAGTCATGACCTAATGGGAGACAGCCAACATGGCTTTAGACAAGGAAGTATTTTTCTTACTAATCTGTTATGTTGTTTTGAAGGAGTGAATAATCAGGTAGACAAAGGTGAGTCGGTTGATATTGTTTATCTGGACTTTCAGAAAGCCTTTGACAAGGTCCCTCATGAGAGACTTTTGGCAAAACTAAAGAGTCATGGGATAGGAGGCAGTGTACTATTGTGGATCAGGAACTGGTTAAAAGATAGAAAGCAGAGGGTAGGGCTAAATGGCCAATTTTCCCAATGGAGAAAGGTGAATAGTGGTGTACCCCAGGGATCTGTGCTGGGTCCGCTGCTTTTTGACATATTCATAAATGACCTGGAAAGTAGAACGAGTGAGTTTATCAAATTTGCAGATGACACAAAACTATTTAAAAGTTGTTAAAACCCAAGAGGATTGTGGAAAATTGCAAGAGGATCTTGATAAATTGGAAGACTGGGCATCAAAATGGCAGATTACATTTAATGTGGACAAGTGCAAGGTTATGCACCTAGGGAAGAACAACCCAAACTATGGTTACACAATGCAAGGTTCCACATTAGGAACCACCACCCAGGAAAAAGATTTAGGCGTCATTGTGGATACCATGTTAAAACCCTCAGCCCATTGTGCAGCGGTGGCCAAGAGAGCAAATAGAATGCTAGGTATGATAAGGAAAGGAATGGAAAATAAAACAAGATATTATAATGCCTCTATATCGTTCCATGGTGAGACTGCACCTTGAATATTGTGTGCAGTTCTGGACACCGTATCATAAAAAGGATATAGCGATTTTAGAAAAGGTTCAGAGAAGAGCAACCAAAATGGTAAAGGGGATGGAAGAATACTCCTATGAAGAAAGGCTAAAAAGGTTAGGGCTCTTTAACCTGGAAAAGAGACGGCTGAGGGGAGATATGATAGAAGTCTATAAATTAATGAACGGAGTGGAATGGGTAAACGTAGATCGATTGTTTACCTTATCAGAATATAGAAAGACTAGGGGACATGCAATGAAGCAACAGGGTAAACTATTTAAGACTAATAAAAGAAAATATTTTTTCACTCAACATATAATCAAACTCTGGAATTTGTTACCGGAGGATGTAGTAAAGGCTGTTAGTGTAGCTGGGTTTAAAAAAGGTTTGGACAAGTTCCTGGAGGAAAGGTCCATAAACCATTATTAAGAAGGGACCCAGGATATCAATGCTTGAACCAATACAAGCATTGTGGAACCTGTGTCCCTTGGGGAACTGCTAGGTACGTATGACCTAGATTGGCCACTGTTGGAAACAGAATACTGGGCTTGATGGACCTTGGTCTGACCCAGTATGGCATCTCTTATGTTCTTGGTAGTCATGGGGTGTGATGATCATATGCTCGTTTCTCCTGGGTCAGGTGCTTGTGTCGTAGTATGAGATCTTGTAGGATATCAGCCGATGATTGGTGGATGATTTTAAAAGATGTTTAATGTAGTCTTGAACCTGATGCGGAATGTATTGGGAGCCAATGTAGTTGGTCAAGTATTGGGGCGATGTGCTCTTATTTGGATGTTCTGGTCATGGTTTGTGCTATTTGGCATGGCATGATAGTGTGTTTTGGGAGTCCCTGGTACAGTGCGTTGCATTATTCAAAGTATGGGAGTGATTACTGCCTGGCAAGTCTAATAGAAGCAATCTTGGTTCAGGATCAGTTTTAGTCTCCTGATAACTTTTGTTTTATGATAGAGAACCACCACAAACACCTATGTGAGATTGCATAGTGAGGTGCTGGTCCATGGTAATTCCTAGGTATTTGATTTTTTTTTTTTAATGTTATGGACCTTTGCCATAGGTTGATTGTGGTGGGATGAATGAGGTATGTCTGACAGAGTGCCTCTGTCTGTAATTTATAGAGTTGCTGCTGAGTCAGGTGATCAAGTGAACCATAACATGCATGGAAGAGAGGTCAAGCTTGTGTAGTTTGAGTGAGGCATATATCATGATATCATTGGCATATACTGTAGTCTGTACTGAAATGTGTTTTTTGATGATCTCAGATGGGCTGTATGTAGATGTTAAAAGTGATGAGATAAGATTGATGAGCCTTGTGGTACTGCTTGTTGTATGGGGGGGGGGGGGGGAGTGTAGATCTGTTCGTTCTGCATTTAACCTATTGTTGCTGGTTACTGAGGTAGGATTGAAACCACGCTAAACGTATTGTTGTGTAGGCCAATTTGTTGGAGACATCACAGCATGATATGGAAAATAGTATCTAAGGCAGAAGATATGTCCATGAATATGAGGATAAATCCTGTTTTTAACATTCTCTATTCCACTGATAATACACCATGGTTGGGTCTGAATGCATGTTGATGTTGGTCCAGTGATGCATGTTGGTCTATGTTGTATTAAAGTGGTTCAAAGGCAACTTGTATGATTTTAGCAATAAATGGCAGGCTGGAAGTTGGTTGTGTGCAGTTGGGTCATTTGAGGGATGTGTCTGAGTATAGGTCATAAGGTAGCTTGTTTGAGTGATGTTTTGGCATATATCCTTGGATGAGAGATGAGGCTGCCATCTTGTGAATGAAGTGAGTTTTTTAGTTGACTTTATCCATGTGACAGGACATGGGTCTGCAGGTGATGTGGTGGTATTGAGAGGATATGTTGTCTATTTGCTGGGTAGATGGGATACTGAGTTTTCCCCATATTCCTTTGTAGGTTGAATCCTGTGGTTGGTATGTTGTCATCGTGACCATCCGGTTATGTTTAGAGTTTGTCTCTTAGGTAGTTAGCTATACTTTGAGGGTGTATTTCAGGAACATTAATTTTTAGTGTCTCCAATGAGTAAGTATCTGCATGATATTGCATAGTTCTCTTGGTTTGTTGGCTGATTGCATTATGAGATTTGTATGATGCTGTTTACATCTATTGTTTTGGTGTATTCCAGCTGTAAGGTTTTGTATTTATGTTTGGGGCTTTTTTTGTCTCCATTTCTCTTTCAAAAGTTTTAGGTGTCTTAGCATTCCTGATTTGCTTGGAGTACCAAGATGTGGTTTTTGTCTTGTGCATGGTTGCAGGTTTTGTTAGGTGCCACTGCTGTGGCGGCTAAGGAGTTATTCCAAGTATCAATAGTGTTACCCAGATTCTGTTTTGCTGTAGTTTTGGGATTATTTTGTTCAGGAATTTATCTTTTGTGAAAGCTTTTAAATCTGCTTTTGTATTGCTGGTGTTTTTTGTTCAGCTGGGTGTATGATGTGCAAGGTAAACGTTATTAGGTTGTGGTCGGATGATGGTATTGGGATGGTTGTGGTCCAGTATTGTTTGGGGGATGAAGATAAGGTTAGGAGTTGTTCCTTATTGCTGTGTTGGAAGCCTTACATTACCACCAGTTGGTAAAGAATCCATGGCATTCAGGAAAGACCTGACCTCTTGTTAGGCGACACATGCTGAGGGGTTTCTAAGAGGTGCGGTGTGCACAAATTGACTCAAGAACTTCAGAGAGTTCATCACTCTTGGCTATTGGGGCTCTGTATGAGGCTCAGTGTGATATAGTTATGATTATGCTCAATTCATCTGGGCTGATAGAGATGGACCGAGGGAGAGCCTTAGATATGGTGTACTTAGATTTTAGTAAAGCCTTTTGACACCAGTCCTCACAGATGAGTTATAAACAAGCTGAGCATCCTAGGGATGGACCCTAAAGTGACAAGCTGGGTTAGAAATTGGTTGAGTGGGAAGTGACTAAGGGTACAGGAAAAATGGAGCTCACTGAGGTGGTGGTTACCAGAGGTGTGCTGCAGGATTTATCTTACATCTAATTCTTTAACATCTGTTAGCGATATTGTGGAAGGGCTGTCAGGTAAGGTTTGCCTCTGTGGATGATACCAAAATCTGCAATTGAATAGACATACAGGAAGGAGTAGATAACATGGGGAGGGATCTAGCTAAACTTGAATGGTCCAGAATTTGGCAGCTGGGATTTAAATGCTAAAAAGTACAGGGTCGTGCATTTGGGCTGCAAAGGTCCAAGGGAGCTGTACTGTGTAGGGAGGTGAAGTACCTCTGTCCATGAAAGAACAGTGGGACCTGGGTGTGGTTAAACAGGTAGAAAAGACAATGGCGAAAGCCAGAAGGATGCTTGGGTGTATAGGGAGATGAATGGCCAGCAGAAAAAAAAAATAGGAGGCAATAGTCCCTCTGAATATGTCCCTGGTGCCACCTCATTTGGACTATTGTGTGCAATTCTGGAGACCACACCTTCAAAAGGATATAAAGAGGATGGAGTCGATGCAGAGTATGTCTACTAAGGTAGTTAGTGGTCTGTTATAAAGCATATGGAGGATAGACTTAAGGATCTTAATATGCATACATTAGCGGAAAGGCAGGATAGAGGAGATATGACAGACTGAAATATCTCCATGGCATAAATGCACAAGAGGAGAGCTTCTTTCTATTGAAAGCAAGCTCTGTGGGGGAGGGAGGGGAGACATAGGATGAGGGTAAAAGGGGATAGACTAAGAAGTAATAAATGGAAAATTTCTTTATTGAAAGAGTGGTCGATGCATGGAATAGTCTCCCAGTGGAAGTAGTAGACAGTATTTTTTTTTTTTATATTTGAAGTATGGGACAAGCAGAAGATCTCTGAAGGAAATAAGAGGGGACTATTGTAGTTTATATAGAAGGGCAGACTAGATAGACCACATGGCCTATGTTTCATTGCATGTCCCCTGGTCTACTTTTTGTAGGAATGAACCACTGATCTACATTTATCTGTTCCATTCCCTTTATTTTATAAGTCTTAGCATATCTCCCCTCAGCTGTCTTTTTTTCTCCAAGTTGAGGAGCCCTAACCTTTTAAGCCTTTCCTTGTAGGGGCAGCTTATCCTCTTTATAGTACCTTTAATTCTGCTATATCCTTTAAGACATGGTGGCCAGAACTACACACAATATTCAAAAGTGCAGTCATACCATGGAACACCAGAGGCAATATCCTTGGTTTTGTGCTCCATTCATTTGGCTTTTGTTTTTGGCCACCACTGCACAATTGGAGAGGATTTCAACTTATTACCCACGTGTAACCAATTTGGGCTGTTCTTCCATAAGTGCATAACTTTTCACTTGCCCACAAAAAACTTCATCTGCCATTTGGACACCCAGTCTCTCAATTTCTCAAAGTCCTCCTGTGATTTTTCACAATCCTTTTGTGTTTTAACAGCTTTTGAATAATTGTGTGTCATCTGCAAATTTGATCACCTCTCGTTATTTGTATATGAGTGTTAAAAAACAGAGGGCCTAGCACAAATCCCTCGGTACTCCACTATTCACCTTTCTCCACTGAGAAAATTAGCCAGTTACCCCTACTTTCTGCTGTCTCTTAACTAGTACATGATCCACTAGAGTACACTGCCTCCTATCACATGACACTTTAATTTTGCCGAGTCTCTTTACAAAGATCAAATGCTTTCTGAAAATACAGATATATAGTCAACCAGCTCACCTTTATATACCTATTTATTCACAATTAAAAAAACCCAAAACAAAACCCACAAAACACCCCCCCCAAAACAGACAGATTAGGAAGACAAGGCTTTCCTTGGATAAATCCATGTTGTTTTCCCCCCCCTCCCATTAAACCATAGCTACCTACATATTCAGTAATTTTATTCTTTATAATGGTTACTACCATTTTGCCTTTTAGTAACATCAGGCTTACTGGTCTTTATTTTCCCATATTCCACCTTGAAACCATTTAAAAATTGACATTACATTGGCCATTCTCCAATTTCCAGGTACTACATATGTTCTTTGGTCTGCAACCTGAACTATTAGCAATCGCATAGTTCAGTTTTTCTTCATTAACCTGGGATGTATACCATCTGGTCCAGGTGATTTGCCACTATTTAGTTTATCAAATAGCTGTAACATCTTCCTGGTTTAATCAAGATTCAGTTCAGTTTTTATGATGCATCACCTTTAAGCAGCATTTCAGGAATGGTTAAAGAATTTCCCTACAACATCGTCAGTAAAGACTGAAGCAAAAAACCTCAGTCTTTCCACTATGGCCTTGTCCTTCCCTAATACCCATTTTACCTCCTCATCTAATGATCCAACTGATTCACAGATAGAACAGAAGTGAAGGGGACCTTGAATGATTTTCAGAAGACTGTTTGAGGAACTAGCTAAACAAAAAGTAGGTAAAGCGATGGGGCTGGATGTTCAATGTAAACTGCACTGATGCAGAATAGCGCGGTATAAAAGAGAATGTAAATAAAATATGTATTGTGGGTATCCTGAAAATTAAATAGGATGGAGTTCTCCCAACAACTGGATTACGACCTATTGGTACAGGGAATCTCTAGTGGCAATGAATCTGGAGAGGTAAAGAAATTGGGGTCCAAGGCATAAGAGATGTAGAATGGGCAGATGACATTGGTAGAATGTTTTAGTATTTGCAAGCAACTCATCCTTTATTCTTCAAAGGCAAAGGCAATTGGAAAGATGATTAGGAGAAAAGAGCTTAGAGTATTACTATGTAATACTGCTTAAAAAGAAATAAGCAAGAAAAAGCACTATATAAAGAGTTACCCGTCTGTCTTTAGGCAATGTGCCTTTCTAGTTCTGTTGTCCTAAGAATCTCCCTTCTTAACCAAAACTAGCCAGCTTACCTCCATGTAGTTTGTTTCACACAAAATCTCTCTTGGACTCCAGGGAAAGTAAGAGCAAGACAAAGCTTTCAAATAGCTTGAAGCATCTTTCATGTCCGGTGTAGTAGCTACATCAATTTGCACAGTTATAGTAAAGTTCTGGTCATCCTAATGGGGGGGGAGCAAGGATACGAGATATGAATCCCCCAGTCTATACAGCATCACTGCCTCAACACTTTGAGTTTTACCATTTACTGAAAGTAGCAGTGATACAAGACTTCTAAGTAAAGTCAAATATATAGGCTGAAGTTTTGGAGCCATGTAGGGGAGTCTCCAGACTGAGCAGAAAGGGGACAATTGAGTAGTTGCAGTTTACTATGGGGGCATTCCGATCCATGAATAGCAGCTTTAGACATGCACTCATTTCTCCAGTCCTATTCCATAGCAGGTGCTCCATCCATATGTACACAGCATTTGTGTGGGGAACATGTATATGGGTAGGAGAGGGTGAAGCAAGGAACGGTCAGGTGCCACAGTGTACAGAGGCTATTCAGGAAAGGTTTCTGTATGTACAGCACCGACATGGACAGCAAGCCTATTTCACCCCAAGGGATGGAATAGGTACAGGCTACTGCAGCCTCAGAGGCATCTCCCACATCAGCATACAGGGCCATCTATCTGCCTGGTTCCACAATCACAGGTGCATACAGATCCTGCAGTTGTGGAATCAGGTTGAACTTTGTCCCCTTCAAATTTTCAGTGTGCAGATGGCCCAGGTCCGCACACCTTTGAATCAGCCTCAACATGTTTAGTTAATATGAACTACATGTATTGTGCCCTTTTACCTTTTCACCCCTGCTGCCCATACAAGACAGTATAAGCATTTCATAAATCCTATGTAAAAAGTGTCCTTGAGTGCATGTACAATGTCTAAATGGTCAAGAGACCATGTCTGTTCTATTTATTCATGAACACAGAATCAGATGTCAACCCCCCCACCCCTCAACAAAACACAGCCCATATTGGGGTAGATTATACACCTCCATGTTCTTATCCACATAGATCTAGCTTCCTATTTTGGAAATCTAGCCATTGACATATACTACACTGCTGCAGCGCAACACAGCAGACAATTAGAATGAGTGCCTGAGAAAGGGAGCACAGAACGTATTAGACGTTTGCACATTCTTCTAGATTACCTTTTAGCTAAACTGATCAAATATTTAATATATTAGAGCACTCTTGCAGACCTAAAACATTCCTGCTCATAGTTTTAGAGTACAAATTCTAAAAGCTTTATGTACTCTTACCCAGACTGGGTTAATTTGAAAGACAGATCACGTTAGATAGATGGCTCTGAAAATTACTCAAGAGCTAGATGTGACTTTTATAAGGCTGTGTCAAGGTCTCTCTAGCTGGTCTCAAGTATGGATATCCATAATGAACATGTAAAAGGTTTTGCATACAGTGGAGACAGCTATCAGTGCATAGTCATTGAAGATATCTGAAAATCAAACTAGCTGGGGTACTCCAGGACCAGCTTGAGAAAACATTGGATGTAGGACAGTGGTTCTCAACCAGGTCCTCAGGATACACCTAGCTAGTTGTGTTCTCGGGATTCCCTCAAGGAACATGCATAAGATTTTGCATGCACTGCCTCCCATCTCATGCATATTTATGGAAATTTCAAGGACCCAATTAGCTAGGTGTGTGCAGAGGACTGTGTTGAGAACCACTGATCTAGGGCATCAAGATACCTCTAAGGAGGCTCCACTGCCTCTAAACCAGTGCTCCTCAACCCTTGAGGCACCCCTAGCCAGTCTGCTTTTGATGATTACTATAATGAATAGGCACAAGAGATTTGCATATAAAATGGCACGAATAGTAGCCTAGTGGTTAGAGCAGAGGCCTGGTGACTTAAAGAGGCCACGGTTTGAATCCCACTGGCATGCCTTGTGACTGAGCAAGTCACTTAACCCTCCATTGCTTCAGGGACAAACGGATTGCAAGCTTCCTGGGGACAGGGAAATACAATTACTACAATCAGATACGTTAGGTAACACATCTTAACACTAAGTGCAAGTTAAATAGCAACTAGTAAATGGTGTCTCCCCACCAGCTATATAGTGTGCCTGTATTAGCACCACATTTGTGTACAAGTCCCTTATGCCTATTCATTGTGGTTAATCTAATCTGAAAAAAATCCAGCTAACTAGGGGTGTCTCAAGAGGGTTGAGAAGCACTGGATTCCAACCCCATCCTCACAAGATGAGTTGGTTCATGTTATCACCTATAACTTTGAAGGCCCACAAAAGGCAAAATTTGGTTTAACACAAAAAATTAGAAGTTCACTGTTTAAAGATCAGGTTACAGAACTTCTGTATAGCAAGGCTGTATATGCACAAATGGGAGATAATCATATGGAAATAAAGGGCAATAATTGCAGTAAAGCACACCAACAAAAACAAGAGATTTTTATCTTGTTTATGCAACACCTCATTTTTTACATAAATTAAATCACAATTGCCTATTGGGCCTGAATTAAGAGAAAAATTCAGGGATTAGCAGATAAAGACTCCACATTTAGTAGATTAAATTTATATTGGGTTCTGTTCAACAGATGCAATGCAGTTCCATAAATTTTCAGAAAGCCTATTAGAAAATCTAAATGGAGGGAACATGTGTCAGATTACTACCATTTCCATGAAAAGCAAACAGGGGCTTACATCTAGGTACTGAAATCTAGGACATGAAGGGAAATTTAACTTACCACAATCTTAGAATAGCAGCTTATAAGGGAAGCTCGAAATTCTATGTTGCCCCTAAAATCTGTTGAAATAGTGTAACCGCACTGTGTGGCCAATGCCCTGTTGATTTCAAGAACTCTTCCATGTTGATCTGAAAATGTATTAGTAAAAATGTCATAGAATGTCTCATTCCTTTAAGTCCAGTGAACACTGCCCTCAATCAGTTGTATATGCTTTCATTCTCCTGGGTTATCACTTAGCTGCATAAATAGACAATAGGACTGACAGCTGGGAAGCAGCCATAAAGTTTAGATCAGGACTGGTCCTCTGAAGTTGGTTCAAGGTGTTGGCATCCTAGGAAAATTGAACCCTTATGGCTGGCGCCCCCCTCCCCCTGGGTTGTCAGAATCTGTTTAGCTCTGAATGCTCTGTTTTTTTGCCGCCTCCCAGAAGCTGCTAACCTAGATGACTGCCTAGTTTGCCAAATGGTTGGGTAGGCCTTAGCTTAGATATCTCATGATACTTTCATGATGTAGACTGAAAGTTGTATGAATGGGCAATTCATCAAATTCAGATTGTCCATGTGAGTCATGTAGACTGAGTAGATGCTTAGTGGTTAGAACAGACCCACTAGTCAAACAAAACAAAAAAACCCCAGACATACAACCCCCCCCCCCCCAAACTCTCATTAGGGTATCCATACATCATTTAATATATCAGATTATAAAGATATGAAATGTAGGTAGAAGAAATAATCCAGACAGGTAGCGTGTTACTAAAAGTTATATCTGGACTATAGCACACATTCATGGCCCATCATTTGTAAATAAGGAAGTTAGCACAGCGCGGTTTCATCTTCCAGCACTGCCGGAAATTTGCTGTCAACACAAGCTCCACAACTGCAATCAAAATCATATTTAAGCGTAAAGGCTTCAAATAAGAAAAGCAACTGCCTTTACGCTACAAATCTCACTTTTTTTTTTTACTTGATATCAAATGATCCTCCCCCTCCGCGCCATGCTATCCTTCCCTCCCATACAATTATCAGCCTATCAGTGTTCCCATAACCCCTCTCCCTACTGGCAGGGACACCCATAAAGGTCTCACATGCAGCTTCGCAGGCATTTTCCCTATAAATTATCCCTCACTCACATATAGCAGTGCTTCTGAAAACAGTCCTGGTGTACCCCACAGCCAGTCTGACTTCAGGATATCCAGGAGTATACATGAGAGATTTGCATGCACTGAAGGACCATGTGTGCAAGTCTCTCTGATGCATATTTATCATGGGTCTCCTAAAACCTGACTGACGAGGGGGTACAGTAGAACAAGATTGAGAACCACCAGCTCAAAAACATGCACCTAATCAGTTTATTGTCTAGTTTACAAAACTTAACACTTATTTTAGCTAACAGTTATGAATTAAAGAGATCCAATATTTAAAAATGGTAAAAGTATACAGAAGTATCTTTGCTTCAAACATCCCAGCCATGAGCAGATATGTTCTAATACAATCACGTAAAAGTAGTGTCAATATACACAAAATAATTCTTTCATTAAAAAAAAAAACAAAAAAAAAAAACCCTAGCTCAAACAAAAAGTACACATTTAAAGCTTAAAACATTTAGTTACAACCATGTACTAGGTCAGTAAAATGGAGACCTATAAATGAGGATGTTGTGGTCATTAACCAGCATTCCCTTTTCCAACATAAGGCCGGTTCATAGGATGCCAGACTTAAGTTGCCTCTTAATGATCTTGCGGTTTGTCTGCTGTCAAGTGTCTCATCCAGGTTGTGGAGCCACATAAGAAGGCTTTGACGCTAATAAGGGTGTAAAATGTTTCCTAAATATTCTTACCCACAACAGAAAACCTCACGTGCTTGTCCAAATAGTATCTAGCATCCAAATAAATCCTTGCCAGCGACAGCGTGTGCACACAGTCCAAGGTCATGAAGTCTAAGTGCACAAAACAGAACAGAGAAAATTAGTTTTGAAAGCACAGAACACAAAAAGGGACTCAGAATAAGGAAATGAGTTTACCTGTGGCTAGCTTTTGTGTCCATACTTCAGAGGAAAATACACCAACGAGAAAACAAAGTCTAGGGGGGAGGGGGAAGGAGAAAACAAAAACGACACAACCAAAGAAAATGGTTTCCTTAGTTAAGTCAGGCAAGACATTTCTCCCCTTCAAGCTTTTCTTTAGAAAAGCCACGTGTTCTGTCATCAGGTTTCTTATGTCACAAGAAAGGAACATTTTAACATTTCTGAACAAATAAGAGCCAACAGGCATATGCCTAGCCAGCTATTTCTATTACAGCAGGATATAGTATATATTGTATTTGTATTGTCTGTCTTGACTAGATTGTAACATCTGATGAGCAGGGACTGTCTCTTACATGTCTCTGTACAGTCCTGCGTACACCTTGTAGTGCTATACACTTATTATTAATAGTAGTAGTAGTAAATTCAAAATGTGCTTCAAATCCTACTGCAACAGAACTAAAGCAGAACCACACACACGTTTGTCATCCTGTTATTTAAATCAGTCTCCCTTTCCTTCTACATTAGTTTATGTCACATTTCTTATTTTCTTTGCCATACAGACTAAGATTAGAACATTTTGTAGGCAGCAGCTCTAACTACCTCTTACCTAAAGAGAAGGCTGATAGCCATGGCCCAACAGCATTCCAGGGACCAGTAGGTGCTCCTTTACGAAGGATATGGCCAAGCACAGAAACCCACTGAACTTAAAACCAAACTGCAAGTTTAAAAAAAGAGGACCCAGAGAGCACAACCTTCCACAGGTCAGGAATATAGCAGGTGGGAAATGAAGCTGAAACAAATCACCCTCTGCTTGTTCCTCTTGCAATTAACCCATTACAGCTGTTTGATTTCATTTGATTGATTTATTCATTCATTCTAGTGTCACAAATTTCTCTCCTAGGTAATTAAGTTCCCATAGCCAATGGCAGCCAAGTCTTGAATCCTATTTAATACAATTTGCCCTGATCCAGGGAGGAAACCTGCAAAGCATTTCTAACAATAAGATATTAACATAGCACGTGCTTGGAATCTTTTATTTTTATCACATGGGAATGACCAACAAAGCACACTATTTAGAAAATATTTTTTAACCTCAATTCTACCTATCTTTTTAAAATTGGAATGGCTAGAATTCATCAGCATTTATGTAATAAAGGTGCAATGAACTTGGACAAGCTGTGCTAGGTAATCCATTCAATAATATATTTAAGATTCTTCAGACATCTTATGTTCTTACACCAATTGATAAGCTAGTGCTCCCTCCAACATCAGGCTTAATGCAAGTACAGTATTAAACGCAGGGCAGGTGGCAAACCAGACATCTGCCTAGGGTCCAAAGATTTAGGAAGGGCACTCTCAGAGGTGCTAATTTAATGGTATCTAAGTAGTGCTGCAAGTTACTAAGTTCTAGGAGGGAGACTGTTTGGCCAGCTCTGGTTATGAACATAGATCCCAAAGCAGTGATACATCTGCAGAGTTGCCAAGTTACCCAGTTCTTTGAGTGCGATTTAAAGCTAGTCCTGGATCTCACAATCTCATCCGGATACATTATGGGACTGGCAGCCCTGATTCTAATGAGTGACTTCAGGGACTACGAATACCATACTGCACTGCAAAACAAATTTAAAACCAGAACTGGGAATACATCTCACTCTTGGAACTAGGCCACTTGGCAATTCTGCATTTATAGTCCTAGATTCTGCCCATTGAAATCATTGTGGAATTCCCAAAATGCAGCCAAATGGGGATGTTAGAAATTTAGGGTTACTTGGAAGCTCCCAGGCAGACTTTTGCTCTGTTAAGTCAGCTGTAGAAAAAGGTTGGGACAGACCAGGTGGCTCTAGCTCATCAGGGACAGGCTCAGCCAGTCCTGGTTTTACTTACATTCCATGCACCGGGAAGGCATGTTTGAATACAATGGAAGTAAAACCAGAACTTGCTCATCCTGTCTCTGTTGATTTGGAGTGATCTGGTAACCTTAGTCCAAGGATTCTCAATCCAGTCCTTGGGACACACCTAGTCAGTCAGGTTTTCAGGACAGCCACAATAAATATGCATGAGAGAGATTTGCATATACTGCCTTCATTGCATGCAATCTCTCTCATGCGTATTCACTGTGGCTATTCTGAAAACGTGTGTGTCTGGAGGACAGGGTTGAGAACCCCTGCTTTTGTCCAGGGATGTCAAACTCCAATTCTGGAGGAATGCAAACCAGTCATAGAAACATGACCACAGAAAAAGACCATATGGCCTATCCAATCTGCCCTTCCATACCAACTACTAATTTTTCCCTTTAAGATCTTTATGTTTGTCCCATGCTTTCTTGAATTCAGGTACATTGCTTGTCTCTATCACCCCTACTGGCAGGCTATTCCACACATCTCTCACTCTTTCCATAAGGAAATATTTCCTCAGAGTACTTCTGAGTCTATCCCCCTTCATCCTCATCCTATGTCCCTTTTTTCAGGGCTTTTCTTCAATTGAAAGAGGTTCTCCTATTGTGCATATGCAACAGAGGTATTTACATGCTTATCATATCTCCTCTCTCCCGCCTAAGGTTGCCAACTGGCTCCAGATGTGCCCGACATGCTTGATCCGGTCCTAGGTTTATCCCACTGCATGCAGGGACATGTAGTTCTGATTTTTCCATTGCACGCCATAAGAAAAGCAAGACTACATGTCCCTGCATGCAATGGGGTAAACCCAGGACTGGATGAAGCCTGTCGGGTGCATCTTTAGCCAGTTGGCAACCCTACTCTCGCCTTTCTTCCAAAGTATAAACATTGAAATCTTTAGGTCTGCTCCCATATATCCTATGATGTAGACAACTGACCATATTAGTAGCCACCCTCTGCACTGACTCCATCCTGTTTATATCCTTTCGAAGGTGTGGTCTCCAGAATTGCACACAATACTCCATATGAGGTCTCACCAAAGACTTATACAGAAACACTATCACCTCCTTTCTTCTGCTGGCCATTCCTTTCTCTATGCATCCAAGCATCCTTCTGGCTTTCACTGATGCCTTTTCTACCTGTTTAGCCACATTAAGACAATCAGAAACAATCATCCCCAGATCCTGTTCTTCTTTTATGAAAAGAAGTATTTCACCCCTATACTGTACCACACTCTTAGATTTTTGCAGCTCATAATTCATGACCCTGCATTTTTTAGCATTTAATCTCAGTTGCCAAATTATTGACCATTCTTCAAGCTTTACTAGATCTCTCCTCATGTTATTTACACCTTCCTGGGTGTCTACTCTACTGCAGATTTTGGCACAATATGCAAAGAAACAAACGTTACCATACAGCCTTTCTGCAATATCACTGACAAAAATGTTTTAAAAAATTGGACCAAGGACAGATCCCTGTGGCATACCTGTGGTAACATCCTTCTCCTCAAAGTTAACTTCATTTACCTTGTCTACTCTTAGTTGCCTCTCACTCAGTTTCTAACCCACTTAGTCACTTTAAGGCCCATTCCTATGATGCCTAATTTATAAGTTGCCTATGCAGAACAGTGTCAAAGGTTTTACTAAAATCTTAGTACATTCCATTTACTGCTCTCTCTCTGTCCAACTCTCTGGTCACCGGGTCAAAGAAATTAATCAGATTTATCAAATAAGACCTGCCTCTAGTAAAATCATGCTGCCTCGGATCCTGCAATCCATTATGCTTTATCCTCATCAGCTTCTACATATTCCTCTCCTTCACCTTTGAGTCTGACAATGTCACTTTTGCATTCTCTCCTCTTACTAATATACCTGAAAAATGTTTTATCCCCTCATTTTACTGCATTGACTATTTTTCTTCTATTTATATCTTTGCTTTCCTGATTACTTTCCTAGCTTCTCAAAGCTTTTCCAAATATTGATGCTTACATTCTCTTTCTGTGATCTCTTGTATTTTATGAAGGCCACCCTCTTTTTCTTCATCTTTTCAGGTATTTCTTTCCAGAACCCTAGCGGCCTCCTTTTCCTTTTATATTTATTTACTTTACTAACAAAAAGTTAGTTTTCCTAAAATCTAGGACCCTCACTTTTGAATTTGGTGATCACTGGCTGTGAAATGATCCCCCACTATAAAATCAGAAACAGGTAAGCACCATGGTCCAGTATGGCCCCTTCACATGTGGGTTCTCTTACCACTTGCTGGAATAATTCTCCCTGCACAGAATCCAGGATCTCCTTCTTTCTAGATGACACCACAGCAGGGATGTGCCAATCAACATCTGTCATATTGAAATCACCTGTCAGTAGCACTTTCCTTTCATGGCAATACTGTAAATGTTTTCCATTAAATCTTCTGCCTGTGAAGGAGATCTGTATATCAAACCAATGGAAATGGATTCCCCATTCCCTCTTTCTAGTTTAACCCACAGTGCCTCCTCCTTACCTGGTAAGCCCTGTAATTCTGTAGCTTTAATATGATTGTTTACATATAGTGCCACTTCTCCTCCCTTTCTTCCGACCCTGTCCTTCCTGAATAAAGTATAGCCCGGTTTGATTATATCCCACTCATGGTTGTCCTTGAATCAAGCACCACTAAATCCAAGACAGCCTCAGGTTTTAGGATATTTCTAATGAATATGCATGCAATATATTTGCATGTACTGCTCCATTGTGGCCCTCTAGAACAGGGGTTCTCAACCCAGATCTCAGGATACACCTAACCAGTTAGGTTTTCAGGATAACCACAATGAATATGCATGAGAGAGATTTGCATACAATGAAAGCAGTGCATGCAAATCTCTTTCATGCATATTGATTCTGGTTATCCTGCAAACCTGACTGGCTAGGTGAGTCCTGAGGCCTGGGTTGAGAACCCCTGCTCCAGAGCAGGACTTTGACAGACCAGAGACACTACGGTCTGCAGATCTCTGTCTATTCTCCTCATCCCTTGTGTATTGTCAGCTAATGCTGCATCTTATCTACTGCTTTCTCTTATGCCAGTTTTCCTTTCTATTCCAGTGTTTCTCAAGCCAGTCCTGGTGCACGCCGTAGCCAGTCTGCTTTGCAGGATATTCACAATAAGTATGCATGAGATCAGTACCGTACCTAGCCCTGTGCGAGCGGTGCAGCCGCAGAGCGCGCAAAGGCTTAGGGGGCGCATTTCGACTGCCTGCTGTTGCCCTGCCGCCACCACTTTTTCTTCTCTCAGTGGTGGCAGGGCAACAACAGGCAGCCAAAATGTGCCCCCCTAAGCCTTTTTGTGGCATTTTAAGGATGTCAGAGCAGGGAGGAGGGACAGATCTGCTTAAAGTGTGGGTGACTTACACATTGGGCACTCGCCCTCCCCCCACTTCCATCCTGCCGCTTTCTGCTCTTTTCCTGCTGCTGACACTGCCATGGAGAAAACAGAGGGGGGCAGCATCAGGGCAAGACTAGGCAACAGCTGGACAGAGGTTTGGGGACGGGATGCGCGTCCTTATGTGCAAGTCGCACAGGGAGCGATTCTAGCTCGATATGGCCCTGCATGAGATACGTTTGCATGCACTGCCTCCACTGCATGGAGATCTGTCTCATGCATGTTCATTGTAGATATCCTAAAAACCAGACTTGCTAGGGGGTACACTAGGACCAGCTGGAGAAATACTGCTCTACTCAGAACCACATACAATGCCAAATATAAGGTGTCGGTGCACAGAGACAGGACTAGTGAGCAGTGAAGAGGGGAGGTTTCTCTTCTAGAGATCAAAGAGCTTCAGGGCCAGCCCAGGGGTTTCTGCTATCCTTTAAGCTCTACCTCCACTGTGCTGCCTGCCCCCCTGCTGCTGCTGTTGCCATTCTGCCAAATCCACCTTCTCATCTTGCGGAGGAGGAGGAGGAGGGAACAGCAATGGCACAATTGTTTTGAGAGCAGCAGCTTTGTGCCACTGCTAGGTGCCCATAGCGAGCCCTGTGCTTCTGCACCCATGGCTTACCACTCCTGCCCCTCTCCTACAGGAAATTGTGTCGGAGGGGGGCAGGAGTGGCAGGACATGGTTTTCATTCTGACATCATGGCCTTCTGCGAGCATTAAAGCAGAGGCACAAAGCCGCAGCCGCTTTAAAATAAATCCTGGTGTGCTACCCACTAGGCTCTGCTGCCCTAGTGGATGGGCCGGCACTGTGGAGCACGATCCTAAAGCAAATGGAACCAGGCTTCTTTTTAGCCCAAGTATTGATGCCTTGGAAATTTGGTGCCCTAAGCTGTTGTCTATGTTGCCAGTGCTTAAATCTGGGCTTCACCATGTGGGACCCTTTCTGTGGTTCTGTCTGTATTTATATTATGGTGGGGTGGGGCAACACACTGTCTAGTTTGCATTAATCCATCATTTGTTTTCTTCAGCGTTGTCAAGTTATCTGGTTCCAGGAGTGAGATTTTAAGCCAGTCCTGGATTTTTGATAATCTCATTCTGAAGTGGTATGGGACTTGCAGCACTGATTTCAATGATTTCAATCAGGGACTACAAATACCATACTGTATTGCAATGCACATTTAACAACAGAACTGGCCAAAAATCTCACTCTTAGAACATGGGAACTTGGCAAATCTGTTTCTCTCCTTATCAGAAATTGCAGTTATGTTTAGGGCTCCAGATGTGCCCGACAGGCTTGATCTAGTCCTGGGTTTACCTCATTGCATGCAGGGACATGTAGTCTTGCTTTCCTTATGGAGTACAATGGAGAAATCAGAACTGCATGTCCCTGCATGCTATGAGGTAAACTCAGGACTGGATCAAGCCTGTCAGGTGTATCTGGAGCCAGTTAGAACCCTAATTATGTTAGATATGCCAAAATACCCAGATCCAGGAAAGAGATTTTAGTCCAGTTCTAGATTTCTAACATACCCATTCTGTTGGGTTATGGGACCTCTGCAGTACTGATTTCAGTAGGCAGAATTAAAGACTATAAATATCACATTGTTTCGGATGTAACTTCAAAACAGGACTGGCCAAAAAAATCCACTCTGGAAAATGGGTCCTTTGGCAACTCTACAGGCTGTTGATAGATGTAATAGCAGCACGAAGAGGAAAGAACAAGACTCAGAGCTGCCAAGTTACCTAGTTTCAGGAGTGAGATTTTTAAGTCAGTCCTGCATTTCTGACAATCTCACCATGATGCATTATGAGAACTGCAGCACTGATTTCAATGGGTAAAATCAGGAACTACAAATACCATACTGCATTGCAATTCAAATTTAAAACCAGAACTGGCCAAAAAGTCTCACTCCTGGAAATGAGTAACTTGGTGACTGAAGACTTCATAGCTCAGAGCACTGGAATACAAGTTCAAAAATTAGAATTGATCAAAGCATCCTTCCAGAAACCAGGTCAATTGACTGCACAGTTTGAGATACATTCCAATGTTCACAAGGGATTAGGTTGAACATACCAGTGGTTACTAAACCAATGTGATGTCATCATGAAACAAAAATCCAGCCCTGATTTTCTGTCATGCCTTTTTGTTCAGTCTTGTGCTTTCTACCTGCCATTAAAATGGAATTTAGGAAAAGAGGACTGAATGAAAACCTCTTGATGACCTGAAGCTGGTTTGGCAGAAATGTAGAACCTGGACATTCAGAGTTGCCAAGTCACTTGGTTCCAGGTGTGAGATTATTTGCTAGTTGTGGTTTTAAATTTGCATTGGATTGCAGTATGGTATTTGTAGTCCTTGATTTTATTCATTGGAATCAGTGCTGTGGATCCCATAATGCATTAGGATGAGAATGTCAGAAATCCAAAACTGGCTTAAAATCTCACTCCTGGAACTGGGTAACTTGGCAACTCTGCAAGTTAAGAGCTACTACACTAGGTAACATTGCCTTTTATTTCTTCTGAATTTTTGGTTCATAGTGGATTTCATCTAGAATTCTAAGGCAGCCAGTCCTTGGAGACACTCAGCCAATCATGTTTTTAGGATGTAGAGTTGCCACTGGCTCCAGATGCCCCTAACAGGCTTGATTCAATACTAGATTTACCCCATTGCATGCAGGGACATTCTGATGTCTCTATTGTACTCCATAAGAAAAGCAAAACTATAAGTCCCTGCATGCAATGGGGTAAATTCAGGACTGGATTAAGCCTGTCAAGTGCATCTGGATCCAGTTGGCAACCCTATTAGCACATCCATAATTAGGGTTGCTAACTGGCTCCAGATGCGCCCGACAGGCTTGATCCAGTCCTGGGTTTACTCCATTGCATGCAGGGACATGTAGTCTTGCTTTTCTTATGGAATGCAATGGAAAAATCAGAACTACATGTCCCTGCATGCAGTGGGGTAAACTTAGGACTGGATCAAGTGTGTCGGGCGCATCTGGAGCCAGTTGGCAACCCTATCCATAATGAATATGCAGATGAGGTTTGCAGGCACGTTTATCTTATGCATATTCATTGTGGATATTCTGAAACTCTGACTGACTAGAGGCTACTGCTACAGAACTTCCAAGTTACCCAGCTCCAAGAGGGAAATTTTAAGCCACTTTTGGATTTCTGACAACTCTAGCATGATGCATCATGGGAACCGCAGCATTGATTTCAATTGGGAGAATCAGGGATTACAAGTACTACACTGCTTTGAGATATCCCTTCAAAACCACGACAGGCCAATAGGTCTCCCTCTTCAGAGTTTCCAAGTTTCCCAGTTCCAGGAGTGAGACTTTAAGCCAGTCCTGGATTTCTGACCATCTCGTTCTGATGCATTATGGAATCTGCAGCAGTGATTCCAATGGATAAAATCAGGGACTACAAATCCTATACCGTATTGACATGCCAAATTAAAACCAGAACTAGCAAAAAAAATCTCACTCTTGGAACTGGCTAACTTGACAGATCTGATACTACTGTAGGACTGGCCTGAGAAGCACTACAGTATACAGCTCTTGGGCAGTTGTTCTGAACTCTGTCCTGGTGTATCCGCCTGCCAGTCAGGTTTTCATAATATCCACAAAAATATGCATGAGAGAGATTTGCATGCAATGAAGGCAGTGGTACAACAGGACAGGGTTGAGAACTACTGCTTTAGAGAAGCTTTCATGTACTTTAATACCTTGGTCTTCACTCCCAGTCATGGAGGTCAGAATATGTACAATAAATATGCATGAGAGAGATTTGCATGCCCTCTACCTTCATTGTATCCTGAAAACCTGGCCTGTTGCACCCGACAGACTTGATTCAGTCCTGGGTTTACCCCATTGCATGCAGGGACATTTAATTCTACTTTCTCCATTGCATGCCTTAGGAAATGGAAAACTACAAGTCCCTGCATGCAATGGGGTAAACCCAGGACTGTATCAAGGCTGTCAGACACATCTGGAGCCAGTTGGCAACCTTAGTTGTAGAGTTTACAAGTTACCCAGCTCCAGGAGGGAGATTTTGGGCTAGTCCTGGATTTCTGACAACCCTAGCCTAATGCTTTGCAGGACCTGGAGCAGTGATTTCAATAGGTGGAATCAGGGACTGCAAATACCATATTGATTTAGATTGTAAGTTGAAAACCAGGAATGGCCAAAAAGTCTCCTTCCTGGAACTGGATAACTTGGCAGCTCTGCTGTTTAGCAGCCCTCAAGGACTGGGCGTGAAGACCAAGACTTTAGTTGCTTACATTCGTAAATCAGCACTATTTTACAAATTACTCACATTAGTTAAAAATAAGATTGCCAACTGGCTCTAGATGCACCTGACAGGCTTAATCCAGCCTTGGGTTTACCCCGTTGCATGCAGGGACATGTAGTTTTGCTTTCCTTATGGAGTGCAATGGAGAAATCAGAACTACATTGCAATGGGATAAACCCAGGACTGGATCGAGCCTGTCGGGCACATCTGGAGACAGTTGCTAACCCAAGTTTAAAACATTAACAATTTTTGCAGGCTATATCTTTTCCATGAAGTTAATACCTCTAGGAAGCCTGCAAAGTTTGCCTCATTCACTGTCCTCATCATGGGAGTGTTGCAGTCCTCTTTGTCATCAGAAATCCAAATGAACATCTTTCAACTACATAAATGTGTAATCCCAATCATCTAGGGGCCTCTGGGAATGGAACTAGGTACCAGGCCCTGCACTTAGAACTGACGGATGCAGTTTCAGTTTTGCAGATGCCTCAGGTCTCATGCATTCTGACATGCACCACACATATGCACATTCTGGTTTGTACATTCTCCAGAACATAGCTGATGAATAGGCTACAAAGATGTGGAATGAGCCCTGTGGTGGTGCTACTGGTAGAGTCTATGATGGTAGTTGCAGGAGAGAAGAGCCCCTCATGAAACCCAGCAAGCCAGCCAACTGCAACCGACGATGTAACAGAAGTCATGGAAATTTGTTAGGATGAGCTCCACCAAAGCTGGAGCTTTTGCTGGCCGGCCATGAAGTGTGTGAAGAGTGAGTAAAGGAAAAAGAGCCCCTGAAGGTGAATGCCCTAGTATAACATTCTGGTGGTTCAAAAACAAAGTATTGATGGACACCTTAGTAGACTGGAAGGAGATGGAATACTATAAAATTACCCCAAAAGGCAATGTAACATGATTTGGGAGAGTAGAAGCAAAATCTGCAGTTACAAGTCATCTTTAAATACAGGATCCAGTGATTTTTATAATTTCCACTAACTGCCTATGAGAAACTCAATTCAGTATGTGAAATGAACTGGTGTGCATGTGTTGGGGTGCCCTTGTTGTCAAGAATCCAAGCCAATATCTTAACAAACCTCTTAGAGGGACTCTGACTCTGATTTCCTCATCTTAGGAAGAGCGTGTTGCATTCCTAATAATGAAGGTTGACTTAGGGGCATGCTTACTAAGCTGGGCTAATGGTTAGCATGGGCTGTTTGTACCTAGGTCCCATTGAATAACATGGGACCTAGTTACAAATAGCCCATGTTAGCTGTTAGCCCAGCATAGTGAACATGCTCAAGAGGATATCCTGTATTTCCTGCAAGCATACACTGAGAAGACCAATACGCCTTTGGGAAAATACAGGAACCTCCCTGCCCCCTACTTTCTTCAGTAAGACTTACAACTGGAAGTAATCCCAGGGGAAAACATTCTTAGAAATGCAATTATGTAGCTAAGTGATATGTTGTGCCTATTTGAGACTTCACATTTAAAGGTAATGTGCCATTTCTAAAAGGCCTATGACAATTTCAAGGTCACCATACATCTGTGGAATGGAATATGATGTGACAAATCTGCATCCATGTGTGAGTTGTTTGAGTAGCATAGATAAGGACCTTAAGGTCCACCAGGTCTGCCCAATTTACTTCCTGTTGCAATGTCTTACACCAGGTGTGTCCAATATGTGGCCTGTGGACCAGATACTACTACCTACTACTGAACATTTATATAGCGCTACAAGACATACGCAGCGCTGCACAGACACATGTAAAAGACAGTCCCTGCTCATCAGAGCTTATAATCTAGTCAAGACAGCCAACACAATAGCTGTAGATATAGAATACATCTAGGGCAGGGGTCACCAACCTGCGGCCCGCGGGCCGCATGCGGCCCACGAGGTCCCTTCGTGCGGCCCACGAGGCTCTACCCCGGTTAACATTACGTGCGGCCCGCCAAGGATTCCCGCCATTGTATCCACGCGCTCGCAGCTCACCGACGACCACCTGCAAGCGTCCCTTCTCCTGTCAGTGTCATCTGTGAAGCCGGACTTTAAGCGTTTGTCTGCTAGCATGAATCATCAGCCATCTCATTAAATTCAATAAAGGTGATCAGCCATTGTTTTCATAATTTTGTGTTTGTTGTTTTTTTTCGCGGGGGCGGGGAGAAGGGGGGTGCGGCCCACGAGGCTCCCGGTAGTCGGCTGTGCGGCCCGCGGCCCTCTGGAGGTTGGTGACCCCAGATCTAGGGGGAATGGTAAGGAAATACAAAGGAAAGTAGGAGAATCAAGATCCAAAAGTGGCAGCGAAGAGGTGAGTTTTCAGCCTGGATTTGAAAAGGGCCAAAAATGAAGCCTGATGTACAGTCTCAGGTAGATTGTTCCCGGCATAAGGAGCAGCAACATGAAAGGAGCAAATTCTAGAGTTAGCAATAGAAGAGAAGGGCACAAATAGAAGCGATTTTCCAGAAGAGCAGAGTTCCCAAGGAAGGGTGTAGGGAGAGATAAGAGAGGAAAGGTAGTGAGAAGCTGCAGAGTGAATGCACTTATAGGTCAGCAGGAGAAGTTTGAATTGGATGTGGAAATGGATGTGAAGCCAATGAAGTGACTTGAGAAGATGGGTAATATGAGCATGACGAGGCTGATGGAAGATTAGCCGCTCAGCAGAGTCTTGAACAGATTGAAGGGGAGAGAGATGATTCAGAGGGAGACCAGCAAGGAGTAGGTTACAATATTCAATGCGGGAGGTGACTAAAGAGTGGATAAGTGTCTTAGTAGTGTGATCGGAAAGGACAGGGAGAATTTTGGTGATGTTGTAGAGAAAGAAATGGCAGATCTTAGCTATCAGTTGGATGTGTATGGAGAAGGAGAGAGAGGAGTCGAGGACGACCCCAAGGTTGCAAGCTGAGGAGACAGGGAGGAGTAGAGAGTTATCCACAGAGACTGAGAAAGGAGGAAGGGGAGAAGAGGGTTTAGGGGGAAAAATAAGCAGCTCAGTTTTGGCCATGTTCAATTTTAAGTTGAAGTGAGACATCCAAGCAGCAATGCCAGAAAGGCAGGCAGAATCTGGGCCTGGATTGCCAGAGAGATTTCAGGTGTAGAGAGGCAGATCTGGGAGTCATCAGTGTAAAGATGGTACTGAAAGCCATGGGAAGAGATGAGTACACCAAGGGACTGGGTATAGAGAGAGAAAAGGAGTTGACCCAAGACAGACTCTTGGGATACACCAAGTGAGAGTGGGATAGCAGTAGAGGAGGATCCACCAGAACAAGCACTGAATGAATGATGGGAGAGATAAGAAGAGAACCAGGATAGCACACAGCCCTTAAAACCAAGTGAGGACAAAGTATAGAAACATAGAAACATAGAAAAATGACGACAGAAAAAGACCACATGGCCTCCATATCAATAACTACAATAGTCCCCTTTTTTCCTATATAGAAACATAGAAAATATCAAGGAGAAAGTTGTGGTCAACAGTGTCAAAAGCAGCAGAAAGGTCAAGAAGGAGGAGGATTGAGTAAAGGCCCTTAGATTTTGCCAGGAACAGGTCACTGGAGACTTTGGCAAGAGCTGTTTTGGTAGATTGTAAAGGGCGAAAGCCAGATTGTAGAGGATCCAGAAGGGTTTGAGAGGAGAGAAAGTTGAGATGAGTGGTGAACTGTGCATTGAATTACTTTAGAAATGAAGGGGAGGAGGGAGATGGGTCGATAGTTAGGACAGGTAGGGTTTAGTGCATGTTTCTTGAGGAGAGGAATGACCTCTGCCTGCTTGAAGGCTGCAGGGAAAGTTGCAGTGGAGAGCAATAGGTTGAGAATATGAGAGATGGAAGGGACTACAGTGGAGAAGATGGAGCTAAGGAGACAGGTGGGAATAGGATCAGAGGAGCAGGTAGTGAGTTTGGATGAGGAAAGAAGGTGAGTGGTTTCCTCTTCAGAGATCATAGAAAAGGAAGAAATGGTAGTAGAGGTAGTGGGGGAAAACTGGGAGTGAAGAGGGGGAGGAGGGGAAGTAACTGACCTTGTGGGGAATTGGAGTGTGATCTTGTGGATTTTGTCATGGAAGTAGTCATCCAGGGTTTGGGCAGAAAGGGAAGGAGGGGTCAGAGACAGAGGCACCTTGAAGAGAGAGTTGAGAGTTGTGAAGAGATAGTGAGGGTCAGAGGCAAGAAAATTAGTCAGATAGACATAATAGTCTTGTTTGGTGAGTGCTATAGCTGACTGGAAAGAGACAAGCATGAATTTGAAGTGTAGAAAGTCTGTAAGGGTGCACGGGATTTGAGCCAAGCACACTCAGCTGAGCGGGGGCAGGAACATAGATAGTGGGTAGTGTAAGACAGCCAGGGTGAAGTAAAGTGCGCCTCACAGGACGCGTTATGGGCAGAGCAAGAGCATCCAGGGCCGAGGAGAATGCAGCGTTATAGTAAGCTACTGCCTCATCAAGAGACTCAGCAGACATTGTGGAGGAAAGAGGTGATGAGACAGTGAAGGAGAGAGCCAATGGGTCAATAGCATGAAGACTTCTAAAGAGGTTGGAGGAGACAGGGTGAGGTTGAGGTGGCAGGTGATATTCCGATAAGGGAAGACGTGAGGTACAGAGGTTTGAGGGTAAGCAACTAGAGAAGAATACAAGGTCGAGGCTGTGGCCTTGCTGGTGAGTGGGGGCAGAAGAGCAAAGCTGAAGATTGAATGATGAGAAAAGGGAGAGGAGCTTTAAAATATAAGGGTCAGAGGGGAATATGGCCCACTTGAGATTTTTAGCAAAATAGTTTTTTACCTAATTAGTTAGTGCACATTATTTGAAAGCATTACCATGAGTGGATATGAAGTCACAGTTTCAGAAGAGATGCACCCATTTTGAACTATATAACAGGCCAAAATACTAATGGAACCTGCACACATATGGATTTGTGATTTTGTGGCCCACTGCTGAAAAAGCTTGGATGCCCTGGACTTAGATTCTAATTTCACTCTGACTTTCCCTTTGCTTTTTTGTGAATTAAGAATCCTCTGATCTTCTTCTGTTGTCTTCTCTTTGCCTCCTCCATTATCCCTTGTGGTCTCTGTGTGCCATCCGCCCTTTTATTTTTTTTACACTTTTTATTTATTAATTTTTAAATTTTATAGTTCAGAACACAATCTTGAAAATAATAGCAGAGTTTAGAAGCTATAAACAATGACATATTGGAAACAAAGAAAACTCTTCTTCTTCTTCTTCTGCCCTGAAAGTCCACAAACAGAAGGAATCAAGGAAATTGAACATAGGAGGATTAGACAAAAGAAGATATCTATTCTTAGAAATCTGAAAGGAAAAAAATCCATAATTAGTTGAGTATACAATATAGAACAAAGAAGCAAAAGATTCCACACGTCCCAAGATCAAAGAATTACAGCCCCCTTAAAGAACAGAGAGTGGGAATACTCATTAAAGGGTTCCTGTCTATTTTCTTGGTTTTATCTTTAAGGAAACCTGAAAGCTGGTCAGGATCAAAAACGTTTTCTCTGGGTTTCAAACATTTACACCAGGGCCAGCCATTCCATTAGGCTAATTAGGAGGTCGCCTAGAGTGCCAAAATTTGGAAGGTGGCAAAACCCCAGAAACGTCTGTGTGTTGCCTATCCACTTTGAAGAAAAGCATAGCATTAACCGCTAATATTTTAAGAACCTGCAGCTGGTACTCATTGATTGATGACTTTGTGCATTGTCAGATCAGCAGTCAGGGCATCAGACCTGCTGGCCTGCTAGTTTTAAAAATGTTTTGATGGTGGCACTGGGCTGCTAGCAAAGCTTATCCCATCAGTGGCTGAAGAGTGCAGGGGATCCCTACAGGGCCAGTGGTAGGCCATATCCTGTCAGCGGTCAAAAACTGTTGGAAGAGGGCCAGGGCCAGGATCATGGGATGAGCCTATTCTGGAAAAGGCCAAAAATTGCAGGAGTAGGCTTGGAGCTGCAGAAGTTGGGAGGAGAGAGAAAGATGGAATTTAAAACTGGGTAGGTTAGAGGTAGACAGAGACAGCATCCAAGAGATGGTGAAAAACAGAATGGTGGGGAGTTGAGAGAGAGAGAGAAAAATCAGTGGGCGGTCTCCCTCTGAATCATCTTTCTCCCCTTCAGTCTGTTCAAAACTCAGCTGCACGGCTTATCTTCCACAAGTGTCACTTTGCTCATGTAACCCCTCTTCTCAAGTCACTTCACTGGCTCCATATCCATTTCTGCATCCAGTTCAAACTTCTACTACTTACCTACAAGTGCATTCATTCTGTGGCTCCTCACTACCTTTCCTCTCTTATCTCACTCTACACTCCTCCTCGGGAACTCCACTCCTCTGGCAGATCAATTTTATCTGTGTCCTTCTCTGCCACAGCCAACTCCAGATTTCTTTCATTCCATCTTGCTGCTCCATACACCTGGAACAAACGTCCTGAGTTTATGTGTCGAGCTCCTTCTCTGGCCCTATTCAAGTCCCGGCTGAAGACCCACCTCTGAGGCTGCTTTTGGATCCTGATGCTCCTCATTCTCTTGTCCCCTACTTATGTGTTTCTTGCTGTACTCTAGTCCCCAGTTTAGATAGTAAGCTCTGATGAGCAGGGATTGTGTTTTACATCTATATATACAGTGCTGCGTATACCTAGTAGCGCTATAGAAATGATTAATAGTAGTAGTAGTTTGGAAAAAATGTGCAGAGTTGGTGGTAGGGTGGGGAAAGATAGGCTGTTGGAGACTGTAGGTAATGGTGAGGTTGAGAGGGGAGCTGGATGCTGGGCACTGTGGTAAGACGGCAAAGAGATTGGTATGCTGGACGCAGAATGGATCCTGTGGGGGAGATGGGAAAAGAGGGAAGATACTGGATGGGAGGGGAAGAAATGCTGGGCACTACTGTATAGGCAGAGGTTAAAGGAAGAGGAAGACAGAGAGCGTGGGGGGTGCTGAGCCAGTTCCAGTGGCACCACAAATGGCAGCATAGGTTCAGGTGGAGTTGCCATTGCTGGTAGGAAGGACCATTGCACTGGTTCTGCTGCCTCGAGGTAAGTTGGTTGAGGATTGGTGTTCCCTTGCACCAACTCCGTTTGAACATTGTCCATTTCAAGAAACACCATGTCTAGTTGACATTTGGGTGCAACACTAGTACAACCTCTTGTTAAATCTGAATCAAAGTACTGTCTGAAACCCAATGCTGTCTCATCATGTTTCAAGAGGAATTCAGGCCCTGATAAGTTGTCTGCAAGCTGCCGGGACAGCCGTTGTAGCATAATCTGCAACATTCTGTTCATTGGGTATGTACTGACATTGCTCTAAACATACTGACCTGCTGATTCACTCAGTTTGCTGCTTACATAGTGTGATACCGCAGGCCCTCTGACGCAAGGAAAGAAAGTTTTAAATCTTGAAAAAAACAAGATTTACCTGCAATTACAAGAAGGGACACATAGAGGGAGCAGGAGAGCAAGCCTGGAAGTGGAAGAACCACACCTCTATGGGCAGGACTCAGAAGCAGCTGCTCTGGATTTAAACAGGGACAGAGCATTGAAAGAGAGGAAGCCAAGGCAGCCAAGGAGCCAGCCAGAGAGGCAGCCAAGGGGCAAGCCAGAGGGGAAGCACAGGAGGAGGCAAGGAGCTTGGCAGAGACCTTCACAGGAAGCGCAGGAAGCAGTGCCAAGGGAAGCTCCAGAAGCCGGAGTCAGAGACCGAGGTGAAGTCACTGACAAACCCAGAAGAGCTCAAGGAGTGAAAGCTACTGGGAGAGCAGGCCGAGCTGAAGGCCCAAGAGTAGGCCTAGAGGAAGGCCATACACAACTGCAAGAGGTAGTCATACAGAGGACAGCCAAGGAAGGAGAGGCTTATCCTTCTAACTGGAGAAGAAACCTTCAAGAGGAAAAAGGTACTTTTAAAAGTTTTTACAAAAGTAACTTGAAGGATGAAAGAAAGGTTCATAACCTTAAGAGAGAGGATATAGCTGAGAGGGCGTGGCCCCTAACCAACTGCCACAGGGGTGGAGGTGGAAGACAGGCCCCTCAGCAGCAGCCTTACCTCAAAAGAATTATACCTCATTCTAAAACAGGAAAGATATCCTGGGATCGTTGGAAATTACCTGAAGCAAAAGACTTTCAGACTAGGCCTCAAGCCTTTCACAAGAAGCCTAGAGAGAAACAAAGGGCTAGCTTTTATCTGGATAATAAGGACTGTTTTAAACCAGAAATACCAGATAAGTTTTACAGGAAAAAGTTTAGTGCTGCCAGAGACTGGAAGAAGCAAACCTTTAATCCTGAAACAGCAGTAAGCCCAGGGAGTTATAATATACCTAAAAGCCGACGCCCCAAACTCCCAAGCCAGCACTGGGATACGGTATGGCATGCTTTTAGAAAACCAGGTTTTAACATCTCAGAGACCTCAGATTCGGACCCCGTAGAAATGGAATGGCTGCCAGGGGAATCTGAGGGTATTGAAGACATAGAACCAATGGAATGTGATTATTGCACAAGGAGATGTGTTTATGTAAAAGGCAAACAAATCCCATGTATGCAAAGAATACTGGAAACCTTATGTTTTAAGTTGGTGACGGATAACCATGTTATTTTGAGTGTTTTTGCTGATTCACATTTTGATGCAACCAAAGTTTGTGTTCTGTTACTCATTACCTCATATTTTGAACTTCTTTATGCGCAAAAGGTGAAATAAAAGCCTTTTCTTTACCCTACACTTGGCAAGAGTTACTTTTTAGGAAGTTGACCTTGAGGCTGACAATGAGGCCTGCTACCTCATTGACCCTCACAACAGGTCAACCCTGAAACCCTTTATTTCTTATGCGCTCCCCAGCCCCTGTGGAACCACTACGCCGCCACCAGAGGGGGCTGAGGGGGACAATAGGCATAAAGCATTCTGGATTGGTTGTCTATGTAACCAAGTACTATTTTATTGTCTGTTTGCTTCAGAGGTTTACAATTCATTTCTGTTAGATTTATGTGGTCCCTTAGAGTCTAAAAAGAAAGCAGACAAGTACCAGCCTGCTTTAGAGGTTTAAAATTAATTCCTGTTAGATTTAGGTAGGCTCTTACCTTTCTAAAACAAAATAGACAGGTATTCACTTAGTTTAAAGGTCTACAATTACTCCTAGCATTTAGAGAGGGAACGTTTCTTTGCAAAAGGGTGAGAACACTGAGAAAGGACCTTGTCGGAAGCTTTTCCTATCCTACATCTCTAATTTAAAAACATTACTACTATTACTCCTATTCATCATTTATATAGCACTACAAGGCATACGCAGCACTGTACAGGCACATATAAAAGACAGTCCCTGCTCATCAGAGTTTACAATTTAGACAACTCAATAGCTGAGAACAAGGGTATAAATAAGGAAAGGAAGGAAAGCAAGGGATCAAGATCCAAAAGCAGCCTCAGAGGTGAGCTTTTACCATGGATTTGAAAAGGGGAAGAGATGGAGCCTGACGTAGAGACTCAAGTAGTTTATTCCGGGCATATGGAGCAGCAAAGTGAAAGGATCGAAGTCTAGAGTTGGCAGAGGAAGAAAAGGGCATAGAGAGGAGCAAGCCAGTAGAAGAGCGGAGTTCACGAGGAGGGGAGTAGGGAGAGAGGAGAGAGGAAAAGAAGTGAGGAGCAGTAAAATGCAGTTGTAGATCAGAAGGAGAAGTTTGAACTGGATACAGAAGCAGAAGGGGAGCCAATGAAGTGACTTGAGAAGAGGGGTTATATGAGTGTAATGGGACTGGTGGAAGATTAGCCACGCAGTGGAGTTCTGAACAGACTGAAGGGGAGATGGGAGGTGACTAGGGAGTGGATGGAAGTTTTAGTGGTGTGCTCAGAAAGGAAAGGTTGAATTTTGTTGATGTTATAGAGGAAGAAACAACAGGTTTTAGCAATTAATTGGATGTGTGAATGTGTGAGGAGCAAGACAGGGAGGAGTCAAAGATGACCCCAAGATTGCAAACTGAGGAAACAGGAAGTAGAAGCGTGCTATCAACATCCACCAGAGTTCTCTCTATACATCCCCAAGATCCAGCACTTCTCCAGTACATATACTTTGCAGTGTGCAATATTTATTGAACAGGTTTTTATACAGCTTTATCAGTTTAGTCAAAATGGTTTACAGCGTAACTTAAACTTGGTAATTGAAGGCTTACTTTAAATTTTTAATCCACATTCTGCAGCCGGGTTAATTTTTGCATATTTCAGGAAAATTATATCCATCTTATTCAATATGTTCTAATAGTGATTCTCTTTCTGCTATGGTCATGTATTATATACCATTTGATAAGAATATTTAGTCAGAATTTTGGATCCCGAGAGTTTTGGGCCCGGCCTGGAAAGGGTTAAGCAGAGATATTCTTCTAAAGGCAATGAAGGGTTAAGTGACCCACCCAAGGCCACAAGGAGTGCTAATGGAAACGGAATCCTGGTCACTTGGTTCCCAAGACAATGCTCTAACCACTAGGCTGCTCCTCCACTCCAATATGTGAACAAAATTACCATCTACAGCTTGTCTTCCACCTGATACAGCCTCTACAACTGATACACCTCTAGTGCTACAGTGACTCCAAATGGAAGTCTGAGCCATCGTCTGCACCAGGGAGTCCAGAATGTATTCAAGAGACTGCTTTTCCTGCCTCTTATATTGCAGAAATGTATCACATGCATCAACAAGTATAAACAAGGAAGCTTTGGGCAGTTTGTATAAGACATCCTCCAGTGCTGGCGTGATATAGTGCGACCTCTTCCGAGCAAGTTTTAGAAACTTTGGATCAATACAAATTTTCAGCTTCTCAGGCTTTTTTTTTCACAATGACCATATTACTGATCCTGTTGTTTGGTTTGGTCACAAGTACATTATGATAATCAGCTTCATGCTTTTCTAGCTGAGCTTTTACCTCTGGAGTTATAGCAATTAGAACCTCACCCTTGTCACCGTCATGCTGTCTCTTCTCTCCCGCGTACTCTCCTGCTCCTTCTCCTTCTCTTTCTCTCATCTGGGGATATCAATCCCAACCCTAGCTCCCTTATTTTCACAAGGCAGATCAATATGCAGTCCCTCAAATCTTATTCATATTTATTTTATTTATTTATTTATTATTTTATTACAAGTTCTTATATACCGCACTATTCGGCATCAGCGCGGTTTACATTATAACATAAAGACCATAACAACAAGCTGTTTGGTTTACATCGAACAGGAGTACAAACTTGGAGAACCGGGGTAAACTATATACATGAGATAATTACATAGAACAGAATAGGGTCTTAATAATATAAAGAACGGCATGGTGTGTTCATGAGTGGGTCACTTCCTCTGGTTCAATTGCTGGTAGGGTAGTATTGAAGGAAGAGGTGGTATTTGAGTGCCTTCCTGAACTGGAGTAGGTCAGTAATGGCCCTTATGTCGGAGGGTAGAGCGTTACAGCATTTGGGTACATAGAAACTGAAGGCTCTGTTTGAGGTTGTCATGTTGCACTTTGTCAACGCCTTCGAGGTTGTCAGTAGGTTTACGGCTGTTGCTCTTCTGGATCTGTTGGGGGGTACAGTGTGAATCAGATCTGTGAGTGAGGAGGATGAGATACCCTTGATTGCCTTGAATGATAGGACTAGGGTTTTAAAGATGATCCTCCCATGGATGGGGAGCCAGTGAAGCTGTTTAAGAATGGGAGTTACGTGGTCGCTTCTGGAGGCTCCGTAGAGGACTCTTGCTGCGGCATTCATGGCCATCTGTAATGGGCTAAGAGTGGATTGAGGGAGACCTTGTAATATGGCATTTGCAGAGTCGAAGTGTGGCAGGATTAGCGCTTGGTATATGGTTCGGAAGTCATCCGGGTCCAACAGGGAGCGCATATGCCTAAGCGAGCGTATTTTGAAGTATACAGCTTTGACTATGTTATTTATGTGATGTTTCATATCCAGACGTTGGTCCAATGTAACTCCAAGGTATCTTATTGTTTCTTTAGCTTGTAGGTCAGCTTCCTTGACACTGACGTGGGCTGGAGGGGTGAAGTTGGGGTCTTTGGAGATGAAGAGCACCTCTGTTTTTTTATGTTGAATGCGAAGGTTTTGTGATTGGAGCCACTCTGAGACCGAATTGAGGCAGTCTACCAACGGTGCCAGGTCTAATTGAGTTGTAGAGAAAGGCATATATAAGAGAATGTCATCTGCGTATATCAAGCAGTTGACTTTGAAAGATCTTATGATGTCGCAGATGGGCTGCATGTATATGTTAAATAGTAGGGAAGACAATGAGGAACCTTGAGGCACACCTTGCTTTTGATGGAAGCGTTTTGACTCTTCTGTACCGGACTTCACATATTGCCATCTTCCATCCAGATAAGAGTTACACCATTCTAATGCACTGTTGCAGATACCTTTCTCTTTCAGTCGTCCGAGGAGAATTTCGTGGCTTACCGAGTCGAACGCCGCAGCGATGTCTAAGAAGACGAGTACAAATCCTTGTCGGATGTTGTTAATGCCTGTGATAATGTCGTTGAATAGGTTAGTGAGAAGGGTCTCGACCCCATGATATTCTCTGAACCCATGTTGGCAGTGATCTAGGGGAGCTGTGGTGTCTATATGATCTTGGATTTGCCGTTGTGCCTCCTTCTCAATTATCTTGGCTAAGAGGGGAATGCTAGCTATAGGCCTATAAGATTCGACCTTTTGCGGGTCTAGCTTGGGGTTTTTCAAAAGTGGCCTGATGGAAGTCTGCTTGAGTGCTGCAGGGAAGTACCCTGTTGTGAATGAGAGGTTCATTAGATTTGCAATGAAGGGGCTGAACGCACAACGTAGCTCCTTAATCCAAAAAGCTGGGCATGGGTCCGTTTGTGCAGTGGAGGTATTGAGAGATGCTATGGTGTCCTCGATGCATTTAGTGGATGGTGTAGAGAAGTTATTTAGTGGGGTTGCATTCGTTGGTTCTTGGAACGGGACTGTTGACACCTTGTTAGTTTGCACTATCTTGGATTGCATGTAGTCAGCGAATTTCTGTGGATGAATCTCACTGTGTTGTTCGGGAGAAGGTTCCTTTGAGAGGGATTTGACCAGGTTGAAGAGGTCACGTGGTTTATTCAGTGATCTCTTTAGGGTGTCTGTGTGATATTGTTTCATTGTGGTTGTGATTGCTTCACGGTGTGTGGAGAGGTGAGTACGGTAGGCGGTCTGATCTTCAGTGGAAAGTGATCTGCGCCAGCGGCGTTCCAGTCTGCGGAGTTGAGTCAGAGAGGATCGCAATTCAGGAGAGAACCATGGGGCGGTGCTTCTTTTTATTATATTTATATTACTCTTCTTTCTCCATCTTGTCTCCCTTTCTCATGCTAAACTGTGAATTGGTCGTTTTCTATGAATGACTACTTGAATGTAACAAAACCAAACCTCATTCAATGGATTAACCAAACTTGTTATTCAGTATTTCTCTTTTGTCAGAAACTGAGCCTCAGAATCAACCAATAGCACTTAAAATGCAGGGACCATCAAGGTGTCCTTATTATGTGCTGGTGTTACATCAATGGCTCTGATGAAAAGGACCGAATGACATATCAAATGTAATGTATCATTAATTCAAATAAAGAAAAATACTCATCTTATTGTGTAGTAGCATATGCCAAAAGGATTCCTTTGAAAACTTGCTATATTCGTTTCTGCTTTTGACTTTCATTAGTTACTCTCAGTCTCATTGTTGCTGTGTTGCTGAAAAAATGTGTCCCAACGCCAGCAATAGAAGGCGCCCATACGTTTCTCCACAAACGGGTTTCTCAAGGGACTCCAACAACAAAATATCCTGTAAGAAATGACATCAATAGTGACTGAATAATAATACTCAAAAAATCTTTCATAATGCTAAAACCACATTAAAATACGAAGGAAAATACCCGCCCAACCTTATCTCAGCACAGCTTCTTGTCTTAAGGCTCACACTCCCGCTCGTTCTCTGGGAAAGCCGAAAAAACGCCGCGCATGCGGACTAGAGAAGAAAGCTGCCATTTTTAAATGTCTCAATAAGCCCGAATGAAATCAAGCTGTATTGCTATTGGTGGAACATTAAACGCAAACAGCCCAATCAATACTAAAATTGAGGCCCCCTGGTTGTACCGTGTCTAAAGTGTAAATCCACCACTGTTCATGATAAAGTAATTGTTGGTCCCGTGATCGCCCTTGTGCACCTCCTATCACTTGTTCGATAACCCAACAACTAAGTTGGGCAAAAACGTGTTGGTATAGCATACAATGATCTACTAGAGGAGCTTCTTTTCTAATACAGCGGAGCCTGCTTTCGTGTTCTTTCATCCGAACTTTAAAGGGACGAATCGTTTTGCCGATATACAGCAAATTACAGGGACATTTCACTGCATATACTACGTGGGTGGACTCGCAAGTGGTGGTGTGCCTCAATTTGTAAGTGGTGCCCTTGTAATCAAAATGAGAAAATTCAACTGTGATGTTGCATATCGTGCAGTGACCGCACCTACTATGTCCAATCGAAAAAACTGTATGGCTGGTTACCGTTGTATCACGCAATTTTGTGGGACTTAAAAATTCTTTTAAATTTCGGCTGCGTTTCCATACGCAGCGTATCGATGTGTCTTGCATGCCAGGAGCCAGCTGAAGTATCGCTTGATGTTTCCTCAAGATTTACTGCAAACCTGAGCTAATTGGGGAATAAGAAGTGATGAGGTTGATGTTACGGTTCATACTCGGTTCTACCGAATTTCTCTTAGGAACCAATAATAGATCGCGATTATTGTGTAGAGCTCTTTGATAAGCCTTTTGTACCAAGGAAGATGGATAACCACGGTCAAGAAAATTCTCTCTTAGACCCGCTGCCTGTTCCTTATAGGTCTTCACATCCGAACAGTTCCGCTGATACCGCAAAAATTGGGATAAAGGCAGACTGTTCTTCAATTGAGGAGGATATGCACTATCGTGGTGTAAAAATGTATTACGATCAATAGGCTTGCGGTACACCGAAGTGCCCCAGCCACCACTCTGTCTGGTGATTAATAGATCCAAATAAGCAATACTATTCGGTTGTATCTCACTGGTAAAGTTGATGTTGGTGTCTCCCTTTCTCATGCACCTTGCGGAATGCATGCTCTGTCTCCAATAAGTTTGCCTTCATTCGTGACCACTATTTGTAATGCTCTGCATCTTCTTGTTCTCACCAAAACTTAGCTTCTCACTGGCCTTGGTGGTGTTGGGCTTCTATTCTCTCACTCTTGCCAATTTCAACCCCTCTCGCTGCCTCAAAATCTCTCCTTTTCTTCTTCTGAAGTTCACTCCATCCACCTATTCACTCTACTACCTCTCTGGGTAGCTGTCATTTATCGAACTCCTGACAAGTCCAACTCTACCATTTTCACTGACTTTAACTCCTGGCTCTCCTTCTTTCTGGATTCATCTTCCCCGTTCCTTATTCTTGAGGATTTCAACATTCATGTTGATGACCCCACTGAACCTTATACCTTAAATCTCCTTTCCCTAATATCCTCATTCACTCCAGCTGGGCTACTGCCTTGACTTCACTCTCCTCTCCAACTGCTTGCCCTCAAACCTCTCCACCTCAGTCCTTCCCTTATCTGACAATCACCTACTATCTTTCATCTTAACCATTCCCCACCTTGGTCTCGCCCAATCTCCACCAATATGTTTAGGAATCTTCATGCTGTTGACCCTTCAGCGCTCTCCACTCCTATCTCATCATCATTGTCCTCCACTGTTATCTGAATCTGTTGATGAGTCCGTGTCTTTACACAACACTCTCCTCTGCTTTGGATGCACTCTTTCCTCCTGTTCCTCGCCCTCTGAGGCATACTGTACCTCAATCCTGGCTGTCCTCTGAAACCCGCTACCTTCTTTCCTGTACCCACTCAGCTGAGTGCCTCTGGCTTAAGCCCTCTTCTCAAGTTACTTCATTGGCTCCCTATCCATTTCCACATTCACTACTTCCACACATCTAGCAGATCCCTTTTATCTATGCCCTTCTCTGCCACTGCCAACTCCAGACTTCATCCATTCCATTGTAGTTGTTGATATGGAAGGACAGACTAGATAGGCCATGTGGTCTTTTTCTGTCGTCATTTTTCACTGTTTCTATGTTTCTATCTTGCTGCTCCTAATGCTTGGAACAAACTACCTGAGTTAGTACTCCAGGCTCCTTCTCTGGCCCTATTCAATTCCAGGCTAAAAACCCACCAGTTCTAGGCTGGGTTTTGATCCCAATCTCCTTATTCTCCTGCTTATCACCTATCTGTATCTTGCCATTCTCCTTGATTTACCCTAGCCCCAGTTGCTGTGTGGTCTGTCTTGTTTAGATGGTAAGCTCTGATGAGCAGGAGCTGTCTCTTACTTGTATATATACAATGCTGCGTACACCTTGTAGCATTATACAAATGATAATAAAATAATAATAATAAGTAGTAGCAGCAGCAACAGCATCATAAAGTGGAGGAGTAGCCTAGTAGTTAGAACAGAGAGATCATGATTTGAATCTCACTGACACTCTTGTGGCCTTGGGCAAGTCACTTAACTCTCCATTGCCTCAACGAAATACTTATGTACCTGAATGTAACTTGCCTTGAACTATCACTGGAAATACATGAGATAAATACAGTATGAATTAATAAATCAGAAGTATTTCACATGGAGCACATCGTACTGGCCAAACACCAGGATCCAGTTCAAAATGGAGTGGAAGAGTAGCTTAGTGGTTAGGGCAGCAGGCTGGATCTACAAAGACCAGGGTTCAGGTCCCACTGGTACTCCTTGTAGCCTTGGGCAAGTCACTTAACCGTCCAATGCATTAGATACAAACTTAGATTGTAAGCCCTCTGGGGACAGGGAAAATACCTACTGTACCTGATTGCAACTCACCTTGAACTACTACTGGAAAGGTGTAAGCTAAATACTAATAAATAAAAATGAAGAGCTTCCAGAGTAGACTCCACTGGACTGTGAAAGACATTGTCATAGGCACTAACCAGCTATTGCCTTGGCATTGGTCTGGTTCACAGATGTTCTATGTTGCTCAGCTCTGCAGGAATGGTGAACTGGATCAGTCCAAGGTGCTCACATGTTGGGCCAGATAGCAGTGGTTTCTGATTTGCTTTCACTATCTGAAGTTCAAGCTTATGAATATATCTGTGTATGTGAAAAAGACTCAAGGATTGCCTGAGATCCCCTGAATATAGTTTCAGTTTGGTGCTGCTTCACTGCAAGGATGCCTTTGGGGCCACCTCATTTTGTCTTTCAGACATATGATTATGTGTTAACCCCAGAGCCCAGCTAACAAGGTTGCACTATATTATTAGTCTGAGATTCACAAACCATGTTTCCCTTTTGTTCACATAGGGCCCCATTCTGGACGGGCTGGATCTGCACCTGATTCTGTACCCTCAGGAGCTAGACATTCCCGTGGGATCAGAATTGGGTGCAGAGGGCCTGGACAGGCAGGATGTGGTCTGATTCTGGCCCACTGTATGCACTGCTCCCTCCCTGTCTAACACGCACAATGCTCCTGCATGGAGCCCAGTGCTGTGGCGTCCCTTCGCAATAGCACTGGGATGCCATGCAGGATCTCCGCTGCCCCGCATAGCCCTCAAATGTGCTATTCCCCATCGCCCGACCCCCGGATGGCCCTGTCAAGGCCAAGATCGGGTGGCAGGGATCCTCCAGGTGGCCCTCACCTCTCCAGGGGGTCCACCAGTGCCACTCTCCAAGCGCGGCATGACTTATTTCCAGCCATCGCTGCCTCCCCGGATGTATAGGGCCATGACCGGAATTGGCCCTGTATGTCCAGGGTTAGGGTCCCGCCTCTGCCCCACCCACGCTCCTCTTCTGGCTCTTCCCCACCTGCCCCCATACAGAGCTCCCTGCGCATCTCCTCTGTATGTTCAGGGAGCTTTGGGCAGGGAATTGGGCAAAAACGTTTGGTGGGGGATGTACATGCAAACCAGAAGTACATCCCCGCTAAACACTTCATATAATGCCCCCCCCCCCCCCAGCCTCTGGGCACTCTTTTGAGAAAATTGCAGCAAGTCTGCATTATCCAACTCTGATATCTCTTCCAGCTTATGCAACTTGCTTGCTGTGCTCTGCTTCCTTCTTGATAGGCACACCCTTGCAGAATGATTTGGGCCACCACATAGCTGACATGTTTTCCCACGTGCTGGACAGTGTTCTTTCACTCACTTACGTGCATTGCCACAGCACTTTTGTACTGCAGATTTGGTTCCAGGTGAGTTACTCAGCTGTTGCTTTTTGCAGTAGCCATCCACACCTTGCTGGTGCTGGTTTGTTATGTTAACATTGCCAGCTTGCTGGTCCTGTTCTATACTTCTGCAGCATAACTTGATTCAGTGGCTGGATTCAGAGTTAAGTCATGTTCTCTTAAGAAACGGTGATGTGTGCACTCATTGGCAATGCCAAGAATTGTTTTATCCTGATGAAGTTCATCTTTCAATGAATGTACTCTCAAACATGTGATGACATTATCAATGAATTCACTCCTCTTGTTTGCAGCTGCCAAACATGTATCTTTCATTTATTTATTTAACATTTAAATAAATAAATAAATAAATAAACAACATTTAAATAAATGAATGTATCTTTTATACATTACATGTTTGTTAGGTCTGAACTAGCCTTCTAATGTCCTCTGCTATGAGCTCTAATTGTGCTTATAAACATTGTAGCATTCAACACCCTCTACCTTTCTTAGTATAGCTGCCTGTACTTCAGCTGGCCTCCCATGTAAGCCTGTTGCTAGAGGCTAGCCCTCAAATTCTGCTCTGAAATTATTCCAGTTGCCATTTAAGTTGTCACCACTAACCTTCTTGCCCTCCAGGGATGGAATGTTGTTAGCAGCTGCTATTATGTTGTAATGCTTTTGTGCTTTTTTGTGTCGAGGAAGAACACATGCAATTTTAGGCTGATCAATATCGCTGCAAGCTTTGCTATGGACTCCTAGTTCTACAGCCCACCATACTTTGAGCACTCTCCGTTATAGGCATGAAAACAGGTTCAGAAACATCTGGCACCATGTTTCAGAGTTAGAAACAAACACATCCTAGATGCAGCACAGGAACCATGATATATTACATTAGAAGGGCAGGTAGGGATAGCTCAGGCAGCTGAAATTACTTACACTGCTGCTGACTGGCTGTGCTAGCTATCTGGTTAGCTGACTGACAGGGCTAGCTAGTTGGCTGAATAGACTATACAGCAGCTAGCGATCTCTCTTTTGCTCAGAGTCTGGGTGCAAGTCACTTCCTGTCTTGGAGTCAGGCAGCTTGTAATGTGGGCGGTACAGTGCCAGCAGGAAGCAAATATTCTCCTTGTGCTCTGATCTGTCTTCTGTGGGTCTGCCGCAAGCCTATGTTACGAAGGATGAAGGGGATAGAATCATGTTAAAAGATCACCGTAGACTCCTTTGTCTGTCCATTCTGATGTGCTATACAGTTATCAGATTTTATATTGCTGTTTTTTTTCTTTTAACTGGCAGATGATCTGACCAAAGAAAAACGGTAAGGTTAGCTGAAAAACAGACTGTTGTAAACCCTAGATAGCATGCAACACTTTGAATGATAAGCTGAGGGAAATTTTATATCAGAGCACCTTTATAAACTAAGCTCTTACAATAATCCCTAATGATGCACAAATGCTCTCACAAAAATGTACACCTGATCTGTAAACCGCCTTGCTTGCTGGATAAGGCGGTATCTAAGACTGTGAAATAAATAAATCAATAAATCTGAAGGTGTCAAAATGTGTTGGTATGTAGGTGCACACATCAGAACTCTATCCTTTCTCAGCCCAAACTACACCGCTGGGAACACCTATCAGGTGAAGGTAGATGTTATCATAATATGGCAGATAAAGATCATACAACTTGTCTCTTCGGCCTATCCATGCCATCTTACATGCATATATCGCCCCACAGTTTTATAAAGGACATTCTCAGCATAAAAATCATGCTTTAGACATAGGACATTTCTCATAAAATTACCCCTGCCATGTCTGCCTTTGTAAATCTCTCTCTCTCAAATTAACAGCTAGGTCAAGAGCTCAAGAGAGTCTGAAAAAGGTGGGCTAGGAGGTGAAATCAGTTAGTGGTCTCAGTATAGTGCTGGGGGGGGGGGGGAGGAGAAGAGCCACTGCAGAGGGGTTTACGTTGCTCCTGCAAGTTCTTAGGGATCTGCGAATTCTGCTGTTCACCTTGCCATTGATTGGAGAGAGATTATTAATTCATGGTTTCCTGCTCTGCATGTGCAGAGATACTAAAGCAAAATCAATACCCAAAGGTTAAGGTACTTAAAAGCATTTTAGCTTGTAGTTATTAAAGGAATCCTCATGAGGGAGCCTGAGACTCTTCTCTATTACAGCCGTTTGTATTCAGCACTGAAATAATAAGAATAATCTTTTAGAAGGAAAAGTTTGAGATAGATCATGCTATCTGGTGATACCATATCTGGAGAGGGGACCTGTGGGGCCTTGACAGCCCATCTGCAATATCATCTTTGAATAATTCTTCTCTGGCACAATGAAAAGTATTGCGAGCTGCAAAGATCAATCTAGTCAGATATTTTAGGCACTGAATAAACATATGAATTTCAATTATTTGCATGTTCAGAGAAATTCATTCTTCATACACTGCTCTAGGTTTCAAATGACAGTATCTCCTTTTGACCACCTCCTATCAATTCAATATTTTATTAGGTGGTTATAAATGATATGCTTAGATCAGCTTCCCTGAGTGCATAGCTATCTTTGAAACAATGTCCTTTATATATTAAAATAAATAAAAAGCAAATTAAAAAAATGGCTTCATATATTACATGTGATACCAGTCAAGTGTAGTGTGCAAGAACTGATATTACTTTATTTAAATTTCTCTTCTATACTGCAGATCTCAGTATTCTCCGTGGTTTCTATTAAAACATAGACATCATAAAACATAAACATCTCAAAACATACAGTACAAACTATAAATGATATTCAGTATCTCCATTCCAGATCCAAGCAGTAATCTCAACTAGCTCAACAATCAAGAGAATACTTTGTAAACAACCATGTTTTTAATGTTTCTTTTCGAAAATCTATATCAGACATCAACCTTAGTTCTGAAGGTGGAGTATGTGTAATAGTTCCTAGGAGATTCGAAGGATTGTAGTATAGAAATCATTTCTTTAAAATGCTGATTTAAAATAATAGAGGGTACATAGATAACTGGATTTCACACGAGTATCCTCCAAAATACAGAAAGAAGAGAAATGGATTTGGTCTTGCATGAGAGATGGGTCTTCAGATCATTGAGCTCAGAGAGTTAGATGGTGCAAGCAATGATACCCTCATGATGGTGTTCTTGGGCAGGAACATAGCCAGAATGCAATTTTTGTGGGGCTCAGGGTTAGCATGGAGGGGCACTAGGAATGCAGAGCCCCACCATCAGCATGGTATACACCCATTAAGAGCACATGGTTCGAAACAATGTATCCTTGAAGGATACTAGCAAAAGATTGAAGTTAGGCATATCAGTAGAGAGGTTCCAATAAAGACAAAAGTAGCCCAAACGCCCTTGAGTACAGAGCAGACAGAGCTTAAAGATTCCAAATTATCCCTGCCTACCGATTGCCAGATTAATATGAATTAAATACAGTCTCTAAAATGCTTGTATGCAAATGCTAGAAGTCTAAAAAATAAGATGGGAGAGTTAGAATATATAGCACTAAATTAGAGGTTAGATATGATTGGTATCGCAGAGATATGGTGGAAGGAGGACAATCAGTGGGACACTGTGATACCTGGGTACAAACTATATCGTAATGATAGAGAAGATCAAATTGGTGGAAGGGTTGAGCTCTATGTTAGAGAGGGCATTGAGTCAGAAAGGATTAAAGTTTTTCAGGAAACAAAATTTGCTGTAGAATCTCTATTAATTGAAATTCTATGCAAAAAGGGGAAGGCGATGGCAGTGGGGATATACTATCGACCACCTGGCCAGAATGAACAAATGGATGATGAAATGCTCAAAGAAATCAGAGAAGCTAACAAAAGTTACAACACAGTAATAATAGTGGGTGATTTCAATTACCCTAGTATCAACTGGGTCAGTGTCACGGCAGGACATGCTAGCAAGATAAAGTTTCTAGATGAAATAAATGACTGCTTCTTGGAGCAGCTGGTTCATGTACAGACCAGAGGGGAAGCCATTTTGGACCTAGTCCTTAGTGGAACACAAGATCTGGTACAAGAGATAAGGGTGTTGAGGCCACTTGGCAGTAGTGATTATAGCATGATCGTGTTTGATTTAATAAATGAAGGAAGGACGGTAAGGAAATCCACAGTACTACCTTTTAACTTTCAAAAGGGAGACTATGATAAAATGAGGAAAACAGTTAAGAAAAAACTAAAAGGAACAATTGCAAAGGTTGAAGATTTACATCAGGCTTGGGTATTGTTTAAAAATACTATCTTGGAAGCCCAGACCAGCTGTATTCCTTGCATTAAGAAAAGTGGAAGGAAGTCTAAAAAACTGCCAGCATGGTTTAAAGGTGAGATCAGAGAGGCTGTTGTTTCCAAAAAAGCATCTTTCAGGAAATGGAAAAAGGAGCAAAATGATGAAAACCGGAAACATTACAAGCACTGGCAAGTTAGATGCAAGGCATTGATAAAGAAGGCAAAAAGAGATTTTGAGAAGAAACTTGCTGTGGAAGCAAAAACACATAATAAAGACTTTTTCAAGTATATTTGTAGCAAAAAACCTGTGAGAAAGTCAGTTGGACCATTAGATGATAGATGGGTAAAAGGGGCACTAAGAGGGGACAAGGCCATAGCGGTGAAACAGAATGAATTCTTTATTTGGTCTTTACTGAGGAAGATGTAGGAATGTTACCCATTACTGAAATGGTATTTAAAGGAGATGCTGCAGAAGAATTGAAAGAAATATTGATACACTGGGAAGATGTATTACAACTATTTGATAAACTGAAGAGTAGCAAATCACCTGGACTGGATGGTATACATCCAAGGGTATTGAAAGAACTGAAAGATTGCAGATCTACTATTAGTAATCTGTAAACTATCATTAAAATCATCTGTAATACCTGAAGAATGGAGGATGGTCAATGTAACGCCAAGTTGCTGCCGCTGCCGAGTCCGCTTCTCGGCAGCGGCAGACTGGCTTTCTCTTTCCTATGGCAGCCGTGGCTCCTGCTTCTTAGAGCCACGACTGTGCTGCTGCTAGCGATGGTTGTCCGTTTAAACCAACTTCATATCGGTGTGGAGCCTTCTTGCTGCCTCTATGAAGGAAGCCATGCAACTCTGTCCCACCCCCAAAGGAAGTACTTGGGTGTACTTCCTTTGGGGGTGGGACGGAGTTGCACGGGTTTCTTCACAGAGGCGGCAAAGGCTCTGCACCGGTATAAAGTTGGTTTATGGGGGCTAGCATTGGAAATGAGCTGATCGGGGGGGCTAGGACTGGAAATGGGCTGATTAGTGTAGGCTAGGATTGGTAATGGGCTGATGGGGGAGTAGGATTGGTATTGGGCTAGCACTGGTAATGGGGTTGAGGGGGGACTAGCACTAGAAGTGAGCTGATTGGGGGGCTTCAACTGTGAATGGGCTGATGCTGGGGAGGGGAGGATAGAGCTTCTGGCTCTGGAAGAAAACTGGGGTGCTAGGGCTACAAATGGGTTGATGCGAGGGGATGGGAGAATGGAACTAGAAGGGAGTGGATGCTGAGAGGGGCTGCCATGGTATTTGGACTAGAAAGGACTGGACAGTGGGGAAGGAGGGGAACTGGAAGGGAATGGACACCAGTGGCAGTCATGTGAATGCAAGTTGACACTGGAAGGTACTGGGAGGGAGGACTGGAAAGGGGCTGATACTGGGAAGGGTTATTGGGACTGGAAATAGGCTAATGGAAAGAAGTGAAAACAAAAGAAGAGATAAGAAATGCCAGATGGACCATAGACCATAGAAAAAGAGCTAAGAGAAGACAGGAAAGCAGAAGCCTCAGATAGGGACCAGCATGATCAGAGAATAAAATGGTCAGACAACAAAGGTAGAAAAAAATAATTTTATTTCATTTTAGTGATTGGACTTTGTGTTATCTTTATATTTTATACTGCATGGAGGAACTGCATATTTATCTGATGTTGCACTGCTTGAAGAGTCTGGCTTCCTGGAGTTTCAGTTTAAATTTTGTCTACATATGTTTATTTTTACTTTAGATTGTAAGTCACTTATTCTGTACTTGGTGAGGGTCTGTGTTCTGAGTGTGTGACTGAGCCCAGGTGTTCTGTTAACATAGAGTTTGTACATAAAGATCTATACTGTACTGTAGTAATTTGACTTGTTCAGCTTTTCAAATAGATGTATGGATGTTCCAGGGTCTACTGTAGTATTTACAGTGATGCTTTATTTTGGTGGGCTCCTTATGTGAGTTTTGGAAGTTGATGCTGGTATGGTATGGTAGATTTGCTCTATAGATACTCAGTGACTTTGTTGTAGGGTTTTGTATTAGTTCACAATATGCCTGGTACTGGAGAATGTTTGTTGTTGTTAGTGAGATGATCTGAATCAGATTTTTTTTTGTTTTAAGATATTGAGTTCTGTGGGTGAATGTCCTGGTTCTGCTCTGCAACCACTGTTGAAGGGGGTCTGTGGATGCAAAATATATGTTGAAAAAGAAAAGGTGATAACCATAACGCAGTTTATAACAACAAAATAAAAATGAGTTATAATTTAGTTTTATGAACTGTGCTGTGGTTCTCTCTCTTTTAGTTCCTTGGCGTGCAAACATCTTGCATTTCCTCCATATAATCTAATCAGCTTTTTGGTTTGGTTCAGTCCCTGAATGGAGTTTTGAAAAAGCCCTGCAGGGCTGGGGGGGGGGGGGGGGGCACCATCTCATCCTTCACCTCAGGCAGCAGATTGCCTTGAGCCGCCCCTGGCTGCACCTTAGAGTAATCATATCTGATAATCTTAAGGTAGCCAAATAGGTAGAAAAGATTACAAAAAAAAAAAAAAAAGCAACATGGTGCCAAGCCTCACACTAAAGTGCTGTGCAAGGTTCTGCTAGTCCTGTCCCCATCCATACAAAATAGTGGAACTCAAAACTGAAAACTTCCTAAAGTAATAATGAAAAATAAAGATGAAAAATAAAAAAAAATTTTGTCGGACAAAACATCCTCCCACCTAAACAAGAGCCAAGCACAAGCTCCAGCGGGAACTAGACCTGTCCATTTTATTCAGAAAAAAGAGAGCAGTTAAGCCTGGTGGCCCAAAACTTTAAATGCCAAACTTTAAATATCAGCCTTGAAAAGTATTCAAAGTGTTAAATGTCCAGTACTTAACTGCAAAAACGGTGAAGGAACATCCAGCAAGGGTAGTCGACACAGTCCTGTGTTTCGGGTCGGCAATTTAGAGACCCTGCTTCAGGCATAATACTTGTCCCCGCTAAACCAAGGAATGCCAAACAAAACTTTCCAGGAAGTCACTTTAAAAACCGGCGTCTGATGTAAGGGACTGATCACCTACTCACTGCTCATCCAATAGGGGCTGAAAGCATGAATTGCTAACGCTTCCAAAATGAAAATCACAGCAAGCTGTGCCAGTCCAATTCCAAATTGAGACCTTTTGGGGCAACCGTATCCAACCTATAAATCCAGCATTGCTCAGCATATTGTAACCCAAATATTCTGTTGTCCCCCGTGATGGAAGGGGGAATTCAATCTATGACCCGCCAAGAAAACTGTTCAAAAGAATGATCAAATGTGCATGCTGAACTAAAGGGAGCTAGGTGAGACAAGACCTTTTTATGGATACGTGAGGCATGCTCCATCAAACGTACCCGAAAAGGGCGAATAGTACGGCCCACATATTTAAGGCCGCAAGGGCAAAACTGTAAGTACACAACAAATGATGAATCACACATTGTTCAAAACTTCAATCACCAAATTTTTTGGGATGAAGGGTCGGACCATGTGTCCCCCATCAGGGAGCCTGAACAGTAGGAACACCGCCCACATGGGAAGTGACCAACTTGATCAGGTATTTCCTGGATCTTTTTGGGGACCGTTTGAATCAACCACTCCCGAAGGTTTTTATTTTTCAAAATAAGTTTTTTTTCATCTTTATTTTTCATTATTATTTTAGGAAGTTTTCCGTTTTGAGTTCCACTATTTTGTATGGATTGCGATTTTCCGGGCCTGGTGGATCTTTTATGACCTGGGGGAGTTTTCCTGTTATATGAGTCCTGTCCCCATGGCAGCAAGAGGTATATGTCAGAGAGGTCAGGACTGACAGATCCTAGGACAGTGCTTCAATGTGATGCTTGGTGCTATATTGCATTTTTTTTAGTGCAACCACAATAGAAACAAGAAGTTTGAGGGGGAAGTATGGAGGGAGAAGCAAGATAGGGAGTGAAGGTAGAGAGACGGTTAAGATGGCAGATGTTGGGGATGGAAGAAGGGGCAGATGTAAGGGCCGGGGGTTGAACTGGGAGAAAAGTCTGATGCTGGGGTTGGGAGATTAAGACTAGGGTTGGGAGAAGGGGGCAGATGCCACTGGTGGCAGTGGGAGAAGGGTATTGATGCTGGGGGTATGAAAAAAAAGACGAGGCCAGATTCAGTTGGGGGTACAAAGCAAGGACATATGCAGCAGAAGGTGGAGATGGAAGAGCAGAGAGAATGATGCTGGGGCAAAAAGGAGGAAAGGCGGGGTAAAGGAATACTAGAGAAGGAGGTATGAGGGAAGACAGAGGGATAGATGCTAGAGATGGAGGAGAAGCAGGGACAGTCAATGCTGGGAGAAAGGGCTGCGAAGAGGGTGAAAATCAAGGAAGAGGAGGACAGGTCTTTGAAGCAGGTACGAGGAGAAGGAAATGGGAAAGCCTGGATTAAGGGCTAAGACATAGGAAAGGGTCTGGAGCTGGAGGGGATGGGGATGGGTGACAGGGAAGGGACCTGGGGTTGATGAGGAGAAGAGAGGCAGAAGCAGATGAGATTGGAGGGTGCTAATGGGGCACTAGAAAGTGGCCGAAAGATGGGAATTGGAGGCTGGCAAAGGAATGAGAGACAGGCAGTTTGTGAAAATGGGAGAATTAGAACAATAAGCCTAAGAAGGGGAGGGAGACAGGGCTGGAGGGGCAGAAGGAGAATAAAATGTAGTTAAAAGCAGATACAGAGGCAGATAAGAGCCTGAAAGAGAAGGATCAGTGTCAGAGATAAATGCAGGGAAGGAAGGGGGCGATGCCTGGGGCTACAGAGTCAGAAGCATGCCGAGAGGCATCCTACATTCAGCAGGAATGTATCATGTTCTGCCTGATATGTTTAACATTTCTGCTTGTTCGACGTATTTTAATTGACCATCAGAACTTAATATAGAATAGCTCTGGACATGGAGCTATAAATAGCTTTAAGATAACATTAAACTTGTTGTGGGGCAGGAAAGGAGGGGGAAAAGAACTAAGGAGGAGGGGGAATAAGGGTTTGTGGACAGGGAAAGGTCAGGTGGAGTAAGATGCCGGGCAGTTAAGTAAGAAAGTTGGGAGCATCTGAAGGATAGGAGGCCTAAGTCAGGTTATATTTGCAAAGTGTTCTTTCAACAGGAAGGTCCCGATATTCAGCTGGGCAGGGCTAAGCGCCATAGCTAATCAGCCCTGCCTACCGACCCCCAAACTCCGGATATTCTCTTCCGCGGCAATAGAAGTGAATATCCAGGTCTAGCCATGCTGCCCGGAAGCTGCCGAAACTAACCGTGCAGCATCGATATTGGATGCTGATAATTAGCCTCAGTGCCTATAAGATAGGCGAGAGTTTTCCTCACTATCTTATAGGTGCCGAGCACTAACCATACAGCTTCCAATATTGGTGCTGCAGCGTTGGCGCCGGTCCCCGCCTCTGCTCTGCGTCAGAATGCTCCCGGCACGCCCCGATGCTAGCTGGCTGGCATCAGGGCGCATTGGGGACTTTGTTGGGGATATTCGACAGCACTATCCGTGTATGTGATTCTGGATAGAAAAGGTAGCCAATGTAGAGCTTTCAGTATTGGAGTAATACAGCTAGATCTGGGTGCACTTATGAGTATCCGAGTAGCGGCATGTAGAACAAGTTGTAGGGGATTAAGAGAGCTTTTGGGTAGTTTGCAGGATGGCATTGCAAAAATCAAAGTGGTGGAATATTAGGGTTTGAAAGACTGTTCTGAAGTCGTGTGGTTGGAGGAGTGGTTGAAGGTACTGAGTGATTTTGTTTTTATTGTAGATAGCTTGCTTTTCTTTTCTGATATGCAGTTGGAGTGAGAGACGATGGTCAAGAACAACACCTAGATAGCATACTTCTCTTCACAGATAGGTTAGCATTGTTGACTGTGAGTGTTGACGGTGGGGAAATGGCCTGGTCTCTGGTTATGAAGAGAACTTTGTTTTTTTTGTAGTTGATGGTAAGGTTGTTATCCAACAGCCAATGGGAAATGGCATTAAAGCAGTTGGTGATAGCAGTGAACAGCGCCGTGCCTAGCTTTGTGCGAGCAGTGCGGCCGCAGGCACAAAGGATATAGGGGCGCAATTTGGGCTGCCTGCCTTAGCTCCTCCCCATGCTGCCTGCTGTTGCCCTGCTACCACCACTATTTTTCTCAGTGGTGGCGGCACCGGCAACAACGGAGCAGACCTGACTTCACATAAAAAAACCATGAACTTGCAAAGACCCGCGTTTGAATGGCTGGTCTGGTCCCTTCCTCCTCTGACGCGACCTACATTAGTGAAGGGAAGGAGGGACCAGACCTCCCTACAAGCGCGGAGTTGGAGCACTGTGTGGATTGTTTTTTTCTTTTTTTATAATTTTAAGTCAGGTCTGCTTCATTGCTACTGCCGCTGCCTATGAGAAAACAAAAAGTCATGGCAGCAGGGAAAGGGTAGGCATTGAGGACATGGAGGTATGGGTGAGATATGGGGGGGGGGGGGGTGCGCAAGATGTGCAAGTAGCACAGGGTGCAATTATGGCTTGGTACGGCCCTGGCAGTGAAGGTTGTCTGTACTGTGGAGACCGGTGCATAGATCATAATGTCGCCTGCGTAAAGGTGGTAGAAGACATGCTTTTTGGATTCTTTATCTTTTTAGTTCCCTCTTGCTATCTGATTTCGCTTCATAAAGGGCCCGATTCTGTTCTGGATCTCCCAACCCTCTGTGCGCCTAGTCGGAACCGGATGCACAGAGTTAGATGGGATTCTGATCCCATGGGGCATGTCTAGCCCCGTGGGATCAGAATCACATCCAGGCAGGGACCCCAATTCCGGTTAGCCTGCACCTACAGGCCTTGCCCAGCTAACTCAGTCAGGACTCCTGAATGGAGCTGCCGCAGCATGGCATCCGGTTGCCATGGCACCGTAGCTCTATTCCGGTGCCATTATCCCCAGCTGCCAACAAGAATCTTCATTCCCCACAGCCTGACCCCCGATCTGGCCTCCCAAGGCCAGGGTCGGGGTGTGGGGAATCTCCTCTGTCCCCTCCCGCCTTTGCTGAGCCCCGGGCCTGCTGCCTCCTGCTGATGAAGGGAACTTATTAAACCTCAGAGGTGGAATAAGTTCCCTGTACAGGCAGCCAGCCCCGGACATATAGGGCTGACATTGGAATCGGCCCTGTACGTCTGGGGCCGCAGACAGCCCACTGCCCACCCTAACTCTGCCCCCGCAACACCCCTTTCCCACCCCCCATCTAACCTCCCTGTCCAATGTATGGGAACATTAGTCGGGGTCGGCAGAGGTGCCGAATAGCAGGGATGGATGTCCCAACAGGATGTCCATCCTCGCTATTTGTGCCTCAGAATGACCCCGATATTGTTTAATGATCAGAATTCTTTCATTGCTTGCTCTCCCTGCTCTGATTCATAGATGGCGCTCCACTCCCCTCCTAGAGGTTATGCTGTTTTTACTGTAGGTTCCCTTCTCCTACTTATAGTTATTTTTTTCTCTTATAGTGAAACAGTGCATTGCTATTATTGTGGAGACTACTTTGAATTATTAGCTCAGTGTCCCCTATATTCTGGTATCATTTAAACTGTTATCTCTGAACGTTAATGGGATTAATCACCCCATTAAACACAAAAAAATCTTAACTTATCTTAAGAAAGAAAAATCTGACATTGCCTTTATACAAGAAACTCATTTACCACATACGGAATGTCTTAAATTTAAAGATAAATTTTATACTTGCCATTTTTTTTCACCTGTGCATAATAAAAAAGCAGGTGTTTCAATCTTCTTCCGCAATACTATTCACTTTCAATTGGAAAGGCAACTTTCAGATACTCAAGGAAGACGGCTTATACTGTCTGGCCATCTTCTTAATACAAAAATAATACTATTAAATCTTTATGCAGCCAATGAAGATGACCCAACTTCAAAATCTGCTTGAATTTTGGGACTATCAAAAAATCATTGTAGATGACTTTAAGTTACCTCTAGATTACACTTTAGACAGAAATTCTACCTGTCAACCTTCTAAAATAAGTTCATGGAAAACTTTGCATAATATGATCTCCAATTTTGATTTCATTGATCCATGAAGATTACTTCATCCTCTAGATGGAGACTACACATTCTACTTTAACCCATACAATACATACTCAAGAACTGATTATTTTCTTACCATAAAATTATCCATTCTCAAAATCTATGCATACTTATTTCAGATCAGGCAGCAATCATTCTTTCTCTTGATTTTGAAACAAAAACTCACAAACACAGACAATGGAGATTCAATAATATGCATCTTACCGATCCTCATTTTATTGAATGCATTAAACGTTTTGTACAAGACTTCCTTAAAAACAATCTCCCAGATTTATATGAGCCTCCACTGCTTTGGGAAACTTATAAAAGAACACGTAGAGGTAAAATAATGAGTTATTCTGCTTGGATGAAGAAAAAATAAAAATTGGAATTAACAGCTAGAACATCAAATTCAAGAATTGGAAAAAAGTATATTAAACATCCTATCTCACAAAATCTACATTCATTAACCCAGGCTAAGTATAAATATAACTCCTTAACTAGTCTACACGTCAGTATGGACATCTTTATTTACAAAACTGGACACTATAACAGTAGTAATAAAATAGGTAGATCCTTGTCTCAATACCTACAAGGAAAACACAGAAAACATATTATTACCTCATTGTGCGATACCAATTCCAATATTGATACGAGCCAATCTGACATAGAAAATATTTTCCAATCCTTTTTTGAACATTTATTTCATTCAGATACTGATAAAAATGTGATCAATTTCTCAGTTCCTTGAATTCTCCTACACTACACCGCACAGCACAAAATGAATTAGGATCTGGAATTATCGCAAAAGGTATTAAATACTTTTCATCTGTTAAAACTCTAGGCCCTGATAGTTCACTGCAGAATTTTATAAAACTTTTTCTGATATTCTTAACCCCTTCTTCTTAGATCTATATCACTTCATATATACTAATCCAGAACAACAACAGAACTTCGCTCAAGTTCATATTGTTCTTATACTAAACCGGTAGAGACTCTAATTATCAACAAAATTACAGACCCATTTCATTATTAAACTTGGATTACAAAAGTCTAACTAACATTCTTGCAACCTGTATTAACAAAGTCCAGTTTTCTTTAGTTCACAAAACTCAAATTGGATTTATGATTTACATAGGTGATAATATAAAATTATTTTATGATCTTAATTATATCTACTACTACTAATGAGCATTTTTATAATGCTACAAGACATTCAAGAGGGGGAGAAGTAGCCTAATGGTTAGAGCACTGGCATGGGATCCCAGAGATCAGGGTTCAATTCCCACCAGCCCTCCTTGAGGCCTTGGGCAAGTCACTTAACCCTCCATTGCCTCAGAAAAATCCAGGTTATCAATATCCCTGTTTAATGTACATTACAAGTTTAAGTTACAATGCAAACTGCTTTGATTGAAATGATAAAGCAGTATATAAAACCTGTTAATAAATATGCAGTACTGCACAGTCCCTGCTCATCAGAGTTTACAATCTAGTCAAGACAGACAAAACAAGAAGATCAGGTGAGTCAAGATCCAAAAGCAGCAGCAGCAAAGAGATGAGTTTTCAGCCTGGATTTGGAAAGGGCCAGAGAAGGCGTCTGACATACAGACTCAGGTAGTTTGTTCCAGGCATAAGGTGCAGTAAGGTGAAAGGAGTGAAGTCTGGAGTTAGCAATAGAAGAGAAGGGCACAGATAGAAACAATTTGCCAGAAGAGCAGAGTTCCAAAGGGGGAGAGGGGTGCAGGGAGAGATCATAGATGCAAATTTTCAAAAATGTGAATAGTTAAAATGTTGCAAACTGTTAAATGTAAATCATTGATATTGTACTGTTCCATGTAATACTTGCTGTTTCACTGTAAACTGCTTGGATATGATTGAAAGTCAGTATATATAAAACAATTGTTAAATAAGGAAAGGTAGCAAGGAGCTGCAGAGTGAATGCACTTATAGATCAGCAGGAGAAGTTTGAATTGGATGCTGAAATGGATAGGAAGCCAATAAAGTGACTTGAGAAGAGGGGTAATATGAGCATGACAAGGCTGATGGAAGATTAGCCGCGCAGCAGAGTGCTGAACAGATTGAAGGTGAGAGAGATGATTCAAAGGGAGACCAGCAAGGAATAAGTTACAATAGTCAAGATGGGAGGTGATTAAGGAGTGGATAAGTGTCTTAGTAGTGTGTTCAGAAAGGAATGGGTAGATTTTGTTGATACTATAGAGAGCAGAGTGGAGGAGTAGCCTAGTGGTTAGAGCAACTGCCTAGTACCCAGATGATCAAGGGCTTGATTCCCACTGGCACTCCTTGTGACCTTGGGCAAGTTACTTCACTCTCCATTGCCTTGGAAGAAAAAACTGGCAATCTACTTGCAGTGATACATTGCCAAAAAGCCCCAGAGGTAGCTGGGCCACTATGGGTCAACACTGACTTGATGGCACTAAAAAAAATAGAGAAAGAAATGGCAGGTCTTAGCTATCAGATGGATGTGTGTGGAGGAGAGAGGAGTAGTCAAAGACAAACCCAAGGTTGCAAGTTCAGGAAACAGGGAGGAGTAGAGAGTTATCCATTGAGGAAGAGGAGAGGAGGTTTGAGGGGGAAAAATAAGAAGCTTGGTTTTGGCCATGTTCAATTTCAAGTGGCCGTGAGACATCCAAGCAGCAATGTCAGAAAGGCAGACAGAGATCTGGGTCTGGATTTCTGGAGAGATTTCAGGTGTAGAGAGGTAGATCTGGTAGTCATCAGCATAAAGATGGCATTGAAAGCCATGGGAAGAGATGAGCGCACCAAGGGACTGGGTATAGACAGAGAAAAGGAGTGGACCCAAGACAGTAAACAACCGTTTCAATCAATTACCTTATCATAAGACGTAGAAAAGGTATTTGATAGAATTGAATGGCCTTATCTTTATAAAGTAATTGAATGGTTTCATTTGGGAGATGATTTCCTACGATGGATAAAGTTATTATGCCATAATCCCACATCCCAATATATAGTCAACAATAATATCTCTAAACCAATACAGCTTCATCATGGAATCAGACAAGGGTGTCCTTTATCACCTCTACTTTTTAATTTAGCTCTTGAACACTTGTTAATTGCAATACGTTCCCATTCTCACGTTACTGGTATCAAGACCAAACATACTGAAACCAAGCTTGCTACTTTTCTTAACTAACCCCCAATTTTTTATTTCTAATCTTATCGACACTGTTAATACCTTTTCAATAGTTTTGATTATAGAATTAATTGGGATAAATCTGAAATAATGCCACTCCATTCATATTTCTCAAATAGATGTACAGGACTTCCCCTTTAAATGGTCTCCCTTCCGTTTCTAATATTTAGGTATACTTTTAAATAAAGATGTTGAACAGACTCTACACATAAATATGGAACATATTCTCGCTATTATAGATGCAAATGTTCAAAAATGGGCTCCACTTTATATTTCATTGTGAGGTAGACTAGACTAAAATGGCTATGATGCCAAAAATTAATTATATTCTCATGATATTGCCTGGATTTTGCCCAAAGCATGCTATAAAATAATAGAATCCAAACTGATAGAATTTTTATTGTGAAATAAACCACCTAGAATCACTTTGAAAACCCTCAAATTATCCAAAAACACTGGAGGCCTCACCTTTCCTGATTTCCAGCTATATCATATGGCCTTCTTGGCTCACTTTGGTTTGTTCTGGCTTATCTCTGATCCACCTGAGGAACTGCTGCCATTGTGGTATGATGTTGAACTACATCTAATATCCCCCCAAAATTTATTTTGTCTTTTGATTTACATAACATAGAAACATGACGGCAGAAAAAGACCACATGGCCTATCTAATCTGCCCTTCCATATCACCCTATAGGAGTCCCCTTTTTTCCCTTTAGAGAGCCTCTGTGTTTGTCCCATGCTTTTTTGAATTTAGATACTGTTGTCATCTCTACCACCTCCACTAGGAGACTATTCCACGCATCTACCACTCTTTCCGTAAAGAAATATTTCAGCATATTACTCATGAGTCTATCCCCTTTCACCCTCATCCTATGTTCCCTCGTAACAGACCTTGCTTTCAATCGAAAGAGGCTCTCCTCCTGTGTATTTATGCCACAGAAGTATTTAAATGTCTCAATCATATCACCTCTGTCCCATCTTTCCTCTAAAGTATACATATTAAGGTCCTTAAGTCTGTACTCTAGTGGCCTAGTGGTTGGGGCAAGGTACTTCAGGCCAGAAGGTCAGGGATTCAAATCCCACTAGAGGACAGCAACCTTGGGCCAGAAGGACTGGGGTTTCTAGTCCCACAGGTGCTCCTTGAGGTCTTGGGCAAGCCACTTATTTATTTATTTAGCTGTATTTATATCCCGCTTTTCACCGGGTCAAAGCGGGATGTAAATACAGCTTAACCCTCTATAGCCCATGTTCCCTGTAAAATAGTTATCTCCAAGTTATAATGCCCTGTTCAATGTAATTTCAGTTTGTTCAATGTAAACCGCACTGATGCAGAATAGCGCGGTATATAAGAGAATGTAAATAAATAATCATTTTAGTAGCCACTCTCTGCACAGACTCCAACCTGTTTATATCCTTTTGAAGGTATGATCTCCAAGTTCCTTTAGTATGTTAGATGCACAATTTGCTCTTCTTCAATTAGATAAAGAGCTTTATATCTCTATTTGGAATTCCCGTGAAATTTCCGTATGGCATAGCCCCAAACTTAAAATAGATCACAAGATCTTATCCTGGTCAAAATGGGGGAACTGGTCAAAATGGGGAAACTGCTAGGTACTTATGACCTAGATTGGCCACTGCTGGAAACAGGATACTGGGCTTGATAGACCTTGGTCTGACCCAGTATGGCATATCTTATGTTCTTATGGCAGTCATTAGGTATAGGGCAAGGAACGAGAGAGATCTTTGCGGATGTGAGATGGATCCTTGAAGAAAAAAAAGAATACCAATAGGATTTCTACATATGTTTTATCGACTATAGCATGGCTTTTGACTGTGTACACCATGAGAAACTCTGGGCCACATTAAAAAGCATGGGTTTACCAGAACACATGATTATTCTCTTGCACAACCTTCACATTGATCAAGAAGCAACAGTTTGTATGGAACATGGAACAAGGAGAAACAGAATGGTTTAAAATCAGCAAAGGTATACGACAAGGCTGCATACTTTCTCCCTACCTGTTTAATTTATATGCAGAAAAAATTAGAGAAGCAGGACTGTATGAAGACAACCAAGGTGTGAAGATTGGTGGACAACTCATCAATAGCCTTCGCTATGCTGATGATACCACATTACTGGCTGAAAGCACAGGCGATCTGAAACATTTGCTTCTCAAGATCAAGGAACATAGTTTTAAAATGGGCCTGCGCCTTAATGTAAAGAAGACAAGGATCCTGACAACCTGCAAAATTAATAAGTTCATCGTTGATGGAGAAGAAATTGAAATTATGGATAACTTTAATCTACTTGGATCAACTATCAATAAAAAAAACAAGCAGTCAAGAAATTCGACGACACATTGCTCTTGGCAGAATGGCTATGAAGGACCTAGACAACATTCTCAAGAGCAGAGATATCTCTCTCCCTACAAAGATTTGACTTGTTCAAGCCATGGTATTTTCAATACCGTCATATTGATGCGAAAGTTGGACAGTGAAAAAGATAGACAAGAAGAAAATTGATGGCTTTGAATTATGGTGTTGGAGACGAATACTGTGTATCCCATGGACTACCTGAAGAACACACCAGTGAGTACTAGAAGAGATCAAACCTTAGTTTTCCTTAGAAGCTTAGATGCAAGACTTAGACTTTTATACTTTGGACACATCATGCGAAGAGAGAGATCATTAGAGAAAGACATCACACTTGGCAAGGTAGAAGGTCAACACAAAAGAGGAAGGCCAGCAATGAGATGGATTGATGTAATAACAGCAGCTATGAGTGCCACTCTGTTAACAATGAGCCACCTGACTGAAGACCGAACACAAGATAGGACAACTATCCAGAGGATTGCCATGAGTCGACACCGACTCAATGACACTTAACAACAACAGGTATATGGTGCCTTGCACATCTGCTTCATGGTTCGGATCTTCTCTCCTTTCATACCTTAATGTCTCAAAACAAATTACAACCCAACCAATTTTTTTGCTTGGCTTCAATTAATGCATGTTCTTAAAAAAAGCTCTATTTAACTTGATACACTAGTTCCCACACCGTCCCTCTATCTTCTCTTAGATAACATTTTCAGCAAAGGTCATATTGCCACATCCTTTTATAAAGTACTAACTAAACCTACTTCCACGTCTTCTGTTCTTTATAGGATTTGCGGGAATTATCTTAATTTACTATAGACTTGCATCACGTTTAGCTACCTGCTAATTGTCCCACATTATCAGCTAGTTTACTTCAGTCATCATATTTTATTTTTCATCATGCTCTTTGGGCCCCTGTCAAAAAATGTAAAGCTGGCTTATCGGCCATCAGTAAGTGCTGGTGCTGTGATACCTATGAAGGTACTCTTCTTCATATGTTATTTGAATGTAAGGTGATTAATAATTTTTGGCAAAAAGTTTGGAAGTACTGTACATTCAAAAGTTGTTTCACTTTGATATATTCTTAACTGCAAGCTATATTATTCTGAAATCCTCTTCCCCGTCTTTACCAATTGACAATTCCAATCCTGGAAAACTTTATGATATTTTAATTTCTCTATCAATTCAAATGATTTTTCACAGTTGGAGAGATTTATCTAATTTGGCCTAGGGTGGCATACCCTAGGACAAAATCAAAAATTTGAAATTAAAGTGACTGAAAAGACTAACAAGGTATCCAAGGTTAAGAAACTCTGGGAACCTGTCTCCTCTCTCCTATTATAATGACTATCCCATTAAAGTCCTTGCAATTATATCACTATTTTATATTATGACTAACTTGCATACAAAACTTATTATTCTATGTGTTTTCTTTCTCCTCATTTAATTATTATTACATACTCTTATTTTTCATAATTGTGTCTCCACGTAGCATTAAGATACATAATTCATGTCAATTGTATAACTGTTTCATTTTAGCTAATGATGTTAATTATGTTATTATTCCTTTTGTATATTCATGCACTGGTTTGTGTGTTGCACTTTGTTCTTTTTATTTTCTCAATTTGTATTATTTCTTTAATGTTTTCATAAAATTCAGTAAAAATGTTGAAACAAAAAACACTGTAGGGAAGGAAAGAAAAAAAAGACAGATGGCGTGAAGAAACAGAAAATTGAAATGTCATGGTCTGTGCTTTCTGTGTGTAACCAACATGAGGGATTCTGTTTCTGTTAACATGCAAGTTCTATGTTGGAACCTGTAGCAGTCTGGCCTGTCCTTTTTCGCTAGGTGGAGGTTACTGGTGTTATAAAATATTTGCAATGCTGACTTCATTAATAGGGCTGGCGCAGTTTGAGTTCTTGGACTTGGTGCTGGTATAGTATGGGCTGGTGAGCTTCTGAGGGTTCATTTGCAGGGTCTTGTATTGCTTCATACAATGTCCGGCAGTGGAGAGAGAAAAAAGGAAGGTGGGAAAGTACGTGGGTGGGAGGAAGGGAAGATAAAAAGAGAGAGGGAAAGAGCCTGAGGAGGGAGAATTGGGAAGGAGAAAGGGTTTCTGTGAGGGATTAGAGGGTGAGTGAGAGAGAAAGTGAGGGACAGGAAGAAGAACAGAAAGGAGAAAGAGAGAAGGTGGGAGAAATATGAGTGGAGGGTGTGAGAAGGGATGGAAAGAGATGGGGGAATAAAGGAGGAAAAAGGTGGAGGAACAAGGTGGAAGAAGCAAGAGGAGAGGAAGGGTGAAGAAGGGAAAAGGAAAGAGATGAGAGGGAAGGAAAAAGAGCTGAGAGAAGAGTGTGGTGAGGAGAGATGAGTGGGAAGGGGCAGAAATGGAGAGAAGGATGGAAGAGAGGGTGGGGAGGAGAAGCGAGGAGAGGGGGTGGAGGAACAGATGAAGCAAAGAGGTGAAGGATGAGGGAATTATGGAGATGTGAGGAGGAAGAACCTGTTGCCCCAGGTAACTGCCTTCTCATGCCTAATGGCTGGGTCAGTCCTGGGGCAGGTGAGGAGCAAGAGATGCATGTGACAGCAGAAGAGGAAGAGGAGAATGGAGAACTATAGGCAGGAAAAAGGGAAAACTAAAGAAATGGAACTTAGAATATCAGCAAAATAAAGATGAAAACTGATGGAAAAAGCTAGAGAAAATTCTGAGAGAATGAAATGAGTAACAGAAGGAAAAAAACCTTTACAAAGCAGAAGGGAGGGGAACTTGGAAAAAAATAAGGAAAGGCTAGAAAAATGAAAAGAAATCTGAATAAAAGAATAAAAAATGAAATATAAACCAAAACAAAGGTTTGAAAAGACTTTCAAAGGTCTGGGCTGCTAAAGTTTGAGAGAGAGAGAGAGAGAGAGAGAGAATATGTGTGTGTGTGTATGTGTAAGAGGGTTCATGGGAAGGGGGAGGAGGAGAAAGTCAATGAATGCCCAGATGAGGGAGGGAGAACATATTCACCCCTCCCACTAACCTGGGCTTTCTATCTTCTCCATGGACAAGCAGGATGCATCAGCCACACCTGGTGACATCATCCGACGGCGCCATGGGAAGGAGGCTAAGCCTTTCTGAGCATGTGCCTTGGTGCCTCCACCCCTGGACCCGTCCCTACCTGGCTCAGTTTCTTTTCGCCTGTCCAGCTAGCAGGACAGAACTACCAACTCTCCAGAATTTCATTTTTCATTCAAACCTGAATAATAAAAAAAAAAAAAAGAGAACAAAAAAGGAAAAGAAAGCAGAGGAGAAGCGAGCAAACCTGGTTCAAGAAATGTCCCCGATGTGCCAGGAAGATGAACACCGAGGACTCCCATGACCACTGTGTCCACTGCTTGGGGGAAGTCACCCACGTGGAGGACTGCTCCCACTGTGCCTGCATGTCTCCCAGGGCCCACAGATCACGCAGCCACATACTCTGGGAGTTCCTGTCTGGCTCCAAAAACTAGAGCCACTCCACAGACTCCTCCACACGACGAGCCGGCAAGGGTAAAGAGAAAAAACTGGCGGGAAGGACAGAAAAGGTGAGGAGAGCAGCATGGCTGCAGACAATTTGGCTGATGCCAAGGCTCCAGCCCTCATAACGCCCCCCTCGAGGGATTCCTCCTCTAGGCTCCCAAGGCACAGCAGAGCATCCCGCAGCCAGTCCAAGCAGCTGGAACCACCGAACTCCATCGGAAGAAGCCGGATCAGCAACCTGCGGCACAGAGAGCTCTCCCTGATAAGCCCCCTCTCTGAGCAGGGAAAGCCGCATCAAGGGAGACTCCACCCTCCGCCAGCATGATTAGCCCATATAGTGATGATGCGGGCTATTGCCGCACTGATGGGGGAACCCCTGTTCAGCTCTCTTACGTCGGCCCTGAGATCCCTGCCTCCAGCAGCAGACTTTACTGAAGATATAGGAGCAGCAGCTCCAGCGTTGAGAGTTCAGCCTGCAACCCCTACAGAAAAGGGCAATGCCACAGAAGCCGGCACAGATACAGAGCCTCCAGCTCCTGCTCCCTGACACCCTCCCTCTGCCGGCAACGATCCCACAGCTACAGGAGGAGCAAACAGCACCACAGAAACACTCCTGCACAGGACAATCAGGCTGCCTTGCTAGAGCTGCTCTCACGGTTACTGGCTCAGCAAGGCGCAGGGCAAGCTGCACAGGGCACAGGACAGGCAGTGTGAACTCGGTCTTCCTCACCAGTGGCACCCCTGCCACCACCCAGGACGCCCTTGCCGCCAGATCACTGATGCCAATTGGCTTCTCCCCGGATCTGCTTTCGGGCAGTGAAGGTGAGGATGCGGCTGGCCTGACGCTCATGAGTGGCTCGCCTCAGACCTCCAGTGAAGGGCAGTCCCTGTCACCACCATCACCAATGCTGCCACCGCAACCACCATCCCCAGCCAAGGACCTAACATACCCCAAGTTCCTCCAGAAGCTATTCTCCCACCTGGCGCCTTTCCCAACCAACACTCCAGACCTCAGAAATGAAGTGTAGGGGCAAAATACTTCTATCCACAAAAGAGCGAGACCTGGCCATAATTGTGTCTGATGATTTTAAAGTAGCTAAACAGGTAGAAAAGGTGACTGTGAAACCCAGAAGGATGCTTGGGTGCATAGGGAGAGGAATGACCAGCAGAACAAAGGAGGTGATAGTGTCTCTGTATATGTCTCTGGTGCAACCTCATTTGGAGTATTGTGTGCAATTCTGGAGACTGCACCTTCAAAAGGATATAAACAGGATGGAGTCAGTGCAGAGGGTGGCTACTAAAATGTTTAGTGTTCTTCGTTATGTAGCATATGAGAACAGAATTAAAGATCTTAATATGTATACTTTAGAGGAAAGGTGGGATAAGGGCGATATGATAGAGACATTTAAATATCTCAGTGGCATAAATGCACAGGAGGGTCTCTATCAATTGAAGGCAAGCTCTGCTATGAGAGGACATAGGATAAAAGTGAAAAGGGATAGACTCAGGAATAATATGCAGAAATATTTCTTTATGAAAAGTGATAGATGCATGGAATAGTCTCCCAATGGAGGTGGTGGACATGAGGACAGCATCTGAATTCAAAAAAGCATGGGACAAACACAGAAGATCTCTAAAGGTAAAAAGGGGCCTATTGTAGTTGATATGGAAGGGCAGACTAGTTGGGCCATGTGGTGTTTTTCTGCTGTATGTTTCTATGTTTCTAATTACTTGGTCTGCTCAAGTTCCTCGACACACCCAGATCCATCGTCTCCATTCCAGTGCACCACTTATTCCTGGAGAACCGTATGTGAATCTGGCAGATGCCGACTTCCAGAGCAGCTACATCCCGCTGATTAGAAGCGAAGTACCAAGTAAAACTCACACTGGAGTTTGATAAGCCGCAGTTACCTCACCAGTCCATAGTAGTGGCATCTGCTCTAAAACAGTCAAAGAGTTCCTGCTCCCACTCCAATGTGCCTCCAGGGAAATATTACAAACTCCTGGATGACTCTGGAAGGAAGTCTGCTATGCTGAATGCGAAGATTGTGTCTCATCAGTTTCAGCAAGTGCTGTAACTAGACATGGTATTGGACAGCCTCAAAGGGGTGATCGAGAGCCTTGGCACAGAAACCAAGACCACCATCTAGCCCCTCCTAGGAGATCTGAGGGAGTGTAGCAAACATCTCATATCTCCGCCTTTGACTCAGCAGCCAGGACAGCTGCCACACGTATTGCCTCCAGACGCATGGCCTGCTTCCGGGCATCAGGACTTTGCAAGGACATGCACAAATGACTGGTGGATGCCCCCTGCATGAGTGACAACCTCTTCAGTGGAAAGGTCAAATAAACTGTAAACGACTTAAAAGACCGCTGCTCCACCCTCAGAACTCTGGCCTCCGATGGCATTGAGCGCAACTCCAACACTTGCAAGCCGCAGGACTCATGCCAGTGAAGATCCTATTCCTCCTCTAAGTGCTACTAGCTATATCATACCTGGCAGCTGCAATGGCCCAAACACCAACAATACTAATCCTACCACCAGAAGCCCTGACAGAAGGACTGCAGACAGCAGAAAAAGTCAACAACACCATCGGGGAAGAGCACCCCCTCCTTTTGATGCCTGCGCCCCATCCTCGACCTGAGGGGCCTCAACAAATTCATCTACAAAGAACGCTTCCAGATGTACTCCTTGTGGTACTACCTGCCTCTTCTGCAACCTCACCACTGGCTAGCCTCCCTGGACCTTCAGGACGCATACCCCACATCTCCATCCAACCTACGCACAGACAGTTCGTATGCTTCTGTTTCGGGAACCAACACTACCAATACTGGGTGCTCCCCTTTGGCCTCTCACTGGCCCCGAGGGTTTTCACAAGATGTGTATCTGTGGTGGCGGCCCATCTCCTAAAAGCCGGAGTCTGTGTCTTCCCCTACCTTGACGACTGGCTCATACCCACCCCTTCCAGCGATGGGGCACAGAAGGTGATACAAGACACAGCCTCCATGCTGTCCACTCTGGGATTCCTCATCAATTTCAAAAAGTCCCATCTCCAACTGACATAGACCCTAGAATTCATTTGGGCCTCCCTCCACATGTCACAGGCCAAAGCCTTCCTCCCAGGACTGAGAACGGACAATATCATCTCCCTCACCCATTCTGTGACCAGTGCCAGCGACATCTCGGCCCGGACTCTGTTGAGTTTCCTAGGCCACATGGCAGCAACGATCCAAGTGCTCCCCCACACCAGGTTTTTTACATGAGGTCCATATAGTGGCACCAGAGGAAAAGCTGGAACCAGAGGGCGCAGACTATGTCCTTCAGGATCAACATGAACCAGAAGACACAGACCGCACTCCACTGGTGGTTGTGCAAGGAGCATCTCACCCAGGAAAACCCCTTCCAAGCCCCCGAGCAGAACCTAGTCCTCACTACAGACACTTCCAGGATGGGGTAGGGGCACACCTCCTTGCACATCAACTTTTTGGAACTGAGGATGATCAGATACGCCCTCCAGGCCTTTTCAAAATGGATCCTTGGCAAAGTGGTGCTGATCCAAACTGACAACCAAGTCACCATGTTCTACATCAACAAGCAAGGGGGCATGGGATCCCTGCCCCAGTGCATGGAGGCCGTCTGCACTTGGACCCTCACCTTCAGCAAGAACTGCCATCTCTAAGCAGTTTACCTACCCGGTGAGAGCAACCAATCGGCAGACAAGCTCAGCCGCTAGCTACAGCTGCACGAATTGTCCCTTAATGCAGAAGTTGCAGAGACCTTGTTACAGCACTGTAATGGACCTATTTGCCCAACCCTCCAATGCCAACTAGGATGGGAGGAGTGGCCTAGTGGTTAGGACAAGGTACCTCAGGTTGATAGGGCTGGGGATTAAATTCCCACCTGGGGACAGCAATCTCAGGCCAGAGGGACTGGGACTTCTAGTCCTATAGGCACTCCTTGTGGCCTTGGGCAAGCCACTTAACCTTCCATTACCTCAGGTATACATAGATTGTGAGCCCTTTCAGGATAAGAGAATGTATTCAGTACCTGCTTGTAGTGATTGTAAACTGTTCTGTTGCCCTTCAGCTTGGGTGGTATATCAAGAAATTTCATAAACATAAATGCTTGCAATTCTGCTCCCAACATTACAGAGAAGGTCCACAGCAGATGCTTTCAAACTACATGGGGGGGGGGGGGGAGCTCCTCCATGCTTACCCTCCTATTCCTACTCCACTAATCTCCATGGTGATACAGAAGATCATTCATCACATCCTTCTGGCTGAGGAAGATCCAGTTTCCCTCCAACAACTGCTGGATGGTCCACCAGTCTGACTACCTCAGAGACCAGACCTCATCACACAAGACAAGGGGAGTACCCTCCATCCTAACCTGGTTGCACTTGTGCTGACTGCCTGGAGATTGAGAGGTCCAGATTGTCTTCCATGAACCTCACAGTGGAGGTCCAGCAAGTCATCCTCATTGCCAGGCAGGACTCCATTTGCTGGTCCTACTCAATGAAGTGGAAGAAGTTTGATGCCTGGTGTGCAAAGGAGGGCCTCAACCCACTGTCCTGCCTCCTCCTATACTTCACCACCCTTGCTCAAACAGGGCTCCTGACTTCCTCCATCAAAGTCCACCTTGCTGCCATTGCCAGTTTCCATGACTGCACTGAGGATCTTTCCATCTCCATGCATCTGCTGACCTCTAGATTCATGAAGGACCTAGCCAACCTATGACTGCCAGTTCAGAAGCTGGTGCCACAGTGGGACTTCTACAATATCTCATGAGGGACCCTTTTGAACCACAGGATGATGCCCCCCCTCAAGTACCTCACGTGGAAGACCCTTTTCCTGGTCTCTATCGCCTCAGCCAGATGGGTCAGCAAGCTATAGGCCTTAATCGTACACCAGCCATACACCGTCCTCTATTGGGACCGTGCCACATTACGGACACACCCCAAATTCCTACTCAAGGTGGTTTCCCCATTTCACATTAACCAAAGCATTGAGCTCCCTATCTTCCATCCAGAGCCTCACACCACTCTAGAGGAGCACCACATGTACACCCTGGACTGCGTGTGGGAGTTACTCATCTACCTTGAACAAACCAAGTTGCACTGCAAAGGCCCCAGCTCTTCGTCTCCTTCGACCCGGTTAAGTAATGTTACCCAGTCACAAAGAGGACCCTCTCCTGCTTGATATTCATGTGCATCACCTTCTGCTACTCCCAGGCAGGAGCAGACCCACCCGCAGCAGCACATGCACACCAACTGCGTGCTATGGCCACCACACTGGCCAACCTCCATGCCATCCCAATACAGCATATCTGCAGGGCCCTGTGCACACCTTCCAGAGGCATTACTGCCTCAACCGTCTCACACTGGCTGATATCTCCTTTGGTTGTGCTGTCCTGAGCATAAGCACGCCTGCAGCACAGGGGCCGCAGATGGACTGACACCACTCCGGACTGGAGCATGAACTGCCGTGGATGCTGTGTTGTGCTTTGTGTTGCTGTTGCCAATGTTGCACTAATGATGTTACCTCAGGGGTTCCTTCATCCTGTTATACTGCTCCTCTAAGTTTGGGGTTACACTGTCATTGCATCATTCTCACAAGAAAAGTACTTTTTCTTGTTATGCTGCTACTTGGACAGTTGTTCCTACGGTATCCCATGTTATAAGTTTACGTTATCCCATGTTTACACATTTATTGTGATGTTCACTACCAGGTACTGCAATAAAACCCCCTTTTGGGAGCCCTACAGTATGTCAGTTAATGGACTAACTACCTGCCAGGTGCAGCACACAGGCTCAATCTGCCCATAGCCAGAATAGGCCTCACGGTCACAGCTAAGGAGTCACCAGGTGTGGCTGACGCATCCTGCTTGTCCATAGAAAAAGTGGGGTTACTTACCTGTAATGAGGGTTCTCTGTGGATAGCAGGATGTCTGCCACACATTCCTGTCCTGCAGATGTTGCCGTGGCCAGACCACACAAGGCCCGTTCCCTACTGGCAAGGGAAGCCTAAGCTAGGAACGAACTGAGCCAGGTAGGGGGAGGCCCAGGAGTGGGGGCACCAAGGCACATGTTCAGAAAGGCTTAGCCTTTCTGAGATACATGAGATACAAGAGAGCACTCTGTCCCATGGTGCTGTCCGATGATGTCACCAGGTGTGGCTGACTTATCCTGCTGTCCACGGAGAGCCCTCGTTTCAGGTAAGTAACCCCACTTTTTGCTCCCCCCAAACAAAGCAAACAAAACTACACCTTTGTCCAACTGTGGTGTCACTAGCCTCATTAAAAATAATTTCCAAGCACACCTTGATCTGTTTCCAATATACATTGACATGCATTCCAGGAAGAGGCTGTTTGCAACGATGCAAATGCTGACTGGAGCATTAGTAGTAAATCCGAGAGCTTGAAGTCATCTCCAACAGACCCTTGCTTAGAAGCGGAGTTCCTTCTTACCATGGTATGTGCAAAATTAACCCATTTGGAGACTTATCTTGAAATAGCCTCACCCCCTTCCACAGTCCATCCTTCAGGACTCTGGGTGCAGGATCTATGTTTTGCTGTATTATAAAAACTATGCAGTCCCAAACCATTCAAATGTTTGTAAATCATTCATACCAGTTCAATTTTGCTTTTCATTTATTTTTATTGACAATTTCCAACTCAATTGATAAAATGGCTTTTTAGGTAAATTTGCCTACTTTATTTTCTAGGGATATCCTCTTACAAAAAAAAAAAAATCGCACGCAAATATGCCACCCCTGCTTGTAGTTTAAATTTGGTGCATAATGTTTCAAAACGCCGTGGAACAGATCACGTCTTGATTCGGGTTATTAATTTTGACTACAGGGTTCAGATTTCGAATTTCTTGTGTTCCTTCTCTTTCAGAAGTATGTCTATTTTGCGCCTGTTTTTTGGTAACTTCTGTTAACAGCGCGCATCTTTTGGTTTTCAATTCTCCTTTCGGATCCGTACGTGGACAGACAGGCAGGGACAGTAATGTTCAGTGCTCAGCCAGCCTTTCGGCTTCCCCTGCCTGCACTGTGTTGGTTGGAAGTGGGAGGGAGGCCGCCCTTGCCCTGGAGTTTATCTGCAGTGAAAGGCTGCCGATTCCATTCCAACAGGCGCTCTGCAGTGGGTCAGCTCAGGCTGGGGAAAGCTGGACAGGGAGGATGGACTAACTGCTGGCAAACCAATAGCCGTGCTGGGAAGATCGGGAGCCCTCCCCCCTCCCCATCTATGGCATCCTGCCGGCTTCAGCTAGGCAAACGGCGAGGGCTGCAGACCCAGGAGCTTTCAGTGCAGGTACGGATTTTATTAATGCTTATAAAGTTCTATTATTTAACCTCATTATTATAAAAGCGATAGAACACAAGAACTTTTCTGTTACTTTTACAACAGCTAAGTCAGATCGGACTGCTTTTATCTTAAGGGTCATAAGAGCATAAGATACAGTACTTCAAACATCCCTATTAGTTTCGGTTTTTAATGTAAGAGTTTTCTCACGTAGAAGATATAGAAGCGAAGATCTGTGATAAATGGGCCCTTAAATATATGAGTATGTTAACCATTCCAGAGCAATAGATGGCTGCTTTATTTTGTATCTAAAACATGTCTGTTTGATCATTTCATAGATTTGGGCGATGGAGGTGGGCAAGTAGGCAGAATAGTTCAGCCAGTTTAACTAGAGTTTATTTATAGAGCTTTGAGGTAGCTTCCAGTAGCAGATGAAAGCAATCGACATGCCAGCTTCACTTTGGTTTGCACAGCAGCAGGGATCAAAGAAACAGAGCTATTGCCCCGAGTAGCAGGTTTAAGTGCTGGGAACACCTGGATCACACCCTACAGTCGGGGATTTAAAGTCTGCACTGTAGCACTGTAATCTTTCTCTAGCCCCTCCCAGGGAGCCGATCAGGCTGAGAGGTTTAGGTGCTCTGATAGGGAGCTTGGAGCAGTTCACCCTTCTTAGAAGGGAGTCTTGGTACTATCAGGGGGAATGCACAGTACTGAGTCTCGGCTGAAAGTAAAACTTCTCAGCCTTCCCCTTGATTAGGTAGTTAAAAAAGGAAAAAAAAGGGAAGCAAACAAGGAAAAAATAAGGTTTTACTACCCTAATACATTGTTGGAGGGATGCTTTCATTTGGCATTAGTAGAGCTGCCAAGTTACCCAGTTCCAGGAGGGAGGCATTTGGCCAGACATTTGAGCTCACATCCTGAAAGCAGTGTGGGATTTGTAGTCTTCCCTTCTAGCCATTCACATTAATCCTGCAGACCTTATCAAGCTGCTGAAAATCGCTCTCTTGGACCTAGGTAATTTAGCAGCATAGAGAGGTCTGAGGATGCAGCCTGCAGTGGCAGCTTTCAGAAGAAGATTTCAATCTATCCAGAACTGTAAAACTTTTGAAATAAAGATGATAAAATACTTTGAATCAGACCAGACAGCTAACCCAATAAGGACACTGGTTTCCTGTCATATTATAAACTGTAAATATTTACAGCCTGATTACCAAAGACATGTACTTTCTGTCAGATTATAAACTCTAGAACAGCCTGGTCGCCCTCTGATCAAGCATCCACCCCTTCCTCTCCCCTCCCCTCCTGTCCATGTAATGCTTTATAGATCTCTGTATATTTATTTTAATAGCAACATCTGTTGCTCATACTGTCCTGACCTGAAGAAAAAGGTATCACCTTATTTTCCTTTTTATTTAACTACTCGGGATCCTTTCATCTGATTGGTATCACATTGTCTTTTAAGAGTAAAAGCTTTCAGCAGCTTTCTGTATTCCGCACAGCTCGGTGGAAAACCTGACCTGCATTACTAACAGGCTGTCGTTCAGTGTAACAGCCTCATACCCTGCTACATACCCCTCTTCCTGAAGTAAGTAGCCCATGTTACACAGCTGAAATGTAACTTTCCATGTCTTCTGGAAAGAGGTACATGGCTGAAGAGCTGAATGCCATTTCTTGGTTCAGCAGTACCCGCACAGTGAGTCTTCGGGCATAGTCAAACCCGAGACTCCCCTGTCCCCCCTTTAGTTTCTACCTGTGCCCAGCCAGCGTTCCTTCAAAGCATTTGTTGCTAATGAAAAAACAGTTAATGTCCTGGCGCCTAATGGTTTCCCGAAATTTTGTGTCCAATAGCTGCTTTTTATTCATTTATTTATTTATCTATTTTTTCTATACCGCCCCTTCCAGAGATCAAGGGCGGTTTACATGGAACAGTTAACAGTTTTGTATACTTCTGTATACATTTACATTGAACAGTAATTCTAACTTTCTGCAGGTAATAATGCATGCAACTTTCAAAACTATTTACATTGGCTATTTACAAAAGACTATAAACAATGTGTTACAGGGTATAATAGACATTGGGCATGTGTGCTTTGTTTTGAAGAAAAGCTTGTTCACAAGGTAGAGAGCCTCAAAGATGAACTCTTAACAGACTTCTGATCTGAGCACAATCTTCTCTTGATCTCATTCCTGCTTGTTTACTTGTTGAAGGCACATCAGAAGACCTTTTTGGAGTCCCTGTTATATCTCTGGGGTGTTCTCGTGATTGATTTCTGTAAGGGTTGATAGCACCACTATCATTGGGGCTGGATGCATATCTAATCAGCGGACCCAACGTAGTACTCCCCCCCCCAATACAAGAAGAATGCTGCGTGATGAGACTTGATGGCCTCAACATAAGCCCCTCTTCCTCCTGGCACAAGAACAAGCATTGGGACTTCTGACCCCATATAACGCCCCCACTCCACCCCTGAGAAAAAACAACAGGGGCTTGTTGGCCCCTAAAGCCCACACCTCTCAGAACTCATGAACCAAGGAGTCTCTAGGGTCAGTTGCCCAGCACGTTCTGGCTTTCAATAAGGGACAGATGAAGATTGGGCAAGACTGAACAGGACTTCCTCCTCCTCTTCTACAGCTGTCTCCTAACTCCTTTGGAATAGAAGAAATCCATGGGGCTTAGACTCTGCATTTGGCCTTTCTTCCATCTGATCCATCCATGCTAGTGTATGAACAAAGCATAAAGTAGCAGTTTAAGCCTGAATATCTTGGGTGTAAGTAACTGTCAGGCATCTGTGTTTATCTGCTTAGTATTGCTCCCAGTTTAGGCTTTACCTGCAAAATCAGGATACCAAGTTTCAACAAAGTAGTAATTCTGTTTGTCTGTGCAAACACAGGTTGTTTACACTGAGAAATCACAGGCTTTATGCACAGTCAACAATATTCTTATCTATTGTCTGCTAATAAGCCTAATTGAACATAGGGTCTGATGTGCCAAATATGTTTGGGAGATCGTGCCCTTCTCCTCTTCTATGCAAGGTTTCTTACAGTGGGGATCTTTTGGGAGTCAGTTCTTTCAGCATTTGAGGCATTATGCAACTCATACCTTTCCAGTAGTAGTTTTAAGGCAAGTTACATTCAGGTACAGTAGGGATTGTCCCCTAAGACTTATATTCTATGTTTGTACCCAAGACAGGGTGAGGCCACGAGGAGCATTAGTGGGATTTGAGCCCTGGTTTCCATGGGTTTATTCTGCTGTCCCTAACTACTAGACTGATAATCCACTCCTCCATGTTGCTCACCATGGCTCCTGCCAGGAGTTCCTCTTCTGTTTGTCTAGTCTTCTCTCCCTTTTTGACTTGTGAGAATGGCTGGTTGTTAAATACCTTTCAGGGCTAAAGGGGAAAACCTGGCCAAGTGCTACAGCTTTGTTCCTTTGTCCAGGGAAGGCCATTTGGGAGGAGAAAGGAAATGTTTTGCCAAAGGGTTTTTGATTTGGCCAACCCTGGACTAAGGAGCAATCCAGGCCCAGGAATTTGTCATTTGGCTATATATTTTAGGAGAAATGGGAGAGATTTGTTCAAGCTCCTGATTTTGGCCCTTCCTTTTAACTCTGTGGGGTATGTTTCCTAAGCAGCGGAAGCGGCTTCCTTGCGATATCGGAGCTACTGCTGTGTGTTTATTATGTACTTCTAGAAGGAAAGTAAAGACAAGTTGCTGCTGTTCAGTTGGCGTCATGGCAAGTGGCTCTGTTCCTGTATTTATGCTTATGAACTTCTCCCAGGCCCCATAGCTAGGGTTCCCATTTCATCCTGGTAAGGGACCCCCCCAGTACATAATCAGCATTTTCCCATATGCTCATCTTTATCTTTATTCGCAAAATTCATATATGACGTCTCAATAAAAAAAATAAGCAGCTTACAATTAAGACAATAATAAAATAGACCTCTATCCTCCCATGCCCGAAACTACCCTCAATTCACAAAACAGCCTAAAAATGCAATTCTCCACTAGAATATACTGTGCTCCCGCCTCCCCCCTCCCCCCATCCATCTGCACTTCCATCTGCGATAATGCTGTATTACCTGGTCCCTTAGAACAGTGTTTCTCAAGCTGGCCCTGGTATACTCTCTAGCCAGTCTGGTTTTTAGGACATCCACAATGAATATGCATGAAACAGTTTGCATTCAATTGAGTCAGTGCATGCAGATCCATCTCACATATTCATTTTGGTGTCCTGAAAACCAAACTGGCTAGGGGATGTACCAGGACTGGCTTGAGAATCACTACCTTGAGGGAGGAGTAGCCTAGTGGTTGGGGCAAGGTACTTTATTTATTTATTTATTTATTTATTACAGTTTCTTATATACCGCGCTATTTAGAATCAGCGCGGTTTACATCATAACAAAACGACCATTACGACAAACTGTCAGGTTTTACATTGAACAGGAGTACAAACTTGGATAACTGGGTTAACTATATACATAATCTATCTACACTGCAGTGTGAGGGCATTTCTAGATTGGGTCATTTCTTGGAGGGGATATCTTTAGGCCAGAAGGTCAGCAGTTCAAATCCCACTAAAGGACAGCAACCTTGGGCCAGAAGGACTGAGGTTTCTAGTCCCACAGATGCTCCTTGTGGTCTTGGGCAAGCCACTTAACCCTCCATTGCCCATGTTCCCTGTAAGTATTAGTGTATGTGTCTCATATCCCTGCATGTTAAATGTATCCCCCAATTGTGTTGTGACAGCTTTGATTGAAGGATAAGGCAGTATACAAAACTGTCTAAATAAATAAATACCTTAGAGTCTAGTCCAAAGGTTCCCAACCTTTTTGGTTTTGTGGACCCCTTATTAACCTCCAAAAGATTCAGGGACCCCCCTCCCATTCCATCATCACCACTCTTCTCAGACCTCATCCCCTAAGCACCAAGTCTGCCCCCACTAACTCTCTTTACCTCCTTGCTCTTTCTAGTCTTCACCAGCCTCACTCCTCAGAAGTCTCTGTCCACTACTCCCCTGCCAGTTCCCTTCAGTCTCTCTCTGTCTTCTCCCAATTGGGTCTCCGCTGCCTCTTTTTTTTTCTCGTTTCTGTGTCCTGTGGTCCCCCTGATATTGTCTCATGGACCACAAGTTGGGAACCATTAGTCCATCCATTCATCCATACAGACTTTTATCAAATGCCATGTTCCATTGATGAAATATCAGAATCAGGAGAGCAACTAATGTTATTTAATCAGAACAAACTTGAAGACTCAGATTTTTCTGCAAGTGTTTGGTCACAGCACCTGCTCTTTGCTTGCCCAGTTATGCTATGCCTTGTCTGATATGACATAGTATCTATGGCAGGGGTGTCAAACCCCAGTCCTGGAGGGCCGTAAACCAGCCAGGTTTTCAGGGTATCCCTAATAAATATGCATGAGATATATTTGCATGTACTGCCCCATTGTATGCAAATATATCTAATGAATATTCATTAGGGACATCCTGAAAACCAGACTGGTTTGTGGCCCTCCAGGACTGGTGTTTGACACCCCTGATCTATGGGGTGGATATTTAGCAGCTAGCCATCACCACTGAACCCTGAGCCTAGGTAGTCAGTGCTGGGACTATATTCGGCCACCGGCATTGAATGTCTAAGTTGGCCAGATAGTGCGTTAGCTAACCAGCTAGTGGCAATATTCAGTCACTGTCTAGTTAGTTAAAACGACTAAAGTTTGGTGAGCCTTTCAAGTGTTAACTTTAGCCTCTAGGATAACCAGCTAGCAGCTGAATATCGCCGTTTGCCGGTTATCTCCGGGTGCCACCTCCGTACCACCCTGAAATGCCCCAAGGCTAGCCGAAATCCACTGACTGCCATTTAGGTGGCTTACAGGGCTGCAAACCACCTAAATAGCTTTGAATATCCCCCTTATGTTTTTAAACGTTGAACTATCGTGCTCTGGTTCTTCTCATTTGTAATTTTTAAGTATATTTTTTATGTTGTTTGTCTTTCTTCTGACAGTTTTTTAATTTTTGTATTTGTAAATTGCTCTGATGTTTTATGTAGGGCGGCTTATCAAAAGATTAAACTAAACTAAATTGCCATTTTGTATAGGGACCGTGATCCCACTGGTACTGCAGGGGTCTTGCATCTGAATGTGGTACTGGATATAGTTACAGGGTCACCTGGGGTGAAAAATCTTTATCCTCTGCTGCTGTGGTCCTTGAAGGAAAACACTGCTTGTGATTTTTTTTCCTAGTGCTGTGGCTGTCTTCATGTTAAAGTACAGTGATATACTCACACTGTCTCTTGATATCTTGAGCCCTGATGATCTGATCTTTTGTAAATTTCCTTCTCTGTTATGTACCTCCAGGACAGATCCTCCTTCGGGTTACGTTTTCCTGCACTTGGACTTCTGGTATCTTCCCGCTGCAATTCAAGAGGAAAGACACCATCCAGGGTGCAATGGTTAATGGCCGTCTTTTCCTCTTGGCTCTCAGCCGTTTTCCTGCAGAGACATCTGCTGAGACTGCATGCAGGGAGGAGATGTAATCCTTTCCTTCACAACCTTGTCAGTCTGCACTAGGTCCCTGAGGCTGTCTGCAGCTGGAGAAAGGACAAACTGCTGGGAAACCAATAGACTAGTCATGAGGATCGGGAGCCCTGTCTTTCTCTCCTCCTCTTCCTCCCCTCTCTGGGTATCCTACCAGCTTCGGCCAGACAAACAGTGAGGGATGCAGACCCAGGAGCCCTCCTTGCACGATAAGCCTAATATTCGCTACAGGTATGGGTTTTATTGAATGCTTATTAATAATTGCACGCTGTCAATAAAAGTGACTGCACAGGACAACTTTGCAGTCATTTTCACTACAACATAAATCCGATCAAAATGGTTTTATCTTAAGGGTCTTGGAAACCATCCTTCTAGTGTCTGTTCTGATTCTGTTTTTAAACCATCAAAGATTTTCTCCCATTAGACATCTACATGAGGAAATCTTTAAATGGACTCCTTTGATTTTAGATTATATAGAAAACTTTAGAGCAACATGTTTTATTTTGTGTCTAGAAAATGTGTGTCTATTAGGCAACAAGTTTGTTTTGTAAGTTATATGGAAGGCATGGTGAAATATCCTTGCACTATAGATCACACCCTAGTTCTAAGTGCAAGGATAATTTTACACAAGGCTTGAAACATGAGAAAAATAGTCCTGTGTTAGTTTTACTCTCCCTATAGACATGTTTAATAGCTAAACTTTCCTAAAAGCTAATTAGGATACCTCAGAATATAAAGCAATTGTAAAAACCGGTTTACAAATCCTCTCCCCCATCCTACCTGCATTAGTAGGGTCAGTGTTTTTGGATAGTGTGAAAGAGCAGAAATGTGGTATTATTGGGTTGGATTTAGCTTATGCCTTTTCAGTAGTAGTTCAGGGTGAGTTATGTCCAGATACAGTAGGTAGTTTCCTGTCACTGGAGGGCTTACAAATGTGGATTGTATCAGAGGACACAGAGGGTAGTATCGGAGGGATGGAAGACTGACTAATTGGTGGAGGAAGGAAGTTGAAGGGATGATAGGGAAGGGATCCTTCTCAGCCTACTCCCTAGTCAAAGAAAATACAAAGGGAGGAGTGGTCTAGTGGTTAGGACAAGGTACTTCAGGCCGGAGGTTCAAGCCCCACCTGGGGACAGCAATCTCAGGCCGGAGGGACTGGGATTTCTAGTCCTATAGGCACTCCTTGTGGTCTTGGGCAAGCCACTTAACCCTCCATTGCCCATGTTCCCTGTAAATATTAACGTATGTGTGTCATATCCCCTCGTGTTAAATGTATCCCCCAATTGACTGCTTTGACCCGGTGAAAAGCGGAATATAAATACAGCTAAATAAATAAATAAAATAAATAAAGGTTCCCAAGAATGTATCCTTCTAGGGCTGTTAGTCTCTCCTTTCCCCATTCCGTTCTCTCCAAAACTAACCTCCCACCTCTGGGTTTCTTCCTGTAATTCCCAGCCCCACTCATTCAGCAGAGTTTGGCATTGCTATTCACGCAAGTGGCAAAGAAAGTGGGAGGCAAGGGGAGAGAGAGGGGAAAACCAGGAAGACAAATGGCAGAGCAAGGAGGGATGGGGAAGGGAACGGAGAAAAAGAGATGGAAAGCTGGCTGAGAAAGGCGTGAAAGATAGAAAAGGAAAGGATAAACCAGTCAGGTCAGAGGAGAGGAAAGAGGAGACTAGTAGAACAATTGCGCAGGCTTGGGAACAAAAGGAAAAGCTGGAGAGTGAAAAGATGTAGAGAAGGACAGGAGACAAATATAGTGTGAGACACACAGTTTGAGGAGAGAGAAGACAAACAAGCAAGTTGAAGAAACATTAGAGTCTAAAACCTGAGAAAGTTTAAAGAGTGAGAGACTGAGATAGATCAAAGATGGAGAAGACCAAGAAAAAAAAAAAGAAACAGACAGATCAAGCCAGGGACACAAAAAGGATGGAAGATGGTTTATTTTCATTTTGGCAATGATTGTTGTTTTTTTTTTCTCATGCTGCTTAATGCAATTTGGCTTTTCAGGTCTATCAAACCGCTTGGCTAATCCATATTTCATGTGGGTCAGGCAGGCAGGGCCGACTCAACCATAAGGTAAACAAGACAGTCACTTAGGGCCTGCAGCTTCTGGGAGTCAGCAAAGAGCAGGACATGCAAAGCTAAACAGTAGATTCTCACAGCCAGGAGGGTGGGAAAACGTGAGGTTTGCCAGGGAATCAACACTTTGAGCCAAATCTGGGGCTGGCCCTGGAATTAGGAGTGAAGGAAGAGGGGGAGGCGTGTGTTGGGGGTTGGGCATGGAGTGAAGGCACAGGGAGAGTGGTTTAGGATTTATAATCCTGCATGTGGCTATAAGGTCAGATTTTACTTCAGGATTGCATACCACAGAAGGGAGGAGGAGATAGTGTGGCTGCTTCTTTTTTTATATGCATCCTAATTTCTGCCTGGGATAAGTCCTCATTCTGTTTTACATTGTCTAGGAAATGGACCTGACTTCAGACAAACCCTGCATTTTATCTAGTGTGTGGGTTTTCCCACTAACCATGGCTGGAGTCGGGAGTGTGCGTTTGTAGTACCTCTTCATGACAGGGAATTTGAAATATAGAGCTGGGATGATGCTCTTCACTGCATTTTCATCCCAGGATTAAATTTCTGACTTGGATCCAGAGTTCTGATGACCGTTTTGCAACTCCGTGGATATGAAGGTGGCATGCAACTCAAAGGCAATGTCAAAAATGCTTTAATTTAGTAGTGGATTATTTTGATAATCTGCATGCTGCTTTTTGATCTTGATGCCCCTCACTCTCTGTGTATCTTACCATGCTCTAGTCCCCAGTTTCACTATGTGTTTTGTCTTGATTAGACTATAAACTTTGATGAGCAGGGACCAGGTCTTACATCTATATGTATAGTGCTGTGTACCCCTTGTAGCACTATACAAATATAATTAGTAGTACTAGTGTTCCTAAAATATTGTGCAGACATGCTCATATTTGGGTTCTCTGTTATCTAATTAATCAGCTACTAAACTGCAAACCTTTTGGGTTCAGGTCTTCTGTAGGAATTTCATCTGCAAGAGCCTGCATTCTTTAATCTGGTTTTAATAATTTCCTTTTAAACTGAGATGGTTGTGTTGATCAAATGTGAGACCTGAGACAAAGAGGGACATATTCTTGATTCAGTAAAAGACGAGCAGATTTCTCTTACCAACGTGCTCTCGATGTGTGCCACACAAATCTTTCAAACACTGTTCAGCAGTTTTTTTAAGCTTTAAACCATTTTTTTAAATGTTTGTTTATTTATTTAACGGGTTTTTAAAAAAAAAAAATTTATACCGCTTTATCATTTAGTCAAAGCGGTTTACATTGTAACTTAAAAACTTGGTAATGTACATTAAACAGGGACATTGATAACTTGGATTTCTCTGAGGCAATGGAGGGTTAAGTGACTTGCCCAAGGCCACAAGAAGTGTAATGCTTCTGTAATGAAATCTGAACACTCTGCAAGTTGCAGAGAACATTTCAGATATTTGGGCATTTCCCTTGCGGTGTTATGTTTCAAAAGCACCGTGTAGTTTTGTTGCGGCAAAGAGATGGCAATGAATAACTGGAGCTATAATGTATGATGAAAAGTACATCAGAGGTTGGTGCATGCACAGGGGTGCATTAAACATCAGCATCTGTCTGCTTGCTGGGAGTTTATTTCTTAAATGTTGTCCGGAAAGACATGTCTGATGACCGAACTGCTGGTCAATATATACCCACAGAACAAAAGACTCATTAATACTGCATGATCCATGATGCCTTTCTATAATACATGAGTAAGACTAATTTGGCCATTTGTCACCGTCTCTTGAACTTCCTTGTTTTTATTAAGCTTTTGAACTGAAGTGACTTGGCAGCCTGGTCAATTTGTTTTTTAATCAAAAGAAAAAGCGGTTGATAAATCATGATAAATTCATAAAATCAAATGCATGTTATAAAGGGAGGTTTCATTTGAGGAACAGTATGTGGGCTTGCTGAAGGGAACACGGTAAAGTGGGTCATGGACCCTTTAGTATGGCTTGCCTCCAATGCCTCAGAGATGATTGCCTTCCCCAAAGGTGCTTCAGCTCTCTCCTGAGGCTGATCATCTACCCAATCGTGTTTGGATTCTCCCTTCCCTCACTCAGGGCTGGTGTTAAATACAGGCCCAGAGTAAGGCATAGCCAACATAGGCAATTGCCTAGGGTGACACATTTTGACAGCACCAAATACCTGGGATAAACAGGAGACTCATTCTGTTTCCTTTAGGACCATGCTTTATGATCCCTTCCCCCCACACCTGTATCCAGTCCCACCTATGGGCACCAACATCTTAAATTCGGCTCTGGTTAATTATGCTGGGGCCCGGGGCATAAATTTGGGCGGAGCTTCAAAGCCCATTGAGAAGCCGTATCGTCTTCAGCTTAAGACCGACATAGGATCTTAGGACTCTCTGCACCCCTCCTAACGCCGGTCTTGCCTCCCCTCCTGACTGTGTTATTAGCATTCAGAAAGAGGGATGTGAAAAGCCTCCCGCCAGCATTGCAACACACGATCACGGTGGTGCAGACGATCCAGGTCTGTTTCTGTTGCCTTCTCTGGCTAGGGTTGGACATTGTAGCAGTGATGTTTGCAACTCTTGGCTAAAAATAAAAAAAACTTTCTGGTCAGACTGAGGATTCCCACCTACTGGGGTGTGATTGATTGTAGCTGTGGTCCTTGGCCATGAACCATCACTGCACTGGTTGCAGTAGGTAATGGGGTTATAAAATAAAATAAAATCCCTCAGTAGTTACAAAGAAAGGGCTCATAGCCTGGTACAGACCAGTTCTGATTGAACTGAAAATTCACTATAAGGAGCAAGGAAATTGCAGGACCCCAAATTTAAAAATGACAAAACTGGTATGTCTAACACTGGAGTGCCCTAATTTTATTTTTGGACGATTGTTTTGGAGTAGAACCTCTGCTGTTCTCTCTCTTCTTCCAGCAGCAGTGAGTGTGTATCCCTAGTCTGCTTTGCAGTCCAGCACCTTACTGCCATTTTTTAGGTGCAGGAGCTGCTGTTGGGAAGCAGCTCGGACAGGTTCCTGCCACATTTTGGCTAAGATATCTTTAGTCGGCCAGTCGGCCCTGAGCTCCAAACATCTTATTTCTAGAATTTGGCAGTCGGGACTGCAGCTCCAGTTATATTGCATTCATTCTGTTTAACTGTGATCTTTTACTGTAGGTTACAGAATACAGGAATAATAACAAAAAATCAATGTCGACTCAATCTGTTAAAATACAATATTATACAATCTAATCAGTGAAAGCGTAAATCCAATAAACCCTGGGGACAGGAGCAAGCCTCACACATTTGCAGTGTCTGAAAAAGCATTTCAATTTCTATAATCAAATGCTGCAGAGACAATAATAATTTTGTCCCCTTCTTTTTTTATTATTCAGTGACTTAACTAAATATAAATGTCATCTTTCTATATTGAGTGGTTCAGGAACATTAGCAGTCCCACTGTAAAGACTCTGAGGCCAGTTTATTTTTCTGTATTGTGAATTAGCCTCAGTTTAGTCTTTACAGTTTCTGTTAAGCTGCTGCGTAGGTATTTTCAATAGTAATAATATTCTTGTTTTTTCTGTTTCTGGTTTCTTTTGCATGCCAACCGTACTCCCTGAAAGCACGCTTTTTATTTTTACTTTTGTTTTTCTGAGTGAATGGACCCCGAAAAGCCAGAACTGGTCAGTTTGATCGGATGAGTTAGCCGCTTTTGGCACAAAGCCCTCCTCTGTAGCTGATTCTGTCACACACAAAATGTTTGAATTAGACCATCTGTGATTCAGCTAGTTATGGTGGAGCATTTGTACTGAGCATTTGAAATCAGACAAAATATGTGGTTCAGGGCGGACACATGAGTGGGTTTGGGGCTGGTCCCAGGCAGCTGGAAGTGACCCACCCATGACATCTGTCCGGACTTCTTTTCCAGTTAGATATCTAATAGTATAGTCATGCAGAAGGCATAACAACCATGCGAGGTCTCTGCCAAAGAGCAAAGGAACTAAACCAGAAAGCAGAAAATAAACACTCGCATGCACAAATGAAGCTACTGATTTTGGTTTTGTTTTTCTGTAAGATTGGAAAGTGTATTTGCACATACCCTTTAAGTGTGGTGATGTTGCTGTGCAAGCTCTTACATTTTTAAACAGGTGCAGGATTAAAGTAAGGGATCTTACAGCACATAAAGAGATAGAGGGCTTAAAGGAGTGAGCATATTTCTTAGGAATGCGGTGCATGTGGGCATTGGAACTGGGCCCGGTGGGGTGCATATACCGCCAAAGTGCCAATGTTAAAGGATGACTGTTGTCCATTTCAATAAGCATTAGCTGCCAAACTATGCAAAGATCATTGACGTTAGGATCTATGCATGGGTGTAATTTGGGGGGCGGTGTATGGGGGACGGTGGCCCCTCCAAATGTTAAAGGCGTTAATGGTAAATGTCCCATTATCCCCATTGTCAGAATGGCTTCCTTACCCTTTGCCCCTCACCCCACCCAAAGTAAGAAAGCAAACTACACCAATGGATCTATGTGCAGGGCTGGATCTGTGTGCAGGGCTGGATTGGTGAGGAAAACGTAAGTACCGTAGATTTTTTTTTGGGGGGGGGGGGGGGGGCCATGCTTTTGTATCTTCAAGTACAGAAGTAGTTAGTATACTTAAAAAATACTGGCATATTTTGGGGCTGCACCCATGTTTCCAAAAACCCCTTATGATAGCTTTTTCTCGGGGGTCTAATTTGCAAGATATGTTTGGTTCATTCTACAGTTTCTGCTGATCGACCAACCCCTCCATTTTTGAATACTTGGGGTCATTTTACTTGCACGTCCTGTATATATTGTGCTACATCATTGACGGGTACAACTTGGTTGCACCCCATAACAGGGAGGGCTATCGAACGGAGATGGGAGACTAGCGTGATTCCTCCTTTGTTGTTTATGTCTTGCAATGTCCCTGTCCTCTACTATACATTGGCAGAACTTCATGAATGATAAAAACCCGATTGAGTGAACATGCATCACGGATTTGTCAGCAAGTGGTTTCTGCCCCAATTGTCAAACATTGTTTAGCATTTAATCATAAATTTGAGGATCTGACATGGACAGTGCTTGATCATGTTCCCCCGAACCCTAGGGGTGGTGATCGTATTGCTGTACTACAGAGGCGTGAACAAAGCTTGATCTTCAGACTGAATACGGTCCACCCCTTGGGACTGAATAGAGAAATTGAATGGTCTAGCTTACTCTGAGGTCATCCATGACGTAGTGGATTTCCCCTGTTGGTGTGGGGCTTTCCCGTCGTCTAACTGATGTTCCCCTATAAGTGATAGATCGTTTTAGCCAATGAAATACAGCATGCCCTTTGAAATTGGCTGAAGGGTGTATCCTGATATTCTATGGTGGTCTATACTAATGGATGGAAACAGCACTTGAAACAGGGAGAAAGTCCCGAAATGTGCACGTCGTGCTATACTGATGATACGGCATCTTTACTTGCTCAGTTCGGTTGTCGGATGACACAAAGCTAAGTGTTTTTTTGAATGATTTACAAGGAAATTGATTAAAATGGAATAAGCCGCTTGGTGTGTTTTGATTGTAATTCTTACCTCCTCCGGTGTATTCCGACAAAAAGATATTACTTTAAACGAATTTATAAGGGGTAGTTTGGTAATTCTGGTACATTTTTTCTTCAAGTACCACGGCAAACGTAATCTGCCTTCTTCACAGGTAGCTTTCTACAATAGCTATGAGCAGGCAGAAAAATGTTATTTTGTTTTGTCCTGTTTTTATTTTTTCTGTTTATAGTAAAATGACTGCAGATAAAGACCGGCATGGTCCATCTAGTCTTCCTAGTAAGGTGGCTAGAGTTGTACCTGCAGCTCCGTGCGGGTTACCCCCCCCCCATGCCTTTGTGCCATTTTGTTATGACACTATAAAGGTTTTAGCATGCACTGTTTCATGTTATTTCATTTTGTGTGTGGCTGAATGAATAGAAAATGCACATCCCGATCTTTTAAGAGCTGCTTAGCCTGAGTCCCATCAGACCTATCCATTTAGAAGTGCAAGGGCAGACTTAAGGCAATTCTTCAGTGCTTTGAATCTCACTGGTCTGCTCCGGTACCTTTTTAAGGATGGCTCTGAGCAGTGCTTGGAAGAAAGAGCTGCTGGGTCAAATGAGAAGGTGCCCTTTTCAGCCAGGCATCCCTAGGAAGCCCCGGATACCGCTGAGTAAAATGTATGGGCATTACTAATGTGCACAGGCAAGAAACATTAGGTTCGTTTTCATTTTTATTTTACAAATTTTTCCTGATTTTTGGGTGTTTTGGTTCATTCCACACATTTGTTTTTAATAGGGATTTTTTTAGTACCGCTAAGTTGACTTGAGACACACTCGATGATGAGTTAAGGCACACTAATCAATTGCGGTGACACAGAAAAAGGCTTGGCAATCTACTTCCGGTCTCACCTTACCAGGAAAACTCAGGGGTAGTCACAGCATGGATAACTATTCACAGGGTTGCCAGGAGTCGACAGACACAACGGCACTTAACAACAACAAATGATTAGTGCATGTAAATCAAATTAGCCCTAACAAATGCACAGCCCTACTGTTCAGTGCTCTGTAGCCCTGGACCTTTTTGGTTTCAGATCACATTCCTGCCTGATTAACTCAAATTGGTTTCAGATCACATTCCTGCCTGATTAACTCAAACGTTTTAGTTTTCTAAGATGATTACAATGAGCAAGCCGTTGTAATTGGATAATAGGTGTAGTGAATTGCTTCGGGTAGAAGAGCTTTATAAAAGCCTGTTTTACGGGCCACATGGCTAATTGTGGGATGCAGTGTTTGTGAGCATATTCACCCAGTGTTACATGCACTGCATTGGCTGCCCATTTTCCAGTGGCCTACTTTTAATGTCTGCACCCTGATTTTTAAAACTTTTCTTGGGATAGGGCCAAGTTACTTGAGGGACTGTTTGAGCCCATTACCCTAGTCATGTTTTGTGTTCACAGGATGCTAATCTTTTGTATGTTACCTTTAGTGTGTGTAAAGTTCCTTTGATTTTTAGATATTTTCTTTATATGTTCAGGAACTTTACAGGCTTTTGAATTATTTCTCAAGAAGCTTAATTCATTCAAGCAAAACATTCAGTTTATAGCAAGATTGAGATGAAAACCATTCAGTTTTTAGATATTACCATTATATTATCTAGTGAGGGTTTCCATACTTCATTATATCGAAAGCCAGGACAGAGAAACACTTTATTAAGCTATTGTAGTTACCATCCTATTTCACTAAAACAGGGACTTCCTTATGGACAGTTCTTGCAAGTGCGTTGCAATTGTTCGGCTCTGGCTGAATATTATAAACATGCTACAGAATTAAAAACCCATTTAATAGTTAGAGGATATCAAGCTCAAATTGTTATTAAGGCTTTTAAACGGGCCAGGTTCACACATAAGGAGTGGATCCTGGATGGCCGCACAACACAGAATAAATGAGTTGATTCTGATGATAAAGTGGTGGGTGTGCTTCCTTATATGATCGGTATCCATAGGGTTATTTCATTATTGCATAAATACTGGCCAGTTCTTAGCCTTCACTCTTGTTTCAATAACAAAAAATTGATGCTTGCATATTCTCGGGGTGCTAATCTTCAAGATAAAATAGTACACTCTACTACTATGAAAAATCGACCTACGACATCAGGTGACAATCCTGGCCATTTCGCCTGTGGCAGGTACCGCTTTTGCTCTCTAACATTCCAAAGTTTGACTTGGTATGACATCCGAGGAGATTATTTTCACGTTGGCACACCACATGCCAATCATCTATTTATTTATTTATTTATTTTTAATTTATTTAACAACTTTTATATACCGCGCTATTTGTTATCAGTGCGGTTTACATATAACAAAGGTTGCACAGTCAGAAGACTGTTCTGTGCTTACATTGTAACAGGAGATTAAACTTGGAGCAACAGGGAAACTATATACGTACATATGTACATCAAACATAATTAGATTAGGTTGGTATTTTCAAGAAGAGCTAAGGCAAGCTCAAAAATACTTGTGAGAGAATTATCTATGTAGAGAATGAAAGGTTTGTGGGCGTTGGTGTGTGGATGATCAGAGGCGGGGTGGATGCTTGTGCAAAGTGAAGTAGGAAAATATGGTGTTTGCCTTACAGAACTGAATAAGGTCTTTGATCAATCTTATTTCTGGTGGAAGGTCATTTCAGCATTTCGGGGCATAGAAGGCGAAGGTTCTTTTCTTGGTCATCTGGGTGCACTTGATGGACTCTTTAGGGATGATCAAGGTGTTGTCAGTTATTGACCTTCTCATTCTGTTTTTCGGGGTGAGGGTGATAAGGTCACTGAGTATCGTGGGGGCTAGGTTATTGATGGTCTTGAAAATGATGAGAAGGATTTTGTATGTTAACCTGCAATGAATTGGTAGCCAGTGGAGTTCCTTAAGTATCGGGGTGATATGGTCTGATCTTGCTATACCACAGAGCACACGCGCAGCCGCTTTCATAGTGAGTTGCAGCAGATTAAGGGTGTTCTTGGGGAGTCCATATAGGACAACATTTGCGTAATCAAAGTGTGGTAGATTAAGGGCCTGGAAAATGGTCCGGAAGTCATTATGGGGTGACATGGGCCTGAGGTGCCTTAGCGTTCTAATTTTATTGTAGACGGATCTGGTGGTGTTTTGTATGTGCTCCTGAAAGTCGAAATGCTGGTCCAGTGTAATCCCTAGGTAGCGAATGGAGGGTTTACTAGGGAGTTCCGCGTCTCTTACTCTTAGGGATGATGGAGGGGAGAAATCTTTGTTCCTTGATATGAACAGAACTTCAGTCTTCTTGAAGTTTATGTGGAGATTTTGAGATAGTAACCAGTCAGTGATGGCGTTGAAACAGTTGATAAGGTTGGTGAAGTCTGGTTGTTTGATTTTTGAATGGTGTAAACAGCAAGACGTCACCCGCATAGATTAGAGTGGAGATATTGAAGGAGCGTAAGATGTCACATATCGGCTGCATGTAGACATTGAACAGCAGCGCAGATAAAGAGGAGCCCTGCGGAACACCTTGATGTTGGTGGAAAGGTGTGGATGTGGTGGATCCAACCCTGACGTGCTGCCAATGATCCGATAGATAAGACCTACACCATTCCCAGGCAAGGCCACAGATGCCTTTCTCCTGGAGACGAGTGAGAAGTTGATTGTGATTAACAGAGTCAAAGGCAGCAGAGATATCTAGAAAAATGAGAGCGAAGCCGTTTTCGACCTTGTCCAATCCTCTATTCAAAGTGTTGGTTAGGGTGGTGAGGAGAGTTTCTACACCGTGAGATTCTCTGAATCCGTGTTGACAGGGGTCAGGAGTGGAGGAGTAGCCTAATGGTTGGGGCAAGGTACTTCAGGCTGGAAGGTTGGGGGTTCAAATCCCACTAGAGGACAGCAACCTTGGGCCGGAAGGACTGGGGTTTCTAATCCCACAGGTGCTCCTTGTGGTCTTGGGCAAGTCACTTAACCCTCCATTGCCCATGTCCCTGTAAAATAGTTATCTCCAAGTTATAATACCCTGTTCAATGTAATTTCAATTTGTTCAATGTAAACCGCACTGATGCAGAATAGCGCGGTATATAAGAGAATGTAAATAAATAAAATAAAATAAAGAGGTGACACTACATCAATGTGATGTTGAATCTGTTTCTGGACAACCTTCTCTATTATCTTGGCTAATAGAGGTATACTTGAGATTGGGCGGTAGGAGTTGGACTTTAGTGGGTCAAGTCTGTTATTCTTCAGAAGTGGTCTTATTGATGTTTGTTTGAGGAATGAGGGGAATGAGCCTGTTGCAAAGGATAGTCCAATGATGTTGATTAGAATTGGACTAAGTTCAACTCGCAGAGATCTGACCCAGTATGCTGGCCTGGCAGGGGTCACTTGGAGCTGTAGAAGTGTTGATGATAGCGATGAGATCTTGGATGTTTTTCTCTGTTGGAGTGGTGAACATTGTGATAGGTGGAAGTGAGGTGTGAGCATGGCAGGGAGAGGTAACTGAAACCGTGTCGGTTATGGAAGTTTTGGATTGGAGGTAGTCAGCATACGACTGGGGGGAAATAGGATTGAGTTGGGTCGGTGAAGGTTCCTTAATTAGGGATTTTGCTAGGCTGAAGAGGTCTCTAGGTTTGTTTAGAGAGCGGAGAAGGAGCTTGGCATGGTATTCGCTCATCCTGATGTATATAGCATCGCGGTGGAATTTAAGGTGATTTAGGTAAGTTACTTTGTCAGTTTCGGAGCGGGATCTTCTCCATTTCCTTTCAAGTTTCCTAAGGGAGAGGAGAGATGTCCGAAGATCTGCTGTGAACCATGGAGCTGAATGTCTTTTGCTTTTACAGCTTTTGGGGGCTGATGATTTGTCTATGGCTGGTAGTTGAGCGAATGTTTTCAGTGTGACGTTCCAGTTGGTGATTGCTTCATCAAGGTCAGGAGACATTAGTTTGAGCGTAGGTAAGGCGTGATTAATGAACTCTTCTCTATCAAGTGGTCTGAAGTGAGAAGTAATTCTGGATTCTGCACTGGAGTCATTGGGTGGGAATTGAGCAAGATGAGCGTGTATCTGGAATGTGATTAACTTATGGTCCGACCAAGGGATAGGGGTGATATCCATGTTGAGGTTGGCCTTCTGGCTGGCAGCAGAGTGGGGAGCGAAAATTAGGTCCAGCGGGTTTCCTTTAAGATGGGTGGAGGTGTTCACTAGTTGTTCAAACCCAAGTGTTTGCATAGCTTCTAGGAAGGCGTCTGCTTGGTTGGACTGCAGGGAGGGTAAGTTGAAGTCTCCGAGCAGCCAGTTGGGGTTGCGAGGGTTAGCTGGGTTGCAGGCTAAGTCAATGAAGGTAGAGATGACCTCGGGTGGAGAGGAGGGGGATCTATAAATGAGGTTTATGGTGATATCTTTGTTGGCAATGGTGATTATGTCCGCGTGTATGGAGCTCTTGGATGCGAGTAGTTGAAATCTTAGGTCTGTTTTTGCAAGGATAAAAACTCCACCACCTTTCCGGTTGGCCCTGTGGCAGGTGTGAATGGAGAAGTTGGGAGGGATTAGTTGGTTTATGAGGGCTGTATCAGTATCCTTGAGCCATGATTCTGTCACCATGAGGAGATCCAGGCCATGGGCAGCTATCAGGTCGGGGATGACCGGCCATTTCTTGCATACGGAGTGTGAGTTTACAAGGGCACATTACAGGAAAAGTTGTGTTTTTGGTGGAGCTTTTTTGGGGTTATCCGGATGATTGAGAGCCACGTACAGTAGGTGTGAGTGTCGAGAGTGGTGTGGGAGACCAGTAGCAGAGTGGAAGGGGTTAGAATGATTCTTCTTGCCCAGGTGGGGTAGGGTAGTGATGTGGTACTGCCCAGTTGAGAGGGCTACGGAGCATTGTAAGGTGTTTGCTAGGAGGACTATGGAGGAGAGGGTGAGTAGAGGGAGGGCCATGGTGGCTTGGTGGCTGTTGCGTGGCCTTGAGGTGAGAGAGTAGTAATGCTACTTATTCGTGCCAAAGTTAGGGAGTGTGCATGAGGACGTGTCGCCAATTGGAACAAATTACAGTGGAGACAGCGTGTGAGGAAGAAACAGTAAGGGCCTTACAAAGTGCTTGGAGGAATAACACTGTAGCATATAGAAATGATTACTTAGTATCACAATGTGGTAAATTACCATGTAGCAATGTTACTTAGAGATGAACTCCAGGACAACAAAGGCAGCAGAGACAACAGACTTAACACTTATGAGGCTTAATACAATGAGGAATAACACTGTAGTATATAGAACAGATCACTTAGTAACCTAATGTAGCAATTATCATGTGGCAATATTATTTAGAGATGTGCTCCGGAACAAACAAAAGCAGCGGAAAACAAAGTTACTGAAAGTACCTCAAGCAGAGGGTTGTGAGATGCTGGGATTGTGCGGCTACAGGGCTCAGTGGGCTGGTTCGAGAGATCGCCCTAGGTGGTGGCCTTTCACGCCCCGCCTAAGGGCCAAGCCAAAGGGCCCTCTGGCGAGGCCCTCAGGCACGGGCCCGCCAGGCGTGGGACCGCCTGACGGCGGCTTCTTTTAGTTGCAGGATGGCTCCTCCTCCTTCTCCCACAGCCCCGATTGGGCTGGAGATCCCCGAGCGGGAAAGCTGGCAGTCCCGCTCAGGGTGCTCGACCCCGATCGGGGGAGCGGAAGATGGCTGCGGGCTGTGTAGTTGTCCCGCCGACGGTGGCTTCTTTTAGTTGCAGGATGGCTCCTCCTCCTTCTCCCACAGCCCCGATTGGGCTGGAGATCCCCAAGCGGGAAAGCTGGCAGGCCCGCTCAGGGTGCTCGACCCCGATCGGGGGAGCGGAAGATGGCTGTGGTCTATCTCATCATCTGCCCTTGTGGTTTGTATTATGTGGGAATACTAGCAGACTTATAAAGGTGCGGTTGAGCAAGCATGCTTCCCGACTTCAAATACAAACAAAATCAGCCCCAATTATGGAACATTGCCTGGCTTTGGGACACATTGGCGCATGCTGGATTTCATACTCATAGACCCTCGGGGTGGGGAGGGGGGTGATCGAATATACATAAAAAGGAACAACGCTGGATCTTCTGTTTACGGATGTGGCCCCTTCTGGTCTTAATGCTGACCTTGAATGGTCTAGCTTACTATGACATTGATGGCTTGCTTACCCCCGGTTTTCTTTTGTTGGATTACAGCACGGCCCTTCAGAATTCAGAGGGTCTTTCCTATTGGTGGAGAGTTCCCTTCTGTTCATAGGTCAAATGATTTCTACCGTAAGCATGACATCAGACACCATTTTTTAAAATGTCCACAGGTTGGATTTTGTCAAGATTGAAGAAATGCCTGTTAGAGCCATATTTGAATGCCTGTCAGAAGCCCTTTGAACCTGATGCAGGATCATATTTGGATGGTCCAAAATGTGGCATGTCGTTGACAGTGTTTGACACAGGATCGCATGATATGTGGCATTTTACCAGATAAGTTATCTTAGATTTTGGACTTTGGCTTAAATACGTTTTCGCATAAAATTAAAAATGAAAAGGAACCTCTATAGTGAGGAGGTGAGCTACCTTTATCGCAACCCTCTTGAATGAGGCTCAGACAAATAAAAGCAGTTTTTGAATGTTCTAATTTTACCCATTGGGATCTGTATTGGAATCTTTTTTTAACAATTTAAGATTATTTGATTGCCAAACTTGTATTTTTGGGGACATTTCAAATGTAAATTTCAGGCATGTGAAGGACAGTTGGAAAAAACTGTATGGACTTGGCAACAAAAATGAAGTCGGAGAAAGACATAGAATTTTGCAAGACTAACGATTTATTCATCTCAAACATCTTCTTCCAGCAACACAAGCGGCATCTGTACACATGGGCTTCACCCAATGGATTGTATAAAAATCATATTGACTACATCTGCGGAAGTCAATGATGGAAAAGTTTAATAACATCAATAAAGACAAAACTTGCAGTTGACTGTGGTACAGATCACCAACTACTATTATGCAAACTCAAGCTAAAACTGAAAAAGAGCAAGTCACTCATGAATGTAGCAAAACATGACAACTGGAATTTAAAGACTGCCTGCAAAATCGATTTGCTGCTTTGGATACAAATGACAGAACACCAGAAGAGAGATGGAATGACATCAAGAAAGTTGTATTCTTGATGAAAGTGAGCATTCTCTGCAAAAGGTGAAAAAGCAAAAATGGCCAAAATGAATGACAATTGCCCAGAAAAATAGAGAAGCTAAAGCCAGAGGAGAACATAGTAACATAGTAAATGACGGCAGATAAAGACCAAGCAAACAGATTCATTTCCCACGGGCACTCCTTGTGGTCTTGGATAAGTCACTTTACCCTCCACTTCCTTGGAAGAAAGGCCTAACAATCTATTTCTGGTCACAGCTTGTGAAGAACCCAGGGACTGCTGGGTCAGCATTGACTCAATGGCACACATTTGTATATAAAAAAAATTAATTTTCTCTTTTTTGCAATAAGTTCTCTTCATTTCATTCCTGGTGTGAGGGAGCAAGGACTGCTGTGCATAGGCAGTCGGTGACTCAGCTGCTTGCAGAAGCTAAAGTGCAGTAGAGCTTGAGTAGAATGGGGCGGAGCACAACTCTTATGTTAGCAGTAAAGTGAAAATGGGGGAAAGACCCCTTCATTTTCATGCTCTGGTTCAGCTGCACCTTTTGCCTCCTGTCTTGTTTATTTATTTATTTTATTTTTATTTAGACAGTTTTGTATACTGCCTTATCCTTCAATCAAAGCAGTCACAACACAATTGTGGGATACATTTAACATGTGGGGATATGAGACACATACACTAATACTTACAGGGAACATGGGCAATGGAGGGTTAAGTGGCTTGCCCAAGACCACAAGGAGCATCTGTGGGACTAGAAACCCCAGTCCTTCCGGCCCAAGGTTGCTGTTCTCTGGTGGGATTTGAACCCCTGACCTTCTGGCCTGAAGTACCTTGCCCCAACCACTAGGCTACTCCTCCCTTACTTGTACTCCTGTTACTGTTATATGTACACTGAATATACACCAGAAAATTTTGCCCCCCCCCAATAAAATCAAAATAATGCAACATATGAAATAGAAGAGCATTTGCATTATTCTAGAAATATAGGCAGGTATTTTAACACCAGTAATATGCAGCACTCCGGCACTTCAACCCAGCACTCCGGCCCTCCATCTGCTCTCCCAGCGGGGATCGAGCGGGCCGGAGCACCAGGCCACCCCCACCGGAACGAGCTGCCCAATCGGGGCAGCAAGACCAGCTGTTTAAAAAGGAGCGCCTCCCGGTGCGTGGCCTCTTCAACCTAGCACTCCGGCCCTCCATCTGCTCTCCCGGCGGGGATCGAGCGGGCCGGAGCACCAGGCCACCCCCACCGGAACGAGCTGCCCAATCGGGGCAGCAAGACCAGCTGTTTAAAAAGGAGCGCCTCCCGGCGCGCGGCCTCTTCAACCCAGCACTCTGGCCCTCCATCTGCTCTCCCGGCGGGGATCGAGCGGGCCGGAGCACCAGGCCACCCCCACCGGAACGAGCTGCCCAATCGGGGCAGCAAGACCAGCTGTTTAAAAAGGAGCACCTCCCGGTGCGCAGCCTCTTCAACCCAGCACTCCGGCCCTCCATCTGCTCTCCCGGCGGGGATTGAGCGGGCCGGAGCACCAGGCCACCCCCACCGGAACGAGCTGCCCAATCGGGGCAGCAAGACCAGCTGTTTAAAAGGGAGTGCCTCCCAGGCGCCCGCGCCTGAGGGCCTCGCCAGAGGGTCCTTTGGCGTGGCCCTTAGGCGAGGCACCAGAAGAAGACATCCGCAATCTGCAGATAGCAACTCCAAGCAACAGGGCTCAGCCGACCTACAACAGCTACCCGAAAGTTTGCCAACCTGATCCTCTACACTCTATTTGATCAATGAACTCTTCTACTCACGGTATAAACTATCTGAATTAGTTAACTTCTATTAGACCAATATATGTTTAAATCTCTTCATTTTCAATTAGAAGTCACCTCTGCTATAATACCATATTTGTTTAGTCTGTATACTGCCTATTATATCACTCAAATGTGATCCTCCATAGGTCCTAGCTTTTAACATTGTAGCTTAACCCATTGCATTTACAATCAGCTACCCCTGCTCACTGCCTACTGTGAATATATGTTCATAGCTTAATGTACCTATATGTTCATAGCTAGTAATAGGCCATCCACTATATTATTTAAAAGCTTTACCCACTGTATAGCAACCGCACGGACCCTCTCTGATACCTCTCAGATTGTAATAGCACATCTACGGATACCTCTCAGATCGTAATAGTATAACTTCTACATTATTTAAGTGTGTTACTCACTGTGCTGTATTTTCATCCATTGAAAACGATCTATCTCACAATCACTTAGACTGTCACTGATACCTCTCAGCCTGCCCCTCCACCTCTACTCTAACATCAACAACAAGTTAAAATGTCTCCCACTACCACTGCCTCAATCGACATTCTACTCATCATTTTAGGATGGTTAGCTGAATCCCTTGCACTACCACACGAACCACAACAAATCCCAATCCTAAAAAGACACACCAATAGACGGACAGAAGCCCCATATCCTCCATTAAGAATTGGCACGCAACCTCGGCACTCACACTTGCTACACATAGCTCTCCAAAATACCAAGAAAACCAAGCAAAGAGAACCCCTGCAAGCACTAAACTGTGCCCTCATCAACGCTCGGTCAATCCGCAAGAAATGGCCGATAGTTACTGATTTAATATCTGCCTATAACCTGGATCTACTTATGATAACCGAAACCTGGTTATCTAACACAGACAACATAATCATCAACCAACTTCTACCCAACAGCTTCTCCATCCACTCCTGCCATAGAAAGAACAAAAGAGGAGGAGGAACCCTCATACTAACCAAGACTGACCTGCAGTTTTCCACAATAGACTCTACAAGCTCAAACAACTTAGACATTCTCTCCATCGCTAATGATCAATGTTCCATCAACCTTCTATATAGATCACCCTCATCCTCCTCGGATGAGCTTCCTAACATTTTAGACTTAGCAACCAACTCTGTCCAACACAACAAACCGAATTGGATATTAGGAGATTTCAATCTCCCCTCTCTGCACTTTAATCATGCATCAGCCCTCCTAGAAGCAATGAACGAATTAGGATACAGGCAACTAATCAAAAGTCCCACACATACAAAAGGGAACACCCTTGACATGATATTTGCTCCTCTATCAGCATGTGAATCAGACAATGATCTTGTAGCAACACTGATCCCAGTTCCATGGTCAGATCACAAATTAATTAACTTCATTATTCCCGTGAACCCCAACAACTCATATAACAGAACCACTAATAATCCCACTAAAATGACATCTCGAAGCTTCAATGCCTTCAACAAAGAACTCATACTTGCACAAACAAACCCTCTCTACAATGACATTACTCTCAATCTGGAAAACCTGATTACATCATGGAACGAAAGCCTCAGCTCCATTGCACAAAAACCACTAAAAAAAACCCTCAAGCAACAGAAAACATGCACCATGGTTTTCCCCTGATCTGCGGACCTCCCTCTTATACCTTCGAAAGCTTGAGAAACGATGGCGTCGATCTCGCTCCACAGACGACCAGACAGCATACAACACTCAACTCTCGACTCACAGAACAGCAGTCTTGATGAAAATGAAACAATTCCACACGGATACACTCAAAAGATCCCTAAATAAACCACGGGATCTCTTCAACATAGTCAAATCCATATCTAAGGAACCATCCCCATGCCCTCCTGAGGAGATCCACCCACAAGCCTTCGCAGACCATCTGCAAGCAAAACTATTGCAAACAAACAAAATCACTGATTTCAACCATCAAGACACCACCTGTCAAAACCACCTCTCAATATTCTCCACTCCACCCAAGAAACATATTGAAGATACCATTGCTGCCATCAACACCACCACTGCTCATACTGACCCTTGTCCAGCCTATTGGATAAAGAATATACGCAGTGATATCAGTCCATTAATCACAAGAATGATAAACCTATCATTTACAACAGGATCCTTCCCCTCAGCACTCAAACAAACTTCAATTAGACCTCTTCTAAAAAAAACCAAACTTGACCCTAGCAAAGTGGAATCATATAGACCCATAGCTAGCATACCATTCCTAGCTAAGATATTTGAAAAGGAAGCACAACGACAAATACAAGACCACATTGATACTGCAGCCCCAGTAGATCCCCATCAACACGGCTTCAGAGAATGCCACGGCGTAGAAACCCTTCTCATCTCCCTTCTCAATGATATGATCACCTTGATTGACAACATCCACCAAGGCTGTGTGCTTATCTTCATCGACATAGCTGCAGCATTCAACTCCGTTCACCACGGCCTGCTCATTGAACGCCTAAAAGAAAAGGGCATTATCGGCCTCGCCCTTGATTGGTGCAGATCATACCTTGAGGGAAGAGGTCAGCAAGTAAGATCAAGATCAACAAAATCAAAACCCTTCCACCAAAACCAGGGCGTCCCACAAGGATCATCATTATCATCTCTCATGTTCAACATTTACGTACAGCCTGTCTGTAACATCATAAGATCCTTCAATGTGCAATATCAGATTTACGCCGATGACATCCTTCTCTACCTGCCATTCTCCACAAAGCAAATGGACCTCTCACCTCTTATTGATTGTTTTGACGCAGTATCCGAATGGTTCCTATCTCAAAACCTCCGTATTCAACATAAGAAAACAGAGGTACTCTTCATCACGAAAGATCCAAATTTTACCCCGCCACCTCATATAAAAGTGAGAGAAGCCGAACTCCAAACAAAACCTACGATTCATTACTTAGGAATCACATTGGATCAACGTTTGGACATGAAAGTACACATCTCCCACATTGTCAAAGCCGTATATTTCAAGATCCGGTCACTCAAACACCTCCGAACCTTACTGGACCCAAGTGATTTCCGAACTGTATATCAAGCCCTTATCTTACCCCATTTTGATTTTGCCAATGCCATTCTCCAAGGACTCCCACAGTCTTCATTGACACCCTTACAACTTGCCATGAACGCCGCTGCTAGAGCTCTATTTGGAGCAGCGAGATATGACCACATCACACCCATCTTATTGCAGCTCCACTGGCTCCCAATACACGGAAGAATACTATTCAAGACCCTAGTACTTACCTTTAAAGCCATCCACGGCATAACTGCTTCAACATTAGTCAATCTACTGCAGCCCACTCCGCCCAACAGATCCAGAAGATCCTCAGCAGCAAACACCCTAATTATACCAAATGCATCAACAAAATGCACATTAACAACATCCAACAGAGCGTTCAGTTTTTATGCCCCCAAGTGTTGGAATAAACTGCCTCCAGAAATCCGAGCCATTACCGATCTCATGCAATTCAGGAGGGCACTCAAGCACCACTTATTTATACAATACTACAAGATAAATCAAATCATAATCCACCATAGCCGCACATAGTGCCTACTCTTAATACCTATCCATAGATTGTTCATAAACCTTTCCTCAAAGCTTACTGTTACATATGTAAATAGTTGTTTGCATGTCTCCCTAAGTTATCCAAGTTGTACTTCCCTGTTCTATGTAAAAACTGATATTTGTTATTTATGGTTCCTTGTTCCATGTAAACCGCGCTGATACTAAAGAGTGCGGTATATAAGAAAGTAAAATAAATAAAATAAAAATAAGTTATCGGTCAGCCCTAGACTCCCAGGTCCAGCTTCTATCCCCTTATTCTACCCAGTACCCAACATCTCCCATTTGTCTGTCTACTCTCCCTCCTCATATCCATCATCTCCCTATTTTCCCATTTCTTCCCCCCTGAATATCCCCCCATTTCCCTACTCCTTCCCAGTACTGCATCAGTCACCTCTGTCTCCCTACTTCCCCTCATGTCCTGCACCTACTCTTCCATGTCAAGCATCGTCATATCACCCTATTCCTTCCTGCCACCTTTGTGTCCCTAGTCTTCATTTCCCTGCTCCCAAGCCATCATATCCCCTCTGTTACTCTTCTTCTCCTGTGTCCACCCCAAGCCAGAAGCCACTATATCCCTTCTCTTTACACCTTCCTCATCCTATTACTACTACTATTGATCATTTGTATAGTGCCACAAGGCGTACGCAGCGCTATACAGATACATGTAAAAGACAATCCCTGCTCATTAGAGCTTACCGTCTAATCAAGACAGACATCATAACAGCAGGGGACAAGGATATGTCTAGGGGAATAGTAGGAAACACATAGTTGAAGAACAGGAGACTACGCAGATCAGGATCCAAAAGTATCTCCTTTTACTTCTCCCTACCTTAGTCCAGCGTATTCCTTCCCACTACCACCCCTGCCACTTCCAGAGACATGTAGCAGTGGCAAAAAGTAACTAAACAGCACATGGCCATTCACTATGCATCACTTCCCACTGCTTGCAGAATCTTCCACTGCTGACGGCTCTGCCAGTCCTTCCCTTAGAAACAGGAAATTCACTTTGGAGGAGGTGGGACCAGCAGAGCCATCAGCAGCATGAAAGTGTTGCATAGTGAACGGCCACATGCTTTTTAGCTGTTTTTCACCTCTGCCACAGGTATCAGGAATCGTCAGTTGTGGGGGTATCAGCAGTGAGGGAGGGGGGTGAGGAAAATGCTGGCCTGAGCGCTAGGGCAGCTATTTGCTATTTTGGCAGACAAGTTTGGGCTGGGAAGGTTTGGCTTCCCTAAGCCTCTTATATGAGGCACCTGTGCTGCCGCGGAGGATTCTCTGCTTGGCCCAAGTATAACACAAGATGGAATTAGCACATTTCCTTGGTAGAAACTAAACAAATGCTCCTTGACAGCCCAGTTCCTTTATAAAGAGGAGATGGTGTCTTGGATCCTCTTTCTCAGTACAAAGATAGTCAGTCAGTCAATCAAAGGGACTACATTATCAAGGATCACCAAACAATAGGAGATTGGAAGACGTAAATATGAGTAACATGGGCGTCAGGGAATGCATCCCAACAGGACACCCCTCTAAGGTTGGCCACTCACTCATAGCAGCGCCTTGATCGGAATAGTGACCAGAGTCCGCAGAAGGCTGCACTTGGTGCGGCACAAAACAGGGCTGCCAACACCTTCTCCCATCCAACTCAAGGGGAAGCCTTGGTATATCCCACTTGCCTGAACTGCTTTGACATTAGCCAAAGATCTCAGAGGAGGTTTGGTCTGATGCAGATCAAGGAATAAATGGGAACATGGGCTGAAAGACTGAAGGAGTCTTTAGCTCTTACCAGGTCTGACCCCCACACTACAGATAGATTTTAATTTAATTTGTTTCTTATTTGTCTTTCTAATCTTCAAAAGCTTTTCAAAATGTGAAACAGTAAAAATGTGCAAAAGACAAACAAAAAAAGGCATTTGTTTTCTTATCAGATACCAAGACTGTACAAATAGCATCAACTTACAAGGCCACTGAACTTTGTAAAAAGAAGAAAAAGAAACAGCAGAAGGTTTTTCAGAACATTTCCTAACCTGTTTCTATAAAATGTTTGCATTTCAATGCCACAGGCTCTTTTTCTTAAATAAACAGGAAACCTGAGGAGCCATCAGAATTGCCAAAAATTCACTCTTACTGCATTTACTTTTATATCTCTTAAGTGTTACAATCAATTTGAACATTTTCATCAAGGTAGGACAAATGAATGTGTGTATTATTTTAACGCACTTAGGGAGTCTTTTACTAAAATGTGCTAGCTGGCTGCATGGGTCTGGTGCGTGCTAAGGCACGCGTTGGACATGTATTGACAACTAGAGCAGGGTCATGACAGCGCTGCTGGATTTTGGTGCTAACTGTTCATGGTGTGTTAGAGTTGCAAGTGGGAGGGCTGGGGCAGAGAATGGGCGGGGCAAGTGTTCAATGTACACCGCACTGATTGTAATAGCGCGGTATAAAAGAATTGTTAAATAAATAAATAAAATAAATAGTAACTACCGGGAACATGCTTTCCATGCTCCTGACAGTTAATGCTGTGGTGTTGCCCTAACATACCATGGATTTGCACATTATGGGCACGTTTGGTGCAACACCACAGTGCCCTTTTGTAAAAGGGCCCTTTAGTGCATTTAGATTACTGGGTGAGTAAAGAAATTTAATAAATTAAAGGAAAATTTGAAAATCTTTAAAATCTTGTTAGCTCGGTGTGAGTTGTTGCTTTACATATTTGACTAGCTTATAAAATGTTTTGATAAATATGATTTAATATTAGGATTAAGCTACAATAGATGACATTTATTTACAATTACAAATATGCTGACAGTTCAAAGCTGACCTAAATTTATTTATTTATTTATTTAACTTCATTTATATCCCGCTTTTCACCTGGTCAAAGCGGCGTTACATTGAGGGTGGGGGAATTAAGTAAACGGGCGGGGCCAACATCAGGGAGGCAACAATGAGGGAGGAGTGGTCTAGTGGTTAGGACAAGGTACTTCAGGCCGGAGGGCCGGGGGTTCAAGTCCCACCTGGGGACAGCAATCTCAGGCCGGAGGGACGGGATTTCTAGTCCTATACTCCTTGTAGTCTTGGGCAAGTCACTTAACCCTCCATTGCCCATGTTCCCTGTAAGTATTATCGTATGTGTCTCATATCCCCTCGTGTTAAATGTATCCTCCAATTGACCGCTTTGACCCGGTGAAAAGCGGGATATAAATACAGCTAAATAAATAAACAATGATGATTTAGGCATAGGACATACATTGGACATGGGACAGACATTGGACACGGACAGGTTAGTATGGTTTCGATCAGTGGTTCATGGTGGTCGGGATCCAGGGTTAGTTGTGTTTTTTAGTGGATGTCGTGTTGAAGTATTCCTGGAAGAGGATGTTTTTTAGCTGTTTTCTGAAAGATGGAAGGTCGGCATTGTTTCTGAGACAGTTCGGTAGAGAATTCCATAAAGATGGGGCATATAGTTCAAAGGCTCGATTGCAGGACCATTGCAAGCATTTGGTTCTTTTGTGAGAGACGGTGAGGGAGTTGTTGGAGGCTTGTCTGGTAGTTCTGCCGTGAGCTGGACGAGCTAGTAGGGTGCGAAGCTGGGTGTTCTGTGTTTGGTGGATGGCTTTGTGGGTGAGTAGGATGGCTTTGTATTTAGTCCTTGCTTCAAGGGGAAGTATGTGTAGGTCTTTCAGGATTGGGGTGATGTGGTCGTTTTTCTTTGCTCCATGAATGATTCTTGCTGTGGTGTTCAATGCTGTTCGAAGGGGGTTGGTCTGTGTGGCTGGAAGTCCATGGTATATTATGTTGCAGTAGTCCAGATGTGGGAGTGTCATGGCTTGCATTACTGTTCGGAAATCTTGATGTTCAAGAAGGGGTCTGAGACGTTGCACTGTTTTTGCTTTGTGGAATATGGTTCCGGAGGTCTTGGTGATTTGTTGCTTTAGGGTGAGGGCTTGGTCAATAATAATGCCCAGGTATCTTATTTGTGGTTGTATTTGAATGCTTGTGGTTCCTATGTTGAGGTGTGTTGGTGATGTGAAGTCTGGGTCTTTTGTCACTATGAGGGCTTCGGTTTTCTTGATGTTGATGGATAGGTTGTTTGCTTGTAGCCAGTTGGACACTGCGGAGAAGCATGCTGAGAGGTGGGTGTTTGTTGGGTTTGTGGTTGTGATGGGGGTGTAGAGCATGATATCATCAGCATATATGTGGAAGCTGATGTTATAAGTGCGTATGACTGAGCAGAGAGGTTGAAGGTAAATGTTGAAGAGCATGGCTGACAGTGTGGATCCTTGGGGTACTCCTTGGTGTTGCTGGAATGGGGGGGAGGTCAATGTGCTGGTACGGATTAGTTGTTGTCTGTTAGTTAGGTAGGATTGGAACCATTTTAGTATAGTGTCTTTGATCCCAATTGTCTGTAGTCTGTGTATGAGGATGCTGTGGGAGATGGTGTCAAACGCTGCAGATATATCAAGGAAGATCATGGCGTATTCAGAGTGCTTTTCTTGTGTTCCTGTGAGGAGAGTGTTCAACAGTGTGGTCATGAGGGTTTCCACTCCATGTAGCGGGCGGAAGCCGTGTTGTTGTGGATCCAATATGTTGTTGATATCCAGGTGTTCCTGCAGCTGTTGTTGGACTATCTTCTCGATTATCTTGGCAGTGAAAGGTAGGCTTGCTATGGGTCTGTAGGATGCTGGATCTAGGGGATCCAGGGTTTGCTTTTTTAAGGATGGTCGGATGATTGTAGTCTTGAGGGCGTCTGGCATGTGTCCTTGGGAGAAGGATTCATTGATGATATGGGCCAATGGTGTGCTCAGTTCAATTTTGGATTTCTTTATCCAGTCAGTGGGACAGGGGTCGAGCGGGGAGGTGGTGGTATTGAGGCATGTGATGGTGGTTGTTATTTTGTCTGTTGAGGTTTCTTTGAAGGTGGACCAGTCGCAGTGTAAGTTGGGGTGGAGGTTTGTTGTAGTTGCATCTACGTTTGGCTGCGAGTTTTGTGGTCGTTGTAGTTGTTTGTATTGACGGGCCAGTAGCTCTGGTGGGATCTTCGGCAATTGGTCAGAGTTATGGGGGTGCTTTTGTCAACTTTTTGACAATCTGGAAGAGTTCTCGAGGTTTGTTGATGGAGGTATTTATAATTTTCATGTGGTAGATTTTCTTTGCTTTGTCGGTCTCATAGTGATATGCTTTGAGTTCATCTAGGTATTTGTCTTGCTGTTTTGGTCTTTGGCTTTTCTCCATTTTCTTTCGGTTCTTCTGAGTTTTGTTTTTAGCTTTCAGAGGTCGGGAGTAAACCATTTGGCCTTTGTAGACGGGGGTCGGGCGGTGGCTATGTTTGTTGATGCTTCAGACGCTGTTGAGATCGTGGTATTCCAGTTGTGAATTAGGCAGATATCTCATGAATTCATTGAATTGGGGGGCAAATCCTTTTTTTCTGCCCCAGCAGTCTTTGCTGCTCCTCCCTCTCCAAATAGTCTATCTTGACAGCTCATGGGAATCTTCATTGGCCTGGAGACTGAAGGGTGATTAATTTGAGGGGTATCCTCAGTACTATTCATTGTTCTTATGGTGTGGCCCTGGCCTTTCAGAGTAGTGGCAGCTGTATTTTCCCCCTCAGTGGGTTTGATCTCACCATCTTCATTGCATGCCTGTGTCCAACTGGCATGCAGGTGGATCTGAAGCCATATCTGCTGTGTCCCAGAGCATAGTGCTGCACCTGAGACATGGGGGCAAACCTTCTTTAAAGAACAGAGTCGAAAATAGAAGGAAATCAAAGGGGATGGCTGCCTTGGGTGTCAGATAAGGGAATAGCGTCAGGAGGGCATAATATGCTACTAATAAAATTTCATAGTTTAGCTCAATTCAATTTCATACATACTTGTACAGTCACCTATTGTAATTAATCCTTCCTATCTGTCTTAAAATTGCCCCACAAAAGCAGCCAAAATCACAGCTAAAATGCAGCTATGCAGCTTTATCATATTGTCCACAACTAAAGCACTCTCCAATACAAAAGTGTTGGGGGGGGGGGGGGAGGGGGCGAGGATAGGGCATGGCAGGAGAGTGGGTATAATTCTGACTGTCTGACCCATGGGCAGAAAAAATTGCTCCTTGCTTTATTAAAGACAGTCAGATATCCTTATTTAGAACCATGGTAGAAAAGCAAGAAATGACTTGACATGGTTGGAAACAAATGACAGTGTAACCCCTCTTCCATTGTTAAATGGGCAAGGGGGCATGGCAAGAAGCTTTGGATCCTTATGCACTCAAGGGGCTCCAAAATTTCTTTTGAGAAAGTGAAAGAATTTTTTCAAGGGCCTTGGGGCTTTGGATACTCTTCAGGGATTCAGGAATAAAGGCACATTCATTCTAGTAGATGGTGTTCCAAAATTTAAGTATATTTAATGAGTTGCTTGGTGAATGGAAATCAGTTGGCAAAAGCTACGTTTCCTGTGAGTTATAGAAGTTGTACAGGAGAAGATCAAAGTACCCAGAAGATCAAGGGTTCGATTCCCACTGGCACTCCTTGTGACTTTGGGCAAGTCACTTTACCCTCCGTTGCCTCGGAAGAAATGGCTGGCAATCTACTTCCGTTGATACATTGCCAAGAAAACCCAGAGGTAGCTGGGTCACTATGAGTCAACACTGACTTGATGGCACTAAAAACAAAACAAAAACAAAAACAAAAAAACAGGAGAAGATAGACTGAGGGTAGGTCTTTAGAAAGAAGACTGAAGTTTGTGGGTAAGACTAGATGAAACTGGAAGGTTCTGCTCCGAGGGTTATTATTAATGCATGTGACAGGATGAGAACTTCTCTCAAGGGTGAACGTGGAAGGGACGATATAGGGAAGGCCAGTGCAAGATTATGAAGTGCCCTAGGTGAACTTCATCCCTTGTGACTCCCTGGTCCCACTCTCCCCCTTTCCTGGGCTCTCTTTACCGCTGCTGCCACCCCTCTCTTTAACCTGCTGCAGGTCCCAGAGAGGGATGACAGAGGCAGCAATGGGCCACCCCCTGGACCATTGGTGCTCTAGGCAACTGCCTAGTTTTGCTAATAGTTGTGCCTGCCCTGCATGTAGGCCCATCGGGAAGGGTTTTATAGGTTAAATGGCAGGCTCTTGTCATACATGCATCCACACATAGGGGGCCAGCCAGATATGAAGAGTATGTATCTATATTGATTATGCTTTATTTTCTGTGTAAATTGCTTTGATTTAGATTTTGTCTTTAAAAGAACAGCCTATAAATAGAAATAAATGCAATGACTGCTCATCACAAAAATCCAGAGAGTCACCAACAAGTTCATTCAACAACAGAACTTCCTTTGACTCATAATCCCCTATCGGGCTACTTCCAAGGACTCCTTAGATTTATGGGGACTTCCCTGTCTGGGCCGGTGCAAAGTTACTGTGCACCCTAGGAAAATCTTCAGGCTTGTTTCTCTCCACCCTACTGACCACCGGAAAAGATCACTATTAATGCTGCACCCTGTAGTCTATCTCCAGACCAAGTGACTTGAGCAGCAGGAGCTTATGCCGGGGCGCCCCACTGCTCTGTCTGCACTTTAACTATGGAAGTGCAAGCGTGAAGCCCAGATAGTATCAAGATGTGTTGGGCCACGAGCAAACATTATTGCACTGCCGTGGAAAATAAGCTTCCATGGCAGCCCTGCAGAATCTTTAATTCTTGCATCACTAGTAAGAAACTCCTAGACCCCCTTACACCCGTTTTTCAAATTTCTTTTTCACCAACTGTGATAGCGTCCATTTCGTGAAAACAACCCATGTAGTATAAATTGAAAACAACTTAAAGGAGAATACCTTTGTTTTCAAAGTATCTAGTAAAACCTTCATTTTTCGCCCGATGACCAACTAACACTATTCACCGGAATAAGTGGTTGCAGTTATGTAAATAGTTCAACTGCTTTATTGTATTATAGTTCACAATAATGTTCTCTGTAACTGATTTTTGTAAACCACCCCTGATCATTGGAAAGAGTGCTATAGAAAAACGGTTCAAATAAATAAATACATATAAAAATAATGGGCCTCCAACTGTATAGCAGCGATTCCTAAGCCTGTTCCGGAGGATCCCAGCCGATCAGGCTTTTAGGGTATGTGCAGTGAATATGCAGAAGAGATTTGCGTGCATTGCCTCTGTTGCATGTAGACATAATCTCATACATATTCATTGTGCACATCCTGAAAACCTGGCTGGTCTGTTGTCCCCAGCATAGATTTGAGAACCGCTGTCAAGCTTGAAACTGGAGATTAGGCTGATTGAGAGAAAAATGGAAATTGGAAACTAAGAACGTTAATTTTGAAATGTACCGATTTATTCTAAGCTACAAGCTGTACTTTTGGATCTAGAACTGAAGAATAAAACATAAGCAGCTGGGAGAGGTTAGAAGAGTGAATGTGCATTGGCCTGTTGCTTGTGTACATCACCCGTAAGTGCTTTCGACTGCATGTGCTAAATTCATTGCTATCATAAAATGGGAGAGTACTAACTATACACAGCATCTGAGAAGGGAGATGAGTTGATATAAATCTGGCATGAGATAATCTCTAGAGATAGCAAAATGGACCTTGGCGTATGACGCTGTAAATTGCTGTGAAGTGATGAAATATAAAATGTTATGTCTTCTGAGAAGTGGCTCGCTGTGTCTTTGAGAAGATGTGGCAAAGGAGGATTTTCAAAGTGGTAAAAAAAAAAAAAAGAGTGCAGATTTTACAATTTATTTGAAGTAACTGTGCCACTACTGCCTGTTTGCTTTCCAGTCACCAGAAGGGCAGCATCACATGGAATTGCCACAGTCCTGTAGCACGCTGAAGTGATGTTTTTCCAAATGATTTCTACGAGATAACTGCATGAATGAACTATTCCGCAGCTCAGTGGTGCATTTAAATGAGCCCAGCTGCCCTGCTACCAGTGAACTCAGGAGTGGACTAGTAACATGGCTGCACCCACCGCCTGATTTGCTGACAAGAAAAGGGGTAGGCATAGGAAGAGTGAGTGATAGGAAGGATAGGAGCTGGAAGGATTGCAGGAGCCTGCACAGAGCCACAGGTGATTTTCGTGGGCTTTGCAAGCTGAAGGGAAGGGTGGAGCGGTGGTTGTGGAAGCACAAGTCATTCCCAGTAAACCAGGCAGGATCGGAGAGGGTGGCCATTTTGTCAGGTGGGAGGCAACAGCAGGAGGGGAAGGAAGGTTCGGGCATACAGTTGGGAGGTGTACCTTTTTGTTGTGGTTCCCTGCCTGCCTTGCCCATGCCTTGTTCTCAGTGGTAGCCTGGGGCAGATGCTATTCTCCAAAAACATTAGTTTGTTCAGGAAGCTGAGGGTGCTCTTAGGTGGTTGTCAGGTCCTCAGGCATTGGTAGTGCGAGAAGATTGAGGTCTGCAACCTTTGGGGATCAGTAGCAGTGTCAAGGCCCCACACACCCTTGGGAAACTGAGGCAGTCAACTGAGCTTTGCAGTGAGGTCTGCTGTAACTCAGTTTCTGTGGGGTCATAAGGCGATTGGGACAGGTTACCTCATGCCGGAGCGTAGGGGGTTCAATTCCCACATGGGGACAAGTAACCTCAGGCCGGAGGGACTGGGGTCTCTAGTCCCATGGCTGCTCCTTGTGACCTTGGGCAAGCCACTTAACCCTCCGTTGCCTCAGGTACACTTAGATTGTGAGCCCTTCGGGAACAAGGGAATAAAACAAGTACCTGTTAGTATATACATGTAAAACCGCTCTGATGCGTTAAGGGTGGTATATCAAATGCCTAAACCATAAACCATAATCAGATTTGTCGGGACAGGGAAATACAGGCCTATTTAGTTAATAGGGGAAAACGAATAAATATATACCTAAGGAAGTGGTTGGGGGGTGTTCCAAGGCAATAGTGAGTTTGGCCAGTTTGTGGACAGCATGGGGGCTAACCACTTGAACCTTCTGGGAGGGGGTGTCAAGCAATTCATTCAAGCAAAGCATTTTTAGCAAACAAAAAAAGAGCAGATCAGGGCTGAAGAAGTCTAGTGGCAGATTGGGCAGCCAGTCTGTGTTTCTGCTATTACCAGGAAGAGAGCCAGAGGGGGTAAGCTCCCTGGGCACAGTTGGCAAAGGATCCTTTTAAAAGACCCTCAAAGCGGCCTGCCCATTTTCTTGAAGACATGGAGGTTGGGCAGCCCTTAGGGATAACATATCCAAAAGAAAGAGGGAGAGGCTGAGGGGGACAAGAGATGGTAAGTGCTCAGGACCAGCAGAATCAAAGGTCGCCCTAGGAGAGGTAGGGCATCATGGGGCAGGTGAATCAAAGGTCACCCTAGAAGTGACAGGGCATCATGGAGCAGGTGAAGGAGTGAGGACCTGATCTGGAAGTGAGTGAGGAAGAATCTTGGCAGGGGAGTGGAGTGCCAACGATGAGAGTCTCGGGAGCCATACGGCAGCGGCATCAGAGTCAGATCTGTCTCAGGGAAAATGGAGCAAGACAGGGACTGGGAGCGCCAGCATAGGGAAGGATGTAAGGCATGAGAAGAAGGATAAAACCCTCATCAAAAAACAAAAACTTGAGTGACTGGATACTGTTGTGGAATTTGAGCAAGGTAGCAAAGAGGATGCAGCAAGAAAAGTGCTTGTATCAGTTAGGTGACAAGGCTGCCATCCGGGTGTAGGATACTTCAGACTCATGGGATTCCTCAGATGCCTCCTCTTCTGAGGACGCTGAATCGTATGAGGGGGTGGCTCTGCCTATGTGAGGCTGGCTGGCACTGTCGGCTGTAGTTTTACTTGGGGGATGGTAGTGGCGGTGGGGCAATTCTTCCTGCCCAGAGTAGACATACATTGATAGTGTGGTTGGATAGTCATGTTTCGTGGAAGTTGTGCACAAAGGTACTGCGTGGGAAATTAATAGATATTTTTGCCCTTTTAACTAGGGATCAGGAGGTGGGCGATAAGAAGAAGAGTGATAGGAGTAAGGATGAGGGAAAAAAGAGGTGGCACAGGGTGCCGAAAATGCTTAAGAACTGCAAACTGGTCTTCCCTATTTTACTAGCATATTGGGTGGAGTCAAACTGGCCAGGTTTATTACAGTATTCAGGCATGATATTGTGGGGCACATTGAATCTTCGGTGAGTGGGCATGGCTATGTTATGATGAGCAGTTTTACAAGTGCTTCGCTAAGGAAATGTCAGAGGCCTGGGCATATAGGGATGTTGACACCTGGCTTTCAGAGATGATGCCAGGTTGATTTGGTTTCCAGAGGATGGCTAGTGCATGGTAGATGGGTTGGTTCTGGAGATACAGGGTTTCTTCATGCAGACTGTGGGCCAGGTAATGGAGGGGGGCAGTGGGGCCTCTCTGGGTTGGCTGGTGCTGGGGCACTGTTTTCCAACCCTGTTGGGTATAGGGGTTAACAGACCAGACAGCACTTGCTTTTAATTTAACATGTGCTGATGTAAGCATGTGCTGATGTAAGCATCCAGTTTGCCATTTTTGACATAAATGCTCACTGTGCAGGGCTGGGCACTCAGCCTTTTGCTGGTCAACTTAGTTCTTTGGAATATTGGCCACAAGGTTACCCACATCAACTGTTAGGGGAAGGTATCCAGCATGGTTTTCTCATCCCCTTTTGTGGCCTCCTCCCTTTAGAGCTCCTGCAAAAGATTTAGAGGAAAAATTGCAAAAAAGAGTTGGAGCTGGGAAGAATTGCACGCCGCTTTGACTCTCTTCCCTTGCCGGATTTGGTGGTGTCACCTTTGAGCATAGTTCTGAAGAAGCCGAGAAAATTCAGATTAATTCATAATCTGTCCCATTTTAGCAGAAATAGAGTGAATTTCTTATTGACCCTGCTGTTTGTTCGGTGCAGTACACCTCATTTAATTCAGCGGTCGAGTTGCTGCGGGGCATGGAATGAGGCGCACTCATTGCCTAGGCTGATGTCGAGTTGGCTTTCCGGTCGCTCCACATCCATCCCAGCTCCTTTCACTTGTTGAGTTTCCATTTTCAAGCTAAATTCTGTGTGGACAAATGCATACTGATGGGCTGCTCGGTGCTTGAGGTGTTTTCTATCTTTATGCACCAGGCAGTTCAGCAGGCCTCAGGACCCGATTCCATTTTGCAGTGTTTGGATGATTTTTATTTGTGGGATCAGCGGACTCTGGGGAATGCACCAGACTTCTGTCTGTATTTCAGTAATTGGCAGCTAATTTTTGGTTTGCCTTTGGCTGCAGAGAAAACCGAAGGATCGAGTACCGCTTTAACATTCTTAGGCATTGAGTTTAATTTAGTGTATATGGAGGCCCATTTGCTGTTAGTGAAGGTGCACAAGTTAGTGCAGCTGATTCAGCAGGAATTGGCTTATCTGAAGTTGACCTTAAAGCAGGTGCAGGAATTATTGGTGCACTTTTAACTTCGCCTGCTGGGTTATTCCCATGGCTAGGGATTTTATGAGACTGGCATTCCTGATGAAGGGCATTGAAAAAAGCATTATTCCATTTGGGTGAGAAATCAGCTGAAAGCTAATTTGAACATCGGGTTTATTTTTCTGAAGGAATTCAATAGTGTTGAGACTGGCAATTCCGCATGGTGTCAGATCATTATATTGAATTGTATACTGATGTTTCAGGAGGGAGGGAGGGTGGATGCTTCAGAATCTATTTCAAAGAGGCCTGGTATGCAGAAACATGGCCTGCCAATTGGCAGGGTAGAGGTTTGTGCCAAACATCACCTTTCTCAAATTATTTTCAGTGTGGGTGACATTCTTGATTGGGGGTGGGGTGGAGGGGTGCAACTTCAGCTTGCTGGTCCTTCAGTGCTTGCATTTGAAAGTGACGCTTGCAGTAAAGCATGATCTGGATGTAGATAATGTGATAATGGACTCTTTGTCTCGTTTCGGGCGTGGGTGCCAGAAGTAGGTGACGTCCTGTCACAGATACCAGATATTTCTGGGAAGTTGTTCTGGACCATTTGTGAGACTGCTGAGATCCTCACTGTTGGTGAACACCTGGAAAACCTAGGAGGTTGGATGGCACCACTTGGTAGACATTCTGCCCCTAGGGACTATTTCTCTGGGAAAGCTGATTGGGTAGGGTGCAGTTATAGAATTTATTGAGCAGATGGCAGAGTGCAAAACTGTGCCCTTACACCCTGTTAGGGTTCTTGGCTGGTGTTGCCTTTGCAGTTAAAGATTACAGGCGGAGAGATCCCATGGCATCCTTTTTGGTCTGCAAGCTGGTGCATGGTTTTGCTAAGGCCAGTGAGCCTCCGTGATGTGAGTGTTTCAGCAGCCTATTCTGCATGTTACACGGACCTGCAGGCTTTGCTTCAGGTCCGTGCCACTACATATGAGGTTGAGCTTTTCAGGGTGGTGGTCTCTTTCGCCTTCTTTGATGCATTCCATGTTAGCAAGATAATGGCAACAGTGAAGACCTGATGTGTTGGTTTCAGCTGATGACATGCACTTGCAAATACAGCGCTACAAGACTATCAGTTGGGCAGGGGTGTATGGGTCCATCTCCACTATGTGCTTGGGCTGGTTACATGTCCCGTTCACTGTGTGCAAGCCTTTTTACGAATCAGATCCTAGTGTGGCCTTTATTGGCTGTGGCATAAGGGTGGGGATCCATTAACCAGATATTAATTTACCACCATACTGAAATGTGGCTTTGTGGCAATGGGTTTCCCCTCAGCTCACTTTGGTATGCATTTTTAGGATCAGGTGGCAACATTTGTTGCACTGATAGCCAGGACTATCAGTGCAAGCAATTCACGAGTCTGCAGCTGGTGTTCCAACTCTTACAAGACTTACATTCACTTACGTGGGTCTTTGTGGGCCCTACCTTTGTGGTTTCTTTCAGTTTCTTCCACAGACCCTGTGTAGTGTGGATTCCTCATCTGGATGTGCAGACATTCTTTCACTTCCTGGGCCTGGAAGAGAGCAGCTCAGTCGAGATGGCGACTGAACTGGAGCCTAGAGGCTGATGGTGTATTGTTACGATGGAACGGTCTGTGTTGGTATGCATTGGTCCCAGCTCCTGCCTCTGCTTTTAGAGGTTTGATAGTACATCCATGCACAATGTATCTTTATCCATTTAGGGGAGAATGACCTGTGTGAGGTGAAAGATGTCGAGCTGATTCAACAAATGAAGCATGATTTTTTTTCCTCGTCCATTGTTATTTTTCTTATGTAATGCTTATTTGGTTACAAATTTTTCCCCGCAGAACTTAGCATTAAGTCATTAAACCAAAAGTGATGGAACGGCTAAGGAAGTGGGTGAATGCAGAGATATCCAAATTTGTGGTCTGTTTAAGGGGGCTTATATTGACTCAAGATTCGATGACCCTGGATTGTTTGGGCTTATATCACCCAGATGATTTTCATTTCTCAGATACTAGCCAAGATATATATTCATTAGTTTTATACAGGATTTGTTGGAAGGGTGTGGTAAGACATTCATGAAGGCAGCACAGACATGGGGTGGCAGAAACATATAAGTTAGAGTCCTCGTCTCTGGCGGGAATGAAAAGGGGCAAACCTCCCCCACTGCTGACATAAATCAGAATGACATGGGGAAAGAAATAAAGGTGTAGTAGCCTGTAGCCTCCCACAACATGGGTTTCACCATCATGTATGGTAGAAGATTACAGAGAAACATGATGGCAGAAAAGACCATATGGCCTATGCAATACACTCTTCCAACTACTATAGTCCCATTTTTTTCTTTAGAGATCTTCTGTGTTGATCCCATGCTTTCTTGAATTCAGATACTGTCCTCATCTGTACTACCTCCACTGGAAGACTATTCCATGCATCTACCACTCTTTCCATAAAGAAATATTTCCACATATTACTCCTGAGTCTATCCCCTTTCACCTTCAGCCTAGGCCCCTCGTTGCAGAGCTTTCTTTCATTTGAAAGAGGCTCTCCTTCTGTGTATTCATGCCACGGAGGTATTTAAACATCTCTGTCATATCTCCTCTCTCATGCCTTTCCTCCAAAGTATACTTATTGAGATCTTTAAGTCTCTGCTCATATGCCTTATGACGAAGCCCACTAACTATTTTGATAGCCACCTTCTGCATTGACTCCATCCTTTTTATATCTTTTAAAGGTATGGTCTTCAGAATTGCACACAATACTCTAAATAAGGTCTCACCAAAGCCTTATACAGTACAGAGGCACTTTCACCACCTCCTTCCTGCTGGCCATTCCTCTCCCTGTGCACCTAAGCATTCTTCTGGCTTTCACCATCACCTTTTCTACCTGTTTAGCCACTTTAAGATCATCAGAAACAATCACACCCAGGTCCTTCTCTTCTTTCATGAACAGAAATACTTCACCCCTATACTGTACTGCTCCTTTGTAGTTTTGCAGCCCAAATGCAATGTCCGGTATTTTTTAGCATTAAATCTCAGCTGCCAAACTGTTGACCATTCTACAAGCTTAGCTAGATCTCTCCTCATGTTATCTGTCTCTCTCCATACAAAGATTCAACTTGTTCAAGTCATGGCATTTTCAATAACATTGTGTGGATGTGAAAGTAGGACAGTGAAAAAGATAGATAGAAGAAAATTGATGCCTTTGAATTATGGTGCTGGTGACAAATTCTGTGTTTACCGCGGACTGCCCAAAGAACAAACCAGTCAGTACTAGAGGAGATCAAACCTAAGCTTTCTTTAGAAGCTCAGATGACAAGACTTCGACTTTAATACTTTGGACACATCATGCGAAGAGAGAGATCATTAGAGAAAGACACAATGCTTATTTATTTATTTATTATTTATTACAATCTCTTATATACCGCACTATTTAGCATCAGCGCGGTTTACATAAAACAAAGGACCATAACAACAAGCTGCATGGTTTTACAGAGAACAGGAAAAACAACTTGGATAACATAGGGAAAATATGCACTGAACTATTCACATATGTACATTAAGCTTTGTGGTACAGTTTAGGATGATATCTTAAAATGGTTTGCTAGTATGGAGGAAATGCAGTTAAGATGAAGGTTGGCTGTCCTGGTAGTAATGGAGGAATAAGTGGAATTTTGAGTGCCTTCCTGAATTGTGCCAGATCGGTGCTTGCCAAGGTAGAAGGTGCTTGCCAAGGTAGAAGGTCAACGCAAAAGAGGAAGGCCAGCAATGAGATGGATCGATACAATAACAGCAGCTAGTGTCAGTCTGTCAACAATGAGCCGCTTAACTGAGGACCGAACACAATTTAGGACAACTATCCAGAGGGTCGCCATGAGTCGACACCGACTTGATGGCACTTAACAACAACTCTGTCACAATTACAGCTACTATGTGGTGTCACTACCAGGGGGTGCTCTCTGGTCCAGGTGCATTGGAAACCCCAGTCTATAAGGCTGGTAAGTGGGGCACCGTCCCAACCAGCTGTTCCATTCTTATAAGCTCCACAGCAGTTCAGTTTAAAGGTTAGTTCAAAAAAACACTTTAACCACTGTTGTGCTAATCTCGAATATAGGTCCTCAATGTTGAATAACACTGACCACAGCAGTGTCCCACGCTTCGTATAACCTCCTTATAGCAATTCCAAGTGGCACAGTTCATACACCACTCCTTGGTATTCACTTAATGAAGGGAGGATTTTAATACCAGAAATCTTTACTTTCCCTGCCATTAGCCAGTAGCAGTTTCAGTTGCCACTCAACAAAAGGAGATACTGTTCCATGCACATACCTCCCTTTTCCAAGCTGGTAACAAATTGGCTGCCTTGAGTCCATTTCTAGGCAGCTTCTGTAAACTCCAGCCTAATCTGCTTCTGCACCAGGAGAGACAGCACCCCCTCCTTCTCTTCACTGGGGTTTTTATCTCACAAAGCAGAAGGGCAAACAACCAGGTAAGTTCACAAACACACATAGTTTAACCCTTGCCGAGGAGTGTAGCAATCCAAACATAAATACCTCCACTGTTTCTGGCCCTTCTCCCCAGGAGGTGAGTATAAAGAAGGATATATTCTTAAACAGTCTTTAGGATTTCTGTTCTATACCACAAGATAATGGGATAACAGCTCCTAGATATCTAAGGAACAGTCCATGGGCGTAGAAGCTTCAAGAGAGGACTCTGTTCCATCTAGGGTTGCCAACTGGCTCCAGATGCGTCCGAAAGGCTTGATCCAGTCCTATGTTTACCCCATTGCATGCAGGGACTTGTAGTCTTGCTTTTCTTATGGAGTGCAATAGGGAAATCAGAATGACGTGTCCCCCGCATGCAATGGAGTAAAGCCAGAACTGGATCAAGCCTGTCAGGCACATCAGGAGCCAGTTGGCAACCCTAGTTCCATCTCCATTTCTTCTTCCTCTGTCAGCTGTAGCCCATGTATCTGGCAGCTCTCTCTCAGCCACCCGAGAGGAAGTGAACTCAGCTTCCTTAGCCCAGGGAAGTTCTGCCCAACTCCACCCTCTCCTAGGTGCTCACCCCCTTTCTCTCAATCACCTGGGGCTTTATCTGTGGCAAGGGCCTTGCTATCCCCATCCCAAAGGATTCTGGGACTTGTAGTGTGCTTCATGTACCTGAACCTGCCACAGTGGTTAAGTTGATTATCAAGTTGTTATTGGGATAACAACTGTGGCCATGTTTTTGCCAGGACACCTGGACTGGTGTAGTTATTTAAATCTATTTTGGGTTCTGTGGGGCGAATGGAGAGTGGTGGTATAAATACTGATGTTATAAATGATACGAATTTTATATTTCCACGTGTTCTTTCTGAGCAGTTTTCTGTCTCTTCTATGCTTTCAAATACAAAATGTTTAGCTATTTATATAGAAATAGACAAAATTAATCTCTTTTCTCATCACACATATCGACTACAAAAGGATGTTTATTTTTGAGAAAGGGATGATTCAGCTAAGGAAGGTGATGGATGCTATGTTCTCTTGCACATACGTAAGATCCTTTCCATGTAGCTTATCTATTATGGTTGTACAACTCTGGTCAGCCCTGGATGTTCCCTTTCACAAGCTTGGTAAATGTGAATAGATTTTATGGCTTTTTCAGTTGGCACTGTCCCCTCCCAGTGGATACATTCCGGCTTCCCCTTCAGCCTGCCAGTCACTGCTGGTTCTCTCAGCTGTTCACCAGCCTCTGCATCCTTCACAGGGACGGTACAAGGATGAGACATGCCCTAGGTGAGCCCTCCTTCCTACTGACCCTCCTGCTGCTGCCGCTGCCACCCCTCTCTGAGGCCTGCAGCCTTAACAATAGCTTTGAAACCACGATGCGGCACTTACCTAAACTGGCCCACACTGTGTCAGGTTCCTGGCTTGTATGAGCTTCTTCCACTCCCTCTTACACAGACTTCCAGTGGCAGCAATGGGACACCCCTGAGATGATGGCACTCTAGGCAACCACCTAGTTCATCTGATGGTGGCGCCAGCCATGATCCTTCACCCATCAGTCTCTGACTCCCATGCTTCACACCTGCTAGTACTGACTTCTGCCCACCTCCTGCTACTGATTGATTGATTTATTTAGCTGGTTTTATATACCACCTCTATTCATAGGGAGCGTATGCTGCCTCACTCTCTCCCTGCATGCACTGAGCCATTGTGCAAGGAGAACCGGATGGGAGTAGAAGGGGTGGGGAGTGGGTGGAGCTGGGGCGGGCCGAGACACCCAGACGTACAGGGCCGATTCCGGTCATGGCACCGTACCTCCGGCGGGTGAAGGAATGACATGCTGCTTATTCCACCTCGGAGGTGGAATAAACAGCAATGATGGTGGACATCGGGCTCAGAAACCCCCTCCCAAGGCAGGGATCAGCTGCAGGGAGGCTCCCTCCACCTGATCCTTGTCCTGGCCAACCCCACCGGGGGGTTGAGAGGTGGGAAAAGAAGGTATATTGCTGCAGCAGCCATTTGGGGCTCCTTTTAGGCATCCTGGTGCTCTGGTGGCAAGATGCCATGGCACCGGTACTCCAGCAGGAGCATAGGAAGGACTGGATGGGGTGCTGGGTGGGCATCCTGCCCCTCAAAATTGGAACACCGCTGGACCATCTACGTGGCCGATTCTGCAGCCACGGGAACGTCTAGCTCCCGTGGTGCAGAATCATGTACAATCCGGGCCCATCCTGTTCCAGGACATCCAGGCGGCATGGACATGCCCCTTACTGCATCGGGCTCCATGGGATTGAATGGCAAGGTACCAATATTGTTGACCACAACTGTATAACAAGTATGAGAAGCTATAACATCTCCATAAAGGTTATATACAAAATCGTACATAGTGGTTATATACCAGGTGGGGGAGGGAGGGGGAAAAGAGAGAGTGAGAGGAAAACTAGCTGTACTGCCAAAGTGTTAATCAAATAGGTGTGTCTTTGTCCTTTTGCAGAAGTTTACCCGGTCGTTAGTTGTCTAGATATCGTCTGGTAAGACATACCAAAGTTTTGGTGCTAAAAGGGAGAAGGCTGTACACGATGTTTCTTGAGTGCACTTTCTGTTTATTGGTGGGATAGTAAGGGTGGATTGTGTGCTTATTCTTCTACTCGCTGATTCCTCCTCGTGTCAGCCCACTTCTGTTACCTCTGCCACTGCTTGTGTATTGCTCATTCTGTTGACCTCTTTTTTTTCGGTGCCCTTCTGTTCAAGCCTGCAGTGGCCAATGATGCTTCCTCTTGCTGCCTTACCCTCTTGCCTACAGTTGCTGGTCACAGCTCCGTTTGCAGGTGTATTCATTCTTTCTTTTTCCTGCAGTTGATGCTCTCTTAGAGATGGGGTGGGATCAACATGGTGTATAGAGGAGATAGAGGGATGTTTCTGTCCCTGGTGTTCTTTGCTCCTCTTGCTGCTGAGGCTCAGTGAGTGGTCATAGATGAGGAAAAGTGGGAAGCAGAAACAGCATAAAGCAGAAGGAAGTCTCAGAGTGCCTAGGCTGAGGGATAAGAACATAAGATTTGCCATACTGAGTGAGACCAAGGGTCCATCAAGCCCAGTATCCTGTTTCCAACTTCAGCCAATCCAGGTCACAAGTACCTGTCAGATTCCCAAAAGGTACACAGGTTCCACGTTGCTTATCCTGGGATAAGCAGTGGATTTCCCTGATCCTCTTTAATAATGGTTTATGGACTTTTTCTCCAGGAACTTGTCCAAACCTTTTCTAAAGTTGTTAATGTAACTGGGCTTAAAGGTTTGGACAAGTTCCTGAAGGAAAAGTCCATAAACCATTATTTAAAGAGGACCAGGAAAATCCACTGCTTACCTTGGGATAAGCAACATGGAATCTATGTACTTCTTTGGGAACCTGATAGGTACCTATGACCTGGATTAGCTGCAGTTGGAAACAGGATACTGGGCTTGATGGAGCCTTGGTCTCACTCAGTATGGCAAATCTTATGTTCTTATCCCTCAGCCTAGGCACTCTGATGACTAAAACAGCCTTAGTGCCACTGAATATCCCGGTTGCCGTAATTAACGCAGTTAGCAGGTGTGCTAACCATATTCACCACTCTGAATATTGGCTGCTTACCATTTAAAAACATAATACATTTCTACAGGATTATTGTGGGAGGGATGGTGTAGCAAGGCTGAAGGTTCACATAGGGTGTCCTTGTAGTGGCTCTGATGAGATGAAAGGCACTGTGGAGTCAGAGGGCATGGGGTGGCCGGTGGGGATTGTGCTTCCATAATAGCATTGGAAACTAGTGCAATTTGTAGAATCACCGACAGCAGGTTATAAGGAGTTCATAAGTATCCTGTTTCCAATAGTGGGCAATCCACATCACAAGTTCTTGTCAGGTTTCCAACAAGGAACACAGATTCCATGTACAGGGCCCAAATTTCATCTGGCTATCACTGAACATAAGAATTACTACTCTCCAACAGACAGATAGTCCATAGAGCCCAGTATTCTGATCTGAAAGTGGCCAGTCTGGTAACCTGGAAGAACCCAGCAGATTTCTATTGCAAGTCCACTCGATAATGCTTACTCCCAGAGGTATGAAGTGGAGACACCCGTATTTGTCTGCCTAATCATTTTTTATAAACCTGCAATGCTTCTTGTCATCACCCTCTTGTAGAAAGGTGTTACTAAATATTGAACATTTTTATAATCCCCTTGGCATTGTGCAGAATATTAAACGATACATCATATAAATAAACCTATATAACCTGAAATAAAGCCATACTAAATCCTGGCAGAGAGATGGGCCTTTAGCTTTAGGATTGTATTTGTGAGGGCCTGCATCTTTACTTTTAGCACTGGCCATTCAGGGACCAAAATCCTGTTGAGCTGTGTGAACCAGGGCTGGCCGAACAACTAGACGGTTGCCTAGGGCTGCAACCTCTGAGCAGCAGCAAAGTGTAGCTACAGTCAAAGCAAAACAATGGGTCCTAACAGCCACACAAACTCAAAGCCTCATCAGTGCATGCTTTTACCTGCAAGAAGAATGGGCAATGTGCAAATCGTCTGTTTACCCTTGGAAAATTCCCTTATTATTTATATATTTATAAAACAAAGGTTTTGGTATTTAAAAGTATGATGTCCAAATGTCCTTTTATAGGATTTTCTGGATGGGATGGTGTTGAGCTAACTTATTATGTTTAATTAGCAAAATCTTGGGGGGGGGGGGGGGGTGGCAGGGGTTATGGGTACAAAGCTAAAGGTTTCCTAGAACTAAAGATTTTCCTAATAACCTTGCACTGGCCCTGCTCTGAGCATGTGCACGAGTGGCAATGCTGCTTCGGCAGTTGTAGCAGACCCTGCTGTTCTTGGTGGGGCTTCTGCCCTGGGTGGTGATGCTGGTGCTATGGGCTGTAGAAGGTAGTGATGACGGTGGGGATGGTGGACCCTCTTCCTCCTCCTGTTGGAAGGAGGCTACTGGGACCTGGGAAGGACCATCTATATAAAAGAAGGAACAGAAACAATTCTAAGGCATTGAAGTACAAGCAGTTCTGGAAAAAATGAGAACTTGTGTTTGTTAATGCAGAGGCCCTGCCATGTACAACTGCACAAATCTACCTCTGAAAAGAACTGCAGAGGGCAAAAGTCTCAAAGGGCAAAAGGACCAATGTGTGGATCACGTACAGATCCTGTAGCAAAGCCAGAAATGGACATTTTTTGTGGGGAGAGGGAGAAGGGGTCAGGCTTAAGAAGGGTGGGCATTAGGTATACAGATCTGAGCCATGCTTGTTATATTCTTCCTGACAAATAATGTGCCTTGGAGTACACCTGACAACCGATTTCTAAGTAGCCTGCAACAGCTGTTGTGCCATGGGTGATACTTGGCTTTAATTATTTAAAACTCAATTACATCATGCACTTACCACTGATAAACCACATACACACTTATAGAAACCATTCCATTCTATTAAAAGATGTCTGAAGAGGCAATATTCCATACCTTAATTTAACCTTGAGCAGACATAGGTCTACTATAAAGGAAAAACATCTCATGACACATCACAGTATCCCGAAAGTGTTCTAAAACCCTGCTGCTGTTCTGGCAAAATACTTACCCTAATTGAACACATATCCTTCAACTGTATTTTATGACAAATAAATGGCCTATTTATCTGAATTATTAAAATGTGTAAATACCTCCTGAAGCCTTTTTTCTTTTTATATCTCTCAACATTTGCTTTAAGTCCATTTCCAGAATATTCAAAGGAGAGAACAAAATTATGATGATGAAAGAGCAGTAATCGTAAGTGCAATGGGTGCACAGTAGAACTTACAACTTAATCAAATACCATATAAATGATCCTTCATAATGAAATCTAAATAAATATGCCAACACCTGTAATTCATTGTGAATTTGTACACGCTTCATAAATTTTCTATCTTAAAGATGGGCCTTCAGAACGGGAGCACTTTAATATATAGTCAATGGTATGAAATCTCCACAAATTTCATCATGGGTCCATCTTTTATTATTTTTCAGAAAAATTTTCATCAAAGTTCATTTCATAAAAAGTATATTTTTATGTTCAAATTATTTTCCGTGTTGATTAATCCATATGTTATATCAAAAATCTATCAACATTTCATATGATGCACCCATTCTGTCAAAGTAAACTTTAAAACAACTTATCTGAAACTGGTAAACTAGACATGAATTCATGTTCTGAATTGATATTGCATCAGGAATTTGACATTTCAGTTGTCCTTCTTTAGAAATCCATTTAATTTGAAGCAAATATGAATGTGCAGCAGCTTGTTTATTCATGTCATTCCGATAAGCTTATAAGTTCTTTAAAAATGGTGTCATCCTTAGTGTTACTAAATTTATCCAATCACAAAAGTTCTTTACCTAAATTATAATCCATTCAGCACAACAGCAGCATCCAATTTTGCATCTTCTCTCTAAACACAGTAGAGCCTAATAGGTTCAATATTCAAGTGCAATGGATGTCGCTGTGTTAATGAATTGGATGACGAAAGGTTGATTCTGGAAAACTGGATCATCTCAGTCTAAAGAAAACAAACCAAACTATCAACAAATATCAACAGAATGGCATACTTCACATTTTTATTCACTTTAAGCAATGTTTAAGATTAATGTTAAGATGTAGTAATCTAAACAGAACATGCTCTGGGACTCCAACACTTCTCTCATTTCAGTTTTACTTATTTATTTAACTGGTTTTATATACCACCTTTCGACATGTCAAGGCGGTTTACATTGAACAGAAGAGTGCATACATAAAACCAGCAACTATGAATACAGCAAACAGTAGAGAACATATTGTACATTAGACCATAGTTGTAACATCAAACCTTCATGGTAACATGAACATGGGTAACTATATACAATAAAATATGCAATCGTATAAATATGAGGTGAGGAAGAGGCTTGGGACTAAGGTGGAGATTAGGCTGGGGGTGGGCATGGCAGGGCATGGTTAGTCTAGTGCCTTGGAGAAATGCTCATAAAACAAGTAAGTTTTTATTTTCTTTCGGAAATCTTTGAGATCTTGTAGTGTGCGAATGTCATCTAGTAGAGCATTCCAGAGTCTTGGGGCGAACAGGGAGAAAGCCCTACTTGATGTTCGAGCATTGTGTTTCCGGTTGCCTGTAGGGATAACAAGAGTAGTTTGTGTGCTGGTCCTTCTGGGTTGGTTGTCAGGTGGTCTTTCTATAAGTGTTTCTAGATGATCTGGTAATAGATGGTGGAGCGCTTTGAAGGTAGTGATTAATGCTTTATACTTAACCCAGTCTCTTACTGGAAGCCAATGGAGGTTACTGAGCATCTGGTAATATGCTCAAGTTTGGGGGTGCTGGTTAATACTCTTGTGGCAGTGTTCATGGACATCTGCAGCACGTGGATTGATGGGGCTTGTAAACACTGTAGCAGGATGTTACAGAAATCAAGATGAGGCAGAATTAAGGCTTGTAGAATTGTCCAGAAGTGGGTTTTGTCCAGGAGTGGTCTGAGAATTTTGACTGTTCTGATTTTATGGTGGGAGAGGCTTATAGTGGAGTTTATGTGCTGAGTTAGAGTAAAACCCTGGTTCAGTGTGAACCCAAGGTATCTTACAGTAGATTTAGTGTGGATCTTTTCTCCACCCATATCTACATATGGTGGAGGTGAGAAGCAGGGATCACTGGTAACATGAAGTAGCTCTGTCTTTAGGTAGTGTAGGTTAAGATTATATGTTTTAAGCCATTACGAGACAGCGTTGAAGCAGTCTATCAGAGAGGTGTGTACTGGAGTAAGAGTGGAGAAAGGGATATACAACATAATGTCATCCACATATAAGTGATACAGAACATTATGAGAGTGGATGATATTACAGATTGGTTGAATGAAGAGGTTAAACAGGACTGCAGACAATACAGATCCTTGAGGTACCCCTTGGGTTATGTTGGAAGGAGTGGCATCTATCCCATTTATTCATACTTGTTGTTGCTTCAAAGCCAGGTAAGAAGAGAACCATTTGAGGGTGGTGCTGCATAAGCCAATTGCTTGAAGTTGAAGTAGTAGAGCATTGTGGAGGCAAAGGAAGCTTTTATATCAAGGAAACTGAGGGCAAATCCTTGATGGGGTTTCCCAGTGCCCAGGAAGAGCTTGTCCATGAGTATAGTGATAGATTTTAGGGAGCATTCCGTTAACCAGGACAAAATACTCTCCTATGCTATAAACTATTATAGTGCTGTTTACCCTATTAGAGATCAAATTAATGTGAACAGTATGGGGGCGGGTATCCCTCTTGTCACAACAAATTACTTAAGAACATAAGATATGCCATATTGGGTCAGACCAAGGTCCATCAAGCCCAGTATCCTGTTTCCAACAGTGGCCAATCTAGGTCACAAGAACCTAACAGTTTTCCCAAAAGACACAGGTTCCACAATGCTTGTACTGGGGCAAGCAGTAGATTTCCCAGGTCCCCTTTAAAAATGGTTTATGGACCTTTCCTCGAGGAACTTGTCCAAATCGTTTTTAAACCTGGCTATACTAACAGCTTTTACTACATCCTCCGGAAGCAAATTCCAGAGTTCGATTACACATTGAATGAAAAAATATTTCTCTTATTAGTTTTAAATAGGTTACACTGTAGCTTCATTGCATGTCCCCTAGTCTTTCTATATTTTGATGGCATAAACAATCGATCTACGTTTACCCGTTCCACTCCATTCATTAATTTATAGACCTCTATCATATCTCCCTTCAGCCCTCTCTTTTCCAGGTTGAAGAGCCCTAACCTTTTTAGCCTCACTTCAAGGTGTATCCTTCCATCCCCTTTACCATTTTGGTGGCTCTTCTCTGTACCTTTTCTAATAACGCTATATCCATTTTTAAGATATGGCGACCAGAATTGCACACAATATTCAAGGTGCAATCACACCATGGAACAATACAGAGGCATAATATCCACGATGATGCCTTTATCTTTTTCCTGGGTGGTGGTTCCTAATGCGGAACCTTGTATCGTGTAACCATAATTTGGATTGTTCTTTCCTAGGTGCATAACTTTGCACTTGTCCACATTAAATTTCATCTGCCATTTGGATGCCCAGTCTTCCAATTTATCAAGGTCCTCTTGCAATTTTTCACAATCCTCATGGGTTTTAACAGTTTTGAATAATTTTATGTCATCTGCAAATTTAATTATCTCACTTGTTATTTCCATTTCCAGGTCATTTGCAAATATGTTAAATAGCAGTGGACCCAGCACAGATTCCAGGGATATTCCACTATTCACTTTTCTCCATAGGGAAAATTGGCCATTTAGCCCTACCCTCTGCTTTCTATATTTTAACCAGTTCCTGATCCACAATAGTACACTGCCTCCTATCCCATGACTTTTTAATTTTTTCCAAAAGTCTCTCATGAAGGACCTTGTCAAAGGCTTTCTGAAAATCCAGATACACTATATCAACCGACTCACCTTTGTCTACCTGTTTATGCACACCTTCAAAAAAACATAACAGATTAGTAAGTTAAGACCTTCCTTGGCTAAAGCCATGTTGACTGGCTCCTATTAAGCCATACCAAAGAATTATTAAATATCGCTCATGTATCAATAAAGTGGAATATGCATTTATTTCTTTATCTTCTTCAAAAAATTTTTTTTATATATTTCTATAAATTATCTAACCTGAGGTCTCAGACTCTGCGGCTCTGCTATTGGGACTAACGTCCGTTATTCAAGCAGTTTGCCCGTTTGCATCAATGACCTCATACTGAAAAGCACATATTCAGGTGACTATATTATGTTCAACTATTATATGTCTTTTAACAAAGACTACTTATCTTAGATATGTTGCACCCGTCAATGTAAAAAAGGACAGTTTAAGAATCCCGACGCCCTCTATGGGTACCGCTCTCGCGTTTCAGACTGAGACTTTCTTCAGGGGATACTCCTTAAACTCATAGTCCTATAAGCTTTTCAACTGGAAAAAACAAACATACATAAATAGCCAAATCCTAATATCAAAACGTCCACCATATTATACTGAAATTCTTACAGCTTTCCTTCTTGCCACGAATACTGTTATCTCTTATTCTACCTAAACGTTAAAACTAAGTCATGTTATAGAAACCTTAGTTACCTCTAACCGGTATCGTATGTAAAAACAAGTTTACCATTATCAAAACGCTGCTGCCCGCATTTCATTTAAATGTTATCAATTTTCTCTTCAGCTCAAGAATGAAACGCCGCGCATGCGGATTGTAAACGATGACGCCATCTTTAAAGAGGCTGGAAACTTTAGCCACCTGTCGTGATTATTATACTCCTCCCCTCTAATAGTTACGTGAAACGTAACTACTTTTCTTCTCTTCTTATAACCTATATTGGTGACAGGAACTTCTACCTGAACAGACCCTTCTTCTTTAGAACTTCTGGCCTATTTCAATGCAAATAAAATGTTATTTCTAACTCTCTAATCATTAGACACAATTTGACCATTCCACTGTTGCATTTAAACCTTTAGGTATCACAGTATCAAAAGTGAAAATCCACCATTGTTCTCGCCTAATAAGGCGCCGATCTATATCGGTACTACCTTTTCTTTGGGTAATTTGATCTATCCCACATACTCGTAATTGGTCATACGTATGATGTTCTTTTATACAGTGATCCACTATTGGGGCCTCGTGTACCTTGTTCTTTAGGCGACTTTTATGCTCCCTAATACGGACTCGTAATGTTCGCGTGGTTTTTCCTATATAAGCCAATCCGCAAGGGCAAATAATGGCATATACTACATGAGTTGAACTACATGTAGTAGACGATCTCAACTCCCTTCGGAGACCATTGTATTCAAAACTAGAGACTGGTAAAGTTAAAGGACATATGTCACAACTACCGCAACTGGAAGAGTCTACCATTTATCAGGTTTGATTTCTTTGAATTTCGGATAGATTTCGAACAGTTGATACAAACCTGATAAATGGTACAAACGATAGGCCTTTATTAAGTACTTGTTGCGCTGGCAATGATAACTGCTGACCCGAAATATTAATCAAAAGACGTTCTCCTGTAGACTCTTCAATTATTTCTTGCGCGTGCTGGTCCGTTGACGAATTGGACCCTGTTGATCCTTTTGTTTTTTCTCCTTCCCTCTGCGCCCTGTGTCTTCCTCCAAAAAATCCTTTCCACTCTTAGAGGAGGCTGCCGAGTCGGTGGAGCCCTCATCTGAGGTGTCATCAAAAGTTACCCGTTTCTTAAACCTCTTAGTGAAAACACGTTTTGTATTCATCCATGGGTAGATATATCCCGTCGTATAATCAGTGTTATCACGTTTAAGCTTTTTAATTTTCTTCTCCTTCACTTCCTGCCTATCGTTTGTACCATTTATCAGCTTTGATTTCTTTGAATTTCGGATAGATTTCGAACAGTTGATACGAAAATTGAATCTGAAAGCTTATTTTAGAGATCGAGATATGTTAACAGCTGGATCGAACAATGAGTCTATGGTTTCGCGAATACCGCTACCGTATAAATCTAAATGGTCTCCCCCAGGTCCTATTCATCTGGCAATAGAGATCTTTAAACAACTAGTCTTAAAGGAAGTAGCGAGTTTACAGGGAGCTCATAAATTACAACACACAGCTTTAGCACAAGAGGAACGACGAGCACTTATGGAGCTACGAGAAAGATCAGATATTGTTATTAAACGTGCAGATAAAGGTGGGGCGATCGTGGTCCAGTCAAGAGAAGCCTATCTTGCTGAAGCCTTCACCCAATTACAAGATTCCACGACATATGTTAAATTGCAGGAGGATCCGCAAGACTCTCTGAAATGTCAAATAAGACAATTAACTAAATCTGCCCTGGACGAGGGTGTCATCACACGCCAAGAGTACAATTTTTTGAATGTGATAACTCCAAATACAGCCAAGTTTTACCTAGTACCTAAGGTGCATAAAAATTTACAGTGTCCTCCTGGGCGCCCTATTGTATCCACCAGGGGTAGTATTCTTGAACCGCTTTCAATATATATAGATTCCTATATGCGACCATTATTGAAAACTATACCTTCATATACAAGAGACACAACTCATTTTTTACAAGTTTTACGAACTATGGATCACTGGTCAACTAATCCAGAGGTTTTGTTAGCCACACTAGATGTAGTGTCTTTATATACACATATCCCTCAAGAGGCGGCATTACGAGTAATAACGGAAGTTCTACACCAGAGAGGGGATATCTCAGCATCTAAAGAAAGGTTTATCCAGGATCTAGCACAGCTAGCCATATGTAAAAATTATTTTTTATTTCAGGATGAATTTTATCAACAGATCGCAGGAGTGGCGATGGGTGCGACATGCGCCCCATCCATAGCTAATTTTTACATGGGCAGTTTTGAAAATCAATGGGTGGTCTCATCTACATACCAGCCTCAGATTTTGCTATGGCAAAGATTCATTGATGATATTTTCTTGATATGGCAGGGCACTGAAGATTCTTTTTTTCAATTTCTAGAATGGCTTAACCAATGTGACATTAATATTTCTTTTACATCAACAGTACATAAAGAAGTTTTGACCTATTTATATGTACAGATTATGAGAAGTTTTTCGGGGTGGAAGACGACAGTTTTCAAGAAATCAGTGGATAAAAACTCGCTATTGCATTTCAATAGTTTACATCCTCGTCGTTTGAAAGAAGGTCTTCCATATTCCCAGTTTCTAAGATTTCGTAGAAATTGTGCTGACATCATGGAATACAAACGGAAATCAAAGAGTTTGTTTACAGACTTTTTAGCCCGAGGTTACCCATATACTATACTCAAAAAAGCATACACTCGAGCTTTATATAATCATAGGTCAATTTTACTTGAACCGCGTCCTCCAGTTTTGAAGCAGTTCGATTCATCTTCTGTGAATTTTATAACAAAATATACTCCTTTAAGCATAAAGATCCAACAGATTATTCGGAAACATTCTAATACCTTGCTGACAGTACCAGGATTAGAAGAGAAATCCGTCCGGTGTGTATGGACCAGAGACAATAATTTGAAAGATCTATTATGTCCAACGGTATTAAGATCACCAGTTCCCCTAAGAGAGGAAGATCAAAGGAAGGGGCACCGCAGTTGCGGTAGTTGTGACATATGTCCTTTAACTTTACCAGTCTCTAGTTTTGAATACAATGGTCTCCGAAGGGAGTTGAGATCGTCTACTACATGTAGTTCAACTCATGTAGTATATGCCATTATTTGCCCTTGCGGATTGGCTTATATAGGAAAAACCACGCGAACATTACGAGTCCGTATTAGGGAGCATAAAAGTCGCCTAAAGAACAAGGTACACGAGGCCCCAATAGTGGATCACTGTATAAAAGAACATCATACGTATGACCAATTATGAGTATGTGGGATAGATCAAATTACCCAAAGAAAAGGTAGTACCGATATAGATCGGCGCCTTATTAGGCGAGAACAATGGTGGATTTTCACTTTTGATACTGTGATACCTAAAGGTTTAAATGCAACAGTGGAATGGTCAAATTGTGTCTAATGATTAGAGAGTTAGAAATAACATTTTATTTGCATTGAAATAGGCCAGAAGTTCTAAAGAAGAAGGGTCTGTTCAGGTAGAAGTTCCTGTCACCAATATAGGTTATAAGAAGAGAAGAAAAGTAGTTACGTTTCACGTAACTATTAGAGGGGAGGAGTATAATAATCACGACAGGTGGCTAAAGTTTCCAGCCTCTTTAAAGATGGCGTCATCGTTTACAATCCGCATGCGCGGCGTTTCATTCTTGAGCTGAAGAGAAAATTGATAACATTTAAATGAAATGCGGGCAGCAGCGTTTTGATAATGGTAAACTTGTTTTTACATACGATACCGGTTAGAGGTAACTAAGGTTTCTATAACATGACTTAGTTTTAACGTTTAGGTAGAATAAGAGATACAGCTTTCCTTCTTGCCACGAATACTGTTAAGAATTTCAGTATAATATGGTGGACGTTTTGATATTAGGATTTGGCTATTTATGTATGTTTGTTTTTTCCAGTTGAAAAGCTTATAGGACTATGAGTTTAAGGAGTATCCCCTGAAGAAAGTCTCAGTCTGAAACGCGAGAGCGGTACCCATAGAGGGCGTCGGGATTCTTAAACTGTCCTTTTTTACATTGACGGGTGCAACATATCTAAGATAAGTAGTCTTTGTTAAAAGACATATAATAGTTGAACATAATATAGTCACCTGAATATGTGCTTTTCAGTATGAGGTCATTGATGCAAACGGGCAAACTGCTTGAATAACGGACGTTAGTCCCAATAGCAGAGCCGCAGAGTCTGAGACCTCAGGTTAGATAATTTATAGAAATATATAAAAAAAATTTTTTGAAGAAGATAAAGAAATAAATGCATATTCCACTTTATTGATACATGAGCGATATTTAATAATTCTTTGGTATAAACCAATCGTTCGGTAACGTGACCAAAAGAGATTGAGTATAACTACAGCAGAATGGAAGGTCCTATTAAGCCATGACAATCTACCTGTAGTTTCCTGGATCACCCCTGGAACCCTTTTTAAAAATTGGCATTACATTGGCCATCCTCCAGTCTTCAGGTATTACAGATGATTTTAATGATAGTTCACAGATTGCTAATAGTAGGTCTGCAATCTCATATTTCAGTTCTTTCAACACCCTTGGATGTATACCATCTGGTCCAAGTGATTTGCTACTCTTCAGTTTATCAAATCAGTTTATCAAATTGAGATCTCCGACTGGCTACAAAGAAACAATCTGACCATCAACATCAAAAAAACTGAAGCCCTCATAGTAACAAAGGACCCAGATTTCACCCCACCATCTCACATCATACTAGGAACCACCCAAATAAAGATTCAACCCCAAATAAAATGTCTGGGAAGCACTATAGACCAAGCTCTCACATTTACCCCACAGATAAAAAAGACTGCAAGGACAATATTCCACAAAGCAAAAACAATACAATGGCTCAGACCACTCATAAATCCACAAGACTTCAGAACTGTCATGCAGGCCATGACACTCCCCCACCTGGACTACTGCAACATAATCTATCATAGACTCCCTGCAACCCACACCAACCCTCTATGGACTGCCCTAAACACCACCGCAAGGATCATCCAGAAAGCAAAAAAACACGACCACATTACCCCAGTCCTGAGAGAACTACACATACTACCACTTCAAGCAAGGATCAAATACAAAGCTGCCCTGCTTATACACAAAGCCCTCCATCAGACACAGACCTCCCACTTCCGCTCCCTGCTACCCCAGCCCACCCACAACAGAACCCAACAAACCACCAACAACATCCTCACTATCCCCTATCAACGAACAAAATATAATCAATGAACCTGCAACAGAGCTTTTGAACTATATGCACCCTCCCTCTGGAACTTACTACCAAGCCAAATCAGAATCACCGCTGATCCAACTGCGTTCCGAAGACAACTAAAAACCATCCTCTTCCTGGAATATCTTGGACCAGAAACAGGCAACCTCCACTGACATCCCACAGTCCCGCAACCAAATCCCCAATTTACCCTCTAAGAGACCAATGTCTATTCCCTAAGACTTCCCCACCTGTTCGAATCATCAATGTTGGCCCCCTGGTGACGGCTCCTCCCTCTCCACTTATCTCTGTCCCCCCTCCCCCTTATATGTTACACCGCTTTGACCAGGTGAAAAGTGGTATATAAATGCAGTTAAATAAATAAATAAATCACATAGTTGTAATACATCTTTCTGGTGTATCAATATTTCTTTCAATTCTTCTGTGGCATCACCTTTAAATACCATTTCAGTCATAGGTAACATCCCTACATCTTCCTCAGTAAATACCAAAGCAAAGAATTCATTCAGTCTCTTCCTGGGTCCTCTTCCAATCCATCATTCAGCCAGTGCACAAACACACTTATCCAGAGGGAGCAAGTTCTCCAAGAGGATGATGAAGGGAAATCCTTTCAAGACCTGGTACATGATGTCCACAATAACTCTTCACAGAGATTGGGGTGCTTCAATTTCCTTTACTGGGTATAAAGGGCATCTCAAAATAGTACCCAATTAACATTCCTTCGACATAGATGTTTTTTGGTAACAGAAGTTGTATTACTGGGGTATTTGTGTCTGTGATTTCAATATGACTCTTACCAATCCTGCAGTAAGCATGGGATTTAGTTATTTTATTTAACAGGTTTTATATACTGCTTTATCATTTCAATCAAAGCAGTCTACATTGAAACTTAAACTTGGTAATGTATATTAAACAGGGACATTGATAACTTGGATTTTGTCTTAGGCAATGGAGGTTTAAGTGACTTGCCCAAGGCCACAAGGAGTGCTAGTGGGAATTGAACCCTGGTCTTTGGGTTCCCAAGCCAGTGTTCTTAACCATTTGGTACTCCTCCATGCCTGTTTTATGCTCCTAGCTTAATTAGCAGTATACAGTAGTCTCTTTCCTCCTCACTGAGATCCTCTCTCACTGTCTTTTTCCAGTGTGGATGAAATTCTTCCACTATACCTTCTCCAGCAGGCAAATCCCAATCTGGACTGCACTCTTCTGTTTAGGCTTGCGACTCAAGCCTACTGTCTGTCATCTCTTCAAAACTCAGTCAGAAGAGTGGGCAAACGTCTGCCTTGCACATACGCTTCACATGTAGACAAGGTTAAGAATGAAGGTAGTGTAAAAGGGGGTGCTTGTTATGAAGGTACCACCATCTTGGCAAGTATGTAAATTAACTGTCTTGCAAAGGCTTGTGGTTATTGAAGTCCATTCACACAAGGCTTGCCTTTTAATAAAAATGAAAACTCTTGTAGTTGGTCAAGTGTAAGGCAAAATTAGAGTTTATTTATGGGGTGAATATCCCACACACAGATATGCTTGGTAACACCATCCAGATAACTTCTCCAGGGTTTATTCAACAGAAATAAGGCAACTGAAAATCTTATGCAAATAAGAATCAAAGACCTTTATGGAACAGAAAGGCTTTCTTACAGCCACTGCTAATAAACTCCTTAGCAGTGCTGAGGTAGAAATAAATCAAAGTAGAAAACTTCTTTACACAAAAACTTAGTTCACTTTCTCCATACAGAAAAGAACTTTTAAACCCCATGTGTGCACAGCTTGTGCTGGGCTCTCCTCCACCAACAGGTGACAATTAACTGAAATCAGTAGCTTGATTTCAGCACGTGTAAACTTTCCAACAAAGCTTTTTCTTTTCAACAAAACTTTATGGGAAGCCAATAGTTAGAATGTTTCCTTTTGATGTTTTCTCTTTTATATTTAGGATTTTCCTAAAACAACAACCTACTCAAAGAACAGTCCATATAATTATCCTCTGTATCAGATATTAAACCTTGCTCTTCAAATTGCATACATTCAGTTTCTCCGTCTGGCTCAGAGGGCTTTAGAAACTGACCTCTATATGGAGAGAAACTGTTTCCCTGCTGTTTGTACTGCTCAAAGCTAGAGTCCATGCCCTCAGGATGCTTATAGTGACAATGGAGGAACTTCATCCTCCTCACAAGAAAGGTAGAAGAGGAAAATCTAATCATGAAATGCATGGACAATTCAATGTAGGGAGGAAGGATTTTGATATTTTAGGAATTGGCTACATTCTGGCTACAATCTTTGAAGGATACCGTCAGAACAGGGACGTTAGGACAATAGAGAGGTTTCAGTAAAGGCTAAAATAGCCCAGGTGTCTTTAAATAAAGAACAGAGACTTGAAGGATTACAAATTATCCCTGACGACATGTTATCTGCTAAGAAGGTTGTAAATTCAAACAAACATACCTTGAAATGTCTCTATACAAATTGTTTATTATTGTTTATTGTTAATAAAATAAGATGGGAAAGTTAGGATACGTATATAGCACTAAATGAAAAGATAGATATAACAGGCATCTCAGAGACCTGGTGGAAGGAGGATAACCACTGTGATACCAGGGTACAAATTATCGGGGTTACTTTGGAAGCCCTATTCATGCTTTGGATGTCTGGAAATGGGCAGATAGATGTCCAACACACAGAGATGTCTCCAGAGCCATCTTAGAAGCCGGATCTGTGGACATCCCCAGCGTGAGGATGCCCAGGTCTGGTGGAGGCATGGCTGGGGCATTCCCAAGAACTTGGACATCACCGCCTGATCTCAGCAATGTCCTGGACACTGGCATCATGAACAAGCATCTGAAAAGTGATAGTTTTATCAGGCAAATGTATGGAGGGTGTGGAGAAAGAGAGCTACACTAATACCTCCTTTATTTTACAATAGAACAACTAACACTAACAAGGAATAGGGGGCTCATACTTCCATTTTGCTATGCTGCTGGATGTCCGTTTATCCTAGCTTGCATGAGATGGATGTCCCCACGCCACGCTCCCCTAAGGGGGATGTCAGTAGGGTCACTGGCATGGAGGTCCATGTTATAAAAATCGGCTGGCAACATAGACGCCCCTGGCATTTTCTGCATGTTCTGTCGATATCCCAGATTGGATTTGGACATCCTTTCTAAAATGGCACCTTATATCACAGTGATGGGATGGATGAGGTTGGTGAAGGGTGGTGTTATATGTTAAAGAGAGCGTTGAGTCAAATAGAATAAACGTTCCAAAGGAAACAAGGTGGTGTTTACTAAACTGTATGGGATGCCATGCGTTAAGCTCCAAAACGTAGCGCAGGAGGTGGCATATACCCATGCTAAATGTTGGAGGCATGTCCAGCATGTCCCCTTGCAGTTACTGCAGGAAGACGCTAACCGCCAAGCACACCTAATGCAGGTGCTCTTATTGCCAGCTACGGAGGAGTTAGTAAGTATTACCTGCAGTACTGGTGTGAATCATAGTTAGCATGCACCAATTTTGCCTGTGCTAACTGCGATGTGAAATCACTGCTCACACTCTGCCCCTGACCTACCCAGTCACCATCTCAGCCTATACTAAGCAGTTTGTTAGGGACTGTTAGCATGCTATCTCACACTAATGGTCAGCGCAGTGTGTTTAGCACAGGATAAACCATTAGTATGCTTTGGTAAACATGACCCAAAATGCACCACTGAATCTTTATAGATAGAAGGCCCGATATTTGAAAGGCATTTACACAGTTTACAGCCTGTAAACTGTGTAAATGCCTTAGACGGGAATATTCAATGGCACCTACACTGTTAATGCTGTTGAATATTCCTGCCTATGACCCCTATGCGCCTTGATGCTATTCGGTTAGCATTGGGGCATGTTGGGGGGCATTCTGGGACAGAGCGGAGGCGGGGAGTCCCAATAAATGGCTCGCCTAGTTCTAGCCACGGATGACCAACTGGGTAGCGGTCCATTATCGCCACTACCTGGTTAGACTCTGCTGGTGAATCTCCTCGGCACCTAACCTGGATATTCAATGCCATCGTAAAGGTATTGAATATCCAGTTTTAGAGGTCAGCAGGCAGGGCTATGAACCGATGCGCCACATAGCCCACCCAACTGAATATCGGGCCCAGAAATTCCATGTATGAAGCGGAAGAAAATAGTGTGAGGTGTATACTATTGTCTGCTTGGACAGAATAAGCAGACAGATGATGAATTGTCAAAAATTAGGGAGGCTAATTCATTTGGCAATACAATTAATGGGTGGCTTCAGTTACCCTAGAACATGCTAAGGAGGTTAGAGTTCCTAGGTGAAATGAAACGACAGTTTCATGGAGTAGCTGGTTCGGGAACCAACTAGAAAAGGAGCCATTTTAGATCTAATTCTTTGTGGAATACAGGATTTGGTACAAGAGCTAATTGTGTTGGAACCATTTGGCACCAGTACCATAATATGATCAAATTTGTCTTAAATGGAGTGGGTACACAAAGGAAATCTACTGTTTCTGCATTTCATTTTCAGAAGGGAAACCACAATAAATTAAGGAAAATGGTTAGAAAAAACCTAAAAGGAGCAACTGTTAAGGGCAAGTTTACATGTGGCGTGAACATTAATTAAAAATGCAATCTTGGAAGTCCAGATCAGATGTGTCCTATGCCTTAAGGAAGGGGAAGGAAGGTCAAATAACTGCCAGCATGGTTAAAAGGTAAGTTGAAGGAAGCTATCAGAGCCAAAAACACATCTTTCAAAAAATAGAAAAAGGAACCAGATGAAGAAAATAGGAAACAGATAAGTACTGGCAAGTCAAATGCAAAGCATCAATAAGGAAGGCAAAAAGAGAATTAAAAAAAACTTGCTATATAGACAAATTTACAATAAAACCTTTTTAAGTACATTTAAAGCAAGAAGCTAGTGGTCAGTTGGACCATTAGATGATCAAGCGGTAAAAGAGGTACGCAGGGAGGGCAAGACCATAGTTGAGATACTAAGGGGCCCTTTTACTAAAAGGCGTTAGGTGTTAGCTAAAGGTGTGCCAGGCCATGACAGCACAGCTGGATTTTGGCGTTAATTGTCCATGCCACATTGAGGGTCCAAATAGGTGAATTAGGGACAGAGAGTGGCTGGGGTAAGCAGTCAGCACACCTGCGCTAACTGCAAGGAGAGCACATATCACCGGTGCACTTATTGCCACCTCCATAGGCATAGTTGAGAGATTAAATGAGTTCTTTGCTTTGGTCTTCACTGAGGAAGATGTCAAGAAGCTACTCATGCCAGAAAAGGTATTTAATGGTGATGAGTCAGAAAAGCTGAATCAAATCTCAGTGGTCTTTGAAGATGTAGTAGAACAAACTGACAAACTAAAAAACATCAAATCAAGTAGACCAGATGGTATGCACCCAAAAGTACTGAAATAAGTCATAGATTAAATTGCAGAGCTAGTATTAATAGGTTAAAAATTATCATCAAAACCATCTACGGTACCAGAAGACTGGAAGGTGGTCAATATAACGCCAATTTTTTAAAAGGGTTCTAGGAGTGATTTGAGATACTATAGACTGGTGGGCCTTCAAAGAAAGGGAAGCTGTAGATCTAGAGTGCTAAAATGATGCTGCAAGGAGGTAAATTTAAAAACAATGTCAGGAAATACTTTTTCACTGAAAGGATTGTGGATGCTAATGGAGGTGGTAGGGGCAAAACAGTGATGGAATTCAAAAAGGCATGGCTGACACAGAGGATGGAATCAAAACAAATTTAAATATCTTTTCTACAACTCAAAACAAAGGTATAGAGGGGAATGACCTGCACAGAATGGCAGGTACAACCCTAAACAAATGCATAAAGGAGAGTGACCTGCCCAGAGATGCAGGCACCACCACTCTAGTCACCTTACTAGGCAGGCTAGATAAAGCTGGTTTTTATCTGCCATCATATTCTATGTTCCTATGTAATAAGTTAAGGCTGGCACCTTGAAAAACTGGATGTGCGAAGAAGAAAACTCCCATGCCCATTAGGCAATTTACAAGAATCAGTGTATGCCAAGACTGTACATCCCTATAGCTGAAGGAGGGCTAAGCCTCAGATATTGATTACACATACAGAACTGCTATCATAGGCCTCCAGGCCTACCTAACAGCATCATCGGATCCAGATACACAAAAAGTGCTGAAATATGAAAGTAAATGTCCAGAATCTGTCTCCCATCATCAAAACTGGACATGCGTTCCGATGACTAGAAGGAATCAGTGAGAATCCACATGCATACAAAGGGAAGGAAGTAACAGAATATGTAAAACAAGAGAAAACACTCTTCAAAGAATTAGATCAGCAAACAAGGAAAAACAAGTGGCAAATGCGCAAATCCAGTGAGAAATACAGAGTTTTACTCCTGGAATCCTTTGTCGATCAAGAATGGACATATGAATGGTTAAGGAGAGGTGAACTGAAACCGAAGGATGAGAGATTAATAGTTGCAGCCCAGGACAGCCAATTACAGATTTAGTTTTGCCAAAGGTCTCTGATGAGGGACCTTGTCAAAGAGTCATGGGATAGGAGGCAGTGTACTACTGTGGATCAGGAACTGGTTAAAAGATAGAAAGCAGAGGGTAGGGCTAAATGGCCAATGGAGAAAGGTGAATAGTGGTGTACCCCAGGGATCTGTGCTGGGTCTGCTGCTTTTTGACATATTCATAAATGACCTGGAAAGTGGAACAACAAGTGAGGTTATCAAATTTGCAGATGACACAAAACTATTTAAAGTTGTTAAAACCCAAGAGGATTGTGGAAAACTGCAAGAGGATCTTGATAAATTGGAAGACTGGGCATCAAAATGGCAGATGAAATTTAATGTGGACAAGTGCAAAGTTATGCACCTAGGGAAGAACAACCCAAACTATGGTTACACGATGCAAGGTTCCACCTTAGGAACCACCACCCAGGAAAAAGATTTAGGCGTCATTGTGGATAACATGTTAAAACCCTCGGCCCAGTGTGCAGTGGCGGCCAAGAGAGCAAATAGAATGCTAGGTATCATAAGGAAAGGAATGGAAAATAAAAAAAAGATATTATAATGCCTCTATATTGTTCCATGGTGAGACCGTACCTTGAATATTGTGTGCAATTCTGGTTGCCGTATCTTAAAAAGGATATAGCGATATTAGAGAAGGTTCAGAGAAGAGTCACTAAAATGGTAAAGGGGATGAAAGGATACTCCTATGAAGAAAGGCTAAAAAGGTTAGGGCTCCTTAACCTGGAAAAGAAATGCCTGAGGGGAGATATGATAGAAGTCTATAAATTAATGAACAGAGTGGAACGGGTAAACGTAGATCGATTTTTTACATTATCAGAATATAGAAAGACTAGGGGACATGCAATGAAGCTACAGGGTAAACTATTTAAGACTAATAAAAGAAAATATTTTTTCACGCAACGTGTAATCAAACTCTGGAATTTGTCAGCGGAGGATGTAGTAAAGGCTGTTAGTGTAGCTGGGTTTAAAAAAAGTTTGGACAAGTTCCTGGAGGAAAGGTCCATAAACCATTATTAAGAAGGGACCCAGGATATCAATGCTTGACCCAGTCTTTTGGGGAAACTGCTAGGTACGTATGACCTAGATTGGCCACTGTTGGAAACAGGATACTGGGCTTGATGGACCTTGGTCTGACCCAGTATGGCATATCTTATGTTCTTAAGTTATGTTAAACATTTGCATGGATACCGTAATTGACAACTAGCTCCAAGTCACAAAACCTGGGGCTGGAGCAATAGAAACTGCTTCCGTCGCTTCTAGGTGTTTCTGGCTACTTTAGGAAACATACGGATCTTAGAATTCATAAAGGGAACATCCTTACATTTAAAGAACATTTTTAAGAGCCAGTCACGGTCTGAATCCAGAGTAAATTGTACCTACAAAGTAGCTTGCTGGATCCCTTCCTCCATTGTTTGCTCAAGAAACTCAGTGATGTTAAGGAAATCCATTCCAGAAGCCTATTGACCACTAGAGGAAGAAACATAATATATATTAGCAATAGGAGGTAGAGACTGCTCTGGAACTTTCATAAATTCAAGTAAATATTATTTGAACATCTCAGAGGGGGAAGTTGAAACAGCTTTCAGAAAGTTGATTAAGCGAAAGATTTCTATGATGATCGGCATTCTTAGGGTTCTCAATTTTCAATTCCATTGCTAAATGTTCTTTCATAAGGCACTATTATGTACCGCTAGTGCCATAATTTTAGACTCTTGACCCCCGATCCTCTCCTCCAAAGAGGCTAGGTTGGAGACCCTGAATGGCATCCCATAGTGTTAACAATTTAATTTCAGATGATCACACAGAAACTACCCCAGAAGAACTAGAAGGGGTCACTGAAGATGAAATGGCACTCACAGTTCTGGGAACAGTCTTCCAAGAGTCCATAGTCCCACCACTCTGTTGATCCAAGGTATCTTTCAGGACAGCCGCCTCTGCATCTCTGTCGAGATCTTCTACCGCTTTCCTGACACCTTCCAGGTCACGAACTTGATGTCTGCATTCTTGGAGCGGTTCGCTAACAATAGTGGAGAACTTGCCACTAACATCCCAGCAAGAAACCTTTCTCCAGAATATAAGGAAACAGCCTCAAGGGAGTCCAAAGACATCTCCAGTACTGCCGTAGACCCCAGCAAGGCCTGTCTGGAGGTATTCAGTGTGGAAGTCTCCTTCACAAAAAAGGAGGTGATGGGGGGTTGTGATGGCATCAGTGTTCCCCCTGTGTCCGCGCCCTTGACTTTGGCTGGAACTACATGGGTTTTTGCCTTTCTCTTCCCCATAATCAGGGAGAGACTTCTCCAACACACCGACTTGCTGCCACTATCATTGCCACATCCCTTCCTCTCCAACAACATCATAACAATTGAGAAAACGAGCAATACAAGGCGAGCATATGGAACCAAAGATAAGTTAATGTTGAATAAGGCCATCATGGTCAGCGCTAAGACAAGCAGAAATTTCAGTAAATCATAGATTGACTATAAGAAAGCCTTTGATAGCATCCCACACTTGGATAAAATAAACCCTGGCTTTTATAAAATCAACCCTGGTTTGAATGAGTACAACAAGTTTAGCATGAAAATGTGGCAAACCATACTCTTTTTGAAGTTTGAAGATTTGAACATCAAGATCCAGTGAGAAATACAGTCTCCCTGAAATACTGTATTTCTCACTGGATCTTGATGTTCAAACTTGAACAGGCTTTGATGTGTCTCAGCTCTTCCAAGACTGCTATTCTAGCCTCCTGGGATTGGACTCGTTCCCTGAGAACAAAAAGCACTTTGTACCTAGTGCACATGTAATACCTCTTACCAGCTGGGAGAAAATCATACATGTGACGCTCAAAGCAAAAGATTAACTAGCCCCCATGTCACTGCTGGTCTGCTGTCTGCATCTTAGTATTAAAAATTTGTTTAGCTATTTAAAGTTGCTAGTGGAATAGGGATCTTGAATCATTACAATTATACCTAATAAGTTTTAGGGACTTTATGTAATATTCACCTCCAAATGAACTGCAAGGCCTTAATTTATCTATTTCTAAGGCCTAATAACTTGCTGATGAAGATAACCAGTTTAACCTGAAAGTGAATTAGACCTCTTTTTTCCCCTTACCGGATTTATGAGCCTATAAATGAAAGACTATGCATGGCGTGGGTGGGAATCGGGCTGGTTGGGAAGGAAAGAAACGCTAACTGTGAGGGAGAGAGAGGATGGGAAGAGACAATGTGAGAGAGAGCAGGAATGAAGGAGAGGGAGAGGGAGCAGAAATTGCTAGGGGAGAGGATATGGAGGAGAGGGAAAAGAGTGTGAGGTGCAAAGAGGACAGGTGAGAGAGTGTGCAATGGGGAGGGAGATGGAAGGGAGGAGAGAATATCAGGGGTGGTTAATTGAGGAAGTGAGTGTGAGGGGTAGGGAAAAGTATATGGGAGAAAGGATAGAAAACCTGTATGTTAGGAGATGCACACCCACTTGCACTACATGCCCAGTGCTACCCTACCCCCTCATCTCCCCTCCACATACTCCCAGTATCGTACCTCCAGTATCCTCCCACACCTGTGCTCTCAAGGGAGACAGATATACACACAATAACACTCACCTCCCGCATAGCCTCTGCCATCCTACTTAGGCACACATTGCCATGTCTGTTCCTACCAAGTCCCATAGACAGACATACATGAGTTTGTAATTGGAGGAATTGTCATGCTATCATTTGTTTAACTTCTAGTAGGTAGTATACTTTAGTCTACACTTATCCTTTGCTAACGTTTCCCAGAGATTGCTATGGTGTCTGAGCCCCTGATGCCGTCCCAGTTCACCTACTGAAAAAGAACATGGCTTTGATATGCATCAACTTGACATTTGTCAAGTGAATAATTTGTTTTCTCCTTAGGAAGGTTTATAATATAATGGAACCTATGAAATAAAACTTAACATGAATGGCACAGACCTTTCATGCAAGCTAGAACTAGCATACTGGATCCAAGATGGTGGCTTAACAGGACGCGGTGCGAGCTGCTCCATTTACCTTGTCTTCTTTTTGCTTCTATGGACCTGCTTTTCCTCCTGCCCTATGCTGAAACAGAAGGCTAAGGGCAAGGGAGGGTTACCTCTGGGGCAGCGCACTATGGAGATCTATGCGGTGGTGAAGGATTTGGGCGTCCCATTGGCCATGGCAGAGGAGAGCCTTAGTCTGGGCAGCAATGTCTCGCTGAGCCCTGCTGGCCCCTCTACTCCTCCTGCGCCCGGTGTGGCAGCTGCTGTTGCAGCATCAGTAGGTGGAGATCTTCTCCCTTGTGGGAGTTTGGAGGCAGCTGTTTTTTTGGTGTCTTCTGGCGGTGCTCTCCTACCGGTTCCATGGACGGATGCAACAGATCAGGGGAGTTCTGTTCCCTCTGATTCCAGTCCTGACTCCCAGTTAACCTTTCCTCCTCTTCGGCGTCCACAAGAAGTGACGTTGGACTCAATCTGGTCTGCCCTCTAGTTGGTACACCAAGTGTGTGCTGTGGCATTTCAGGCTCTGACTCCGCTCTCCAATTGTTTGGAGAGTGTGGAGAAGAGATTGGATGACCAGCAGGGACTGATGATAGTGCTTGATCAGAAAGTTCAACGGGTACAAGATCAGCAGTTGGCGTTTTCTCAGGACAAATTGATGTTTCTACGCAAGATTGAAAATTTAGAGAACACTTCCTGGTCTTTGAACCTGAGGATTTTGAATTTCCCTCGTGTCTCTGGCTCTCTTTTTTATAGGTTCCTGAAGGAAATCTTTGGTTATCGAGATGCTGGCTTCCCTTCTTTGCAGAAGATCTACTATTTACCATCTGGCATCACCAGGGATCTTGTGTTTCAGTTCCTGCTCCTCAAGCTGATGTTTCTTTGGATTCTCTTGATTTCGGGAATTTTTCTGCATTATTGGAACAGTCATCTGAAACAGTAGGCTCTAGAGTGACATTATTTTCCTTCAAGATAGGAATACATTGTTAAATTTGTTTCTAAAGAAAACAGATATTGCCTTTATGGGGGGTAAGATTCAGATTTTTCTGGATGTGTCCCGTTGGACTCAAGTCTATAGGAAGAAGCGGTTGCACTAGGTGCAAAGTTCCATCTTAGATTTCCATGTAAATTTATACCTCATTATCAAAATTCTGTATATCATTTCATTGAGCCTTCTCAATTACGCTTGTTTCTGGATGCTAAGAAGTTGTAGGGCTGATTGGGGTTGACAGGAGTTGGGGGTTTCGTTGGGGCCCTATTGTATTATATGCTTTGCCGTTCTGTTTTGTTCTTTGTCGTTTTATATTTCTTTTTTTCCCACTCCTCTGGTTTGTGATTGTGGGATCCTCTAATATTGTGTACTATATGCATTTGGTCTTTGTTCTCCTTGGGGGCTTGTTTTTCCTTTTTGCTTATGTAATCTTAGTATTATTTTGTTGACTGAATGTTTGTTTTTCTTATTTCCAAGTTTTGCTTGGTTTATGTTGTAACATTTGATAAATTTAAAAAAAAAGCACTAGCATACTATAAAATAAATTCCCTATAGCAATCTATGTTGCAGTCACACCTTGTATACTTTGTGTAGTTCTGTTCACCACACCTCAGAAAAGATACAGCAGAGAAGGTGTAGAGAAGGACAACAGAAATTGTTATGAGAATGGATAAGGCTCCATTACAAAGAAAGGTGTAACGGGTTAGGACTCTTTGGCTTAAGGAAGAAAAATCTTCAAGGGAAAGTGAGAGAGGTTTACAAAACCGTGAGTAGTATGGAACAATTTAATAAGGAATGGCTATTTACAGTATCAAATAGTAATAGGACTAAAGGATACTCCACGCCAATAGTAGAAGATTTAAAACCATTTTAAGAAAATATTTTTTCAATCAGTGTTCTTTAAATATATATATGTTTAGGCTCCAGAAATGTCCCATTTAGAGGGCTGTTTTGCAGTAAGTGACATGTTTCATTTGTAAGAACAGCCCTTTCTGTGTATGCTATAATGGAATGTGCCTGTAAAGAGATAAATAGAGCCCTAGGGCTTCTAGAGAGTTCAGAAGTAAGATGATATTGTAGTGTGTGGAAGCAGCTGCAGGCTTAGAGATGGTGTCTGTAAGTTCCCTCCAAGGGAGTCTTGGAGGTAAAACAATGCAAAATCTTTTCTTCCTTGTATCCTGTGGTTAAGACAAGCACTGTAGGAGTGAGAGCTTCTCTAGAACTAGAAGAAAGCTCTTGCCCGACAGATTTTCAGGGAAGGAAAGAATCTTCTTCCTTGAAGAGAAGAATTCCATTTTGGGATGTTACAGAAGGAGAGCTATACTGACTTATCTATTCAGAGTAAGAATGTACCTGCACAACGCTTCATCTTTGGGAGAAGAGTTGCTCTGCCAACCTGATATTTACAGAGAGGAGAGGAGACTATTCTGCCGAGGATCAACGCAACAGGATTTTCAGGTACAAGGGTGTCCTAAAGGGTGTAGACGTTTCTCAGCAGAGTCTGTGTGAGAACCTGCCACAGAGGGCATAAAGAAATTGTCATTAATGAGTGAATGGAGTCTTCAGATTCACCCCATGTAAATGCACTCTTTATTGAAGATGTTTTATTGTTTAAAGACTTTATTGAACACCACGCCGAGTTTGGAGAGTGCTTTTGTAGGCAATAGCAACTGCACCTTAAGAGTCTTAAAGTTAAGCTCGCCATCCCCCAACACGGTCAGTAATAAACCAATCCAGTAGCCCCCTTCATAACTAGAAAACCTGGAAAGTTTATCAGCTGCCTTTACTGTCTGGCAAAGGTTCAGACAACAAACTCCATTTCACAGTCTAGTTCTCCCTTCCTGTTCCCCTTTCTTCCTCCTATGTCTTTAAAAAAAAATCTTTTCTCCTTCTCTTTGGGAATCATAATTGTCTCTTAATTCTCTCCCGTTTGTTGAATCATGCCTAATGCAATGATTTGTTGCCATGTCAATACTCCTTTCATTACGGTCCATAATTCTACTTAGATCTACTGAGCAAAGAGAACACAATTCAAGCTTAACAATCTTATTTTCACTGTGCAATACGTTTGCAGATAACAAAGTTGTTCTAGTTTGAAAGGTAGGCAAATGCTCTGCAGGCTGTTGGACAGGGGCACAACTGGAAACTGGCCACCTCATTTTTTCCATAAGGCTTACTTCTTAAGTGTATTTCTTGGCATCTAGGTTTCTCATTGAGGGAAATTATGGGATAAGGTGAAATGGCCAATTAGGCTGGCTGACCGACCATCAGTTCCAGTGTGCAAATCTGTTAGACAGAAGGTGAGTGTTAGCTGGCAAGATCTGAGTTGGACCTAAAGTGAGATATGCAAAACCCCCCCAAACAAATGAAACTCTTAGAAAAGGCATGTAAGCAAAAATTCTGCATTATGGATTATGGGCCTTTATTTCTAACAGTGCAAAATGTAAGTCTGGGCACCACATTACAGCAATGCTTGTAAAAGATTTGCCTAATTTTATTGCTTTTTAATAGTTTTTTTCCCTGAAGTTGCAGGAAACTAAGGTGATGTTTGCTAAAGTGCGGTACAGTTTTGACCTTACTGTGTGTAAGATTTTGCACTCAACATGCAGTAAGTGCGAAGGCTGAGCACTGTTGGGGCTTAGTCAGCCAATGCTCTGCAGTTAGCAGACAGGGCACCAACCTACCAAATGGGTCTGCGTTAAATGCATGGGCAGATAGCATGAATGCACCTGTGCTATCTGAAGATGCATTCATCTCTGGTCCTGCGCTAGCCAAAACCCCCCAAAATCCATTGTGGCGAAACACCGGAATCCCAATGCCATCACCTGTGATCAAAGCCCCAATTCTCCAATCCAAGCCCCAACCCTGATTATTATCTCCTCCTCCCCGAGATCAAAGTCTGACCCTCCCCCTACATTGAACCCACCCCCTTTTGGGATTTACCAGGGGATGTCCCTGGTGATCAAGTGGATGTAATGAGAGTGATACTCCCTTTTCTCCTTTCCCATTACTGCCCAGGTTCAAAATGGCAGCTATGATTCGTAGTGGTAGTCTTACGATTCTACCACTAGAGGTTACTGTATTTTGCAGATTGACTTCTAGCAGTAGTACCATGAGACTATCACGTGGGATCATGGCTGCCATTTTTAACCAGGTGGTAATGGCTGCTATTTTTAATAGGTGTTAATGGGTTGGAATAAAAGGGATTGTTCCTACACTGTTCACTAGACCATGACAGATATACTCCTTGGGACTTACCAGGGGGTTGAGGGGAGAGTTGGGTTTTGATACTTCTGGGGGGGTATGTTATCAGGGGTGGGGTGCATGACTTGTATGCTTTTTGCATACTTTTTTTGCTTAACTTAAATCTCCTTTTAAATCTCCTTAAATCTCCATGGGATAACTGCAAAAGGCCCAAGGGTAAGGCCAAAACCTCAGCGGTATTTACATGGGACATTTCCAGCAGGTAGCACGGTTAAGTCCCGCAGTGCTTGCAGATGCTAGTGTCATGGGTCTCCCCGGTAAATCAATGCTCTGTGCCCTGATCATTTCTATGGTTCCACATGCCTCGATATTTCCCTCCCCTTTAAACAATATTGTTAGTGCCCTCCCTCCCTCCCCCCAAAATTCAAACCCAGCTAGCCAATCAGCTGGGGGGGCTCCCTGGACCCTCTACCCAACCCTCCCCCATGGTCCCAATCTTAATTATGTGTGGTCTGGTGGTTAGTGGGGCAGGAGCAGTCCTCGCCGCTCCTACCCCATTGTTGGGCTTGCCAAAATGGCCGCGATCATGTGTTGTTGCCCTCACATGTGATCTACCATTTGGATACCCGATCTCCTAATTTCTCAAGGTCCTTTTGCAATTTTTCACAATCCTCTTGTGATTTAACAACTTTGAATAATTTTGTGTCAACTGCAAATTTGATCTCCCCATTTATTGTTCCTATCATATCATTTATGAATATGTTAAAAATGAACAGGCTCAGCACAGATCACTATTCATCTTTCTCCATTGAAAAAAATGGAGAATTTAGCCCTACTATCTATTTCCTATCTTTTAACCAGTTCCCAATCCACAATAGTATGCCTCCTAAATGCCTCCTATCCCATGACTTTTTAATTTCCTCAAGTCTCTCATGTGGGATCTTGTCAAAGGCTTTCTGAAAATCCAGATACACTATATCAACTGGCTCAACTTTATCTACCTCTTTATTTGAACCTTCAAAAAATATAGCAGATTAGTGAGACAAGACTTTCCTTTGCCAAATCCATGTTGGCATTTTCCCATTAAACCATGACTATCCATATGTTTAGCAATTTTGTTCTTTATAATGGTTTCTACCATTTTACTTGGCACTGATTTCAGGCTCACTGTAGTTTCCTGGAACACCCCTGGAACCGTTTTTAAAAATTGGTGTTGCTTTGGCCACTCTCCAATCTTCAGGTACTATAAATGATTCTAATGATAGTTCACAGGTTACTAGTAGTAGATCTGCAGTCTCATTTTTGTTTTCTTTCAACCCCCTGAGATGTATACCATCTGGTCCAGGTGATTTGTTACTCTTTATCAAATTGTTGTTTTACATTTTCTAGATTTATCAAGATTTATTTCAGTTCCTCTAGTACATAACCTTTAAATATCATTTCTGGCATGGGTAACTTCATACAGTCTCTCTGCTATGGCCTTGTCCTCCCTTAGTGCTCCTTTTATCTCTTTGTCATCTAATGGTCCATCTGACTCTCTAACATGTTTTTTGCTTCATGTGCCTACATGCATGAAAGAAATTGGGGGTGGGGCAGTGAGAGTCTGTGTGTGTGTGTGCATGAGAGAGTTGGAATGTGTAATAAGGGGTTGCATGTATATGTATAATATTCCTCTTGGAATTCAGTCATTCTAGGCCTCTTTCCCTTATGCACTCAAGTTCCCAACCTCCCACTCTCTTGCTCTGTTCCCTTCCACCCACTCTAAGGCCCATACTGTTCCTCCCCTCCACTCCTTTAGTTTTTGTTTTTTTTTAAACATTACCTGCTTGGGATCCTGCTGCAGTCATGTCCTTACTGCAATCTTCTGCCAGCAGGGAAAATGGTCCTTGCCAGCATCCTATGCTGTTTTAGGCCTCAGCTGTAGTCTTGCTGCAGTCCTCTGCTAGTGTGTGGTCTTGCTGCAGTCTTCGGCTGGTGGGGGATGGGGTCTGTGCCAGCATCCTCTGTCACTTTCTACCACAGTCTGTGGGAGTTCCATTTGGAAAGCATGTTTTATTTGTACAAGCACAAACAAATGTATGCATATTGACCTACAAATGGACAATAGTGCCTATTGCCTGTGCGAAACATGCCTAAAAAGGAGGCAAATAATAGATCTTGCAACTAGCCTGAATCATGGGGAGAAGTATGCTGGCAACAAGAAAAACAAAACAATATGAAGGGTTGCTCATCAGAGGTAGCTAAAAATAATACTAAGACCTATCCAGACAATCTGCTACCTACAAAGGATAACGGATTACCAGAAATTGAACAGCAGATTGTTTCGCAAGACATTTTCTAAGTGAATAGGATTCAGAAAGACATAATGGCTTCTATTATGTGCAATTAAGCATTTACAGGAAAATTTCTGGAAAGGAAAGCACTTTTCCCTAAAACATGAGGTTTGAGTTGAAGAAATGCTTTCTTATGGAATTGAATAGCTCTAGACACAGCTAGGAAAATGTTAATCTTCCAGCCACAGGAAATAACATATTTCTTAGAGAAATATAACTTCAATATAGAAATCTTTTCCATCTCAGAATGAAAGGTGTCCCAAGTTGAAATAGTATCTTGAGAGGACTCCCAAAAGGCTGACAGTTCAAAACTATCAACTGGTGTAACATGGTCCAGATCCCCTTTCTCTTCTGTTTCCATTCCAACTCCTCTAGGTAAATAATATTAGCAAGTCAAGGACTCAGTCTGAGGAAATGCTAACATCTACTTCAAATATTTCTTAAGGAACTTGAGAGGGGACAATAAATGAGCTGGGAGAAAAAATGAAAAATCTTAAATTCCTGGTCCTAGCCAAGTTTTCAATTGCAATGAGGACAGATAACGCTTCATCATAACAAGTCATGCTTCCGACTGGATCTTTTCTCATCTTGCTTGGCCTATTTTGAAATAGGATATTTTGAGAAATCACATATTTGAATAAAGAGAATGTTTACTAAAGTGCGGGATGGCAGGGCATGATTGAGCCACCAAACTAGCGCAGAGGGCAGTGTTAATATTTGGGGGCATGTGTATCCATCTGCTGCCAATTAGCATGATGCTAACATGTAGCATTGCACTAACCAGCATGTAATGGCACCCATTGAGGTGGTGTTCGTGCACCCACACTAACGGCAACAGATATGGTTAGCGCATGCCCAACATGCCTGCACTAACTGTGATGTACTGTCAATAAGAACATAAGAACATAAGATATGCTATAATGGGTCAGATCAAGGTCCATCAAGCCCAGTATCCTGTTTCCAATAGCAGCCAATCTAGGTCATAAGTACCTAGCGGTCTCCCCACGTTATGCCTTTAAATCACCCAGACCTTGCCCAATTGCACGCTAACTGGTTAATATGGGACCCCATACTGTTAGTATAGCACCCTTAGCTCGCACCAAATCCTATGGTACTGGTTAGCACACTTTAGTAAACATGCCTCTAAGTGGCCCTTTTTAAAGAAGCTTCAGTTCATGTAAATTCAGTCCAAATACCTTTTAAAGAAAACTCCTGGCTCACAGACATAGATAAGGGTTGAGAAGAAGCCTTCATCTGAAAAGGAGGTGGCACAGCTTAGGGAAGCAGCACAACGTCCTCATTATTGGTCTTGACAAGGATGTCTCTGGCGAGGCTTATATTTGGGACTGCAATAGAAGCAGTTGACTGACCCCTACTTTGGAGGGATAAATTACCATCTTCTCTAATACCACCAGTAATTAGAGAGTTGGGGTACTTGCACCTGAAGTTAAAGAAGCTTCAAGAGGGGAAGAAATACTTACAGTCTAGAGAGGGTCATCACCCAAACTTATAGCCCTGACATGTTGGTCCATAGTGCCTCACACATTATTTATTTATTTAACGCTCTTATATACCGTACTTTTTGTCATCAGCGCGGTTTACAGTAAACATAAATTACTCACAGATAGCAACAGGCTGTCGTGAGTTTACATGTAACAGGAAGTCCAACAGGATACAACATAGGGGAAAGCTTTGTACATATAAATTATTTAACTATATACAACGGTATTCTTCTTGTTATACAGGGAATGAATATAGTATTTCAACATTGGATTGTAATGGGCTTTATCCAGCCCTAGTTCGCTAGAACTTATCACTTTTGCTTTCTGCTTTCCCATATCCAAACTCAAAGCAAATTCCTCCATTTCACTGCTCCTCAGTTGCTCTGAAGGAGTTTCAAAGGGGTATTCCTCTTTGGTCATACCCCTTCGGGCATGTGTCCATGGCAATGCACCTTCAGCAGTATTCCATAGTAAACGTCTGCTTCTGAAGGCCTTCATCAGAGACAGATGATGTCAGTCATGGTGTCTCTCACTGACTGCAGACCTAAACTCTCACTGCCACTTCCTCTGTACTGTCAAATATTTTTCACCTTGGCAGGTAAAGAGCTTCTTTCTTAGGCATGCTGACTTTCCACTCCTAATATCTATGGTTTTTAATGCAATTTATGCAATTTCTCTGTGGACTTATATGACATTTTTCCCCAAATAAGACAATGCTAATTGCTGCCTGTTTTACAATTTTTTTATGAAAGGTTATAATTTCCTGGAATATGTGATCAAAATTTAAAGTGATAATCTTTTTATCTTTCATGCTATATTTACATAGGGTGCAGTGTACCCTTTCTTCCTAGACTCTCCTAGTTATTGTATTTGGCTAAAGATTGATCGTGTACGAATAGGTCCAGCCTCTATTGCTTTCATATTCATCGAGTATCAAGAAACTGGAATTAAAAGGCCATCAATTCATTGGACATGAAATCCAAAATGACTGAGCCTGCCACTTTGAACCTAAAGTTATGTGGTTGCCCTAATGAAAAACTGTGATAGATGTCCATGATCATGTTGAAGTTTAGACAGAGAATAGAAAACAAGGGAGGAGGGAAGTATCATGTCATTTTAGGTGTATGCCCTTCTTTCTCCTGTCAACATAGTGGAAGGAGGGAAAATTCTAGTTGATTAGGAAAACTGGGATTTTGAGGAAGCTGTACTACCCAAGCCACGTATTTCATATTCATTTCTTCATATTTCTCATATTACTTATTAGAACTTAAATCTAAGGCTAATTGTGCTGTGTTTATTATTATATTGCCTAATGATGTGGTGTTGTCTTTTTAGATGCAATGTGACCTTTAAAGCAAGCAACACTTACTGTATTCAAAATGGTTTACGGCGAGATTTTCCATAGACCGACGAGAGAGGAAGACGTGGTTAAACTGAATGTGGGCGGATTTAAACAGTCAATTGACCAAAGAACTCTGCTGAGGTTTCCCCATACCAGGCTTGGGAAATTGCTTAACTGTAACTCCGAAGAAGCTATACTGGAGCTATGTGATGATTACAATGTTACGGACAAGGAATATTACTTTGATAGGAATCCTTCCTTATTTAGATATGTTTTGAATTTTTACTACACAGGAAAATTACATGTTATGGAAGAGTTGTGTGTTTTTTCCTTTTGCCAGGAAATTGAGTACTGGGGCATCAATGAGCTCTTCATTGACTCCTGCTGCAGTAACAAATATCAGGAAAGAAAGGACATTGTTTCAGATAAGGAATGGGATCAAAAAAGTGACTTGCGAAGTATAGACACTTCTACTGAAGCATCCTCTGTATTTGAGAAGGAATTGGAGAAGTTTGACACAATGCGCTTTGGTGACTTCAGAAAGAAAATTTGGATCAGACTAGAAAATCCTGCCTATTCTTTATCAGCCAAACTCTTTGCGATTTCCTCCTTGAGTGTAGTCTTAGCCTCTATCGTGGCTATGTGCATCCACAGCATGCCAGAATTCCAACAACTGGATGCCAATGAAAGGGAGATTGAAGATCCTGTTTTAGAAGTGGTGGAGGTTATATGTATTACATGGTTCACGACAGAATTTGTGATACGATTTGCAGTGGCTCCGTGTCAGAAGACATTCTGGATAAATGCAATGAACATCATAGATTTTGTCTCTATTATTCCGTTTTATGCCACTTTGATTGTGGACGAAAAGGAAGAAGAAAGTGAAGGCATAGAAAATATGGGAAAGGTAGTCCAGATCTTGAGGTTGATGAGGATTTTCCGCATCCTGAAGCTTGCAAGGCATTCTGTTGGTCTGCGATCTTTAGGGGCCACTTTGAGGCATAGTTACCATGAGGTTGGACTTCTTCTTCTATTTTTATCTGTAGGGATTTCTATTTTTTCAGTTCTTGTTTACTCAGTGGAGAAGGATGACACATTGTCAGAACTAAGTAACATTCCAATATGCTGGTGGTGGGCAACTATTAGTATGACTACTGTGGGCTATGGAGACACTCACCCCGTTACTCTAGTTGGGAAGCTCCTTGGTAGTCTTTGCATTCTCTGTGGGATACTTGTGGTTGCCCTTCCTATCACTATTATTTTTAATAAATTCTCTAAATATTATCAAAAACAGAAAGCCATAGATGTGGTTGAATGTAATGAGGAAGAAAATGATAGAGGTAATGAACTTCCCTATTATAATATTAGAGATATCTATGCAAAAAAGATGCATTCTTTTATTTCTAGCTTGTCTTCCGTAGGAATAATTGCAGGTGATGAAGATTCCACAGATGCTTCTAGCAGCCAAGAAAACGAGAATGTTTGTCACCCTACGTCTTTAGAAAACAGCAAACTGAATTAAATTGATCTCCTTTTTTCCCCTTGGTCTTCTGACAATAATGGGGTATTACAGCTTTAAAATTTCATAGTAGCATTTAGCTCATGCCTTTCCAGTGATAGTTCAAGACAAGTTAGATTCAGGTACAGTAGTTATTTCACTGTCCCCAGAGGACTTACAATCTAAGTTTGTACCTGTGGCAATAGAGGGTTAAGTGACTTGCCCAAGGCTACAAGGAGTACCAGTGGGATTTGAACGCTAGTCTTTCTGGTCCCAGGCTGTTATACTAACCACAAGGCTACACTTCTTGTGAAATTTGTTTTAAAAACCCACTTATTTCTCAGGGTGCAATTTTTAGCCATATTTCAGCAACATTCATTGTGCAATTAAAGGACTACATGATGCTTTATTGCTTGGATGGGGATTTAATAATTTGCATCATTGATGCTTTATTTTTATACATCATTGATGTGATGCTGTTTATTAAAAAATAAATAAAAATAAATAAAAAGAGGACCATGGTATTAAATGCAAGTAAAATGACTGTTATTATAGTCTGGCAGCTTGTTCTGAATGTTTGTAATTTACTACTGATCAGGTCATTATGAATTGTAGAATGTAAGAAAAAAGAGTTGCACAGTCAAGTCACAAATATTCACAGCATGTACTTGTATGCATCCTTATAAAGGAACAGCACAAAAACAGTGACAAATAATGCATGAAGAATGGTGTCTTAATGAGCTGTGAAAGAAAGGACCTCAATAAACTTCACAAACCGATGAGCAGAACATTATGGGTGCCTTGTGTTATTCACCTGTGGTACGTCGTCTAATGTAAAGAGAGCACATTCTAACAGCATGAAGGAAACAAAATTGTGGCCACACCTTTGCTAAAGAAATGCACCATGAAGTGTTAGCTGATGCCTTCAGCTGCCTACCAATAGAGTTGGTAGTGACTACAACCATGACAGAAGTTGAGCAAATTTGGGGCATATATTGTACAGTGTGAGACAGTAAGGAAATGGAAGTTGACTGGAAATTGAACAGGGCCTGGGGGGACATGATAGATGTGGTGGGCTAAGAGGTCCCTATGAGTCAGCAAGTACTATGCTGCACTGTATTTCACAGGAGGTGGCCTCACTGATGCCCACTACTTAGGGTGATCCTGTTATGCAGCAGGAGAGTGGTCTATACAATTTTAAATACAAAATCACAGTAAACCTTAAAATAAAGGGCTTTATTTTATTCTGTGTCTATGGAGAAGGAGCTTGATTGTATATAGTCCAGTTTTAGAAACAGTTGTAATGATCCATATTGTAGCATGGAATGCAGGATAAGGAATCCATCCCTCTGCTTGGTTACACTATGGAGCATTTTCTTGCAGACAGTAATCCTGCAGTTCAAACCAAATGTTTGGCATGATGCTTTCTAATGTTTCCATGAGTACTTGTTCTTAAACAATTCATTGGATCTATAATAATTATTCTGGAGAGGTGAAGAGTCAAGGCTTTAAGTAACTAATAATTAAATTATTTGCTGGTAAAATGGCAGTATATACAGACTTTCAATAAACATAAACATAAAAAATGTATTAAAACGGAGCAAATTACTGGACCCGTGGTTCTAAAAAAACCCCATTTATAGTTGCACATGCTGGTGGCCATATTTGTTAATCCTTACTGCAGTCTAGTTAGCAAAGTAAAACGCAGGCAATTCTTACCTTCTTCTCTCCCATACTGTCCATCTCTCCACTCTCTGGACCTCCAATCTCTTATCTTTCTACCCTTCCTGCCACTAGACCTCCGGTCTCTTTTTCTCTTTCCCTTTATACTCCTTCTAACACATAATAGAAATTCAAGCCACTCTTTCCCCCAGAACACCTATCCCAAGTTCATTTCCTTCCCCTTCTTGTCTTTTACTCCTTACATATCTGCCTTCCTCCCACTCTTTGTTACTCACATCCTTTACCACTTCATGGGTCCTTTTCTACCTCATTGCTTCTTCTTCCTGGGTCCTGTTCCCCTCCTGTCATTTTTCTATGGGTCATTCTCACAAGCCTTTTCTTTCCCACCATCCACATTCTCTTGTTTGTCCTCTTCCACAATCCTTCCTCAACTTTCTTTCCCTCACCTACCACTTTCTCCAAACACCTCATGGTCCTTACTGCTGCATATTGTGGGAAAAAGGACAAGGGAGAGGGATGGACATGTAGACTAGGACGAAGGACCTGAGAAAATGACATTTTCATTAGGATGATAGGAAATTGGTAGTAAGGCATGAAAACTGAAGAATGATTGCAAAAGCCTTTTCAGAACAGTGGGGGATTATCTTCAGGATACAGGCCTCAATGTATTCAATTTGGATTGAGGTATTGGCTGGATTAAGTTGGAACCAGGTCTCTGTTTTTCCAGTCCCAAAAATGATAGCACCTCATGGGCATAAAAAAGTTGTACATCTTGAACAAGCTCACTCAAGTTCCATTACAACTTGGGACTGGATGTTTACGATTAACTTCATTTAACTTAGTACCCAGATAGTAGAGAAAGGTCTAGACTAGGGATGGAAAAAAATGTAAAATAAATATGTTTATTCAGGACAAGGAAGGGGTAGTCTATGAATGAGGTCCATGTAAAAGTGAGGTGGATGGTGCCTTTTTTAGGGTTTTCTTTTTCTACAGTATGCTGATCTATTAACTATTATGAACTGTCATGCTTTCAATCACATTGTTCAAATGGCAGTATCCCAAATCTCAATAAATACAAATAAAAAACACAAACACATCATTACGTATCTTCCGTGGGGCAGAATGATGCTGAGTAACTGCCTCACTAATGTTTTAGTAGGTTAAGGGGGTTATTTTAAAAGCCCTATTCGTGATTTACACATGTAAATCGCAGCTAAGGGTAAGTGGCCATTTTCAGAAACGGTCCAATTTATATGTGTATGAACATACCACGTCCAAAGTGCACAGGGGTGTGTCAGAGAAGTAGCCTTGACATAACCAAAACCTACACATTTATTCCTCATTTCATATAGGGAATGCACATGCAAGCCCTAAATTAGACACATCTGCATTTATACCTGCTCCCAGACACAATAGGCATTTTGAAAGTGCTAGTTTTGGTCATGCGAGGCATTATAGAGGATTATCCTTATTCCCTCAATATTCCCGTTATTTCCTCAATATTTATTCCCCTTCTGAACTGAAATAGGGCCAAGATAAAGTCTTTTATAATTAGGTAAGAGCATCCTCAAGTCTAGGTTCGCAAAAATGGTTGAGATACACATGTGAGTGCCAACATTTAGGAGTATTTATTCTGAAATGCCGGTACTTACACATTGATTCTTCCCATGTTTGTATTTCAGAAATTGCTCCTCCTGCACATGGATGTGTATTTTAGAAACAACAGAGCTGTTTCCAAAATTCCATCAAACTGGTTATGTCCTGATCTTGACTTCTCAGTTCTGATCTCCACGTCCTATCTTAAAATGTGCATTTAAATGTTCAAAGTTTAACTCAAACGTTCTTAAGCCCTTATGTCCTCCTTGCTGGTAAGATTTGAATTACAAATTTCCAGAATACTATGACTATGGTTTCCATTTCCATTTGTTATTTGTTATACCGTTCCACTCCATGGGTATCGGAACAGTTTACAATAAAATTTGTCTTCTAACTGATGATCTGAAATAAAGTTGTGGTTGTTACCTTGCGCCTAAAAGTCATTTTGTTATAGTATGTTAAGAGGAGACAAGAGAACTGGAAGGCAGTGGAGATGTTTCTGGACCCATGTGGAAGGTAAGCCATACCAATTTTACGTCATCCTACAGTAGACTGAATAAGGGGCTAGAGCCAATAGTTTGGCTGTCATTTTGGGTACTATAGGGTGGAACTCAAAAATATAATAATCAAGCAGCAGTGGCTAATCTGAAAAAAAAATAGGCAAGAAAGAGGTAGAAATGAGGTAGGTCTATAGTTTGAGTTTCCTGTCAGGTCTAGCAAGAAGATAACGGGGAAAGAAGACCAGGACTAAATGGTTGGTTGCAGCAAAGTTAAAGTAGTCCAAAAATTGGGAAGCCATCCACTACAACCATTGATGAAAATGGGGGAAGTTGAAATCTGTAGGTGGGTTACATTTCTCCTTGTCGCAGTTAAGGTGCATCACTGACTACCTCAAATATGATTGTCAAGATGCTATTAGGAATGCCTGGGGAAGCCTATGCATATGTGAGGCAGAGTTAACCTGTGAATTGCTTTTAACGGCATCATTTATGGAGCATAAGGATAGTGAGAAACTGCCTTATTAGTCTTCGATTAGTTAAAAGTTCTCTTTCTCAGTGAGGTATGCTGCAAATTGCCAACATTTATTTATTTATTTATTTCACAAGGTTTATACATCGCTTTTTGCCTGGTCAAAGCGGTTTACATTGAACAATAGAATATCATTTGGTTTACATACAATATTTTTAAAATATATTAGTTAATATGCTCTGATTGTGATCACTAATGTTCTGTTGTGGGTGTTACTTATATCTAACAAACTCCAAAACATTCCCCAGCATGATTGAAAGTACAGCAATTCTGCAAACGTTGAGGAAAGGGTTACTGTATGGTAATGATGGTTTTCTTTTACTAACAGAATCATAAGCACTCATAAAACTGGGTCCTTCGGGGGGAAATAAGATTAGACAGAGAGAGAGAGAGAGAGCTGTGAGTTTTACCTTAAATTTCATTTCTTGATTTTCTTAACAATAAGTAAACAATAAAGTTTGTTTGTTTTACTAATAATTTTTACTGTATTTTATGTGTATTTATCGTATCTAATTTTTTTTCTCCTTACTTAATATTGTTTTCTATTTGTTTTAAAATTTGATTGCACATCCCTTGATAATTTGGATGAAAGATGGTATACCACATACAGTATTGATAAGCTAAATAAAACTGAAGTAGAGACAGAAAATTGGAATCAGCTGGCAATGGCAATGCAATTTCTGACTGGATCTAAGACCTAAGAAACCAATGAAACAACTCTGAAGGACTGCTGGAGATTGGCGGAATATAAAATTTTTTAAATAAACACATAAACAATACTCGGGAATAATTTATTAAAATTGTGCACTAGTGTTTTCCCTATCCACTGAAAATAATGGATTATTTGCTAATTTGAGATGAAGATAGGGGTTCTTAATCACTAATGGAAAGAATAATCTCCAAGGCCACCTACTGGGAAAAGCCCCCTTTTTTTTTAAACTCTAGTTGATATTACAAATAAAACACAAATTACTGGACTGATGCTTCCAAAGTCTCTTTGTACCAGGAGGTAGATAAGTATTTGCAAGAGAGTACACAGTGCTTCTGCTCATTTAGGGGGTCATTCTGTACCCCGCTATTCATGCCGGCTGCATCCCCCGATGAATGGGCGGCCCAGGGGTGGAGAGTGGGCGGTTGCTGGTCCTGGATGTACAGGACCGATTCTAATGTCGACTCGGTATATCCAGGACCAGCGAAATGGCCCTGGATGGTTTCCACCTCCGAATAACTCTCCTGGATGCTTTTTTGTTTTTTTTTAAACATTTGGGGTACAGAAGGGGCTGTGTGTGTGTGGGGGGGGGGGGGGACCAGGGGACATTCCAAACAGCCTGACCCTGACCTTCGGAGGTCAGATTGGGGGTCGGGCTGCGGGGAATGTACCATCTTGGTTGGCGACCAGCATCGCAGCTTTTAAATGGAGTCGTGGTGCCATGGCAACATGATGCCATGGCGCCACAGCAGCATTTAAATGCCCTGACTGAGTTAGCTGAGTGCAGTCCTGCACGTGCAGGCCGGACAGAATCACTGTCCCGTCTTGCATGTGCAGGACTGTTTACGATTCTGATCCCGTGGGGGCTAGATGTGTTCTGCGGGATAAGAATTGCGATCCCCTCTGTGCGTCTGGTTCAGACCGAACGCACAGAAGGGATCTAGATCTGGGACAGAATCTGGCCCTTAGGGTACAGGGTATATTTTGCAATGAAGATACTGCGTGTTTAGGAAAGACTTTCTCCAGCGTAATTTCTATTGATGTTCTAACTACCTGTTGTTTTTATGGTAAACCGTCTTGATGGCTCGATATGTCGGTATATCAAATTTTAAGTAAACTAAAATAGTTTATTTTTGAGTGTGGAATTAAGGGGGGATTAAGGAGACTGGCTGAACTGAGCACTTTTGTATAACCTAAACATGCCAGGGAGCAGATGCAAATCCCAACCATCACAATTTTGATCATACACATATAGTCCCTAGATGAAACGAGGAATACACATGTAGATTTTTGACCTGCCCAGGCTACTCTCTAACCATGCCACTGACATGCCTCCTTGCAACTTCTACTTAGTAAGCACATCCATGTGTAAATGTGGCCCTTTCTAAAATGGCCATTTCCATGTGGAAATTGAAAATAAGGCTTCTAAACTAACTCCCTTAATCTGTGTGTTGAAGAGGACCCCAGATTGGAGGGAAAGCCCCAGTGTCTGTTGAAAATGAAAGCTCAGTTCAAGGGACTAGGTTTCCTGAGCACTCATGAAACCATAAATCCTAAAGAAGAGTGAAGACAGATCACAGATACAGATGAAGGAGCAGTGTGTTGTTTAAGAAGAAGAGATGGGGCACGATGTTCTTCTGGGATGGCTATGTGCTGTTATCACTGACCTTTAGCCCCTGTCCCGGCATTGAATATCTGGGGTTGCCACACTGCCCCCGCAGCCAAAGAAGCTAACTGGGCACTGTCCGGTTAGCTCCTATGGGTAAAAAACAGGCCAACTTTTGCTGTGCCTATCTCTTGCTCACAGGTTGCTAACCAGGCAGCTGTGCAATATCACCACTACCTGGTTAGCGACTGTTGCTGCCCCCGAAATGCCCATGACATGCCCTGATGCTAAATGGTTAGCATTGGGGTGTGTAGTGTAGATAATCGAGGATATTCAGTGACCATGTTAGTGCCACTGAATATCCCACTAAATGGCATTTACATGATTTACAGGTCTGTAATCCATGCAAATGCCTTTGCATATCAGGCCCATGGTGTTCGATCAGTGTGGTACAAGTATAGAAAAGGAACTACCTCGAAGTAACTTTCTGTTTTTCACAAGTTTGGAGTAAGGTTTAGTTGGAGCACCCCCAAAAGCATTGAGGAACCTGTGTCTTTTGGGGAAACTGCTAGGTATTTATGACCTAGATTGGCCACTGTTGGAAACAGTGGGCTTGATGGACCTTGGTCTGACCCAGTATGGCATATCTTATGTTCTTATGTCTGTGTGTATTATTGGAAAGCTTGGGATTATAAACCTTTGGCCATGAAGGGAACTAACTCCCCCCATCAGGTATCCACTCCTGGAGATAAAGCTGCATGTTAATGATTGATGGTGGAGAGAAAAGCAGAAGAAAGAAATATTTTTCTGCATACTCGTAGGACACAATACGGTACTCTCAAACAAAGGGTTACACAAATTATCATGGTTTTCCCCTCCAAGGGAAAAATCTGTTCAAAACATGTGGAGGCCAATTCAGACAGGGAGCCGTCCGGACATCCGAAAAATATACGGGGCCGATCTGGACCCGATTCTGTTACTGTTGGAGCTAGATGTTCCAGCACCTGGACAGTCCAGTGTGCCCCCAATTCTGCCTCAGGACACGTCCTCCTATCTGCCCAGCCAGCCTGCCCTATGCTCCTGCTGGTGTGCCGGTGCAGCAGCATCTGGTTGCCATGGCACTGGCACATCCAGCAGGAGTACCCACTGCCGACCCCAAAAATATACCATTTCCTTGCTACTTGACCCTCTGCGGGGCAGCTGGGGCCTGGATCGGGCGGCAGGGCATCTCCCGCAGTGGCATCAATTGTACGGACGGGCTGCAGGGCCCGATCCCCCCTGCAGTTGGCACCTATTTCATCTTTGAGGTGGAATAAGTCGGGCAACTACGTGACTGATGGCGGATGTACAGGGCCCTGAACTAAATAGGCCCTGTATGTCTGCGTGCTCCGGCCTACTCCCACACTGCCCACTCTCTGCCTCCATCTCGCCCCCTTCTGCTCCCATCCAGTGTTCCCTGCACAAACCCTCTGTACATTCAGGGAGCAGCTGGTACTGAATACAGTCCGGGCACTTACTAGGGGATGCACGCCAACCCAGATGTACAACTCCGCTCTTCGGGGCTCTGAATCTACCCCAAAGAATATGAGATTCCTAAGACATGTCACTATGACATCACTAAACCTGGTATAGTAAGAACAGAGTCCAGGGCCCAGGGCATGATAAAATGAGAGGCCAAGCCAATGAGGATCTTTCGGTAGGTTTACTGACCTAGTTGCTTGACAATAAAGGAATGTGAGCCCATAACAGGATGGACTGTTTTACTATGCAGTCAAGATGCATGCCACTTTAAGTAGAGGCAGTTCAAGAAAAGAATAGGCTGTGGCTTCAGAACCTCAAAGCCCTGGTGCAATATATTGCAGAGGTCCCAAATGCAAGAGAGCATGCTGGTACCTAGTCCATGAACGAGGTCACTGCACTAACATACTTAAAAATGTAAGAACATAACGTAAGAGATACCATCAAGCCAAGTATCCTGTTTCCAACAGTGGCCAGTCCAGGTCACAGGTACCTGTCAGGTTCCCAAAAAGGTACACAGCTTTCATACTGCTTATCCTGGGGTAAGCAGTGGATTTCGCTAGTCCTCTTTAATAATGGTTTATGCAAGGCCAGCCCAAGGATTTCTGCTGTTCTAGGCCCTAGGCAGAAACTCTTGCCTCGTTGCTCCTTTCCAGCTGCTGCTGCCCCCCCAGATGGCTGCCAATTCCGTCTCGGGTGGGGGAAGTGGGCAGCGGCAGGCCATGTCCTTCAGCCACCTTTGGAAATACTACTGCTGCTGCTGCTCATTTCCCCCTCCAAATGGAATCGCCGGCAGCTTGTGGAGTGGGGGAGGGGGGGCGGGCTATGCGGCCGGTCAGGCAGATGCTGCTGCCGCCACCAACCCAGGCCAGTCTTCCTAGGCAGCCATCTAGCTCACCTAGTGGATGTGCCGCCCCTGGGATTATGGACCTTTCCTCCAGGAACTTGTCCAAACCTCTTTTAAACCCAACTACACTAACAGCTTTAACTACATCCTTCAGTAATGAATTACAGAGTTTGATTACATATTGAGTGAAAAAATATCTTCTACTTTTAGTCTTAAATGGGCTATATTGTAGCTTCATTGTGCGTCCCTTAGTCTTTCTATGTCTTGAAGCAGTAAACAACTGATCAATATTTACCTATTCTACTCCATTCAATATTTTATAGATCTCTATCATATCTCCCCTCAGCTGTCTTTTTGCCCAGTTTACGAGCCCTAATCTTTTAAGCCTTTCCTCGTAGGAGTGTCCTTCCATCCTCTTTACCATTCTGATGGCTCTTCTCTGTACCTTCTCTAGTTCTTCTATATCCGTTTTATGGGGACCAGAACTGCACACAATATCCAAGGTGCTGTCATGCCATGTAATGATACAGAGTCATTATAATATCCTTTTATTTATTTTCCATTCCTTTCCTTATAAGAACATAAAATATGCCATACTGGTTCAGACCAAGGTCAATCAAGCCCAGTATCCTGTTTCCAACAGTGGCCAATCTAGGTCATAAGTACCTGGTAGGTTCCCAAAATGGCACACAGGTTCCACAATGCTTGTCCCAGGGCAAGCAGTGGATTTCCCAGATCCTCTTTAATAGGTTTATGGACCTTTCCTCCAGGAACTTGTCCAAACCTTTTTTAAATCCAGCTTCACTGACAGCTTTCACTACAGTCTCCAGTAACAAATTCCAGAGCTTGATTAAGCGTTGAGTGAAAAAATATTTTCTCTCATTAGTCTTAAATGAGTTACATTGTAGCTTTGTTGCATGCCCCAAAGTCTTTCTAATATTTGATGGTGTAAATAATCAATCTACATTTACCCGTTCTACTCCTTTCATTAATTTATGGACTATCGGTCTCCCCTCAGCCGTCTCTTCTCCAAGTTGAGAAGCCCTAACCTTTCAAGCCTTTCCTCATAGGGGTATCCTTCCATCCCCTTTACCATTTTGCTCGCTCTTCTCTGTATGTTTTCTAATTCCGCAATATCCTTTTTAAGATATGGCGACCAGAATTGCACACAATATTCAAGGTACAGTCACACCATGGAATGATACAGAGGCATTATAATATCAGTTTTATTTTACATTCCTTTCCTTATGATTCCTAGTATTCTATTTGCTTTCTTGGCCACCACTGCACACTGGGAGGAGGGTTTCAATGTGGTTATCCACAATGATGATTAAATCTTTTTTCTTGGGTGGTGGTTCCCAATGTGAAACCTTGCATTGTATAACTGTGGTTTGGGTTGTTCTTTCCTAGGAGCAAAACTTTGAACTTGTTCACATTAAATTTCTTTTGCCATTTGAATATTCAGTCTTCCAATTTATCAAGATCCTCTTGCAATTTTTCACAATCCTCTTGTGATTTAACAACTTTTAATACTTTTGTATCATCTTCAAATTTGATCACCTCAATCATTATTCTCATTTCCAGGTCATTTATGAATATGTTAAAATACAGCGGGGCCAGTCCAGATCCCTGGGGTACTCCACTATTGACCTTTCTCCATGAGAAAATTGGCCATTTAGCCCTACTCTCTACTTTCTATCTTTTTTTTAACATACTTTTTAACAAATTCATAAATGACGTGGAAATGGAAGCAATAAGTGAGGTGATCAAATTTGCAGCTGACACAAACGTATTTAATGTTGTTAAAACAAAAGAGGATTGTGAAAAATTGCAAGAGGACCTTGATAAATTGGAAGACTGGACATCCAAATGGCAGATGAAATTTAACGTGGACAAGTTCAAAGCTATGTACTTAGGAAAGAACAACCCAAACTATGGTTACATGATGCAAGGTTTCACATTAGGAATCACCATATAGAAAAAAGATTTAGGCGTTACCATTGATAATATGTTGAAACCCTCCTCTGCCACAGTGTGCAGCAGCGGCCAAGAAAGAAAATAGAATGCTAGGAATCATAAGAAAAGGAATGGAGAATAAAACTAAGAATATTATACTGACCGCACCTTGAATATTGTGTGCAATTCTGGTCACCATATCTTAAAAAGGATATAACAGAATTAGAAAAGGTACAGAGAAGAGCCACCAAAATGGTAGATGGAAGGATTCCCCTGCGAAGAAAGGCTTAAAAGGTTAGGACTCTTCAACTTGGAAAAGAGACGGCTGAGGGGAGATACGATAGAGGTCTATAAATTAATGAATGGAGTAGAATGGGTAAACGCTGATCAATTGTTTACTGCATCAAATAGTAGAAAGACTAGGGGACATGCAATGAAGCTACAATGTAACCCATTTAAGAGTAATAAGAAAAAATATTTTTTCACTCAACGCATAATCAAACTCTGGAATTCATTACCGGACGATGTAATAAAAGTTGTTAGTGTGCAGGGTTTAAAAAGGTTTGGAGAAGTTCCTGGAGGAAAGGTCCATAAAACATTATTAAATAGCACCCAGGAAATCCACTGCTTACCCCAGGACAAGTATTGTGGAACCTATGTACCTTTTTGGGAATCTGCCAGGTACTCGTGACCTGGATTGGCCACTGTTGGAAATAGGATTCTGGGCTAGATGGACCATGGTCTGTCCCAGAATGGAATTTCTTATGTTCTGTTCTTATGTTATCTACATTTATGGCATTTAAAATGTCCCACAGAGTGAAGGAGTAGCCTAGTTGTTAGAGCACTGGCTTGGTAACCAAGTGACCAATGTTCATTTCCTACTGGCACTCTTTGTGGCCTTGGAGAAGTCACTTGGAGAAAGGCCTGACAATCTACTTCCAGTCACACTGCCAACAAAAACCCAGAGCTGCTGTGTCATCAAGAGTCAGCAGTGACTTTAAGGCACACACAAAAAATAATAATGTCCCATACCAGAATTTCTTTCTCTAACTGTGCAGTTGACTTTGTTACCCAATTGGCTATAGTTTTACCCTTAGTAAAAGTGACCAGCAGAAGGTCTTTAAATATTGAATGAATTGATAATACATTTTCCAATAATCTTGAATTGTGTATTTCATATCCATAGCTTTTAAGGAATGGGTACTACACAAGTAGTTTAATGAACCTCTTTTCTGCGATGATATGACAACAGCAATGTTTTTTTGAACATATGGTATACATCTTTGAGTTAGGATGTTTATTTAACAGGTTTTGTATACCACTTCATCATTTCAATTTTGGCAGTGTACCTTGAACTGGATCATTGATAATTTGGAATTTTCTGAGGCAACAGAGGGTTAAGTGACTTGCCCAAAGCATGCTAGTAGGAAGTGAATCCAGGTTTCTTGGTGCCCAAGCAAGTGCCCTAACCATTAGGCTACTCCTCCACTTTGCTATTTTGTAGTCACAGCACAAGATCATGAGCTAACAATTTAAAATCCTCTACAATAGGTCATATTCTTCTCAAAAATTGCCCAGTTGGCAAGCTAGCTTTTAACTTCTCCAGATGATGACTATTATAACACAATAAATTATTTCTTTCAGTCTCCTTCTGGAATAATTTACTCTTTATACTCCCTTCTTGCTTAATAATTCTTATATCTAAAAAAATCAATTTGCTGTTGTTAAGTCATCAATCTAAATTGTAAATGCTTTTTCTGTGTAATCAATCAAAAAATAAATTGATCCAAACAATTCTTTGCATCATTCCAAGTAAAAAAAGATATCATCTAAAATCCGACTTCATGAAGAGATAAAAGAAATAAAGAAAAGAAATAGACATATAAATGGTGGCTACAGAATGGAACCCCCATTGCAATTTCTTATTTTTGCAAAGAAAATTTCCCCTCATAGCAAAAATAGTTCTTTGAAAAAAACAACTTTAGTAGCTCTGATAAAATTTTTTTAGGTATTCTCGTTAAATTTGGAACCCAGCAGAGAGCTTGTAGTTTAAATTTAATAGTCACTCAGGGCCTAGCATCAGCAAAGTACTTTTAGTTTAAATTTAAAACACAGAAGAGAGCTTTCTGGTTAAATTTAGAACCCAGCAGACAGCTTGTAGTTTAAATTTCATAATAAGTTAGAGCCTAGCAGCAGCAAAGAGCTATAATTTAAATCAAATCAGAATATAGCTTACCTCAGCAGCACAGGACAGGGTACTGTGTAGCAGCCCTCTTTTAATATGTGTTATTTCCCTCCCTCCCTCACTCCCTCCCCAACCCCCACCCACCCCTGGGATAATTTTAGCTTTATAGGTACTTACACATCTTAAAAGACAGGAGGTGCTCTCAGGTGAAGCTCGTTACCCAAATCAGTCATACACTAAGGACCTGAGATTAATTAAGCTTCAGGTGAACAAGGTATATTAAACGTATTAGGTACAGTTTTATTAGTATAAATATCCATAGCAACCCTTAGTAAGTAAAGAACTTAAAGATCTAAACACAAGCTTAAAACTAAGATGCAGGCAGCAGTCCAGCAGCGAGATGGGGGCTTTCCAGTCTTTTGCATTAAGTGTCACATGTATGATTTTCTCCCAGTTGGTGAGAGGTCTTATGTGTTCACTAGGTGCAGGGAGCTCTTTGCTCTCAGGAAACGAGTCCGTTCTTTAGATGCTAGAGTAGCAGACTTGGAAAACATAAGAAAGACAGAGAGGTACATAAATGAGACCTACAGGGATATAGTCCTGAATTTGCACCTCCAGTCTGGCAGCATCCCTGTTGCCATGGAGGAGAGAGATCATGTGACAGGAGAGCATCACCCTGGTATGGCAGGAAGTGATCCTGTAACTAGGACCTGTCCTCCAGGTGATGTGAAACTCTCTCGCACTGTGGAAGTTTCTCCAGGGCCATGTGCCCATGAGGGAAGGGTTAGGACAGCTGTTATAGTTGGTGATTTGATCATTAGGCATGTAGATAGCTGGGTGGCTGGTGGACCTGAGGATCGCCTGCTAACATGCCTGCCTGGTGTGAAGGTAGCGGACCTCACGCGACACCTAGATAAGGTCTTAGATAGTGTTGGGGAGAAGTCTGCTGTCTTGGTATATGTCGGTACCAATGACATAGGAAAATGTGGTAGGGAGGTTCTGGAGGCTAAATTTAGGCTTTTAGGTAGGAAGTTGAAATCCAGAACTTCCAGGGTAGCGTTCTCCGAAATGCTTCCCATTACACGCGCAGGACCCAAAAGGCAGGCAGAGCTCCGGAGTCTCAATGCGTGGATGAGATAATGGTGCAGAGATGAGGGTTTTGGATTTGTTAGGAACTGGGGAACATTCTGGGGAAAGGAGGAGCTCTTCTGAAGGGATGGGCTTCACCTTAACCGGGATGGAACCAGGCTGCTGGCATTAACCTTTAAAAAGGAGATAGAGCAGCTTTTAAACTAGATAATAGGGGAATGCCGACTGTCGCCCAACAGCGGATGGTTCGGAAAAATTGTCAGACGGCTGCCTGGGTGAGAATCTTCACAGTCTTGGCAAGTGCATATATCTATATGATTTGCAAGGGATTGTGGGCAATGCAGTTCATTCACACCAGACACAGCTGCTCACAATAATTGGTTGTGCTTTTGGGTAAAGCTAATAAGATATTTATTTATGGGGTTATTTCTCCCAACACAGATATGCTTGGTAGCACATAAATCAGGTTACTTGCTTTCAGTGTTAAACTTGGAAAAAAAAAAAAATAAGGAAAACAACATTTTAACTTATCAGGCAATCAAAAGCAAAAGAAATAAGACCTGGTTGATAACAAACTGGTCTTTTCTGTAGGCTTAGCTAATATCCTCTTAGCAAGTATCAAACAACAAACCAAAAGCCACAAAGAAAGAAAAAAACTGTTCTTTTCAGGTTAACTTCTTATATCTTCCCACATAGATTCAGAAGTGATTCTCTCCTAGCTCACAAGCAATTAGGTAAGGCTCAATTGCTAGCAGTTATCCAGCTGAAACCCCTTAGCTGGCTTGCTTTCTACTGCGTGGGTCAAATCCTGCTTCAGGAGCTTTCCTGAGTAGATTAAAGAACAAGTTTGCATTTCTTTGTGATGGTTGCTGTACTTTATAACAGAAAGTCACCAAAGGAGTTTAGACAGAGAGCAGTCCATGTAAACAGAATCTTCATCTGCTATCATTTCCCCTTCTTCAACAAGCATGGGTTCAATATCATGGATTGGCACAGATGAATCTCTCAATGGAGCACTTTCAGGAGAATACTTGTTTCCCTGCTGTCTTTCAAGGTTATAGCTAGGGCATAGATCAGTGTTCATACCTGAGCTTCCATTGCTGTTAGAGTTCCTCTCTATATAGCCTGGCCAGTATGTAGTCCAGTTCTTATGTCCAGCCTTCCAATCCAGATCCCTGGACACTGGATCTCTCTTCACATACCTTCTGGCACGGGTCTTAGGGTCCCTTCCACGTGTAGCCGTCTCTCTCACAGGTACCGTCTGGAGATTCCTAGCTCTGCAGCACCATTCCTCTGGCTTTCCCCAGTCCAATGGTGTATGCTGGCCCTTGGAATGCCTCCCAGTATACGTACTGTTCTAGACTCTTCTAGACCTCTTAAAGGCTTTTCTCCTCTTTCTTCCAAAGGGTTTCTTTCCCTCTCTGTCCGTCCGGTTTGGCTTCTGCTTCTGATGATCCTTCAGATGAAACTGATCAAGCTCAAGCTGATTCTCAGGATATCCAAGGTGATCATGAAGATGGTCATCTGTAGAATAAACTCTACCTTTATTCTGCTTAGATGAGTGCTCCTCCCTAATACAGCGCAGCTGTGCTGAATCAGGCCCTGCCCTTTGAGATGAGTGCTTAGGGATTACCTCATAGCCCTCCTGATTGAACACACGTTCCCCCACTTCAGCTCCTCTAATGGCTGTTGGAAACCTGGTGCATTCTGGGACTGGTAGTCTTTTATAAGAAAATTCTGTTTTCTTATTTCTACCAGAACTGACAGGTTGCTTGTTCAGAGTCACTTCACCTTTTCTATAGCTCCTTCCTGAGCTATGATAAGCTTCCTTATCACAAAATGTATCCTTGAAGGATACTACCAAAAGCAGAGAGGTTCCAAAAAAGAATAATGTAGCCCAAATGCCCTCGAGTATGGAGCAGACAGAGCTTAAAGATCCCAAATTACCCATGTCAACCAATAGCCAAATTAATATGAATAAAATACAGTCTCTAAAATGCTTGTATGCAAATGTTAGAAGTCTAAAAAATAAGATGGGAGAGTTAGAATATATAGCACTAAATGAGAGGTTAGATATGATTGGGGACAACCAGTGGGACACTGTGATACCTGGGTACAAGCTATATCGTAATGATAGAGCTGATCAAATTGGTGGAGGGGTAGCGCTCTATGTTATAGAGGGCATTGAGTCAGAAAGGATTAAAGATTTGCAGGAAACAAAATTTTCTGTAGAATCTCTATGGATTGAAATTCCATGTAAAAAGGGGAAGGCGATGGCAGTGGGGGTGTACTATCGACCGCCTGGCCAGAATGAACAAATGGATGATGAAATGCTCAAAGAAATCAAGGAAGCTAACAAACGTTACAGCACAGTAATAATAATGGGTGATTTCAATTACCCCGGTATCGACTGGGTCAGTGTCATGGCAGGACATGCTAGGGAGATAAAGTTCCTAGATGAAATGACTGCTTCTTGGAGCAGCTAGTTCATGAACCGACCAGAGGGGAAGCCATATTAGACCTAGTCCTTAGTGGAACACCAGATCTAGTGCAAGAGATAAGGGTGTTGGGGCCACTTGGCAAAAGTGATCATAGCATGATCGCCTTTGATTTGATTAGTGGAGGAGGGATAGTAAGGAAATCCACAGTACTACCTTTTAACTTTTGAAAGGGAGACTATGATAAAATGAGGAAAATAGTTAAGAAAAAACTAAAAGGAGCAGTTCCAAAGGTTAAAGACTTACATCAAGATTGGGTGTTGTTGAAAAATACTATCTTGGAAGCCCAGACCAGCTGTATTCCATGCTTTAAGAAAAGTGGAAGGAAGTCCAAAAAACTGCCAGCATGTTTAAAGGTGTGGTCAGAGAGGCTGTTGTTGCCAAAAACGCATCTTTCAGGAAATGGAAAAAAGAGCCAAAAGACGAAACCTGGAAACAGCACAAGCACTGGCAAGTCAAATGCATGGCATTGATAAGGCAGGCAAAGGGAGAATTTGAGAAGAAGTTTGCTGCGGAAGCAAAAACGCAAAACAAAGACTTTTTCAAGTACATTCGTAGCAAAAAACCTGTGAGAGAGTCAGTTGGTCCATTAGATGATAGAAGGGTTAAAGAGGCACTAAGAGGCGACAAGGCGATAGCAGAGAGACTGAATGAATTCTTTGCTTCGGTCTTTACTGAGGAAGATGTAGGGATGTTAGACATGACTGAAGTGGTATTTAAAGGTGCGGAAGAATTGAAGGAAATATCGATACATCGGGAAGATGTATTACCACTATTAGATAAACTGAAGAGTAGCAAATCACCTGGGCCAGATGGTATACATACAAGGGTGTTGAAAGAACTGAAATATGAGATTGCAGACCTGCTATTAGTAATCTGTGAACTATCATTAAAATCATCTCTAATACCTGAAGATTGGAGGATTGCCAATGTAACACCAATTTTTAAAAAGGGTTCCAGGGGTGATCCGGGAAACTACAGACCGGTGAGCCTGACATCAGTACCAGGAAAAATGGTTAAAACCATTATAAAGAATAAAATTACTCAGCATGTAGATAGTCATGGCCTAATGGGAGACCGCCAACATGGCTTTAGACAAGGAAGATCTTGTCTTACTAATCTGATATGTTTTTTTTAAGGTGTGAATAAACAGGTGGACAAAGGTGAGTCGGTTGATATAGTGTATCTGGACTTTCAGAAAGCCTTTGACAAGGTCCCTCATCAGAGTCCTTTGGCAAAACTAAAGAGTTATGGGATAGAAGGCAGTGTACTGCTGTGGATCAGAAACTGGTTAAAAGATAGAAAGCAGAGGGTAGGGCTAAATGGCCAATTTTCCCAATGGAGAAGGATGAATAGTGGTGTACCCTAGGGATCTGTGCTGGGTCCGCTGCTTTTTGACATATTCATAAATGACCTGGAAAGTGGAATAACGAGTGAGGTTATCAAATTTGCAGATGACACAAAACTATTTAAAGTTGTTAAAACCCAAGAGGATTGTGGAAAATTGCTAGAGGATCTTGATAAATTGGAAGTCTGGGCATCAAAATGGCAGATGAAATTTAATATGGACAAGTGCAAAGTTATGCACCAAGGGAAGAACAACCCAAACTATGGTTACACGATGCAAGGTTCCACATTTGGAACCATCACCCAGGAAAAAGATTTAGGCGTCTTTGTGGATAGCATGTTAAAACCCTCGGCCCAGTGTGCAGGGGCGGCCAAGAGAGCAAATAGAATGCTAGGTATCATAAGGAAAGGAATGGAAAATAAAACAAAAGATATTATAATGCCTCTATATCGTTCCATGGTTATACGAAACAAGGTTCCGCATTAGGAACCACCACCCAGGAAAACGATTAAGGCGTCGTCCTGGATATTATGCCTCTGTATTGTTCCATGGTGTGATTGCACCTTAAATATTGTGTGCAATTCTGGTCGCCGTATGTTTAAAAGGATATAGCGTTATTAGAAAAGGTTCAGAGAAGAGCTACCAAAATGGTAAAGGTGATGGAAGGATACTCCTATGAAGAAATGCTAAAAAGGTTAGGGCTCTTTAACCTGGAAAAGAGACGGCTGAGGGGAGATATTATAGAAGTCTATAAATTAATGAACGGAGTGGAACGGGTAAACGTAGATCGATTGTTTACGTTATCAGAATATAGAAAGACTAGGGGACATGCAATGAAGCTACAGGGTAAACTAAGACTAATAAAAGAAAATATTTTTTCACTCAACGTGTTACCGTAGGATGTAATAAAGGCTGTTAGTGTAGCTGGGTTTAAAAAAGGTTTGGACAAGTTCCTGGAGGAAAGGTCCATAAACCATTATTAAGAAGGGACCCAGGATATCAATGCTTCACGCAGTACAAGCATTGTGGAACCTGTGTCTTTTGGGGAAACTGCTAGGTACATATGACCTAGATTGGCCAGTGTTGGAAACAGGATATTGGGCTTGATGGACCTTGGTCTGACCCAGTATGGCATATCTTATGTTCTTATGTTCTCCCAAGATGCTACCATGCCATGTTCTTTGTTGTGCACATCCCTGACCGATAATGTGCACTGTTGCTGCTAATGTGACACTATTTGCAACTAACATGCTGCGTTAGCTGCAAAAGCATAATGCGGCTTAGTAAACATGTCCCCTAATGTTACCAACCATGCTGTTTCCGAATGATTTGAAAGTTGTTGCAATTTATTAAGCATGCCAGTAGTGTCCTTTGTAAATGATCTACTGTACATGTTCAAGATTTTATCTAGACAAGTTGATCATGGCAGATAGGTAACACTATTTGTATATCATTGTAGAATGAACAGAGGCTGAGAAAAATAATTTTTTCTGCTTGAAGATTTTTCTCCTTACATATGCTTTATTTAGAGGGGCTCAATTTTTTATTTGTATTATAACAAACTGACCCCAAGCTTTACCACTAGTGGAGTGGAGGAGAAGTCTAGTGGCTTAGGAGCCAAGAGGCCACAGTTCAATTCCCACTAGCACTCTTTGTGGCCTTGAACAAGTCACTTAACTCTTCACTGCTTCAGGAAAAATCCAAGCTATCAATGTCCCTGTTTAATGTACATGACCAAGTTTAAATTATAATGTAAACCGCTTCGACTGAAATGATAAAGTGGTATAAAAAAATCTGTTAACTAAATATATATACTGTATAATATTTGCAAGTTTTTAAAAATACATTTGAATATGTTAAGAAGTTTTGATGCAAGTCTTACACAATCGGAATTGCACCGACTGGGCTTTCTGATTGTTTCTTTGATGTCTTTTGAATTTAGTTAAAGAACTTTTGGGTAGACACCTCACAAATTGTTGTGGATGGCAAATGCTGAGGTGACTTATAGTTATTTTGAAGTAAAGGACACACAGTAGTAACTGTTGCTTTAAAAAAAATGAAGACATACCTGTGTTTTATAGATATTTGACTGCATTTTGTTCCCAGGTATACTATGACTTTTTAAAATTAATTGCATTCAGGACAATAAAATATTCCCTTGAAACAGGCAATATACTGCTGAAGCACTAGCATCGGGGGTTTATGATAAAGGAACAATGATGTCCAGTGCATTAGGCCTCTAACATGTAGCCTGAAATTCCCAGCCACCATCTTAAAGGGGTTGGTGGAGTTTTAAAATCACAAAGCCCCTCTCATTCCAGACCCCGCCCCCCCAAAGTCACTCTGGAATCTCCCTACTCTCCCTTGGCTAACCCTCAAAGAAAACCCCCAAAGCATCCTCGCCCGAAGGAGACCTCCCACCAGCTCCATAGGCCCTCTCCAAGGCCTACCTCTATCAATAGTGGTCCACTTGTCTTGGGGTAGGATTTATTATTTATTTTATTTAACTGATTTTTGGTATACCGTTTTTCTATCAGTCAAAACAGTGAACAATCAACAAAGTATAGACATAATGGTAGGTTACAATAAATAATGACAGAGTAACAGTTTCTCCTACCCCTGTTGGTACTAGATTCAAAAAGGCACCACTTGAACCCTAGCAGTAGCCATGTGGTGCTACCACTAGGGAATCAACTTGCAAAAAGCCCTTATATAGCAGCTTGACACCAGCAGTAGTACCAGGACTAGGGTTCAAGTAATGCCATTTTGAATCCAGCACTGACTGAGGCAGGAACGACTGGGGATTGCTTCTGCCACAAGACTATTGGACAACCACTGACAGAGGTAGGCCTGAGAGGCCTAAGGGGCCGCTGGGGGATCTTCTTGGGTGGAAGCTTTTTTGGAGGGAGTGCGTTAGGCATCTTGTTTAGGAAGAGTCCGAGGAAGGGTAGAGAGATTTCAGGGTGACCTCAGTGGGGTGGGGGGTTGGAGTGCATATACATCACAGACATTCAAAAATATAATATATAAAGTAGCCAAGACATCTAAACAAACGTCTGTGTAAAATAAAATGCCTTCAATTTCTTTTGAAAGCTGGCCACATCATTCAACAATCTGAGTAGGACATGTAATTGATTGCACAGTAATGGCCCAGATAAAGACAATATTCGGTTAATGAGCCTCACTGAATGGATGTCTTTAGGGGCAAGTGCCCTTAAGGATTCCTGCTCTTGTAATCAACGAGAGCGACCTCTGACATTAAAGCAAACTGATATAATAACTGGGAAGAATCTCCCTTTATGTAGGACATGAAATAACAGCATGACAACTTTATACCAAACACACCACTGAATGAGTAACCAATGCAGGGCACGTAACAAGCAGGAGACGTTCATAAATCCTTAGGCCTGTCACCAAACGTGCAGCAGAGTATTACACAATCTGCAGAGGTTTGATGGCAGTGGCAGGCAAATCAAACAAAAGTGAGAATGAAAATCAGACGACTCAAGGAATGGCTTAAATCTATGCAGTACTCAAAGTTTGAAAACAGATTTTTTAAAATTATATCTAGAATATGTAAGTGAAAAGATAACTTGGGGTCAATTAAGACCCCCTAAGTACTGATAACTGAGGAAAGAGAAATTTTGCCGTTATCAGCTGTACTGTAACTACAGATGGAATCAAGACATCCACCATCTGCGGAAATACTAGTTTTTCAGGTTTTTGAGCAGTGATCTTGGTCATACATTAAAGTCCAGCGCCCATATCCCTGTCAGTGGTCAGGGATGGCATATTATCATCTGCATGTATTCGAAAATTTATTCCAGCTTTTCGTGAGAAATTATATAGAGGTAACAAATAAATACTAGAGAGAACCACTGAAAGGACTGACCCTTATGGTAGCCCACAAAGGTTTAGAAACACCTTGATGAGGAATTCTCGGAAACAAAACTCTGCTAGGTATGATCAGGGCTTCTTTTGAGAGGATACGTAGTGGAACAGAATACTAATACCTTTTTCATTGGCTGCTTAAACTGACCCATGGTCTTCATGTATTAATGAAAGATCCCTGCATGTGAGTTCCGGCACCTTTTTTGCTAAGAAAAAGGCATTGAGTATGATTGAAACCACTCAAATACCATAGCAGTAATGCCAGGATCCAGTAGAGAGCAGAGCAGTGGAAAATGAGGCACAGAATCAAAGGCAGCTGCATATTCGTGAAGAGAACTATTACTTATTTAGCATTTTTTATATGCCGCATTTCCAAAAGTCAATATGGTTTACATGAAACAATTTAGAAACTAAACATTACAGAGAACAGGGAATGTTAACAAGGAGTTATACAATTAACAATAAAGATAAATGAGGTTATTAACGTTTAGAATTTAACCTATGTTACAGGGTTGTGTGTGTATTACAGGGTGACAATTAGGAACAGAGGTACATGGAGGATTGATGGTTTGGAAGTTGATGAAATGGTTGATTATAACAGAGTTGGGGATAAATTGAAGTTGGTATATATGTGAAGAAATTAAATGGGTAAGTCAATTGCAGAGATGTTGCGGTTAAAACCGATTTATGTTTTAACTATTGCTGCTCTGCCCTTTCCTGTCTCAGACAGCCAGACATCAAGGCTTGAGACTAGCAAAGTCCCTGTACTTCGGTCTGAAGGAAATCCTAATTGGAAATCATCCAGCAATACATTCTCGTCCAAAAGATGCAGAAGTTGTTGTAGCATCACCTGCTCGGTTACTTTAGAAAATAATGGCAAATTAGAGAAAGTCCTATTGTTTGATCTCCTGAGCAAGTCCCCAGCAATTTCTTCCATGACAGGCTGCACAGTTGACCTTTTTTTATTCCAATGGCAGAAATTTGCATGTTAATGAACTGTTAATCGGTTTATTGGGGTCATAGCAATAGAGATATCACAAATGAGACTAAAGGGAGCTGGATATAATCTTGATATATGTGAGACCCGCTTCAGCAGATTTGCAACATAATCAGCTTCAACCAGCGAGAAATCATCCCACCGAGGAGCAGAACGTTCATTAATTCTACATCAAACAGGGCACATGACTGAACATAAGAACATAAGAAATGCCATACTGGATTAGGCCAAAGTCCCATCGAGCCCAGTATCCTGTTTCCAGCAGTGGCCAATCCAGGTCACTAGTACCTGCTAGGTTCCCAGAAGGTACACAGATTCCATGCTGCTTAGCTCAGGGGTAAACAGTGGATTTTCACAGTTCACTTTAATAATGGCTTATAGACTTTTCCTCCAGAAACTTGTCCAAGCCTCTTTTAAAACCAGATATATTAACAATGTTTGCTAGATCCTCTAGCAATGACTTCCAGCGTTTGATTACACATTGAGTGAAAAAATATTATCTCCAATTAGTCTTAAATCTGCTACATTGCAGCTTCATTGCATGTCCTACTGTATTTCTTCTTTTTGAAGGAGTAAACCACTGCTCTGCGTTTACTTATTCCACTTTACTGGTTATTTTATATATCTCCTCAGCTTTTTTTTTTCCAAGCTGAAGAGCCCTAGACTTTTAAGCTTTTCCTCATAGGGATATCCTTCCATCCAGTTTACCATATTGGTTGCTCTTCTCTGTACCTTTTCTAATTCGGCTTATCCTTTTTTAGATATGGTGACTGGTATTGCACACAATATTCAAGGTGTGGTCACACCATGGAGCGATACAGAGGCATTATAATATCCTGGTTTTTCTTCTCCATTCCTTTCCTTTTGATTCCTAGCATTTTGTTTGCTTTCTTGGCCACCTCTGCACACTGAGCAGGGGGTTTCAATGTATTATCCGCGATGACATCTAGATCTTTTTTCTGGGTGGTGGTTCCTAATGTGGAACCTTGCATCATGTAACTGTAGTTTAGGTTGTTCTTCAATAAGTGCATAACTTGCACTTGTCCATAAAAATGCCATCTGCTGTTTGGATGCCCAGTTTCCCAATTTTTCAAGGTCCTCTTGCAATTTTTCACAATCCTCTTGCCATTTAACAACTTTAAATACTTTTGTGTCATCTGCAAATTTGATCACCTCACTCATTCCCATTTCCAGTCATTTATGAACATGTTAAAAAGTAGCTGGTCCAGCACAGATCACTGGGGTGCTCCACTACTCACCTTTCTTCATTGAGAAAACTGGCCATTTAGCCCTACTCTGTTTTTTTAAAAATCTTTTAACCAGTTCCCAGTCCACAATAGTACACTGCCACCTATCCCATGCTCTCTATTTATTTTTCCCAGCCAGGAAAAACAATGCGAGCTCTGAGCTGATGTTATTTTTCCCTAAAATAACTCAGCTTGAGGAGCTCACAGCAAGCTGTGTTTTGAAATTTACATAATAATGAGGGGGTCTATTTTCAGCCCGTGGTGGTCAGTTTAAATGCCTGACTGCTGTGGGCAAAAATTAAACTGGATAGCCAGTGCTGGAGCCAGCCGGCGTCTGCTGCTGAGTATCCGATTTTGTTGTCAACTGTGATGATTATTGCCACTAATCAGCTAGCACAACTGCATACAGTTAGGACAGCCGTTGAGCTGTCCTATCGTTATGTGATTTACCTATCTGATTACGGCTGAATATCACTGCCAAATGAATAGTCAGCAGGAGTGCTCCACCTCTGCCCACAGACCCCTCTGAAATGAACGGGATTTTTACAAGGCAGTCTGTGGGGATAGTCAGCTGCATTAACTGTTTAGAGCCACTGAATATTGGGCTGAACGGAGTTTATGTGGTTTGCAGGGCCGCATATACCCTCCTTCTGAGCATCAGATCCAAGGCATTTTGCATGCTTTGCATCACATTATTATGTATCCCATAGTAACTTTAACTAGCTTGCATTATGGTAAATAATGCACATTTTTGCTGTTTGATGTACATTAAGGGGCAAAAAGCGTGCATTATTCCCTTAACTCATGTTTGTAATTACCCTCCTCAGAAGTTTACTTGGAGTTCTTTGAGTATCAACTCAAAGAACTCAAAGTGCAAAAACCAAATCTCTGAAAAGTCAGCACTGTAAATACCCTAGAACACCAACAGGCCTCCAGCTGGAAAAAGATAATAAGCTGGTGGGCTACAGATTACTACCCAGAACCCGCATGCTAAAAGAATTCCTCACTTCGGTTACACATGTACAACACAGACCTAATTCATCACCTATTAAAGAATAAGAGACTATAAATTAGAAACAAATATGCAAGTAAAAATGAATTGGAAATCCTAAGAAACCAGTCTCTGTGAGCAGTGGAACACTGATAAAGCGAAACAGAAATGCATTTCCTCCTGTAATATACAAAATGCAGACATAAGAAGTGCACATTTTCAAGATGTGATACTCCATTCTTCAAAAAGTAAAAGGTCAGCATGCTTAAATTATGCACATTGTTATCTGAATAATGGGTGGCATAGAAGATACATGGAGAATGGTCAGCACCAGAGCTATCCAGAAAGTTACACGATGCAAGGTTCCACATTAGGAACCACTACCCTGGAAAAGCATCTAGGCATCATCATGGAAAATACATTGAAACCCTCTGCCCAGTGTGCAGTGGCTTCCAAGAAAGCAAATAGAACGCTAGGAATCATAAGAAAAAGAATGGAGAATAAAATCAAGGATATTATAATGCTTCTGTATCGCTCCATGATGCGACTGCACCTTGAGTATTATGTGCAATTCTGGTTGCCCTATCTTAAAAAGGATATAGCCAAATTAGAACAGGTACGGATAAAAGCCACCAAAATGATAAAGGGAATGAAAGGATACCCCTATGAGGAAAGGCTTAAAGGTTCAACTTGGAAAAGAGATGACTGATGGGAGATATGCTAGAGGTCTATAAATATTGAATGGAGTGAAACAGGTAAATGTAGATTGTAGGCAGACTAGGGATACACAATGAAGCTACAATGTAGCACATTTAAGACTAATCGGAGAAAATATTTTTCCACTCAATGCGTAATCAAATTCTGGAATTCATTACCAGAGGATGTAGTAAAGCTGTTAGAGGAGTGGAGGAGTTGCCTAGTGGTTGGGTGCAAGGTACTTCAGGCCGGCAGATCAGGGGTTCAAATCCCACTAGAGGACAGCAACCTTGGGCCGGAAGGACTGGGGGTTCTAGTCCCACAGGTACTCCTTGTGGTCTTGGGCAAGCCACTTAACCCTCCATAGCCCATGTTCCCTGTAAAATAGTTATCTCCAAGTTATAATGCCCTGTTCAATGTAATTTCAGTTTGTTCAATATAAACCACACTGATGCAGAATAGCATGGTATATAAGAGAAAATAAATAGAGTAGCTGGGTTTAAAAGAGGTATGGATGAGTTCCCAGTGGAAAAATCCATGAACCATTATTAAGACCAGGAAAATCCACTGCTTACCCTGGGATAAGCAGCATGGAATCTATATACCTTTGGGAACCTGAAAGGTACGTATGACCTGGATTGGCCACTGTTGGAAACAGGATACTGAGCTTGATGGACCCTTGGTCTGACCCACTATGGCATATCTTATGTTCCCTCTGATCCAATGGCTTCCCAGTCCCTTACAAATGCTCTTGGCCAATTAGCCAACATCCCCTCCAATTTAATGTATTATTCTTAAAAATTAGGTATGCAGGCACACTGCTGCTCCTAATTACCGTCCCACAGTGCTCCTTGTACTTGAGCCCTTCTTTCTCCTTTCCACAACTGGGATTTGCTCCAATACAGTTGTAGGCATTACTGGCATGTCCGAACTTTACAATGCCCACTAACCTCATGATGCTCTTCTACAAGGGTCCCTTAGTTGCCCCTTTATCCTCTTCATGGCAAAAGACACCTTTTTGTATTGTTCACCATAAGGGTACACAGCTCCTATAAATTCGAAAGACTTTTTGGGTAGCCCTATCCTTTTAAGCCTTACCTCAAACCGCTATCCTGGTTTTAGTGATAAATTCAGTGACAACACATTTCCTTGGTGATATGCGGAGTTGGGAGGTTTAAATTTACTATTTCTCATAGAAACTAATGGATTCCATAGGAATTAATAGGCTCCATTAAGGTCTATGGCTGTTTCCCTGGCAACCTCTGAAAACTGCAAACATTCCAGAGAAAGGGGTTGCAGAGCTCCAAGTTAGAGGGGACTCTGAAATTGAAGCCTCATTGGCCATGCCATAGCAATGGCAGCACTGCAGAACCCTTGATGTTACCCTGGAAACTCCATGATGCTGCGGCGAGATCATTAGGAGCTGTCTAAGAAGATAGACCTGTTTTTGCTGAGCTGAGAGCGGATATCTGGCAAAAGAAAAGGACAGTGGCAATTTTCTTTAGTTAATGAGTGAAAGTGAGTGAAAGGATCTAAACTAACTAAGGTGGTCTGCGAATTTATGCCTCTTGAAGTGAATTTGATGTAATAAGTGCTGCAAATGTATAGGGCTATAGTTGGGGCCTTATCTAATGGAACCTAAAGGGAAAAATTGAATACTGAGTCGCTTAATAGGACTTGTGTGATGCAAAGGAGAGTGATAGACCTGAGCGCTGATATAAGAAACAGGGGTTCAGAAACATGGGAGAGAGTTAGGCCCAGAAGGTCCCAAGATAAGAAAGCCCTGAATGAGCAGCTACAGTAGCTACTGGTCTGAATTGTGGGAGTGTGCAAAAGTGAGTTCTCAGCAGTGATCTTCATAGTCAAAGTTTAGGCAATTATCGGTTTATTTTTACCTAGGTAATTTAAGTGATAAGAATAGGTTTGAATAGACCAAGAACCATTAAAAAAAGAAAGCCTGTTTTAATTTATAGTTAGGGTTTTTCTTTATTGAGTTAGTAAAGATAGGTAGTAGGTCAGCTTCAAAGACCATGAGCCAGAAGGATGACGTCGAGACTTGAGAGGATCACGGAGGAGCAACACAGGACTGATCATAATTATGATACATGCACACCAATAAAACTTACCATCCACCCTGACCAGGTTGTTTTTTTTTGGTGAGCAGCAATTTTAAGAAAAAGAACTAATGTATGGACATTATGGTTTTTTTTTTACATTTTAAATAGTTTATTTTAGGACATAGACACATGGACATAAAGACAGACAGACAGACAGACAAACACATATATGAGAAGCAGTCATACTTACCAGAGCAGAGATGGTGTCCATCTATCCAAGAAGGGTCGATGTGTCTTCAGTAGCAGACTGACTAACCTACTGAAGAGGGCTTTAAATTAGATTTATTGGGGATGGGAGATGAAAGCCCCAGGTAAGAGAAAGCCCCCAGGTAAGTGAAACATTAAATACCTCTATAGCAATGGGTAAACGAGGCAACATCTGGAAAATGGTGTGTATAAATGCCTGTAGCATGGGAAATAAGATCTCAGATGTTGAGGCTTTAATGGAAGAGGCTGACTTGGATTTAGTGGCAGTTATGGAAACATGGTTCACAGACAACCATGACTGGGATATAATTATACCAGGCTATACTTGACTCAGGAATGATAGGGAAGGAAGAAGGGGAGGAGGAATGGCACTATACATAAAAAATAATATTAAAGCTATAGAATTACAGGGCTTAAAAGGGAAAGAGGAGGCACTGTGGATTAAACTAGAAAGAGAGAAAGAGGAGTGGCCTAGTGGTTGGGGCAAGGTACTTCAGGCCGGAAGGTCGGGGGTTCAAATCCCACTAGAGGACAGCAACCTTGGGCCGGAAGGACTGGGGTTTCTAGTCCCACAGGTGCTCCTTGTGGTCTTGGGCAAGCCACTTAACCATCCATAGCCCATGTTCCCTGTAAAATAGTTATCTCCAAGTTATAATGCCCTGTTCAATGTAATTTCAGTTTGTTCAATGTAAACTGCACTGATGCAGAATAGCGCGGTATATAAGAGAATGTAAATAAATAAATAAATGATATACAGACCTCCCTCACAGGGAGAAGAAGTGGACAGAGATTTAATAGAAGACATATGCAGCATTGGCGGGAAAGGGGAAGTGCTACTGGTAGGTGATTTCAATATGCCGGATGTTGATTGGCAAATCCCTGGTGTGATATCATCTAGAAGTAAGGAGATCCTGGATTCTCTACAGGGAGAACTATTCAGGCAACTGGTAACAGAACCCACACGGGAAGGGGCCATACTGGACTTGGTGCTTACCAATGGTGAAAGTGTTTCTGATGTTATTGCAGAAGATCATCTGGCTTCCAAGTATTAGGACTAGGGCTGATAAAATCCATTCAAAAGAGAAGGTCTTAGACTTTAGGAAAACTAACTTTGCCAAGATGGGCCAATACCTCAAGGAGTTGTTAGCAGGATGGGAACAGCTGGGGGATGTAGAAAAACAATGGCCAAAACTGAAAGGGGATATTTTAAGGGCAATCAATCTTTTTGTTAGAAAGGTAAATAAAGATAAAAGGAAAAGGAGGCCGCTATGGTTCTCAAAAGAAGTAGCTGAAAAGGTGAAGAAAAAGAGGGAGGCCTTTATGAATGAGAAGAGATCACAGAGAGAGGAAGACAGACGTCTATATTTTGAACAAAACCTAGAGAAGCTAGCAAAATAGTCAGGAAACAAAGATTCAAAAAGGGGAAGAAATAACCAATGCAATAAAATGGCGGGATAAGACATTTTTCAGATATGTTAGTGAGAGGAAGAAGGGCAAAAGTAGTATTGTCAGACTCAAGGGTGAAGGGAAGGAATATGTAGAAGCTGATGAGCATAAAGTGGAATTGCTTAACAAGTATTTCTGTTCTGTGTTCACAGATGAAGGGCCAGGAACAGGACCTCAGAAAACACCCACAGATAGGAACAGAAGAGACGGGGATCTCAAACAATTTTCAGAAGACTGTGTTTATGAGGAACTAGCTAAACTAAAAGTAGACAAAGCGATGGGAATGGAAGGAACTTGGGGATGTTCTAGCAGCCCCACTGATTGACCTTTTCAATGCTTCTTTGGAATCGGGAGTGGTGCCAGAGGACTGGAGAGAGGCACATGAGGTCCCTTTTCACAAAACGGAAGTAAGGATGTGGTTGAAAACCTCAGGCCAGTTAGTCTAACCTCTGTGGTGAATAAATTATTGGAAATACTGCTCAAAGAAAAATAGTCTAATGGATTACAGGATCGGCGGCAGCACGGATTCACTAGAGGTAGAGGTTTGTCAGACAAATTTGATTGATTTCTTTGACTGGGTGACCAGGAAGTTGGACCAAGGGAGAACCCTAGATGTGGTGTTACTTGGATTTCAATAAAGCCTTTGACATTGTTCCATAAACAAACTGAGCATCCTAGGGATGGACCCTAAACTTACTGATTGCTTTAAAAATTGGTTGAGTGGGAGGCGACAAAGGGTACAGGTAAATGAAGCTCACTCTGAGGAGAAAGAGGCTACCAGTGGTATGTCACAGGGATCTGTCCTTGGTTCGATTCTTTTTAACATCTTTGTTAGTGATATTGCAGAAGGGCTGTACGGTAAAGTTTGCCTCTCTGCAGATGATACCAAAATCTGCAATAGAGTAGACACCCAGGAAGGAGTAGATAGCATGAGGAGGGATCTTGCTAAGCTTGAAGAATGGTTGAGAATTTGGCAGCTGAGATTTAATGCTAAAAATGCAGGGTCATGCATCTAGGATGCAATAGTCCAAGGAAGCGGTCCAGTATAGGGGGTGAAGTACTTCTATTCACAAAAGTGGAACCTGGGCTTGATAGTGTCTGATGATCTTAAAGTAGCTAAAGAAATAGAAAAGGCAACGGCAAAAGCTATAAGGATGCATTGGTGCATAGGGAGAGGAATGGCCAGCAGGAAAAAGTAGGTGATAGTGCCTCTGTATAATCTTTGGTGTGACCTCATTTGCAGTATTGTGTATAATTCTGAAGACCATACCTTCAAAAGAATATAAACAGGTTGGAGTCGGTGCAGAGGGTGGCTACCAAAATGATATATGGAATAGTCTCCCAGTGGAGGTGGTAGAGTTGAAGACAGTATCTGAATTCAAAAAAGCATGGGACAAACAGTATCTCAGAAGGAAAAAAAGGGACTATTGTAGTAGTTAATATGGAAGGGCGGACTAGATAGGCCATGTGGTCTTTTTCTGCATTATGTTTCTATGTTTCTATATTTACTCAGCATTTGTTAAAACTGTAAAAGAAGACAACACAAAGTATCAATTTTTTAGTTGTAAAATATATGAGAGCATAAAAGAGAAATTTAAAAATAAAAGAAGAAATAGGTAATGCTTATCTGATGCAATCTTGCAGCATCAAGTTGTGTTAGTATTACCGAGAGCTAGGAGAAAAAAAGGGTTGTTTAAGAGTTTAGGATAGCATTCTTGAAATAAAATAATTAATTGTTGGACTAGTAAATAATCATTGCTACCATCTTGTTCTAATAAAAATTATTTATTCATCTTAAAAATTTTGAATGAACTCAAAGTTGCTTTATTGTATGTTAAATATCAAGGTTTCATGTTGTATTTGTCCTGATTGAACTCAAAGTTGCTTTACCGTATGTTAAATATCAAGGTTTCATGTTGTATTTGTCCTTTTTGTGAAAGCCATCGGTGGCACCTGTTGAACCCTTTTTAACCTCACCCACTCAGACACCAGTACAAACTAAGCGGGAAGGGTTCTTGCTTGTCAATGTGGCCCAGAGTAGTCAGTAAAACACATTTAGATATCCGTTTGGTATTCTTTTGGCTTTTCAAGGATCCATCTCACATCTGTGATGGTGTCTCTTGACCTTGATGCATTTCAGGCAATTCTCATTCTAGGCATGGTTGTAGTCTCCACTGTATGATGTTGTCTTCCAGATCTCCTGGCAGAGCCTTGTAAGTATTGTAACAGTTGCATCTGATTGCTGCAATACTTCAATGAGAATGCCATCAATGCCTAGTGCTTCATTCTTTGATAATGCTTTCAATGCTGCTTTGACATCTTTCATCACCAAATGGTTCCTGATCATAAGATACAAGTTGAAATGGCTGTTAATCCACTTGATCTTTATGATATAATGACTCTACCTTTCACCTATATACCAGCTTTTTATTATTATTATTATTATTATTATTATTATTAAAGACTTATAAAGCGCCACAACATAGGAAGCGCTGTACAAACATAGAAGAGAGACAGTCCCTGCTCATCAGAGCTCACAATCTAATAAGACAGAAAACAAAATAAGTTACATAATACAAATAACAAAAATTTACAGGACAAAGTAAGCAAATGTTGATAGATCAAGACAGGGTAAGACAGGAACAGAAAGCAATAGTGAAGAGATGGGATTTTAGTCTGGACTTGAAAATGGCCAGGGAGGACACCTGGTGCACAGAGATAGGAAGATTATTTCCAAGCAAAGGGTGCTGCCAGTTGGAAGGAGCGAAGTCTGGAATTGGCAGTACGAGTAAAGGGCACAGATAAGCGAAGACTATTAGAAGAGCGAAGCAACCGAGAGGGGGTGTAAGGAGAGATGAGAGATGAAAGGTACTGGGGGGCAGAAGAGTGAATACATTTATAGGTCAAGAGGAGAAGTTTAAATTGGATACGGAGATGGATGGGAAGCCAATGAAGCAACATGAGGAGAGGAGTGATGTGGGAAAAATGAGACTGGCGGAAAATTCACAGCACAATTCACAGCACAATTAGTAAAACATCGTTTAGCTGTTGCATCAAGTATGAAACAATATCATGCAAACAGACTACAACGCTCCCTGAACAAACCCCACGAGCTCTTCCAAATTGTAAAATCCCTAGCAAAGGAACCATCTCAGGGAAACTCGTTCCACCCAGACCCCCAGGAATATGCCAATTACTTACGCAACAAAAGTAACCAGCTTGCTCAACCTACTAAGCCCCTCATCTCAACTACTCCACCCATTTCCACCCCTCATCCCTCAGTTGATCATCTCTTAAGTGAAACCCAACACACCCTCACATCATTCTCTACCCCAACCAACAGAGTCATTCAAGACACCATATTAAATATAAATACCACTACAGCACCCGCTGATCCGTGTCCAGCTCCCTGGATAAAATCCTTACGTGCTGAGCTCAGCCCATTCTTATCCAAGCTTATAGAAGGATCCTTCTCTACTGGAACATTCCCCTGTAGCCTGAAACAGACTGCGATCAGACCTCTCCTAAAGAACAGTAAGCTTGACCCCTCATCGATGGATTCCTACAGGCCTATCTCCAGCATACCTCTCCTCTCGAAGATCATTGAAAAGATTACACAACGTCAATTACAGGATCATATAGATTCCAACGCACCCCTTCATCCCTGCCAGCATGGATTCCGGGAAGCACATGGTGTGGAAACGCTACTTACAACCCTATTCAACACCCTTTCCATAGGGTTGGATAACATCAGACAAGGCTTTGTTCTAATATTCATGGACATTGCCGCTGCCTTTGATACAGTAGACCACGAAATTCTCCTTCATCGCCTCAGAGATAAGGGAGTTCACGGCTCAGCTCTATCTTGGTGCGCGTCTTATCTCACAGACCGTTGGCAACATGTACGTTCTGGTCCTTCCACCTCTGACCCCTTCCTTCAAACTAAAGGTGTCCCGCAAGGCTCCTCCTTATCGGCCTTACTATTCAACATTTACATGCAACCCATCTGTGACCTTATCCACTCATTTAACATCAACTGCCTTGTCTATGCCGACGATGTCTTGATGTACATGCCAATCTCGACTGAGCATCTTGACCTCTCTCCTCTAATCAAATGCTTTGATGCAGTCACCGACTGGATAGACGCACAAAGGCTTAAATTAAACTTCAAAAAGACCGAAGCCCTCTTCGTCACCAGGAACCCGGCTTTTATCCCACCTCTATCCATCAAAGTTCGGGACGCAGAGCTCACATGCAAGACTACAGTAAGATACCTCGGAGTTATACTTGATCAGCAGCTTAATATGAAGGCTCACATCAATAACATAACAAAATCTGTCTATCACAAAATCCGGTCCCTTCGCCATCTTCGTCAGCTGTTAGAACCTGAAGACTTCCGAACTGTTTTTCAGGCCCTAATAATGCCCCACCTTGACTATGCTAATGCGATATTACATGGCCTACCAAAGAATACGACCAACCCCTTACAACTTGCTATGAATTCTGCTGCAAGAATCCTTCATGGAGCTTCCAGAAGATCCCACATCACTCCAATACTAAAACAGTTGCACTGGCTGCCCATACAGGCCAGGATCTCCTACAAGGTTCTAACAATGACCCATAAAGCCATCAAGAAATTCCCGGCTACTGCTATCACCGACCTAGTATCCATCACACCTCCTAACCGGCTAAGGAGATCGAATGCTGCAAACACCCTCATTCTACCTAAGGCAAGTACTAAGTGCTCTCAAGCTACCAGATCTAGAGCCTTTGCCTTTTTTGCACCATCTTGCTGGAACGCACTCCCGGCGCCTATCAGAACCATCAGCGATCTCTCCCAATTCAAGAAGGAACTGAAGCATCACCTTTTTCTCCTTTACTACGATGCCGCAGCCCCCCCTCCACAGTCACCTACTTCCACACCTCATGGTAGCTCCTCAAGCCCATGCATCATACACTCCTAGTCTGAATACCTGCAACCACACCTTAACCGCCTCCATACTTAACTTACTCTGAGATGCTCGTGCTGTGCACGTAACCATGTATATAGTTACATTAACTGGCCTGTATATAGTTATTGTTCTCCCTGTTAAGAAACTTGTTCATTGTACACCCGAGTTATTTTTACCTGTTTATTGTAAGCACAAATCACTAAACTGAGATGTGTAAATTCAATGTTTATTGTAAACCGCACTGATCTTAAATAGCGCGGTATAAAAGAAAATGTAATAAATAAAAAAATAAATAAATAAAATAAAATGAGTCGAGCAGCGGAATGTTGAATTGACTACTCTCACCTCCCTAATCCTCCCATTTCCCCATCTCTCTTTCCTTCCCCAGCTTCCTATTTCCCAAGTCCTCATTCACAGCCCTGTCCAAATCACAAGTCCCCAGACACTTTGAATACCCCAAGCAATCCTTGAGTCTGTGTTCTGTTGCTCTCTTACCCAGTCCCCAGGTTTTCACCTAAGTTGGAGTCCACATGCTTTGCCCTCCCCCTGTCCCTAGTGTCTACTCTCCTGCCTACATTCCCCCCCAACCCAAGCATATGTCCTCCTGCCTTCTTTTCGCACTTTCTCAGCAATCACTTGCCTGCCTCCTTCCTCAGTATCCATTCCCCCTGTTTCTGCCAAATCAATAGCATCTGCCTCTTGCAAGGTACAGGCAGTGTTTGCTCTCATGTTTAAAACATTCTTCTAGTGCTGACGGCAGCAGGTGATTGATGAAAAACAGAGCAGTAGGAAGCTAAGGGACACACTCTTGCTGCTTTTCCTTAGCCGTAAAAAGAGTGACAGGAGTGAGGCTGGGCTTTTTGGTACTCTGAGCCAGTGTCTTAGTAGATTATCTCTTAAACTGGATCCAGGGTCCACTTGGCCTCTATGTTCTCAAATCTGCCAGCAATATGAGCCAAATTGCAGATTCAAGGAATGTCTGGTGTACAGTGTCCCTTGTCCTTGATGTTGATGAAATTGAGGATGAATCCTTCCTCTTCTTCATTGCTCTTGGGACACTCTATTAATGCTTGACTCTTTGATGTTGATGCATCTCCAGCATTCCATCTGGCTTCCTGGGCTAGGGGGACAAATGCCGCAGATGCTAAGGTCAAAAGACTGGATTTTTCTGTGCTAAAAGTCTTTTCACACTGTACTTCATGGGCCTTGAGACCTCTCTTTGTCTGTGAATACAATAAGAGGGTTCATGATTGTGCCCCAGGCATTTCAGGCACCATTGTGGCAGACATGATCCTGTTGCATTGGATACACTTTTTAAATCTGCTTGAGAGTGTTTGGGACATGTCATCTAAAAAAATAGCTGCAGTGAAATCAAATAACTTGACTAATGAAAAATATGTCCCCGGGAAGAAAGCCTTGACGCCGGAATATGGCCTTGGTGGGGGTATGGCAAAAATAAGAAAACTTATTAAAAGGATGCAATACAACTAAAGGAAACTAAAGAGACACAAAAATGCATGTCAGTGGTAGGGTGTGAAAAACCAAGAGAACTCAGCAAAATTATCAAACTATCTATAAGAAGAGCAGTCTTCACCGAGACAGAGGCATGTCCAATGGGGTCCATGCAAGGGCGGCCCAAGGATTTCTGCTACCCTAGGCAGAAACCCTGACCATGTTGCCCCCCCCAGCTGCCCCCATCACCCCCCCAGCTGCTGCCACTGTCAACCCCCTCCCCAAGTTGCCATCAATTCCGTCTTGAGAGGGGGAAGGCGGACAGCAGCAGCATTTCCAAACACGGCCACCATTTTTGGAAATACTGCTGCTGCCCGCGCCCCAAACATAATTGGCAGCAGCTGCGGGGGGGGGGGGGGGGGAATAACGACAGTGTAGCCACCCATGTGTGCTGCTGCTGCCACCGCCCATGTGTGCCACTGCCGCCGCCGTCCATGTGTGCCGCTGCTGCTGCCCAGCTGGGCTGGCCACCCTAGATGGCTACCTAGCTCACCTAGTGGATGGGCCGGCTCTGGGTCCATGGAAAAATGAAGATTGATGTGATTCTGCACAACAGCAGAAGGTAGGAAGAGGCACACATGTGCAGGTCCTGCTCCAAAAGCTTCTGGAAGAAGCTGGGAACTTGTTCCCATGCAAGACTCAGTCAGTGACGTCGCCCATATGTGAGAACATTTTCCTTCTTGCCAATGGATAATACTTATTTACAGCAGAACAGTCTGTATAGAAATAATCACCCCCCCCCCAACTACTCATTGCATAATGAACAAAACACTGCAGTGGAAACAAAGAGAGGCAGGGCAGAAGATCACATCAGGCAGCATCAGTAGCTAGAGTGACTTGAACAGACCAAAGACACTAATACTAGAAAAGGAAAATGTTTTGTTTTTTTGTTATGTATTTTAACATTTTTGTTATTTTTGGGGGGGGGGGGGGACAAAATACCCCAGTGAAAACAAAGTGGCAGAGCAACTGATTACCCCGGGCAGCAGTGGCTAAAGTGGCACTGGCAACAATAAAGCAGGATCATGGCACTGAACCAGCAGAGAAGGCTGGGCAGAGGCAAGGCCTAGAACAGGCAGGAAAAGTGCTGACACATGCTGCAGTAGCACCACAAGCAGAAAGGCAAATAAAGAGGAGATTTTTCTCTCTTTTTCTGCAGGGTAGCGACAGGACCTGGAACAGGAAAGGTAGTCAATGACACAAGCTCAAAGAACCAACAGGCAAAAGGAGACCATGCAGCAGCAAATAAAGAGGCAACTAGCAAACCCACAGCAAGTCACTGAGGGCAAGAGTGTTGACATGCATTTTTTTAACAGAGGAAAGCAAGTAGAATGAGGCTTGTTTTCAGAAACACCATTTTCTACCAAGTCTGGTGTTAGTCATGAACGATGTAAATTCACAATATTCTGTGCCATTGAGAGTATCCATTTACTGGGCATGATGGTTGGTGGGTTGAACAGAAAAGACTGGACAACCTTGGTCAGGTCTGGCCAAATGCGGACTTGTGTCCACACCAATGAGCCTGTGGTGCTGATTTGATCTGTAATGTACCATGCAACAGAATTTTGTGCAGGAGTCTCAGTTACAGTGTACAGATACAGGTTTCTGCTGCTTATTTCCATGGCTAGTGCCTCCATCAAAAAATATGGCTCCATGGGGGACTGCAGAATAAACATGTGGAAAGAAATGGCAGCAGACAAGGTGCTATTCATGCTGCCAGTGTGTCTTGTTGGCATACTGCACTTTCCCCTGCTGCATCACCACTGCTTCTCTGCCTCGGGCTCCCCCTTTCCTCCACCACTTTATCCTGATGGGGGCTATCCGATTTCTTTGGGGATAGGATGCACTGCTTCCATTTTATTATTTGGACTAAAAGTACCAATATTAAACCTTGTGCTCCAAAGGTGAAAAACAACCAAAACAGATAAAGCAGCTATTAGTCGAAACAAGCAGGATATCAATTACCAGTGGAAGATTCATTTTTTCCTACAAATCTAAGTCATTTCACATATTGAATATATATATTGATTACACATCAGTATAAATAGTAAATATTTGTGTGAGTGCCATAGCTGCAGAGACATTTTTGCTGGTGTATTCCATCGGCATCCAAGGAAGTAGTGCTGCATTGCAGGAGTGTGCAGTGCATGTAAAGTGGCTCTATTGAACAATGTAACACAAGGTTTGTTTCATGAGACTAGCACTGCATAGCAAGAATGTATTGGACAGGATACATACTCATGCTCGGATGTAATTGCTTGATGATTACAGAAATGTATTTTCTATGGGGCTGCATCCACAAATGCATTTCTATTACTCCAAATGAACCTATTTCAAGTTATTGCAGCCAGCGCTATAGAGGAGAGATCCTAGGACCGTTCGATAGTTGGTCAGTCTTCTGGAGCTGTCCAGGATGCTGATGAAAGAGAATTTACAACCAGTTTTGCTATAGCTTGAGAGCAAAGCTCAGACCATTTCATTGCTCTGCCTTCCTTATTTAGATACAACGGTAATTAGATCCAACTTAATTTACACTGAGACACAAACTAAACTTATTAATGATAAATTGATAGTTCAGGGAGGGAAAGGTTGACAGGACTAAATTTGCTGTGAGCAGCAAATGAATCAATATATCAAAAACGTGAGCTGGAACAGCAGCCGGGGTGATTGCTTTCTAAATCATAAACCAATAGGAACATTTATGTTCATGAACATAATTAAACCCAGTGATTTCACCTGATTCACCTAAAGAAGATTTTATATATTGAGATTGTATGAAATTAAAATCAGTTGACAGTCTTGTTTCTTCTGCATTATTCAGTAGCATTAATCTTTTCTTAAAAAATCATTAATCCATTGAAGTGTTTGTCTCGCCTTAGACAAGAAAAAGAGGACCTAAGGACCACTGGTACATTATTTTAAGATCTTATAAAATCCCTTTTTTCAGAATATTGCACATTGTCTTTAGTATAAAAGGATCATTTCTGCCAACGGGGGTAATGCATAAAAAAATCACGTGCAAGAATATTCAAGGCAGTCAGAGAGGTGAGTATGAAAATATGCCTTTTGATTTTTAAAAATAGGGATATAGGGGTTTTGTGTGCCTCAGGAGAGCAAGGCTTGGATTGAGGGGACTTATAAGGCTAGTCCTTGCCTCTAGCAGAGTATTTGGCAGTCTCATTTCACCCTGACTTCCCTTCATTATATCTTTTCAAATATATGTTCCACAGTGATAACAGGTATATCTGAAAGTGGGGCATACAGGTTCTGCCATCTTTATATTTCTCATAAATACATTTACTTGCTGTGATTTTTTTTAAGTGCTTTCAAGTCAATGCTGCCTCCTGGTGACCCAGCAGCACCTAGGTTTTCTTGGCAAGGTATGACTGGGACTTGCCCAAGGTCACAAGGAGTTCTAGTGAGAATTGAATCAAGATCTCCTGGGTACTAGGCTACTCCTCCACTCCTACTGTAATCTAGAGAAGTGCAAAAAACCCTGAAAATATCCCTGCACCTGCAGATCTTCAGTTAGAAGGGTAGAGCAAAGACCCGGGTGGGTATATAAATTAGAATCTCACTAAACACAAATGCTGGAGTGGAGGAGTCATTTAGTGGGTAGTACAGTGGCCTGGTGATCAAGAGACTGGAATTCAATTCCTACTGGCACATTTTGTGACCTTGGGCAGGTCACTTTACCCTTCTTTGCCTCAATCTACTTCCAATTACTCCTTGCCAGGAAAATCCAGAGCTGCTGGACTGTCAGAAACAATGGCACACACTGCCTTTGCAAATGTGAATGAAGTGAAATATTATTAACCATTCAATTTAATATTAAAAACTACTAAAGTGACTAGACCTAGGGGTCCATCTACTTAGTCCCAAATAAGCACAAATGAAGAGGTTGATGGTAAGGGAAGGGAATTTTGGATTTAGCTCACACCTTTTTCAAGAGTAGCTCAAGGTAAATTACATTCAGAAACAGTGCACATTTTCCTAATCTGTGGAGGGCTTACAATATAAGTTGTACCTAAGGTGGTGATCACAAGAGTTTGTACCTGCCCAAGATCAAAAAGAGTGGCAGTGTGATTTGAACCGGGCTTCTCTACTTCTCAGCCCACTGCTCTAACCATTAGGGAATGTTGGTACAAAAGCTCAATTGTGCCCCAGTGACCAGATTCATCAGACACAGATTTTTAAATGTAACTTGGGTTAACAACAGGAGTTTATTAGGTGAGGAAATAGTGATTCAGAATAGGCACAGGTCATGTTAAAAGTGCTTTCTGCATGAAACTATATACGGTATCTGTACCAAACCTTAAACATTATTAAAATCAGATTGACTAGAACTTGTACCTTAAAGATAAAACTTCCTGGACGAAATAACCCAGCATAAAAGAGTAAGTGAGCACAGCTTTCTGTTTTATTTCAGCAGTCTGTCAGCCTCTCAGGATGGCAGTCTCTGTGTGGATGTGCAGCCGGACCCACCACTTCAAGGTCATAATCCAGCAGCAGGAATGCTGCCAAGTGTTTTGGTGACTGGGTTTGGCTTCAGGGCAGCTCACGGTGTGTGTTCAGACTCTTTCACTATTGGCATGTAATTTGCACCCAGAGCTCACTGTTTGCAGAACAAAGGTACAAGTCCAGTAAAATGCTAGACAGCCCAAGTAAAGATTCAGAGATCGAAGTACAAGTTACAGTAGACATCTCAAAGCTCAGAGTAAAGGAACCTCTGCATAGAAATCTCACTTACAGAAGTCCTATGAAAGCCTTCGGATATTTCTTCTTCTTATCAGTTCTTATGTGCATCCAGAAGCATGCACTATGATTGGCTCTGCCATAATGCTTGAACTGAGAATTATTACCAAGCTCACTCCTAACGCATGTTCTGCTTCAAGACGGCTCTGCAAAGGCTGATCTTCTTTGTTACGCTGGAACTTCATGGATTCATATAAATGAAAAGGCCGCGGGCAGGGTCCCGGCGGCCAACTGTAACCGGGCGCGCGGACGGTGCGAGGGCCCTGCGCGCGGCCGCGAACAGTTTAAAGGCATTGGCTCCCGGCGGCTGCAGCCGCGCGGAAGCCAATCAGAGGGATTCTGGGCGGTGTGGTGGATGGGGAGGGCCGGCGTGCAGCCTCCGCATGGTCATTCGCGGCGGAGGCTGCTCGGGGGTGCTGGCTGCGAGAACGGGATGCCGAGGTAGACGGCCAGGAACGCGGCGTGGTGAGCGGGCGGCGTTTTTCTGGGTGCTGAGGACACCGGGAGATGGTAGGAGCCCGCGTCAGCGTGCATTGAACGGAGCCGGTGGCAGCTCGTGGCAGCATACGGTGGCGATTTGGCGGGTCCCGGAGAGCCAGGCGAGTGCTGGTTGCTGTGGGGTTTATTTGGTGGTGCCGCGTAAGGAGAAGAGGGAGAGAGGGGCGAGGGCAACAAGGAAGGATTCAAGGGAGCAGCAGGGCAGCGCTGCGATCCGGGTGGTGCTGGGGGGCGGAGTTGGTTCGGGTGAACAGTTGTCGGGGCCTATTCCTGGGCTGGGCGGGGGAATGCGACGAGGGGAGGTGGTAGTTCTCGTGCAGCGCGGGGAGAGGCACGTGGTCGGACCACAGAACAGGGTTTGGGCCTGGATAGTGGGGGGAGTGGCCTGCGGAGGGGTCCTGCAGTGGAGGTTCGAAGTGCTGACGGGACGGTTGGTGGGGGCAGGGGGGAGGGGGTGCGAAGGGGGCCCTGGTGTGATTTTATACAATTCAGCGGGTTTTCAGGGGAGGGCACTTATGCTAAGGGAATTGGATATGAAACAAATAGGTATCTAGCTGGCGTAGTAAGAAACATAGCTTGAGTGGCAGATTATCGGAGCAGAGGAGCGACTTGGTGGGTCGGACAGAAGGACTGGGGTTCAATTTCCACTGGCACTCCTGTGCATCCGGTACGACCGTGACTGGGAGCTCTTTGGGGATGGGAAAATGCCTGCTGTGCCGGAGTGTAACTTGCCTGGATCCCCTCTTCCCCCCCCCCCCAGAAAGGCATGAGCTCAAACACAACAACTTTTAAGTTAAGATGTGTGTTTGTCTATCCAGCCGGGTAGGGGGCGGGGGGCGGGGACACCTTATTCCTGTTGGCAGGCTATGGCTTAAGGTGATTAGGTGGTGCTGGGGGGGCCTTCGCTTGGGGCGCATTGGCTAAGGGGTGGGCTGGATGCGTTGGGATCGGTTTGAGGTGGGCCCTGCCCTCATGAGTGCTCTCCGGCGGTCCCCCCCCCCCTGTTTTTTCTTTCGCTTATGTTTCCACAGGGGAGGGCGATGGTGCAGTCATTGTGGAGGCCTGGTACTAATCCTCAAGGCTTGGTGTGGCAGCGGAGGCATACGGTGAGGCGCAGTACGGCGGTGCAGACCTGCGATGACGTCAGCCAGCTGGACGCCGGGACTGCAGCTGCCGGGGGCAGAGGTCGATAAGCAGGTGAGTGGTGGGGCCCACAGGGTGGGGAGTGGCATGGGCTGGACGGGAGGGGGGGGGTTTGGGCGGAGAGGATCAGGCTTCAGTTTTGTCTGCGACTTCGGCGTCGGTTTCCTCCTCCTACTCGGGCGTTGCGTCGTGGACGGCTGTGGTCGTGCTCCCCCGGGGGGGGGACGGATAGCGTGGAGGTGGTGGGGGCCTAGGGCAGAGGGGGGCCCGTCGGGGTCGCATTCCCGGGTTGTGGGAAGGGGTGCCGGACCAACTTGACGTAGGATCGGTCCGTAGCAGCATATCAGTGTCTTGCGACTGTTGGGGGGGCGGGAAGCGCTTGGGAGTGAGCCTACCTGGGAGCATGGTGGATGGTAATGTGGGTTAAGGTGGCGCGCAGGTATTGGCCTTGATCCTTTGGTGCTTAGACGGGGTGGGAGGACATTGCACGATCGAGCATGTTGGGATGATATGGGTACGCGGATTTGCTATTGGGGTGTCCCAGACACGCTAGGGGAGGCATGGTTGTGCTCGGTGGGATGGTTCCGGGACCGGATGGAAAGGAACGGATGGGTATTTTGGGGCACGCACAGTAACCTCTGGTTGCCTCCAAGATCCGTACTGGAGAAGGGGTGCGAGGGGCTACCGGCCTGTTTGCAGCAGGACGATGGGGCGGGGGGGGGGGGGGTTGGGACCGTGGGTTGGGGGTGTCAGCAGTCATCCTGCCGAATTCCGGACCGCACTCGATTGAGGTGTGGTCGCATATGGGACATGCTTTGCAAGGGTGGCTTCAGCGGTATCTGTGGCTCTGGGTTCAGTTTTTAGTTAGGCGTGGTTTTTCCGGTGCTGGGCGTATTGGTGGCGCCGTGTCCTCGGAGTTCGCCTTCACGGTGGTGTTTTGGAACCGTGGGTGGGGTGGTTCGTTGGGGGAGATGGGTGGGGGGCAGCATAGTGGGCCTGTTCCAGGATTCGCCTTTCCCGACCTTGATGAATTCCCATTGGGGGGGGGGGGGAAAGTCACGAGGTAGGCGCCTGAGTGGTTCAGGTTAATTCATAATTTAGCCGGGTTTGGGGGTGCTGTAGCCGGTACACGTTCCGTGTGCGTTGTGTGCAGTGCGGGTGTGTCATTGGCTCGGGTAGGGGAGATGGTGCGGGAGGCGAGTCGGGTAGCGTTGTGGGCCGCGGTGGATATTGCAGCGGCTTTTCCTCGCAGGTTGCCTGTGCCTCCATCGGCGTTTCCACTGCGGGGTTTCCGTTGCAGGGGCGTGTTCTTTTGCGAATGCAGGCTTTCAGAGCAGTGGTTGCTGGTGCAAGCTCGGGGCTTGGTGTATGGGGTGCATTGTTGGTAGGTGCATTTGCTGGCAGGCTATTCGGTTTCAGGGGTGGCTTAGTCGGTGTGGCGCCAGGCGATATTCCCTGGGTTGCCGACCTGGGTTGCTGTCACATCGCGAGATTTAGGGGGGCCTTGGCGATGGGTAGGGTGGGGGGTCCGCTGAGGCGACTATCCTTGGGTAGGGTGTTGGACTCGGTGGAGGGGGTTGCTCGCCTGCAGCGGGAATCGGCTGCCAGTGCGGAGGTTTCCCTGGGGTGGGGGCGTAGAAGCCTCACCATTCAAAAAGGGGGCCACAGAGTGGTGGGGGCAGACATTGGTTTCATGGAGTTGGAGTTGTCCCGGGAGGGATTGCATTTCGATACCGCTGCGGGGTGGTGCTTTGGCCTGATTGGCTCCGCAACCGTGGGGTGGCATGGTGGGTGGCAATGCGGCGGTCGGCAGGGGGGTCCGTCGCTACTCCCGCGGGGGTTTGACAGTGGCGGGTTGACTGCGGGTGGTGGTGTGGCATCTCTACCATTGCGAGGGTTGAGGGAGGATTGGCTTCTCCCTGGCTGTGTGGCTGGGTTTGGCAAGGCCCTCTCGCGTTCCGGGGGACAGGTTGCGGGATCTTGCCCAGAGGCGGACAAGGGGCGATATGGGGGCCCGGAGACCTTCGGGAGCCCTCTTCTGGGATGCATGTGGATTGTACTGCAGATTGTGGTATCACCGGGGCCGTGGTCTGGGAGTCATCACGGTTGTGACTAACTGGTCCAATTGGTCTGGGTGTCATCACGGTTGGGACTCAGTGGTCCAATTTCGGTCGGACATGGGCGGCATCCGGTGTCCTTGCTTAGTGGGGTTATCGTGGTGGGGGGGGGGGTTCAGACCAGGGTGGGTTCGCAGTTGGGAAGGTTTCATAAGTGCGAAGGGGGGGGGGTGCAGATCGCTGGTTGGGGGATTGGTAGCTCGCCGGGTACTGCGCGGAGGGGCGGGTGCGTGCTTGGCCGGCCTCTCGGGCATGATGAGCCGGTCTGGGCTCCATTTGGTGAGCCTGCGGATGGCTGCATGGGGGAGGCAGCCAACATGTCCGGGGCAGTTTTGTAGGGTTTTCGGGGGGCCTTTTTTCGAATGGGGGGAGTGGGGGGTGGCTCCAGTCAGGATAGGGGGGGAGGGCCTCCTCGGCCCCCCCCCCGTTTGGTTTGATGGGTGGTTTGGGATGTTTTGGCCAGTTTCCCGCAAGGCTCGATTGGGCGTCGGAGGGGGCTGGAGGTTGTGACGTTCCCTGTGGCGGCCATGCGGCGCTACCGGGGGGTGCTCCCCGGGTAGGCGTGGGACTTCTTTTAGGGGGATGGGGTGTTGGCAGTTTCCGGTGCCCGGGGGTGTTCCGGTGCTCGAGGTGGTCAGCATGGCGGGGTGCTTGGTGGGGGGGATGAGCCTACATCTTTGCGCTGCACTCTTTTCCTTCTGGGAGGCTACACAGGTCCTGTGGAGCAGAGGATGGTGCTCTCAGGCATGTAGGGGTTCAGTGCGGCTGTACCGGCTCAGGGGGGTCGGGGGGTTGGGGACTTTTCATTGTTCATTTATTTTGCAGGTGGGGGTCTGGAGCCTTCTGAAGGTTGGGGATCCTTCGCTCCTTGGTCCGATGAGCTGGACGGCGAGCTCTGGTGAGGCGATGAATGACAGTTGGGGAGCGGCCCGGGTGTGGTGGCTTTATCATGGCTAGGTGGCTGCGGACCCCGCGGGTCGCAGCGGCTTCCTTTGCTACAGCACCACGGTCAGATGTCGAGACTGCCTGCAGTGGTGGATGCAACGACCGGGTTCCAGGTAATGCCGCCCTCTGCTCAGAGCGGCGCAGGGGGATTTGCGGGGTTGTTGCGGGCGTTTCAGGCTAATTTTGCTGGGGACTGACTTTGTTTCCAGGCCTGCATGTTAGCGCCGGCGGCGTTTGTCGCGGGGCTGGATAATAGCTAGCATGGCTGACTTGGGGGTATCAGAGGATGCCTTATCGGGGAGGTTGAGGCCGGGGCTGTATACGGGTGATGGGGCATTTCTCGCCGGTAGTCCGGGCTCTCCTCTTTTTGGGGACTGGCGGGAGGTCTTGGAAGGTGTTGGGTTGCTCACTGGTCGCAGCTTGGCTTTGGGGGGGCGGCACAGGAACAAGGTTGTTACCTGTGCCGGTGGCGGGATCCCGGAGGTTTCCGGGGTCCGGAGCCGCAGGCTACACTTGGGCGGGGGCGGGGTGCCCCTGACCCGGACAAACCCTGGTCGACTTTTGCTATTAGCATGGCGAAGTCGGGGGAAGGGTTAGGTAACTTGCCGGGGGGGCAAGTTATGGCATTAGCGGTGGCAAGGCACTTTGCTAAGGTATGGCTGGTGCGGGCCGGGTGCCGCTAACCGATTGATAAGGTGTAGCATGTTGGCATATTGTGAAATTGTTAAAGGTTAATAAAGCTGCGACCAGTTGTGTTCCATAATTTTGGTGTGGTGTCTTTTGTGGGGTGGGGAGATGGGGGGTGATGGGGGGATGGTAAAAATGGGCCCGAGGCACCAGGTCCGCCTGCCTCGGTTAATGAAGAGGCTGCGGGCAGGGTCCCGGCGGCTGACTGTAACCGGGCGCGCGGCCGGTGCGAGGGCCCTGCGCGTGGCCGCGAACAGTTTAAAGGCATTGGCTCCCGGTGGCTGCAGCCGTGCGGGAGCCAATCAGAGGGATTCTGGGCGGCGTGGTGGATGGGGAGGGCCGGCGTGCAGCCTCCGCATGGTCATTCGCGACGGAGGCTGCTCAGGGGTGCCGGCTTCCCACCCACCCGCCCACGTATATTTATGAGGGTGTGGATTATGGGGTGTTGCAGCTTGGGGGGGGGGGGTTGGCGGGATCCCGGAGGTTTCCGGGGTCCGGAGCCGCAGGCTACACTTGGGCGGGGGCGGGGTGCCCCTGACCCGGACAAACCCTGGTCGACAGAGCATAAAGATGAGACAGGAGCAGACAGAGCATAAAGATTCCCAATTACCCATGCCTACCAATAGCCAGATTAATATTAATAAAATACAGTCTCTAAAATGCTTGTATGCCAATGCTAGAAGTCTAAACAATAAGATGGGAGAATTAGAATATATAGCATTAAATGAGAGGTTAGATATGATTGCACTCTCAGAGACATGGTGGAAGGAGGATAACCAGTGGGACACTGTGATACCTGGATACAAACTATATCGTAATGATAGAGCTGAACAAATTGGTGGAGGGGTTGTGCTCTATGTTAGAGAGGGCATTGAGTCAGAAAGGATTAAAGTTTTGCAGGGAACAAAATATGCTGTAGAATCTCTATGGATTGAAATTCCATTTATGAAGGGGAAGGTGATGGCAGTGGGAGTATACTATCGACCACCTGGCCAGAATGAACAAATGGATGATGAAATGCTCAAAGAAATCAAGGAAGCTAACAAAAGCCACAACAGAGTAGTAATAATGGGTGATTTCAATTACCCCGGTATCGACTGGGACAGTGTCACAGCAGGACAAGCTAAAGAGATAAAGTTTCTAGATGAAATAAATGACTGCTTCTTGGAGCAGCTGGTTCATGAACCGACCAGAGGGGAAGCCATACTGGACCTAGTCCTTAGTGGAACGCCAGATCTGGTGCAAGAAATAAGGGTGTTGGGACCACTTGGCAATAGTGATCATAGTATGATCATGTTTGATTTAATCAGTGGAGGACAGATAGTAAAGGAATCCACAGTACTACCTTTTAACTTTCAAAAGGGTGACTATGATAGAATGAGGAATATAGTTCGGAAAAAAACTAAAAGGAGCGGTTCCAAAGGTTAAAGACTTACAGCAAGCTTGGGTGTTATTTAAAAATACTATCCTCGAAGCCCAGACCAGCTGTATTCCACGCATTAAGAAAAGTGGAAGAAAGTCCAAAAAACTGCCAGCATGGTTTAAAGGTGAGGTCAGAGAGGCTGTTGCTGCCAAAAGAGCAACCTTCAGAAAATGGAAAAAAGAGCCAAATGATGAAAACTGGAAACAGCACAAGCACTGGCAAGTTAAATGCAAAGCATTGATAAGGCAGGCAAAGCGGGAATTTGAGAAGAAACTTGCTACGGAAGCAAAAACACGAAAATAAAGACTTTTTCAAGTACATTCGTAGCAAAAGGCCTGTGAGAGAGTCAATTGGACCATTAGATGATAGAGGGGTAAAAGGGGCAGTAAGAGGAGACAAGGCTATAGCAGAGAGACTGAATGAATTCTTTGCTTCGGTCTTTACTGAGGAAGATGTAGGGGTGTTACCCAAGACTGAAGTGGTATTTAAAGGTGATACTGCAGAGGAATTGAGAGAAATATCGCTACACTGGGAAGATATATTACAACTATTTGATAAACTGAATAGTAGCAAATCACCTGGACCGGATGGTATACATCCCAGAGTGTTGAAAGAACTGAAATATGAGATTGCAGACCTCTTATTGGTAATCTGTGAACTTTCATTAAAAATCATCTGTAATACCTGAAGATTGGAGGGTCGCCAACGTAACACCAATTTTTAAAAAGGGTTCCAGGGGTGACCCGGGAAATTACAGACCGGTGAGCCTGACGTCAGTACCAGGGAAAAATGGTAGAAGCCATCATAAAGAACAAAATTACACAGCATGTAGATAGTCATGGCCTAATGGGAGACAGCCAACATGGCTTTAGACAAGGAAGATCTTGTCTTACTAATCTGATCTGTTTTTTTGAAGGTGTGCATAAACAGGTAGACAAAGGTGAGTCGGTTGATATAGTGTATCTGGACTTTCAGAAAGCTTTTGACAAGGTCCCCCATCAGAGACTTTTGGCGAAGCTAAAAAGTCATGGGATAGGAGGCAGTGTACTATTGTGGATCGGGAACTGGTTAAAAGATAGAAAGCAGAGGGTAGGGCTAAATGGCCAATATTCCCAATGGAAAAAGGTGAATAGTGGAGTACCCCAGGGATCTGTACTGGGTCCGCTACTTTTTGACATATTCATAAATGACCTGGAAAAGGGAATAACTAGTGAGGTAATCAAATTTGCAGATGACACAAAACTGTTTAAAGTTGTTAAAACCCAAGAGGATTGTGGAAAACTGCAGGAGGATCTGGATAAATTGGAAGACTGGGCATCCAAATGGCAGATGAAATTTAATGTGGACAAGTGCAAAGTTATGCACCTAGGAAAGAACAACCCACACTATAGTTACAAGATGCAAGGCTCCACATTAGAAACCACCACCCAGGAAAAAGATTTAGGAGTCATCGTGGATAACATGTTAAAACCCTCCGCCCAGTGTGCAGCGGCGGCCAAGAAAGCAAATAGAATGCTAGGTATCATAAGGAAAGGGATGGAGAATAAAACAAAGGATATTATAATGCCTCTGTATCGCTCCATGGTACGACCGCACCTTGAATATTGTGTGCAATTCTGGTCACCGTATCTTAAAAAGGACATAGAGTTATTAGAAAAAGTACAGAGAAGAGCCACCAAATTGGTGAAGGGGATGGAAGGCTACTCCTATGAAGAGAGGTTAAAAAGGTTAGGGCTCTTTAACCTAGAAAAGAGGCGGCTGAGGGGAGATATGATAGAGGTGTATAAATTAATGAATGGAGTGGAACGGATAAACGTGGATAAATTGTTTACGCTATCAGAATATAGAAGGACTAGGGGGCATGTAATGAAGCTACAGGGTAAACTATTTAAGACAAATAGGAGAAAATATTTCTTCTCTCAACGTGTAATCAAACTCTGGAATCTGTTACCGGAGGATGTAGTAAGGGCTGTTAGTATAGCTGGGTTTAAAAAAGGTTTGGACAAGTTCCTGGAGGAAAGGTCCATAAACCACTATTAAAAAGGGACCCAGGATATCAATGCTTGGCCTAGTACAAGCACTGCAGAACCTGTGTCTTTTGGGGAAACTGCTAGGTACGTATGACCTAGATTGGCCACTGTTGGAAACAGGATACTGGGCTTGATGGACCTCGGTCTGACCCAGTATGGCATTTCTTATGTTCTTATGTTCTTATGACTTTTGCTATTAGCATGGCGAAGTCGGGGGAAGGGTTAGGTAACTTGCCGGGGGGGCAAGTTATGGCGTTAGCGGTGGCAAGGCACTTTGCTAAGGTATGGCTGGTGCGGGCCGGGTGCCGCTAACCGATTGATAAGGTGTAGCATGTTGGCATATTGTGAAATTGTTAAAGGTTAATAAAGCTGCGACCAGTTGTGTTCCATAATTTTGGTGTGGTGTCTTTTGTGGGGTGGGGAGATGGGGGGTGATGGGGGGATGGTAAAAATGGGCCCGAGGCACCAGGTCCGCCTGCCTCAGTTATGTTTGAAGTCATGAGAACATTAAGAACATAAGAACATAAGATATGCCATACTGGGTCAGAACAAGGTCCATCAAGCCCAGTATCCTGTTTCCAACAGTGGCCAATCTAGGTCATACGTACCTAGCAATATCCTCAAAAAGACACAGGTTCCACAATGCTTGTATTGGATCAAGCATTGATATCCTGGGTCCCTTTTAATAATGGTATGGACCTTTCCTCCAGGAGCTTGTCCAAACCTTTTTTAAATCCAGCTACACTAAGAGCTTTTACTACATCCTCCGGTAACAAATTCCAGAGTTTGATTACACGTTGAGTGAAAAAATATTTTCTCTTATTTGTCTTAAATAGTTTACCCTGTAGCTTCACTGCATGTCCCCTAGTCTTTCTATATTCTGATGACGTAAACAATCAATCTACGTTTACCCGTTACACTCCATTCATTAATTTATAGACTTCTATCATATCTTCCCTCAGCCGTCTCTTTTCCAGGTTGAAGAGCCCTAACCTTTTTAGCCTCTCTTCATAGAGGGTATCCTTCCATCCCCTTTACCATTTTGGTGGCTCTTCTCTCAACCTTTTCTAATAACACTATATCCTTTTTAAGATACGGTGACCAGAACTGCAGACAATATTCAAGGTGCGGTTGCACCATGGAACGATACAGAGGCATTATAATATCCTTTGTTTTATTTTCCATTCCTTTCCTTATCATACCTAGCATTCTATTTGCTTTCTTGGCCGCCGCTGCACAATAGGCGGAGGGTTTTAAAATGTTATCCACGATGATGCGTAAATCTTTTTCCTGGGTGGTGGGTCCTAATGTGGAACCTTGCATCGTGTAACCATAGTTTGGGTTGTTCTTTCCTAGGTGTATAACTTTGCAATTGTCCACATTAAATTTCATCTGCCATTTGGATGCCCAGTATTCCAATTTATCAAGATCCTTTTGCAATTTTCCACAATCCTCAAGGGTTTTAACAACTGTAAATAGCTTTGTGTCATCTGCAAATTTGATAACCTCACTCATTATTCCCTTTCCAGGTCATTTATGAATATGTCAAAAAGCAACAGACCCAGCACAGATCCTTTGTGTACTACACTATTCACCTTTCTCCATTGGAAAAATTGGCCATTTAGCACTACCCTCTGCTTTCTATCTTTTAACCAGTTCCTGATCCACAATAGTACACTGCCTCCTATCCCATGACTTTTTAGTTTTGCCAAAAGTCTCTGATGAGGGACCTTTTCAAAGGCTTTCTGAAAGTCCAGGTACACTATATCAACCGATTCACCTTTGTCTATCTATTTATTCACATTTTCAAAAAAACATAACAGATTAGTAAGACAAGATCTTCTTTGTTTAAAGTCATGTTGGCTGTCTCCCATTAAGCCATGAATATCTACATGTTCAGTAATTTTGTTCTTTATTATGGTTTCTACCATTTTTCCCAGCACTGATGTCAGGCTCCCTTGTCTGTAGTTTCCTGGATCACCCCCTGGAACCCTTTTTAAAAATTGGTGTTACATTGGCCATCCTCAAGTCTTCAGGTATTACAGGTAATTTTAATGATAGTTCACAGATTAGTAAAATCAGGTCTGCAATCTCGTATTTCAATTCTTTCAACACCTTTGGATGTATACCATCCAGTCCAGGTGATTTGCTACTCTTCAGTTTATCAAATAGTTGTAATACCTCTTCCCGGTGTATCGATATTTCTTTCAATTATTCCGCAGTATCACCTTTAAGTATGGGTAATATCCCTACATCTTCCTCAGTAAAGACCAAAGCAAAGAATTCATTCAATCTCTCCGCTATGGCCTTGTCCCCTCTTAATGCCCCTTTTACCCTTCTATCATCTAATGGCCCAACTGACTCTCTCACAGGTTTTTTGCTACAAATGTACTTGAAAAAGTCTTTATTATGCGTTTTTGCTTCCACAGCAACCTTCTTCTCATATTCTCTCTTTGTCTGCATTATCAATGTCTTGCATTTAACTTGCCAGTGCTTGTAGCTGTTTCCAGTTTTCGTCATTTGGCTCTTTTTTCCATTTCCTGAAAGATGCTTTTTTTTTTGGCAACAATAGCCTCTCTGATCTCACCTTTAAACCATGCTGGCAGTTTTTTGGACACCCTTCCACTTTTCTTAAAGCGTGGAATACAGCTGGTCTGGGCCTCCAAGATAGTATTTTTAAACAACACCCAAGCTTGATGTAAGTCTTTGACCTTTGCCACTGCTCCTTTTAGTTTTTTCTTAACTATTTTCCTCATTTTATCATAGTCCCCCTTTAGAAAGTTAAAAGATAGTACTGTGGATCATCCCTCCTCCATTAATTAAATCAAACGCGATCATGCTATGATTCCTATTGCCAAGTGGTACCAACACCCTTATCTCTTGCACCAGATCTGGTGTTCCACTAAGGACTAGGACCAAAATGGCTTCCTCTCTGGTCAGTTCATGAACCAGCTGATCCGAAAAGCAGTCATTTATTTCATCTAGATACTTTATCTCCCTAGCATGTCCTGCCGTGACATTGACCCAGTCAATTCCGGGGTAATTGAAATCACCCATTATTATTACTGTATTGTAACTTTTGTTAGCTTCCCTGATTTCTTTGAGCATTTCATCATCCATTTGTTCATTCTAGCCAGGCGGTCGATAGTACACCCAAACTGCCATTGCCTTCCCCTTTTTACATGAAATTTCAATCCATAGAGATTCTACAGCAAATTTTGTTTCCTGCAAAACTTTAATCCTTTCTGACTCAATGCCCTCTCTAGAGTGCAACCCCTCCACCAATTTGATCAGCTCTATCATTGCCATATAGTTTGTACCCAGGTATCACAATGTCCCACTGGTTGTCCTCCTTCCACTATGTTTCTGAGATACCAATCATATCTAATCTCTCATTTAGTGCTATCAGGGGTTGCCCAAGGGGGGTGCGGGGCCATGTGCGGAGACTCGGTGCGGGGCCTCATTTGCATAAGTGGCCTTATTTGCATAATGTTACCATACACTAACTTTTAGTAAACATGTCTCTTAATGAGTGTATGGATAAAGAAAGACTAAAAGATTTCTACATTACTATAATCCAGTGCCAACCGCCAGGCACATTAGGAACTACTACAAACGCTGCCCATTTAGAACCCATAGCAAACCCGCCGTATCCTGACAGCATTACCAGGACTCACAAAGCACCATACCCTACCTATCAAAAGGCAACACTGCAAATATTAAACCAATACATTTCAGAGAATACTGGGGAAAGAGAACAAGTGGCAATGTCAAATAGGAATTACATAAATAGAATACCTCAGCTCAGTTACACATGCAGAACACAGACCATCACCAAACAAGGAATCACAATTTAGAAACAGGAAGGCAATAATTAAACTGGGAACCCCAAAAGCCAAACTTGGAATGTACAACAACACTGTAGAAATAAAACTATAAATTAATTTCCTCTTGTACCAAACAAAGCGCAGACATTAATGATGCACATTTCCCAGAGCTTTCATATTCCAGTTAATAAATTCAAAATAAAGAGATATCTTTCTACCTTTTGTGCATTTTTTTCAGTTGCAATTGCTCCAGCCACTTTCTTCTGGTTTCTTCATGTTTTCTGTTAACTGTCCATCGTCTGCTGTCCATTTATTCTTTCTTCTCTCTTCTAGTTTTTTTTTCCATTCTCTCTCTCTACATCTGCTTTGACATACTAATCTTTCTCCATTTGCTCTTTCCTCATTCCTATTTCATCCACACAAATTTTACCCCTCCATCCTCAATCCCCACTTACTCTCCCAATACCCGGCCAATTGTAGATTTTTCATCCCTCCCACACAAAATATTTTTCCCCTCTCCATTTTACTCTCCCAGCCCCATCCCATTCTAATCCTCCCCCAACATCAGCTCCCTTCTAGTTCCAGTCTCACCCAGCATCCATTCCCTTCTAGTCCCTGCATCAGCCCATTTCCAGTCCTAGCCCCCCATCAACCCATTTCCAGTCCTAGCTCCCCCATCCAATTTCATTCTGAGTCCCTTCATCAGCTCATTTCCAATCCTAGCCCCCATCAGCCCATTTCTAGTCATTTCCTAGCCCCACCATCAGCCCATGTCAAATCCTTGTTCCCCTCCACTCAGCCCAATTCCAGTCCAAGCCCCCCATGAGCCTACTTCCAGTTCTAGCCCCTCCATGAGTCCATTTCAATTCAAGCCCCCACCACAGCCCATTTCCAATCTTAGCTCCCCCCAACAGCCCATTTCCAGTCCTATCCTAGCTGCTCCATCAGCCCATTTTCAGTCCTAGCTCCCTTCCCTCACAGCCCATTTCCATTCCAAGCTCCCTCCCCATCAGCTATTTGCAGTTCAAACCTCCCCTTCCACTCAGCCCATTTCCAGTCATAGCAACCCCCCAACCCATTACCAGTCCTAGCCCATCAACCCACTTCCAGTCCTAAACCCCCATCACCCCATTATCAGTTTAAGCCCCCCTATGACCCATTACCAGTCCTAACCCCCCATCAGCCCACTTCCAGTCTTAACCCCATCAGCCCATTTCCAGTCAGCCCCCCATAGCTCATTGCCAGTCCTAAACCCCCCCATCAGCCCACAGCCCATTACCAGTCCTAACCACATCAGCCCTCCTCGTCCTAACCCCTCCCCATCAGCTCATTTCCTGTCCTAGCCCCCCATAGCCCATTATCAGTCCTAACCCCCCCCATAGCCCATTAGCAGTCCTAACCCCATCACCTCATTTCCAGACAGCCCCCATCAGCCCACAGCCCATTACCAGTCTTAACCCCCTCATAGCCCATTACCAGTCCTAACCCCCCCCAACAGCCCACAGCCCATTACCAGTCCTAACCCCTCCCCATCAGCCCATTTCCTGTCCTAGCCCCCCCATAGCCCATTACCAGTCCTAACCCCCCCATAGCCCATTACCAGTCCTAACCCCCCATCACCCCATTTCCAGACAGCCCCATCAGCCCACAGCCCATTACCAGTCTTAACACCCCCCCTATAGCCCTTTACCTGTCCTAACCCCCCAACAGCCCACAGCCCATTACCAGTCCTAACCCCTCCCCATCAGCCCATTTCCTGTCCTAGCCCCCCCATAGCCCATTATCAGTCCTAACCCCCCCATAGCCCATTACCAGTCCTAACCCTCCATCGCCCCATTTCCAGACAGCCCCCATCAGCCCATAGCCCATTGCCAGTCTTAACCCCCCCGCCCATTACCAGTCCTAACCCCCCCCCATCGGCTTATGGCAAAATTTAAAAAAAAAAAAAAAGCTGGCTCTGGCTGCTGCCGCTGCCGCCGTCGCGGCAGAATGAAGTGTCCCGCGGGGCCTCCTCTGTTCGCTGAGCCCCTCTGCAAGGGCTTTCAGATTCGCGAAGGGAGAGTGTCTCCCTCGCGTCTCTGTTAAGCCTGCAGGGGCTAATGGGAAATTTCCCATCTGCCCCTTTAGACGCGAGGGGCTGATGGGAAATTTCCCATTAGCCCCTGCGGGCTTAACAGAGACGCGAGGGAGACACTCTCCCTTCGCGAATCTGAAAGCCCTTGCAGAGGGGCTCAGCGAGCAGAGGAGGCCCCGCGGGACACTTCATTCTGCTGCTGCTGCGGCGGCAGCGGCAGCGGCAGCAGCCAGAGCCAGCTTTTTTTTTTTAAATGTAATTTTAAAAAAAGCTGAATGTTCTTTGCGCGGGGCCCCCTGAAACGCGGGGCCCTGTGCAAAAAACATTCTTGCTCAATGGACGGGCCGGCCCTGAGTGCTATATATTCTAACTCTCCCATCTTATTATTTAGACTTCTAGCATTTGCATATAAACATTTTAGATACAAGCACTGGCAAGTTGCAGTTTCAATTTCTTACTTGCACTTCACACTGTTTATTTTTATGTTATGTACATATTTTATAATGTATGTAGATAAGCATTAAACATGCTCCAAGTCCACCTCCAGGAATGCCTCTGCTTAATTCAGCCAGACTGGTGTGTACAGGTTTTGTATTGTGTGTAGGTTTTCGGCCATAAACACCAAACAATTTTCAGCAAAGCCTTTTCTGCTCATAATACTTATTTTATAAAAGGATTTTACAATGGTCTCCAAATATCTTTTTCTAAGCTAACTCTACCTTTAGTTCCCTATTTTTTTGAAACTCTGTTTATTAATTCACAACAACACTTCACAACTCGGTTCTAATACATACATATCACCCCAGGCAGGGCTGCTTCTTGTCCACCACCTCGGGGTCCATCAACCGTATCTAGCATTGAAGACCCCAATTGTTTTTAGTTTCGTTATTCCCCCCTCCCTTCCATCTTCCCCCTCACACCTCCCGCCTCCCTCCCTCCTTGCAGCCTCTTCCCCCTTTTTAGCATCATTAGGAACAAACAGTAGTTAGATACCCACCTACTAACCCCTAGCACACCCATTATCCCCCTACCTGCCAACCAAAACCCCAACCTACCCCACTTGTAGCACTGTGAGCCTGTGGTCTGAGTCATTAAATGTAGGGCTCCCAGACCAGTAAAAAAGAGGCCCAACGTTTGATACTTCCTCTAGCTCCCCTCCTCTCTAAGAGCATCAACTGATGGAAACTATTGCGCCACAGGCTCTCTCCACCTATGAAGTATGGGATCCTTACCCACCAGACATGCCTTCCATACTAATATTCACTCCCATCTCCTCTTTGGGTGAAGTGGTTGAAGTTGATCTAACACCACCAAGAACCACGTCCAGCAAATTTGCTGGTGTATTAAACTACTCATATAGTTACCAATACACATACAATAGCAGAGAATTTTCAGACACCCCCACCACATGTGGCCCATGTCTGCCTAAGAGCAAGAACACTTCGGGCGCCCTCCGTCCAATGTGAGGTGACTTCGCATTGCTCTTCTTGGGGAGAGGTTTGCTCAAATAATACATTTAAACTGTATCTCTTGCCACTTAGCCGCTTCAACTAGCCCCATAATCCGGCCTAAGGCTCTACTAACCAAATCTGGGGTCACCTCCTGGATTCAGCTCCTTTGCCCACAAGGCCTCCTCAGCCGTATAGTCTGGTGGGGCTTCATACGCATCCAACCATCTCTTTAAGTCCGCAATCATGGGCGGGGAGTCTGCCCCTAATGCAAAGAATTCTAAGATCTGCCCAGAGCGCTCCACCACCATCGCAGCCTGCGGAAGCGAGGCCACATAGTGGGAGAGCTGAGCATATGCGAAATAATGTTGGCTAGATAGCTCATATTCCCTGCGGAGAGTCTCAAATGACTTACACCTCCCCTCCTGATCCACCACATGTCCGATATTCCGAATTCCCACCTCCCCCCATTTCCGAAATATAGCTGTGTCTGTCCCAGGGGTGAACCGGATATGGCAGCCAACTTGAGACCTCTGGAACTCCCCCCCAATATCTATTCAACTGCTGCCAGATACAATGCGCCGACATTACCAAAACACTGCTAGTCACTCGTCTTGGCAGAATTGAGCTCTCCAAGTGCAGTGTTGCCGTCAGAGTCTGTGGGGCCACAAAGGCCTCTTCCAGCACCCTGGGGGTATGCACATCAGTGTTCCTTAGCCAGTCCCCAATATGCCGTGCCTGGCAAGCCAAAGCATATAGCCTTAGGTCCAGGACTCCTATTCCCCTGTTTTTCCACCCTCTCCATAGATGATTTAACGGGATACGTGCTCTTGCCCCTTTCCATAAAAAACTCTGAATCTCCTGATCTATGCAATTTAGATCTTGCCATGTCAACCACACTGGGAGAGTTTGCATCCAGTGAAGTACTTGCGGTAGGATCACCATTCCTAACGCCACCGCCCTCCCTAACAGAGATAATGGAAGAGGGGTCCATGCCTGCAATTGCGCACGGGTTTTGAGGAGGACCCTCTCAAAAATGTTCTTGTACAGTTCCTTCGGCTCTATGGTCAGCAGAATACCCAAGTATACAAATGAGCCATTCGCCCATCTAAGCGGGAAGGTCCCTTCCCAACTCCCCCTAAGCGTACCCGCCACGTCCAATGCCTCTGATTTCTCCATATTAATACGAAGCCCTGCAAAACTTCCAAAGTTTTTAAATTCCTCTAACAAATGAGGCAACGACTGTTGAGGAGACATCAAATGCACCAACATATCATCAGCAAAAGTGGCCATCTTGAACCCATGTTGCCCAATTCACATTCCGCGTATGTTCTTGGACGCCTCTATCTTCCACATCAAAGGATCCAATGATAACACAAACAGCAGGAGGAAAGCGGACAGCCTAAGCAAAATTTGTCAGACAATACACCATTACACAGCACTCCCGCAGTGGGCTCCGCATAAAGAAGTTCCACCATATTACTAAACGAAGCCCCTAACCCATAGTATGGTAAAAGCAATTTCAAATATTCCCAGTTCACCTGATCAAATGCCTTCTCTGCATCAAAGCTGGTCAAGAGTGACTGCTGTTCCCTCTCTCGAACCCACTCCAATGACGCCAGAATTTTACGGAGATTACGCACTGCATACCTTCCTTTCACAAAGCCCACTTACGAATCATGCACCAGCTCCCCCAAGACCTGGGCCAAGCGATCAGCCAATATCTTAGCCAGCATCTTTAAATCAAAGTTTAGCAGAGAGATGGACCGATAAGAAGCAGCCTGCGTGTGGTCTTTACCTGGTTTAGGTATTAGTATAATATGCGCATAATTCACACCCCAGGCAAACCCTCCCTGCTACACTCTCTTGTGGTACATCATCACCAGCGAAGGGGGTACCAGATCCGCCAACAACTTATAAAATTTGGCCCCAAATCCATCTAGGCCCGGCACTCTGTAACAACTCACCTTCTGAATAACCCATTGGACCTCCTCAAGAGTTACCGGTCCATCCAAATGTGCCCTCTGATCTGCTGCCAGCCTGGGAATCTGCACTTCCTGCAAATACCTCTCCATACCAGTCAAGGACCCCTCCCTCCTCAAGTACAACTTTTGGTAGCAGGATCGGAACACTTGGGCGATAGCTTGGATTTCCGTATGCAGGCTCCCCTGCTCGTCCCGCAACGCTGCTACCAAACGAGCGCCTCTGCTACCTTGGAGGCATCGTGCCAGGAGTTACCCGGGTTTATCCCCAAAACGATAGAGCTGATATCGATAGTACATAAAAGATTTCTTTGCCCTCCTGTGGAGCAATTCGTTGAGGGCCGTTTGGGTCTCCCACAATCTTCTCTTAGTTACCGCACATGGATTAGTTACATAACGTCGTCTATCTTTCACCGCTTGTTTTTCCAAATGGACAATCTGTTGCGTTAGTAATTTCCGCTTCCGTGCAACATACCCAATAATGTCCCCATGCAAGACCACCTTTGTAGTCTCCCAAAACAACTCTGGGCTCTCCTGATGGTGCTCATTGTAAAACACAAACTCTTGCCAGCGCTGCTTTAAATAAGTGTGGAACTCAGCATCCCTATACAAGTCCATCGGGAATCGCCATATTCTAGTTTGCAAAGCTACATCATTCCATTCTAAGTCTATCCAAATCAAGGCATGATCTGAGATCTCTGTAGGGCTAATTTGTGCATCGACTGTTTGGGCAAAAAGCCTTTCCAATACCAGAATATAATCAATCCTAGCGCTTGAACCATGAGCTCGCAACTGATGAGTAAAATCTCTGTCCATCAGGTGTAACAGTCGCCATGGATCTACTGCCCCTAACCTGCACCGTAGGCCCTGTAGCGCTCTGGTGGTCTGTGCCCATGCCCCCTCCCTCCCTAGTCATGTCCAGCTCAATATCCAGCACCTCATTAAAATCTCAGGCCAGAATCAAGGGGACATCTGGCATTTGCTCCACGCGAGAAGCCAAGCGGGCATAAAGCGCCCGAGCCAACACGTTCCGACTGTAAAAATTCCCCAACACAATGGGCTGCCCTTCCAATATTCCATACAAGAGCACATATCGGCCATCTGGATCCACGTATTCACGCTCCACAGCAAATCTAATCCATTTATGTACTAATATGACCACTCCACACTTTTTCCCTTTCACTGGGGCTCCCCACTCTTGCCTCATCCAGTCCCTCTTCAACTTAAGATGTTCTTCGGCAGTCTGGTGGGTCTCCTGTAGCATGGTGATATCACATTTTTGTCTAGCCAAGGCTTGCAGTAATTTATATTTCTTAATAGGGTTCCTTACTCCACACACATTCCATGAGATAATCTTCAGGTTGGTGGTTCCCAATGGATTTCAGAACCTTCGGCTATCCAATTTTTCAAAGGAAGAACCTCCCCAGCCTGAGGCCCTCCTATAACATCTCCTGTGTTCCTTAATCCTACCCTAAGTATCCCTTTGTGGCTGCAAGCTATCCACCCCTGTGACCCCCCACCTCTCAAACTCATTATCCTCCTTTTCCAGCAAAATCCCTTCCCCAGTCTTCTCCCCCCCAGCCTCTTCCCCTCCCCTCCCCCACTTGAACCCTCCCCCTACCTCTACCCCACATTCCCCTCCAGAACCTTCTCATCCTATCTCTTTACCCCTACCCCTCCGCTCCTCGCTAAGTCACACTAATGTGTATGGGCCCCCCTCCCCACCTACGTTCCCCCAGCCCTAATCCCCAAGACCTCCCCTCCACCCCCTGACTTCCTGTTTCTCCATTACACATAAACCCCATTTTGAACCTGTCACAAATTACCTTCTTCCCCTTGTCATCTTAGGGCTCAAAGATGTGGCAATCGCCCCAGCAGGGGGAGAGTAGGGAGAGATCAGCATGCAAACAGACCAGTTCCATAAGATAACATAACTAAATACATATACATCTCTAGACAAAATATCAAAACTTTCTAGCATCTAATCTACTTATAACTCCAAACATGTGAAGGTCAATGTCCTAGCCTCCCCTTCTCCAGTAGTCCCGCATAGGAGGGCTGTGTCACTATCTCTGCATTCTTTCAAATCCAAGGCCAGTTAACAGCAAATCCTGCCTCCACCTTCCACTCCTAGGAACTCTCCGGCACCAGGCCTCTCCATCTTCCAATGCTATCAGCGATCAGCACTAGCTTCAGTCCCAATTTACGATCTGCCGACTTGTTCCTCCGTAGATATCGCTGCCTCTGCTCCTGCTGCTCTCCTCGATATCTCCTCTACATGTTGGACCGCTTCCGCCGCTGTCTCAAAAATCCGATGACATGTAGTCTGGCTGTGGTAGGCGAAGGCCTGTGATCCATGGTGTCTGAAGTGAGCAGACAGGCCTGAGCAGCTTGATCTGTAACTGAAGCCTGTAGTTAGGCCCAGAGGAATGAAAACCCCCCTGAATGATGACACCATAGAATTGAAACTTAACTCAGCTTAACTGAACATAGCTAAGCAGAAATGAAACTTAGAAAAGACAGAAAACAGCTCTAGTTGGTGCTGATAAGAGAGCACAGCTTCTATGGAATTAATTAACTCTGCAAAAAGAAAGGTTACAGTGCCCTGCTTCCCATATGTTTTAACAAGCTGAGCGACCTTGGAGGAGAGATGTAACAAGTTAGAGACACTGACCATTGTAATTGGGACTAGAGGGGGGGTGAGCAGGTGCTGAGCCCAGACCAGAGTCCCGATTGGGTAGCCATATCAGTACCGGGACCAATAGATGGGTGAGAGGGGTTACTGGGACCAATGAAAAGTTTGCCTATACCTAGAATGGAGTAAAAGTCTATAAAAGTTGTTGCACTGCTAGAAAACTTGGCTCAGCCATTTTGAAATTGCTTATTGCTTGAGCCATGTGCACATTAAACTGGCTTGGATCCTTGAAACGACTCCTGGTTTTATTTATTGCATGCTTATCTGCTGCTACATTTCTTGGTGCGTTTGGCCTGGAAGTGCGAGTGGTGGATGGTGTTCAAGTGAATAAATCCACGTAATTCGCCTTGAGGTTTGGTCCAGTTGGAGCCATGCCAATCCGATGCAGGGGAATTTCCCTGGGCCCACCGATCCTCTTGAATCGGAGGGGGTTCTGCCTGGCCTCGGCAGGCACTGGGTCCAGCTGGCCAACACTTCCGACCCGGGGGAGTCCAGGATCCAACTCAGAAGCTTGGGAACCAGATCTGGTAAGTATAGTTTTGAAAACCTGTCTAGACAGATGAGTTAGAACTGCAGTTTGAAACTTGTGAAACTTTGGTAAGAATTTGAAACTTGTAACTTGTAATCTCGAGAACTTGGAACTTGGAATTTGGAATTTGGTAATGAGAGCACTGATCCCCTCTCAAGGACGGTCCTATTACCCTTGCATGAGTATGCGCAAGGTGAAGCCATCGTCCTTTTTGTTTGGTAAGACTTAAGTCAACCTCGCATGAGTATGCGCGAGGTCCCTACATGAGTATGCGTGGGGAAAATTTGTTTGAAAATCCTTGCATGAGTATTCGCGAGGTACAGCTGTTAAAAAAAAAAATCATGATTTAGCCTAGTCAGAACAGACAGGAACTTGGAATTTGTAATCTCGAGATATTGGAAATTGGTAAGAGAGCCTGATCACCTCTCAAGGAAGGGCCGAGTAACCCCGCATGGGTATTCGCCGGGTGAAACCCCCATCCTTTTTGTAATTGGGAAATTGGATAAGACTAGTCAGAATAGATAGAAAGGAATGCATTCTGAGATACGTTGCTAGCATGACTGTGTGAATGAAGTGTGAATGAGAGGTCTGGCAGCACGGACCAAGCGAGAGTGGACTCTGGACTAGCGCAGTTCCTAGCCGGGTGACTGCGTCTAGGTCGCGAAACGGAGGAAGCGTTTGGTGTATTGTCCGTCCTAACTGTGTATTTGATTTTTGTTATCTGTTGAAACTGCGAGTTCCCCTTCTGTTATAAATGTGAGATTATTCTGTTGAGTAATTTGTGACAGTTCACTGATTAAGAAATTGTATTAATAAAGCAGAAAGAAGACGCAAAACACCTACAGTCATTTTTAGAAATCAAGAAGCTGGTCTGACCCAGTTCGCTTTCTTACTGCACAGTGTGAAAAACTGACAGGGGGCGTGTCTGGAGGAAAGAATGTACAGTGTCTATCTAACCCTGTGCAGGCTTAAATCTCAATGCTGTTAGTTTGTGCTTATTTCAGGCAAATTGTACCTGTTTTATTCAATATGTTTTTAATAGTAATGTTCCTTCTGCTATGGTTAGGTATTATATACCATTCGATAGGAATATTTAGTCAGGATTTTAGTTTTGAAGGTCGAATTAACCTCATTGGAGCTCCGTAAACTGTTTTTAAATGATTCTTGCTAGCATGTCTCTGTGTGAAACTGTGATACTTTCGTTTCCAGTGAGCGGAGGGGTGTGGCTCACACAGCTTACTAGGGAATGAGACGGCCATTCCCGATTGAGCAGTCTCTTGCTTGTGTAAAATAAAGAAAGTATATCTGTTGTTTCAAAAACTAACGGCAGATTGCAACCTGAGAATGAATGGTTTAAATTCTGAGTGAATAAGAAAATTGTGTTAGGATTTTATCTTTGAAATCTGTACTAGTGACTAATGACGACCTTTACAATTCAAGATAAATTCATTTGTTTTAAAATTCCAAGACGTTATTTCCTGATATACTATGGCAAGCACCTGATAGAAGACATTTAGTGTTAAAAAAAAAAAAAAAAAAAAGAGGGTGTATATGCATTTTAGATATCCACCACAGCTATGGAAAAAGTATCCGGAATGTCTTTTGAATATTTGCTTTCTGAACTAAAAAAAAATAATAATAATAATTTCTTTTGCAGAGACATGCTGATTACGGCTGGCAGCTAGTTATTTTTATTCTAGTCATACGTTACAGATAGCTATAGTTCTCTCTATAAGATATTTTAAGAACTGTATCTAAATTGTTCCTGTTTGGAATAAGTTGCAATAAGCATAATGGATGTATGTGCTCAATCTAAGTGTTTCCTGCCTGCCCTATGTTTACAGAAATGATAAGTGTCTTTTCAAGTATGATCAAGAATTTCAGTAAGGGATTTACTGAAGACTATGAAATGTCTCTGTCCCAATCAGGAATGCTATGTGAAAGGGAGTGACTTCTGCTAGTTATATTTCCTTAGTTCACTATATTTTGCCCCAGAATCTCTAGATATCCTGTCTCGTCTCTCTCTCTCTCTCTGTAAGTAGCTCTGTTCAGAGTGCTTAAGGGGGGGATGGAGCCCAGTCCACCGATGATGTCACCCCCTGGTAGGTGTGAACTAATGTGCCCACAGCAGAGAAGTAGATCATTTAAAAAAAAAAAAAAAAAAAAGCAACCTCCTGGATAGAGCGTTGCTAGGAGAAACAGAACCCAGGAGAGGGGGGGGGGGAATCCACCCTGCAGATTCCCTAGTTTGCCAGCCACCTCCACAGCAGGGGGATGTGCACCCCCTCTGGACCAGAAGTGAAAGTCAGCTGACCAGACTTGTTTAGAACTGAAAAAACTGCATTATACACTGAGAAGTTTTAGGACTTGATTGAACTAATAAAACAAAAATTACAGACAATGGATGGATTTGCGGGCATAATACAGCACAGTCAATGGAAGTTGATTTGAAAGTATGTGGATTGTTGAAGAAGGACAGAGAATGTAAAAATTGTAAGATGGAAAAAGAGAACAGATCTTTTTGCTTATATTTTAGTCGAATGATGTGGAGGAGGTTTTCCTAATCAAAGGACCAGAGAACGTGTAAGAGGCCGCAGAAGTAGCAGGCCTCCACTGGGTGCAAATCAGTGCACCCATTATAGAAAAAGAAGGACATTAGAGAAGTGAATGCCCGCATCTTAACTCCACCCCAGGAGGGGAGGAGGGAGTACTTGATTGCAGAGTCAAAGACAGAATAAAACCAAGCACAGTGTTTCAGCACGAGAGGGCTACAGCATGAATGAAGACTAGGCCAGACTGGACTCCAAGTTTCCCTGGGTCCCCAGGAGTCAGTCTGAAAATAGGGGACCAATATATGGACTTTATGGGGGATGCAGGAGCAGAATACTAAAGCCAGTAGCCCCTGTGTTTTCCTTGATGCATCACCATTATCAGAGCTACTGGGGCTAAGGCCACAAAGCCTATCCCGCAGAACCGCGCCTGTGAACCAGGGGGGCAGCAGATAACACACCAGTTCCTGTACATGCCTGAATGCCCAGTTCCCCTTTTGGGCCGAGACCTGCTTGCAAAGCTTCAAGCACAGATATCCTTTGTTGAAGGGGGAAAAATGAAACTCAAAATCTGCTGGCCTGATGGTGTTAACTGTCCCCCAAGAAGAAGAATGGCGGTTCTATTCACCTGCATCCAAAGCAACAAGCAGTACACTTACCAACCTCATAGCCCCACCTAAAGTATGGGCAGAAGATAACCCACTTGGCCTAGCGAAGAACATAGCCCCTGTCATTGTCACCCTCAAGCCATTCAAGAAGCCTGGGACAGGTGACTACCGCCCAGTGCAGGATCTAAGAAGAATGAATGATGCAGCTGAAACTATACAACCAGTGGTACCAAAATCCTTATATTCTCTTGGAACTGATCTCTGCTGAAGCTATACATTTCATCATTCTGGACTTAAAAAGATGCCTTTTTCTGCATACGCTTAGCCCAAGACCCCACTACAAGGAGGGGGGGGCCAACTCATCTGGACAAGATTACCTCAAGGATTCAAGAACTCGCCTCACTCAGCAAGGATTTGACAAGTTATTCAGAAACTGCAGGAAAAAAAAATTCTACTTCAATATGTGGACAACTTGCTCATAACCACCAACTCAGAAAGTAAATGTCTACAAGCCATCAGTGAACTTTTGCACCCTCTTAATGAGGCTGGATACAAAGTCTCAAGAGCCAAGGTGCAATTATGTCCAACAAGTTAAACACCTAGGATTCCAGTTGTCCAGCGGAATTCGACGCCTGGGACCCTTACCAGAACGCAAAGCAGCTGTATGCAGTATTCCTACTCCAACCACCAGGAGGCAAGTGAGAGCCTTCTTGGGTGCCACAGAGTATGTTGTATATGGATCCCCAATTTTGCGCTGCTAGCAAAACCGTTGTATCAAGCTATCAAAGGAATGGAAAAGTCTGCATTGGAATGGGGACTTGAACAGGATGCAGCCTTTTGATCTTTGAAAACAAAAAAAAAACACTCTGATGTTGTCACCAATTCTGGGTCTACCAGATGTCCAGAAAACCTTTCAGTCTCTATGTTCATGAGTCACAAGGAAATGTTCTAGGAGTGTTGACTCAATCTCTTGGACCTTATTTGAGAAGCTGTTACAGCTACAGCCTTCCTAGTAAGCAAAAACTAAAAGAAAAATCCCTTTGAGACAGAATCTTCAAGTTACTGTACCACACTCTGTTCTAACCAATATGAAATACAAAGGAAACTACTAGCTAACAAATCTATGAATGTTGAAGTATTAGAGTATGTTGTGTGAAAACCCCAGATACAACTGAAGGGTCAGTCAAGCTTTCAATCCTGCTATGTTGTTATCAGTTGGTCTTGATCCCCTGATCATGACTGTTTAGAAATTATGGACACTGTATTCTCAAGCCGCCTGGATTTGACTGATATCCCTATGGAGAACCCTGAACAGACTTTCTTTGTGGCTGAAGGCAGTTTCATCATCAATGGACATTGTTGTGCTAGATATGCAGTGGTGACTCCTGATTTGGTAGTTGAGTCCTCAGCCCTGGCCCCAGAAACTTTACCACAGAAAGCTGAACTGATAGCCCTCACTAGAGCACTAACAATAGGAAAAGAGCCCTGTCTAAATGTGTACCCAGATTCCAAGTATGCCTTTACAACCTTGCATGCACATGGGGCCCAGTACAAAGAATGAGGGTGGATAACCTTAGGAAGCAAGTCCATTAAGTATAGCCCCAATATATTGATATTAATAGATACATACTGCCTATAGATCTCAGAATTTAGGAAAAGTAGAATGTATGAATAGAACCCTGAAATCTCAGTTGTCCAAACTTTGCCAAGAGGTTTATCTGAAGTGGCCCCAGGTTCTTCCTATAGCCCTTCCTAGGATATACTTAGCCCCTGCTAAGTCTTTAGGAGTTTCCCCTTTTTGAGATTCTGTATGGGCAACCCCTGCCTATTGTATAGGAAATAAAAGGAGATATGAGACTGATAGGATCTGAAATTATTAGACATGAACTATTGGTTTTAAGTTCTGTTTTGCAGAAGTCTTCATACCTGGGTACAAAAATCGATTACCCATCAATTTGCCTGCACCCCTGCATCCTTTCAAGCCTGGAGTCTCGGTGTGGATCAAAGAGTGGAGAAAGATACCGTTAGCCCTGCATTGGAGGGGACCCTATGTTGTCATCTTGTCAACTCCAACTGCAGTAAAAGTCGCAGAATTTGAACCTTGGATCCATCATAATCAAGTGAAGCCCTGCTCTTGAACCTGATCACTGGACTACTGTACAGCATCCTGAGACACCATTGCACCTCACCCTACGACAACAGCCACGGACCTAAGACTTATTGGTCCCTCAGACACTGCACTATTTCAAGACTGTTTGTTTATCTGAAGGTAAGCCTCGCATCTGGAGAAAACTGCAATCATCAGAAAGAGACTGTGTTGTGTTAAGAAATTGAATCTTCTAAGAGACTGTGTTTAAATACTCTGAAAAAGACTATTTTGATTTTCTGAAGAAGTGAACTGCTCTAAGGAGGCAATAATAGCCTGAGAGACTGTACTATGATATTTTAAGAAATTGAGACATCCCAGAGGACAGTGATACAGTCAAACCTCGGTTTTCGTTGGCCCCGGTTTTCGTCGGTTTCGGTTTTCGACGTCTTTTCAGACTGAAATCTTGTCTCGGTTTTCGTCTATCGCCTCGGTTTTCGTACTGCAATACACGCTGGTCTGCATACACTGCCTGCCCAGTCCCGGCAGCACTACCCCCCCCCCCCCGGACTCACCGATCGCGTGTGCCATATCTGAAAACCAAAAGTACTGCAATAGTGTACATACACCTTCGCGCTGGTCTGCATACACTGCCTGACCAGTCCCGGCAGCACTACCCCCCCGGACTCACCGATCGCGTGTTGAGATGCGAAAGTCAGGTGAGCAACATCCTCGAGCCAGAGATGCAAGGATTGCACAGAGAGGAAGGCAGTTTAAACAATTTGTCTGCCAAAAATACCTCTGGAGCACCATCTTGTGGCCAGAAGTGGGATTGACTCTCTATAAAATGTATTTTTTGTGAATAGTTTTGGGTGTCTGGAACGGATTAATTGAATTTACATTATTTCCTATGGGAAATATTGCTTCGGTTTTCGTACGTTTCGGTTTTAGTCAGACTTCTTAGAACGGATTAATCATGAAAACCGAGGTTTGACTGTACTTTGGAATCTACAGCCCTACTCCTGCCAAAAAGCTGGTAGGTCTACGTACGGCAGAAGCTTGAGGATCTACAATCAACTCTACCTTTGTGAAATCCGACAGTTCCTCCAATTTTCCAGAGACTATGCCCATTATGAATTATTATTATTGCTTTATTCTGGCAACAGTTTTGGGGTGCTTTGAAATGACTTTTGCCCTACCCCCTTGTGCAGCTTGCATAACCACCACCAGAACTTGTTTCTTGAACTTGCTGGAGCAATAGCATCTAGTCTCCACACTTCTGACTGTTTCTTTTGTGGAGGAACTAAGATGGGAGATCAGTGGCCCTGGGAGACGCAAGAACTGAACTATTCTATCCTATACAATCAGACTTACATAATACTACTAGTGAGTGGATATTGGCCCACCCCATTGTTGACAGTTTGTGTTTTGTTCGGACTGGACCACAATCTACTATGAAGGATGGACAGCTGGTCTGTCTAAATCAGAAGCTTTACGACAGCACAACAAAGATGCAACTGAACCTTTTAATCCTTTAGTTCTTTTTCCCACTTTTGCCAAACTATGGACTTTGACTATCTGCTTGTTGCTCCCTTGTTTCTTGCCACTTTGCTTGCGAATGATAACTTCAGTCATTAATAACACTGTAGAGCATAAGGCAGCTACAAAGATACTAGCTATGTGAACTTACTACCCTATACCACAGAGTGATACCTTTACCTAGTATTATGTGATTTGATTCTCACACCTTATTAACATGCGGGTGAGATTAATCAAAGGGGGGAATGTGGTAGGCGAAGGCCTGTGATCCATGGTGTCTGAAGTGAGCAGACAGGCCTGAGCAGCTTGACCTGTAACTGAAGCCTGTAGTTAGGCCCAGAGGAATGAAAACCCCCCTGAATGATGACACCATAGAATTGAAACTTAACTCAGCTTAACTGAACATAGCTAAGCAGAAATGAAACTTAGAAAAGACAGAAAACAGCTCTAGTTGGTGCTGATAAGAGAGCACAGCTTCTATGGAATTAATTAACTCTGCAAAAAGAAAGGTTACAGTGCCCTGCTTCCCATATGTTTTAACAAGCTGAGCGACCTTGGAGGAGAGATGTAACAAGTTAGAGACACTGACCATTGTAATTGGGACTAGAGGGGGGGTGAGCAGGTGCTGAGCCCAGACCAGAGTCCCGATTGGGTAGCCATATCAGTACCGGGACCAATAGAAGGGTGAGAGGGGTTACTGGGACCAATGAAAAGTTTGCCTATACCTAGAATGGAGTAAAAGTCTATAAAAGTTGTTGCACTGCTAGAAAACTTGGCTCAGCCATTTTGAAATTGCTTATTGCTTGAGCCATGTGCACATTAAACTGGCTTGGATCCTTGAAACGACTCCTGGTTTTATTTATTGCATGCTTATCTGCTGCTACATGGCTGGGTATTGGACTGTAAAGTTGATGCTGGCATCCACCAGCTTCTGGCAGAGGGGCGCATATGCTCGTATACGCTGGCTCAGGGCCACTGAATAATCCTGCGTAACCCTTATTTTTATATTGTCCTGCAGAAATACCCCTTGCTTTCTGGCAGCCCGCAACACAGCCTCTATTTGCGGGAATTCCAGGAATTTTACCATGACCACTCTGGGCCTGCGATCCTTTGACTGCTTAGATCCCACTCTGTGTACTCTTTCAAGTCTGATAGGCCCACGCTCTTCTCCCCCTTTCAGGATCCGCACTATCGGAGATTCTAGATAGGCCTTCAGTTCTTTATCCAGGACCCTATCTGGAATGCCCAAAAACAGAGGTTATTCCATCTAGATCTGTTTTCCAGATCATCCAGCTTGGCTGCCTGGGCCTGGAGCACCGTCTGCATGTGCTTCACCTCCTGTGAGATCGCCTCTATTCCCTCCTCACTTTTTGCGATACGTGCCTCCGCTTCTTGCATCTGGTTTCCCAAGGAGCTCATGGATTCCTGCAGCGTGTCCATCTTATTGTGCAAGGCAACAAATTGGGCGGACAGCGCGCCGGCCACTGCCACTGAGACCTCTTCAAGAAATGCCGGCGAAGCGGGTGAGTTCAGCGCTGGGGGTGAGTCCGCCATCTTAGGCTGCCCGGTCGCACTATCTTTCTCCCTCCTGCCCGCTTTCGCCGCCACCACCGTGCTCTCCCTGCAGCAAACTCTGTGTGCTCCGCTCTCCGATCTCTTCGGCTGTATGTTTATCGCAGCACTACGGCTGAAAACACGGCTCTTATCCCTGGTAGGGCCGAGGGGAACCGAGAGATCGAGTGATCAGCGTCCACTCGCTCTCACCACATCACATGACTCCAAGTTCCCTATTAATAATAGGGGGGAGGAGTGGCCTAGTGGCTAGGACATGATACCTCAGACCAGAGGGCCAGGGGCTCAAGTCCCACCTGGGGACAACATTCTCAGGCTGGAGGGACTGGGGCTTCTAGTCCTATAGGCACTCCTTGTGGCCTTGGGCAAGCTACTTAACCCTCAGTTGCCTCAAGTACACCTAGAATGTGAGTCCTATGGGGACAAGGGAATATATATATATCCAGTAACTGTTTGTAGTAATTGCATAATGTAAACTGCTTTGATTGAAGGATAAAGCATTATAGAAAACTGAATAAATAAATAATAATATACCATCAGTCAGCCTATCAGCTATCCTCCATTGTAGCCACACTCCAAGAAACAATTAAGAGTGGTTTTTACCTGTGAACACCCTTTAAACATTCAAGATTTTCCCTAAGAGGAAGATAGTGCAACATGTTCTTAGGAAAAAAGATATTCTGTTGGGGGGGGGGGGTTAATTCTACATCAGAGCACAATGAAGAATTTGCATAGAATTCTCCTCTGGTACTGAATTTTGCATTTGACTTGTAGAATTTGACAGAGGAATCAGGAGCCAGACGTTCTGGCTGCCAGGGCTGACTTAAGGGGTGGAACTAGTGAAGCACTGACTCAGGACATCTAAGTTTAAGGACCCTGGAAGCCTGCCTCACCACTCACCGCTTTTCCTTTGCTCCTGCTGCTGCCACTGCTGCTGTCACTGTGGCATGTTTTAAGTGTAAGAGACAAATACTGTACTTCCTGTACAACTGCAAGAAATAAGATCTACTTGTTCTCATTTTTAAAACCTGCCGTGGTACAGTGACGGCACTGGCAGAGGATCTGCACAGCAGAAGAAGTGAAAGAACAGGCTCCTGCTGCTGTGTAAAAGATTAATGGAAAAGGGGGCTGAGAGTGGAAGAAGGCTGATGCTGAGTCTTAGGAGGGACTGGGGTTGAGGTAACTTGGTGTGGAAGGGGGCTGACACTGGAGAACAGGGACTGGAAAAGGGTTGACATTGGAGAGGGGGCTTGGATTGGAAGGGGTCTTGTGCAGGGCCTGGGGATTCGGGAGGTGATGTTGGGGGGGGGGGAATGGGACTGGAAGAAGGCTGATGCTATGGGAAGGCTGGGCATGGAAGGGGCTATTGCTGGGGGTGGACTGGGACTAGAAGAGGGCTGATTCTGGGGTAGGCTGGGACTGAAAGAGGCTGATGCTGGGGTGGGGTTGGGGCTGGAAGGAGGCTGATGCTGGAGCTGGAAGGTGTCTAATGCTGATGCTGGCAAGCCAATTTAATGGTTAGCCAAAGCACTCCAACATCCAAGGAGAAGACTCTGTCTCTTAATTTTTCTAGCTGTTTATTGCAATGTAAATAGCAGAAACCAAGAAAGCCATAATGATTCTGGTCCAATGCAAACAGGCAGAGTCTGAGAGGCTTGTTGAATTGAATGAATAGCTTGTTGCTAGGGCAGGTGTAGGTTGCCAACTGGCTCCAGATGTGTCTGACAGGTTTGATCCAGTTCTGAGTTTATCCCATTGGATACAGAGACATGTATTATAAAGAGAGAATACCACTCTAAGATACTAATACGCTCTTTAAATTGTCCCAGAGAACTTTTCAAGATAGTAAAATCATTCACAAAATGTCTCATTGAACAACCAAGGATCCTATCATACCAGGACCAGGCCCAACCTCCTTCACCTGGTACAGTTTCAACCCTACTCGAACAGATGGTGACTGTTATATCCAGCCTCAACATCACAACCTCTCTTCTTGACCCATGTCCTGTCAGCTGGATGAAGATATCCTATGCCAACCTATTCCATTTGTACTCAAGATCACCCATCTATCCCTCACTCAGGGCTACATGTCCTCTAGCCTCAAATACACCTCCATTCGTCCGATTATCAAGAACTATCTCCTCAACCCAAACCGCCCTACATCCTATACGTATAGAAGAAAGAAATAGATAGGTAGCTGGCTAGTGGTGAAGGGCAGAATTCTATGACATCATAAGAGGCACCAATCACCTGAAGTGAGACTGGCACCTCCTAGTGAGGAGAGTCAACTAGAAAATCTATTAAAGTTATATTTTTAGCCAGTAGTTGCAGCCACTGGCACTCCTGAATACTAATTAATAGACACAATCCATCACAAGAAGAAACTTACTAAGTCTTACCTCTACTCATAAGGGACTTCCTGACTTAGGGGATGAGGGGATGCCACAGAGAGATGCATGTCAATTCACTAGGTCTACTCAAAAAATATTTCTTTGCATGTCTTCTATATAGATTTCCTTGGTGTGATGCTTTTAAGAGTCAAACATGCAGCATATTTGCTGTCCCAGAGCTTTTTCTTGCATGCACAAGTCTTGCTTGTTCTCAAGAAAGTTTTTATATCAGATATCACCTGAAAATATCTTTTGATATGTTTCTTAACTCAATCATATTATAGGCTTCCAGGGGATGTGTGGCTATTATGTTTACAGTCTGTATTTGTATGTTTCGTTAAACATATCATTTGCGTGGTAGTAGTCCTCCGTAGAAACTTAAATACATCTCAAAATGGATAGGAGCAGCACAGTGACTCACATCAAGTCAAATACAGGAACAAACTTCTTGGCACTAACCACTAATCTCAGGGCCATAATGAAATGAAACAAAAATGATTTCTTTTGGTTCAGTAAAAAAATATAAAATTTTTAAAGAATCTCCTCTACCTCCCAAGGCAGAACGTGTCTAGACTAGAATCTAAACAGCCTTCCATACCTATTCCAGCCCACAAAAGAGTGTCCACAAACACTTTTCTCTTTAGCATTGTCCTTCACAACCCACCACATTTTCTTCCTCTCTTATGGATCCCTTTTTCTTTCCATATGACTTCCCTTTGGTCATCTTTCCTCCACTCTTGTTTCAGATGCGTCCCTAGGAACTACAGACCCTACATCAACATTCTACCCTGCCTCTCCATAAAAGGTCACTAAACCAGCCTCTTCTGCCTACCTCATGTGTAATTTGGTAGAGGTGTAATCCTCAAATTGTTTTGTTTAAGGATATACATTCGTCAATGTGCTTTTGGTATGTCTGAGTGCTTAAAACCCTTTTGTGAAAGCTAATTGCTTGTGTGCACATATACCTACGAATTAGCACTTGTAGAATGACTTTTTTGTGCTTAAAAACGTTTGTGTGCATATAGAGGGGAATTTTAGAAGAGAAATCCAATGTCACCATAGTGGGTTAGGAATAGGGCAACCAGGGTTCAAATCCCACTGCTGCTGTTGTTGATGTAGTGGGGATGATGGAGTGTTTTCTTCTCTACACCCTCTGGATGTTTTTCAGCTAAACCAAGCACTTGTTTGGTGGCTGGAGGAGGTCTAATCTTAGATGCAACACCGGACGTTTCTATGATCAGGTAGGAATGTCCAGGATCCTGGGAATGCCTCCTCTGCACCCCTGTTCAGACTTGGACGTCCCCAGAGATAGCTTCTAAAATGGCTTTGGACATCTCGTAAGCCCATTTTCAGATGCTCAAAGCAGGAATAGGGCTTCTAAAATGACCCCCATAATGTGCAGATTTAAAAAGAAAGTGTGACCAAAATATGAAAAGAACATAAAAAAATCAGGAAAAATTTGAAAATACAAACATGGGCTGAATATGTTTTTGGCTGTGCGCATCTCTAGATTTGTTTGGTTTTGAAGTTTGCAACTTGTACTAAGGTAAAGATCATAATATGTAAACTCTCACTGCTTCTCCTTCTATAGTAAAAGGACCGGGACAATAACTCTTCAAGTCATCATATTATTCTCTAGACAAGATATTCTTTCTCAGCCATAAAAAAGAGACATTAATATCAAAGGGACATTAAAATCAAGCTTGTGGATTGAAATTATGCCATTAAATTCCACTGATTATTTTCTTTATAGATACTTCAAAAAAATGTACTTACGTTCCCTTGTTTTTGGCTTTGCTTTTTTCTATGGTATCAATTTATATCAAAACTTTAAAACTATTGTTTATATAAGCAAATAATATTTTCTCTTGATTCAGTAGCAGGCCCTTAGGTATATGTCACACAACCAGTTAACTGAAAACTGCTATCCACTGCAAATTGGATTTGCGCTAGTCAATGGTAATTAATGGTACCAGTTTCATCAATCTAATGCTTTCCACTTTGTTTATTGAGAAACTCCTCAATTAATGGCTTTTCATTTATCTGCTTACCTTAGGAAATGCTCTTTTCTCACAAATGTTTTCTGTTATTATTTTCCATCTCATTTACAGTGGTATGGTTCTCTGCCTTGCTAGAGTACAGACAGGTGGCAATGGAGATAAGAGTTAGACGCTGACTTCCCTATTATTTTAGCAGTATGGCAGCCTGTGTGACGTAGCCCTGTAGGAGCGAAAGTGAACAGAATTAACGTCATTAAGCTGACAGGAGAAGTGAGAGGCTGAATAAAAACTGAATGCTAAAGTCTAAACCTTCAGTAAATAAACTTTTTTCTTCCAGAATTTGAAAAGGATTGGGATAAACACAGTGGATCCCTTAAGGAAAAGAGAATGGTAACCAAAAACAGAGCATTTTTTTCCTCAAAGCAGATGTGAAATGACTGTTCTCCTATGGAGCATGATGTATATGGATAGATTGGCATACTCAAGTGTTTGTAGGGCAAGGGTGTGCTCCCTATGCATCACTTAGGTGAACAAGACCCAAAATTTATTGATTTATATTCTCTTATATACTGTGCTATTCTGCATCAGTGTGGTTTACATTGAACAAACTGAAATTACATTAAACAGAGCATTATAACTTGGAGATAACTATTTTACAGGGAACATGGGCTATGGAGGGTTAAGTGGCTTGCCCAAGACCACAAGGAGCACCTGTGGGACTAGAAACCCCAGTCCTTCCAGCCCAAGGTTGCTGTCCTTTAGTGGGATTTGAACCCCTGACCTTCTGGCCTGAAGTACTTTGCCCCAACCACTAGGCCACTCCTCCACTCCAATTTGGAGCCTGAGTTACCATTCATCTGCATGGTGGGGATGCGGTCTTCATGCCCAGTGACAAGTTTGTGGGTGAGGTCAAGCAAATCACAGCTGACATGGATGGATGGGGCCTCGTCACCCATGAAATCATTGCTGGACAGATTGGATGGACCATGTAGTTCTTTATCTGCCATCATCTACTATGTTACTATGTTTTCACTTTTGAACTGACCCCGCCCAGCTCATAGTGACATTTCTATGAATGATGGAAAGTTCCTTAATCTCTGACAAGGAGGCACTGGTGATGTTCCCTATGTTAATTAGCTTTAGACTACTGCATTCTCTGTACTAATTAACTTGAGTTTATGAATGTTAATTGGCACAATCAGTATCTTCAATAATTAAATGCCCAGAGAAATTAACTTTGACAATTTAGTATAAAAGAAGCTGGCCGAATTTAGGCTTGGGGGAGAAGGAGCAGAACGATGGGAAGAGCAAGATGAAGGCAAGCATGCCAACCACCTTCACCTTCCCCCCACAGGGTCTAACACACACCACATCTGTCTTCTTCATTGCTTCGCTTCCATGTTGCTCATCTTCTTCCTCTTCTATAATGTTTATGTTTATTGAATTTGATATACCGCCATTCACATTTGCAGCAGGGCAGTGTACAATAAAACAAAAATTAGAAGAAAATAAAAGGAAGGGAATGCCATAAATCAATAGGAAAGGTGTTATAATCACACAGAGGGAGAGTATGGTCAGAAGAGAGTATGGTCAGGAGCAATGTTCCCTCTAACTTGTGCCGGGTCCGCTGCTGGCATTCCTGCCGGTGGGGGGAAGGGCAGAGCATCAATCGCTTGCACCTCCCCCCCCCCCGCCGCCGGCAGGAATGTTCGTGGCGGACCCAGCACAAGTTAGAGGGAACATTGCTCCTGACCATACTCTCTTCTGACCATACTCTACCTCTGTGTGATTATAACACCTTTCCTATTGATTTATGGCATTCCTTTCCTTTTATTTTCTTCTAATTTTTGTTTTATTGTACACTGCCCTGCTGCAAATGTGAATGGCGGTATATCAAATTCAATAAACATAAACATTATGGAAGAGGAAGAAGATGAGCAACATGGAAGCGAAGCAATGAGGAAGACAGATGTGGAGAATGAGAACATGGAGGAAGAAAGCTCCAAGAAAGAAGCTAAGACACTCTAACAGAAGGTTTGTATTAGAACTTAGAAAGTAGACTAGGACCTTATATCTGTTAGTGCCTTCTCAGCTGCATTTGTGCTAAGTCTAGTCAATCCAATGCCTGGTAAATAAAGTTGATTGAGAGCACTTTAGTTACTATATTGGGTATTTTCTTTATTTGTACATTTGTAACCTGCCAATCTGAGAAGGGACCCCCCCCCCAACCTAGCAGCTAACAACACAATATTTAGCATCATTATACCACTTTTCACTGCATAAAAATGACAAATATAATTAAAAGAGGACAAACAATTTTACAGGGAGAGACATGGACAACAAGTGTTTAATTGGTACAGTAGGGAAATAAGAAAGGGAAACTGGTTACTGCATGGGATCATTATCATCTGATGTCCCATAATAATTTTTTTTAAAAGGGTATTATGTTCTTTTAAGCTTTAGTCTAGGAAGATTCTGATCTGAGGTAGGCAGGCAAAGCATGCCAAATGCAACAATACACTGATAAATTGCAACTACAGATTATACAAATCCTTTCCTCACAGCCAACATCATCGATCTCCAAACAGTTCCCTAAAAAGCAGTGTCTTCACCTTCCTTGGATTGATAATATATTGCTCTCTTCCCACGAGGTGAGTCATAGAACATTCCCAAAACAGGGCTATATATGGAGAAGGCTCAGGATCTAGTGAATAATTGCCACACAACAATAATTGCCACTCTATCAACAATGAGCTGCTTGGCTGAAGACCGAACAAAGTTTAGGTCAACACTGACTGACTCGACGGCACTAAACAACAACAACAGAGGGTGCAGGGATGACCAACAACCTCTTATCAGCTGAACACAAATCTCGGGCAGAGATAAATCTTTCAAATATGAGAGCCTGACCCCCTAAAGTGCCCTAAACATCAACAACAGCACTTTAAAGTACATCCTATATATATGATCGGCTGCCAGTGCAGGGCCTTCAAATGTGATGTAATGTGGTACTGGCATTTAGTGATCGATGGGGTAGCAGAGTTTTGGAAAAGCTTTAATGCATGCAAGATAGTCTGTACTGTCCAAAAATCCTGTTCATCCAAATAACAAAGCCTACACAACAGAACTTACAATAGACAGATTTAACAACCCCAGCAACTTGATAGTCATGGACAGAGAACTGTCCAGCACCATTTCTAAATACCATAGCCAGTCCTTTATTATCCAACTGTCTTCATTCGCCAATAGCAACATAGGGCCAACATGTGCTGACTGGCAAACTCCCATTGACACAGTTTTAACTGTGTTCAGAGAGAGCATATTAGCCCTTAAACATCTACTAAACAACTCCAGCCAATTATGAGGCATCTCATTGACCTCCACGCTTGCCTACTCCATGGAAACTGAAAACAATATATCATTAGAGTATGGATGGGCAAAGATCCCATCGCTGTCAACAATTTTGCCAGTGGCTGAAGATAAACAGGCAAAAGGGGTGAGCCCTGGGCAACCTCAGTACTTATGTTGATCCAAGCCAACCTCTTTCTACCCCTCACCCTACCCACTGGACTTTCTGGACCTGATTTTGAAAATAAGTTAAACTCGGTGGCCACAGAAACATGACATCCCATATGCTGCAAGCACTGGAGGAGAATATCATAACTTTGTTGTTGATAAGTGCCAATGAGTTGATGTCAACTCATGGTGACCTTGTGGATAGCTGTCCTAAACTATGTTTGGTTTTAGTCAGGTGGCTAATTGTTGATGAAGTGGCATCCTTGCTGCTGTTGCTGTATGGATCCATCTTTCTCTTTTGCACTGACCTTCAACTTTGTCAAGCATGATGTCTTTTTCTAATGATCTTTCTGTTCACATGATTTTTCTAAAGTATGAAAATCACAGTCTTGCCATTTGAGCTTCTAAGGAAAGCTTAAGTTTGATATCCTCTAGTACTGATTGATTTGTTCTAAGGGGCCGCCCATAGTATACACAGTATTTTTTGCCAGCACCATAATTCAAAGGCATCAATTTTTTTCCTGCCTTTCTTTTTCACTTCACTGTCCAATTTTTGCATCCTTATGACATTATTGAAAATACCATGGTATGGACAAATCAAATCTTTATATGCAGAGATACATCTCTGCACTTGAAAATCTTATCCATATCCTTCATAGCTATTCTATCAAGAGCCATGCATTGTCGGCTTTCTTGACTGCTTGTCACTTCACGACTCATTATTGATCCAAGCAGGTTAAAGTTGTCTACTATTTCTATTTCTTCTCCATCAAGGATGAAATTATTGATTTTGCTAGTTGTCAGGATCTTTGCCTTCTTAACATTAAGGTGTAGACCCATTTTAAGGTTATATTCCCTGATCTTGATGGAACCTGGGCAATGTTTTTATACATAGTACAAGCATAATTAATTAAATATCTTACTCTATGTGCATAATTAATCTATTGCATAATATACCACATATGCAGCTATTTACACTTGTTTGCAAGCAGGTATAAGTGATTGTGCCTAAATTCAAGTGCTTCATTTACCACATATGCTGGTATTTTATAAAGACAAGTAGGTAAGTAGGTGGAACTGTTGTTGGAGAGAGGGAGTTGGAGGAACAGGGGCTTGCCATCTGCCCCCCTGGACTGACCTTATTGTTTTCTACCATTGTTACTAGCCTTAGCCATTTCCATCAGGCATGCCAAAAGACAACCCTGCTGTCGGCAAAAGGCCCCACATCAGCATAAGAGCTGTGACTGCTACAGAGAATTTGGAGCTGTTGTTGGAGAGTGGGAATTGGAGGAACAGAGGCTTGCCATCTGCTCCTCTGGACTGACTTTGTTGTTTTCTGCCATTGTTATCAGGTTTAGCCGTTTCCATCAGGTGTGCCGGAAGACAACCCTGCTGTTGGTGGAAGGCCCCCCCACCAGCATAAGGGTCAAAACTGCTATACATAACCATGTGTTGTGGCCTGCAGGTCGTGAACCAAAGGGGCTTGACTAAAGGGGCATGACATGCCCCTTTGGTGACCCTTTGGTCCACCAGTGGTCATCAGCGGTAACTTCTCCTGGTTTTCTACCACTTACTGACATGGGGAAGTGGAAGAAAAAAGGAGGAGGGAAGGGGGACCCAACCATATATTCTTCAGGTAAAACCCTTGGACCTATTGATAAACACCTAGTTCCCCTTTCCATGGGTTAATCCTCACCAGATGGAGCTTCACTTAGCTCTAGTGATTGGATGATGCCCCCACACCTGTTACCACCATTATCCTCAATATTACTTGATGGAGGGTCCTTAGCTTTGGGAGGTGATGGTGGTTGCCAGGTTTCGGTTCCCAAACCATACTTTTGTGTGATTTTGCTGCTGTTATTGCGTCATTGGCGATTTCTCCTGAAGGGGAGATCACCTTAAAAGACTTATAGGGGACTATTAGGAGTATAGATATTAATTTGTCTTCTACTGTTATGTCATTACGTAACTTTACTCAGGAGGCTGTTGAGAAACTTTCTGAATTGGATAGCAAAGTTTCTGTTCTGCATAATTCTCTGGCACAGTTAGACACTCAGTTGCACTCAGCTATTACTTCAAATGTGGCATATATTAAAGATTCTTTCTTAGTACATGTGAGGCTGGAAGCACTTGAAAATGTCTCACGTGCCAGGAATCTCCGTTTTTAAAATTTTCCTATTATCCATTTACTTTCTCCAGAAATTCTTTTAAAAAAGTATTTTGTAGAAGTTCTCAAATTAACAGATCCCATTAATCTATTCCAAGTCTAGGGTGGTAGATCCAGAAGAAGGGGCCATTGATTCCCTTCGTCTTACGGTTAGTCAGAACTTGACAGAATTTTTAGAGGATTCATCAGATGTGATTACTAAATGGAATACTTTGTCAGTTACGCTTACCTCTGAATTTGTTAAAGTTAGGATTCTTAAACCTTTTTTGCGTGTAAAGATGCTGTATTTTTTGGTCAAAAAACTGAATATTTTTTCCAATGTTGCACGATCTACACAGCTCAGAATGAAACAATGTTGTTGTTAAGTGCCGTCGAGTCGGAGTCGACTCATGGCGACCCTCTGGATAGCTATCCTAAATTGTGTTCGGTCTTCAGTCAGGCGGCTCATTGTTGACAGACTGGCACCTGTAGCTGCTGTTATTGTATTGATCCATCTCATTGCTGGCTTTCCTCTTTTGCGTTGACCTTCTATCTTGCCAAGCATAATGTCTTTCTCTAATGATCTCTCTCTTCGCATGATGTGTCCAAAGTATGAAAGTCGAAGTCTTGTCATCTGAGCTTCTAAAGAAAGCTTAGGTTTGATCTCCTCTAGTACCGACTGGTTTGTTCTTCGGGCAGTCCATAGTATACACAGTATTCGCCGTCAGCACCATAATTCAAAGGCATCAATTTTCTTCCTATCTGTCTTTTTCACTGTCCAACTTTCACATCCATATGATGTTATTGAAAATACCATGGCTTGAACAAGTTGAATCTTTGTATGGAGAGAGACATCTCTGCTCTTGAGAATCTTATCTTTCATAGCCATTCTGCCAAGAGCAATGTGTCGTCTGATTTCTTGACTGCTTGTTGCTTCTTTATTGATAGTTGATTCAAGTAGGTTAAAGTTGTTCACAATTTCAATTTCTTCTCCTTCAATGATGAACCTGTTGATTATGCCAGTTGTCATGATCTTTGTCTTCTTTACATTACGGTGCAGGCCCATTTTGAGACTATGTTCTTTGATTGTGAGAAGCAAATGTTTCAGATCATCTTCACTTTCAGCCAGTAATGTTGTATCATCAGCATAGCAAAGGTTGTTGATGAGTCTTCCACCAATCTTCACACCTCTGTTGTCTTCATAAAATCCTGCTTCTCTGATGATTTGTTCTGCATATAAATTAAACAGGTAGGGGGAAAGTATGCAGCCTTGTCTTACACCTTTGCTTATTTTAAACCATTCTGTTTTTCCTTGTTCCGTTCGAACTGTTGCTTCTTGATCAATGTACAGATTGCGCAAGAGAACAATCAGGTGTTCTGGTATACCCATGCTTCCTAATGTGGCCCAGAGTTTCTCATGGTTTACACAGTCAAAAGCCTTGCTATAGTCGATAAAGCACAAATAGATATACTTTTGGTATTCTTTAGTCTTTTCAAGGATCCATCTCACATCTGCAATGATGTCTCTCGTTCCTCGCCCTTTCCTGAACCCTGCTTGCACTTCAGGTAGTTCTTGTTCCAGGTATGGTTGTAGTCTCTTTTGAATAATCTTCAGTAGAATCTTGCTGGCATGTGGGATCAGAGCAATTGTGCGATAATTTCCACAGTCAGTTGGATCACCTTTCTTTAGTATTGGTATAAACACAGATCTTTTCCAGTCAGTTGGCCATGATGTTGTCTTCCATATTTCTTGGCAGAGCCTTGTGAGTACGGTAACAGCTGCATCAGATTGCTGCAATACATCTATGGGAATGCTATCAATGCCTGGTGCTTTGTTCTTTGATAAGGCTTTCAATGCTGCTTCAACTTCTTCTTTTATCATCAATGGTTCCCGATCATAAGGTACAGGTTGAAATGGCTGTTGGTCCACTTGATCTTTATCATATAAAAACTCTGTATATTCCTTCCACCTTTTCTTGATCTTCTCAGCATCATTCAACATAGAACCTTGAGCATCTTGTAACATTCCAATTTGAGGCTGGAACTTTTTCTTTAACTCTCGTAGCATTAGGAAAGTCGATCTTGTTCTTCCTCTAATAGTTTCTGCTTCTATTTCCTTGCAAGTGTCATTGTAGTACTTTTCCTTGTCCTGTCTTGCTGCACGTTGGAAATCTCTGTTGAGTTCTGCGACTCTTTCTCCTCTGGCTTTAGCTTCTCTGCGTTTCTGGGCAATTTTCAGAGTTTCTTCCGTCATCCATTTTGGCCGTTTTTGCTTTTTCACCTTTTGTAGAGACTTCTCGCTTTCTTCCAACACAACCTTCTTGATGTCATTCCATAACTCTTCCGGAGCTCTGTCATTTGTATCTAAAGCAGCAAATCGATTTTGCAGGCAGTCTTTAAATTCCAGTGGTATATTCTCAAGGTCATATTTTGCTGCATTCATGAGTGGTTTGCTCTTTTTAGCACAATTTGTTTTGTTGTAACTATCCATTGGGTTTTCATGGCAAGATACAGAAGTAGATTGCCGGGCCTTTCTTCCGCGCAGTTTAAGTTTGGTGTTGTTGCCGTTGTCATAAAAATGTGATCCTCCGCCGTCAACACTGTCCCATTCTGCTGCTGCCCAGATGGGTGGTTTGTCTTGGTCTGGCACCTCAGCTGAGACCTGTCCATCTTGGGAGACCCTGCCAGTAGTTAAACTACCGATAGTTTAGCTCTCAGCATCACTGATGCACGCAAGCCCTCACAGCACGGCAAGCTGCAAACCAAGTGCAATATCTAGGTTTAAAATCTAGGATTCTGTAATTGGGAGCCACATTTTTTTTTGTAATTTCCCTGCAAGTATGTAGTAACTCTGCAAGGGAAGACCTTTGTTTTTCTTGATGTTTCCCATCTTGAGAAATTTCTCTGAGATAGACAGCAGTAATGGGTGTCGGGCTTGGTCCTAGTATGTTGTAATTGCCTCCTAAATGGCATTGTTGTTGCCTGATTTCCTGTATTATGTCCCATATTTTGTGCTGACACAGCCCCCTTGATGTGGGCTTTACCATTAAGTTTTTTTTCTTTTCTTATTTTCTCTGTTGTGTATTTCCTGTATCTGGTTTTCCAAGACAAGTAGGTACTTATTGTTCTTTATAAAATAGTGCCTCTGAGGGATGCTCTTTAGGCACCCATCCTTCACGGTCGGTGTAAGCATATTGTACACTCCAGGAAAACCTTCACTGTTATTTCCCCCTCCTCAAGATTTTTATAATTGAACTCAACAGTCATGATCATCCCAACACCACGCCTCACACAACAATACTTTTTAAAACTTTGCTTTGTATGTATGTGTGGGTCCACTCTCCCTGCTTATAAAAAATGTGCAGATGGTACATTGAGTTTATGTGACGCAGGATCCACTGGTAAAAACTGTGAGGACTAGGAATTTGGTCCCTCTAACTTTGTTTAAGAAAAATGATATAAAAGATTTTAGCAAAACTTTGAAGACTTTGGGGCCCTTTTACTAAAATGAGTTAAGTTTGTACAGTTAATATGTGTTTTGGGGCAATATTAACATGCGGTAAGTGCAAAAGTCATGTGCTACCTATCAGGGGCATGCCAAGCATATTCCCGGCAGTTGCTGCACCAAAAACTACCCTAATGCGCTCTAAGATCCTTTCCAATTACCGCAGATGCAGTTAACACTGGCCATTGAGGTGATGTTAAGTGCACCTGTGCTAATTGCAACACTGACAGTGCGCACTGTGCAGTCCAAGCCTACTGTATTCCCTACCCCACCTAGTCATATTGTGTGCTGTGCAATTCATGCAGGCCTTCATGTGCAGAAATTATCATGCTGGCGTGGTGACAGCACAGTTATCACATCCTGATGCCCACGCTAACTGCTTAGCACACTTTAGTAACAGGGCCCTTTTGATATTTACAAAATTCTTATAAGGCATACATTAATAGGTGATGATTTCTCTTTTGCATGTCAAGAAAATGTCTCTGTTAATTTGTAAGCTGCATAGAATTTCAATAGGCCGTATAAGTATGAAATATAGAGCCCCCCAGGCAGTATAATTAGTCACCTAAAATGGGATCAAGGCTGCCAGCTCATAAATAAACCATCAGTCATGTCTATAAAACCCAAATCAAAGCAGAACAGGCATGATTTGAATTTTGCTTGCTAGTTTTGACCCAATTATCCTTCCCTGCCAAAAAGCTAGGGGAAAGTCTCCTCTGAGACCTTCAGTGCCACTCTAGGTCCAATAGAGATGGTCACGTTAGCAAGTTAGATAATGAAAACAATTGACAATTTTTTTTTAATTTATCTGGTGAGGGAGCACAGATCCCCTGGAGCAACCCTGTGCAGGAGGGGCTGAGAACAACACTATTTCTTCTCCGACATGACAGCAATCCAGGTTGAAAACCCAGAAATAAGCTGGAAGCTGTGGTGGAGAGTGTGGAGTGGTGCGGGGGGGGGGGGGGAGAGGGTGGAGATGAAAGGAGTAGAAAGGCAGTGAAAGAGCTTCCGAGGTGGCCAGCAACACAATAATTGCTGCAGCAGTGGATAAATGGCCAATTTTCTCAATGGAGAAAGGTGAATAGTGGAGTACGCCAGGGAACTGTGCTGGGCCTACAACCTTTTAACATATTTATAAATGACCTAGGAATGGGAATAATGTGTGAGGTGATCAAATTTGCAAATGACACAAAATTATTAAAAGTTGTTAAAACACAAGAGAATTCTGAAAAATTGTAGGAGGACCTTGAAAAATTGGGAGACTGGGTATCCAAATGACAGGTGAAATTTAATGTGGACAAGTGGAAAGCTAAACATAGATGTAGATTCCAATCCTAGTTTAGCAGGTCTGGATGTCCGATCCAGACGTCCAGACCTGTTAAATGCCCGGATCGTGCTGCCAGGGACAGAGCTCCCAGTATGTATAGCATGCGGGGAGTTCTGTTCATGGGAAGGAGGAGGTGGGCCAGGGAAGAAGCGAGGGCGGGCAGTGGGCAACGTCAGACCCTAGATGTACAGGGCCAATTCAGAGGTCAGTACTGTACATCCTGGGTCTGCAATGTAGACAGGGGACTTATTCCACCTCAGAGGTGGAATACGTCCCCCTGAACAGCAGGGGATGGTGGTGCAGCACCTTAAGGACGAGGTGAGGGGGCCCAGGGGGTTCCCTGCAGCCCGACCATGGCCTTGGAAGGCCCGATCAGGGGTCAGCCTGTGGGGAAACACATGTTCTTCCATTGGCCTGTGATTGTGGCTCCTGAATGGAGCCTCAGTGGCATAGCAACAGGATGCAATGCCACAGCTGCTCCATTCAGGAACCTGACTGGGCTAGCTGGGGATCTGCTGAGAGTCTGGCCTGACAGAACCAGGGCCCAGCCTGCATGTTCAGGCCAGTAGACCTGATTCTGATCCTGAGGGCGTGTCTAGCCCCCATGGGATCAGAATCAGGTGCTACCGTTTCATACCCAGAATCTGTCAGGCCATAAAGGGGCAGGATTTGCAGAATAGAATTGGCCTCTTAGGGAAGAACAACCCAAACTGGTTACATGATACAAAGTTCCACATTAGGAGTCACCACCCAAGAAAATGATCTGGACGTCATCATGGATAATACATTGAAACCTTCTGCCCATTGTTCAGTCATGTCCAAGAAACCAAACAGAATGCTAGGAGTCATAAGGAAAAGAATGGAGAATAAAACCAAGTATTTATTTATTTGGACAGTTTTCTATACCGCCTCTTCCAGAGATCAGGGAAGGTTTATATGGAACAACAAGTTACATAGAACAGAATAGAACTATATACATTGTAACTCAGAGGTAACTATGTACATTGATACTCATTAAACTGAATACATTGTAACTCAAGTTGTAACACTGTTGTAGTTTCATCAGAGACTGTTACATATATTACTGCTGGAGGTGTATCTCTACAATTGCCAGGTGCAATTTATGTTTTTTGGAGAGCTTATGACATGTATTGCTCCATAGTGCGACTGCACCTTGAATCTTGTGTGCAATCCTGGTTGCCATATCTTAAAAAGGATATAGCTGCATTAGAAAAGGTATAAGTAAAAGCTGAGTAGAGGAATAGCATAGTTGTTAAGAGCAACAGCCTAACCCTCATAAGATCAGGGTTCAACTCCCACTGACTTATCTTGGGCAATTTACTTCTTGCCATATCTGGGTCCAGGAGTCAGCATTGACTTGATGGTATTTAAAAGATAAAACAGAGAAGAGCCACCAAAAGGGGATAGAAGGATATCCCTACAAGGAAAAGATTAGGGCTATTCAACTTGGAAAAGAGATAGCTTAGGGGAGATATAATAAAGGTCTACAAAATAATGAATGGAGTGGAACAGGAAAATGTAGATCTGTTGTTTACTTCTTCCAAAAGTATAAGGAGTAGGGGACACAGAATTTAGTATATTTAAAACTAATCATAGAAAATATTTTTTCACTCAGTGTGTAATCATATTTTGGAATTTGTTTCCAGAGGATGTAATAAAAATTGTTAGTGTAGCTGTGTTTAAAAGAGATTTGGACGAGTTCCTGGAAGAAAAGTCCATAAACCGTTATTAAAGAGGACTGGGGAAATCTACTGCTTAACCATGGGACAAGCAGTATGGAATTTGTATACCTTTTTGGGTTTCTGATAGGTACTTGTGATTGGACTGGCCACTATTGGAAAAAATATACTGGACTTTGTGATTCTTAGTTTTGAAGGACTACCCAAACAGACTGTTACTGCTGGAAAGAAATCTGCACTTGTAAGTATTCTTTGGGTTAAAGCTGATAAATCTGTGTAATTTAGAATTCAGTGTTTTTTGTTAAGTCAATCAGGGCTTAGTATCACCAGAAAGCTTTTCATCTAAATCAAATCAAAAGTATAGCTTAGCATAGAAGGTAGAATAGGGTAATTAATTACTCTGTACACTAAAATCTCGCTGCTAGTTGATTTTATGTAAATAGTTCAATCGTTATTGTAGATAGTTACCCTTGTTACCCAAGTTTATTGCCCTGTTATCTGTAACTCATACGTGTTTTCAAATGTACTGAGATTGTTTTGTTCCATGTAAACCGCGCTGATGCTGAATAGCGCGGTATATAAAAAACTTTAAATAAATAAATAAAATAAATAAATAAATATTCTTTGAGTAGAATGAAATAAATTGTTTCTGGAAACCTTTACTAAGAGGTCTTCTAGTTAGGAGGTAAGAGACCAGTGAAGTTGTCTTAAATAGGTGTTAATATCAAGTGACAAATCAAAGGAGCAATTTGAAAGGCTCCCTCTATCAAACCAAAGGCTGTGTGAATCACCCAGGAAATTGTTAAGAGATTAACTTGGAAACACAGGTCAGGACACTGTGTAGCAACCCAGCTTTTACTAAGTGGTGTTTCCCTCTCATCTACCCCGACTCCCACTTACCCTAGGCAAAATCTTAACTTCATGGGCTTTAAACCTATTAAAGGGAAAGAGATGGTCAAATTTACTTTTAAGTTCAGCTGGTTATCTTCATCAAGAATAGATTAATTAAAGCTCTGAAATTAATTAATCTTGAAGTGAACAAAGTCCCTTAAACTTATTAGATATAGTTGTATTAGTACAATTATCCTCAGCAACTTTAAGTAAGTAAACAACTTAAATAGCTAAACAAAACCTTAAAAGTAAGATACAGATAGCAGTCCAGCAGTGAGATGGGGCTATCCAGTATTTTGTATTGACTGCCACATGTATGATTTTCTCCCAGTTGGTGAAGGGTCTTACATGTGCACTAGGTGTTAGGAGCTCTTTGCTCTCAGTGAATAAGTCCCATCTCTGGAGGCTAGAGTAGCAGATTTGGAGGACCTAAGGAAGATAGAGAGGTATATAGATGAAACTTACAGGAATGTAGTACTAAATTCCCACCTCCAATGTGGCAGCCTTTCAGTTGCTATGCAGGAGAGAGGTCATGTGAAAGGAGAGCTTCACTTTGGTGTGGCAGGAAGTGATCCTGTAGCTAGGACCTGTCCTCCAGGTGAGGTAAAACCATCTTTTTTATGAGTGTTATGAATTTATGAGCATTGTTTTAGGCAAATAATAATCCACTCAAGCATATTCAGCCAATATGCACATAGGTCCCTAGTAAACCTTTGGAAATGTGCTGCTGCTGCTGACAGGAAGGGTTTGGGTTTAGTTTATGCCTTTTTCAGCAGTAGTTCAAGGCAAGTTACATTCAGGTAAAATAGGCATTTTCCCGTCTTCAGACAGATTACCATTTAAGTTTGTACCTCAGGTAATGGAGGATTAAGGGACTTACCCACACTCTCCAGAATGGCAGTGGGATATGAACCTGGTTTTTCTGGTTCTCAGCTTGTTGTGCTAACAATTAAGCTACTTTTGCATGCTATCTGCATCTGTAGATATCATGCCCCTATAGCCTAAGGGCAATAACACTGTGCATCCTGAAGGCTAGTCCTAGAAGAACAAACCTTGCTAGGTTGAAAAGGCAAAGGAGGTGGGAAGTTGGTACTAGTCGAGTTTTTAACTTCATAAATAGAGAGGGGTACAAACTTCAGCAAAAGCATAGAGGAAAGCAACCTGCCTAGAGCAGCAGGTACCTTACTAGGTAGACTAGATGGACCATGCTGGTCTTTATCTGCCATCATTTGCTATGTTACTATGTACTGTGTGCTATGCACTAAGTAAGGAGTGGTCTCTTGATCAGTACCTGCTTTTTCACCTCTTTGTTAGGACAGGGTCTCCTACTTTGCAGTTTTCAAATTGGTTCCCTTAAAACTTTAAATAGAGCTACTAAAAATTCTTCTAGTGGCAGTGTGTTTGTCCTCTGTTCTTACCAGTAAGGCTTATAAAGACAGGACAATGAAGAAAAAAAGGCCATAAGATCATGCCTTTTCAGGATGGAGTGACTATATCACACCTAAATGCATCACAAGTTCTACCACTGTGGGTGATAACGATTATGTTTATTGATTTTTGATGAACCGCTCTTTGAGGGAACAGCAGAGCGGTATACAACGGCTAATAAAAAACATTTTAAAAAGTAATGAAAGGAATGACAAATAAAACAGGAAAGGGAGGAGCAATTAAAACTATTCACATTTAGGGGAGAGGAAAGACACAAAAGGAGGGGGCAGCGAGGAGGACATCCAGAAGAGAGTTGGGGTAAACTAGGTGGGAGGGAGATCATGGGCTATATTGAAGAGGTAGATTTTTAATAGAGATTTGAATTTGGGGTGTGATTGTTCCAGGCAGAGGGTAGTGGGAAGTGCATTCCAGGAGGTAGGTGAGAGAAAGTAGAAGGCAGCAGAGAGAGTAGTTTCAAGATGAACCTGGGTTACTGCAGGGAGATGAAGATGGTTAGCATGGATACTACAGAGGGAGCAATGTGAGTAATGGAGAAGAAGAAGATCAGAGAGATAACGAGGAGAACCAATATCGAGTGCATGATGAGTCAGCATCAGGAGTTTGAATTGTGTGCACATGGGTGGAGTTTGGGTGAGCAATTACATATGTAGATTATAAAATTCTTGAATTTATGCGGACAATTACAAAAAGTAAGTGTGATCATTTGCACCAGCTCTAAGGCAGGTGTAAGTGATCACACCTTAACATGCATGTTTCCTTTCACACATGTTCTCCACGTGATTTCATGTTTCTGATTTTCCTTATTACTTTTATTCTATTTTGAACTGTAAATATTTGATTGGGGGGGGTTCATCAGTAAAGGTGCTTTAGCTAACGATATCTCTGCACCCACTTGTTTTTTGAGAGCTTATATTTTGTTAACTTCAGCTTAGGCCCTGAGGTTTTGCCTCCGCTGATCCATCAGGACTCTTTATAGTGTTTTGCACTGGCTGACTGAGCTCCCCACCCCCGTGTGGTGCATCTCCATAAAATACCGTGTGGGGTTCTGTCATGATAGTTTGAAAGATTGCAGCAGGAAGGCAGGAGCATGTGGCTATCACCTTGCTTTCTCATTTTCTAAAAGTACTGTGGAGGGGGTTGAGGAGAGTCGGGGGGGGGGGGGGAGTGTAGGATACCACTGGGCCACCTATGATTTCTTTGAGAGGCTGGAGGAGGGGTTGGGGTTCATGGAGCTACTAATGATTTTCTCGAGAGACTGGGGGGGGGGGGGAGTCAAGGTCCACAGGGCCACAATGATTTTTGTACTGGTCGGAAGGGGAGTCAATGTCCAAGGGGCACCAGTCCTCTCCAACCCTGGGTCAGGGTATTGAGGGCTTGTTCTGGTGCCTGGATCATCTGAGTTGAAGTGTCAAACTTCACCTCAGATGATCCGAAGCTAGCGTAAAGATCCAGCATTAAAAAAAGAGTAAAAAACCACACTAATGTTTCAGTGCATTTTTTTTTTTACAGAGGGAGCAATTAAATATTCACTACTTTGCATGTGATTAGCATGCCCAAAGCACTATGCTTTAGCACAGTGATTTTGCTGGCAACTTTCTCATGCAAGTTTGCTTTCTGCATAGGGGAACAGGACTAGCATGGGTAAATCTGTAGCAATCGACCCCAGAGAGAGATACGGCTATACTTACAGGCCAGCTCTTCTCAACAGCCTTTCCCCAGTGGGCATTATTGTACTAGCACATATGGAATCATTACCATTATATCTTTTCAGCAGGTTTGAGGCTGCCTCCATGTCTTTGTTAGACTTCTTTAGTGGTCAATGGCTTACATCAAGCTACAGCATAAGGTAAATATAGACAACTAATAAAAATGGCCCAGCAAACTGCTGAATAAAATAGTATCAAAAATATACAACAAACTACTACTACTATTACTAAGACTAATCATTTGTACAGTTCTCATCAGAGCTTACAATCTAATTAAGATGAAAAACATTGCAAACTGGGGACTAGAGTATGATGAGATACACATAAGTAGTGGACAAGAGAATGAGGAGCATCAGGATCCAAAAGCAGCTTCAAAGAAATGGGTCTTCAGACTGAACTTGAATAGGGCCAGAGAAGGAGCCCAATGCACTGACTCAGGTAATTTGTTCCAGGCATATGGAACAGCAAGATGGAATGAACAAAGTCTGGAGTTGGCAGTGAAGGGCACAGATAAAAGGGATCTGCCAGAGGAGCGGAGTTCCCTGAGGAGTGTAGAGTGATATAAGAGAGGAAAGGTAGTGAGGAGCCGCAGAATGAATACACTTGTTGATAAGTAGAAGTATCAACTGGATGTGGAAACGGATAGGAAGCCAGTAAAGTGATTTGAGAAGAGGGGTTACATGAGTATAGCGACACTGGCGGAAGATAAGCCATGTAGCAGACTTTTGAACAAATTGAAAGGAAAAAAAATGATTCAGAGGGCAAACTGTGAGGAGCATGATACAACAGTCAAGAGAGGAGGTGACTAGTGAGTGGACGAGGGCCTTAGTTATGTGTGTAGAAATCAAGGAACGAATTTTGCCAGTGTTATGGAGAAAGAAGCGACAGGTTTTAGCTATCTGTTGGATGTGCGCTGAGAAAGAGAGTAGGGTCAAAGATGACCCCAAGGTTGCAAGATGAGGAAACAGGGATGAGTGTAGTGTTATTCACAGAAATAAAGAAGGAAGGAAAGGGTGAGGTGGGTCATAGCCAAAACATGACTGAAAGAATTGTGAACTCTAGAATATTGGGACCCTCATACAGTATACTTAGACTGATATTGTATGGTATATGCCAAAATCATTTGTGTAGCTGTGTTTTCATAATCATGTTCCCAAATAGCATATACAATTCATTTTGTGTATTTTTCTGATAATGCAAGTATACAAAGTCAATATCAAGCATATTTGTTTATTTGACCTTCAAGGGCCCCAAAAGAACCCATTACTGGTACCATGTTTCAACAATATCATCTGCCTCTGGGGTACATTAATGGAAAATTCCCTGAACTGAATCCTTTCCACGCTGTTCTGTTCCTTCAAAGGTGTGTTCATCACATAGTAGATCCCCTTAGTGCAGGGTGTCAAACTCCTGTCATGGAGGGTTACAAACCAGCCTGGTTTTCAGGATGTCCCTAATGAATATTCATGAATATATTTGTATTCAGTAAGGGCAATGCATGCAAATATATCTCATGCATATTCATTAGGAATATTTTGAAAACATGACTGGTTTGTGGCCCTCCAGGACTGGAGTTTGACACCCCTGTCTTAGTGGATCCCCAGAGTGGAACTACCTTGTGATAAACCAGTGATGGTGAACTCCAGTCCTGGAATGCCACAATCCAGCCTGGTTTTCAGGATGTCTCTAATGAGCATTCATTAGATATATTTGCGTCCACTGCCTCCCATTGTATGCAAACATAACTCATGAATATTCATTAGACACATCCTGAAAACCAGGCTGGATTGTGGCACTCCAGGGCTGGAGTTTACCATCCCTGTGATAAGCACATCTTTAGAACAACTGAGCTTTTAAGGAAAGAGCAATGTGGACAAGAGCAATGTGGAGGAACTCAGATCAAGGACTTTTCCACCAATATAACTCTCTTCAACCCCATTGAAATCAATGGGGCTGTAGCTCCGATATTGCGCGGAAGCTGCTACTGCTGTTTAGTAAACATATCCCTTAGACTGGGCCGCCTGTAAGAGTGCCGTCTACAAGTTATAAATCATTCTGGTCCCTTCCAAATTTTCATGCATCTCGAGTATTGGGAGACCAATTTTCAACCTATGGTAGCTAATCTTTAATTCACATGCTTTGTGGGTGCAAAGTTTATTGGGATAAAGCTGTTAAAAACCTGTGCAGAGATTCAAAATGAGATCTCCATGGTTGTTCTTTCAGGCCAGCCTGACTCTTCCCCCCAGCACTGCCTCTTTTTCCACTGGGAAAAATATGCACATTACACTGGTCAACAAATGTTTACAAAAGTAATTTCTTATCAATTTTTATATGCTGAACACGAATATGACAGTGAAATTGCAAAGTTGGCTCTAGTATTTTTGTAATCTACAAGAATTAATGTTTACATCACAAAATGCATGTCAATAGTAAATATAATAGGCCTTCGGTTAATACCTGTAAAAAAACAAGTCATAGGGGTATGTTCACTAAACTGCGGTAATTGTACATAACGTGCGTTATGTAATGTTAACGATCGTAAGCGCATCATAACGCGCATTATGATGTGCTTACAATCGTTAACGTTACATAACGCGCGTCATGATGCGCTAACGATCGTAAACTCCCGCGGCGCAGTAAAACACCGCAGAAGGTGGAGAGAGGGCGGAGAGAAGGGGTCAATGGGTGGAGAGTGGGCGGGGAGAGGCTCCCTTCACACTAACGCGCTGATTTGAAGAGCTCAATTCCAACGCGAATGAAAACCTGCCGTTAAATGCACATTACAGGGGAGAGAAACCATTTCAGTGTCAGCAATGTACAGCCCAGGCAGGGAAACCTAAAAGAAGTGATAAGTGTGATACATGTGCACAAAACAATGCAATGCAATGTGGGCCTTTGAGTCAGTCCTGACTCCTGGTGACCCAGAAGCTCCTGGGTTTTCTTGGTAGTGTCACTGGAAGTAGATTGCCAGGCCTTTCTTCAGAGGCAGTGGAGGGTTAAGTGACTTGCCCAAGGCCACAAGGAGTGCTAGTGGGAATTGAACCCTGGTTGCTTGGTTACTAAGCCAGTGTTCTAACCACTAGGCTACTCCTCCACTTACAAAAGGGCACATAAACACTGAAAATGACCCAACAAACTGGAAAAAAACCCATAACCAAGCTGGCCAATAGTGGTATCAATGAGAAACATCAACCCCCCGAGTAAGCTCCATAGAACAGATATAAATCGTGGAAGGGTCTATACTCCGTCCCCATACAAGGTGAATGAGCCCACAGTGAAATAGCGCTGCTCAGGGTTTTCCCCACCATCGGACAGGGTTCCTATTGCGTGCACATGTCCCGCAACATCAGGGCGGGCATGTCGGAACGGCAACTGGACAGATGCCGGAGAAGGGGATACAGAAGGCCGCAGGCGGCACATGCTGTGGTGCAGCTGGGCCACAGTGCAGACTAGGGTGATGCCTAGGTGGCCCATATGAATGCTGAAACAGCAGAGCGGCCAGACAGCAACTGCTGAAGGCCCAACATGGGCACGACTGTGTTTCCCACAGTGTCACAGGGGATAGTACCCAGCAGCTACCCCCAAGGGCACGGAACATTGGCAGGCGGTGCTGGGGGGAAGCGTGGACACCTATGCAGGCACCCCTACCCCAAAACCCGCATCATAGACAGCCGCCTACCTGCACACTGGATGGCCTGAGACTGCGCACCACCAGCACCACCAGCAGAAGGGCATGTCAGCATGGTGGCTGAGGGATACTGGTGGTGGAGGGGGCAGTGGCAGCTACCCAGAGCAGACCGTGGCCTAGACCTGTGTAGGTGGGTGCTGTGTACTGCAACAGACGGGCCCTGTCTGACGAACAGTCATGGTATCACCAAGGAATGTGCTGACTGTAACAACAAGGTGGTGCAGTGCACAAAACCAGTGTATTCAGAAGCAGAGGGTCACAGGTTCAAGTCCCAGCTGTGGTTCCTGCCAACCCAGTCCCCATATTTTACCCACTACTACAACGTGCTAATACAGACAGCACCTTTATTGCAGATGACGTAAACATGCCCAAGACACCTACATTTTACCCTACAGAGCACAGACACCATAAACATGCACATTACCTAGAGCAGAGCCTCCCAAATGCAGTCCTGGAGGGCCAAACACCATTCCAGTTCCATGCTACCTCTGATAAAGATGCCTGTGCTGCATTTCTATGCGCCACCCCCATGGTATGCAGATGTATCTCATGCATATTCATGAGGGACAGCATAAAAACCCGAACAGTGTTTGGCACCGCAGGACTGGAGTTGGGAACCTCTGCCGTAAAGCAGCAGCCAACAGGGGCAGACACACCCGCACCCACAGGCCCCATTATCCAAAGACCCCTGGAGAGGCAGGACTTTGGGCTCTGCGTGCATCTCCCAATACTAGCACTTGCATACCTTAGTAATGCCACCCTAAACCGGGGAATATAGTACACATCTATCAAAAGGTTGCTATGAGTACTGGCAGATAGCAATTCCTAGGTTAAGTACACTTTTCTGAGTGAGCTGCATCATAGCAACCTTTCTGATGTCTGTGGAGTGTGCTACAGGTCTTGTGTCTGACAGTGTTTACCAACCTGGGGAGTGACTCCTACAGTATTGCGTACCATAGCCATGCCTGCACTGTGCCCAGGACTGGTGTGGTGGCCTGGGCTGCCCAACACCTCTATAGTTGCACAATGCTGGCATAGGTGTGGGGAGTGTGTGTCTGTCTATCCAGTGTGTGGTGGCTGCCAACACCCTCCACAGCCCACACTGCTAGCACTGTTGCCAGTATTGGCCTGCCAATGTGCATAATGAGGAGCAAGGTACCGTGGGAATAGCCTGGATAGGGTGGCCTGGCCTGGATGCATCTGCACATGGCATAGGGCAAAGGCTCAGACATTGTAGTGCCTGGCCACCACCTGCACAGACAGGGTGGCCATAGCATGTCCTGCTGGGAGGTCACTCTCACCCTGACTGAGCAGTGACCATGGCATGGCTAGGTTCCCCCATAGTGCTATATAGCATTTCTCTCATGTGATATTTATGGGTTTCCTTTTGGGGCCCAATCACTGACGTATCTGCTTGGTGTGTATGCTGACATCCCTTTTCTGGGTACATGCATCTCCTCCAGGACCTTGCACTATGGACTAGCTGGCGGACTGTCTGCAGCTAGTATGTGTTTTGCTGGAATACCTTGCAGGGTGCAACGGCTGGAGGCTTGCTGCTGGAGAATGTCAGATAATGGTGGGGGGCAGCTGAGCATTTCCAGGCCTGCTGTCTGTCTGCTATTGTGTTATGGATGTGTACCGCTCTGTCTGTTCCCCAGCAAGACTGGGGTTGCTGGTCCCCTCTACTGCTGCCATTGCAGGGAGGTAGACTGTGGATCTATTGGTGGGTGATCCTGTTTCCCACCCTGAGCCCCAGAGGGTGGGTTGTGTGGTGGTACATAATCTGCCTATGGGTCCATACACCCCCCCTCCACCTACAGCAGGTAACGATGGCACCAACACAGGATATGCACTATTCTGGGTGCAGCATTGCCCATAGGGACTAGACATGACCGAGACATACAGCAGGACACAGATGTATCCTAGGTGTGTCTAACGGAACTACCTATCACACACTGATGGGGACCTGCAGCATGGTGTATTTCAGCCATTAAAGGTGCTGTGGACCTGGTGCTGGGCGCCCCACCTCAACATCAGGGTGGGCACAGTACCCGCACAATGTGACTGTCTGTGGCTACTCTGTGGCAGTGCCACACACGGTCTGTTCCCCCTACCAGGCCGAGGTGCTGTGGGGGTGCATACCCAATCTTGTGCCCATCTCTCGACTGCTGATTTGCATGTGCAGTGCATCATGGGTACGGGTGGGTTACCCCTATCCTGGTGACCACAGCAGGCAGTTTGTGTGGTGACGTGCAGTCCTGCAGCCAGCCAGGGCTTTGTTCACAGCCTTATAAGGTGTCCTATAGAGGACATTATAGGGTGCCTTGGCGGACAGTACACTTTATAATGTGCCCTATGGAGTGTGTTATGGGGTGCCTTATGCGGCACCTTAGGTTATGCCACCGTGAGGGTGTGTTTGCTGGCAGCACTAATTAAAATACACGTCAAATGCCTCAACAATCGCTACTTAAATGTAAAGGGTGCTGCCTCAGCCAGCCTTATACATTAGGCCCACTGGGGAATCAAACCCACGACCCCTGTACCATCAGTCAGTGTTGTAACCGTTGCGCTACAGCTCTGTTGCTGTACTTGTATGCCTGCGCGCCTTCTTAAGGTTAACGTGCGGTAACGTGCCCTGTAGCACTCGTTCATTTATGGTGCCTTGTAACGCGCGTTATCGGTAACAATGTTCCGCCCATGTCCTTATTTGGGGTTTCTGTCTCTACCGTGGCTCCTAACGCGAATCACACTAACGCAGTTTAGTAAACATACCCCATAGACTACTTCTTAGATTTTTTTCACCTGTCTCTTGTACAGCTGTTCGGGAGCTTCTCTGGGGAGTGTCCAGCAGTAGTCAGCCAGCATTGTAGTGGACCATTTTCCCTGGTATCTTTTCTCCATCGTTGTGATATCCTGGTGAAAACGTTTGCACTATTCATCACTTAACCATATCACAGTTGTCAGGAAAGAAATCGAGATGGGAATCAAGGAAATGGATCTTTAGAGACATATTGCAGCCAAGTTTCTAATACTGCATCAGCATGTCTTTTACTTGTTCTTTGTAGTTTTCTGCCCTAACATTCCCGAGAAAGTTTGTTGACACTAGGCGAAAAGCATTCCATGCTTGTTTCGCATCACCCTACAGCAAGTTGTTGAACCGGTCCTTTTTGAAGAGCTCTCGAATCTGAGGACCCACAAAAACTCCCTCTTTAATCTTTGCTTCGCTGAGTCGAGGGAATTTTTCATGCAGGTATCGGAAAGCTGGCGAAATGCGGTCCATGGCTTTCACAAAGTTTTTCATCAAACCTAGTTTGATGTGAAGGGGTGGTAGCAGGATTTTGTGAGCCTCAACCAGAGCTGGGTGCTGGATATTCTTCTCTCCAACTGTTACATTTTGTCTGCGATTCCATTCCTTCTGCAAGTAGTGCCAATCCCTTGCTCGGCTATCCCACTCACATAAGAAACACATGTATATAGCCCTGCTGCAGTCCCATTAAAAGGGCAACTACCTTCAAGTCACCACAGAGGTTCCAGCTGTACTTGTTATAGTTAATGGAAGTCAGTAGATGCTTTAAGTTATCGTATGTCTCTTTCATGTGGATGGCATGCGCTACTGGAATAGATGGAAGACGGTTTCCATTGTTCAAAAGCACAGCCTTCAGACTCAGTTTCGAAGAGTCTATAAATAGTCTCCAGTCTTGTGGGTCATGAGTGATTTTTAAGGCATTCATGAGGCTTTCAGTATCGGAATAGACTACCAGATTACTTTCCTTTCCGACTGCGTATAGTACACTGCTGACGTCAGATGGCTTCAGCAGCCGTCTGGCAGTAGTATTGCATTGCATCAGAAAATTATGCAATCAACTCTGGATGATCTACGCATGCTGGTATTATGCAATGTGATACAATATTACATCATTCAAGGCTTATTTGAGATGTTGTTGATGTCCTACTGGATAAATTTACAAGGTGAAATGTCAAAAATGAACTACATGCAATATCTTCAAAACGAGAGCCAATAAATTTTTTTTAATGTTATATTCGTGTTCAGCTCACCAAGATACTACAGATTAGGGCCTTTTAAAGTCAGTAATGATTTCACTGTTGACCAGTGTTATCAGTAACATATATACATTTCCCCACAGAGGCCCTAGGTAATCTTTAAAGGGGTCTTCTCTATGCAGAAACATCCATTTCCCTGCAGCTAACATTTTTGAGACTTGATCTTATGTTCTTTGATAGGACAAAATAAGACATGACTCCTTTGCAATTAAGAAGGGCTTATCATATAAAAACCACTTTGTGCCCTTGAATGTAATATTGAATACTTTTAGGGATGTGTGAAGGGACGAGCCTAACCTCACACATTTAGGGAAGACAAGTTGCTTGAAATTGCTGTCCTTCCTCTTTTCCAAATGCAACTAAGGTGGCATCTCCGGCAGTAGCTGATAACTTGAAAAGGATGGCTCCATCTCTCAAAGACTCAAATGAGAGACATCATTGGAATAACATTTGGTGATTCTTTGGTTTCTACTGCTGCTCTGGGGGAAAGAAGGATTATATTTGTATAAGGATAAAAAAAAAAAGACCAGAGACCAATGTTCCCTCTAATTTTCTGTAGGCTGTGTGCGCATAAAATATCAGCTGTGTGCAGCTTTTGAAGGAAGGTTAAATTTTTGTGCACCACATAACGACACTCGGAGTTATATACTTTAAAATTTGACTACATGTCAGAATACAGTATGTACACCACACTGATTTTGATCAAATTAAATGAAAATAGACAATTACTAAATGAAGCAGGAAATTTCTAGCAATTACAATCATAACTTTTAAATTTTAAGACGTCTGTGTTGTTTTCTATCAGAATCAGAGCCGTAATTTTTGTGCGCTCTGTTGTAAAGTATGTGCGCTCGCTTGGCGAGGTGTGTGCGCGCGCACATGCGCACAGCTTAGAGGGAACAGTGCCAGAGACTGAGAAAGAAAAAGCAGGATACCGGCTGAGTCATGATTGAGCACATGAGTCAAAGGCACTAAGAGGAACAATGTGAAAGCCTTCGCTTTAACACTAAAAAAATCTATACAATAAAATGTCAGTGACCTGGTTTTATTACATGAGGTTTATCAAAACAACATACTCTTTGTTTATAAAGATACAAAGTCTAATTTGATTTTGTGAGATACCAACAAGTTGCAACCAATATGGCTTGGTAATATTAGATACCAACCAGATGAAATAGCACTAAAACTGATTTATTGTACTAACGCTATGAGGTTTCTGTAAGCTGACAGAAGCCATACTTTGACCCCTGGACATCCCATTTATAAAATTATCTTTCATATCCGGTTTTAGAGACTGTTGCCAAACTGACAGTGATGTCAAATGAAAATGCACTGAGTGCTCTCTGTCTTGATTAAGTGCACAGCAGTATATTTAATGATGTGCTACCAGTTTCTTTTATTTTAGTTCAATTTCTTTATTTCATTTTAACATAAACAGTGAATAAAACAAACTGAACAAACTACAACACGAAGATATAGATCACAGACACACCATAATTCCTACAATTATTAGGGCCCACAGAATACTTATGATGAAAGCAAAGAGCCGGGATATCATGTGGCAACATTTGTTCCAATAAAATTACATAAACACTACATTTTATTCGCAAAGAGGGGAATTTTAGAAGAGAGGCCCTAGTGCAATCTGGGATATCTAAGTTGGAAAGTCTGAAAAAAAAGCAGGCACGTCCATATGCAGACGTGATTTCACAAACATGAACATGTCCAATATGGAAGGCTGCAGGGGCATCTACATAGACAGCCTCAAACCAATATGACAGACTTAGGATAGCCTAATGGCTAGAGTAGTTGGTTAGGAACGAAAGCATCCAAGGTTCAAATTCCACTAGCTGCTATTATTGACATGGTGCTGAGTACCAAGGATGGTAGCATATTTTCTTTTCTATACCTTCTGGATGTCTTTCAGCAAAAACAAGCACTTTTCAGATGCCTATTCCTGCCTAGAGCAGGTCTGATGCTGGATGTCCACTACGTTTCTGAGATCAGGTGAGGAAGTCCAAGATCCCGGGAATGCCCCTGTGCAGACTTGGATGTCTTCATACTGACCTGGCTTCAAAAATGGCTCTGGAGATGACTCTCTAGTTTGGATGTCCAAAGCATGAATAGAGCTTCTAAAATGACCCCCAAAGTATAATAAAAACATAAACTATATATATCTAGCTTGTGACAGCCAGTTAATTTGTACATAGTTATCCTGTTAGCCCTGTATATAATCCCCTGTTTATTGTAAGTCCAGTGTAGGCCTGCCTGCACTGCACAAATCTGTTACCTGTAAACCGCACTGATTTTAAAGAGTGCGGTATAAAAGAGACATTAAATAAATAAATATATATTTTTTAAAATTAGTATTTTTCAGCACTTATAAAAGCAAAGGCTATCAAGGTCATTCTGAACCACAAATAAGCCGTTTGCATGTATGCTGGGGACATGCATCTTGCAGAGACGTCTAGACAGCATTCTGAATGCAAGCCAAGATGCACGTACAAAAGAGATGTACATATATCTCTGGACGTGGGTGGGCAGGGCAGAATGTGGGCGTGAAGGGGGGAGCATGGGTGTGGCCGGCACCAAAATTGTCCAAACCATATTCTGTCAAGACCTGTGTGCGTTTAAGTGTTTATCCGTGGACGTCTACATTGTACCTGCTAAAACCTGGAATAACAGATATGGCCCCAAGGATGCTGCCCTCCAGTGTGGCAGCATCCACTATGGTGAGGACATGCTGCTCCAGCTCGGTGAGATACACCCCCCTGTCTGTCTGGGCTCACAGCATGTGTCTTCCTGCAGGCTTCATGTCTCAACTTCCGCCACTTGCGCTTGACATCTTCAATCTCACGGTTGTTATGATAGATCACATTAAGTTTGTGGCAGATGGTGAGCCACCTGCACTGCCTCTCATAGGCACCTACATGGGCCTCCTCGGTGCCTATGAGGACCCTGTGATTGGCAAGCACCTCCTCAATGAGGAAGGTCTGCTCCCTGTCGCTGAAGTTTCTCTTTCGAGTAGAAACCTTGGAGGCCATGGTCACTGTCAGAGCTGTTCCTGAATATATCTTCAGGGTATAGGTAGAATGGCATTTTGCAGGGATGTGTCCATGCCAGGGTTACACGTTTAATGTGGTTAGACATACAGCGACACATATGTCTAAGGGCATGGAATACAGAACATGCCTGTGCATCTTGATGCATGTACATGTCCATATTCTGTGTCCTACTTATAAATACGGGTGCAGATCCACATGTTTTTCTTTTCCCATGTGCGATGCATCTAGGACATTGTGGGAGTTGATTTAGTGCAATATATCGGATTCTACAGCAACACTGCCACTGACATGGTAGGTACAAAGGGTCAATGATGTGACTGGGATGGTATGTGTGCTGGGGCCTGTGCCCCTGATGCATGTTTGTGGTGCCTGTGGCCATGTGGGAGACAGTAGTATGCATGGACCTGAGCGCAGAGGCTAGGTGCCCTGTGCAGGCACCCATAAAAGGGCAGGCCAATGTGGGCATGGGCCTGTCTGGGGCAGGGGGCGACTGGCTTGCATGAAAATGTGGCAGGACCTGACCACATAGCACCCATGTACACTAGACTACCCCCACATATGCAGCCCCATTCATATGCAACTGCACCATGGTCACTGTATAGGGGTGTATATGTATGTTCTGAACCCACAGGCACATGCCTGTAGGTGTGTTGCAATCAGCAACTGCTTACCTAGATCCAATGGTGTATGTGGAGTGCAAGACATCCTAGTGGTGCACATATGGGGGAGCATCCGGTCCTAATGGGCATGTCAACAGGCACATATGTGCCCGTGCAGCAGTGCATGGTGGACAAGCCACCCACTGGGTGCTCTGCTAGTGTGTGCGGGGGTAGGGTGTGGGGCCAGTGGCCCAGCATATCTCTTATCCCCATGCTGCCCACAGAGGGCATTGGGGGGACATAAGGTGGCACCCCCCAGGACCCAGACTGACCAGCATCCTGTTTCACCCTCCCACAGATTCCAGGGGCAGCAGCCAGGCGTGAGGAGAGGGCCAGAGCACTGTTTGCCAACACCCTTCTGGTGGTTGCCAACCATGAGCGCAGACATGCCAAATGCCATCACCCATATGCTAGGGTCCCCAGGCCCCATGCCTAGTACCTTGACATCAGTGATGACCTCTGCCGGACATGGTACAGGTTTGACCATGAGGCAATACATAACCTATGTCAGGAGCTGGGGCCACAGCTTGCTACACAGGCACACAGACAGGACACAGTGCCCATCCATGTGAAGGTGCTGGCAGCTCTGGCATTCCTGGGAACCGACACATTCCAGTCAGCATCAGAGCGGAGCCAGGCGGCAGTGTAGCACAGCATCACCCATTTACTGGATGCCTTTGTGGGACGTGCTTCCCTTTAGATTTCCTTCCCATGCACCCCACAGTAGCAGCAGCAGACCATGCTCGCATTCAGTGAGGTTGCAGGGTTCCTGTCCATCCTTGGGGCCATTGACTGCACCCATATGGTCCTCTGCCCACCGCACCTGCATGAGGCAGCCTTTAGGAACCGGAAGGCGTACCACTCCCTCAACATGCAGGTCATCTGCAACGCTTGGATGGAGATCTTGGATGTCGTGGCATGCTTCCCTGGCTTGTGCCACGATGCTTACATCCTGGCACAGTCAGGGATTCATGCTGACCTTGAGGATGGCACCATCAGAGGTGGTTGGCTGCTTGGTGAGTAGACACAGATCAGTGTCTCATGCACATGCATGCATACCTCCAGAGGCACAGGGGCATGGTCAGACATGTGCCTGCAAGCAGGCCATGCCTACAGGGGGGCCACACCATGGCTGTGGGTTGTCCATATGTGATGGGGGGCCACAGGTACCCCTACCATTGCATGGTAGGGGGGAGACAGCTACAATCACAGCATGGACTTGGGGGCTGGGGATGCGCTGCAGCCTGGGATGCACAGGGGTCAGGGCTGGCTGGCCCCAGGCATGGGTGGTGGGGCACCATATAGCATGGGTGAGGTGCACATGCATGCTGGTTATGGTGAGGTGGCACCTGGTGCATGGGTATGATGACACCTGCATAGCTGGTCATGGTGTTACATGTTGTCATTCCTGCCACTGTTCCTCTCCGCAGATGACAGGGGATACCTGCTGAGGGAGTGGCTCATGATCCCCCTCATCAACCCATGCACCTCAGCGGAGGTCAGTTACAACCAGTCACACCAGCTGACATGCTCCATCATAGAGCAGACATTTGGCCTTCTCAAGAGCTGCTTCCGCTGCCTTGACCAGTCCGGTAGAGAGCTGCTCTATGTCCCAGCCAAGGTGTGGGGACCCTCCTGGCATGTTGCATGCTGCATAATTATGCCCTGCATCAGAGGCAGCCCATGCCAGATGCAGCAGTCAGTGATTCCCAAGGTGAGGAGGTTGAGATGGTGGCCCTCCCCAGCTGTCGCATGCTACCTCCCACCAATGTGCAGTGGCAAGTTGGAGATCCCTCATAGAGACGCACTTTGTGTGAGGTAGGCTGCCTCTGCTGATGGAACTGGAGGGTGGGTGGCAGGGCTGGGCATCAGTGGGAAGGCCCTATCAGCCCGATTCTATCCTAGACATCCTGGCCCTCTGTGCGCCCAGATGGAACTGGGTGCACAGAGAGTCACAATTCTGATCCCAGTGGGGCACGCCTAGCTCTGCAGGACCAGAATTGCGAACAGGCCTGTACGTGCAGGCCATATCCGCAATTCAGCCTGGCTTTCATGCCTCTGGGGGTATGGCACCACTGCTCCATTGTATGGCCATGATCCCCAGCCACAGGCTCCTGAACTGCTTTTCCTACAGCCCAACCCCTGATCCAGTCTCCCTCAGAGGTGGAATAAGTTCGCTGTCTAAGCTGTCAGCCCCAGACATACAGGGCCAGCATTGGAATTGGCCCTGTATGTACAGGGCTGACGACCACCTACCGCTCGCTTTAACTCCGCCCCGATCCGCCCCTTTCCCGCCCCTGTCTAACTTCCCCATACGAGTGGCATGGACTGAGCCTGCATGTGTATACATCTCAGTCCGCCATGCTGTGAGCTGTTTTGGTCAATGCAGGCGGTCACTATCCACCACTCCCTCCCCCCCCCCACACCTGCTGTTACATGTCCTCTGGTCCCAGGAGACCTGGTCCAATGTACGTATCAGCCTTCTATGTCCAGGACCACGGACTGTCTCCCTTTCCCCACCACCAGCCCACCCTTTCCCACCATTGGCTAGCCTCCTGGTACGGCCACCATGTACATACTGAGATGTTTATCAGGGTTGGCAGAGGGGCCGAATGGCGGGGATGGATGTCTACATGGGACCCCCATCCCTGTAATTCAGGCCTCAGAATGATGCCCTATGTGAATACACACAGACACAGTGTTCCAAGGTTACAGACTTTATTTCCAGTACAGCAGCAGACAAGAGGATCTTGATAAATTGGAAGACTGGGCATCAAAATGGCAGATGAAATTTAATGTGGACAAGTGCAAGGTTATGCACCTAGGGAAGAACAACCCAAACTATGGTTACACGATGCAAGGTTCCACATTAGGAACCACCACCCAGGAAAAAGATTTAGGCGTCATTGTGGACACCATGTTAAAACCCTCGGCCCAGTGTGCAGCGGCGGCCAAGAGAGCAAATAGAATGCTAGGTATGATAAGGAAAGGAATGGAAAATAAAACAAAAGATATTATAATGCCTCTATATCGTTCCATGGTGAGACCGCACCTTGAATATTGTGTGCAATTCTGGTCGCCATATCTTAAAAAGGATAAAGCGATTTTAGAAAAGGTTCAGAGAAGAGCCACCAAAATGGTAAAGGGGATGGAAGGATACTCCTATGAAGAAAGGCTAAAAAGGTTAGGGCTCTTTAACCTGGAAAAGAAACGGCTGAGGGGAGATATGATAGAAGTCTATAAATTAATGAACGGAGTGGAACGGGTAAACGTAGATCGATTGTTTACGTTATCAGAATATAGAAAGACTAGGGGACATGCAATGAAGCTACAGGGTAAACTATTTAAGACTAATAAAAGAAAATATTTTTTCACTCAACGTGTAATCAAACTCTGGAATTTGTTACCGGAGGATGTAGTAAAGGCTGTTAGTGTAGCTGGGTTTAAAAAAGGTTTGGACAAGTTCCTGGAGGAAAGGTCCATAAACCATTATTAAGAAGTGACCGAAGATATCAATGCTTGACCCAGTACAAGCATTGTGGTACTTGTGTCTCTTGGGGAAACTGATAGGTACATATGACCTAGATTGGCCACTGTTGGAAACAGAATACTAGGCTTGATGGACCTTGGTCTGACCCAGTATGGCATATCTTATGTTCTTATGTTCTTATTACCACATATATACCCTGTGCTGTCCTGGTACACCCCAATAATGGGCACCTGGTTCTGGGGACCTCACTCCATTGGCCCAGATCGGGACAGGAGCTCCTCTGTCAACCATTGCATGGCCTGGGTGAGGGCCTGCAGGTCAACCCTGATGCCCCTGGTGCTCAGCGATCTGTTCCAGAGGCCTCACTGCTGAAGGTGCCTGCTCCACCACCACATACTCCCCCCATCCCCATCCCCACCCCCTGCCCCCTCCCATCCCTTCCCTCCACCCCTTACCCTCTCCTGTTGCCTCCCTCCACTCTCTGCCCCCTCCCATCCACTACCTCCCACCATGCTCCCCCCTCCTCCACCCACTGGGTGTCCCTGGGTGGCCTGGCCCTGAGTTCCCCCTCCTCCAGGGACTTCTTTTCTACCTCCCCCTGCTCCTCATGGCCACTCACCCAGGTGTATCCTGCCTCCTCACCCTCAGCCCTTGCTGTGCCTCAGGTCTCTCACCATGGGCTGCCTTGTCCAGACCCCATAGTACTATCCTGTCCCTCCCCTTCAGGGGAGTAAGGCACCTCCATGTGGCTGAGGGTGACAACCTCTTCCCCACTCTCCTCTGATGGGGATGTGCTGGAAAGCACTATGGGGCTGGCTGTGGATGGGCTGTTGCTGTCTGCGGTGGTGAGGCTGCATGGGCTGGCTGTTGCTGGCTGCTGCTCCTCCCCCTCCTCTGCCTCCATGTCCTCTACCTCCTCTCCTCATTGTCATTATCATCCTCCTCCTCCTCTGCTGCGAGGGGGGGGGGGGTGAGTCCTCAACCGGGATGGCTGTGTAAGGGATGCAGAGAGGTAACTGTTAGTTTCAGTGAGTGGGGGTGTCTAGCTGCCATCTCCCCATTGTCAGATGCCTCCCCATGCTCTGTCTGCTGTTGTCCCTGAGATGCCCAGCCAGTCCAGCCCTGTGCCATGTTGCATGTCATGGCCCATTCCTGTTCCATTCACCCACACTCACCTCGCTCCTGCTGCAGCTGCTGCCAGAGTCTTGACAACTCCTAATCGTCGTCTGCTCACAGAGGGTAGCTACTAGTGAAGAAAATATATATTTTTCCCTCCAACGCTTTTCTAGGCTATGCAACTTTGTTATTGCACCTTCTCATTCAGATACAATATTGATTTCAAGACTATATCGCAGATCTCAGGAATATACAGGTCTCAGACTTCTCACAGCACTGGCTATACCAGACTTCGCCCTTAGCCACAGTGCCTCTTTGCATCAATGACCTTTATTAATATATTCCTTCTTATCTTGCAATTAAGCTTTATACGCGGATCTCAATAATATAAATTCTTGTGCTTATCTGATCATATTTGAACGCCCTGACACCACCATCCGGTTCTGTTCATGCGTTTCACAGACATAGGTTCTTCAGGGGGAATTTTTTACCCATATCGAGTGCTTGGGTAAAAATTCCCCCTGAAGAACCTATGTCTGTGAAACGCACGAACGGAACCGGATGGTGGCATCGGGGCGTTCAAATATGATCAGATAAGCACAAGAATTTATATTATTGAGATCTGCGTATAAAGCTTAATTGCAAGATAAGAAGGAATATATTAATAAAGGTCATTGATGCAAAGAGGCACTGTGGCTAAGGACGAAGTCTGGTATAGCCAGTGCTGTGAGAAGTCTGAGACCTGTACATTCCTGAGATCTGCGATATAGTCTTGAAATCAATATTGTATGTGAATGAGAAGGTGCAATAACAAAGTTGCATAGCCTAGAAAAGCGTTTGAGGGAAAAAAATATATTTTCTTCACTAGAGTCTTGACAACAGCTGTGGGTATGTGTGGCGTATGGCACAGAACTGCACCCAGTATGCCTCGGTCTCATGCAGGATGTAGAACCTTCTGTGGAGGCAGGAAGGAAGTGTCTTACATTTGCACGTTTCTTTCTCCCCCTAGCTCTGTCACTTCAGCTGCCTGCCTGCCTGCCTGCCATAACACCACCTGCATACACTGGACTCTGTCACATCATGCTGCCACATCTACAGTGCTACGTCAGCCCAGTCCAGGGCTTGCCCTGGTCCCCTGGGCCTCCTTTGTCCTGTGTGCCTGCATTGCTGACTGGCCAGGCCATGGGCTGAGGGGGTCACAGAGACAGTGCTCCCTGCAACATTTCTCTGGGACCCTGCTGTATTTGCTGCTTGCCCTGTGCTGCACATCATGGACTTTGTATGCTGGTGTCAGACCTGGCAGCTGACATGGTTGCAGTGCAGGCATTTGGGCTGCCACTATCCAGGTGAGCACTATCGTGTGTGGTGTGGTACCTCTGTACACTATTCAGAGGTCGGACCTAATCATGATTGTGTCTGCTGCTCTTACCAGAGCTGGTCAGGTGGGCCGGGCAACAATGGATGGTACTGGGATGTCTGGGTACATTGGGTAAGGTATGGACAAAGGTGGACAGGTGATGGGAGTGCCTTTGTCTACAGTGCATTGCAAAGGTATTCATCTCCTCTGTGTCTATCCTGTTTTGTCACATTCCACCTTGTGGATGGATACTCCCATCTCCGCTGTGGATCTTTACAGCTCCTTCCTTGTTCTCCTTGGTGTCCTTGTGGCATCTCAGCTTTATGCCCTCCTTGCCTAGTCTGTGGGTTTCGATGGGCAGCCTTCTCTTGTCAGTTTGTCATGGTGTTATGTTCTTTATATTTTGTTTTAGTGTGGTTCCTGGTGCTTCATGGCATCCTCCATCTTTTGGATGGTGATTTCTGCTGCAGGCCTGATCTCTACATCTCCGCACCTTTGTCTCTGACCTGTTTGGGGTGCTCCTTGGTCATCCTGTTGCTTGCTTGGTAGTGTTGCAGGGTCCGGGCCTTTTGTTACAGGTATCTTTGTACAGGCGTCATTTGCCAGATCATGTGCCACTGCTTGCATGAGGGTGGCCCTGCTGCTCACATTTTGGCCCATCTGTGGTTCTTTGATTGGACCAACTCTTAGTTAGGGGTTTCATGGAGACATGCTGTATGTGCTCACACCTTTTCAGGTTTTATATGTTTCTTTTTGTATACAAGGTATTATATTGTCCTTTCACATCACCAGTTTTCAGTATGCTATTAGGTCTTCACAATTTGGAGGCTCCCGCTGACATAAGGGAGCATCCTCCAGGCTGCTTGCACACCTCTCTTCTCTCTGCAGCTGGCTTGCTCGTTCTCCCCAAAACATAAACAATATTAAACAAACACTGAAACAACATAAACACATTAAATAGTCATTAGAACATATAAAACATATAAAAAACATTAATTTTAAGTCATATTAAAATTCATAACCACTTTGATTCTAGGATAAAGCGGGATATAAATCACTTTAAATAAATTAAATAAATAGAGCCCGAATGGTTATGTTTCAATATAATGTGTCCATTTCCAATTCAAACTTTTTCTGTCAAGTGCATTCATTATGCTGCTCCTTACTATCCTTCATCTCTCCTCTCCCTCTACACCCCTCCTCGTGGACTTCGCTCTTCTACTGGCTTGCTCCTTTCTTTGCCCTTTTCATCCTCTGTTAACTCCAGACTTCAGTCCTTTCACCTCGCTGCTCCTTATGCCTGGAATAAACTCCCTGAGTCTGTACAAAAGGCTTCATCTCTACCCCGCTTCAAATCTCTGTTAAAGGCTCACCTCCTTGAGGCTGCTTTTGAATCCTGATCCCTTGTTCCTTGTGTCTCCTTACCCTTCCCTATTCTATCCACTTTCTAACTTTGTCTTGTTTGTCTTGATTAGATTGTAAGCTCTAATGAGTAGGGACCGTCTTTATCTGTGTTTGTACAGCACTGCATAATAAATGTTTAACAATGCTACTACTAATAATAATGTCTGCAACAGGAGCAAGCAGCAATTTAATGGATTCATGGGTGAAGGTTCCCCTAAGACACCAGAGGGTGCCAGTCCCTTTAAATTTAAATATGTCACAAAACAGGAAATCCTATATCTTCCAAAATAGAATCATCATAATTTATAATTCCTTCTGCATATCACAAAGCCAAAAGGCTTCTCTCATCTCATACATCATCGGTCATAAAAAACCTCCCAATACTTAACCATGCTTCATCACAAATCAATTATGTAAAAATTTTATTTTTCATTTTTCACTGATAATCTTAGTGGTATTTTTAATCAAAATACATGCACCAAAAAGACCCTCAATGGGGATAGCTTCCCTTTTAATTGAATGATGCTAGCTCGCTGTCAGTGTTTCACAAAGCGCTGCATCAGGGAGAAATGACCTGAAATAATGGTAAGCACATGTTAAAAACCTCAAAAAGGAGAATTACACTCCCCTTAACTGCACCTGTACTATATATATTAGACCTGTGTATATTAACTATAGCTGAACTTCTTTCTAAATATCACCAGTGTGAGGACATCCAAGTAGGCAGCGGGTGTAGTGGAAGCATGTCTGGGGAGGTCCAGGTGGGGATATCCAAGAAGGCAGGGGACGTGACAGAGGCTGCAATGGACTTACAAGTCCCCGTTCAATTTCAGAAATGTCAGGGACATTTCTGAAATTTCTGACAGGCAAATCCATGTTTAGACCTGCTCCAGGCATGAATCAGAAAACATCAGGAAAGTACTTGTTTTGGCCTTAAAACATAAGAACATAAGATATGCCATACTGGGTCAGACCAAGGTCCATCAAGCCCAGTATCCTGTTTCCAACAGTGGCCAATCTAGGTCATACGTACCTAGCAGTTTCCCCAAAAGACACAAGTTCCACAATGCTTGTACTGGGTCAAGCATTGATATCCTGGGTCCCTTCTTAATAATGGTTTATGGACCTTTCCTCCAGGAACTTGTCCAAACCTTTTTTAAAGCCAGCTACATTAACAGCCTTTACTACATCCTCTGGTAACAAATTCCAGAGTTTGATTACACGTTGAATGAAAAAATATTTTCTTTTATTAGTCTTAAATAGTTTACCATGTAGCTTCATTGCTTGTCCCCTAGTCTTTCTATATTCTGATAACGTAAACAATCGATCTACGTTTACCCGTTCCACTCTGTTCATTAATTTATAGACTTCTATCATATCTCCCCTCAGCCGTCTCTTTTCCAGGTTAAAGAGCCCTAACCTTTTTAGCCTTTCTTCATAGGAGTATCCTTCCATCCCCTTTACCATTTTGGTGGCTCTTCTCTGAACCTTTTCTAATAACACTATACATCCAGAGAGTGTAGAGAAGGGGTCTCGAACTCCTGTCCTGGAGGGGCTGCAAATCAGTCAGGTTTTAGATAATGAATATATATGAGATATATTTGCATGCACTGCCCCCTTGTATTCAAATTTATTTCATGCACATTCATTAGGGATTTCCAGAAAAGTCTGACTGGTTTATGGCCTACTACCCTAACCATTAGGCTACTAGACATCCCTGTTGTGAAATGCTATCGGGGAGGCCATCTATATAGATGTCTCCATTGAGTCCATATTTGTGAAATTGTGCCTGAACTTGCATGTGTCTGCTTTTTTTCAGATGTTCTGGCTTTGACATCCTACATTGCACTTGGACGTCTTTTGTAAAATGTTCCTTTAAATCTCTAAACATTTTTCTAACAGCAACCTCATGGGAACTTCCCTCCACTCATCCTCTGCCTCTGTTCATAGTGTGCCAAATCTAAGTAAAAAGGCTTTATGGCATAATTGGAAATATGGAAATCCTACTCCTCCCTTGTGTTTTGCTGTCTTCAGTTTCTTAAGTGCAACCCTTGGCACTTTATCTTTCCTCAAATATTTCACCAAAATCTGCTCTAGTTTCTTATAAAAGGCCCTGGACAGAGTACAGGCAGTGCACTAAGAATGTAATTAACGTGTGGGGCCACTGTCATTGAATTGATTCCATCCTGTCCCACCAAATTAAAGCAAGTAGTGACTACTTCTGCACTCCCCCATTCAGCATATCAAAAAGCGTATCCATATTCATTTGAATCAGCTCCAAATCCCAATTAAACCTCACAGATATTTAAATCCTCCAGGGGCTCACCTAAATTCATATTCGCTGATATCCCCTTCAATTGTATCCACATCCACAGGCGTAACTTCAGATTTATCCCAATTTATCCTTTTTCTGTAAACAAAAGAAAATTTGTACAGTATACTAGGCTTAGTGCTAGATTCACTCTATTTAGTAACACATCAACACATCATTCACATATGCTGCTGCCTTACACTCTATATTCTGAAAACGCAATCCCTGAATAGAAGCAGACTGAACAGAGGCTCTAGTGCTAAACTGAAAAGCAGTGTGCAGTGGGCACCCTTGTTGTGTGCCATGTTCTAATTGAAATTATTATGAGATAGTATTATTAGCCATAATTCTAGATCTCTGTGTGCTATACATTGCTTGAACATAGCAAATAAAATTGCATGCACAACCAAACCACCCCATCACTGCTGACGAATAAGCCCACTCAATGCATTCAAAAGCTTTTTCCACATCCAGGCATTATTACTAATATTCCTCCTCTACTAATCATTTGTATAGCGCTACAAGGCATACGCAGCACTGCACATATAGATGTAGGACACACAGGGCCGGCCCGTCCATTGAGCGAGAATGTTTTTTGCACAGGGCCCCGCGTTTCAGGGGGCCCCACGCAAAAAACATTCTGATCCAACATTAAAATTAAAAAAAAAAAAAAAAAGCTGTCGCTGCCACTGCCGGGGCCGCCGCGGCAGAATCGAGTGTGCCGCGGGGCCCCCCCTGCCCAGCAGAGCAAGCCCTCCCCGGTATCACCTCTCTCACTCAGCTGCCTCCAGTCACACGCGCCGGCTTTCAGAGCGCGAGGGGAGTTTCTCCCTCGCTGCTCTGTTAAGCCCGCAGGGGCTGATGGGAAGTCCCATCTGCCCCCGCGGGCTTAACAGAGCAGCGAGGGAGAAACTATTCCCTCGCGCTCTGAAAGCCGGCGCGTGTGACTGGAGGCAGCTGAGAGAGGTGATACTGGGGAGGGCAGGCTCTGCTGGGCAGGGGGGGCCCCGTGGCACACTCGATTCTGCCGCGGCGGCCCCAGCCCCGGCCCCGGCCCCGGCAGAGGCAGCGACAGCTTTTTTTGTAAAAAAAGGTTCGCGGGGGGGGGGGGGGGTAGGAGTGGTGATGGGCTGTGGGCTGTTGGGGGGGTTAGGACTGGTGATGGGCTGGGGGGGGTTAGGAGTGGTAATGGGTGGGGGCGGTTGGGGGGTTAGGTCTGGTGATGGGCGGGTGGGGGTTAGGAGTGGTAATGGCTGTGGGCTGTTGGGGGGGGTTAGGACTGGTGATGGGCTGGGGGGGGTTAGGAGTGGTAATGGCTGTGGGCTGTTGGGGGGGTTAGGAATGGAAATGGGCTATGGGGGGCTAGGACAGGAAATGGGCTGATGGGGGGGTTAGGAGTGGTGATGGGCTGGGGGAGGTTAGGAGTGGTGATGGGCGAGCTATGGGGGGCTATGGGCTATGGGGGAGCTAGGTCTATATGGGCTGATGGGCTTAGGACTGGAAGTGGGCTATGGGGGGGGCTTAAACTAAAAATTGGGTGATGGGGGATTAGGACTGGAAATGGGCTGGTGGGATTAGGACTGGGAGTGGGCTATGGGGGGCTAGGACTGGTAATGGGTTGGGGGGGTTGCTAGGACTGGAAATGGGCTGGGGGATTAAGACTGGAGGTGGGCTGATGGGGCTAGGACAGGAAATGGGCTGATGGGGAGGGGTTAGGACTTGAGGTGGGCTGTTGGGTGGGGTTAGGACTGGAAATGGGCTGATGGGGGGTTAACACTGGAGGTGGTCTGATGGGGTTAGGACTGGTAATGGGCTATGGGGGGGTTAGGACTGATAATGGGCTATGGGGGGGCTGGGACAGGAAATGGGCTGATGGGGAGGGGTTAGGACTTGAGGTGGGCTGATGGGGTTAGGGCTGGTAATGGGCTGTGGGCTGATGGGGGGGTTAGGACTGGCAATGGGCTATGGGGGGGTTAACACTGGTAATGGGCTGTTGGCTGATGGGGGCTGTCTGGTAATGGGCTATGGGGGGTTAGGACTGATAATGGACTATGGGGGGGGGCTAGGACAGGAAATGGGCTGATGGGGCGGGGTTAGGACTTGAGGTGGGCTGATGGGGTTAGGACTGGTAATGGACTGTGGGCTGATGAGGGGGGTTAGGACTGGCAATGGGCTATGGGGGGCTGACTGGAAATGGGTTGATGGAGGTTAGGACTGGAAGTGGGCTGATGGGGGGTTAGGACTGGTAATGGGTTATAGGGGGGGCTTAAACTGAAAATGGGGTGATGGGGGGTTAGGACTGGAAGTGGGTTGATGGGGGGGGCTAGAACTGGTATTGGGTTGGGGGGTTGCTAGGACTGGAAATGGGCTGATGGGGGGCTAGGACTGGAAATGGGCTGATGCAGGGACTAGAAGGGAATGGATGCTGGGTGAGGCTGGAACTAGAAGGGAGCTGGTGTTGGGGGAGGATTAGAATGGGATGGGGCTGGGAGAGTAAAATGGAGAGGGGAAAAATATTTTGTGTGGGAGGGATAAAAAATCTACAATTGGCCGGGTATTGGGAGAGTAAGTGGGGATTGAGGATGGAGGGGTAAATTTTGAGTAGATGAAATAGGAATGAGGAAAGAGCAAAAGGAGAAAGATTAGTATGTTAAAGCAGATGTAGAGGGAGAATGGAAAAAAACCCCAAGAAGACAGAAGAAAGGACAAATGGACAGCAGATGGAGAGTTAGCAGAAGACACGAAGAAACCAGAAGAAAGTGGCTGGAACAATTGCAACTGAAAAAAAATGCACAAAAGGTAGAAAAATATCTCTTTATTTTGAATTTATTAACTGGAATATGTCAGCTCTGGGAAATGTGCATCATTAATTTTTGCGCTTTGTTTAGTACAAGAGGAAATTAATTTATAGTTTTATTTCTACAGTGTTGTTGTATATTCCAAGTTTGGCTTTTGGGGTTCCCAGTTTAATTATTGTCTTCCTGTTTCTAAATTGTGATTCCTTGTTTGGTGATGGTCTATGTTGTGCATGTGTAACTGAGCTGAGGTATTCTGTTTATATAATTCCTATTTGACATTGCCACTTGTTCTTTCCCCAGTAGGTCATGTATTGTTGTTCTCTGAAATGTATTGGTTTAATATTTGCAGTGTTGCCTTTTGATAGTTAGGGTATGGTGCTTTGTGAGTCCTGGTAGTGCTGTTAGGATACGGCGGGTTTGCTATGGGTTCTAAATGGGCAGTGTTTGTAGTAGTTCCTAATGTGCCTGGCGGTTGGTACTGGATTATAGTAATGTAGAAACCTTTTAGTCTTTCTTTATCCATATACTCATTAAGAGGCATGTTTACTAAAAGTTAGTGTATGGTAACATTATGCAAATATTTATGCAAATGAGGCACATTATGCAAATGAGGCCCCGCACCGAGTCTCCGCACATGGCCCCGCACCCCCCTTGGGCCGCCCCTGAGGACACAGTCCCTGCTCACCAGAGCTTACAATCTAATCAAGATAAAAAAACATTGCAAAACGGGAAAAAAACCATCCAGAGTAGAAAGCACTTCACCATCCCCAGTACTCAGTGCAATGTCAACAATAGCAGCAGTGAACACTGACTGCTCTGTTCCTAGCCCACTACACTAGACATTCTTAGACATCCAGGTAGCATTTATTTATTATTTATTTAAAAATATTTCTCTCCTGCAATATGCCCAAAGGCATTCAAGGTGGCATACAATCTAAAAGAACCCAAAAACATAACATATCAAAACTAAACCCCATACCTCCCCCCATACTGTCCGACTGCCTGCCTGCCATGCACTAGTCCTCTCGCTTTCCCTACCTTGACTGAGAAAACAAAAATGGTTTCAAGGCCTTCCTGAAGGCCAACAAATTCTCCTCCTGCTGCAGAGAAACAGGTAACTTGCCCCACCACAAAGGGGCCGCTACTGTGAAACACTTCTCTCGCCATTTCTTCAGTCTCATCTGCTGAGGGCTAGGGACCACTAAACAGTGGCCTTGACTGGTACCTTGGCAACACTTCTGCCAGATAACCATGTCCCTGACCTCTCACTGTCTTAAAGATCACCAACAGGAGTTTGAACACACACCACTGCTCAACTGGGAGATTCCAAAGCAGATACTCAGGCAACTCATGTGCAAAAGGTTACAATAATCTAACAGAAACAGTACTAAGGCCTGAATCAACAGGCGCAATGCCCCCACATCCAAAAGAGGATGGAGTTGATGCACCAAGTGCAACTTCCCATATGCCACACTAACCACATTTGACACCTGTGACTGAAAATCTAAACCAATATCCATCTTCACCCCTAAATTCTGGATTTCCTTCCTGTATAGCAGCCTCACACCTGCCACCTCCAGCCACACCTATACATCTCCCTCTCCTTATCTCCCAAAAAACAGAAGTTCTGATTTCTGGGCGTTCAAAACCAGACCATTAGTTTACACCCACTTACAAATCTCCACCAAACACTTATTCACCTTCACAATCGTGGCTTCCAACGTACAATCCGACACCACCACTAGATGGATATTGACCTCACAGAGGAAACGCTGGAAACCATGCTTCCTTACTATCTGCCCCATGGGCCTCATGAAAAGTTTGGACAGACAGGGGGAGAGTGCCGACCCTTGTAGAACCCCGACGGACCATGGACTTCCTCTCACCCCAACAAACCCAAAACCGACATTCACTAAGAAAAACAGCTAACCATTTCAAAATACTTGTCCCCTATCCCCGTATTCTGAAACCTCTCCAACAGGATGGCTCACTCCACCAAATCAAAAGCTGTCAACAAATCTAAGGTGTACCCCCATCTCTCACCTGGCCTAACATATTCACCACTACCATGTTTCTGTTGCTCACCCCTTCTGAAAGCCAGCGTTTCTTCCAAGGCAGTGGAGGGTAATGTGCCTTGCCCAAGGCTACAAGGAGTGCTGGTGGGAATCAAACCCTGGTCTTTTGGTCACCAGGCCACTGTGCTAAACTCTAGGCTACTCCTCCTCATTACAAACCCCTCATGACTTGATGCATCACTTTTTCAGCACTTTACTAATCCTAGTTGCCAATATTTTGATATATATTTAACAATCTGTATTAAACAATGATATAGCCCTATAATTCTGAACCCACAAAGCTTCTCTATCGGGCTTCATGGTAAGCATGATCTAAGCCTCTAAAAACCGACCCCAAACTTCACCCTCTTGAGGCACATACAGAAAAAAATGACTGCCCTTTAAAAGTCCTATAAAATTCAATGAACACAGAATTTTCTGTAGGGGAACAAATTAATAACTCATGCAATCTTATCCTCATTAATTGCAGCCCCTAACAGAGCTTGTTCTTTGCAGAAAAAGTCAGGCAGTCTCATGATGCAAGAAACTCCTGACCCCTGTTTATGTTTATTAAGGCTTAATATGCTGCCTTATATTGGGGATATCAAAATGGTTGACAAATAGTAAAAGGAAAAAGAAATAGGAAACAAACTCTAAATAAGGACAGGAAAGAGAAAATGAGAAAGCAAGAAAACAAGCTGGAAGAGTGGCATAGGTGTCCCAGTGCTGTGATGCTGTGTCTCCAGAGGTCCAGGGGGACATAGTTCACGGGGAGTCAAAGGTCTGGGTGAAAAGATGGGCTTTTAACCTTGATCTAAATTTTGTATGAGGTCTTGGTTAGCCTAGTATCTAGAAAAAAGAAAGTGGACTGTCTGGTAGATTCTAAAGGAGCATTGGACACAGGGGGAAGGGATAACAAGTATTTTAAACTGGATACAATAAAAATTGGAAGCCAATTGGAATAATATATTGGAATAATAGTGGTAAAACAGTCAAATTTGTGGGCACGGGTGAGAAATTGGATAGCAAAGTCCCAGCAGGATTTCTACACCAGTAGCGAGGACATTTAAAATTCGGCACGCTCAGGTGTGCCCACACCTGGCATGACCACACCTGAGGGCTTTGCCAGAGGGCCCTTTGGCATGGCCCTTAGGCATGGATCAAAGCCTGAGAAGCCAGAGAAACCTACGATCAAATAAATACACCCCATTGAAGTGTCTGAAACCAGTAAACCTAGCACCTTATCGCTCATCTATGCAACAGCCACAAGACCAACTGCCTGCTCCCACACAAGGTAAGAACCTTCCTAATACTCTCTTACTCTGAAACATCCCCATCACATAGTGAGCCTGTGCATACACAAGAATCAAGTGGCTCAGCATATCTATGCGTGTCCACGCCTAAGGCCATGCAGAATGTCCCAGTAACTTGCCCTATGGAGTGACCATCAGCGCACAGAACCCTACACCACACAGAGAGAGAAAGATTCCCCCACTACTGCACCACCTACATTCTGCAACTGGTGCACCTAGACAGACTACCAAGAGAAGCCACCTCAACTCATCAACATGGAAATGCCAAGACAGGAATACACGACCACCATTTTATGACTCCTACAACTCATCCAGATAATCAACCGCCTCACATCAGCGATTAAATCAAGCTATAGCAGCCAAATTACCATAATTATCAGCTATAGATGTCCAATAAATGGAGCAATAGCAATACAATACAGTCCTCAATACCAGAAATGCAAACGCGTTCTAAAATAGATATCACAACCGGTGAATAGAACCAGCAGACCACACCACACAAACAAAAGGTTGCGTCCCATAATATGCACCTTCATCAACACCTGCTCAGCAAGAAATAAAATCCAAACCTTAGCCGACTATATAAATGAGCACAGCCTAGAGATCCTATTCGTCACTGAAACTTGGTTCTTGAACACTGACTCGGTCCTCCTGAACCAATTATGCCTCCTACACACACACAATATTCACCTCAAACATAACTAACAACAGAGATGGAGGAGCATGTCTAAAGCCAAAGAAAACCTGAAACTCGGCATTAACAACTCTAGTTCTACTAAAGAAATGAACACCTTACATGTAGCAAACAGCTACATCACCTTCTGTTTAGCATATCGAGCTCCTCATGGAGATGCTGCAGATCTTGTCACTTTACTTGAAATTTCATGTTCCACCCCCACACAGTCATCAGCCTCTGATAATTCTGGGAGACCTAAACCTGGTCTCTTCCCCTATGTCACAATCTTTAGCCTTCCTTGGATAAACACAGATCGTAACTGAATCAACTCATAAGAAAGGAAATATACTTGACTTCGTATTTATGCCCTTAGACCTTCTTCCCAATCTCCAACAAGCTCCACACACAATCCTCCCTGTCCCCTGGTCGGATCATACAGCTATTCTTTTCCCTATCCACACTACATCACAGCAATTGATGCAAAAACCCATGCCACTCACAACCTGGAGGTTCTGAGACTTCAGCAATGAACAATTCCTTGAAGCAGTAACCCCACAGCTAGACCTCATCAAAGCAGCAATCTTAGACCTCAACAAAATGAGTTTAATTTGGAACAATGCTCTATCCACAGCAGCTCTTGCACTCCCAAGAAAAATAACAGCAAACCTTCACAACAAAGCCCCACGGTTCTTTATCTCCCTATAGGAACAGAAAAGCAGCTTATTCTGACTAGAACAAAAATGAAGAAGCTCAAGAGACCCACTCCTCCAATCTGATTACACTGAACAACATAAGATACTGTATACAACAGAGAAACCCTGAATCAAAAATGAGAATACTGCACTAACCTTATCACTTCTGTAATAAACAAGCCAAGAGAACTGTTCTCCATAGCGAAAACACTCAAGAGAGAACCCAATAATGAAAACATGCAAGATAAAGTATCCCCCCAGAAGATAGCCTCCTACCTACTCGCCAAACAAATACAGGTTTCCCTGATGGATCAAATCACAACATTCAGCCCTGAAATCGACCCCTAGAAGATTTGGTCTGAATATGAGCTCCCATCAGTTGAAAATATAGAAGAAATGATACAGAGTCTCAATACAACAACCTCCACACTGGACCCCTGTCCTGTCACCAGGGTAAAGATGACCAGATCACATCTTAGTAAATACCTCTTAACCATACACCTCACTGTCTCTAGGCCTTATGCCCACAGCTCTGAAGCAAACCTCAATTCAACCTCTCATAAAAAAGCACAAAACTCGACCCAACCTCCCCAAAATCCTACAGACCAATATCTAGTATCCTCTTGGTTGCAAAAATAACAGAGAAAATTGTCCTAAGAGAACTCCAAGACCACCTCAGCAAGCATGCACCGCTGGACTCCTACCAACATGGGTTCAGACAGTTCCACGGGGTAAAACTCTTACCACCTCTCTCCTAAATACTCTCACAACCTGCTTGCAAAACTCCAGGAACGGATTCATCCTAATTTTCCTTGATATCACTGCCGCCTTCGACTCCCTCACTCACCACCAACTTCTATAAAGACTCTCCAAAATTGGCCTCCACAACATCACTCTCAACTGGTTCTGCTCTTATCTGGACTCCCAGACACAACAAGTTCGAATTGGTAAGATGATTTCAAACTCATGCCCGCAATTGGCGTACCCCAAGGATCAAGTTTATTAGTTTTTCTTTTATATCTATATCTATATCTATATCTATATCTATATCTATCCAGCTGATATGTCAGATCTTCAAAACACACACAATCCTATACCAAATATATGCAGACAACATAATGTTTTTTGAACCCATCAACCTCCTCTCTCCGGACTTCACCAGCTTGCAAAAATGCTTTACAGAAGTAAAAAATGGCTTAATAGATACAATCTACTCATCAGCCACGAGAAGCCCAAGGCGCTTTACATAACCACTAACCCTAGGAATAACAATAGACTAACAGCTGACCTTCCAACCTCACATAAAAAGAACAGGGGGAACTGGTGCATGATTCACAGGTGGGGTTTGTGTGGGGGCGGTATGCGGTGCGTAATTTACGGAAAGTTTTGGCGTCGCTTGAGTGGGTTCGGGAGAGGGAGTTATAGTCACTGTTGATTAGTCTTGATGAGGAAAAAGCCTTCGATCAGGTCAACTGGGATTACTTAAAATACCTTTTGCCTCAGTATGGTATAGGAGCCGCTTTTTGCAGGATGGTGGCGCTGCTATATGCTGGCCCTACGGCTGGGATATTTTGCAACGGGGTGCTCTCGGACCCTTTCCAGTTAGAAAGAGGAACTCGTCAGGGATGTCCACTCTCTCCCCTGCTTTTTGTGTTGACTTTGGATCCCTTGGTGCGCAGAATTGAGGAGTCTTTAAGTATCAAGGGGATACGGATCGGGCCCTGTGGGTTTAAGATGGCGGCTTTCGCAGATGATATGCTGGTACATCTTTTGGCTCCTCAACGTTCGTTGCCCCACTTACTTGACGAACTGGCCTTGCATGGTAGCTTTGCTGGATTGCGTATTAATACCGCCAAATCGGAAGCTCTGGATGTGGCGGGTACACTTCAGGGAAACTGGCAGGGACCCTTCCCACTGAGATGGGCGGGTGAGTCTTTCCTCTATTTAGGTATCTTGTTAACTAAAGATCCAGCTGCGCTGTATAGGCAAAATTTGGACCAAGTCTGTTCTAAACTGAGGTTGCAATTGCAGGCCTGGGCCTCCCTCCCACTGTCTCTCTTGGGTAGAGTGGCAGCCTTGGGAATGGTGGTCTTTCCACGATTGCTCTACTGGATGCAAACTTTGCCGGTTTGGTTGCTGCGCCGGGACCTGATGTGTATAGAGCGGGAGATTCGTGTTTTTCTTTGGAGGGGTGCGAGGGCGCGTATTCAGCTAAACCGGCTGAGAGGGAGATGGAAGTCGGGAGGGGTTGGGTTCTCTGATCTGTGGAAATATGCTTTGGCTTGTCAGTCTCGACACCTTGGGGATTGGTTGGGGGATACGGAGGACTATACCCCCCGGGCATTGGAAGAAGCGTTCGTACCTCCACATGCACTGACAGCGGTTTTGCATCTGGACCGTTCACTTTTACCTAGCCGGACGGTGAACAGTATTTTGGTGGTGCCGCTTCAACGTACTTGGCAACAATTAAATAAATACTGGGGTACTTCACCGGTGGTTTCGAGTTGGCTACCCCTGCAGGGCAATGCACTGCTCTTTACCAACAGTGGAGACGACAGGGGATACGAAGTCTTGGGCAAGTGGTTACCCTAGAGGGGAGATGTAAGACCTTGGCCATGCTTTGCAGAGAATATGGCTTGAACTCGGGGCAGTCCTTTTTTGCGTATTTGCAACTCTCCCATTATGTTGGAGTCCTATCACAACGAGAAATGACGGTTGAGCATTCGGTGCGGATATTGGAATTTTTTGCCCTGGGGAAGGAAGCACCCCCTACTATAGCTGAATTGAAATGCAGGCTGGATCAATATGGTTCTCCTCTTGATTATTCGAGAGAAGAGAATGCGTGGGTGAGAGAGTTGAGCTGCGAGTTGGCCCCGGGGTCGGTGGGTAGTGCATTGGGTCGGATTGTGAGTCTGACTGAAGGGGCTAGGTGGTGGGAGGTGCAGTTCAAATGTATTAGTCAGGCTCATTTTTCCCCGCGGCGAGCATTGAGAAGTCATCTTACTGATTATGGGGGATGTCCGAAATGCTCCTGTTCCTTGGCAGATTTAGGTCACATGTGGTGGGGCTGCGTGTGTATTAGGCGGTATTGGAGGCAAATTGTGGCTTATTTAAGTGTATTGCTGCAGCAACAGATCTGTTGTACCGGGCCGTTAGTTGTGTTGGATCAGTTGGGACCACTCCACCCGAAGGGTAGATGGGAGAAAATCTTAGTGCGGAAGGCCTGCTTGGTAGGGAAGGGGCCTATCCTTCATCGGTGGCCGGAACAATGGGCTCACTCATTTTGGGAATGGCGGAATAGTTTCCACCAACTTATGCTCTTGGAAAGGCGAGCGGCGAGTGGGACGGCCCAGCGATGGGCCTCCTTTTTGTTGATTTGGATGTCTTACATTCAGAAGCTGGGGCCTAAAGCCCGAAGCGAGGTTTTAAAGGTGGGTTAGGATCTGGGGATGTTGGGTAGGGGAACCCGATGGGAAGGCGGGAGGTTGGCTTATTCTATGCTTGACGACATGTTTGCTCCATGGGGATGGTTATTGTCATGGTGGCTGGGGAGGGTGGGGGAGGAGGGAGGGGGAGCATGTAAGTATTTCCTTTATTAAGTACTGAGTAGTGTATGATATTTGGCAGGTTATATAGCCCCAAAGGTGGTGGATAAGGAACAACCCCACCTGGGGTGTTGTACATGTAAAAAATGCGGATATGTTTTTCTTTTTATTGCTCTCTGTTTTATTATTGTGTTGAGTGAATAAACAGATTTTGGAAAAAAAAAAGAACAACCACCTTGTCTACCACAAACCAAGAACCCTGAAGCACCTCTGCTCTCTACTCTCCCCAGACCTTTTTCAAATCGTCTGCCAGGCAATAATTACACCTGTGCTTAACTATTGTAATATTATCTTCCAGGACCTTCCTAAACAAACTCTCCACCCTCTGCAAATGGCCCAAAATACTGCAGGATGAATAATATCTGGAGCCCACCATCAATCCCACATCACCCCCATACTGATGCAACGTCATTGGTTTCCTATCTAAACCAGGATCAGATACAAAGTTCTCATCACAATATTCAAAATACTTCGCAAAAAATCTGCCATATGTCTCCAGCCCCTCATCTCAAACCCAAAGAATGAAAGACTGCAAAGAAACTCCACTTACTAGCAATTCCACAGAAGAAGACAAAGTGCAATCAGTCTACATGCAGCAGAACATTCACCTTATTTGCCCCATCCTTATGGAATAAATTACCACTCACATTAAGAGGACTCTCAGACCTGTCTGAATTCGGAAAGAAATTAAAAACACACTATTCAAGGAGGAATATAACATATCCTCAGGTCTAGAGACCCATCCACTATAATCCTTACTATTAAAATCCTCCAACCAACACACTAGACACATACACTGCATCAATGACTCAATGTTGAATTCCAGCCAGCTTACAACTACAACACTATAAATAAATCAAAGTTAAATACACCAAATATTACATAGTTATATGGCAACATAACCATCCTCATTGCTCACACCAAAACACATAAGGGGTTATTCCAAACCACGAATAGCGGGATGGACGTCCCGACAAGATGTCCATCCCCGCTATTCATGTGGTACAGGCCTCCGAATAACTTCCCCGCCAGTTGTGCGGGGAAGATAGTTGGGGGCAGGGAAAAGGCGGTCCGGGATCGGAGAGTGGGCGGTCCTGGGGGGGACATAGTTAATCCTCCGCAGCCCGACCCTGGCCTTAGGATGCCAGATTGGGGGTTGGGCTGCGGGGAATTAACTTTTTGGGGCAGCGGCCGGCATCACAGCTTTTAAATGGAGCCGCAGGGCCATGGCAAAGGGACGCCATGGTGCCGTGGCTCCATTTAAAAACCCTGGCTGAGTTAGCCGGGCTAGCACTGTATGTGCAGACCGGGACTGAATCGCAGTCCCGGCCTGCATGTACAGTGCTGTTCGCGATTCTGATCCCACGGGGCTGGATGTGCCCCACGGGATCAGAATCGCAATCTCATTTGTATGCCCGGGTCAGCCCAGAAGTACAAAGGAGATCTACGTCATGAATAGAATCGGGCCCATAGAGGACATCATGACAAGCATCATCACAACCATATCCCCTCTTGACCCTTGTCCAGTCAGCTAGATCAAGATCGCAAGACAAGAGCTTGCTCCAACAAGCCACAATATAATCCGACTCTCCTTGAACTCAAAATGGCCTCCATTCGTCCAATAAGAAAGGGAACTGCCAATGACATTAACCAACGAACATTGTACAGACCCACAGCCAGCCTTCCATTCATAATGAAAATATTAGAAAAGATTGTGTTCCACCAACTACAAGATCATATTCCCCTCTCAATCCCCAACAATATGGTTTTAGACCCCATCACGGAGTCGAAACCCTCATGGCGCACTCCTAGACAAGTAGATAACAGGAAATGACAGACCGAATACAGGATATATACTTATTTTTCTTGACATCAAGGCAGTATTTGACTCAGTACCCCACACTCTAATAATCTAAAGACTGCAAACAATTGGACTAGCAGAAACTACTGTACACTGGTTCCATTCATATATGCCAAATAGCCAACTCCAGGTAAAATCAGGCTCATCAAAGTCAAAACCATACATTCAAACTCAAGGAGTCCCCCAAAGGTCAGCTCTCTCTGCTCTGATATTAAATGTCTTCATCCAACCAATATACTCAGTCATACAATCATGCAATATTCATTATCACATTTATGTTGAAGATGTCATGATTTATGCAGCAATCAACACACATAACCCTGACATCACAAATATAACCAACTGCTTCACTAACATCAGCTTCTGGATCTCCACCAAAAATATGTCAATAATTTATAAAAAATGAAGCCCCATTTATCACAAGGGACACAAGTTTCACGCCACCGAACACCATAATTCTAAATGGAACTGAACTTCAAGTAAAACAAGAAATACGATAAGTGGGTGTCACCCTTGATCGACACTTAACATTCTCTACTCTCATCAAAAGCATTACAAGAAATATCTATTACAAAATCAAGATAGTACAACATCTCAAGCCCTTCCTAAACCAACAAGATTTTCACACAGTCCTTCAAGTGCTCATCTTCCCATATCTAGATTATTCCAAGGCCTACCAAAAACAGCAATCCATCCCCTACAACTAGCCCTCAACATTGCAGCACAATTGAACACCTAATTTCCTTACTAAAGCAATCATTGAATGTACAAGATTTAAAACCATTCTGACAATTTTTAAGGTACTCAACAGTATATTGTCCACCTACCTTCAGACAGTACTACAGGAAACCAAAGACAACTGCTCAAGGCGAACAGGTTAACAGAACACCCTAAGCACCCCAGTACTCTTCATCAAATCCAACATTACCATATCCAGAAGAACCTTCTCCCTTTTTGCACCAAACCTTTGGAACTCAATCCCATGCAAGCTACGGGCCACAAAGGACCTATTATCATTCTGAAAGGCCCTGAAGATGCACCTTATTTTACTGAAGACAAGATGTGATCTCACTTCAAATCAATCTCTGTCACTTGCCTTCAACCCCTTCCTGATTTTCATTGTAAACCCCTCACCCTTCTTACACTCCTATGATCCATGGCCCTTTATTAATTTTTCCCGAAGTTCACTATTCTGTTATAATTTACTAAGTTTTGTTTGCTGTAAACCGCTTTGACCATAGGATAAAGTGGTATACCTCCCCCCGCTAAATAAATATATAAATAAATACTGTAATCTTGTTATAATGTTATTTTGTTATACTCTTCCAGTTCCTTATACAACAGTGTGCCTTAGGGTCCTATTAATCTGTTGTTTCACTGTAAACTGCTTTAAATTGTAGAAAGGCGGTATAAAAATACGTTTAAATAAATAAATAAATGAAGTTCTGGACTGACTGAAGCCACTTGAGATCAGCGGTTAGGGTTACAGTTAGGGTCCAGCCTGCCCATTAAGGTTAGGTTGTAACTGTCTTTCCTTGCAGGTTACCCCCATGCCTTTATTTAGAAGTGAAGATGCCGCACTGTACAGATTGCCTCCCCTTCATCTTCTTAAAAGCACAAAAAAGTAATTTGACTGCTGATTTGTGATCTTCTATGCTTATTCCATGCCTCTTGGAATTTCATCACCTTTTTTTGTCATCACCATCTTCTCTGGGAGGGTATTTCAGGCATCTACCACCATTTCTGTGAAGAAATATTTTCTAATGTTGTTCATAGTATGTTATGAAAGGACAGACTGGATAGGCCATAGGTTTCTATGCCTTCATGTTTCTATGTTTCTAGGAGTTTACCTCCTTGCAGCTTTTTATCAGGTCCTATAGTTTTATAGCTTCCTTTGCTTTAGAAAAGGTTCATTTCATGTACGTTAAAATATCTCAAGTATCTCCCTTTTCCTCCTGTTCTCTTAGTTATATATATCTTGTACCTCAGGTCTTATCTTGTATTGTTTTGTGCAGACCCTATACCATTTTGGTTGCTTTTGCCTGGACAGCCTCTGGCCTATTTTCCGTACTGAGATTTAGTCTCCAAAACTGAATACTATGTTCTAAGTGGGGCCTAACCAACAATCTTATCTATACAGGGGTATCACCAGCTCCTTCCTTCTGCTGGTTATGTCCCTGACTTTCCAACCCAGCAACCCTCTGACTCCAGCTACCACCTTATCACACAGTTTCCTATTGAGAACATTAGACATTGTCACCCTGAAGACTTTCTCTTAGTCCATGCATATTAGTTTCCCCTCATTGCATACAACTCTTTGATTGTCTGCACCTCAAATGCATCACTTTGCATTAAAGCTTAACTGTCAAGTGTTTGACCTTCTTTTATTGGTCTTTCGACATCCATAAGGATCATGATGGGTATCAGTACATTCCCCAAATATAATCACACAATTATCTAAATAATAACTTTTAATTTGCATCTAATCCAACCATATTTTCATGCGTTCTCAATAGGGGGAGGTGCAAGAGAAGCCAGACAATTGTGCATGTATTTTGGAAAGTGAGGCTCATAATTTTGTGTGGAATATAAAATCTTTGTTTAAAATTATATGTTCATGCTGAAAGAGCTGCATTGAATGGGAGAGAGCATGCAAGTCCAGTGAATCATGTACAAATGGAAAGGGTAATCGTATTTAGGCAATTCTTTCCTGAAAAAGAATAGTATCCCAACAGCTTTACAGAAATTGTCCAAGGCCAGTGTACAGAGCAGGCAATGACTTCTTTTTAGGGGACCTGGCAGTTTCTTGTACTTAATTATGGCACCATAAACTTTTATTCACAAGTAATTGGGGTTCTCACCATTCTTTTTTAGCCCTCTTCCTATCTAGTCTACAGATAAGTTACAGCACCAAACAGCTAACTTGATATAATGTTACTGCAGAGGAGGAAGTATTATTCCTTTTCACATGCATTTGTATCTAGACTCTTTTAAGGAGACCTTTTCTATGTGAGAAACCTCTACTAGAGAACTTCTTCCTGGCAAGTCCTGAAAATAGTTATAAAGATAGAATGATCCAGATTACTGATTCATAATCTTTAACTAGGGCTTCTGATTTTAGATTATAATCAGAAAACCCCAATAAACCCAGGAATTTGGGGGTTTCCAATTATAAATGGGAAAACCCTGAAAAATCGTATTTCCTCATGGCTGCTGTCACAACTGGATAATGTCACTGGAGTGGGACCTGTTTCCTTCTAGTTGATCCCGTAAAAAAAGCCTCAAAGTCATAGGCAGCAGCATGGGGTGGACTACTGGGTCCCACTAATATTTTTTTCCAAGACAGCATCAGTAATTGAAGAGCTGGTTGTTTGGCCCCTCCATCCAAAAAGATGTTTTGCTGCCTCTACCCCAGGGCTTGTCTTCACCATGCAGCTCTCAGTAGGTTCTAACCGTGTGGTGCAGGAAATTCTGTGTAGTCCCATGATCATCATAAGTCTCATGAAACGAGACCAGCACAGGATTTTCTGCATCCATCTCAAACCTACTAAGAGCCATGCTGTGAATGTAAGTAGGTGAGATCGTTTTCTGATAGCAGTGGGAGAGAAACAGTGGACAACAGCAACCGTTCAGAGCATTGCACAGAGACAGGACTTGGAGAGGGATTGCAGGAATAGTTTAGCGAGTATATTGGGGTCACTCCCATTTTCTGGACAGGTTCTAAGGGGTCTTGGCAACATCATCCACTGAATAGGAGTGCAATTCAACATTTTAAAAATGGAAATGTTTGAGTCCTTTATATATACACACTATGGATGTGCACAGGTGATCCATTTCTTGTTTCTGCAAAACTATAACTAAGAAAAATCTAGCTTTGTGGAGTAAAATCTTATGGTGGTAGTTCTATAGAGGATTTTTACACTAACATGCTAGTATAGTATATGCACATTAAATTGCCTCATGTGTACACATACTTGTACACAACTTTAGAGTATGGGTGTTTAGGGAGGAGTTTGAGTGAACTGTGGGTGGAGTTGTGATTTACACAGATGTAAATGTCTGTGGCTTCAATCTAGCCACTATTCCTGCAGGATTTGTGCTAGTATTTTATAAAGACACAGAGGACTAGGTATCGTTATAAAATAGGCTAAAATAGGCACCTACGTGGCCTTCACATGTAGGGGACCTGCTAGAAATTTGCCCTCCATATGTAAGGCTTCTGATTCTAGGGGTTTCTAAATTGTATAATTAGATGATAAGGATGGAGATTGAATGAGGAAGGGATGAAAAAGGGGAGAGAGGACATACTCATTTTAAATTTTAATGAGGTCATGTAAAAATTGGATGCACTTAAAAATGTTCCCAAAATATAGTTTTCTGACACAAAAACACTAACGTGCACAGAATTTTTGTACTCTCCCAAAGTCCCTATTTGGCTTGAAAGTAAACATTTATATTTGCCGTCTATAAACCCTTAGAACTGGACGCCTTATCTATAACTTCTTATCCTGTAGCCAAGTGATTAGAGATTTAAATTAACTTAGTCTACACAATTTAAGGATGTGCATTTGTGAGCTTGCCTTACAAATTTTAATATGCATTAAATTGATTTCACACACATTATAAAGTTTTAGGTGGTCTTTTACTATAGGCAGTAAGGTGTTGCACCTATTGTGCCAATAGCGCTGAAATTATGGCACGTTAGGTGCAACACCACAGTGTTAACTGTTGGGGTATGGAAAGCATTTCCCCAGCAGTTCAGGCAGAGCACTTTGCTCTAACATGGCCTGCATTAGTAGAAATGTTTGAGGTCTATTAACTCCACCGATTGAGGTCTGAAGGCACATCCATGTTTATACCTGTTCCAGGAATGAATAGGCCTCAGGAATGTGCTTGCTTTCATCTTAAAACATCCAGGGAGTATAGAGAAGATAAAGAATTAAGTGACTAGCTTTAGATCACAAAGACCCACAGCTGGGATTTGAACCATGATCACCCTGCTCTTGAGCCACTACTCTAACCATTATGCTACTAGACAATGCAACCTTAACTGAGCATGCAGCTATAAGTGGCATATTGAGTCTGGAACTAAAGCTAAAGATCTTGGTTCTGAAATGCTATCCTGGGGACGTCTATGTAGACATTTGATACACGTGCATATCAAGCATGTCTACATTTCCAAAATCATGCCTGAACTTGCAAGTGCCTGCTTTTTTTTCAGATGTCCCAGATTGCACTGGGACCTCCCATTGTGAAATGTGCCTCCAAATTACTATGGGCCCAAATTTAAAGGCATTTACATGGTTTGCAGACCTGTAAACTATGTACATGCTGTTTAAGAACATAACAACATAAGATATGCCATACTGGGTCAGACCAAGGTCCATCAAGCCCAGTATCCTGTTTCCTACAGTGGCCAATCTAGGTCATAAGTACATAGCAGTTTCCCCAAAAGACACAGGTTCCACAATGCTTGTATTGGGTCAAGCATTGATATCCTGGGTCCCTTTTTAATAATGGTTTATGGAGCTTTCCTCCAGGAACTTGTCCAAACCATTTTTAAACCCAGCTACATTAACAGCTCTTACTACATCCTCCGGTAACAAATTCCAGAGTTTGATTACACGTTGAGTGAAAAAATATTTTCTCTTATTTGTCTTAAATAGTTTACCCTGTAGCTTCATTACATATACCCTAGTCTTTCTATATTCTGATAGCGTAAACAATCGATCAACGTTTACCTGTTCCACTCCATTCATTAATTTATAGACCTCTATCATATCTCCCCTCAGCCGTCTCTTTTCCAGGTTGAAGAGCCCTAACCTTTGTAGCCTCTCTTCATAGGAGTAGCCTTCCATCCCCTTTAACATTTTGGTGGTTCTTCTCTGTACCTTTTCTAATAACGCTATATCCTTCTTAAGATATGGCGACCAGAATTGCACACAATATTCAAGGTGCGGTCGTAACATGGAACGATACAGAGGCATTATAATATCCTTTGTTTTATTTTCCATTCCTTTCCTTATGATACCTAGCATTCTATTTGCTTTCTTGGCCGCCGCTACACACTGGGCGGAGGGTTCCCAATATGGACCCTTGCATCGTGTAACCATAGTTTGGGTTGTTCTTTCCTAGGGGCATAACTTTGCACTTGTCCACATTAAATTTCATCTGCCATTTGGATGCCCAGTCTTCCAATTTATCCAGATCCTCCTGCAGTTTTCTACAGTCCTCTTGGGTTTTAACAACTTTAAACAGTTTTGTGTCATCTGCAAATGTGATAACCTCACTAGTTATTCCCTTTTCCAGGTCATTTATGAATATGTCAAAAAGTAGCGGACCCAGTACAGATCCCTGGGGTACTCCACTATTCACCTTTTTCCATTGGAAAAATTGGCCATTTAGCCCTACTCTCTGCTTTCTATCTTTGAACTAATTCCCGATCCACAATAGTGCATTGCCTCCTATCCCATGACTTTTTAGTTTTGCCAAATGTCTCTGATGAGGGACCTTGTCAAAGGCTTTCTGAAAGTCCAGATACACTATATCAACTGACTCACCTTTGTCCACCTGTTTATTCACACTTTCAAAAAAACATATCAGATTAGTAAGACAAGATCTTCCTTATCTAAAGCCATGTTGGCTGTCTCCCATTAGGCCATGACTATCTACATGCTGTGTAATTTTGTTCTTTATGATGGTTTCTACCATCTTCCCCGGTACTGACGTCAGGCTCACCGGTCTATAATTTCCTGGATCACCCCTGGAACCCTTTTTAAAAATTGGCGTTACATTGGCCACCCTCCTATCTTCAGGTATTACAGATGATTTTAATGAAAGTTCACAGATTACTAATAGCAGGTCTGCAATCTCATATTTCAGTTCTTTCAACACTCTTGGATGTATACCATCCGGTCCAGGTGATTTGCTACTATTCAGTTTATCAAATAGTTGTAATACATCTTCCCGGTGTAGCAATATTTCTCTCAATTCCTCTGCAGTATCACCTTTAAATACCACTTCAGTCATGGGTAACATCCCTACATCTTCCCCAGTAAAGACCGAAGCAAAGAATTCTTTCAGTCTCTCCGCTATCGCCTTGTCTCCTCTTACTGCACCTTTCACCCCTCTATCATCTAATGGTCCAATTGACTCTCTCACAGGCATTTTGCTACGAATGTACTTGAAAAAGTCTTTATTTCGTGTTTTTGCTTCCATAGCAAGTTCCTTCTCAAATTCTCGCTTTGCCCGCCTTATCAATGCTTTGCATTTAACTTGCCAGTGCTTGTGCTGTTTCCAGTTTTCGTCGTTTGGCTCTTTGTTCCATTTCCTGAAAGATGCCTTTTTGGCAGCAACAGCCTCTCTGACCTCACCTTTAAACCATGCCGGCAGTTTTTTGGACTTTCTTCCACCTTTCTTAATGCGTGGAATACAGCTGGTCTGGGCTTCCAGGATAGTATTTTTAAACAACACCCAAGCTTGATGTAAGTCTTAAACCTTTGCAACTGCTCCTTTTAGTTTTTTATTAACTATATTCCTCATTTTATCATAGTCTCCCTTTTGAAAGTTAAAAGGTAGTACTGTGGATTTCTTTACTATCCCTCCTTCACTAATTAAATCAAACACGATAATGCTATGATCACTATTGCCAAGTGGTCCCAACACCCTTATCTCTTGCACCAGATCTGGTGTTCCACTAAGGACTAGGTCCAGTATGGCTTCCCCTCTGGTCGGTACATTAACCAGCTGCTCCAGGAATGAGTCATTTATTTCATCTAGAAACGTTATCTCCCTAGCATGTCCTGCTGTGACACTGACCCAGTCGATACCGGGGTAATTGAAATCACCCATTATTACTACTCTGCTGTGACTTTTGTTAGCTTCTTTGATTTCTTTGATCATTTCATCATCCATTTGTTCATTCTGACCAGGCGGTTGATAGTACACCGCTACTGCCATCACATTCCCCTTCATACATGGAATTTCAATCCATAGAGATTCCACAGCAAATTTTGTTTCCTGCAAAACTTTAATCCTTTCTGACTCAATGCCCTCTCTAACTTAGAGCGCAAGCCCTCCAGCAATTTGATCAGTTCTATCATTACGATATAGTATGTATCCAGGTATCACCGTGTCCCACTGGTTATGCTCCTTCCACCATGTCTCTGAGATTGCAATCATATCTAACCTCTCATTTAGTGCTATATATTCTAACTCTCCCATAAGATATGCCATACTGGGTCAGACCAAGGTCCATCAAGCCCAGTATCCTGTTTCCTACAGTGGCCAATCTAGGTCATACGTACCTAGCAGTATCCCCAAAAGACACAGGTTCCACAATGCTTGTATTGGGTCAAGCATTGTATCCTGGGTCCCTTTTTAATAATGGTTTATGGAGCTTTCCTCCAGGAACTTGTCCAAACCTTTTTTAAACCCAGCTACACTAACAGCTCTTACTACATCCTCCGGTAACAAATTCCAGAGTTTGATTACACGTTGAGTGAAAAAAATATTTTCTCTTATTTGTCTTAAATAGTTTACCCTGTAGCTTCATTACATGTCCCCTAGTCTTTCTATATTCTGATAGCGTAAACAATCGATCTACGTTTACACGTTCCATTCCATTCATTAATTTATAGACCTCTATCATATCTCCCCTCAGCTATCTCTTTTCCAGGTTGAAGAGCCCTAACCTTTGTAGCCTCTCTTCATAGGAGTAGCCTTCCATCCCCTTTAACATTTTGGTGGTTCTTCTCTGTACCTTTTCTAATAACGCTATATCCTTTTTAAGATACGGTGACCAGAATTGCACACATTATTCAAGGTGCGGTCGTACCATGGAACGATACAGAGGCATTATAATATCCTTTGTTTTATTTTCCATTCCTTTCCTTATGATACCTAGCATTCTATTTGCGTTCTTGGCCGCTGCTGCCTGGAACCCTTTTTAAAAATTGGCGTTACATTGGCAACCCTCCAATCTTCAGGTATTACAGATGATTTTAATGAAAGTTCACAGATTACTAATAGCAGGTCTGCAATCTCATATTTCACTTCTTTCAACACTCTTGGATGTATACCATCCGGCCCAGGTGATTTGCTACTATTCAGTTTATCAAATAGTTGTAATACATCTTCCAGGTGTAGCGATATTTCTCTCAATTCCTCTGCAGTATCACCTTTAAATACCACTTCAGCCTTGGGTAACATCCCTACATCTTCCTCAGTAAAGACCGAAGGAAAGAATTCATTCAGTCTCTCCGCTATCGCCTTGTCTCCTCTTACTGCCCCTTTTACCCCTCTATCATCTAATAGTCCAATTGACTCTCTCACAGGCCTTTTGCTACAAATGTACTTGAAAAAGTCTTTATTTCGTGTTTTTGCTTCCGTAGCAAGTTCCTTCTCAAATTCTTGCTTTGCCTGCCTTATCAATGCTTTGCATTTAACTTGCCAGTGCTTGTGCTGTTTCCAGTTTTCGTCATTTGGCTCTTTTTTCCATTTCCTGAAAGATGCTTTTTTGGCAGCAACAGCCTCTCTGACCTCACCTTTAAACCATGCTGGCAGTTTTTTGGACTTTCTTCCACCTTTCTTAATGCGTGGAATACAGCTGGTCTGGGCTTCCAGGATAGTATTTTTAAACAACACCCAAGCTTGATGTAAGTCTTTAACCTTTGCAACCGCACCTTTTAGTTTTTTCTTAACTATATTCCTCATTTTATCATAGTCTCCCTTTCGAAAGTTAAAAGGTAGTACTGTGGATTTCTTTACTATCCCTCCTCCACTAATTAAATCAAACACGATAATGCTATGATCACTATTGCCAAGTGGTCCCAACACCCTTATCACTTGCACCAGATCTGGTGTTCCACTAAGGACTAGGTCCAGTATGTCTTCCCCTCTGGTCGGTTCGTGAACCAGCTGCTCCAGGAAGCGGTCATTTATTTAATCTAGAAACTTTATCTCCCTAGCATGTCTTGCTGTGACACTGACCCAGTCGATATCAGGGTAATTGAAATCACCCATTATTACTACTCTGCTGTGACTTTTGTTAGGTTCCTTGATTTCTTTGAGCATTTCATCATCCATTTGTTCATTCTGGCCAGGCAGTCGATAGTACACCCCTACTGCCATCACCTTCCCCTTCATACATGGAATTTCAATCCATAGAGATTCTACAGCAAATTTTGTTTCCTGCAAAACTTTAATCCTTTCTGACTCAATGCCCTCTCTAACATAGAGCGCAACCCCTCCACCAATTTGATCAGTTCTATCATTACGATATAGTTTGTATCTAGGTATCACAGTGTCCCACTGGTTATGCTCCTTCCACCATGTCTCTGAGATTGCAATCATATCTAACCTCTCATTTAGTGCTATATATTCTAACTCTCCCATAAGATATGCCATACTGGGTCAGACCAAGGTTCATCAAGCCGAGTATCCTGTTTCCTAGAGTGGCCAATCTAGGTCATACGTACCTAGCAGTATCCCCAAAAGACACAGGTTCCACAATGCTTGTATTGGGTCAAGCATTGATATCCTGGGTCCCTTTTTAATAATGGTTTATGGACTTTTCCTCCAGGAACTTGTTCAAACCTTTTTAAAACCCAGCTACACTAACAGCTCTTACTACATCCTCCGGTAACAAATTCCAGAGTTTGATTACACGTTGAGTGAAAAAATATTTTCTCTTATTTGTCTTAAATAGTTTACCCTGTAGCTTCATTACATGTCTCATAGTCTTTCTATATTCTGATAGCATAAACAATTGATCTACGTTTACCGTTCCACTCCATTCATTAATTTATAGACCGCTATCATATCTCCCCTCAGCCGTCTCTTTTCCAGGTTGAAGAGCCCTAACCTTTGTAGCCTCTCTTCATAGGAGTAGCCTTCCATCTACTTTACCATTTTGGTGGCTCTTCTCTGTACCTTTTCTAATAACGCTATATCCTTTTTAAGATACGGCGACCAGAATTGCACACAATATTCAAGGTGCGGTCATACCATGGAACGATACAGAGGCATTATAATATCCTTTGTTTTATTTTCCATTTCTTTCCTTATGATACCTAGCATTCTATTTGCTTTCTTGGCTGCCGCTGCACACTGGGCGGAGGGTTTTAACATGTTATCCACAATGACTCCTAAATCTTTTTCCTGGGTGGTTGTTCCTAATGTGGAACCTTGCATCGTGTAACCATGGTGTGGGTTGTTCTTTCCTAGGTGCATAACTTTGCACTTGTCCACATTAAATTTCATCTGCCATTTGGATGCACAATCTTCCAATTTATCCAGATCCTCCTGCAGTTTTCTACAGTCCTCTTGGGTTTTAACAACTTTAAACAGTTGTGTGTCATCTGCAAATTTGATAACCTCACTAGTTATTCCCTTTTCCAGGTCATTTATGAATATGTCAAAAAGTAGCGGACCCAGTACAGATCCATGGGGTACTCCACTATTCACCTTTTTCCATTGGGAAAATTGGCCATTTAGCCCTACCCGATCCACAGTAGTACACTGCCTCCTATCCCATGACTCTTTAGTTTTGCCAAAAGTCTCTGATGAGGGACCTTGTCAAAGACTTTCTGAAAGTCCAGATACACTATATCAACTGACTCACCTTTGACTACCTGTTTATTCACACCTTCAAAAAAACATATCAGATTAGTAAGTCAAGATCTTCCTTGTCTAAAGCCATGTTGGCGGTCTCCCATTAGGCCATGACTAATCAGCAGAACTAATATGGTTAGTGCTGCTGGATATCCCTGATTAATGCCACTACATGCCCTGATGCTAACCATTTAGCATCAGGGTGTATTGGGGAAATTCTGGGGCAGAGCAGAGGTGGCATCAGATGCTAACCAGGCAGAGGCAATACTGCATCGCTGCACATTTAGCGACCTGTGGGTAAAGATAGGCGTAGTGATAGCTGGCCTATCTTTACCTGTGGGAGCTAATTGGGCAGCGATGCAGTATTGCCTCTGCCTGGTTAGCATCTGCGGCGTCTATAGCTGTGTGGTGATCCCGGATATTCAATGCCGGGGCCACATATGGCCCCGGCATTCAATATCTGGAGCTAAAGTTTGGCAACGAAGGCTATGCACCTTAGAGGCATATAGCTGTCGCAAATGAATACTGGGTCCTATGTTACTGTGAGCAGAAAAGGTCTATATGGTCTCGGTCAATATGCTCTTTGGCGCATAGATATATTTTCTCTGATGCAGCTAGTCATTTGTTACTGTGCACATATGAGATAATAGTGTACTACTGGCTGGTGTGGAGCTCACGGGATTAATACGGGTTTGCTCTGGTTCATCTGGCTTTACATTGAATAAAGATAGTGTTTAACGATGGCTGCTGTTCTGAAAATTATGTCATTCAATATTAAAAGAATCAATAATACAATTAAGAAAACGAAAATGATGCTTTATTTTAAGAAAGAAATGGCAGATGCAATATTTTTTATAAGAAGTTATTTGTGTTATAAAGAATCTCTTAAATAAATCGATGGCAGGTGATTGGTCCAGGATTTCTATGTATCTAAGGGCAAGATTGCTACTTCTACTACATAACATTTCTACAGCACTACAAGGCATACACAGTGCTGAATATATACATATAACACAATCCCTGCTCAATAGAGCTAACAACATATTTAAGACAAACACAACTAACACAACAAACAAGGGACCAATATAAACTAAGAGGAAATTGGTGTAATACATAAGGGTGGTAAACAGGAGTATAAGGAGAGTATAAGGAGATCAGAATAAAAAGGCTGTCTCGAAGAGGTGGGTTTTTATTCTGGATTTGAATAGGATCAGGGATGGGGCCCGCCATACTGACTTAGGTAGTTTATACCAGGCATAGTGTGCAACAACATGGAATGAAAGAGTCTGGATTTGGCAGTGCAAGAGGGCACTCATATAATAGATTTACCCAATGAGCAGAGTTCCCAATAAGGGGTGTAGGGAGTGATGAGAGACAAGTAGTAATGAGGAGCTGTAGAGTGACTCCACTTGTAGGTCAGGAGGAGAATTTTGAATTGGCTGTGAAAATGGATAGGGAGCCAATGAAGTGATCTGAGGGCTTATTTGGGGATAGTAACACTGGTGGAATATTAGGCGTGTCCTTTGAAGAAAGTGAAGACGTCTGAAACATTTGTTATTCATGAACAAAGAACATAGGGGTATGTTTACTAAACCATGGTAGCAGACTCTGTGTGATATCGGAGCTGTGGCCCCATTGAAATCAATGGGTCCGCGGCTCTGATATCGCATGGAGTCCGCTACCATGGTTTAGTAAATATACCCCATAGTCTAAAAATGGGCCTGCACCTTAATGTAAAGAAGACAAAGATCCTGACAACTGGCAAAATCAATAAGTTCATCATTAATGGAGAAGAAATTGAAATAGTGGACAACCTTAACCTACTTGGATCAACTATCAAAGAAGCAACAAGCAGTCAGGAAATCAGACGACGCATTGCTCTAGGCAGAATGGCTATGAAGGACCTAGACAAGATTCTCAAGAGCAGAGATGTCTCTCTCCATACAAAGATTTGACTTGTTCAAGCCATGGTATTTTCAATAATGTCATATGGATGCGAAAGTTGGACAGTGAAAAAGATAGACAGGAAGAAAATTGATGCCTTTGAATTATGGTGCTGGGGGCGAATACTGTGCGCGAACAACAAACCAGTCAGCACTAGAGGCGATCAAACCTAAGCTTTATTTAGAAGCTCAGATGATATGATTTTGACTTTCATACTTTGGACACATCATGCGAAGAGAGAGATCATTACAGAAAGACATCATGCTTGACAAGGTAGAAGGTCAATGCAAAAGAGGAAGGCCAGCAATGAGATGGGTTGATACAATAAAGCAGCTATGGGTGCCAGTCTGTCAATAATGAGACGCCTGACTGAAGACCGAACACAGTTTAGGACAATTATCCAGAGGGTTGCCATGAGTTGACACCAACTCGATGGCACTTAACAACAACAACAACCTTTGAAGAACCCACCTGATGGCATAAGGTTTGGCAGGAAAGGACCTGATTTTTTTATTTTATTTATTTATTTAGCTGCATTTATATCCTGCTTTTCACCAGGTCAAAGTGGTTGGGGGATACATTTAACATGAGGGTATATGAGACACATACGCTAATACTTGCAGGGAACATGGGCAATGGAGGGTTAAGTGGCTTGCCCAAGACCACGAGGAGCACCTGTGGGACTAGAAGCCCCAGTCCTAGCCCAAGGTTGCTGTCCTCTAGTGGGATTTGAACCACTGACCTTCTGGCCTGTAGTACCTTGTCCCAACCACTAGGCCACTCTTCCCTCCTCCTCCCTTTGCAGCAGGAGCAGGGTTTATTTTTTAAAAAAAATTGAAAATGATGACAATTTATTTTTTTCCTTTCATATTAAAAAACAAAAAGAAATAAAACAGGACATTTTGTTAAGGTTTTTGTTTCCAGAAAAAGCATATCCCTCTTCTCCTAGGTATTTAATGGAGTTTGTATCAATGTCTGTAATCCTGACAATATTTTCTATATGTTTGAGTAGCGGGCAACTATGATACTCTCTGGCCACACTGTCATATTGGCACATATGAAATGGCATTTTAGAAAGGACATCCAAGTCAAATTGAGGACATCCAGGAAAGGATGTGTCAAGAAATGTCAAGGACATCTATGTTTATGCCCAATTTTAGTAACATTGACATCCCCAACATGGACATCTTCACCAGTGGCCACATAAACATCCTCCTCAGGAAAGCATGGGGGTGGGGACATTTATTTATTTATTAACATTTCTATACCGTGATTTCCAGAAGATCAATCGCAGTTTACAAATAACAACAATTTGAGTATACAGAACAGTTATATACTAATTTACAAAGAACAATATAGAACTATTTACAGTGGTATAATAAACATTTAACTATATACATGAACAAGTTAGAGAGCATTCGAGGATGAGGTGGGTTAAGAAACATCAATATATATTTCTTTGTGTGTGGAGAGGTAGCGGGCACTAGGTTAGGTTTGAGGAGAGGGTGATCTTGAATCATGTGTATTATGTAGGTCTTGATTGCCAAAATGGAGGGTGAATAAATAGGTTTTAAGGTTCTTTCTGAAGGTTTGGAGGTCAGTTAGTTCTCTAATGTTGTCAGGGAAAGCGTTACGGAGGTAAGGGGCAGAGTGAGAGAATGCTCTGTTATTTGTTATCTTTCTAGATTTCCTAAAGTCCATTGGAATAGCAAGCTTATTATTATTCCGGATGCGTTGAGTACCATTGTTATTATCTTTGAGATGAGTGTAGATAAGTGGGAAGGTGCAATGTTATTGATGAGCTTGAAGGTGTTACAAGTATTTTGCAATTTATACGGCTTTGAATGGGAAGCTAGTGGAGTGCGTACAGTGTAGGTGTGATATGTTCCATTGAATTGATGTTCATAATTAATCTTGCAGCCAAATTTTGGGCTAGTTGAAGTCATCTTAATTCCTGTTTTGTGATGCCTTGTAGAATGGAGTTGGCGAAGTCAATGTGTGGGGTGATCATTGCATGGATGACTGATTTGAGGTGATGTTGGAGGAGAAGAGGATGGAGTTGCTTTAAGAGTATGAGCTTGTAATATATCTTTTTGATTGTTTGAGTTATGTGATATGTCATGCTGAGTGTGCGATCAATGATTACACCTAAGAATTTCACTTGATTCTTAACTATAATATTCATGCCATTGATCAGGATTGAAGTGGGAGGGGTGTGGGGGGGGGGTGAAATTCTGGTTTCTGGTCACATACATAGCCTCTGTTTTTGAAATGTTAATATAGAGGTTGTGGTTCTCTAGCCATTTCATAATTTCTGTGAAGCAATCAGATAGTGGTTGAAGTGATGGGTTTGAGGTGTCAAAAGGGAGATATAACATTATGTCATCCACATAGACATGATAATTTACGCGGAATCTTTTAAAGATGGAACAGATGGGTTGAAGATAAATATTGAAAAGTAGGGCGGAAAGTGCGGAACCTTGGGGGAGATGTTGTTCTTGTTTATATGGATCTGAGATTTGCTGTTCAATTCTTACTTCCTGTGTTCTGTCAGCTAAGTATGAGGAGAATCATTTGAGTACTATATTATTGAGGCCTATCTGCTGTAGCCTAGTTTGCAATAATTGGTGGTTAACGCTATCAAACGCAGCAGTGATGTCCAGGAAAATAAGGAGAAATGCTTGCTTTCTATTGTCGATACCTCTTGCAAGTTTGTCAATTAGAACTGTGAGAAGCATTTCCACTCCATGGAATGGACAGAAACCATATTGCTGATCATCTAGAGGGGTACAGGAGTCAATGTGATCCTGTAGTTGGAGTTGAACAATTTTCTCTATTACTTTAGCCATTAATGGGAGGTTTGATATAGGTCTATATGAGGTGGGAGAACTTTTGTCACTGGAGTTGTTTTTAAGAATGGGGCGGATTTGAGCATGTTTCAGGGAGGCTGGGAGATATCCATTCTGGAGCGAGAGGTTGATTATAAGGAGGATGTATGATAAAAGTTCAGGAATTGAAGCTTTTATCCAGGTTACTGGACATGGATCGAGGTAGGATGTGGTAGTGTTAAGTTTGGAGATAGTGTTTTTAAGAGAATCTTTTGATGTAGGGTAAAAGGTTGACCAATGTGTAATATGCGTAGTATTGTCATTGGTTTAGAACCTTACGGGTAAGACTTGTTCTTTGACTTTATTCTTGTAGTGGTCAGCTAGGATCTGTGGAGATATAATACTATCAGTGGAGGTTTTGGTGGCAGTGTTATTAGTTAGGGATTGAACAATACAGAAAAGTTCTCTTGGGCGATTTAAGGACTTGGCTAGTACTTTAGAGTAGTAGTTTTTCTTTGAAGTGTTAATTGTTTCTCTGAGAGTATTTGGATAGATAGATTGGTTGGTGTCGGATTTTGATTGGCACCATTTACATTCAACTTTACGTAGCTCTGCTCTTAGACATTTTATTTCTGTTTTGAACCATGGGGCATTTTGTCTTTGTTGATTGGATGTGAGGGGAGTTTGAAGTTGCTGCAGTGAATATGGACATCCATCTCATACAAGCTACTGTAGCATAAGGGATATCCAGCTGTGTAGCAAAATGAAAACATGAGCCCTCATTCCCCATCAGTGTACATTATTGGCATAGAAAATTAGGGGACATGAGCAGATGTCCTTGTGGACACCCTCCAGATGTCTGCCTGACAAAACGAGCACTTTTCTGATGCCTATTCGTTCCTTGAGGAGGTATAGGCTTGGACATGGCTCGGGATGTCCAGAGCATTATTTAAATCCAGTGAGGACTTCGAAGTCCTGGGAACACCCCAAACATGCCTACTCTACACTACTATTCATACTTAGACATGCTCTGGGGATATCTCTATGCTTTGGATGTCTCCATATCCATTTTCAGATGTCTCCATACTTTGAATGTTTCCATGTCCATTTTCAGACATCTAAATCATGAATAGGGTATCTACAATAACCACCATTATCTCAGAATAGACACTGGTTAATGAACCGCTTTGACTGAAATGATAAAGCGGTATGAAATAACTGTTAAATAAATAAGTACCACTTAACCCACCTAGTGAACAACTGACCAAATGGCGCTTATCTTCTATCAGTGGACACAAAGGATATTGCAACTGTTTTTTTTTTTTTTAATTCTTTTATGCAACTCTCAGCCACGACCAAAACAGAATATCTTTCACTGGCTGAGATACTAGCAATATCTTTTCAAGGTCTTGTTTCTCTGTCCAAATGTCTTCCTCGTGTTCAAGATTAATGTAATGCTTGTTTTGATGTTACATGACTGGAACCAATTTTAATTTTATATGATGATAAAGTATATTTTATTGCAGCAGATACAGAAGTTGCAGAAGCAGCACAAGTAAAAGAATTAGTGCATCTGGAGCGAGACGTACAGTATTTATTTCTAAATAGATGCTTTTGACAAGGAAGGTCATATATAAGTTAATGTCTGTGCTTGAGAACATAAAGGGTGTTGAATGTAGTGCACAATCCTCATAAGCCTGAATCAAACACTATATTGGAAGTAGAATGTTTGGAGGCGAACATGGTGGAAAGTCTCAGGATTGTTTTAATGTATTGTTTTAAAGAATTCATGTATCAAAAAAAGAAGCCAATCGTTCAAAATTCATAAGAACATTTTATGCTGTTTTAGCATGGGGTTTGCCATGCAGTTAGTGCACTAAACGCTAGTATGGAGTCCTATAGTAATAATCCCACACTAACTGAGCATATCCGGCTCTGCAAGAGAGGATGAAGCAGATAGATGTGCAGGTGGTATAGTCTTCAATCCTTCCTGTAGAGGGTCAAGGCTGAGGCAGAGAAGCTCGCATCCTGGAGATGAATGCATGGCTGCATGGTTAGTGTGATTGAGAGTGTTTTGGTTTCTTGGATCATGGGATGATTTTCCAAGGGCTGCTGAGCAGAGATGTCTACAAGAAGGGTCAAAGTGTCTTCCAGAGCAGATTGGCTAACCTACTGAAAAGAGCTTTAAACAAGATTCATTGAGGATGGGTGAAGAAAGCCCCCAGGTAAGTAAAAGGGGCAACATCTGGAAAGCAGTGTGCATTAATGCCTGTAGTATTGGAAATAAGATCCCAGATGTTGAGGCTTTAATGGAAAAGGTTGACTTGGATTTAGTGTTGGTTACGGAGACATGGTTCACGGACAACCATGACTGGGATGTAATTATACCGGGCTATACTTTATTCAGGAAGGACAGTGTAGGAAGAAGGGGAGGAGGGTGACATTATATTTAAAAAATAATATTAAAGCTATAGAATTACAGTGCTTACAAGAGAAGGAGGAGATACTGTAAGCTAAACTAGAAAGAGGGAATGGGGAATCCATTTGCATTCGTGTGATATACATATCTCCTTCATAGGCAGAAAAAGTGGACAGGGATTTAGTTGAGGATATTTGCAGTGTTGCCATGAAAGGAGAAGTGCTGCTGATAGGTGATTTCAATATGCTGGATGTTGATTGGCACATCCCTTCTGTGGGGTCATCTAGAAGAAAAAAGATCCTGGATTCTCTACAGGAAGAACTATTCCAGCAACTGGTGAGGCTATACGGGACCTGTTGCTTACTAATGGGGAAAGTGTTTCTGATGTTATATTGGGAGATCATCTCACATCCAGTGAAGTGGTTCAGTATTAGGACTAGGGCTGATAAAGTCCATACAAAAGTAAGGCTCTTAGACTTTGGGGAAACTAACTTTGCCAAGATGGGACAATACCTTAAGGAGTCATTAGCGGGATAGGAGCAGCTGTAAGATATAGAAAAGCAATGGGCAAAACTGAAAGGGGATATTTTAAGGGCAACAAACATTTTTGTTAGGAAAGTAAATAAATGTAAATGGAAAAGGAGGCCATTATACGAGTAGTTCTCAAAGGAAATAGCTGAAAAGGTGAAGAAAAAGCAGGTGGCCTTCATAAAATACAAAAGATCACAGAAAGAGGACGACAAGCATCAATATTTGGAAAAACTTAGAGAGGCTAGAAATAGCAAAGATACAAATAGAAGAGAAAATTGCCAATGCAGGAAAATGGGGGATCAAGACATTTTTCAGATATGTTAGTGACAGCAGGAAGTGAAAAAGTGGTATTGCTAAACTCAACGGTGAAGACGAGTATTATATAGAAGCTGATGAGGATAAAGCAGAATTGCTTAAAAAATATCTTTGTTCTGTGTTCACAGATGAAGGTCCAGGAGCAGGACTTCAGAAAAAAAACCATAAATAGGAACAGAAGGGAAGGGAATCTTGAATGATTTTCAGAAGACTGTTTGTGAGGAACTAGCTAAATTAAAAGTAGAGAAATCAACAGGGCTGGATGGGATACATCCGAGTCTATTGAAGGAACTTGGAGAAGTTTTAGCTGCTCCACTGTGACCTTTTCAATGCTTCTTTAATATTGGGAGTCATCCCAGAGGACTGGAGAAAGGTACATATGGTCCCTTTACACAAATGCAGAAGTAAGGATGTGGCTGAGAACTACAGGCCAGTTAGTCTGACCTCTATGGTGAGTAAATTAATGGAAACACTGCTAAAACAGAGCATAGAGAGGTTTCTGGAGTCCAACGGATTGCAGGATTCAAGTCAGCACGGTTTTATTAGAGGCAGGTCTTGTCAGACAAATCTAATTAATTTCTTTGAGTTGGATTGAGGGAGAACCCTAGATGAGGTGTACTTGGATTTCAGTAACGTTCTTGACACCATTCCACACAGGTGACATATAAATAAATTGAGCACCCTAGGGATGAACCCCAAAGTGACTGAGGGCCCGATCCACAAGGTGACTAGTGGGGCTGTACATCCATGTGGGATGTCCAGCCTCGCTGGCTGCCTGAACCGTATGTCACCTCCAGGCCCCCCTGCATGCACAGAGCCGCTGTGCAAGCTGCAGGGAACATTGGTGGTATGAGGGCAGAGAGTGGATGGAGCATGGGCCTGTATGCCCGGGGATCACCGGGGGGATGGCCAGCTTATTCCACCTCGTTGGTGGTATAAGCGCTGGCCACCCCTTCAGATCGGCCAGCCAGCCCCCCCTAGCCATGACAGTGCTGAGCAGGGTCGCCCCCGCTGCTCGATAAAGGCCCTGGCTACCTTCGTTGGGGTCAGATGGCAGGGAAACAGGGGTTCCAAGACAGTGGGCAGGTTATGTCATGGGGAGGACATCCACGTGGCAATGCAGGGGCATGCAAGGCCATCTCTCAGGTCCTGATCCTGCACCCACAGGGTCGTCTTACTCCCGTGGTTGGGCCCATCCTGATCAGGGCTGGCCAGACAGCATGGACGTGCCCAGCTGGGTTAGAAATTGGTTGAGTGGGAGGCGACAAAGGGTAGAGGTAAATGCAGCTCACTCTGAGGAGAAGGATGTTACTAATGATGTGCTAAAGGGTCTGCCCTAACATTTTCATTAGTAATATTGCAGAAGGGTTGTCATGTAAGGTCTGCCTCTTTGCAGATGATATTAAAATCTGTAATAGAGTAGACACCCAGGAAGGAATAGATAACATGAGGAGGGATCTAGCTAAGCTTGAAGAATGGTCAATAATTTGGCCACTGAGATTTAATGCTAAAAATTGCAGGGTCATGCATTTGGGCTGCAAAAATGCAAGGGAAAGGCAAAGTATAGGGGATGAGGCACTTCTGTCCATGAAAGAAGAGCAGGGCCTGGGCATTATTGTTTTTGATGATCTTGGGTAGCTAAACAGGCAAAAAAAGGTAAAAGTGAGAAGCATGCTTGGATGCATAGGGAGAGGAATGGCCAGCAGGGAGGAGGAGGTGATAGTGCCTTTGGTGAGACTTCATCTGGAGTATTGTGTGCAGTTCTCGAGACCACACTTTCAAAAGGATATAAACAGGATCGAGTCAGTGTAGAGAGTGGCTACCAAAATGGTTAGTGGGCTTCATCATAATGCATATGGAAACAGACTTAAAGATTTCAAAAGCGGAAGTAAGGATGAAGTTGAGAAGCACAGGCCAGTTAGTCTGATCTCTGTGGTGAGTAAATTATTGGAAACACCACTGACAGAGGATAGTAAGGTTTCTGGCATCCAATAGATTGCAGGATCTGAGGCAGCATGGGTTTATCAGAGCAAGGTCTTGTCAGAGAAATCTGATTGATTTCTTTGACTGGGTGACCAGAGAGTTGGACTGAGGGAGAGCTCTAGGTATGGTATACATAGATTTCAGTAAAGCCTTTGACACCGTTTTACACAGGTGACGTATAAATAAGTTGAGCACCCTAGGGATGGACCCTAAAGTGACTGACTGGATTAAAAATTGGTTGAGTGGGAGGCACAAAGTGTTCAGATAAATGGAGCTCACTCTGAGGAAAAGGATGTTACCAGTGGTGTGCCCCAGGGATTTGTCCTTGGTCCTATTCTTTCTAACATCTTTGTTAGTGATATTGCAGAAGGGCTGTCAGGTAATATTTTCTTCTTTGAAGATGATACCAAAATCTGCAATAGAATAGATATCCAGGAAGGAGTAGATAGCATGATGAGTGATCTAGCTAAGCTTGAGGAATGGTTGAGATTTGGAAGCTAAGATTTAATGCTAAAAAATGCTGGGTCATGCATTTGGGCTACAAAAATCCAAGGGAGCAGTACAGTGTAGGAGGCAAAGAAACACCACTCTCAAATGGTTTACCTCATACCTCAGCAACAGACAAAAGCAAATCAAGGTTGGCTCAACCACCTCTACCATCTTTCCATCTACACAGGGTGTACCCCAAGGATCAACTCTATCAGCCCTGCTGTTCAATCTTTACATATGCCCCGTCTGCAGTGTCATCAGGAAACACAACATCCAATATGCAGTGTACGCAGATGACATCATGATTTACACCCCCATCAATCTGAATAACCTGGACTACACTGCAATAACAACTTGTCTACAAGATGTGTCAGACTAGCTCTCCCACAATAGCCTAATCATAAATTTTAGCAAAGCCAAAGCTATTATCATCACATGTAATAAATTCTTTATCTCATCTCAGTCTATCAACTTGCATAACCTGACCATCCTGACTGAAGAGGAATTTAAATACCCTGGAGTTACTCTGGACAAGAACTTGAACTGCTGTTCACACATAAGCAAGACCACAAGAAACACATTTCACAAGATGGCCATAACAAGAAGACTCAAGCCCCTCCTCAACCAAGACACTAATAATATCACTAATTCTGCACTACTGTAACTCCATATACATCGGTCTACCCAAACAGACAATACGACCACTGCAGATGACACAAAACACGCTAACTCGCATCATCACCGGCTCATCTAGGCATGACCAATCACTCGAACACTCAAACAACTGCATTGGCTTCCAATCACATCCCACATCTGATTCAAGACAACTCTGAACATCTTCAAAATCAGGCACAACATGTATGCCAGCAGCCTGACGAGACTAATCAACCCTGACACAAGCACCAAGCCAAGATGACAAAGTAGAATGGACACCATTCAAATGCAAAGTTCCTACTCCAGGACCACACAGGCCATATCACTCAGAGCACTGTCCCTTGCAGCACCAACCCTATGGAATACACTCTCTGCTGACCTGAGAGCCACAACCGACATCAAAGATTTCCGAAAGAAGCTGAAAACCGTGCTATTCATCGACCACTTTGGGTCTACCACATCTGACACAGCAACCAACCACATAGCCCCCTGAAAAAGCCACCCCCCAGTTCAATATGTATATATCTGATTTTGTAAATAAGTCACTTCCCAGCCCCCCTACAACCAAAAGTGCTATATCTAATTTTGGTACTATATGCAAAACCATGTAAATAGATGATCAGCTATGACTCCTTTGCATGCTCCCCCCCCATTTGCTGTGTACTCTGATTGTTATTATGTAAACCACTTTGATTGTAGGATAAGGCAGCATTAAAAAAAAAACCCTGTTAAATAAATAAATAAATAAATAAAATTCTGTCCGCAAAAGAACAGCGGGACCTGGGCATGATTATTTCTGATTATCTTAAAGTGGCTAAACGGGTAGAAAAGGTGATAGCAAAAGCCAGAAGGATGCATAGGAAGAGGAATGACCAGCAGAAAAAAGGGGGTGATAGTGCCTTTATACAGGAGCAGCCCAAAGGGGGTGTGTTAACGACTCCTTGAGGTATTGGCCTATCTTGGCAAAGTTAGTTTTTCTAAAGTCTAAGATCCTTGCTTTTGAATGGATTTTAACAGCCCTAGTCCTAATACTGAACCACACCATCTGGCGATCACTGGATGCAAAATGATCTCCCACTATAACATCAGAAACACTTTCACAATTGGTAAGCACCAAGTCCAGTATGGCCCATTCACGTGTGCGTTCTGTTACCAGTTGCCTGAATAGTTCTCCCTGTAGAGAATCCAGGAACACCTTACTTCTAGATGATACTGCAGTAGAAATGTGCCAATCAACATCTGGCATATTGAAATCTCCTATCAGTTACACTTCCCCTTTCTTAGCAATGCTGCGTATGTCTTCAATTAACTCTCCGTCCACCTTTTCCTCCTGTGAGGGAGGTCTATATATCAAGCCATAGCAAATACATTTCTCTTTCCTCTTTCTAGTTTAACCCACAGTGCCTTCTCTCTCCCTTTTAAGCTCTGTAGTTCCAAAGTTTTAATATTATTTTTTACATATAGTGCCACTCCTCCCCCCCTTCTTCCTACCCTGTCCTTTCTGAATAAAGTATAGTCTGGTATAGTTACATCCCAGTCATGATTTTCTACTATTACTACTGAGCATTTGTATAGTGCTACAAGTCATGCGCAGCACTGCACAAACATGTAAGAGACAGTCCCTGCTCATCCGAACTTACAATCTAGTCAAGACAGACAACATGGAAGGTGTAGAAAGAGATAAAATAAGGGGGAAAGGTAAAGAAACAAGGAGATAAGGTGAGTCAAGATCCAAAAGCAGCAGCGAAGAGGTGATTTTTCTGCCTGGATTTGAAAATGATCAGAGAAGGTGCCTGGCGTACAGACATAGGTAGTTTGTTCCAGGCGTAAGGTACAGCAAGATGAAAAGAGAGAAGTCTGGAGTTAGCAATAGAAGAGAAGGGCACAGATAGAAGCAGTTACCAGAAAAGCAGAGTTCCCGAGGGGGGGGGGGGGGTGTAAGAAGAGATAAGAGAAGAAAGGTAGTGAGGCGCTGCAGAGTGTATGCATTTATAGGTTAGCAGGAGAAGTTTGAACTGGATGCGGAAATGGATAGGGAACCAATGAAATAACTTGAGAAGAGGGGTAATATATGTATGATGAGGCTGGCAGAATATTAGCCATGCAGCAGAGTGCTGAACAGATTGAAGGGGAGAGAGATGATTCAAAGGGAGACCAGCAAGGAGTAGGTTACAGTAGTCAAGACGGGAGGTCATTAAAGAGTGGATAAGCGTCTTAGTAGTGTGTTCAGAAAGGAATGGGCAGATTTTGTTGATGTTATAGAGAAAGAAACGGCAGGTCTTAGCTATCAGATGAAAGTGTGTGGAGAAGGAGAGAGAGGATCAAAGACAACCCCAAGATTGCGAGCCGAGGAAGCAGGAAGGAGTAGAGAGTTATCCACAGAGACTGAGAAAGGAGGAAGAGGAGAGGAGGTTTTAGGGGGAAAGATAAGAAGTTCAGTCTTGGCCATGTTCAATTTCAAGTGGCGGTGAGACATCTAAGCAGCAATGTCAGAAAGGCAGGCAGAGATCCAGGTCTGGATTGCTGGAGAGATTTCAGGCATAGAGAGATCGATCTGGGAGTCATTGGCATAAAGATGGCACTGAAAGCCATGGCAAGAGATGAGTGCACCGAGTGACTGGGTATAGAGAGAGAAAAGGAGCGGACCCAAGACAGATCCTTGGGGGACACCAACTGGGAGTGGGATAAGAGAAGAGGAGGAATCACCAGAACTAACACTGAAAGAGCGATGGGAGAGATAGGAGGAGAGCCAGGATAGTACGGAGCCCTTAAAACCAAGTGAGGAAAGGGTATCGAGGAGAAGGCTGTGGTCAACAGTGTCAAAAGCAGCAGAGAGGTCTAGAAGGATGAGGACAGAATAAAGGCCCTAGGATTTTGCCAGGAACAAGTCACCGGAGACTTTAGCAAGAGTTATTTCAGTAGCGTGTAAAGGATGAAAGCCAGACTGTAAAAGATCCAGGAGGGCATGAGAGGAGAGGAAGTCGAGGCAGCGGCAGTGAACCACACGTTCAAGTAGTTTAGAATCGAAGGGAAGAAGGGAGATGGGTCGATAATTGGAAGGACAGGTAGGATCAAGTGAGGGTTTCTTGAGAAGAGGTGTGACCACAGCATGCTTGAAGGCTGCAGGGACAGTTGCATGGAGAGCGATAGGTTGAGAATATGAGAGATGGAAGGGACAACAGTGGAGGAGATGGGGCTTAGGAGATGGGTGGGGAGAGGATCAGAGGAGCAGGTGGTGAGTTTGGAGGAAGAAAGAAGGTGTGCAGTTTCCTCTTCAGATATCACAGGAAAGGAAGAGAGGGTAGCAGATGTAGGGGGGGGGGAATGTTGGGAGTGAAGAGGGGAGGAGGGGAAGTAGCTGAATTTGTGGGGAATTGGAGGGTGATCTTGTGGATTTTGTCATGAAAATTGTCAGGCAGGGTTAGGGCAGAAAGGGTGGGAGGGGTCAGAGGCGGAGTCACTTTGAGGAGAGAGCTGAGAGTAGTAAAGAGACGGCAAGGGTCAGAGGCAAGAGAGTTAGTCAGATGGACATAATAGTTTTGTTTGGCAAGAGCTATGGCTGACTGGAAAGAGATAAGCATGAATTTGAAGTGTAGAAAGTCTGCAAGGGAGCAGGATTTGAGCCAAGCATGCTCAGCAGAATGGGCACAGGAACGTAGATAGCAGGTAGTGGATGAAAGCCAGGGCTGGGGTGCAGAACTCCTCACATGATGTGGCATGGGCAGAGCGAGAACATCCAGAGCAGAGGAGAGTGCAGCGTTATAGGAAGGATGGAACCAGACTGCTGGCATTAACCTTTAAAAAGGAGACAGAGAAGCTTTTAAACTAGAAAATAGGGAAAAGCCGACAGTCGCCGAAGAGCGCATGGTTCGGAAGAAGGAATCCTTGAAGGATACTACCAAAAGCAGTGAGGTTCCAAAAAAGTGTAAAGTAGCCCAAATGCCCTTGAATATGGAGCAGACAGAGCGTAAAGATTCCAAATTACCCATGCCTACCAATAGCCATATTAATATTAATAAAATACAGTCTCTAAAATGCTTGTATGCAAATGCTAGAAGTCTAAACAATAAGATGGGAGAGTTAGAATATATAGAGCTTTTAGTGTAGCTGGGTTTAAAAAAGGTTTGGACAAGTTCCTGGAGGAAAGCTCCATAAACCATTATTAAAAAGGGACCCAGGATACAATGCTTGACCCAATACAAGCATTGTGGAACCTGTGTCTTTTGGGGATACTGCTAGGTACGTATGACCTAGATTGGCCACTGGGCTTGATGGACCTTGGTCTGACCCAGTATGGCATATCTTATGGGAGAGTTAGAATATATAGCACTAAATGAGAGGTTAGATATGATTGCAATCTCAGAGACATGGTGGAAGGAGGATAAGGATACCTGGATACAAACTATATCGTACTGATAAAACTGATCAAATTGATGGAGGGTTACACTCTATGTTAGAGAGGACATTGAGTCAGAAAGGATTAAAGTTTTCCAGGAAACAAAATTTGCTGTAGAATCTCTATGGATTGAAATTCCATGTAAAAAGGGGAAGGAGATGGCAGTGGGGGTGTACTATCAACCGCCTGGCCAGAATGAACAAATGGATGATGAAATACTCAAAGAAATCAAGGAAGCTAAGAAACGTTAGAGCACAGTAATAATAATGGGTGATTTCAATTACCCCGGTATCAGCTGGGTCAGTGTCACGACAGGACAGGCTAGGGAGATAAAGTTCCTAGATGAAATAAATGACTGTTTCTTGGAGCAGCTAGTTCATGAACCGACCAGAGGGGAAGCCATATAGAAACATAGAAATATGATGACAGAAAAAGACCACATGGCCTATCTAGTCTGTCCTTCCATAACAACTACAACAGTCTCCTTTTTACCTTTAGAGATCCTCTGTGTTTGTACCATGCTTTTTTGGATTCAGTTACTGTCCTCATCTCTACCACCTCCACTGGGAGACTATTCCATGGATCCATTACTCTTTCCGTAAAGAAATATTTCTGCATATCACTCCTGAATCTATCTCCCTTCACCCTCATCCCATGTCCCCTCATAGCAGAACTTGCTTTCAATTGAAAGAGGCTCTCTCCCTGAACATTTATGCCGTGGCGGTATTTAAACATCTCAATCATATCACCTCTATCCTGCCTTTCCTCTAAGGTGTACATATTAAGATCCTTCAGTCTGTCCTCATACGCTTTAAAATGAAGCCCACTAATCATTTTAGTAGCCACCCTCTGCACCGACTCCATCCTGTTCACATCCTTTTGAAGGTGCGGTCTCCAGAATTGCACACTATACTCTAAATGAGGTCGCACCAAAGACTTATACAGAGGCATTATCACCTCCTTTTTTCTGCTAGCCATTCCTCTCCGTATGCACCCAAGCATCCTTCTAGCTTTTGACGTCGCCTTTTCTACCTGTTTAGCTACTTTAAGATCATCAGACACAACCACGCCTAGGTCCCGCTGTTCTTTAGTGGACAAAAGTACTTCACCCCCTATACTATATTGCTCCCTTGGATTGCTGCAGCCCAAATGCATGACCTTACATTTTTTAACATTAAATCCCAGCTGCCAAATTCTAGACCATTCTTCAAGCTTAGCTAGATCCCTCCTCATGTTATCTACCCCTTCCTGGGTGTCTACTCTATTGCAGATTTTGGTATCATCCGCAAAGAGGCAAACCTTACCTGAAAGCCCTTCCGCTATATCACTAACAAAGATGTTAAAAAGAATCGGACCAAGGACAGATCCCTGGGGCACACCACTGATAACATCCTTCTCCTCAGAGTGAGCTCCATTTACTTGTACTCTTTGTCGCCTCCCACCCAACCAATTTCTAACCCAAGCAGTAACTTTAGGGTCCATCCCTAGGGTGCTCAGTTTGTTTATAAGTCGCCTGTGAGGAACAGTGTCAAAGGCTTTACTGAAATCTAAATACATCACATCTAGGGCTCTCCCTCGGTCCAACTCCCTGGTCACCCAGTCAAAGAAATCAATCAGATTTGTCTGACAAGACCTGCCTCTGGTGAATCCATGCTGCCTCGGATCCTGTAATCCGCTGGACTCCAGAAACCTCACTTTTTTCTCTTTCAGCAGCGTTTCCAATAATTTACTCACCACCGAAGTTAAACTAACCGGCCTGTAGTTTCTCACAAACACAGTCTTTTGAAAATTGTTCAAGATGTCCTTTGCTTCTTTTCCTATTTGTGGGTGTTTTCTGAAGTCCTGCTCCTGGTTCTTCATCTGTGAACACAGAACAAAAATATTTGTTAAGCAATTCCGCTTTTTTCCTTATCAGCTTCTACATATTCCTCCCCTGCACCCTTGAGTCTGACAATACCACTCTTGCCCTTCCTCTTCTCACTAATATATCTGAAAAATGTCTTATCTCCCCATTTTATTGCATTGGCTATTTCCTCCTCCTTTTGAATCTTTGCCTTCTTGACTACTTTGCTAGCTTCTCTAAGTTTTTCCAAATACAGATGCCTGTCTTCCTCTCTCTGTGATCTCTTGTATTTCATGAAGGCCTCCCTCTTTTTCTTCACTTTTTCAGCTACTTCTTTCGAAAACCATAGCGGTCTCCTTTTCCTTTTACCTTTATTTACCATTTTAACAAAAAGGTTGGTTGCCCTTAAAATATCCCCTTTCAGTTTTTCCCACTAATTTTCTACATCCCTCAGCTGTTCCCATCCAACTAATGACTCCCTGAGGTATTGGCCCATCTTTGCAAAGTTAGTCTTTCTAAAGTCTAAGATCCTCGCCTTTGAATGGATTCTAACAGTCTTAGTCCTAATACTGAACCACACAATCTGGTGATCACTGGATGAAAAATGATCTCCCACCTAATCAGGAGTTAGTGGGCCTGATTACCTGAGAGCAGCTGAGGGCCTGCATAAAAGGCTCCAGTGCCCTGCCCTGTTCAGGCTTTCCTACAGGAGCTCTCCAGATCAACCAACAGTAAGGATTTAAGGGTTTGTTTTATTATATTAAATTGTTGGACCTAGTCCTTAGTGGAACACCAGATCTGGTGCAAGAGATAAGGCTATTGGGGCCACTTGGCAATAGTGATCATAGCATGATAGCATTTGATTTAATTAGTGGAGGAGGGATGGTAAGGAAATCCACAGTACTACCTTTTAACTTTCAAAAGGGAGACTATTATAAAATGAGGAAAATAGTTGAGAAAAAACTAAAAGGAGCAGTTGCAAAGGTTAACGACTTACATCAAGCTTGGGTGTTGTTTAAAAATACTATCTTGGAAGCCCAGACCAGCTGTATTCCACGCATTAAGAAAAATGGAAGGAAGTCCAAAAAACTGCCAGCATGGTTTAAAGGTGAGGTCAGAGAGGCTGTTGTTGCCAAAAAAGCAGCTTTCAGGAAATGGAAAAAGAGCCAAATGACAAAAACTGGATACAGCACAAGCACTGGCAAGTTAAATGCAAGGCATTGATAAGGCAGGCAAAGCAAGAATTTAAGAAGAAAATTGCTACGGAAGGAAAAAGCGCATAATAAAGACGTTTTCAAGTACATTCGTAGCAAAAAACCTGTGAATCAATTGGACCATTGGATGATAGAGGGGTAAAAGGGACAGTAAGAGGGGACAAGGCTATAGTGGAGAGACTGAATGAATTCTTTGCTTCGGTCTTTACTGAGGAAGATGTAGGGATGTTACCCATGACTGAAGTGGTATTTAAAGGTGATATTGCAGAGGAATTGAAAGAAATATCGCTACATCCGGAAGATGTATTACAACTATTTGATAAACTGAAGAGTAGCAAATTACTTGGACTGGATGGCATACATCCAAGGGTGTTGAAAGAACTGAAATATGAGACTGCAGACCTGCTATTAGTAATCTGTGAACTTTCATTAAAATCATCTGTAATATCTGAAGATTGGAGGATCGCCAATGTAACGCCAATTTTTAAAAAGGGTTCCAGGGGTGATCTGGGAAACTACAGACCGGTGAGTCTGATATCAGTACCGGGAAAAATGGTAGAAACCATCATAAAGAACAAAATTACTCAGCATGTAGATAGTCATGGCCTAATGGGAGACAGCCAACATGGCTTTAGACAAGGAAGATCTTGTCTTACTAGTCTGTTATGTTTTTTTGAAGGTGTGAATAAACAGGTAGACAAAGGTGAGTCAGCTGATATAGTGTATCTGGACTTTCAGAAAGCCTTTGACAAGGTCCCTCATCAGAGACTTTTGGCAAAACTAAAAAGTCATGGGATAGGAAGCAGTGTACTATTATGGATCAGGAACTGGTTAAAAGATAGAAAGCAGAGAGTAGGGCTAAATGGCCAATTTTCCCAATGGAAAAAGGTGAATAGTGGAGTACCCCAGGTATCTGTGCTGGGTCCGCTGCTTTTTGACATATTCATAAATGACCTGGAAAAGGGAATAACGAGTGAGGTTATCAAATTTGCAGATGACACAAAACTATTTAAAGTTGTTAAAACCCAAGAGGATTGAGCACACATCAGCCAACAGCCTCCACACGCTCATACAACCGGAAACCAGCGCACGTCCTAGAAGAAGTCAAACACGCAACCGAGTCAGTACCCCAAATGAATACAAGCACACACGCAAGGACACAACAGACAGAGCTCTCTCCATGGCTGCTCCAACAATATGGAACAATCTACCGGACGATCTAAGGGCAACTCCAGACCTCAAAGACTTCAGAAAACAACTGAAAACCATGCTGTTCATAGAGCACTATGGTCACATCACATAACCTAAGAGAATGGATAACAGCACTCCAATCCTCCTAGACAACTGTATGTATATAAAATGTGTTTTAGCACCACTGTAAATAGCCCACCTTGTACATAGCTCAAACAAATCAAGCACCCAACACAGCCCTCACACAACTAAGTTTCATCCTCACTGCATGTACAACGCACACACTTTACTTGATTGCTTGCTGTGATACCACCTTGATTATTAAGATAAGGCGGTTTAGAAATACTGTTAAATAAATAAATAAAAATAAATAAAATTGCAAGAGGATCTTGATAAATTGGAAGACTGGGCATCCAAATGGCAGATGAAATTTAATGTGGACAAGTGCAAAGTTATGCACCTATGAAAGAACAACCCAAACTATGGTTACACGATGCAAGGTTCCACATTGGGAACCACCACCTAGGAAAAAGACTTAGGCATCATCGTGGATAACATTTTAAAACCCTCCGCCCAGTGTGCAGCGGCAGCCAAGAGAGCAAATAGAATGCTAGGTATCATAAGGAAAGGAATGGAAAATAAAACAAAGGATATTATAATGCCTCTGTATCGTTCCATGGTATGACTGCATCTTGAATATTGTGTGCAATTTTGCTCACCGTATCTTAAAAAGGATATAGCGTTATTAGAAAGGGTACAGAGAAGAGCCACCAAAATGGTAAAGGGGATGAAAGGCTACTCCTATGTGGAGAGGCTAAAAAGGTTAGGGCTCTTCAACCTGGAAAAGAGACGGCTGAGGGGAGATATGATAGAGGTCTATAAATGAATGAACGGAGTGGAACGGGTAAACGTAGATTGATTGTTTACATTATCAGAATATAGAAAGACTAGGGGACATGCAATGAAGCTACAGGGTAAACTATTCAAGACAAATAAGAGAAAATATTTTTTTACTTAATGTGTAATCAAACTCTGGAATTTGTTTCCGGAAGATGTAGTAAAGGCTGTTAAGGTAGCTGGGTTTAAAAAATTTATGGACAAGTTCCTGGAGGAAAGGTCCATAAACCATTATTAAAAAGGGACCCAGGATATCAATGCTTGACCCAATGCAAGCATTGTGGAACCTGTGTCTTTTGGGGAAACTGCTAGGTACCTATGACCTAGATCGGCCACTGTTGGAGACAGGATACTGGGCTTGATGGACCTTGGTCTGACCCAGTATGGCATATCTTATGTTCTTGTTTAACTAACTGTAAAATTTCTGAAAACATCTTTAAGCTTGTTCAACAAGTTATACAAGCTATAAATTTTTCCTGAAAATTCTGTTTAGAGATACTAAGGTGTTCTGTATCCCATTCTTGCAAAGTCTACACTATCCCCATAATTGTAACATCACTTTGGTATGGGCTTGTCCCAATTTAGTTTATTTTGCTCTCAGCTTTTCTCCACCCAACAGTGGACTGGACGAGATGAGGTTAGTGACTTCTGTAAGCCTCTACTGGAGGGGGATGTCACACGCTGAGGTACCCATGTGGACTACACTACAATATTTGAGGTATTATTGTAAGATTCTGGCCACTGCACTTCTCCGGGAATGGGGGGCTACATTATGTCTGTGTGAATTCATTCTGCTCTTTAACATTTGGCTTGTCTTTCCAATGTAGCATCCCTTTGCACATTTTTTGCATTGAATAATGTATATCACATTAGAGGAACAGCATAAATAGGATTCCTTTATTTTGAATGTTTTTCCCATGGGGTTCCAGTGGGACGTGCAGTCCCGCAAGCCATCCTGCCCCTATTCCCCCTCAGGCCCTCCCTGCATGGCTAGAGCAGCAGAATGGGGAGAGCCGGTGCGGAGGTGGGAGGGGGGAGGGAGCGGGGGAGGGCTGAGGTGGCAGGACATACAGGGCCGATTCCGGTCACAGCCCTGCACGTTCTGCGGGGTCAGGGGGAACGTTCTGCTTATTCATAGTAACATAGTAAATGACAGCAGATAAAGAACAGTATGGTCCATCTAGTCTTCCCAGTAAGATGGCAAGAGTAGGTGCACCTGACGCTTCGTGCAGGCCACCCCTCCCCATGACTTTGTTTTAGGGGTGAACCCACTGCTCCGTGTAGGACACCCCTGTATGTTGAGAAATTAATTTGTTAAGTTTATTTTGATTTTATCCTGTTGCTATAAAGGGATCCACTGTGTCTGTCCCATGCCATTTTGAATTCTGTCACTGTATTTTCCCCCACCACTTCCATTGGGAGGGCATTCCAAGCATCCACCACCCTTTCAGTGAAAAAGTATTTCCTGGCATTGCCTTTCAATTTACCCCCTTGCAGCTTCATGTTATGCCCTCTAGTTTTACAGTTTCCCGGTCTTTGGAAAAGGTTTGTTTGTTCATTATTTCTCTTTAAGTATTTAAAGGTCTGAATCATAACTCCCCTGTCTCTCCCCTCCTCCAGAGTGTACATATTTAGGTCTTCAAGTCTCTTCTCATAAGGCTTCTGATGCAGGCTCCAAATCATTTTGGTTGCCTTCCTCTGAACAGTTTCCAGTCTTTTTATATCCTTTGTAAGATATGGTCTCCAAAACTGAACACAGTATTCCAAGTGAGGCCTCACCAGTGACTTGTACAGTGGCATTAGTACCTCTTCCTTTCTGCTAGTAATTCCTCTTTGTATTCAACCCAACATCCTCCTAGCCTTTGCCACCGCCTTGTCGCACTGTTTTGCCACCTTGAGATCCGCAGAAATAATCACACCAAGGTCTTTCTCCTGGTCCGTGCACACCAATCTCTCTCCCCTGATCGCGTACATTTCACCTGGATTTCTGCTTCCCAAGTGCATGACACTGCACTTCTTCGCATTAAATCTTAATTGCCAAACATTAGACCATTCTTCCAGCTTTTGTAGAGCTTTCCTCATGTTATCCACTCCCTCAGGGGAGTCCATTCTGTTGCAAATTTCCGTGTCATCTGCAAAAAGACAGACTTTCCATGCAGTCCTTCAGCAGTATCACTCACAAATACATTGAACAGTGCCGGGCCCAGGACCGAATCCTGGGGCACCCCGCTAATCACCCTCCTTTCATCCGAGTGAGCTCCATTTACCATCACCTTCTGTCGTCTGTCAGTCAACCAATTTCTGATCCAGTTCACCACCTTGGGACCCATCCCCAAACTACTGAGTTTATTGATAAGCCTCCTATGAGGAACAGTATCAAAGGCTTTGCAGAAATCCAGGTAGACGACATCCATCGCATGCCCCTGATCTATTTCTCTGGTCACCTAGTCAAAGAACTCAATCAGATTTGTTTGGCAAGATCGTCCTTTGGTAAAACTATGTTGCCTCAAAGGTGGAATAAGCAGCACAATCTTGGTGATTGGAGCTGGATCTTCCCCCCCAGGTCCGGGGCCTGGTGTGGGTAGATCCCTGCCACCCGATCTAGGCCCTGGCTGCCCAGCAGATCAGGTGGTGGGGAAGGGCTGGTGCTGCAGGAGCCAGGGGATCCTGAGGGGAGGATGTTCCCGCAGGCATGCAGGGGCACGCCGGGCCATGTTCTGGCCCGATTCTGTATGCTGTGGGAATGTTTTCCTCCTGTGGTACAGAATTGGGTCCTAATGGGCCTGTCCTGCCAGGGACTGTCCAGATGGCCCGGATGTGCCCCTGATAGAATTGGGCTTCACAACTCCAAAGTCCCTCTCTTGGTCTGTCCACAGCAGCCTTTCATCCTATGTAGTATACAGTTCCTTTGGGTTTCTTCATCTTGCATTGATCACTCTGCACTGCTTTACATTAAATCTCAATTGCTAAGCATTAGACCATTCTAATTTTTGTAGATTTTTTCTCATGTTGTCTATTCCCTCCAGAGTGTCTACTCTATTGTAAATCTTCCTGTCATCTGCAAAAAGACAAACTTTTCTTTTTAACACTTTGGCAATATTACTGACAAGGACATTGAACAGTAATGGCCCCAGGACCAATCCCTGAGGCACTCCATTACTCACCCTCCCTTCTTCAGAGTGAGTTCCATTAAGCACTACTCTCTGTAGTCTGTCAGTCAACCAGTTCTTGATCCAGTTCACACTTTGGGATCCATATTTAGGCTGTTCAGTTTATTCACAAGCAAAGATGTGCCATTTTTCCTTTTGGGCTTTTATTGGGAGTCTGCTTCTCACTAATTTTTGGTTCAGATTTGCTGGTTATTGGAAGACCGATATTGGTGCACCAGGAAATCTCTCTCTCAGTAATTCATCTTCCTGGAGTAATGGTTGAGAGTATTTTATGATTTTTCAGTGTTTCAAGCTCTGGATTGCATTTCACTACATAGAGGACTCTCTGCATTATAGTAGCTTATCTCTGGGTGTTTTGAGTGAAGAAGCACTCTTCTTGGAAATGATTTTTTTTGAAGGATTCAGCCAGGATTTGGAGGTGTTTATCCCTGTCTTTTGGGTCACAGCATATGTGGCGAAACCATGCTGTGTATAATGGCCTTTTTTGTATTTGAAGGACGAAAGCTGGAATTATGAAGATTGATGCATTTGTCAACTGGTTTCTTGGATATACATGCCTATATATTGACACTGTTCATAAAAACTGTGGTGTCCAGGAAGTTAACTTTTTCTGTGGTGTAGTCAATTTTGAATTTGATTGAGGGATGTGGATGTGTTAAAAGAATTGTGAAATTGTTTGAGAGACTCCTCTCCCTCAATTTAGATCACAAAAATATCCATAGAGTTAGACCAATAGTATATAAAGGGTTTAGTCTGATATTTGTTCAAAAATGTCTTTTGCAGTTTTGTCATGGAATGGTTGGCATATTGCAGTGCTATCCTTGGGCCAATAGGCCATGCCCATGATTTGCAGATTTATTTATTTATTTATTTATTTATAGTCTCTTATATACCGCACTATTCAGCATCAGCGCGGTTTACAATAAACAAGGAGTTACACAATTCAACGGTACTTTGTGTTTACAGAAAAAACAGGAAATACAACTCGGATAACAGGGTAATTAATTAATATAACAGACATGATCTCATCCTGGCTTCAGTATTGTGTATGGGAGGTCTGTGGGGTGTCTGTATTGAATTTGTATGTTTGGAAGGTCTGTGGGTAGGTTGTGTTATCTGGATTGTTTAATGGATAAGACAAGAGGAAGAGGTAGTGTTTCAAAGCTTTTCGAAACTGCAAAAGGTCTGGTATTGATCGGATGTTTTGAGGAAGGCTGTTCCAACACCTTGGTGCACAGAAAAAGAAAGCCCTGTCAGTAGTAGTTTTGGTGTATTGTGTTATTGATTTAGGGACTAACAGAGAATTGAGTGATACTGACCTTCTATCCCTATTGAGGGGTGTTGTTTGGATCATATCTGATAATGATGCAGATGAGAGCTCTTTGATGGCTTTGAATGTAATTAGTAAAGTTTTGAAAGTGAGTCTATTTCGTATCGGGAGCCAATGAAGATGTTTTAGAATAGGTGAAATATGTTCTTTCCGGGATGCTCCATGAAGGACTCTTGCTGCGGCATTCATTGCCAATTGAAGTGGATGTAATGTGGCTTGAGGGAGACCTTGTAATATTGAGTTCGCATAATCAAAATGAGGTATGATTAGCGCCTGATAGATGGTTCTAAAATCGTCTGGCTCTAGCAAGGATCGTAGATGTCTAAGGGAACGTATTTTGTGGTATACTGCTCTTACAATATTTCCTATGTGTGCTTTCATATCCAAGTTCTGGTCTAAAGTGACACCAAGGTATCTGATGGTGGTCTTGGTCTGGAGGTTAGGATCCTTTACTTTCAAAAAGGACGGAGCAGTGAAATTTCGGTTCCGTGTAATGAATAACACCTCTGTTTTTTTGTGTTGGATCCTTAGATTTTGAGATTGTAGCCAGTTAGATACTTCATTTATGCAGTTTGTTAAAGGAGTGAGGTCGGGGTTCTCTGTTGTAAAAGGAAAATATAATAGTACATCATCCGCGTATATCATGCAGTTGACTCTAAAGGATCGTATCAGGTTGCATATAGGCTGCATGTATATATTGAACATAAGGGCGGAGAGGGAGGAGCCTTGAGGGACACCTTGTTTTTGATGAAACTGATCTGATGAAGTATCGTTGGATCGTACCTGTTGCCATCTGTCCGAAAGGTAGGATTTACACCACTCGAGTGCTTTATCGGTAATTCCCTTCCCTTTGAGACGTTCTAGGAGGCGTTCATGGCTCACAGAATTGAAAGCGGCTGCGATATCTAGGAAGACAAGGACAAACCCTTGGCGGATGTTATCAATACCTGATAATAAGCTGCTGAACAGTGTAGTTAGAAGCGTTTCCACACCGTGGGATTCTCTGAAGCCGTGCTGGCATGGGTCTAGTGGAGCGTTAATTTCAATATGATCCTGAATTTGTTTTTGTACTTCTTTTTCCAATATTTTTGCTAGTAAAGGAATGCTTGCTATTGGTCTATATGATTCTGGTTTAAGAGGGTCGAGCTTGTTGTTTTTTAGTAATGGCCTTATGGATGTTTGCTTAAGGATACGTGGGAAAGTTCCTGTTGTAAATGATTGAATCATGAGTCTGGATATGATGGGACTGAGGTCAGCTCGTAAATCTTTGATCCAGAACGCAGGGCATGGATCAGTATGAGCGGTGGTCATGTTTAAGCTAGCAATGGTGTCCTCGATTTGTCGTTTAGGTGGTATTGAGAAGATAGTAAGTAGAGCTTGATCTACTGGATCTAGAACTATGTTAGGAGCTGAGATATTGTCAGTTTGGCAAATTTTGGATTGTAGATAGTTAGCAAATAATTGAGGGTGGATTTCGTATTTGAGTTGCGAAGCGGGTTCATTTGTCAAACGCTTAACTATGTTGTTAGAATGTCAAACTCTGCAATATTACATGAAAGTTCCAGCAACTTCTATTAACACCAATACTAGATTGTACAGACTTAACTGGCTAGCAGGTCTCAGATTAATTCGGGCAATAATGTGACCACGTAACTGCGGTCAACTAGCCCACCACACATCAATGACCTTCTTATAGCCACAGTTGTTTAATTCTGTTACCAGCGGTAATGCTCATCTGCAGAAATTGGATGTTTGAAGCTAAGTTCAATTTTTATAAACAACATATTTAAATATATAAGATATAAAGATACAAAACGGAAAAAAGAAAAAAAGAAAACAAGAAAAAAAATTTTTTTTGTTTATAGACTGTGGCTATAAGAAGGTCATTGATGTGTGGTGGGCTAATTGACCGCAGTTACGTGGTCACATTATTGCCCGAATTAATCTGAGACCTGCTAGCCAGTTAAGTCTGTACAATCTAGTATTGGTGTTAATAGAAGTTGCTGGAACTTTCATGTAATATTGCAGAGTTTGACATTCTAACAACTTTAGCTCTGTATTGAGGACCACAGTGATTGTTGTATTCTACAAAACGCTTAACTATGGCAAACAGGTCATGAGGCTTGTTTAGAGATCTTTTTAACGTGACCGCATGGTAATGTCTCATTGAGTCAGTAACCGCTGTGCGATGAGATGTGAGATGTAGGATATATGCAGTTCTGTCTACTTCTGAGTGTGAGCGTCGCCATCTTCTCTCAAGTTTCCTTAGGGTTGTGCGAGAGGCTTTCAGCACAGATGAATACCAGATAGCAGAGTGTTGTTTGCTTTGAGATTTGTTAGTCGATGGACATGTGGCAATTGAACTGAGCGTATTATTCCAATTAGAAACTAAATCATCAAGGCTGCACTCTGGTAAGTTGTTTAGTGGAAGTGTTGTTTTTAGGATTAAGTCTTTGTCAAATGGCTTAAATCTTCTCAGGGTGGGACTGGTAATGCCATTCACTCCATTTTCTTCCTTTTGGTTACATCTGGGAAGGGGAACCTTGAATATAATTAGTTTGTGATCTGACCATGGAACTGGGTTGATTGATAGATCCAAGATGGATGGTGAGTTGACAGTTGTTTCAGTTGTAAATATTAGGTCTAATATGCCACCTTTAACATGGGTTGGATCTTTAATTAATTGGTTAAACCCTAAAACCTGTAAAGCTTCAAGAAAAGCTGTTACATGGGAGTCTTGGAGAGATGGTAGATTGAAGTCTCCTAGAACCCAACTTGTTATATGGGGGTTCTGTGAGTTGGAGGCTAAGTCAATTATCATTGATAGTGAATCTGAATTGGATGAAGGAGCGCGGTACAGTAGAGTGAAGGAACAACAATTATTTACTATTGAGATAGTATCTAGGAGTGTTGAACTTGTTGCTTCCTTAAGGTTGAAATGGAGGTCAGATTTGAAGATGGCTAGAACACCACCTCCTCTCTTGCCATTTCTATGACATGTATGTAAGGAGAAATTGGAAGGCAGGAATTGGTTGATTAATACATTGTCATCACAAGAAAGCCAAGTCTCAGTGATTAGGAGTAAGTCAAGGTTGTGTAGTGATATTAAGTCAGAGATGATAGGCCATTTCTTGCGCACAGATCGGGCATTTATCAATGCACATTTCAGATGTTGGGGAATTGGATTTCCTTCTTGTTTCTTTTTTGTGTTGTTTTGTAATGAGATGAGTAGAAGATGATGGTGGGAAGTTTGGGTAGAATCTCTAGATTTGAAGAAGGGTGTATCTGTCCATTTTCTTCTGTAATTGTGGATTGTTGGTATTCTATTGTGGCTAGTGTGTAGGCTGGTAACATTACATATTCCTATAGTGATAAGATAGAACGTAAATGTTATAATGTAGGGTAAGGCCATAATGTATGTGTGGATGAATAAGAGTGTATTATAATTTAATAATAATAATAACAGGTAAACTGGAGCTTACGGATGGATGAGAAGCTATAACACCACTTAACAGTATTTCAGTGAGAGCAGGTTAACTGGAGCTTACAGGATGGATGAGAAGCTATAACACCACTTAACAGTATTTCAGTGAGAGCAGGTTAACTGGAGCTTACAGGATGGATGTGAAGCTATAACACCACGTAACAGTATTTCAGTAAGAGCAGGTTAACTGTTGTGGTGATTACAGCTTTGTTGTTTGCGAGAGTAAATATTTACTTGCGTTTTCGAGATCGATGTCAGCCTGCTGCAGAGTGACCTCCGTCGGTGGCCTCCGCCTAAGGGCCACGCCAAAGGGCCCTCTGGCGAGGCCCTCAGGAGCGGGCCCACCAGGCGCGGGCCTGCCTGAAGGCAGCTGCTGTTTAAATGGAGCAGGCTCCTCCCCCTCTCAGGATAAGCAGGATAGATGGAAGGCTGCAGGCTGCTTAACCCTAATCAGAGCAAGAAGCAGATGGCAGTTAGCTTGTACCTTGATTGAAGGCAGCTGCTGTTTAAATGGAGCAGGCTCCTCCCCCTCTCAGGATAAGCAGGATAGATGGAAGGCTGCAGGCTGCTTAACCCTAATCAGAGCAAGAAGCAGATGGCAGTTAGCTTGTACCTTGATTGAAGGCAGCTGCTGTTTAAATGGAGCAGGCTCCTCCCCCTCTCAGGATAAGCAGGATAGATGGAAGGCTGCAGGCTGCTTAGCCCTAATCAGAGCAAGAAGCAGATGGCAGTTAGCTTGTACCTTGATTGAAGGCAGCTGCTGTTTAAATGGAGCAGGCTCCTCCCCCTCTCAGGATAAGCAGGATAGATGGAAGGCTGCAGGCTGCTTAACCCTAATCAGAGCAAGAAGCAGATGGCAGTTAGCTTGTACCTTGACTGAAGGCAGCTGCTGTTTAAATGGAGCAGGCTCCTCCCCCTCTCAGGATAAGCAGGATAGATGGAAGGCTGCAGGCTGCTTAACCCTTGATTGAAGGCAGCTGCTGTTTAAATGGAGCAGGCTCCTCCCCCTCTCAGGATAAGCAGGATAGATGGAAGGCTGCAGGCTGCTTAACCCTTGATTGAAGGCAGCTGCTGTTTAAATGGAGCAGGCTCCTCCCCCTCTCAGGATAAGCAGGATAGATGGAAGGCTGCAGGCTGCTTAACCCTTGATTGAAGGCAGCTGCTGTTTAAATGGAGCAGGCTCCTCCCCCTCTCAGGATAAGCAGGATAGATGGAAGGCTGCAGGCTGCTTAACCCTAATCAGAGCAAGAAGCAGATGGCAGTTAGCTTGTACCTTGATTGAAGGCAGCTGCTGTTTAAATGGAGCAGGCTCCTCCCCCTCTCAGGATAAGCAGGATAGATGGAAGGCTGCAGGCTGCTTAACCCTTGATTGAAGGCAGCTGCTGATACAGATACAGATACAGCAGATACAGTAGATGTCATTATTGAAGCTGAAGTAGTTGTGAGTTAGGGTAATATTATCAGTTTTGTAATAGTTTCTGGTGTGTATTGGTGGACAACTTAGATACAATGATACATACCATCTTGCATTTTATGGTCATATCAGAAAGATTTATGAAAATTGCCCGACTTGAATGCTCCTTGAAAAGTTGTAACTTGCTTGCATGCTTTTCTCCGCTCTTCTGGCAAATTGCTTCTATCTGTGCCCTTCTCTTCTACTGCTAACTCCAGACTTTGCTCTTTTCACCCTGCTGCTCCTTACGCCTGGAAAAAACTATCTGAGTCTGTACATCAGGCGCCTTCTCTGACCCTTTTCAAATCCAGGCTGAAAACTCACCTCTTTGCTGCTGCTTTCGGATCTTGATTCACCTGATCCCCTTGTGTTTCCTTACCATTTCCTCAAGATGTATCCCATGTCTACAGCTACTGTGTTGTCTGTCTTGACTAGATTGCAAGCTCCGATAAGCAGGGACCATCTTTTACATGTGTCTGTGCAGCACTGCTTATGTCTTGTAGCACTATACAAATGTTCAGTGGTAGTAATGTTCAGTAGTATTAGCACTAAGCTGTACAATCCCATCTTCTTTCCCAGAGGTCCTCAGATACTATCCTTGCCTCTGCCACTTCCACTGGGAGGCTGCTCCATGCATCCACTATCCTTTCTGTAAAGAAATATTTCCTTTAATTACTCCTGGAGCCTACCCCTTTCACCCTCATCCTATGACTTCTTGTTAGAGAGCATACATCCTATGACTCCTTTTAATTGAAAGATGCAAGTCTTCTGTGCATTGATACCATGGATTATTAAAATGCCTATATCTCATTTTTGTTCCAAAGTATTAATTTTTAGTTCTTTAATTCTCCCAAGATATACTTCATGATGAAGACCAATTTAGTAGCCACCCTCTGGACCAACTCTATTCTATTTACATTCTTTTGAAGGTGTAATCTCCAGAAAGGCATACAGTACTGCAAAGGAAACATAGAAACATGATGACAGAAAAAGACCACATGGCCTATCTAGTCTGTCCTTCCATATCAACAACTACAACAGTCCACTTTTTACCTTTAGAGATCCTCTGTGTTGGTCCCATGCTTTTTTGAATTCAGTTACTGTCCTCATTTCTACCACCTCCACTGGGAGACTATTCCATGGATCCACTACTCTTTCCGTAAAGAAATATTTCCGCATATCACTCCTGAATCTATCTCCCTTCACCCTCATCCCATGTCCCCTCGTAGCAGAACTTGCTTTCAATTGAAAGAGGCTCTCTCCCTGAACATTTATGCCACGGAGGTATTTAAACATCTCAATCATATCACCTCTATCCTGCCTTTCCTCTAAGGTGTACATATTAAGATCCTTAAGTCTGTCCTCATATGCTTTATAATGAAGCCCACTAATCATTTTAGTAGACACCCTCTGCACCGACTCCATCCTGTTCACATCCTTTTGAAGGTGCGGTCTCCAGAATTGCACACTATACTCTAAATGAGGTCACACCAAAGACTTATACAGAGGCATTATCACCTCCTTTTTTCTGCTAGCCATTCCTCTCCGTATGCACCCAAGCATCCTTCTAGCTTTTGACGTCGCCTTTTCTACCTGTTTAGCTACTTTAAGATCATCAGACACAACCACGCCTAGGTCCCGCTCTTCTTTAGTGGACAAAAGTACTTCACCTCCTATACTGTATTGCTCCCTTGGATTGCTGCAGCCCAAATGCATGACCTTACATTTTTTAACATTAAATCCCAGCTGCCAAATTCTAGACCATTCTTCAAGCTTAGCTAGATCCCTCCTCATGTTATCTACACCTTCCTGGGTGTCTACTCTATTGCAGATTTTGGTATCATCTGCAAAGAGGCAAACCTTACCCGACAGCCCTTCCGCTATATCACTAACAAAGATGTTAAAAAGAATCGGACCAAGGACAGATCCCTGGGGCACACCACTGGTAACATCCTTCTCCTCAGAGTGAGTTCCATTTACTTGTACTCTTTGTTGCCTCCCACCTAACCAATTTCTAACCCAAGCAGTAACTTTAGGGTCCATCCCTAGGGTGCTCAGTTTGTTTATAAGTCGCCTGTGAGGAACAGTGTCAAAGGCTTTACTGAAATCTAAATACACCACATCTACAGCTCTCCCTCGGTCCAACTCCCTGGTCACCCAGTCAAAGAAATCAATCAGATTTGTCTGACAAGACCTGCCTCTGGTGAATCCATGCTGCCTCGGATCCTGTAATCCGCTGGACTCCAGAAACCTCACTATTTTCTCTTTCAGCAGCGTTTCCAATAATTTATTCACCACCGAAGTTAAACTAACCGGCCTGTAGTTTTCAACCACATCCTTACTTCCGCTTTTGTGTAAAGGCACCACATGAGCCTCTCTCCAGTCCTTTGGCACCACTCCCGAATCCAACGAGGCATTGAAAAGGTCAGTCAGTGGAGTTGCTAGAACGTCCCCAAGTTCCCTCAGTATTCTAGGGTGTATCCCATCCGGTACCATCGCTTTGTCTACTTTAAGTTGAGCTAGTTTCTCACGAACACAGTCTTCTGAAAATTGTTCAAGATGTCCCTCGCTTCTGTTCCTATTTGTGGGTGTTTTCTGAGGTCCTGCTCCTGGTTCTTCATCTGTGAACACAGAACAAAAATATTTGTTAAGCAATTCCGCTTTATCCTTATCAGTTTCTACATATTCCCCCCCTGCACCCTTGAGTCTGACTATACCACTTTTGCCCTTCCTCTTCTCACTAATATATCTGAAAAATGTCTTATCCCCCCATTTTATTACATTGGCTATTTCCTCCTCCTTTTGAATCTTTGCTTTCTTGACTACTTTGCTAGCTTCTCTTCCAAATACAGATGCCTGTCTTCCTCTCTCTGTGATCTCTTGTATTTCATGAAGGCCTCCCTCTTTTTCTTCACTTTTTTAGCTACTTCCTTCGAAAAACATAGCGGTCTCCTTTTCCTTTTGCCTTTATTTACCATTTTAACAAAAAGGTTGGTTGCCCTTAAAATACCCACTTTCAGTTTTGCCCACTGTTTTTCTACATCCCCCAGCTGTTCCCATCCCACTAATGACTCCCTGAGGTATTGGCCCATCTTCGCAAAGTTAGTCTTCCTAAAGTCTAAGATCCTCACCTTGGAATGGATTCTAACAGCCCTAGTCCTAATACTGAACCACACCATCTGGTGATCACTGGATGCAAAATGATCTCCCACCTAATCAGGAGTTAGTGGGCCTGATTACAACATCAGAAACACTTTCACCATTGGTAAGCACCAAGTCCAGTATTGTCCTTTCACGTGTGGGGTCTGTTACCAATTGCCTGAATAGTTCTCCCTGTAGAGAATCCAGGATCTCCTTACTTCTAGATGATACTGCAGCAGGAATGTGCCAATCAACATCTGGCATATTGAAATCTCCTATCAGTAGCACTTCCCCTTTCCTAGCAATGCTGCGTATGTCTTCAATTAACTCTCTGTCCACCTCTTCCTCTTGTGAGGGAGGTCTGTATATCACACCAATGCAAATAGATTTCTCTTTCCCTCTTTCTAGTTTAACCCACAATGCCTCCTCTCTCCCTTTTAAGCTCTGTAATTCCAAAGCTTTAATAGTAGTTTTTACATATAGTGCCACTCCTCCTCCCCTTCTTCCTACCCTGTCCTTTCTGAATAAAGTATAGCCAGGTATAGTTACATCCCAGTCATGGTTTTCTGTGAACCATGTTTCTGTAACTGCCACTTGATCGAAGTCAGCCACTCCCACCAAAGCTTCAACATCAGGGATCTTATTTCCCATGCTACGGGCATTTATACACACTGCTTTCCATATGTTACCCCTGTTACCCATTTCCATAAAGGTATTTAATGTATCACCTACCTGGGGGCTTTCACTTACCTGGGGGCTTTCTTCACCTATCCCCAACTAATCTAGTTTAAAGCCCTCTTCAGTAGATTAGCCAGTCTACTACCGAAGATGCGTTGACCTTTCTTGGACAGATGGATGCCATCTCTGCTCTGCAACCCTTGGAACAGCATCCCATGGTCTAGGAAACCAAAACGCTCTCGATGACACCATCCACGCAACCATGCATTCATCTCCAGGATGCGAGCCTCTCTGCCTTGGCCTTTACCCTCAACAGAGAGGATTGAAGAGAACACCACCTGTGCACCTAACTGCTTCACCCTCTGTCCCAGAGCCATGAAGTCACTTTTGATACGTTCCAAGGTATACCTGGCAGTATCATTTGTTCCAACATGGATTAGCAACATTAGGTAATAGTCAGTGGGCTTGATGAGTCTCGGCAAACTCTCCGTAACATCTTGGATTTTGGCACCAGGCAGACAGCATATCTCTCTGGATATCAAGTCTGGTCGGCAGATGGATGCCTCAGTACCCCTCAGAAGAGAGTCTCCAACCACCACTACCCTTCGTTTCCTTCTTGTCACTGATTCTGCAACTTTGGGGTACTTGAACTCTGGTTCTTCCCTTTCCAGGGATGCTTTCACCTCCTCCACTTCCAGGGCTGCATAATGGTTCTTCAATTCAAGGGCTGGAGAAGTTGGATTGGTGATTTTGCAGGCCCTGGTGACTTGTGTCCAACCATCGACATTCTGTTGGCACCCATCTTCTCCTGTGCTGGAGAGCTTGGTTGCTGCAAGAAGCATCTCATCAATGTACTTCTCACGGTCTTGAATGCTCCTCAGCCTCGCCACCTCCTCTCTGAGTTCCTCCACTTGTTTCCTCAGAGCTTCAGCATGCAGGCACCCTGCACATGGAACTGGTCCTTCAACTGGCATTAGGACCTCTGTCTGGACCGAGGCAGAAGCTGTAATGGGGGCAACAGCTTTAGCAATACGATTTTTCCCAGCCATTGTTCTGTTCGTGAAGCTTAGGTATCTGTTAAAGCAAAAGAGAGAGAGATCTACCAAGTACCAGCCGGTTTCCCAGCTGTCCTTTCAGAGAAAAAGTAGTTAAATCTCTTTAATTATATTCAAAATGTGCTGGTCCAATTCTCTGTGATTTGTTAAAGGGGAAGGTGCCCTATAAAGCAAGGAGGTCTCACCAGAAGCACCATCACCTCGTTTTTCCTATTGGCCATTCCTCTTCCTCTGCATCCAATTATCCTTCTGTTTTTTGTTATTGCCTTACCTAACAATTTGACCACCTTAAGATCATCAGATACAATCATCCACAAACCCTTCATTTTTTATCATCATATCTTAGCTAGACTCTTCTTCATGTTTCTCACACCTTACAAGGTGTCTACTTTGGAGTATGTTTACTAAAGGGCATTAAAGGAGAAGTGTGCTGTTAACGCCTGTTATTGGCACCCTTGCGCCCTCTACACTGTGAAAAAGCTGCATTAACGGGTGTTAAAGGCTCCTGCAGTGTTAAGGGAGCAGTAGGCAGAGAGTGGGTGTTAACAGGGTGGAGAGTGGGTGTTAACATGGCAGAGAGTGAGCGTTAGCAATGGTTGTTACCTTAACATCTGTTGTGCTAAAGTGTATTAATCCTTTTAACAATGGGAACCTTAATGCGAAGTAAAACCTCCCGGAAATTATGTATTTTGAGGGGAGAGAGCTTATATAAGAGTCTGCAATGTGATGCACAGTTAGGGGAGCCCAAGATAGTGATAGAAATGTTTCATTAGCAGCAACAGCATAGTGACCAAGTATGAAAGGGTACCGTGTTGATGGTGCAAATGGAGCAAAGGAGATGGCACATCAGTCATGCAGTGGAGGTTTCTGGGACACAAGGCAGACCAGGCAGCTGCCCAGGTGGCACATCTGTGATGTCCGTCATGATCCCACATTGACACTGGCGGCACACAGACATGCTGCTGCTTTGTAAAGGTGATGGGCCACATGGGGTGGGCCAAGGTTTCCTGGAATCCTAGGTGGGGACTCTGGCCAGCCCTCACCACTGCTGCTGAAGCCAGCTCTGGAGGAAGAGGACAATAGCACCAGCAGCTGTAGCACTACAGGGAGCTACAAAATGCAGGTGCCTGGGGAAATACCACAGTTGCTGTTTCCTGCCTCCTCCCAAGACGTATCAGAAGCAGGTGATGATGGGGTTCTGGCAGTGTCAGTTGTTTGGGAGGACGGCGTGTCCATCAATGTGAGCCTCTGCCCCACCCATCGCATGGTGGAATGGTCAGTCCTGCGCACTACCTCCACTGACAACATGCTGGCAAGGCAGCATGGTGTGGGGGGTATCGGGGTGTCGGTGGCAGGTGTAGCAGCACCTGCCTGCAGAAGACAAGACCCATGTCATGTCATTGTGATCGCATCATAAAATGTGCCTAGTCTGCCTAATGGTTAACATGTCAGGCCCAGGGACTAGCACATCCGTATTGCAGCTCTGTGGCTCAACACACAAATCCATTATGTATATGAGTGAAGGGTCACAGGTTCAAGACTCTGCTGTAGATCATATATTGCATGCCCCTGTGGATAAACATTAGCCTACAGTGTAGGTACAGAACCAACATGTGCAACCTCAAATGAATTGGCCAGCAAAGGTACAGACACTCATCAGCCACACAGACAGACTCCACTATCCACAGCTTCATGGAAAGTCAGCCTGATAGCACCAGTACACTGAGCAGGCATTGGTATCAGAGGGCGCTATTAGCGCCTGCACAAGGAGCACACATTAACAATGCTTGAGCTGATATGAAGACCAAAGTGTCAGGCAGGAATGTCAACCATTCTCAATTTTGCACAGTGTGGCAATGTGAGTGTGTGTGGGGTGTATGTCTCTCCAGAGTTCTGTGGCATTCTGCACTGCACTATGCCTCACATTGCCTAGGATGATCCCAGCGTTAGTCTGCAAATATGCATGACGAGGAGCAAAGGACTGTGGGTATGGCCATAGACAGAGCGGTTTGCCCAAGATATGTCTACATCGGAGGTAGGATCAATGACTGAGACTTCATAGTGCCTGCTGCCACATGCATGGCCTGGGTGGCCACAGCAGTTCACGCTGTGAGAACATTCTTACTCTGACCAAGTTGTGACCATTGCATGGCTATGTATCCATATAGCGCTTATATAGCATGCTATTCCAGTGATGTGGGTATACTCCTTGTCTTGGGAGGCTAATCATTGCCACATGCTGGGTGTCCATGCTCTCCCTGTGCAACAGGAAAAAAGCACGGATCCATGTGCAGTATCAACCCAGTACAAACCGTGGATTGCAAAGGAAGAATAAGTTTATTTTATTCCAATGGCTGAAGTTGATCAATGGAATAAAATAAACGTATTCTTCCTTTGCAATCCACGGTTCATGCTTTCCCTGTGGACATGTAGCGTGTGCTGACCACTAGGCTGGCCCCATTTGATATATGCATGGTTGAGACAGCCCTGTGGTGGGCAGCAGGTGCAGTCTAACTGTGCTTGCTGTGGTGGATGGTAGTTTCAGATGGTTGAGACAGCAGCCATTCCTGCCCTGCTCACTGTGATCATGGCAAGAACAGTAGGATGGTGGCAGCATCCACACACAGGCTTAGTCAGCCCCCACTGCAGTTGCTGCTGCACACATCCTGCCATTACTGACTCCTTTGGGGAACACGTCTTCCCCATCCTATGCCACACACTGACATTGCACCATTTTACATTGGCATCTCCCTGTGCATTGGTACAGCTGCCTCCCAAAGGCTCATCCAGTTTACTTACTGCCACATAGGGTGCCCACGGATCTGGCAGGTCCATCAGCTCCCACCTGTCCTTCCATCTATCACCTTTACATTGACTTTCCTTGGTGCTCCTTTATCCAATGTTAGGGTTACAGCCGTTTTCGGATGTTAAGATGCATGCTTGACACTTTGACGCCTGATGTCCTGTTAACGCATGTTAAATGGCCCATAGCGCCCTTTACACCGGAATGCCTCCTATTCGCCCAGCGCTCTTTATGCATGTAACACTCCTTTATTGCTGCTGTTAACACCTTAACGCCCTTTAGTAAATATACCCATTTGTTTCAGATTTTGCTATCATCCACAGAAGGCAATTTTTGAAACTTCCTGATAGCCCTTCCACAATATCACTAACAAAAATTTTAATAAGAACCAAGCCAAGGTTCAGTCCCTATGGTACACTGCTGGTAACACCCTTTTCCTTAGAGTGAATTTCATTTACTACTACCCTCTGTCATCTCCCACTCAAGCAGTTCCTAACCCAGCAGTCACTTTAGGAACTATACGAAGAGGCTCAGTTTATTTCTAAGTCACCTATGAAGAAACAGTGTTGATCACCTTGCTCAATAAGTATACCACAACTAGCACTCTCCCCAACTGACTTTCTAGCCACCCAATCAAAGAAAGTGATCAGTCCATTGTATTCCAGAAATAGCTCTATCTTCTGTTTTAGCAGCATTTTTTTTTTAATTTACTGACCACTGAGGTCAGACTAACTGGCCTGTAGTTCACAGTCTCCTTCTAACATCTACTTTTGTGGAAGAGGAACTATATCTGTCCATCGCCAATCCTCTGGGACCACTCCTAACTCTAAAGAAGTGTTGAAAACATGAGGCAGTGAAGCCTCAAGATATTCTCTGGTGTATCTTATCCAGCTTCATTGCTTTGCCTACTTTTAATTTGGTTAGCCCCTCATAAACACAATCTTCTGAAAATTATTGAAGTCTGTCTTACTTCCATTCCTATTTGTGTCCATCTCCTAAAGTCCTACTCCCAGGCCTTCCATTGGTAACTGAAGATGAGTTACATTTAGGTAAGTAGCTATTTCCCTGCCTTCAGAGAGCTTACGCTTAAGCTTACATTTGAGGCAATGGAGGATGAAGTCATTTGCCCAAGGTCACAAGGAGCAACAGCAGAATTTGAACCCTAATTTCCCTGGTTCTTAGCTCAGCACTCCAACCACCAGGCTACTCTTTCAGTTCTGCTTTTTCTTCATCAGCCTTTATATGTTCCTCCCTTCCTTCCTTTGAGTCTTATAAGGCCACTTTTGCACTTCCTCCTGTAGCTAACATATCTAAAAAAATGTCTTCTCCCCCTTCCATTTTACTGTATTAGCTACTTTTTCTTCCATTTGCATTTTTGCCTTCCTGATTACTTTCCCTGCTTCTCTTCCTTTATCCAGATGTTGTTGTCTGTCTTCCTCTATGTGAGATCTTTTTTTATGAACACTAACCTTTTTCTTCTTGTTTTGAAGTAGCTGAATAGGTAGGGGAAAAAAGGTTAACATTAACTTCTTTCTTCTGGCAAGCCCTAATCAAGCAGTTGTTATTACTTATCTTTTCCTACAGATTACTCTGCTTTTTGAAGCCTCATGAAAATACTGCACTTCTGGGCTAGCCTATTGGCTTAGTGGACTCTTCAGGTCATAGCTCTACTCCCTGTACCATCCAGAGCTTGGGGCATTTTAGAGGAAGCATTTCTATCTATTACAAGGAGGAAGGATCCCTAATCAATACACCATAATGATATCTACTGTCCAGATGCGAAGGCACATTTAACAAAGGAAATCCAAGTGCATTCTGGGACGTTGAAGACAGAACATCTGAAAAAAAAGCAGGCACGTCCAAGTTCAGGCATAATTTCATAAACATGGATATGCCTGATACGGACGACTACATAGACATCCCTGAAATACTATTCTTAGGATGGGGATGTTTAGTAGCCTAATGGTTAGAGTAGTGGGCTAGGCCAGGGTTCAAATCCCACTGCTGCTCCTTGTGATCTTGGGCAAGTCACTTGACTCTCCATCTTCTCTACACCCTCTGGATGTTTTACGGCCAAAACAAACACTTTCCTGATCCCTATTCATGCCTGGATCAGGTTTAAACTTAGACGGAGTCACAGACATCCCAGTGTTTTCTAAACTGAGACATGCTTCTGCCATGCCCCCTGCCTACTTAGACATCCCCACACTGGAGATGTCTTTAAAAGCCATTTGTAAAATGGGTCTGGGGATGTCTCCATGATTTAGATGTTCATATTTACATTTTCAGACATCCAGACCACATCTAAGGTTTTGTAAAATGACCCCTCTTAATGTCCATAATTGTATGACCCCTGCCTGAGGACTATTGCTGCAATAATTTGGTTGGGTGAGTTGGGAGTGGGGATCAAATTAAAAAGGGGGAAAATAGCCAGGTAGTTGTGAATGAAGGCTCACTGGACTAGATCCCAACTCCAAATCCAACTGAGCAGGAAGACCAAAGGAGCAAACTGTTGGGTCTTTCTCCTCTTCCCCCCCAACAAAAAATAATAAAATATCTAAAGAGTGTGGGTAGGGGATGAGACATTGGTGAGATATAGTTCAAGAGTCTCTAGAATTTGCAGGAGAATTATATGCTTTTTCAGTATTTCATTTACATACTGCATACCTTGGGATGCATAAATTCCTTGTTATTGTCACTCACTTTCTGTGACCCTTGGCATTCAATATCTCCAACAGCATGCAATTTGGCAAGGACCATATCCTGCTTAATGTTATGCCATTAAAGAAAGACAGATTTGTTTCAAATGACTTGGAACTTAGGGAGTTTTCATTGTCACTAATAGAATTAATGCAGATAAATGTAAAATAAATGCACAATAATGAGTATGGAATCAAATAAACTAGAGGAAAGAATCTGCAGCAAAGTGCATCAGGAAAGACAGTTATTAGAGAAAATGGTGCAGCTGCACTGAAGTCAGGGTCGGCCCCAGATTTGGTTCACGGTGTTGGTGCTCTAGGTAGAGCTGAAGCTTTATACACCCCCTGCCCCCACCCCGGCACTGTCAAAATGTATTGTTTAGATTTGAATGCCCTGCTCTTTGTCCTCCCCAGAAGTTGCCACCCTAGGCGGCCGCTTAGCTTGCATAATGGTTGGGCTAACCCTGACCGAAGTGATCAAGATCTTTATTTCTGCGCCATTAAAAGCTGTTTCAGCCAGCCTGCTTGACCTTTTTTAACCTTTGCCAGTATGTAAGCAGCATCTATGCAGCCACATTTGCCATGTTCAACAATTGGAATAAGCCCAGAATCAATAAAATCTAGAGATTAATATGCAAAGTCGGCCAGCAGGATGGTATTGCGTGCTTGCTGCCATGACTGCTGGTAACATGGCTGCAGTTAATGCCACCTCAAGAGGTGCTGTTCAGTGTAGCTTTGCTATTGGTGCTCCATTATTGTGGCAGCTTCCTGGATCTTTAAAAAATAGCAGCTGCAGCAGTGCAGCCTGATCCCCTGCCCCAGCACAAACCCACCACTGCAGCACAGATATCCCCTGACCTGATCACAGACCATCTCCATCCCCCAACAGCTTCCCCCTGGATCAGCATCCTTCTCTCTTGGACAGCAGTGCTCCTTCCAGACCTCTCAGCAAAGAAGACCGCCCCCCCACCCGAAAAGGATCTCATGCAAAGAAGGCCTCCGCACCATCCATATCCGACCCCCTCCCCACTGACCCATCCCTAGGACTTAACTGAGGGATTGCCTGGTGTCTAGTGGCTGGGGCAGGAGTGATCTCCATTGAATCTTGCCCTGGAGTCACCGGGGTTCGAAATGGCAGCTATGACTCCTACCGATAGTCTTGCGGAACTGAGACTGGCACTTAGCATTCCAGAACCTAGCAATGCATCATAGTAGCCCCCACCTTGGCTTGCTATCTGTTAAAGGGCCGGGAGCCTTAAAAAAACCCTCTCCCCAAGACACTCAACTCTCCGGGGTTCTAAATGTAAAAACGATTTAAGTCCCTAGTTTCCTGACTCCTCCCTGCCTATGTTTAGCAAATGCAAAAAAGTCCACTCCCTTTGCCTTGCCTGTTCTTCAAGAAACATTGGTGTCATCTCCTCCACCGCTGCCCCCCCCCCCCCCCGGCACTTACTAAATATCCAAGAAGCAATCCAAGGTGCTCCTGCCTCCAAGTAATACATGGTGAGGGGCCATTTGCGAGCAGCCTTCCTCATTCTTCAGAAGCACCAGGATAGGAAGACAAGTTGTGTTATTCCTTTGAGCTGTTTTGCATTGTATGCCACACATTATTTTTAATGAATGTTGGGCAGCAATTTTCTTGCATAAAGCTATATTACTGGCAAATCATGTCTGCTGTTGCTATTACACAGCTTGCTCAATACACCCCTATGTTTTGCAGCTGGGGCAAAGGAGAATGAAATGACTCGCCCAAGGTCACAGAGGGAGATGCAGGTTTTGAATGCTGGTTGCCTTGGTTTTTAGTTTGCTATTCTAGCCACTAGGCTACTCTTTCTCTTTTTGATCTGCTAAAAAGGAAAAGAAGGGGATGCTAACTCCTCTAAAGATGACAACATCCTGTATATTTCACTTATAAGATCTGCAAGCAACAATTTAAACCGCAATCAAATCAGATCATAAACATAAAATTGTTTCAAGTCAGTATTTTCAGGGACTGATAGATCTTGGGTTGTGTATTATACATTTTGAATTGATTCATCTCTAGAAAATGTTTCTTTAGATTTGATATTCCACTTTTCCGAGAGCAGCACACCTGTAACAGACGCACTGCACAGCACACACAAGTTGATAGGAGCTCTTTTTAAAATGACCCTTTGAGATGGCAGTAATATAGGCACTTCACACTTGTACCTGGAAGCTTATATTCAAATGAGAACTCCTTGCAGAATTTCCTTTAGAAAATTCGGAGCTGGCAGGGACCCATGGTCTGTACTTCTGTTGGCAGCATCTGCAAATGACTTGTGATACAGGAGTTTCAAAATGAAATCCCTCTGTCTATTCTACCTCCTGCCTCCACGTTTGCCCCATTCTGCTGTGGAAACAGCACACACGTGATTGACTGATAATGGCACAGCGATTCATTTTCAGCCCAAGAAATGTACTGGAGTAGCTGTTTAGTTACCCTGGCAAGTCCTTTTGAAATTTAAATTGTCCTCATAATGCGGCATTTGCCACGGAATGAATTACAGAAGTTCATGGCGCATCCTGGAATATGTGCTGATGCTGCAAGGCCATTTGCTCTTTATTCTCGTACCATATTTATAATACTGGAAGCATCAAACCTCATGGCACTACCCAGTTTATTGACGTAGATTGTAAATCAAGCCCTCAAAAAACAGATTCATTGTAACTGTATTGTTGAGCAACTGCTGTAAACAACTGCTCAGGAAATAGAGCTCAAGTTAAAATAAATGCTCCGTGTCCAATTATTCCTTACAGCTATCTATCAAGAACAGAGAGCAAACTATTATTAAAGCATCTGTAGACTGCACCTGTAAACAGCATATTTCTAGCAATGAGAAATGAGCAAGTCTCCTGCTTTGAATCTGATTGATCCACCTCAAATCTGATTTTTTTTATTTCAATCAGATTGATTTATGTTTATATGAGCACTTATGAGGTCAGACTATTTTAATTATGCTTTCTTAGTTCCTTTATTCTAAAAATTCCCCTTATTCTTCATTGGTGGTAGCGGAGGCAGATGGCCCTCACTGTTGCTAATATGTTGCATTCATTACGTTTTTTCATTAGTTTTTGAAAATGTATGCCTACGAGTCATTCTATAATTTATGCAAATTTTTTCATATACAGTCTTTTGAAGTTTTGATGTTTAAATTTGATATGATAAATGTGGGGGTTAATTTAATAACAGAGCCCCTAGGTCTGGAGGTGAAGGCACCAGGCACAAATTCTGTAAAAATAGCACCTAGATTTATATCTACTCGGGAACAAGTATAAATGTTAGTGTGTAAAATGCACAGATACACAAGTAAGTGCATAAATTGCTCTGTCTAGATTCCTCTCCTAAGCATTCCTACTCTATAAGTATGCTGCTGAAGTGCACTGGGTGTATTTTTAGGCAAGAACTAATTGTATAAAAGGCCCATTATGTGTGTAAATTGGTGTTTTATATGTACAAAAGATTCATAAAATTATTTTCACAATGTACTCTTGTATCAAACACCAACATTCTGGGGCACGTTTGCTAAGATGCGCGCGGCTAGTGCACGATTCTGCCACCAAATTAGCGTAGAGGCCCATGCTAATTTTGGAGGGCATGTGCATCTGTCCCCTTGAATAGAGCATGATGCTAACATGCAGCACCAGGTGACACATGGATGCACTAAATGCCATTATTGAGGTGGCATCAAGTGCACCCATGCCAACAGCAACAGGCATGGTTAGTACACGCCCAAAACACCTGCACTAACCATGATGTTCCATTAATGCCCACGTTACGCCATTAATGCACCCAATTGCAGGCTAACCAGTTAGCTTGAGATTTTAGGCACAGGGCCCCATGTTAGCTATTATTTATTTATTTATTTATTTGCAGTCTCTTTTATACCGCGCTATTCGACATCAGTGCGGTTTACAATGAACATAAGAGTTGCACATCTCAATTTCATGATTTGTGCTTACAGTGAAACAGGTATAATAACATGGGTATACATTAAACAGGAAAATTAAACTTGGGTATGCATTAGTGCAACACTCTTAGTGTGTGCCAAACCCCCATGCTAATGGTTAGCACACTTTAGTCAACATGCCCCATTGTATGATAGAAGTGTAATCTTAAGACTAAGGGGCATGCTGACTAAAGTGTGCTGACCATGAGCTCAGGATTTCACAAGTAGTAGGATCTTCTGCTTGATATAATTTGCTCAATACAATTTGCCAAAAGGAATAATTTATTGTGATATAACAGTTTTCATCCTGGATCTTTGAAAGCAGATCTCCCCATCAACCCGTTTCTTCATTTACAGTGTGTTCTGCAATGGAGGATTTTTAAGTTCAAGTTTTGCATTTAAAAATGAGATTGCAACAAAGAGACTACTCAAATTCATTGATAAAAAAGGGATAAAAGTGGGCTTGCTCTAGGAGAGAGATCGATTGCTTTCATACTAAACTCCAATACAGGACAAAGATTTGATATGAGTTTTGCCATACTCTACTCACAATTAAGAGATAGCTCAATTAATTCAAAATCACTGAAATATTTTGCTGTTCAATTGTATTTTGCTGAGCACCCCATTATAGCTTACACAAAGGGCAAAAATTGGAGAACTGAGTAGTTCAAACTACCCTTCCAATTGACCAAATAGAACCTAAGAAGAGGATACAGTGGCTGGTGTCTGAGATTTGGGAAACTACTACTACTACTACTGTTTTGAAGACTCCAGGAGCAAGGCCCCCTGTGCCCAGTGCTAACAAAGCCCCTGCTTGAAAGACTGAACCTGTGGAGGTAAGGGTGGGGGTACTGCAATTCCTTTATGGGGTCATTCCGAGGCACGAATAGTGGGGATGGACATCCTGTTGGGATGTTCATCCCTGCTATTCCAGCCCTTTCCCGATCCTGTCTATCTTCCCCGTGCGTTGTTCGGGGAAGGTAGAGTGGGGCGGGACAGGGGCAGTAGTTTTCTACCTTCTGTTTGGGATTTTATTTTTCAGCTGCAATTGCTTCAGTCACTTTCTTCTGGTTTCTTCGTGTCTTCTGCAAGCTATTTGTCCATTCTTCTCTTTTAGATTTTTTCCATTCTTTCTCTATATCTGCTTTAAAAAACTGATCTTTCCCCTTTTGCTCTTTCCCCCTTTTCTTTCCTTATTCCTTTATCATCCACTCAAATTTTCACCCTTCCATTCTCAATCCCCACTTATTCTCCCAATACCCAGCCCATCGTAGACTTTTCTTCCCTCCCACACAAAATATCTTTTCCCCTCTCCATTCTCATTCCCCATCCCCAACCCTTTCTAGTCCTCAACCAAAATCAGCTCCCTTATAGTTCTAGACCAGGAATGGGCAAACTACGGCCCGCGGGCCGTATACGGCCCGGCGGACCTTTTAATCCGGCCCGCTGTATGAGTTATCCTGGTGAACAAATGGACTGCTGCAGAGGGAGCCGGGGAAGCCCGCGCGAAGCCGCGGCTCCCTCTGCACAGCCCGCCAGCGTGAAGAGCCTTTACCTTCACGCTGGCGGCTGTTTCAATGAAGCCACGAATGCCGCGAGAGGTTAAAGGGCATTGCCTTTAACCTTTCCCGGCATTCGCGGCTTCATTGCAACAGCCGCCAGCGGGAAGGTAAAGGTTCTTCATGCTGGCGGGCTGTGCAGAGGGAGCCGGGGCCTCGCGCGGGCTTCCCCGGCTCCCTCTGCAGCCCCTTAGACAGCGCGGGGCTCTTCGGGGGGGCGGCTAGGACTGGATGGGCTGTGATGGGGGGGGGGAACAGACTGGAAATGGGCTGTGATGGTGGGGGGGGGGAGAACGGACTGGAAATGGGCTGTTATGGGGGGAAACAGACTGGAAATGGGCTGTGATGGGGGGGCGGGGAGAACGGACTGGAAATGGGCTGTGATGGGGGGAAACAGACTGGAAATGGGCTGTGATGGTGGGGGGGGGGGAGAACGGACTGGAAATGGGCTGTGATGGGGGGAGGACTGCAAATGGTCTGTGATGGTGGGGGGGATAGGACTGGAAATGGGCTGTGATGGGGGGAGGACTGCAAATGGTCTGTGATGGTGGGGGGGATAGGACTGGAAATGGGCTGTGATGGTGGGGACGGACGGACTGAAAATGGGCTGGGATAGGGGAAACAGACTGGAAATGGGCTGTGATGTGGGGGGGGGGGGAACAGACTGGAAATGGGCTGTGATGGGGGGGGGACAAATTGGGCTGGGATGGGGGGAAACAGACTGGAAATGGGCTGTGGTGGGGGGGGGGGGAGAACAGACTGGAAATGGGCTGTGGTGGGGGAACGGACTACAATTGGGCTGTGATGGGGGGAGGACTGCAAATGAGCTGTGATGGTGGGGGGAATGGACGAAATGGGCTGTGATGGAGGGGAACTTGGACTGGAAATGGGCTGATGAAGGGCTGGATTAGGACTGTGTAAATGTGTTTGAAATTGAGAATTGCAACAACAAAGCTATCTCCTGACTTTGATGCCTTAACAAAAAAGGGAGACCAACAACACTGTTCACACTAAAATTGAAGGTACTATTTTATGAAAGAAATACATTGCATAAAAGTTTTGTAAAATAACTCTTTTTATGCTTTTCTACCTTAAATTAATCTAAACATTTAATGTTACAAATTTAAATTTAATTTATATTAATTCACACATACACACCGTCCATCTACTCTTGGTCCGGCCCCCGGGTCCAATATATGAACCCATTGCGGCCCTCGAGTCAAAAAGTTTGCCCACCCCTGTTCTAGACCCACCCAACATCTGCTTCCTTCTAGTCCCAATCTCCCAAGCCCCATATCAGCCTATTTCCAGTCCTAGCCCCCATATGTTTTTTCCAGTTCCATTCCAGCCCTCCATCAGCTCATTTCCACTCCAAGCTCCCCCATCAGCCAATTTCCAATCCTAGCCCCTTGTCAGCCCATTTCCAGCCCTATTCCAACTCCCCTCAACCCGCTTCCAGTCCTATTCCAGCCCCCATCAGCCCATTTCCAGTCCTATTCCCCCATTAGCCATTTCCAGTCCTATTCCAGCCCATCACCCATTTGCAGTCCAAGCTCCTCCCATCAGCCCATTTCCAGTCCTAGCCCCCCATATGCTCTTTTCCAGTTCTAATCCTAGCCCCCTCGTCAGCCCATTTCCAGCCCTATTCCAGCCCCCATCAGTCCATTTCCAGTCCTAGCCTCCATATGCTCTTTTCCAGTTCCATTTCAGACCCCCCATCAGCCCATTTCCACTCCAAGCTCCCCATCAGCCAATTTCCAGCCCCCTTGTCAGCCCATTTCCAGTCCTAGCCCCCCCATTACAGCCCATTTCCAGTCCACGTTTCCCCCCACATCACAGCCTATTTCCAGTTTTAGCCCCCCCATTACAGCCCATTTCCATTCCTATCCCCCCCCATCACAGTCCATTTCCAATCCAGGTCCCCCCCATCACAGCCCATCCAGTCCTAGCCCCCCCATCACAGCCCATTTGCAGTCTTAGTCCCCCATCACTGCCCATCCAGTCCTAGCCCCCCATCACAGCCCATTTGCAGTCCTAGTCCCCCCCATCAGAGCCCATTTCCAGCACCAGTTCCCCTTCCCTTGATCACAGCTCATCCAGTTCTAGCCCCCCCCCCCCGAACAGCCCTGTGGCCGTCTAAGGGGCTGCAGAGGGAGCCGGGGAAGCCCTGCGAGGCCTCGACTCCCTCTGCACAGCCGCCAGCGTGAGTAGTCTTTTCCCTCATGCTGGCAGCTGTATCTGTGAAGCCGCGAATGCCGGGAGAGGTTAATGACTCCTCACACTGGTGGCTGTGCAGAGGGAGCCGGGGCCTCGCATAGGCTTCCCCGGCTCCCTCTGCAGCCGTCCGCGTGCAATAATGGAGTTCGCACGGGGCCCCCTGAAGCGCAGGGCCCTGTGCGAACAACATTATCGCACAATGGACGGGCCGGCCCTGGTCATCCATACTGGTGTGGTCTACAGGCCTCCAACTCAAACCAAAGAAATGGATATCAAATTGATTGTTGATATTGGAAACATAGCCATGAAGGGGGAAGAGATCATATTGGGTGACTTTAATCTACCTGATGTGGACTAGAGTGTTCCTTCTGCAAATCTGGAAAGAAGTAAAAAAATTGTGGATGCCTTCCAAGATGTCTTACTTAAACAAATGGTGATGGAACTGACCAGGGAGAGCTCCGTGCTGGATTTAGTGCTCACCAATGAAGATAGAGTGTCGAATATCCAGGTGGGTGCCCATGTGAGCAGCAGCGATCATCACATGATGTGGTTTGAAATAAAAGCCAAGGTGGAATCCAATCAGAGCAAACTCAAAGTCTTAGACTTCAAAAACGCTGACTTCAGTAAATTGGCCATGTACTTGAAGGAGGAGTTGGTAGGGTGGGAGGGGATAAGGGAAATGGAATTTCAATGGGCGAAACTAAAGGAGGCAATAAAAGGTGCAACAGATTCATAGATAAGGAAAGTAAATAAAAACAAGAGGAAAAGAAACCTATTTGGTTCTCCAAAGAAGTGGCTGCACAAATGAAGGCAAAATACACAGCTTTCATAAAATTCAGAAGCTCGCAAACAGAGGAACACAGAAAAGAATACAAGATCAAACTAAAAGAGACAAAAGGAGAAATAAGGAAAGCAAAATCAAAGGCAGAAGAAAAGATGGCTAAAGATGTGAAGTGTGGTGGCAAAACGTTTTTCAGGTATATTCGGGAGAGGAGGAAAATCAGAGGTGGAATTGCAGGACTCAAAAGTGCCGGGAATGGATTCATGGAAAGTGACATTGAAAAAGCGAAAATGCTAAACAAATACTTCTGATCTGTTTTCACTAGAGAAAATCCTGGAGAAGGACCACCTGTGATTGACAAATATACAAATGGGAATGGAGTAGATACCATGTGGCAGGAAACAAAAAGATAAGCTCTTATTCTATCACTCACCCGCAGAAGGAAGACTCACAGACAGACTGGAATGCAATCAGGATCTTTAATGTGCACACAGGCCAGACAGAGATACCAGCAACCTCCATAAGAGTCTGAGCCCCGAGGGACGTCCTACAAAGCTTTATATACAGTATAGTTTTAAACTCATTCTGCAATCCCATTTGCCACAGGTATTTCCTGCCCACCAATCAGTAGCCCCTGGGGAAGGTACCTGGGTGACCTGTCCAAACCGGTGTGCTCTGGTCTGTTGATTTCTGGGCTAGGGGCTATTGTGCTCAGACCTGAAGTGGGGGAAGGGTGTCTACTGAAATAGCAGGCTGATCACTTGTAAGGGCTACCTACAGCTAAACCTCTTGGCTTGCCGCATGGCTCGGGGGAAGGGCTACCTACAGCTAAACCTCTTGGCTGCCGCATGGCTTGGGGGAAGGGCTACCTACAGCTAAACCTCTTGGCTGCCTCATTCCCCCCTTTTTAAGTGGGACCTCAACCGCTAGAGGCGGTAGAGGGCTATATTACTGGAGGCAAGCCGCAGAGGGGTGTATTGGGTCAGGGCCATAACAGTGGTAGCAGCCTTGCGTTCTACCAGGGTGTCAAGGGTGGTGGTAATGGAGCGGTGGAGGATGGGGATACAACATGGTATGAGGGCACATACTAAGAAGAGAAGGAAAACTCCTATAGCTAGGGTTTTAAGGCCCCCCAACCAACCAAACAATTTGGAGAACCACCCCGTCCCCAGTCCCATGGATGGGTTTGAGATTTGCTTCGCCAAGTCATGTAGGTCTTGGATTGAGCGCTCAATGGACACACTTTCATCTGTGAGGTTAAAACAACACATTCCTTCGAATTCCTCACACCCATGGTTGAGGCGTAACAGCAGGAAATCTATGGTCATTCTATTTTGTAGAATCGCTGTACGTAGGCTGGACAGCTCATAATTTATGGAAGCTAGTATGGTTGAGGTGAGGTTAATGGTCTTGGCTAGGGAGCAAGCGAGTCGGCTTACCTCCAGGGAGTTGTGTAGGGCCAATCCAGGTGTCCCAAGGATTGACACTGACAGCCCAAGAGCTGTCTCATCACTGTAAGGCTCCACGTTTGAGTTACAGGTCGAGGGCATGGGGGCAGAGTGGGGATAACTGGGGGGCCGGACGAAGGCAGCAGTTGTAAGCCTAGCAAAAGTGCACGGACCACCAGTTGCATTTGCAGGGACGTAAGTGTACGTCATTTTGCCACATACTAAAAACCAGCCTAAGGGAAGATACATTTCTGAGTGTGAATAGGATACATTTGTAACAGAGCTGCATGATAACACAGTATTTGATACATTGTTTCCTCCCCTCTTGGCATTGACAAAAAAGAAACAATCAGTAGCATTTAGAGTGGAAACTACCTGTAAGGAAAAGGGCACCTGGTTGAAAAGTGTAGAAGTCGGTCGGGTAACCCCAATATGGTAGAAATATATTCCAGGTTGTTTACAGTTTAAATTAGCAAGCATAGTGAAGTTCTGCATCTCACACAAACTAGACGGTACAGCAATAAGAGAGGTTTGTAGAGAGTTTCGTATACAAACGTTTGTCATGTTCAGAGCAGTTTGGGCGAGTAATACTGCTGTGTTAGTAGTCTCTGCACTTGTTGGAAAACGGGCCCATGTCAGGGAAACGAGTAAGGCTAGGGCACCGCTTCTCATTCTGCTCCTGGTTCTGGAAAAGGGGGTCTCATAGATCAGTCTCTCCGGGGGTCTCGTCGGCAGTCTGTTAGAGCCCTTTACTGGGCAGAAAGGTCCCTCTTCAGTTTCAAACGCAGGGGTTGATCTGGAATCGGGACTGCGGTCCAGGCTGGAACAACTTCTGGTGCAGCGGCCTTGACACGAGAGTGATGGATCCACGGAGCGACTTCAGCCACTTTAACAGCCGTGGGGGTGGTCAGAAGAACAGTATACGGGCCTCGCCACTGGGGGGTCAATGGATCTTTCTTCCACTCCTTGACCCACACTTGGGAACCAGGCTGGTGCGTATGGAGCGCTTCAGTCAGGTTGATGGGGAGTCGCTCCTGGATCCACTGGTGCAATTTCTGCAATACAGAACTGAGAGCCGACAGTTCCTGCCGGGTTATTTCTGAACCTATCTGCACTAAATCTCCATGGACGCCCTGTATGAGGGGTGCAGGGCGTCCATACACAGCTTCAAAGGGGGAAACACCGATACCCTTTCGTGGGGCTGACCATATGCGGAGCAGAGCTATAGGGAGCAATTGGGGCCACTTCAGTGAGGTTTCCTGACACAATTTTGCTAACTGGCTCTTTATGGTGCGATTCATGCGTTCTACTTTCCCTGAACTCTGCGGGCGGTAAGCTGTGTGTAGCTTCCAATCGATCTGTAAGGCTTCTACTACCTGCTGTATCACTTGGGCCACAAATGCAGGTCCATTATCAGATCCCACTACTACTGGAAGCCCAAATCGGGGGATGATTTCATGCAGCAACACCTTAGTCACTTCTCTGGCTTTTTCTGTGCGGACTGGGAAGGCCTCCACCCACCCCGTGAAAGTACAGACCAATACCAGCAGATACCGGTACCCATTTGCTCGGGGCATTTCTGAAAAGTCAACCTGGATGTTTCCCATAGGGGTGACCCCATAAGACTGGACCCCTGGGGGTTGGCTTGGGCCTTGACGGGCATTGTTTTTAGCACATGTGGTGCATTGTCTAGCAATTGCAGCTGTCAGCGAGGATAAGCAAGAAATGAAGAAATATGGGCAGAGGGTAGTTTCCATTGCTGTCTTGCCCATATGAGTGGCCTGATGAAAGGATGATAGGAATGCTGGGGCAAGGCTGTCTGGGATGACTATCACTGGAGCTGTCCCTGTTCTAGGTAACCTTATCCAACCATCTGTGTGTAACACCCCACCCTCCTCCTGACAGAAAAAAATCTAGCTCTCGTGTAGTGTACCTCTTGGCCCATTGGCTTAGTGGGACTGGAAACAGGGGGGCTTGTAGATCCTGGGAGCTCTGCGGGAAAAACTGAGACAAGGATGTGGTTGCTACTCGCCGGGCTTCTGCATCAGCCCATCTATTTCCCTTAGCTATTTCACTGTTCCCTTTCTGGTGGCCTCTGCAATGCATTACGGCTACTGTTTTCGGACGCCAGACTGCTTCTAACAGGGCCAATATCTGGGGGCCATTCTTTATCTCAGAGCCAGCTGCAGTAACTAACCCTCTTTCTTTGTACAGGGCCCCGTGGGCATGGAGAGTGGAAAAGGCATATCTGGAATCTGTGTATATATTTACACGACTGTTAGTCCCAAGGGTTAAGGCACGGGTAAGGGCAATGAGTTCCGCCTTCTGTGCGGAGGTTCCAGGGGGCAAAGGCTGTGCTTCAACTATTTCTTCCATCGTCACCACCGCATACCCCGCACACCTGTGGCCCTCCAGCATCAGACTGCTCCCATCTACGTAGTAGGTCTCATCCGGATTGCTTAACGGCACATCCGTCAGATCAGGGCGACTGGAGAAGACTGTTTCCATCACTTCCAGGCAGTCGTGATCAGGTGGTCCTGGGCCAACAGGCAGGAAAGTAGCAGGGTTCAAGGCTTGGCTGGTAGTTATCTGCACCCTGGGATTTCCCCATAACATGCTCTGGTATTTCAACATTCGGGAGCTGGTGAACCAGTAACTTCCTTTATGCTCTAGCAATGTTTGGACTGAATGTGGGACGGTGACTAGAAGGCCTTGGCCCATGGACAGTTTATCAGATTCTTCCACCAACAAGGCTGTTGCTGCTATTGCTCTCAGGCAAGGTGGCCATCCCTTGGCCACTGGATCCAGCATTTTTGACAGGTAGGCGACTGGTCGTGGCCAAGACCCCAGTTGTTGTGTCAAGACTCCCAAAGCTGTTCCTGCTGCTTCGTGCACATAGAGGGTGAAAGGCTTGGTGACATCCGGAAGGCCTAGGGCTGGTGATGACAGTAATGCCCTTTTCAAATGTTCGAAGGCCTCCTGTTGGTCACGACCCCATTCAAGGGGGCTCTTCTCTGGGCCCTTTGTAGACTCATAGAGGGGCTTTGCGATCTTTGCGAAGTTGGGAATCCAGATACGACAGTACCCAGCTGCCCTGAGAAAAGCACGTACTTGCTTGCGGGTTGTTGGCACTGGGATCCGGCACACTGCTTCCTTCCTCTCGCTCCCCAACCGTCGGCTTCCTTTTGACAGATGGAATCCCAGATACTTCACTTCCGACTGACATAACTGAGCCTTTTTTCTGGAGACTCGGTATCCCGCATTGTACAGGAGTTGGAGAAGTTCTGTGGTTGCCAATACACATTCAGCCTCAGAGTCAGCAGCGATTAGTAGGTCATCAACGTACTGCAGAAGTACTCGTCTGCCGGGCTCCCCTGGAGGGAAACTAGCGAGATCTTGGGCCAATGCTGTGCTGAAGATGGTAGGAGAGTTCTTGAATCCCTGTGGTAAACGAGTCCAGGTAACTTGGGACTTTATGCCAGTAGCAGGGTCCTCTTTCTCGAAAGCAAACAGGTGCTGGCTTGCAGTAGCCAGGCGTATACAAAAGAAGGCATCTTTTAGATCCAGTACTGAGAAGTGAGAAGCAGTCGCTGGGATGAGGCCCAACAGTGTATAAGGGTTTGGTACTACTGGATGCAGAGTCACAGTGGCCTCATTGACATGACGGAGGTCCTGAACAGGTCGATAGTCAGTGGTTCCAGGTTTTCGAACTGGCAGCAAAGGAGTGTTCCATGCCGATTGGCAGGGCCGCAGGATACCATGCTGTAGTAGCTGCACCAGATGATGATGGATTCCTTCTACAGCTGCCCGCGGCAGCGGGTATTGTCGCACATGCACCGGGGAGGCTCCCGGCTTCATTTCAACACATACGGGAGGGATGTTAATGGCCATTCTGGGGGGGTTTCCTTCTGCCCATACTCCAGGGGGCACTGATTCCCACGTAACCAGGGTAGCCACATCAGATTTGGGCCTGTTCTCATATAACCGCCATTCTTCTTCTCGGGGGACGGACAGTACCAAAACTGTTGGGCCCAGGCTGGGTATTTGGAGCTCAGCCTGGCCATCAGACCCGAATGAGATTTGGGCCTGGAGTTTTGCCAGAACATCCCGACCCAGCAAGGGTATGGGACATTCAGGCATATACAGGAACTGGTGAGTGATGGTCCGTCCCCCCAACTGGCACGTGCGGTTTTGCAGGAAAGGTCTCTGGGCCCTCTCCCCCGTAGCTCCCACAACAGTTACTGACTGGGAGGAGATCGGGGCTACTTGTTGGGTGACCACTGAGTGTGTTGCTCCGGTATCGACCATGAATTGCATTTTCCGGTCCCCTAAATTCATGTTGACCATAGGCTCCTGGGGACCTAACAGAAACTTGGAGCCCGGTCTGGCCTAGTAGTCATCCGGGTCATAATGTTCCATAGCTGCAAGGCCTTCGAGAGCTGGAACCGGTGGAGGCGGGAAAGCATTATGCTGATCTTGCTCCCGTGTAGTTCGTACGGGTGCTCTTACACAGCTCGTGGATGGATATCTCCCTCGCCTTGTGTTACGATTTGGACAGTCATTCTTCCAGTGTCCCTCCTCTTTGCAGTAGGCACATTGAGTGGGGCTTAGGGGAAACCTCGGCCTCCCATATCCGCGTCCTTGTCCCCTATTTCCTCCTCTGGCCCAGGCTGGAGCTGGTGGTCGCTCGGCTAAGGCGGCTGCTAGGAAGTCTGCCTTTTTCTTCATCCGGCGCTCCGACTCTCGCTTCTGCTCCTGGTCATGATTTACATAAACTTTTTGTGCCACTTCCATCAATTGTGTTGTATTCATGCCCGCAAACCCTTCCAGTTTCTGCAGCTTCCGCCGTATATCACCTTGTGCCTGAGCCACAAAGGCATTATTCATCATCTTAAGATTCTCAGGGTCCGCTGGATCGTAGGGGGTGTATAATCGGTATGCTTCAGCCAGATGCTCATAAAATACTGCCGGACTCTCATCAGGAAGCTGGAGAACTTCTGCGGTTTTACTGAGGTTCATAGCTTGTTGCCCCCCCTTCTTAAGGCCTTCAAGGAGTGCAGTCTGGAAGCGAGTGAGAGCCGCTGCTCCAACAGGGTCATTCGGGTCCCAGCGGGGGTCTTTATTCGGGAATTCTGCCTCTGCCTGCTGCCGTGGATTTACTTCTCCCTCTTGGGCAGGATGTTTCTCCAGCCACTTGAGGGCGGCCCGTACAATGCGCGCCCGTTCTTCTGTATTGAATAAGGTGGCAAGCAATTGTTTAATGTCCGACCAGGTAGGCTGGTGTGTTTGCATAATACTGGTCATAAGATCTGTCAGTTCTTGGGGCTTTTCAGTATACGAGGCATAGTGGGTTTTCCAGTTGAGCAGGTCCGTAGTGGAGAAAGGGACATAAATCAGGCTTGATGGTCCCACTGCCACCTTTCCAGTAGCATCAATATACGGGAGCCCCTGTACTTGTCGTAGTGGTAATTGGAGATGTTGCGACCGCAGGCGGTGGGCTAACGGGGGTGACGATTCTGGCCCAGCCCCTGTGCTCTCGGGGGAGGAGATGGTGTCACTGGGGGTGGCAGCAGATGTGAGAGGGGAATCTGAAGATGAGGGGCCGGAGTCTGTAGAACTTTCCCTAAATCTGGCATCACCCACCCCAGGAAGTCCTGACCTTTTAGCTGTGGACGGATCCTGCTGTGGTGCGGACGGGACGCGGGGTTGAAGTAGAGGGAGGGGACGTGGAGGAATATCGGGAGAGTCCCGTCCCTGGTAGATAGGGGCGGGTGTCCGTCCCTTTTGGTGACAGATGGCCGCCACCATTACTCTACACTGATCCTCGTGACAGCGCTGGAGCCACCTTGGTCTGAGTTGGCATATGGTCAGCCATGAGTCAATATATGGGAACTGGTCAGGGTGCTCTTTTGCTACAATTTGATGGACCAAGGACACAGTGGCCAAATCAATAGACCCCTGAGGAGGCCATAACTTAACTAAGGCTGGCCATTCCCTCTCACACAAAAAGGTTAATCTGGAGGCGGAGAGAGGTACCCCGTAATCCTCTCTAAACCCAGATTTAAAATTGTGAAGCATGCACTGTAGGGGCGTTTTCACTTTAGACTTTCCCGACCCCATGCTCTAATCCTAGTTCAATAACTAAGTACAGTATACAATGTGGACCAGATCTTCCAACCTAATCTCAATTCGGGGGAAAATGCAATTTACAGTAAGAGAAAAATATGCAATTTACAATACAGATCCTATCTAGACTTAATCCAGGAAAAATATAGAATTTATAATACAGACCCTATCTAGTCTTAACTCAGGACAATTAATACAACTTACAATATAGATATTGGTAATTTACAAAATAAATATAATCAGATTTAGTTTAGATAAGAGTTAAAATATATATATATGCTAGCTATTCTTAAAATGTCCACCAGATAGAGCTCCAGGATCACTTAAAACACGAGGAATAGTAGTAATTACAGCTAATGTCCACTAGATGGAGCTCCAGAGTCGCTTGAAGTATATTGGAGTGTAGCTTACACGTGGTCTTTTCAAGATGGCCGCCTCCACGTGTGTTCCACTGCCCGATTCAGCTCTGGATACCTCCGGACAGACTCAGCTGTTCCCAAACTTCAGAATCGGGTCAGCCGGGCCTCAAACATGCGGGAGAGGAGGAGAAAAATGCACTTTTAAAATCGGGGAGCCAGCCGGCCCTCAAACATGCGGGAGAGGAGGAGAAAAATGCACTTTTAAAATCGGGGAGCCAGCCGGCCCGCGGCACACAGAACAAGGACGGAGCAGTTTAAAAAGGGGCCCGCCGGCCCGCGGCACACAAATTACAGTCAGTACGATTTTTTTGGCTTGGGGCAAAAATAATTTAATAGCTTTTGGCAGCGCTGCACTCTTAATACCCTTTAAAGGGGCTCAGCGGTGCATCGGGACAGCAGGGAAAGGTGGAAAAATTCGGCGGGGGCTCAGGGGGGCACCGGAGCAGTACCGGGAGGCAGAGGATCTCAGCAGGGGCTCAGGGAAGCATCGGGACAGTACCGGGAGGCAGAGGATCTCAGCGGGGGCTCAGGGGAGCACCGGAGCAGTACCGGGAGGCAGAGGATCTCAGCGGGGGCTCAGGGAAGCATCGGGACAGTACCGGGAGGCAGAGGATCTCAGCGGGGGCTCAGGGAAGCATCGGGACAGTACCGGGACGCAGAGGATCTCAGCGGGGGCTCAGGGGAGCACCAGAGCAGTACCGGGAGGTAGGGGACCTCAGCGGGGGCTCAGCGCAGCATCGGAGCAGTACCGGGAGGCAGGGGAATAGAAATTTAACATTGGGAACAGAACAGCACGTGGGGGAAACTGAAATTTAACATTGGGAACAGAACAGCACAAATTAACCGCGGGAACACAACAACAGCATGGGGGAGCAGAAATTAAAACAGCGGCAGCACATTAGAGAACTCTCTCCTTGCAGTCACGCTTCAGATAACTTCCCACAAGCAGAAAGGAAAGAAGAGAAGCAGCGATCTAATTCTTAGCTTATCAAGTGCTATAGTTTGGTTACTTTTTTTTTCGGCAGCGCTTTTAAAAGATCTCAGATTACTGCAGTTTCAGATTACTGCAGTTATTCAGATTTTACCGGTATTCAGATACAGGACGAGCAATGGCTTCAGGGCCACTAAGGCCCCTAATAGGACTGCTAGTGCAGTTGATCAGGCTGCTACAGGTTCCCAGAAATTACCAGGACTCACAGATAGAGTACAGAACTAGCCCCAAACAGTAAGGTAGCAGTACTCACCAGAACTCTGATCAGACAGGAAGTTTGGATGCCAGTCTATCCAGCTGGTTTTTCAATCGGGGATTCAACCGCAGGGACCGACTGTCCAGACAAATCAAGGTGTCCTTCCGAGCACAAAGTGGCCCGGGGGCGCCAAGGACCGTTAATCACCTGGAGGGGCCGGTCCCTGACTGGTGGAGGCCCAGATGCTGCAAAAGCAGAAGTCTTCCCACCGTGGGTGTGATGAGAGAGGCTTTTCTTTTATGCTTCCCGGCCAATGCACCAAAAATGTGGCAGGAAACAAAAAGATAAGCTCTTATTCTATCACTCACCCGCAGAAGGAAGACTCACAGACAGGCTGGAATGCAATCAGGATCTTTAATGTGCACACAGGCCAGACAGAGATACCAGCAACCTCCATAAGAGTCTGAGCCCCGAGGGACGTCCTACAAAGCTTTATATACAGTATAGTTTTAAACTCATTCTGCAATCCCATTTGCCACAGGTATTTCCTGCCCACCAATCAGTAGCCCCTGGGGAAGGTACCTGGGTGACCTGTCCAAACCGGTGTGCTCTGGTCTGTTGATTTCTGGGCTAGGGGCTATTGTGCTCAGACCTGAAGTGGGGGAAGGGTGTCTACTGAAATAGCAGGCTGATCACTTGTAAGGGCTACCTACAGCTAAACCTCTTGGCTTGCCGCATGGCTCGGGGGAAGGGCTACCTACAGCTAAACCTCTTGGCTGCCGCATGGCTTGGGGGAAGGGCTACCTACAGCTAAACCTCTTTGCTGCCGCATGGCTTGGGGGAAGGGCTACCTACAGCTAAACCTCTTGGCTGCCTCAACCACACCATTCACAAAAGATGATGTGTTAGAACAGCTTGCAAAACTGAAAGTAGCCAAGTCCATGGGACTAGATGGGATACACCGCAGGATACTGAAAGAGCTCAGAGAGGTTCTTGCTGGGCCATTAAAGAATGTTTTTAATAGATCCTTGGAGACAGGAGAAGTTCCACAGGACTGAAGAAGGGCTGATGTAGTACCTCTCCACAAAAGTGGTAATAGGGAAGAAATGACAAACTACAGGCCAGTAAGCCTTACCTCGGTGGCGGGAAAAGTAATGGAGGTGCTCCTGAAAGATCGAATAGTGGACTTCCTCGAAACAGGTTGCATGATCTGAGGCAACATGGTTTTACCAAAGGACAATCTTGCCAAACAAAGCTGATTGAGTTCTTTCACTGGGTGACCAGAGAACTAGATCAAGGGCATGCGATGGATGTGATCTACCTAGATTTCAGCCAAACCTTTGATACTGTTCCTCATAGAAGGCTTATCAATAAACTCAACAGCTTGGGGATGGGTCCCAAGATGGTGAAATGGAACAGAAATTGATCGACTGACAAACGACAGAAGGTGACGGTAAGCCAAACTCACTCAGATGAAAGGAAGGTGATTAGCGGTGTGCCCCAGAATTCGGTCCTGGGGCTGGTACTGTTCAATATATTCATGAGTGATATTGCCGAAGGGCTGAATGGAAAAGTCTGTCTTTTTGCAGATGATACCAAAATTTGCAACAGAGTTGACTCCCCTGAGTGGGTGGGGAACATGAGGAAAGATCTACAAAAGCTGGAAGAATGGTCTAATGCTTGACAGTTAAGATTTAATGTGAAGAAGAGCAGAGTCATACACTTGGGAAGCAGAAATCTAAGGGAATTGTATGCGATAGGGGGTAAGAGATTGGTGTGCACGGACCAGGAGAAGGACCTGGAGTGATTGTTTCTGACAATCTCAAGGTGGCGAAACAGTGTGACAAGGCAGTGGCAAAACCAGAAGGATACTGGGTTGCATACAGAGAGGATTACCAGCAGAAAGGAAGAGGTACTAATGCCACTTTACAAGTTGCTGGTGAGGTCTCACTTGGAATATTGTGTTCAGTTTTGGAGACCGTATCTCGCAAAGGATATAGAAAGGCCGGAAGCAGTTCAGAGGAAGGCGACCAAAATGATTTGGAGCCTATGTCAGAACATTTATGAGAAGAGACTTGAAGACAGGGGAGATATGAGTCAGACCTTTAAATACTTAAAGAGAAATAATGAACAAACAAACCTCTTCCAAAGACAGGGAAGATGTAAAACTAGAGGGCAGAACATGGAGCTGCAAGGGGGTAAATTGAAAGGCAATGTCAGGAAATACTTTTTCACTGAAAGGGTGGTGGATGCTTGGAATGCTCTCCCGATGGAAGTGGTGGGGGGCAAATACAGTGACAGAATTCAAAATGGCATGGGACAGACACAGTGGATCCCTTTACAGCAACAGGACAAAATCAAAATAAGCACAACTATCTCTTATATCTGAACAAATAGGGGTGACCTGCAGGGAGTGGTGGGTACACCCCTAAACAAAGGCATGGGGAGGCGCGACCTGCATGGAGCGGCAGGTGCACCTACTCTTGCCGCCTTTTTGTGCAGACTTGATGGACCATACTGGTCTTTATCTGCTGTCATATACTATGTGACTATGTTACTATGAGCACATATCTCCTCAAGACCCACACCTTTCTACAAGCGTGATCTATGGCTCTTGTCATTTTTTATTTTTAACTTGTGTCCCCTTTAAAAGATTGCAGCATAGCTGCGCACAGCTCTGCCAGGCCCAAGCAGCACTTGCTGCTGTGAACTGCAGAACCTGCCACAGCGTGGCTCCGTTTTTAACATTTTACAGTTGAGCATGGCGCTTTTAAAAGTTTTGTGGCCTAGTGCTGCTGACACTCACAGCCTCCTTTCCTGAGATCGGCATCCATCGCAGACTGCAGCTGCTGCAAAGTATGCTCTTTCAGTGCAGCACAAAAGCCACAATAATGGCCTCATTGGCTCTCGATCCTGATTTTTTAAAAATCTGTTAACTTTTAACAGTGGCTTCAGGGCTACTTTTAACCAGGCCCCATTCTCACTGCCAGCCACCCTGTCATGTGCCCGACACACTTGATCCAGTCTTAGATTTACCCCACTGCATGCAAGAACATGTAGTTCTGATTTTTCCATTGCACTTCATAAGAAAAGCAAGACTACATGTCCCTGCATACAATGGGGTAAAACCAGGACTGGATCAAGCCTGTCAGGCCAGTTGGCAACTCTACATGGGTTCCAGCACTCAATTCCTGCAGGGACAGCCAGACTCCATGGAACTCTCAGATAATTATTTATTTTTATACCTTCTTACATAAATGAATGAAATGACTCTCATATGAAGAAAGGCTAAAGGAGTAAGGCCTTCTTGGTTTGGAGAAGAGGGTTGCCAACTGGCTCCAGATACGCCCGACATGCTTGATCCAGACCTGGATTTACCCCATTGCATGCAAGGACATGTAGTCTTGCTTTTCTTATGAAGTGCAATGGAAAAATCAGAACTACATGTCCCTGCATGCAGTGGGGTAAACCTAAGACTGGATCAAGTGTGTCGGGCGCACCTGGAGCCAGTTGGCAACCCTAAGCTAAGGAGAGATACAGTATGACAGAGATCTATAAAATGCTTAGTGGAGTGAAACGGGTAAATGCAAATAGATGATTTATGCTTTCAAAAGTACAAAGAGTAAGAAACATGTTATGAAGTTACAAAATAATACATTGAGAATAAAGAGGAGACTTTTTTTTTCTCTCAAAATATAATTAAACGGAATTCATTGCCAGAGGATGTGATAGAAGCAGTTGGTATAGATGGGTTTAAAAAGGGGTTTGAGGAAAAATCCATTAACCATTATTAAAGTAGACCAGTGTCTCTATGCTCATGTCACCCCTCTTCTCAAGTCACTTCATTGGCTCCTTATCTGTTTCCACATCCATTTCAAACTTCTACTACTGACCTACAGTTAGGGTTGCCAACTAGCTCCAGATGCACCCAACACACCCGATCCAGTCTTAGGTTTACCCCACTGCATGCAGGGACATGTAGTTCTGATTTTTCCATTGCACTCCATAAAAAAAGCAAGACATGTCCCTGCATGCAATGGGGCAAACCCAGGACTGGATCAAGCCTGTCGGGTGCATCTGGAGCCAGTTGGCAACCCTACCTACAGTATAAGTGCCTTCATTCTGCAGCTCCTCACTACCTTTCTTCTCTTATTTCTCCCTACACCCCTCCTCGGGAACTCTGCTCTTCTGACAGATTCCTTCTATCTGTGCCTTTCTCTTCCACTGCCAAATCCAGACTTTCATCTTTCTACCTTGCTGCTCTTTATGCCTGGAACAAACAACCTGAGTCAGTGCGTCAGACGCCATCTGCGGCCCTGTCCAAATCCAGTCTAAAAACCTCACTTCTTTGAGACTGCTTTTGGATCCTGATCTCCTAGTCTCCTGTTCACCTCCTATGTGTTTCCTTACCATTCCCCTAGATATATCCTAGACCTCACTTGTGTTGTCTGTTTTGAGTAGACTGTAAGCTCTAATGAACAGGGACTGTCTCTTACATGTGTCTGTCCAGTGCTGTGTATGATCTGTAACGCTATACAAATGAAAAGTAGAAGTAGTAGTAGCAAAACTATTGCTTATCCCTGGGGATAAGTAGCATGGAATTTAGCTACCTTTGGGATATATCAGTATTGGGACCTCGCTTAGCCACTGTTGGAAATAGGATACTGGGCTTGATGACCTTTGGCCTGATCCATTATGCAGAGTTGCCAAGTTACCAAGATACCCAGATCCATGAGTGAGATTTTTTGCCAGTTCTGGTTATAAATTTGCATTGCAATGCAGTATGGTGTTTGTAGTCCCTGATTTTACCCATTGGAATTGGTGCTGCAGATCCCATAATGCATCAGACTGAGATTGTCAGAAATCCAGAACTGGCTTAAAATTTCACTCTTGGAAATGGGTAACTTGGCAACTCTGAGTATGGTAGTTAATTATGGTAAAGCTTTGTGTTTGCAGCTATTCTATTAGAGCACTGAGGAACACCTTGCACAGCATCAACAAATACAACCACCTGGTCATAAGAACATAAGAAATGCCATACTGGGTCAGACCAAGGTCCATCAAGCCCAGTATCCTGTTTCCAACAGTGGCCAATCTAGGTCACAAGTACTTAGCAGTTTCCCCAAAAGACACAGGTTCCACAATGCTTGTATTGTGGCAAGCAGTGGATTTCCCAGGTCCCCTTTAATAATAGTTTATGGACCTTTCCTCCAGGACCTTGTCCGAACCTTTTTTAAACCCTTCTGCACTAACAGATTTTACTACATCCTCCGGTAACGAATTCCAAAGTTTGATTATACATTGAGTGAAAAAATATTTTCTCTTATTAGTCTTAAATAGGTTACCCTGTAGCTTAATGGCATGTCCCCTAGTCTTTCTATATTTTGATGGTGCTACCAATCGATCTATGTTTACCTGTTCCACTCCATTCATTAATTTATAGACCTCTATCATATCTCCCCTCAGCCGTCTCTTTTTCAGGTTGAAGAGTCCTAACCTTTTTAGCTTCTCTTCATAGGGGTATCCCTCCATCCCCTTTACCATTTTGGTGGCTCTTCTCTGTACCTTTTCTAATAACACTATATCCTTTTTAAGATATGGAGACCAGAATTGCACACAGTATTCAAGGTGCGGTTGCACCTTGGAACAATACAGAGGCATTATAATATATTTTGTTTTATTTTCCATTCCTTTCCTTATGATACCAAGCATTCTATTTGCTCTATTGGCTGCTGCTGCACACTGGGTGGAGGGCTTCAATGTGTTATCCACGATGATGCCTAAATCTTTTTCATGGGTTCCTAATGTGGAACTTTGCATTGTGTAACCATAGTTTGGGTTGTTCTTTCCTAGATGCATAACTTTGCACTTATCCACCTTAAATTTCATCTGCAATTTCGATGCCAGTCTTCCAATTTATCAAGGTACTCTTGCAATTTTTCACAATCTTCGTGGGTTTTAACAAATTTGAATAATATTGTGTCATCTGCAAATGTGATTACCTCATTCATTATTCCCATTTCCACGTCATCTAAAAAGCAGCGGATCCAGCACAGATCCCTCGGGTACACCACTATTCAACTTTCTCTATTGGGAAAATTGGCCATTTAGCCCTTCCCTCTGCTTTATTTATTTATTTCAGTCTCTTCTATACCGCGCTATTCAACATCAGTGCGGTTTACAATGAACAAAGAACTACACATTTCCGTGGGTACTCTGTGTTTACAACTTTTAACCAGTTTCTGATCCACAATAGTACACTGCCTCCTATCCCATGACTTTTTAATTTCACCAAAAGTTTCTCATGAAGGACCTTGTCAAAGGCTTTCTGAAAATCTAGATGCACTCTATTAACCAACTCACCTTTGTCTACCTATTTATTCACATCTTCAAAAAAACATAACGGATTAGTTAGACAAGACCTTCCTTGGCTAAAGCCATGTTGGCAGTCTCCCATTAAGCCATGACTATCTACATGTTCAGTGATTTTGTTCTTTATAATGGTTTCTACTATATTTCCCATTACTGATTTCAGGCTCACTGGTCTGTAGTTTCCCGGATCATCCATGGAACCCTTTTTAAAAATTTGCGTTACATTGGCCATCCTCCAGTCTTCAGGTATTACAGATGATTTTAATGATAGTTCACAGATTACTAATAATAGGTTTGTAATCTCATATGTCAGTTCTTTCAACATCCTTGGATGTATACCATCCTGTCCAGGTGATTTGCTACTGTTCAGGTTATTCAATATTTGTAATACATCTTCCTGGTGTAATGATATTTCTTTTGATTCTTCTGCGGCATCACATTTAAATACCATTTCAGTCATGGGTAACATCTCTACATTTTCTTCAGTAAAGACTGAAGCAAAGAATTCATTCAGTCTCTCTGCTACAGCCTTGTCCCCTCTTAGTGCCCCTTTTACCTCTCTGTCATCTAATGGTCAAACTGACTCTCTCGTGTTTTTTTTTGCTACAAATGTACTTGAAAAAGTCTTTATTATGCATTTTTCTTCCATAGCAAGTTTCTTCTCAAATTCTCTCTTTGCTGCCTTATCAATGCCTTGCATCTATCTTGCCAGTGCTTATGTTGTTTCCAGTTTTCGTCATTTGGCTCCTTTTTCCATTTCCTGAAAGATGCTTTTTTGCCAACAACAGCCTCTTTGACTTCACCTTTAATCCATGCTGGCAGTTTTTTGGACTTCCTTCTACTTTTCTTAAAGCGTGTAATACAGCTGGACTTAAGCTTCCAAGATTTATTTATTTAACAGGGTTTTTTATACCGCTTTATCCTTCAGACAAAGCGGTTTACATTGTAACTTAAACTTGGTAAAGGACATTGAACAGGGACATTGACAACTTGGAATTTTCTGAGGTAATGGAGATAGTATTTTTAAACGACACCCATGCTTGATGTAAATCTTTAACCTTAGAATCTTTTAACTACATACGGACCATGCACCATACGGGTCCATGCACCCTCACACCAACATGGAAGCACCCCGGACCTAATCTTCATTCCAACGCAACTGTCCAAGAAAAACCAGCTATCAAGCCCAACACCCACACCAGTCCCTTGGTCCGATCACCATGTCCTCACATTCACCTTACACCTAGAGGTCCCTACTCACACTCATAATGAGTACAACACAACAAGAAGATTCAAGGTCTACAACAAAGAATCCTTCCTGAAGGAAATAATACCGCACATTCAACAAGAATCCAACAACTTAGATGAAACAATAGACAAATGGAACCAAATCATATCGAAGGCCGCAGCAGCACCAAGCAAGGATAACCCTAATGCCCACAAAAAATGCAATGCCCCCTGGTACTCCAACACAATCAGAGAAGCAAAACACTCCCTCAGAAGACTGGAAAGGAAATGGAGACGGAACAAATCAATGGATACCCTGCAACAGTACAGAAATGAACAACACATATATAACAATCTGATCAATGAGCACAAACAGCAACACCATACCAATCTCATTATGAGAGTAGCAAACAAGCCAAGAGAGCTATTTAGCATTGTAAAAAAACTCACTAAAGACAACTCTGGGCACAGTACCCATCATATCGATCCACAAGAATATGCGAATTACCTCCTGAGCAAGAATACCACACAAGCCCCGGAGAGCAATAAATCCACATACAGTCAAACGTGGCCTAAGGATCATCTAACCTGGGATAATTTCTCTATACGAACAGTGCAGTGCATAGAGGACATTGTGAGCGCCCTAAACACAACCACATCCCCATCGGACCCATGCCCAGTGGAATGGATCAAGAAATCCAAGGAACAACTATCCAATCACATCCAGAAAATCATAATGGAGTCCCTGCAGCAAGGACACATGCCACAGGCACTTAAACAAGCCATGATATGACCAATCTTCAAGGGCGCAAGGCTGAGCCCTATGGACCCAAAATCATACCACCCCATATCCAGCCTACCCTTCATATCAAAGGTTATTGAAAAGGTAGCACAAAGGCAACTACAGGACTATATTGACCTGCAAGCACCGTTAGACCCACAGCAGCATGGCTTCAAACCACAACACAACGTAGAAACACTACTCACATTCCTTTTTGACAATCTTCTGAAGGGACTAGACAATATAAAAAATGGATTTTTGCTGGTATTCTTGGACATCTCAGCAGCATTCAACACAGTCTCCCACACAATAATGTTAAACAGTCTACAGGAGATTGGGCTTTGCAACAATACAATAAAATGGTTCACATCCTATCTAAGCAACAGAACGCAACAGGTTAAATGTGCTCAGGGAAAATCATCACAGTTCCCTATCAACCACAAGGATCAGCACTCTCATCCATTCTGTTCAACATCTACATCCAACTGATCTGCGACATTATCAAACGCCATGTTACAATATCACATCTATGCCGACGACATTATGGTGTATGCCCCAATGGACACTCTAAGCCCGGATATGGCTCCCATGACTCAATGCCTCGAAGATATGAACAACCTGAAGGTAAACTTTGACAAAATGGAAACAATGATCATAACCAGGAACCCCAAATTTAACCTACCTCCAACCATCAGCATCCTCAACTGAACAATTTTATTTATTTATACCATGCTCTTTAGAATCAGTGTGGTTTACATGTATACTAGCAGGTACTTTTTATTCCCTTGTCCCTGAAGGGCTCACAATCTAAGTGTACCTGAGGCAATGGAGGGTTTAGTGGCTTGCCCAAGGCAACAAGGAGTGGCCATGGGACTAGAGACCCCAGTCCCCCTGGCCTGAGGTTGCTTGTCCCCATGTGGGAATTGAACCCCTGGCCCTCTGACCTGAGGTAACCTGTCCCAACCACTGAGCCACTCCTCCCTCCAGTACCAATAAAAGATGAGGTGAAATACTTAGGTGTCAGCCTGGACAGTAATTTAAATCTCCAATCACATATAAACAAAACCGCTGCAAAGGCATACCAACAAATGAAGCTCATCCAGAGACTCAAGCCGATCCTCAGCTAGGATCATTTCCACACTATATGCTAGGCAGTCATCACCCCAATACTCAACTATGGAAACTCCTTATATCAAGGACTACCTAAGCAGGCTATCCATCCACTCCAGCTGGTACAGAATACTGCAGCCCGAATCATAACCGGCACAGCCAAGCACGAGTACATTACACCTGTACTCCAGCAACTGCACTGGCTGTCAATCTCTGCATGAGCAAGATACAAAGCAACCGTAAACATATTCAAGATCATGCATTTATGCATGGCAGATGTACTCCACAGTTTGATATCCAGGGACACAATTCACAGACCCAGAAGAACCAACAGCAGCAATGGACAACGTGTACCCACTGGCTACCATAAAACAAAACACTCGACCTTCCACAGAACCATATCCCTCTCGGCACCAGCCCTCTTGAATTCCCTACCAGATGGACTGCGGGCAACAAATGACCTCAAAGACTTCTGTAAATCCCTTAAGACCTATCTCTTCATAGAATGTTACAACCAAACATACTAAAGACTCCTTTCACAAGCCTAAATGTACAATGATCCCACCCACCTTAGTTTCTGTGTAGGTCCAGTCACCCCTATTTAATGTTGTTCCAACCTATGTAAACAACTACTTTGATTGAAGGAGAAAGTGGTATACAAATATGGATAAATAAATAACCTTTGCAACTGCTCCTTTTAGTGTTTTCTTAGCTATTCTCCTCATTCTATCATAGTCTCCTTTTTGAAAGTTAAAAGGTAGTACTGAGGATTTCCTTGCAGTCCTTCCTCCATTTATTAAATCAAACGCGATCATGCCATGATCACTATTGCCAAGTGGTTCCAACAGCCTTATCTCTTGCACCAGATCTTGCATTCCACTTTGGACTAGGTCCAAAATAGCTTCCCCTCTAGTCGGTTCATGAACCAGCTGCGCCAAGAAGCAGTCATTTATTTCATCTAGAAACTTTATCTCCCTAGCATGTCCTGTCATGACATTGACCCAATCGATACTGGGGTAATTGAAATCATCAATTATTATTATTGTACTGTAACTTTTGTTAGCTTCCCTGATTTCCTTGAGCATTTCATCATCCATTTGTTCACTCTGGCAAGGCGGTTGATAGTATATTCCCACTGCCATTGCCTTTCCCTTTCCCTTTCCCTTTTTACATGGAATTTCAGTCCATAGAGATTCTATAGTGAATTTTGTTTCTGCAAAACTTTAATCCTTTGTGACTCAATGCGCTCTCTAACATAGAGTGCAACCCTATGATCTGCTCTATCATTATGATATAGTTTGTACCCAGGTATCACAGTATCTCACTGGCTGTCCTCCTTCCACCATGTCTCTGAGATACCAATCATATCTAACCTCTCATTTAGTGCTATATATTCTAACTCGCCCCTCTTATTTTTAGACTTCTTGCATTTGCATACAAGCATTTTAGCACTGAGGAGCACCTTGTACATATCAATGAACATGAGTGATTCCAGTGTTGACATACAACAATACAGTACCGCATCTGAATTGTTCCTAAAATTTGTTTGGGTACAGTAATCCATAGGAATTGTTCGTGCTGCTGGGGGAAATACTGACAATCATCAAACAGAAGGGTGACCTGAGCATAAGTATACCTGAAACTCCTTCTCTGGCTTTGGTGGGAAACAGGGAAGGAAGTATACTATTAGTTAAAAAGAACTAAACGCAACAGATTTGTACATTTCAATATCAACCATCAAACTGATGAGATGAATATGCTGAGAGTGAAGATGTATGGTCAGACTCCTGTAGTGGGAAGGGGAAGGGATTAGCATTCAACTTTTCAGTAGTAGTTCAAAGTGAGTTACATATCTAGGTATCAACATAGCCGGTCTGAGGAGGATTCCTGCCAGACTGGTCCCAGACCCAGGTACATCACTGTATGATAATTGGACACTCTGGCATAATCCAAACCTATCATATCTGATTTTTCTTTTTTTCTTTAAGCGTTTTACAAAATAATACAAGCTTAACATACTTGCATAAGAAATGAGGATTGCGGAGAAGACAAAACATCATTTATCAAAAAACAAAAGGAAATAATAAACCAAACAATCCTACCTCTGGCCCGCAAAATGGGAACCCATGATGAATAGGAAATAATACAAGATAGTCTAATAGGAAAAAGCAGAAACTAAGGAACCGGATATCCACAGAGTAGGAGAATCACCTATACCCGATTCCATAGAACCTCAGGCTTTTAAAAAGGAAGTCAGCTGTGAAGAAAATAAAAAAAAATATGACTATCTGATTTTTTTATCAAGATAACTAAACAATATGAAGGGGAGAATTAGTGGTATTCCTGGATGCACTGGAAGAGGCATAATTATCAGAAACAAAAGAAATAGCTAACAGTACAAGAGACGGATATTTTGAAAGAAGACTAGAAGTCCCAAGATCAGTTTTTCTGACTCTTATCTCCCATCATATTCTTTATTTCAGTATTTCTTTGTTTAAATGCTGAAAGCTTTATCTGCATGTTAATGCAAGGAAAGCAACAAAAATTAAAGCAATAACAATAAAATAACCACTGCATCTGTTGCTAATTTGAAGAGCAATGTTTTTAAAATATGGCAATAAAATTAAGCCTCTTTTTCCTACAGCAGAAATCACCATCACTTCTCTGACAATCATTGCCGAGACGTGAAATGGAGTAGACATGGGTCGCCAGTGCTGCAAGAACTAAAGAGAAACTTCCAGTACGTTATTGCAAGAAGTCTTGGAGAAAGCACACAAGACTGGTAAATCCATTAACTTTGCTTAGCTTCATTTATTCCTGGAGACTACAGTGTATCCCTTGCAAGGTTTGAGCAGGAGATGGATAACATTAGCAAAGGCACTCTGTTAGGTGACTCCATTTTTGAAAGAAAAAGAAAACAACATTTAGGGGCCAGTTTTCTAAAGACAACCAATCGGTTAATGTGCGTTTTTGCATGTGGTAACTACAAAATACTAACACAAAATCTAACATCAATACAACTACCTCCTATCTCGACCCATGCCCAGTGGACTGGATAAAAAAGACATTCTCAATGCTCTCTTCTTTCATCCTCCCTCTGGTCAATCTATCACTAGAAAAAGGCTATTTACCACCATCTCTCAAACATGTTCAAATATGACCAATACTCAAAAATAACACTTTAGACAAATTATCCCCAAAATCATACAGACCCATATCGAGTATTCCCTTCATGGCCAAACATATTGAAAAAATAGTTCAAACTCATCTACAGGAATTCATCGATACATTGAACCTCCTCGATGAACACCAATATGGCTTTCGACCATTTCATGGGGTAGAAACATTACTAACAGTCCTTTACGACACACTACTAAGAGGAATTGATGACATTAAACAATCCTTCATCCTAATATTCCTTGACATCTCAGCAGCATTTGACAGCGTCAATCACTTAATAATGTTAAGTAGACTTCAACAAATTGGAATAACCTCTACAGTTTATAACTGGTTCAAATCTTACCTATCAAACAGAACCCAAACAGTGAGAATACTCAACCAAACATCTACCACTTTCAAACAAACACAAGGCCTTCCACAAGGATCCGCACTATCAGCACTACTATTTAACATTTACCTACAACCAGTCAGTAGCATTTTTAAACACCACGGCGTCCATTACCATATGTACGCCGATGATATAATGTTCTACCTCCCATTTAAGATCCCGCATCCACCACTACAACAAATAACAGAATGTTTTAAAGAACTAACAATATGGCTTAAAGAACAGAACTTACACATCAATTTCACAAAAACTGATGTACTATATATCACTAAAAATCAAACATACACACCCCCAAGCACCATTACCCTAGATAACCACGAGATCAAAATAAAAAAAGAAGTAAAATACCTAGGTGTGATACTTGACAATAAACTCAACATGGACTCACTCATAAAAAACCTGACAAAAAATATACATTACAAACTCAAGACATTGAAACAATTAAGACCATTGATTCACTTACAAGACTTCATAACTATAATTCAAGCTATCATAACTCCACACTTTGATTTTGCAAATATAATCCTTCAAGGCATCACAAAGCAAAATATTAAAAAGATACAACTAACTCAGAATATAGCAGCAAGGATTATAATGAATGTAAGTTCAATAGAGCATATTACACCGATTCTGGCTAAACTCCATTGGTTACCAATTTACAGCAGAATAAAATACAAAATTCTAGTCACCACTTTCAAATTAATAAATAACCTAGCACCATCTGCACTCAATACACTCATTAACGTAGAAATAGATAAACGATCACAAAGGAGCAGAAACACAAACACTATAGCAATACCAAAAGACTACACAAAAGCTAGAAAACAAACCAACAAGAAGGCCTTCTCACATTCAGCACCTATCCTCTCGAATAATCTGCCTGATAACATTCGCCTACTGTCAGACATAAAGGAGTTTAGAAAAAAATTAAAAACTCACTTATTCACTTTACACTACACTACACTACCTAAGCAGAATACACAAAGAGACACAGGTTAACAACCATACTACATAACAAATAACGACATAACTACATAATACTTAACCATACCACATACACATACAGATGAAGAATCTCACAATCTTATAATTATGTGCTTAGTCACATTTAAAATAATTTAAGCATTTAAAATGATCATCTCACCCCCTCATATAATTGAACCATGATATAATTTGTAAGTACCTACAATGTAAATATGTTATAATATTTTATTGTTCAAACGTTATATTGTTACTTGTAAATAGTTCACTTGTTCTATGTAAAACGACTAGGTATGCACTATCACATACCATATAATTTACTGTTCCTTGTAAACCGCACTTGATACTTGGGAAAGAGCGGTATAGAAATAACTGTTAAATAAATAAATAAAATAACACGCCTGCATGTCAACTGTTGGCCACTAAAATGCATGTTAAGTGGCCACCATGCACTAGAAGGGAGAGTGAGTGAGTTAGGGGTGGAGGGTGGGAGTGGAGAGCACATTACCTCTAGCCACTGTTCCCTCTAAGCTGTGCGCGTGTGCGCGCGCACACACCTCGCCGAGCGAGCGCACATACTTTACAACAGAGCACACAAAAATTACGGTTCTGATTCTGATAGAAAATAACACAGACGTCTTAAAATTTGAAAGTTGTTGTGCATTTACGGTTTTCACAAGTTCTACAATATTTTCTAGTGCAATCAATGTGGTGTACATACTGTATTCTGCTGTATAGTCAAATTTTAAAGTATATAACTCCGAGTGTCGTTATGTGGCGCACAAAAATTTAACCTTCCTTCAAAAGCTGCACAGCTGATATTTTATGCGCACACAGCCTACAGAAAATTAGAGGGAACATTGCCTCTAGCCCGAGGAAAACTGTCATTCACTCAGTGGCAATATGGCAATTAATACTAGTGCACATAATGATACTTCTATGGACATTCTTAGGTGCACCCGCATTAAGCGTAGTATGTATTTTGACGGGAACCTCTTGGCATGTCTCCGACAGCGCACAACACCTGCACATATCACGTGCTAGTTTTGCTGCTAATCGCACAGTAAGTGCATATCTATGGTAAAAGGGCCTCTTAGTTAAAAAAATCCAATACAATCATTTTATATGTATTATTTTTTTGTTAATATATTATTTTATTTAGTCTGAAGACTTGAATAGAAATAAAATAACTTGGTTGGTTAGAATTCCTTTCAAGGAATTTAAGGATGATGGTAGTTCATATTTACCCATCCCATGCTCTGTCGGTAATAAAGAGTTTGATTTTGAATGACTCAATAGGCAAGTTGCAGACAGGGTTGATGTTCATTACATAAACCTGGAGGTTCTTTTACTAAAGTGCACTAGGGTTTTGCAACTAACCAGCATATAGCACTAAATCACATGCTCGGTAGTTGCAACTGCTGTGCAGTAACTGTCCAAGATGAGCCCAGCATGTTCTCAACCATTACCACGCAGAACCTAATGTACCGTGGCAGTATGCACAATTACCATGGGTACACTTAACCTTACTTATTGAGGTGGTGTTAGGTGAGTCCATACTAATTGCAAGAGGCACAGTTAGTATGTGGTGTGCTCATCATACCCACTCTCTGCCCCAACCCACCCCTTTAACGCCCTAACACATGACGCACAGATAGTGTGGAAATCGGGCCACATTAACTGTTCTGAACCTCTACTAACAGTTCCCATGAGCACAGTGCATAACTTATGCTAACTGCATAGTGACCTTTTTAAAATGACACCTTGGTTAATTAAGACGTAGGGTCCACTCTTAAAAGAGTTATGTCTGTTAACTGATTCTATTATACATCAATCAAGGATAAGTAAAAAAGGTGGGGGTTTAGCTGTTATGGACTTAGTTATGGGTAAAGAATTGCCCAGTCTCGAATATGATTTTAAAGCTACGAGATGATTCTAGATATGAAGTACTAGGCATTTTATTAATTTGTCATCTGCTAGGCTCTGGAATTGACAACAATTATTCAACATACACTGAACTTTAAAAATGTTATTATTCTTAGACATTTTTAATCGGATGAAGCGCTACAGGCTTTTGTTGCACATTTATCTCCACTACAATCAGGCCAAATTGATCTAGGAAGTACAAATATAGATGGTCACCGATTAGATAATTGTATTAACTTCATTAACTGATAAAATTCTCCTATACTGTAATAACACATGACAGAGTCAGCCCTTTAATCTGGCCAGACCATATTTTGGTAGGGTTTATTAAACTGTTTAAAATTCAGGAGAAGGAAATAATACCCAAGTTGAAAGCTTTATTGAGAGATAAATCTGATCCTAAACAATTCTGGGACAAAACTCTCAATAATTTAGAAGGAGGCACTGATCAAATAGTATCATGATATATGATAGCTGGATGAGTACAATTAGGGGATCTTTGCATGAAATCACTCCTTGTAAATGGAGAACATTTTCAAGAAAGCCTTAGAATTGTTACAGCAAAAGATGAAATGTTGTGACTCAGAGCAGGCGTGGAAGAAAAATGAAAATCCTCTACTTAAAGAACAATGGAAGAAATATGAAAAACTATAAGGTGTCCATAGCAAATAGTAAAAAAGGAATACTATTCAAAGATAATGGCGAGAGGGCAAATTTCAAAAAAGAAATGATTTAAAGTAGTGCAAAGATTAATAAAACCAAATGTCGAGTACAGTATAAATGTGCAAAACAAGTTTCTGAATTAACAGCCTATTTTAGTTCAAAAATCTTAGGGGCCGATATTCAGAGTTGGTGGCTGTCCACAGAAGAAAAGCAGGACCTGGGTGTAATTGTTTCTGATGATCTTAAGGTGGCTAAGCAGGTGCCAAATTCTTAACCATTCAAGTATAGCTAGATCTTTCCTCTTGTTATATACTCCATCCTGAGTGTCTATTCTATTGCAGATTTTGGTATCCTCTGCAAACAGGTAAACCTTAACCGATAGCTCTTCTGCAATACCGCTAACGAAAATCTTAGAAAGAATTGGATCAGGACAGATCCCTTCGGCACACCACTAGTAACATCCTTCTCCTCAGAGTGAGCTCCATTTACTTGTACTCTTTGTTGCCTTCCAGTCAACCAATTTCTAACCCAGTCAGTCAATTTAAGGTCCATTTCTAGGGTGCTCAATTTATTTATGTCATCTGTGTGCAATGGTATCAAAGGCTTTACTGACATCTAAATACACCACATCTAGGGCTCTCCCTCGGTCCAACTCCCTGGTCACCCAGTCAAAGAAATCAATCAGATTTGTCTGACAAGACCTGCCTCTGGTGAATCCATGCTGCCTCGGATCCTGTAATCCGCTGGACTCCGGAATCCTCACTATTTTCAAGAAAAGTGATAGTAGTGCTCCATTTGCAGCAACAGCATAGTACCCAAGTATGAAAGGGCACTATGCTGATTGTGCAAATGGGAGCAAAGGAGGTGGCACATGGGTCATGCAGTGGGGGCTTCTGGTGCACAGGGGGAACCAGCTAGCTGCCTAGATGGCACATAGGAACATAAGACTACAAAATATGCCAAACTGTGTCAGACCAAGGTCCATCATGCCCGGTATCCTGTGTCCAACAGTGCACAATCTAGGTCACAAGTACCTAGCAGTTTCCCCAAAAAACACACAGGATCCCCAATAACTGTAATGGGGCAAGCAGGGCATAGCTCAGATCCTGTTTAGCAATGGTTTATGGACTTTACCCAGGAACCCGTCCAAACCTTTTTAAACCCAGCTACACTGATAGCTTTTACCACAGCCTCCGGTAATGGATTGCAGGGTTTGATTATGCGTTGACTGAAAAAAAAAAGTATTTTCACCTAAAAGACCCAAATGGGTTACACTGTAACCGCATTGCAGATCCCCTAGTCTGTCCACAGTCTGATGACATAAAAATGGGAGTTACATTTACCTGTTTCACTCCAGTCAATAATCTATAGACTTCTATCATATCTCACCTCAGCCGTCTCTTCCCCAGGTTGATGAGCCCCAACCTTTTTAGCCTCTCCACAAAGGGGTATTCTGCCATCCACAGAGCTATCTGTGATATTCGTCATGATCCCACAGTGACAGTGGCAGCACACAGTCTTGCTACTGCTGCGGAAAGGCAATGTGCCATATAAGGTGGTCCAAGGGTCCTGGCACCCTTGGCAGGGATCTAGGTTGTCTCCCTCCCACCCCACTGCTGCAGAACCCAGCTATGGGGGAAAAGGCCAATAGTGCCAGATGCTGTAGCCCTCCAGGTAGCTGTTAAATGCAGGTGCCTGGGGAAATACTATAGCAGTGGCTGCCATCCTCCCCCCGAGACGTATTGGTGGCAGGTGGTAATCAATGTTCCCTCTAATTTTCTGTAGGCTGTGTGCGCATAAAATATCAGCTGTGTGCAGCTTTTGAAGGAAGGTTACATTTTTGTGCGCCACATAACGACACTCGGAGTTATATACTTTAAAATTTGACTACACGTCAGAATACAGTATGTACACCACACTGATTTAATCAAATTAAATGAAAATAGACAATTACTAAATGAAGCGGAAAATTTCTAGTAATTACAATCACAACTTTAAAATTTTAAGACATCTGTGTTGTCTTCTATCAGAATCAGAAACTGAATTTAAACACAGAGGATATCTAAAGGAAAAAAGGGGGCTGTTGTAGTTGTTGATATGGAAGGACAGACTAGATAGGCCATGTGGTCTTTTTCTGTCATCATATTTCTATGTTTCTATGTTTCTATTGATAACCTATGCTCTGTTTGCACGTGCTATATTACCGTGCACTATTAGCCTCCAACCAGCTGTGGATAGTGGAGCCTGTGAGTGCTGCAGGTGGGTGTTTCCACCCTTGCTGGCCATCTCCTTGAGGGTTGCACATGCTGGAGCTGTACTTACATTATCAGCTAAACGTTGTCCACAGGAATATGCAATACAGAAACACCAGCAGAGACCTAAACCTGTGACCCTCCACACAGACATACCAACTGTGTGTGTTGCACCACAGTGCTGCCTTATGGGGATAGCAGCTCCTGTTGCTCACATGTTCTCTTCAGCTGACCCTTGGCACATGGTGCACATGACCAGGACAAGGCTTCTGTCTTCTGAAGGCTAGTGCCACTTCCCATGCCACTACCATAACCACACCATGCAGACATGTCCATGCACTGTCAGTGGGGCTGGTTGCAGTTCCAGCATGTTAAACATGTGGGTTTGGCGGCACCTTGGGCAAAAGGTCCGGATAGGGGAGCAGGGGAACACATGGTCGGCCATGCAACCCCCCCCCCCCACCAGCTGCCTAAGCAGGGGCTCCATTACCACCACTGTTCCCTCTAAGGTGTGCGTGTGTGCGCGCGCACACACCTCGCCAAGCAAGCGCACATACTTTACAACAGAGCGCACAAAAATTATGGTTACTGTCCTCATCTCTACCACCTCCACTGGGAGACTATTCCACGGATCCACCACTCTTTCCGCAAAGAAATATTTCCGCATATCACTCCTGAATCTATCCCCCATCACCCTCATCCCATGTCCCCTCGTAGCAGGCTCTCCCCCTGAACATTTATGCCACGGAGGTATTTACACATCTCAATCATATCACCTCTATCCCGCCTTTCCTCTAAGGTGTACATATTAAGATCCTTAAGTCTGTCCTTTATATGCTTTATAATGAAGACCACTAACCATTTTAGTAGCCACCCTCTGCACCAACTCCATTCTGTTCACATCCTTTTGAAGGTGCAGTCTCCAGAATTGCACACTATACTCCAAATGAGGTCACACCAAAGACTTATACAGAGGCACTATCACCTCCTTTTTTCTGCTAGTCATTCCTCTCCGTATACACCCAAGCATCCTTCTAACTTTTGCCGTTGCCTTTTCTACCTGTTTAGCTACTTTAAGATCAACCACGCCTAGATCCCGCTCTTCTTTAGTGGACAAAAGTACTTCACCCCTATACTATATTGCTACCTTGGATTGCTGCAGCCCAAATGCATGACCTTACATTTTTTAACATTAAATCCCAGCTGCCAAATTCTAGACCATTCTTCAAGCTTAGCTAGATCCCTCCTCATGTTATCTACACCTTCCTGGGTGTCTACTCTATTGCAGATTGTGGTATCATCCGCAAAGAGGCAAACCTTACCCGAAAGCCCTTCCGCTATATCACTAACAAAGTTGTTAAAAAGAATCGGACCAAGAACAGATCCTTGGGGCACACCACTGGTAACACCCTTCTCCTCAGAGTGAGCTCTATTTACCTGTACTCTTTGTCGCCTCCCACCTAACCAATTTCTAACCCAAGCAGTAACTTTAGGGTCCATCCCTAGGGTGTTCAGTTTGTTTATAAGTCGCCTGTGAGGAACAGTGTCAAAGGCTTTACTGAAATCTAAATACAACACATCTAGGGCTCTCCCTCGGTCCAACTCCCTGGTGACCCAGTCAAAGAAATCAATCAGATTTGTCTGACAAGACCTGCCTCTGGTGAAGCCATGCTGCATCGGATCCTGTAATCCGCTGGACTCCAGAATCCTCACTAGTTTCTCTTTCAGAAGCATTTCCAATAATTTACTCACCACTGAAGTTAAACTAACCGGCCTGTAGTTTTCAACCATATCCTTTTTGTGTAAAGGCACTACATGAGCCTCTCTCCAGTCCTTTGGCACCACTCCCGACTCCAATGAGGCATTGAATAGGTCAGTCAGTGGAGCTGCTAGAACGTCCCCAAGTTCCCTCAGTATTCTAGGGTGTATCCCATCCGGTCCCATCGCTTTGTCTACTGTAAGCTGAGCTAGTTTCTCACGAACACAGTCTTCTGAAAATTGTTCAAGATGTCCCTTGCTTCTGTTCCTGTTTGTGGGTGTTTTCTGAGGTCCTGCTCCTGGTTCTTCATCTGTGAACACAGAACAGAAATATTTTGTTAAGCAATTCTGCTTTATCCTCATCAGCTTCTACATATTCCTCCCCTTCACCCTTGAGTCTGACAATACACTTTTGCCCTTCCTCTTCTCACTAACATATCTGAAAAATGTCTTAACACCCCATTTTATTGCATTGGCTATTTCCTCCTCTTTTTGAATCTTTGCTTTCCTGACTACTTTGCTAGCTTCTCTAAGTTTTTCCAAATATAGATGCCTGTCTTCCTATCTCTGTGATCTCTTGTAGTTCATGAAGGCCTCCCTCTTTTTCTTCACTTTTTCAGCTACTTCTTTCAAAAGCCATAGCGGTCTCCTTTTCCTTTTACATTTATTTACCATTTTAACAAAAAGGTTGGTTGCCCTTAAAATATCCCCTTTCAGTTTTGCCCACTGTTTTTCTACATCCCTCAGCTGTTCCCATCCCACTAACGACTCCCTGAGGTATTGGCCCATCCTGGCAAAGTGAGTCTTCCTAAAGTCTAAGACCCTCACCTTTGAATGGATTCTAACAGCCCTAGTCCTAATACTGAACCGCAATATCTGGTGATCACTGGATGCAAAATGATCTTCCACTATAACATCAGAAACACTTTTACCATTGGTAAGTACCAAGTCCACTATGGCCCCTTCACGTGTGGGGTCTGTTACCAATTGCTTGAATAGTTCTCCCTGTAGAGAATCCAGGATCTCTTTACTTCTAGATGATACTGCAGCAGGAATGTGCCAGTCAACATCTGGCATATTGAAATCCCCTATCAGTAGCTCTTCCCCTTTCCTAGCAATGCGGCGTATGTCTTCAATTAACTCTCTGTCCACCTCTTCCTCTTGTGAGGGAGGTCTGTATATCACGCCAATGCAAATAGATTTCTCTTTCCCTCTTTCTAGTTTAACCCACAATGTCTCCTCTCTCCCTTTTAAGCTCTGTAATTCCAAAGCTTTAATAGTATTTTTTACATATAGTGCCACTCCTCCTCCCCTTCTTCCTACCCTGTCCTTTCTGAATAAAGTATAGCCAGGTATAGTTACATCCCAGTCATGCATGCTATGGGCATATATACACACTGCTTTCCATATGTTACCCCCGTTACTCATTTCCATAAAGGTATTTACTGTATCACTCACCTGGGGGCTTTCACTTACCTGGGGGCTTTCTTCACCCATCCCCAACGAATTTAGTTTAAAGCCCTCTTTAGTAGATTAGTCAGTCTACTACTGAAGACGTGTTGACCTTTCTTGGACAGATGGATGCCATCTCTGCTCTGCAACCCTTGGAACAGCATCCCATGGTCTAGGAAACCAAAACACTCTCGATGACACCATCCATGCAGCCATGCATTCATCTCCAGGATGCGAGCCTCTCTGCCATGGCCTTTACCCTCAACAGGGAGGATTGAAGAGAACACCACCTGTGCACCTAACTGCTTCATCTTCTGTCCCAGAGCCATGAAGTCATTCTTGATATCTTCAGAGGGATACCTGGCAGTATCATTTGTTCCGACATGGATTAGCAACATTGGGTAATAGTCGGTGGGCTTGATGAGTATCGGCAAACTCTCTGTAACATCTTGGATTTTGGCACCAGGCAGACAGCATACCTCTCTGGACATCAAGTCTGGTCGGCAGATGGATGCCTCAGTACCCCTCAGAAGAGAGTCACCACCCACCACTACCCTTCGCTTCCTTGTGGTCACTGATTCTGCAACTTTGGGGTATTTGAGCTCTGGTTCTTCCCTTTCCAGGGATGCTTTCACCTCCTCCACTTCCAGGGCTGCATAATGGTTCTCCAATTCAAGGGCTGGAGAAGTTGGATTGGTGATTCTGCAGGCCTTGGTGACTTGTGTCCAACCTTCATCATTCTGTTGGCACCCATCTTCTCCTCTGCTGGAGAGCTTGGCTGCTGCAAGAAGCATCTCATCAATGTACTTCTCACTGTCTTGAATCCTTGAGTTGACATTGAGACAGGAGTGTTAAGTAGGAATGCTAACCATCTCCACTTTTGCTCATTACATCAGTGAGAGTGTATGCATGTGTGTATGGCTCCCCTTTGTCCTTGGCTTTCTGCACTTCATTTTGGCTCACACTGAGTTTTTTCCAGACTGTTTGGAAAATGTGAACAAGGCAAAGCAGAGGATTGTGGGTATCACTTGAAATAGCATAGATTGGCCTGGATGTGTCTGTCACAATGGTAGGATCACTGGCTGAGATGCCATTGTGCCCATCTGCCACGTGCATTGCCTGGGTGGCTACTGTATGTTATGCTGCAATGGCACTCTCACTATGACCAAAAAGTGACCATGGCATGGCTATGTATCCGCATAACTCTGTTATAATATTTGGCTTCAGTGATGTAGATGCATTCTCTGTCTAGGGATGCTAATGCTGAGTATCTCAAGGCGGCGTGCTCTTGCTCATGGTCGCGCTATGCACATGCCATGCATGCTGACCAGCAGACCTACTCTAGTTGATTTGTGTTTGGCTGACAAAGCCCAGTGAAGGACAGCAGGGCAATCTGTCTTCGATGGTTGGGGCAGCAGTGCTACATGCCTGCTCATTGGGGTCCTGGCATGATAGTAGCTATAATACCCCACACCAGCCTATACACCCCCACTGCAGTGGCTGTCCATAGCAGCAGTATATTAACACTACCCACTGTTATCAGAGGGTGATGTTCAATATGGGCAGAATACAGGGCCAAGCTGCTGCTGTCAACATCGCCAACAGCATGCAGAAAACCAAGGAGAAAAAAGCCTAACACACACTAGCAGCAATGTGGACCAGCAGCAGAGACCATCTCTAACCATCCAATGACACTCAACCCCAACAATGCTACCAGAGTCGTCCTCTTTGTGCCCCCATGACCACAATATGTAGATCTCCCTCTCCTTTTATTTATTTATTTATTTGTTTATTTGTGTGATTTTTATACCACCATTTTAGGTAATCATAGCGGTTTATATACTAAACAACTGAGATACATTGAACATTTTAACAATATTAAAAGTAAAGATGATTAACAATCATTGATATATACACGATTCTTACAATTTTAACTTATTTACAATTCTTCTGAATTGAAGAATCGTAGGTTTTGATTATTTGGATATTTGCATGGGTGTTTTTCTGTAAAGGGAAATATATCAAAGGAGTGCTAGGTGTTTGATTTGAGAAATGTGGATAGAGTGGATGTAAGTAGTGTTACTTCATATATGCTGTGCCATGTAAAATATACTATGTCAGGTCAATGATTGAGGTTACTTCGTTTTGTCCAAAATATTCTATGAATAGAAATGTTTTGAGTTGAGTGCGGAAAGAGTATAGGTCTGTAATGCTTCTAAGTCTTTCTGGTAAAGAGTTCCACAGCATTGGGGATAAGTACTCAAATGCTCTGTTACTAGTATGTTGCTTTGTCCTTTGGCAATTGGTTGGGATTAGAAGAGTATTATACATTCGGCCTCTTCTCTGTTGGTCATTAGGCATGATCATAAGTAGGTGAGATAGCATTGTGGGTGCTATGTCTCTGATAATTTTAAATGTGTTTATTATTAACTTGTATTTTATTCTACTCTGTACCGGTAGCCAATGTAGAGCATTAAGAATGGGTGTTACATGATCTGTGTGGCGTGAATTAAAGATCATACGTGCAGCCATATGCTGAGCCATTTGAAGGGGATGGAGCGTTTGTTTTGGTAGACCATGTAGTAGACTATTACAATATGTGGGATTATCATTGCTTGCATCAATGTTCTGAAATCATTACTATATAGTAAGGGTTTCATATGTTGTAGTAATCGGATTTTATTAAATATAGCTTTTGTTGTGTTTTTAATATGTGTTTTGAATGTGTTTGTCAAATGTAACACCTACTTATTTTACTTCTTCGTTGACTTCAAGATTGAATTCATTAATAACGATGTTGCAAGGTGGAGTGTAGTTTTGGTTTCTGGTGATCATAAGTACTTCCGTCTTTTTATAGTTTATATTTAGTTTTTTTAGTTTATATTTATGTGGGTTTTGAGCCAAATTGTTCTTTGAAACATGAGATTATGGGCTCCAGAATAGGTGCAGTTACATTGAAAGGCATGTACAGAATTATGTCATCTGGGTAGATGGCATAATCTACATTGAATTTTTTTATTAAATGACATATTGGCTGAATGTAGATATTAAAAAGGAGGGCAGATAGTGCTGAGCCTTGAGGAAGACCTGTTGTTTGGTGGCAAAGGTTGGAGCACTGATGGCCTATACTGACCTACTGTGTTCTATCAGTTAGATATGAGATAAACCATTGCAGTGTAGTTCCGTTTAATCCAATTTGCTGAAGCCTTTGTATGTATTAGTAAGCAATATCCAGGAATATTAAGATGAAAACCTGGTTAGTGTTGTCTATTCCTTTTATTACTTTGTTGTAAAGAACCAATATTAATGTTTCAACACTATGGGAAGGTCTAAATCCAAATTGATTGTCGTCTTACGGAGCATGTTGGTCAATGTGGTCTTTTAGTTGCTTGAGGACATTTTTTCAATTATTTTAGCCAAGAATGGTATGCTAGAAATAGGTCTGTAAGAGGAAAGGCACATTTGTCAAGCAATATATTTTTTAGGATGGGGCGTATGATAGCATTCTTGAGTTCTCTAGGCATATGTTGTTGCGTGAGAGACTGGCTAACTAATGATAGTAGAATGGGTGCTAGCTCATCACAGGCCACCTTAATCCAAATTAAGTCCAGATAAAAATAAAAGTCCAGAATATTCCCTGTTTTATGAGTAGGGCATTTTATAATTTGTTTATAATGTAAATGCTCCATAGTATTAAGGAATGATGAGACGTGTGAATTTTGTAAGGAAGGAAGTTTGAAATCTCCTAATAGTACTAATTTTTTCTTACCTGATATGCTACAGACTTCATCAAGGATGTTTGTGAGACCATTGTGGTCTGATGTGAGTGGTCTATAGATTAGACAAAATGCTATATATGTATTTTCTATTAAAAGGAGATCTATATCCGATATTGTACTAGAGATATGTAATGATAGCTTTAATGACTCTTTTATAATAATAAGTACACCTCCTCCGCATCTATTTGTTCTGGGTGAAGAACCAGGAGCAGGACCTCAGGAAACATCCACAAACAGGAAAAGAAGCGAGGAGCATCTTGAATAGTTTCAGAAGACTGTGTTCGTGAGAAACTAGCTAAATTTAAAGTAGACAAAGAGATGGGACCAGATGGGATACACCCTAGAATACTGAGGAAACATGGGCACTTTCTAGCAGCTCCACTGACTGACCTTTTCAATGCCTCGTTGGAGTCGGGAGTGGTGCCAAAGGACTAGAGAGAGGCACATGTGGTCCCTTTACACAAAAGCGGAAGTAAGGATGTGGTTAAAAACTATAGGCTGGTTAGTTTAACTTCCATTGTGAGTAAATTATTGGAAGTGCTGCTGACAGAGAAATTAGTGAGGTTTCTGGAGTCCAGCGGATTACAGGATCTGAGGCAGCATGGATTCTAGTCTTGAAAGACTAGAAAAGGGGACTGTTACTTCTGGAGAGAAATCTGCAACTGTGAGTATATACTTCTGGGAATTTTCTGAAAGGAATTCTTTTTATTAAAGCTAATTAATCTGTGAACCCACTATTTTTTGTTAAATCAGTCAGGGCCTAGTAGCAGCAGTTTAAGTTTACATTTAAAACACAGAAGAGAGCTTTCTGGTTAAATTTCATACCCAGCAGAGAGCTTGTAGTTTAAATTTCATAATAAGTTAGAGCCTTAGCAGCAGCAAAGAGCTATAATTTAAATCAAATAAGAATATAGCTTATCTCAGCAGCACAGGACAGGGTATTGTGTAGCAGCCCTCTTTTAATAAGTGTTATTTCCCTCCCTCCCCACACCCACCCACCCCTGGGATAATCGTAGCTTTATAGGTACTTACACATTTTAACAGACAGGAGGTGCTCTCAGGTGAAGCTCGTTACCCAAATCAGTCATACACTAAGGACCTGAGATTAATTAAGCTTCAGGTGAACAAGGTGTATTAATAGGTACAGTTTTATTGGCAACCCTTAGTAAGTAAAGAACTTAAAGATCTAAACAAAAACTTAAAACTAAGATGCAGACAGCAGTCCAGCAGCGAGATGGGGGCTTTCCAGTCTTTTGCATTGAGTGTCACATGTATGAATTTCTCCCAGTTGGTGAGAGGTCTTACGTGTGCACTAGGTGCAAGGAGCTCTTTGCTCTCAGGGAACGAGTCCGTTCTCTAGAGGCTAGAGTAGCAGACTTGGAAAACATAAGACAGACAGAGAGGTACATAGACGAGACCTACAGGGATATAGTCCTGAAGTCCCACCTCCATTCTGGCAGCATCCCTGTTGCCATGGAGGAGAGAGGTCACGTGACAGGAGAGCATCACCCTGGTGTGGCAGGAAGTGATCCTGTAACTAGGACCTGTCCTCCAGGTGATGTAAAACCCTCTCGCACCGAGGATGTTTCTCCAGGGCCATGTGCCCATGAGGGAAGGGTTAGGACAGCCGTTATAGTTGGTGATTCAATCATTAGGCATGTAGATAGCTGGGTGGCTGGTGGACGTGAGGATCACCTGGTAACATGTCTGCCTGGTGCGAAGGTAGTGGACCTCACGCGCCACCTAGATAAGGTCTTAGATAGTGCTGGGGAGGAGTCTGCTGTCTTGGTACATGTCGGTACCAATGACATAGGAAAATGTGGTAGGGAGGTTCTGGAGGGTAAATTTAGGCTTTTAGGTAGGAAGTTGAAATCCACAACTTCCAGGGTAGCGTTCTCCGAAATGCTTCCCGTTCCACATGCAGGACCCAAAAGGCAGGCAGAGCTCCGTAGTCTCAATGCGTGGATGAGACAATGGTGCAGAGTTGAGGGTTTTGGATTTGTTAGGAACTGGGGAACATTCTGGGGAAAGGAGGGGCTCTTCCGAAGGGATGGGCTTCACCTTAACCGGGATGGAACCAGGCTGCAGGCATTAACCTTTAAAAAAGAGAGAGAGCAGCTTTTAAACTAGATAATAGGGGAAAGCCGACAGTCGCCCAAGAGCGGATGGTTCGGAAGAATGTATCCTTGAAGGATACTACCAAAAGCAGAGAGGTTCCAAAAAAGAGTAAAGTAACCCAAATGCCCTCGAGTATGGAGCAGACAGAGCTTAAAGATCCCAAATTACACATGTCTACCGATAGCCAAATTAATATGAATAAAATACAGTCTCTAAAATGCTTGTATGCAAATGCTAGAAGTCTAAAAAATAAGATGGGAGAGTTAGAATATATAGCACTAAATGAGAGGTTAGATATGATTGGAATATCAGAGACATGGTGGAAGGAGGACAACCAGTGGGACACTGTAATACCTGGGTACAAACTATATCGTAATGATAGAGCTGATCAAATTGGTGGAGGGGTTGCGCTCTATGTTAGAGAGAGCATTGAGTCAGAAAGGATTAAAGTTTTGTAGGAAACAAAATTTGCTGTAGAATCTCTATGGATTGAAATTCCATGTAAAAAGGGGAAGGCGATAGCAGTGGGGGTATACTATCGACCACCGGGCCAGAATGAACAAATGGATGATGAAATGCTCAAAGAAATCAAGGAAGCTAACAAAAGTTACAGTGCAGTAATAATAGGTGATTTCAAATACCCCGGTATCGACTGGGTCAGTGTCACGGCAGGACATGCTAGGGAGATAAAGTTCCTAGATGACATAAATGACTGCTTCTTGGAGCAGCTGGTTCATGAACAGACCAGAGGGGAAGCCATATTAGACCTGATCCTTAGTGGAACACCAGATCTAGTGAAAGAGATAAGGGTGTTGGGGCCACTTGGCAATAGTGATCATAGCATGATCGCCTTTGATTTAATTAATGGAGGAGGGATAGTACAAAAATCCACAGTACTACCTTTTAACTTTTGAAAGGGAGACTATGATAAAATGAGGAAAATAGTTAAGAAAAAACTAAAAGGAGCAGTTGCAAAGGTTAAAGACTTACATGAAGCTTGGGTGTTGTTGAAAAATACTATCTTGGCAGCCCAGACCAGCTGTATTCCACGCTTTTAGAAAAGTGGAAGGAAGTCCAAAAAACTGCCAGCATGGTTTAAAGGTGAGGTCAGAGAGGCTGTTGTTGCCAAAAAAGCATCTTTCAGGAAATGGAAAAAAGAGCCAAACGATGAAACCCGTAAACAGCACAAGCACTGGCAAATCAAATGCAAGGCATTGATAAAGCAAGCAAAGGGAGAATTTGAGAAGAAGCTTGCTGTGGAAGCAAAAACGCGAAATAAAGTTTATTTCAAGTACATTTGTAGCAAAAATCCTGTGAGAGAGTCAGTTGGTCCATTAGATGATAGAGGAGTTAAAGGGGCACTAAGAGGCGACAAGGCGATAGCGGAGAGACTGAATGAATTCTTTGCTTCGGTCTTTACTGAGGAAGATGTAGGGATGTTACCCATGACTGAAGTGGTATTTAAAGGTGCGGAAGAATTGAAGGAAATACTGATACATCGGGAAGATGTATTACAACTATTAGATAAACTGAAGAGTAGCAAAACACCTGGGCCGGATGGTATACATCCAAGGGTGTTGAAAGAACTGAAATATGAGATTGCAGACCTACTATTAGTAATCTGTGAACTATCATTAAAATCATCTCTAATGCCTGAAGATTGGAGGATTACCAATGTAACACCAATTTTTAAAAAGGGTTCCAGGGGTGATCCGGGAAACTACAGACCGGTGAGCCTCATGTCGATACCGGGAAAAATGGTAGAAACCATCATAAAGAATAAAATTACTCAGCATGTAGATAGTCATGGCCTAATGGGAGACCTAGCCAACATGGCTTTAGACAAGGAAGATCTTGTCTTACTAATCTGTTATGTTACTTTGAAAATGTGAATAAACAGGTGGACAAAGGTGCGTCGGTTGATATAGTGTATCTGCACTTTCAGAAAGCCTTTGACAAGGTCCCTCATCAGAGACTTTTGGCAAAACTAAAGAGTGATGGGATAGGAGGCAGTGTACTACTGTGAATCAAGAACTGGTTAAAAGATAGAAAGCAGAGGGTTGGGCTAAATGGCCAATTTTCCCAATGGAGAAAGGTGAATAGTGGTGTACCCCAGGGATCTGTGCTGGGTCCGCTGCTTTTTGACATATTCATAAATGACCTGGAATGTGGAATAATGAGTGAGGTTATCAAATTTGCAGATGACACAAAACTATTTAAAGTTGTTAAAACCCAAGAGGATTGTGGAAAATTGCAAGAGGATCTTGATTAATTAGAAGACTGGGCATCAAAATGGCAGATGAAATTTAATGTGGACAAGTGCAAAGTTATGCAGCTAGGGAAGAACAACCCAAACTATGGTTACACGTTGCAAGGTTCCACATTAGGAACCACCACCCAGGAAAAAGATTTAGGCGTCATTGTGGATACCATGTTAAAACCCTCGGCCCAATGTGCAGCGGCGGCCAAGAGAGCAAATAGAATGCTAGGTATGATAAGGAAGGAATGGAAAATAAAACAAAAGATATTATAATGCCTCTATATCGTTCCATGGTGAGACCGCACCTTGAATATTGTGTGCAATTCTGGTCGCCATATCTTAAAAAAGGATATAGGGTTATTAGAAAAGGTTCAGAGAAGAGCCACCAAAATGGTAAAGGGGATGGAAGGATACTCCTATGAAGAAAGGCTAAAAAGGTTAGGGCTCTTTAACCTGGAAAAGAGACGGCTGAGGGGAGATATGATAGAAGTCTATAAATTAATGAATGGAGTGGAACGGATAAACGTAGATCGATTGTTTACGTTATCAGAATATAGAAAGACTAGGGGACATGCAATGAAGCTTGTGATAAGGAAGCTTATCATAGCTCAGGAAGGAGCTATAGTAAAGGTGAAGTGACTCTGAGCAAGCAACCTGTCAGTTCTGGTAGAAATAAGAAAACAGAATTTTTCCATAAAAGACTACCAGTCCCAGAATGCACCAGGTTTCCAACAGCCATTAGAGGAGCTGAAGTGGGGAAACGTGTGTTCAATCAAGAGGGCTATGAGGTAATCCCCAAGCACTCATCTCAAAGGGCAGGGCCTGATTCAGCACAGCTGCGCTGTGCTAGGGTGGAGCACTCATCAAAGCAGAATAAAGGTAGAGTTTATTCTACAGAGAATTATCCTCAGTTTCATCTGGGAGATCCTCATCCTCAGGATCAGCTTGGAGATCCTCATCTTGGACATCTTCATCATCGGGAGGATCATCAGAAGCAGAAGCCAAACCGGACGGACAGAGAGGGCAAGAAACCCTTTGGAAGAAAGAAGAGAAAAGCATTTGGGGGTTCTAGAGGAGTCCAGAGCAGTACGTATACTGGGAGACATTCAAAAGGCCAGCATACACCATTGGACTGGGGAAAACCAGAGGAGTGGTGCTGCAGGGCTAGGAATCTCCAGACGGTACCTGTGAGGGAGACGGCTGCACGTGGAAGGGACCCTAAGACCCGTGCCAGAAGGTATGTGAAGAGAGATCCAGTGTCCAGGGATCTGGATTGGAAGGCTGGACATAAGAACTGGACTACATACTGGCCAGGCTATTTAGAGAGGAACTCTAACAGCAATGGAAGCTCAGGTATGAACACTGATCTATGCCCTAGCTATAACCTTGAAAGACAGCAGGGAAACAAGTATTCTCCTGAAAGTGCTCCATTGAGAAATTCCTCTGTGCCAATCCCTGATATTGAACCCATGATTGTTGAAGAAGGGGAAGGAGCGGTCTTAGATACAGGCTGTGAATATATGGATTGCTCTCTGTCTAAACTCCTTTGGTAATTTTCTGTTACAAAGTACAGCAACCATCACAAAGAAATACAAACTTGTTCTTTAATCTACTCAGAAAAGCTCCTGAGTAGGATTTTGGGCCACACAGTAGAAAGCAAGCCAGCTAAGGGGTTTCAGCTGGATAACTGCTAGCAATTGAGCCTTACCTAATTGCTTGTGAGCTCTGAGGGAATCACTTCTGAGTCTCTGTGAAGATATAAGAAGTTAACCTGAAAAGAACAGTTTTTCCCTTCTTTGTGGGTTTTGCTTGTTGTTTGAAACACTGCTAAGAAAATATTAGCTAAAGCCTACAGAAAAGACCAGTTTGTTACCAGCCAGGTCTTTATTCTTTTCATTTGATTGCCTGACAAGTTCTTCTGTTGTTTTCCTGATTTTGTTTTTCTAAGTTTAACACTGAAAGCAAGTATCCTGTTTTATGTGCTACCAAGCATATCTGTGTTGGGAGAAATAACCCCATAAATAAATATCTTATTGGCTTTACACTTAAGCACAACTAATTATTGTGAGCAGCTGTGTCTGGTGTGAATGGACTGCATTTCCCACAATCCCTTGCAAATCATATTGATATATGCACTTGCCAAGACTGTGAACCTTCTCACCCAGGCAGCCGTCTGACAAGCTACAGGGTAAACTATTTAAGACTAATAAAAGAAAATATTTTTTCACTCAACGTGTAATCAAACTCTGGAATTTGTTACCGGAGGATGTAGTAAAGGCTGTTAGTGTAGCTGGGTTTAAAAAAGGTTTGGACAAGTTCCTGGAGGAAAGGTCCATAAACCATTATTAAAGAAGGGACCCAGGATATCAATGCTTGACCCATTACAAGCATTGTGGAACCTGTGTCTTTTGGGGAAACTGCTAGGTACGTATGACCTAGATTGGCCACTGTTGGAAACAGGATACTGGGCTTGATGGACCTTGGTCTGACCTACTATGGCATATCTTATTTTCTTATGCTCTTATGATTCACCTGAGGCAAGTATTGTCAGACAAATCTGACTTTTTTCTTTGACTGGGTGACTAGGGAGTTGGACCGAGGAAGAGCCCTAGATGTGGTATATTTAGATTTCAGTAAAACCTTTGACACCGTTTCTCACAGGTGACTTATAAACAAACTGAGCTACTTAGGGATGGACCCTAAAGTTACTGCTTGGGTTAGAAATTGGTTGAGTGGGAGGCAACAAAGAGTACAGGTAAATGGAGCTCACTCTGAGAAGGAGGTTACCAGTGGTGTGCCCAGGGATCTGTCCTTGGTCCGATTCTTTTTAACATCTTTGTTAGTGATATAGTGGAAAGGCTGTCGTTAAAGTTTCTCTTTTTGTGGATGATACCAAAATCTGCAATAGAGTAGACACCTGGAAGGAGGGATCTAGCTAAGCTTGAAGAATGATCTATTATTTGGCAGCTTAGATTTAATGTTAAAAAATGCAAGGCCATGCATTTGGGCTGCAGCAATCCAAGGGAGCAATATAGTATAGGGGGTGAAGTACTTTTGTCCACTAAAGAAGAGCGGGACCTAGGCGTGATTGTGTCTGATGATCTTAAAGTAACTAAACAGGTAGAAAAGGTGACAGCAAAAGATAGAAAGATGCTTGGGTGCATAGGGAGAGGAATGACCAGCAGAACAAAGGAGGTGATAGTGTCTCTGTATAAGTCTTTGGTGCGACCTCATTTGGAGTATTGTGTGCAATTCTGGAGACCGCACCTTCAGAAGGATATAAATAGGCTGGAGTCAGTACAGAGGGTGGCTACTAAAATGGTTAGTGGTCTTCATTATAAAGCATATGAGGACAGACTTAAGGATCTTAATATGTACACCTTAGAGGAAAGGTGGAATAGAGGTGATATGATTGAGAAGTTTAAATATCTCCGTGGCATAAATGCATAGGAGGAGAGCCTCTTTTGATTGAAAGCAAGCTGTGCTATAAGGGGTCATGGGATGAGGGTGAAAGGGGATAGATTCAGGAATGATATGTGGAAATATTTCTTTACGGAAAGAGTGGTGGATCCGTGGAATAAGTCTGCCAGTGGAGGTGGTAGAGATGAGGACAGTATCTGAATTCAAAGAAGCATGGGACAAACAAAGTTAATCTCTAAAGGAAAAAAGGGGACTGTTGTAGTAGTTGATATAAAAGGACGGACTAGATAGGCCATGTGGTCTTTTTCTGTCGTCACGTTTCTATGTTTCTATATATTGTATAATTGGGAATCTTTAGTTGATTTAGTAGAAGCTTATCGAATTCATTGAGCCATGTTTCAGTTCTAAATATTATGTCTGGGTTAGTGTCATTAATATAGTCAGTTATTACTGAAATTTTCTTTTTTATAGATCTTGAATTTATGTACGTACATTTGCCTTATTGTTCTTATGTTGCCTTTCTGCTCTACTCTGTTGGCATTGCTGGGACTCCGCATCATTGGAAGGCAGGACTCGAGAGCAGCACAATTTGTACACCAGTTCATGTATACAGCTGAAACGGATATTCAATATTTATATCCTACATTTTTAAGAATCAAGTGGAGCGAGAACTATGACTCCAGCAAAATGAAGCATTTCTTGTAGCAAGAGATAGAAAATATGTCTGTGCCCAGTCACTTTCTATTTTTGTGTCGTGCCATTGCCTTTCCCTTTCATTCTTAATATGCCTTCTGGCACTCGCGAACCTTGATGGGAGTTGTTGCTGGAGGTTTAGATAACAAAGGGGAACGAGGCTCATTCAGGCATGGATGCCACGTCACGTATTGGGTTCTATGCAGTGGGGGCCAGGGGCTTTATAATACTTTAAATAGACCATATCTTATCCTGACCAAGCTAAGTGTTTATAAATAATGGTTATATTGCTTTGGAGTAAATGCTTATTATGGCCAGCCACTGTAATTGTGGATTGTTTACAGACCATTTAACTGATCACTTGTTCTAGCATAAATTTATGGCAGTATTTATTTTGCCATTCATGATAATATTGGCAGCAGTAAATGACCTAACTATTCTTAAAGCCATTAGCAAGGACAAACACTTCAATATGCATCCATGCGTAGAGGCAGGTGTCCTATTTCGTTTGCATAGTATGTCCAAAGAAATTAAACTCTATTTTAAATTTGCTGTAGAGAATTCTAGGATGACACTAAAATTAGCAACAATATAGGCCGTATGGTCTTTATGATATTTCATATTGTTTTTATCTGCCGTCATTTTCTATCTTTCTATCAAGAAAGCATGGGGCAAGTAGAGAAGGATCTTTGAGGGAGAGGAAGAGATTGTAGAGCTTAATAGTTCATACGGATGGGCAGACTGATAGGCCGTATGGTTTTTATCTGCTGTCATTTTCTATGCTTCTTATGATTACATTTTTTTGCCTTATTTTGTTCTTTTTCATCTCTCTTCAGGAAAAGACAAGAAACATTTTTTGACTAATTCAAATGCTCTTCTTCTTGTCTTCTGAATTGGTAGTAGAGACAGTTGTATCACCAAAGGAAAACAAAAGTAGAAAAAGCCAAAGAATATCAGAATATAGGAAGCAAAAGTAGAAGTGACTAAGGCTTAGATAAGGTTTTCTCTCTCCTGTAATGAAGACAGATAGATATATATTGCAGCTAATGAAAGCAGAGAGGTGCAGAGGCCTGACACAATGCACTTAGACTTGAAATCTGAGAAGCATGTTTATTTAACATTCAGCACAAAGAGGAAACATATGTGCAATTAAAGATCAATCTGGATTTCAGTTGTGTTGTTAATGTTATCCTTGTCAGCAAATTAAAACCTGCACTGCAGTGCACTACTCAATTACGCTAACTCTATTTTATGATGATCAAGCCATTAATTGCTTAAAATATATCTTAGTTGCACTGACTATACCCCATGGTAGCTATTCGCTTTCAAAAATTGATTTAACTGCTTGCTGCAAAAGAAGTATAACATTATTCAGTTGTAATATTTACATTAGGTTCTAGTTTGTATGGCGTCTGTGACTGGGAAGTATTTTGATACGAGTTCTGTAAAGGCCAGGCTTCATCTTCTAAGAGTGGATCTGACTACATTCTCTCATGATGACACTGACTCACTCTTGTGGGGCTATCAAGGCTGCAGTTGTGAAGTCATTGCTTTGCTTTGCTTTGTATATGTTTGTGATGGTTTTGAGGACAGGTGAGTGTTAGGTTGCGGTAGCATGTATGATGTATCCATACTTGAGAGAGGGGGACAGAGACAGCATTTCATTTCTATGTATGTATGTATGCGTAGAACCGATTGATACTCTGCACTGTTTAACTAATTCACTATTCTATTCTAACTAGATTGTAAGCTCCGATGAGCATGACTCTGATGGGCAGGGATTGTCTCATGTATGCTGCTACTTCCTGTAGGTTAGCTGTACAGCGCTGTGTGCGTGGCGCTATAGAAGTGATAAATAGTAGTAGTAGTAGTAGTAGTATTTATTTATTTATTTATAAGTTTATATACTCTCTGTTCAATCATGGCTCCAGGTGGTAAACAATAAAATAACATACAGTAGATGACATAAAATATAAAACAGGCGGTAGCTACAATCATAAATAATAGCATAAAAAGTCAAATAAAAAACATAGCCACATAGTAGATGGCAGCAGATAAAGACGGAAATGGTCCATCCAGTCTGCCCAGTAAGATGGTTAGTGTTGTAATTGCTGCTCCATGCAGGCTGCACTCCCATGCCTTCTGTCCAATAGTCATTTCACAGTTTAGAGCTGACATGCTTAATGCTTGGTTTCCATCTTCTTGCCATTTAGAGATCCTCTGTGTGTATACCCCACTCCTTTTTGAATTCTGTCAATATTTTTGTCTTAACCACCTTCTGCGGTAGAATATTCTAGGCATTGTGGCATGAAGGCTCTTTTGTTGTTGTTGTTAAGTGCCGTCAAGTCGGTGTCAACTTATGGCGACCCTCTGGATAGTTGTCCTAAATTGTGTTCGATCTTCAGTCCGGCGGCTCATTGTTGACAAACTGGCACTCGTAGCTGCTCTTACTATATCAATCCATCTCATTGCTGGCCTTCCTCTTTTGTGTTGATCTTCTATCTTGCCAAGCATGATGTCTATTTCTAATGATCTCTCTCTTTGCATGATGCGTCCAAAGTATGAAAGTCGAAGTTTGTCATCTGAGCTTCTAAAGAAAACTTAGGTTTGATCTCTTCTAGTACTGACTGGTTTGTTCTTCAGGCAGTTCATGGTATACACAGTATTCATCGCCAGCACCATAATTCAAAGGCATCAATTTTCTTCCTATCTAGCTTTTTCACTGTCCAACTTTCACATCCATATGATGTTATTAAAAATGCAATTGCTTGAACAAGTCAAATCTTTGTAGGGAGAGAGACATCTCTGCTCTTGAGAATCTTGTCTAGATCCTTCATAGACATTCTGCCAAGAGTAATGCATCATCGGATTTCTTGACTGCTTGTTGCAGGCTCCCTTAGGGAGCAAGATAACAGAGATGGATGGGGATTCCTCTCTATGGCAAGCCCTTCCCACTGTCCAGGGCAAAAAGGGGATGAGGCCCTTACCTGCAGCCAGGGGAGTCCACAGGTTCAGCTCAAGCAAGTATCAGCAGCCACCTGTAAGCAGGGAAAATCCTATGCAAAAAGCCAACGGCAGGAGTGTCCCTATAGTCCTGGAGATAGGAGGATGGGAGGAAGGGAGGAGGACCTGCAATTTCCCTGGGAGCATAACCAGTATGTGCTCCATCCTAGTAGCTGATCACTGCCTAAGAGGGAGTCAGCTGTAACCCAGGAAACTAGGGGAAGAGTCAGAGACAGAGTTTCCCTGTGACAATGTGGCCCATGGCTTGCAGCCTAGCTGGGAGTGGTTTAAAAGTCCTGAATGTTGCCTTGCAGGCGGCCAGTATCTTCCCGAAGGGTTCTATGGAGAGATGGAAGTGGAAACCTCAGATGGGTTGCCTCTTTACTTACCTGCAGCAGAGGAGGAAATGGAGGTGGAATGAACTGTTAGGATGTGGACTTTATTTTTTTCTGTCTTTTGGTTGTTTAAAGGCTAGTACAGGTGGGAGACATGACCAGATTTAGTCTCCCCACTGTTTGGCCTTAGAGGCCAGTTTAAGAGGAGGTTGAGAAAAGGATTAAATTTTCTTTGTGCCTTTAGGATTGGACCTGAGGGGAACAGGTTATCGCCGTAGATGAACAGAGCATAGAAGCTACTAAGTTGAACTTTCCTTTTTCTTTTGATGAACTGGAACTGTGAGGCGGGAGTTATAGATAGCAATATTTTTTCCTTTTTCTTCTGAGCAATACAAGGCCAGATCTCTGCCTACCTATCTGACATTGCTGCCTGGATGTCTCACTGCCTGTTGAAATTGAATATGACCAAAACTTCTTATTTTTCTCCCTAAATCCATCTCCCCCTTTCCTCCCTTCTCAATCTCTGTGGATAACATTACGTCTTCCTGTTTCTTTGGCTCACAACCATGGGGTCATTTTTGACTCCTCCCTCTCTATGAAATCAGCAAAATTCATGCCTTCCTTTCTGAACACACTAAGACATTTATCCATGCTTTAACCACCTCCTCCTTGCTGGCCTCCACTCTGAGTCATCTCTCTCCTCTTCAATCTGTTCAAACCTTGGCTGCATGGCTAATCTTCCATCAGCCTTGATGCTTATTTAGACAGTTTTGTATACCACCTTATCCTTCAATCAAAGTGGTCACAACACAATTGGGGGATACATTTAACATGCAGGGATATGAGACACATACACTAACATGGAACATGGGCAATGGAGGGTTAAGTGGCTTGCCCAAGACCACAAGGAGCACCTGTGGGACTAGAAACCCCAGTCCTTCTGGCCTAAGGTTGCTGTCCTCTAGTGGGATTTGAACCCTGTCCGTCTGGCCTGAGGTATCTTGTCTCAACCACTAGGCCACTCCTCCCTCATATAAGCTCATATAACCTGTCTTCTCAAGTCCTTTCATTGACTCCCTATCCGTTTCTGTATCCAGTTCAAACTTCTCCTACTGTCCAATAACTGAACTCATTCTGCTGCTCCTCACTACCTTTCCTCTCTTCTTTCTCCCTACATCCCTCCCTGGGAACTCAAGTCTTCTGACAGATCCCTTCTATCTGTGCTCTTCTCTTCCACTGCCAACTCCAGACTTGTTGCTCCTTATGCCTGCAACAAATTACCTGGGTCTGTACATCAGGCTTCATCTCTGGCCCTTTTCAAGTCCAGACTAAAGGTTCATCTCTTTGAGGCTGCTTTTGAATCCTGATCCTGATTCTTGTCCATAGCTGTTGTCTGTCCTAACTAGAATGTAAGCTCTGATGAACAAGGACTGTCTTTTACATGTGCCTGTATTAATTTAACAGGTTTTATATACCACTTTATCATTTCAATCAAAGCAGCTTACATTGAAATTTGGCAATGTACATTAAACAGGGACATTGATAACTTGGATTTTTCCTGAGGCAATGGAGGGTTAAGTGACTTGCCCAAGGCCACAAGGAGTGCTATTAGGAATCAAACCCTGGTCTCTGGGTTCCCAAACCAGTGTTCTTAACCATTAGGCTACTCTTCCACTCCTGTGCATTGCTGTGTATGCCTTGTAGTGCTATGCAAATGATCAGTAGTAGTAACCTTGTTAGTTTGGGGCGGGGCCTCAGACTACTTGCTAAGGGAGAGAAATGCTGCAGACTGAGGGGGAAGTTGCTGCTGAAGTAGATGGGACTGTGCATAGCCAAGGGAGCCTCAAAAGTAAGGACTTTCTTTGTTGATGTTTTTTTTCTACTCTTTTTTCCTGTGAGTTCTCCCGCTTGTGCTGTACATATCCGGGGGGCGGACTGTGAAAGATGGTCCCTGGGCCTTTTCTCAAGAGGCCAAATTGGGATACTAGGAAGCCACTGTTCCTGTGTGAGGCTAAGACTCTTAAGGAGCTGGGCCAAGCCTGGACAGGACTTCCAAAGATTTATTTTTTTTCCTTTTTTTCTCTCCCTCTCCTGGAGTTTGTTCCCTGTGTTGGCTTTGAGGTTTATTCCGACAGAAGAAGTTTGATAACAAAGGAGCTTCCGCACTATTTGCCACTTCCAATTGGACCCTGGCGCTGGGGGGCTGCCTTTTCCTGCATGAGCTGGTGAGGCCCTTTAGGAGCCAGCATGGCGGCAAATGGACCAGTGCCTGGTTACAGCATCTATCACCCTTTCCTGACAGTATCACTCCTGAGTCTATCTCCTTGCAGCTCCATATCATGTCCCCTAATTCTACAGCTTATTTTCTTTTGTTTTTTTGGGCACTAATACCTTTTAAGTATTTAAACATCTGTATCATATCTCCTCAGAGCTGACCATACAACTAGATGGATTAGGCCTCCACCTAGAGCAGCAGAATTTGGGAGCAGTGCTGTGGCTCCAATTTATTTATTTATTTATTTATTTTATTTATTAACAATTCTTATATACCGCACTATTAGACATCAGCGCGGTTTACATTGAACAAAAAACATCCGACAATTTACATATGTCTGGTCAATTACATTTAACAGGAGATATAAACTTGGGAAATAGGGGAAACTATATACAAAGGTGTGTTATCTGACAAGAGATATCATAGTTAACTATATGAGAGTGTAGCAGCGAAGTGCACACAATGAATAAAACCAGGAGTTAGCTGAAGGATCCAAGCCAATTTATTGTGCACAGGCTCAGACAAGAAAGCATCCAAAAAGGACTGAGCAATGGAGTACAGGAGCAAATTCCTTATATACAATTTTACAGTTTGATACAGGCAAACTTTCTATTGGTCCCAACGCCCCTTGCACTTGTCCAATCGGGGACCCTCTCTGGTCCTAGCTTCTGGTTCCCCCTTCTCAGACCATTCTAACAAAGGCACAGTCTTAGATATAGATACATTTCTACTTCAAGGTCTTTTCTAGCTCAGAGAATGCAGGAACATTTCTATCATCAGCATAGAGGAATTAATAAAGGAATTATACAGACTTTTCAAAGAGCAGTAAAAAGCAGTCTAAATTTATTTACATTCTCTTATATACCGCGCTATTCTGCATCAGTGCGGTTTACATTGAACAAACTGAAATTACATTGAACAGGGCATTATAACTTGGAGATAACTATTTTACAGGGAACATGGGCTATGGAGGGTTAAGTGGCTTGCCCAAGACCACAAGGAGCACCTGTGGGACTCAAAACCCCAGTCCTTCTGGCCCAAGGTTGCTGTCCTCTAGTGGGATTTGAACCCCCGACCTTCCAGCCTGAAGTACCTTGCCCCAACCACTAGGCCACTCCTCCACTCCGAAACAGTTTAAAGCAGTTTCTCAGACTCTGGTTCTTCTCAGCACTATTCTCAAGTGGGGGTTGGGGCTTAGGCCTTGTTTACAAGCCATACCCTACCACATTCCCCCCTTTGATTATTCTCAACTCGACTAAAAGACGGTGAGAAAATAATCACATACCAAACATAGTGGAAAGTGAGGCTTCATCTCGGGGTATAGCCTGATATTGCCACATAGCTAGCACCCTAGTGGCCGTCTTACGTTCAAATGTACTGTCAATGATGGAGGTGAACATACGGAAACAGAGAGGCAGAAGACAGGGAAGACGTAAACACATAGCAATTATGACTAGAACTGCAAACATAAAAGTTTTCAATCCACCTAGGCCTGAAAATAAGGTGCCAGACCATCCACTGAGGTCCAGGCCATTCCAAGTCTGAACTGGTACATATGCTTGCCTACGCATATTGTCAGCTATTTCTTTGACAACCTGACCTTGATCATCAATTTGCAAACAACAGTTAGTTAGATTAAACTTCCCACACACCCCACCCTCAGAGACCAGTAAATAATCAAGTGCTAAGTGATTCTGGTAAATAGCTTGTCATGGTGGCGCCCCTGGTGGCCAATGGCGGTAAGGGCACGCTACACATCACACTTATTATTAAGGAGCGTGGGGTATTTAAGGCCAAGTGCAGATTGGTCTTAGGGATTTTCGCTCCTTGTGAGCACACAACAACTAAGCCACGAGTGTAGGGAAACAAGGCTTTTATTTCCCCTCTGTGCAAGGGTTCATGAAGACCATGGAAATTAAAGAATGTCCTTCTTTATAAAGGTTCCAGTACTAAACAGATGACAATTGTTGATCTCTTCACAATTAGGTGCAAGGGATAAATGGAGGAATTCAATTCATTCCTGGGTAAAACAAATAAATAAGGCTTCTTCTTATTTACAATGTCGCTATGGATTCCAGGCTAGTAGCCATACACAAACTACAATCCATAGGTTCTTCTTGAGGAATGGGAATAGTGTTTGCATTTTCTATTTCCATAAATTCTGCCTCACTACTTTCCCCCTCAGAGTACACGCTGTCCCTGGCAGTTACAGCTTTACATGGACTGTCTCTGGTATCTTGCCTCCAATAAGACTGTGCTCTAAAGTCTCTTGGTAGTTCTTCAAACCACTCTGGTTTCTTTCCTCTTCTCATAAAGTGAGTTTTAGTTTTAGCAGTGCTTTTAGGAGTTAAGCTTTCATTAGCAGGAATAGAACTTTCATACCTTGAGTTTCTGTAGCTTGAAGCTCTGGAGCCTTCTCTCTCATGCACGTCTCTGTGACAACAGGCTTTCTGTCGGTAGCTTCTGGGCAGTGCTGGACTTCCTGAAAGCTTAATAAAACCTGGTGCGGATTCTCCAGCTCTATGCTTCAGTGACACAGTAGCTTTGTTAGAAACTCCTTCCCTTCGGGTACCTGGTAAAACTTGTTCAGCATACTCCAATGCCTGCAGGCCTCCCTCCAAGCCTGGCTCTCTGGCTCTCTGTATATGTCTTTCAGCTTTGGACTCAGGAATGTTGCTTAAGCAAGGAGTGGCATACACTGTTCCCTCTAAGCTGTGTGCGTGTGCGCGCACACACATCTCGCCGAGCGAGCGCACATACTTTTCAACAGAGCGCACAAAAATTATGGTTCTGATTCTGATAAAAAACAACACAGACGTCTTAAAATTTAAAAGTTGTTGTGTATTTAGGGTTTTCACAAGTTCTACAATATTTTCTAGTGCAATCAATGTGGTGTACATACTGTATTCTGATGTGTAGTCAAATTTTAAAGTATTTAACTCCAAGTGTCGTTATGTGGCGCACAAAAATTTAACCTTCCATCAAAAGCTGCACAGCTGATATTTTTTTTTTTTTTTAAACTTTTATTTTCATTTTGCAACAAACAAAAGAAACAACACACCAAAGGAGACAAAACAAGTATACAATAAAGAAAAGTAAACCCAATTACCCCCCACCCCCACGCTTCTTCTCTAGCTGATTATGTCAGCATGTGAACGCTTCCAAACAACAGTGATTATACATCAAAACAATCAAAAGAGTATGTGCGATACAGAATAATCATGGGACAAAGATATATACAAATTTAGACAGTCAGATGAGAGCATTGAGCAGAATGTACATAGTCATTGAGCATCTTCCATTTAGACCGATGATGAGGAGTCTGAATGGGGGAAGCAAACATACGAGGTATTTGTTCATATTTACTGTAGAGACAGACATGATTCCACCATTCATTGGGGCTCAGATGAGAGCTATTTTTCCAGTATTTCGTGATTAGGGAAATAGCAATGCCAAGCATAAAGTCCAAAAGGAAGTAAGCCGTTTTTGGAAGAGAGGGGATCCCCGCAGCTGAGCGAAGTCCCACTATCCTCCAAGAAAGGGGCTCTTGAAAGTGCAATATAGACTGGATACGACCCCAGACCCGACGCCAGTAATACTGTAGTGCGGGACATTCATACATAACATGAGGTAGTGAACCAATGGCCGCATGACATGTCCAACAGCTATTGCCCTGAGTAGTGTTCCATTTGGCTAATCTGTCAGGAGTGTAAAAACACCGGTGGGCTAGAAAGAAGAGTGTCTGAGTGAGTGAGGCGGATCGGGAGACCCGTGTCACTCTACTCCAGACAAGGCTCCATTGCTCCGGGGTCAAAGTCACATGCAATTCTCTCTCCCATGCTTTCTGCGCTATAGGGGTATCTCTAGTTATAGCATTACACAAGGTTTTGTAAAAATTGGATGCTACACCCGGTAAATTACCGATAGATCGGATAGTCTCCAACCAACCTTGTGTAGGGGAGGCCGATGGCGGGAGCACCTTAGCACTCCGAAGGCAATGCTGAAGTTGCACCAACTGAAAGTAGTGTTTCGCTGGGAGACCAAATTCAATTTGCAATTCACTAAAAGTTTTCCAGCGACCTTCATGGAACAACTGACTAGGAATCCAAATGCCCCTAGTGTACCAGGGGCTCCACGCCATCGGCTTATTTTGTATTCGAAATCGAGTATTGTACCAAAGTGGGAGCTTGTCTAACGGACAGAGTCGGGAGTCTAAAGATTGCATAAGATTATTAAAGGCACCTAAGGTGTCTAAAAGCATTGGTGGAAAGTGGGAGTCTGATGGGAGAGTCATACCAGGGAGAAAAGTAAGAGGAATCGGTTTGCAAAGGTCCTCTTCTATGTCTAGCCACACAGGTCTACTCGGTACTGGATCTTCCAGCCAACGAGCGCCTTGTTTGAGAAGAAAAGATTGATGATACTTCAGGAAATCAGGGAATCTGACACCCCCATTTTCCTTATCTGCTTGCAGCTTATGTTTCGCTATCCTAGGTGTCTTGTTTTGCCACAAGTATCTAGTCAGAAGGCCCTCTATATCTTTATATATACGTCGAGGTAAGAGACAGGGCAACATTTCTAAGATATAATTCACTTTCGGAACAATCATCATTTTTATGGTTTCTAATCGACCCCACCAGGTAAGTGTTAAAGGAGTCGAGCGGTGAGTAAGCGCCCGGACTTTAGAGGTTAAGTCTTTGGCATTGAAGGAGATAGTGTCTTCCAAAGGAGAACAATAGTGAACCCCAAGGTATTTGACCATGCGAGGTTGCCATAAAAAGGGGAAGGGTTGCATATCTGCCTGATGAAGCAAAGGATTTAATGGAAAGGCTACCGACTTGGTCCAATTTATCTTATAACCGGACAGTTGTGAGTATTTACCAATTTGCTCTAGGACAGCCGGTACTGAGTCTATAGAGACAAAAAGCATAAGGTCATCAGCATACGCTGAAATTTTGATTTCCCTATGGGTGAAGGGGACTCCATGAATCTCCTCCGATTGCCGGATTAGTAAAGCCAAGGGTTCGAGTGCAAGATCGAAGAGAAGTGGAGACAGTGGGCATCCCTGGCGAGTGCCGCGTTGAAGGGGAAAAGGCTGAGACTTTAAAGCGTTGGCACATATACTGGCTGTAGGCTGTGCGTACATGGTGCGAAGACAACGGAGAAAACCTTCCCCGAATCCGTACCAGCGGAGGACTGCAAACAGGAAGGGCCACTCTAAGCGATCAAAGGCCTTCTCAGCATCAAGTGAGAGACCAACAAATGGGCGATCAAGATTAACTGCGGTAGTCAGTACATGGCATAGAGTCCGAGCATTGTCAGCAGTTGATCTACCAGGAATGAAACCGCATTGATCTGGGTGTATTAAGGTAGGCATCCTATCAGAGAGCCGGGTAGAGAGAATGGTGGCAAATATTTTATAGTCCGCGTTTAGGAGGGAAATTGGACGATAATTAGCTGTTAGTTGCGGGTCTCTCCCCTCTTTCTCAAAAACTACTACATTTGCCATTGAAAAGGACCCAGAAGGAGAACCCTCCTCGGCCAGAGCAGAAAAATAAAGTTTCAAAACTGGAGCTAAGTCAGCGTGAAAGGTTTTGTAGAATTCAGCAGGGAGACCGTCTGGGCCTGCGGCTCGACCTGAGGCACATTTCTTGATAGCAGAATGAATTTCTGAGACAGTAAATGGTGTGTCCAAGGCCACTCTATCTTCGTCAGATAGGGTCGGTCTTTGTACCCCTGAAAGTAAGCGTTCAAATACATCTGGCTCAAAATCACATTCAGATTGATAAAGCCGAGTATAAAAATCACGAAAGAGTTCTAAGATTTCGGTATCTTTAGTGACCAAGCCCCCCCCCGACGGATTACGGAGGGCGGTAACACGCTTGGCTTCTTTTTGACCTTTTAGGGCATTTGCTAATAATTTGCCAGCACGATTATTTTCCCGATAATATAGCCCTTGTTGTGATTCAATATTTTTAACAGCAGCAGTGTACAAAAGCTGATTGTATTGAAAACGCAAGCGTTGTAAACGGAGTAAAATACATGGGTCAGTACGGGACGTGAGAAGACGCTCCCCAGCTTGTATCTGCTGCTCTAGAATCAGTAATTGCTGCTTTCTTTGTTTCCCCTGCCGAATTTGATAGCTAGTTATAGTTGCGCGGATAGATGCTTTAAAACCCTCCCACCAAGCCCAGCTCGCTGTGTCATGGGGTGAGTTAAAATGAAAATAATCTTGGATAGCGGCCTTTATATCAACCTGAAAATCTTTTTGACCCAGTAAGGATCTATCAAAAAACCAAGCTCGGGGAGAATCGTCCCGCGCAGTGACATGTAATGATAAAGATATGGCAGCATGATCTGAAATATGGAGAGGATGAGTCCTAGTCGTGTCTACTTGAGGAATCATTGCTTTGGAAATGAGAAAGAAATCTATTCTAGATTGGGAGTGATGGGGGGCAGAAAAGAAAGTGAACTCTAAGTCGGAGGGGTGAAGCAGCCTCCATATATCTACCAGTGCAAGATCTTGCATCAGAGCTGTAAGGGTAGCAAGACTCTTGGGTGGACTACTCGTTCTAGGCGGCTGTCTATCTATCAGAGGGTCTAACACTTGATTAAAATCACCACCAAGTATTAATGGAGTATTGGCAGAGGCCTGTGCCAACTGCGCAATACTTGCATAGTAAGCAGGGTTGTCCACATTCGGGGCATAAATGCAAATACATGTAAATTCACTATCTCCAACCTTAAGATGTACTCGGGCCCATCTACCCTCCTTGTCAGCGCTAGTATCAATTACAGTAGCTTGCAAAGATTTCTTAACCAGAATGGCTACCCCGCACCGTTTGGAAACGGCGGGAGAATAGGCAGCCACCATGTAAGGCTTAACATTGAGTTTCAGTGTTTCAGCAGAGTTTAAGTGCGTTTCCTGAAGAAACGCTAAATCAGCATGCTCATGGCTAAGATAGCTAAGGATTTTCTTTCTTTTGATTGGACTATTAATGCCCTTTACGTTGAGTGATAAGATTTTACATAAGGCCATTCAGACAAGTTAAAAATTCTGAGCATGATAGCGCACATAATTTCACAATGTCCCTCATATTGACTGTATCTGGCTGTACATATGGCATAAAAGAAAATAAGCTTAGATAATACAATGAAGCGCCCCACATTAAAAAAGAAAAACCGCAGCGCGGTAGAGAAGAAGCAGAACCCCAAAAATTACTGGCGACCATGTGTCTGCGGGGAGAAGCCCCAGAGAAGGCCGAAATTGAAAAAACACATAACCTGTAGGACTGTGCGTGCTCCGAATCCGACCGAGGCACACATCATGGAGGGATAGGAGACCAAAAAACAAAAAAGTCATAGAAAGAAAGAAAGAAAGTCCAGGTAGTCTCTGTGCTTGACTATGACCGCCGCATCGGGCCCTTCAAAATGGCGGACAGAGCCGGCAAATAAAAGTCCAAGTCGTTGGATTAGCGCATCTGCTCTGCTTCTTTGGAGTCTAAAAATGTTGATAGTAGATCAGGATCTTCGAATGTCCTGGTTTGGTTGTGGAGAGTCACTCGGAGCTTCGCGGGATACAACAGGCCAAAGCGAGCCTGTAGCTGTTGAAGTCGAGGGCGAAAAGCAAGGAGTTTCTTCCGTCGGTCAACGGTAGGCTTTGCCAAATCAGGGAAGAAGGAGACTTTGTGACCTTCAAATTCCAAATGATGGTTCGCCCGAGCAGCATTTAAAATTTGTTCCACTTGTTGATATCGTAGCAAGCGAAAGATAATAGGCCGGGGGGTCGTTCGGTTGAGCGCCATGTGGGTAGGAACACGGTGTGCACGATCGATTTCCAGTTCTTTATGAAAGGTGATCTTCAGCAAGGAGGGAAGAGTTTTGAGCAGGAATTCTCTCATATCTCCCGCTTCCACCCCCTCCGGTATTCCAATGAGCCTCACATTGTTGCGACGGGCTCGATTATTGCTATCTTCTAACTCCTTTTGAAGATTCTGTATCTGGCGCTCAGCCTTGTCCAGTGTGCCCAAGCGCACCGCGTGCGAGTCGAGGACCCCCGCCATATTGTCCTGCCGTAATGAGAGACTTTCAAGTCGGTCCTGGAGCACTCCAAAGTCTTCTCGCATGGCTCTAAGCGCTTCTCCATTGGACTGCACCAATTCCTTCACGCCGCGTATTTCCTCTAAAATCTCCAGGTGCATTTCGGGGTTTTCCCGAAATGGAACCATCTTCTGTGGGGAGGACACCTCTGTTTTGGAGCGTTTTCCGTGAGAAGAAGAAGGAGACCCGAAGTCCAAGCGCGCTGGTTTATGGGCCGCCATCCCCCCCGAGGTACCCCGGTCAGCCCGGAGCGAAATAGTAAGTTTGTATAGGTATTAAGTCAGGATTCTAAGTAGGCCTCTCGGGAGCTTCAGCGCGAAGCGTCTTACCCGCTGGACATCAGGCTCCGCCCCCTCGCACAGCTGATATTTTATGCGCACACAGCCTACAGAAAATTAGAGGGAACATTGGTGGCATACCCTCCAGCCTGACTGCTTTCTTTAGCAGACTCCCTCTGAACAGCAGCTCTCGTAGCTTGGCCCCTCTGAACTCTAACTCTGTGGATTCTGTCCTTTTGGGCTTGCTCAAGGAGGATTCCTTCCTTCAGGTCTCTCCTTTCTTCTTCAGCCGTAATCCTTGTTCCTTCTCTTCCTGCTGCGTCTGTGTCTCTATCTGTGTCTCCTTCTGCTTTGCTAGCATTAAGCTTCCGTTTATAAAGGGATCTTCCCTTTGAATCTCCCGGGCTCATTTCCAGGTGCAACTGGTTAGCTCTCCTAGCCTCATTAGCTTCTGTAGAGTCAATCCTGCCTCCTCTAGCTGTGCTTTTAGGTAATTGCACACCTAGAGCTCTGTGAAAAACAGAGTTTCTTTTCAACTCTGCAACTTTATTGGCACCAGCCTCATGACAAGCTGTACGCATTTGGGTAGTTTGCTTGGCTAAAAGAGTTAGTGCTTTACTGGTTTCATTAGTTATAATTTCCACAACAGCTTGTAAACGTATAATACGATTTAGCATATAAACAGGAGTGCGGTATCCCCAGGTCCCATCATTCGCCCCATGTGGCTGGTCCATAACATGTGATACAAGGAGGTATATCAGTGGGCATTCTAAGGGGCCCCAGGGCTACCGTAAGTACAATATAAATACATAGATATATCATGATTACAATATCTCAATGAATTCGTCTAGAAATTTGCAAATTCTTTTACTAAAGTTCTCTATCTCCACAGCTTCCACCGTACGTAGACCTGTCAGCTTCCGGTTGGTGACAGGAGTAGGGTTGTAGACTCTCACAGCAGTGGTTGTCGCCGCAGCGTAAGTCACAATGGCGAGTCTGGGTTGTTTGTTGATGTCCAGGGACAAAGTTCAGTAGATGCCGCTGGCTTTACTCGACTGTGATGGATCCAAGGTTCCAATTCTGCAACCTTAACTGCTGTAGGGGTTGATAGTATGACGACATAAGGTCCCTTCCAATGAGGTGCTAATGGTGTCTTCCTTCACTCTTTGACCAACACCGAGGCTCCAGGCTTGAAGGGATGCAGCGGCTCAGCCAGATTGATAGGCAACTGGTCTTGTACCCATGCATGGAGACTTTGCAAGACAGAACCTAGAGCCAATAGTTCTTATCTAGTGATTTCGGACCCAATCTGACTCATATCCCCTTTTATCCCTTGGACAATGGGTGGAGGTCGCCCATACAGGACCTCAAAATGGGAAACTCCCAATGACTTGGTGGGGGCTGAACGTATGCTGAGGAGGGCTATAGGAAGAGCCTGGGGCCACTTCAGGTGAGCTTCCTGACAGAGTTTGGATAGCTGGGACTTTAGGGTCCGATTCATACGCTCTACTTTTCCTGAACTTTGGGGTCTGCAAGCTGTATGTAACTTCCACTGCACCTGTAGGGCCTGGGCCAACTGCTGGGTTACTTGAGATACAAACGAGGGACCATATTTAATAGACCTGCCTCCTGAGGTTATTAACCCACGTTCCTTGTACAGGGCTCCATGGGCGTGTAATGTGGTGAAGGCATACTTGGAATCTGTGTACACATTCAAGCGGAGCCCTGTCCCTACTATCAGTGCCCTAGTGAGAGCTATCAGTTCAGCTTTCTGTGCTGAAGTCCCCGGGGCCAAAGCTGATGATTCTATTACCATGTCCAGGGTCACCACTGCATAACCAGCACATCGTCGTCCGTTGATGACAAGACTACTTCCATCTACAAAGAAAGTTCGTTCAGGGTCATTTAATGGGACATCATTTAGATCAGGGCGACTTGAGAATACAGTGTCCATAATTTCCAGGCAATCAGGATCGGGTGGACCTGGACCAATTGGCAACAGCGTAGCAGGGTTCAAAGCTTGACTGATGATCAATTGCAATCGGGGGTTTTCACATAACATACTCTGATACTTCAGCATCCGTGAATTCGTGAACCAGTAATTTCCTTTGTGTTCCATAAGAGTTAAGACAGAGTGTGGTACTGTAACTTGGAGACTTTGACCCAGAGTGAGCTTGTCGGCCTCACCTGCCAGGAGGGCTGTATCTGCGATGGCTCTCAGGCAAGGTGGCCATCCTTTTGCAACGGTGTCCAATTGTTTTGATAGGTAAGCCACAGGTCGCTGCCAGGATCCGAGGGATTGGGTCAAAACGCCCAGAGCATTCGCTTTTAGAGTTGGTGGCTATCAATAGGTCATCCACATACTGGAGGAGGACCCTTTTTCCCGGAGTAACAGAGTAACTTGAAAGATCTTGGTTGAGAGCAGCACTGAAGAGATTAGGTGAGTTCTTAAATCCTTGGGGTAGTCGAGTCCAGGTGAGTTGACCCCGTCTTCCTGTAGTAGGGTCTTCCCATTCAAAGGCAAACAAAAGTTGGCTTGTTGATGCTAGCCGTATACAGAAGAAAGCATCCTTTGAATCCAAGACAGTGAAATGAGTAGCCTTAGCTGGAATCAGTCCCAGGAGAGTGTAGGGGTTTGGTACCACTGGATGTATGGTTTCAACTGCATTATTCACTCGTCTCAAGTCCTGCACTGGGCGGTAGTCACCTGTCCCAGGCTTCTTGTCTGGGAGGAGGGGGGTATTCCAGGGCAATTGGCACTCTCGGAGAAGTCCGTATTTCAGTAATTTCATTAGATGACAGTGAATTCCTTCAATCGCCGGTCGCGGGAGAGGATATTGTCTCACGTGCACTGGTTCCACTCCCGGTTTGAGGGTGACATGCACAGGGGCTATATTCTTCGCTAGGCCAGGAGGATTATCCTCCGCCCACACCTCGGACGGAGCTGAGATTCGGGTGGGGATACGGGGACTGGCTGTCTTACTCGGGGATGCACTGTAGAACCGCCATTCTTCTTCCCAGGGGACAGTCAGCACCATCAGGCCAGCAGATTTTGAGTTCATGATCATCTCCATTCCTCCCTCAACAAAGGATATCTGCGCCTGGAGCTTAGCAAGCATGTCGCAGCCCAAGAGGGGGATTGGGCATTCAGGCATGTACAGGAACTGGTGTGTTATTCTGTGTCCCCCTAATTCGCACGTGTGGTTCTGCAGAAAGGGTTTTGTGGTTCTGGTTCTGGTAGCGCCAACGATAGTGACGGATCATGAGGACAAAGGGGCCACTGGTTTGGCCACTACCGAATGTTCGGCCCCCGTATCCACCATGAAGTCCATATATTGGTCCCCGATCTTCAAGCTGACCATAGGCTCCCGGGGACCTAGAGGAAACTTGGAGCCCGGTCTGGCCTAGTCTTCATCCTTGCTGTAGCCCTCTTCGGCTGCCATTCCCTCTACAGCTGCTTCTCCCTGTTGGAACTGTGTGCGATTCATTCCTCCCCGATGCTGGAATCTTCCCCCCGCTCTCCGCATGCTCCCTCCTCCCCTCCAGGAGGCGGAGTCAAGGTATGGGCATTCATTCTTCCAATGTCCTTCTTCCTTACAGTGGGTGCACTGATTTGCACCCAACGGGGACCGACTATCTCCTCGGCCCCTTCCACGTCCTCGAGTCCTTTGGTTAGAGAAACCTCCTCCACGTCGTTCAACTAAAGCTGCAGCAAGGAGATCAGCTTTCTTCTTCATTTTACGTTCACTTTCCTTCTGACGTTCTTGATCACGATTCACAAACACCTTCTGAGCAACTTCCATTAACTGGGCCGCATTTATGCTCGCAAATCCTTCCAACTTTTGCAGTTTCCGTTTTATGTCTCCCTGGGTCTGACTCACAAAGGCTGCATTTACCATGCGCAAATTTTCCTTGGCCGCTGGATCATATGGGGTATAGAGTCTGTAAGCTTCAGATAAGCGTTCATAAAAGGCTGCTGGGCTCTCGTCTGGATGCTGGATGACTTCCGCTACCTTTCCAATATTCATGGCCCTCTGGCCTCCTCTCTTCAGGCCTTGTAGTAGGGCCTGGCGGAACCAAGTGAGGGCCGTTGCTCCAGTTACATTATTTGGGTCCCACTCGGGATCATCATTTGGGAAATCTGCAGCGGCCACTTGTTGGGGATCTAGGCCTCTTTCTCCCACAGGATTTTCTTCCAACCATCGGGTGGATGCTTGCACGATCTGTGCTCATTCTTCAGTAGTGAAAAGGGTAGACAGGAGCTGGCGGCAATCAGACCAGGTAGGCTGATGGGTTTGCATAATACTGGACATTAATTCTGTCAATTCTTGGGGCTTCTCAGTATAGGATGCATAATGCGTTTTCAAGTTCAATAAATCTGTGGTGGAGAAGGGCACATAAACGAGACTGGCTGGCCCCACCACAACCTGGTCCTGTTCATTAAGGATAGGTAGTCCTGGGACCTGGCGCAATGGCATCACGTGACCATCCCTCTGCCTCGCTGTGGTACTTCTGAAAGTATAAGGTGGTCTGGATTGTTGGAATTCTGCTCCCGGGCCTTGGCTGTCAGCAGTAAGTGACCCCGAACTGGCAAATTAATCCCTGCTGGCAGTGTCGTCGGTGGACGATGGTCCTCCCGAGGCACTCTGAACTGAGCCGGGGCTTCCGGTCAAGAGGGGGTGCGTGTCCTCCTGTTGCGGAGCTGGCTGGTGGACTACTTGGGGTAAATCTGCAGGGAGGTGTCCCCCTGTGCCAGGCTCTGCCCAGGGTGGTGGCGGAGCTGAGGGGAGTGGCCCATAAAGGTACTGGAGCTGACGGGTTAAAATATCTGGAGATTCTGGGGTAGAATAGACAGCCTTTCGGACCCCCCTTGTGGTTGCTACAAGTACCCTGCACTGTTCCTCATAACAACGCTTCATCCAGGAGGGCTCTTTTTCACAAACACTGAACCAGGAATCTATATAGGGGAACTGGTCAGGGTGTTCTTTTCGTACAATCTGGTGAACTAAAGATACAATTCTAACATCAAAAGTACCACCAGGGGGCCACGCAGTGACCAGCACCGGTCACTCCCTGTCACAGAGTATTCCTAATCGGGACGGAGACATTTTTATTCCATAGTCTCCGGCAAATCCCTTGCTAAAATTCTTGATCATACATTTCAACGGAGCTTGCATGAACTCCAACCCTCCCATAATGACGTACACAACAACAGACAGTAGGGGCGGGTAGTTGGGCTGCAGGTAAGGGGTCCGTACAGCCCTAGGAACAAATAGGTAGACAAATACCAAACTCTTCCTCCTTTTCGCGACCTGGGCGCGGTCGCCTGGCCAGGAACTGCGCTAATCAGGAGTCCGCACTCGCTTGGTCTGTGTTTCAAGACCTCTCATTCACACACACACAAACAGACATGCCAGCAAAATCCAACATTTCCAGCGTGACAGAACTATATGGCAGTGTTCCTCTGGGTGCACTCTATAAAGACAGGGGGGGTTATTCCCGTTCACATAGAACTTCCCATTGACCTGGGGTCATTACAATTACATAATCACCAGAGAAACTCCTCTTAAAGTTATTAAGGAAACACTGCAGAAGGCTGGGTATAGATACCCCCCTTCCCATGCTGTTCAAAACCTTTGTCTCTCTCTCACTCATTCAGCAACTGTAAAATTAACACTTTCCTCCTCCCTTGGTCTGTACTCGGACCTCTAAGCTGTTCAGGTTTGGTAAATAAATAAATAAATAAATAAATAAAAATAATAATATAACAGGAACAATTGACGTAGAAATACAGGCAGGGCTGAGATATAACCAGCAAACTAATATAACAAGTACAGGTGAAGTAACAATACAGGCAGGGCAGAGATATAATTAAAACAGTTGAGGAGATCCGAAGGGGTTAATAAGAACTTAAAGGATACTGAGACTTTCCAGGCTACTTGAGACATTCCTTTCTGCAGGCTGTGTGAAAGACACACCCCTCCTCCCTATGCTTGCTAGAGATACCCTGTGCTGAGAGACAGCTCGTCTTCGCTGTGCTGTGCTTGGACTCGATTCATTAAAGTGACTCCTGAATTTTTTTTTCTCAGTACTGTTCCTTAATTAATAACCTTACATTATACCAGAAGTGAAACCCGCGGTTAGACAACAGACAGAGGGTGCGGGTGATTCGGACTGCCGGTAAGGGGTCCGGGCAGCCCTAGAAACAGAGGGAGACACAAACAGACATGCTAGCAACTTTTTCCCAAATTCCCAGGCCTACCTTACTAACCAACAGCAGCCGGTCTCGCGCACTCATGCATGATGCTTCGGACTGCTGAACCAAGGGCAGTAGTTTCGGCCTCGCGCACTCATGCAAGGCATACTCGGACTTGCCCTGAGAGGTGATCAGGCTCTCGGTACCGCACCCATTTAGTTTCGCGCACTCATGCAAGACGTTCCCCAAGCTAGCTGACTAGATAGCAACAAAAGTTCTACTCACCGGATCCAGTACCCCCTACAGAACCAGTTCTTAGGTTGAATCCTGGACTCCCCTCGGGTTCGGAGGTGTTGGCCAGCCGGATCCAGTAATCTGCCGAGGCAAGGAAGAATCCTCTCCGATGCAAGAGGACCGGTGGCGCCTGAGGTTTCCCCTGCGGTCGGACAGACACGGTTCCAACCGGGCCAAACCTTGAGGCGGTAATACGTGGTATACTCACTTGAATACCATCTACTACTCGCACTTCCCGGCCCAACGCACCAGGAAACGTAGCTGCGAAGTGCACGCAATGAATAAAACCAGGAGTCAGCTGCAGGATCCAAGCCAATTTATTGTGCACAGGCTCAGACAAGAAAGCATCCAAAAAGGACTGAGCAATAGAGTACAGGAGCAAATTCCTTATATACAATTTTACAGTTTGATACAGGTAAACTTTCTATTGGTCCCAACGCCCCTTGCACTTGTCCAATCAGGGACCCTCTCTGGGCCTAGCTTCTGGTTCCCCCTTCTCAGACCATTCTAACAAAGGCACAGTCTTAGATATAGATACATTTCTACTTCAAGGTCTTTTCTAGCTCAGAGAATGCAGGAACATTTCTATCATCAGCATAGAGGAATTAATAAAGGAATTATACAGACTTTTCAAAGAGCAGTAAAAAGCAGTTTAAAGCAGTTTCTCAGACTCTGGTTCTTCTCAGCACTATTCTCAAGTGGGGGTTGGGGCCTAGGCCTAATTTACAGGCCATAGCCTACCACAAGAGCAGCACTTTTATGCTGCTCTCAGCACAATGCAGGCCCTTTGAGCACAAGCTGAACTCAAGCAAAGATGTGTCCTGTCCCCCCCCCCCCCACCAGGAAGTCTGTGTCGGAGAGGTGCAGAACGCAGCAACACTTGAGTGCAGACCTATACTCAAGGCCCCAAACAATGCTGCCTTTTGTTTGGCTGAAACTCGGGCCCTGATGGCAGGAGGTAAGACCGGCAATGGCTGCAAGAGGAAAAAAAACAGAAGTAGCTGCTGGGCCACTTGTCAGGGGAAGAAGAGATGCTGGGCTATGAGGTGAAGCATAGGAAAGGGAGGAAAAGATGCTGGACATGGGAGGGAATACCAAAGGGGGATGCTAGACTACGTTTGCCAACTTTTTGAAAGAAAAAACCCACCACCTGCGGCTTAGTCATGCTTCACCCATGCACACTCCCATCCTGCCCTTTCGCCACTCCCTGTCTCACCCCCACCCCACCCTTGATCCACCCCGTCCCCCAAAAAATTGCAGAGGGCAATGTGCAAACTGAACAAGCAAGATTACTACACATTCTTCAACAGAATACTGACAGATTACGCAGCATTGGTTGTACACACACACACACACAATACAGAAAGGCCTTCATCGATAAATGAGCACAAAACAAAAAGAGAAATATATAGACAAAAATTGAACTGAAACCCCAAGAGCAGCGGCTACAATAAAGCTAATTTAAAAACAAAAGGAAACCTGTGCGGAGCCCTCTGGCCCTATGAAACTCCTGCTGCAGCATCCCACCCCCTGTAGCATCACTTCCTTTTGAGCGCAGGCACTGCAACAAGGATTTCATAGAGCCGGAGGGCTCCACACCTGTTTCCTTTTGTTTTTAAATTAGTTTTATTGCAGCCACCGCTCTGTAAGAAGCAGGAGCCGCAGCTGTAAGGGGAAGGAGGTGGCAGAGGGGACTGATGCAGAGGGAAGGTGAGAGCTGGAAAGGAGCTGAAAGAGGGGTGGAAGGAGGTGGCAGAAGGGACTTGCACAGAGAGAAGTTGAGGGCTGGAAGGGAGCTGAAGGAGGGGAAGGAGGTGGCAGAAGGGAGTGACACAGAGGGAAGGTGAGGGCTGGAAGAGAGCTGAAAGAGAGGGGGGAAATAGGTTGTTGGAAGGGAGCTGAAAGAGGAGGGAAGGTGAGGGCTGGAAGGGAGCTGAAAGAGGGAGGGAAGGAGGTTGCTGAAAGGGAGATGACAGGGTGAAAAAGTTGTCGGGAAGGTGAAAGAGGGGGGAATATATTTTTTTTAATTAATAGGTAGTCTCTCTGAGGTATCTGTCCTAGATGATGGACACCAACCTCTCCCCTCCTATCACATACAACACCTTTGGATTTCAGCACCACAAATGCATCAATCTGCATTTCTTCACATAAAAGCTTAACATTCAAGAATTCAACCAAGCTTCTAGTTTTTTTAGATCACTTCTCATATTGTCGACTTTCTTTCCTGGGTGTCCACTCTGTTGCAGATTTTGGGTCATCTGAAAAAAGGCATTTTCCTTTTAACTCTTGGCCAATATCATTTACAAATGTATTTAACACAAAAAGCCCCAGGATGGGTACTCCTCTAATCAACCTTTTTCTAATCATGGTTTAATACAGGGGTTCTCAAGCCAGTCCTTGGGATACACCTAGCCAGTCAGGTTTTCAGGATAACCACAATGAATATGCATGAGAGAGATTTGCAGCCACTGTCTCCATTGTATGCAAATCTCTCTCATGCATATACACTGTGGCTATCCTGAAAACCTGACTGGCTAGGTGTGTTCTGAAGATTGGTTTGAGAACCTCTGCTTTAATGGGACAAAGCCAACATGGATTTAACTAAGGAAAGTCTTGTTTTACTAATCTCTTAAATTTTTTTGAAGGTGTGAATAAACAGGTAGATAAAGATGAGCTGATTGATATAGTGTATCTGGATTTTCAGAAAGCCTTTGACAAGGTCCCTTATGAGTAATTGTTCAGGAAATTAAAAAGTCAAGGGATAAGAGACAGTGTACTATTGTGGATTGGAAACTATTTAAAGGATAGAAAACAGAGATTAGGGCTAAATGGCCAATTTTTTCAGTGGAGAAAGATGAATAGTGCAGTACCCCAGGGATCTGTACTGAGACCGCTGCTTTATAACATATTCATAAATAACCTGGAAATGGGAACAAAAGTGAAGTAATCAAATTTGCAGGTGACAAAATTTTTCAAAGTTGTTAAATCATAAAAGGATTGTGAAAAATTGCGACACTGGGTGTCCAAATGGCAGACGAAATTTAATGTGGAAAAGTGCAAAGTTATGCATTTAGGGAAGAATAACCCAAACTATGGTTACATGATGTAAAGTTCCACATTAGGAACCATCACCCAGGTGTCATTGTGGATAATAGCGTGGCAGCCAAGAAAACAAATAAAATGCTAGGGATCATAAGAAAAGGAATGGAGAATAAAATAAAGGATATTAGAATGCCTTTGTATCATTCTACGGTGTGACCGCACCTTGAATATTGTGTACATTTCTGGTCAACATATCTAAAAAAGAATATAGCTTAATTGGAAAAGGTACAGAGAAGAGTGACCAAAATGATAAAGGGGATCGAAGGATACCCCTATGAAGAAAGACTTAACAGATTAAGGCTCTTCAAAATGGAAAAGAGATGGCTGAGGGGAGAGATGATAGAGTCTATAAAATGAGTGGAGTGAAGCAGGTAAACATAGATCAGTTGTTTACTTCTTCAAAAACTAGAAAGACTAGAGGACATGCAATAAGGCTACAATGTAGCACATCTTAGACTAATTGGAGAAAATATTTTTTTTTACTCAATACATAATCAAACTCTGGAATTTGTTATTGGAGGCTGTAGTAAAGCTGTTAATGTAGCTGGATTTTGAGATTTGGACAAGTTCCTGGAGGAAAAGTCACTATACCATTATTAAGATAGACTTGGGAAATCCTGCTTACCCCTGGGGTAAGCAGCATGGAATCTGTTTACCTTTTGGGAACCTGACAGGTACTTGTGACCTGGGCTGACCATTGATGGAAACAGGATACTATGCTTGATGGGCCTTTGGTCTGACCCAGTATGGCATATGTTCTTATGTTCTCATGTTCTCATGTTGTCAGTCTCTGGTCCTGATGTGTCTTTTGAAAATCCATTCTCTTTCTGGTGAGGGAGTTCAGTGATACACAATCACAGTCCTCAGCAGCACAAATCTTTATTTTTTGCTACAGTAAGCAGAAGATAAATACCCCTTAGTACTTTGCCTTTGTTCTAGATAGAGCCCAGACACAGGACCATGTTGGTAGTGTGTTGATTCTGAATATTCAGTATTTAAACTAAAGAAGTAGCTGAAAGGCATAACCAGGAGCATCTACATTCTCTGTGTTCAGGCAAAATACTTCTAGGCATGAAACAGTTCTTGTTCTTTCCGCATCCCCTTCTCCCTCTCAGCCCCCCTCTCCGTCTCCCCCACCCACTGATCAGTTGTAAATACACAGGGCAGCATTTCCATGGACTCCTTTATAGCTATTAATCATTATGATTGATTCAATAGCAGTTTCTGTTCATACCTCTCAGGATAGGGCAATTTGGAAGATTAAGCAGGGAGCTGTATACATACTCTTGACAGTGAACTAACCAATGACCTAGGCCTAGGCTACCCCTGCTGTGCAGACATCCTCACTGCATATGCCTGCTCATGCAACAGTTACTGTATGAGAGTAAAAGGACAAAGCATCTAGACTCATCCCAGTGGATTTTGCAACTGGCAAGGATTACAAGTGAAGGTATCTCCATCCATTCAGATTTATTCTCTTTGTGCTCATCTGGTTGATGAGACAAGCTGGCCATATCCACAATAACTTGCCCTGGACATCACAATAGTCTGAATCATAGGCAGCCAGAACAGACATCCATCACTGACCACTGGCATCCAGCTCTGTTGTAGTTTGAAATGAAGTGAGTGGGTTGTTATTGATTTACACCACTAACTTGAAATCATAAAAGTAACTGCGGAATTTAACCCGAAGAAGAGCTAGGAACTCCAGCTTGTGTACTGGTTAAAGCTTTTCAGAGGCATTTGCCGACGCCTCACAAAGGCTACAGGCTTCCATCCTCCTCTCTGTTCTTGGTGCAACATGGCACCCAGTTCCTCATAACTGGGGTCTGCATGTGGTTCCGATGGCTTGGTAGGGTTTGCAAAGAATAAGACAGGTGCTGTGGTGAGTTTATCAATAATGGTAAACAAGGCACCGATGCAGTCTTCAATCCATCTGTTTTTCAAAAAGGTTCATTGATTTTGAAGTATGTCTCAGAAGCTTTCTAACTATTCCATATATTCTTGAACAGTACAAAATTGAAGGCTTAGGGCCCGATTCTGTCCCACATGACAGGTGCACCTACTCTCCATGCTGGTATTTATCTGACGTCATTTACTATGTTACTATGTAGATCCTCTCTGTGAGTCTGGCCTGAACCGAATGCACAGAGGGCATTGCGATTCTGATCCCGCGGGGCACGTCTAGCCCCATGGGATCAGAATCACGATCAGACATGTACGTGCAGGCCGGGACGGTGATTCAGTCTGGCCTGCACGTACCTGCAGGGCTTTTAAATGGAGCCATGGCACCATGGTGTCATGTTGCCAAGGCATCGTGGCTCCATTTAAAAGCCACGATACCAGCCGCCTGAAAAAGGGGTTTATTCCCCGCTGCCCGACCCCTGATCTGGCCTCCTAAGGCCAGGGTCGGGCTGCGGGGAATGTCCCCTGGCCCCCCCTGCCACATCTACGCCCCGGGCACAGCAAAACAAACCATCCCGCACATGTCACTGGCCCTCGATCTACAGGGCCGACATTAGAATCGTCCCTGTATGTTCAGGGCCAATGACCGCCCACTGCCCACCCAGATTCCGTCCCCGAGCCGCCCATTCCCCACAACTGGCGGGGAAGTTAGTCGGAGGGCAGGAGCTGGCATGAATAGCGGGGATGGACATTCCGTTGGGCCGTCCATCCCCGCTATTCGTAGCACAGAATAACCCTCTTAGACAAAGATTCCCAATGAAACTATATGCCTCAAAGAAGAAGTAAATGGTCCACTAATTGAATTCCTCCATTAATTCTGGGTCTATACTCATCTAGATTACAGCAGAAAAACATCAGGATATAAAGGTAATCTAAAAGGAGCAATGCTAATTACACAGGTACACTAAAAAAATTTTTTTTTAAACTGCCTCTAATGTTTCGATTGATTTTTACGTTTTTTGGTGCGCTGAATCCAAATCTGGTAACCAATTTGCTCCATCACGTACAGATTTTTTGCTACATTGGGTTAGCAGTTTGAGGTGAACGTTTCAGATTGAGTGCGATCGAGATAAAAGTTTCTTGGATGAATTCTTTATACTAATTGTTTAGTAGTTATTCAAATAAGAATAAAGAAAATTGTAACAAGGCAGCACATAAGAATAGAGTAATGTCAACAAAACACACTGTGATGGTAGCAAAATTGTCTGCACTTAAAACAGCCACATACATGTGCACAAACATTGAGCATATAAGAGCGAGGTTAGACACAAAGCAAAGCAAAGAAATGTGCAAAAAATGTTGTACAGGTATGTATGTAAGAATAGAAAACGCAAACCGCACCATTGCAATACATGAAGACAAACACCCGATGGTGTGAAAATAAAATTCTAATAAATGAGATCCGACACTGTGGTAATAACTAGCAAATTTTTATTTCAAAGTTTAGTAAAAACACGATATTTGTCAACACAGTTTAGATTTTAAAGTCATTCTTGGGTCAATCAATCTCCTGGTGGGCCCGTTTCTTCTTCCCCCGAATGCTTCTCTTGGTGTGCTGCTTGGCGTATTTTTCATCTGGGGTTTCCCGCAGCAGCAACCAGCAGAAAACAGCCATCATAGTGGTGTTCCATCTTCCTTGGTACCTTCTCTCTGCGTCCTTGATGTCCTGGTGAAACCTTTCACCTTGTTCTTCACTGTACGCCCCCAAGTTTTCGGGAAAGTAGTTCACATGGGAGTGCAAGAAATGGACTTTCAGGCTCATGTTACAGCCCTGTTCTTTGAAGGCATTGAGCATCCTGGCAACAATATCCTTATAGTTCTCATCCCGCCTGTTCCCCAAGAATTTAAGAACAACATCCTTGAAGGAATCCCAGGCTTCTTTTTCCTTCTCAGACATCGTTTCAGCGAATGCTCCATCTGAAATGAGTTTCCTTATATCAGGGCCAACAAACACTCCTTCCTTTAGCTTAGCTTCAGAAAGTTGGGGGAACTTTGAGCAAAGGTACCGAAAGCACTCACCATCTTTTGGAAGGGACTTGATGAATTGCTTAATGAGACCCAACTTAATGTGGAGAGGTGGTAATAGAATTTTATCACGAGGTACCAAGCTCTCATGAAGAACATTTTTCTCACCGGGTCTCAAATACTCCCGAATTGGCCAGTCTTTTTTCCCCCAGTGTAGGTCGCGGGCCCGGCTATCCCACAAGCAAAGGAAGCAGGGATATTTGGTGAAACCGGATTGCTGCCCTAATAGCATGGATAGAATTTTAAAGTCTCCACAAATCATCCACTTATGCTCATCATAACGAATCTTCTGAAGAATCAGGGCCAAATTCTCGTATTTTTCTTGGAGAATAACAGAGTGAGCAATAGGAACTGAAGCGAATGTGTTGCCATTATGAAGAAGAACACCTTTTATGCTGTCTTTTGACGAATCAATGAACAGCCGCCATTCAGCAGGATCATACTTGAGTTTAAACTTTTCCATCACTCCGTATATATCGTTGCAAAATACCAAATCTTCCTCTTTGCTGAAATACTTCAAAAATTGTGTCTCGCGGTTGCAGTACCAATAAAAAGTTGTTCCTGGCGACAATAGATTTTTCTGTTTAAGCCGAGAACCTAGCAGTTGGGCAGCATCTTTTGGGAGTCCTAAATCCCGGACTAAATCATTCAATTCAGCTTGAGAGAAAAGTTCAGGTTTCGGATCTGGTTCAGTTTCAAACTCGGAAGTACTGGACTCATCGGGAAAAGCCATCTGATGAGTCTCATCATGATCAGAACCGTCCACACAAATATGATCCAAAGATTTTGGTGGTTCAGGCACAGGTACTTCGTTGCTATGAGGCATAGGCCTAATTGCTGAGGGAAGGTTGGGGTAACTTATTATGTTCTTATTTTTTAAGTTGTATCCCTTCACAATGCAAGAGCAAAAATAGCAGTCACTGCTGTGGTCTCTTTGTTCACGCCACATCATAGGTATTCCGAAACAAAATGCTTGTTTTTTACCTTTCATCCATAAGCGTAGATCTTCCTCACATGTCTTGCACACTTTGTGAGGAGCCCACGGTTTGTCTTGATATACTTTTTTAATAAATGCAGAAATGTTCCTCTGCCGCTTTTTCACGGTATATTCCCCACAAATAAAACAAAAACTGTCCGGAGAGTTGACGCAACCTCTGGCTCTGTGAGCCATCACAAATACACAGCACTGCAAACTACAACTGTAGTGAACCACTTCGGAATAAAGCTGGATTACGACTGAGCAAACAAAAGGTAATAATGAACTTGCAAGAAACTGAAATTTGACAGGAACGTTCATGTCGTAACCACCGTGTTTGAGCGAGTGAACGAGGCGAGGCGAACAGGAAAGAACATGCGCCAGCGCGAGTACTGGATTTAGCCCCCCGCCTCCCAATTGTCCTGTTAATGTATAAAATGAATACAAAACACTCTAAAATATCATGAGGGAGTGTTTCTAGTTAGTTAACCATTACAACCTCTATTGTGGGCCAAGAAAATAAACTGCAGTCGGCTAAAAAGAAATTATGTGAACATTCCTTATATGGGTAAGAAATCTAATTTTGCAAGAAAACGTGACGTGATGGAACATTTTGGCTATTTTTCCTGGATTCAGCACCCCAAAATCTATAGGAATCAGTTGCAAAACTGGAGGCAGTTTTTTGGTAGTGTACCTGTGTTATTAAAGAGGAAATGTTAGTCAAAAAAATTGGATTCCTAGATAAGCATTTCAAAAGATCCTCTCTCCCCCCACAAGACTATTTACTTTACTATTAGGAACATAAATAATGCATCTGGAATGGACCCAAGTATACTCCATATCAGAGAACAACTTATAAACTCCAGATGGAAGCTCTCATTGACTACATGCAAATACTATGGTGAGCACTAGCAATACGTTTGAAAGATTGCAATCAGATTCCACATACGCTGGGTCAGAAGTAAGGTTCATTACTGTCATGGAGGAGTAGCCTAGTGGTTGGGGCAAGGTACTTCAGGCCGGAAGGTCGGGGGTTCAAATCCCACTAAAGGACAGCAACCTTGGGCCGGAAGGACTGTGGTTTCTAAGTCCCACAGATGCTCCTTGTGGTCTTGGGCAAGCCACTTAACCCTCCATTGCCCATGTTCCCTGTAAGTATTAGTGTATTTGTCTCATATCCCCACATGTTAAATGTATCCCCCAATTGTGTTGTGACCGCTTTGATTGAAGGATAAGGTGGTATACAAAACTGTCTAAATAAATAAAAAATAAATGCTATACACATAACTAACCAGTTTGGAGAAATTGACCTAGAAAGATCCAGTCAGGAGGAGTATAGTTGTGGCCAACATTATTGACACTCTTGCATTTTAGGTATGTAGTGTACAATATCTTGAGAAATAAATGGAAATATTCCAACTGTGTGTCACCATAATATTTTAATAGTATGTTCAACAGTGTACAACAAAAAAAAGATGTCTGTGCAACCTAGGTGTAGTAATTTTTGAGAAAAAAAAGCAACATATGAGTGCACAGGATTAATAGCATCCTTCACTAGTATTTGGTTGCACAACTCTTGGCAGTTATGACAGCCTCCAAATGTTTCTTGTAGCCATCTATTTATTTATTATTTTATTTTATTTAGCTATATTTATATCCTGCTTTTCACCGGGTCAAAGCGGTCAATTGGGGGATACATTTAACATGAGGGGATATGAGACACACACACTAATACATACAAAGAACATGGGCATTGGAGGGTTAAGTGGCTTGTCCAAGACCACAAGGAGTGCCTATAGGACTAGAAATCCCAATCCCTCTGGCCTGAGATTGCTGTCCCCAGGTGGGACTTGAACCCCCGACCCTCTGGCCTGAAGTACCTTGTCCTAAGCACTAGACCACACCTCCCTGGTTTCTATAGGTTTCATACATCTGTCTGCTGGTAGTTTCTCCCACTCTTCAACTGTGATTTGTTCTAGCTCATGAATGTTTCCAGAATTTCTTTTACCAATGGCAGATTTCAGCTCTTTCTTCGATTGGATTGAGATCAGGACACAGTGCTGGCCAGTTTAAAACAGTCTATTTTTTCCTTTTCAACCTTTCTTTTGTAGTTTTGGATGCATCTTTTGGGTCATTGTCCTGCTGGAGGACCCTTGACCTTTGACCCAGACCTATCTTTCTGACACTGGGTAGCACATTTCGCTCCAAAATACCTTAGTAGTCGTCTGACTTCATGATTCCTTTAATACTTTCCAGGCCTCCAGTTCCTGAGGCAGCAAAACAGTCCCACAACATTATTGAATCTCCGCCATATTTAACTGTAGGAAGGGTAATTTTTCCTTATAAGCTTCATTTCTTCGCCTGTAAATGTGTCGCTAGTTTGCATTGCCAAAGAGCTCAAGATTGGTTTCATCTGTCCACAGAACATTTTCCCAGAAGGATTGTGGTTTCTCAAGGTGGGTTTAGGCAAAGATCAGGCATGCCTTTTTATGTCTGTCTTTGAGCAGTGGGGTCCTCCTTGGCCTTCACCCATGAAGTCCTTCTTTGTCTAGTACATAGCATATAGTGCAGGTTGAAATCACCACTCCAGAGTGCTCCAGGTCAGCCTTAAACTTTTTGGATGTTGTACATGGTGTTTTTCCAACAGTTCACACTAACCTTCAAAGACTTCTTGGATTAATTTCCTCTCTCCACCACATTCTGGGAGGTTCTTGAAGGTTCCATGAGCAGAAAACTTTGTAATAACTTTGTGAACTGTAGACACAGGAATCCCAAGGTCTTTGAAGATGGCCTTATGCCCCTTTGAAGTTTGATGTTTGGTGATAATGGCTCTCTTGTCTTCACCATTGTGAAAATGGAAGAGGGAGTGAATGTGGCCATTTTAAACATTAGAGCCATCATTCATTGGTTGATTCAAGTCATGTGAGTACGGGCAATTGATCACAGTTGTGTCTAGTTTTACTGCAATGGGAATGTGCTTGCCTCTGTTCAAACTGATTTGAATTGTTATAAGGGTGCCAATAATCATGTCCTACAGCTAAGAAAAACCAAACCAAATCAACCACCATAAATCCACAACTAATCAAGGTTGAAATAGAAAAAGAGAGCAGATCATATCTGACTATATTATTATTATTTTTCTTTTGTTGGGACTGTATGTCAAGGGAGGGAAAACCACTCCCGAGTGACAGACCTTCCTTTTTATTAGACATTTTTAAATAATAGAAAGGTAAGTAGGCGTATAACTTTGAAAGCCTTATCAAAATAAAATCACTTAGCTTGCAACACGCTCAAGGAGCTGAGAGAGAGGCATCCGAGAAGCCAAAGCCATCGTGAGTCCCATTTCGAGCACTTCTCAAAACAGCTCTGTATCAGGTAGCCAAGGAACCTCGTACTCCAATACATGATCGGCTGAGAAAGCTATTCTCATAGAAGTGCGGCACTCAGAACGTTGTCTTATTTTTTTTAAATTTTTAAATTTTTATTATTTTCACCAAATATAAGGACCGAATACAAATAATAGAAAATCAGAAATCAACAAACAACTTAAGTTCCAATATACTAGAAATGAATACATGATATAGCCCACATCATGGGAGTGAAACTAGATAATAACAGGAAAAAATTAACCAACAGTAACCTGAGTCAAATAAATTGGCCCACTCTTTAAAGGGGTAAGTTACAATCAGACTTTATCATTCCCATCCACACCCTGTCTGTCTGTCAAGAATTTCTCCAAATGTACTACATCTACAAATATAAATGAAGCACCATCATAATTGATGACACACTTACAGGGAAATCTTAGAAAAAATGTGGCACCCAAAGCAAGCACTTGAGGCTTTAAAGATAGAAACTGCCTCCGCCGCAATTGGGTGGCACGTGATACATCGGGGAAAACATTGACAACCTGCCCACAAAACTTAACAGCCTTAACTTTAAAGTAAGCTTTAAGAATATGCTGCTTGATCACCACAGAAGGAAAGGTGACCAACAGAGTAGACTGCAAGGAAATAATCTCTAAGGAATCCTCAGTAAAGGCAGTGAGATTGGAAATAGAGGGAATTACCTCGTCCAATTCACCTTCCGCTGAATTAACCTTCTTCAAGGATGAAGGGATATAATAAATCTGGGAAACCTCATTGGGATCAGATATGGCTAAAATCTCTTTAAGATATTTATCCAATAGAATCTTCACAGATAACAAAGAGGACTGAGGAAAATGTAAAAACCTTAGATTACACACCCTCATAGAATTTTCCAGTGATTCCAATTTAGAAAGTAAAAGCAGGGAATCCTTAATTCCAGCAACATTAGCTGAATGAAGAGGAAGCACCTGAGATTCTATTTTAGAAAAAGCCATATCCATAGAAGAAACTCTTTCATCCAATTGCTGCTAAGATACTGCAGCATCTTGAGTGAAAGCACATAAAGAGTTTAATTTTGAGGATACTTTCGAGTCAATACATTTTAGAGCCCCCCACACATCCTTCAAGGTTACATCCGCCTCGGATGATAGCTCCGGGAGCTCCAAAGAAACTCCCGAAGTTAAACACTGAACTGGAGTCGGCAAACGAATCCCTCCTTTCGAATCTCTATCCGCCACGGAAAATGACCTTGAAAGGGCAGAAAAACCAGACCCAGGGCAAGGAGGGGAAGATCTCCCGTCAGGGCTCAACGAGACCCTGTCAGGAGAGGACTGAGCCAGGGGAGCAGGTAGAGTAACTAGATGTTTATCCATGGGGCCAACCGGTTTAAACCCTCCAGTATCAGCCCCCGGAGTTTTATTACTTGCTTTTGCCTTCCTCTTCCCCATCTATTAATGTCAAGTCTAAGAACACAATAAAGAAATTAAAATACTCATCTAGGAAAGGGCTACCACAAGCAAGTAGACAAAACAACTTTACACACCCCGCACTGCAACTTCCGCACAAGGAGCATCAATTCTCAGAGCGTCAAAATGGCGTCTAAGGGGCAGTATCTGCCCCTTTAGACACGCCCCTTCAGAGCACGCCCCACGGTCATGCTCCGTGGTCGTGAAGCAGTGAAAAGAAATATAAGGAAGACACAAAGGCCCCACCAGGAGAAGACTGTCCCGGGCGTGCCTGCCCGATATTCAATGCAGCAGTGTCGCCTCCACCGGGTCAGTCCGATAGTCTCTGGACCCAATATCCATGGTCCAACTCCCCTCTACTCACTTTCCAATCTCACTCCAGAGGGTAGATTACCAGCAGGCCTTTTAAATCTCCCTCAAGGCCCCGCCAGGAGAGGACTGTCAAGGGCGTGCCTGCCCGATATTCAATGCAGCAGTGTCGCCTCCACTGGGTCAGTCCGATAGTCTCTGGACCCAATCTCCACGGTCCAACTCCCCTCTACTCACTTTCTGATCTCACTCCAGAGGGTAGATTACCAGCAGGCCTTTTAAATCTCCCTCAAGGCCCCACCAGGAGAAGACTGTCCCGGGCGTGCCTGCCCGATATTCAATGCAGCAGCGTCGCCTCCACCGGGTCAGTCCGATAGTCTCTGGACCCAATCTCCACGGTCCAACTCCCCTCTACTCACTTTCCGATCTCACTCCCCAGAACGTTGTCTTAAAGGAGACTCAGCCAATCTTGATCAAGATTTAGTCCATTAGGAACTACTGTAGTCAGGTCATAAATCCATCGTTGCTCCAGATATTGAAGATGAGCAACGAGATTACCCCTGCCAGGGTCTAAAGGAACGTGGTAGATGATACTGTTTCTTCGCAGCCTCGTTCCCTGTTTAAAATAACTTCCTCTTTAATAAGGGACAAAATTAAGTTAAAACCAGCTACAACTTTATTGACTCAACAAATTCACAGATTATTTTAAACAAAAACTAGAAAATATACGAAATGGTTTTGATGAAAGGCAGATAAATTTAGAAGTTTTCTGGAAATTTTTAAATGATAGGACTCTGGACTACCGTTTTGTAGACTTCACGTGGTCTGAATTTACCATCCCATCTTATGGAATGGTAAATACATTTTTCAATAAACACGCTAGAAAGTTTTCACTTGCAGACCACTGTCCTACTTATTTTTTTTACACAAGCACTGCAAGATTTTAGGGCATGGTTTTATAGTAACATAGTAAATGACGGTAGATAAAGACCAGTATGGCCCATCTAGTCTGCCCAGTAAGATGGCAAGAGAAGGTTCTGCCGCTCCATGCAGGCCACTCCTCCCCATGTCTTTGTTTAGCCCATGTCTTTGTTTAGTGGTGAACTCACCGCTCCGTGTAGGACACCCCTGTTTGTTGAGAAATTAGATAGTTAAGTTTATTTTGATTTTATCCTGTTGCTGTAAAGGGATCCACTGTGTCTGTGGAATTACAGTTGAGTTTGTGACTCAAGGAATTTATCCAACTATTTTGGGAGATATTATTCTGACACCTATTCCTAAAGATAAGAAACTGAGTTTAGTTGAAATTACTAACTTTTGCCCTATAGCTAATATGCCTTTATTAATTAAGTTTACAGAATCAATTGCGGCAAATCAGCTAATTTCCTATTTGGACAAATTTGATATTTTGAAGGAATATTAATTTGGGTTTAGGTAAGCCTATAGTTCTGAATTGTTATTAGGTGTTTTAGTGTCTGATATAAATGCTGCATTAGCAAAGGGTCCTCTGGCAGTTCTTCTGCAGTTTGATTGGAATTCAGCTTTTGGTCTAGTAGACCATGATGTGCTAATGCTCCTATTAGAGTATATAGGGATAAATGGTGTAGTGTGTGGTTGGTTTCATGATTTCTTGAAGTACCAAAAGTATCAGGTGCAGTTAGGTCAAGATTGTTCTTCTGAGTGGACTGCTTGCTGTTGGGTTCCGCAGGGTTCACCATTGTCACCCATTCTATTTAATTTATGACTACCTTAAGATCAGTTTTTGAGCAATTGAATTTAAAACGTTATGCTTATGTAGATGATATCTCACTACTGTTGATATTTTCCACTTCTTCTAAAGATTTTTATAAAACTATTAATGCTGCTATTGTAAATTTGGAAATTTGGGCAAAATCATTACATTTACAAGTCAATATTTCAAAAATAAAGGTTATGTGCTTTAATAATAATAGACCTGTACCAGATTCTTTAATATGTCCTTTGGCACAATTAGGGCTGAAGCTAGATCCGGTCTTAAAAAGTTCTTGGAGTTTTCATTGATACAAATTTAACATTTGAGACCTATATAAGTTTGATTGTCTCTAAAACCTTTTATAAACTATGCCAATTGCATAGATTAAGGGACTATTTTTCTATAGAACATTTTCAAATTCTGGTGCAAAGCTCCATCTTGTCATATTTGGATTATGGAAATTTATTATTTCTGAATTGTTCTCAATTTCAGATTAGACCAATACAGCTGTGTCAATCCACGGCTTCTCACCTCATTTTTGGCATCTCTGGGAAAACTAAATAACCCCTCTGCTACATAAATTACATTGGTTAAGGGTCACTAACTGGATGAGTTTTAAGGTTTTTACGTTTTTATACAAATTCTTTAACAATTTTGTTCCAGAATATCTTTTGTTGTTATTACTTCCACTAATGACTTGTAAATCTAAGCGCTTACAATCTATTAACATCTTACTGTATCCATCTTGTAGGGGTGTTTATTTAAAATTGTTTTAGGCACATCATTCCTTATTTGGCGGTACAGTATTGGTCTGAATTGCCCAAATATTTTAAATGTATCTCTTCTTTTCCTCAATTTTGTAAAAGGTTGAAAACATGGTTGTTTAATCAAAACCACGCAGAACCACTATTTATAAATTAATTATTTTATTTGCTTACTTTTATGTTTAAACTTTTTTATTAACACCATAACACATAAACTTTCATGACACGTAAGTCTGTAACATTCATAGCCACACTAGAATATTCATCCAAGTGATCCATTCATAAAATATATTTGGATTTTTAACCAGTCATTAGCCTTCTACGAGTCAATTAACACTTGTAACAATTTTAACACTTTCAATTTTTATCTTTTTCTTCCCCCCCCTTCCCTCCCTCCCCCCCTCCCTAAGGGGCTATCTTTGCCTATCGTTCCAGCCAACCTATATTGTTAAAATATCATTTCTCGCCTTGGCAGATACACCATCCAAATATGGGGACCAAATCACCAGGAAATTTCTCTCTTCTTCATGTGTAGCCTAGACGACTCCCCCTCCCATATAATCAGTTGGTGCAGTGTATTCCACCACTCCCAGTACTCTGGACCACCTGAGTCCCTCCATCTGTGAAGTATGCATTGTTTGGCGACAAGGCAGCTTTTCCTCACCATCAGTCTGTTCCCTGCTTTAGTGAGTCCCAGGGGGTCCGGGGCATCCAGACTAGCTAGGCCTGGGGTCAACATCAGTGTCTGCCCCAGCAATTTCCCCAGGTACTGTTGGATTCTGCTCCAAAACTTTCCAACCTGCGCACATCCCCAAAATATATGCCCCAAATATGCCTCCATTACCTCACACCATGGGCATCCGCTATGTTCTGCAAATCCTGCCTTCCACGCTCTATATGGTGAAATATAGGCTCGCTCCAAAATTCTAAATTGCATATCTCTGAGTCTAGCCCCTGTTATTAGTCTAGGGATTCTTCCCACTGCAGCCTCCCAGGCAAATTAATTAATATTTGCTCCCAATTCCCTTCCCCACTGCGTGACCAACTGGGCATGACATTTGTCCGGGGCACACCCATTCAGGGCCCTACAATATCCAGCAACTGTTATCCATTCTTTATCCTCCAGCTCAAACCACTCCACTAACTTCTCAAAATTCTCGTTTTTCAGGCCTCTTTTTCATTCTTTCAGTGAGGCCACATAATGTTTTAACTGTAAATATGCATAAAAATGCCCACTAGGCAAATCATGTAGCTCTTTCAATTCCAAAAAAGGTTTGAGTTCTCCCTCATCGTTAATTACTTGCTGCATCTGTTGAAGGCCCCTTAGTGCCCACCCTCAGAAGAAACTTGACGCTATGCTTGGCTGAAAAGACAAATTGCCCTGCAAGGGTAAGTTTCCTGATATCTCGAATGGAATATCTAATCTACCACACAAAGCCCGCCAACTCCAGCGAACCCCTTTGAATAAAATATTGTCCCGAAGAAAGTCAGGTAATTGTACTTGCGGAACATGTAACACAGATAAAAGTGAATATGGGGCAGCCAATGCCAATTCAAGGTCATATGGGGTATACACTGAACTCCCCCCCAACCATTCTCGGACATGTCGCAGCAGACATCCCAAATTATATTGCTCTAATCTTGGTAGCCCCATTCCTCCCTGCTGCCACTGACCATATAACCGATCAATTTTAAGTCTAGGCTTTTTCCCCTTCCAAAAAAAGCTCTGTAGGGACCTTTCAAGTTTTTGAACATCCTGTCTCTTCAACTGTAGTGGGAGGAGTTGAAGGACATATAAAAGTTTTGGGAAAAGTATAATTTTGTAAGCAGCCACCAATCCTATAAGGGAGAGAGGCAGAGGTGTCCAATCTCTTAATTTATTTGGAATTTCTTGCAATAGAGGATGAACGTTTAGATGGTACAATCTTTTTGGATCATAGGGCAACCATATTCCTAAGTATTTAAATTTATTCTCTACCCATGTTAGGGGAAACGGTCCGCCCCAATCATCTTGCAACCCACCTGTAACATCCAAGGCCTCAGACTTAGCCATATTCAGTTTTAATCCTGCCATTGTCCCATAGTTTGCTATAACCTCTAAAAGCCTGGGCAAAGAATCTCAAGGATCGGTCAACATGACCAGTAAATCAATGCAAAAGCCGAGATCTTGAATGTACAGGACCCCACTGTCACCCCTTGTATATCATCTTGGGCATGAATCATTCTCAGCAGTGGGTCTAGGGAAAGTACAAATAATAACGGGGACAGTGGGCAACCCTGCCGTGTCCCACGTGTGATCTCAAAGCTAGACGTGACCACTCCATTAACTCCAACTACCACCGCCGGTCTCTGATACAGTCCTCGAACACCTTGTATGAACCCTGATCCCAAATAATATGCTTCCAAGGTCTCAAATAAATATGTCCACCCTACCCTGTCAAAAGCTTTTTCTGCGTCAAAACTAACCAACAAGGAGGGGGCACCTTGCCTTCGAACCCATTCAAGGGCCCCTAGTATTCTTCGCACATTTTTAGTGGGGTATCACCCTTGTACAAACCCTGTCTGACATGTGTGTATTAGGCTAGGGAGGTACATGGCTAAGCGATCCACTAAGATCTTCGCAAACAACTTGAGGTCATAGTTGATCAGCGAGATTGGCCGGTAGGACCTCACTTCTGTCTTTTCCTGGTTTAGGTAAGACCACTATGTGGGCTGTGTTACTATTATACTTAAAAACTCCCATGTCCAACCAAGTATTAAACAAGGCCACTAACGTAGGGGTAACCTTTGTTATTAATAATTTATAATATTCAGCTCGATAGCCATCTGGTCCAGGGCCTCGGCATGTTGCTGCTCTTTCAATGCCACGCTAAACCTCTTCTATTGTTATTGGAGCCGCCAAGTACCCCTGTTGCTCTTGTGTGAGATGGGGTAAATCCACCCCAGCTAAAAACTGCCTAATCCGCGAAGATGAGGCATCTTCTCTTGAGTACAACTTATGGTAATAATCCACAAAAATTTGTCCTATAGCTGAGGCTTCCGTTTGTGTCTTCCCCATCCCATCTCTTAAGAGTGGCACAAATCAGGATCCCTGATTACATGAGAGACAACGGGCCAAGAGCCTCCCAGCTTTATCCCCAAATTGGTATAGTTGATACTTATAGTAGACTAGAGACATTTTTGCTCTCTGATGCAATAGACTGTTTCGTGCCGCCTGAGTTGCCAACAACTGCACCCTATTAGCTGCAGTAGGGCAGCTCGCCATGAACCAGCGCTCCCTACAAATCTGTTTCTCCAACCTTAAGATCCTTGCTGCCATTTCTTGCCTCCGACGGATACCATAGGCTATAATGTCGCCCCGCAATACAGCTTAGGATGCCTCCCAAAACAGCTCTGGGTTCCCTTGAGTTTGATTATGATGTTCATACTCCTTCTATCTATCTATCAAATAACCTTTGAACTTGTCATCCTGACACAAATCCAGTGGTAGACGCCAAGGCGCTCTGTTGCCACCTGATTGCCCACATGAGTTTGATTATGATGTTCATACTCCTTCCATCTATCTATCAAATAATCTTTGAACTTGTCATCCTGACACTAATCCAGTGGTAGACGCCAAGGCGCTCTATTACCTCCTGATTGCCCACATGTCCAATCTATCCACACTGGAGCATGGTCCGATATTTCATAGGGACCAATTGTCGCATCCGTTATTGCCTGAAACAGCTCCTCAGAAACTAATATAGCATCAAGTCATGCACTTGTGCTGTGTGCCCTGGACAAATGTGTATAGTCTCTCTCCATTGGGTGGAGGGATCTCCATACATCTATGATTTGACACCGTTGACAAAACGTCTTCAGGTGTCATGCAGTGCTTAAATAATTACTCCTGTGCTCTCCTGAAACATCTATGGTTGGATCAAAAACTCCATTCTAATCACCCCCTACAATTACTGGGGACTCCGGCAATATGTCGATTTCTGCGGCTATTCTAGCAAAACATTTTGGGTCGGGCACATTAAGAGAATATATACTGCCCACTATCAACTTTTGTCCCTGTAAGTCCCCCTGCACCAGTACGAATCGACCTTCTGGGTCTGCCACCATGTGCTCCACTTTAAATCTTATTCCTTTCCTGATTAAAATTGCAACCCCACCCTTTTTCCCACACGCTGATGCCCTGTAAATTTGCTCTATCCCACCCCTCCTCAACCTAGCCAAATCCCTTGTGGCTTGATGAGTTTCCTGTAATAATATAATATCCCCTTTATGTCACTCCAGTGCACGTAATATTTTACTTCTTTTAAAGTGGCTCGCTAGTCCACATACATTCCAGGAAATTATTCTCAACCCGGTTGTATTGTCTGTTGTAGATTATATGAAAGTGCCTTTTTCTCATATCTGTTTGAGGGGCCCTCCCAGCCTAAGACCCTCCCCACTCCATTCCACTAAATGCATTCCTCTCCAGTGGATTTCAAGTTGACTCTGTGTGCTGTGTCCCTGTATGCCCCTTATACCTTCCTCCCCTCCCCTTTACCCCCCCTAATCCTTCCCCTTACCCCTGTACAGTATATCTCCCACACCTTCACCATGGTCACTTTTGATGCTAGGGCCCCCCCCATCCCTCCTTCACTATATTATTATTCCTCCACCCCTTTACCTAATTCACTAACATTTCTCCCCGCTCTATTAAAAAAACTTTTCTCACTCTCCTAGTGGTTAATCCTATTAGTGAATTGTTACTTCTCCTATACCTCTCCCTCAAACAATAAGTATTGGAGAATGAAAGAAATAACAAAGAAAAGAGAAGAAAAAAGAAAAAGGAAACCGCATCATATTCAAATTTTCCCTCTTTTAGTCCTCCGTGAATTACAATTGTTTCTCTCTTCCAGCAAGCCAAAAACAGTAGCTTCTCTCGTACAGCCGCCCTCCTTCCTCACTTCCAAGATTTCAATTAGAGCTCCACTCCCCAATAGTCATGTACTCCCTTTTAAGATGTCTGCATGACTCTGGATCCATTTTGTGCGCATCTTCTGGTGTTTCCAATGTCACTGTTGTACCATTGTAAAAAATGCACAGCCTGGTCGGATACCGTACTGCAAATTTCAGATGTGCTGATACCAGTTTCTGACATACAATGGCATACGCCTTGCATTTCATGCCCAGTTGCATTGAATAGTCCTGGAAGACCTGAATGCATGCTCCCGTGTGCATTAAGGGCCCTTTGGCTCGCACAACATGCAGAACGCCATCTTTCTGCAAAAAATGTATAAATCCGGCTAGCACTATTCGAGGCCGCGTGTCTTCTGGATGAGTCTTTCCCAGCCTATGTATCTGTTCAATAATGAATTGGGCGCTGTCCTCCCCCAGGTTTAACATGCGTATCAAATCCAGAAAGTATTTGTGCAACTCTGCATCTTTTACAGTCTCAGGTATACCGAGTATCCGGAGATTTTTCCAACGGCCACGGTTTTCCAGATCATCAAGTCTTTCTCCCTGCTTGTTGACTATTGTTTGTAGTGAAGTAATCTCTCTTCCCGCGTTATGTAGCTTATCTTCTAATAACGATATGGGACCCTCCGCTGTTTGTATCTGTGTGCCCACAGCCTCTAGTTGTTTGCTAATGCCATCCAATTGCCCCGTGGTACCATCAAGCCTGCCACTCAGTGCATTCACCACTGCATTAGTCACCTCTTCCGTGGACACCGCTGGCTGGCCCGGTGAAGGAGGTCCGTTGGCCATCTTTGTTGGGGCTGTGGAAGTTTTCTCCCGATCACGGCAAGCTGTCTTCATTCTACACAACTGATTTACAATATTCGGCTTGTTGCATTGATCACACTGTTTTTACGGCACCGTTTCTCCTAACGTTTATCCTAGTTAGGGCATTTTCAGGGTCTGTAGGGTGGAGGGAGCCACGGAGCTAACCCAGTAGACGTCTGAGCTAGCTCAGCACATCATGTGACCTCATTTGTTTACTTTTATATACCGTGCTCTTTGAAATCAGTGCGGTTTACATATAACGAGAACAAAATAACAGTTTACATAGAATAGTTTTCATAGAACAGTTTACATTGAACTTGAATAACTTGAACAATAAACAGTTTATATAGAACAGAACAGTTTACATTGAACTGAAACAATGGAATGGTAAATGGTGGGGTAGTAATGACATAGGCCTTGTTTATGGTGGCTGGTTGTAAGCTTGTTGGAACAAGTATGTCTTTAATTCCTTCCTAAAGGATATTAGATCAGGGATGGCTTGGATTGTTGGGGGTAAGGCATTCCAGCGGGTTGGTGCATATAAGGAAAAGGCATGATTCTTGGTGGATTGGGTACATGTCCTTATTGCTGAAGGGATGATGAGCGAGTTCACCATGCATGACCTCCTAGTTCTGGTCTCAGGGGTACGTTGTATGAGTTCTGTGAGGGAGGTTGCAGACATGCCATGAAGAGCCTTGAAGGTGAGTAGGAGGGCCTTGTATATCAGGCGGCTTTTTATAGGGAGCCAGTATCAGATTTATTATGGGATTGTTGCGGTATATACAATGTGTTAGATTAGATTAGATTAGATTAGACATAAATTCTTGAAAGGTATAGTGGAACTGAGCACATTGCGAGACAATAGGGTCAGATAGTGTTATAATTTTAATCCATGAAGAGTGTTCACTTAAGCAAGCTTTTATTGATCTGATTGTTCTCCCCACATACTGTAATCCACATGGGCATAACAGTAAATAAACCACAATGCACGTACATTTTCACAGCCATCATCCTGCACCTTTACAGAGAGGACCAATTCTCCAGAAAAGGAGGATTTGTTCATTGCCATCAGATTGTATCTACATGCTTCCGACTTATGGGACAGATCAACAGCCCAGAGTTACCCTCAAAAGGTGATTTCTAAAGCTTATAAAAGAGCGAAGAATGTACATCGTGAATGGCTATTGGGATCGGCTTCTACATTAATTCAGGATGTTTCCACATGAAATACTTCCTTGGATCAAGACAGGATGGTCAGGATTTTTCTTCATGCAAAATTCTGCAGAGGTGACACATATTTTGTATAAGCATTGGTCCATTTTACATTTGCACAATTGTTTTCGCAAAGATCTGACTATTGCGTTCACTAGGGATCACAACATTCGTTATATGGCAGTGCATGCTGCTTACTCCCTGGACAGTGCCCCTTCTAAACATTCTAATCCGGGCCATTATCTTTGTGATGATTGCTGGTATTGTGTACAGGCAATAATGGGGTCTTATTGGAAAGATCGTTGAATGGGAAAAGCTTTTTATGCTCATTCACATAGCATTTGCCTCATGGATTTTGTGGTTTATTTATTGTTATGCCCATATGGATTACAGTAAGTGAGGACAGCAACTATATCAATAAAAACTCTCTTAAGTGAACAGTCTTCACAAATTAATACTGTAACACTATCTGCCCCTGTTGTCTCACATTGTGCTCAGTTCCACAATACGTTTCAAGAATTCAAGTGGCATATCTTCGACCATGTTCCTTCAGACCTTTGCAGGGTGTAATTGCGTTTCTCACCTTCGACATCTGGAGCAACGAGGGATTTATGACCTGAGTACAGTAGTCCCTAATGGGCTAAATCTTGAACAAAATTGGCTGAGTCTCCTTTAAGACAATGCTCTGGCTGCCTTACTTCTTTTGCTGTTAGGCTAGTATTAGGTAATGTGATCATGACATCAGATGCCGAAAGTGCCATATATTTCAAGCAGTGTTTAAATGTTCTTTGGACTGCACGATTATGGAGCAATTATTGGAGTACAAGGTTCGTTGGCTAACTGATGCAGAGCTCTTGTGAGAAGAGTATATTTATTATTTAAGGGTTTTGCATACTGCCTTTCAGCAAAATCAAGCAATTTACAAATAACCAACAAACAACCATTACATTTCAACAAATTTAAACAGGTTACAGCATAAAACAAGGAGGTTACATGACAGAGCTTGCAGTTGAACTTTGCAGATTAGCAGTAGAACTTATTTACAAGGATGAACATATTTACATGCAAAAACTGAGATCAGTTTAGGTTTGTTATCATGTCTAGAGTCAGTGAGGAGGAAGGGGGAAGGGAGGGAATTTATGGGAGGGGGAGAGACCATTATCATGAATGTGATGGGTAGATAAGTAGGATTTACATGGGAAAGAGGTCTTGAATTAACTTATTTGGACCAAAATGTTCAATGAATAGGTGTGTCTTAAGCTCTTTCCTGAATGTTATTAGGTCATTAGTGGATCTAAGTTTATCTTGGAGGGAGTTCCATAGCATTGGTGCAGTAAAGCTAAAGGCTGTATTGGCCGTTGCCCTGATAGATTTTCGGTAAGATGATGGTAGAAGTAGTGTGTTTTGTGAGCATTCCCTTCTTATTCTGTCATTTGAGGGGCTTTTTATGAGGTCAGTTAGGTATGATGGCGACAGGTTCTTCATTAGTTTAAATGTGGTCATTGTGTAGCTTGTAAAGAACAGGTGTGATGTGTTCCATGGGATTTGCTTGACAGTGATCCTAGCAGCAATATATTGAGCTATGCGAAAGTGGTTTAATGCTTGCCTCAGAAGCCCTTGGAGGATGCTATTGCAGAAGTCAATATGGGGGAATACCATAGCTTGGAGTACAAATCTGAAATCATGATTCGGCAATAATGGCCTCAATTGTTTAATCAGCCTTAGTTTATTATAAATCAGACTAGCAGTTGTTTTCAGATGGGTTGTTAAGCCTAGAGACCTATCCAGGGTAATAGCAAGATATTTCACTTCATTTTTTATCTCTAGTGATGTGTCCTCAACCTTTAGTTTTGGAGGTGGGGTAAAATTTTGCTTTCTTGTTATAAACAGGCCTTCAGTTTTTTATAATTTATCTTGAGGTTATGATTGTTTAACCATTGTGAGACTTTTGTAAAGCATGAGGTGATGCTGGTAAAATTGGGGTGTGCTATATCTAATAGCATTATATCATCTGCATAGATGGAATAGCCAACTATGAATCCTTGAATAATGTTACATATGGGTTGTAAGTATATATTGAATAATAGTGCAGAAAGGACAGAGTCTTGAGGTATCCCTTGTTTCTATGAGAATGTCTTTGAGGTTTGTTGTCCTATTTTAACTTGCTGGGAACGGTCAGGGAAGTACAATTGGAACCATTTTAATGTGGTGTCATGTAACCCAATTTGCTTAAGCCTTTCAATAAGAATGACATGGTTTATCGAGTCAAAGACACTGGCAATATCTAAGAATATTAGGATGAATGCCTGCTTTGGATTATCTATAATCTTATAAGGTTGTCAAAGAGTCCTATTAGAAGGGTCTCAACACAATGATCTGATCTAAAACCATATTGGTGTGTGGCTAGTGGAGCATGTGTATCAATGTGGTCTTGCAATTCTGAGTGGACAATTTTTTCAATTACGTTGGCCAAAAATGGTAGTTTGGATATTGGCCTATAAGATGTGGGGCAAAGTTTGTCCAGTGATTTTTTTTTTTAATTTTGGATGTATTGAAGTTCATTTTAGTAGTTTAGGTATTGTTCCCTGTGTCAATTACATGCTGACCATGTCAAGAATGTATGGTGCAAGCTCTGTGCGGACCACTTTTAGCCAGCTTACTGGACATGGGTTAAGACTAGAGGTTGTAGTATTAATGTTAGAAATAACTTTATTAAGTTCTTTAAGGTTCAGTTTGTGAAAATTAGACCAAATTAGAGGGGGTGTCATTTGATTGAGGGTAGGCAGTATGGAAAGATCAGATATAGGTAAAGCTTGGTTATGTAGTGATTTGCAAGGGTTTGAGCTGTTATGAGAGGGTTGTTTAGTTGATTTGGTGCACCCATTAGATTTCTCACAATTTCAAAATGTTTTTTGGGGCGGTTCAGAGAATTTATGAGTACCTTTTTATGGTAGTTGTTTTTGTTATTGTTTAAGATATTCTGGTAAATTTGAAGATTTTCCATAGTGGGAATTAAATATTCTCCAGTTTCGTTCTATTTTCCTTAGTTGCCTTTTTATCTGCCTTATCTCTTGAGAGTGCGGGGTTAAGATGTTTTTTGTCTTATTGATCGTTTGTTAAGGTGTGATACTGGGAGGGTTGAGGCTTTCTCTATTGTTTTGTTCCAATTTTAATGTTGTTATCTATCACTATGGAAGGTGTTAATTTCAGGTAGGATTTCTCATAAGAAGTTATCCTTGTCAAATTTTTTATATCTTGTATGTGGTATATAAGTGGGTTTTGGTACAGAGTGGTGTGTTTGGTACAATAGTTTAAAGTTGATTAGGTAGTGTGGTCAGACCATGGGACGGGTGTTACTTGGAGATGGGCGGATTTGGAGCATCGAGTGATCATGCTGGGTATGAAAATTAGGTCGAATCTATTCCCTTTATTGTGTGTTGAGACATTTATTATTTACTGATTTCAGATGGTATCAAGGAACATTGTAGCTTGGGTGGTGTGTAGAGAAGGAAGGTTAAAGTCTCCTAGTAATATTAATTGTTTTCTTGTTGTGAAGAAGTAAGCTGTCTCTAGAATAGATGTAAGGCTCTTTGTGTCAACGGAGGGTGGTCTATAAAGTAAGCAGAATGATAGGTGAGAGATTTCTATTATGAGCAAATCCATGTCATCAATTTTCTCAGTGTGGAACAGAGAAGCTTTAAGGTTGGACTTAATAATAATGAGGACTCCACCACCTCTCTTAGTGACCCTAGGGCAGTGGAATAGGTCATAGTTAGAGTTTTTTAATTGGTTGAGTAGTACTCTATCTAAGTCTGCTAGCCAGTTTTCCGTTATGAAAAGAATATCCAGATTCTTGGGCATAAGTAACTCAGTGATGACTGGGATTTTATTCCTTATGGACTTTGCATTTATACGATAGCATTCAAGTATTATACTAATGGGTCTTTTTTTTGTTCATTGTGAGGTGGAAAGGTTATAGGTGAGATGTATGTGAATCTATCTCTATGTACTCTATTTTGTTGTTTATAAGCCTCTTTAATAAGATAGGTATGTGGAGTTGGATGTTGTGGTAGTGTATGACTAGGATGTTGTAGTAGTTATTTGAGTGTGCTTGTGCTCTGGTATGTACAATGAAGGAGGACAATATGAGACAAGATAAAAATCTAGCATTGGTAAGTTTCTCCATGGTGTTGGAGGAACTGATCCCAGTGGGGATTGAGAATGTGTATACTTGTAGTGTTCGATGAGGGTTGTGATTACAGAATGTGGTCAGCAATGAGTCGTGAAAACTGTCCAATGAAGTGATACGTTGAAGTCCCCCGTTTAAGGGCCATGCCTCTTTGGCATTACCCTTAGGCGCGGGTGCACCTGAAGTGTAGGCATCTTTATGTTACTAATCAGTAGCAAGAAATTAGGTCACAGAGGGGGGGTGTAGAGAGCCGCATGTAGGCAGTGTTGGGGGGGAGGGGGGAATTCCCTACCTGCCCCTGGTCTGAAGAAGAGCATTCTGGTGTGGAGAGCCCCAGTGCCAAGCCCCAATCCTATAGGCAATAATGCCCTTGCGATTTGGTGTGGAGAGCCCCAATGATGAGCCCTGATCCTGTAGATGATGTTCCCCCCCAATATGCCGACTGCAAAAGGGATGTGTGCCTGCCCCTGGTCTGAAGAAGAGAGTTCTGGTGTGGAGAGCCTCGATGCCAAACCCCGATCTGGTGCACAGAGCCCCAATGCCGAGCCCCAATCCTGTAGGCAATAACACCCTGGTGATCTGGTGCAGAGATCCCCGATGCCAAACCCCAACCCCACAGATGATGTTCCCCCGATGTGTCGGCTGCAAAGGGATGTGCACCTGAAGTGCAGGTATCTTTGCACATCGGCTTTGGCTTCTTGGATGCCTCTCTCTCAGCTCCTTGAGCATGTTGTGATTTTATTTCAATAAGGCTTTCAGAGTTATATACCTACTTACCTTTCTATTATTTAAAAATGTCTAAGAAAAAGGAAGGTTTGTCACCCGAGAGTGGTTTTCCCTCCCTTGATATACAGTTCAACAAAAGAAAAAAAAATCATGTCCTGGCAATGTCCGTTTTTATACAATTTCCTGTTTTAATCAGTCTTGCCTTATTTGATTCTTTTATGCGTCAAATATGTGTGCACATACAGTCCAAAGCCATTTCACTGGCCACTGTTTTTTAGGAGATATTGGACATTAAGGGGTTGAATTGCAAGGGTGCTCATAATGTTGACCACAACTGTATCTACTCTTAGAGCTCAATTCAGGTAGGGGCACATCCAGACCATCTGGATGGCCCCAAGCAAGACAGGCCCATTAGGACTTGATTCTGGACTGCAAGAACAAAACATTCCCACAGTAACCAGAATTGGGCCCAAGGACAGCCCGGCGTGCCCCTGAGGCCTATGGGGATGTCCTTCCCGCAGGCACCCTGACTCCTGCGGCTTCAGTTCCCCCTTGTCTCCGCCACCCAACCCATGACTGGCCTGCCTTGGCCTGGATCAGGCTGCAGGAACCCCCCCACATCTGGCACCGGCCCCAGGGGGGATCCCCAGGCCTGATTGCCATTTTCTTGCTGCTTATTCCACTATCTAAATAAATAAATAAAATAAATAAGCAGCACATCCCCACAGGCCCAGCAGGACATAAAGAGCCATGACCTGAATTGGTCCTGTATGTCCTGCCAGGCTGGACGGCCCCCGCTCCACCCCTATTCCACCCACTCCCGCTACCCGCTGACTCTCCTCGTTCTGATGCTCAGGACATATGAGGAGAGCCGGAGGGGGAATCAGGCCTGGACAGCTGGCGGGCCTGCATGTCCTGCCGGAATGTGCAGCCCTGTAACCCGCATCCCAGACCATAGTGGACCATAAAAATTGATGGTACAAAGTAATATGTTATATGAGGTGAAACGTCTATAGCTGACAGCTGACATATATCCCTACAAGGGGAGACCAGAATACCTAGGCATACTAACTGGGCTACTTAGTCTATATTTGCCTCCATCTACAATGCTGATATATATATAATTTCCAGGAACCATTTGTTATGTTACAGTACTTATGAGCTACATTATTTGTTTATTTAAAACCTTTCATATACAGCTTTCGTAGATATCTGACTGTCTAACGCAGTAAGCAAACTAAGCAATCAAGTTGCCAGAAACATAACTCATAGCAAAATATAAAAAAAACGTACTCAACATATATTAACAGGTCAGTATTTAAACTCTGCAGTCAGCGCTTTTTAAAACACCAGCCACAGTATTTAAATAAGATATGGATTTTCAGCACCACTCTCCAGATAGCTGTGGTGCTGACCCATCTCCACATATATTCATTGATGCTTGCTATGTGGATAGTGGCAATGTACAGTACACTATCCATATATCTATCTGGATAAATTTAGGAGAACTGTTTTGGATAGTCGGATGCTTGATTGAATTTTGCTGCTCTGTGAATAACTTGGCGCTTGGCTCAGGCTATCCCCACGCACTGTCCTGGCACTATTTGGATAGTGATGAAGCTGACTGTAAGGATTTTTCTGTGTCCCTATAGTGCTACTGAAAACCCACAGATAATTCTCCTCGGTAGCACTATCTAAATAACTGCTGCTGTTATCTGGATAATTTCTTTCAAATATCGACCTGTAAAATCATATTGCTAATTCTGTGCAGAAAAAACACCCAGTAAAAATTCTTTAACTTTTCCATTTGTCAAAAAGCCAGAGATGGTGGGTTGGCTTTAATCTTTTGCAGAGCAGCTATTCCTTTACATCCCGAGCCTGAATTTGGATGAAATAAGAAACTTCCAAAAGTTTGCATTGTTTTAAAGCAATATTTTACCATGGCAAAATGAAGGCTGATAAAATATTAAGATGGTGAAATGATTTCTATGCAACAGAAGGATAAGGTGAAATATTCCAAATATAGCTCTGCAACCAAACCACACATCTACTACATAGGTCAGGGCTCTGATGTCTGATGTTGATTAAAGAGATAAGCTGTGGTCACTTTCTGTGAAACATATTTTTTCCTGTCATGAGCTGCAATAACACTAAACCATTCTATATTATAACCTTTCTATAGTAATGGAATTTTCTCCACCATGGAACATCTCCACATAAATCCTTCTGCGTGCCTTAAGCTCAGAGATCAAATAGCAACTTTCTAGACATCGCAGCAGAGCTCCAGATTGAGTGACCAGCAAGAGTAGCTGCACCTGCCGCTCCATGCAGGTCACCCCTCCCTATGCCTTTGTTTAGGGGTGTACCCACCGCTCCGTGTAGGTCACCCCTATTTGCTGAGATATGAGATAATTAAGTTTAGTTTGATTTTATCCTGTTGCTATAAAGGGAGCCACTGTGTCTGTCCCTTGCCATTTTGAATTCTGTCACTGTATTTGCTCCCACCACTTCCATCAGCAGGGCATTCCAAGCATCTACCACCCTTTCCATGAAAAAGTGTTTCCTGACGTTGCCTTTCAGTTTACCCCCTTGCAGCTTCATGTTATGCCCTCTAGTTTTACAGCATACCCATCTTTGAAAAAGGTTTGTTTGTTCATTAATACTGTGATAAGGAAGCTTATCATAGCTCAGGAAGGAGCTATAGTAAAGGTGAAGTGACTCTGAACAAGCAACCTGTCAGTTCTGGTAGAAATAAGAAAACAGAATTTTCCCATAAAAGACTACCAGTCCCAGAATGCACCAGGTTTCCAACAGCCATTAGAGGAGCTGAAGTGGGGAAAAGTGTGTTCAATCAAGAGGGCTATGAGGTAATCCCCAAGCACTCATCTCAAAGGGCAGGGCCTGATTCAGCACAGCTGCGCTGTGCTAGGGTGGAGCATTTATCTAAGCAGAATAAAGGTAGAGTTTATTCTACAGAGAATCATCCTCAGAATCAGCTTGGATATCCTCAGCTTGGACAGCTTCATCATCTGGAGGATCATCAGAAGCAGAGGCCAGAGCGGACGGACAGAGAGGGCAAGAAACCTTTTGGAAGAAAGAAGAGAAAAGCATTTGGGAGGTCTAAAGGAGTCCAGAGCAGTACGTATACTGGAAGGCATTCCAAAGGCAAGCTTACACCATTGGACTGGGGAAAGCCAGAGGAATGGTGCTGCAGAGCTAGGAACCTCCAGATGGTACCTGTGAGGGAGACGGCTGCACTTGGAAGGGACCCTAGGACCCGTGCCAGAAGGTATGTGAAGAGAGACCCAGTGTCCAGGGATCTGGATTGGAAGGCTGGACATAAGAACTGGACTACATACTGGCCAGGCTATTTAGAGAGGAACTCTAACAGCAATGGAAGCTCAGGTATGAACACTGATCTATGCCCTAGCTATACCCTTGAAAGACAGCAGGGAAACAAGTATTCTCCTGAGAGTGCTCCATTGAGAAATTCCTCTGTACCAATCCATGATATTGAACCCATGATTGTTGAAGAAGGGGGAGGGGTTGCAGATGCAGGCTGTGAATACATGGATTGCTCTTTGTCTAAACTCCTTTGGTAATTTTCTGTTACAAAGTACAACAACCATCACAAAGAGATACAAACTTGTTCTTTAATCTACTCAGAAAAGCTTCTGAGTAGGATTTTGAGCCACGCAGTAGAAAGCAAGCCAGCTAAGGGGTTTCAGCTGGGTAACTGCTAGCAATTGAGCCTTACCTAATTGCTTGCAAGCTCTGAGGAAATCACTTCTGAGTCTGTGTGTGAAGATATAAGAAGTTAACCTGAAAAGAACAGTTTTTCCCTACTTTGTGGGTTTTGCTTGTTGTTTGATGCACTGCTAAGAAAATATTAGCTAGAGCCTACAGAAAAGACCAGTTTGTTACCAACCAGGTCTTTATTCTTTTGATTTGATTGCCTGACAAGTTCAGCTGTTGTTTTCCTGATTTTGTTTTTCTAAGTTTAACACTGAAAGCAAATATCCTGTTTTATGTGCTACCAAGCATATCTGTGTTGGGAGAAATAACCCCATAAATAAATATCTTATTGGCTTTACACTCAAGCACAACTAATTATTGTGAGTGGCTGTGTCTGGTGTGAATGGACTACATTTCCCACAATCCCTTGCAAATCATATCAATATATGCCTTTGCCAAGACTGTGAACATTCTCACCCAGGCTCCCGTCTGACAATACTCATTAAGTATTTAAAGGTCTGTATCATATCTCCCCTGTCCCTCTTCTCCTCTAGCGTATACATTTCATGTCTCTTCTGGCGCAGGTTCCAAATCATTTTGGTCGCCTTCCTGTGAATTGTTTCCAATCTTTTTGTATCCTTAGCGAGATATGGTCTCCAAAACTGAACATAATATTCCAAGTGAGGCCTCAACAGTGACTTGTACAGTGGCATTAGTACCTCCTCCTTTCTGCTGGTAACAGACAACAACCCGCCCTACCAACATAGACACAGATTGGAGCACATTCGAAACAATCACAAAAGAAAAAGTAGAATCAACCATCTCCCGCCTAAACACCACCACCTCTCCACTAGACCCCTGCCCTACAGAATGAATAAAGAAAACCAAAGAGGATTTAAGCGCACCACTAACCCACATTGTTAATGAATCCCTCAGACAAGGACACATGCCAGATCTCCTCAAAACCTCAATCATCCGCCCAACCCTAAAAAAACACAACCTGGACCCCCTTGACCCCACTTCCTTCAGGCCTATAGCAAGTCTCCCGCTCCCGCCAAAATCATCGAGAAGATAGTTCAGCAACAACTCCAAGACCACCTAGATACCAACAACATACTGGACCCACAACAACATGGCTTCCGTCCATTCCACGGAGTCGAGATCCTCATGACATCACTAATGAACACCCTCATCAAAGGCACACAGGCCAAGCACTCTGGATATGCTATGATCTTCCTGGACATATCTGCAGCCTTCGACACCATCTCCCAGAACATCCTCATACACAGACTCTAAGCAATTGGCATAAAAAATGTCATACTTCAATGGTTCCACTCCTACCTAACCAATAGACAACAACTGATCCGCACAAACATAGCAACCTCCCCCCCCCCTTTCAGCAACACCAAGGAGTACCCCAAGGATCTACACTATCTGCCATGCTCTTCAACATCTACCTGCAACCACTCTGCTCAATCATACACGCCGACAACATCAACTACCACATCTATGGGGATGACATAATGCTCTATGGTCCAGTCACAACCACTAACCCAATGAACAAACACCTAGCAGACTGCTTCATAGAAGTCTCCAGCTGGCTACAAAAGAACAACTTATCCATCAACATAAAAAAACGGAAGCCCTCATAGTAACCAAAGACCCAGACTTCACACCACCTACACACCTCAACATAGGAGCCACACAAATACAAATTCAACCACACATAAAATACCTAGGAATTATCATAGATCAAGCACTCACACTCAAGCAACAGATCAAAAAAAACTACCGGATTAGTATTCCACAAGGCAAAAACAGTACAACGCCTCAGACCTCTCATTGAACCGCAGGACTTCAGGACAGTCATGCAAGCCATGACACTCCCCCACCTAGACTACTGCAATATAATCTACCACGGTCTACCTGCCACCCACACCAACCCACTACGAACTACCTTAAATACCACAGCAAGAATTATCCAGAAAGCAAAAAAACAAGATCACATCACCCCAGTCCTGAGGGAGCTACACATACTCCCTCTCGAAGCAAGAATCAAATACAAATCTGCCTTACTCATTCACAAAACCCTTTACCAAACTCAGACTTCCCAGCTCCGCACCCTACTGCCCCAGCCCACCCACAACAGAACAACCAGACAAACCACCAGCAACTCCCTCACCATCCCCCATAAACGGACCAAATACAATCAACGGACCTGCAACAGAGCCTTCGAACCATACGCACCATCCCTCTGGAACTCTCTACCAAGTCATATCAGAAGCAACGGAGATCCCTTGACATTCAGGAAACAACTAAAAAACATCCTATTCCAGGAATACCTCGGACCAGAAACAAGCACCCACCTCTGACTACCCCCCAGACCCCCTAATTCACTCCCCCGGCTCTATTCTCTAAGAGACTGATGTACATTGTCTATGTCCTTAATACCTGTTCAGATCATTAATGTTGGCCCCCTGGTGATAGCCCCAACCCCAGAGTTGATTATTGTCCCCCTCCCTTTAATGTTAAACCACTTTGACCCGGTGAAAAGCGGGATATAAATACAGTTAAATAAATAAATAAATAAATTTCTTTCTCTATGCAACCCAGCATCCTTCTGGCTTTAGCCACCACCTTGTCACATTGTTTCGCCACCTTGAGATCCTCAGAAACAATCACTCCAAGGTCTTTTTCCTGATCCATGCATACCAACCTCTCGCCTAACTTTCTCATACCATTCCCTTGGATTTCTGCATCCCAAGTGCATGACACTGCACCTCTTCACATTAATTCTTAACTGCCATCATTAGATCATTCTTCCAGCTTTTGTAGATCTTTTCTCATGTTATCTACTCCCTCAGGGGAATCCACGCTGTTGCAAATTTTCGTGTCATCTGCAAAAAGACAAACTTTTCCATTCAGTCCTTCAGCAATGTCACTCACAAATACATTGAACATTATCGGTCCCAGGACCGATCCCTGGGGCACACCACTAATCACCTTCCTTTCATCCGAGTGAGTTCCGTTTACCATCACCTTGTGTTGTCTCTCAGTCAACCAATTTCAGATCCATTTCACCTCCTTGGGACTCATTCTCAGGCTGTTCAGTTTATTGATAAGCCTCCTGTGAGGAACAGTATCAAAGGCTTTGCTGAAATCTAGGTAGATCACATCCATCACATTCCTTTGATCTAGTTCTCTGGTCACCCAGTCAAAGAACTTAATCAGATTTGTTTGACATGCTCATCCTTTGGAAAAACCATGTTGCCTCAGATCATACAACCTATTGGTTTCTAGAAAGTCCACTATTCTCTCTTTCAGGAATGCCTCCATTACTTTTCCTGCCACCGAGGTAAGGCTTACTGACCTGTAGTTTGTCACTTCTTCCCTATTGCCACTTTTGTGAAGAGATATCACATCAGCCCTTCTCCAGTCCCGTGGAACTTATCCTGTCTCCAAGGATTTATTAAAAACATCCTTTAAAGGCCCTGCAAGAACCTCTCTGAGCTCTTTCAGTATCCTGGGATGTATCCCATCCAGTCCCATGGCCGTGTCCACTTTCAGTTTTGCAAGCTGTTCAAACACATCATCTTCTGTGAATTGAGTAGCATCTACTTCATTCCCATTTGTATATTTGTGAATCACAGGTGGTCCTTTTCCAGGATTTTCTTTAGTAAAAACAGAACAGAAGTACTTGTTTAGCATTTTTGTTTTTTCAATGTCACTTTCCATGAATCCATTCTTGGCACTTTTGAGTCTTGCAATTCCACCTCTGATCTTTCTCTTCTCCCGAATAAACCTGAAAAAAGTTTTGTCGCCACGCTTCAGATCTTTAGCCATCTTTTCTTCTGCTTTTGATTTTGCTATCCTTATTTCTCTTTTTGTCTCTTTTAGCTTTATCCTGTATTCTGTGTTCTTCTGTTTGTGAACTTCAGAATTTTGGGAATGCTGTGTTTTTTGTCCTAATTTGTGCAGCTATTTCTTTGGAGTAACAAATAGGTTTCCTTTTCCTCTTGCTTTTATTTACTTTCCTTACACATGTATCTGTTGCCCCTTTTATTGCCTCCTTTAGTTTAGCCCACTGCAATTCCACTTCCCTTACCTCCCCCCACCCTGCCAACTCCTCCTTCAGGCATTTGGCCATTTTACTGAAGTCAGCTTTTTGACGTCTAGGACTTTGAGCTTGCTGTGCTTGGACTCTGCCTTGATTTTTATCTCAAACCACACCATGTGATGATCACTGCTGCTCACATGGGCAGCTACCGGACATTTGACACACTATCTTTGTGAGTACTAAATCCAGCATCGAACTTTCCCTGGTCAGGTCCATCACCATTTGTCTTAGCAATGCATCTTGGAAGGCATCCACATTTTTTTTTACTTCTTTCCAGATTTGCAGAAGGAATACTCCAATCCACATTGGGTAGATAAAAGTAACCCAATGTGATCACTTCCCCCTTCATGGCTACCTTTGCAGTATCAATAATCAAGTCTCTATCCATTTCTTCGGTTTGAGTTGGAGGCCTGTAGACTACAATAGTATGGATGATGGTGCCATTTCCTCTTTCCAACATAATCCACAGCACTTCTTTTCCCCACGTCCCCTTCATTTCATCAGTTTTAATATTACCTTTGACATACAGGGCTACTCCTCCTCCTTTTCTGCCTTCTCTATTTCTTCTAAATAAATCAAAGTCCGCTATGGCTATATCTCATTCATGTTAATCATTAAGCATATGTTTCTTTAATGGTCACAATATCCAAATCTTTTTCCACCATTAGGGCTTCCAGGTCAGGAACTTTGTTGGCTAGACTGCGAGCATTTGTGCTCATTGCTTTCTAGCATTTGTTGACTGGTTTGCTTGTATTTTGCATGGATTTTGTTCTTCATGCCTCTTTCCACTTGACATTTGTGTGTGGATTAATAGTGTGGCTGTTTCCAATGTTTCTTATGTTTTTGCTGGGAGTGACATCCTGAACTTGTTTTTCTCCATCCATCACCCCCTTTTCCTAGTTTAAATGTCTGTCCACATAATGCCTGAACTTTTCACTTAGGATCCTTTTCCCGGTGACAGAGAGATGTAGTCATTCCACACAGTATAGTCTCTTATGGTTCCATCTATTCCCCAGTTGCTAATATATCTAAATCCTTCTTGTTTACACAAGGTTTGGAGCCATGTATTACAGTTGATTATGCGATGCAGCCTTTCTGCCCCTACGTAGAACTTCTGAGAATGCTATAATGTTAACAATGGGTTTGAGTTTCTCTCCCAGAATCTGGAAGTCTCTTTGAACTGTAGAGGCACTGTTTCTAGCCAAGTCATTTGTACCAAAGTGGATGATATCATTAATTTTGAAGTGCTCACTTTCTGCACTAACTATGCCAACAATTTGGTTCATATTCCAGCTGGTGAAGAGCCTGGGAGGCATTTGACTATTTTCTCTCTTTTGAACTGTATTCCCAAGTTGTTGCCTCTGATGATGGAATCTCCAGGTATTTATTTATTTTATTTATTTATTACAGTTTCTTATATACCGCGCTATTCGGTATCAGCGCGGTTTACATCATAACATAACTACCATAACGACAAGTTGTCAGGTTTTACATCGAACAGGGATACAAACTTGGATAACAGGGTAAACTATGTACATAAGCTATTTAGTAAGGTAGTAGTAGTTTCCTGTTTTGTGATTTTTTTCTTCATATTTGGTGCATTATCAGCAGGGGCGGCCCAAGGGGGGTGCGGGGCCATGTGCGGAGACTCGGTGCGGGGCCTCATTTGCATAAGTGGCCTTATTTGCGTAAATATTTGCATAATGTTACCATACACTAACTTTTTGTAAACATGTCTCTTAATGAGTGTATGGATAAAGAAAGACTAAAAGATTTCTACATTACTATAATCCAGTGCCAACCACCAGGCACATTAGGAACTACTACAAACGCTGCCCATTTAGAACCCATAGCAAACCTGCCGTATCCTGACAGCATTACCAGGACTCACAAAGCACCATACCCTACCTATCAAAAGGCAACACTGCAAATATTAAACCATAACATTTCAGAGAATACTGGGGAAAGAGAACAAGTGGCAATGTCAAATAGGAATTACATAAACAGAATACCTCAGCTCAGTTACACATGCAGAACATAGACCATCACCAAACAAGGAATCACAATTTAGAAACAGGAAGGCAATAATTAAACTGGGAACCCCAAAAGCCAAACTTGGAATGTACACCACTGTAGAAATAAAACTATAAATTAATTTCCTCTTGTACTAAACAAAGCGCAGATGTTAATGATGCACATTTCCCAGAGCTGACATATTCCAGTTAATAAATTCAAAATAAAGAGATATCTTTCTACCTTTTGTGCATTTTTTTTCAGTTGCAATTGCTCCAGCCACTTTCTTCCGGTTTCTTCATGTTTTCTGCTAACTCTCCATCGTCTGCTGTCCATTTGTCCTTTCTTCTCTCTTCTAGTTTTTTTTCCATTCTCTCTCTCTCTACATCTGCTTTAACATACTAATCTTTCTCCTTTTGCTCTTTCCTCATTCCTATTTCATCCACACAAATTTTACCCCTCCATCCTCAATCCCCACTTACTCTCCCAATACCCGGCCAATTGTAGATTTTTCATCCCTCCCACACAAAATATTTTTCCCCTCTCCATTTTACTCTCCCAGCCCCATCCCATTCTAATCCTCCCCCAACATCAGCTCCCTTCTAGTTCCAGTCTCACCCAGCATCCATTCCTTTCTAGTCCCTGCATCAGCCCATTTCCAGTCCTAGCCCCCCATCAGCCCATTTCCAGTCCTAGCTCCCACATCCATTTCCAGTCCGAGTCCCTTCATCAGCTCATTTCCAATCCTAGCCCCCCTTCAGCCCATTTCTAGTCATTTCCTAGCCCCACCATCAGCCCATGTCAAATCCTAGCTCCCCTCCACTCAGCCCAATTCCAGTCCAAGCCCCCCATGAGCCTACTTCCAGTTCTATCCCCTCCATGAGTCCATTTCAATTCAAGCCCCCACCACAGCCCATTTCCAATCTTAGCTCCCCCCAACAGCCCATTTCCAGTCCTATCCTAGCTGCTCTATCAGCCCATTTTCAGTCCTAGCTCCCTTCCCTCACAGCCCATTTCCATTCCAAGCCCCCTCCCCATCAGCTATTTGCAGTTCAAGCCTCCCCTTCCACTCAGCCCATTTCCAGTCCTAGCAACGCCCCAACCCATTACCAGTCCTAGCCGCCCATCAGCCCACTTCCAGTCCTAACCCCCCATCACCCCATTTTCAGTTTAAGCCCCCCCTATAACCCATTACCAGTCCTAACCCCCCATCAGCCCACTTCCAGTCCTAACCCCATCAGCCCATTTCCAGTCAGCCCCCCATAGCCCATTGCCAGTCCTAACCCCCCCATCAGCCCACAGCCCATTACCAGTCCTAACCCCATCAGCCCACCTCAAGTCCTAACCCGTCCCCATCAGCCCATTTCCTGTCCTAGCCCCCCCATAGCACATTATCAGTCCAAACCCCACCATAGCCCATTACCAGTCCTAACCCCCCATCACCCCATTTCCAGACAGCCCCCATCAGCCCACAGCCCATTACCAGTCTTAACCCCCCCTAGCCCATTACCAGTCCTAACCCCCCCCAACAGCCCACAGCCCACCTCAAGTCAAGTCCTAACCCCCTCCATAGCCCATTACCAGTCCTAACCCCCCCCATCGGCTCATGGAAAATTTAAAAAAAAAAAAAAGCTGGCTGCTGCCGCTGCCGCCGCGGCAGTGTTAGAATGGAGTGTCCCGGCCCGGTGCCAGCTTTCAGATACGCGAAGGGAGAGTGTCTCCCTCGCGTCTCTGTTAAGCCCGCAGGGGCTGATGGGAAATTTCCTAGTCCATAGTGGAACAATAGGTGCAAGAGATAAGGGTTATTGGGCCACTTGGCAAAAGTGATCATAGCATGATCAACTTGATTTAACAAATAGAAGAAGGACGGCAATGGAATCCATAATACTACCTTTTAACTTTCAAAAGGGAGACTATGATAAAATGAGGAAGATAGTTAAGACAAAACTAAAAGGAGCAGCTGCAAAGGTTAAAGATTTACATCAAGCACAGGCATTGTTTAAAAGTACTATTTTGGAAGCCCAGATCAGATGTATTCCACTCTAAGAAAAGTAGAAGGGAGGCCAAAAAACTGCCAGCATGGTTTAAAGGCGAGGTCAGAGAGGCTGTTGCAAAAAAAGTATCTTTCAGGAAATGGAAAAAGGATCCAAATGATGAACATGGGAAACAACATAAGCATTGTCAAGTTAGATGCGGGGCAGTCAAAGAGAGAATTTGAAAAGAAGCTTGCTGTGGAAGCAAAAATGCTTAATAAAAACATTTCCAAGTACATTCTTAGGAAAAAAGACTGTGAGAGAGTATTTCCTGACATTGCCTTTCAATTTACCCGCTTGTCAGGAAATACTTTTTCACTGAAAGGGTGGTGGATGCTTGGAATGCCCTCCCGATGGAAGAGTTGGGGGCAAATACAGTGGCAGAATTCAAAATGGCATGGGACAGACACAGTGGATCCCTTTACAGCAACATGATAAAATCAAAATAAACTTAACTAACTAATTTCTCAACGTACAGGGGTGTCCTACACGGAGCGGTGGGTTCACCCCTAAAACAAAGACATGGGGAGGGGTGACCTGCATGGAGCGGCAGGTGCACCTACTCTTGCCATCTTACTGGGCAGACTAGATGGACCATACTGGTCTTTATCTGCCATCATTTACTATGTTACTATGGTACCCTGCCCCAAATACATCAGCATATGTGTATGTTATTTCAACATCTGGTCCAGGTGACCAAAATCCAGGCCGAGCCGCAATTCACACGTGTACTCTATAAAATAGGCGTGATTGCATATAAAGCACTTCTCTTAAGCTGATGTAGATGTACGCTGGTTCATTATAGTAACAATTTCTGCAGCATTAGTGCTACCTTCTATATAGACAAATAGGAGTATGTCTACTAAGCTAGGGTAATGGTTAACCCAGGCTATCTGCTACTAGGTCCTATGTTATTCAATGGGACCTAGTTGCAGATAGCCCAGGTTAACCATTAGCCTAGCTTAGTAGACACACCTTATAGCTGCCTCTGTGTCTTTATGAAATAAAGTCAAAATGGGTGCCTACTTGCCCTCGCCACATAGGCAACCTTTTACAAACATACCCTCTATGGAAGTATATTTTAGAAAGGATTTGTTTTGTATGTAAAAGGGCCATTATAAAATTACCCCAGGGGTTACACATCTAAAAGCAAACATGGTGATAAGAAGGCATGTACGTTTAGGTGATCGGCATGCAGGCATGTTCTGGGTGAAGTTTGGGCAGGGCACAGGCAGATTCCCAAGTTACATGGGTATTTTATAAAATATGCACCTATGTGAATGCTATATGCACTAACATTTATGCCTGCTCCCAAAAAGGTGCAAATGTCTGCAGCTTCAATCTAACCGTTATTTCAGCCAGTTTAGCCCAGTACTATTTTGTAAAGACACATAGGCACCAACATGACCATCATGCATAGGCAACCTGTTATAAAATTAACGTCTCTGAGGGTAATTTATAATGAGGCACCTAGGTTAAGTGGGTAGAAAGACATCTCTTTTATGCTTAGTTTACAGAGGCAAATATTGACTTTATAAAAAACTTGGACAGATCCTGCCAAAATCGCTGTTTCATTGCAGGTGTGGACATTATATCTGCTTTGCAGCAAGTATAAATGTCAGCACATGCTTTACGAAACATTGCGGCTACAACCACTTCATTTGGACTTTGCCACTACAACTACTACAACTACTACTTATCATTTGCTAGCACTCAAAGGCATAGTACCAATACTATTCACTTTCAAAAGTTACCAGCGCTATTTAAATATAAACTGTCATTCCTTTCAATTTTATAATAAGCATTTATGTTTGAATAAATAGAGCTACTTACACATAGAAACTCACCATGTATGAACTGCTTTTGCAAAGCTATACATATTTTATAACTGGTTCTATGTTCCTTGAGCCTTTCATTAAATTCTAAAGTAGTTTTGAATGTGCAAACCTAAAATGTCTGTTTTCCAATCTATTTAATTTATGCAAAGTTATCCTTATTGCCATTACAGTGTTTTGCCCAGCCATTATAGCCATTTCACTTTGTCTATAATTTCTCATATTTATCTAGCATTAGAAATGTCCTTAAAATATATTCAAAGAAAGAAATAGTTTTAAAGTTTATGCAGTATATGCCAAATGTCCACAATTTGCTGATAAATTAATTCCCCATGGAGCATAAGGTTATGTTTTCAGCCTTATTTTGGATTTTGAACTTCTCACAGATCAAGGGGCTTAGCTTTTTGGTAAGTTGATTGCATACTGCTGGGAAGCAGTAAAACAGTACAGTCCCACAGTCCTTACTGAGAAGACAGTAAAAAAGTTCCAATCATGTTTCTTTTAGCATTTTTTTTAGTATTAAACTAAAAATGTTGTGGAATAGTTCTTTCCCTTCGGGAATCATCTTCATTCCAGTTGAAGGGATAAAATGTAGTGGAAAATGTGGTCTTAGAAGATATTTTCATATTAGAGTAGAAAACTCAAATGTCTGTTACAGCCTAGGTCCCTGTTTATAATTTTGTGATGTTTTTTTCTTCAAATATATTTATTTATTTATCAAGGTCTTATATACAGCTTTTCACTGGGTCAAAGCGGTTTACGTTGAACAGAGAATATCAGTTACATATAACAGTTAACTATATACAGGTAACAGTTTAGGAGCAGTTAACATATATACAGTGGAGGTTAGATAGTGGGGCTAAAATGCTCGGAGAATAGAAAGGTCTTCAGGTGTTTGCAGAAGGAGTGGAGGTTGGAGATATTTCTTATGGAGTTTGGGAATGTGTTTCAGAGAGATGGTGCGTATAACTCAGAGGCCCTTCTGCATGTTTGTGGTTATTCTTTGTTCTGGAATAGGGTATGGTAAGTTTTTTGATTGTGGATAGTCTTCTGGGTCTTTTAGGATTAAGCATTTGGAGGAGGGATTGAAGGTGAGTAGTGGAGCAGCAATAGATGGAGAGCGAAAGCCAATGGAGCTGTTTGAGAATGGGAGTGATGTTGTCATATTTGGGTGCTCTTTGGAGGATGCATGTGACAGTGTGGAGGGCGGTCTGTAGTGGAAGGAGGGTGGATTGTGGTAAGCCTTGATAGATTGAGTTGCGGTAGTCGAGGTATGAGAGGATTTGAGATTGGAGTGCTGAGCGGAAGTCTGATGGTTTAAGGAGGGGTGGAGACGTAGGGTTTTGGATTTGTAGTATATTGTCTTGGCTGTTTTAGTTATTTGTGTCTTGAAGACGAGGTGTTGGTTGAGGGCGATGCCAAGGTACTTTAGCTCTGGTTGTACTTTTATTTGGGTGTTGCTTAAGGTTATAGAAGTTGGTGGGGGAGGGGGAGGATGGGGAGAATATGTTGTTTCTTGTAATAGATAATGCTTTGGTTTTATTATAATTGATTGTGAGGTTGTTGGTTGCTAGCCAGTGGGAAACATAGGCAAAGCATTCTTGGTGTTGTGTGTATGATGGTTGTTTAGTGTGGAACAGTCCATATAGCATGATGTTGTCTGCATAGATGTGGAAGTTGATGTGCAATTTGATGATCAAGCAGAGGGGTTGAAGATATAGGTTGAAGATGAGCGTGAATAGGATGGATCCTGGAGGTATTCCTTGTGTTTGGCAGTAGGGGCTGGAGGTTATTATTCCTAGTTTTATCTGCTGGTGTCTGTCAGATAGGTAGGAGCAGAAGCATTGGAGTACTGTATCCTGGATTCCTGTTGATTACAGAAGCTGGAGGAGGATGTTGTGGCTGACGGTGTCAAATGTGACCGAGATGTCCAGGAAGATTAGTAGAAAGCCTTGGGTTGGGTCTTGTATGCCTTTTATTAGATTGCTGGTGAGGGAGGTCATCAGTGTTTCTACTCCTTGTAGGGGGTGGAATCCATGTTGCTGAGGATCGAGGAGAGTTTTTGTCAATGTGGTCCTAAAGTTGCTGTTGGACAATCTTCTCAATGATTTTTGCTAGGAAGGGTAGGCTGGTGATGGGTCTGTAGGAAGCAGAGTCAGAGGAGTTGAGGTCAGGCTTCTTTAGGGTAGGGCATATGGATGAGAGTTTGAGGAATTCAGACATTCATCCTTGCGGGAGTGCTGCTTGGGTGATTCTAGTGGGTAAGGGGCTGAGTTCTGTTTTTGCTGCTTTGATCCAGCTGACTGGGCATGGATCGAGAGGGGAGGTGGTTGTGTTGAGTGTCATTAAGATGATTTTGATGTTTTCCCTGGTAATGGTGTTAAAAGAAGACCAAAAGGTAGGGATGTTGGTGGTGGTGGGGGTAGGAATGGGATTGGGTTGCGGGTGGCATTGTTTGTAATGTGCGGCCAGCTACTGATGGGTGATGGTGAGAGCTATGTTGGGGGTCCTGCAAGCCATTTGATGAGGTTGAATAGTTCTCTTGGGCACTTGATAGAGGTGTTGACAAGTTTGGTATGATAATCATGCTTGGTTTTGTCTGTGGCTATACGGTAGTCATGGAGGAGATTCAGATAGTTGCTGTGGTCTTCACTGAGGGTTGTTTTGCACCACTTCTGTTCAAGTCTTTGTAGTTTGGTTTTGAGCTGTTGTAGATTTTGGGTGTACTATGGGGTTTTGGGGTGTTTATTGGTTGTTTGGGTGGATTGGTTGTTATGGTTGCTGCTTTTCCAATGATAAGGTTCCAGTTGGTTGTGAGCATATTGGGGTTGTCTGATTCGGTTTTAAGCTTTGACAAGATATCTTCTAGAAAGCTGTCTCTGTTGAATTGTTTGAAGTGGCAATTTGCTTGCTGGTATGATCTATGGGATCCTGGGGGACTGAGGGGAAGGGAGAACCAAGGCACTGGGTATGCTTATATTGAATGAGGGGGACCTGTGTGTGTTGGGAAGTTGGTGGTGAAGATTAGGTCAAGGGTGTAGCCCTTGTCATGTGTGGGGGATAGTATGATCTGGGCGAAGTCTATGGCTATCATGGTTTCAAGGAATGAGTCACCATTTTTTGGCTGCAGTAAGGGGAAGCTGAAGTCTCCTAAGATGAGAAGGTCCTTTCTGGTTTTGGTGTTGATCAGTACCTTTTCCAGTATGTTAGAGAGGTCTATGGTTGAGGTGGTTGGTGTCCTGTAGGTGAAGGTTAGTTGATTGTTATGGTGAAGGGTCAGTTTCGTCTGTGCTTTAAGTTGAGAGAGTCGGAAGTGGAGGTGTGATTTGGCTATGAGCACTACTTCACCCCCTCTTCGGTGGGATCATGGACAGTAGAAGAGGGAGAATCCATCTGGTCTGAGTTGGTTGAGGATAACGTTATCTGTGTCAGTAAGCCAGGTTTCTGTTATGCCGAGGATGTCTAAGTGGTAATCTGTGAGTAGATCTCTGATGATAGTGATTTTATTCCTCACAGATCATGAATTTATGAGTGCACATTTGAGTGTTTGTGTAGGGGTCTTGCGAGTTGTGGTGGGAGAGGAGTGATAGTTAGTGGTTTGTATTTTTATGATGTATTGGGAGATGCATTGTCTTGCTTGGACAGGTCAGGTGTGTGTTAGGTGGTGTGGGTGGGAGCTGTAGAGGAGGTGGTGGGGGTTGGGGAGGGGGTTGTGTGCAGTGGTTAGAAGCAGGATGGCAAGCAGAGTGTAGTTGGGTTTAAGTTAGTGTAGCTGGGTTTAAAAAAGGTTTGGACAAGTTCCTGGAGGAAAGGCTCATAAACTATTATTAAAAGGGAGCCAGGATATCACTGCTTGACCCAATACAAGCATTTTGGAACCTGTGTCTTTTGGGGAAACTACTAGGTACTTATGACCTAGATTGGCCACTTTTGGAAACAGGATACTGGGCTTGATGGACCATGATCACACCCAGTATGGCATATCTTATGTTCTTATGTTAGTGTATAGGATTACATACAGAACTAGCATGATAACATCATGGAAACAATCACTGGAGTACTTTGCATCTTTAACCATTCTTAAATCTACAAAGTATCATCTCTAACTATTTCATTTCAGCTAATACTACTGTGGTCCATTGAACTCTTGCTTTCTGCTACCACACCCTTTACCTGTGCAAGTCTTATTTTAGGGTGCATGAAAATGTTCTGTGGTTTTGTTAAGGAAGGAGGGTGCTTTGTGTGAATTAAATAGAGGATCTTGTATGCTTATCTACCCAGGATGGAGTGCTAAGAAAGAAGGCAACTAAATTTGCCCTGGAGAAGGAGTAGAGGTTTACCAGCTGTCATGCTTTATTGATGGAAGTCAGGATATATCCTTAATAGTATGGATGGAGTTACATAACTGGGTAGACTGGAGAAAGCAATTGGACTTTTTCTGATATCATCTAATAAGTTACTATATTTCAGGAATATCATTCACAGTCTGTTTTACTGGCGGTTGGACTTTTTCCTGCAGAATGCCACAGAGATCTGACTTATTGCCAGCACTATTGCAAATATTCATGGACCCACTAAGCGAGATCACTTACATTCGGCTGCTGGTTCCTCTCAATCTGGATCCAGGCAAGGCGACAGTCAATTAGAATAAATGCCTGATAAAGATCTCCAGCTGGGTAATCCAAAATAAATTAAGAATAAATCACATTTTTCAGTCCTACCTAAAATATATAAAAATACCCCATTAATAATCACATTAACTATCATACATCCTTCATACCCTTGAAAATACTTAGGGCCCGATTCCGTCCTGGACGTCGATCTCCTCTGTATGTCCGGTCTAAACCGGATGTATAGAGGGGATTGCGATTCTGATCCAGCGGGGCACATCTAGCCCCGCGGGATCAGAATCGCGAACAGTCCTGCACATGCAGGCCGGGACTGCGATTCAGTGTGGCCTGCATGTGCGGGACTGTCCCTGGCTAACTCAGTCAAGGCTCCTCAATGGAGCTGTGGCGCCATGACATCAGGCTGCCATGGCATGCGGCTCCATTGAAGAGTCGCGATGCTGGCTGCCAGAAATTAAAGCTAATTCCCTGCAGCATGAACCCCAATCTGGCCTCCTACGGCCAGGGTTGGGCTGCGGGGAATGTCCTCCTGCCACCCCTGCCCCATCTGCGCCCTGGCATTTAAAAAATAGCACATTGAGGGAAATTATTTCACCTCTGAAGTGGAATAACTTCCCCGCACATGTCACCGGCCCTGGACGTACAGGACCGACATTAAAATCGGCCCTGGACGTCCAGGACCGGTGAACGCCCAGACTCCACCCCCAAACTACCCCTTCTCTGCCGCCGTCTAACTTCCCCGCAAAACCGGCAGGGAAGTTAGTCGCGGCCAGGTGAAGGCAAGAATAGCAGGGATGGATGTCCCATTGGGCTATCCATCCCCGTAATTCGTGGCACAGAATAACCCCCTTAGCAAATAGTCATGATTTGACATGTTTCCAGAAAACAAATAAATTATATAATAATCTTACCTCCGGGTAAATCATTCATGAGATTGGGAGTCATGACCAAAAAAAGCTTGGTTCTCAATTCTTCATGATTGTTTCTCATTTATATAAGAACATAAAATATGCCATACTAGGTCAGACCAAGGTCCATCAAGCCCAGTATCCTGTTTCCAGCAGTGGCCAATCTAGGTCACAAGTACCTAGCAGTTTCCCCAAAGGACACAGGTTCCACAATGCTTATATTGGGGCAAACATTGGATTTCCTGGGTCCCCTTTAATAATGGTTTATGGACCTTTCCTCCAGGAACTTGTCCAAACCTTTTTTTAAACTCGGCTACACTAACAGTTTTTACTACATCCTCCGGTAACAAATTCCAGAGTTTGATTAATGCGTTGAGTGAATAAATATTTTCTCTTATTAGTCTTAAGTAGGTTATACTGTAGCTTCACTGCATGTCCCCTAGTCTTTCTATATTTTGATGGTGTAAATAATCGATCTACGTTTACCTGTTCCACTCCATTCATTAATTTATAAACCTCTGTCATATCTCCCCTCAGCCGTCTCTTTTCCAGGTTGAAGAGCCCTAACCTTTTTAGCCTCTCTTCATAGGAGTTTCCTTCCATCCCCTTTACCATTTTGATGGCTCTTCTCTGTACCTTTTCTAATAACGCTATATCCTTTTTAAGATACGGTGACAAGAATTGCACACAATATTCAAGGTGCAGTCGCACTATGGAACGATACAGAGGCATTATAATATCCTTTGTTTTATTTTCCATTCCTTTCCTTATGATTTCTAGCATTCAATTTGCTTTCTTGGTTGCCGCTGCACACTAGGCAGAGGGTCTCAATGTTATCCACGATGACGCCTAAATCTTTTTGCTGGGTGGTGATTCCTAATATGAAACCTTGCATCGTGTAACCATAGTTTGGGTTGTTCTTTCCTAGGTGCATAACTTTGTACTTGTCCACATTAAATTTCATCTGCCATTTGAACATCCAGTCTTCCATTTTATCAAGGTCCTCTTGCAAGCTTTTACAATCCTCTTGCGTTTTAACAACTTTGAATAATTTTGTGTCATCTGCAAATTTGATTACCTCATTTGTTATTCTGATTTCCAGATCATTTATGAATATGTTAAAAAGCAGCGGACCCAGCACAGATCCCTGGGGTACTTCACTATTCACCTTTCTCCATTGGGAAAATTGGCCATTGAGCCCTACCCTCTGCTTTTTATCTTTTAACCAGTTCCTGATCCTCAATAGTACACTGCTTCCTATCCCATGACTTTTTAATTTTGCCAAGAGTCTCTGATAAGGGACCTTGTCAAAGGCTTTCTGAAAATCCAGATAGACTATATCAACCAACTTACCTTTTTATTCACACCTTCAAAAAAACATAACAGATTAGTAAGACAAGATTTTCTTTGTCTAAAGCCATTTTGGCTGTCTCCCATCAAGCCATGAATATCTACATGTTCAGTAATTTTGTTTTTTATAATGATTTCTATCATTTTTCCCGATACTGATGCAGGCTTACTAGTCTGTAGTTTCCGGGATCACCCCTGGAACTCTTTTTAAAAATTAGCGTTACATTGGCCATCTTCCAATCTTCAGGTATAACAGATGATTTTAATGATAGTTCACAGATTACTAATAGTAGGTCTTCAATCTCATATTTCAGTTCTTTTAGCACCCTTGGATGTATACCATCCGGTCCAGGTGATTTGCTACTCTTCAGTTTATCAAATATTTCGCAAAGGAAGAGCTAATCTCTTCTCCTTAGATGAAGGAAATGTACTTCCTAGGACATAATGATTTACCCACAATTGCAGAAAGCTAGGGTATTCCTCTTCAGGAATTAAAACATCTGTGTCAGCACTTTAAACTGACCTCATCCTGCACTGGCAACCTGTGTAAAGTCTGCAGTGTAGGATAGATATGGTCTATAGTTTTCAAGCTCCCAAAGAAGCCTTGTTTCTGTATTTTATATGAATTGCAGTCTACACCGTTCCTGTCTTGACAAAACTATATAAAATGATTTACTATAGACCAATTTAAATAAAATAAAAACCTGAGCTAATCTTATATTTTTCTTCATTTAGTAAGAATGCATCTGACATCCAATTCATAACTGACCATAAACAAGACTTTGCTATATTAGAGGCTTGCTCTCAAAAAGTGAGTGAATATCTAATCTCACTCTGAGATTCTGTACTAAATGACATAATGATAGCACACAGTCTCCAAATCTAATGTGAAGCTTCAAAAATAGCTCCCTTTTCCCTACTCATGAGAGCTCTGATCTCTTATTTTTATTAGTATAGAGCTGCATATACTAATGCCCATAGTATAAGAAACAAAGTCCCAGATTTAGAAGCTGTAATGGAAGAGACTGATTGGATATAGTGGTAGTTATGAAGACATAGTACACAGAAAACAATGACTGGGACGTGATTATATGAGTCTATAATTGAGGGCTTGACAAACCCCAGGTGCCACGTCAACATGGCGACTAAAAAATAGGACCTGGAACCTGGGAATTCGAATACCTGTGCAGCAGCATAAAGACCCTAAAGGCCGTGATTGTGGCCCAGACTGGCCCTGGCTGCCCACAGGGATCCCATCCACTGTGGATAGTAGTGCTGACAAAGGCCGTGATCATGGCAGGGACCAGCTCTGGCTGCCCATGGGGATCCCATCTCCGATGGGTAGAAGAGAAGGGGAAAGCCCCGATCATGGCAGAGGTGCAAGATGTCTGGGAGAAGGGATCCCTGCGGGCAGACAGCTTCCATCTGGGCTATGATAGCAGTCTTCCACTTCTTTTCTGCCCACGGGAGATCGGATCCCTGTGGGCAGAACAGGAAGGAAGGTCTGTGATCGCTGCCTGCAGAGATCCTATCTCCTGCAGGCAGGAGAGCCGGTTGGTTATTTATTTATATTCTCTTATATACCGCACTATTCTGCATCAGTGCAGTTTACATTGAACAAACTGATATTACATTGAACAGGGCATTATAACTTGGAGATAACTATTTTACAGGGAACTATGGAGGGTTAAGTGGGCTATGGAGGGTTAAGTGGCTTGCCCAAGACCACAAGGAGCACCTGTGGGACTAGAAACCCCAGTCCTTCCAGCCCAAGGTTGCTGTCCTCTAGTGGGATTTGAACCCCCAACCTTCCGGCCTGAAGTACCTTGCCCCAACCATTAGGCCACTCCTCCACTCTTAGACTGGAGGATGGGGGAAAGCAAACTAAAAAATATTAAAGAGACAGTAACTTAAAAAAAAAAAGAGTATGGGTAATGGAGGGCGGGGGTGGGGGTGGAAATGCTAAGGGGAGGGGGAGAAGGAAGGGAAAGAGAGTCTGGAAGGGGAACAGAGAGTAGGGAGGGGTTGAAGGGAGAAGGAAGAATGCAAGGTTAAAGGGATAAATGTATGTGGACAAAAGGGCACAAGGTCTGTTTACTGAAAAGTACATTCCCCTCCCCCAAGAACAAACACAAACACACATATGCACACACAGGCACCCCACCTTCGTAGGACAGACATGCACCCCAGCTCCACACTACATATACACGCACACACAGAAACCTCACCTCTGCACCACACACACAGAAGCTCCCCAGCTCTGCAGCACACACACACATGCATTGTAGTCCTGCACCCCATCACACAAAAGCACCCACCACCACATCCCATGCATAGATTGGCACATTACCATTGCATCACACACCCACACAGGCAATTGATATCTGAAGCTATAGCTATTGTTATCGAAAGATGACATACTGTACATTGTAGGAACTCTGGCACTGGTCTCACAAGACTTGAGAACATGAGACTAGTGCAAGAGAACAAGGTGGGGGCATGAGGAGGTCACGAGCACTGACTCCTAAGATTTTGACCTGGCTCCTAAATTCACACAAAATGTGTCAAGGCGTGTTATAATCTATTCAGGAAAGACAGTGGAGGAAGAAAGGGAGGAGGAGGAGTGGTGCTTTATATAAAAAATAACATTAAGGCCACAAAACCATAGGGCCTATGAGGGAAGGGGGGGGGGGCATTGTGGGTTAGTCTAGAAAGAGGGAATGGAAAATCTATTTACACTGATGTTATACAGAGACCTCTGTCAGAGACAGAGGACAGCAATTTAATTGAAGACATTCACAATATTGCCATGAAAGAGAAAGCACTATTGGTAGGAGATCTCAGTTTGCAGAATCATCTACAGTATAAGTAATGAGATCCTGGATTCTCTACAGGGAGAACTCTTCTGGCAGCTATAACAGAACTTATATGAGAGTTGGTGCTTACATACAGGGACAATGTTTCTGATGTTGTGGTAGGTGATCATCTAGTGGGCAGCGTTCATTGACGGTGAGTTTCAATATTAAAATAAGAGTGGAGATGGTTCATGCAAATGTGAGGATCATAGACTTCTGAAAAACTAACTGCAATGAAGGAAGAATACCTCAAGGAGTCGTTAGTTAGATGGGAACAACAGTGGAAGAAACTGAAAAGAGATATTTTAAGGGCAACAAACCTTTTTGTTAGGAAAATAAATAAAAGTAAGAATAAAGGGAGGTTAAGATAGGTTTCAAAAGAAGTAGCTGAAAACGTAAGGAAAAAGAGGTTAGCCTTGATAGACTGTTAGAGATTGCAGAAAGAGGAAGACGAACAACAATATCTGGATAAGGTAAGGGAAGCTGGTAAAGTAATCAGTAAAGTAAAGATGTAAATGGAAGAAAAAATAGCCAGACGGTAAAACATGGGGACAAGGAGGTTTTTTTCAGATATGTTACTGACAGGAGAAAGTGTAAAGATGGCATTGTTAGACTTGAGGGTGACTGTGAGGAATGTAAAGAGGCTGATGAAGGCAAAGTGGAATTCTTTAACAAATATTTCTGTTCTGTGCTCACAGATGAAGGGCCCTCATAGAAAAAACATAAATAGCAAGGAGAGCGAGGAAGAACTTGAATTATTTTCAGAAGAATGTGTTCATGAAGCGCTATCAAAACTAAAAATAGACAAAGCAATGGGACCATATGGGATTCATCCAAGGGTATTGAGAGAACATAGGGAAGTACTGGTGGCTCTATGGCTGACCTTTTCAATGCTTCTTTAGAATCAGGAATGATCCCGAAGGTCTGCCCACAAATGTAGACATAGGGAAGAAGTTGGCAACTACAGACCAGTTAGTCTGATCTCTGTGGTGAGTAAATTAATGGAAACACTGCTAAAGCAGAGTGTGGTGTGGTTTCTGGAATCCAAGGGATTACAGGATCTGAGACAGCATGACTTTACTAGAGGTAGATCTTGTCAGACAAATCTGATTGATTTCCTTGACTGAGTGACCAAAAAGTTAGATTGGGAGAGAGCATACACAGATGTGGTATACTTAGATTTCAGCAAGACCTTTGACGCTGTTCCTCATCAGCAATTAGAAATAAACTGAGTGCCCTTGGGATGGACCCTAAAGTGCCTGGGTAAGAAACTGGTTGAGTGGGAGACACCAAAGGGTAGTAGTAAATGTAGTTCACTTTGAAGATGAGTGTTACCAATGGTGTGTCTTGGGGATTGATCCTTGGTCCTCTTCATTTTAATAATTTTTGTAAGTGATATTATGGAAGGTCTGTCAGAAAGGTATGCCTCTTTGCGGATAATATCAAAATCTGCAACAGGGTAGACACCTGGAAAGTGTAGATAACATGAGGAGAGATCAAGTGAAGCTTGAAGAATGGTTGTATTTAATCTTAGCTGCAAGAATTTGGCAGCTAAGATTTAATATTAAAAAATAGAAGGACATGCATTTGAGCTGCAAAAATGCAAGGGAGCAGTACAGTATAGGACGTGAAGTACTTTAATGCATAAAAGAACAGCAGAGCCTGGAGGTGATTGTACTGAATAATTTTAAAGTGGTCAAAAAGGTAGAAAATGTGATGGCAAAAGCCAAAAGGATATTTGAGTGCATGGAGAGAGAAATACCCAGCAAGAAAAAGGAAATAATAGTGCCTTTGTACAAGTCTCTAGTGAGACATCATTTGGAGTACTGGGTACAATTCTGGAGACCATATCTTCAGAAGAATAGGAACAGGATGGAGTCTGTCCAGAGGGCGACTACTTAAATGGTCAGTGTTCTTCATCATAAGGCATATGGGAATAGACTTAAAGATCTCAGCATGTATACTTTGGAGGAAAGGTAGGAGAGGAGTGATATAGTAACATCATCAGACACAACCACGCCTAGGTCCCGTTCTTCTTTAGTGGACAAAAGTACTTCACCTCCTATACTGTATTGCTCCCTTGGATTGCAGCAGCCCAAATGCATGACGGCAGATAAAGACCATCATGGTCCATCTAGTCTGCCCAGCAAGATGGCAAGAGTAGGTGCACCTGTCGCTCTGTGCAGGCCACCCCTCCCCATGTCTTTGTTTAGGGGTGAACCCACAACTCCATGTAGGACACCTCTATTTTTTGAGACGTTAGATAGTTCAGAAGTTAGATGGTACCGTTTATTTTGGTTTTATCCTGTTGCTGTAAAGTGATCCACTGTGTTTGTCCATAGACATTTTGAATTCCGTCACCGTGTTTGCCCCCACCACTTCCATAGGGAGGGCATTCCAAGCATCCACCACCCTTTCAGTGAAAAAATATTTCCTGACATTGCCTTTCAATTTACTACCTTGCAGCTTATGCCCTATAGTTATGCCCTATAGTTTTACAGCTTCCCCGTCTTTGGAAGAGGTTTGTTTGTTCATCATTCCTCTTTAAGTATTTAAAGGTCTGAATCATATCTCCCCTGTCCCTCCTCTCCTCCAAAGTGTACATATTTAGGTCTTCAAGTCTCTTCTCATAAGACTTCTGACGCAGGCTCCAAATCATTTTGGTCGCCTTCCTCTGAACAGTTTCCAGTCTTTTTCATCTTTTGCAAGATATGGTCTCCAAAACTGAACACAGTATTCCATGTGAGGCCTCACCAGTGACTTGTACAGTAGCATAAGTACCTCTTTCTTTCTGCTGGTAATCTCTCTTTGTATGCAGCCCAACATCCTCCTGGCTTTTGCCACCGCCTTGTTGCACTGTTTTGCCACCTTGAGATCATCAGAGATAATCACAACAAGGTCTTTCTCCTGAACCGTGCATACCAACCTCTCGCCCCCTATCGCGTACATTTCCCTTGGATTTCTGCTATCCAAGTGCATGACACTGTACTTTTTTGCATTAAGTCGTATTGCCAAGCATTAGACCATTCTTCCAGCTTTTGTAGATCTTTCCTTATGTTAACCACTCCCTCGGGGGAGTCCACTCTATTGCAAATTTTTATGTCATCTGCAAAAAAACAGACTTTTCCATTCAGTCCTTCAGCAATATCACTCACAAATAACAGTGCTGGGCCCAGGGCCGAACCCTGGGACATACCACTAATCACCTTCCTTTCATCCGAGTGAGCTCCATGTACCATCACCTTCTGTTGTCTGTCAGTCAACCAATTTCTAATCCAGTTTACCATCTTGGGACCCATCCCCAAGCTACTGAGTTTATTGACAAGCCTCCTATTTATTTATTTAACCAGTTTTGTATACCACCTTATCCTTCAATCAAAGTGGTTGACAAGACAACAAAGGCTTACATATTGAGGGTATGGGAAAACAAAAATGATACATTACAATATAAATACAAAACAAAACAGTATGTTATAATACTATATCATAGTGAAATTAAATATACATTACAATATAAATACAAAACAAAACTATGTTATAATTCTATATCATAGTGAAATTAAATATACATAATGGTTAATTTAAGTTATTTCACCAAATGATTCTATAAATAAGTAAGTCTTTAAAGATTTGCGAAAGTCCTTAAGGTCTTCCTGAGTCCTTAAGTCTTCAGGAATAGAATTCCATAACTCTGGTGCCATAAAGGAAAATGCTCTTTTAGAAGTCATTTGTTTTGATTTGTTAAAGTTCAAAGGAGTATTAAGTTTATTGATATTTTGAGATCGTCTTGGTCCTATGCTCTTGTCTTTTTAAATAATAGATTTAGAATATCCTCTGAGGATTGGTGAAAAATTTTGAAAATAATTATTAGGTTTTTATATTTTGCCCTTGCAATAACCGGAAGGAAATGTAACTGTTTGAGGAGAGGAGTTATGTGTTCAAATTTTGTAGAGCCAGTTATAAGACGCGCAGTGGTGTTCTGAACTAATTGGAGAGGATGGATAGAGTGTTTAGGAAGACCTTGATACAAGATGTTTCCAAAATCAAGTAGAGGTGTTATGACTGCTTGACATACCATGCGAAAGTAATTTGTATTTAGTATTGCTTTTAGTTTTCTTATAATCTTTGAACAGTATCAAAGGCTTTGCTGAAATCCAGGTAGATGACATCCATTGCATGCCCCTGATCTAGTTCCTTGGTCAACCAGTCAAAGAACTCAATCAGATTTGTTGGCAAGACCGTCCTTTAGTAAAACCATGTTGCCTCGGATCTTGCAACCTGTTGGTTTTGAGAAAGTTCACTATTCGCTCTTTCAGGAGCGCCTCCATTACTTTTCCCGCCACCGAGGTAAGGCTCACGGGCCTGTAGTTTGACAATTCTTCCCTGTCACCACTTTTGTGTAGAGGTACGACATCAGCCATTCTCCAGTCCTGAGGAACCTCTCCTGTTTCCAAGGATCTGTTGAAGACATCCTTTAACGGTCCTGCAAGAACCTCTCTTAGCTCTTTCAGTATCCTGGGATGTATCCCATCCGGTCCCATGGCTTTGTCCACTTTCAGTTTAGCAAGTTGTTCTAACACCTCATCTTCTGTGAATGGTGTGGTATCTACTTCATTCCCATTTTTATATTTGGGAGTCACAGCTGGTCCATCTCCAGGATTTTCTTTAGTAAAAACAGAGCAGAAATATTTGTTTAGCAATTTCGCTTTTTCAATGTCACTTTCCACGAGTCCTTTCCCAGCACTTCTGAGTCCTGCAATTTCAACTCTGATCTTCTTCCTTTCCCGATTATACCTGAAGAAACTTTTGTCGCCACCCTTAACATCTTTAGCCATCTTTTCCTCTGCCTTTGATTTTGCTATCCTTATTTCTCTTTTAGACTCTTTGAGCTTGATCCTGTATGCATTTCTGTGTTCTTCTGTTTGCAAGCTTTTGAATTTTGCGAAAGCTGTGTTTTTTGCCTTTATTTGAGCAGTCACTTCTTTGGAAAACCAAATAGGTTTCCTTCTCCTCTTGTTTTTATTTATTTTTCTTACATATTTATCTGTTGCCCCTTTTATTGCCACCTTTAGTTTAGCCCATTGCAATTCCACTTCCCTTATCTCCTTCCACCCCGTCATCTCCTCCTTTAAGTACTCGCCCATTTTATTAAAGTCAGTGTTTTTGAAGTTTAGGACTTTGAGCTTGCTATGATTGGCCTGTACCATGGCTTTTATCTCAAACCACACTGTGTGATGATCGCTGTTGCTCACAGGGGCACTCACACAGACATTCGACACGCTATCACCGTTGGTGAGCACTACATCCAGCGTTGAGCTTTCCCTGGTTGGTTCCATCACCATTTGTCTAAGTAATGCATCTTGGAGAGCATCCACAATTCTTTTGCTTCTTTTCAGAAGTGCAGAAGGAGTAATCCAGTCTACATCAGGTAGATTAAAGTCACCCAATATGATCGCTTCCCCCTTTGTTGCTATCTTGGCAATATCTATAATCAATTCGTTATCTCTCTCTTCAATTTGAGTCAGAGGTCTGTAGACTACAGCAATATGGATGACAGTGCCATCTCCTCTTTCCAACACAATCCAGAGCGCTTCTTCTTTTCCCCATGTCCCCTGCATTTCAGTAGCTTTAATATTGCTTTTGACATACAAGGCTACTCCTCCTCCTTTTCCATTTTCTCTGTCTCTTCTGAATAGATTATAGCCAGCTATGGCTATATCCCAGTCATGCGATTCATTAAACCATGTTTCTGTAATGGCCACAATGTCCAAATCCGTTTCCACCATTAAGGCTTCCAGGTCCGGAATTTTGTTGGCTAATCTTCAAGCATTTGTGCTCATTGCTTTCCAGCATTTACCTGGCTTGTGTGTATTTTGCATTGATTTTGTTCTGCCCACTTCTTCCCACTTGTTTTTGATGTGTGGTTTAAAAGTGTGGCTGTTTCTGATGTTATTCTGCTTTTGCAGGGGGTGGCATGCAGATCTTAACCTTCCACATCCGTCACCCCCTTTTCCTAGTTTAAATGCATATCCACATACTGCCTGAATTTTTCACTTAGGATTCTTTTCCCTGTGACAGAGATATGTAGTCCATCAGCACAGTATAGTCTCTTGTTGGTCCATCTGTTGACCCAGTCGCCAATAAATCTGAATCCTTCTTGTTTGCACCAGGTCTGGAGCCATGCACCCAAAACTCTCGGGATCCAAAATTCTGACTAAATATTGCTATCAAATGGTATATAATACATGACCATAGCAGAAGGAAAATCACTATTAGAACATATTGAATAAGACGGGTAAAATTTTCCTGAAATATGCAAAAATTAACCCGGCTGCAGAATGTGGATTAAAATTTTAAAGTAGGCCTTCAAAGGGTTAAAGCTGTTACTGCGATGCAGCCTTTTTGTCCCCTTACCAAGAACAGGTATAACTTCTGAGAATGCAACAGTGTTAACAATGGGCTTACATTTCTCTCCCAGAGATTGGAAGTCCTTTTGGGCTGTAGAGGCACTGTTTCTAGCCAGGTCATTTGTGCCCAAGTGGATGACAACATCAAGTTTGGAGTGTTCACTTTTTGCGCTAAGTATTTCAACAACTTGGTTTGTATTCCTGCTGGCTGCAGAGCCTGGTAGGTACATGACTATCTTCTCTCCTTTGAACTGTGTTCCCAAGTTGGTGCCTCTGATGATGGAATCTCCAAGTAGTAGTAGTTTTCTGCTTGGTGAGGTTTTCTTCATATTTGGTGCTTTAGCAGGAGATTGGGCATTGTCTGACTCATTTAAGGGCCCTTCAGTTTCTTTGGATTGAGCATCGTCATTAGCCAAGGCAGAGAAGGCATTGTGTAGGGATATCTCTTTATGTATAGGATGTCTCTGCATTACAGGTCGCAATCACCAGAACCCACTGTGATCCATTTGTTCCTGGGGTGTTTGATTCTTTGTGGGAGCGGTGGTGGACTTTGTTCAGTTTGTATCCTAGAAGAGGTGCGCTTCATTGTGGCCAGTTCCTCCCTCAGTAGAGACACTTCTTTATGCATTGCAGCTAGGTCTTTCCTTAGTAGAGTCAGTTCTTCATGCATCGCAGCTGACTTGAGGCATATAGGACAAGCTCTTAGGCTCCAAATGATTCGTCTTGAAAAGAAAGTGCCGCAGTTATTGCACTGAATACACGACATGTTGATTAAGCAGTCCCAGAAGAGGAAGAATAAGAAGAAGAAAGGATGAAGAAGATGTAGGCTTTAACCCAAGTTAGGAAAGATAGATGGCACGTATGTGACCACTATATAGGCAATGTAGCCCCTGGGGTGGGTGGGGTGAGGGGTAGGGTGGGCGGGAACCTAAGTGTCTCTGGCCAGTAGGCTGTTCCTGAACTCTGGGCACACACAATGGAGTAGGTAAGGGAACCCACCATTTAAACATCTGTGGAATAAATGTAGGGGAAGTAGTCCTCTTTTAGTTGAAAGGAAGCTCTGGAATGAAGGGTCATAAGACAAAGGTGAAAGGGGATAGAATCAGGAGTAATCTGAGGAAATAATTCTTTACAGAAAGTGTGGTGGATATATGGAACAGTCTTTCAATAGAGGTGGTAGAGACGAGATCTGTATCTGAATTCAAAAAAGCATGGGACAAATACAGAGGATTTCTGAGGGAGAAGAAGAGATTGTAGAAAATAGTTCTTATGGATGGACAGACTACGTAGTTAGGCCATATGGTCTTTATCTGCTGCTGTTTTCTTTTTTTTTTAATTTTGAACATTTCAATTTATTACAATTGAAATAAAACAGGAAAATGAATTAAGAATACAGAATCATATAGAAAGTTACATAAAAACAAAAATCATCTAGTCCACTTCAGGGAGATGACACTACAATAACAAAGAGAGAAAAAAAACATCATCTAAGGAGTAAACTTGTTTCAAAAATATTTATATATATCCTCTTATTCTTATCCAACCTGAAGAAAAATTATAAGCGGTAGGCTTTAAGAAAATCTTTTTCTGAGCTGAATCAAAAATGTTTTATTTATTTCCTTTTCCTATGCACTTATGATGAAATTTCAAGAAAAGCCTTGCCCCCAGTGCCAGGACATGAGGCATAAACTCTAAAATGGCCTAGAGACATATATATTAATCTTTTGCCAACAAACCAGCTCATTTTCTTTTGATATTTATAATTTCAAAACCATGTTTCTTTCCATCTCAAGAAAATTCAAGAAAAGCTGATAAAGTTAAACTATCAGGTGAGTACCCCTCAGTCTTTACAAGATAAGAATCCATAAGAGTCACCTCTGTGTCTTAATCAGAAAATTGTGTCACAGATTCCTTTGTAAAATCCAGTTGTTGTAAAGTACTAGTTAAGGACGCCTCTGTATGAGAAAATATTAGCTTCCCTTTGTGGACTAATAGGTGGCCTAGAGGCATTCAGTCCTCTTGCGGACCTCCGTTAACCACAAAAGCTGCCAGGTCAGGTTGGAAGGGTGGGTTGAAACACCTGTTTGTAGGGAGCATTCTGCTGGAGAATCAGTACTCAAGGATATCAAAGGCCCCTTCATATCTTCCCTTTGGATATGTCTGTCCATGGGACCCACTACCTTGGAATGCTTAATCATCTGCCTGAAGGACCAACCCTTCCACTTCCTCTTAGCCATACTGCAGTACAGAAACTCCTCTTCCTGCCCCTAGTGCTTTGAAGAAGCTACGAAGGAGTGTGACCTGACCCTTTGGGAACACACCCATGGCCATGTCCCATGTCCCAGTTTTAAAGCTCCTTAATGATGTCAACAAATTGCGCCACTTGGACACCCATAAGCAGGAACAAAACTGCTTCTGACAAAGTCAGGTAATGTTGCAGTCCTCCTACGTATCCTGCAGTAGGGGCTCTCGTTTTAGTGACATAGTAAATGGTCCAGCATGGTCCATCCAGTCTGCCCAGTATGATGCCAAGTGTAGGTACACCTGCTGCTCTGTGCAGGCCCCCCCTCCCCATGTTTTTGTCCAGGGGTGATCCCACCACTCCATGTAGGATACCCCTATATGTTAAGGAATTAGATGGTTCAGATTATTTTGATATTTTCTTGTTTCTGTAAAGGGATCCACTGTGTCTGTCCCATGCCCTTTTGAACTCCGTCACTGTATTTACCCCCAACACTTCCATCGGGAGCGCATTCCAAGCATTCACCAACCTTTCAGTGAAAATGTATTTCCTGACATTGCCTTTCAATTTACCACCTTGTAGCTTCATGTTATGCCCTCTAGTTTTGCAGGTTCTCCGTCTTTGGAAGAGGTTTGTTTGTTCATTATTTCTCTTTAAGTATTTAAAGGTCTGAATCATATCTCCCCTGTCCCTCCTCTCCTCCAAAGTGTACATGCTTAGGTCTTCAAGTCTCTTCTCATAAGGCTTCTGACGCAGGCTCCAAATCATTTTGTCATAGTAACATAGTAAAAGTTTTAAAGCCCTTTGATGATAACAACAAATTGCACCACTCAGGTGACTGCCAGCAGGAACAAATCTGACAAAGTCAGCTAATACTGCAGTCCTCCCCTTCTGCTGTTCTATATTTAATCTACTTTACCAGTCTACCTCATGGAAAATCAAGTCTAGGGTCTGTCCCACCTTATGAATCAGCCTCCTCATATTTTGTTGAAAGGAAAGATTCATCTTGTCTTCAACAAAATGACAGTCGAACTCTGTTGCACTAAATTCTCAATTTAGGTTAAAATCCCTGCAAACCACCAGTTAGGAACCCAAAGAGCCATTTCAGAAATGACATTAATAAATAAATAAATAAGTTCAGTTGGTATACTACCATTCATTGCAAACATCAAGGCAGTTTAAGGTATGGTTGTCAGGAGCAATATTACTTAAGCATAGAACAGGAAAGCAAGGTATTCAAACACAATAATAGAAACAGAATAGGGACATGACAAAGAGGGCCGGGGGTTGCAATCCATTTCAAAGATTCAAGGTGAAAATGAGAAGAGGGAGGTAGAAAATTCCCATAGCAACAAGTCCAGCTCCTCATTCACTGCTGGAGGAAAGAAAGAATATCCAGGTCTTGACCCTAGCTTTGAATCTGGGATAGGAGTTCTCACCCCTTAACTAACTGGAGAGGGAAGCTCAAAAGGTAGAGTGTTGCATGATATGTATATTACTACTACTGCTATTTACATAGCACTACAAGGCATACATGGTGCTGTACAGACATATATAAAGATGGTCCTTGCTCAGTAGAGCTTACAATCTAATTAAGACGGATGACAGAAAATAAGAAAAGGGGTAAAATAGGGAAGGGTATTCTGATCTTCAAAGGAGTGTGGGGGGGGGGGGAGGGAGGGGAGGGGGTATAGAAGATTACCTGTGAAGATCTAAGAGAAAGGGGAGGACTGTAGGGAGTGAGTAGTACCAACATTAGAGAGGCAAGCCAATGAAAAGGATGTGGTGAGATAGAATAAGGATTTTGAATTTGATTGTGGCAGCAGCAGGCAACCAGTTCTGCTATTTCAGTGGTAGGGTAATTGCCTTGTTCTGTATAAACTGAACTAACAAAAAATTGCTCCTAAGATAGTAGGAAGCAAATATGAAAAATAGAAAGAAACCCCTTAAACAATAGCAAGATCTGTACAATATCTGGCAATAAGTAAGAGGAAAAATACCTCAGTAGCCATCCTGGTGCTTAGAAAAAATGCTACAACAGGAAAGCCGCCGACCGCCCTGTAGACAATCAAAGGGAACGGTACAGCTGCATCAACGGTCAAAAAACCCCTCTTGCAGTCCCAAATGAAGAAAGTCACAGGTTGAGGAACACAACCACAAACAGTGAATACAAGTAATTGTTCACGGCTTAAACACAAAAAGTATTGCCACATGAACAAGCAGTGTACGTAGTTTCTAAAACACCACTTAGGCATGGTGTTTGGCTTCAGACATCACTCCGGCACAGTGCTAAACTGCAGTCCCCACTCCACTGGGTGTTTCACAGAGCGGACCACTGGTTGCCCCCAACAACCTGAAGCACAGACATAGAAACATAGAAATATGATGACAGAAAAAGACCACATGGCCTATCTAGTCTGTCCTTCCATAACAACTACAACAGTCCCCATTTTTTCCTTTAGAGATCCTCTGTGTTTGTCCCATGCTTTTTTGAATTCAGTTATGTCCTCATCTCTACCACCTCCACTGGGAGACTATTCCACGGATCCACTACTCTTTCCGTAAAGAAATATTTCCGCATATCACTCCTGAATCTATCTCCCTTCACCCTCATCCCATGTCCCCTCGTAGAAGAACTTGCTTTCAATTGAAAGAGGCTCTCTCCCTGAACATTTATGCCACGGAGGTATTAAAACATCTCAATCATATCACCTCTATCCCGCCTTTCCTCTAAGGTGTACATATTAAGATCCTTCAATCTGTCCTCATATGCTTTATAATGAAGACCACTAATCATTTTAGTAGCCACCCTCTGCACCGACTCCATCCTGTTCACATCCTTTTGAAGGTGCGGTCTCCAGAATTGCACACTATACTCCAAATGAGGTTGCACCAAAGACTTATACAGAGGCATTATCACCTCCTTTTTTCTGCTAGCCATTCCTCTCCTATGCACCCAAGCATCCTTCTAGCTTTTGCCGTCGCCTTTTCTACCTGTTTAGCTGCTTTAAGATCATCAGACACAACCACACCTAGGTCCCGCTCTTCTTTAGTGGACAAAAGTACTTCACCCCCTATACTATATTGCTCCCTTGGATTGCTGCAGCCCAAATGCATGACCTTACATTTTTTAACATTAAATCCCAGCTGCCAAATTCTAGACCATTTTTCAAGTTTAGCTAGATCCCTCCTCATGTTATCTACACCTTCCTGGGTGTCTACTCTATTGCAGATTTTGGTATCATCCGCAAAGAGGCAAACCTTACCTGAAAGCCCTTCCGCTATATCACTAACAAAGATGTTAAAAAGAATCGGACCAAGGACAGATCCCTGGGGCACACCACTTATAACATCCTTCTCCTCAGAGTGAGCTCTATTTACTTGTACTCTTTGTCGCCTCCCACCCAACCAATTTCTAACCCAAGCAGTAACTTTAGGGTCCATCCCTAGGGTGCTCAGATTGTTTATAAGTCGCCTGTGAGGAACAGTGTCAAAGGCTTTACTGAAATCTAAATACACCACATCTAGGGCTCTCCCTTGATCCAACTCCCTGGTTACCCAGTCAAAGAACTCAATCAGATTTGTCTGACAAGAACTGCCTCTGGTGAATTCATGCTGCCTCGGATCCTGTAATCTGCTGGACTCCAGAAACCTCACTATTTTCTCTTTCAGCAGCGTTTCCAATAATTTACTCACCACCGAAGTTAAACTAACTGGCCTGTAGTTTTCAACCACATCCTTACTTCCGCTTTTGTGTAAAGGCACCACATGAGCCTCTCTCCAGTCCTTTGGCACCACTCCCGACTCCAACGAGGCATTGAAAAGGTCAGTCAGTGGAGCTGCTAGAACGTCCCCAAGTTCCCTCAGTATTCTCGGGTGTATCCCATCCCGTCCCATCGCTTTGTCTACTTTAAGTTGAGATAGTTTCTCACGAACACAGTCTTTTGAAAATTGTTCAAGATGTCCTTTGCTTCTGTTCCTATTTGTGGGTGTTTTCTGAGGTCCTGCTCCTGGTTTTTCATCTGTGAACACAGAACAAAAATATTTGTTAAGCAATTCCGCTTTATCCTTATCAGCTTCTACATATTCCTCCCCTGCACCCTTGAGTCTGACAATACCACTTTTGCCCTTCCTCTTCTCACTAATATATCTGAAAAATGTCTTATCCCCCCATTTTATTGCACTGGCTATTTCCTTCTCCTTTTGAATCTTTGCCTTCTTGACTACTTTGCTAGCTTATCTAAGTTTTTCCAAATACAGATGCCTGTCTTCCTCTCTCTGTGATCTCTTGTATTTCATGAAGGTTTCCCTCTTTTTCTTCACTTTATCAGCTACTTCTTTCGAAAACCATAGCGGTCTCATTTTCCTTTTACCTTTATTTACCATTTTAACGAAAAGGTTGGTTGCCCTTAAAATATCCCCTTTCAGCATTTCTCACTGTTTTTCTACATCCCTCAGCTGTTCCCATCCCACTAATGACTCCCTGAGGTATTGGCCCATCTTCGCAAAGATAGTCTTCCTAAAGTCTAAGATCCTCGCCTTTGAATGGATTCTAACAGCCCTAGTCCTAATACTGAACCACACCATCTGGTGATCACTGGTTGCAAAATGATCTCCCACTACAACATCAGAAACACTTTCACCATTGGTAAGCACCAAGTCCAGTATGGCCCCTTCATCTGTGGGGTATGTTACCAATTGCCTGAATACTTCTCCCTGTAGAGAATCCAGGATCTCCTTACTTCTAGATGATACTGCAGCAGGAATGTGCCAATCAACATCTGGCATATTGAAATCTCCTATCAGTAGCACTTCCCCTTTCCTAATAGCACTTCCCCTTTCCTAGCAATGCTGCGCATGTCTTCAATTAACTCTCTGTCCACCTCCTCCTCTTGTGAGGGAGGTCTGTATATCACACCAATGTAAATAGAGTTCTCTTTCCCTCTTTCTAGTTTAACCCACAATGCCTCCCCTCTCCCTTTTAAGCTCTGTAATTCCAAAGCTTTAATAGTAGTTTTTACATATAGTGCCACTCCTCCTCCCCTTCTTCCTACCCTGTCCTTTCTGAATAAAGTATAGCCAGGTATAGTTACATCCCAATCATGGTTTTCTGTGAACCATGTTTCTGTAACTGCCACTAAATCCAAGTCAGCCACTCCCACGAAAGCTTCAACATCAGGGATCTTATTTCCCATGCTACGGGCATTTATACACACTGCTTTCCATATGTTACCCCTGTTACCCATTTCCATAAAGTTATTTAATGTATCACCTACCTGGGGGCTTTCCCTTACCTGGGGGCTTTCTTCACCCATCCCCAATGAATCTAGTTTAAAGCCCTCTTCAGTAGATTAGCCAGTCTACTGCCGAAGACGCGTTGAATTTCTTGGACAGATGGATGCCATCTCTGCTCTGCAACCCTTGGAACAGCATTCCATGGTCTAGGAAACCAAAACGCTCTCGATGACACCATCCACGCAGCCATGCATTCATCTCCAGGATGCGAGCCTCTCTGCCTTGGCCTTTACCCTCAACAGGGAGGATTGAAGAGAACACCACCTGTGCACCTAACTGCTTCACCCTCTGTCCCAGAGCCATGAAGTCACTTTTGATATGTTCCGAGGTATACCTGGCAATATCATTTTTTCCAACATGGATTAGCAACATTGGGTAATAGTCAGTGGGCTTGATGAGTCTCGGAAAACTCTCCGTAACATCTTGGATTTTGGCACCAGGCAGACAGCATACCTCTCTGGACATCAAGTCTGGTCAGCAGATGGACGCCTCAGTACCCCTCAGAAGAGAGTCTCCAACCACCACTACCCTTCATTTCTTTGTGGTCACTGATTCTGCAACTTTGGGGTACTTGAGCTTTGGTTCTTCCCTTTCCAGGGATGCTTTCACCTCCTCCTCTTCCAGGGCTGCATAATGGTTCTTCAATTCAAGGGCTGGAGAAGTTGGATTGGTGATTTTGCAGGCCCTGGTGACTTGTGTCCAACCATCGACATTCTGTTGGCACCCATCTTCTCCTCTGCTGGAGAGCTTGGTTGCTGCAAGAAGCATCTCATCAATGTACTTCTCACTGTCTTGAATGCTCCTCAGCCTCGCCACCTCCTCTCTGAGTTCCTCCACTTGTTTCCTCAGATCTTCAGCATGCAGGCGCCCTGCACATGGAACCGGTCCTTCAACTGGCATTAGGACGTCTGTCTGGACCGAGGCAGAAGCTTTAACGGGGGCAACAGCTTTAGCGATTCGATTTTTCCCAGCCATTGTTCTGTTCGTGGAGCTTGGGTATCTGTTAAAGCAAAAGAGAGAGATCTACCAAGTACCAGCCGGTTTCCCCGCTGTCCTTTCAGAGAAGAAGCAGTTAAATCTCTTTAATTATATTCAAAATGTGCTGGTCCAATTCTCTGTGCTTTGTCAAATAGGGAGGTGCCCTATAAAGCAAGACTACTTGCTATGGGTGGGTGGGAGTCGGGGTAGGTAGGGATTAGGTGTTAGCAGTTCCCAAAGCTGAGGAGGTTACTGGAGTTCAACCACCTACTGTGCTCAAGGAAAGTCCCACTAAAGCACCAAAAAGAAAGTAACCTTGCTTTAAAAATGTACAAAAAGCCTTTTTAAGAGCTCCTAGTCAGAGAGCTAACAATTTAATATAATAAAAAAAACCTTAAATCCTTACTGTTGGTTGATCTGCAGAGCTCCTGTAGGAAAGCCTGAACAGGGTAGGGCACTGGAGCCTTTTATGCAGGCCCTCAGCTGCTCTCAGGTAATCAGGCCTACTAACTCCTGATTAGGTGTTAGCAGTTCCCAAAGCTGAAGAGGTTACTGGAGTTCAACCACCTACTGTGCTCAAGGAAAGTCCCACTAAAGCACCAAAAAGAAAGTAACCTTGCTTTAAAAATGTACAAAAACCCTTTTAAGAGCTCCCAGTCAGAGCGCTAACAATTTAATATAATAAAAACCCGCTTAAATCCTTACAGTTGGTTGATCTGGAGAGCTCCTGTAGGAAAGCCTGAACAGGGCAGGGCATGGGAGTCTTTTATGCAGGCCCTCAGCTGCTCTCAGGTAATCAGGCCCACTAACTCCTGATGAAGTGTTAGCAGTTCCCAAAGCTGAAGAGGTTACTGGAGTTCAACCACCTACTGTGCTCAAGGAAAGTCCCACTAAAGCACCAAAAAGAAAGTAACCTTTCTTTAAAAATGTACAAAAAAACCTTTTAAGAGCTCCCAGGCAGAGAGCTAACAATTTAATATAATAAAAAAAAACCTTAAATCCTTACAGTTGGTTGATCTGGAGAGCTCCTGTAGGAAAGCCTGAACAGGGCAGGGCATGGGAGTCTTTTATGCAGGCCCTCAGCTGCTCTCAGGTAATCAGGCCCACTAACTCCTGATGAATTGTTAGCAGTTCCCAAAGCTGAAGAGGTTACTGGAGTTCAACCACTACTGTGCTCAAGGAAAGTCCCACTAAAGCACCAAAAAGAAAGTAACCTTGCTTTAAAAATGTACAAAAAACCCTTTTAAGAGCTCCCAGTCAGAGAGCTAACAATTTAATATAATAAAAAAAACCCTTAAATCCTTACTGTTGGTTGATCAGGAGAGCTCCTGTAGGAAAGCCTGAACAGAGCAGGGCACTGGAGCCTTTTATGCAGGCCCTCAGCTGCTCTCAGGTAATCAGGCCCACTAACTCCTGATTAGGTGTTAGCAGTTCCCAAAACTGAAGAGGTTACTGGAGTTCAACCACCTACTGTGCTCAAGGAAAGTCCCACCAAAGCACAAAAAGAAAGTAACCTTGCTTTAAAAATGTACAAAAAACCATTTTAAGAGCTCCCAGTCAGAGAGCTAACAATTTAATATAATAAAAAAAACCTTAAATCCTTACTGTTGGTTGATCTGGAGAGCTCCTGTAGGAAAGCCTGAACAGGGCAGGGCACTGGAGCCTTTTATGCAGGCCCTCAGCTGCTCTCAGGTAATCAGGCCCTCTAACTCCTGATTAGGTGTTAGCAGTTCCCAAAGCTGAGGAGGTTACTGGAGTTCAACCACCTACTGTGCTGAAGGAAAGTCCCACTAAAGCACCAAAAAGAAATTAACCTTGCTTTAAAAATGTACAAAAAACCCTTTTAAGAGCTCTCAGTCAGAGAGCTAACAATTTAATATAGTAACCCCCCCCCCTTAAATCCTTACTGTTGGTTGATCTGGAGAGCTCCTGTAGGAAAGGCTGAACAGGGCAGGGCACTGGAGCCTTTTATGCAGGCCCTCAGCTGCTCTCAGGTAATCAGGTCCTCTAACTCCTGATTAGGTGTTAGCAGTTCCCAAAGCTGAGGAGGTTACTGGAGTTCAACCACCTACTGTGCTCAAGGAAAGTCCCACTAAAGCATCAAAAAGAAAGTAACCTTGCTTTAAAAATGTACAAAAAACCCTTTTAAGAGCTCCCAGTCAGAGAGCTAACAGAAAGACAAAAGAAGAAAAGAAGAAAAGAGCCGGTAAGCTTGCGGTCACCCGAGTGGCACAATTTGTTGATGTCAGCAAGGTGCTTTAAAGCCAGGGCCCCTACCGCAGGAAATGGTTTGAATCATACCTGTTGCAAAGGAAGAAACAGGTAAGGTATGAATTCAGTGTTTCAGACTGGTACAATATACCTTGAGGTATGCCCCAGGGATCAGTTTTACATGCAACTTTGTTTAACTTGTATTTGAGTCCTTTTTGTGATGAGGCTTAGAAAGCAGGGCTTTTTTTTTTTATAATGTATGCTGATTATATGTTATAGTTGCCAGGTGTTTTTTAAATGCCTTCAAGTCATTGCTGAACCAACAGCCCCAGGATTTTCTTGGCAAGGTATGACCAGAAGTAGATTGCCAGGCCTTTTCTTCTAAGGAAGTGGAGGGTAAAGTAACTTACCCAAAGTTACAAGGAATAGGAATTGAACCCGTATCTCTTTGGTAGTAGGCTGCTACTCTAGCCACTAGGCTACTTCTCTGACATAGTTGCTTTCCTACAAGAATCTTCTTGAGACTCTAGGGGTCATGGCACATGGTATGAAAGATATCTGAGCTTGGATGTTAGCGAATAAGTAAAATGTAAATTAAGTTTTTAAGTAAAACTTAAAAAGACTCTTTATCTGCTGTCATGTTTCTATGTTTCTATGCTTCAAATATTTATAATTCAAAGACAGGAGTTGCAGATCTTTCCGGAGTCTATTGTAATAAATGGTAATACAATTCGTATTTGTCAGGAAGTCTATTATTTAGGAATAGTACTAGACTCATGGCTAACACTGGAACCTCATCTTAGACAGCTAAAAAAGAAAGCTTTTTATCAAATTCGTCTTTTGTTTAGTTTTGTTGCCATCCTCTTCAGCTAAAGCTAAAGTGCCTAGTATCAAGTTTAGGAAATATATAACACCTTCATTAATGAATTTACACTAGCTGCAAGTCGTGGCATAGGCCAAGTTTAAGACATTGGTGTTGACATTTAAAACACTATGGGGTATGTTTACTAAACTGTCTTAATGTTACTGGCGCTAGTTGCAGCGTTACTGTGAGGAATGCCATATAAGGTAGTGGGCGTTCTGGTCTTAAGGTAGCAATTGCGGAGTATCGCGCGATAAAGTGCGCCGTGTCCGTTATCGTGCGATAGAGGGAGCCGTGCACGTTACCACGCGTCAACCTTAACTTTGCACGCTGACCTGTAATCACAGTAAGAGAGGTATAGCACACTGGCTAATACAATGACTGCTAAGACAGGGTTCATGAGTTCAATCCCCCAGTGGGTGTAATAAATAAGGGTGGCCAAGGCAATTCCTTTTCCTGCCTGTAACAGTCAGAAACATTCCAACAATCTGTGCTGCCAGCTAAAAATACCCGCACCCCAGTGCCATAACCTAATGCACCTTTTAGAGCGTACCAGAAAGTACATCATAAACCACCACGTCAGCCAGGGCGAGTCATAATGTGCCCCAGAGGGCGTGACGAAAGGATGACAACCCCCAAGGCACCATATTAGGTGCCCCATAAGCTGGCTGAATCTAAGGTGTGGCCAAAGATGCCCCAAGGATGTATAGGTGACTCAAGAAATGTTGCCCAAGGGCAGTAAGGTCCCCCAAGTTGAAAAGCAAGAAAGGTATGGCCCAAACACAGATGTAACCTTAACACTGCACAGAGCACCAAGGAAAGACAATGCACAAGTGATGGAAGGAAGTAGATCAGAGCTGATGGGCCAGACAAACCTGCGTCCAGCCCATGTGGCAGCTGGAAAAATGGACAAACATATCGGGGGCATCTGTAGCGATGCACAGAGTGATGGTAATGTACCATGCAACAATGACAGTGTGTGGCAGAGGATGGGAAGACATGCCCAGCAGAGGAGGTAGAGGTGGCAGGATAGGTGCAATGACAGGAGGACAGAGGAGTAGCAGTGCCATGCAGAGCACACACAGGAGAGGCAGCCAGGAAGAGCTGCAATGCAGAAACATGTACCAGTGCAGGACATGGGGTAGCAGCCTGCACATCAGGGCAGGACGGCACACATACATAGATGGACAGAAGGTTGGTTGGCAACTGTGACAAGGGTACAATGTGCCAACAGCACAGATCTGCCTGTTACAGGAATGAAAAGTAGCTGTGCAGGACAGGCATACAAATGAAAGAGAACAGAGAGGAATAAAACCTATGACCATTAGCACAAATGTCAATGCACAAACCGGTAGGCTACACCACCAATGTGATGTCATTAGCAAAGGCTGCATACAAGAATACTGCAGGGCATCACACAAGAAGCCTGCTGTCTGCCAGGATAGGCAAACCTCCAACAGTAACCATGATGGAATACACATGCAGATCTGGTGTGTACAGCTCAGATCACAGTCTGTAATTGGGACCAGAGCCACATATAACTACATGCATACACACAATAAAATGTTATGCAGTGGATACAGCATGCAAAAGAGGAAAGAACCTAAACCAAAAGGGCGGCAGGGGATGCTCTGTGGAGCAGGGCAAAATTTGGACAGAACAGAAAAGGAGCATGTGAGAATTGAACCTGCAAACAAGTGTGGTACAGACCAGCTGCACCACAGCAATGCCAATCCCCCAAGTAGACTGCCTGTGTGAACACTACAAAGAAAGAGACATGTAACAGCTAATATGTGATGGATAGGCAGCACAGAGGGCACACTTTGGTGTACAGTGAAGAGATGGAAGGGTGTGTGGATAGGTGATGAACCTGCAGGCAGTCCATGGTCAGGTTAGCACAACACAATAAAATAAGAAAACCCCATGTAGGAATCAAACCTGCAACCTATGGTGTTCCAAGACATGTCCGTAACCACTATCTTAAACAACCACAGCAAGCACAATGTAAAGATAGTACCTCAAAGGGAATGTGTTTATGGGAACCCGTAACACCCAGTGATGTGGCAAATGGCTGGCAGATAGACAGCTGGCACCGTACAAGGATGTGAGCACAGGTGGGCCATGTACATGACCAAAAAATCACTAAATACGTGTGTCAGTGTGGTCAAGCAGCAGCAGAGACAAATGTACGTCAAACACATATTTTTATTTTGGTTAATCATCAGAGATAGCTTAGATACCGCCTTTCATAATATCAAGGTGATTGGATAACAGGGGAAAAATCTAAAACACATTTTGTAGGGCAACAACCCACATCTTACAGAAAAGTCACTGACCCATCAACAGATGATGGGCAGGAGAGATAATGTGCATTAGGTGCATGGTGTGCAGTATGCATTAGCCCCCCACCCCCCACATGCTGCTGCATGCCCCAAATGTGTTAGTTACATATGTGTGCATGTAGACAGTAGGCGGTGCATGATGAGAGCCCAAAACACATCATTCATGATCTGTTCATAAAAATAGATCTGTCTGCCAACATAGGAGGCACAAAAATGAAACAGCATATGTTGTTAAAAGTAAGAAAGTGTAAACACAGATATCGAAATATATGTTACAGCTGTCACATAATGCCTGATACAGGAATCAAAGCAGCACCAATGTAACCCAAAACAATCGTCAAATGCAAAATGAGGATATGCTAGCAGGTAGCAAAGGCACATGAACACAGAGAATTCAAATGAAACAAACCGCAGACACATTTATTTTTATTTATTTATTTAACATATATTTATAACCCGCAACTTCCAGAGTTCAGTTGCGGTTCACAATAAAACAACAATCTACAAAGCATAAGCTTAGTTTTACATCGAACATTTTGTAACAATAAAAGTAATGGTTAACAGCATGAACTAGTGCAAAATAGCAAACTGGCTTGTAAACTATGTACAAAAAACTATATACAAATACATGTTGTGGGTACTTTGGAATTGGATCATAATGTTTTTATAATAGTGTATTGTCTGTTAAATTGTTGGGATTAGTATTACTCTGTCATAATTTTTAACCTTTATCTGAGTGTATCCAGGGGTTATCTATGTTGCCATAGTGCATGGAGAATAAATAGGTTTTTAGTTTTTTTCGGAGTTCCATGATTTCAGTTATGGTTCTTAGGTCCTCCGGAAGGGAATTCCACATAGATGGGGCAGCATGAGAAAAAGCTCTTTTGTTAGTTAATTTATTTGCTTTTATGAAATCATTAGGAGTATTTAGTTTATTTGAGTATCCTTTTCTGTGCGTGGTTTTTTGAGATTCCATGCTAATTAGTTTGCTTAATGGGATTGGGGCCGTGTTGTTTAAAGCTTTATATGTAGTTATTATGGTTTTATATATTATCCTACTTTGAATTGGCAACCAGTGTAGGGAGGCTAGTATTGGTGTTATGTGCTGGATAGAGTGTGCTTTCATTATAATTCTGGCTGCTGCGTTTTGTGCTAATTGGATTCTTTTTATGTTTTGTTTCGTTATACCTAAAAGAATTAGGTTGGCAAAATCAAAGTGCGGTGTTATCGTAGCCTGGATTATATTAATGAAGTCAAGTTGGTGTACTAATGGGCGTAATTGTTTAAGAATTTTAAGTTTAAAGTATATTTTCTTTATGGTGTTTCTGATGTGAGTGTTCATCGTCAGATGAGTATCTAAAATAACACCTAGGTATCTTATTTCATTTTTTATTTTAATGTCATGGTTTTGTAATGTTATATGGGTTGGGGGGATATATGATTGATTTTTTGTTACAATTAGGACTTCTGTTTTTGAATGATTAATGTGAAGGTTTTGTGCTTTTAGCCATGTAGTAATTTCATTGAAGCAGTCTGATAGTAGTTTTATTGGTAAATTAGGAATCGTGAAAGGGATGTACATCATAATATCATCTGCGTATAGATGATAGTATACTCCGAATTTTTTAAAGATATCACTGACAGGTTTTATGTAAATGTTAAACAGGAGGGCTGATAGTGCGGAGCCTTGTGGGAGACCAATTTCTTGATTATATATAGTTGATGTTTGGTTACCAATTCTTACATTTTGTGTTCTATTATTTAAGTAAGAGGTAAACCATTTATGTACAGTGTCTTTTATTCCTATTTGTTTCAGGTTATTAAGCATTATAGTGTGGTGAACACTATCGAATGCTGCCGAAATATCAATAAATAAAAGTATAAATGCTTGTTTATGATGATCAATTCCTTTGAGTAGTACATCAGTTAAGACTGTTAAAAGTGTTTCAACTCCATGTTGAGGCCTAAATCCATATTGGTGGTCATCAAGTGGGTAGGATGAATCTAGGTATTCTTGTGTCTGAATTTGGACCACTTTTTCTATTATTTTAGCTAAAAAAGGGATACTTGATATGGGTCTGTATGATTTTGGTGATGTTTTATCAAGCGTGTTGTTTTTGAGAATTGGACGGATTTGAGCATGTTTGAGCGTAGAAGGGAGGTGTCCTTGAAGCAGTGAGAGGTTGACTATAGGGAGGATGTATGATATTAGTATTGGGAGTGTACTTTTTATCCATGTTACTGGGCATGGATCAAGAAAGGAGGTTGTGGTGTTGAGATTAGCAATGATGTTCTTTAGTGCGTCTTTTGATATAGGGTGAAATTTTGACCATTCATCTGAGACGTGATGAGCTGTATTTATATTGTTTATTGTCATTATAGGTTGCATAGATTTATTTTGATAATGGGTGGCTAAAGTTTGTACCGATATTTCGGTGATTTCAGTATTCGATGTTTGAGGATTATTAGTAAGATTTCTAACAATTGAGAATAGTTCTCGTGGTCTGTTATAAGATTTTGATAAGATTGCTGCGAAATAAGATTTTTTTGTATTATCTAATGTGTCTTTGTATTTTGTGAGATGGTTATTATATATTTCCTTGTTGATTGTTGATTTGGTTTTGCGCCATTTATGTTCTAATTTTCTTAGTTCTTTTTTCATTTGTTTTAGCGTGTTGTTGAACCATGGAGTTCTGTTTATTTTTAATTTAGGGGGCTTTTTGATTCGTTGATCAAGTTTGGCTGCATTATTGATTGTTACATGCCAGTTTATTACAGCTTCATCTAGATTCATTGGGGATGATGAGAGGTGAGGTATTGTTGTATCCAAGAATTCAGTTTCATTAAATTTTTTGAATTTTGTAGTGGGATCACTTCGTGTGTTATTTTTAGTGTTGTTGGTGTGGAATGTGAATTTTGTTTTGATAATGTAATGATCAGACCAGGGTATTTGTGTGTATTCTATGGAGTCTGTTTTGAATAACTTGTAGAGTGTGCTTGGTAGGAGAATAAGGTCAAGGATGCCTCCTTTTATATGTGTTTTTGTATTAATTATTTGGTAATAGTCCATGTCTGATATGGATTCTAGGAACAAGTTGGCTTCTGATGGTGGGAGTGATGGGAGATTAAAGTCTCCTAGCATGATTATGGGATTATGTTCTGAAGATGAGCCTAGGAATTCAATTAGAGAATCTAGGCTATCTGCTTTTTGGTCAGGGGGTCTATATATTAGGCAAATTCTACAAATGTTAGTTTTTATAATTAATGTGTCTATATTGTTGGTTATAGTAGATGGTATTGTTCTTGCATTTAAACCCTTTTTTGTCATTATAAGTACTCCTCCTCCTTTTTTGCAGAGATAACACTATGCAGAAGGTCCCCTGCACTGATTGGTGTGGATACAGTGTCTGTACACATATATCACGGTACATGGAATGCACAAATGAAGAAAGAAAATGGACACCCACACTGCCACACTCCAAATACAATGGGGCAATGTGAGTGCCGGAACCTCAGGGGATAAATAGAACTGTGCAGACATGCAATGCTAGGTTTGTAAATCAATGTAGAGCATCAAGTCGGTACAGTAACGAAACACAATAACCTGTATATAGAGATGGAAAGAAAGGTCAAATGTTACAGTAACCCACACAGAAGCCATATTGCCACATTCTTTGTTGCACCAACATAGTCAGTCACATGCACATGTACCTTGTACGTTGAAACATGATACAGTGATGCCACACATGCACTATAACACCCTTGGTGAGTGCAAACATCAATCCAAGATGTTGGTGTGCAGTAAAGTGGTGTGGTGGCAAATACTGTGTCATGTCCAAGTGGAGGGTAGGCAGACCTGGACAAGAGAACCTCTCCAATGTTCTCCCTGTGCCACACGCATGGCTGTATGCTCGTGTTGAACTAAACAGATGAGCGTATCCTGCGTTCCGGGTCACACACATGGGCAAAACACAAGAACACAATGTCAGAAGGATGTACAACATACAGCGACAATGTCAGTCCCTGCTGCACATGTAGGGACCAGTACACAGTGTCCACAGTGCAAAGGGTGTCTGCATCCCAACAAGTCCCGTTAACACTGTCCTTGAAACCGTGGGCAGGCATAGTCAAGTGTGACATCTCAATATGCTACAGTACTGGAAAGGTCATGTGTGTCTCCTGTGATGAACACGACACCCAGCCAGAGCACGGCAGCAACGGTGTGTTGGACAGGCCTGTCATGCTCAAAGTAGCAGTCCAACAATACTGTCCATCCTAGGCATGTGTCCCACTCGCAGAGGTCAAACATCCTATGGCACCATTTCCCAGGGATAGTTTCATGGTGTTGTTGTGTCCTCCAACAGGTGGGTGATGGTGATGCCGGATGCACTGTAGTAGATGTGCTGTGTGTGTCCTGTGTCAGAAGAGGATAAACAATGTATTGGTATGCTGCTTGCAACATCAGCCCAAATTGCAGAGAGTCAAACATCAATATGTACGTAATGAAATGTCACACAGGCAAACATAACATGATCACAACACAGAACACAGTGCATGTTGTGGACATTTGGAATTGGAACCGCAGACGAGGGTGTCACATGGATATGGTCATGTCCATGCCCATGTTACACAGTCGTTTCACAGCTCCACCCCATGTGCATCAGCGTTGGTGTACAGAGACTCAACATGAAAGGTCCATGAAACAAACAGTAAATCATTAACACGTAAAGGCTGATGTCATTCCCAAAAGACCAAAGGTGCAACCTACTGTGTGTTTGCAGCAAGTGTCTGTTCGGGATCCCCTGAGGCTCTCAAAGGCCACAATACGTCACAGTGAAGGGAGAAGATGTCATTGAAATGTGTAGAATCACCATGTCCCCATGTCCAGCCACTGCTGATGCATGTCCACATTATGGCGATATCTATGATACATAAATGCTGTTGCGCAGTGGTCTGTCAGCACAAAGAGAGATAGGTAAGCTCACAACACGCAACACATGGCCACAATGTTCACAAGGTAAACAGCAGTAAGGTAGAGATAGCACAGTCACCACCACTCCCCAGGTGTACAGACCCCTCACACCACATGATAATGCAAAAATCATCACACAGCCAACCTAAAAAGACCCACCCACACAGTATGCTAAGGTGAGAGTGCCAGCAGTAGCATATGGCCTGTATGTGCACAATTGGAATTAGTGGAGATAAAGGCTTGTCAAATGCAATGATACACTGCTGTTGGCTCATGCTACAATGTCAGAGAAGGGTGTACGTGCAGCCCACCACCCGAACACCTAGGACCTGCAAACACACGCAGCTCTGTTGGACGTGTCCCAGAGACAGTGTTGAAGAAGACAAACTGGCCAGGAATACATGTGGATATGTGTGCCAACAGCAACATATGGGGGTGCAGGGCAAAGAGGTGAACAACAACATATGTACAATATGACAGATCACTGCAGACATGTGCTCCCCCTGATTGTCGTCACAGACAAAGTAGCTGTAGGTCCACCTACCCCAGACTACTGCATGTTGGATGATGTACAGTCAGCTGCCACTGCACCACAGCACCAGGAGGGTCACCAAGTATGTCCTGTGGATTGCAGAACACAAGAGAAACATACATATGGCATGTTGGAGCTGTGCAACGCACACTGCACCTTCACGTCCTCAGATCACAGACCCCCCCAAGATCCTTTACAGACTGACTGTTCCCCATCATACTGTACAGACTCGCTTCATGCTAAAGTTATCACTGAAGTTTGTGTGGCAAAATACAAGGGCCCGTACTCTGTCCGCCCCCTTCCTCACCTCTCTGCTGCCCTCAAAACTGTTGAACAGAACCGTCTTCTCACTACTGTGTCCCTGCTCAGCTCTAAGGCTACAGTACTATCCTGCGCCCCCCATTTCGCTCCCACTGCCCCTTCAGAGTGTGTTCTGGTGTCTCAATGTCCTCTGCTACCCCGCTGTCAGTTCCTCTACCACAGGGAAATATCCAGAGGCTTCCTCCTTATCCTCTGTCAATATCCATTTCCTTGGTGTGGCTATCTCATCCCTTGACTTACATTACCAGTTGTGTGCCAATGAGTTGCAAATATATCTCTCCACGCCTGAGCTATGTCTGCCAAAACACACCCCAATGTCTGCTTGCCACCTGACATTGATGGCTGCATGTCATCCCACTGTGTGAAATTGACAATGGCAAAGCATGGATGTCCCATATGTGCACCTAAACCCTCCCCTCACATCAGAGCATCTATGTGTGTGTGGCCATACCTTCCTTTCTCCAGGGTCCTCAATGTAGGTATTGTCTTGGACTCCACTCTCCTCCTCTACACACATACCCAGCTTGTAGCTGAGGCTTGTGGTTTCTTTCTAGATGACATCAGTTATATTTCCCCAGTCCTCCCTGAACACACAACTAAAACCCCAGTCCACCCCCTACTGTAACCTACACCTTGCTGATCTGCCTTTGAATCATCTCTCTCAGCCTCGAAATATGCAACACTGCACTGCATGGCCAATCTACAGCCACACACATAATGGCAATAATACTCCCCCTGTCAGGACACCTCACAGGTTCCCTATCCGTCTCCGCATCCATGTCACGGCTCTCCTGCTGACCTATACATGCAGGCACACTGTGCTGTTGCAGTAACGTCCCTTACTGAGCTCAACTACCACTAATACAACTACTACTGAGCATGTATATAGTGGTACTTGTCATATGTAGTGCTCTACAGAAACAAGTAACACACAGTCCCTGCTCATCAGAGCATGCAAACCAATCAATCAACTCATATTCCAAAATGTGGAGCACACACGTCTAGGCAAATGGTCCCATCTATGGGCCGCTCCCCTACTGTTGACCCCGGACTACACGCCTTTCACCTTGCTGCACCCAAAGCTTCAAACTAACTACCTGTGGCTGTACAGCAGCCCCTGTCCCAATCAGTCACAAATCATGTGTGACAGCTTACCACCTCCCCCAAGCCTACTAATCCTGACACACATAATCCACCTCCATCCGCTGTTGTGCCCTGCTCACATCTTCTGCGTTTCAGTCATGACTAGATTGTAAGCTCGGATGGCCAGGCAATGTATGTTATATGTCAGTGCAGTGTTGCATCTTACTGCTATTGGGATACAAATGTTCACTGGTAGTAGTAGTACACACATATGTAAACAAATGTATGTGGCAACATATACAGTACTTACATGAGAAGACCTCCTCAATCAACTGCAGCCTGACTGTTGTGCCCTCATGTGTGTCACCACGGCCATGCACAGGAGGGCACGTAGGATCATCCTCCAGACCCTCATTAATTTGGACAGGGATATGGTGCCTGAGAGAAATGTTGTGCAGGATGCAACAGGCTATAATGATCTCTGCCACAGTCTGTGGTTTGTATTGTAAGGCCCCGCCTGTCCTATCCAGACACCTGAAGCGACTCTTTAAAATGCCAAAGGTGTGCTCTATGATGGAGCGGCTGGAGGCATGGGCCTCATTGTAACTCCTCTCTGCACGTGTCCGTGGTTGACGCACAGGGGTCAGCAACCAGGGGCGACACCCATATCCTGAATTACCTGCAGAAAGAAATGTTGAACGTTAAAGCAGGAGGTCATGTCCACCCAAATGGACACAAGTATGTACGTGCAAACCAAACGCACAAAACATCTTGACACAAACATATGACATCACATGATGGGACATCACAACTAGGCATCATCGTGTGAAGTTATGACACACAAAACAAGGGGTAGGTGTAAGGATTTCAATCAACATAATCTGTAACCACGACACAAATGATAGTGTCCCATCTACCATCAACACACAGCACCGTAGCAAGGTAGAGCTGGAGGGCACTCCTCCCCCCCCAACGTTAGATCACACACACACAGATGAGACACACACACAACTAGGGATACACCTCAAAGACAGACATGTGCACATACGGTTAGAGGATCACCACGTGCATGTCAGAGATGAGAAATACACACCCAGCAGTATACAGTCCTCATGCTGGCCTGCCTCAAATTGTCTGAATAGTGCCGAGTGATGCAGGATATAGGAGTCATGGATGGACCCTGAAAACCTAGGGACCACATTCAGAATATGCATATTTGCATCACATACAACCTGAACATTCAGAGAATGGTAGTGTTTGCGGTTGCGGAACACTACCTCCCTGTCTCTAGGTGGGACCAGGGCAACATGTGTGCAATCAATAGCTCCCATCACATGTGGTATCCCGGAAAATGCCTCAAAGGCCTGGTTCAGGGTCCCCCACTGTTGCCTAGTGTTGGGAATGGCAATGTAATTCCTCACCCGGCTGATCATGGCATGCAGTACCTGGTGGAGATAGCGTGAGAAGGTGGGGTGGCTCATGCCACCCACTGTGGCCACAGATGACTGGAAACAGCCAGAGGCAAAGAAATGTAGGGCACCAAGGAGCTTGACCAAACCCGGTACGGCATGTGACCGACCAGTCAGGGGCTTGAGGTCAGGTCGTAGATCCTCATAGAGCTCCCTAATAGCCCCCATGCTCAGGCGGTAGAGGGAGATGACCTGGTCCTCACGCATGCCCTGGAGCTGGGCCCTGGGCCTGTAGAGGCGAGGCTGGCAAGCCTGCAACTCTGCATGCCTCCTGCACTGTGCCGGCACAGCCCCTGCCTGGCCTGCCCCCACAGCTGCAGGTCTGTGTTGCAGCGGGACTAAACCCATGCCCTGTGCCTCAGCCCCATGGACACCATCTCCCCCATCAGGCAACCGCAGCCCCTGCTCACCTCCCACTGCACATGCAGCAACCACAAAGCCCGCCATAAACTCCACCCCCTCAACTCCTCTAACTCACTCAGACTCAGACACTCACCTCACCAACCTAGCCACACACCTCCCCCACCACACACCAACCCAGCCACACAACCCCACCACCACTCACCAACCCAGCCACTCTCCACACCAAACCTGCCTCTGACACTCTCCTTGTTTCACCAACAACAAACAGTGCACGCCTTCTCTCCCTCGCCTACACAAACCCCTCAACATGTACCAGGTGTGCATGTGTATATATGGGTTTTTTTATGCTGTACGCGTTGCGCATGTGCAGTGGTGCGAGAGCGTCGGCTGCGCGCGTTGCACTGTGCCACAGAAGGTACGTGTGCGGGACACCATGTTACACATGTGCTGTGCGTGAGCATGAGGCTCGGCGCATGCGCGTAATGGCACGCAGCACATGCGCATGTGTCACGGCCATGCACAGCGCATGTGCAATGTGGTGTCTCACACATGCACCATCTGCGTCTCTGTGGCACATGCACAATGTGCACAGCCAACGCACTCATGCCACTGCGCATGCGCAATGCGCGCAGCATAAAAAAAATAAATACACATGCACACCTGGTACACGTTGAGGGATTTGTGTAGGCGAGGGAGAGAAGGCGTGTGCTGTTTGTTGGTGAAGCAAGGAGAGTGTCAGAGGCAGGTTTGGTGTGGAGAGTGGCTGGGTTGGTGAGTGGTGGTGGAGAGTGTCAGGCAGGTTTGGTGTGGAGAGGTGTGTTGCAAAGCAGTCAAGAGAGAGAGGAGGGGAGGTGAGGAGCAGGAGAGAGAGACAGGAGCAGAGTTGAGGAGCAGGCGGCAGGGAGAGGAGGGGAGGCAAGGAGCAGGCGGGAGGTGGAGCAGAGGAGCCGAGGGGCAGGGATGTGTGACAGGGAGGAAGAGGGCACAGAGGGCAGGGAGATGGAGCAACAGGACATGGCAGGAGGGGAGGAGGGGGCACCTGTTCAGCAGGACCCAGAGCCGGCAGGGAGTGCTGGGCCTGTGGTGGTGGCTGCAGGTCCATCGGGTATGTCGCAGCCCACCCAGGGGCCATGCAGTGCCAAACGGAGGCGTATACCGGTGCCAGCTTAGGAACGGAGGAGGGCTGTGAGATTCAGTCAGCAATAAAAGCACATCCTGCTGGCCAGTGTGTTGGAGCGGTATAAGGTGCTCTATGGCCGGCTGAGCAGCAGCACCACTGTGGCCACATGTATACACGTGCGGGAGGAGGTGCAGGAGGCCATAGCCCAGGCAGGGGGACCAACCAGGGACCTGGACAGCCTAAGAAAGAGATTCAATGACATTAAGCGTGGTGTCCGAGCACACATGTTGGCGGAGAGGCAACATGCCATGGGCACCGGTGGGGGTGCCCCCTTCGCCCCAACCCTCACACCCCTGGAGCAGGAGCTCGCACACCGTCTGGGCCCTATCTACCTGCATGGACTGCCAGAAGCACTGGACACCGCCCATCCACAGGCAGGTAGGTAATCACCTCACACCCTGCTGCTCCTTACCCTTGGAATAAACGTCCTTTGTCTATACGTCAGGCATCTTCTTTGCCCCTATTCAAACCCAAGTTAAAATCTCATCTTTTTGCCTCTGCCTTTGGCTCATGAGTTTGCTGTTCTCCTTCCTTCCCCTCTGTTATATCACCTTTCTGTCTTCCTCTCACACTTGTTCCTACCTCTTTCCTTTGTCCTGTCTCTCCTGCTCTTGTCTCTTTGCTCTTGTTCCTAACTTTTCGCTACACCTTTTATTGCTTTGTCTTTTTAGATTGTAAGCTCTGTTGAGCAGGGACTGTCTTTGTGTGTGTCCACTTTTACAGCGCTGCGTGAATCTGGTAGCGCCTTATGAATGCTTAGTAGTAGTAGTAGTAGATATGCTGCACATGTACAGGGCACGCCCAAGCACATGCGGCACATGGAGGGGATTGGTGGGGGACCATGTCCTGAGAGCACATGTGCCCTACCACAGGCAACTGTGGGGTGATGACACAGCAGCACATGGCAGGGTAGGTACATGGTGTGTGACAGGTACCTGGGCCTGTGTGCATGATAGACACAGTCCTGAACGTAGTCGAGGGCGGCAAAGCTGTGGAGAAGCAGGGGGTGTGGCAGACAAGGTCCACATCTGATTGAACACTGCATACATCAATGGTCCAAAAAACCTCCATGCAAAGCCCATGCACAGCAACAATTCACAGCACTACAGATCAGCAATGTAATAGTGATCTAAGAGACCTATCTAAGGAGTGGCTAATGATATCCCACTGTAATCAAAGAGGATCACAGCATACATGAGCAGCAATATAACAGTAAAGAGCCCCATTGGAATATCATTTGCCACTATTCAGATAACCGCCTTGTATTACTATTACATTGGTGCTCTCTAGTGCTGTGATGTGTTGCTGTGCTGCTGGACCCTCTGACCTGTTCATATAGACGATTTTGGCCAGATGTATGCAGAGTTCATGCGATTACAGGGCTTTTCTGCCCTTCGAAGTACCCCTCCTCCTAAGGATTTGTATTTGGGAGACTAACTGAGGTCTGTTTCCTCCACTACTGGAGTTATCCTACCCAGATTGGTCTAGCATTCCCTCCTCACATATGGCTTATGAGGGTTTATATTGATTTGTTTATTTGTGCCTACTCCTTTTGCGGTGTGTTGATTATTATCAGCCTGATTTCTCTGTCCCCCTGAGGTCTACTTGCTAACATAGTACCTGGAATATAGGTCACAACTATTTATCATACCCCTGCAGCCAGTCACCCAGCACATTGTGACAGGGGGAGACATACAAGAGGGACATACAACTAGGCCAGAACACATTGGCCTGGGGGGTACCCACACACACCACCAAAACACATATGACATTTGTATGCTCTTACCTATCCAGGGACATATCCCAGACCTCTGACAGGGAAGGGCCTAACATACTGGGATGATGACGTAGACGCAAACAAATCCCAGCAAACACATCACACACATGCCACACACTTAACACTCTGTCGGGGCCCACATACAGTGGGGATCCCCTACCCACCCTCACCAGACATTGGTGTGCACATTGCCACACCAGTACCAACTACACATAGCACAAACCCCACACCACCTGGGATCAGCCCTTATACACGTCCCACAGTGCCACATACACATTCCCATACCCCCACACATGGTGCAACCCCATACCCAGCAGTGCTCCACCCATCCCCCGAGACACCCCACCACACCCACGGAGTATGGGATAGCTGTCCACCCACACCGCACAGTGTCTTGTAAAGTGGAGGGTCCCCACACATTTCTAGCTGACACGGACACATCCTGCAAAACCTAACATGCATACCACTCAGGGCAATGCAAGCACACTGCTCACACACACAATGACGGCACACAATCCCACTCAGGGCTCCCACATGCACCATGGCCACATGTATTGCTGAGGCCACATCCAAGGCCAGGCGGCCAGTCCATACCTGATACCGCAGATAGGGGGTGCGGCACTCAGCACACCATCCCCCACACACCACATCCCATGTGGCACAGCTACACCAGGGAATGAGGGTGCTCCCCCCCACCCCCTGCCAGGTACAGCACACTGTAGGCACATGTGCTGTCCCCATTGTAGGTGCACCAACATCAGGCACAGGCAGACAACACATTGATTTTGGCGGGGATGTACTACACAGGTATACATAGGTGCGCTGCGCAAACTCATCTGTGCTGTGTACCCTTTTACATCCCCCAGGTGACTACCGGACCATGGAGACACATGAGGAGGAAGATGTGGCAGGGCCTCAGGATGCTGAGGGGCCAGAGGCCGCAATGTATGGGGACACCGCCAGCAATGGCGAGGGCACAACAGGAAACAATGTGCTGCCTGAGGCAGAGGACACACCACCGGATGTCAACGCTACAGTGGGGGCCACTAGCAGCAACTCACAGGCTGTAGAGGGTCTGGAGAAGGAGGGGAGTCACCACACCGTGCAGGTGCCAGGGACATCAGCCACCCCTCCCACCAGCCTGGCCACGATCCTGGCGGAGCTGTGGCCCCACAGTGCCTCAGCAAGGCACAATGCTGAAGGTGGGTAACAGCATACACAACAATCCCCATGGGGGTTGACATAACATCCACAATGAGATTGCATGTGCACCACAACATGTTGTCAACATAGCAGATCATATATTATGTTGGGGGGGTCTGTGCCATGTGCGTTCCCCGCTATTGTAGCATGGCTTGTCAAGTGTCAGCATGTTGAGGAGCTCAGACATACGCACACTGTTCACGGCCATATACCCCAAGGAAGCGCACAGTGGTAAACACCTATCCCAGGTCACCTAGACAGCTTACTTGACTGACCCCTCACCATGGGTATTGGTACCTAGCATAGCTTGTCACCGTAATCTATATTGTGCACCAGCATTATAGAAAACAGGGCCCCCAGATCTATGTATGTGTGTGCCATGACTCCCCACGTCATCTGGCTTATCTCATACGACCAGTACGCAGATCATGCATTGACACATTGAACTGCAACACTGTACCATGTGTGAAATCTGTGATTCACATGACCCCTCATCAGGACCCTTTCTTGGTATGAGAATGGCTCATGGGACACACAGATGTACACATGGTCATGCATTGCTAGTCGTCGCGTGCATGCTTTTTCTGCAGACTGGTCTGGTGGGATATGCCTGACATGTGCATGTGTCACAGTGGGGGTTGTAACAGGTGTCTCACACATCATCTTGTGTCCCACCCACAGGCACTCATCAGGCTCTGTTGGCCATTCACCAGGAGATCCACCAGCTGCGGGCCACAGCGGACACAATGGCAGGGGCGCTACTCCGTATTGCGGATGCCCAGGAGGCCATGGCTGCCCTACACAGCAGCCAGCACCGGCGCCAGAGGCGGCACCAGCAGTCCCGGGACAGAGGGGTAGGTTGGGCCGTGGTCGCCGTGGCCGGCCACGGAGGATGTGAACATTGTAAATAAAGACATCACAACCTATTACTACCTATCTGTTTGTTTCCAATGTGTGTCACTGTGATCCCCTGAGTACCCTGCACCCCATGTTGTCACCCTGCCCACATGTGCCTACCCATATCCCTCAGGGATGTGGTGTCTGCACTGCCACCAATCAACATACATAGTTTATACCATGCCCTGTGTGCCATGGACTGTGCCAGGTGGTCACCCTCCTACCTATGCGTGGGGGTATACCCAACCTCACCCGTTACCCAGCAAGATGTTCACAGTGGTACATGTCTTTTGTAGGGATCTGTCACCCTCTCCCACCCTATATGCTCGCCATTATTATACACATATGTGTGACCATCCTCCCTGCCCACACCAGGGCCTATGTGGCTGTCTACCCACATAGGCTTGCATGCAGCACAGGCAGACAAAGGTAGCTCGCTACAGTCAGCTGGTCACTCTTCCCCAGCACTTGTAGTTCCCCACCGCTCATCCTCGGGACCTGCATTGACCTGTCTTGCCCTCACCAGCTATCCCCCTGTGCAGCTCCTGGGTACAGGAGTCCCTCTTACCCTTCCTGCCACATACCTGCTGCTAGCCTTTTCCCCTATTGCCCACGAGCATGGTGCATCAGATATGCAGCCTACAACTCACAGGCAGCAGGCATGTGACCATAGCTGTTGGGACACAGTGCACATCGGCACATCACAGGGGCAGCAGGGGACACAGACGCCTACGCACATGGGCAGCCCCCACACCTGCGTGTGGAGATGGTCCATTTAGGTTACCTATGTCTATCACACATACACATAGGGATTTACACACATGCCCCATGCTCACGTCCACGGTCTGTCTGTAAGGAAGACACGTGACCATTGTGCCTACGTACAAACTTGTTTATTTACAAATTTACATTGCTTAATATTTACAGAACACCCCATGTTCTGTCCCGGTTGACAGGACAGCACAGGGCATGTGTGTGGGCACCCTGTGCCCTTTAAATGCTCCAGGGACGCCCATCAGGGGATGGCTGTCGAGATGCACCACCCATAGCAGCTGCACGCTGCATGTGCATCTCAGCAGCCAACCTCTGAATGGCGCCTGCCAGCCAGCGGATGGTGCGGTCCTGGGTCCACTGGCGTTGCAGCACACCACCCACTGCCACATACAGGTCCCGCACACACCTGCCACCACATCCATGCCAGGTGCCCGGTGTTTGCGTGGTGGCATGAGCGTGGGTCCTGTCTGTGGCAATGGGTGGGGACGCTACTCCCAGGTGGACACCATCACCGCACACATGTGGCAGCTGGCAAGGACCCACAGTGCCCTGTGCTGTCCTGTGTCCCCTCCTACCCACAGAGCCCCCTCCCCCTCCACACCTGCCTCCTCCCCCCTGACCCCTCCCCCACCCTCTGTCTCGCCCCCTCCCCGCTCTCCTCCTCCTCCTCCACTGCCTCCTCCACCTTTCGCATACAACTCACCCTCCCACCCCACCCTCCGCCCCCTCCATGTTGTCCTCTTCCTCTTCGCCCTCTGCCACCTCCTCCTCCTCCTCTGGTTGGACTGGCACTGTGGGGCATGTTCTGGAGGGCCCCAATGTAGATGGGTCCTCACCAGCAGCAGCATTCTCTGTGGGGGAAGACAGTCATTAGCACACCATCATGTGAATCACATACCACATGTACATAGTTTGGCCTCCCACAGGTGTTGGGCCACTGTGACATGCTGTACTGCACTGCAGAGGCCGCAGTACTCACTGCCACTTTACTCCAGTGCCCTCCTTTGGAGGCAGGCAAGGACCTCCGGGCAGTGCAGCCGCAACTCCCGACCCTTTTTCTGTAGATCCTCTACCTGGGGGGGAAAGCAATGGGTGGGAGCATTAGGGGCCAGATATCTCTGGTGGGTGCCCAACGCATATCACACATCTCTGTGAGCAGCAGCATGCTGCTTCTGCTGCTCTGGCCAGTGTGTCCTCTACTACCTGTTGCCAGCGCACCCTGCATATGTGTCTGTGGGTCTGGGCATGTGTGAGGTGCCACCTATGTGTACTGTGCGTAACCCCCCCGGACCCCCCATACCCTGTTCCTACACTCTCCTTGCATGACATGGCAGCACCATGCCACGTGTGGTTTGGCCATGCTGGTGTCCAGGGGAGGTGTTCCCTAACTCCCTGTGTGGTCCGGCACACACCTGTGTGTTTGCCTGACCTATACACATCATCCGACACACCCGCCATGGCACCATGCTATCCTTACAACACATGGGTGATGTGTTCTGAGATAGAGCGGGAGGTGGGTGGCCCTGCACACATCGCCAGGCACCACTACCATGACACTAGGCTTTCTACTATACCTCTGTGGTCATGACTAAGGTCTCCTGTGAATAGGATAGTTGTGGGCGACTGCAACAGGAGCATGGCCCACCACACCTAGCTGAGCTAGTAATATCTGTGATCTGGTCTGGGCCCTCCTGGAGTTAAGGAGAGCTGTGAAACCCCAAAAGGTGCAGGTACCCTAACACCAGCATCTATAATGGTCATCTGCAATCAGGTACGGGCCTCCTGGGAAGAGGACAGATGTGTGACCTGCAACTGCATTCACTACCATAATATCTGGATTTATTACAGACCTTTGTAATCAGGTCTCAGGGCTCCTGGGGGTGGGGTGGAATGGAATACAACCACAGCTGCACCTACCATACCATCAGGATCCATAATAGACCTGTGTAATCAGGTCTGGGCCTCCTGGGAATAGGGCAGGTGTGTGACCTGACCCTGCATAACCTACCACAATATCTGGATTTCATACAGACCTTTGTAATCAGGTCTCAGGTCTCCTGAGGGTAGGGTGGATTAGAACACATCGACAGCAGCACATACCATAACACCAGGGTGACTGACAGACCACTTTGATCAGGTCTCAGGCCCCCTGGGGGTAGGGCAGATGTTTTAACCTGCAAATGCATAACTGACCGTACCACCAAGATGGATAACAGATCACTTTGATGAGGTCTCAGGACTCCTGGGGGTAGGGTGGATTAGAACACATCAACAGTGGAGTGAAGGAGTGGCCTAGTGGTTGGGGCAAGGTACTTCAGGCCGGAAGGTCAGGGGTTCAAATCCCACTAGAGGACAGCAACCTTGGGCCAGAAGGACTGGGGTTTCTAGTCCCACAGGTGCTCCTTGTGTCCTTGGGCAAGCCACTTAACCCTCCATAGCCCATGTTCCCTGTAAAATAGTTATCTCCAAGTTATAATGCTCCGTTCAATGTAATTTCAGTTTGTTCAATGTAAACCGCACTGATTCAGAATAGCGCGGTATATAAGAGAATGCAAATAAATAAATAAATAAAATAAATAAATAACAGCAACATATACCATAACACCAGGGTGACTGACAGACCACTTTGATCAGGTCTCAGGCCCCCTGGGGGTAGGGCAGATGTTTTAACCTGCAAATGCATAACCGACCATACCACCAGGATGGATAACAGAGCACTTTGATGAGGTCTCAGGACTCCTGAGGGTAGGGTGGATTAGAACATATCAACAGCAGCACATACCATAACCCCAGGGTGACTGACAGACCACTTTGATCAGGTCTCAGGCCCCCTGGGGGTAGGGCAGATGTTTTAACCTGCAAATGCATAACCGACCATACCACCAGGATGGATAACAGACCACTTTGATCAGTTCTCAGGGCTCCTGGGGGTAGGGTGGATTAGAACACATCAACAGCAACATATACCATAACACCAGGGTGACTGACAGATCACTTTGATCAGGTCACAGGACTCCTGGGGGTGGGCAGATGTGTGCACCTGCAACTGCATACACTACCATACTAACAGGATTTATTACAGACCGTGTAATCAGGTGTGGGCCTCCTGGAGGTAGGGCCGATGTGTGACCTGACCCTGCATAAACTACCACAATATCTGGATTTATTACACACCTGTGTCATCAGGTCTCAGGACTCCTGGGGGTAGGGCAGATCTGTGAATCTGCAACTGCAGAACCTACCATGTCAGTATGCTGTTTACCAGACCTCTTTAGGCAGATCTAAGTGCTCCTGGGGTTAGGGTGGGTTTTGACACATCAACAGCAGCAGGTACCATAACACCAGGCTGACAACTGGACCTCTGTGATCAGGTCCTTAGCCTCCTGGGGATAGGGCATACCTACACACAGCAGCATGCGCAGCTACATCCAGCACTGGATGGCCCAAAGACTAGTGTCTATACCATGTTGTACATGTATGATGTGTGTTCATTGCTGGATAATGTGTTGCACAACTTGCATTGTGTGACCTGTCCCATACACTTACCTCATGTGGGTAGTCGGCAAGACGATTGTACCGCCTCGTGACGCGCTCCCATGTCCTCCTAACGTGGCAGAGGTCCTGGCATTTGGGGGAGCTGGGGAATAATTTGTGCTGCCTAGCGCAGATGTCCTGCAAGGTGTCGCATATCCCGACGGGTGAAGGCAGGCTTCCTGGACCGCGTCGCCATTTTCTCCGATGCCTTGCTGATGCATGCACGCACGTTGCATATGCGTGCATGTGTGCTGCCATGCATCAACGCGCGCTGCCACGCATCACTACAGCATGCTAGATATGTGCCGTGCCACGACCAGTACACGGCGGCACCGCAAGCTTTCTGCCCTTTGTCCAGGCCACTTCATAGGGCGCCTTATGATGCACTTCCTGCCACGCCATGCTGTGAGGCACCTTGGGGTACAGAGCTACGGTGAAAAGATTTATGCTGCAGATACACATTGCAGAAATGTGTCTGACTCTTCTTACCATGATATACATCTTAGGCATTTATCTTGATGCTGGCACACTGGAGTCTCAAACCCATCACCACTGGCTGTGAAGGCATTGTATTAACCATTGTGCTAAGCCTTTTAACAGCACAATGGATGGCTACACAGCTACACCAGGTCATCTGCACACACTTTCTGCTCTGCTTACCGGGATAGTGTTAAGGACACAGCTAGGGCACTTTACAGGGCACCTTAGTTTGGGCAACTCAGCTGAGGGTGCTTTGGGGTGTGCACACTGATTTCAGATCTATGTCAGACTGTTACAGGCATAAAAGGCCATAGCCTGAAACAGTTTTACTGACGGATGCACTTTGTATATAGCTCAGCAGCTAATCTAGCAACCTGCAGCCCACACCACTCTTCCAACATACCCACTGCATGCGACTGTCCACACTTTTAAAAAACTTTTCATGTGGTAAAAGGCTCTGATGTAATGACAATACGGTATATCATATCCATCCAGATACAGCAATATACAGGCCCACTGGGGTATTGAACCCATGACCTCTCCCACTGAGGTCATTATATTAACCATTGTCCTACATCACTATTGGTTGTAGCTAAACTATGGCTAGCTACTGAACCAGTGCAGGTCACCAGACACACTGTCTGGTGTGGCTACCAGGATAGGTTAGCACCAAGAGAACCCATGATGCAATTCACATGCAGAACAGCAGTCTACATCTGCTCACCAGATGGGGTTTGCACTTCTACAGCACGTCAGCTGGGTAGGGAGATTGACCGTGTGTGTTACTGGCACAGTGTGCTTACTGACCATGCCATTGTGCGTGTTCTGTGCTCACCCTGAGGGTAAAGTCGTGTGGACAGCATCAAGTCCACAGTACACGGGGTGTTTGCGGTAGGTTTTGCTGCAGTTCACCATCACTGCCAGTGTGTGGAGTATTCTTTGCAGGCAGCCTTGGATGTTTTCTATGTCCATTTCTATTTGCCAGTCATGTGTAGCCCATGTGGACCATGATGCTCGCAACATAATGTATATTCAGTGAGATTGCCATGACACCTGTTTTTGGAGTAGGGGTGTGTCTGGACTCACATGATGAAGATATACTTAACAAGCCGGCCCTCTGGGGGTCAGGGTAGGGAACATGATCTGCGAACAACAGACACACACTATCACTGTTTGCAATAGGGCCAGTTGAGGTAGATGATGACAGACTGTGGGACCAATAACCCCCAGCCAACTGGCGAACAGAGAGCTGATGCAGATCTGCACATGGAACTGGACCACTGGCAGTGTGCCTGGTCAGCACAGCTGCCCCCCACTACATTCTGACATGCGCCAGCAGAGGGAAGTCAGTGTGCACCTGCTGCACCCTGCAAGGTGTTGCAGCCATACACATGCTAACTACAGACAGTCTGCTAGCACATACATAGTGCATGTTCCAAAAGGAACACTGTGCACCCAGGCATGGGATCTGGCACATACACCAAGCAGGTTTGTCAGTCATTGGGCCCCAGAAATGGGAACCCAGAAACATCACTTACAGAAACTGTGTATAGCATTATGTGGCAACCTGGATATGCCGTGGTCACTACTCAACCAAAAGAAAAGTTCCCCGGCTCATAAGAGACCATAAAGGTAAATCAAAATGCAAAACTTATGCATCAACACATACTTTTTTGTCGGAATAACCAAGCAAAAGGGAGCAGGGATTGTACCCACCCCTCGCCGTGGTCGGTCCTTTTTAATAATTTTAAATGCTCAAAAACTTATCTCATTCTCTTTACTCAGCCAGCTCGGAATTCAAAGACACAACGTGCCACGTTTCGGGCCATCCACATCAACCGTGGCCCTGCATCAGGTGAAATGTATGGAATCCCAGTAAGTCAGCTTTTGAGAAATGTCCAACGGTCAAACTCCTTTTATCGAAAACGGCGCATGACGTCACCACAAACACGGAAGGAAAGCTGCCAATGAACCCCCTATACGTCACAGACCTGAGAAAAAAGAGCATTTAAAGGAAGAGAGGGAAAACCCACTGCAGGGAAATCCCAATATGACATGATGACACCTGAAGTAGAGTAGAATCACAATATAGTGTGCCACTCCACAGAGGCATTTAATCCATGTGGGGAAACCGTATCCAATTGGAATATCCATCGTTGTTCCGTATACTGTAGTCTTCCAATTCTATCACCTCCCCGAGGATCAATAGGAATATGGTCCAGTACTCTCCAGCGTAGCTGACTAAAAAGATGGTTCTCTTGAAGGCAGTGAAGCACAATAGGCGCTGAAACCGTTTTCGATCGCAACCGGGAAGCGTGCTCCCCAAGACGGATCTTGACAGGACGAGTAGTCCGGCCTATGTAACAAAGTCCACATGGGCAGACGATCAGATAGATCACATAGGATGAAGTGCAGGTAGTGTGCCACCGAGCCTTGTATGTGATGGAAGTAGATGTATTCTGCCACGTTGGTCCACTAATTGCCATAGCACAGAAATCACATAAACCACATGGGTAATGTCCAGGGTTGAGATGAAAAACTGGGGGGCGATCCGAAGGCCAAGAAGACTTAACAATCTTATCCCTGAGATTCGGTGCCCTTGAAAAGGCCACCCGTAAGTGCTTGCCAGAGAAAAAGGGATGAACCGACAACACCGGCCAGTACCGGCGTAAGAGTGTGATAACTTTCGGAACTCCCATAAGGTATGGAAAAATACCAGTAAAAACCTCTTCCCCCAGGTGGTCAGATGGAGCACGGGGAAGAAACAACCAATCTCGATGCAAAAACCTGGCCCGCTTGTAAGCTTTTCTTATTAGGGAGAGAGGATACCCCCGAGTTAGCAAACGGGACTTTAAGTCATCAGCATGTTTATAAAAATCTGCCAGAGATGAGCAATTTCTACGAAGCCGCAAAAATTGGCCGAAAGGGAGGCCCCTCTTTAAAGGTAAGGGATGGAAACTGGAAAACTTTAACAAGGTGTTCCGTTGGACCGGCTTGCGAAATAACGTAGTTGTGATCCCCTCTGGTGTCAAAAAAACTGTAAGGTCCAAAAACTGAATGGCATGCCGATCATACACGGCAGTAAACTGTATATTTGGAGAGAACCCGTTCAGAGATTCTAAAAAAGCCTCCAATTCTAACTGAGAACCGGACCACAGAAAGAAAATGTCGTCCAAAAAGCGACGCCAAAACAGAACATGAGGAAACAGAGGAGAAGGATAAATGTATTGCCTCTCAAACTCTGCCATATAAATGGTTGCTATCGAGGGGGCCACCGTGGCCCCCATTGCAATCCCAAACGTTTGTCGATAGAAAATTCCATCATGTAAAAAATAATTCTTATTCAGAACCAGATCCAGCATAGCCAACAGGAAAGACCTGGGTATCCTCGCCGGGAGATCTAGCGGATAGTCAGCTAAACAGTGTAGCACAGCTTGTTGGTCAATATTCGTGTACAATGCTTGTACATCTAATGACACTAAATACGTGTATGTCAAATAATCAGTGCAAGATGATAGCTGCGTGAGGAAATCCCCGGTGTCCCGTAAATATGAGGGAACTTTTGATGCCACTGGTTGTAAAAACACGTCGCAAAACTTAGAGAGAGGCTCCAATAGAGAATCACTATTTATTAGTGGACCAACGTGGCAGAATACATCTACTTCCATCACATACAAGGCTCGGTGGCACACTACCTGCACTTCATCCTATGTGATCTATCTGATCGTCTGCCCATGTGGACTTTGTTACATAGGCCGGACTACTCGTCCTGTCAAGATCCGTCTTGGGGAGCACGCTTCCCGGTTGCGATCGAAAACGGTTTCAGCGCCTATTGTGCTTCACTGCCTTCAAGAGAACCATCTTTTTAGTCAGCTACGCTGGAGAGTACTGGACCATATTCCTATTGATCCTCGGGGAGGTGATAGAATTGGAAGACTACAGTATACGGAACAACGATGGATATTCCAATTGGATACGGTTTCCCCACATGGATTAAATGCCTCTGTGGAGTGGCACACTATATTGTGATTCTACTCTACTTCAGGTGTCATCATGTCATATTGGGATTTCCCTGCAGTGGGTTTTCCCTCTCTTCCTTTAAATGCTCTTTTTTCTCAGGTCTGTGACGTATAGGGGGTTCATTGGCAGCTTTCCTTCCGTGTTTGTGGTGACGTCACGTGCCGTTTTCGATAAAAGGAGTTTGACCGTTGGACATTTCTCAAAAGCTGACTTACTGGGATTCCATACATTTCACCTGATGCAGGGCCACGGTTGATGTGGATGGCCCGAAACGTGGCACGTTGTGTCTTTGAATTCCGAGCTGGCTGAGTAAAGAGAATGAGATAAGTTTTTGAGCATTTAAAATTATTAAAAAGGACCGACCACGGCGAGGGGTGGGTACAATCCCTGCTCCCTTTTGCTTGGTTATTCCGACAAAAAAGTATGTGTTGATGCATAAGTTTTGCATTTTGATTTACCTTTATGGTCTCTTATGAGCCGGGGAACTTTTCTTTTGGTCTTGTATTTTGCCCTAGGCTAAGGGGTTTTTTCTTGGGGTGGTCACTACTCAGTCAGAGTGGGACTGACCTCCCAGCATGACATGCTGTGGCCACTGTGTCCTTGCAGGTGGTGGATGTTGTGATAAGGAAGCTTATCATAGCTCAGGAAGGAGCTATAGAAAAGGTGAAGTGACTCTGAACAAGCAACCTGTCAGTTCTGGTAGAAATAAGAAAACAGAATTTTCCCATAAAAGACTACCAGTCCCAGAATGCACCAGGTTTCCAACAGCCATTAGAGGAGCTGAAGTGGGGAAACGTGTGTTCAATCAGGAGGGCTATGAGGTAATCCCTAAGCACTCATCTCAAAGGGCAGGGCCTGATTCAGCACAACTGCGCTGTATTAGGGGGGGAGCACTCATCTAAGCAGAATAAGAGTAGAGTTTATTCTACAGATGACAATCTTCATGATCACCTTGAATATCCAGAGAAGGATCATCAGTTTCATCTGAAGGATCATCAGAAGCAGAAGCCAAACCGGACGGACAGAGAGGGAAAGAGACCCTCTGGAAGAAGGAAGAGAAAAGCCTTTGAAAGGTCTAGAAGAGTCCAAAGCAGTACGTATACTGGGAGGTATTCCAAGGGCCAGCATACACCATTGGACTGGGGAAAGCCAGAGGAATGGTGCTGCAGAGCTAGGAATCACCAGAGGCTACCTGTGAGGGAGACGGCTGCACGTGGAAGGGACCCTAAGACCCATGCCAGAAGGTATGTGAAGAGAGATCCAGTGTCCAGGGATCTGGATTGGAAGGCTGGACATAAGAACTGGACTACATACTGGCCAGGCTATATAGAGAGGAACTCTAACAGCAATGGAAGCTCAGGTATGAACACTGATCTATGCCCTAGCTATAACCTTGAAAGACAGCAGGGAAACAAGTATTCTCCTGAAAATGCTCCATTGAGAGATTCATCTGTGCCAATCCATGATATTGAACCCATGCTTGTTGAACAAGGGGGAATAATAGCAGATGAAGATCCTATTTATATGGATTGTTCTCTATCTAAACTCCGTTGGTAACTTTCTGCTATAAAGTACAGCAACCATCACAAAGAAATACCAATTTGTTCTTTAATCTACTCAGAAAAGCTCCTGAAGCAGGATTTGACCCACACAGTAGAAAGTAAGCCAGCTAAGGGGTTTCAGCTGGATAACTGCTAGCAATTAAGCCTTACCTAATTGCTTGTGAGCTAGGAGAGAATCACTTCTGAATCTATGTGGGAAATAATCAGAAGTTAACCTGAAAAGAACAGTTTGTTTCTTGCTTTGTGGCTTTTCATTTGTTGTTTTCCTGATTTTGACTTTGTTTTTCCAAGTTAACACTGAAAGCAAGTTACCTGATTTATGTGCTACCAAGCATATCTGTGTTGGGAGAAATAACCCCATAAATAAAAATCTTATTGGCTTTACCCAAGAGCACAACTAAATTATTGTCAGCAGCTGTGTCTGGTGTGAATGAACTACATTGCCCACAATACCTTGCAAATCATATAGATATATGCACTTGCCAAGACTGTGAAGATTTTCACCCAGGCAGCCGTCTGACAATGTGCACTACAATATCCCAGCTATTGCCCTATGCCCTGTACACATGCATCCTGCCCAGACCGCCATGTCTGGCCCATAGCCACAATACCTTGGTCCTCATTATGCACAATGGTAGGCTAACGCTGGAAACTGTGCAAGCATTGTGGGCTCAGTAAGGTGTAGGCATCCGCAAAACACTGGATAGACATATACACACTCCAACATCTATTTCTGCATTGTGCAACGGTAGAGGTGGCTGCCAGCCCTGGCCGCCACACCAGTCCTGGGCACTGTGCAGGCAGTGCAAAGGTACGCAATACTATTAGGGTCACTCTCCAGGGTGGTAGACAGTGTTGTAAACACATATGCAGCACACTCCACAGATATCAGAAAGGTTGGTATGATGAATCTATTTTACAAAATTGTTTTAAGTTAGGTTTTGTGATCTCACATTAATCATAGCAAGCTTTTGATACATATATGGAACGTGTTTCCATGGATCTGACCGCATTGCTAAGGTATACAGGTGCAAGTTGTCGTGAAGTACAGGGTTCAGAACCAAGGGAGGCAGAGGATTCACTGCAAAGTGAAACCAGAACTGTCAGTGCTGAAACAAGCATGGAGGGTTGGCATGGAAACCCTAAATAAAGAACGTCACAGAGTGTTAGGGAACGCCCATCCCCTGAGCTAGCTCCTGCCTCATCAGGGAAGTGGGAACACCTGGTGGGAGGTGCGGCTCAGCACAACGGAGAAAGAAACTTAGATAAAAAGCCTTTAGTTAAAGATAGGACAGAGAAGGAGAAGGAGAAAGTCACAGACATAGTCTCAGATACGGAGACAGAAGGAAAAGGCAGCACAGCAAGCGTGGAGAAAGCTGAAAGAAGGAGAAAACCAGAGAAAGATAGATACTCCGAGGGCAGCCAAGGTCTGTGGCTGAGAGAAGGGAAAAGGGAAAGAAATCCCAATTCCACTCGGAGGAACTTCTCAGAGGAAGAGAGCTGGGGAAGATATTCAAGTCCAGTTCCTAGGGAGCAGTGCTCAACTACAAAAAGCACTGGGGATTTTTACTATCCAAAAAGCAGAGACGTTTATTCTGGGAACCAGAAAAGACAACCACGCTGTGCTCACAACAGACAGCCTGCAGGTAAAGCTTATTTCCCTGATACCAAGCTTTTATCAAAGGGGAGAGAAAAGTTTTACCAACCTTTTTGTAGCCAAGGGAGATTCCTGGGAGAAAGCAATTCTAAAGGCAGACACAGAATTCCCTGTAGCCAAACAGAAGAGGGAAACGTGTATCCTTTTAATTACAGAGGGCTGTGTGCACAGGAAGCCAAACACCCAGACTCACAGAGCAGGTTGGGGGAAGGGAACCCTGTACTTGGAACGGAGAGGTTTGCGTGGCAGGCATAAGAACCCTCTCTAAGGGACCTTAAGGAAGAAGGTGATCTTATGCAGTGGGACCCTTATCAACCCCCTGAGTCCGAAGTGTTTATGGACTGCTCTTATATGGTGGCAGACAATGTGCAGTCCCTTTGTTAATAATACTGGATTTTGCTGAAGGAAGAAAAGCAGCCAAAAGAAGTATTTTGGAGGGAAACTGTTTTATTCTTTTTGATTCCGTAACAGCTGAAGATAAGCATTATTTAAGTTGCCTATTTTTGTTCACATCAGGAATATGGTTTCTTTGTAAATATATTCTTTGTTCATGGTCATCAACATTCAACCCCGGGAGGGGCAATAAATCCTAATTTAACCTGAACCACTCGTGCACAACTTGGACTCATTCTTACTACTGTAGGACTACATTACCCAGGAGGCCTTTCCAAAACCTCCATTTAAAGTTCACAGTATAAGAAACACAACTACCCACTTGCCTTGCCCACGCTAAATGCCTCTGGGAGGGTGAGTGGTGACAAAGTAGTGGTAGCTGCTGCTCCGCGCATGGCCCAACAGCCTGACTCTCCATGAGGCTTTGTATAGTGGTGCCCGTGGGGGTGGGTGTTTGTGCATCTGTTGGCAGCAGCTCTGGTGCAGAGGGTCCAGACTCCGGTCCTGGTGGGCCAAACACGATTCCGGTTTCCTGGATGTCGCTAATGAATATGCATGGATACATTTGCATACAATGTGGGCAGTGCATGTAAATGCATCTCATGGATATTTCTTAGGAACATCCTGACAACCTGAATGGTGTTTGCACCTCCAGGACTGTGGTTGGGAACCTCTGCTTTACACAGTGGACATGTTTATGGTGTCTGCTCACTGTAGGGTAAAATAGTGGGGCATGGTCTGCAGGGGCTCCAGCTGGGATGTGAACCTGTGACCTTCTGCCTTTGGACACACTGGCTGTGTATACTGCACCACACAGGCAGGTTGTTCCCATGACTCTTCCTCAGACAGACCTTATCTGTTGCACTGCACGCCACCCACCTGTACAGGGCTTGCCCTTGCTCTGCTGTGGGAAGCTGCCACTGCCTCCTCCGGTGCCAGCACCCCCTCCACCACCATGCTGACATGCCCTTCTGCTGGTGGTGCGCAGTCCCATGCCATCCAGTGTGCTGCTAGGCAGGTGCCTATGGTGTGGCATTTGGGGTAGGGGTGCTGACATGGACATCAGCACATCTCTCTGGCACCACCTGCCAATGTTCTGTGCCCTTGGGGGTACCTGCTGGGTGCTATCCCCTGGGACACTGTGGGACGCACACTCGTAGCCATATTGGACCCTTGTCAGTTGCTGTCTTGCTGCTTTTCATTTTCTGCATTCCTATGTGCCAGGTAGGCATCTGCCTAGTCCACACTGTGCCCCAGCTGGCCCACTGCATGTGCCGCCTGCAGCCCCCTGTACCCCAGTTACACCATCACCATAGTGCCCTTTCCCACGTGCCCACTCTGCTGTTGCTACACATGTGTAAACCACAAAGGCAAGCTACCCCATACACACCACAGAAAACCCTCATCAGCACTATTTCACTGTTGGCACATTCACTTTGTGGGGGGACTGTGAATTGACCCTTCCAAATGTGCCCTCGTCCTTTTTCCTCTTTATAGGGTGTGTTCATTACCGCTTGTCATTATTTGTTCTATTGGCCAGCTCGGTGTTTTGGATTTCCATTTTGGTACTGGTCATTATTTATGGTTTGTGCCTTTTTGGTTGCTGCACATGTATCACTACTATCACTTTTCAAGGTCTCCCTGCCTTTGCTATACATTGCTGATTGAAATGGTTTCTCTGTCCTGCAAATGTGCCTAGCGCGAGGTTTTCACTGGCGTTAATTTTCAGAGCTTCATTTCATGGCGTTAGTGTACATGGATCCACTCACCGCCCATTGACCCCTTCTCTCCGCCCCTGGGGAGCCTTACTCCGCCCTCTGGGAAGCCTTACTCCGCCCTCTGCGCACCCTAATGCCGCCACAGACATTATCACGCGATATGTGACATTCTTGCACGGTAAAGCGCCATTATCATGCGATAACATTACGTATCGCACGATAACGTTGCCGCTGCTACGTTAAGACGGTTTAGTAAACATACCCCTATGATTGACTAAAGCATTAACTTTGGCCCTTCCATTGACTGAACTTGTATACCAAGATCACTGTGATCAGAAACATAAAACCTGATTATGGATCTCCACTTTTGGAATCAGTTGCCTATTGGCTAAGACTCCTGAGGGATTTGATGGGTTTCCATAGGAATGTAAAAGCTTTAGGGGCTGATATTTAATGGCGGTGGCCAGCCCAAGTAAAGTGACTATTGCTGTTTTAAATTAGACCCAGATATTCAATGCTGGGGTCATATCCAGCTACTGGCATTGAATATCCAGTATGCCTGGTTAGCTAAACTGGTTAACGATAGGCTAGCCTTTTATGCACCTCACATTAGCCGATAAGTTAACTAGCCAGCCACTGAATTCAGTTATCATTGGGGCATGCAGCAGCATTATGAGCTATGTACTGCTGAATTTCCCACTAGCAAGTTTGCTAACCGTATGAATCCTTTTGAACAATAACGATTATTAGACTCGTTGGAACTAGTTCACCTGTTTATATGATGATGTTCTAAAGTAATTTTATATATTTTAATTAGCTGATATTGAGCAATTTTATGTTGTTTTTAATGAAATTTGTGTCGTCTGTCCATTTTAATGCCTATGCTGTTTTTGAATATGCTTAGAACTTTTGATTGGTGGACTACAAATTTAAATAAATGCATAAATGCAGCTGGAAGGTGGGAGTCAGCTGATCGCAGTATTCTCTGTTGATATATCTGTGGAAGAGTCTAGAATAGATGCAGTAGAAGGTGGTGATTTGTCTACAGAGAGATTAATGTTGGTCTCAGGCACTTCTGAGATTATAATGACCTCTTTGGCTGTGCTTTAGGAGCAAAGAAGTTAGACTTGCTGTAATTACCCTGGAGTCTATTTGGTTCACCCTCAAAAAAAAAGTTAAAGAGTCTATAATTCGATGTTCTTCAGACCTCATTACTTTATCTACTAATGAGAATTTACAGACAAATCTTCTTGAGGAGCATGATGAAAAGATTACTGAGCTGGAGCAAAGTATAGATGATACAGGAGGCTTTAATAAAGCAGGATAAGACAGATCTTCAGCATAAGCTGGAGTCACTTGAAAATCTCTCTAGGGTTTTATTTCTGCATTTCCTGTTCTTTCCCAAATCTGTATTTTTGCTAGTAATGGAAACATTTAAGAAAAATCTGCTGGAGTATTAAGAATTTGAACGGGGAAATTTAGGATGTAACCCAGTCATCAGCATCTGAATGAGTTGCACTAACCTTGCCTTGACCCAACCAACTTTTAAAATGGCTCATATATTCCTTAGTGTGCGATAACAGGTATAGCTGCTTTTGTCATCACACAACTGCAAGTTTGAACTGCACGGATTCCTCCAGGGTAGGTGCATGGATATATGGCAATCTAGACAAACCTTTAATATTATACCCTGGCCACCGTTTCCTTCTACAACCTTCCCAGCTGGGTTAGGGCCCAGCTCCGCCATAGTCCCTAACCCAGCACTTCCCTGAGCACTCAGCTCTTGTGGCCAGCAGAAGGAATGGCACTTAATAATGTGAAAGCTTGCTCTGTTGCATGGAGCCAGTCTCGCAACATGAGCGGCTAATACCATAAGACTGAACCTTAGTAGAAGAGGTAACAGCGCTATTAAGTGCCCTCTTTCTTGTCAACTATTAGGGCTAAACCACTGGGGTAGGGCCTCAGGGAGTGCAGAAACTGGGAGAGAGGGAATTTAGATTACCTGCCTGCTGCCTTTTGTTGCCCCTGTAATCTCAGTGGTTCAGTTAAAAGTGAGTGCCGACCCTAGATGCCTGAGTTTTTGTGCTGATCTAATAAGACTGATATTTATTTATTTATTTAACAGTATTTCTAAACCGCCTTATCTTAATAATCAAGGTGGTATCACAGCAAGCAATCAGGTAAAGTGTGTGTGTTGTACATGCAGTGAGGATGAAACTTAGTTGTGTGAGGGATGTGTTGGGTGCTTGATTTGTTTGAGCTATATACATATATATATGCCAAGATCAGCCTAGAGCACAGGCACCTATCGGGTTCAGACTCACAGAGACCCATGTAGTACTGTCAACTGCTGGTCCTGTTGCCATGGGGTATGGAATGCATGAGCTTGTCAAGAGCTGGTTGGGTTCAGGCCTGGGTGGCCCAACCTGTTCTAATGCTGATGAACCCAGCAATCAAATGGATAACTGCATTGTTTCTGGGTTGCTGGAGGATTCCTTTAAAGAAGAATCACATAGGGCTACTTTGTTAGTAGCCTTTTATTTAAACAATATGTCAATACAGTGTAACACTTATATATATAATAAAAAGATTTTGTTTTTGACTCATCAAGTTTGGATCTTTCCATACAAAAGCAGAAATAGGCATGAGAAGAGGAATACATTTTGGGTTATGTGCTAGGAGGGGATCCCACCAACAGCAGAAATAATTTATCATTATCTCTGCAAGCTCTTGATTCAATTTTTATGAGAACTTGAGATCTGCTTTAGTTAATCTTCCTCAGTATTTCTTGATTTCTAGACTCTGAGGACTGTGTGTATAGATACCTCATGTAAGAGGCATGGGGGTGGGGGTGGGGGTGGGGAGGCTAAGCCTTCCTAAAACCCAGGCTGGCAAAAAAAGAGTTGGAGCAGAGAGCTACAACTTTAGTGCTGTCTGTTTCAGCTCCTTCCTGTCAGCCTGGGGTTTGACTGAGAAGAGGGTGAGCAATAGGACAGACATTGAAGAAGCCTAGAGGAAGTTCTCTGTGGCTACTACTAATGCATAGAAACATATATAGAAAAAGAGAAAATAACAACAAAGACCATAGAGCCTATCTAGTCAGTTCATCCATATTAAGCTCTACGATCCCTTTCTTTCCCTCAGAGATCCTGCTCAAAGAAATCAGGGAAGCAAACAAAATTTACAGCACAGTAATAATAATGTGTGATTTCAATTACCCAGTATCGAATGGGTCAGTGTGATGGCAGGACAAGCTAGGGAGATAAAGTTTCTAGATGAAATAAATGACTGCTTCTTGGAGCAGCTGGTTCATGAACCGACCAGAGGGGAAGCCATTTTCGACCTAGTCCTTAGTGGAACACATGATCTGGTCCAAAAGATAAGGGTATTGGGGCCACTTGGCAATAGTGATCATAGCATGATTGCTTTTGATTTAATAAATGGAGGAAGGATGGCAAGGAAATCCACAGTACTACCTTTTAACTTTCAAAAGGGAGACTATGATAAAATGAGAAAATAGATAAGAATAAACTAAAAGGGGCAGTTGCAAAGGTTAAAGATTTACATCAAGCATGGGTTTGTTTAAAAATACTATCTAGAAAGCTCAGACCAGCTGTATTCCACTCTTTAAGAAAAGTGGAAGGAAGTCCAAAAAACTGCAGCATGGTTTAAAGGTGAGGTCAGAGAGGCTGTTGTTGCCAAAAAAGCATCTTTCAGGAAATGGAAAAAGGAGCCAAATGCCGAGATCTGGAAATAAGCACTGGCAAGTTAGATGGAAGGAATTGATAAGGCAGACAAAGAGAGAATTTGAAAAGAAGCTTGCTGTGGAAGCAAAAACGTGTAATAAAAACTTTTTCAAGTACATTTGTAGCAAACAACCTGTGACAAAATCAGTTGGGCCATTAGATGATAGAGGAGTAAAAGGGGCACTAAGAGGGGACAAGGCCATAGCAGAGAGACTGAATGAATTCTTTGCTTCAGTTTTTACTGAGGAAGATATAGGGATGTTACCTATGACTGTAATGGTATTTAAAGGTGATACCGCAGAAGAATTGAAAGAAATATTGATACACTGTGAAGATATATTACAACTACTTGATAAACTGAAGAGTAGCAAATCACCTGGACCGGATGGTATACATCCAAGGGTGTTGAAAGAACTGAAATATGAGATTGCAGACCTACTATTAGTTATCTATGAACTATCATTAAAAATCATCTGTAATCCCTGAAAATTGGAGGATGACCAATGTATTGCCAATTTTTAAGAAGGGTTCCAGTGGTTATCCGGGAAACTACAGACTAGTGAGCCTGACGTCAGTACCAGGAAAAATGGTAGAAATCATTATAAGGAACAAAATTACTGAACATATAGATAGTCATGGTTTACTGGGAGCCGGCCAACATGGCTTTAGCCAAGGAAGGTCTTGTCTTACTAATCTGTAATGTCTTTTTGAAGGTGTGAATAAACAGGTAGAAAAAGGTGAGTCAGTTGATATAGTGCATCTGTATTTTCAGAAAGCCTTTGACAAGGTCCCTCATGAGTGACTCTTGGCAAAATTAAAAAGTCATGGGCTAGGAGGCAGTGTTCTATTGTGGACAGGAACTGGTTAAAAGATGGAAAGCAGAAGATAGGGCTAAATGGCCAATTTCCCAAAGGAGAAAGGTGAATAGTGGAGTACCCTAGGGATCTGTGCTTTTAACATTTTCGTAAATGATCTGGAAATGGGAATAATGAGTGAGGTAATCAAATTTGCAGATGACACAAAATTATTAAAACCCATGAGAATTGTGAAAAATTGCAAGAGGACCTTGATAAATTGGAAGACTGGGCATCTAAATGGCAGATGAAATTTAATGTGGACAAGTGCAAAGTTATGCACCTAGGAAAGAACAACCCAAACTATGGTTACACAATGCAAGGTTCCACATTAGGAACCACCACCTAGGAAAAAATTTAGGCGTCAACATGGATAACATGTTGAAAGCCTCCGCCCAGTGTGCAACGGCAGCCAAGAGAACAAATGGATTGCTTTAGTTAATCTTCCTCAATATTTCTTGATTTCTAGACTCTGAGGACTATGTGTATAGATACCTCATGCAAGAGGCTTGGTGGGGGTGGGAGGGGGGTGGGGAAAGAATGGAGAATAAAACACACCTTGAATATTGTGTGCAATTCTGGTCGCCGTATCTTAAAAAGGATATACCGTTATTAGAAAAGGTACAGAGAAGAGCCACCAAAATGGTAAAGGGGATGGAAGGATACCCCTATGAAGAGAAGCTAAAAAGGTTAGGGCTCTTCAACCTGAAAAGATGGCTGAGGGGAGATATGATAGAGTTCTATAAATGAATGAATGGAGTGGAACGGGTAAACGTAGATCAATTGTTTACGTCATCAAAATATGGAAAGACTAGGGGACATGCAATGAAGCTACAGGGTAACCTATTTAAAACTTATAAGAGAAATTATTTTTTCACTCTACATGTAATCAAACTCTGGAATTCGTTACCGGAGTATGTAGTAAAAGCTGTTAGTGTAGCCGGGTTTAAAAAAGGTTTGGACAAGTTCCTGGAGGAAATATCCATAAACCATTAATGGGGATCCGGGATATCCACTGCTTGATCCAATACAAGCATTGTGGAACCTGTGTCTTTTGGGGAAACTGCTAGGTACTTGTGACCTAGATTGGCTACTGTTGGAAACAGAATACTGGGCTTGATGGACCTTGGTTTGACCCAGTATGGCATATCTTATGTTATTTTCTTATATTCTCTATGCTTGTTTCATGCTTTCTTGAATTCAGATCTAGTCCTTGTCTCTAACATCTCTGGTGAGAGGTTGTTCCCAAGCATCACCCTTTTCTTAACCCTTTCCAGGCCGAGCCCAAAACTCTCGGGATCCAAAATTCTGACTAAATATTCCTATCAAATGGTATATAATACATGACCATAGCAGAAGGAAAATCACTATTAGAACATATTGAATAAGATGGGTACAATTTTCCTGAAATATGCAAAAATTAACCCGGCTGCAGAATGTGGATTAAAAATTTAAAGTAGGCCTTCAAAGATTAAAGAAATATTCTCTTAGATTACTCCTGAGATCATTTTCATTCTATGATCCCTTGTTCCAAAGTTTCCTGCCTCTGTTTAACTCATTCTTCTGGCCAAAAACAATCAGTACGGAGAGATGAGTCAGTACTTTTTTACTCCTGAAGTGATAGTGAGAGGTGTGGGGAAACAAAAGGGGATAGCAAAAGATTTTAAGAGTATGGGAGTGAATGTGAGGGGAAGTCAAGAGTGCGGAAGAAACAGGAGTGTGAATGTGTGAGGTGGGCAGAAAGGAGGAGAGAACAAGATAGGATGTGCGGGCAGGCAATGACAGGAGAGAGTAGACAAGTGAATGAGGGCAGGACATAGAGAGGAGAAAGCAAGTTATGTGTATATATATATGTATATATATATACATACATATATATACTGTGATGGGGCCCGTGGTTAGAGCCCTTTAACCCTGTATAGGCGGTTGCCTAGGGTCTATAAAACAAGTAAACTGCTCTGGCTGTGTAAATGAAAGAGTCTCTCAGAGCAAAATGAATGAAAAATAAGATGGGTTTTATTCCCCGTCCCGCTCGGACTATCAACAAGAACAGAAACTTCAGGTGTAAGCGAAGAAACAGAAATAGTGGCAAACTTATATTCCTTTGTTCACATGCACAAAGTTTTCTTTGTCATTTAATCAAACAGCAGGGCTGCATTTATAACAGATACTACAATCCATGGGAGAGGGATCTTGAAGGCTGCTGCCATCTTCCCATACCATGCTTTCTCCAGCACTTCCCAAACTCCCTGTGTCAGACTCCTCCTGTGTACAGTATTCAGACACGGCGTCTTGTGACAACTCACTATGGCATTCAATGGAGGCTCTTCTCCCTTCGGGTTTATACCTCCCTGGCTTGTAGTAGCTTCTACCTGGGCTTTCCTCCCAGAACAACAGCTCTGAATCTCCTTGCTTCGTGTAATTATGGTCAGGACCGCGCCCTTGGCACTTATAGGTTTTAAACCTCTCGCTGTAAGCGTATGGAGGTTTCTTTCTATCTGTAGGGATTGCCTTGGTACTTGGCTCCCTGTATCTTTTGACTCTAGCCTCCCAGGCTGGTTGTGCAGTAGTGAAATTGGTCCTAGCTTTGCAGCTATTTCTTATGGTGCACATATGCTTGGAGTTCCCATCCCCCAACACTTTCCTTTTAAACTGACCTGTGCTTAGAGCTGGCACATACCGGTCTCCTGTGTAGTGGGACACTCCTGGCTTCTCTTGAAGGCTAACTCGGGTAGCATGTCTTCTCCCAGTACAGCTTGCCTTAAACCTCTGTTCCTGAGTGCTGGAGCTACCTTCACTTCCTGGTTCTCCGTGAGAAAAGTTTTCTCCCAGCACTCCTCTGGGGTTTCTGCTCAGCTGATTGTAGCCACACCTCTTGCTACTCTCTCTCCCCGGCTTCTGCCGTGCTCCTGAGTTGTATCGTGCCTCTCTCTCCCTCTGCCTTCTTTCCACTGACTGGAACCCTGTCTTATGTAATCCCCAGCCCTGCACGTGACGTGGGGATTTGCAATCAGGTGTTCCTGACGAGCTTTCTGTTTGTTACGCCGTAACAATTTCCTTTGCTCAACTGTTTCAGTGTGCCTAGTGCTCCTTTCCAATGCTGAATCTGAGGTAAGCCTTTCTTTTACCTGCACTTCCATGGGCTGTGTATCCTCTGCTGCATCACAATACACACACACACATACAGGGTGGCCCAAAAAAAGTGAGAACATCTCGTAAATAAAAGCTTAGTTTACTTATTTACCTTTTTAGTTATATAACGTCTTTATTTCGACAAATTCCGGTCGCCATATTTTTTTTTAAAATTTGTCAATCATTTACATCTGTCTTTTTGAATTTTTAAATAACTTATATGCTACAAGATGTTCTCACTTTTTTTGGGCCACCCTGTATACACACACACACACACACACACACACACACACACACAAACACAGAGTATGGGGGTTGGGACGCCCATCCCCACTCTTCGTGCTTACCCCCACCATGTCTAACCTCCCCGCCGGTTGTGCGGGGAAGTTAGACTGGGGCGGTGAAGAGGCAGCTCAGGGGCGGAGTCTGGGCGATCACTGGCCCTGGACGTACAGGGCCGATTCTTATGTCGGCCCTGTTCGTCCAGTGCTTGCAACTTGTATAGGGAAGTTATTCCACCTCTGAAGTGGAATAACTTCCCCGTACATCCAGGATTAGTGGCCCTGGGTGCAGATGGGGCAGGGGGGCCTGAAGACATTCCTTGCAGCCTGACTCTGGCCTTAGGAGGCCCGATCGGGGGTTAGGCTGTGGGGAATGCAGTGTTGGAGTCCGGCAGCCAGCATCACGGTTCTTCAATGAAGCAACGGTGCCATGGCAACATGATGTTGTGGCGCCACGGCTCCATTGAAGAGCCTTGTCTGAGTTAGCTGGGAAGGTCCTGTATGTGCAGGCTGGGCTGAATTGCAGTCCTGGCCTGCGCATACAGGACTGTTCACGATTCTGATCCCGTGGGGCTAGACGTGCCTCGCGGGATCAGAATCGTGATCCCCGCTGTACATCCTGCTCAGACCAGACGTACAGAGGAGATCTACACCTTATGTGTGTGTGTGGTGTGTGTGCACATACACAGCTGCCAACTTACCCAGTTCAAGTAAGAACACCAGCCAGTCCTGGTTTTGAATTTACATCCCAAATCAGTGTGGCATTTGTAGTCCTTAATGCTGGCTATTGAATTTGGTGCTTAAAGTCCCATAATGCATCAGGATAGGGTTGTCAGAAATCCATGAGTAGACTAAAATATCCCTATTAGAACTTGTTAAGTTGGCAGTCAAGGTATCTCTGTGTGTCTGTGGGAGAAAGAAGAGTGAAAGAGAGGGGTGATATCAGGAGTGTGTGTGACAATGTTGGAGGGCACAGTGAGAAGAAGAGAAATAGACTGGATGAGGAGAAATCAACAGATTGTGAAAATAAGGAGGAAGTCAAGAAAGGAGAAACTCAAAGAGAGAAAGAATGTTTGAGTGATGGTAGAGAAGACTGGGAAAAGAGCAAGAGTGTGAGTGTAGCAAAGTAGTGAGAGATCAAGGAGTGAATGAAGAGAGGAGGTGCAAAGAGATTGAGTGTGAATGTGGGTTCGTAGGGCAAAGAGAGATCAGTTGAGTGTGTTGTGAGGGACAGTGATGGAGAAAGAGAGAAAGCAAGAGAGTGATTGAAGGTGGTGTACAGAGAGGTGAATGCAAAATTTGCACATGAGAATCGGGAAAATTCGAAAATATAGAGAAAAATGTGAATGTATTGGTGGGGGGGGGGGCAGAGAGAGATATGGAGAACAAGTGTGTGTGGTGGATTTGGAGGAGGACAGAGAGAGAAAGTGTAGAGGACTGAGAAATAGTGTGGAATGGGGGGGGGGGCAATGAGAGGATAGAGCAAGAGAGAGCGTGTGTGTGAAATAAAGGAGAGAACAAGAATGTGGGATGAACAAGGAGGGAGAATAACGATGAGAAGAGAGAGGATCAAGCAAAAGGAGAGAGAGAAACAGAAGACAGTGACGAGAGAGCAAGAACTGAGCAAGAAAGGGGAGACCAAAAGTGTGTGTGTGTGAGGTTGTTCAAGGTGAGAGGGAAGACCAAGAGCAGAGTTATAAGAACATAAGATATGCCATACTGGGTCAGAACAAGGTCCATCAAGCCCAGTATCGTGTTTCCAACAGTGGCCAATCTAGGTCATACGTACCTAGCAGTTTCCCCAAAAGACACAGGTTCTGCAATGCTTGTACTGGGTCAAGCATTGATATCCTGGGTCCCTTCTTAATAATGGTTTATGGACCTTTCCTCCAGGAACTTGTCCAAACCTTTTTTAAACCCAGTTAAACTAACAGCCTTTACTACATCCTCCGGTAACAAATTCCAGAGTTTGATTACACGTTGAGTGAAAAAATATTTTAATAGTCTTAAATAGTTTACCCTGTAGCTTCATTGCATGTCGCCTAGTCTTTCTATATTCTGATAATGTAAACAATCGATCTACGTTTACCCGTTCCACTCCGTTCATTAATTTATAGACCTCTATCATATCTCCCCTCAGCCGTCTCTTTTCCAGGTTAACCCTTTCCAGGCCGAGCACAAAACTCTTGGGATCCAAACTTCTGACTAAATATTCCTATCAAATGGTATATAATACATGACCATAGCAGAAGGAAAATCACTATTAGAACCTATTGAATAAAACGGGTACAATTTTCCTGAAATATGCAAAAATTAACCCGGCTGCAGAATGTGTATTTGTATTAAAATTTTAAAGTAGGCCTTCAAAGGGTTAAAGAGCCCTAACCTTTTTAGACTTTCTTCATAGGAGTATCCTTCCATCCCCTTTACCATTTTGGTGGCTCTTCTCTGAACCTTTCTACTAATGCTATATCCTTTTTAAGATACGGCGACCAGAATTGCACACAATATTCAAGGTGCGGTCTCACCATGGAACAATATAGAGGCATCTGAAAACAGCTCTCATGCAGATCTTTCATATTTGACCCCTGTAGAGAATGGATAATTACGATGATTATTACCTGCTCACTATAGGACATATTTATTCTCACTATATTTAGCATATTTACTCTTTAATTTAATTAACCTCTTATCCACGGCATTAATAATTAACCAAAATATCCATGTATATAGTAACCGGGTAAGGCGGACTCGTCGCCCCTCCCCCCCCCCTCCACACACACCCTTTGATAAAAGACCAACACACAATTTTGGGCTTAAAACTGGTCGCAGCTTTATTACCATTAACAATAACGCAATAACAATTCAACATCATAACATTTCCCCCCCCCTTTTCGAAGCATGACCCCTCACCCGCCATGTGAGTAGCAAGATGACGTCGCTTCCGCTTCTACTGAGTCCGGGCCCCGGCTAAACAGCCTAGCCCTCCCTCGTCCGGCTTCGCCATGCTACTAGCAAAAACCTGAGGGGTTATCCGGGCGGGGGTCCCCCACCCCCGCCCACAAGCTTGCCTCCGGCTCCGGAACCCGGAAACCTCCGGGATCCCGCCACCCCCCCCGCTGCAACAACCCAGAACCGAGACCCCAGGCCCCCCGCCCCCGCCCACGCGAGGGGGGGCGGGCGGGGGCCCGACGCGCCTGGCTCCGACCTGGAAAAGGCCGGATCCACGGCGCGCCCCCGCACTCGCTCCGGCTGGTCCCGCCCTCCTATACGCCCCATTGGCTCCCCCTGCCTCCCGGCAGCCCACAGGAGCCAATGGGGCTCCCAGCACCGCACCGGCTCGCCCCCCTTTCCCCGCCGCCGTCACGGCCCCCCGGGGGGGGGATCGCGTCCTCGCCGCCCCCCCGGTTACCAAGGGGCCGCGTGCACTAGCTCCGCGGCCCTGAATTAACCGGGTAAGGCGGACTCGTCGCCCCTCCCCCCCTCCACACACACACCCTTTGATAAAAGACCAACACACAATTTTGGGCTTAAAACTGGTCGCAGCTTTATTACCATTAACAATAACGCAATAACAATTCAACATCATAACATTTCCCCCCCCCTTTTCGAAGCATGACCCCTCACCCGCCATGTGAGTAGCAAGATGACATCGCTTCCGCTTCTACTGAGTCCGGGCCCCGGCTAAACAGCCTAGCCCTCCCTCGTCCGGCTTCGCCATGCTACTAGCAAAAACCTGAGGGGTTATCCGGGCGGGGGTCCCCCACCCCCGCCCACAAGCTTGCCTCCGGCTCCGGAACCCGGAAACCTCCGGGATCCCGCCACCGGCTCAGGCCCTATGGACCTGAGCCGCCCCCCAACCTAAAGCTGCGACCAGCCCAACTCCCCTGCCGGACACCCTCCACGGCCTCCTGCCAGTCATGAGTAGGAGGTCTATCCCTATCGGCGAGAGGTGAAAGCCATCCGGCCGGAACAGGCCAGCACACTCCACCTCCACCCATGGGTGAAGATCTGGCACCCCCCCCCGCTCCCCCACCCACCTGCCTATTTGGCGATTAACCTTAGTCAGCCCTCGGGACCATCGCCGCTGGTCCCAACAGGCCGGCCGTGGAAGGATATCCGACCAAATCACAATCACCCACGTAAACAATGTGAAAACCTCCCCCAGGTCCTTGTGCACAGCGCGGATGAGTTGCTTGCAAGTCCAGGACACCAGATCATTGCCGCCGAGATGAATCAGCAGGATATCCGGCGTTCCTCTCACGCGCTCGTGATGCCGCAGCAAAGGCAACAGCTGGATCCACCGGAGTCACCTCTCGCCCAGCCATGATACGGTCACCCCTTGCGCTTCCAGTCCAAGATGTGTCCCCAATGGCCGTGTTGCTGCTCGACGACCGGCCCAGTACACAATTGAGTGGCCAATCACCCAACAGCGACACGATGCAAAGCCCCTTTCTGCAAAATAAAGAACAACAGCGTTAGCACCCCCCCACAGCCCGTTACAAGCGCACATAGCCCTGGAACGCTTGCGATCTCCACCGCCCTATCTGCTGCATCGCCTGCGCAGAAAGACCCTCCGCTGCCGCGCTGGTCGCTGCGCCAATGCGGAAAGAATGTGGAGCGAATCCCCCGGGGTCCTCCCCGACCCGTCGCAACGACAACCGCAGCACCGCCATAACTTGGTAGCGCGTGAGCACTCGTGCAGCCTCATGAATGAACAGACTGCCCTCCCCAGCCGGCCGCACCCGCAAGTAGGCGCTCAACAATCGGACTGGGCAAGCCAGCACCCCTGGCATGGCACGCAGCACCACCCAGGCACCCTTCCCTGCCTGGCCGGTCTTGGAGCGCACTGTGAATCCGGACCATGCCCTCCCCCACCCGCACCTGATGGACCCTCAATTCACGCCCACCCGCATTAGAGCCCAACTCCGCCACCAATTCCCCCACGCGAAAGGCGCCGCAGAAGGCCACCGAAAAAAACAGCTCGAAACAACGTACCCTCGTACCCGGAGGACGCCACCTGTGGCAAAACATCCAACAGGCGGCCCAACAAAGCATGAGTGACCGGCTGCCGCCCGTCAACCGGGGTGGGACGGGATCGCTCCCAGCCCTGCAAAAGCCGACGAGTCAACAAACCCCTTCCCCCCCCGCCCCCCCCCGACGGCGACCCTGAAGAAGGAAAACCCAGCCACGTGCCGCGTCACCGCGGCCCGCGAAAGACCCGCCGCCGTAGCCCAAACCACGTATTGACCGAGGAGCTGCTCAGGGACCGGACCCTGACGCCAGCCGTGCTCCGCGAGGAAAGTTACCACACTGTTGCAACCCCGCCGATCGGCCTCCCACGTCGCCGCCGACACGGAATTCCACAGCAGCTCCGTCATGCCTCCAGGCCAATCCGCCATAAGTGCGCAGGGACCGATGCTCCTTCTCCCTCGGCTTCCGGAGCCAAGTTCCGAAACTGCTCTCACTGAAAACGGGAAAAGAGCGTCAGCAATTTTGTTAGTAATACCCGGAATATGGCGGGCCCGCACAAACACGGTCAAACGCAAACACGCTAACACTACTTGACGCATTAAATCCGCCACTGGCTTGCAGCGTGGGGCATAATTGTTTACCACAGACACCACCGCCTCATTGTCGCACCACCGGACCACCCGATGGTTCTGAAGCCTATCCGGCCATAAGGTCAACACCACCAAGATCGGAAACAATTCCAAAAAGGTGATATTTCTGGTCAGGCCCGACTCCCGCCACGCCAGGGGCCACCCTGCAGCACACCACGAACCCCCAAAGTAGACCCCGAGGCCCGCTCCCCCCGCCGCATCCATGTACAGTTGCAGCGCTATAGTAGAGACGTCCTCCTCCTGCAAAACCGTAGTGCCGGTGAAGTCATGGAGAAACTCTCCCACACCCGCAGGTCTGCCCGAAGGCTTTGCGACACCCGAATCCGATGATGAGGCAAACGAACCCCTACCGTAGCCGCCGAAAACCGCCTCAAAAAGACCCGCCCCATCGGTATTACCCTGCACGCGAAATTCAACGAGCCAATCAACGACTGCATTTCCCGTAAGGTGAGCTTGCTGGAAACGAGCACGGTCGCAACCAAGACTCTGAGCTTCACTACCTTAGCCGCGGGCAGGCGTGCTACCATCGCTGGGCAGGACTATTTGTTATATCGCCAACAGACGTCTCCAACTCCCTCTGAAGCTGAAGCTTTTTGTACCCCCCCCCCCCCGGGTACACCCCCCCAAAAGGGCCGCCCGGCCCCCGAAACGCCAGCTGCTCCGCCACGCGCACCGCCCGCCGCACTACCACTGGGTCTGACCGCCATCTGCGTCAGCCACAGATTGATATCTTGCGTCCCCCAAGACAACAAGCAGTTTTCTTCCATCCTATCCCGGAACTTCTCATCATAGTTGAGCCATGCCCAACCATCATGCACTTGTGCCGCCTCTAAAATGGAATCCGCATAGGCGAGGAGCATCCCGCAATGCTCCGGGTGCGAATGCCCCCACACACTAGCCAAGCGTAAAAAGCTCGCGTCCAGTTCACCACGTTCCGCGTCGCTCTCCGCACCCTCCCCGCCTTCTCGTCTTCCTTCCGCTTCCTCCTACTGTCCCCTGACCGCTTGCGGCCCTCGAGCAGACGAAAAATATCTATATAACGCCGTCGCAGAATCTTCCGCCGAAGCTTCTACGGCACGCCCTCCCATAACTCCGAATATGCCATCACCGAAGGCCTGGCCGAGGCTCCGCTCGCTCTACCCCGGGGCCCCCCCGATTCCTGCCCCTTCTCCCCGCCCGAGACCGAAGAATCCGACGAGGAAGCTGTGGAGGAGGCGGAAGAAGTCCCCGACCTGCGCCGTCTGCGACAAGAATGCCTCCTCTTTCTCCTCGCTTTTGTACCCCCCCGACCCCCGCTGACGCCCCAGCCTCGACGTCCATGCCCAAATCTCCCTCCAACTCACCTGCCGCTCGCACCGACGCTGCAGCCTCTGCGCCGACCGACCGCGACTCCGGCTCCACTTGCGCTGCTGCTGACGTCCTCTCTCACTCAACCCTGCCAGAGGCACCGCACCCGAGGGCCTCGGACCGCCGAAACTCGGACTCCCGGTGTACTGCCATCCGAAAGGTACCTGCGGGGAAAACACAGGAAAAGGCGAAGGGGGGCCCCCCCCTGGCCCAAGGGGGCTGCCATGCTCCCAACCACTCCACCCCTGAAGTACCGTGGCCCCCCCCTTTGTCCGTGCTCCCACGAAGGCGGGTAGGCACACCCCGATACTCCCGCCCGGTTCCCGGGGCCCTCCGGCACCACACTCTTGGTAGCCCGAACGTCGCCCAATGCAGGCACCCCCCCCCTTCCGGAGGCAGTCCCGCTGTGGGCGCTCGCCTGTCTAGAGTGCCAACAGGTCCCCCACCGGATTCCCCTGACCGCCCTTCAGGGCCCAGACGGTCCGTAATCCGCGTCGTGCTTCCTTGCCCCCCCCCTGCCCCTACGGGCAGGGCCTGCGCGGGCCCCCCCCCCGCACCCTGCCCCCTCTCCTCTGCCCGTGTTCCCCTACTGCCCCCTCTACTCCTTCCCCGGGTCGCTGGAAGACCAGCGCCCCCAGGCCCACCCCTCGCTCTACCCCCTTTGTCCCCCTTTTTGGGCAGACCGAGACGAATCCTCACCATGGGCCCCCCCCCCCGCAGCCCCCCTTCCCCCGCAGCCCCCCCTCCCTTGCCCCCTTCTCGCTCCGCCGCTCGGGCTCCTCCCCCGCCCTTTTCCAGGCCGCATGGCTCACAGTCCTGCTACCACGAGGGGCTGCCTGTGGCCCTTGCAAAGGCTGAAGTTTTATGTAGCTGGTTTATTTATTTATTTATTTATTATTTATTTATTTTTTTTTTGTATGATAACTAACTTCGGGCTTTTGTTAGAGATAGTAGATATATATTTTTTTTTTTTGTTTTTTTTGTTTTAAATCAAACGTAAGCAGGTGCCGAGCCCACTAAAGGAACATAACTGGATAATCTTATCAGTACCGGGACCAATAGAAGGGGTACGGGAGGCACGGGAGAGTACCGGGACCAATGAAATGTTTTTCTATGCTTAGAATGGAACAGAAATCTATAAAGTTGTTGTATTGCCAGAGAACTTTGCTCAGCCATTTTGAATTGGATTCTGCTGGAGACTTGTGCACAAATAAATGATTTGGACCTTCTGAATAGACTCCTGGTATTATTGGTTTGTCTGCGCTCTGCTGCTACAAAACCTCCAGTCCCCGGCCCCCGAAGACTTTACAGACTCCCCCCCCCTTGCCTATCAATCCTCCGGCCCGGCCCGACACCCCCCCCCCTCGTTCGTTGCCGCGTTTGTTATGCCTTTTTTTTTTTTTTTTTTGAAGATGGTGTGTAGCTAGGTTCTGATAGCCACCGGCACCCCCGGGCAACAACAACGGGCTTCTGACCCCACCGGGCCCCTACCTGCCTTCCCCCAGCCACGTGTTAACTGGAGCACCCTCGTGCTGCAACCCGACGCGCCTGGCTCCGACCTGGAAAAGGCCGGATCCACGGCGCGCCCCCGCACTCGCTCCGGCTGGTCCCGCCCTCCTATACGCCCCATTGGCTCCCCCTGCCTCCCGGCAGCCCACAGGAGCCAATGGGGCTCCCAGCACCGCACCGGCTCGCCCCCCTTTCCCCGCCGCCGTCACGGCCCCCCGGGGGGGGGGGGATCGCGTCCTCGCCGCCCCCCCGGTTACCAAGGGGCCGCGTGCACTAGCTCCGCGGCCCTGAATTTACCATGTATATAGTTATTTATATATAATTGCCATGTTTTACCAAGTTTATTTACCTTGTTCATTGTAAAAAACCAATGATGTTTGTACAATTGTGTTTATATTTGTTCATGTGTAAACCGCACTGATTTAAGAGCGCGGTATATAAGAAAAATAAATAAATAAAATAAAAATAAATAAATAAAATAAATTATAATATCCTTTGTTTTATTTTCCATTCCTTTCCTTATGATACCTAGCATTCTATTTGCTCTCTTGGCCGCCGCTGCACACTGTGCCGAGTTGAGAGGTGAGAGTAAGACTAGGAAGAGAGGGGCAAACAAGGGTAGGGAGCAAATATGGGAAGAGAAATAGTTAAAACAGTACCTTTCACTGTTATCAAAATTGAATTACCACGCTCGTTTGCTGAGAAGAGGAGACATTGGAAGGAGGAGAAGTGCAGTGTACTGAGGAGCATCAAGAAGCCACTGATCCAGGAAGAAAATGAGGATACAGAAAATCCCCCTTGGAGCCAAAACACACAGAGGACCAAGTACTGCAACTTTGTCCACATCTATGTCAAACTCCAGCTCCCAAGGTATTCTGGAAGAAGATTGCACAAGAGGGGAGTTTCCACACTGGGATAAGCAGTGTGAGAAGAGACTGTAACTGTTTGTAGTAAATTTTTGGATGCTCAACACGATAACTTAGGTCAAATGCCAGAGGGTTATGAACTAACTATCAAACAGAATACCCTCTAAAAATATTGAGAAAATTGCCAATGAAAGTTACACTTTATTTCTTTTTTTTCTTTTTTTCAATTTTTTCCACTGTTACTTAAAAAGAGTGAATAAAGGTCTCAGACTCACATTGGCAATGCTTAGAATTTTCAAAAGCAAAATGCCTTATCGCATCAACGACCTTAAATATTCATTATTCAACTCAAAAATAATATGTATTTTTCTTTTCATCAGACCTCTCTCCAATCTTTAACTATATCCATAAACCATATTGTTTTATAGTTTTATAGTATTTATAATAAAGACTGTGCTTATCTTAGTATTATTTGATAAAACTCCCCGACGCCACCATGTGGGTACCGCTAAATGCGTTTCGAATGCTTCTTCAGGGGGAAATTATTTAATCAGCACGATCTGCAAAACAACAAGGAAGTCATGAAGCAAAAATTGTCATACTCGCAGTTTCAATCCTGAGGCATAATATGTTAAAACTGGATCCCCACCTCTCTCCATGCAGCAGAACAATGCACTCCAAACAGAACACTTGACTCTCCAAACTTGATCAATGTGCAAAAAAACGCAGCTCATGCGGATCAGCGGCGTAATCTTGATTTAAATAATTCTGACATGTTTCAGACAGCCAATCGGCTACCAGTACCTCTATCATGCGGAGGTGCTTATGTGAATGAACTGAAAAGGAACCACTAGTATTAAATACATGCCCGCCATTCAATAGAGCTGTTGAGGCCAGTCTCACCCGTTGTTGCCAACCTAAAAATCCATTTTTGTTCCTGGATTAATAACGTTTGAGCTCTAGACTTGCCCTTTCTGCGCATGAGTACCTTCTCAATCGCAAAGCACCGCAGTTCTTCAAAGGTGTGGTGACGATTAATACAATGGGCCACTATTGGTGCTTCTAGTGACTTACACTTTAATCTACTATGGTGCTCGCTAATTCTAATTTTAAATTGTCGCTCGGTCTTACCAATATAGAGAAGGCCACAGGGGCATTTAATTGCGTAAACAACATGGTCAGAAATGCAAGTTGTAGAGTATTTCAAAAAATAAGTCCTGCCGTGGTACTCGAAACTAGTTAACTCCTCTGTTACTGCACATATAGTGCAATATCCACACGATTTGTGTCCAACATCCTCTGCTTGATTTACCTGTTGATATAATTTTAGTTTTGCTGGACTAAGTTTTTCCTTAAGGTTTGGATATCGAGTCCAAACACATCTTATGGATTTATTCTGCAACCCAGGTAAAGTGGTAAGCACATTCCGATGTTTCTTCAAAATATGTTTAATTTCACCACTGAGTGGGGAAAACCTAGTAATGAAGTTTATAGTATCAGCCTCCACAGTTGGATCTCTAGGTCTAGATTGTAGCAGCAAAGCCCTATTGTTGTATAATGCCCTCTTATATGCTGTTTTAATTACTGAAGAAGGATACCCCCTATCCTGAAAATCCTTCATCAAATTTTTTGCTTGTGTCTTATATTCAGCAACACTTGAGCAGTTCCTCTGATACCTGATGAACTGAGATAGAGGCAGACTATCTCGCAATTGTTTGGGATGGTTACTTTTATAATGTAAAATTGTATTCCGATCTGTTGGCTTTTTGTAGATAGACGTAAACCAACCGTTATGACCTTTTTGAACTGTTACATCCAGAAAAACAATTTTCTGAGCATGGTTGGTATAAGTGAATTGTATATTCGGATCCACTTGATTCAGCCAACTAACAAACTGCTGGAATTCTAAAACGGAGCCATCCCATAACAAAAAAACATCGTCAATAAATCTCTTCCACAAAATTAAATGATGTTGATATATTGATCCAACCAACCATTGACGTTCAAAATTCTGCATGTAAAGGTTGGCCACTGAGGGGGCACAGGTAGCACCCATAGCTACCCCAGACAATTGTTGGTAAATTTGCCCTTCAAACTCGAAATAGTTATGAAAAATTGTGAGCTCTGCCAAATCAGAGATAAATCCCAGCAAACTCGAGGATAAATGTCCTCTTTCTCGTAAAGATGTAACTACAACTGCGTGTGCCGCTTGCTGAGGGATACTGGTATATAATGCTGTGACATCCAGTGTTGCCAAACGTATGTGCTCCTTAGATGCCCATTCAGAATATTTTCCAAAATGTTTAAAAAATGGGAAGTATCTTTAATGTAAGATGGAATGGTAGACATTAAAGGCCTCAAAAACGAATCTATGTAAATCGAAAGGGGCTTTGCACATTGATCAAGTTTGGAGAGTCAAGTGTTCTGTTTGGAGTGCATTGTTCTGCTGCATGGAGAGAGGTGGGGATCCAGTTTTAACATATGCCTCAGGATTGAAACTGCGAGTATGACAATTTTTGCTTCATGACTTCCTTGTTGTTTTGCAGATCGTGCTGATTAAATAATTTCCCCCTGAAGAAGCATTCGAAACGCATTTATTGTAAACCGCGCTGATGCTGAATAGCGCGGTATAAAAGAGACTTTAAATAAATAAATAAATAAATTTAGCGGTACCCACATGGTGGCGTCGGGGAGTTTTATCAAATAATACTAAGATAAGCACAGTCTTTATTATAAATACTATAAAACTATAAAACAACATGGTTTATGGATATAGTTAAAGATTGGAGAGAAGTCTGATGAAAGGAAAAATACATATTATTTTTGAGTTGAATAATGAATATTTAAGGTCGTTGATGCGATAAGGCATTTTGCTTTTGAAAATTCTAAGCATTGCCAATGTGAGTCTGAGACCTTTATTCACTCTTTTTACGCAACAGTGAAAAAAATTGAAAAAAAGAAAAAAAAGAAATAAAGTGTAACTTTCATTGGCAATTTTCTCAATATTTTTTAGAGGGTATTCTGTTTGATAGTTAATTTTTGGATGCTGACACAGCCTGCTATTTTGTTACTGATCATGATTCCCTCATACAGTCCTTGGTTCATAACTTCTGCAGCTCTCCCAGGAGGGATTAGAGCTACCGCCGACATCACCGCTCCCCCAGCCGACCAGCTGACACGTGCTGCCCAATCCAGGCTGCTCCGGGGGTTTTAAAAAGCAAGCGGGACTCTGACCGAAGCCTCTTCAGCCTTCTGCAGCTCTCCCAGGAGGGATTAGAGCTACCGCCGACATCACCGCTCCCCCAGCCGACCAGCTGACACGTGCTGCCCAATCCAGGCTGCTCCGGGGGTTTTAAAAAGCAAGCGGGACTCTGACCGAAGCCTCTTCAGCCTTCTGCAGCTCTCCCAGGAGGGATTAGAGCTACCGCCGACATCACCGCTCCCCCAGCCGACCAGCTGACACGTGCTGCCCAATCCAGGCTGCTCCGGGGGTTTTAAAAAGCAAGCGGGACTCTGACCGAAGCCTCTTCAGCCTTCTGCAGCTCTCCCAGGAGGGATTAGAGCTACCGCCGACATCACCGCTCCCCCAGCCGACCAGCTGACACGTGCTGCCCAATCCAGGCTGCTCCGGGGGTTTTAAAAAGCAAGCGGGACTCTGACCGAAGCCTCTTCAGCCTTCTGCAGCTCTCCCAGGAGGGATTAGAGCTACCGCCGACATCACCGCTCCCCCAGCCGACCAGCTGACACGTGCTGCCCAATCCAGGCTGCTCCGGGGGTTTTAAAAAGCAAGCGGGACTCTGACCGAAGCCTCTTCAGCCTTCTGCAGCTCTCCCAGGAGGGATTAGAGCTACCGCCGACATCACCGCTCCCCCAGCCGACCAGCTGACACGTGCTGCCCAATCCAGGCTGCTCCGGGGGTTTTAAAAAGCAAGCGGGACTCTGACCGAAGCCTCTTCAGCCTTCTGCAGCTCTCCCAGGAGGGATTAGAGCTACCGCCGACATCACCGCTCCCCCAGCCGACCAGCTGACACGTGCTGCCCAATCCAGGCTGCTCCGGGGGTTTTAAAAAGCAAGCGGGACTCTGACCGAAGCCTCTTCAGCCTTCTGCAGCTCTCCCAGGAGGGATTAGAGCTACCGCCGACATCACCGCTCCCCCAGCCGACCAGCTGACACGTGCTGCCCAATCCAGGCTGCTCCGGGGGTTTTAAAAAGCAAGCGGGACTCTGACCGAAGCCTCTTCAGCCTTCTGCAGCTCTCCCAGGAGGGATTAGAGCTACCGCCGACATCACCGCTCCCCCAGCCGACCAGCTGACACGTGCTGCCCAATCCAGGCTGCTCCGGGGGTTTTAAAAAGCAAGCGGGACTCTGACCGAAGCCTCTTCAGCCTTCTGCAGCTCTCCCAGGAGGGATTAGAGCTACCGCCGACATCACCGCTCCCCCAGCCGACCAGCTGACACGTGCTGCCCAATCCAGGCAGGCCCCTGCATTCAAAAAGAGGATCTGACCGGCGCACCCGCGCCTGAGGGCCGCGCAAGAGGGCCCTTTGGCACGGCCCTTAGGCTAAGGCGCTTAAAGGCTCTACAATCGGGTACAGGAACAACGATGAAATACTTAATAACAACGCCAGCAACTACACCTAAGTACAGCTGAGCTCCCCCAGGGTTGAGCTCGCGTACCTCCTCCTCAGTGCATAACCTCAACTGCAGCAAGTATACTCTCTTCAAATACTATTAATTGGTTTTTCCCTTTACAACCTATATACTTGAAGCTCTCCATACTCTATAGTATCAATCTACTCAACTGTGCTCATGCAGTGATGTCTCAATGCTAACTATGTGCTCTGTAATATATATTAGTTACTATTGTTAGTAACCTTCCCATATTAGTTACTATTGTTAGTAACTATATATTAGTTACTATTGTTAGTAACCTTCCCATAATTAATTGTATCTGTAACATACCTTCCATTTATTACTGCTGTCAGTAGCTTACACAAAACTCTTTACTGTTAGTATTAACATTCCTACATATTATTACTGTTGTCAGTAGCTTTTATTACTAGTGTCAGTAACATTCATTCAATTTTTACTGTTGTCAGTAATTATTACACACTTTAATACTGTTGGCAGTAGAATTCCTCCAATTATTACTGTTGACAGTAAATTTGCTCATAACCCTCAAACACCTTTGACTTACTTATAACTTCTCACTGTTTGATTTCATTGCCTTATCATACATATACATTGTTACCAAAATTGAACTTATATCTAACTTAATGTTAGTTCAATTGTTGTAACAAAATATATTGTTTCCAAAATTGAATAGCTTACTTATTCATTGTGGGCTGCTCTTCTTATACTTACTATACACCTTTCAATCTTATACCTTATTCAAACTAACCTCACACAATATAATGAAACACTCAACCATGATTCTAAAAATATCTTACACCTGCATATTACTAACATTCCTAATTGACCTAACACTAAGCCTCAACAGTAAAAACCACATGTCAATTCCTATAATATACACTCCTAACCGAAACAACCCCCATATTGAACACTATTACCCTCGTAATCAAGCTAAAATCAACTACCACAGACTCATTCAAATAAAACAGACTAATTCATCACAATCAGTCAAGATAAACAACCCCCATTATGCTACATCATTATCGTGCATCCTAATAAACGCACGATCATTGAAGAATAAACTTCCAATAATCAACGACTTGCTATCCGACTCTAAACCAGATATATTATGTATTACAGAGACATGGCTCTCTGATACTGACACTGTCTTCCTAAATCAACTTGACAACTCAAACTATGACATTACTTACACACACAGATCCAACAAAAAAGGAGGTGGTGTACTAATTATGACAAATAGACATCTAAAAGCTAAGATGATACAATCTAACACTTCCAACAACATTGACACTCTCATAATAAAAATTGGCCCACTAAGAATCTGCTTAATATATAGACCTCCTAACCAAAATGCAGATAGTTTGCATTCCCTGATTGAACTCCTTAACACATCATCTGAACAAAACCCTCTAATTATGCTAGGAGATTTCAACCTTCCCTCACTCCCTATAACTGAATCCAACCTTTTTCTGGAAACCATATCCGACTTAGACTTCCATCAAATAATAAACATACCAACTCACACTAAAGGAGGCACTCTAGACCTTGTCCTCCCACCCTACTCACTTATCAAACTTTTCAATTCAAACTCTTTAGAATGTACCCAAATACCCTGGTCAGACCATCACCTTATCAAATTAAACATCACATATTATACTAACTGTGCCATAAAACAAACAAGAAGTGACCAAACAATAAAATTCAAGAAATTCAATGAAACTGAATTTCTGGACTCAACAATACCTCACCTTTCTTCATCTCCAACAAACCTAGATGAAGCGGTCAAGAATTGGCATACCACCATAAACAATGCAGCCAAGATTAATCAAATCAATAAAAATCTAAATTACTCAAAAAATAACTTTACCCCATGGTTCAATAGTACATTAAAACAAATGAAAAGAGAACTAAGAAAACTAGAACATAAATGGCGCAAAACAAAATCCACTATCCACAAAGACTTATACTATAACCATCTAACAAAATACAAGAAAACCCTAGACTGTTCAAAGAAAAATCACTATGCAACAATCCTTTCAAACTCATTTAATAGACCAAGAGAACTATTCTCCATTGTTAGTAACCTGACTAATAACTCTCAAACATCCAGCAAGGAAATTACTGACATATCAGCACAAACCTTAGCTAATTACTATCAAAACAAAACAAAACTACCAGTTATGACTCTTGACGCTATTCATATTCCTCCTCATCTCCTGGATGAATGGTCTGAATTTCAACCTATGTCCAAAACAACATTAAAAAATATCATTCTCAACCTTAACACCACTACCTCTTACCTTGATCCTTGTCCAGTAATCTGGATAAAAAACACACTTCCAATCCTTCTATCCTTCTTACTCCCCATTGTTAATCTCTCCCTACTCCAAGGTTACCTCCCGCCCACACTTAAACATGTTCAAATCAGACCAATTCTTAAGAACGGCACACTCGATAAAACTTCCCCAAAATCATACAGACCCATCTCTAGTATACCGTTCCTCGCAAAAGTAATAGAAAAAACAGTACAATTACAGACACAGGAATATATAGATTCATCCTATCCTCTTGATGATCAACAATATGGATTTCGGCCCAAATATGGAGTAGAAACACTTCTTACAGTTTTAATGGATGCCCTATTAAGAGGAATTGACAATCACAAGCAGGCTTTTATCCTATTATTTATTGATATCTCGGCCGCTTTTGACAGTGTTCACCATGCACTAATGCTTAATAACCTGAGACAATTAGGTATAAATGCCACAGTTCATAAATGGTTCACCTCCTATCTAAATAACAGAACCCAAAATGTAAGAATAGGCAATCAAACCTCGGCTTCATACAAACTTGAAACAGGATTACCACAAGGATCAGCGCTATCAGCCTTACTATTTAATATATACATAAAACCAGTTTGCAATATCTTCAAAAAATTTGGTGTACTCTATCATCTATATGCAGATGATATCATGATGTACATCCCGTTCACGATCCCTAACTTACCAACGAAACTCCTGGCAGATTGCTTCAATGAGATCACATCCTGGCTAAACGCCCATAATCTACAAATAAACCACTCAAAAACTGAAGTGCTAATAGTTACTAAAAATCAATCTTACACTCCCCCAACACACATAACGCTACAAAACCAAGAAATTAAAATAAAAAATGAAGTAAGATATTTGGGAGTTATTCTAGATAGACATCTCACAATGGACACCCATATTAGAAATACTACAAAGAAAATTTATTTCAAACTTAAAATCCTTAAACAACTAAGACCTCTTGTTTATATACAAGATTTTATCAATATAATTCAAGCTACCATAACCCCTCACTTTGACTTTGCTAACTTAATTTTATTAGGTACTACAAAACAAAACATTAAAAGAATTCAACTTTCACAGAATGCAGCAGCTAGAATAATAATGAAAGTACACGCACATCAACACATAACACCAATTCTAGCGTCCCTTCACTGGCTGCCAATACAAAGCAGAATAGTATACAAAACATTAATAACCTCATTTAAAATTCTAAATGACATGGCCCCAGTCACACTAAGCAACCTAATAAGCAAAGAACAATCAAAATCTACTCAAAGAAAAAACCAATTAAATAAACTAAAAACTCCTAAAGACTTCATAAAAGCAAATAAACTAACAAACAATAGAGCTTTTTCACATGCAGCGCCAACAATTTGGAACTCTCTCCCAGATGAACTAAGAACATTAACCAACATCATTGAATTTCGTAAAAAATTGAAAACGCATCTATTCACTAAACATTACAATAATACAGATCATCCCTCAATAGACCTAGATAAAGGCTAACCTGTTTTCTTATGTGATATCCCATGACCTATGAAAATTCCCATAGCAGTAACGGTACTTCGCATTATGCTTAAGCCCTAAACAATGTATATCTGTATATAATGTATATAGTTTTGCACTGTTCTGTGCTAGTTAACTGTAATCATTTGTTTTCAAGTTTTATTGTCATTTAGTTATATGATGTTATATGTAAAACAAACTCTGCTTTGTTGATTGTTGTTTATTGTGAACCGCAACTGATGTATGGAAGATGCGGTATAGAAGTGATTGTTAAATAAAATAAAAAATAATAACACAGCTTGTGGCCTGGACTGAATTATTGCAGTGAGAGACAAGTGCAGTAGATTCATCGCATCCTAGAACCCTAAATTCCCAGCAAGTTGAGACAGCAAAGACAGTCAGCTCCCTGAAGTTGTGCCCCTAGACTGCCTAATAGCAGCTAAAAGCTGTTTAATGGGACTCCCATACTGGTATGGGCTACATCAGCATAGAATCAAAACTAATAACGCGCATTGCGAGAACTTGCCTCCTCAATTTAGAAACATCTGGGAAAACCAGACTTTTAGCCCCAAGAAAAGTACTTGAGAATTATGAAAGTAAAGTCTCATGATCTGTTTCAGGACTTTCTCAAACACAAAGCAGACAAGAAGGGTAAAAAACAAAATATTCAGAAAACCACCAAATCCCCTGTTAAGAATGTTCCAATAAGGTAGTTAAATTAGAAAGGCCTGGACTGTCCAATCACAATGGTCCCCCTTCTTTCAGGGGGAGAGAAAAATCTTTGCGCCTGGAAGAAAATGTGTTCCTTTTCTTTTTGTATAGCTGCTAAAATTTTGTGCACAGCCTATAAGTAGCATTTAAAAGGATTTGAGGGTCAGTTTTTGATAACCTAAATTAAACCACTTACAGTAGCTCTACAGATAACAGATGAATATTACTGGCTATCCACATAGTTTGTTTGAATACCTACACTATGTACTTGTGTCCCAGCACTATCCACATAGTTTGTTTGAATACCTACACTATGTACTTGTTGTGTCCCAGCACTAGGGTGAAGGCAATCTGTACGAAGTTTCAGCAACATTATAGGAGTCATTCCGAGGCACGAAGAGCGGGGATGGACATCCCAATGGGACGTTCATCCCCGCTATTCGTGCCCGCTTCTGATCCCGACTAACTTCCCCGCACATTGCATGGGGAAGTTAGACGGGGGTGGGAAAGGGGCGGATTGGGGGCGGCATTAGTGTGGGCAGTGGGCAGTCGTTGGCCCCGGATGTACAGGGCCGATCCCAATGTCGGCCCTGTATGTCCAGGACCAGCAGCTTGGACAGGGAACTTATTCCACCTTTGAAGGGGATGGTGGACCCAGGACTCAGAAAGGGCAGGAGGGGGCAGAGGTCATTCCCTGCAGCCCGACCCTGGCTTTGGGAGGCCAGATCGGGGGATGGGCTGCAGGGAATGAACCGTTTTGTCCGGTGGCCGGGGATTGCAGCTTTTGAATGTAGTCATGGTGCCATGGCAACCGGCTGCCATGGTGCTGTGGCTGCATTCAAAAGCCCTGACTGAGCTATCTGGGCAAAGTCTGTACATGTAGGCCGACCTGAATCGGGGTCCCGGCCTGTGCGTACAGGCTTGGACGCGATTCTGATCCCGTGGGGCTAGACGTGCCCCGTGGGATCAGAATCCCAGCTAACTCTGTGCGTCCAGTTCTGACCGGGCGCACAGAGGGCCGGGTCGTCTAGGACTGAATTGGACTCCATACATATAAAGGCACATTTTAGATAGGATATGGAAATCAAAATTGAAGCATTGAGGTCAGCATGTTTAAAATTGTGCCGGTATTTTAGAAACATCTCTGCTGCATGTGGTGCAGTTTCAAAGATACATATCCATAGGCTGTGGGAGAGGCAATTTCAGGGAAAAATTGACTGGAGAACCACAGCAATCTACATGTATAGGTGCCGGCATTTTACAACAAGGCCATGCAAATGTCAGTAATTCCGTATGTATTTGGGGGGCCATTTTGCAAATGTAGAAGTGCAGATGCTTTTAATTACAGAGGACATTCTCTTGACCCAATTTCATTTTTTGGGAGGGAAATAAACATTGGATGATGAAGGGGATATCCCCCTTAATCCCTCCTGTAAAGGGATGGCCACAAGGAATACTTATTAAAATCCCTAGTAATGCCAGGGAGCAGGTATAAATTTGGATGTGGATTATTTTGGAGGATTCACGGGTTGATTTTTATCCCACCCAGGCTACTCCGCCCCTGTCTACTTTGGAGGTGATGTGCTCATCCAGTGTAAATTTCACCCTTTCTAAAATAGCTATTTACATATGGCTGTGATTTCCATGAGTGCATAGCTGCTTATACACGCTTATATTGTGAATAGGGCTTTTAAACTAACCCTCATAGTACAGTTGAAAAGGTCTTCTATACGCTCAGCGGCTATTTCTAAAAAAATGTACGTTTGAATATTGGCGCGTTTGTTTTTTTGACCTGGTGGTTTTCCAGCTTAGCTAGAACCAGTGCTGGTATTTTTCTTTGCAGCAAAGGTCCTGATGTTGGGGTCAATGCATCAAGGCTTCTTCTGGAACCCATTTAAATCTCCCATCAGGCTATCGCATTTATGATTCCCTCCTACCCCTGCTACTAAGAGCTGAAATACTACTAGGCAACATCTAGCCAATCTCTTACTTTCTTCTTTCAGCCTATACGATTTTTTAGTGAATCCATGTCTTCTATCACAGCAATATATAGCAAGTGGAAATGCAGTTATTATAATAGGAACTCTGCATTTAAAATGTACAGTATGGGCTACTTTGTATGCTCTGCAAGCATATTATTTTCTGTTTTGCAGGGGATGCCTATCTTTCACACATAGCAGGTATTAGTGGCAATAAAAACACACATAAGTGATGAAGGACAGGGTAATGTAGTATTCTCTTTCCAACATCCTTAGCAAACAGCTCCCTCCCCAGCCTTGGTTTTGAAATTTGTTTGTTGATCTCAGTAAAATCAGTAAATGCTATGGAATACAAAAACTGGGACTTACAGTTAGGGCTGACCATGTATTTACAAACTTCAAGGGCCATTAGGTTTTCACAGAATATATTGTGGCACCTGTTTTGCCATCTGGCTTTTCATATCCTTCTCTAATGATCAAAGAAATTGAATCTAAATTCGGCAGGCACTGACAAGTGTTCTTTCACCCGCATGTGCTTCCAACCTGATCAGTAGCTGAAGGTTAAAAAATGATGATGGCCTACATCAGCATTAACTTTTGTCACAAGATAGCTGACTTGGCAAGAAGGTTTTAATTTATAAAGCCAGTTAGTCTTTTTAAATTGAAAATGCACCAGACCTTTGCATGAGGCGAGAGTATAAGATATTGCGAGAAACAGAACTCAAGTCTGCGAGACATAGTAGACTAACTGGAAAGGTTACACTTTTATTTTTCTTTCACAGTTTAGATACAATTTTTTAATTAATCTTTTCTAACTCGATTAGTGTGTAGAAAATGTTAAGCAAGAATCATCCTTATTGCTGTAGCTAATAGATCTCTTGCAGTAACTGTGTATGATTTATTACAAATGCATACTTTCAATACAAAGTACAAAGTTTATTAGACAAATGAAAAGGGAAATGATTATTTTTACATGTTATTCTTGGTTGATATTATGAGTGCTACTTCTATTTCTGGTTCAAACTCTTCTCCACCCGGTAAGGGAGAGAGTATATGCACATTTTTATTTAGGTGTCCTGGCCCATTAGTAAAAGACCACTAGTTGGCAGCCCATTGAAGGTGTGCTGGAACTGTGCTGTCAGCTAATGTGGGGCCATGACAGTCTTCCCGGCATGATTCCCACGCTGTGTGCAACCCACGTTAGGGCTATGAATAGGTGGGTTAGAGGTAGAGAGTGGACGTGTTGAGCTCAGCACAGTTAGTGCTGGGTTCACACCACATGCTAACTGCATTAGCATGGGTTCCCCTAATGCCACCTCAATAGGTGGCGTTAAGTGCACCCGCACTAATACCACCTGTGTGAGGGGAAAGTGCTCCATGTTAACTGCTGGATAAATGCTTTCCATACCTCCCACAGCTAACACAATGATGTTGCATCTAATGCGCCATAGTTTCAGTGTTTTTGGCACGTTAGGTGCAATACCCTAGCGCCCATTAATAAAAGGGTCCTGTAGACTCAGTATAAAACTGCAATGAAATTACAACATAATTTACAAATTATACCCTCCTCTAGCTGGTACCAAACTGTATCTCTCATAAAGGGACTGGAAAAGGCTAAAAATACTCACGCAATAAAAATAAAACAAAAAATACCTCCAAAATTATACAACCCAAAATACATAAAAATATCAACACTTCAAACACCAGCACAAATAATGCATCCATTCATAATCAATTCTATTCCTAGATCTAGCTCTCTAAAAGACCTTAATTTTGAAATGGTCAATGGCAAATTTGATTGTTCTTGGTAAATCTCACAGTTTTGGTCTTTAAAGCTGTGCATCAACCCCCCCCCCCAAAAAACCCCTCACTATCTGGAAGTTTTTTAGCCTCTAACAAACCTAATAGAAAACTTATTTCCTTTCAACTGATATTTTCTGTTCTGTTATGCATTAAATTACAGTATACTAGGATTAGGTCTTTTGGGTATTTGGGGCCATATCTAATTATATACCTAAGAGAGTTTTGCACCCATCACAGCATAATGTTGTAACCCAATGAGAATAATAAAAAAATATATAAATACCCGTGCTGTCATTTTTTTGTTTTCCTCCTGCTCCTGGCATGTGAGGCACGCAAAGAGCTGCTGCATATTAAAAAAGAAAATGCTGGCACTGCAGTCTGCTCCAGTGATAGCAGCACACATTTTTTTTTAAAATAAAGGGTCATGGTAGACTGCAGAGCTTCGCAGGTGCAGACCTGTAGTAAGCCGCACATCTGCGGCACTGACTGTGGTTGGCTGGTGAGCCCGCTGGTGTTTGGGGGTGGCAGAAGGAGATGAAGGGAAGAATTTGGTGGAGTGTCCTATTAAAACACTTGCATCGGCTGTTCCATTGCAGATGATATGGCATCGTATGACTCTTCTCCTCTCCATACCACTGACACAGCTCTCACCGCAGACTCAAAATTTTGACACTGGCCGCAATGCAATCTCTTTGGTACACTGTATACCCCATACCAATTCTTCACCAAAGCTTTGGCAGTTGTTCATGCACTCTGATTCTTTGTGGGTACAGCAATGGCAAACCAGGTAAACATATCCATTATTATCAATATGTTCTCATATCACCTGCAATCCTCTTCTAGGACAGTATAGTCCATCTCTGCCACTTCTAAGGGTTCGATCACTTCAAAGCAAGACATTTCAGCCTTCCCTTTAGACACCAACTCTTTTGCCAAAGTACAACTTTTGCACTTCTGAATCCATGATATAATATCATTCATTTAATTTACCCAGTAATATTCTCTTCTGATGTTCTGAGCAGTAACTTCAGCTGCATAATAGCTCCTGTCATCATGAAAGTGCTTCAATATTTTCATTTGGAAATTCTTAGGCACCACAATTTGCTTAATCTTCCTTCGATCTCTTGGGCTTATAATGGTGCAGATCAACAACCCCTCCTCCACACTTAATTTCTCTTTTTGTGTCCTCTACTTTTTTTAAGTATTTCAACTGTTAGTTACTTCCAAAGTTTTATGGCGTTCCAAAGTGTCTAAAATTATTCTCAAGTCTACATCATCTCTCTGGGCTCTTTTCCATTACTCTTTTTCTTGGGTTTCATTCGCCCACCAAAACTGTTGCAAAGTCACATGATCTTGAATATTTCTTGGACTTCAACTGGCTTTCATTTCTTGACTAGGCACTATTAAAAACTCCTTTTCATTGTCCTCTATTTCTGGTTCAAACTCTTCTCTACCCGGTAAGCGAAAGAGTATATGCACATTTTTATTTAGGCATCCCGGTTTAGATTCTTTAAAATTTCAACTTCTCTGTCCACATTGAGAAGTGAATTTGTGCTTCGTGAGGCGCTTATCTTAAATTTCTGTTTATTAGATATCTTGATACCCACTTTCTTGAGAGTTGTGCCAACCAACTGCCTACAAGTTTGCTGAATGCAGGTATCTCAAGGGGTTGTGGTTGGTACGTACTATACATTTTTCTATAAATTAAGAACTCCTGAAACTTCTTGACGGCAGCCCATTTTAAAGCCAAAAGCTCCAAAAAACACACTATAATCTTTATCATTGCATTCAGACCTCTTTAAGCCTCTGCTTGCATATGCAATCACATGCTCTTTTCCATCTTGTATCTGACTTAAAACGGCTCCTATCCCTTGATAACTCGCATCTGTAGTGAGTATGAATGGAATGTTAAAGTCGGGAAATGCTAACACTGGTGGGGTCATCAACTTCTCTTTTAGGCTCTCGAAGGCTTTCTGACATTCATCAGTTCAAATAAGTGGAAGTGCCTTTCGGTGTTTCTTTGGTGTTCCAGTAATCCGGTGTAAGGATGCAGCTATTTGTGCAAATTTAGGGATGAAAGGGAAATAAAAATTTATAAACCCAAGAAGTTTCTTCCCTGGGTCACATTAGTAGGAGGCCTCCAATCCTAGAGCACTTTAATTTTCTCCAAATCCACACTTGTTCCTTCTTCAGATTTGATGTATACCAAAAATTTCACATGTCGGCAGAATAATTTACACTTTGCTGGCTTTGATTTTAGTCCCGCTTCTTTCAACCTTGTAAACACCAATTCCAACCTCTCGAGCTGTTTTTCAAAAGTAGAAACGTAAATTAAGACATCATCCAGATATAAAAACAATATCTCCATAACATATTCTCCCAGGATGAACTTCATAAGTCAGGAGAAATTGGCTGTGGTATTACACAACTCAAAAGGCATGCGAGTCCATTCGAATAGCCCGAATGAATTAGTTACCGCTGTCTTGCCAATGTCTTCCTCCGACGTCCTCATTTGAAAATATCCTGCAGTGAGATACAGGAAAGAAAACCATGCAGCTTGTCCTAATGCATCTAATGACTCATTTATGCATGGTAGCGGGCACGCATCTTTGACCATTACTGAAACGGAGATGGAGAAACCCTTCTGTATGGTGGCTTGATGGGAGGTACATCCCCCGTGTTAATGGAATGGGTAACCACTGAAGAGAATCTGATGTCAGAGTTATCTGTAGAGAACATATCTTGGTGTCTACAGAGTAGCTGTTTAAGAGTGTATGCCTGTTCTTCATTCAATTCTTCCCAATTGACTTTTACTGGTAGTAGGTCTGACATTTCTCCATCTCTGATGAGGCTGTTATGTTCCTGGAACTCCCAATCAGGTATTGCTGCTCATTCTCTTGTATCATCAAACCAGGATGTAACATCTCCCCTTCTGGCTTGAACACTTCAGCTACTGGGGCTCAAGTTGGTAGTACTACATCTTTTTCACTCAGATTGAAAAGTTGGACTGGGTACATTTGTCCCAGATGTTTTTCCAGGGAGATTTATTACTTTTGTAGCCGCTACTAGTAAATCACAGGCCTCCATCCCTTTTACACTATGACATCTTGCTTGAATGATTTTTTTGGAAAAGATGGTATTTTATGTTTTTCGGTGCTCGCAGTTTTTACAATCCCAAGTCTTGTCTCTCATGCTGAGTACTCTGAGAAAGCTCCTTTAAATTTCTGAACAGGCCTTCCAAATGCTGGAGATGTTCATCTCAACAATGAGGTTTGAGCATATATTTGAGCTCAAATACACTGGTAATGTTTGGAGGTGCACATATCAGTACTTATCCTCTATATGTGTAGAATACTGGGGCCTGAGGAAAATCTTTCTGCCTTCGGAACTGTGCTGCAACTCTGGTCCTTCTCCACCTCTTCTCCTGAACTGGTCAGCTTCTTCTTACATTGAGCTGGAGGGACTTTCCATAACAGTATCCTACCTACTTCCCTTTACCTCACCCTTACTATAAAAAATTCTAAAGAAAAAAATATATATGCAAGCTTGCTGAGAAGAGGAAAAAATTCTCTTAATCAATATCTCTCAACTCAAAAATATTTCTCACGTATACATATCTTCCAATACATCCTTCTTCCAACACAACCTTCTTGATGTCATTCCATAACTCTTCTGGAGCTCTGTCATTTGTATCTAAAGCAGCAAATCGATTTTGCAGGTAGTCTTTAAATTCCAGTGGTATATTCTCAAGTTCATATTTTGCTGCATTCATGAGTGGTTTGCTCTTTTTCAACTTTAGCTTAAGTTTGCATACTAGTAATTGATGATCTGTACCATAGTCAGCTCCAGGTTTTGTCTTTGTTGATATTATAGAGCTTTTCCATCATTGACTTCCACAGATGTATTCAATTTGATTTTTATACAGTCCATTGGTTGAAGTTCATGTGTACAGTCACCGCTTGTATTGCTGGAACACGTTCTTGCAGAATTCTATCAGTCTTTCTCCAGCTTCATTTTGGTTGCCAAGTCCATATTTTCCAACCACTTTGACTTCTTCTGTGTTGCCAGCTTTTGCGTTCCAGTCACCCATGACTATCAGGATATCCTGTTTGCATGTTCTGTCAATTTCAGCTTGAACCTGTTCATAGAACTCTTCAATTTCATTCTCTTCTGCAGCTGTTGTTGGGGCATATACTTGAATTATAGTTGTGTTGAGAGGCATTCCTCATAGACGAATAGAGATTAAGCGTTCACAGACTGCATTGTATTTCATTACAGTTCTTGTAAGTTTCTTCTTTATTATAAATGCAACACCATTTCTTCTTTGTCTTTCATTTCCAGCATAGTAGACCATGTGATCATCTGATGCAAAGTGCCCGATGCCACTCCATTTCAGTTCGCTGACACCCAACAGATCAAGTTGTATACATTCTATTTTGTTCTTGACCACCTTCAACTTCCCTTGGTTCATGCTTCGTACGTTCCATGTTCCAATGTGTAAGACATCTTTACAGTTTCTGACTCTCATTTCATGCACAGCTACATCAGCAGTCAGACGTCCTGAGGGCTTTGATCCAACCACATCATAAATACTGGCTTTACTCTGAAAAGTCTGCAGCTCTTCCCCAGTAGCTAGTTGAGTGCCTTCCGACCTGGGAGTCTCATCTTCCAGCACTATAGTGCAATTTGTTTTGTTGTGACTATCCATGAGAAACTCTGGGCCACATTAAGAAGCATGGGTATACCAGAACACCTGATCGTTCTCTTGCACAGTCTGTACATTGATCAAGAAGCAACAGTTGGAACGGAACAAGGAGAAACAGAATGGTTCAAAATAAGCAAAGGTGTAAGACAAGGCTGCATACTTTCCCCTTACCTGTTTAATTTACATGCAGAACAAATCATCAGAGAAGCAGGATTGTATGAAGACAACAAAGGTGTGAAGATTGGTGGAAGACTCATCAACAACCTTTGCTATGCTGCTGATACCACATTACTGGCTGAAAGTGAAGATGATCTGAAACATTTACTTCTCATGATCAAAGAACATAGTCTTAAAATGGGCCTGCACCTTTCTGTAAAGAAGACAAAGATCATGACAACTGGCATAATCAACAGGTTCATCGTTGAAGGAGAAGAAATTGAAATTGTGAACAACTTTAACCTACTTGGATCAACTATCAATAACGAAGCAACAAGCAATCAAGAAATCCAACAACGCATTGCTCTTGGCAGAATGGCTATGAAAGACCTAGACAAGATTCTCAAGACCAGAGATGTCTCTCTCCATACAAAGATTTGACTTGTTCAAGCCATGGTATTTTCAACAACATCATATGGATGTGAAAGCTGAACAGTGAAAAAGATAGACAGAAAGAAAATTGATGCCTTTGAATTATGGTGCTGGCGGCGAATACTGTGTATATCATGGACTGCCCGAAGAACAAACCAGTCAGTACTAGAGGAGATCAAACCTAAGCTTTCTTTAGAAGCTCAGATGACAAGACTTTGACTTTCATACTTTGGACACATTATGCGAAGAGAGAGATCATTAGAGAAAGACATCATGCGTGGCAAGATAGAATGTCATCGCAAAAGAAGAAGGCCAGCAATGAGATGGATCGATACAATAGCAGTAGCTACTAGTACCAGTTTGTCAACAACGAGCCGCCTGACTGAAGACCGAGCACAATTTAGGACAGCTATCCAGAGGGTCACCATGAGTTGACTCCGACTCAACGGCACTTAACAACAACATACATATCTTACAATCCTTCTGTTTATTCCTTAAACCGGTCAAACACCATACTCACAGTTAAACAACCGCACTTTCTTTTCTTCTACCTTCCCCAACTTCTTTTCATACAAGTCGGTCAATCCCCACTTAAGTTTATTCAGGCCTTCCTCAAACCTCCCTCCTTAAATAAGACTAGCTGAGGGAAAAACATTCTATTCCTTATACCTTCCTTTCCCTAACACTGCTTATAATTATTTATACACTTCACTAACCTTCAATTTTCCTTCAATTCCCTATTTTACTTTTAACTCCTTCTATACTTTTATTTCCAGAAAACGAGTAAATTCCAAGTCTCCCTATTAATTGTATGTCCTTATAATCCTTTTCTATACCTTAGCTCAAGCTTTTCCTCACTTCTTTTGTTCTAACGCTTTAAAAAGAGCATTCATTTTAACAACAAAAAACAAACCTCTGCACTCTCTCATTCTCATTCAATACTCATTTATCCACAGTCAAACTCATCAAACACCTTTCAAACTATGCTAAAATCACTCATTCTGAGACCTCCTCACTGAGACCCCCTAACATACATCACACTCATTCACCAACAGTCAACAACTGACAGAAAAAGTTTGCCTCACTAAAGTTCTAATCCCTGCAGATAAGTGCTACTACACCATATGACATCATTCTAAAGTCCCATTCTAAATGAAATAAAATCTCTTTTCTCTTTTTTTCTACAATTTTTCCATATTACTCTCTGTATAGACTTCCATAACATTTTTCAGAGCAGACTCTGTCTTCACACAGTGTCTGTGAGAGTATTTCAGCAATCTGCATCATCAGAGGCAGGCAATAGCAGCACATCCACTTTTATTGCTATAAAACTAACATTTTTTACCATTAAAATCAATCTTTTTAAACATCTTTTCTTTATAATTCACATTCATATTATCTTAGCATATCTTTGTGATGCTTGCTAAAGTACAGCACTGCTTAAGTACATGCTTTACAAACCAGCAGAAATCGTGGCTTTAAATGAGGTTAAAACATCACAAAATGAACTTCTAAATAGGACACTGGATCCCAATCTGACCCAGCGGACCTTCCAAACTTTTAAAGGTTTCATAATTCATACTTTTAATATCAGGCCATTTTCGAGTGAAGCCCCACCCCCTTTTTCCAAAAACACTGGTAAATGCAGCGATCTTACATTAAAAAAAAAAAAAAATAGTTTATAGGGCTCCCCAGCCCTTGTCCAGACTTCCTGGACCTTTAAAACTTTAAGGGCCTGCAGAGAGACTTTGCTGGTTGAAGTTTCTGCAATTAACTGTTACTTCTTGGATCTCTATTTGCTACGGCTGGAGGTGGAGCAGCCCTACTGACGTCAACCCTGGTTAGTATAAAATAGCTGGCACACCGCGGGACATTTTTGTTCTTTTCAGAGGAGCTGCGGCCCCTTTAAGGCTGGCTCCACCCCTTTGTTAGGCCTACTGCAGTTCCAAAGCTGTCCAAAGCCTTCACAATGGCCCAAGTCATTATCGGAGCCTCTCTGGCCCAAACGTCCCTGCTAATCTCGGTCTCCCCCTTTTGGCTCAACTCCCAGAGGCCCAGTTCCTTTTTGGGGCCTGCCTTTAGGCTCTCAGAGCCCCAAAATTTTATTCCAAAGGCCCATGCCTCTTCTAGGACCCCCCTGATCTTCCCTCCATCAACCTCCTTTATTTCAGGGCTCTCCGGCCCCAATGCCTGGCCTCTGAGTTTCCTGCCTACAGGGACACTGCAGACACATCTTGATGGTGATCGGGGACAGCCGCAGGCAATCGTGGCCCTCCCTGATGCTCCCTTCGCCTCCTTCTGCCGGTCCACAAATACCTATATAAACAAAGTCCCTGAACCAGTCCAAAATGATGTTGTAGCAGCGAAGTGCATTCAACGAATAAAACCAGGAGTCAGTTCAGAGTCCAAGCTAATTTATTGTGCACAGGCTCAGACAGGAGCGTGTCCAAAAGAGACTGAGCAATGGAATACAGGAGCAAATTCCTTATATACAATTTTTACATTTTGATACAGGCTAACTTTCTATTGGTCCCAATGCCCCTTGCACCTGTCCATTCGGGGACCCTCTCTGGGCCTAGCTCCCTGTTCCCCCTTCTTGGGCTATTCTAACAAAGGCATAGTCTTAGGCATAGATACATTTCTACTTCAAGGCCATTTCTAGCTCAGAGAATGCAAGAACATTTCTATCATCAGCATAAAGAAATTATACAAACTTTTCAAAAGCAGTTTAAAGCAGATTCTCAAACTCTGGTTCCCCTCCGCACTCATCCCAGGTGGGGGTTGGGATCTAGGCCTAGTTTACAGGCCATAGCCTACCACATTCCCCTCTTTGATTATTCTCACCCTTAATGAAAGAGGGTGAGAAAGAAATCACATATCGAGCTCTCCTTAAACTGATGCTTCTTGTTGGGGTATAGCCTGACACGTCCACATGGCTAATACCCGGGCTGCTGTTTTCCGTTCAACTGTACTGTCAATGACTGAAGTTATCAGATGGAAGCAAAGGGGTAGTAAACATGGAAGGAGTAGACACACAGCTATCATTAATAAGACAGCGAACAAAATAGTCCTCAAACCCCCCAGCCCTGAAAACAGAGTTCCAAACCATCCATTTAGTTCTAATCCATTCCAGGTCTGAATTGGTACATGCGCTAGCCTATGCATATGGTCAGCTATTTCTTCAACAACCTGACCTTGATCATCAATCTGCAAACAGCAGTTAGTAAGATTAAACTTTCCACACACCCCACCTTCAGATGCTAACAAATAATCAAGTGCTAAGCGGTTCTGGTAAATGGCTGTACGCATTTGAGTACTCTGTTTGGCTAAAAGAGTTAGTGCTTTACTTGTTTCGTTAGTTATAATTTCTACAACAGCTTGTAAGCGTATAATACGGTTCAACATATAAACAGGAGTGTGGTATCTCCAGGTCCCATCTTGCGCCCAAGTGGCTGGTCCATAATATGTGATAATTCTTTCAGGTGGCCATTCATCACCATCCCACTTATCCCATTGACCTATTTTCAAAGTATTCCGCTTCTGTCGACCATTGTATATGGAGAAGCCTAACTGTTCCCCTTGCGAAATGGGAAGAAGGAAGAAAGAGGGCCGTATTGTACCCAAGACACACGCTCCTCCCCAATTGTTAGGGAGTTGGGCGTACGCTCGGGTGCCACAAATCCAATAGAGTTCTGGTGGGGCTTCCAAGGTGTTGGGTGAGGCGAGATTGGTCCATATCTTAGCAAGATTGGAGAAGCTACCCAGAGGGTTGGAAGGTTCAGTAGCATTTACACCTGACCACCATGATGTCTCCTTAGTAGTAGTATTATAAAATCGTTGACTGAGACAGACTAGCTGTCCTACCTGTATGATGAACTGTGGTGCTTCTCGGACAAAACAGAGACGGCCGACAATGGTGTTGGCCAATACCCATTCGCTAGTGATCTTATTCAAAGCAGTCTGATTGTATGGGATGGAGTAGTTCAATTCCCTTGCTTCCCAGGGCCATTGGTCTCCCATCCTAGTTCCCCCGCAGAAGAAACAATTAGAAATGTGGAGACTGAAGGCTACGGCTCCAGCCAGTTCAATAAATAAATTCTATGTGGTCTGGGGAATCTCTGTCTTTGTCTGCATGGCTTCATAGAAAGTATGGTGTATTTGGAAAGGTGAAGATATGCAGGTCTTGGTGTTAAGCTGTATGTATACATAGGTTCCAGGGTCTACTCCACTTCCCGCTATTCGCAAGCCAAATCTAAACCCTTGCTTCCACTGGCTAGGATCAAGCACAAGGAGCCTTAATTTATTTATTTTATTTAGCTGTATTTATATCCCGCTTTTCACCGGGTCAAAGCGGTCAATTGGGGGATACATTTAACACGAGGGGATATGAGACACATATGCTAATACTTACAGGGAACATGGGCAATGGAGGGTTAAGTGGCTTGCCCAAGACCACAAGGAGTGCCTATAGGACTAGAAATCCCAGACCCTCCGGCCTGAGATTGCTGTCCCCAGGTGGGACTTGAACCCCTGGCCCTCCGGCCTGAAGTACCTTGTCCTAACCACTAGACCACTCCTCCCTCTAAGGGGTTACAAGTACCTTTCTGACACTTATGGGGTTCCAGCAATGGTAGTCTCTCTAACTTGGCTCTGCGATTATCCCCCTCTCGCCCCTGAGGCCTTTAGACCAGGTGGCATAGTATACACACTCCCACTTGGGACAGAAGTATGCGCCTTCAGAGGCTTTAGCATAAATAGATGGGGATTTTACCCCGGTGCATATTCCCCAACTGTATGCTCCTTCGGGACACATATATTTTGCATCGTGATAATAACTTTGCTCTTGCCTAACAGATCCACAGCTGTAATAGCCATTTTGGTTAATGGCATCACATGCATCAAAGTAAAGAGGAGCAGGCTTCATGGGATCTGAGAGCTGTCGGGTAGCATTTAGGAGGGCCCCATCCTCGTTGTTCCATCGTAACTCTAGGACATGATAAGAGGGGTTCTGTCGGGGGTTAAAGCAGGTCCTAACCTTCCCTCTTGTACAGATACTTAATTCTGTACCATTATATACACACTTGCTAACTACACCAGTACAAGTGTAGTAGGAATGATAGAGTAAAGTCTGAGTAATCCTTGTGCCGGTTCGGGTAGTAGTTATGCAAGCTGCACAAGGAGGTATGGCAAGGGTCAGTCTAAGGGGCCCCTGGGCTACCGCAAGTATAATACAAAAGCATAAATGCAGCATGATTACAGCGTGTTAATGAACTCGTTTGTATGTTGTGGCTTCTTTTACTTAAATTCTCTTATTTCCACAGCTTCCACCGTACGTAGACCTGTCAGCTTCCGGTTGGTGACAGGAGTAGGGCTGTAGATTCCTTAAGCTTCTGCCATACGTAGACCTGCCAGCTTCCGTTAGGTGGCAGGAGTTGGGCTGTCGACTCTTTACAGCAGTAGTTTGGGCCGCAGCGTGAGTCGCAATGGTGATTCTGGGTTGCTTGTTGAAGTCCAGTGACGAAGTTCAGTAGATGCCGCTGGCTTTACTCGACTGTGGTGGATCCAAGGTTCTAATTCTGCAACCTTAATTGCGGTAGGGGTTGACATTATGACGACGTAGGGTCCTTTCCAGTGAGGTGCTAACGGCGTCTTTCTCCACTCTTTAACCCACACCGCGGTTCCAGGCTTGAAGGGATGCAGCGGTTCAGTCAGATTGATGGGCAACTGGTCTTGTACCCATGCATGGAGACTCTGAAAAACAGAACCTAGAGCCAATAGTTCTTGTCTGGTGATTTCAGACCCAATCTGACTCATATCCCCTTTTATCCCTTGGACAATGGGCGGAGGTCGCCCATACAGGATTTCAAAAGGGGAAACTCCTAATGACTTGGTAGGGGCTGAACGTATCCTGAGGAGGGCTATAGGAAGAACCTGTGGCCACTTCAGGTGAGCTTCCTGACAAAGTTTAGACAGCTGGGACTTTAGGGTGCGATTCATACGTTCTACCTTTCCCGAGCTTTGGGGTCTGTAAGCTGTATGTAATTTCCACTGTATTTGCAGAGCTTGGGCTAACTGTTGCGTTACTTGAGATACAAATGAGGGTCCATTATCTGACCCTATAACTAATGGTATTCCAAACCGCGGAATGATGTCATGGAGCAGAATTTTGGTAACTTCTCTGGCTTTCTCAGTCCTGGTGGGGAAAGCTTCCACCCAGCCAGAGATTGTACAAACCAAGACCAACAGGTAATCATATCCATTTGCACGTGGCATTTCGGTGAATTCCACCTCGATATTTCCCATGGGGGTAACTCCTACTGATTGAGCCCTAGGAGGCAGGTTGGGACCCTGCCGGGCATTGTTCTTTGCACAAATTACACAGGTACACTAAAAAATTTTTTTTTAAATTGCCTCTAATGTTTCGATTGATTTTTACGTTTTTTGGTGCGCTGAATCCAAATCTGGTAAGCAATTTGCTCCATCACGTACAGATGTTTTGCTACATTGGGTTAGCAGTTTGAGGTGAACGTTTCAGATTGAGTGCGATCGAGATAAAAGTTTCTTGGATGAATTCTTTATACAAATTGTTTAGTAGTTATTCAAATAAGAATAAAGAAAATTGTAACAAGGCAGCACATAAGAATAGAGTAATGTCAACAAAACACACTGTGATGGTAGCAAAATTGTCTGCACTTAAAACAGCCACATACATGTGCACAAACATTGAGCATATAAGAGCGAGGTTAGACACAAAGCAAAGCAAAGAAATGTGCAAAAAATGTTGTACAGGTATGTATGTAAGAATAGAAAACGCAAACCGCACCATTGCAATACATGAAGACAAACACCCGATGGTGTGAAAATAAAATTCTAATAAATGAGATCCGACACTGTGGTAATAACTAGCAAATTTTTATTTCAAAGTTTAGTAAAAACACGATATTTGTCAACACAGTTTAGATTTTAAAGTCATTCTTGGGTCAATCAATCTCCTGGTGGGCCCGTTTCTTCTTCCCCCGAATGCTTCTCTTGGTGCGCTGCTTGGCGTATTTTTCATCTGGGGTTTCCCGCAGCAGCAACCAGCAGAAATCAGCCATCATAGTGGTGTTCCATCTTCCTTGGTACCTTCTCTCTGCGTCCTTGATGTCCTGGTGAAACCTTTCACCTTCTTCTTCACTGTACACCCCCACATTTTCAGGAAAGTAGTTCACATGGGAGTGCAAGAAATGGACTTTCAGGCTCATGTTACAGCCTTGTTCTTTGAAGGCATTGAGCATCCTGGCAACAATATCCTTATAGTTCTCATCCCGCCTGTTCCCCAAGAATTTGAGAACAACATCCTTGAAGGAATCCCAGGCTTCTTTTTCCTTCTCAGACATCGTTTCAGCGAATGCTCCATCTGAAATGAGTTTCCTTATATCAGGGCCAACAAACACTCCTTCCTTTAGCTTTGCTTCAGAAAGTCGGGGGAACTTTGAGCAAAGGTACCGAAAGCACTCACCATCTTTTGGAAGGGACTTGATGAATTGCTTAATGAGACCCAACTTAATGTGGAGAGGTGGTAATAGAATTTTATCACGAGGTACCAAGCTCTCATGAAGAACATTTTTCTCACTGGGTCTCAAATACTCCCGAATTGGCCAGTCTTTTTTCCCACAGTGTAGGTCGCGGGCCCGGCTATCCCACAAGCAAAGGAAGCAGGGATATTTGGTGAAACCGGATTGCTGCCCTAATAGCATGGATAGAATTTTTAAAGTCTCCACAAATCATCCACTTATGCTCATCATAACGAATCTTCTGAAGAATCAGGGCCAAATTCTCATATTTTTCTTGGAGAATAACAGAGTGAGCAATAGGAACTGAAGCAAATGTGTTGCCATTATGAAGAAGAACACCTTTTATGCTGTCTTTTGACGAATCAATGAACAGCCGCCATTCAGCAGGATCATACTTGAGTTTAAACTTTTCCATCACTCCGTATATATCATTGCAAAATACCAAATCTTCCTCTTTGCTGAAATACTTCAAAAATTGTGTCTCGCGGTTGCGGTACCAATAAAAAGTTGTTCCTGGTGACAATAGATTTTTCTGTTTAAGCCGAGAACCTAGCAGTTGGGCAGCATCTTTTGGGAGTCCTAAATCCCGGACTAAATCATTCAATTCAGCTTGAGAGAAAAGTTCAGGTTTCGGATCTGGTTCAGTTTCAAACTCGGAAGTACTGGACTCATCGGGAAAAGCCATCTGATGAGTCTCATCATGATCAGAACCGTCCACACAAATATGATCCAAAGATTTTGGTGGTTCAGGCACAGGTACTTCGTTGCTATGAGGCATAGGCCTAATTGCTGAGGGAAGGTTGGGGTAACTTATTACGTTCTTATTTTTTAAGTTGTATCCCTTCACAATGCAAGAGCAAAAATAGCAGTCACTGCTGTGGTCTCTTTGTTCATGCCACATCATAGGTATTCCGAAACGAAATGCTTGTTTTTTACCTTTCATCCATAAGTGTAGATCTTCCTCACATGTCTTGCACACTTTGTGAGGAGCCCACGGTTTGTCTTGATCGCCTAACTTCAAACCGAAATAGGCAAAATATACTTTTTTAATAAATGCAGAAATGTTCCTCTGCCGCTTTTTCACGGTATATTCCCCACAAATAAAACAAAAACTGTCCGGAGAGTTGACGCAACCTCTGGCTCTGTGAGCCATCACAAATACACAGCACTGCAAACTACAACTGTAGTGAACCACTTCGGAATAAAGCTGGATTACGACTGAGCAAACAAAAGGTAATAATGAACTTGCAAGAAACTGAAATTTGACAGGAACGTTCATGTCGCAACCACCGTGTTTGAGCGAGCGAACGAGGCGAGGCGAACAGGAAAGAACATGCGCCAGCGCGAGTACTGGATTTAGCCCCCCGCCTCCCAATTGTCCTGTTAATGTATAAAATGAATACAAAACACTCTAAAATATCATGAGGGAGTGTTTCTAGTTAGTTAACCATTACAACCTCTATTTTGGGCCAAGAAAATAAACTGCAGTCGGCTAAAATAAATTATGTGAACATTCCTTATATGGGTAAGAAATCTAATTTTGCAAGAAAACGTGACGTGATGGAACATTTTGGCTATTTTTCCTGGATTCAGCACCCCAAAGTCTATAGGAATCAGTTGCAAAACTGGAGGCAGTTTTTTGGTAGTGTACCTGTGTTACACATCTACGGGCTACTGAGGCAGATATGGGTCCTAATTTTGAAATACAGAAATAGGGTCTGAGGGCTTTTTCCATCGCAATTTTCCCATAATGTGTGGCCTGGTGAAAAGCATGAACAAAGGCAGGACCTAAGGCTTCAGGGATTACAGTTGGACTGGGAGGTAAGCCACTGGCCGGCGGTGGCAGCACTATCCATCCGGTCTCTGACAACACTCCCCCTTCCTCTTGACAATAATAATCTAAATCTTTGGAGGTGTATCGGGGAGTCCATGCACTGAGGGGCACTGGGAATATAGCTGCCTAGACTGTGGTACTAGGGGCAGGTGCGGGTTCTGTTATAGCTGCTTCTCAGGCAGAGACGTCTGCAAATCTATTTCCTCGTGAGACTTCTCCTTCCCCTGCCTGATGCCCTTGGCAGTGCATTACTGCGACTTGTTTGGGGGCCCACACAGCCTCTAGTAGTGTCAATATCTCAGGGCCATACTTGATGGACTTGCCTCCTGAGGTTATCAACCCTCGTTCTTTGTACAGGGCTCCATACGCGTGTAATGTTGTAAAGGCATACTTTGAATCTGTGTATACATTCGAGCGGAGCCCCGTCCCTATTATCAGTGCCCTGGTGAGGGCTATCAGTTCAGCCTTTTGTGCTGAAGTCCCCGGGGCCAAAGCCGATGATTCGATTACTGTGTCCAGGGTCACTACTGCATAGCCAGCACGACGTTGTCCGTTGATGACAAGACTACATCCATCCACAAAGAAAGTTCATTCAGGGTCATTCAATGGGACATCAGTTAGATCAGGGTGACTTGAGAATACAGTGTCCATTATTTCCAAACAACCATGATCGGGGGGGGGGGGGGGGGGCCTGGACCAATTTGCAACAGCGTGGCTGGGTTCAAAGCTTGGCTGACGATCAACTGCAATCGGGGGTTTCTGCACAACATGCTTTGGTACTTCAGCATTCGTGAATTGGTGAACCAGTAATTTCCTTTGTGTTCCATAAGGGTCAGGACAGAATGCGGTACGGTAATTTGGAGATTTTGACCCAGGGTGAGCTTGTCGGCTTCACCCACCAGGAGGGCTGTAGCTGCAATGGCCCTCAGGCAAGGTGGCCATCCCTTTGCGACGGTATCCAGTTGTTTTGATAGATAAGCTACAGGTCGCTGCCAAGATTCGAGGGATTGAGTCAATACTCCCAAAGCATTTCCACTTGACTCATGGACATAGAGGCGAAATGGTTTCTGTACATGTGGCAGGCCCAAAGCTGGTGATGACATCAAGGCTGCCTTCAACGATCGGAATGCCACCTCCTGTTCTGGACCCCATTCCAGGGGAGATCGCTCCACTCCTTTAGTGGCTTGATACAATGGCTTTGCCAACAGTGCAAAGTTGGGTATTGTGGTGAGGAAAGCACTGCTGAACATAGAGATACACAGGGAAATGAGTCCTATCACTTTAATTCAGAAAGTATCAAGGGTTTCCCTAGTAACCAAGAATCTCTGACTCAGAACCTAGTCATCCCTAAGCCCCGCCCACAGCAGCACGTCAGGGAGAAGCTTGACCCTAATCACATGTGCTGGGAGCAAGGTGTGGCTCAGGAAGAAGGAAAGTTTAAAAAGCTGACTTTCAAAAACACAGATAGAGACGGAGAGGGAGAAGGAGAAGGAGCAAGGGGAGCTGGAAGTGAAGCAGCAAGAATAAGGAACGCAAAGAGGGAAGCGAGAGCAAGTGAGAGAGTGCTTGCAGAGCATGAAAGACAGTGTGAAGGAAACACTGGAAGCCGAAGAGAGAGAACTGATGAGAGATTGCCAAGCACAGCTGAGAGAGTAAGGAAAGAGAGGCTGGTGCAAGCAAATGAAGTGGCTGCAAACGGAAGACAGCATGACTGGCTTGCAGGGCAGAGAGAGATTCTGAATACCTCTGAAACCAGGCAAGTGTGTCCTTCTCAGTTCTTAACCAGTAAAAGTTTGAGAGAATTAGCTTTAGAGTTAAAAGCTGATTCCAGCAATAAGCCAAACCCCAGGATAAAGAGAGACTGTTTATCTAAGTATCAAGTAGCTCATATAGCAGACGAGCTAGTGCAGAAACAAGCCCTGCTTAAGAAATTGAGTGAACTGATTAAGAAAGAGAATAGCAAGCTCTCCCCTCAGATGTCTTTGGATGTGTGTGAGAATGATAGCGTTGAAGATATGGAGATAACAGATATGGAAGACAGTTCCTTTGAAATGCAATGTGCTGTATGTCAAGCCTCTGACGTAGAAGAGAGCTGAGCCAGAAAGCCATTGAATGTATGCCTGCTTAGAAAGCAGCCTGAATTGTGAAGATGTCACAACCGAAGAAAACAGCTGAGTGCTAAACTCAACTTATAAGGTTGAAAGCTGATACTAATGTTCAAGGGACATTTAAAGAGTTGTTTTTCTGCAAGAGTTTTGTTCCTGTAAAGAAGAGAAACATTTAAGAATTTAAAAGTTTTGGAATAAGTTGCATTTTGATTTACAAGCAAAGTTGTGCCTGTTTCTTTGCATTTTTGGAATACAAGCGAAGTTGTTCCTATTTCTTTTGAAGCTGTAGCGTGGGATTAAAAATCCTTTATTTGATTTTTCCACTTGTGTCCTGTGTATGAAGGAACCCCTGATTACATTAAATAAATTTTCTCTGTCTTATGCCTAACCCTCGGATCACAACTCCTTTGCTTTAAGATAGGACTACAATTCCCAGCAGCCCTCCTGGCAGCCATTTTGAGGGAAACTTATTTTAAAGCCAAAAAGGCGACCTCACCTGGTATCAGTTATCTACCTGGCCAGGCGGGGGCGACAGAGTGGCGTAGTTGTTTGGATGCGGAGTGGGCCACGCCACAGAGGAACATAGTTCTTTGGATTGCGGCTGGAGTACGACTGCGCACCAGAAGAACAGGAGCACGATGGATTCCAGAGCTCGACAGGAGGACGCCGGAGAAGTGCAAGCGGCTGAGACAGAGAGTCCAGAGTTCCTGCAAAGCCGGAGGGTCCGGAGACCTGCCGAGGTCCTACGCTGTTGCTGAGCGAGACGCACCACTAGTACCAGGTACACCGTATTTAACTAGGGAAAGTTAAGGATACCGGTACTGGGTGGGGGTGATAGCAGCAGATAGAGGGGAACACATACCTAGTGTTGGGTACCGCACTTGGGTGTTCTGTGTTTTCTCATTTCTACAGGAAAGGAGACGACGATGGAGACACAAGATATCCTTGCATGGGCAGCGGCGGAGCTCAAGCGGCAAAGAGACTTGTCATTAGAGCTTCAGGAGCAAGTGACTCGTCAACTGCAGGCCCAGCAGAAACCGCTGGTAGAGCTTATGGAGGCCTGGGTGAAGGAACATAAGAAGCCACCAGAGCCTGATCCGGTTACCACAGGTTTTTCATTGGGATTAGCCCATACCTTTGTACTCGGGTCCAAAGAGACCCTTAGTTTTGGACAACTAAGAGATGGAGAAAGTGTAGACGCATTCTTGGATGCATTTGAAAAGGTGGCACAAATAGCCAGGTGGCCACCCGAACAGTGGGCGGTAAGGTGAACTGTCTCACTTACTGGTGAGGCCTTGGCAGCCTACCAGACCGTTCCCGCTGAGTTGGCCAATGACTATTTGGAGGTCAGGAAGGCTATAAAAGATAGGCTTGGCCTAACTCCTATAGTCTACAGACGCCAGCTACGAAATGCAAAATTGCGCGTGGATGAGACACCACGAGCGCTATATCATAGATTGAAAATGCTGGTAGTTAAATGGCTAGAACCAGAACATAAGTCAGTGGAAACACTGATCGATGAGCTCGTTCTGGAGCAGTATTTTGCAGCAGTACCTGAAAGGATGCAAAATTTCTTGATGTTACAAGGATGTAAGAACACCAGAGAGGCTATAACTATGTCAGAGCGATTCCTAGAAGCTGAAGTGTTAGCTAAGGATAGGTCTGTCGCCTGTACTAAAATGTCTGTAGCTAGGTTGAATGTTGATAGCAAGAATGTACAGAATGTTTGTGTTCCCACCAATAGAAGGATGCCAGTGAAGCGTGCATGTTACCGGTGCGGAAGTGAACAACATTTAATGCGTGAGTGCAAGATGAAAACAGCCCTAGTGTTGAGCGACCCTAGTAAGAAAGGAGAAGGCTTTTTACTGGAGGTGATAGTACAAGGTATACCAGTTAAAGCACTGCTTGATTCCGGATCGGATCAATCGATGCTTTCCAAACGATTATGGAGAAGGTTAACAGCCCCAGGTTTAAGAACACCTCAGACACCCACGGGCAACGTAAACATTCGGTGCGTTCACGGAACGGCGTGTACCTATCCTGTTTACTGTGTCCGCATAAAAGGATTAGGCATAGAGAGGGAGGTCCCGGTCGCTATTGTTCCCAGATTACCCCAGGAGGTAGTCCTCGGGAGGGACTGGCCCCAGTTTCAGCGAGGGGTGCAACAAGGGTTGGGTGTTAAGAAAGGCTTAGTTTCCACACGAGCCCAGTCCCAAGCCCAACAGGTCCTAGAGGAGGAGCCCCTAGAGGGGGAGGCGAAGGTTCTACCCTCTCATGAAGCTGTAGGGACAGCTCCTATAAGTAGAACAAGTAAGCCCAAGGCAGGTGCTACAATGGCATTCTTAAGGCCTTTGTTTGCGAAAAGTGAAAAGGGGGTGAAGCACCCTGAGAAGCGAGTACGGTCTCAAAATAGGGATGAGATCCGAGCAGATATAGATTTATCTTGGGTTCCCGAGGAGTTAGCGGCAAAATTCCCTTCTTTTGCGAAAGAACAGAAGGCAGATCCTGCTCTGGATCACGCTTTTAAGTTTGCTAGAGAGGGACGGGAGATATTGCCCAGATTTCTAATAGACCAAGGCATTCTGTATCGGGAAAGCCGAGATCCCTTTACAGGGGATACTCGGAGGCAATTGGTGGTCCCAAATACCTTTAGGACTTTGGTCCTAAGGTTAGCCCACGATCCTCTGATAGGGGCACATGAAGACATCCAGGGTACTTTAAATCAGGTTTTAGCCCGGTTTTATTGGCCCGGAGTCTATAGAGAAGTGGCCAGCTTCCGTGAAGCCTGTCCGGCCTGCCAGAAGGTCACTACAATTAGACCCCTAGAGGTTCCCCAAGTTCTTAGAGATAGGCGAGGACGCTTAACGCGGGCCTCACAGTTAGCAGAAAACAATTTAAAGGAAAGCCAACAACGACAAAAAGTGTATTACGACCGTAATACAAAACCACGCCAGCTAGAGCTGGGAGAAAAGGTCCTAGTGATGGTAGCGGGAACCGCTCCAAAGTTTGAAAACCAGTGGAAGGGTCCCTTCCGGGTGGTTAAGCAAGTAGGCCCTGCGACCTATCTAGTACAGACCAGACGAGGGCGCCAGCAGTTGTTTCATATAAACTTGCTTAAGCCCTGGCATGAACGAATAGCACAAGTGCAGGTGGTCACCAGTACCCAGGGTAGGCAAGTAGGACAAAACAACAAAGAGTCTTATAGGAGAATTACGTGCTGTGATTTTATAGGAACCCCAGCCCGTAATATCTTAAGAAGGGGAATATGTGGTGAGGAAAGCACTGCTGAACATAGAGATACACAGGGAAATGAGTCCTATCACTTTAATTCAGAAAGTATCAAGGGTTTCCCTAGTAACCAAGAGTCTCTGACTCAGAACCTAGTCATCCCTAAGCCCCGCCCACAGCAGCACGTCAGGGAGAAGCTTGACCCTAATCACATGTGCTGGGAGCAAGGTGTGGCTCAGGAAGAAGGAAAGTTTAAAAAGCTGACTTTCAGAAACACAGATAGAGACGGAGAGGGAGAAGGAGCAAGGGGAGCTGGAAGTGAAGCAGCAAGAATAAGGAACGCAAAGAGGGAAGCAAGAGCAAGTGAGAGAGTGCTTGCAGAGCATGAAAGACAGTGTGAAGGAAACACTGGAAGCCGAAGAGAGAGAACTGATGAGAGATTGCCAAGCACAGCTGAGAGAGCAAGGAAAGAGAGGCTGGTGCAAGCAAACGAAGTGGCTGCAAACGGAAGACAGCATGACTGGCTTGCAGGGCAGAGAGAGATTCTGAATACCTCTGAAACCAGGCAAGTGTGTCCTTCTCAGTTCTTAACCAGTAAAAGTTTGAGAGAATTAGCTTTAGAGTTAAAAGCTGATTCCAGCAATAAGCCAAACCCCAGGATAAAGAGAGACAGTTTATCTAAGTATCAAGTAGCTCATATAGCAGACGAGCTAGTGCAGAAACAAGCCCTGCTTAAGAAATTGAGTGAACTGATTAAGAAAGAGAATAGCAAGCTCTCCCCTCAGATGTCTTTGGATGTGTGTGAGAATGATAGCGTTGAAGATATGGAGATAACAGATATGGAAGACAGTTCCTTTGAAATGCAATGTGCTGTATGTCAAGCCTCTGACGTAGAAGAGAGCTGAGCCAGAAAGCCATTGAATGTATGCCTGCTTAGAAAGCAGCCTGAATTGTGAAGACGTCACAACCGAAGAAAACAGCTGAGTGCTAAACTCAACTTATAAGGTTGAAAGCTGATACTAATGTTCAAGGGACATTTAAAGAGTTGTTTTTCTGCAAGAGTTTTGTTCCTGTAAAGAAGAGAAACATTTAAGAATTTAAAAGTTTTGGAATAAGTTGCATTTTGATTTACAAGCAAAGTTGTGCCTGTTTCTTTGCATTTTTGGAATACAAGCGAAGTTGTTCCTATTTCTTTTGAAGCTGTAGCGTGGGATTAAAAATCCTTTATTTGATTTTTCCACTTGTGTCCTGTGTATGAAGGAACCCCTGATTACATTAAATAAATTTTCTCTGTCTTATGCCTAACCCTCGGATCACAACTCCTTTGCTTTAAGATAGGACTACAATTCCCAGCAGCCCTCCTGGCAGCCATTTTGAGGGAAACTTATTTTAAAGCCAAAAAGGCAACCTCACCTGGTATCAGTTATCTACCTGGCCAGGCGGGGGCGACAGTATCCATATTCGGCAATAGCCTGCAGCTCCCAGGAAAACCCTCACCTGCTTTCTGGTGGTTGGGGCAGGGATGCAACATACTGCTTCCTTACGATCTGGTCCCAACTTCCGAATTCCGTTGGACAGATGGAACCCCAAATATTTCACTTCAGTTTAGCATAACTGCACCTTGGCTCTTGAGACCTTATATCCTGCTTCATTCAGGAGGTGCAAGAGATCACTGGTAGCTTGCAAGCATTCACTTTTTGAGGTGGTGGCTATCAGTAGGTCATCTACATATTGGAGAAGGACTCTTTTTCCTGGAGTAACAGAGTAACTTGAAAGATCTTGGTTGAGAGCAGCACTGAAGAGAGTAGGCGAGTTCTTGAATCCTTGAGGTAATCGAGTCCAGGTGAGTTGACCTCGCCTCCCTGTAGTGGGGTCTTCCCATTCAAAAGCGAACAAAAGTTGACTGGTGGGTGCTAAATGTATACAGAAGAAAGCATCCTTCAAATCCGGAACGGTGAAATGAGTAGCCTCAGTGGGGATCAGTCCCAAGAGAGTATATGGATTTGGTACTACTGGGTGTATGGTTACAACTGCATTATCCACTCGTCTCAAGTCCTGCGCTGGGCGGTAGTCACCTGTCCCAGGCTTCTTGACTGGGAGGAGAGGGGTATTCCAGGGTGATTGGCACTTCCTGAGGAGTCCGTACTTCAATAATTTCATTAAATGACAGTGAATCCCCTCAATCGCCGGTCTCGGAAGAGGGTATTGTCTCACGTGCACTGGTTCCACTCCTGGCTTGAGGGTGACAAGAACAGGGGCTATATTCTTTGCTAGGCCTGGTGGATTATCCTCCGCCCATACCTCAGGCGGAGCTAAAATGCTGGTGGGTATATGGGGACTGGCTGCCTTCGGCGGAGATGCACTGTAGAACCGCCATTCTTCTTCACGGGGGACAGTTAACACCATCAGGCCAGCAGATTTTGAGTTTAAAGTCAGTTCCATTCCTCCCCTTCAACAAAGGATATCTGCGCCTGGAGCTTAGCGAGCATGTCTCGGCCCAAGAGGGTGATTGGGCATTCAGGCATGTACAGGAATTAGTGTGTTATTTTCTGTCCCCCTAATTCACAGGTGCGATTCTGCAGAAAGGGTCTAGTGGTTCTGGTTCCGGTAGCGCCGACGATAGTGGTGGATCGAGAAGACAGTGGGGCCTCCGGTTTAGCCACTACCGAATGTTCGGCCCCTGTATCCACCATGAAGTCCATATATTGGTCCCCAATTTTCAAATTGAACCTAGGCTCCTGGGGACCTAGAGGAAACTTGGAGCCTGGTCTGGCCTAATCTTCATCCATGCTGTAGCCCTCTTCCACTGCCACTCCCTCCATAGCTGCTTCTTCTCGTTGGAACTGTGTGCAACGCTTTCCTCCATGAGTCTGGAATCGTCCCCCTGCTCTCCAAGTGCTCCCTCCTCCCCTCCGGAAGGCGGAGTCAAGGTTCGGGCATTCATTTTTCCAATGTCCTTCTTCTCTACAGTGGGCACATTGATTCATGCCCACCGGGGGCCGGCCATTTCCTCGGCCCCTTCCACGTCCTCTGGTCCTTCTGTTAGAGAAACTTCCTCCTTGTCGTTCAACTAAAGCTGCAGCAAGGAAATCAGCTTTCTTCTTCATTTTACGTTCATTCTCCCTCTGACGCTCATTGTCACGATTCACAAACACTTTCTGAGCAACTTCCATTAACTGGGCCGCATTCATGCCCGCAAATCCTTCTAACTTCTGCAGTTTCCGTTTTATGTCTCCCTGGGACTGACTTACAAAGGTTGTGTTTACCATGCGCAAATTTTCTTGGGCCGCTGGATCATATGGGGTATAGAGTCTATAAGCTTCAGATAAGCGTTCATAAAAGGCTGCGGGGCTCTCGTCTGGATGTTGGATAACTTCTGATACCTTTCCAATATTCATGGCCTTCTGGCCTCCTTTCTTCAGGCCTTGTAGTAGGGTCTGGCGGAACCGTTTGAGGGCCGCTGCCCCATTTACATCGTTCGGATCCCATCCGGGATCGTCATTTGGAAAATCCACGGCGGCTGCTTGCCGGGGATTCAGGCCTCCTTCTCCTATGGGATTTTCTTCTAACCATCGGGTGGACGCTTGCACGATTCGTGTTCGTTCTTCAGTAGTGAAGAGAGTAGACAGGAGCTGGCGACAATCAGACCAGGTAGGCTGATGGGTCTGCATAATACTAGACATTAATTCAATCAAATCCTGGGGCTTCTCAGTATAGGAGGCATAATGCGTCTTCCAGTTCAGTAAATCAGTGGTGGAAAAGGGTACATAGATGAAACTGGTTGGCCCCACCACAACCTGGTCCTGGTCATTAAGAATAGGTAGCCCTGGGACCTGGCGCAATGGCATAACATGACTCTCCCTCTGACTTGCTGTTGTATTTCTGAGCGCATAAGGTGGTCTGGCTTGTTGGGATTTGGCTCCCCGACTTTTATCATTGGCAGTAAGTGACCCCGAACTGGCAATGAATCCCTGCTTGCAGTGTCATCGGTGGACTGCGGTCCTTCCGAGGCACTCTGGACGGAGCCGGGGCTTCCGATTGGGAGGGGGTGCGCATCCTCCTGCTGCGGAGGTGGTTGGTGGACTAGGGGTAAATCTGCAGGGGGGTGTCCTCCCGTGCTAGGCCCTGCTCGGGGTGGTGGCGGAGCTGAGGGGACTGGCCTATAGAGGAACTGGGGCGGATGGGTCAGAATAGCTGGAGATTCCGGGGTAGAATAAACAGGCAACTTCTCTCCTCCAGACTTCCGGGCCCCCCTTGTGGTCGCTACCATTATCCTACACTGTTCCTCGTAGCAACGCTTTATCCAGGAGGGCTCTTTTTCACAAACACTTAACCAGGAATCTATATAGGGGAACTGGTCAGGGTGGTCTTTTCGGACCATCTGGTGTACTACAGATATAAGACTAACATCAAAGGTACCCTCAGGGGGCCATGAAGCGACCAGCACTGGCCACTCCCTTTCACAAAGCACTTGTAAATGGGACGGAGACATTATGACTCCATAATCTCCGGTGAATCCCTTCCTAAAATTCTTGATCATACATTTCAACGGAGTTTGTGTGGACTCCGACCCTCCCATTATGACGTACACAACAACAGACAGTAGGGGAGGGTGGTCGGGCTGCAGGTAAGGGGTCCGTACAGCCCTAGGAACAAATAGGTAGACAAACACCAAATGCTTCCTCCTTTTCGTGACCTGGGCGCGGTCGCCCGGCCAGGAACTGCGCTAATCAGGAGTCCGCACTTGCTTGGTCTATATTCCAAGACCTCTCATTCACACACACAACCAAAACATGCTAGCAATGTTTCCCAAATTCCCAGGCCTTACTGACTATCGGTCTTGTGCATACTCATGCAAGACTACCAAAAGCAGTGGTTTCGGTCTCGCGCATACTCATGCAAGACGTACTCGGGCTGCTCTGAGAGGTGATCAGGCTCTCGGTACCATATTCCCATACCAATTTTTTCCGTACCAATTTTCCAGACTAACTATCTGAGTAACAAAGAAATTTCTACTCACTGGATCCGGTACCCGATACAGAACCAGTTCATGGGTTGAATCCTGGACTCCCCTCAGGTTCGGAGGTGTTGGCCGGTCGGATCCAGTAGCCCGCCGAGGCAAGGCGGAACCCTCTCCAATACAAGAGGACCGGTGGCGCCTGAGGTTTCCCCTGCGGTCGGACAGACACGGTTCCAACCAGGCAAAACCTTGAGGCGGTAATACGTGGTATACTCACTTGAATACCATCCACTACTTGCACATTCCCGGCCAACGCACCAAGAATATGTAGCAGCGAAGTGCATCCAATGAATAAAACCAGGAGTCAGTTCAGGGTCCAAGCCAATTTATTGTGCACAGGCTCAGACAGGAGCGTGTCCAAAAGAGACTGAGCAATGGAATACAGGAGCAAATTCCTTATATACAATTTTTATAGTTTGATACAGGCAAACTTTCTATTGGTCCCAACGCCCCTTGCACCTGTCCATTCGGGGACCCTCTCTGGGCCTAGCTCCCTGTTCCCCCTTCTTGGGCTATTCTAACAAAGGCATAGTCTTAGGCATAGATACATTTCTACTTCAAGGCCATTTCTAGCTCAGAGAATGCAAGAACATTTCTATCATCAGCATAAAGGAATTTTTTCGCCTAAACCTTGTATTTGGGTCCACAAATACTGGCAGGCTCACTGGCAGACCGCAGTGAGTGCTGTGGATGCGTGGCTCACTACAGGTCCGTGCCTGAGAACCTCTGCAGCCTACCATGGTTCTTTATTTTAAAAAAAAAAGTGTGCTGCTACCGGTCTATCACTGGAGCAGTCTCTGCATTGCCAGTGTTTCACATAAAAAAAAAAAATGCATCAGTTCCTTGCATGCCCCAGAGCAGGATGAAGACCAAAAAACACAGTCCAAGTATTTAAATATTTTTTTATTATTCTCATAGGGCCCGATTCTATCCCGAATGTAGATCCCCTCTGTGCATCCGGTCTGAACCGGATGCACAGAAGGGATTGCGATTCTGATCCCGTGGGACATGTCTAGCCCACGGGATCAGAATCGGAATCAGGCATGTAGGTGCAGGCTGGGACTGCAATTCAGTCTGGTCTGCACATACATGCACAGCCTGACTAACTCAGTCAGGGCTTTTAAATAGAGCCACGGCGACATGGTGTCATGTTGCCATGGCACCACGGCTCCATTTAAAAGCTGCGATGCCAGCTGCCTGAAAAAGGGGTTTATTCCCCGCAGTCTGACCCCCGATCTGTCTCCTAAGGCCAGGGTCGGGTTTCAGGGAATGTCCCCTGGTTCCCTCTGCCCCATCTGAGCCCCAGGCACTGAAAAAAAATAACTTCCCCGCACATGTCGCTGGCCCTAGACATACAGGACCGACATTAGAATCGGCCCTGTATGTCCAGGGCCAGTGACTGTCCACGACCCACTCAGACTCTACCCCTGGGCTGCCCATTCCCCACCCCATGTCTAACTTCCCCGCACAACCGGCAGGGAAGTTAGACGGGGGCAGGAGCTGGCACGCATAGTGGGGATGGACGTCCTGTCGCGCCGTCCATCTCCACTATTCCTAGCACAGAATAACCCCAATAGGGTTACAATGTTAATTATCCGAAAGATGACTTAAAAGATAAAAGCCTTTAGTGTAGTTGGGTCAGAATGATGAAAAAGCTTTCCCCTTTTTTTTCTTTAGGATGGCTAGTTTGTTCTTTCATGCATGTTAACAGATATGGCACTAATTGATACATAACATACAAGTATAAATGTTCTTAGTTCTTTCTTAAGCCTTCTGTCTTGAAACAGTTTATTGTGAACAAGTTTTTCTAATGGGATCTGGGGAGAGCAAGTCTAGTGTCTCATTCTCTACCTTGTGACAAACAAAACTATAAAGCCTGTATCGAAGCCTCCAAATGATACTTCATAAATTTAAATAAAAGACTTCAGCAAATCTAAACATATTGCAAACATTTAAATACAGCCAGCGAGTGAGAGCCTCAGAACAAACTCACTGATAAAACCAAACTCACTGATAAAACCAACAAATTCGGAATGGTTCGAAGGGCATGTCACGTGATCGGTTTCTTTTATATAGAGAACAATGGTGGATTTTTCATTTGAAAACAGTTTCCCCTAATGGATTGAATTCTTGTATTGAATGGGGAGTGTGTCTTTTGATTAGATCATTTAGAATACTATATCTGTGTTTTACATTTAGTATAACCGTCTGTAATAGAATGCTGGATTGAGAAAAGTTTCATCTCTTCCCCTTAATGGCCTTTATTGAAGGCGAGTGGCTGTCCTTTTCGGCTGAATATTGTTTCAGCTGATTTGGATTGTCTTGTTGGAGTTCCGGGTATATATCATGTGTCCGGAAGTATAAGCTGTCTTCAGACCAGCTTAGATGAAGGGTGGTTAACAGTTTTGATATTCATGGCTGGAGCTTGAAGTGATTTTTGGTAAGTGCTTAGGGTTTTGTTTAGTTTAAGTAGGGAGTTTTGTTTGTAGGTTGCGGCATTACATTAAGCAATTTTTATTTCTATTTTTTAGAGTTGAATCCCCTTGAAACAGCTGTAGTGAAACGCTAATGTAAGATGTCTTGAAAAGGCGTCGGGGGCACTCAATCCCATCTTGATTCACGATTCACGAACTTGGTGATAAATTCAAAGTTTAGTGATGAGATTGTTTAAAATTGGATCTAATATAGTGAATCTTGATTGAGGTGTATAGCGAGTGAGAACCGTTGAAGTTATTATAACTCCTGATTTGGTTTTATCAGTGAGTTTGTTCTGAGGCTCTCACTCGCTGGCTGTATTTAAATGTTTGCAATATGTTTAGATTTGCTGAAGTCTTTTATTTAAATTTATGAAGTATCATTCTCTACCTTACCAATATATCGCTTTTCTACACCTTTTACTAGATAGCTGGCACATCTTATGGGTGTCCCCACCTGTTGTTTTAATTTGTCTTGTGCCATAGCTGTGTTTGGTATGCATATTTTTGCTTTTTGATGGTTTATGGCATGATATGTACACTTTTCTTTTATGGATTTTTATTTTCCTTTGATGTACACTTGTATGTGATTTCATTCATATTTTAATGTCTTTTAGATTGTACCTTGAAGTTTCTTCTTATTGGATTTCTTCCTTCCTGGCTGAAGTCTAACTGGTAGAGTTGTTCTTGTATTACTTATCATTTATGTTTTAATGTACATTTCATATGACATATTTATTTGTTTATGTTCCAGACCCCTGATACAGGCTGTCTGCTGAAACTTGGCCAAGTCAGGTCTTGAACCTTGAAGGTTTTTCAATAAAGACATTTTATACTTGTATTTGTGGTGTGGCCATCCTCCTCCACTCCAGATTTTTCAAGGTCAGATAGGACTGCTGAAAGTAATGCTTCCATGCTAAACAAGGTCAAAGTCTAAACTGATTTTTATCCAAGTTATTCTTATCCAGATAGTCCTGTAAGCTGCAATTTGAGTATTTGATCACCTAGCCTAGAAAAGGGAGGCTAAAGATTGGTTGATAGCTACTGAAATCAGTCAGATCAGTGTGTGGCTTCTTCAATGTTGGCAATACACCAGCATGTTGAAATATCATGGGAAGATGCCATTCTACAAAAGAGACACTTAACAATATTACTCAAAAAAGAGCTGTACGATTTTTCTGGAAGCCACAGATGATAAGTCTAAAAATAGGTAGTAGGACTCATTCTACCCAAAACATCAACAACTGTAATTTTATCTATCATTTATTTATTTATTTAACAATTTTTCTTGAAGGACTACAAAAGGGGACTGCTACTTCTGGAGAGAGATCTGCAATTGTAAGTATTACTTCTAGGAATTTTTTCTAAATCTTGGGGAAAAAGGAATTCTTTAGATAAAAGTTGATTAATCTGTGAATCCAATGTATTTGTTAAATCAGTCAGGGCCTAGTAGCAGCAAAGAGTTTTCAGTTTAGATTTAAAACACAGCTTTCTGGTTAGATTTAGAACCCAAGTCTCCCTCTATCCAAGCAAGGGCTGTGGGATTCCCCCTGGTGATTAGTCACAGATTACCTTAGAAGCACAGGACAGGGTATTGTGTAGCAACCAGATTTTAATAAGTCTTTTTCCCTCCCTCCTTCCTCGTTGCCCACCCACCCCTGGGAATCGTAGCTTTATAGGTACTTAAACCTCTTAAAGGAAAGGAGGTGCCATATTCACTCTCAGGTTCAGCTGTTTATTCTCATCAGCAACGTTATATGATACTCTGCACTATTATCAAAAAGTATTATGTAGTCTTCTCTTGACTTGTTACAATATAACAGTTTGTAATTACAACCGTTTACTCAGCGGCAAGAGAAGTCTCAGAAACCCGGGCTGCCATTGACTGGGTAATGTACAGTCATATGGACTAACGGCCCTATGCACATCAACGACCCTCTATTAACAGCCACTTATTAGTAAACTTTTTTTTGAAACATTTTAACTTATAGAAACTGAGTGCTTAACTTGTGTAACTCCAGCTTCTGGCTTTCTGGAAGGAAAAAGAAAGCCAGAAATAGGAGTTACACAAGTTAAGCAGTGGGGGTGTACTATCGACCGCCTTGCCAGAATGGACAAATGGATGATGAAATGCTCAAAGAAATCAAGGAAGCTAACAAATGTTATAGCACAATAATAATAATTGATGATTTCAATTACCCAGGTATCGACTGGGTCAGTGTCACAGCAGGACATGCTAGGGAGATAAAGTTCCTAGATGAAATAAATGATTGCTTCTTGGAGCAGCTGGTTCATGAACTGACCAGAGGGGAAGCCATATTGGACCTAGTCCTTAGTGGAACACCACATCTGGTGCAAGAGATAAGGGTGTTGGGGCCACTTGGCAATAGTGATCATAGCATGATCGCGTTTGATTTAATTAGTGGAGGAGGGATGGTAAGGAAATCCACAGTACTTTTAACTTTCAAAATGGAGACTATGATAAAATGAAGAAAACATTAAGAAAAAACTAAAAGGAGCGGTTGCAAAGGTTAAAGACTTACATCAAGCTTGGATGTTGTTTAAAAATACTATCTTGGAAGCCCAGACCGGCTGTATTCCATAATTTAAGACAAGTGGAAGGAAGTCAAAAAAACTGCCAGCATGGTTTAAAGGCGAGGTCAGAGAGGCTGTTGCCAAAAAAGCATCTTTCAGGAAATAGATAAAAGAGCCAAATGACGAAAACGGGAAACAGAACAAGCTCTGGCAAGTTAAATGCAAGGCATTGATGAGGCAGGCAAAGGGAGAATTTGAGAAGAAGCCTGCTGCGGAAGCAAAAACACGTAATGAAGACTTTTTCAAGTACATTCGTAGCAAAAAACCTGTGAGAGAGTCAGTTGGTCCATTAGATGAGAGATGGGTTAAAGGGGCACTAAGAGGCGACAAGGCTATAGCGGAGAGACTGAATGAATTCTCTGCTTCGGTCTTTACTGAGGAAGATGTAGGGATGTTACCCATGACTGAAGTGGTATTTAAAGGTGCGGAAGAATTGAAGGAAATATCGATACATCGGGAAGATGTATTTCAGCTTTTACATTTACATTTGCCATCCTCCAATCTTTAGGTATTACAGATGACGTTAAGGATAGTTCACAGCAATGTTCCCTCTAACGTGCGCTGGGTCCGCTGCCAACATTCCTGCCGGCGGGGGGGAGTGCAGAGCGATCGACGCACTGCCCCTCCCCCCTCCAGCGCAGCACCCTCGCAATGTTCACTTTAATCTGTGCTGGGTCTGCCGCCAGCATGCCTGCCAGTGGGGGAGGGGCAGAGCGTTGATCGCGCTGTACCCCCCCTGTTGGCAGGAATGTTGACGGCGGACCTAGCACATGTTACAGGGAATATTGGTTCATAGATTACTAATATTAGGTCTGCAACCTCATATTTGAGTTCTTTCAACACCTTTGGATGTATACCGTCTGGTCCAGGTGATCTGCTACTCTTCAGTTTATCAAATAGTTGTAATTCATCTTCCCGGTATATCGATATTTCTTTCAATTTTTCTGTGGCATCACCTTTAAATACCATTTCAGTTATGGGTAACATCCCTACATCTTTCTCAGTAAAGACTGAAGCAAAGAATTCATTTAGTCTGTCCGCTATGGCCTTGTCCCCACTAAGTGCCCCTTTTACTCCTCTATCATCTGACTCTCTCACAGGTTTTTTTTTTGCTTCAAATGAACTTGAAAAAGTCTTTATTACACGTTTTTGCTTCCACAGCAAACTTCTCAAATTCTCTCTTTGCCTACCTTATCAATATCTTGCATCTAACTTGCCAGTGTTTATGTTGTTTACATTTTTCGTTAAATACTGGAGTAGCGGGAAAAGAGCTAGTGCTAAGATAATGGGAGGGAGGAGAAAGGGGAAGCGCTGGGCTTTGGAGAAAGGGATAGAAGTCTGGGGTGGTGAAGGGAAAGGAAGACTGGTGGCATTAGACTAGGGAAGGGAGAGGGGAAAGTGTACTCTCCTCTTGCTAATTCACATGAATCTGAGTGGGGGTACCATGAGAGAAACCTCTAGTGGTACTGGAATATTTCAGTCAAAATCTTTGCTGTTTGATAAACTTGCCTTTTATCCAGTGTGTTTCTTTAAAAATAACTATAATGAATAAGCATGAGATGTATACATGCAAATGGTATGCAAATATGCCCCCTAATCTGACTACTCCACCCATTGCTGCCCCCCCCAATGAAATGAACTATGCCCATATTAACAGTGTAGAGGAGCAACAAGGCAAGCTATTCGCCAAATTCTTTCTGATTAATATAAAAATGTAAGATAACATATACTAGATGCTTCTCATCTACAGTATTAGCTCTATGCCAGCTTCTTTGGAGTTTTCATTAAGGTTTGGCATGCAACGACTGAAAGCAGCACAGTTTTTGTTATGCTTCACTTAATTTCCTTTTGCAAGCTCCTTTTGGGAAATCCACTACTTGAATCCTCTGAAAAAAATCAATAGCTCACATTTCAAGTAATGTAAGCCATTGATTTAGTTATATATTTCATCCACTGAATCAGCAGTAGAACACCAACATCACTGCCTTATGGAGCAAATATGCATAACTTACTGAACACTAGTAATACTTCAATTATATCTAATTTCTTAATGGCAGAAGTTAGAAATATTACAGAAGTATAGACTCTATTTGCTACTTTTAAATGTATTTTAAAAATGCATTTCTTTATATGGTACCCTTTACCAGTTTGTCCCACCAAGGGTAGGTCATAGAGGGGAGGTGAACAAAGCAGGGTTAATGATGCAATGAAATGGGACAGCATTCACTGTGGAATGAAGGCATCACAATTGAAAAAATTAAGGGAGGCTAATATGAAAAGAGAAACCTTTAAGTGCAGTTGGAATATGAAAAAATGATGGAGAGTCCAAAACATGAGAGTTGAGGCGGGGAGGCAGAGGTAGGAAGGTTATTCACAAGATGGGGGGAAGGGGGGGGGCTAAGAGTTACTGAATATTGGAGATATTTTCAAGACAGTTTATCAAATCATAGAGCTATTTAAAAATTAATTAAGCAAAGATCTGTGCTTGTCATCCATATTCAGCTATATAGAGATTCTTTTATTTATTTATTTAACAGTTTTTTTTTTATACCACCTTATCATTAATTCAAAGCGGTTTAGATTGAACAACATAGCAACATGCTCTTACATGGAACAGGTAGTAAAACTTGGAAGATGACATGGGGCAATTAATACATTGAACTATATACAGGTGCAACACAGCAGTGCAGGGTAAAGGTTAGGGGGTCGGTGGGCAGGCTATGCGCCACCATGGCGCATAGCCTGCCCACCTCAATATCGTGCCCTTGATGTTTTGTAGTCTACCCCCTTGGAGTTTCATATTATAAACCACCATTCTACCACCTCTTTTTTTGGAAGAGTTTTGCTTGTCCATTAATTCCTTTCACATTCCCTCTCTCCTCTAGCATACACATGTTTAGGTCCTAAAGTCTCATTTCATATAACTTCTTCTAGAGGCCCAACACCATTTTGGTTGTCTTTTTCTGGGTCACTTTTATCCTATCTCTGTCTCTGTTGAGATGTGACCTCCAGAATCGAACACAGTAGAGATCACACCAACAACCACTACAGAGTCATCATTACCTTTTTTCTGCTTTTAATGCCTCTTGCTATATATTCCAGCATGCCTCTAGCTGTAGCAACTGCCTTATCATACTGTTTTGCCACCTTGAGATCATCAGACACTACCACTGAAAGATTGGTGCACATCAGCCTCTCTCTCTATCACATACAACTGATTTGGATTTCAGCATACCAAATGCATGACTTTGCACTTTTTGCATTGAACTTTAGCTGCCAAATGATTTTCCACTCCTCAAGATTTTTAAAGTCCTTTCTTGTTTTTGTCTACTGCCTCAAAGGTATCTGCTCTGTTGCTAATGCTCATGTCAAGTCACTAAAGGACAGACTTTTCCATCTAAACTTTCCACAATATCACTCTCACAATGAAAGGATCATTTGAAGCATTCCTCTCTCTCATCCAAGTGAATTCTATTTATTCAAGGCATACAGAATGGTTACTGTCACTCCATCTTGGATTTGGTCCAGTATCACCCATTACCAGATGACAGACAGCTGATGTTAGAGCCTAACTTAATCCACCCTCAAAAAAGAGTCCAAAAACCACCCTTTATGGGCTCCTATAGCAGGGAGGTCTATCTCTGGGGTTCCCCTGTAAGTTATGGTGAGTGATCCAATAGTTCCAAAGTCCACATTTGGTGGGATCCCTTCCCATGCTGGGGTCCACCCCCCCCCCTCTCTGGGCAACTGTCTCCTCTAGGTCCAAAGTAGCCCTCACCAGTGCTATTTGTATCAACACAAAATGTGCATGCTATGCAAATTAGGTCAGAAATATGTAAATGACATCTTCCCTATGTCCTTCAGTTTAGACAGACATACACATCCAATATCACCCCTTTAAGTCTGGACACCCCGCCACCTGGACGCCCTGCCACTCCCACATAGCTGCTTGTTGCTACTACCACCCCAGGTCTGACAGGTTATCCACCGGCTGAATGTCTATGGGTGTCTCTTCAGGGAATAGCTGTTGCTCATTTCCCAGCTCCATCTCCTCCTCCCATTAGGGGTCGCCTCAATCCTCTCCAAGGGGGTTTACCTCCATGGGGGCCTGGATCAAATCCCTCACCTCCCTTTCCACCTCCCTCTCATCCCAGGTGTTGTCAGGGAAATGTGTCCTAAGTCTACTAGCCAAGAAGAGAGCAGAGTCTCGAGCCCTTCCCTGACCCCTGGGTGTCCTCTTCCATCGCTCTAAGGGGCCCCTCCTAGACAGGTTCATACCCCCAGAGAAGGGACTGGCCAGGGTATCCCGAGACTCTGGCGGTGATGGGACATACACCCCGTCATAGTTACCTAGGTTGGGTGGGGGTTGAGGTGGCAAACTGCAGGTTAATCTAAGCCAAATAGTAAGTCCTGACTGCCAAGCTAGAGGAATTGATTAAACAGTGTTCTAATGAGGACAGGCAGTTTTTAATTTGAAAAATAAAATGGTGGGACACACCAACCATTTGGTTGCATGCCTGGGAGAAATTGGCCAATTTGGGTCTTTGGTTTCTGGATGAGCCATTGTTTTTTCTTTACTTACTATCTTTTTTAGATTTTGAAAACAATGTAAGCATTTTAGAATGTAAATATGATTGGATGTAGAAACTATACTGTAAGTTGAGTTCTTATTTTGGAGGAGTAGCCTAGTGGTTAGAGCACTGGCTTAGTAACCAGGAGACCAAGGCTTGATTCCCACTGTCACACCTTGAGCAAGTCACTTAACCCTCCATTGCCTTGGAAGAAAGGCCTGGCAATCTACCACTGGTAACACTGCCAAGAAAACCCAGGAGCTGCTGGGTTGCCAGGGGTCAGCAATGACTTAAAGCACACATTGTAGACATAGAAATGGCATTTATGTGGAAAGGGCTAAAATTACACTATTTACAGACTGAGCATTAGTGGACATGCTTGTAACATGCAGTTACCACAAGCATCAAAAGTGCATGGTAACTGTGAGTTAAGAACATAAGAACATAAGATATACCACACTGGGTCAGACCAAGGTCCATGAAGCCCAGTATCCTGTTTCCAACAGTGGCCAATCTAGGTCATATGTACCTAGCAGTATCCCCAAGAGACACAGGTTCCACAATGCTTGTATTGGGTCAAGCATTGATATCCTGGGTCCCTTCTTAATAATGGTTTATGGACCTTTCCTCCAGGAACTTGTCCAAACCTTTTTTAAACCCAGCTACACTAACAGCCTTTACTACATCCTCCGGTAACAAATTCCAGAGTTTGATTACATGTTGAGTGAAAAAAATATTATCTCCAGGAACAAGCAGGAATGTAGTCTTCACATATGTGTATCGTCGGTACTGACGGAGCCTGCGCGGGAACGCTCCCCAGCGTCCAATAGGAACGCTTTTGGGAGCATCCCTCAGCACATGCGCCCTGCCTTCCCGCCTTTCCAACTATCCCTCTTCGGTTCTTCGTTTTCCGCGGAGCCGACAGGATCCATACCCTGTCACCGCAGAAAATTCCGTCTTTAAAATTGTTTTCTTGTGGTCGCATTTGCCTCCACACGACGCCTACCGGTACCGCCGGTTCTTTTCTTTTCTCAAAAATTTTATACTTTGAACTGTTTCTATCCAGAAACTTTTCTTTTTCGGTGCTAGGCACCATTTTGGGCATTAGACCTCATATTCCTGAAACATGGAAAGACCAACTAGTGGTTTTAAAAAATGTACTAAGTGTGGCGGTACCATTTCCGTCACTGACACCCATGATTGGTGTCTTAAATGTTTAGGGCCTGAACATTCTCCATATGAATGTCTCTCCTGTATGGGTATAACAAAGAGAAGAAGACAGAACTGAGCTGCAAAGCTCGGTACTCTCTTTTCTTCAGATTCTAGATCCATTGCATCGACATCTTCAAGAGCCTCCTCTTCCTCCCATGGATCTCAGGTAACTAAACAAAAAAAGCCGGTTCTCAAAGGGTAGCTCTCCTGCTAAGCATCGAGAGGCCATTGGCATTGCCCTTGAGGGAACCACACCGACAAAACAGCCCCGGTGGGAGGCTTTGGCTTCCAAAGCATCAATGGGGCTCCAGGATATTCTCGAGGCCTCGACCTCGCAAGAACTACTGATGCCATGCTCAGGGGTCCCGGCCGCTTTCATCGGTACCGACACCCAGGCATCGGCAGTGTCGATAGACCAGAGGTTCCTTGCTATCGAACGCAGCATTGAAGCTCTTCTCACAGCTGCGGTACCGTTGACACCTATAGTTCAACGGGCACCGGTACCGACATCGATACCGATGCCGGTACCTTCACCGGTACAGACACTGGTACCGACAGTACCGGTACTGACGGTACCGGCCCCAGTGGGAATTCTTCCCACGCCATCTTTGGTTGGAATCGACAGATCGGTACTGGATCAACTCGGTACCGATTTCGATCGATACCGGGACCGTGCTTTGCATGAGCATCATGGTCAGGAATACTTTGAATCCTCCAATTCCAAAGACTCTGACAATTCTTTTGGTACCAGAGGGTTTCTCCCAGAAGAGCCCTCTTCTCCCCAATGCAGAATGTCACTTCCAGAGGACATGTCTTTTCAGGACTTTATTCGTGATGTGGCCAAGGGCCTTTCAATCACGTTAGCTCCTGAACAGGAACCCAGAGCAAAGGAATTGGAAATTCTCCAATATCCTAAAGCTCCAAAGGAGGCAGCCACTCTGCCCATCCATGAAATTCTACATAACTTGATGCTCAGAATGTGGGAGACACCTTTGACTACATCTCCTCATTCTAGGAGGCTTGATACTATGTATCGAGTTCCGCCATGTCCTGGATTTCAAAAGACTCAGCTGCCACACCATTCAATGGTGGTGGAGTCAGCCATGCGTAGGATGAAAAGTGCAAAGAGGCATGCATCCAATCCCCCATGTCGTGAATGCAGGACTCTGGACGCTTTTTGGGCGCCAAATGTTTCAGGCTTCCATGCTTTCAGCTAGGATCAGTTCATATATACTATATATGGGCATGTTCCTCAAAGAAGTTACAGGAGACTTGGAGCTTATGAGCCCACTTCTCCCAGATGACAAGAGACAAGACTTTCTTGCTCTAGTTAAGCATGCTCAAGATGTCTCCAAGTTTGTGAATCGTGCAGCCTTTGACTGCTTTGAATGCATCAGCAGAACCTCTGCTATTGCCATTGGGGCACGATGGATTGCCTGGCTTCAGGCATCAGACTGGGAGACTTGGGTACAGGACAAATTAGGCAACATTCCTTGCACGGGAGAGTATCTCTTTGGCAAGAACTGGCAGGAAAAGGCTGAGTTAAATGCTGACAATACCACTCTAGATAGATTGTCAAAATCTACAGCCACTCCAGCCAAAAAGCAGCCTTATAAAACCCTCTTTCAGCAAAAAGAGGAAATTTTATCCTTCCTATATCCAGCAGAGTCAAACTCAAGGTCAGGTTTTCCAAAAGGGACAAACTAGACAGCAAAAGAAGCCAAAAGGCCCGAGAGCCCAACCAACTCCGCAGGTTCAGCCCCCTCAAGGGCTTTGACTCCTTCCTAGAGAGCTTAGCCTTCCTGCCTCTGAGGGGTCCCCAACCCCCCAATATCCCAGGCAGGTTATGCCACTTTGCCAACAGATGGCATCAGATAACAGCAGAAGATTGGACTCTGTCCATTGTAGGAGAGGGGTACAAGCTCCATTTTCACAGCATGCCCCCTCCTACAATTCTAAGACAATTCAATTCTCAAACCTCCACAGACAATCTTCTAGATCACGAGGTCTCAACACTTCTTGCCCAAGGGACAATAGAAGAGGTACCCATTCTTCAATAGAAGAGGTACCCATTCTTCTACTCCCCCTATTTTCTTATTCCAAAGAAAACAGGAGGACACAGATCCATTCTAGACCTCAGAGAATTGAACAAATACCTGTTCCGAGAGAAGTTCAAAATGATTTCTCTTGGAACTCTTCTGCCATACCTTCAAAGCCAGGATTGGCTTTGCTCTCTAGACTTAAAGGATGCATACACTCACATTTTGATCCATCCAAATCACAGGAAATTCTTACGATTCCTTTTCAAGGGAAAACATTTCCAATACAGGGTTCTTCCCTTTGGTCTGGCTTCAGCTCCAAGGGTATTCACAAAATGCATGGTAGTAGCTGCATTTCTACGAACCCTGGGGATATTCGTCTTCCCTTACTTAGACGACTGGCTCATTCAAGCCCCTACAGTTGCAGAGGCCAGCACTGCACTGTCTCGCACAATGCGAATCCTCCAATACTTGGGGTTGGTAATAAACTTCCCAAAATCTCAACTTGTTCCTTCCCAATGCCTGGAATTCATAGGGGCCTGTCTAGATACCAGACAGGCAAAGGCTTTCCTTCCACAGGCCCGGTGTCTTCGCATAATGCAACTAGCTTCTCAAGCAGCAGGGAAATCCTCCCTAACTGCTCGAGAGCTACTACAGTTGCTGGGACATATAGCATCCACAGTTCATGTAGTCCCATATGCTTGCCTCCACATGCGAACAGTTCAGTGGACCCTATCCACACAGTGGACAAGGCCACAGGACATTTATCAGACAAATTAGTAAACTTTCAATGACTAATTTTGTCCCTCCAATGGTGGCAATCACTAGAAAATCTGACAATGGGGTCTCCTTTCCATCAACCCCTTTTTCAGGCCACCCTAACAACAGATGCATCACAGGTGGGTTGGGGAGCACACCTGAATCATCTCTCTACCCAGGGCACCTGGACTCCACAGGAGGCTGGTCTACACATAATCCTCCTGGAGTTAAGAGCAATCTATTTAGCTCTTCGAGTATTCCACACCCAGCTCAGCTATAAGACAGTCCTAGTTCAGACGGACAATCAAGTAGCCATGTTCTGTGTGAACAAGCAGGGTGGGACAGGCTCTCTGCCTTTATGCAACGAAGCTTTACGACTGTGGGCCCTTGCCAGAGAGTATCAAATTCATCTTCTAGTAGTATATCTTCCAGGTATTCAAAACCTTTGGGCAGACAAACTCAGTCGAGTACTGCTGCCTCACGAGTGGTCTCTCCACCTAGACCAGGTGGCAAAGATATTTCATCTCTGGGGCACTCCAGACATAGACCTCTTTGCAAGTCCATTGAATGCCAGACTTCCCCGGTTCTGTTCCAGGATTCCGGCTCACAGTTGTCAGACAAGGGATGCCTTCCTCCTTCACTGGGGTCAGGACTTCCTTTATGTCTTCCCACCCATTCCCCTCATCCACAAAACACTCTTCAAGCTTCAGAGAGACAGGGGTCGCATGATTCTCATAGCACCATGATGGCCACGCCAAGCGTGGTATCCCCTGCTTCTACATCTCTCTCAAGCTGCACCTCTGGAGTTAGGGCATGCTACAGATCTCCTTTCCCAAGAGAACGGGATGCTATGGCACCCGAGTCCCCAGTCCCTGCATCTCACGGCCTGGTTGCTGAAGGCTTAGACCTCCAGGAGTTGAACCTGTCCCAACAGGTAAAGGATATCCTTCAGGCTTCTAGAAAACTTTCCACAAGAAGATCTTATGCCTTCAAGTTTTACTATATGGTGCTCCAAGAAGGGAAAACTTTCCACAAGAAGATCTTATGCCTTCAAGTTTTACTATATGGTGCTCCAAGAAGGGATTAAACCCCCTTGTCATACCTTTAGAATCGATACTAGAGTATCTCCTTCACTTATCGAATTCTGGTCTAAAGACCAATTCGGTAAGAGTCCATCTTAGTGCAGTTGCAACTTCTTATAAGCCTCTGAATGGACAACCAATTTCCTCTCATCCACTCATATCCAGATTTATGAGAAGTCTTCTGTAAACCAAACCTCCCATTAAGCCACCACCGATGGCATGGGATCTAAATCTAGTTCTCGGGCAGCTCATGAAGCTGCCTTTTGAGCCTTTAGCCACTACAACCCTTACGTTTTTGACCTGGAAGGTCATCTTCCTAATTGCAATCACCTCTGCACGTCGCATTAGTGAACTGCAAGCTTTAGTGGCTGATCCTCCTTATACTAGGTTTCATCATGATAAGGTTGTTCTTAGAACTCATCCACACTTTATGCCAAAGGTGGTTTTGTCTTTTCCATTTGAATCAATCAATTTATCTTCCTGTATTTTTTACGAGGCCTCACGCCTCTAATGCAGAAAGAAACCTTCATGCTTTGGATTGTAAAAGAGCCTTAGCCTTTTACCTACAGAGAACACAGCAACATAGAAAGTCCTCACAACTTTTTATAGCTTTTGACCCTAGCCATTTGGGACTTCCAGTCTCCAAAAGAACTTTATCTAAATGGATTGCCCAATGCATATCCTTTGCTTATGAGACTAAGGGTCTTCCTCTTCAAGGCCATGTTACAGCTCATAACGTGAGAGCCATGGCAGCTTCCATCGCTAGTCTCCACTCCGTGTCTATCGATGACATTTGTCGAGCAGACACCTGGGCTTCTGTACACACCTTCACAGCCCACTACTGCCTGGATAAAGCCTCCCATCGGGATGCCTTCTTTGACCAAGCTGTTCTTCAGAATCTCTTTCAGACCTAATTCAACTCCTATCCACCAACCCTGGTGGAATGCCAGAGATCCATGGGAGGAAGGATGCCTACCTTTCTAGGGTGGCACCTTCCTGGGGCTATCTCCCTGGCATCTTCAGCTAGGGAGTCCCCATATGTGAAGACTACATTCCTGCTTGTTCCTGGAGATAGCGTAGTTACTCGCCTGTAACAGGTGATCTCTGGGAACAGCAGGAATTTAGCCTTCACAACCCACCCACCTCCCCTAGGAGTTGTCTCTCTATCTCTTTGTCTCTTTCCTCTCTCCCTCTATCCTTTCACTCAGCTACAAACTTAACTAAAGAGGGACAGTTGGAAAGGCGGGAAGGCAGCGCGCATGTGCTGAGGGATGCTCCCAAAAGCGTTCCTATTGGACGCTGGGGAGCGTTCCCGTGCAGGCTCCGTCGGTACCAACGATACCCATATGTGAAGACTAAATTCCTGCTGTTCCTGGAGATCACCTGTTTCAGGTAAGTAACTATGCTTTCTCTTATTTGTCTTAAATAGTTTACCCTGTAGCTTCATTACATGTCCCCTAGTCTTTCTATATTCTGATAGCATAAACAATCGATCTACGTTTACCTGTTCCACTCCATTCATTAATTTATAGACCTCTATCATATCTCCCCTCAGCCGTCTCTTTTCCAGGTTGAAGAGCCCTAACCTTTGTAGCCTCTCTTCATAGGAGTAGCCTTCCATCCCCTTTATCATTTTGCTGACTCTTCTCTGTACCTATTCTAATAACGCTATATCCTTTTTAAGATACGGCAGTCCAGAATTGCACACAATATTCAAGGTGCGGTCGTACCATGGAATGATACAGAGGCATTATAATATCCTTTGTTTTATTTTCCATTCCTTTCCTTATGATACCTAGCATTCTATTTGCTTTCTTGGCCACTGCTGTACACTGGGTGGAGGGTTTTAACATGTTATCCACGATGACTCCTAAATCTTTTTCCTGGGTGGTGGTTCCCAATGTGGAACCTTGCATTGTGCAACCATAGTTTGGGTTGTTCTTTCCTAGGTGGATAACTTTGCACTTGTCCACATTAAATTTCATCTGCCATTTGGATGCCCAGTATTCCAATTTATCCAGATTCACCTGCAGTTTTCCACAATCCTCTTGGGTTTTAACAACTTTAAACAGTTTTGTGTTGTCTGCAAATTTGATAACCTCACTAGTTATTCCCTTTGCCAGGTCATTTATGAATATGTCAAAAAGTAGCAGACCCAGTACAAATCCTGGGGGTGCTCCACTATTCACGTTTTTCCATTGGGAAAATTGGCCATTTAGCCCTACCCTCTGCTTTCTATCTTTTAACCAGGTCCCGATCCACAATAGTTCACTGCCTCCTATCCCATGACTTTTTAGTTTTGCCAAAAGTCTCTGATGAGGGACCTTGTCAAAGGCTTTCTGAAAGTCCAGATACAGTATATCAACCGACTCACCTTTGTCTACCTGTTTATTCACACCTTCAAAAAAATATCAGATTAGTAAGACAAGATCTTCCTTGTCTAAAGCCATGTTGGCTGTCTCCCATTAGGTCATGACTATCTACATGCTGTGTAATTTTGTTCTTTATGATTGTTTCTACCATTTTCCCTGGTACTGACGTCAGGCTCACCGGTCTGTAGTTTTCCGGATCACCCCTGGAACCCTTTTTAAAAATTGGCATTACAAGGGCGATCCTCCAATCTTCAGGTATTACAGGTGATTTTAATGAAAGTTCACAGATTACTAATAGCAGGTCTGCAATCTCATATTTCAGTTCTTTCAACACTCTTGGATGTATACCATCCAGTCCAAGTGATTTGCTACTATTCAGTTTATCAAATAGTTGTAATACATCTTCCCGGTGTAGCGATATTTCTCTCAATTCCTCTGCAATATCACCTTTAAATACCACTTCAGTCATGGGTAACATCCCTACATCTTCCTCAGTAAAGACTGAAGCAAAGAATTCATTCAGTCTCTCCGCTATAGCCTTGTCTCCTCTTACTGCCTCTTTTACCCCCTTTGTCATCTAACTGTCCAATTGACTCTCTCACAGGCCTGTTGCTATAAATGTACTTGAAAAAGTCTTTATTTCATGTTTTTGCCTGCCTTATCAATGTTTTGCATTTAACTTGCCAGTGCTTGTGCTGTTTCCAGTTTTCGTCGTTTGGCTCTTTTTTCCATTTCCTGAAAGATGCTTTTTTGGCAGCAACAGCCTCTCTGACCTCACCTTTAAACCATGCTGGCAGTTTTTTGGACTTTCTTCCACTTTTCTTAATGCGTGGAATACAGCTGGTCTGGGCTTCCAGGATAGTATTTTTAAACACACCCCAAGCTTGATGTAAATCCTTAACCTTTGCAACCGCTCCTTTTAGTTTTTTCTTAACTATATTCCTCATTTTATCATAGTCTCCCTTTCGAAAGTTAAAAGGTAGTACTGTGGATTTCTTTACTATCCCTCCTCTACTAATTAAATCAAACACGATCATGCTATGATCACTATTGCCAAGTGGCCCCAACACTCTTATTTCTTGCACCAGATCTAGTGTTCCACTAAAGACTAGGTTCAGTATGGCTTCCCCTCTGGTCAGTTCATGAACCAGCTGCTCCAAGAAGCAGTCATTTATTTCATCTAGAAACTTTATCTCCCTAGCATGTCCTGCCGTGAAACTTACCCAGTCGATACCGGGGTAATTGAAATCACCCATTATTATTACTCTGCTGTGACTTTTGTTAGGTTCCTTGATGTCTTTGAGCATTTCATCATCCATTTGTTCATTCTGGCCAGGCGGTCGATAGTACACCCTCACTGCCATCTTCCCCCATCTCGCTGCTGAACTGTTGTCTGCATCTTAGTTTAAAGCTGGTGTTTAGGTCTTTAAATTCTGTACTTACTAAGGGTTGGTGAAGATGCTTATACTAATAAAAGTGTATCTAATACCTCTAATATACCTTGTTCACCTGAAGCTTAATTAATCTCAGGTCCTCAATGTATGACTGATTTGAATAAAGAGCTGCACCTGAGAGCAGCCCCTTTCCTCTAAGACGTGTAAGTACCTATAAAGCTAGAATTACCCCAGGGGCGGGTGGGTGTCAGGGAGGGAAATAAGACCTATTAAAAGAGGGCTGTTACAAGGTATCCTGTCCTTTACCCTCAGCAGGGGTGGGGAGGGGTTAATCCCTCAGGTAGGCTAGAGCAGGAAAAAAAGTTTAAAATGCAGAATGTTCTGGGGACAGAGCAGGGAGAGATATTTAATTTAAAGAAACAGTTAACCTGGCTACCACACAAAGGCCAGTTAGTTGAGAGAGGCAGGGTAAGTTATACAGCTGAGAAAGCTGAAGTGCAAAACTAAAGGGAACAGGGAGGAGAAGTAGCACACCAATAAAGACAACAAATAAATAAATAAATAAATAAATAGAAAGCTAGAACTCACACCAAAGTCGTCACAGGAGTTAAATATCCACCTCTCTAGCAGAACACTGTGAGAGCACTGTTCTTCCCAGAGCAGAGAGAGGCAAACAGAACAGACTATGCACACATGGGAGGAGGAGACAGGAAGAAGGGCTACACAATACCTCATCAAGGGGGAGGTGGGTAGTCCCTCAGGTAGGCTAGAGCAGGAAAAAATGTTTAAAACGCAGCATGTTCTGGGGACAGAGCAGGGAGAGATATTTAATTTAAAGTAACAGTTAACCTGGCTACCACACAAAGGCCAGTTAGTTGAGAGAGGCAGGGTAAGTTATACAGCTGAGAAAGCTGAAGTGCAAAACAAAAGGGAACAGGGAGGAGAAGTAGCACACCAATAAAGACAACAAATAAATAAATAAATAGACAGCTAGAACTCACAGCAAAGTCTTAACAGATGTTTTGCAGGTGCAGCTAGCTCTACCACATTGGGTGGTGTTAGCTACACCCGTTATGCTGCCATGCCATATTCTCTGCTTTTTCACTGCCTTATCTGCCAGGGAAATATTTGCATGCCCCAATGCACATCTGTTGCAGCTAACACTGCACTATTTGCACTAACATGCCGGTTTAGCTGCAAAAGCCTAAAGTGGCTAGGTAAACATGGCCTTAAGTGTTGGCACATACATGTACATTTGGTCATGCCCTCACACATATTTTAGAAAAGGATCCATATTTGGCAGAGCCTTTTCTAAAATATTGCCAGAATTGTCTATGTCCTGACATCGATATCTCAGTTCCGATCTCTACGTTCTATGCATAGTAAAATTTGTTTTTTAATATTGTAACCCCCACAAGGGGTTAAGTTTTTTTTACCTGAGAGGGTGTTTTTGCAGCATTGGCAGTTGTTGAGTGTCTCATTTGAGGGGAGCTGGAGTATGTTTTGATCCGGATTGGATCTGTGATGGGAGAGGAGTTGGTCTGGGATGAAAAGTAAATGCATGAGAAAAGATCCGGAGCGGATCAGGCGGATCCGGGTCTCTCGGATCAAGAGACTGGTATCCCACGCTGTGAAGTAGCGCTTGAGAGTTATTGCTGGTGGAGGTGAAAGCTGAGATTCCAATTTGATTTTAGAAAGGGAGGTTGGATATCAGAGGTTTTTTTGGGTAAGGTTAAACTGGTGAAATGTCATAGCGGAGTGCTCTTTTGAGTTAGAAACCTGAGAAAACAGGGTTTAATAGTCAGTCGGTGATTGTTGGGAAAGGGATAATTTCTTTTGGAATTTATGTTATTTTTCCTGTTTAAATTCAACATAGAATTTTGATACCATTATTGCTTATGGGAGTTTTAAAAGATAAAAATGGAGATTGTAGCTGCAAAATAGAATTCGTGGCAACTCTTGTTATTAGAATACTGGTGCAAGCATGCTTTTTATTGGCTGTAGGTTTTCTGATGATATCATTTTTTGAGTTAGTGTTGCCTGGGGTTACGGCTGAGAAGATGGAGAAGTGAAGAACTGTTTGTGAGAGTGAGCAGTTGGTTATTATAGGATTTCTTATAAAGGTTGAAGATTTGCTTTCAAAGTAGGAAAATATGGTTGAGTACTACTGAAATTGGTCAGGTATTTTAAAAAGAAGGAAAGCTGCTTGTGGAAGTGAAAGCAGAGATGTGTTAAACAGAGCTCCTGACTGAGGTTTGTGACAGAGTGACCGGTTTGAATGTGCTTAGGAATTGCACATTTAATTACAAAGAGCTGTGTATATATTTATTTACTGTATACTTGACTCGGCTGAAAACCTTTTTTTTTTAAGGTGCTGCTAGTAAAAGAGCTCTCTAAAAATAGGTTTCCTGTTTTGAATGGTCTAAAGTGTGTATCTGTCTATCCAGTGTGTGGTGGCTGCAAACACCCTCCACAGCCCACACTGCCAGCACTGTTGCCAGTATTGGCCTGCCAATGTGCATAATGAGGAGCAAGGTACCATGGGTATAGCCCGGACAGAGTGGCCTGGCCAGGATGCATCTGCACAGGGCATAGGGCACTGGCTGGGACATTGTAGTGCCCGGCCACCACCTGCACAGACAGGGTGGCCACAGCATGTCCTGCTGGGAGATCACTCTCACCCTGACTGTGCAGTGACCACAGCATGGCTAGGCACCCCCATAGTGCTATGTTGTATTCTTCTCATTTGATATTTATGGGTTTCCTTTTGGGGCCCAGTCACTGACTTATCTGCTTGGTGTATATGCTGACATCCCAGTTTTGGGTACATGCATTTCTACCAGGAACATGCACTATGGACTAGCTAGCAGACTGTCTGCAGCTGGTATGTGTCCTGATGGCATGCTGTGCAGCGGCTGAAGGCTTGCTGCAGGAGAATATCAGATAGTGGTGGGGTGCTGCACCTGACTGAGACATACAGATATATCCAAGGTGTGTCTGCAGAAACTACTATTTCACATATTAGCACTGCTGGGGACCTGGTGCTGGGCACTCCACCTCGCCCTCAGGGTGAGTGCAGTACCTGCACAATATGACAGTGTGTAGCTACTCTGTGCCAGTACCACACATGGTCAGTTCCCCCTACCAGGCCGAGGTGCTGTGGGGGTGCATACCCCATCTTGTGATCATCTGTAGACTGCTGATTTGCATGTGCAGTGCATCATGGGTATGGGTGGGTTAATCCTATCCTGGTGACCACAGCAGACTGTTTGTGTGGTGACTTGCAGACCTTCTGCAGCCAGCCAGTGGTTTGCTAGCAGCTATAGAGGTGTAGACCATTGGTTACTTCACTACCAGTGAAGCCAGAGGTCATGGGTTCAAACCCACAGTGGGGTTATTTGATAGGGCTGTCCAAAGCATTATCTATTTTTAAAGTACATTAGTGCTGCCAGCAATAACACCCTCAGCGTACTGTACCCATAAGGTGCCTCAGAGGGCGCTTTATAGGGTGCCCTATAGGGCACCTTATGGTTACCGTCCATATAAGGTGCACTATACAGTATGCTATGGAGCGACTGATAGGGTGCCAGTCCGTATAAGGTGCCTTATAAGGTGTCCTATGGAGCGCCTTATAGGGTCCCCTATAGGGGACATTATAGGGTGCCGTGGCAGACAGTTTACTTATAATGTGCCCTATTGAGTGCCTTATAGGGTGCCTTAAGCGGCACCTTAGGTTACGGCACGTGAGGGTGTGTTTGCTGGCAGCAATAATTAAAATACAAATAAAATGCCTCTGGAAACAATACTTACATGTCAAAGCTGATGCCTCAGCCAGCCTTACGTATTGGGCGCACTGGGGATTGACCTCATGACCCCTGTATCATCAGTCAGTGCCTTAACCATTGTGCTACACTGCTGTTCCTCCTTGCATTTCAGCGCACCTACTTAAGATTTCCATGCGTTTAAATGCATAGTTCTGCCATCAAAAACAGTGCTATGACCTTGCTGTGCCTATAGGGCACCCTATATGGTGCCCTATACGCCACCCTTTCAGCAACATTGTAGGGTGCCGTGGCAGACAGTGCACTTTAAAATGTGCCCTCTGGGGTACCTTATGGGGTGCCTTATGCAGCACCTTATGTTACAGTGCTTTGAGAGTGCGTTTGCTAGCAGCAGTAATTAAAATAAAATTAAAAAGCTTCATAATGCAATATTACACATAAATGGTAGCGCCTCAGCCAGCCTTATTCAGTGGGCACAGTGGGGGATTGAACCCATGACCCCTGCACCATCTGTCAGTGTCTTCACCATTGTACTGCAGCCCTGTTCCTCTGTTTGCATATCAGCGTGCCTGCTTATGCTTCCCATGCGCGTTACTCATGCGCTAATGTGCGCGGCGCACAAGAGCGCGTGGCGCACAAGAGTGCATACGCTAATCCCGTTTTGCTATTTTTGACCGGACCGCTCACTCCTTATATGGCATCCTGCAGACTACCGCGGTGCGCACGTTAAGAGGGTTTAGTAAACATACCCTTAAGTTACAGGAGTAGCTCGTAGTATAAAATTGTTTAGTAAAAAGAGAACATATGTGCAACTTTTTGGGTGCAATAAAAGAAGAGATGTATAATGGGTTGTTCTTACATGTTTTACTGAGAATCTGGAAAGATTATTTCAACTAAATATACACAGTAAATAACAACAAAAGTGTCAGAACCTGTGTAGAATAAATAATAAGACACTTTGCAATAATTCTATTTGTAAGCTTTATTTATACCACCTAAGTTTACTTATTTTATTTATTTCCCCAGTTCCTTTTGAAGAAACTGGTGTGTACTGTACCTTTCTCATTTGTAAGCTGGTGATAGCGCCTTTCCTTACGGCACCATGACACACAATTTAAATAAGGAAGCTACATCAGGGCGCTGGTCACTGGTTTGCAAATAGGGGTGGGTTACAATATGTTTCATCCTGGTAAGTTCTAACTAATTCTTCTCATCCCATCTAACCTTTATGGATCTGATCTGATCATATAAGAAACAGACTGCAAAGTGACAGCTCTATGGGGGTAATTTTATAAAGACTGTCATGTATATGTGGCCACATACATGCGTAAAAGGCTTTTATAAATACTGACTTATATGTACTTGCCTTGGCAAGGAAGTGTGTAGTTTCCCCTGCTACTGCTGTTGCTGCTCTACCTCCTGCAGACCTGACTCAGCTCAAATATTTGCTGCTGTGCTGCTCTTACTGTGCTGAGTCAACTCCAGTGGAGGTAGGGCAGCAGCAGTGGTGGCAGGGGGCCCAAAGGCCTGCTGCGGTACTTCTGCTCTGCTGCTGTCTTGCTGGTCCGTCGCCATGTTGCCACTCCTCAAGTCTGCCACCCTAGGTGGATGCTATTCTGCCTAGTGGTAGGGCCAGTCCTGACTGAGAAAAGGGCTTTTATAAAACAGAGTGATCTTAGGTTTGTACATAAAAATTGTGTCTGTTTTTCCATGATCTTCATATATGTGTTCTCGGGAGCATGGTTTGAGGGGTGCTGAGGAAGTGCTTTCCCCACTGTAAAACAATAGGGCAATGTGCCATTGTATCACTGTTTAGTAATAGGGGAGTCATTTTAAAAGTCTTAGCTGTCATGTGGACATCTGAAGAGACATTTCCGGAGCCATTTCACAAATGGCTTTTAAAGACATCACCAGTGTGGGGACGTCCAAGTAGGCAGGGGGTGTGGTAAAGGCAAGTCTGAGAGGTGCAGTGGACTTACACATCCCTGTTTGATTTCACAAAGGTCTTCAGGCAAATCCATGTTTGGACCTGCTCCAGGCATAAATAGGAATCAGGAAAGTGTTTGTTTTGATCTTAAAACCCTCATACTCTCTTTGCCACACTTGATTCTCCTTAAAGTGCTTCTGCCGCTGACATCTGCATCACTTTCTGCCTAGATCTTGGCTGACTACTTTGCATAACAAGGTTCACAAGATTAGTCTTGAGTTCTCCACTGGGTCACCTCCATTTCTACTTTCCCCTCTCTTCTTCCCCTGCCACCCTTTCTTCTTTTTCTAAAGTCATCGAGGAGGAAACTGCACATCTTCTCTCCTCAACCAAACTCATTACCTGATTCTCTGATCCCATGCCCTCCAGTTTACTAAGCTCTGTCTTCCCTGCTGTTGTCCCTTCTGTTGTTCCATCTGGCATAACCTCAACCTATTGCTTTCCACTGCAACTGTTCTTGTTGCCTTCAAAAATGCTGGTTACACTGCTCCTCAAAAAACGTCCCTGAATCCTACCTGCCCTTCCAATTATCGGCCCATCTCCCACTTCCCTTTTGCATCTAAACTACTTAGATGTCATCGTGGATCCACTGCAATATGGCTTTCATCCTCTGTATTTTACAGAAGCAGCCCTTGCCATATTCTCCAGACCATATCCAAGGGCTTTTATTTGATTCTCATCCTTCCTGACCTATCCTGCTGCTTTTGAGACTATTGATCACAACCTACTCCTCGATACCCTCTGGTGGGTCATCCTCCTCTCCTGTTTTTCAGTTGATGTATCTTAGGGCTCTATCTTGGTACTCCTTCTCTTCTCTTGCTCTATATAATTTGTTCCCCTGGTGCCTTGATCTCCTCCCATGGTTTTCAGAACCATTTTTACACCAGACATTTCTTCTGAAATCCAGGCCTGAATTTCAACCTGCTTGTCTGATGTTGCTGCCTGGATGTCCTGCCACTGTCTGAAACCAAACATGGCCAAGACGGAGCTTCTTATCTTTTCTCTAAAACCTACTTTCCCTCTTCTCCTCTTGTTTCTGTGGATAACCCTATCATGACCCTTGTTTCCTTGGCTTGCAACGTCAGGGTCATCTTTAACTCTTCTCTCTTTTTTGCTGCACATATTCAACATATGAAGGCCAGTTATGATCAGGACACGTCCGGCCCATCCGGATGTCCAAACTGGAGGGAATGGGATCAGAGAATCAGGTAGCGAGATTGGTTGAGGAGAAAAGATGTGCAGTTTCCTCCTCAGTGACTTCAGAAAAAGAAGAGAGTGTGGCAGGGGATGAAGAGAGCAATTGAGAGGAATTGAGGATGAAGATCAAATAAAAGCCCTTGGATATAGTCTGGAGACAGTGACGAGCCGTATTTGCACCTGATTCTGAACCCTCAGGGCTAGATGTCTCCACGGGATCAGAATCGGGTGCAATGGGCCTGGACAGGCAGGACGTGCCCCGATTCTGGCCCATAGCATGTCCAGATATTTCTCCGACTAGCTCAGCCTGGGCTCCTGCATGGAGCCACGGTGCAGTGGCATCCCATTGTCATGGCACCACAGCTCAATGCAAGAACCCTGATTGCCCACACAACACCAAAGTGCCCTTTTCCCCCCGCTCGACCCCTGATCGGGCCTGCCGAGGCCGGGGAACCTCCTGCCCATCTCACCATTGTCTGGGGTCCTGGACTGGCTGGCCTCCGACATTGGGAGGGGGACTTATTCTACGTCGGAGGTGGAATAAGTCCCCTGTCTACTTCACCCTGCCCAGAGATACAGGGTCACTCGTCCAGCCCGCCCTTGCTCCTCCCTCGGCCTGCCCCCTCCCGCCCTTGAAGTCCACCAAAAAAGCACGTAACCACGTGAGCAGAAGAAATCCAATGTAGACCGTGGTATATTGGAAGGAACTTTTTATTTGTCCAATCAATGCCTGATAGCCCGACACAGGCCGTGTTTCGAATTTTTCTTCGGCAGGGGGGTACAGGCACACTAATACATAAATACATGAACAACAACTATTAAATGCATAGATCACAGCACATCCATAAAAATAAAAAAATAAAAGAATAAATAGCCAATTACAATAAAAATAGAAGTAACTAAATGAACAAGCAAAACTATAAATAAATAAATAACTAATAAAATGTTGGAATGCCATATAAAAACATGGACAATCATCTATTAGTAAGAACTGCCAATATGCAAATAAAACATTGTCATAAGAAAGTGAGATAGGACAAATGGGAATTAAAATCAATATTATGATGTACAAACAAATAAATAAATAAATAGCAGTAATAAAAATTGTAATACTTTACCACTGTATGCAAAACGGATAAACACGTATATAACTAAGGGAAAGAGAAGGAAAAAAGGTGATATCAAATCATTCAAAACAACGGGCAAAATGAAGCAGGAGTGAGGTAAAAATACTTCCAATATACCACGGTCTACATTGGATCCCTCCCGCCCTTGTACAGAGCTCACCACACATCTCTGAGGGGAGCTCTGTGGCTGATATAGGACCCGGGCATTTACTGGGGATTATACATCTGACCAGGACGTATATCCCCACTAAACGCGGGTCAGAATCTACCCAATAGCTAAAAGCTGTCTGATCTTTCTCTGTGACACTGACAAAATTTGTCCTTATCCAAGACCCTTATCCAATCTCTCATCACCTCTCTATTGCAACCTACTCAAACTGGTCTCCCACTGAATCATCTTTCTCTTTTTTAACTCATTTAAAACTCACCTGCACATTTAATCTTTTAGCAGTGTTGCTGCGCTCACGTTATCCCTCTTTTCAAGTCACTTCACTGGCTCCCTATCTATTTCCGCATGCAATTCAAACTTCTCCTTCTGACTTACAAGTGCGTTCATTCTGTTGCTCCTCGTTACATTTTCTCTTTTATCTCTCCCTACACCCCTCCTCAGAAACTCTGCTCATCAAGTAAATCACTTATCTGTGCCCTTGTCTTCTATTGCCAGCTCTAGACTCTCTTCTTTCCACCTTGATGTGCCGTATGCCTGGAGTAGAATACCTGAGTCAGGATGTCAGGCTCCATCTCTGGTACTATTCAAATCCAGGCTAAAAACTCACTCCTTAGAGTTTTTATCCTGCTTTTGGATTCTTACCCTCTCATTCTCCTGTTTATCATCCAGGTGTTTTTAAAATATTTCCCTCATGAACTTCCCTATCCCTTTGCTTGTTTATCTTGAATAGATTATAAGCTCTGTGAACAGAGGCTATCTTTCCTGTCTTTATGTATAATGCTGCATGAGCCTTGTTGTGCAATACAAATAATAAGTAGGCCACAAGCCGCGGGGAAACTGCCTCTCCTGAGTGCTGCCTGGACCCGGCACCCGATCGCCGACATCGAGGGAGAGCGGGCAGGTAAGCTCCTCCCCGCTCCCCTCTGACAAGGCCAATCAGACCCTGCGCCTCCCCATTCATTCCCTTCACCACCTGGCGTGCCCGTGCCTAGCATGCCCGTGCCTGAGGGCCTCACTAGAGGGCCCTTTGGCGTGACCCTTAGGCGTGGGACCGTGGCGCAGGGAGCCCTGCTGGGTACCAGCCCCAATCGCTCACTCCACCACCCCCTGAGCCCTGATTGGCAGCAGTAAAGCGCAGAGGGCTGCGACCCCTTCTGCTCTAACCGGCACCCAACCTGGACCAAATAACAGCATGACCACAACCTTACTTAGGATCAGCGTCAGGGAGTCGAGCAGTGGGACGTTCCTCCCTGATCGGCTCCCCAAAGCCAATCTGGTCTTGCTTCCCACTGTGTGCATAGAACTACTACCCATCGCCTGCATAGAACTGCTACCCATCGCCTGCATAGAACTTCTACCCATTGCCTGCATAGAACTGCTACCCTTGCCTGCATAGAACTTCTACCCATTGTTGCATAGAACTGCTACCCATGCCTGCATAGAACTACTACCTGTTGTCGCATAGAACTGCTACCCATGCCTGCATAGAACTGCTACCCGTTGTCACATAGAACTGCTACCCATTGTTGCATAGAACTGCTACCCATGCCTGCATAGAACTACTACCCATTGTTGCATAGAACTGCTACCCATTGTCGCATAGAACTGCTACCCGTTGTTGCATAGAACTGCTACCCATTGTTGCATAGAACTGCAACCCGTTGTTGCATAGAACTGCTACCCATTGTTGCATAGAACTGCTACCCGTTGTTGCATAGAACTGCTATCCATTGTTGCATAGAACTGCTACCCATTGCTTGCTCAGACCTTCCTGCCCACTACCATCCTCCCCAACTGCCTCCCCTCCTATCAACACCCTCCCTCCTCCCTCCCCTCCCCTACCTTCCTCACTTCTCCCTACCTTTCCCCTACCTTCCTCACTTCTCCCTACCTCCTACCTTCCTCACTTCTCCCTCCATTCTGCCCCCTAGCCTGGCATCTGCTCTTGAGCTTCTTCACAACATCCCCCACATTCAACCAGCCCCCCTCTCCTTAAGGCAACCCCACCCTCGCTTCTGCCGTACTATCTCCACTTTACCTCGCTCTCTAATACTCTTTCTCCTTCTCTCAATAGATAATATCAACCCCAACCCTGCCCCCCCCGATTTCTTTCTCACACTAAAAGAATTCCTCACGTACCCTATCTAATCTCATCCACATCCCGCTCCTCCCTTCTTCTGCCCTCCCCATTCATCCCACGATCACTCATCCATAGATATCAACTCCAACCCTACCCCCAAAAATAATCCCTTACTCAACATACCTGATACCATCAATTTACCCCTCATTTTCCCTCCCTCATGTCCCTCTTGGAGTGCACATACACCCAGACATACCCACCCACACCCTGCTCCCTCTAAATCTCGGTATTACCCTAGAAATAGACCCCCACGCTACTCTGATAAGACTTCCACACGTAACTTATCCAACCTTATCCATATCCCTATCCTCCCCCCCTCCGCTCTCCCGTTTTCATGCGCCCTATGGAACGCATGCTCAGTCATTAAAAAAAAACACTTTTATCCACGATCTTTTTATCTATAATGCCCTACACCTTCTTGCCTTGACCGAGACCTGGCTCCCCCAGATGACACCACTGCCATTGCCTCTCTCTGCTATGGGGGCTACCAGTTCTCCCATACACCTCGATCTACTGGTCGCGGTGGTGGCATTGGCCTCCTACTCACTCCCTCTTGCCAATTCCAACCCCTCCTGCCACCCTAATCACACTCCCCCCTCTCCTTCGAAGTCCATTCCATTCGCCTCCTCACACCATTCCCCCTCCGAGTAGCTGTTATTTATCGCCCACCCGACAAATTCAAATCAACCTTCCTCACTGACTTTGACTCCTGGCTTTCTGCCTTTATGGATCCCTCCTCCCCTACTCTTATTCTTGGCGATTTCAACATTCACATCGACAACCCCTCCGACCCCCATGCCTCTAAGTTCCTCGCTCTTACCTCCTCGTTCGACCTCCAACTTTGCTCCACTGCCCCCACACACCTATACGACCACTGCCTTGACCTAATACTCTTCTCCAATTCCTCTCCCTTAAACCTCCGCAAATCAATCCTTCCCTCATCTGACCATCTCCTCTTAACATTTACTCTTCAGCTTCTGCCGTCCCAACCTCCTCCTGTCTCCTCTGACCTATTTAGAAACCTTCACAATATTGATCCCCTGACTCTCTCCTCCACCATTTCTCCATCCCTTTCCTCCATTCTATCATCCGAGAACCGTCGACGAGGCATTATCTTCATACAATGTTCCACTATCCTCAGCCCTTGACACTCTTGACCCTCCCACCCCACGTCCTGTAAAATGATCTACTCCCCAGCCCTGGCTTTCACCCACAATCCGTCACCTACGCATCTGCGCCCGTTCTGCCGAACAAGCTTGGTCCAAATCCTGCTCCCCGGAAGACCTTCTACACTTCAAATTCATGCTTGGCTCCTTCCAGTCAGCCTTAGCACTTGCCAAACAAGATTACTACATCCATTCACCAACTCCCTTGCATTTGATACTCACCGTCTCTTTAATGCCCTCAATTCTCTTCTCAAGGTCCCCCCGCCCCCAATCTCACCCTCCCTTTCTGTCCAAACCCCAGTCGACTACTTTCACGACAAAATCACAAAATTACCCTCCTATTCCCTACCCCATCTACTTCCCCTCCTCCCCAATTCTCCTCCCCCATCCATCCTCCCTCCACGTCCCCATCCATCCTCCCCCCACCTCCCACATCCATATTCCCCCGCCACCCTCTCCTTCCCTCCGATCACTGAAGAAGAAACCACACTCCTTCTTTCCTCCTCCAAACCCACCACCTGTTCATCAGATCCTATCCCCACCCATCTCCTACGTTCCATCTCCCTCACCATTGTCCCCTCCATCACTCATAGCCTCAAGCTTTCTTTCTCCACTGCAGCTGTCCCTGTTGACTTAAAACATGCTGTTGTTACACCCCTCCTCAAGAAACCCTCACTTGATCCCACATGCCCTTCTAACTATCGACCCATCTCCCTCCTTCCCTTCATATCCAAACTATTAGAACGAGCAGTCCACTGTTGCTGCCTCAACTTCCTCACCTCCCAAGCCCTCCTGGACCCACTACAATCCAGCTTCCATCCCCTACACTCCACTGAAACGGCACTCACAAAAGTCACCAACGACCTGTTCCTGGCTAAATCTAAGGGCCTCTATTCTATCCTCATCCTTCTTGACCTTTCTGCTGCCCTTGACACCGTTGACCACAACCTTCTCCTCACCACCCTTTCCTCGCTTGGCTTCAAGGACTCCGTACTATCCTGGTTCTCCTCCTACCTCCTGCACCACTCATTCAGTGTATGATCTGGTGGCTTCTCCTCCTCCCCCTACCCCGCTCCAGGTAGGTGTACTCCAGGGATCTGTCTTGGGCCCCCTCCTTTTCTCTCTCTATACCCAAGGCCTTGGAGCGCTTATCTCCTTCCATGGCTTTCAGTACCATCTCTATGCCGACGACTCCCAAATCTACCTCTCTACACCTAATATTTCTCTGGCAACCCAGTCCAAGATCTCTGCCTGTCTTTCAGACATCGCTGCCTGGATGTCTCATCGCCGATTGAAACTGAACATGGCCAAGACTGAACTCCTTGTCTTTCCACCCAACTCCTCCCCCCCCCCACTTCCCCCTCTCTCAATCCATGTCGATGGATCTACTATCCTTCCTGTTCCCTCGGCCCACAATCTAGGGGTTATCTTTGACACCTCTCTCTCCTCCGCTCATATCCAGCTTGTAGCTAAGACCTGCCACTTCTTTCTCTACAACATCAGCAAAATCCGCCCCTTCCTTTCTGAACACACTACCAAAACGTTTATCTACTCCTTAATCTCCTCTCACCTCGATTACTGCAACCTACTCCTCGCTGGTCTCCCCGTGAGACACCTCCTTTCCCTTCAATCTATACAAAATCATGCTGCTCAACTAATCTTCTGCCAGCCTCGCCATGCCCACATTACTCCTCTTCTCAATTCACTTCACTGGCTCCCTGTCCAATTCCGCATCCAATTCAAGCTTCTCCTACTGACCTATAAATGCATTCACTCTACGGCCCCTCAATACCTCTTATCTCTTATCTCTCCCTATGTCCCCACTCGAAATTTGCGCTCTGCCAACAAATTACTTCTATCAATGCTCTTCACCCGCACTGCGAACTCCCGACTGCGCTCCTTTCACCTTGCTGCACCATACGCCTGTAACAGCCTACCTGCATCTGTTGCACCAGGCATCCTCCCTGGCCCTCTTCAAATCCAGGTTGAAGACCCACCTCTTCACCGTTGCATTCAGATCCTGAGTTCCATCCTCTTCTTACTCTAACCCCCGTCAACATTTACAACCAAACTATAGACCAAACTGTACCACACCATACCTTCTGCTGAAATGACTAATGCTCTGCACTGTTCTAACTAGATTGTAAGCTCCGATGAGCATGACTCTGACGGGCAGGGACTGTCTCTTTATGTTGGCTACCTCCTGTAGGTTAGCTGTGCAGCGCTGCGTGTGTGGTGCTTTATAAGTGCTAAATAGTAGCAGTAGTAAAAGTAGTAGCAATAGACCATACGACAATGCTCTGAGTGTGTTTATGGAAGGGTGGAATACTAAAAAAAATCCAGAAAAAAATGGGCAAATGCTTTGTCTTATTGATTTCTGAAATTATAAGTTAAACGCTATTTTAGTTGCTTTGCTGAGAAAATTGCAAGCATTTCTATGCTTTTACTGTATCATGAAGGAAGGGCTAGGCAATGATAAAGTTTGATCTCATCTTGGCAAAAGCTACCGGTGTTTGAGTAATTGCTGGAGTAAGCACTGTACATTTAGCGCAATTACCCAGTGTAAATCTCATGTTTAATATATACCAGAATGCAAGTTAGCATTATAAGGAATTGAGCCAGGCCATCTCTTAAAAAGATCAGTTTCTATATTTCTCTTTTCAAAAGAAAAAAACCGCCGGCGGGAAATCCTCTTCACAGCTGCCGCCATCTACAAGCTCCCCCGATCGGGGTAGAGCTGCGGGGAGAGCGAGCAAGCCAGCCTGCTCAGCGACTCCAGCCCAATCGGGGCTGTGGGAGGAGGAGCAGCACCTTTAAAAAGAAACCGCCGCCAGGCGGCCCGCGCCTGCCGGGCCCGCGCCTGAGGGCCTCGCCAGAGGGCCCTTTGGCGCGGCCCTTAGGCAGCGGCCCCCTTGATTCCCCCACCGCACCGTTCCAGCGAACCAGCTCACCTCTCCAACACGTTTTTTCCAGTTGAATCGTCCACCGACTCTCTATGGCACTTCGCTATGTAAAGAAGGACACCACCAGTCGATGAGGTAAATTCCTCATTCCATAGCTGACACCCCACAGGGACTGTAAAAGCCGAACATTCTACCATTTATCTTACCCCTTTCCAATGCTAAACTGCCTTACTTGAAACTGCAGATGTATTCTTTAGATATCTTGCTGTGATTAGCCCTCGCTCTTATACCTGTACCTCTTGACCTATTATAATTGTGCCACAGTACTGACACAGTGGATACATTACTATCTCATTGTTACTTTCCAACTGCTACTACACCGCCCCAACTTGTACCTAACCTAATTTTACCACAGCACTGACACAGTTCTGTTACAGGTACTGTTACTTTGTTACACTGTTATACTCTAGCTGCTACTGCCTTAAATTGTACCTTGCTATCAAGCTCGAATCCTACACCCAAAGTAGCTGCCCCACTTTGAACATCCAAAATACCCCCTTCCTTATCCTTATTCCTCTTCCTCCTCACCGCTTGGGCCCCCAACCTATTACAGGCCCTCAATCCTGATATCAAGCATATCCCAATCCTCTTTAACTATAGCAGAAGATAGTCTGAGAATCCCCGTCAACATTCAACAAAAGCCAGTGCCCTTCATCCCCACCTCCTACACATCCCCTTACAAGATTTTAAAAGGATCCAAACTGAGAAATGCAATTACCAACAGTTACTTAAATGTGCACTTATCAATGCCAGATCAACACGCTCAAAATGGCCAGCTGTCAATGACCTTATAACCCTACATGATCTCGATATTCTAATGATAACAGAATCTTGGTTATCCGATCATGATAATGCTCTAATCAACCTGATGTTACCACCCGGTTACTCAACCTTCGCCTGCCATAGGTCCCACCAGAGAGGAGGTGGAACACTCATTTTTGCTAAATCCGATCTTCAATTTACTCTAAAGAATTCTATCAGCTCAACCTACCTGGACATAATATCCATATCGAATGAACACTGTTCAATAAATCTTTTATACCGAGCACCAACTGCATCACCAGATGACCTCCCGTCAATAATCGACTTAGCTTGCAACTCCGCTAACCCACGCACCCTAAATGTCCTGATGGGAGATTTCAACCTGCCATCCCTACATGATACACATTCGACAGCATTCCTCGATGCAATGAATGAGCTGGGCTACACGCAACTTATCAACTCCCCTACTCATAACAAAGGTGGCATACTTGACTTGATCTTCATACCACAGACCGCTATCAACACCTCCCAGAGTTTGCTACTCTCCATAAATCCTGTACCCTGGTCCGACCATCATTTACTCCTATTTCACATACCCACCAACGATCCTGGCATTTCCAGCACCAAAACACACGCCCCCACTAGAACCGTGACAACACGCTTTCGACCACTTGTTAAGGATACGGCTCTCGAGAAGATCCTACCTCTACTCACCAACAATTCTCTCGATCCAGATGAACTGGTTTCCAATTGGGACGACACCCTTAGAGCTGCCTCCTGCCTATCATCCGTCAACACAAACCAAGCGAAACGCGATCACGCACCATGGTACTCTCTGGATCTGCGAACATCGCTCCTCCAGCTACGTAAACTAGAGAGACAGTGGCGCCACACTCGGACTCCTGAGGCACTCGGTGCATACTCCACGCACCTGCAAGACCACTGAAGAAAAACCATGGAAAAAAGAAAGTTGTATTACTCAGAACTACTAAAGCGATCACTTAACAAACCTCATGACCTATTTAACATAGTGAAGTCACTAACCGGCGATCCAGCACTAGCCCAAACAACCTTGCCCCAGCTGCAAGACTATTCTACCTACCTTCAATCTAAGATGATACAAACCAAGGACAACATGAATACATCCATATTTCATACCTCCCACGGACTTCCACAACCAACCCCATTACTATCATTCTCCAAGGTATCCAACAAAGAAATTGGAGATATCATCACATCTATTAACCTCACCACTGCCCCCAATGATCCCTGTCCTGCTAGTTGGATTAAAGAATTGCGCCATGACCTCAGTCCATTTATATGCAGAATTTTGAATCAATCATTCATAACAGGATCCTTCCCTCAAAGCTTAAAAAACACTTCAATCCGCCCCCTGTTAAAGAATAGTAAACTTGATCCATCTAAAGTTGAGTCATTCCGGCCAATCTCGAGCATCCCACTGCTTGCCAAAATTATGGAGAAGGTAGTCCAACGGCAAATCCAACACCATGTTGATACAGTCGCGCCACTGGACCCATCCCAACATGGCTTCAGGGAAGCTCACGGAGTGGACACCATCCTCACAACCCTCTTCAACAACCTAATCACAGGAACTGACAATATCAACCATGGATTCGTCCTCATTTTTTTAGACATAGCAGCTGCCTTTGATTCAGTGAACCACGAAACACTTCTAGATCGCCTCAAAGATAAAGGTCTGCAAGGCTCAGTGCTAGCATGGTGTGAATCCTATTTATGTAACAGATCGCAACAAGTCAGAGCAGGCTCCAAGACCTCCGAACCATTCTCACTAAAGCAAGGTGTACCCCAGGGTTCCTCCCTCTCGGCATTAATGTTTAATATATACATGCAGCCCATTTGCGCTTTAATCCGCTCCTTCAATGTCCAATGCCTTGCATATGCAGATGACATCTTAATGTACCTTCAATTTAAAATCGATCAACCAGATTTTACTCCAATTATAAGATGTTTTGAAGCTGTAGCAGATTGGCTCCTCTCTCAAAATCTCCGCATTAACCATAGCAAAACAGATGTACTATTCATCTCACGAAACCAGAAGTTCACGCCACCTCCCTCTCTTCTAGTCAATAACATTGAACTAAAGTCCAAATCTACAATTCGCTACCTGGGCATCACCCTCGACCAGCGGCTTGACATGTCAGCACATGTTACAAACACAGCTAAAGCAATCTATCATAAGATCCGATCACTACGCCATCTCCGCCCACTGCTTGACTTCCCTGACTACCGCTCAATTTTCCAAGCCTTAGGGGTATGTTTACTAAACCGGGCTAACGGTTAACCCGGGCTATCTGCCACTAAGTCCCATATTATTCAATGGGACCTAGTTGCAGATAGCCCGGGTTAACCGTTAGCCCGGTTTAGTAAACATACCCCTTAGTCATCCCACACCTTGAGTTTGCCAACATTATCCTACTGGGACTCCCACAATCGACTCTTAACCCGTTACGCCTTGCCATGAACTCAGCTGCAAGGGCACTGTCAGGGCTTTCAAGATCAGACCACATAACGCCAGTTCTAAAGAACCTACACTGGCTCCCGCTGCGGGCCAGAGTCCACTTCAAGGCTCTTATCATGACGTTCAAGGCATGTAAGAATCTTACTCACACACCTATCAGCGATCTCCTCAACAGCACACCAGACAATAGAACTAGGAGATCTACTTCGTTGAATAAACTTGAAGTCCCAAAAGTGTTGGTAAAATGTAAGAAATCAACAGCAAGTAGAGCCTTCTCCATTGCTGCACCTATGGCATGGAACGCCCTCCCAGCAGAAATCCGGGCCATCTCAAATTTGGCACTATTCCGTAAAGCCCTCAAACATCACCTGTTCCTACAATATTACCCTGACAGCATTCCCGACAATTACAATGCCCCCACCTCACCTCCCTGCCTAACCTGTCCCTCAGATCATCTTCCTGTAGATAATGGCTAACCACTATCTCTCCCACTGATCTCCTTGACCATCTAGCCAACCCTCTAGGCAAAGGTCATATTTTTATTTATCTGTAAGAGCATTATAATTTGTTTATAATATGTACATAGTCTCTCCCTCGTTTTTACTCCATGTTTACATTCCCTGTTCAATGTAATAACTTGATGTAACTTGCTTACATTCTTGTATGTTCTGTTTCAAATGTAAACCGCACTGATTATAATAGCGCGGTATATAAGAAATAAAAATAAATAAATAAATAAATAAAATAAATAAAATCTCTTGCTCAGATCTGTGTTGTATTCTAGTGCTTAAAAAAAGCAAGGAACCAGGACTCTACAAATAGTAACTCAAGGTAACTTAGAAAGGAGCACTTTAAATGCAGAAAGATTTTGCATTTACTATGTGATAGGTGCAAACATTGATGCACAGTACATGCAGCGTCTCTGCGATAACTGTTCGGGGCATACCCAACATCTGCCCTGCAGTTACTGCGCATTCAGACACATACCAAATCATCTCTTGATGCAGTTACCATGGCCCCTATGTGGCAAAAGCATTTTGATTTCCAAGCAACACCCCTCCCTCAATCAGTATTAGAATCTCCCCTTTTCTCCCTGATCAATACCAGCATTTTGGCACTCCCCCTACTACTACTACTACTACTACTTATCATTTGTATAGCACTACAAGGCATACACAGTGCTGTAGATGTACAAGGAAAAGACGGTCTCTGCTCTGCAATCTAATCAAGATGAAGAACATCACAAAACGGGATTAGAGTATGTTAATTTATTTATTTATTTATTTAACATTTCTTATATACCGCGCTATTTGTCATCAGCGCGGTTTACATCAAAACAATAGAACACTTGACCAGATACATTGGCCGTCGTTTACATAAAACGGGGAGTTAACATGGAGGAGAACTTGGGGAACTATTTACATTCAAGTTTATAGCAAACTTAGGAAACTATGTACAAATCGGTTGTATTACATATTAGGTATGATTACAGTGTTTTACATCATGTAGCGGCTGTATGATATAGTGGGGTGTGTGGGAGGTAATGGGGTATCGGGATGGGTATAATGTAAGAGAAAAAGGTGGTGTTTGAGGGCTTTTCTAAATTGAATAAGGTCTCTAATAGCTCTAATGTGTGTGGGGAGTTTGTTCCAGCATACGGGGGCATAGTTCCTGAAAGCCCTATTGGTGGTGATCTGGTTGAGTTTTGCGGATTCAATTGGTATAAGTAGCATGTTGGCAGCCTGGGATCTCCTGGATCTGTTGTCTGGAGAACGCGTTATGAGGTCGGAAATGGATGGGGGAGCTATCATGTTGAAGGCCTTGAAGGTAATGAGGAGGGTTTTGTACAGGATTCTACTGCTTATGGGAAGCCAGTGTAGTTCCTTTAGAATGGGGGAGATGTGGTCGACCCTTGAGGTTCCGTAGAGCACACGGGCTGCCGCATTCATGGCTAGCTGCAATGGTTTGAGGGAGCTCTTTGGAAGGCCATGTAGAACTATGTTGGTATAGTCGAAGTGCGGTGTGACTAGTGCCTGGAAGATGGTGCGGAAATCCGCGGATTCCATCATGGGCCTAAGATGCCGTAGGGTTTTTATCTTGAAATAGATGGTCTTGACAGTGCGTTTGATATGTTCCTTGAAGTTGAGTTGTTGATCAAGAATTACCCCGAGATATCGTATGTTGGATTTGATTGGAAGTTCCGCGTCTCTGACTTTGAGTGTTGGTGGCGGAGAGAAGGCTTTATTCCTTGTGATCATTAGTACTTCCGTTTTCTTGAAGTTTATCCGGAGGTTCTGAGTGAGTAGCCAGTCAGTTATTGTGTTGAAGCAGTCAACTAGCACTGTATAGTCGGGACAATTGATGGCAATGGGTGTGAATAGCAGGACATCATCGGCATACATAAGACACGATATGCCAAATGAACGGGCGATGTCACAGATTGGTTGCATATAGATGTTAAAGAGCAACGCGGAGAGGGAGGATCCTTGGGGTACACCTTGGTGCTGTTGGAAAGGTTCGGAGGTGGTGCTTTGAATCCGGACTTGTTGACATCTGCCTTCGAGGTAGGATTTACACCAGTCCCACGCTTGATCTCGGATTCCCTTCTCATGTAGCCGGGTGAGAAGCTGCAGGTGGTCTACGGAGTCAAACGCTGCTGATATATCAAGGAAGATTAGTGCGAATCCATTCTTTATACTGTCAATTCCATTGATCAGTGAACTGGTTAATGTTGTCAGTAGGGTTTCGATACCGTGTGCTTCTCTGAATCCATGTTGAGAGGGATCCAGTGGTGAGGAGGAGTCAACATGCTGCTGGATCTGTCTAAGGGTTATTTTCTCTAGGATCTTAGCCAGAAAAGGGATACTGGAGATTGGTCTGTAAGATTCCTCTTTCTTTGGGTCAAGTTGATTGTTTTTTAGTAGTGGGCGGATGGATGTGTGTTAAGATACGCATACTGTAAGTGGTGAACAACGTTTTGATCTATGTATTGGTTGGGTACAAATATAAGGTCAAGGGTTTCCCCTTTCTTGTGGGTTGGGGTGTTTACTATCTAGGTGTAGTGTAGATTCTTCATTGCATTTGAGAATGTGGTTGCATTATTTTGTGATAAGAAGAGGAGGTTAGGGTTTCCTAGTATGAAGAGAGGTTTGTTCAGTGTCATGTGGGTGAACACTGCCTCTAGGATGGCTGAGAGTTCTTCTTCGTCAGAACTTGGAGCTCTCTATATGAGGCATATCACTAGGTGCCTATTTGAGATTGTTATCATATTGCTTCTTTTTGAGTGATAGGAAGAAGTTGTAGTGAAACTCAGGTGTGCCTTTGCTATGATTAGAACACCTCCACCTCTTTGTGAAGGCCTTGTGCAGTTATGGTTGGGAGATAATTTGATTTATAATGACATTGTCTGAGTCCGAGAACCATGTTTCAGTGATACACATTGTATTTGTATTCTGGTCCTATATGTAGTCCAGTATAGTATGGAATTTGTTCCAGATTGATCGAGCATTAATTAGTGCACATTTGAGTAGGCTATGCTGTTGAATCTTGGTTGGGGCTGCCTCTGAATAGGTAATAGGGGTTATTTGGATTATCCTATGTGATCTGCCATGTATATTTTGGTTGGTTTGTATCTTATGAATTTCATATTTGCTTCTTTGTATGATTGGAATCATCTGTACTGATTTGAGGAGTGTGGTGTCTCCAGCATTCAGGAATGTGGGTTTGCGTAGTAAATGAAGATTGGGAGACCTAACTTGATTTTCCAACATTTCCATTTTAAATTTAACACTAGAAATGTCTTTAACAAACAAATCCTCATTTCCTTTAATCTCTTGGACCTTGGCTCTCAGATCTGTTATCTCAGTCTTTAAAGAAGCAATGTCCTCAGCATTCTTTTATATAGCAACATAATTTCCTTATGCTTGCATTGAAATAGCTTGAAGCTGGGGTACAAACTACTTTCCCCAAGATAAAAATGGCACTCCAAATAGTCTCAAATTCTCCGGGCATTCCAAGTAAAAGGTAGAAGTAGGTGGGGAGACTCCTCTCAATGGGGAAGCAACCAGACTAGAGGAAGCTACAGGACCAACAACCTGGGTTGCCACTGCTATCCTGGACATCACGGGGCTCAAACCCTCCGAACACTCTTCAGCTGTGGCGCTGAAAGCAGGCAACACAATTTCCATGGGTCCCTTGCCTCCTTTGGGCTTGACAGAAAGGAGAGCCTGGAGAAAGCTAGGAGAAAACAGGAAAAAAGAGCTGGCACCAACATGATCAGGAAATCTTGAATTAAATTGGATGTTCTAGAGCCCAGTCGAAAAGCTAACCTGGATGTAAGTTCCCCAAAGAATCTGCCTATATGTTGAACATGGTTGGATTGTGTTTACTAATTTTAAATTTTTTGCCAGCACATACCTATTTCTCTTGTAGGCAGCATGTATTCATAAGTCCAGAGTCTTTCTATTAGGCTCAAAATTATGTTGTAGTAACCAATGAAACTTAAAGAATATAGTTTTAAGTTTGAGTAGATCCTACAATTTTTCTTGGAGACTGTCTACTAGACTGTCTCCCCCCACTCAGAAAAAGAACTGTTCACTCACTCTGACATCAAAGCAGTGTCCTGTAATCCAGTAAGGGCCTATTGGCCTCATATGTTCAGGCATCAGATTGAAGCCAAGAGAATGAGGTACACAGTAAAAAATTGCTGTTGTCCTGTCTTTAGGAGAGAGTGGGGTCAAGGATCACACAAAATTTGGTTTGATATGCCATGAAGGTTGAATGAACTCAAATGTGTGCTCCAAAATAAAAAAGGTTGAGAAGTACAGCTTCAGAGGACAGAAGAAACAGGCTATAATGGAGACATTTAAATACCAAAAATATATTAATTATGCTGAAAAAGTAAACCTTCAATAGAAAGTAAGTTCTAAAACTAAGGGTCATTATATGAAGCTCCAAAGGGGTAGATTCAGGAACAACACACTTGCTGTCCCCAATGCAATCACCAGATGCTCTATCTCAACCAAGAACAGGGCTTTTGTATACTATGCACCCACATTCTGGAATGCCCTCCCCACCACCATCCAGGCTGTCACTGACCTTACACAATTCAGGAAAGCCCTAAAACACTACCTTTTTCTCCAGCATTACTCACAGCCTGACGACGTGTCGTAACTCAGCTTACCGTTTCTACCCACCAAACGCTAAGACCCTGCTCACCCAATACTGACAAAACCAATGCCGTTGATACAGTTAAATAACTTATAAATAACTACCTCTGTTGAATTTGTAAATAGTTATTCCTGTTACATGCCAAGTTTTTTATCTCCTGTTTACTGTAAGTACAATGTAAGTCCCTCTTACATTGTACATTTTGTTGTTATTTGTAAACCGCACAGATTCTAAATAGTGCGGTATAAAAAATAAATAAATAAATAAAAATAAACAATGTTGCTGGACAGACTGGATGGGCCATTTTCATTTACTATGTTACAAGTCAAGACATGCTAGCTGGATGGAACACCCTTCATTTGCTTAATGAAAGATTGCTCCATGATGCTCTCGCTTTTCCCAGTTACTGGCTATGGAGGTCATTCTGAAACATGAATAAGCTCCGTGTACGTGCAGGACAGACGTGTTTCATTTGAAAATGTCTAGGCCAGTATTCTGACACCTGGCGACCCTGCACGTACACAGCACTAAAACAGGGATCTCAGGACGTGGGCGGGAAGGGGTGGAACGGGGGCATGGTCAGGCATGGAGATATATAAAGCATATCCAGGAAAAGCCCGTGTATGTTCCTGGCATTTCACCCATACATCTATGTTATATCTGCTGAAACGTGGAATAAGGGCAGGACTTAGAAAAAAATCTTGTTCTGAACTCCAATATGTCCCATAGCGATGAATGGCTATGATAAGTCTGTAGTGACCTGGTGTGTCTGCTGTCTGGGAGAGCAAAAGATAGAATAGAAATGAACAGAATGTACAGGTGAGGACATTAAAGTAACAGTAAGCAATGCTCCAACAGAAAGTAAAGCCCTGCAATAGTCGGTATTCTGGCTAGGGTTGCCAACTGGCTCCAGATGCGCCTGACAGGCTTGATCCAGTCCTGGGTTTACCCCATTGCATGCAGTGACTTGTAGTTTTCCTTTCCTTATGGAGTGAAATGGAGAAATCAGAATTACATATCCCTGCATTCAATGAGATAAACCCAGGACTGGATCGAACCTGTCGGGTGCATCTGGAGCCAGTTGGCAACCCTAATTCTGGCATGTACTATATATGCCAAAGGGGCCATGTAAGGCCTCCCCAACAAATGCCTTGGTAAAGTGGGAACATAGCTGTAGGGATGGTATGTGTCTGGCTGAGCAATGCAGATCAAATATGTAGTCAAGAGACGCCATGCTAATATGTAGTAATAGCAGTTGTGTATAGGTGCAGGGCATGGTCGTGGCAGAGGTATGTTATCTGTGACTGCAAGCAAGAGTGTGTGTGTATCTGATGTATGAGGGCTGCAGGAGAGGCCCTGGTGTTCTGATACCCAACTCAGGGGGATGTGTATGCCTGGCCAGTACCTGGACCATAGGGCTGACTGCAGCATCATTAGGTGCCTGTGTGAATGGGCAGTAACCTCTGTACAGCTGATCTGCAGCAACATAGCAGGGCTTGTCCCTGTGAATGATGGGGTAGACTTGGAGTTGGGGGCATGCTGCAGTGCGGATGGCACTAATGCATATTGAAATGCACAATAAGGAGTCTCGAACATTGGGCACATTTCTCAGGACAAACGATGGTGTTTTTGGGCATTTGTTTCTGATGGTTGCACTGTTTCATGTTAGCAACTGACAGGGATATGTTTTGCCATATAGCTGTACAGACCCATTTCAGTTTTCTCTGACCCGTTCCTTGCATTGCACATATTGTTTTCAGTGATGGCCACTGAATGAATGACTATGTCGTTTATCACATGCCATGTCTGTTTTGCTGCAGAATCTGTCAGGACAATCATCTCCCTTTCCTGCTCAATAGCTCTGGTGCACGTAGATGACAGTGGTTTCTACTGACTGGACGTGGTACAGTGAGACTCTATAGGAGCAGTAACGTCCTATTCCTGCTATTAAAGATGTCTTGGAGGCAGGGGAAGTCAATGGGATCCCAAGAATTTGCGTTTTTGACTGCCTTGTGTATGTGCTGGACTATAATTCTGGAAGAAATATTTTCTTGTTGCCATTTTTTTCTACTTTGCTTCATAAACGTTTACTGGATTGGAATACCACATCTATATGTGGGAATTTCCTTGCATTGACTGTATTCTGATTCCTCAAAGACTTGAACCAGTGGTTTTCTTTCTGACCATAGAACCCTGGGGCTTTGCTAAATGCATCAAGGCTTCAGGAATTCCAAAGGTGTGTCTGCATGGATGAAATGGTTCACACTATATATATTTAAATTGTTAATTTTAAATTCAATTTTATTGTATGATTATACTGTGGCTCTGGTTTTTTAGCGAAAATGGGAAATCAGACCTGAATGGGTGTTAAGGTTTCTGTTAATTGTTAATGCTTTACAATTATAGTAACTTAGTATTTTTTGAATTATGATTTTTTCTTGAATTGTTGTTATTTGTTGCAAGCTGCTTTGGGCAGTTCTTAAAGATGGAAGAGCTGCGAGCCAATATCCAAAAGGACTTATATGCTTAGCAGTCGGCACTAATCATACCTGGATTTTCGGTGATGCTATAAGGTACATTTTAGATAGCACATGGCTATTGTAATTGAGACATCGAGGTCAGGACGTACTCCGATTCCGACAGTATTTTAGGAACAACTCTTCTAAACGTGAAGCTCTTTCTAAAATACATATCTGCGTGCAGCAGGAGGAGCCTTTTTACAAAATTACAAGAGGGAAAAACTGACAGGTGGAAGAAACCTGCCAACTTTCACATGCAAATGCCCGCATTTCACAACTTTCACGTGCAAATGTTGGCACTTAACGTGCAGCTGAGCCATTTCGCAAAAGTAAACATGTAGCTGCTGCTACTTAACTACAGAGGGCAGAAATGTTTCCTAAAAATAATTTGGTGTGAGCAATAAACTAGGAGAGATTAAGGAAGATAACCCCCTTAATCCTTCTTGTAAAGGGCTGGCCAAAACGAAGACTTAAAAAACCTGCATATGACAGGGAACAAGTGTAAACCTTGATGTGCACTATTGCAGTCGTAGCATGTATTCCCTGTCTGAAATGGATTCTTGACCCACCCTGGTCACTCCATAACCATGCCCCTGTGTAACTTACATGTGATTGGGACATCCACATGTAACTAACCCTATTTGAACATGGATGCCATTTGCACATGTATGTTCTGGCACATACATGTGTAAAACAAACAAGACTTTGGATAATGCTGCTGAAATCTCTCTAACTACCATGATGGATTTAGGGTGGCGTGAGTGTCAACTATACAGACAGCGGTCATATTCAGCCACGATCTATATAGCTAAGCAGTTTATTTTAGGCCTGCGAAGAAAACAGTTATAATTTAAACCGAGTAGCTATATTTATAGCAGCTTAATATCACTGCTATTCCAATAGTTACTGGCGGTGAACGATTTCTACATATATTCAGCGCTGCCATCTACTGTATAAAGTGATCCTTCATTTTATGTTTTGCTCTCAGGCTGCATCTCGATTCCAGTGTGAAATTGCAGGCACAAGCTCTAGTTAAACTCACTTCTTTCTGTCTACAGTGATAGAAGAACCAGCTTCCCTTTCAAGATGCTGCTGCCTTTATCCTGTAATTTATAGATTATTGAGTTCTTTATTAGAAGATTACAAAAAAGAAAATCTTTTTCAAATTGCAGTTAGTTCAAAATTCTGCATAAAGGTTGTCGTCCAATACTCCCTGTTTTTCAACAGCTTAGCTTTTAGAAAGCAATTTTATAATTGCTTGCATTAGTGAAAGTACATACATACTCCTCGCTATGCTGCACTGACAAATTTTTAAAGTTAAAATATAAAGTACATATGCTTTGAAAATTACCCCAGGGAGAATATGCAGACACGTGTTTGCAGCTGCTTTTTGAGAGGCACAGTTTTTCTGGGTTAAAATCCACACGTAACGCATGAATTTTCAAGCGAATGCTCTTGGGAGCACTTCCTCAATCTAGAGGTAGTATTGCATACATGTGAAGGCGCATTTTGAATAGAACACGGAGATCACAATTGGGATGTCAAGGTCAGGGCACACTCATTTCTGACAGCATTTTAGGAACAGCTCTGCTAAATATGGAGCCATTTCTAAAATACACATCCATGTGCAGAGAGAGGAGCCATTTCAGAAATATACACACGGGAAAAATTGACAGAGGAACCCTGGCAACGTACATGTTCATCTGTAAATGTCGGCACTTACACACATATATGTTTTTGAAGGTGCGAATAAACAGGCAAATAAAGGTTCGCTGGTTGATAAAGTGTATCTCGATTTTCTGAAAGCCTTTGACAAAGTCCCTTGGGAGAGACTCTTGGGGAAATTAAAAAGCCATGGAATAGGACGCTGTGTACTATTATGGATTAGGAACTTGTTGAAAGATGGAAAACAGAGAGTAGGGTTAAATGGCTAATTTTCTCATTGGAAAAAGGTGAATAGTGCAGTACCCCAGGGATCTGTGCTGGGCCCCGCTGTTTTTTAAACTTATTTATAAATTACCTGGAAATGGGGATAATGAGTGAGGAAATCAGATTTGCGGATGACACGAAATTATGCAAAGTAGTTAAAATACAAGAGGATTGTAAAAAATTTCAAGAGGACCTTGATAAATTGGGAGACTGGGCATCCAAATGGCAGATGTAATTTAATGTGGATAAGTGCAAAGTTATTATTTATTTAACAGGGTTTTTTTATACTGTTTTATCATTTTAGTTAAGGTGATTTACATTGTAACTTAAACTTGGCAATAAACATTAAACAGGGACATCGATAACTTTGATTTTATCCCTAAGTAATGAACTTAGGGAAGAACAACCCAAATTATGGTTACAAGATGCAAGGTTCCACATTAGGAACTACCACTTAGGAAAAGGATCTGGGCAACATCATGGATAATACATTGAAATCCTTTACCCAGTGTGCAGCGGCAGCAAAGAAAGCAAATAGAATGCTAGGAATCATAAAGAAAGGAATGGAGAATAAAACAAAGGATATTATAATGCCTCTGCATTGCTCCATAGTGAGACCACAATTTGAATATTGTGTGCAATTCTGGTCACCTTATCTTCCAAAGGAAATAACAGAATTAGAAAAGGTATAGAGAAGAGCGACAAAAATGGCAAAGGGGATGGACGAATATCCCTATGTGGAAAGACTTAAAAAGGTTAGGTCTCTTCAACTTGGAAAAGAGATGGCTGAGGAGAGATATGATAGAAATCTATCAAATAATGAATGGAGTGGAACAGGTAAATGTAGATTGATTGTTTACCCCCTCAAAAAGTAGACAGACTAGGGAACACGCAGCACATTTATTATTAGGACTTATTGTAGAAAATATTTTTTCACTCAACACGTAATCAAACTCTGGTATTCATTACCAGATGATGTAGTAAAAGCTGTTAGTGTAGCTAGACAAGTTTCTGGAGGAAAAGTCCATAAACCATTATTAAGGAGGGCACAGGAAATCCATTGCTTACCCATTAAACAACAGCAGAAATTTGTGTACCTTTGGGGAACCTGACAGGTACTTGTGATTTGGACTGGCCACTGTTAGAAACAGGTTGCTGGGCTTGATGGACCCTTGGTCTGACCCGGTATGGTATATGTTATGTTCTTATGTTTTTATGCTTTCTAAGACATTTTGCAAACCAAGATGTGTAGATACTGCTACTCATGTAAAGAAGACCCTATCTTTCAGTCATTTCAATTGAGAGGGGAAATAAACACTGAGGGCCTGATTCCAGTGCGGACGTAGAAGCCGTCTGTGCACCCGGCCGGAACTGGATGCACAGAGGGTGTCACAATTCTGATCCTGTGGGGAGCATCTAGTCCCACGAGATCAGAATTGCAAACAGGCCTGTATGTGCAGGCCTGGACCCCGATTCTGTCCGGCCTGCACGTATAGACTTTCCCCGACTAAGTCAGGGCTTTTAAGTGGAGCCGCAGCGCCATGGCGTCTGGTTGCCATGGAACCATAGCTCTATTTAAAAGCTGCGATCCCTGGCCACTGGCCTCCAAATTGCTTTCCCTGCAGCCCGACCCCCGATCTGGTCTCCCAGGGCCAGGGTCAGGCTGCGGGGAATGCTCTCCACCCCCTCCTGCTGCTGCCATGCCCCGGGTCTGCTGATCCTGCCGCATCGGGGAAGTTATTTCACCTTGGAGGTGGAATAACTTTCCTGTTCATGTCGCTGGCCCTGGAAGTACAGGGCTGACATTAGAATCAATCCTGTATGTCCGGGGCGGGCAACCGACCACTGCCCGCCCTAATGCCGCCCCTGATCCTCCCCTTTCCCGCCTCCATCTAACTTCCCTGCTATTCGTGGCTCGGAATGACCTCCTGAGGGATTAAGGGGGATATCCCCTTTGATCCCTCCTGTAAAGGGAGAGACAAAAGGAGCAAGTATATATCTGGTCGTGGGAAATTTTGGGTTTGCATGTGCATTCCCTGTATGAAATGAGGAATACATGTGTAGATTTTTGTTCACCCAGGCCATGGCCCCAACATGCCTCTGAAGCATTTTCTGTGTCTAAATATAGATGACCAAATCTACATGTATTTTATTTATTTATTTTATTTTTATTTAACAATCATTTATATCCCGCATCTTCCAGAGTTCAGATGCGGCTTACAATTGAACAACAGTCAACAAAGCAAGGGCTTGTTTTACATGGAACAATTTTTTTCCATGTATAAATATGCATGCTAACAATTTTTTTCCATGTATAAATATGCATGCTAACAAGATGGCATCTACTTATATGTGTGATTTTTGGATATCACATAGGGGAAAGGCTTTTGGACATAGCTCATGCCTTTGTCAGGAGTACCTCAAGATGTAGCTTTGAGAGTCATTTAAAAAGGTTTAGTCATGATTAGGACATCTGAAGACATGCATGTGGACGTCAAAATCGTGGACACATCTCCGTAGCCATTTCACAAATGACATTCGCAGACATCTCCAGTGCAGGGATGTCCAAGCAGGCACAGGGATGTGGCAGAGGCATGTCTGGGGAGGGGCAATGAACTTACACATCCTTGTTCGATCTCAGAAATACCTGCAGGCAAGTCCATGTTTCTATTTGCTCTAGGCATGAGGAAAATGTTTGTTTTCACCTTAAAAGATCCAGAGGCTGTAGAAAATTAAGCAACTAGCCTTAAATCACCAAGGCTCACATTGGAATTTGAACACTGGTCACCCTGCTTTCAAGCTAGGAGTGAAACAATTAAGCTATGAGACATCTTTGTTCTGGAGTCCTCTCTTGGGGACATCTAGAAACATAGAAACATGATAGCAGAAAAAGACCACATAGCCTATTTAGTCTGCCCTTCCATATCAGCCACTACAAGAGTCCCCTTTTTTTAGAGCCTTTGGGGTTTGTTTACTAAAACGCGGTAGCAGACTCCATGTGATATCAATGGGGCCATGGCTCCGATATCGCACGGAGTCCGCTACCGTGGTTTAGTAAACATGCTCCTCTGTGTTTCTCCCATGCTTTTTTGAATTTAGATACAGTACTGTCCTCATCTCTATCACTTCCACTGGGAGACTATTCCACACATCTACCACTCTTTCCGTAAAGAAATATTTCCGCATATTACTCCTGAGTCTATCCTCTTTCATACTCATCCTATGTCCCCTTGTAGCAGAGCCTGTTTTCAATTGAAAGAGGCTCTCCTCCTGTGTATTTATGCCATGGGGGTATTTAAATGTCTCAGTCATATCATCTCTATCCCGCCTTTCCTCTAAACTAAACATATTAAGGTCCTTAAGTCTGTCCTCATATGCTTTATAATGAAGATCATTAACCATTTTAGTAGCCAGCCTCTATACTTACTCCAGCCTGCTTATATCATTTTGAAGGTGCAGTCTCCAGAATTGCACAGAATACTCCAAATGAGGTCATACCAAAGACTTGTACAGAGGCACTATCACTTCCTTTCTTCTCTTGGCTATTCCTCTCCCTATGCACCCAAGCATCGTTCTAACTTTCACCGTCGCCTTTTCTACCTGTTTAGCTACTTTGAGATAGTCAGACATAATTACACCTAGGTCCCGTTCTTCTTTGATGAACAGAAGTATGTCACCCCCTATACTTTACCACTCCCTTGGATTGTTGCAGCCCAAATGCATGACCCTACATTTTTTAGCATTAAATCTCAGCTGCCAAATTCTAGACCATTCTGCAAGCTTAATTAGATCCCTCCTCATGTTATCTACACTTTCCTGGGTGTCCACTCTGTTGCAGATTTTGGTATCATCCACAAAGAGGCAAACCTTACCCGACAGCCCTTCCGCAATATCACTAACAAAGATGTTAAAACGAATCGGACAAAGGACATATCCCTGCGGCACTCCACTGGTAAGCGACTTCTCCTCAGAGTGAGCTCCATTTACCTGTACCCTTTGTTGCCTCCCACTTAACCAATTTCTAATCCAAGCAGTAACTTAAGGGTCCATCCCAAGGGTGCTTAGTTTGTTTATAAGTCACTTGTGCGGAACAGTGTCAAATGCTTTACTGAAATCTAAATACACCACATCTAGGGCTCTCCCTTGGTCCATTTCCCTGGTCACCCAGTCAAAGAAATCAATCAGATTTGTCTGACAAAACCTACCCCTTGCGAATCTATGCTGCAATCCGTTGGACTCCAGAAACTTCACAATTTTCTCTTTCAGCAGCGTTTCCAATAATTTACTCACCACCGAGGTTGAACTAACCGGCCTGTAGCTTTCAACCACATCCTTACTTCCGCTTTTGTGTAAAGGGACCACATGTGCCTCTCTCCAATCCTCTAGCACAACCCCTGACTCTAAAGAGGAATTGAAAAGGTTAGCCAGTGGAACTGCTAGAACCTTCCAAAGTTCCCTCAGTATACTTGGATGTATCCCATCTGGTCACAAAGCTTTGTCCACTTTTAGTTTAGCTATTTTCTCATGAACACTGTCCTCTGAAAATTGTTTGAGATACCCCTAGCTTTTGTTCCTGTTTGTGGATGTTTTCTGAAGTCATCTGTGAACACAGAACAGAAATATTTGTTAAGCAATTCCATTTCATCCTCATCAGCTTCTACATATTCCTCCCCTTCAACCTTGAGTCTGACAATACCACTTTTGCCCTTCATCCTCTCACTAACATATCTGAAAAATGTCTTATCCCCCATTTTATTGAATTGGCTATTTCTTCTTCTTTTTGTACCTTTGCTTTCCTGACTACTTTGCCAGCCTCTCTAAGCTTTTCCAAATATAGATGCTTGTCTTCCCTTCTCTGTGATCTCTTGTCTTTCATGAAGGTCTCCCTCTTTTTCTTCACCTTTTCAGCTACCTCGTTTGAGAACCATAGCGGCCTCCTTTTCCTTTTATTTACCATTCTAACAAAAAGGTTGGTTGTTCTTAAAATATCCCCTTTCAGTTTTGCCCACTGTTTTTTTACATTCCCAAACTGTTCCCATCCTGCTAATGACTCATTGAGGTATTGGCCCATCTTGGCAAAGTTAGTTTTCCTAAAGTCTAAGATCCCCACTTTTGAATGGATTTTATCAGCCCAATCTGGTAATAACTGGATGCAAGATGATCTCCCATTATAACATCAGAAACACTTTCACCATTGGTAAGTACCAAGTCCAGTATGGCCCCTTCACGTGTGGGTTCTGTTACCAGTTGCCTGAATACTTCTCTCTTTAAAGAATCCAGGATCTCTTTGCTTCTAGATCACACAACAGCAGGGATGCGCCAATCAATATCTGACATATTGAAATCCCCTATCAGTAGCATTTCTCCTTTCCTGGCAATGCTGCGTATGTCTTCTATTAAATCTCTGTCCACGTCTTCTCCCTGTGATTGAGGTCTATATATCACGCCAATACAAATGGATTTCTCTTTCCCTCTTTCTAGTTTAACCCACACTGCCTCCTCTCTTCCTTTTAAGCCCTGTATTTCCATAGCTTTAATATTATTTTTTACATATAGTGCCACTCCTTCTCCTCTTCTTCCTACCCTGTCCTTTCTGAATAACATATAGCCTGGTATCTTTATATCCCAGTCATGATTGTCAGTGAACCATGTCTCTGTAACTGCCACTAAATCCAAGTCAGCCTTTCCCATTAAAGCCTCAACATCTGGGATCTTATTTCCCATGCTATGGGCATTTATAGACACTGCTTTCCAGATGTTGCTTTTTTTACTTATTTCTATATAGGTATTTAATGTTTCACTTACTTGAGGGCTTTCACTTACCTGGGGGCTTTCTTCACCCATCCCTAATGAATCTAGTTTAAACCCTCTTCAATAGGTTAGCCAGTCTGCTACTGAAGACACGTCAACCTTTCCTGGATAGATGGATGCCATCTCTGCTCTGCAGCCCTTGGAACATCATTCTATGGTCCAGGAAACCATCCACGCAACCATGCATTTATCTCCAGGATGCAAGCTTCTCTGTCCTGGCCTTTACCCTCAATAGGGAGGACTGAAGAGAACATCACCTGCACCTCTGTCTGCTTCACCCTCTGTCCCAGAGCCATGAAGTCACTCTTGAGAGGCTCAGAGGGATACCTGGCAGTATCATTTGTGCCGACATGGATCAGTAGGCTTGATGAGTCTCATCAAACTCTCCATAACATCTTGGATTTTGGCACCTGACAGACAGCATACTTTTCTGGACATCAACTCTGCTTGGCAGATGGATGCCTCAGTACCCCTCAGAAGAGAGTCACCAACCACCACTACCCTTTGCTTCCTAGTGGTCACTGATTCAGCAACTTTGGGGTGCTTGAGCTCTGGTTCTTCCCTTTCCTGGGATGCCTCCACTTCCTCCACTTACAGGGCTGCATAATGGTTCTTAAATTCAAGGGCTTGAGGAGTCGGATTGGTGATTTTGCAGGCCCTGGTGACTCGTGTCCAACCTTAGTCTTTCTGTAGGCTCCCATCCTCACCTCTGCTGGAGAGCTTGGATGTTTCAAGAAGCATCTTATCAATGTATCTCTCACTGTCTTGAATGCTCTTCAGCCTTGCCACCTCTTCTCTATATAGATATTTGATATATGTGCATGTCAGGCACATTCACATTTCTGAAATCATGCCTGAACTTGCAAGTGCCTGCTTTTTTTTCAGATGTTGAAAATAAAATTCATTTTTCTACCTTTGTTGACTTGTCATTTTATTCTCTAATCTGTTGATCTCAGTCTCTGGTTTCTGGTATCTTCTGTCTTCTCTTAACATGCTTTCTAGGGTCTCTGGCCCATCTGCCATTTCTCTCCCCTCCTGTCATCTTCACTTACCTTATATCTCTGCCATTTATTTTTTCCTTTCAGTTTTCTTCCATCTATTTTTCTCTTTCTCTCTATCAACTCAGATTTTACACCCCCTCCTTACCATCCGGTCCTCAGTCCTCACTCATTACTGCACTATCACTTTACAACCCTTAACATTCTTCCCCTCCTTATGAATAGCAGAAAGAATTGCCATTAATATGGAACGAGGGAAGATGTACACTTCCAAAATATTATTGAAAAAGCATGCCAATTTAGGAATAAATAGGCCAGAGAAGGCTTTGTAAAAAAGAAAAAAATAGAACAACATATCGATGTAGGACTTTTTCCAGTCTAGAGAAGCTATCATCCATCCTACCTGAACATTAGCTGGGTCAATATTTAGCTGCGACGGTCAACATTTTTTTTTAAACACTGGCTGCTACGGCTAAATTAAAACCAGTTATTCAACACTGATATCCAGACAGGGTCCAGTGCTCAATATCCAGAGGGGATGGATAAATGGGCAAGTAGGTAGATTGGTTCATTGGTTAGTTGGGTGAGAGGTTGGGTAGATGAATAATGAGATTGGAGAAAATGGGTTGGTTGGGATTGGATAGCTGATGGAGGGGCAAAATAGGTAAAGAGGGGGGTTAGTGAGTGGGTAGGGGTTAACTGAGTTGGTGGAGGTAGGTGAGAGGTCAGGTGGGATTTGTTGAGTTGGTAAGGGATAGGTCTATGGTTGGGGATAGATTGATGAGAAAGTGGATTCAGTGACTAGCTATTAGTAGATGAGATGATGGGTGCATATGGATCAATGGGTAGTCATGGAGTAGATGGAAGGGTGAAGGTGAATGGGGATCCATGGGGTATCAGATTCAGACCACCTAGATGCAAGGATCCTTGAACTAGGACCTCTGGCCTTGCATAACTTGGTCAGGGAAACCTAGATTTTTGGGTTCCCAGATTGGGAATCTCATATTTTGGTTGCTGACATTTTTTAACTTCCAGTTGACTTCAAAGATGAAGTAAAAGTTCACCAACAAGTGGGGAGTAAATATCTGTGCTAAAATTTAGTGCACTTTGCTGCATCAGAAGTAATTCCGAATGCAGCTCATTAATAATCGGATGTGCAGACAACATGGGCGTAACTAGTGCAACCTCAATAGATGGTATTAGCTTCATCCTCGCTGCTGTCAGACTGTGTTTTCTGCATTTTTGGTGTGGTATCTGCTGGGGAAATGCTGGACATCTCCCCAATAGATACTGCATGACCTTTGCAGTTAATGCTGCACTATTTGCACAAAAAAGGGCAGCTTAGCTGCAAAAGCCTAACACGATTTAGTAAGCGTATCTCTAAGAGCCTTCTCACTTTGGAAGTTAAATTTGCTCACAAAAATATGCATTAAATCCACAGTAAACAACTTCCCTACAGATTGTTACATCAGCCCCTCTGTTTATAAATTGTGATATCCAAAAGAGAACTACTGTAGCGTTGAAGTAGGCCAAATTCAAATCACACTTTTACCACATGCAGAATTGTTCCAGATGTTCTTTACTACCCTGCCACAACAAAGGGATATCATCAATGTATAGCAATATAAAAGAAGGATCTACTGTATACACCACATCTCTTCACAATACCAGACATAGATACTTGCAATATCCTGTGCCCTGGCTGTCCCCATGGAAGTGGCCTTAATCAGAAGGCAATATGGATCATTGAAAAGAAAAATTTATTTGTGGACCCTTTTGGCTAAAGAAGAAAATTAATCTGTGCCTTGCTTTCCCCTCAAGTACTGGGCACTTGTTTAATCAATAGTAAGTCTTTGCTTTGTGGAACATTTGTGTTAAAATGATGTCAGTCGTTGCCATGATTAAATGAGGTGAAATTCTTCAGCAGCTCCTGTATAATGTGCATTGAGTCACAAATATATGTGGGAATAACATGTACAATGGAATGGAGAAAAATATTCAACAGCACAGACAGTGTCTCACTGTAAGACAGGGCCCTTACATGAAATAACGGATAAAGCAGTGCCATGTTAGACCACTTGAATGCATAGAAATAAAGGTTAACAAAGGAAAAAAATAGCCCCAAAAAACAAACATGAAAAACTTTTTATTGGACTAAAAATGCATTTTTTGACTAGCTTATAGGAGCTAACATACTTTTTCTAAGCTCAGAGCTGAATGAGCAAAAGAATACCAGAAAATATAAGTGAACCATAAAAAGCATTTCAGTGATAGTCTGAAAGGGAAAAGTAAGGGAAGGAAGGAAGTTGATGAGTTAGAAAATGATGATACTGGAGATGGTAAAATTGTGTAGCAGGTGATCCCAGCTTGGTTAATCACTTGCATCACGAGTTGCAAGCAGAGCTGGAAAAAGCAGAGGCTGGTACTAGTGTGCATTTAACCATTGACATCTGAACTAGCCAGAATGCTATATACACCTGTCTCTCCTTGACAACATACTAAAGGAAGTTGGCCAAAGCAGGCTACAGGCAGAGCCGGCCACAGAGTTATTTCAAGGTGTTGATGTCTTAGGCAAACCTTAAGCCTTATGCACCCCCTCCCCCCGATGTCAGAATCTATTATTTAGCTTTGAATGCCTTGCTTTATTCCACCCCCCGAAGCTGCCACCCTAGGGACTGCCTAGCTTGCCTCATAGGCAGCTCTATAATGAGGCCAAGAGAGGCGGTGGCCTCAGGCGGCAGCTTTTTGGGCTTTTTGGGGGCAGCAAAATTGCCCCCAAAAAGACCGCCATCACCGCCTCACTCGGCCTTCAAAATAGAAATTAAAAAAACCCTCCGGCGTAAGAAGCAGCTGCCGCTGTTGCTCCAGCGGTGGCAGCAGCAGAATGAGGAGCCCTGCGACTGCCCGCCCGCCCCCGCGGAGAGCCTACTGGTTTCCCCTGGTTTCGCCGGCTCCTCTTTGCAGAGCAACGGCAAAGCAACAGTGTTTCCCTTAACTGCGGCTCTGTTAAAGCTGACCCCATGGCACTGATGGGAAACAGGAAATCCTGTTTCCCATCAGCACCTCGGGCTCAGCTTTAACAGAGCCGTGTGAAAGGGAAACACTGTCCCTTCACTGTGGCTCTGCAAAGCGGAGCCTGCAAAACCAGGGGAAACCAGCAGGCTCTCCGGGGGGAGGCAGGCGGATGGCTGTGGGGCTCCTCATTCTGCCGCTGCTGCTGTTAGAGCGGCAGCGGCAGTTGCTTCTTAGGTCGGATGTTTATTATTGTTTCAATTTCCCTGGGTTGGGGGGGGGGGAGGTGTCTAGGACTGGAACTGGGCTGATGGGGGGGGGGTAGGACAGGAACTGGGATGATTGGGGGGTTTAGAACTGGAAATGGGCTGATGGGGGGTTAGGACTGGTAATGGGCTATGGGGGGTTAGAACTGGAAATGGGCTTATAGGGGTTCGTACTGGAACTGGGCTGATTGGGAGGGGGGCTAGGACTGGTAATGGTCTATGGGGGGTTAGAATTGGAAATGGGCTGATGGGGGTTTAGAACTGGAAATGGACTGATCAGGAGGGGGGCTAGGACTGGTAATGGGCTATCAGGGGGGGGGGGTTAGAACTGAAAATGGGCTGATGGGGGCTTAGGACTGGAAATGGGCTGATCGGAGGGGGCTAGGACTGGAAATGGACTGATGGGAGTTTAGAACTGGAAATGGGCTGATGGGGGGTTAGGACTGGTAATGGGCTATGGGGGGAGACTAGGGCAGGAAATGGGCTGATTGGGGTGCTAGGACTTAAAATGGACTTATTGGAGGGTTACGACTGGTAATGGGCTGATTGGGGGGCTAGGACTGGGGTGGGCTGATAAAGGGGATAGGACTAGAAATGGGCTGGGACAGGAAATGGGCTAATAGGGGAGGGGAGGAGAGTGCTGCTGGCCCTGGAAGAAAACTAGGGGCTAGGGCTACAAATGGGCTGATGCAGGGGGATGGTAGAATAGGACTGGAAGGGAGCGGATACTGAGAGGGTCTGCCAGGGGAAGGATGGGGCAGGAAGGGAAGGAGGGGGCTGGAAAGGAGCTGACACCTGGAATGTACTGAAGAGGGACTGGAAGGGAGCTGACACTTGGGGATGGGCGTGGTAGGTAGCTGGGTAATAGGGAGGAGGCTGGAAGGGAGCTGACATGTGAATGGCACTGGAAGAGAGATGGACAGAGGGTAGGGTGGCTGGAAGGGAGCTGACTGGGGGGTGGCACTGAGAGTGAACCTGAGCTGATACCTGGGATGGTATTTGGACTAGAAGGGGCTGGACAGTGGGAAAGGAGGGGGACTGGAAGGGAATGGACACAAGTGGCAGTCATGGGAATGCAAGGTGGTTGACATTGGAAGGTACTGGGAGGGGAGGACTGGAAAGGGGACTGATACTGGGGAGGGTTACTGAAACTGGAAATGGGCTGATGGAAGGAAGTGAAGAAAACAAAAGAAGAGATAAGAAATGGCAGATGGACCATGGACCATAGACCACAGAAAGAGAGCTAAGAGAAGACAGGAAAGCAGAAGCCTCAGATCAGGACCAGCATGATCAGAGAATAAAATGGTCAGACAACAAAGGTAGAAAAAAATAATTTTATTTAATTTTGATGATTGGACTTTGTGCTATTTTTATATTTTACACAGTATTGGGGAACTGCATCTCTTATTTATCTGATGTTGCACTGCATGTGGACTCTGGCTTCTTGGGGTTTCAGTTTAAATTTTTTCTACATATTTTTATTTTTACTTTAGATTGTGGTTACTTATTCTGTACTTGGTGAGGGTCGATGTTGTGCATGTGTGACTGAGGTCAGGTGTTCTGTTAACATGCAGTTTATATATAAAGATCTATACTATACTGTAGTAATTTGACTTGTTCAGCTTTTCAAATAGGTGTATGGATGTCCAGGGCCCACTGTACTATTTACAGTGATGCTTTTTTTGGATGGGCTCCTTATGTGACTTTTGGAACTTTGTGCTGATATGATATGGTATGGTAGGTTTGCTTTTTGTTGTAGGGTTTTTTATTAGTTCACAATATGCCTGGTACTGGAGAATAGTGGTTGTTGTTGTTTGTGAGATGATCAGAATCAGATTTTTTTTTAAATATTGAGTTCTGTGGGTGAATGTCCTGGTTTTGCACTGCACCTACTGTGGATGCAAAATATATGTTGAAAAAGAAAAAGGGATAACCATAACGCAGTTTAGAACAAAATAAAAATGGGTTATAATTTAGTTTTATAAACTGTGTTATTGATTCTTGATGTCTTTTATGTTTATGTTTATTTTATTTGATATACCGCCCTTAAAAAAGGGCAGAGCGGTTTATAAAATACAAAATTCCAAAAAAGGAGGCGCAAGGCCAGAAGGGGGAAAGGAAGTTACAATTGTTGATAGGTAGGTAGTAGAAAAAGAAAAAGGAGGTCAGCACAAGACACAGAGATTAGATCACACAAAAGGGGAGGGGAAATCAAAGGCGAGGGAGAAGAGGTGGGTCTTTAGATTGAGCTTGAAGGTAGGTACTGTACCTAGCCCTGTGCAAGCAGTGCAGCCGCACAGGGCGCAAAGGTTTGGGGGGCGCATTTCGGCTCTCTGCTGTTGCCCTGCTGCCGCTGGCAGGACAATAGCAGGCAGTTAAAATGCGCCCAAAGCCTTTTCGCAGCACTTTAAGCAGGTCTGGTCTCTCCCTTCTCCGACACAATGTCAGAGCAGGGAGGGAAAGATCTGCTTAGAGTGCCGCTGCCTTTCAGATTGGGGGCATGCCCCTCCCTCCTCCTCCCCATACCTCCGTCCAGCTCTGCCTGCTCTTTCCCTTCTGCCGGCGCCGCTGTGAAAAAAACAGAGGGCGGCAGCAGCAGGGAAAGAGCAGGCAGCGCTGGACGGAGGTATGGGGGGAGAGGGGGTGTGCGACCAAGTTGCAAGTCGCACAAGGCGCGATTGCAGTTTGATACGGCCCTGTGTGCAAACATCTTGCATTTCCTCCATGTAATCTAATTGGCTTTTTGATTTGGTTCAGTCTCTGATTGGATTTCTGAAAAAGCCCCACCCCCCTCTAAGGTGGTGGTGGGGGGGGGGGGCGCGCCATCTCTTTCTTCGCCTCAGGCAGCAGACTGCCTTGAGCTGCCCCTGGCTTGCCTAGTGGTTGGACCGGCCCTGGCTATAGGTCTAACGGGGGAGAAACTGCTGAAGGGTACCGATGGGCTGTGCTACGCAGCCAGGTCATGGATAACAGCCATACGTGGATTCATGTCTTAGAAGAAATAAGGGCAATGCCTCGTAGCACAAACAACACCATGCATCTACGTATAATTGTAACAGATGATGGGATGACAAATGGTAAATACGGTGAAGGAGGGGAGTCTTTCGTGCAATCAGATTTTTGCACACTTACTGCATCTGTTTGTCAAAGACTTCTTAGGCTTGGCAGCAAGCAAAGTGTCAGCCCTTTCCCTGTTGCAACTGATTGAGACATGCCAAAAATACCTCAGTATTTTCACCTGTGTGAAGGGTGGATGTGAGTTGCATGAGAAGCAGGAAGCAACAGGTGAACCTGTAGACCAACTGAAGCAGGATGTCAGCACCAGATGGTATTCCACTTATGACATGCTGGAAAGGTTAGTGGAGCAACAAGCGGACCTGCATCAGATGTCATCAAAGACTGAGTTCAGCTTCAACAGGTCCCTGGGTCACCTGGGCAAATATCACACAGGTGATGCATGTCCTAAAGCCCTTTAAGGAGGCCACAGAGGAGCCTTCTCATCTGGTAGTGAATATTTTATAGACCAAGTTACAGAGTTTTCAGCAGTGAAAGGTATTCACAGCAGAGATTTTGTTGATGGTGGTTTCTTGCATGGGAAGTGGGAAAAAGGTTGGAACCCCTTATGAGGGAGAATTCTTATATGTTAACTGGTTTCTGTGACCAGAGGATGAAAGGAACGTTCGCTCTGTGTTGCAGCTCATTGACGTACTGGAAGGAAAAACTGGTGACTGAGGTGGCGGAAAAGGAGCCCCAGAGGTGGGGAGGTGGTGGTGGTGGTGATAGAGCAGAGGAAATTCCATGCTATCAATACTACTACTACTATTGATCATTTATATAGCACTACAAGGTGTACCAGGCAATATTGCTAGTACCACCAGTCACATACCACAACCCCCCTTGACTTTATATGCCTGTGGTCTGTGAGCCTCAGCCAGGGACAATCTTTAGTGACCAAAGCCCTAGCTGCAATGTTAAACTGTAGAGAAGATCAGCCTACCGCAAGTTGGACTCCTGCATGGATTTCAATAACACACTTCCTTGCAAAGCCCATCAGGCCATGTACCCAGACCCCCTGGCATACTAGGTACACAAGCCAGCACTTAACAACAACATTTCCTAAACATCTCCCGGGGAAAAACAACTGGGACTTAAGAAAATTTATCACTCGCAAATTACAAGAAAGGAGCATTGTTATCCAAGTTTTTAGCTTTAGCTTTAATAAAGGTATTCTCCTTGAGTAAGGCTATATTAGATTCTTGCAAAGACTGAATCTTTGTATCTTGCTCAGAGGATACAGATTTTAAAGTCACAATAGCAGCTTGATTTTCCAAAGACAAGGAAATATTCTCCTGGACTTTAGCAGCAATTTGCTGAGACTGTGCCGTCAAAGCCACAGTTAACTGAACAGTTGTTTCCCAATTCGATTCCAGTGTAAAATAGTTAGGGCTCTGAAGAGATACTGCAGCGAATACATTAGAAAGTTCAGAAGGCAAACCTGGTCACAGCAAAGGGTCCCCAGCAGATACCATACCAGTCGTATCTACAAATTCCTGGGACTCCTCCAAATTCACTACAGCAGCCTTAAGATGGTCCGGGGCTTCAGCAATGCCAGCAGTCTTACTGGAAGCTCCTCCTCGATCGAGCACAGCCTCACTGCTGACTTCCAGGATTGGCATGCCTGAGCTTCTTTCTGGGGGCATTGCTGCTTGGGGGAGAGGAGGAGGACACCGTTCCTTGGTGGACAAAGATGTTTTTAAGTCCAAGATGGACACCTGGTCCACTAATTTTGGTGTCAATACAGCCCCAGCAAGATTTCATCGCTCATCCCATGATTTTCGTATACACCTCCTCTCCTCGCGGGAAATAAAGTATGAATCTACAAGAAAATTAGTCTTTTCTGCTGTGACTCCGGCACATTGGAATGGCTTGCTGGGCCACCTCTAAACAGAATTAAATTTCAAGTGCTTCAAAAAATCTCAGAAAACCTTCCTTTTTAGGACTTCTCTTAATTTACCTGAGTAGCTATTCTGGTAGAACGACACCCTTTGGGCATGGTAAGGACAGTTCTAAAGTCTAAGGGAATTGTGTGTATTTATCTTTATGTCTTATTCCGTTTGCCTATCTTTTCTATGCTGTTCCTGTCTCTCCTATACTGTCCTGTGTACACTATGGAGTTCCTTTCACTTCTTTCCTTTTTAAATTATTGTACACCGCATAGACTGCTATGCAGTGTTGCGGTATATCAAATAAAATATAACCATAACCATAACCATCCTGAATCAGCCCCCTTCTCCCACCCCATCCCTTAGCATCTGCCTCTTCTGCCATCCGCAGCATCAACCCTCTTCTCCTACCTGCTCAGCACCTGTAAATCATCTGCAGAGCGGTGGGAACTTATTTTTTCACTGCCACTGCTCTGCCTATCCTCAGATGTCTCTGGCTTCCAGCCATGGCCACCCTAGGCAGGCCTACCATGCTGCTGCCCCGCCCCCGCCAGCATCCATCCTCTTATCTGGGGGAGGTGGGTGGCATGGTGAGCCCTCTATGCTGCTTCAAAGCAGTGGCAGGACTAAAGCATATGCTCATGCGCGCATTCATGGCCTGCCACTCCTGCCCTCCACCCCCTCAGATACAACTTCCTGTCGGAAAGTACTATGGTGGGTATTTTAGAAGCTCTGTTCATGAGCTGGACATCTGAAAACAGGCACAAAGAGGTGCAAAGCATGAGGATGTCCCCAGAGCTATTGTAGAAAGCCAGAGATATAGATGTCCCTGACGTGAGGACATCTAGATAGCATGAGGTGTGGTGGAGGCGTGTCTTGGGCAGAGCAAGGGACTTGCACGTCATGGTGCAATTTCAGAATGTCACTAGCATGCCAGGCCCTGTTTGTTGAGGCATCCATACCTATACCTGCTCTGGATCATGAATAATGTGCTGAACAGTGCTTGTTTCATGGCTCAAGTGGTTCCAGGGGGAAAAGCAAAATGTGCTTATATCGCTGTGGTTAATATTTCCTGGCCAAAGAAACCTGCCTGTAAATATATAGAGACCAAACATATTACTGGTCCGTCGCCTCACATCTGAGTATCTGAAATGACAGGACAGTATGTGCTAGTCTCATCACATACAGTAGATGCCCCCTTCTAACCTTCCATAAGAAGCTGAAAACCCAGCTATTCCTTGAATTCTATGGGGCAGACCCCCACTAGGACTAATCCCATACCATGCCAATCACCGATCTCTCTTTGTACATACGTTATGCTAAGTTAATCTGCACCTACGCATTTCTTGCTTTTGTCACTAGATCCATCCTGTAACCTAAATACCTTACATTTAACATTAATATAAAATGTTAACTTGCACCGCTGTCATCCTCTATATTGTTTACTATACTGAGTTCCTTGTAAACCATCTTGACTTGTAGAAAGGCGGTATAAAAAGATGCTAAATAAATAATAAATAACCTACCCAGGCTGGGTTGTCCAAGTTTCTGGTTCTTTGGCATGCATTCTGGGGACATTCACATTTGCTATCTGCTTGAGGCCCATCTCCAGAACTGGTATCAGGACTTTCATTTTTTGTTTTTGGGACTTTCATTGGGAACTTTTCATTTCAAGTTCCACCTTGCTGCTCCATATACTTGGAACAAACTACCTGAGTCAGTGTGTTGGACTCTTTCTCTAGCCCTATTCAAATCCAGGCTAAAACCCCACCTCTTTGAGGCTGCTTTTGGGTCCTGATGCTCCTCACTCTCTTGTTCATTACTTGTGAATCTTAGCATACTCTAGTTTCCAGTTTTGTGATGTTTTTTTTCGTCTTGATTAGATTGTAAGCGGTGATGAGCAGGGACTGTGTCTTACATCTATATTTACAGTGTTGCAAATGCCTTGTAGTGCTATACAAATTATTATTATTAGTAGTAAATAGTATTTAGGTAGAGATGGAGCGATTTTAGAAGGCACTGCTGCTACTCCTTCACGTTTTGAATGTTCTGCTCTGGACATCCCAGATTCTTCCTAACCGTCCCTTCTAAAATCCCACTTCACATACGTAGGCATTCTTAGGGGTGAAGAATAGAAAGGATTGGCCCCTATATGTGTACTCTATATAAAATGTGCACACATACAATATGTGCCATGACAAAGATGGGGACCTATTATAGAAGTATTCTCTAAATCAGGCATTCCCAAACCATGGGTCAAGACCTCAAAGGGGCTGACATCAGTAGATGAAGTGACTGAAACAGTGATAGTTCCCCTTCCTGTGGACCTCTGCTGTGTCCTGTGCCCAGTAGTAGCATTCAGCATGGGGCTTATGAGTGAGGCCCTCCCCTCTCCTCTGTGGACTTCTTGTTAGACTAGAACCTCATGCTGAGTACCGGGGTCTGTACCTGCCACTGAGTGACCTGCGCTAACTGCTTCTGTTGTCGTCACTGTTACTGCTGCTGTCTTCGGACTTTGGATAAGTGCGGGGAGGGGACGTGGGTGAGAGGGGAGGGGAGTGGAGGCCTACTATTTTGTTTTCATCCTTATCTGGGGTCATGTGAATTTTTAAGTGTTAAAATAGATTCACATTGGATAAAAGCTTGTAAAGCTTTTTTCTAAGGAAACATATTTTATGCAAAAAGCCAAGATGTTATAGTTTATCAGGCCAGATTATGACACTACATTAGTATGTGAAGACTAGTGTCATGAGCAGTCTAACTACAATGGAAAATCTGCTGAATTCTATGTCTTCATCAGTGTTAGATTTAAAATGATATCTCTTGAAGTTCACCTTCTTGGGTCAATATTGCATTTAAGGATTACAATACTTTCTAAATAACCTTCTAGCTGTAAGTTTAAACAAATATGGAGCTAGAATCAAGCTGACACTAAGACATATAGGGGTATGTTTACTAAAACCCCGTTAGGTGCGCGCCGCGCTATTGTGCGGGATGCCATAAAAGGAGTGGGCATGTCAGTTTGAAAAAAGCAAACCAGGATTATTCATGCGCTAATGTGCACGGCACACATTAGCGCATGAGAAACGCGCGCGGGAAGCATAAGTGGCTCGCTGATGTACAAGCACAAGAACAGAGCCACAGTGCAATGGTTAAGACACTGACCGATGGTGCAGGGATCATGGGTTCAATCCCCCACTGTGCCCAACGAATAAGGCTGGCTGAGGCACTACCTGTTATGTGTAATATTGCAGTCTGAGGCATATTAATTTTATTTTAATTACTGCTACTAGCAAACGCACTCTGAAAGCACTGTAACATAAGGCACCCCAGAGGGCACATTTTATAGTGCACTGTCCGCCACGGTACCCTACAATGTTGCATAAAGGGTGGCATATAGGGCGCCATATAGGGTGCCCTATGAGGCACAGCAAGGTCATAGCACTGTTTTTGATGGCAGCACTGTGCATTTAAATGCATGGAAAGCATAAGTAAGTGCGCTGAAATGCAAGGAGAAACAGCAGTGTAGCACAATGGTTAAGACACTGACTGATGATACAGGGGTCATGAGTTCCATCCCCTATGTGCCCAATACGTAAGGCAGGCTGAGGCATCAGCTTTGACATGTAAGTATTGTTTCCTGTGGCACTTTATTTGTATTTTATTAATTGCTGCCAGCAAACACACCATCACGTGCCGTAACCTAAGGTGCCACATAAGGCACCCTATAAGGCACTCCATAGGACACATTATAAGGTGCACTGTCCGCCACGGCACCCTATAATGTCCCCTATAGGGCACTCTCTAAGGCGCTTCATAGGACACCTTATAAGGCACCTTATACGGACTGGCACCCTATCAGTCGCTCCATAGCATACTGTATAGTGCACCTTATATGGACGGTAACCATAAGGTGCCCTATAGGGCACCCTATAAAGCGCCCTCTGAGGCACCTTATGGTTACAGTATGCTGAGGGTGTTATTTCTGGCAGCACTAATGTACTTTAAAAATAGATAATGTTTTGGATAGCTCTATCAAATAACCCCACTGTGGGTTTGAACCCATGACCTCTGGCTCCACTGGTAGTGAAGTAACCAGTGGGCTACAGCTCTATAGCTGCTAGCAAGCCCCTGGCTGTCTGCAGAAGGACTGCAAATCACCACACAAACAGTCTGCTGTGGTCACCAGGATAGGGTTAACCCACCCATACCCATGATGCACTGCACATGCAAATCAGCAGTCTACAGATGATCACAAGATGGGGTATGCACCCCCACAGCACCTCGGCCTGGTAGGGGGAACTGACCGTGTGTGGTACTGGCACAGAGTAGCTACACACCGTCACATTGTGCAGATATGGCATTCACCCTGAGGGTGAGGTGGGGTGCCCAGCTCCAGGTCCACAGCAGAGATAGGCCATGCTGCAGATCCCCAGCAGTGTTAATGTGTGAGATAGGTAGTTTCTGCTGACACACCTTGGATATATCTGTATGTCTCAGTCAGGTGTAGCCCCTATGGACCCCTAGGAGGATTATGTACCACCACTCTCCTTCTTCTCCAGAGCTAAGGGTGGTAAACAGGGTCTCCCATCAACAGATCCACTTTCTAACTCCCTGCAATGGTGGCAGTAGAGGAGACCATCAACCCCAGTCCTGCTGGGGAACAGACACCCTACAGGGCAGTCAATGCAGCTCTGTACACATCCATAACACAATAGCATATAGACATTAGGCCTGGATATGCTAAGCTGCACCCCACCACCATCTGATATTCTCCTGCAGTAAGCCTTCAGCCGCTGCGTCCTGCATTGCGCTCCATCAGGACACATACCAGCTACAGACAGTCTGCTAGCTAGTCCATAGTGCATGTTCCTGGTAGAAATGCATACACACCAAGCAGATAAGTCAGTGATTGGGCCCCAAAGAGAAACCCATAAATATCACATGAGAAAAATACTAGATAGCACTATGGAGGTGCCTAGCCATGCTGTGGTCACTGCACAGTCAGGGTGAGAGTGATCTCCCAGCAGGACATGCTGTGGCCAACCTGTCTGTGTAGGTGGTGACCGGGCACTACAATGTCCCAGCCAGTGCCCTATGCCCAGTGCAGATGCATCCTGGCCAGGCCACCCTGTCCGGGCTATACCCATGGTACCTTGCTCCTCATTATGCACATTGGCAGGCCAATACTGGCAACAGTGCTGGCAGTGTGGGCTGTGGAGGGTGTTTGCAGCCACCACACACTGGATAGACAGACACAAACTCCCACACCTATGCCAGCATTGTGCCACTCTAGAGGAGTTTAGCAGCCCTGGCCACCACACCAGTCCTGGGCACAGTGCAGGCATGGATATGGTACGCAATACTGGTGGGGGTCACTCCCCAGGGTGGTAAACACTGTCAGAGACCAGACCTGAAGCACACTCCACAGACAGCAGAAAGGTTGCTATGATGGAGCTCAATCAGCAAACTGTGCTTAACATAGGAATTGGTATCTGCCAGTAATCATAGCAAACGTTTGATAGCTGTGTACCATATTCCCAGGTGTAGGGTGGCATTGCTAAGGTATGCAAGGGCTAGTATTGGGAGATGCACGCAGGGCCCAATGTCCTGCCTCTCCAGGAGGCATTGGCTAATGGAGCCTGTGGGTGTGTGTGTGTGTGTGTCTGCCCCTGTTGGCTGCTGCTTTACGGCAGAGTTTCCCAACTCCAGTCCTGGTGTGCCAAACACTGTTCGGGTTTTCATGCTGTCCCTCATGAATATGCATGAGATACATCTGCATACCATGGAGGTGGTGCATAGATATGCAGCACAGGCATCTTTATTAGAGGCAGCATGGAACCTGAATGGTGTTTGGCCCTCCAGGACTGCATTTGCGAGACTCTGCTGTAGGTAATGCGCCTGTTTATGGTGTCTTTGCTCTGTAGGGTAAAATGTAGGTGTTTTGGGCATGTTTACATCATCTGCAGTAAAGGTTCTGTCTGTATTAGCACGTTGTAGTAGTGGGTAAAATATGGGGACTGGGTTGGCAGGTACCATAGCTGGGACTTGAACCTGTGACTTTCTGCCTCCATACACACTGGTTGTGTGCACTGCACCAATGTGTTGCCACAGAGACAGTGCATTCCCTGGTGATACCATGACTGTTTGTCCGGCAGGGCCTTCCTGTTGCAGTGCATGGCACCTACCTACACAGGGCTAGGCCATGGTCTGCTCTGGGCAGCTGCCTCTGCCCCATCCACCACCAGTACCCCTCCGCCACCATGCTGACATGGCCTTATAGTGGAGACAGCATAAAACCTGACTGATTTGTGGGCCTCCAGGACTGAATTTGGGGGACTCTGCTCCAGGTAATACGCATGTTTCTGATGTCTGTGCTCGGTGGGGTAAAATATAGGCGTTTGAACCATGCGTATGTTCTCTGCAATAAAGGTTTGTCCTTTCTATCACGGTTTAGTAGTGGGTAAAATATAGGGGTTGGATTGACAGTAGCCCCAGCTGGGACTTGAACTTGTGACCTTCTGCTCCTGAACACACTGGCTGTGTTCACTGCACCACACTGTGCTCACAGTGACTGTGCAGTCCCTGGAGATACCATGGTTGTTGGTCAGACACAGTCTGTCTGTTGCAGTGCGTGGCACCCACCTACACAGGGCTAGGCCATGGTCTGCTCTGGGCAGCTGCCACTGCCCCCTCCACCACCAGTACTCCTCTGCCATCATGCTGAGATGCCCTTCTGCTGGTGGTGCTGGTGGTGTGCAGTCTCAAGCCATCCAGTGTGCAGGTAGGCGGCTGCCTATGGTGCATGTTCTGGGGTAGGGGTGCCTGCATAGGCATCCACGCTTCCCCCCAACACCGCCTGCTAATGTTCTGTGCCCTTGGGGGTACCTGCTGGGTACTATCCCCTGTGACACTGTGATAAACACTCTCGTGCCCATGTTGGGCCCTCATCAGTTGCTGTCTGGCTGCTGGTCAGTTTCAGCATTCCTAAGTGCCACCTAGGCATCTGCCTAGTCTGCACTGTGTCCCAGCTGCACCACAGCATGTGCCGCCTGCAGCCCTCTGTATCCCCTTTCCCAGCATCTGTCCAGTTGCCCATTCCGACATGCCCGCCCTGCTATTGTGGAACATGTGCATGCCATAGGAAACCTGTCCAATGGAGAGGAAAACCCTGATTAGTGCTATTTCAGTGTGGGATCATTCACCTTGTATGAGGACGGAGCGTAGACCCTTCCAAAATTCATATTTATTTTTTGGGGCTTTCTTGGGAGTGTTTTTTGATGTTTCCCATTACTATCACTATTGCCCAGCTTGATTATAATTTTTTTAAATTTTGTTGGGGTCCTTTTCAATGTTTATTTGTACTTTTGTACCGTGCACATGTATCAGACTTATCACTTTTTGTAGGTTTCCCTGGTTTTGCTGTACATTGCTGACAGAAATGGTTTCTCTTCCCTTTAAATCGTCTCTAACGCGAGGTTTTCACTCGCGGTATTTTTTGCCTGGGATTTCAACCTCGCAAATGTGCGGGGAGCCTCTCCCCTCCCACTCTCCACCCATTGACCCCTTCTCTCCTCCCCTGGGGAGCCTTCTTCCGCCCTACGGGAGCCTTTCCCCGCCTTTATCGCACATTAGCGTGCCACGCACATGAGCGTGCACAATAGTGCGCCGCGCACCTGAGCGTGCACAAAAGTGCCCCATAACGCGACATTAGCGTGCGCTAAGGTACCTTAGCGCACGCTCAAGTGCGCAGCACACATTAGCGCACAGTAGCGCACATTAGCGCAGTTTAGTAAACATACCCCATAATTCTATTTCTACTCGTATAAACATAGTTAACTGAAAAAGCACAGTGCTGGCAAAAGCAGTTTTTATCTTTGGAGATACGACATTAAATCATAACCTTTTGTAGCTGATTATAAATCTATACAATTAATTTTTAATCTATGTAGCGTTCTAATGAAAAAGAAAGGATTCCTATTTTAACATTCATATAAAATGATGCACCGTCAAAACTTGCACATAAATACAGGAGGAGATGACAAATAAAACATGTTTTATAGTATAGCAAACAACAAGAAAACAAACCACCTTCAAGGGCCAACAATAAGATTCCTTGTTGAGAATTTCTGGCCCTTGTAAACTTGAGGTGTAGTAATTCCTTTTTTTAAAGATCAGTTCACTCAGCTATCCAGGGTTTGTCTAAGGGGTATGTTTACTAAACCGTCTTAACGTGCGCTCTGCGACGTTATCACGCGATAAGGTACCTTATCGCACGATGATGGTGCTTTTTAAGGCGCACAGGTACCATATTGCGCGATAACGCGCGCTGCGGCGTAAACGAGCGCTGAAGGCGGTGAAAGGCTCCCGGAGGGCGGAGAAAGGCTCTTCAGGGGTGGAGAGAAGGGGTCAATGGGTGGAGAGTGGGAGGGGAGAGGCTCCCTGCACACCAACGCTGTGAAATCCGAGGCTCAAAACTAACGCCAGTGAAACCCTGGGTTAGAGCTGATTTAAAGGGAAAAGAAACCACTTCCATCAGCAATGTACAGCAAAACCAGGGAAACCTACAAATAGTGATAAGTATGATACATGTGCACGGAACAAAAGGGCAAATAAACATTGAAAATGAACAGAAGTAAATGTAAAAAAAGCATAACCAAGCTGGGCAATAGTGATAGCAATGGGAAACATCAAAAAACACTCCCAAGAAAGCTCCAAAACAAAGATATGAATTTTGGAAGGGACTACTCTCCGTCCCCATACAAGGTGAATGATCCCACAGTGAAATAGCACTGATCAGGGTTTCCCTCTCCATTGGACAGGTTACCTATGGCATGCACATGTTCCACAACAGCAGGGCAGGCATGTCGGAATGGGCAACTGGACAGATGCTGGGAAAGGGGATACAGAGGGCTGCAGGCGGCACATGCTGTGGTGCAGCTGGGGCACAGTGCGGACTAGGCAGATGCCTAGGTGGCACTTAGGAATGCTGAAACTGAACAGCAGCCAGACAGCAACTGATGAGGGCCCACAGTGTCACAGGGGATAGTACCCAGCAGGTACCTCCAAGGGCACAGAACATTGGCAGGCGGTGTTGGGGGGAAGCGTGGATGCCTATGCAGGCACCCCTACCCCAGAACACACACCATAGGCAGCCGCCTACCTGCACACTGGATGGGTTGAGACTGCACACCACCAGCACCACCAGCAGAAGGGCATGTCAGCATGGTGGCAGAGGGGTACTGGTGGTGGAGGGGGCAGTGGCAGTTGCCCAGAGCAGACCATGGCCTAGCCCTGTGTAGGTGGGTGCCATGCACTGCAACAGACAGGCCCTGCCGGACAAACAGTCATGGTATCACCAGGGAATGCACTGCCTCTGTGGCAACACGGTGGTGCCGTGCACACAAGCAGTGTGTTTGGAGGCAGAAGGTCACAGGTGCAAGTTCCAGCTATGGTGCCTGCCAACCCAGTCCCCATATTTTACCCACTACTACAACATGCTAATACAGACAGAACCTTTATTGCAGATGACGTAAACATGCCCAAAACACCTACATTTTACCCTACAGAGCACAGACTCCATAAACAGGCGCATTACCTACAGCAGATTCTCCCAAATGCAGTCCTGGAGGGCCAAACACCATTCAGGTTCCATGCTGCCTCTAATAAAGATGCCTGTGCTGCATATCTATGCACCACCCCCATGGTATGCAGATGTATCTCATGCATATTCATGAGGGACAGCATGAAAACCTGAACAGTGTTTGGCACACCAGGACTGGAGTTGGGAACCTCTGCCGTAAAGCAGCAGCCAACAGGGGCAGACACACCCACACCCATAGGCTCCATTAGCCAATGCCCCCTGGAGAGGCAGGACATTGGGCCCTGCGTGCATCTCCCAATACTAGCACTTGCATACCTTAGCAATGCCACCCTACACCTGGGAATACGGTAAACAGCTATCAAACGTTTGCTATGATTTCTGGCAGATACCAATTCCTACGTTAAGCACAGTTTGCTGATTGAGCTCCATCATAGCAACCTTTCTGATGTCTGTGGAGTGTGCTTCAGGTCTGGTCTCTGACAGTGTTTACCACCCTGGGGAGTGACCCCCAACAGTATTGCGTACCATATCCATGCCTGCACTGTGCCGAGGACTGGTGTGGTGGCCAGGGCTGCTAAACACCTCTATAGTAGCACAATGCTGGCATAGGTGTGGGAGTGTGTGTCTGTCTATCCAGTGTGTGGTGGCTGCAAACACCCTCCACAGCCCACACTGCCAGCACTGTTGCCAGTATTGGCCTGCCAATGTGCATAATGAGGAGCAAGGTACCATGGGTATAGCCCGGACAGGGTGGCTTGGCCAGGATGCATCTGCATAGGGCATAGGGCACTGGCTGGGATATTGTAGTGCCCGGCCACCACCTGCACAGACAGGATGGCCACAGCATGTTCTGCTGGGAGATCACTCTCACCCTGACTGAGCAGTGACCATGGCATGACTAGGCTCCCCCATAGTGCTATATAGCATTTCACTCATGTAATATTTATGGTTTCCCTTTTGTGGCCGAATCACTGATTTATCTGCTTTTTTTGTATGTTGACATCCCAGTTCTGGGTGCATGCATCTCCTCCAGGAACCTGCCCTATGGACTAGCTATCAGACTGTCTGCAGCTAGTATGTGTCTTGCTGGAACACCTTGCAGGGTGCAGTGGCTGCAGGAGAATATCAGATTGTGGTGGGGTGCAGCTGAGTATTTCTGGGCCTAATGTCTGTCTGCTATTGCTTTATGGATGTGTACAGAACTGCATTGACTGCCCTGTAGGGTGTCTGTTCCCCAGCAGGACTGGGGTTGGTGGTCCCCTCTACTGCTGCCATTGCAGGGACGTAAAATATGGATCTGTTGGTGGGAGACCCGGTTTCCCACCCACAGCCCCAGAGGGTGGGTTGGATGGTGGTACATAATCTGCCTATGGGTTCTGTGATACCGCAGGCCCTCTGACGCAAGGAAAGAAAGTTTTAAATCTTGAAAAAAACAAGATTTACCTGCAATTACAAGAAGGGACACATAGAGGGAGCAGGAGAGCAAGCCTGGAAGTGGAAGAACCACACCTCTATGGGCAGGACTCAGAAGCAGCTGCTCTGGATTTAAGCAGGGACAGAGCACTGCAGAAGGCAGTCATACAAAGGAAGCCAAGGCAGCCAAGGGGCAAGCCAGAGAGGCAGACAAGGAGCAACCCAGAGGGGAAGCACAGGAGGAGGCAAGGAGCTTGGCAGAGACCTTCACAGGAAGCGCAGGAAGCAGTGCCAAGGGAAGCTCCAGAAGCCGGAGTCAGAGACCGAGGTGAAGTCACTGACAAACCCAGAAGAGCTCAAGGAGTGAAAGCTACTGGGAGAGCAGGCTGAGCTGAAGGCCCAAGAGCAGGCCTAGAGGAAGGCCATACACAACTGCAAGAGGCAGTCATACAGAGGACAGCCAAGGAAGGAGAGGCTTATCCTTCTAACTGGAGAAGAAACCTTCAAGAGGAAAAAGGTACTTTTAAAAGTTTTTACAAAAGTAACTTGAAGGATGAAAGAAAGGTTCATAGCCTTAAGAGAGAGGACATAGCTGAGAGGGCGCGGCCCCTAACCAACTGCCACAGGGGTGGAGGTGGAAGACAGGCCCCTCCGCAGCAGCCTTACCTCAAAAGAATTATACCTCATTCTAAAACAGGAAAGATATCCTGGGATCGTTGGAAATTACCTGAAGCAAAAGACTTTCAGACTAGGCCTCAAGCCTTTCACAAGAAGCCTAGAGAGAAACAAAGGGCTAGCTTTTATCTGGATAATAAGGACTGTTTTAAACCAGAAATACCAGATAAGTTTTACAGGAAAAAGTTTAGTGCTACCAGAGACTGGAAGAAGCAAACCTTTAATCCTGAAACAGCAGTAAGCCCAGGGAGTTATAATATACCTAAAAGCCGACGCCCCAAACTCCCAAGCCAGCACTGGGATACGGTATGGCATGCTTTTAGAAAACCAGGTTTTAACATCCCAGAGATCTCAGAGACCTCAGATTCGGACCCCGTAGAAATGGAATGGCTGCCAGGGGAATCTGAGGGTATTGAAGACATAGAACCAATGGAATGTGATTATTGCACAAGGAGATGTGTTTAAGTAAAAGGCAAACAAATCCCATGTATGCAAAGAATACTGGAAACCTTATGTTTTAAGTTGGTGACGGATAACCATGTTATTTTGAGTGTTTTTGCTGATTCACATTTTGATGCAACCAAAGTTTGTGTTCTGTTACTCATTACCTCATATTTTGAACTTCTTTATGCGCAAAGGTGAAATAAAAGCCTTTTCTTTACCCTACACTTGGCAAGAGTTACTTTTTAGGAAGTTGACCTTGAAGCTGACAATGAGACCTGCTACCTCATTGACCCTCACAACAGGTCAACCCTGAAACCCTTTATTTCTTATGTGCTCCCCAGCCCCTGTGGAACCACTATGCTGCCACCAGAGGGGGCTGAGGGGGACAGTTCATAAGGGTCAATCCTGACTGAGAAATACAGATGTACCCAAAGTGTGTCTGCAGGAATTACCTATCTCACACACTAGCACTGCTGGGGATTTACAGCATGGCCTATTTCTGCCATGGAAGGTGCTGTGGATCTGGTGCTGGGCGCCCCACCGCACCCTCAGGGTGAGCACAGTACCCGCACAATGTGACGGTGTGTAGCTACTCTGTGCCAGTAACACACATGGTCAGTTCCCCCTACCAGGCCGAGGTGCTGTGGGGGTGCATACCCCATCTTGTGTTCATCTGTAGACGGCTGATTTGCATGTGCAGTGCATCATGGGTACGGGTGGGCTAACCCTATCCTGGTGACCACAGCAGACTGTTTGTGTGGTGACGTGTAGTCCTTCTGCAGCCAGCCAGGGCCTTGCTAGCAACTATAGAGCTGTACCCCTCTGGTTACTTCACTGCCTGTGGAGCCAGAGGTCATGGGTTCAAACCCACAGTGGGGTTATTTCATAGGGCTGTCCAAAGCATTATCTATTTTTAATGTACGTTAGTGCTGCCAGCAAAACCACTCTCAGTGTACTGTACCCATAAGGTGCCTCAGAGGGCGCTTTATAGGGCGCCCTATAGGGCACCTTATGGTTACCGTCCATATAAGGTGCACTATATGGTATCCTATGGAGCGACTTATAGGGTGCCCTATAGGGGACATTATAGGGTGCCGTGGCGGACAGTGCACTTTATAATGTGCCCTATGGAGTGCCTTATAGGGTGCCTTATGGGGCACCTTAAGTTACGGCACGTGAGGGTGTGTTTGCTGGCAGCAATTAATAAAATACAAATAAAGTGCCGCAGGAAACAATACTTACATGTCAAAGCTGATGCCTCAGCCAGCCTTAAGTATTAGGCACACTGGGGGATCAAACTCATGTTCTCTGTATCATCAGTCAGTGTATTAACCATTGTGCTACACCTCTGTTTCAATGTTTGCATGTCTGGGCACATACTTAGGATTACTGCGCGTTAACGCGCTTAGCGGCGCTTCGCACGATAATGTGCGCAGCAGCGCGCGTTATCGCGCGATACTCCCGATTTGGTGCTTTAAGACTGAAACGCCCACTCCTTTTATGGCAGCCTGCACACTATCGCCAGGCGCACATTAAGACGGTTTAGTAAACATACCCCTTAGTATACTGAGGATTGTGTTTACAGTAAGATCCATATGCACTGTTGCAAACATCCAAAACAAACCATTCCATCGAAAAAACACTCTTCTGATTCAAACCTCAATCAGTCCACTCATTATATCAAAGGAAAGGGAAAAGATCTCATCGAGCTTGGTAGACTAAAAATTTTAAGCCACAATCCTCTCAAACATCATAGCTCGATTTTTAAAAAAACCCTTCCAATTGTAATTATTCATTTATTCAACAGACCAATTAGATTATTATTTCCAAATAAAGAAGTCTTCAAAAAGGCAATTCCTCACATATGAACCTTTCTCCCCTCATCAAACAAGATGAAAGGATACTCCCCTGAAAGATGAATGTTGACATAAGAACAAACAGCAGTATAAATGGAGAAGTAGCCTAGTTGTTAGAGCAACTGCCTAATACCCAGAAGAGCAAGGGTTCAATTCCCATGGCATTCCTTGTGACCTTGGACAAGTTACTTTACTCTCCATTGTCTCAGAGGAAAAGACCTAGCAATCTACTTCTATCTAGTGATACATTGCCAAAAAAACCCCAGATGCAGCTGGGTCACCAGGAGTCAACACAGAATTGACGGCACTTAATACATACATACATGCAAGAACATAAGAAATGCTATACTTGGTCAAATCAAGTCCAATTTTCTGTGGCCAATCCAGGTCACAAGTACCTGGTAGGTTCCCAACAAGATACCCTCGGAGAAGCATTGTGGATTTCCCAGGTCCTCTTTGATAATGGTCTATGGACTTTTCCTCCAGGAACTTATTTAAACCCAGCTACATTAACAGCTTTTACTACATCCTCTGGTAACAAATTCCAGAGTTTGATTATGTCTTGAGTGAAAAAATATTGTCTCTTTCTAGTCTTAAATGGGTTACATTGTAGTTTCATTGCATGTCCCCTAGTCTTTCTATTTTTTGATGGTGTAAACAACCAATCTACATTTACCTGTTCCATGCCATTCATTTATAGAGCTCTATCATATCTCCCCTCATCTGTCTTTTCCAAGTTGAAGAGCCCTAACCTTTTAAGCCTCTCTTCATAGGGGTATCCTTCCATCCCCTTTACCATTTTGGTGGCTCTTCTCTGAACCTTTTCTAATTCTGCTATATCCTTTTTAAGATAGGTGACCAGAATTGCACACAATATTCAAGGTGCGGATATCCCATGAATTGATTCACAGTAATATCCTTGGGTTTTTTAAACTATTTCTCATTTTACACAAAACCAGGCATATTAGCTACAATTTTTCGGTTCCTTTGCAAATGTATACGTTGGTGAGTGACAACCTAGGAAAATTATTTAAAAAATGGACTCGCAAGCTCTTCCCCCACCTCTGCCCATAGCTACCACCATTATTAGTCTTCACTCCAGACAATAGTCATCATTGCTACTCATTACTATACCCCAGTGCCCCCAGCTACCATTGCTGCCGAGCATCCTCATGTCCAACAAAGCAAGCAGGATGCTGCCCTGCTGAATAGATCTGGTATACCATATATGACACGAAATCCATGGAAGAGGGAGGCAGGGTTCCCATGTGGTCAGAATAGCCTTCTTGTTAGATCTTCAGTAGCACAGTGCTCTGCCTACATCATAGTTTAAGAATAGCAAGCAAGGTTGTTCAGTAAATAGTACCTCTTGCTGTTTCTCAAGGAAATTGGAGGAAGGAATGGCTCAGTAGTTGGGACAGATTACCTCAGGCCAGAGAGCTGGGGGTTCAATTCCCACATGGGGACAAGTAATCTCAGGCCAGAGAGACTGGGGGGTCTCAAGTCCCATGGCTACTCCTTGTGGCTTTGGGCAAGCCACTTAACCCTCCAGTGCCTCAGGGACACTTAGGAGTATGTTTATTAAAAGGTGCTATTTGTGCTGCTGTCATATGATAAGGTGCCTTATTGCACCATAATGGCACTATTCTGGGTGCATCATAGCCCATACGGGCTAAACATGACTGAGAAATACAGATGGACACAGATGTATCCTAGCTGTGTCTGCAGGAACTACCTCTCTCACACACTAGCACTGATGGGGACCTGCAGCACAGCATAATTTAGCTATGAAAGGTGCTGTGGACCTGGTGCTGGGCGCCCCACCTCTCCCTCAGGGTGAGCACAGTACCTGCACAATGTGACAGTCTGTAGATACTCTGTGCCAGTAACACACACGGTAGAGTACCCCCTACCAGGCTGAGGTGCTGTGGGGGTGCATACCCCATCTTGTGATCATCTGTAGACTGCTGATTTGCATGTGCAGTGCATCATGGGTACGGGTGGGTTAACCCTATCCTGATGACCACAGCAGACACAGTTTGTGTGGTGACCTGCAGTCCTTCTTTAGCCAGCCAAGGGCTGATTAGCAACTATAGAGCTTTAGCCCACTGGTTACTTCACTGCCTATGGAGCCAGAGGTCATGGGTTTGATCCCACAGTGGGGTTATTTGATGGGGCTGTCTGAGACATTTCCTTTTTTAATTTAAATTAGTGCTGCCAGCAAAAACACCCTCACAGTGCTGTAGCCTTAAGGTGCCTCATAAGGTGCCCTCTAAAGCGCTCTATAAGGCGCCCTATAGGGAACATTATAAGGTGCCTTGGCAGACAGTGCACTTCATAATGTGCCCTCTGTAGTGCCTTATAGGGTGCCTTATGCGGCACCTTAGTTTATAGCACTGTGAGGGTGTGTTTGCTGGCAGCACTAATTTAAATTAAAAAAGAAAATGCCTCAGACAGCACTGATTTAAAGTAAAGGGCAATGCCTCAAACAGCCTTACTCATCAAGCCCACTGGGGGATCAAACTCCTGACCCCTGTTTCATCAGTCAATGTATTAACCATTGGGCTATACCTCTGTTGCTGTGCTTATATGTCAGCGCACCTAATTAAGGCTAACGCGCATTAACGTGCCACGGCTCTCTCTATCGCACGAAAACGTACCTTATCGCACGATAACCCTAAATGCAACCTTAAGACCGGAACGCCCACTACCTTATAAGTCATCCTGCACACTAACGCCGGCTGCATGTTAAGACTGCTTAGTAAACATACCCCTTAGTTTGTGAGCCCTTCAGGGACAAGGGAATAAAAAAGTACCTATTAGTATATACATGTATACCACTGTGATGCATAAGTAAAGAGCAGTATATCAAATGCCTAAGCCATATAATATGCTTATCAGGAAAAAAAGAGCAGAATTACAAAACAAAACAAAGGATAAGAATAGATACAAGAAATACAGACCAAACGCAGTCACTCCCATACTGCTCCTTACTATAGCCCACTACATAAAGGGGAGAGTAACCTAAGAAAAAAAAATGAAACAGCAACATTGCATGAGTAAGGCAAGCACTACCGTCAAGAGTCACATTCATGCAGTGGGCATGCCTTCTACAAAAGTTGACCTATGGGCACTCAGAAATGCCAGCAGTTGAAACAGGTTTAAAAAAAAGAAACTGATTGACATTTACAAAAATGTGAAGAAAAATTGACCCCTCCCCTCCCAAAATGCTGTACTCCAGGTCAAAGCAGGAGGAACTCCTTCCTTCTCCATTGAGTTTCCCAGGAGAGGTCAGGGAATATCCTTAATTTTATTCTCCATTCCTTTTCATATGATTCCTAGCATTCTATTTGCTTTCTTGGCTGCCACTGCACGCTGGGCGGAGGGTTTCAACATAACATCCACGATGATGCCTAAATCCTTTTCCTGGGTGGTGGTTCCTAAAGTGGAGCCTTGCATCATGTAACTGTAGTTTGGGTTGTTCTTTCTTAGGTGCATAACTTTGCACTTGTCCACAATAAATTTCATCTGCCATTTCGAAGTCCAGTCTTCCCAATTTAATATGGTCCTCTTGCAATTTTTTACAATCCTCTTGTATTTTAACAACTTTGAATAATTTTGTGTCATCTGTAGATTTGATCACCTCACTCATCATTCCTATTTCCAAGTTATTTATGAAGATGTTAAAAAGCAGTGGACCCAGCACAGATCCCTGGGGTACTTCACTATTCATCTTTCTCCATTGAGAATTGTCCATTTAGTCCTACTCTCTGCTTTCTATCTTTTAACCAGCTCCTGATCCACAATTGCACACTACCTCATATCCCATGAATTTTTAATTTTGTCAAGAGTCTTTCATGAGGGACCTTGCCAAAGGCTTTCTGAATCTCGATACACTTAACTGGCTCACCTTTGTCTACCTGTTTATTCTGAATTTCAAATAAAATATAACAAATTAGTAAGACAGAATCTGCCTTGGCTAAATAGGGAGGAGTGGTCTAGTGGTTCAGAATCTGCCTTGGCTAAATAGGGAGTGGTCTAGTGGTTCAGGTCAGAGGGCTGGGAGTTCAAGTCCCACCTAGGGACAGCAATCTCAGACCAGAGGGACTGGGATTTCTAGTCCTATAGGCACTCCTTGTGGTCTTGGGCAAGCCACTTAACCCTCCATTGTCCATGTTCCCTGTAAGTATTAGCATATGAGTCTCATATCTCCTCATGTTAAATATATCCTCCAATTGACCACTTTGACCCAGTGAAAAGTGGGATATAAATACAGCTAAATAAATAAATCCATGTTGGCTTTCTCTCATTAAACCATGACTGTCTATATGTTCAGTAATTCTTTTCTTTATAATGGTTTCTACCATTTTGCCTGGTACTGACGTCTGACTCGCCGGTCTGTAGTTTCCCGCATCACTCCTGGAACCTTTTTTAAAAATTGACATTACATTTGCCATTCTCCAGTCTTCAGATATTACAGATGATTTTAATGATAGTTCACAGATTACTAGTAGGTCTGCAATCTCATATTTCAGTTCATTCAACACCCTTGGATGTATACCATCCAGTCCAGGTGATTTGTCACTCTTCAGATTATCAGTTATAATACATCTTCCCAGTTTATCGATATTTCAATTTTTCCAAGATATCACCTTTAAATACCATTTCAGGCATGGGTAACTTCCCTATATCTTCTTCAGTAAAGACCAAAGCAAAGAATTCAGTCTCTCTACTATGGCCTTGTCCTCCCTTAGCGCCCCTTTTACCCCTCTATCGTCCAGTGGTCCAACTGAATCTCTCACAGGTTTTATTGCTGTAAATGTACTTGAAAAACTTTTTATTATGCATTTTTGCTTTCACAGCAAGTTTTTCAAATTCTCTTTATCTGCCTTATCAATGCCTTGCATCTAAATTGTCAATGCTTATGTTTCTTGTTTTTGTCATTTAGCTTTTTTCCATTTCTTGAAAGATTTATTTTGGCTACAACAGCCTCTCTAATTTCTCCTTTAAACAATGGTGGCAGTTATTTGGCCTTACTACCACTTTTTTTAAAGCTTGGAATGCATCTGGTCTGGGCTTCCAAGATAGTATTTTTAAACAATGCCCATGCTTGATGTAAATCTTTAACCTTTGCAGCTGCTCCTTTAGTTTTTTCTTAACTATTTCCCTCATTTCATCATAGTATCCCTTTTGAAAGTTAAAAGGTAGTACTGTGGATTTCCTTGCCATCCTCCCGCCATTCACTAAATTGAATGCAGTTATGCTATGATCACTTTTGCCAAGTGGCCCAAACACCCTTTTTTCTTGCACCAGATCCTGTGTTCTACTAAGGACTAGGTCCAAAATAGCTTACCCTCTTGTTGGTTCATGAACCAGCTGCTCCAAGAAAGTCATTTATTTCATCTAAAAACTTTGGGCCTGATATTCCAAAGCATTTATTTTATTTATTTATTTAGCAATGCTTATATACCGCTTTTCACCGGGTCAAAGCGGTGTACATTCAGGTACAGTATATATTTCCCTTGTTCCCGAAGGGCTCACAATCTACATTTTTGCACCTGAGGCAACGGAGGGTTAAGTGGTTGTTCTAGACCACAAGGAGCACCTGTAAACCATGTAAATTCCCCCATGGTTAATATTGCTGAATATCTCAGACTAATGCCACTATACGCCCTGATGCTAACTGCTTAGCATTGGGGTGTGTTGGGGGTATTCTGGGGCAGAACAGAGGTGGAGTTGATCGCAAACTGGGCAGTAATATTGAGCCGCTGCCTGGTATGTGATCCACGGGTAAAAATAGGCCCAGCAAAAGCTGGCCTATCTTTACCCATGGGAGCTCCACTGCCTGGTTAGCTTCTGTGGAGTCAGAGGCTGCGTGGTGGCCCCAGATATTCAATGCCATGTCTGACTATGACCCCAGCATTGAATATCCGGGTTTAATCTTAATTGCCTGTAATCATGCTAGCCGCTGGTGCTGAATATCGGGCCCTTTATCTCCCTAGCATGTTCTGCTGTGACATTGACCCATGTGGCATTCATGTTTCCAACATCATTTCTCTGACACTGTGTCAGGGAGAGAACTTTCAGAAGTACGCTGCTCCACGTTCAACCACCTTAGTAATGCTTTCAAGCATAGTGCAGTAAGGCCCATGATAAAGCCATAAAGCAAATATATAGTTTCTTAATTTTGCCACTTTTATTTTTTCAAAAATGTCATTTCCAGCAACTGCCATAAAGGAAATTCTAAACAAAGAGTACGCTGGGAAATATCAGAGCTCAAGTCCACTAAACATGCCATTAAGGATTTATTCTGAAGCAAAACTTAGACAGGCGTATTCCCTTCATACTTCACATTTGTAGAAAAAAAGCTATTCCCAACAGCTAACACTAACAGATGGAACTCAAGAAATTTCTGAAGCAGATACTGAGTTACCAGAGCAAGATCAGGACATACATTTATCTTACCATTATGAAACAGGAAAAATCTATTCTTGGAAAATAGTCTTAAGGGGGGATCTTTAACTAAAGGGTGCTAAGATGTGGTAACTAACATGCCGAAAGCACTAAACTATGGCACGTTAGGTGCAACACCACTGTGTTTCCTGTTGGGGTGTTGAAAGCATTTCCCCAGCAGTTAACTTGGAGCATTTTACCCTAACGCAGACCACATTAGTGTGGGTGCACGTAACTTCACCTATCGAAGTGACTTTAGGTGAATCTGTTAATGCAATTAATGTACGATGTGAACCTAGTGCTAAGTGCTCTGAGCTCACCATGTCCACTCTCTGCCACAACCTGCCCACCTGGGACCCTAATATGAGCTGCACAGTTAGCACTGGAATGGTCCAATGCACTAATGGCATCGTGCTAGTTGGCAATACATTTCCCTGCATGCCTTTAGTGTATGCCGAAACATACACTGCCAGCTAGCGCCCTTTAGTAAAAGACCCCCTAAAAGTTATATTCCACTTAGGTGCTTCTTCTTTAGATGTTTCTGATGATACAGTTAAATTTAAGTTTTCAGGGGAGCTATGGGAAAAGTATCCATTGCCCCCCTCTTCTGGATCTTGTTGCCAGATAGATCAGACATGCAATAAACACAATGGAATGCAGAGAATACTCCAGATCTAATATTTGACTCCTCAGTGAGGTATTGCTTCAGCATTTTGGAAGGTAAAAAAAGTTTATTTCTTGGGAAACTGCAATCCCTGGAAATGAAGAGCTCAGCTTAAGTGTTCCAGGTCTCATTATGGATGTTCCTTCTGGGCACTGTTCCCTCTAAGCTGTGCGCGTGTGCGTGCGCACACACCTCGCCGAGTGAGCGCACATACTTTACAACAGAGCGCACAAAAATTATGGTTCTGAATCTGATAGAAAGCAACACAGACATCTTAAAATTTAAAAGTTGTGATTGTAATTACTAGAAATTTTCTGCTTCATTTAGTAATCGTCTATTTTCATTTAGTTTTATTAAAATCAATGTGGTGTACATACTATATTCTGACATATAGTCAAAATTTAAAGTATATAACTCCGAATGGCGCACAAAAATTTAACCTTCCTTCAAAAGCTGCACAGCTGATATTTTATGCGCACACAGCCTACAGAAAATTAGAGGGAACATTGCTTCTGGGGGTGCTGACTCATTCACCTCCTCATTGTCTAATATGCTCCTGGTTTGTAAGACTTCAGCTGCTGAATTAGGTTTACGTCTTCAAAGGTGGCTGTTTTGATAAGGCTGGCCTCAGATGCTACTCCTCCAGATCTTCTATTTCCACATAGAGCATCCTCTCCTCCCACTTATACAAAATAAATCTTTCAATTTGGGAAAAGCTCTTAACTTCCCCAGGCATTTGCCCATTTTACGAGGTACGCAGGGACTCTTGGCTGATCGCAGAACTGCTTAGAAGTGCCACCTCCTTGCACTGTCTTAGGCTGCCTGCTCAGACTTGTTTAGTACACGCTGTTTTTATTGGCTTGCAAAATACACTAGGCCAAGATACCTTCAAATTGGAGATAAAACAAACTCAAAGTGATAAACTCAAACAACTTAGTTGAAATATATACTTTTCCACTGCACCCAGAATTTATTATGAGTTCAGTATTCAAAGGCTTTGTCTGGCTAACTTTTGGAGTTACCTGGAGAAACTCATACAGTTTAAATTTACCTCATTTTCAGTAGCTACATTTTATGTGGGCAAATAGTTGCCCTAATGGTTAGAGCAGGCTGAGAACTGGGCTCTTGCTGTGGCTTGTGATCTTAGGTAAGCTACTTAACTCTCCATTGCCTCAGGTACAAACATATGTTAAGCAATGGTGTAGCCTAGGGTTGCCAACTGGCTCCAGATGCGCTTGACAGGCTTGATCCAGTCCTGACTTTACCCCATTGCATGCAGTGACTTGTAGTTTTCCTTTTCTTATGGAGTGCAATGGAGAAATCAGAACTACATATCACTGCGTGCAATGAGGTAAACCCAGGACTGGATCGAACCTATCGGGCATATCTGGAGCCAGTTGGCAACCCTAGTGTAGTTCAGCTGGTCCTGCAACAAGAGTCAGTCTTCAATTACCTATTTCTGTCCAAATCCAAGGGTCTCTATTTGTTTCTCATCCATCTTGACCTAACTGCTGCTTTTGCCACTCTTAATCGCCATCTTCTTATCGATGCCCTGCGGCTCTGTTCTGCAGTGGTTTTCTTCTTATCTCTCACATTGCTTTTTCAGCTTATGCTCTGGAGGATCCTCCTCCACTGCTTTCCCACTATCAGTTGGTGTTCACCTTAGGACTTTGTCCTGGGACTTTTTCTTTCTCTACACTTATTCCCTCAGTACCCTATTCTACTCCAATGTTTTTCAGTATCATTTTTATGCCAATGACTCTCAGATTTATCTGTACCCCTGAAATCTCTCCAGGAATCCAGACTCAAATTTCAGCCTGCTTATCTGACATTGCTACCTGAATGTCCTGCCAGAGTCTGAAACTGAACAAGGCTAAGAAGCACCTCCTTATTCCTTCCTTCCCTATTTCTGTTGAAAACCCTGTCATCTTCCCTTCCTTATCAGCTCGCAACCTTGGGATCATCTTTCTCTGCACATATCCAATAGCTAAGAACCGTTATTTCTTTCTCTATAACATCAGAACACACTACCACAATCTTTAACCACTCCCTCAGCAACCCATTCCTAGATATTGCAACTTGCCCTTCATTAGTCTCCCATTGAATGATTTATCTCCTCGTCAGTGTGTTCAAAACTCAGCCACACGGCTAGTCTTCTGCCAGTGTGCCACTAGGCTCATATAGCCCCTCTTCTCAAGTCACTTCATTGGCTCTCTGTTTCTACATACAGTTCAAAGTTCTCCTTCTGACTTACAAATGCATTCATTCTGTGACTCCTCACTATCTCTCCTATCTTCTCTCTCCCTACACCCTCCCTGGCGACTCTGTTCATCAAGCAAACTACTTTTATCTATGCCCTTCTCTTCTACTACCAACTCTGGATTCTGTTCCTTCTACCTTGCTGCACCATATGCCTGGAATAGACTACCTGAATCAGTACTTCAGGCTTCATCTCTGATCCTATTCAGATCTAGGCTAAAATTCATCTCTTAAGGCTGTCTTCAGATCCTGAACCCCTTACCCATATGTAGGTCCATTAACCATTATTAAAGAGGACCAGGGAAATTGGGAACCTGACAGATACTTGTGACCTGGACTAGTCACTGTTGGAAATAGGATACTGGGCTTGTTGCACCCTTGTTCTGACCCAGTATGGCATATCTTATGTTCATGTTCCTAACTATAGCAGCCCCAAAAATGTGGAGCACTTTAGCTGTGATATTGTGACTGGAGGTGGAGTTCCTTTCTTTTCATAAACAGCTGGTCTGTTGTAGTTAAAGTGTTTTAAAACGATGTATTGTGCTGTGCAAGGGTGTACACCAGGGTATTTTGACCCTCTTAGCATTAGAGAGAGATCCAGCAGGTGGCTTAGAGCCTTAGCCACAAATAGTTTCAGGGAAATAGCTAGGGGAAGCCAAGTACCCCTGAAGCCCTCATTCAAAAGGAGACACCTTAAAAAGAAGCAGGGGACAACCCAACCAGCAGGATTTAGCCCTGGCTGGAAACATAAAAGCTGTGAAGAGGCAGAAACTCAGGAAGGCCCCAGAAAGGAAGAAGATGCAGTTTGTAAAAACCTGTCACGTAGTGACAGAAGTCCTCTTGCCTCCAGATCGCTACTTGCCCTTGCAGCAAGAAGCTCCTAGTAGAGGCTAGCAGGAAAACTGGTAAGAAAGCAGACATTGCTCTGAACCTTTAAGGGAGAGCAGAAAGAATGTGAAGAGGCTAAAGGTAAGTCTGAGTTCATATTTTGTGCTCTCATGTGATTATTGAACGTGTTTCTTAATATGATGAATTAGCACTATGAAATAAGCAGAAGCAGAGATGTTAAATGATGGATATTGGGAACGACTTTGCGAGAGCTCTTAGGGGTGTGTGTGAGAGAGAGACTCTGGGTCTGCATGTGCAGGAGAAGTGTGTCTTTTAGTTGCACTAGCCTTGTGAAAACTAATGGAAGCTAGCAAGCTAAAAGTAGAGTAAAGAGAACTTTGTGATATCTGAACTTCTTTACATACTAACATAAAGGCACCTTTTACAAAGAACATCCAAGTGCCATCTGGTACATCAAAGCCAGAACATCTGGAAAAAAAAGTAGGCACATGCAAGTTCAGGCACGATTTCACAAATGTGGATGTGCCTGATTTGGACGTCTATGGAGACGTCATAGATGAGCTGTCGAAACTACTCACTGCTCTCGACACCATCCCCTCATCCTGACTGACCCACCCTGCACTGGGTCTCTTCCCATTCATCCATTCCATGATCACCTCCAGCGTATCCAGCCTATTTGTTCTTACAATCTGGCAAAAAGTTCTTATCCATCCTCACCTGAATGACCCTTAGCTAGGTCCCTCAGACCCAAGTCATATAGACCTATCTCCAACTTACAGTTCTTGGCAAAATTTACTAAGCGCACCATTCTATCCCAGTTCGCAGACCACCTTGAACACACCTTAGCGTTGCACCCCCATCAGTTAGGTTTTCGATTCCATCACAGCACTGAGACCAATGTCACTTCCATTCTTAATGATCTTCATTGTATCCTCGACCAGGGTTCTTTTGCTCTAACCATTTCACTCGACCTCACTACTGCATTTGATTTGGTGGACTATATCTGTCTCCTCTTGTGACTTTATGACTTTGGCCTTCATGGTTCTTTCCTGGTTCATCACCTTTCTCAGCGACCTACCAAGTTCACCTGTAAAATACTTCCTCTGCCCCTTACTCCCTATGCTGTGGTGTACCACAGGGCTTGGAACTCTCGCTGCTACTGTTCAATTCCTTCCTCAGTCCCCCAGCTATTCTTATGCAGTCTCTTGGCATACATTTTTACATTCACGAAGATGACATTCTTCTGATTTTTCACATTGAGATTGTGGCCCTGATCTCTCCCTTACAAATGCTGCCATTGATGCATTTCTTCCTGGTTGTATGACAAGTCCCTGAAGCTCAACATGTCTAAAATCATAGCTCCTTGGATCACCAGCTCTGACATGGCTCCTTCGAAGGCCCCTTCCCTGGGCTCCACTCTTGTCAAATTGTTGTTAAGTGTCAACTCATGGCAATTGTCTAGATAGCTGTCCTAAACTGTATTCAGTCAACAATCAGGCGACTTATTGTTACTACTACTGCTACTACTACTACTGAACATTTGTATAGTAACATAGTATATGATGGCAGATAAAGACCAGTATGGTCCTTCTAGTCTGACCAGCAAGGCAGCAAGTGTAGGTGCATCTGCCGCTCTGTGCAAGTCACCCCTCCCCATTCTTTTGTTTAGGGGTATACCCACTGCTCCGTGTAGGCCACCCCTATTTACTGAGATATAAGAGATAGTTATGTTTATTTTGATATTATCCTGTTGCTATAAAGGTATCCGCTGTGTCTTTCCCATGCCATTATGAATTCTGTCACTGTATTTGCCCCCACCACTTCCATCGGAAGGGCATTCCAAGCATCCACCACCCTTTCAGTGAAAAAGTATTTCCTGACATTGCCTTTCAGTTTACCCCCTTGCAGCTTCATGTTATGCCCTCTAGTTTTATAGCTTCCCCTGCTTTGGAAGAAGTTTTCTTGTTCATTAATTCTCTTTACGTATTTAAATGTCTGAATCATATCTCCCCTGTCCCTCCTCTCCTCCAGAGTGTACATATTTAGGTTTTCAAGTCTCTTCTCATAAGTCTTCTGATGCAGGCTCCAAATCTTTTTGGTCACTTTCCTCAGAATTGTTTCCAGCCTTTTTATGTCCTTTGTGAGACATGGTCTCCAAAACTGAACACAATATTCCAAGTGAGGCCTCACCAGCGACTTGTACAGTGGCATTTGTACTTCTTCCTTTCTGCTGGTAATTCCTCTCTATAGGCAACCCAGCATCCTTCTGGCTTTTGCCATCACCTTGTCACATTGTTCCACCACCTTGAGATCCTCAGAAACAATCACTCCAAGGTCTTTCTCCTGGTCCATGCACACCAAACTCTTGCCTCCTATCGCATACAATTCCCTTGGATTTCTGCTTCCTAAGTGCATGACAGTGCACTTCACATTAAATCTTAACTGCCAAGCATTATACCATTCTTCCAGCTTTTGTAGATCTTTCTAAATGTTATCCAATCCTTCAGGAGAGTCCACTCTGTTGCAAATTTTCACCATCTGCAAAAAGACACTTTTCCATGCCGTTTGCTGTCACCTATCATCTGTCAGTCAACCAATTTCTGATCCAGCTCACTAGCTTGGGACTATTCCCCAAGCTGTTGAGTTTATTGATAAGCCTCCTCTGAGGAATCATCAAAGGCTTTGCTGAATAGTAGCTACAAGACATACACAGTGCTGCATAGACACATGTAAAAGATGGTCCCTGCTCATCAGAGCTTACAATCTTCTAGTAAAGACAGACAACATACAAGCTGTAGACACGGGATACATCTAAGGAGAATAGTAAGGAAACACAAAGGAAATCAGGTGAGTCAAGATCCGAAAGTGACAGCAAAGAGGTGAGTTTTCAGCCTGGATTTGAAAAGTGCTAGAGAAGGTGCCTGACGCACAAACTTAGGTAGTTTGTTCCAGCAAGGTGAAAGGAGAAGACAAGAGCATAGATAGAAGTGACTTGCCAGAGTGGAATTCCTGAGGAAGGGTGTAGGGAGAGATAAGAGAAAAGGTAGTGAGGAGCTGCAGAGTGGATGCACTTATAGGTCAGCAGGGGAAATTTGAACTGGATGTGGAAATGGACAGGGAGCCAATGAAGTGATTTGAGAAGAGGGGTAATATGAGCATGACAAGGCTGGCGGAAGATTAGCCGTGCAGCAGGATGTTGAACAGATTGAAGGGGAGAGAGATGATTCAGAAGGAGACCAGTAAGGAGTAGATTATAATAGTCAAGTTGTGAGTTGACTAAAGAGTGGATAAGTGTCTTAGTGTGTTCAGAAAGAAATGGGCGAATTTTGTTATAGAGAAAGCTAAAACCCACCATTTCTATCAGTTGGATGTGTGTGGAGGAGAGAGAAGAGTCAAAGTCAACTCCAAGGTTGCAAGCTGAGGAAACAGGGTAGAGAGTTATCCACAGAGACTGAGAAAGGAGAAAAGGGAGAGGAGGGTTTAGGGGGAAAATAAGCTCAATTTTGACCATTTTCATTTCAAGTGGCAGAGATATCCAAGCATCAATGTCAGAATGGCAGACAGAGATCTGGGCCTGGATTGTCAGAGAGATTTCAGGTGTACTGTAGAGAGGTAGATCTGGGAGTCATCAGCATAAAGATGGTACTGAAAGCCATGAGAATAGATGAGTGCACCAAGTGATTGGATATATAAAGAGAAAAGGAGTGGACTCAAGACAGATCTTGGGGTACACCAACTGAGAGTGGGATAGCAGTAGAGGAGTATCCACCAAAACAAACATAGAAAGAGCAATAGAGATAAAAAGAGAACCAGGATAGCACAGAGCCCTTGAAACCAAGCGAGGACAAGGTATTGAGAAGAAGCTTGTGGTCAACAGTGTCAAAAGAAGCAGAAAGGTCAAGAAGGATGAGGATTGAGGAAAGGCTCTTGGATTTTTGTCAGTAACAGGTCACTGGAGACTTTTTGGTAAAAGCCGTTTGAGTAGAATGTAAAGGATGAAAGCCAGATCCTGGGGGGCTCGGGAGGAGGGAGATGGGTCGATAGAAGGACAGGTAGGGTCTAGTGAGGGTTTTTTGAAGAGAGGTGTGATCAAAGTATGCTTGAAGGCTGCAGAGTCAGTTGCAGTGGAGAGCGATAAGTTGAGAATATAAGAGATGGCCTCAGGGTGGATCTACTGTGAAACTAATGAAGCTTAAGCTTCAGGGTCCCTAATCCTGGAGGGTGCCCTGAAGCAACTTTAGTCCACATTGCTTAAAACTTTTGGATCTACTGTATGAGACGGTGTATATTAAAAAATATTAATATAGTGTAATTCAATACAAAATAATAGTTAAAATAAAATGTAAAAGGTTATTAAAGTATCATTTAGGCTAGCCATAAACCAAAAAGAATTCTGAGATGCAGTGGTTAAACTTTTAAAAACATTTGTGGTGATCTGTCATGGAACAACCCCATTGAAGAAGATAACAGTGGTTACCCAGACCTCATTGCTGGTTGCGAAGGGGGCCCCATAACAGTTGAAGCTTCAGGGCCCAAAAAATGTAGGTCTGCCACTCACTGGCCTTTCTCTTTTGCATTGACCTTCCATTTTGTCAAGCATGATATCTTTCTCTAATGATCTCTCTCTTCGTATGATGTGTCCCAAGTATGAAAGTCAAAGGGGTATGTTTACTAAACCTTCTTAATGTGCATCCGGCGTTAGTGTGCAGGATGCCATATAAGGAGTGGGCGTTTCAGTCTAAAGTAGCAAAACGGGATTAGCGCGCGATAACGCGTGCTGCTGTGGACATTATCGGGCAAGGCACCGTTAAGTGCGTTACCGCGCGGTAATCTTAAGTAGGCGCACAGACATCCAAACACAGAAACAGAAGTGTAGCACAATGGTTAATGCACTGACTGATGATACAGGGGTCATGAGTTCAATACCCCAGTGTGCCTAATGCATAAGGCTGGCTGAAGCATCAGCTTTGACATGTAAGTAATGTTTCCTGAGGCATTTTATTTGTATTTTAATTATTGCTGCCAGCAAATACACCCTCACGTGCCGTAACCTAAGGTGCCGCATAAGGCACCCTATAAGGCACTCCATAGGGCACATTATAAAGTACACTGTCCGCCACGGCACCCTATAATGTCCTCTATAGGGCACCCTATAAGGCGCTCCATAGGACACCTTATAAGGCACCATATACAGTCTGTAACCATAAGGTGCCTCAGAAGGCGCTTTATAGGGTGCCTTATAAGGCGCCTTCTGAGGCACCTTATGGTTACAGTACCCTGAGGGTGTTTTGCTGGCAGCACTAATGTAAATTAAAAATAGACAATGCTTTGGACAGCCCTATCAAATAACCCCACTGTGGGTTTGAACCCATGACCTCTGGCTCCACAAGCAATGAAGTAACCAGTGGGCTACAGCTCCATAGATGCTAGCAAGCCCCTGGCTGGCTGCAGAAGGACTGCACGTCACCACACAAACAGTCTGCTGTGGTCACCAGGATAGGGTTAACCCACCCATACCCATGATGCACTGCACATGCAAATCAGCAGTCTACAGATGATCACAAGATGGGGTATGCACCCCCACAGCACCTCAGCCTGGTAGGGGGAACTGACCGTGCGTGGTACTGGCACAGAGTAGCTACACACCGTCACATTGTGCAGGTACTGTACTCACCATAAGGGTGAGGTGGGGTGCCCAGCACCAGGTCCCCAGCAGTGCTAATGTGTGAGATAGGTAGTCTCTGCAGACACACCTTGGATACATCTGTATTTCTCAGTCAGGTTTAGCCCTTATGGACCCATAGGAGGATTATGTACCACCACCCCCACCCCCCCTGGGGCTGAGGGTAGTAAACAGGGTCTCCCACCAACAGATCCACATTCTACTTCCCTGCAACAGTGGCAGTAGAGGAGACCATCAACCCCAGTCCTGCTGGGGAACAGACACCCTACAGAGCAGTCAATGCAGCTCTGTACACATCCATAAAGCAATAACAGACAGACATTAGGCCTGGATATGCTAAGCTGCACTCCACCACTATCTGATATTCTCCTGCAGCAAGCCTTCAGCCGCTGCACCCTGCAAGGTGTTCCAGCAAGACACATACCAGCTGCAGATAGTCTGCTAGCTAGTCCATAGTGTATGTTCCTGGTGGAAATGCGTGCACCCAGAACTGGGATGTCAGCATACACACCAAGCAGGTAAATCAGTGACTGGGCACCAAAAGGGAACCCATAAATATCACATGAAAAAAAATGCTATATAGCACTATGGGGAACCTAGCCATGCCGTGGTCACTGCTCAGTCAGGGTGAGAGTGATCTCCCAGCAGAACATGCTGTGGCTACCCTGTCTGTGCAGGTGGTGGCCAGGCACTACAATGTTCCAGCCATTGCCCTATGCCCTGTGCAGATGCATCCTGACCAGGCCACCCTGTCCGGGCTATACCCATGGTACCTTGCTCTTTCTAGTTTAAATGCATATCCACATATTGCTTGAATTTTTCACTTAGGATTCTTTTCCCTGCGACAGAGAGATGTAGTCCATCAGCACAGTATAGTCTCTTGTTTTTCCATCTGTTACCCCATTCGCCAATAAATCTGAGTCCTTCTTGTTTGCACCAGGTCTGGAGCCATATATTAAAGCTGTTAATGTGATGCAGCCTTTTTGCCCCCTTACCAAGCACAGATGTAACCTTTGAGAATGCAACAATGTTAACAATGCGCTTGAGTTTCTCTCCCAAAGATTGGAAGTCCTTTTGTACTGTGGAGGCACTGTTTCTAGCCAGGTCATTTGTGCCCAAGTGGATAACAACATCAAGTTTGGAGTGTTCACTTTCTGAGCTAAGTAGTTCAACAATGTGGTTTGTATTCCTGATTGCTGAAGAGCCTGGGAGGCACTTGACTATCTTCTCTCCTTTGAACTGTGTTCCCAAGTTGGTGCCACTGATGATGGAATCACCAAGTAGTAGTAGTTTGCTGTTTGGTGAGGTTTTCTTCATATTTGGTCCTTTAGCAGGAGATTGGGCATTGTCTGTCTCATTTAAGGGCCCTTCACTTTCTTTGGATTGGGCATCCTCATTCGCCAAAGCAGAGAAGGCATTATGCAGGGATATCTCCTGATGCATAGGGTGCCTCTGTGTCACAGTTCGCAATCTACCAGAACCCACTGTGATCCATTTGTTCCTGGGGTGTTTCATTCTTTCTGGGAGCGGTGGTGGACTTTGTTCAGTTTGTATCTTAGAAGAGGTGCGCTTCATTGCAGCCAGTTCCTCCCTCAGTTCCTCATCCTCATTAGCCAAGGCAGAGAAGGCATTATGTAGGGATATCTTTTGATGCATAGGATGTCTGTGTGTTACAGGCCACAATCTACCAGAACCCACTGTGATCCACTTGTCCCTGGGGTGTTTGATGCTTTGTGGGAGCATTGGTGGACATTGTTCAGTTTGTATCCTAGAAGAGGTGTGCTTCATTGCAGCCAGTTCCTCCCTCAGTAGGGTCACCTCTTTATGCATGGCAGCTAGGTCTTCCCTTAGTAGAGTCAGTTCTTTATGCATGGCAGCTGACCTGAGGCACATAGGACAAGCTCTGAGGTTCCAAATGATTCGTCTTGGAATGAAAGTACTGCAGTTATTGCACTGAATACATGACATGCTGAATAAGCAGTCCTAGAAGGAGAAGAAGAAGAAAGGAGGAAGAAGATGTGGGCTCTAATCCAAGTTAAAGGGATAGATGGCAATGTATGCGAGTACTATATAGGCAATGCAGCCCCTGGGATGGGTGGGGCGAGGGGTAGGGTGGGCAGGAACCTAAGTGTCTCTGGCCAGTAGGCTGTTCCTGAACTGGGGGCACCCACAGATATCTGCTCCAAGGCTACCCAGAAAAGCAGTCAGTCAGATTATCCCCAAGCTTAATTTATAAGCACAGTTAAACTTAATATTAGCAGTTCCCACAAAACAGACACTTAAACTCTATATCGGTAGCTAGAAACCAGCAGAGATGAGAAAGATAATTAGAGTCTTAGCTTTGTGAAAGATCCACAGCTCATGAGGCCAGCCTCAGACCCGTAAGTGTGGCCACTGGCCAGGTGTAAGATGGGAGCAAAAAACTTTCACCTCCCCCTCCCTGAAAAAGCAAGCTTTCTCCACAGATTTAAACCATTGTTATCTGGATACTCAGGTCCCAGCAGGCTGAATATCCCCAAGCTTAATTTATAAGCACAGTTACAGGAGATTAATTGACCACCCATCCTGGAGACTGAACATGTATACCCTTCTCTTGCAGAGGTCTGAGCCCCTAGCATAGCCAAAGCCAAACCTAGACCATGTACTATGGGCATTGGAGTCCATCCAGGAACACCCCTCAACCAGATTGAGGTGCTCCACTGACTGCTGCAATAGATGGCTTATGAAGACCAAAATACCTAGCAGAAGCCAATAGGATCAACACTCCTTCACATTATTTAAAATTTGTGAACATTTAGACTTATTTTAACTTCCCCTAAGCAATTTCAGTTGAAGGGAACAGTGAGGAAGTCAATCATTGAGCAGTTCCATTAACAATATGGATAATGAATTCACATGTGTATTTTAGGAGGACTCTGAAAACAATGTTGCTCTTGAAACCTTTTCTTGCCATTTTATCATATGTAATCTTAATTTACCTTGGTTTATTGATCTTATTTTGTAGTATTTATATTTTGTATTACACTCTGAGCTCATTATTTTTGGTTGGTATAGAATAGAAAAGTTTGAAGTAAACTAAATTAAATTAAACCACCTAGATATCACTGATGGAGGCAGTATAACAACATTTAATAAACTGAAATGAAAATAAAGATTTTTCTGCATGTCATGTCTGTTTTACATGTGAAAAAAGCCTTCTATAAAATTTCCCCACAATATATGTTCATATCAGAGCATATTGCAACATGTGTAGGCATTTCTGTGGACACAACTTGAATGGAACAGAGGTAGAGTTGCAATGTATCTGATTTTTAATAAAATATGCAAGTAGAAGCTTGGAGAGGCATTTTAGAAATGTCGTCCAATTTCACTCTGGAACGTCTAAGCCAGAATGTCTGGAAAAAAAAGGCACATCCAGGTGCAAACATGATTTCACAAATGTATACATAAGCAAAAAAAATGGAAAATGTGGGAATAAAATAAAAAACAATACATTTTATTAAGCCTAATATGGCCGTGTTTCAGCGGTGAGTGCCTGCATCAGGGACAAATCTTCAATAACAGTAAAAAGACTAAAATAAAAAAAACATCCTAAGGGGTATGTTTACTAAACCGCGCTACTGTGCGGGGCGCACTTCAGCGTGCGCTAAGGTACCTTAGCGCACGCTAATGATGCGTTTTTGTGCCCCGCACACGTGTGCGCTGCACTAACGGGCCTGCTCATGTGCGCATCGCGCAAATGAGCGATAGAGGCGTGGAAAGGCTCCCGGAGGGCGGAGGAAGGCTCCCCAGGGGCGGAGAGACGGGGTCAATGGGTGGAGAGTGGGAGGGGAGAGGCTCCCCGCACAGGAGCGTGGCTGAAATTCGATGAAAAAAATACCGTGAGTGAAAACCTCGCATTAGAGCTGATTTAAAGGGAAGAGAAACCATTTCTGTCAGCAATGTACAGCAAAAACAGGGAAACCTACAAAACGTGAGCAGTGTGATACATGTGCACAGAACAAAATAGCAAATAAACATTGAAAATGACCACAACAAAATTCTAAAAAATTATAATACAGCTGGGCAACAGTGATAGTCATGGAAAACATCAAAAATCACTCCCAAGAAACCCCAAAAAAGAAATATGAATTTTAGAAGGATCTACTCTCCGTCCCCATACAAGGTGAATGATCCCACAGTGAAATTGTGCAGAGTAGGGTTTATGTCTCCTTTGGCCAGGTTTCCTATCTCCAGGGACTGAATTGTCTCTGTGGCCACAGTGTGGTGCAGTGAACACAGACAGTGTGTTCAGGACCCAAAGATCACCAGTTCAAGTCCCAGCTGGGGCTCCTGCAAACCCAATCCCCATATTTTACCCACCACTAAACCATGATAGTAAAGACCAACCTTTTTTGCAGATAACATAAGCATGGTCCAAACACCTCTATTTTACCCTACAGAGCACAGACACCAGAAACATGCACATTACCTAGACCACAATGCAGTCCTGGAGGGCCACATATCATTTAGCTGTGATGCTGTCACCAATATAAGGCCATGTCAGCATGGTGGCGGAGGGGTACTGTTGGTGGAGGGGGCAGTGGCTGCTGCCCACAGCAGACGGTGGCCTAGCCCCCTTCACGTGGGTGCAGTGCACTCCAACAGACAGGCCCTGTCTGACAAACAGCCATGGACTCCCCAGGGAATGCACTGCTTTTATGCTAAGACGGTGGTGCAGCGGACACAGCCAGTACCTTTAGGACCAGAAGGTCACAGATTCAAAGCCCAGCTGGGGATACTTCCAATCCAGTCCACATATTTTTCCCACAACTAAACCGTGATAGTAAGGACACACCTTTATTGCAGAGAACATACGCATGGTTAATATGCCTATATTTTACCCCACCGAGCACAGACACCATAAACAGGGGCATTACCTAGAGCAGAGTCTCCCAAATGCAGTCCTGGAGGGCCAAACACCATTCAGGTTCCATGCTGCCTCTAATAAAGATACCTGTGCTGCATATCTATGCACTGCCCCCATGGTATGCAGATATATCTCATGCATATTCATGAAGGACAGCATGAAAACCCGAACAGTGTTTGGCACACCAGGACTGGAGTTGGAAACCTCTGCCGTAAAGCAGCAGCCAACAGGGGCAGACACACCCACACCCACAGGCTCCATTAGCCAATGCCTCCTGGAGAGCAGGACATTGGGCCCTGCGTGCATCTCCCAATACTAGCACTTGCATACCTTAGCAATGCCACCCTAAACCTGGGAATACGGTACACAGCTATCAAAAGGTAGCTATGATTACTGGCAGATAGCAATTCCTACGTTAAGCACAGTTTGCTGATTGAGCTCCATCATAGCAACCTTTCTAATGTCTGTGGAGTGTGTTTCAGGTCTGGTATCTGACAGTGTTTACCACCCTGGGGAGTGACCTCCAACAGTATTGCGTACCATATCCATGCCTGCACTGTGCCCAGGACTGGTATGGTGGCCAGGGCTGCCAAACACCTCTATAGTAGCACAATGCTGGCATAGGTGTGGGAGTGTGTGTCTTTCTATCCAGTGTGTGGTGGCTGCAAAAACCCTTCACAGCCCACACTGCCAGCACTGTTGTCCTGATAAGCTTCCTTATCACAGTAGGTAATGGAATGTGGGTGAAAGCCAGGGTTGGGGAGTAGATCGTTTGACAGGATGTGGGGTGGGAGGGGCAAGAGTTCAAGGGCTGAGGATAATGTGGCATTATATGAAGATAATGCCTCATCGACGGACTTGGAGGATAAAATGGTGGAAAGAGATGGAGAGATGGTGGAGGAGAGAGTCAGGGGATCAATATTATGAAGGTTTCTAAATAGGATGGAGGAGGCAGGATGAGGTTGGGACGGCAGAAGTTGAAGAGTAAATGTTAAGAGGTGATAGTCAGATAAGGGAAGGATTGATTTGCGGAGGTTTGAAGGAGAGGAGTTGGAGAATAGTATTAGGTCAAGGCAGTGGCCGTGTAGATGTGTGGGGGTAATGGAGCAAAGTTGGAGGTTGAACGAGGAGGTAAGAGCGAGGAACTTTGAGGCATGGGGGTCAGAGAGGTTGTCGATGTGAATGTTGAAATCGCCAAGAATAAGAGTGGGGGAAGAGGGATCCATAAAGGCAGAAAGCCAGGAGTGAAAGTCTGTGAGGAAGGTTGATTTGGATTTCTCCGGTGGGCGATAAATAACAGCTATTCAGAGGGGAAGTGGTGAGAGGAGGTGAATGGAGTGGACTTCGAAGGAGTCTCCCTGGTGTGGCAGAAGGGGTTGGAATTGGCAGGAGGGAGAGAGTAGGAGGCCAACACCACAACCGCGACCAGTAAGTCAGGGTGTATGGGAGAACTGGTAGCCCCCATAGCAGAGAGAGGCAATAGATGCAGTATCGTCTGGGGGAGCCAGGTCTCCATCAAGGCAAGAAGTTGTAGGGCATTGGAGATGAAAAGGTCATGAATAAAAGGTTTTTTTTTTATGACTGAGCATGTGTTCCATAGGGCACATGAAAACGGGAGAGCGAAGAGTGGGAGGAGAGGGATATGGATAAGGTTGGATAAGTTACATGCAGATTTCTTACCAGAGTAGCATGGGGGTCTATTTCTAGGGTAATGCCGAGATTTAAAGGGAGCAGGGTGTGGGTGTATGTGTCTGAGTGAGTGTGCTGTCCAAGAGGGACATGAGGGAGGGGAAATGAGGGGTAAATTGGTGGTATCGGGTAGGTTATGTGAGGGATTATTTTTAGGGGTAGGGTTGGAGTTGATATCTATGGATAATTGTTTGTGGGATGAATGGGGGTTGGAGTTGATAGGTATGGATAATTAATTGTGGGATGAATGGGGGAGGGTGGAAGGGGGATGAGCGGGATGTGGATGAGGTTAGATAGGGTACGTGAGGAACTTTTACTAGTGTGGGAGAGAAGTCGGGGGGGGGGGCAGGGTTGGGATTGATGTTACCAGATGAGAGAAGGAGGAGGAGTATTAGAGAGCGAGGTATAGTGGAGATAGTATGGCGGAAGCGAGGGTGGGGTTGCCTTAAAGAGAATGGGGCTAGTTGAATGCGGGCGATAGTGTGAAGAAGCTGAAGAGCCAGTACAAGGCTAGGGGGCAGGATGGAGGGAGAAGTGAGGAAGGTAGAGAGGGGGGCTGGTTGAATGTGGGAGATGGTGTGATGAAGCTCGAGGGGAGATGCTAGGCTAGAGGGCAGAGTGGAGGGGGGAAGTGAGTAAGATAGAGGAAAGTTAGGGGGAAGAGGAGGGAGGGTGTTGGCGGGTGTTGGTGGGTGTTGGTAGGTGTTGGTAGGAGGGGAGGTAGTTGGGGAGGATAATGAAGAGGAGGACAATGAAATGTGGGGCCATGGTTGTGGGCAGCAAGGTCTGAGCAAGCAATGGGTAGCAGGTTCTAGGCAAACAATGGATAGCACTTGATAGGCAGATAAGCAGGCAGTGGGTAGCAGTTCAGTGCAGGCAATGGGTAGTAGGCAGAGGATAAGCAGTGGATAACAGTTCAGGACAACAATGGGTGATGGTAGTATGCAACAATGGGTGGTAACAGTATGCAATCAATGGGTAGCAGTACTATGCAACAATGGATAAGCAATGGATAACAGTTCAGTGCAACAGTGGGTAGCAATACTATGCAAACAATGGGTGGCAACAGTCTGCAAAACAAAACAATGGGTGGCAGCAGTAAGGACAGCAACAGTATACAAATGGGTAGCAAGCAATGGGTAGTAAGCAGAGGATAAGCAGTGGATAACAGTTCAGGACAACAATGGGTGATGGTAATATGCAACAATGGGTGGCAATAGTATGCTATCAATGGGTAGCAGTACTATGCAACAATGGATAAGCAATGGATAACAGTTCAGTGCAACAGTGGGTATCAATACTATGCAAACAATGGGTGGCAACAGTATGCAAAACAAAACAATGGGTGGCAGCAGTATAGGTAGCAACAGTATACAAATGGGTGGCAACGGTATACAATGGGTAGCAGCAGTATGGGTGACAACAGTATGCAAAGCAAACAATGGGTAGCAGCAGTATACAAAACAATGGGTGGCAGCAATATACAAAACAATGGGTGGCAACAGTATGTAGAACAATGAGTGGCAGTACAATGAAAGCAATGAATAGGGAGTGGAACGGTTCTATGCAGCGATGGGTATGCAGTTCTATGCCCAGCAGTGGGTAGCAGTGCACTGTAGGCAATGGGAACAGTGCTAAGCAGGCAGAGGGCAGTGGTGTTGTGCAGGCAGTGGGTAGTAGTTCAATGCCAACATAGGGTAGCAGTACATCGCAGGCAGTGGGTAGCACGTTCTGGGCGGGTAGTGGGAGGAAGAACAGTACCAGCAGTGGGAAGCAAGACAAAAGAGTTCAAAAGAGAGTTACTTGAGGGTGCCAGGGTGGAGTTTGTGAGATGGTTTGATCTGGAGGCGAATGTATGGAGGAGCAACAAGCCTACTCGACCCCAGCAGCTGCAGGGAATGGGTAGTGCAAGCAATGGGTAGCCAGTTCGGTGCAAGCAATGGGTAGCCAGATCAGTGCAATGCAGGATAAGTTGCAGGTACAGGGGTAGGGATAGTGCCTACCTGGACAGACTTGCATCAGAGACTTCTATAAACATAATTTGTGGAATGGCTTTGGAGACATCATGATTTCAATGTCCACGTGCACTTCTTTAGACATCCTAAATCACGGCTAAGCATTTTAAAATGATCCCCTGTGACAGTGTAACCTGAAAGCTTACAGATGTGCTAATTTCAACTCTGTTCAGAAATGTTTGCAGAAGCAGAGAAGTTTCTTTCCAAGAACATACAGTAATTATCCTTCAGTTAAATGAAAGTTCTGTGTTTTTTTCTTTCAAATACTTTTTTGACCAGTAAGCAAAATGCTTGCAAAAGGTGTTTTTTCTTTTAGATAATCAGAAACCTTCTACCTTCTCAAATAAGGTAAGAACTTCTTTGAATCACCTAATAGGTTCCTTTAAACTTTCTTTTTAAAAATTTACTTTTAAGTGAAACCATATTTTTTTCTTCACAGGCTTACAATTATTCCCATAGCAGAAACTCCAGTGAATGCTTTTATTATGCTATTTCTGAACTTAAGCAACTTATTGGCATTAAAGTATATTTATTTTTTATAGGTACAACCAGAGATAGTGCTACTTATCATTTATTTATTTAAAAAAATTTATATTCCACACTATCTACTAGGTGGATTACAATAAAACATACTCAAAATCCAAATTAAAACAAATGCCTTAGGTTCCACAGTGCTTGTCCTCTGATAAGCAGTGGATTTCCCTGGTCCTCTTTAATAATAGTTTATGGACTTTTTCCCTCTAGGAACTTGCCAAAACCTTTTTTAAATCCATCCATACCAACAGCTTTTACTTCATCTTCTGGTTACAAATTCCAGAGTTTGATTATGTGTTGAGTAAAAACATTATTTTCTCCTTTTAGTCAAGTGGGTTATAGCTTCATTGTATGTCCCCTAGTCTTTCTGTTTTTTTGAAGGAGTAAACAACTGATCTATGCTCCACTCCATTTATCATTTTATAGACCTCTATCATACCTCCCCTCAGCCGTGTTTTTTCCAAGTTGAAGAGCCCTAATCTTTTAAGCCTTTCTTCATAGGAGTATCCCCCATCCCCTTAACCATTTTGGTGGCTCTTCTCTGTACCTTTTCTAATTCTACTATATCCTTTTTAAGATACAGTGACCATAAATGCACACAATATTCAAGGTGCAATCACACCATAAAATGATACAGAAGCATTATAATGTCCTATGTTTTATTTTCCATTCCTTTCCCTTTGATTCCTAGCATTCTATTGCTTTCTTGGCCACCACTGCACACTGGGCAGAGGGTTTCAATGTATTATCCATGATGTCTAAATCTCTTTCCTGAGAGGTAGCTCCTAATGTGCAACCTTGCAGTGTGTAACCATAGTTTGGGCTGTTCCTTCCTAGGTGTAGGGCTGGCCTGCCCATTAAGTGGGCTAGGCGGTCGCCTAGGGTGGAAGACCTGTGGGTGGCAGGCCATGTACTTTGGCACACATGGCCTGCTGCTTTTGACCACTCTCTGACAGGAAGGGGGGGGGGGGAGAAGAGAGAATGCAAATCAAAGGAGATACAGTGGAGAGGGTGGGAGAAAGTGCTGGTGGATTCAGGTGCACCTGAGTAATTGCACCAATGAGCAGAGGAAGGCTATAAAAGAGTATTAGGCCAGGGGTGAGTGGACTGAGGAGTGGGTAATTAAGTGTTGAAAACATAAGAACATAAGATATGCCATACTGGATCAGACCAAGGTCCATCAGGCCCAGTATCCTGTTTCCAACAGTGGCCAATCTAGGTCACAAGAACCTAGCAGTTTCCCTAAAAGACACAGGTTCTACAATGCTCGTATTGGGTCAAACAGTGATATCCCGAGTCCCCTTTAATAATGGTTTACGGACCTTTCCTCCAGGATCTTGTCCAAACCTTTTTTAAACTCAGCTGCATTAACAGCTTTTAGTACATCCTCCGGTAAGGAATTCCAGAGTTTGATTACACGTTGAGTGAAAAAATATTTTTTCTTATTAGCCTTAAATAGGTTACCCTGTAGCTTCATTGCATGTCCCCTAGTCTTTCTATATTTTGATAGTGTAAAAAATCGATCTACATTTACCCGTTCCACTCCATTCATTAATTTGTAGACCTCTATCATATCTCCCCTCAGCCGTCTCTTTTCCAGGTTGAAGAGCCCTAAACCTTTTAGCCTTTCTTCATAGGAGTATCCTTCCATCCCCTTTACCATTTTGGTGGCTCTTCTTTGTACCTTTTCTAATAATGCAATATCCTTTTTAAGATACGGTGACCAGAATTGCACACAATATTAAAGGTGCAGTTGCACCTTGAGAAGTGAGACACAGGACTGCAGAGGGCAGGAGCTGGGTGAAGGACAGACAGAAGATAGGACACACACTGACAAAACAGAAATATAGACAGAACAATAAACAACAAGCTAGATCTGAATCAAGCATAGGAAAATGCCTGAACAGAGCAAACAAAGTTTGCAAGCCTCAGCGATGAGGGTGCTCTCCAAGCAGGAACCACCAGCAAATGGAGGATCAGCAGCTCATATACCCACAGAGGAAGGCTTCTGAACAAAGCCCCAGCAGGGGGAGGGGAGGTTCAAGTGCTGAATGCAAGTAAGTGGAAGCAGGCAGATTCCACTGGATTTGCCCTAGTAAAACTCAAGGAAGTTAAAAAATGTAAGTCTTTAAATACTTACAAGGCAGGCCTTGTCGAAGAATAGGGAGAAAGAGAAAAAAAGAGAAATAAAAGCACTCTAATGTGTAGTCAGACAGTACTAATCAGAGAACAGAGGCAATAAAGTGTTGAGAAACGAAACACAACACCGCAGAGGGCATGAGCTTGGTGAAGGACAGACAGAAGATAGGACCCACTGGGGGTTATTCTGTCCATCCCCGCTATTTGTGTCCTTCCTTCTGGCGTCTAACATCCCCATTGGTTATACGGGGAGTTTAGACAGGGGCAGGGAAGGGGTGGATTGGGGGCGGAGGCAGGGTGAGCGGTGGGCAGTTGTCGGGGCCAATTCCAATGTCGGCCCTGTATGTCCAGGGCTGACAGCTTAGGCGGGGAACTTATTCCACCTTTGAGGTGGAATAAGTTCCCTGATCTTGCAGGGGATGGTGGCCGGGGGCTCAAAAGAGGCAGCAGAGGGCGGGGGAAATTCCCCGCAGCCTGACCCTGGCCTTGGGAGGCCGGATCGGGGGTCGGGCTGCGGGGAAAGCATTTTTCTGTGCTGGTGCCAGGGATCACGGCTTTACAATGGATCTACGGTGCCATAGCAACCGGACACCATTGTAGAGCCATGGTTGACAACCAAGGACTGACCTGTACGTGCAGGCTGGGCTGAATCGCAGTCCTAGCCTGCACATACAGGCTTGTTTGCGATTGTGTTCCCGCAGGACTAGTCGTGCCCCGCGGGATCAGAATCGCAAACCCCTCTGTACGTCAGGCTCAAACCGGACATACAGAGAGGCTGTACATCTGTGATGGAATGAGCCGCTCTCTGGAAAACAGAAATATAGACAGAACAAGAAACAACAAGCTAGATATCTAAATAGGCACAGAAAAATGCCCGAACAGAGCATACAGAGGTTGCAAGCTTCTGCCATGAGGGTGCTTTCCCAAGCAGGAACCACCTAGGGTTGCCAACTGGCTGGTTTTTCCATGGCCAGGCCGGCTGCCGGCGCAGAGGCAAAACCGGCCCTTGAAAAGCCGTTTTTTTTTGCTCTGGACGCAAGATCGGGAGCGGCCAGAGCAAAAAAACCGTCTTTTCTCCCAACCCGGAGGGCTTCAGAGGGAGCCGGGGAAGCCTGCGCGAGGCCCCGGCTCCCTCTGTACAGCCGCCAGCGTGAAGAGCCTTTTCCTTCACGCTGGCGGCTGTTCCTGTGAAGCCGCGATTGGTGGAAAAGGTTAAAGGCAATGCCCTTTAACCTTTCCCAGCATTCGCGGCTTCACAGGAACAGCCGCCAGCGTGAAGGAAAAGGCTCTTCACGCTGGCGACTGTACAGAGGGAGCCGGGGCCTCGCGCGGGCTTCCCCAGCTCCCTCTAAAGCCTCAGACAGCCACGGTTTTGGGGGGGGGGGGAGGCCAAGGACTGCCTGGGCTGTGATGGGGGGAGGGGGTCTGGACTGGAAAAGGGCTAGAAGGGGGAATTTGACTGGAAATGGGTTGTGATGGGGGGGGGGGGGACCGGGACCGGAAAAGAGCTATTGGGTGGGGGAGACTTGGACTGGAAAGAAATGGGCTGTGATGGGAGGTGACCTGGACTGTAAAAGGGCTATGTGGGGGGGGGGGGGACATGGACTGGAAATGGGTTTTGATGGGGAGGGGGACATGGACTGGAAAAGGGCTGGGCTGGGGGGGGGGACATGGACTGGAAATGGGTTGTGCTGAGGAGGGGGGGGGGACCTGGACTGGAAAAGGGCTATGGGGGGGGGGAACTTGGACTGGAAAAGGGCTATGGGGGGGGGGGGAACCAGGACTGGAAATGGGCAATGGTGGAGGGAGAGGGAACTTGGACTGGAAATAGGCTGTGATTAGGGGGACATGGACTGGAAATGGGTTGTGAAGGGGGGGACGGACCTGGACTGGAAAAGGGCTATGGGGGGCATTGGACTGGAAAGAAATGGGCTGTGATGGGGAGGGGGACCTGGACTGTAAAAGGGCTATGTGGGGGGGGGGGGACATGGACTGGAAATGGGTTTTGATGGGGAGGGGGACCTGGACTGGAAAAGGGCTATGGGGGGGGGGGACATGGACTGGAAATGGGTTGTGATGGGGAGGGGGACCTGGACTGGAAAAAGGCTATGGGGGGGGAACTTGGACTGGAAATGGGCTATGGTGGAGGGAGGGGGAACTTGGACTGGAAATAGGCTGTGATTAGGGGGGCTAGGACTGCAAATGGACTGTGATGGGGGTGGGGTAGGACTGCAAATGGGCTGTGATGGTGCGGGGGGACTCGGACTGCAAATGGGATGTGATGGGGGGGGGGCCTAGGACTGGAAATAGGCTGTGATGGGGAGGGGGCTAGGAGTGTAAATGGTCTGTGATGTGAGGGCTAGCACTGGAAATGGGCTGATGAAGAGCTGGAATAGGACTGGAAATGGGCTGATGTGGGGCATGGGAGAATGGGATTAGAAGGGAGTGGATGCTGGGTGGGTCTAGAACTATAAGGGAACTGATTTTGGGAGAGGACTAGAATAGATGGGGAATGAGAATGGAGAGGGGAAAAAATATTTTGTGTGGAAGAAATGTCTATGATGGGCTGGGTATTGGGAGAGTGAGGGGCTTGAGAATGGAAGGGTGAAATTTAAATGGATGATAAAGGAATAAGGAAAGAATTGGGTGAAAGAGCAAAAGGGAAACAATCAGTATGTTAAAGCAGAAATAGAGAGAGAATGGAAAACATCTAAAAGAGAAGAAAGGACAAATGGATAGCTAGCAGAAGACACGAAGAAACCAGAAGAAAGTGACTGGAGCAATTGCAACTGAAAATAAAACGCCCAAACAGAAGGTAGAAAAATACTTTTTATTTTGAATTTATTAGCTGGAATATGTTTGGTCTGGGAAGTGTGTATTGATAACATCTTTGCGTTTTTGTTTAGTGCAAGAGGAAATTACTTTATAGTTTTATTTCTCCAGTGTTGTACATGTCATGTTTGGATTTTGGGGTTCCCAGTTTAATTATTATATGACCAAGGAAGTTAGCCTACACGTATCCTCGGTAATTTTTGTGGGTGGGGCTGGGGGCAGGGCTGGGGTGGGACTAGGGGCGGAGAATGGGTGGAGCATGGCAAGCCACAGGTGTCGGGTTTTTCTCGGTGAAAAAGTTGGTAACCCTAGAACCACCAGCAAATAGAAATGCTATTCTGGGGATGTCTGTGTAGACACCCCTGCAGATGTCCATATTGGGCACGTTCATATTTGTGAAATCATGCCTGAACCTGGATGTTCCTGCTTTTATTTCAGATGTTCTGACTTAAGTATTAGTGTATGTGTATTACAGATGTTCCCTGTAAGTATTAGTGTGTGTGTCTCATCCCCTCATGTTACATGTACCCCCCAATTGTGTTGTGACCACTTTGATTGAAGGATAAGGTGGTATACAAAACTGTCTAAATAAATAAATAAAATAAATAAATAGATGTCCCAGATTGCATTTGGACATCCCTTCTAAAATTCCCCTGTTTCTCTACAAAATAGCGCCCAAGCAGGTGCTTACTTGCCCTCTTAAACTAGGAACTTTGTTAAAAATGACCCTCCATAGGGCCTTCTCTTTGGAATCCTCTGCCATGTGGTTAAGAAGTGAATCCTCCCTCCCGAAATTCAAGGTAGGCTTGAAGAGTTGGTTCTTTCAACTTGCCTTTGACAGTGATGTAGTCATAATGGGCTGGCTCTGTGGGGACAGTTTATCTGGTGTTTGTTTAGAAGGGTACCCATTTGTACCCCACCCCCCATTCTATTCATCAGGTTGCAATTCTTTTCCAATTGTATAATATCTTATTGCTTAATTTCATGTGAATTAATTGTGGACCATGCTACTTTACAAAATAACTCTGCATAACTTAAAGCCCTACCCTGATGGACTGCTTTAAGTGTTTTCCAGCATAATACCGGATCATATTCCCTAGGATCATGGATTTCCTGGAATTCTTGAATCACCTTTTTAACCCACTCTGCAAAATCTTTCCAACCCAGAAGTAATTAATCTCTAAGTGTTGCTAAATGAAGGAAATCCACCCCCCACCCCAAATGACAACACCAATTGGGTGGTGGTCTGATAACTGACTAGGCAGTATAGCGCTCTCCAACCAAGAGATCCCAGAGTGTGATCAGCATAGAAGAAAATTCAGATATCCATAGGACTGATGGCATGGTGATAAAGTATACCTATACAACCAAGATTAGCCAGTTGCCAGAGATACTCTATGGGGTCAAATTCGAGCAGTGTTTAGTGGGGCTGGATGTCCAGGTTCGCGATTCACAGAACAGAGCTCTCCGCACATAGATCATAGTTGTGCGTGGAGCTCTGTTTGTGGGTGGGAGGGGGCGCACCAGAAGTGCAGCGAGGGATGGCAGTAGGTGGCACCATGATCCTGGATGTTCAGGGCCGATTCAGAGGTCGGCCCTGCACATCCAGGGTCGGCCATTTGCACAGGGGACTTATTCCACCTTGGAGGTAGGATAAGACCCCTTGGATGGCGGAGGTTGCTGCAGCCAAGCCTGGAAAGTGAGGTAAGGAGGTGCAGGGAGTGCCCCGCAGCCTAACCCTAGGCATGGTAGGCCTGATCAGGGGTCGGGCTGCAGAGAAAGCAAATTGTCTGGGTCTGCTGGGGATTGCGGTTCCTACATGGAGCCGCAGTGCCATGGCAACAGGACACCACAGCACCGTAGCTCCATGCATAAGCCTGGCTGGGCTAGCCGGGGAGTTTGTTGGATATCAGGGTGCCCAGAATTGGGGCATGGCTGGGGCATCCAGGCTGGTTGCACCCAATTCTGATTGCATAGGCATGTCTAGCCCCCATGGGGTCAGAATCTGGTGCAACTGGGGCACATCCTGATTCTGGATGCCTGAACAGGCAGGGGACGCTCAGAACAGAATTGATTTCCAAACCTAAATGCTCAGCCATAGCCAACAGAGTCTGAGATTCTCCCTGCCTCCTCACATGGGGTTTCAGAACAATCCAAATTATTATTCATACATTCACTGCAATCTCCACCCCTCCCCCAAAGATCAGAGATAATCTCGTCCTGTGATCCACTTTCTTAAGGAGAAAAGTTGAAACATCATCAGAATAAATGGATAGTCTACTCATTAAGGCTTCTTTGCCCATTCCCTATGCCCCTTTTCACTTTCTAAGATCATCTCGGAGTAATCTGCTATTTATGCCTCCACTCACTTGTATTCAATTTTAAATTATTGGTGTATGTCTTTTTCCTTTATGGAGGTAATTTTATAGTAATTTCTGCCTATCTGTGGCCTCATGCACATGTAGATGACCTCTTATAAAATACAAACCAGTGTAAAAGTATGTGTTTTGACATGAATGCACATACTTTGCCAATAAGCATATCCGGGGGACAGTCAGGATGGAAATAACTTAATCCATATGCATACTTGTGAATTTTACACATGTTCATTTATACCTATTCTCTAGCAGGTGCAAATATCCATGCCTGCATTTAGGGTGCCATCTGTGCTTCATTTACTAGTATTTTATAAAGACACATGGGTGACTATGGGGTCATTTTGGAAGCTCTATTCATGCTTTGGGCTTCTGAAAATGGGCATAGAGACATCCAGATTAAAGAGGTCTTCAGAGCCATTATAGAAGCAAGGTCTGTGGATGTCCTCATTGTGAGGATGTCCAAGTCTGAACTGCAGTGTGGTGGAGGTATGGTTGGGGCGTTCTCTGATACCTGATCTTAGAAGCATCCAGAGTCATGTCTAAGTTTCTGATTGTGTAATATATAATTTTTTTATTCCATGTGTCATCATCCGTGGACCATGCTGCTTTACAAAGAGGAAGGCCCAGCAAGGGGTGGTCTTGTTGTGAGAATCCGATGGTTGAGCTCATCTGAGCGCTGCACCAGACTACCTTCCCTGCTCATCTGCTTTCCACTGCTGCACTGGACTCTTCCCTGATGCCTGTCATCATTTCTGGGGATGTTAAGAATTTACATTTTGGATATTTGGGAATAAGTTATAGGCCAATCCAACCTATGAGGAGGAAAAAAATGATGTAGAACAATTTTGGGAAGCTAATAGGTCAAATGTAGGTCTACTAGAAGGTGACTTTTTATATATTGTGAACGTCTTTGGATTAGGTGGTCCCTATTAGAACATGTGGAGCTACTACAGCAAGAGTTTACTTTTGGTACTGTAGCCAAATTTTAGGAAAAAAAAGTAGGAGTGTCATCACTTGGAGAGACAGTGGAGTAGCAGAAAGGTCAAGAAAGATGAGGATTGAGTTAAGGCCCTTGGATTTTGCCAGGAACAAGTCACTGGAGTCTTTGGCAAGAGCAATTTTGGTAGACTGTAAAGGACAAAAGTTGGATTGTAGAGGATCCAGAGGGGCTTGAGAAGAGAAAGTCGAGGCAACTGCAGTGAACCGCACATTCAAGTAGTTTAGAAACGAAGGGGAGGAGGGAGATGGGTCGACAGTGAGAAGGACAAGTAGGGTCTAATGAGGGCTTCTTGAGGAGAGGAGTATTATGATACTACCACTAAGGGATCAGACGGCCAGATATGTGAGCACTCCCTTATTTGGCACCTACTGGTAGTGCCTCCAAAATAACTGCTGAAAGTTCATCTGAAGGATAATTAGTAGAAGTGGGTAGATTATATATTAAAAGTACCATAAAAGTACTCAAAGCAGAGAATAGAGCAGAAGGAGAGAGAGTTGGTAATATAAAGATGTTTGCAATCCAGTTTCCTGAATTACTCCCACAGAATATTAGTAGTTGACCTTCAGAGAAACCAAAGAGACAAGAATTTCTTCTGGGCCTGTTTTCCTACTGAAATCATATAGGGGCATGTTTACTAAACGGGGCACTTTTGCGGGGCGCACCTGAGCGCCCTAAAATGATGCAGTTAAGTGCTCTTAAGCACCCCGTACGCGTGCGCGGCACATTAACGGGTCCCGCACGCGTGCGCCGCAAACACGCACGTTTGCGGGGCGCTCATGTGCGATAGAGGCGTGGAAAGGCGAAATGAGGGCGGAGGAAGGCCCCCGAGGGGCGGAGAGATGGGGTCAATGGGTGGAATGTGGGAGGGGAGAGACCCTCCGCACAGGAGCGTGCCCGAATTTACAAGAAAAAATACCGCCAGTGAAACACACGCGTTAGAGGTGATTTAAAGGGAAGAGAAACCATTTCCGTCAGCAATGTACAGCAACATCGTGGAAACCCAAAAAACGTGAGCAGTGTGAAACATGTGCACAGAACAAACTCGCAAATGTAACATGAAAATAACCACAACCAAGTATGCGAAAATCATAAGTCTGCTGGGAAACACTGCTATTAATGGGCAACAATAATAAAACACTCCCAGGAAAGCTCCAAAGAATTGAAATGAATATTGGAAGGGTCCATGGTCCGTGGACACATTCAAAAGCACTGCAATGTAATGGAACTGTCCTGGGAGTGCATATCAGGTCATCCAGTGATATCACTGATGCACTGTTCGGTTTATTTCTGTGACTGCACCTATTTGGAAGGCATATTTGTGTGTGTCCTGCACCCCTGTCCCCATACAAAGAAAACGTGGCCACAGTAAACCTATGCAGAGCAGGGTGTCAGGCTTGTGCAGCCAGGTTTCCTATCTCCAGATACTGCACAGTCTCTGTGGGCACAGTGTGGTGCAGCGGACACAGCCAGTGACTGTATGACGAGAGGTTCACAGGTTCAAATCACAGCTGAGGTTCTGGCAACCCAGTACCCATATTTTTAACCACCACTAAACAGTGAGAGTTCACACACTGCTGTACTGCAGAGAACATAAGCATGGGCTCAACACCTACATTTTACCCCACACCGCACACAAACCAGAGCAATGGCCATTATGTACAGGCGAGTCCCTCAAATTCCGTCCTGGAGTGCCACAACGCAATCAGGTTATATGGGTTTGCCAGATAAGGACTGCAAGCCACAGCAGACAGTGCCGTAGGCGTGTGTAGCCTGGCACCGTACACAACAACAGACAGGCACTGTCAGATGTAAAGTCATGGACTTCCCTCGGAATGCAGAATATATGTTTAGAAACAGTGGTGCAGTGTACACAGACAGTGTGTGCAACAACAGAAGGTCACAGGTTCAAATCCTGTCTGTGGCTCCTTGCAACTAGTGCACATAAGTGTACCCTGAAAAAACCAGGCATTAAAGACTGATACTTTTCTGCTGAGAACCCAAGATATTTTGGCATATGTTTATGTTATCATCAACAGTACCCACCACATAAACATGTGCAGCACCTACAGCAGAGTCAAACAAAAGCAGTCCTGGAGTGCCCCACATCATTAAAGGGTAATGCAGACTCCAATATAAGGCCATGTGAACATGTTGACGGCAGGGGAACTGGTGACACCTGTCCACATCACACCATGGCCTATCTGTTTTTAGGTGGGTGCTGTGTAGTGCAACAGACAGGGTTAGTCTGACAAACAGACATGGATGTACCTGGAAATGCACTGTCTCTGTGTCATGAAGGTGGTGCAAAGCACACAGGCACTGCCTGCAGGAGGTGAAGGTCACAAGTTCAAATCACGTGTGTCAGGTCTGCCGAACCAATCCCCGCAATTGTCACATCCCCTAATTTTTCTCAAAAAACAAACCACCTGTAGTGGGAAAAGTGAAAACAGGGACAGTACATGTATATTGTCTCTCAAGGTGGACATATAAGAGAGAAATGTGCATCACATAGATCAGATTTCCTCAAATGCAGTCCTGGAGGGCCACAATTTATTCACATGTTATGATGTCTTAAATAAAGATGTCTCTGTTCATCTGCATGTGCCGGTCCATGGTATGCAGATATATCTCATGCATATATCTGACGCACATTTGTGAAAATGTAGCAGTGTCTGTTACAACAGGACTGGAGTTGGGGACCTGTGCCAGAGATTACCGATCAACAGGAGGCGAAATGACCAGACACACAGGCTGCAGGACCCAAAGCCAATTGGACAGTCATGATAGTGTGCGTTGCGTCCATATCATAAAACTAGTATGTGCGCACTGTAGCACTGTCACCATAAACCTTGAAATACACCACACATATAGCAACATGTTGATCTGATCAGTGGCAGATATCAATGTCTACGTACACCACAATATGGTTATTGAGTGGTATCACACCAATATGTCTGATGTATGTGGAGTGTGTCTCAGGTCTGTTGTTTGACGATGTTCCCCACCATGGGGTGTGACAGTAGCACTATTTCATAGCCTAGCCATGCATGCACTGTGTCCACGACTGCTGATTTGGCATAGACTGGAAAAACTATCTATAGTAGCACAGTGATGGCATAGCTGTGGGATTGTGTGGCTGTACATCCAGTGTGTGATGTATGCAACACCTTACTCAGCGCACAATGTTTGTACTGTGTGCAGTGTTAGCTTGCCATTGTGCATAATGAGGTGCTAGGTATTGTGGTCATACCCCCGACAGGCTGGTCTCGGCAGGATGCATGAGGACAGAACGTAGGGCAATGTAAGTGAAATTGCAGTGTGTGGTCATCAGTAGCATGGACAAGGTAGCCCAAGCATGTCCTCCTGGAAGGTCAGTCTCACCCTGACTGAGTAGTTACCATAGCATGGCTAGGTCAGCTGTAGTGGCAACAACATCTTTTGCAAGTGATATCTATGGGTTGCCTTTTGGAGCCCAATCACGAACGTAACTGCTCGGTGAGTGTGCAGACGTCCCAGTTTGGGTTGCACACATTGTCACCAGTAGTATGCAGTATGGATAAGCTATCAGACTGCTTGCACCTAGTATGTGTAAGGGTGCCACACTTTGAAGGGTGTAGCAGCTGCAGCTTATCTGTGTTTGCTGCTGGACAATGTCAGATAGTGGTGGTGGGCTGCTGAGCATGTCCAGGCATGCCATCTGTCTGCTGTCACCTTATTGATGGTCACATAAATGCATGCCCCATGCTGTAAGTTGTATTTTCCTCTGCTGGACAGAGGTTATCACTTCCCACCAGCAGCACCATTGCAGTGATGAGTCTGAATGTTACGTTTGGGTGTTGTCACATAATCCGTCCGTCTAAACACACTTCTCCCCCTCCCATAACTAATGTGGCGATGACAATGGCCACCACACAGGATATGACTGATGTGGTTGCAGCAAATTGCTTAAAGGGCTACACATCACAGGGAAATAACAGATGCACAGAAGTGTAAGTGTATGTGCATCAACAAGTGCTACTCATCAGACACTGCGACTGATGTGGACTCACACCATAGGCTATCTTAGCTGAGCCAGGTGCTGTGGTCATGGTTCTGGGTCTCCCCTCTCACATTCAGGGTGAGCACAGGAGCCGCACAATGTGATGTCCAAGACTAACTCTGTGTCATTAACCTACACGCTCATTAATCATGTACATACGTAGGTGTTTCAGTGGCTGCATAAACCATAGTGCTTATATTTGTAGACTGCTTATTTACATGTGCAGTGCATCATGGGTATGTGTGATTGAAGTCTATCGTGGTAAAGAAAGCAAACAGGTCATGTGTTGGCCCATACTCAAACTGTAGCCAGCCAGGGGTGTGTTAGCAGCTATGGCAGTGGTTCTGAAGCAGTCCTCCGTGAAAGTCTAGCCATGACATGTGTTTATGTTAGTACAAATGAAGATGCATGAGATATATATGCATTACAGATGTCTTGCCAAACGGAGTGGAGTGTGGCCCTCCAGGGCTGGCCATCAACAACCCTGACAAACATCTCTGTCATTAACGTTTGTAAGTGGGCAAGGTGCTGATGTGCAAGACATCAAAATGTTCACATAAACTGTGTAACATGCTTCTCTGCCTCTCACCACCACCAACATCTTATAGATTATAGAACTGCATGGTGGGCATGAGAATTGAGGAAGTATGTCACAGTGAGTATATATGCTTTTCATGTCACTGACATCTGCACTTTGTACAGTCACACACCTAAATGACAGAGGTGTAAGACAGGGGTCTAAACATACAGACCTGTAGGGCCACAAATCTGTGAGGTTGCCAGGGTAGCTCTGATGCCTATAGATCTCATGCATATTAATTAGGGCTATACTGATCAGCAGACTGGCCTAGGGGTTCAAGGAGGAGTGTCTCTCATACACAGAGCTATGGAGGTTTCGCCCCCTGTGATGTCACAACGTGTACAGACATAGGTAATGCCCCTGATTCTACAGTGGTCTAATCTAATATGGCTCTCTGAGGCTCTTCCCTTTGTAATGTCATTTGGTGGTGCCACCAACAACACCCTCAATGCTGTAGCATGAAGGTCCCTCAAAAGTACCTTACAAGGTTCGTTTATTTGAACATTAGAAGGTGCTGTTGTGGACACTGCACCTCATATTGTCCTCTCTGAAGTGACTCATAGGGTACCTGATGTGCCACACTAGGTTATTGCAATGTCACAGTGTGTTTCTGCAAAAAACAAATCCAAAACGCAAAGGCCACAAAAACCACTGTTGATAGTAGATAGTAATGTGCCAGCAAGTTATATAGATTAGGCTGATGGTGTGAAGGCAAACACGACGTCTGTAACATAGGTAGGTATGACAGTGAATGTGTCGCACACCCCAGCCACTCACTCTGTATGTCAGCACATCCACCTAACATCTACATCCATGTCCATCGCATGGCAATCTCAATAAGCTCAATATGTGTGCTATGCAACCTAATGTGGATGTAGCATGTGCAGATGGAAAACCCCCCCCCCCCCATGCCATCACATACATAATGTATGGGTTGACATTGAGATGGAGTAGTGAATATCATCTATTGCGACACATATCCCCATATCACCAGGGTGCCTGATAGGCCAATCTGATGGTCCCTCAAAACACCTTGTTGAAGTAGCAGTTGTAGTGGCAGTCAGTGCAATGTGAAAGGCGTAGCACATCACATCAAACAAATGCCTAAGAACCAGTGTGCAAGTGATGATAAGTTCAAGTCCCAAATGTGTCAACACCATGAGGTCATGAAATAGTTATGTGTTTTATATAAGAGACACACAGCACTGTATATTGCAGTTGTTGTGCGCATGTGCGCAACTCGTTCCGCAAAACAATGTGCGGGGCGAACATGAACGTCATATGTGTATAAATTGCGCCAGTTGCGGGACGCTGTGGGACGAAATATTTATAAAACATGCAGCAGATGCGGAGCGCAATGAGACGTGTTACGTCGCCAAGGTGCGCCAATCTCTGGGGCGCAGTTGGACGTCATACGTCGCTAAACTGCGCCACTTGCGGGGCACAGTTGCACGTAAAACATTGGAAATGTGTGGCATTTGCGGGGCGCATGCGCGTCAATGACGCTGCGTGCAATCAGGTGATAATATCTCAAAATGGCGTCCAGAACAAGAAAGCCTGCATTCACTCCTCGGGAGCTCCGCACCCTGTCTCGCCTGATTGCCACAAGGCAGGAGAAGCTGTTCCCCGGGCAAAACAGGTACAGGGACAGCAGAAAGGTCCGCAGGGCCTGGGAACGGCTACAGAGACGCTTCAATAGAGAAGCTGACTTCCCAAGGGAGGTAAGTGGATGGGGACAGGTCATTAGAAATAGACATATATATCTAGAGGCTGTGTGCATTGCAGATCCTCATGCTGTTGGGGTCAGGTATTGTGTGTCAGTAATGTGCTGCAGCTGAACATACATCCCATATTGTCTTTGTATAATATGTGACAGGTTTGACCTGTACCCAGGTGGTGATGGATATGGTCACACAGGTCATGATGCTAGCCCTATTACCTGGCATTTGCTGCTGTGGACGTGCCAACACATACTGTAAGAAAGCAAACCAATAGATCAGCTTAATTATATCCAAATCACATCATATGAATATGGTGAAATGTGTAGCTGCAGAAAATAACCTTTCCGTCCACAGAAAGGGTATGTGAAGCAAAGCATTAATGGTATGTCAATCACCCAGGTGATCTGGTTGTTTTTGCCAATGTTGTGCAATATGCCCCCCTATCCCCAGTGGTCCTGAGAGCTCACCACAGTGGTCTATCAGTCACCCTGGAGATACGGTTGTGTGTGCTCAAGCACTGTAATACATACACCCTATCACCAGGGGACTAGAGAGGCCATCACACTGGCTCACCTGTCATCATGGTGATATTGGTCTGTGTGCTGTCAAAGTACAAAACAATATCCCTATCCCCAGGGGTGCTGTAAGATCATCACAGTGGCCTGTCATGTATCCTGGCGATATGGTTACGTGTGCTGAAACAGTTCATTACATCTACCCTATTTCCAGGGGTCCTGAAAGGCCATCCCAGTGGCCTTTCATGTATCCTGGAGCTATGGTGATGTGTGCTCAAACAGTTCATTACATCTTCCCTAGTTCCAGGAGTCCTGAAAGGCCATCCCAGTGGCCTTTCATGTATCCTGGAGCTATGGTTCTGTGTGCTCAAACAGTTCATTACATCTTCCCTAGTTCCAGGAGTCCTGAAAGGCCATCCCAGTGGCCTTTCATGTATCCTGGAGCTATGGTTCTGTGTGCTCAAACAGTTCATTACATCTTCCCTAGTTCCAGGAGTCCTGAAAGGCCATCCCAGTGGCCTTTCATGTATCCTGGAGCTATGGTTCTGTGTGCTCAAACAGTTAAATAAATCTACCCTAGTTCCAGGAGTCCTGAAAGGCCATCCCAGTGGCCTTTCATGTATCCTGGAGCTATGGTGATGTGTGCTCAAACAGTTTAAAATATCTCCCCTAGTTCCAGGGGTCCTGAAAGGCCATCCCAGTGGCCTTTCATGTATCCTGGAGCTATGGTGATGTGTGCTCAAACAGTTTAAAATATCTCCCCTAGTTCCAGGAGTCCTGAAAGGCCATCCCAGTGGCCTTTCATGTATCCTGGAGCTATGGTTGTGTGTGCTGAAAAAAGTTCATTACATCTACCCTATTTCCAGGAGCCCTCAAAGGCCATCCCAGTGGCCTTTCACTCATCCTGGAGATATGGTTGTGTGTGCATAAAGAGTGTAAGAGATCCTCCCTTTCCCCAGGAGTTATGTGAGGCCATCACAGTCGGCTATCACGTACCCTGTTGATATGGTTGTGTGTGAATAAAGAGTTTAATAGAGCATCCCTTTCCCCAGGAGTTAAGTGAGGCCATCACAGTGGTCTATCACGCACCCTGGTGATATGGTTGTGTGTGCCTAACCAGTTCAATACATTCTCCCTATCTCCAGGAGTCCTATGACCTGTGTAAGGTCACTTGTCTATGATCCCACTGCAATGGGATATGCAGCTGATGATGTGTGGCACAACACGCAACCCCCATGGGGCCGTACGCCACATTGCATTGGTGGGTATAGCAGTCACATGTTGGGGTAGTTTATGACAGGTAAGTTGCACCTCTCACATAGTCTGTGAGGTCACTATCTCATCACACATGTCTGTGATGTATCACGATTGAAAAGCTATGTGCACATGTTGATGTGTGTATAGGTACAACATCCCCATGACCTAGGCAAAGATATTCCCAAAGGCCGTAACAGAGCCATAGTCCCCTCACTTTATGCATAGTTAGGTTACCCATCCTCACACCTCCTACAAATCCATTACCTTGTAGCAGGTGAACAGAACTGATGTTGTAGGAAAGCTACAGTCACCTCTTGTGGTTGGACACCACAGACACAAGCAGCCACATGAGCACAGGTGGCAATTTGCGTAGTGTGTTTGTTTGGTGTCTGTCCATGGTTTATCAAAATACACCTGCTGTCATCATACAGGTCATAGGTCATAGTGCCATTTCCACAAGATATAGGCCAGCCGACATGGGCACGGTAAGCTCAGATAAGGGCACCTGCAGTTGTTGTATGTTTTGTTTAGGCTGCTCTACCAAACATACCCCATACATACTACACCCCAACCTGACTCTCACACAGGATGGCCAGCCAACATGGGTGGAGGTACAGACCCTCCACAGCACATGATCAGTTTTGTAACCCTTTCCTGCCCTCCTCATCCCACTGTTTTCCCACATGTGTGACTTAGCCATGTTGTTAGCTGCTGATAGCATAGTTCATTGCCTGTAACAGGTGGTCGCCAGACACAGCAGGATGCACAAATTAACAAACATCCCTGTCCCCCCTTGGGTTCTGTCGCATTCAACAACTGCTCCAATGTATCCCTTCACCCGCTCCTGGTGTGCAAAACATACACAACAAGAGATGCAAATATTGGACAGCAAGTAGCATCACGCAAGCACCATGGCATGGCTCCAGAGACTGACATATGTGACGATGACCAACATTGGTGAGTAGGCTCAGTTGGTAATGGTGTTGTCCACATGTGATAACACATTCCATGTGCCCATGATGATCCCCTGTGACAGGTTGAACTATGCTATACATGAAACACACATCAGTGTAGCTGAAGTGTCCAGACCCAGGACACACTGTTCTATGTTTCTGTTGCCCACCCACCAGACGTAAGTGCTCACTCATGCTCCCACCCATATTTTCTCACACACACAGGTCGAGGATCTGAGAAAGAAAGGGAGGGAGCTGCGCCTGCACCATGGCGCATACCTTGAGCGCGTGAGGAATGCTGAATCATCACATGGTGATGGTGCGTATTGATGACATGGCTGCCCACCATCAGAGGTCACAGTGGCCCATCTGTGTGCATGGTACCTGCATGGGTACATGTGATGTGTCACACACATATACGTGTGCTGTTGACTTTCATCTTCCACAGATCATGATGACAGTGACGAAGACCCCCGTACCTCTGCCTATGCCCTCCGAAGGCCCACCTCCCGCGCTGCCGTGGAGGTGGTAGTCCTGGACACCAGTGGGGAGGAGGCAGAGGGTCCTGCAGACGACACAGCGGAGGGGGTCATGGGGATGCTGGGACGGAAGGTGTGGGTGCCAGGGTCACAAGGGGGGGTGAGGGCGCAGGTGATGTGGGTGGGGGGGAGGTGGTGGGGGGTGTTGGGGAGGAGTCAGGGGGGGAAGAGTGGCCACAGGGTGTCTGGGAGAGTGACATAGAGGACAGTGCAGCACAGGGCACTGTTGGCTCCCGCCATCAAGGGCAGGTGGCTCCAACATCCAGGGCCCCACACACAGTGCATGCAGATGCCACCACACAAACACCAGGAACAATGTGTGTGTGTGGTGGCAGATGTGTTGTACATCTGTGTGAGGCTCTGGATGCACTGGAGCAGCGGGTGCACCGGTTGGTGCACCTGCAGGAATGGATGGCGGGAGCCATGGAGAGGGTGGTTGCTGACAGTGAGCATCTGCCATGTCGGCAGCCACCCCCTGAAGGGCGTCACAGGCATCATTGATGGTGCCTGTGACGTCCACACATGTGCCCTGTGCTGCCCTGTCCGCCATCACGGGGCAGGCTGAGGGAGGGGGGGGTCATGTGGGGGTTCGGGGTTAGTGTGTGGGAGTGTGTTTATTGCGGGGGTGTGTGTGCGGGGGTGGGGAGGGTGTGTTTTTGTTGGGTGGGTGATGGCATTTTCCCCTACCCTAGATATGTATATAGTTGTATTTTTGTTTGTACATATTAAAGTATTTTTTCTGAACCCTGTAATGGTCACGTGTCTCACGTAGCATATGACTATAGATGCCAGCATGTCATATGTGTGCAGCCACATACATTCCTGACGGGTAAACATGCGTGTGATACCTCAATTGGCACCACATGCAGTGTGTCGGGAAACTCATGTGTGTAGGTGTGTGATAGCAGGGTGCTGCATTACATGTTACCATGTAGTGGCTGCCCCACAGACGTACTTGCCACAGGGATGCATATACATGACCCACATGTTCTCACATATATGAGCCGGCAAAATATGCGGCTCACAAATGTCTGCCTCTGTAACATGCATCCCTATGGTGGGGTTGGGGTGCATGTGACCACTTATATAGGTGAGGGCACAGGTCACACATATGGCACCAATGTGTCCTGTATGACGGGTTGCAGATGGTGATGTGTATGGAAACATAAACAGGCCATTTATAACACAGTACCCCTGTGTCCACATCAAGGGTGGTGGACCGTGGTTCTGTAGAGCCGCAGGGCAGTCAGGTGTTGGAAATATTCCTAATGAGTGTGGCAGAGAGAGATATATATGAATTGGAGATATCCTGTCAGCGTGACTGAAGTTTCGGCCCTCCAGGGCTCGCTTTTGAGAGACCTGGATTACACCTCTGCCATTTTGGAATGTGAGTGGGCAAGGCGCAGATGTCCCCGACATCACACATGTTACCTAGAGTGTGTCATATTCCTCCTCACCTCTCCCCACCACCAACCTATTGCCATTGCCACCACCCGTTACTGCTGGTGAGAAACAGGGAGCAATGTTACGCATTCCAAATAACCATCCGATGTCTGTGACATCTGCACCCAGCCCAAAATAAATCGTACATGACAGAGGTGTAAGGCAGCGCTCTCAAAATCCAGTCTTGGAGGGACACAAAACCAGTAAGGTGGTCATGATAATTGTAATGGTGAGATATATATCGCCAGCATATACATTAGGGATATGCTCAGAACCTGACTGGTCTGCGGCTCCACAGTATCACGGTTCCACACCCATGTCGTACATGGATGTCTGTGCACACTGTGCCGCTGCAGCGCAGAGGCTGTGGTGACACATTGTGCTAGTGAAACATCACATATGTGTGGATCATGGAAATAGTATATGTGTGTGGCAAAGTAGCTTATGCAGTGGACATGGTTGCAGATCCTATGGTCCTCCCACCCCCCTCTCAGAGATACACATGGGACCAAATGGACACTCTTTGGAAAGAGACAATGTATCTATTTTTGGACAGCTGTTTATTATCACAGCAATTCTCTCATATAAAACTATTGTTACAAACATGTGTGTAAGACATATCAAAGATCCCCCCAAGCCAATTACATAACACACACACAACATACTAATCACATATGTCTACTTTCACATATAACCCAAACCAAGCCGCAATAACAGAATATACTATGTACATAGTTGCTAAAACTGAACAGTGCAACAGAGAGAAACCTTTGGTTTCGTGCTGTACATTTCTATATTATCATAGGTTACTGACGGCGTGGTCGGCCACGCCTGCCACGTCGGGCCCCTCTCCCTGGCAAGGCTATATCCTCCTCCGGATACATTGGTGGTGCAGGTGCAGCTCGGATCAGAACATCACGTATGCCCTCAAGGGCCTCACACATGCGAGTTAGTGGCATGGCTACGACCCCCTCATGTAATGTCCGTAGCGCAGCACAAACATCCCTGGTGTTCCGCTCCACAGCACAGCGAATCCGCTCCAGAACACGTCGATTGGCTGTGAATGGGACACAGGGTGGTCAATGAACTACCTCTCCACGAAAACACCTTCATAAAGCAACATGTCATACACATACCACACTAATGCTAATGTGATAGTGCTGAGTCATATGGGAACATGGTTAGGGGTATAACACATATATCGCAGTGTACTACAACTAATAGAAACACAGAGAACACTATACAGGAAGAGGATGTGGGAGGACAACACAACAGTCATACAATAGCTTCTGCATACACACCCACATACTACTGACGTGGCAACAGAATTGGGCAAGGACAGTCATCTCATATCCATTATTTAGGTCAGGTGCAGCATGCAGCAGCCATAAACACCTCAGATGGCCAGAAGCATTGTTGTACCGAGGTGTGTTTGGGAATGTCTGCACAGGTCATGTATGGGTCCAGGGTTTTGCTATATGTGGCATAGAGATGCACATGAGCTGTTGGGGCATGTTACGACAGGAACTGTGTGTTATGTGTTTATGGAATTTGCTATTCTCCATGAGATGTTTGTACTGGATGTAGCCTCATGGGATGCCATATATTTGTGTAAGACTGTGTGACGGCAAATCAGGTTTGGCCTGCCCTAATGATTGTTTTATGACATGACAATGTATGGTCTGATGGGTTACATTGTCAGTATGAGGGCTGGATGTGGGGATGTACACATTATCCGCATGTGCTGGTCCTTGGAATTGCCTGGTGCAAGGACTACACTGATATGTATGCTTGGTGGTGTACAAAATGTACGTGAGCTGATGTTGGGGAATGACTAGAATGTGATGGTGCTGACAGACGTTAATCCCGTGAAGCATTTACGTGTGTTGTGGGAGTGGGTGATACCTTATGAACATAGCTGCTTATGTGAGTGTAGTTGAGGATAGACATTGGCATGCTGACTACGTCATTGATAGTGTGGGATGTCAGAGACCTACTACACGGAATAAATGGTTATGTTAAAGCAAATGTGACAATGTAGAGTGGATAAAACAGTACAATAGAGCTGTCTGGACACATAAACATCAGACTATGGTGAGTGAGCAGAACTCTTGCACAGGCATTGTGAACGTGGATGCAGCAATTAGGACATGGAAAACAGTCATAACAACTAGACAACATATGTTTTCCCCTTTCTCATTTGACATAGCATATGGATCCTTACAGGCTGAGCTTCAGTAGTTTTATTTTGTACCCTGCTGTAAGGGATAATGTATGTATGACAGTACAGATTGGTCAGATATCTCTATCTACCCACTGGCCAGTACCTATACAGTGTTGTGTCAAATTCCCTAGTTGCCTTTTGTGTCTCCAATAACACATTTCGACTAGGTAATGTATTTCTTTGGTTGCTTGCTCTATGATGATGTATCTGGTTATTTTGTAAAGGAGATGAGGTCTTCAGTTTATGTTATTTCTCATTGGGCTTGACAATTGCTATCATACACCAGTATGTTATGTGAGGTCTTTGTGTAATGCTCTAATGTTTGCATTCGGAAAGGAGGGGTGGGGTGATGTGCCAATTCTGGTAATGTTGTGTGGATACGTGGTGTATGATATGGTCTCAACATGGCAAGCTTATGTTGTAGTTAGTCATATGTGTTTAGGTTTATTTTGCAGCACAGTAATTGTTCACGGATTTGGTCCTTGTTTAACCATTTGTTGAGAAATAGACATGCGTCATACTCATTACTGTATGGTTGCATACAACACATATTGCAGGTATGACACGTATGATACTGGGGACCATCACACGGTATGGGGACATAGGCCCACAATTTAACTGGGACACACATGCTCACAGCCTATGCAATCTGTTGAGGGATTGTTGGCCTTACAGTAAGGGGACATGGTGTTTTCCTTTTCTGTCTGGATTACAGTCTATGTTATGTCTTTCTGTACAGAGGAAATTGAGGAATGTTCTCTCCAAACAAGCCATCAGGTTCATACTGTACGTTTGAGACCCCTCTGTAGATCCGTATCTATGGTTGACCTGACATATTTTCGCACCTCTCTCCATATGCTATGTAATTTGACACCTGCAGATGCAGACTGTGGGGAATGCGTTCTTTGTGCTGTTACATCACAGAGGAGGGTTGCATTGCTATATATATGGTATGTTTGTTTCTTCAACTATTATTTAGATGTCATGCTGTGGTTTACCAGACATCTGGGTGTCTGCAATGAGGTAGACTGTTGCAAGGGCAAGTGTTGATCTTTCTCATGACAACAACATGGTGGCCCTTATACAACATTCCTTTTAGGCCTGCATCTGTGGGTGTCAACTGACCTTCGGTGATTCTGTTTTGCGTCATAGTAACACCATATATTATACCCCACACCATTCTTTCAAGAAACAATATCCCACCAACATGAGCCATACATGTGATATATGTGGTGGTTATGTTGCAACATTCACCACACAAACACCAACTATTGACTATTGGTGTTTATTTTGGAATTATGACTGTCGTATGTCACCCACCTTCAGCATCGCGATGTGCAGATACGCCATGGGACCTTAACTCCGCCATCATCGCCTGAGGGTCAGGGCTCTCGGTGTATACTTGCAGCCTGGGTCCGTCGATGTTCTCCCTTGATGCTGCCCCTAGTGGTGATATACTGGGTACATGTGGCTCTATGGGCTCATCAACAGCACTTGTGCTGCCCCCTGAGACAGCAGGTTCATCCTCCAACACACTCATTGGCACTGTGATGTCAAAGTCACCCTCTTCCTCCACCTCCTCCTCCTCCTCCTCCTCCGCCTCCTCCTCTTCCTCTCCCATTTTACTGTAGTCACCTGCATATTGAACAATAACAAGGAAAACACATATGTTTCAACATAATCATATCTATATATGTGTGGCACAGACACCACAGAGATGATGGGGTGGGTATGTGCGTGTGTGCTGCGTACCCGACCCATGACACCCTCCCATACATGTTTGTCTACGTCATTCAGCTGTTTCTGGGGCACATGTGTGTCGTGTGGCCATGCACATGTTTCATATTTTCCATGTGTATATTTGGAGTGCCATGCCACATGTGTCCCCCATCACATCCCTCCCCCTATCTGTACAACATATGTCCACACATGTGTGAGAATACATCACCCTTACACTTGTTTGGACCATACATTGCCTGTTTATGTTTAATTATGCATTTGAAATATTGTCTCTAGACATACTATATGCTCATTGTTGGATATGTTTGGCTGTGACCCATTGTGCCGTGGATCCCATGTAGCCAGCACCTGTGGCCCACTGAGAAGCACATGTAGCACTGTGCAAATAGTATGTCACACACACGTTACCTGATTAGTGTGCCACAAAATCATATGGTGCTTTGCAATCACAGATGTGCAGGTTGGATAGGAATTGTTGTGTGTAGTTTTGGAAACAGATGGGGAGGTTGCTGTTTTCGAGGGACACATATGTAATATTGTGACAGGGCATGGCAACAACACAGTTTGTGCATGGCCATAACACACACATGTGACACCACTTTTTAAACATGGTGTGGATTGGGTCACAGGTATGGGAGTGTCTGTGCAGCTGAATGATGTGTACTGAAGGGACATTGTGAACCTGGCAATTACTATACATACCTGCGTCAGGATGTGCCGTGTCAAGGGCCTCCGGCAGTCCACGGAGATAGATGTGGCCCAAACGTGTTGCCAGCTCTTGTTCCAATGGTGTGAGTGATGGGATAAAAGGGCCCCCACCACCTGTGCCATGCGCATGTTGTCTTTCAGCCACCATGTGCTGGCGCACCCCTCTTTTTATATCCGAGTACCTCTTTTTGAGGCTTTCAACATCCCTTGTGGGGCCCCCTGCCTCTGCAATTGCAGCACGCACCTCCTCCCATACTGCCATTCGGGTGGCCACTGTTGTGCGACTGCTGAGCCTGCCAAATAAGAGGTCATAGTTTTCAATTACATGCGAGAGTAGGATATAGTTCTCTCTATCACTGAAGCGTAGAGCTCTTTTTCGCTGTGGACCAGGCACAGGTACCCTTTTTCTCTTCCCAGTTTGGACATATTGTGCAGGCTGTGGCCCAAAAGATGGTCCTGCATGTCCCTCCCTAGGATGTGCAGTCTGTAGCGTCGGTGTATCACCCACCACAGGTTGGGACACATGCTCCACACCCTCACCCTCACCCTCACCGTCTCTCTCCCTCTCTCTCTCCATCTCTGTATGTTTTAAATGCTCCTTTCAACAGAACAGCACTCACTTAAACAAAACAGAACAATACACAGCATGCAATACAGACTTACAGAATGTTACAGTACAGGACACAGTAAAGGACACATTAACAAAGGGAACAGAAATATTATCTTAGCACAAGGTGAGGAATCTACTCTGCTCCTGACTATCTTACACTGCCTCTCTCCGCTGCCGTACTCCCTGGACTGACTCTCTCCCTCCTTCCTCTGGACTACTCCCACCACAGCCTCTCTACCTATAGATTTTGTTATCCCTCACTGTGCTTCTTTCCTGTGCAGTAGTCCCACCACTGTCTCTGTTTCAGACTTTATCTATGACACCCTCTCTCTCTAACTGTGACTCCTTTCTCAACCCTCAACGTGATGCACGTGTGCAGGCCTATTTATAGTGTATTGCCATGTGTCTTCCATTGCACATGCGCATTTGGGCGGGCGTGACGCTCGTGCGTTGGGCGCGTGCTCGCCAACGCATGGGTGGCCGTACGCGGACAAACGCACATGCGCCCTGAGACACTGTACTGCGCATGTGTCGCAGTACGCATGCGCACTACAACGACTACCGCATGGGTGTCTGTGTTTTGTGCGCATGTTCACGCCGGCGCACATACGTGTGGGCACGCACTGACCGACGCCCATGCGTAGAGTGGCGCACGCGTGCCACCAACGGGCATCGCATGCGATCAACTGCGCATGCGCAGTGTGCGCAAACCACACACCCCAGAATAACATATATTACCATCACAACATTACCCACGTTGAGGGTTGTAGAGGAAGAGCAGGAGGAGTGTGGTTGGTGTGGAGAAGAACGAACGTCTATGCAGTTGTACTAGCGGATTGTATTGGTGTTTGTATTGCTTATTATATTGTGTTGTGTGTGTATTGTCAGTTGTTGTTTTTACTTTTGGATACTGTATAGTGTGTTTTGTGTGTTTGTTAGAGTTTGTGTGGTTGTTAGAGTGTGTTTCGGTAGTGGGACGGGAGGAGTTTATGGCAGCAATATATGCTTATGCATGTGTCCTGAGTGGTGGGCAGATGCTGCGGTTGCCGGACAGGGGAGATGGTGTCCACGGGGCTGCAGCACAGGGCATGGGTGTAGTCCCGCAGCAACTCAGACCTGCAGCTGTGGAGGTGGTCCAGCCATGTGCTGTGCGTTCACGGCACAGACGGCGTGCCGAGGTGCAGGCTCGGCAGCCACGCCTCTACAGGCCCAGGGCACAGCTCCAGGGCATGCGTGAGGACCAGGTCATCTCCCTGTACCGACTGAGCACAAGGGCTATTAGGGAGCTTTATGAGGATTTAAGACCTGACCTCGAGCCCCTGACTGATCGGTCCCATGCAATACCAGGTTTAGTCAAGCTCCTTGCTGCTTTACATTTTTTTGCCTCTGGCTGTTTCCAGTCATCTGTGGCTGCAGTGGGTGGCATGAGCCGCCCATCCTTCTCACGATGTCTCCACCACGTACTGCGTGCCATGGTCAGCCGGGTGGGGAATTACATAGCCATTCCCCACACTAGGCAACAATGGGGGACCCTGAACCAGGCCTTTGAGACATTAGCAGGGATACCACACGTGATGGGAGCTATTGATTGCACACATGTTGCCCTGGTCCCGCCTAGAGACAGGGAGGTGGCGTTTCGCAACCGCAAACACTACCATTCCCTGAATGTTCAGGTTGTATGTGATGCTAATCTGCATATTCTGAATGTGGTCCCTAGGTTTCCAGGGTCCACCCATGACTCCTATATCCTGCATCACTCGGCAATCTTCACACAATTTGAGGGCGGACGTTATGGGGACTGTATTTTGCTGGGTGAGTATGTCATGTGTCGTAATGTATGTATGTGTTTGTAACTTTCTTTATGTCTACTCACATAGCTAGCAAACTCGTTTAAAACCATAAACTTAGATCAACATATGAGCAATGTTTGTTTGGGGACTGTTGTATCTTTAGATTATTACAGGGGTATAGACGTACACATACAGCAGCTACAAACAAACATAGACCATCAGACTCCTAGCATTATATGATCCAGACATTCACATGGTGTGCAGGTGACAACACCCCTGTGCATGTGGCTAGGCTGTTGCACAATCCCTCATAGTGTGTGGTAATATCAACTGCACACATTCTGAGGGGGGGGGGTTTGGCCCTCATATGCACGTATCATGATGGGTCATTGCCAAATAATGCTTGTATGTCATTTAACCTTGTGATAATTGCTCATCCATACAGGTAACCCTTCTCATGTGTGTGTGGGGTTCACACACTCACTCTGGACTGTTGTTGCTACCCAGGAGCCAGTATATAATATGAGGGGTTTTTTGGGAATATCTGATGTATGCTTTTGCCCTTTCCAGCTAGCAGCACTCGTGTGGATATGTATGGTCACGCATTTGGCCTATGTCACAGCAGGGGTGTAACGAAGTATATTTGGTGCTAGTACCTTGGCCTACTGTAGATGATCATGATTTAGCCACATATTGGCCAGTGATCCTCATGTAGTTTAACATATTGGAAAGGGGATGCCTGAAGCTGTGGGCTATGTGTGTGCATACAGAGTTGTATTGTTTTCAGCTACACATGACGGTAATGTACCGATGTGTATCTCTATGAGGTTAAGACATGAGTAGTACAGTGTGCAGGTTTGCAGACCCCACCTTCAGTGGGATGTTCCCAGGATAGACACAGTGCACAGGATTGGTATTTAAACAATTTATGTTTAGCAATATACAGCATAAGGACACAGAGTATGAGATCTAGATATGTTGCCCGTACAGGACAGGATGCATCTAGGTGATATGGTTCACATTATCACCAGCCTCCATGGCATACATGTTCTGTTTTTTTACACCCCTCTCATGGCAGCATATTTTACCTAGGTTACTGTTCAGACATACAATATGAACATGTGACACGTGAATCGTTACTATCGTCTCTCATTGGCAGGGGTGCCAATGTGGACAGTCAATGCATTACAATACCCATGTCGCGCACACACACACACAATATGTTACAGTATAGATGGAACTGTTGGGGTATTTCCCATGAGTGTACTTACTTTCTAGGCTATGTGTTCCTTTTCTAACAGCATATGTGTTTTTTACAGCTCATTAATTGTTCGGTTATATGTTGATGTCAGGATTTGTTTTGTGTAGGGTTACTACATCTTAACATATGTCAGTTATGTTGAATATTGACACGCACATTTCTTTTTATTTCCAAGGTGATGCAGGATATGGGTGTCGCCCCTGGCTGCTGACCCCTGTACGTCAGCCACGGACACGTGCAGAGCGGAGGTATAATGAGGCCCATGCCTCCAGCCGCTCAGTCATCGAGCGTACCTTTGGCGTGTTGAAAAGTCGCTTCAGGTGTCTGGATAGGTCAGGCGGGGCCTTACAGTATAAGCCAAGGACTGTTGCAGAGATAATCATAGCCTGTTGCATCCTGCACAACATTGCTCTCAGGCACAATATCCCTGCAGAGATTAATGAGGATCTGGAGCAAGATCCAATGTGCCCCCCTGTACGTGCCAGTGGTGACACACAGGATGGCACAGCAGTCAGACGGAGGTTGATTGGAGAGATCTTCTCATGTGCGTATTACCTACCCACACAGCTTTTTAATCCTATGTGTGTTATGTTTACAGCAGTTACAGTTTATGTCAGGATATGATTTGTATGTGACACCACATTAGTATTTTAGTGCTAATTCACAACTCACATATAGGCATGTGTGAGGCACAAACAATGTGGCCAGTACACAACAGCATTTGGTGCCAGATGATGTGGGTGGTTGCTCATACGGCTGTGTGTGATTTTTAAGGTTAAAATTACAGTTAGTGGCTGCCTGTGTTAGCACCTGTTGTTGTTGTTGAGCACAAATGATGTTTTGTGATGATATGGGTGGATAACAGTGTTAGCCATATGGTGAGATGTTCACAGTGTGAGACCAGTCCACGTTTGGGGACATTAGTCCAGTGGGTTGAATTTATATGTTTCACCTTTGGGGTGTACATTTGGTTCTTACACTCCTGTCAGCTGGCTATGTGTTGCTTTGTTATTATGGCCGTATCAGGACATACATATCACAGGACAGATGCTTAGTAGTAGTTTCTGCGGATATTAGGGTATCTATGTGTAGGGTGTTAATGTCACCCTACAGTGTGTCGGAATGTATACTGCACCAGAAAGCCATGACATGGACATGTTATAGGATGGGGATCTGAGCATTGTCCAGCCAGAGAGGTAGTATTGCCACATTTACATGTAGGCGAATTGACCTTAGGTACAGTGCTACATATGTACACAGATACAGAGGATAACCTACCCCATATCAGCGAGGGGTGCGTTACAGTGGGCAGGATGAGCACAGAATGTGTTGGTGGCTTATGGTTGTGCAGAATTCTCAGGGAGTACATGGCATATCTTGCTGATAAATTCTCAACATATGCCAACATGCCTCAGCTACAGGCTGGGTATGTGAGCAGTGTAGGATAGTACAGTCCACATTACATAGATTGCATAGATAGTCGGACAGGGAAGGGGAGGATTATGTTGGCAAGGAAAACCAGACATATGTGAGAGTTGTTTCTCTGAGGTACACATATTGGCTATCCATGCGTTGACATTCTCAATGACACACAGTGTGATGGCATGCAGCCATCATGGTTTGCGTAAAAAATATACATGCCATTGGTGTTTTAATGACATGACGCACACATTGACAGCTATCTGTGGAGATCATCAGCAAATAGCTGTCACTATGATTCAAGGTATGACATCTACACACCAGGATATGTATTTGTTCCCTGCATACATGAGACACTCGTGCATATTCCATATGTGTTTCCAGAATTGTAAGCGACTTTGCATTCAACATTGACACACCCCTACACAAAGATAGGGGGCATTGTTGCCAATATAGTGGATCTGTGTGACTCGTCTGTACTTTGTGATGAGGTGCAAACATGGTGGTTTCTGACATGTCTGTTGATCTTTCTGTACAACAACACAGAGGTACGATGGGGACAGGATTGATTATGGACACCTGAGGATAGCCTCCTACAACTCTGTGCTGCCTCTCACATGTGAGAGATCTATACATTGTGATAGGGAGCAGTCAGACATTAGGTGATGGTGTGGGGTATGAGAGTTGTGGACAGGAAGGTGCAGTGTGTGATACTCTTGTAGAACATGACATGTTTGTTACTGTTGTGTTTCCCAATGCACAGGACATAGTTTATTCAGATGCTGTTGATGTGTTGGATTGGCATGTGACTGAACATCACCCAATATGCTTTGCGTTGGGGTAGGTGGATGTACAGGGAGATTGTGTGTGCCTGGGGTCATGTGGAAAACATATCTTCATTGCTCCATCATATTGGGCAGATGGTGTGTTGTTTTGTGTTTCACTTCAGGCTCCATCACCCATCCCTTGCTGTTGTCACACATATCCCCATGTGTTTGTGTTCAGCATGTCCTGTGCCACACTGTATATGTGACAGTTACAGCATATCTGCATGTGTGTGTATTTAAGGTTTGTATTTGGTTTGCCTGCACTTGCTCCCTACCCCAACATTGTACCATAAGCCAACAACAGGGTATTATTGCCGGTTCACGGGGCCTTTATATGTCTAAAGGTCCACTTGGACACATACAGGCCATGTGTTGCAGCTGGACTGCAGAAATATGCATACTTTGTGTGTGGGTGATTACAGGTTGCCTGTGTGATGAGACACTCTTCAGGCATAGTACATTATCATGTACTGTGAGGGGACTGTGCACCTGGGGGGCAGTTGTGACTGTGGTATGTGTTCCGTAGTGCTGTTTACCTTATGCGTATTATCAACATGTGTTGTGTGGTGTGCGACAAAATGTGTCTTGTGTTCAGAGTCACCACTGATGTTCACCTTTATTTATTTTCAGATATGACCATAATGTGGACATGCATCAGCAGCGGCTTGACCTTTTGTTTGTACACGGACTGCTGAGATTCTCTGCCTTCACTGTCACCTCTTATTGCTGTGTAGTGGTTCATGGGATTGCTGACATACACCTGATGCACACACAAGGTAAGTTGCACATTTGTTAATTGCAGATTTGTATCTATGTTTACCTGTTGATGAATCATAATTGTCTTATATGCATATAATGTTTCCTCTATGTGCACATAAACAGATGCATGTCGTGTGTAGCTGTGACACACCTGTGTGACACGAGCATGGACATGACCATACCCATGTTTTACCCATGTGTGTGTTTCGGATTAATGATGTCATGACCAATGTTTTGTTGAGTAATGTACTGTGTGGTTTCACATACCTTTCTTGTGCATTTGCAAAGGTGTAACGGTGTGCATTGTGTGGTGTTTTTCATAGGTGGCTCACAAGAACATACGTATCCTCTCATGACACAGGGCTGAGTACATACCGGACACATCTATTACAGTGCATCTGGTGTCACCATCACCCACCTTTTGAAGAAACAACACCATAGACATTTTACACCAGAAAGTGCCCCATTGGATGTTTTACCTCTGCGAGTGAGACATATGACTGCGATGGACAGTATTACTATTAAGCTACTTAATTCTCCATTACAGAGGTGTTCTCTGCACTGTTTGTGTGATGTTTCTGCAGGGAGTCCTGCTCATTGTTGAGAACACACATGAACTTTCAAAGACAGTGGAATGTTGACATGTCACGCTTGACTATTCCTAGCCATATTTGGTGGAACACTATTAACCTCACCTGTTGGATTGCACATAGTATTGTTACTTTTGGCAGTGTTCCCCCCGTGTGCAGCAGCAAATGACATGGATAGTGCAGCTGATCCATTCGAACACAGTTTTAGTATTGTTACGTTTTGGCCCTGGGTGTGACATGCCACCCAGGATACCCTCATCTTTTTCTTCCTAATCAAGCATACACCCATGTTTGCGCAATACAGCCAACGATGGAGCACTCCTATTGTGTATGTCCACCTGCTTTCCACATGCACATGCTACAAGTGTAACCTCAACAATGATTTTGGACACACGACCATCTTTAATTAATGTGGTCAATGTGACAAGGGTGTTTACGTGCATGTGTGGCATCACTGTCTCATGTTGCACTGTGGATGGTGCTTTTGCATATGACGGACTATGTTTGTGAGACAAAACATGTGGACCTCAGACTTCTTTGTGGCTCCGTATAGGATGTTTGGCCCTCATTTCCTTGTTCAGATGCTGCTTATTGTGTTTGTTGGATGTGCAGACGTGACAGTCTGCATGTATGTCAACACCTTGCATTTCCCATGTGCACAGTCCAGGCTATGCCCTGTGGTAGAGACACTCACATTGCGACATGATGTTTGCAGTGTGGCAATGTGGGTCACCGTTGCACTTCGTCAATTGTGCATTCCATGTATTATGTTATATGTGGCCAAACACTGTCTACTCTGAAAAGGTTGCAGGGCCACCTCCTTCATGGTGGTATATGTATAGGTTTGGGAAGGTAGTTTAGTTTGTATTTTGTTTGTGTTCATGTGCCTGTCCTACCTGTTGCATATACTCATTGTGATTTTGAGGAGAGTTTGTGTCTACATTGTTGCAGCTTTGATTCCTAGCTCAGACATTATGTGAGACCACACACATTACTTTCCCAGCGTGATTTTCACAATAAAACATTTTCTCAACATAGGCTTTTTTGGTTTGGTTGTCTCCTGTGTTGCAAGATGGATATGGTTTGAGGGACACATGATGTGTGTTGTGTCCTCAATATGCAGCGCCAACTCTCTACATGCACTCATATGTGCATTACACCTTTGCAGCATGCAGAATCAGGTAGGGGCTGGGGGTCTGCTGCCCAGTGCATTGTATGCAGTGGCTGCACATTATATCTCATGCTCTTCATTTGTGGTGGTTGAATTAACTTTTCTGTGTGAGTTAGATTTATGCCCTATTAGAGGGGTTTCAATATTCCATCAGAGATGCACTCACCTTCATATTATGATGGCACTGACTACACTATTTGTGATGTGTATACCAAATAAAGATATTTATTCCACATACATGTGGCTCTTTTGGTGATTGAGCAGGGTGATACAAAGGCACACATTGCATTGCCTGTTTCTCAGTCCTGCGTCTTTGTGACCCAGGGACTGCATTGTTTATTTTGTCAATATCATTGGATGAGGATTAACTGGTCTTTGTTCCACGGTAATGAGGGGTTACATGACTTGACCTAGGCCACATGGGGTGCTAGTGGGAATTGATCAGTGTTTGCTTGGGTCCAAGGCCATTTTGTTAACAGTAGGTTAGTCCTTCTCTCTTTGATCACATTAACACTTGTCTGGGGCCATTTGCCACACATGTACATGTGCCACCTGTGCTCGCATCCTTGTACAGTGACAGCTGTGTATCTGGCAGACACATGTAACCTCACTGGGTATTCACGGTTGCCACACAGTGTGCTTAGTATGCTTGGCTCAGTGTGCTCAGTGTGTTACTGTGTACTCAGTGTACTGTTTCTGGGAGTGGCTACAGTCATGTGTTTCTACTCTGTATGTTTTTGTTTTGATTAGCACATGTGCTATATCCTTTGTTTTCTAATCTGCTGACTGTACCATGAGGTAACAGCAGGTTCCTCACCTCTACATACACCCTTCTCTCTCCTCACTGTACGTCAAGGTGCATCCTGTGTGCTGCTTAGCCATCACATATTATTTCGTTTCAGAGGTGTCCCACTTTAGGGTGTTTACATGGCAACACATCAGGGGGTTTTGGTTTTCTGTGATTCAGGTGTTGTGTGTTACACATGATTACATGTGGAACTTTCTCATGTCCTGATCCAAATTATTAACATATTCCACATACCGTCCTCTGTTGCCCTTGTGGTATATTTTTCCCCTCTTTTGCATGCTGTATCCACTGCAGAACATTTCATTGTGTGTGCACATGTGCACCACATCACAAATACAGACTGCAATTGTATGAGTAATTAGCAGCTCTGCATGTGCATTTCATCATGCTTACTTTTTGGTGTTTGCTTGTCCTGACAGTCAGCAGGCGGTTTGTTTAATGGACTGCACTCTTTCTTTCTGCAGTCTTTGCTAAGGAGCTCACATTGTTGGTGTGGCATGCCGGTTTAGCCATTGTGATTTGTGGTAGTGGTCATTAGTGTGCTTCCTGTGTGGTGTCTTATATTTGTATGCTTTTCCATAAAAGGTGTTTAACATTTGTTTGAGGGTCATATATGTACTGATGTGTGCTGTGAGCATATTGTACCCTCAACTGGGTTGTCCATTTTAATGGGTGCCACATGGGTTGGGGATGATTTCTGCAGTTCAGCAACTGATCTTCATCCCTCTTTTACTTTTGTATTGTTTTTGTGTTTTAGCTCTGTGCAGTGCTTGTGTTACGTGTGGGTTTGCCACATACCTCCTTTGCCATTCCAACTGAGGGATGTTAGTGCTACTGGGTTACGTTTCTGGGTTCATCTCTACATCCTTGGGGCATCTTTTGCCATGCCTTTGATTGACACAGCTTATGGGTTACATACAATAGTGTCTTGGGAGTTGACAGCCTTTCCACATGGCCTTTGTGGAGAATGAGGTTTTCATTTCCTAGCAACGTGTGTGCCTTCTGAAACACCATAAAAGGTGCATTAATATCTGGCACAAGGGGGTAGTTCTTTTGAGACAGCATCACAGATTGCTGTACAGTTGCACACAGACAGTTGACATACCTCTGCCAACCTTATTCACTGGAACATTCAAACCATGATCACCCCTCCATCATTCACTATCTGCACAAGTTGTCAGCATTCACAACAGAGGAGTATTGGCTTCTTCCCCAGAGCATGAGTTTAATGGAGCTGTAGTACTCCAACGGGAATAGGGCAGTTTACAAGATAAGATACACTCTAATCCCCTGTTCATATCAGTCGCCTGCCCCTGTCTGCAGCCCCTCCCTGCCAAATCAGGTATGGCAGACCTTGGTCAACACACCGACTTACATTTCCCATACGTTACAATGCACACTGCTGCCATCTGGGACAGTGCTCTCACCTTACCCTGCCTCATATAGCACACTTGGCTACACTTTCACCAACATTGTAGAGTGCCATGGCGGACATTGCATTTTCACATGTGCCCTCTGCATTAACCTATGGGCGACGTTCTGTTACACTGCTTTGCGAGTGTATTTGCTATCGGTTATGATTCTACATATATACAATACGGTACTCCTAAAACAATATTACCCCTAACAGCTACTGCCCCAGCCAGCTATCTTCATTTTGCACTGTTGGGTATCGTACCCCTGATCCCTGCAGCATTGGTTGGTGTGGTAACCATTGTGCTGCAGCTTTGCTCTCTGATTTGCACATCAGCACGTCACTTATGCCTTTCAGTATTGACATGACTCAGAAAACAGTAGCGCAACGCTCTCTGCCCAGCATACCACCGCCTTATGCCACCCATTATATATCAGCCTCCTAACATTACACAGCACACAGCAGTCTGCATTAGTCACTGTGGGGATTGAACCCCTGATCCCTGCAGCATTGGTGGGAGCTATAACCATTGTGCTGTGGCTCTGTGTTTCTGTTTGCACATCAGCGCCCCACTTATACCTTCCATTATGCGATTGCCGCCGTAACCGGCGCACCGCCTTCTGCCGCCCAGTAGTAATATGCCGCCAGATAACATCAGCGCGACGCTTTATGCCGCCCAGCATTCAAATGTCGCATAAAAACATCAGCGCGCCTCCTTATCCCGTCCAGTTTTGATGTGTGCCAAAACAAAACTCAGCGGGCTGCTTTATTTGGCCCAGTATTCCTCTGCCTCATAAACTAACACCTCAGCGAGCCATTGCGCATTGTGTGGTTTCGAACCCCTGCTCCCTGCACCATTGGTCAGTGCTTCAACCATTGTGCTGTGGCTCTGTCCTTCTGTTTGATCAGCGCGACACATATGCCTCCCGTTCGGCTCTCATTTGCGGTAAGGTGCGGAGCGCACACGGGCGCCGCGCACCTTAGCGCATCTGTCAATCACGGCTTTTCTTCTTCAGGACGGAACGCCCACTCCTTATACGGCACACTCACTCTACCGCGACCCGCACTTTACCGGCCTGTTAGTAAACATGCCCCATAGTGTTTTTTAAGTTTGGTATTGTGTAATGTTTTCTTGTTTTAATATTGTGCTCTGTCACTTTGACTAATTTGGTTCTCTTATCTTTCTTATTTCTTTACCTTAGCCAATATGAGAAAATGAAGAGGCCTAAAGTGTGGTAAGGTTTTGCATTTGCTTCGTGTTAGGAGCAAAACTCAGCATGAGGTAAGTGCAAAAGCCATGCGGTAACCATCAGGGGTGTTCCCAGCATGCCCCCTATACTTACCACATGGCAAAGTGACTTACTGCATGCTAAATGCAACTGTGAAATTGACAGTGCACAGTAATTACTGTCTGTTAACTGCAATATACAGTCCACACCTACTCTCTACTCATAATGTGCCTGGATCCCTCCCCTTCTTTTGTTAAGCAGATAATATGTGATTTTTACTGTTAATAAGCTACTTTTACTGCCTATTAAGCATTGCCATGGACTCATACTAGCGGTTACTGTGTGGTTAGAATGCACATTAACTGCACAGTGCACATTAGTAAAAGGGCCCCTCAATTTTTCAAATATTACATTTATCTCTTTATTTCATACTTTTGCTCTGAGAAACCATTTCATAATGTATTTACTTGACTGCCAACCCCTTGTCCCTATCATGGGATAAACCTTACGTGGTCGTCTACAATTACACCATAAGAACTGGTATCTCACTTTACCTCACTGTGCAGAAAGATTGGTATCCAGAGGTTTGAGCTTGGCATTGGTGATACAGGGAATCCTAGGTGATCAACTGGGCCTTTGTAAGTGGGCAGAATTCATAGAAAGTCCTTAAAGTAAACAAACGGAGAGGAAATGCTGTTAGAATATAAAATACTGATTTTCAAAAGATCTAGGTGACTATACTTTTTTATTTAAAAATTTGCCAGCTTTGAGTTCCTACTTTGAAGGCCTTAAATCACAAGGTATCTAAATTTATGTGCCTTAAAAGTCATTTCTATCTAGAGGCAGGAACAGAATGGGGAAATAAAATCTGGTGTCTAGTGTTGATTTTTAGTGGGAGATACCTAACTTGGGTGGCCAAATCTAGGCATTGCAAGAGTAGACTTTTATCTGGCTGACAAATTCCCAACCCACCTGACAAAAAACAAAACAAAAAACCTGATAGCTCCACTGACCCCCTCTTTTTCTAGCCCCAAGATAAATAATACATTGTCTCAGGATAGCTTGATCCCCCTGTCTGCCCACTGAAACATGGATTTAAAGATTTCCAAGGGTCTACTGAATCCCCCCTCATACTGACTCACCAAAGATTACAGAGCATTCAAAGGTTTGCTAAGCCCCATAACCTGCTGGCCCAAAGATAAATAGTACTTCTGAGGGATCCTCCAACATCCGAAAGGACCCCTCCACTCTCATTTTCTAAATTCATATAAAAGTGTAAATGCCACTAGTTTATTTATTTAGCAATGCTTATATACCGCTTTTCACCGGGTCAAAGCGGTGTACATTCATTTATGGTATATATTTCCCTTTTCCCAAAGGGCTCACAATCTATGGCTTTTTTTTTTTGAACCTGAGAACATAAGAACATAAGATATGCCATACTGGGTCAGACCAAGTTCCATCAAGCCCAGTATCCTGTTTCCAACAGTGGCCAATCTAGGTCATATGTACCTAGCAGTTTCCCCAAAAGACATAGGTTCCACAATGCTTGTACTGGGTCAAGCATTGATATCCTGGGTCCCTTCTTAATAATGGTTTATGGACCTTTCCTCCAGGAACTTGTCAAAACCTTTTTTAAACCCAGTTACACTAACAGCCTTTACTAAATCCTCCGGTAACAAATTCCAGAGTTTGATTACACGCTGAGTGAAAAAATATTTTCTTAAATTAGTCCTAAATAGTTTACCCTGTAGCTTCATTGCATGTCCCCTAGTCTTTCTATTTTCTGATAACGTAAACAGTCGATCTACGTTTACCTGTTCCACTCCATTCATTAATTTATAGACTTCTATCATATCTCCCCTCAGCCGTCTCTTTTCCAGGTTAAAGAGCCCTAACCTTTTTAGCCTTTCTTCATAGGAGTATCTTTCCATCCCCTTTACCATTTTGGTGGCTCTTCTCCAAACCTTTTCTAATAACGCTATATCCTTTTTAAGATACGGCGACCAGAATTGCACACAATATTCAAGGTGCGGTCCCACCATGGAACGATATAGAGGCATTATAATATCTTTTGTTTTATTTTCCATTCCTTTCCTTATGATACCTAGCATTCTATTTGCTCTCTTGGCGGCCGCTGCACACTGGGCCGAGGGTTTTAACATGTTATCCACAATGCCGCCTAAATCTTTTTCCTGGGTGGTGGTTCCTAATGTGGAAACTTGTATCGTCTAACCATAGTTTGGGTTGTTCTTCCCTAGGTGCATAACTTTGCACTTGTCCACATTAAATTTCATCTGCCATTTTGATGCCCAGTCTTCCAATTTATCAAGATCCTCTTGCAATTTTCCACAATCCTCTTGGGTTTTAACAACTATAAATAGTTTTGTGTCATCTGCAAATTTGATAACCTCACTCGTTATTCCCTTTTCCAGGTCATTTATGAATATGTCAAAAAGCAGCGGACCCAGCACAGATCCCTGTGGTGCACCACTATTCACCTTTCTCCATTGGGAAAATTGGCCATTTAGCCCTATCCTTTGCTTTCTATCTTTTAACCAGTTACTGATCCACAATAGTACACTGCCTCCTATCCCATGACTCTTTAGTTTTGCCAAATGTCTCTGATGAGGGACCTTGTCAAAGGCTTTCTGAAAGTCTAGATACACTATATCAACTGACTCACCTTTGTCCACCTGTTTATTCACACCTTCAAAAAAATATAACAGATTAGTAAGACAAGATCTTCCTTGTCTAAAGCCATGTTGGCTGTCTCCCATTAGGCCATAAGTATCTACATGCTGAGTAATTTTGTTCTTTATGATGGTTTCTACCATTTTTCCCGGTACTGACGTCAGGCTCACCGGTCTGTAGTTTCCCGGATCACCCCTGAACCCTTTTTAAAAATTGGCGTTACATTGGCGATCCTCCAATCTTCAGGTATTACAGATGATTTTAATAAAAATTCACAGATTACTAATAGCAGGTCTGCAATCTTATATTTCAGTTCTTTCAACACACTTGGATGTATACCATCCAGCCCAGGTGATTTGCTACTCTTCAGTTTATCTAATATTTGTAATACATCTTCCCGATGTATCGATATTTCTTTCATTTCTTCCGCACCTTTAAATACCACTTCAATCATGGGTAACATCCCTACATCTTCCTCAGTAAAGACTGAAGTAAAGAATTCATTCAGTCTCTCCGCTATCGCCTTGTCGCCTCTTAGTGCCCTTTTAACCCATCTATCATCTAATGGACCAACTGACTCTCTCACAGGTTTTTTGCTATGAATGTACTTGAAAAAGTCTTTATTTTGCGTTTTTGTTTCCGCAGCAAGCTTCTTCTCAAATTCTCCCTTTGCCTGCCTAATCAGTGCCTTGCATTTGACTTGCCAGTGCTTGTGCTGTTTCCAGGTTTCGTCATTTGGCTCTTTTTTCCATTTCCTGAAAGATGATTTTTTGGCAACAACAGACTCTCTGACCTCACCTTTAAACCATGCTAGCAGTTTTTTGGACTTCCTTCCACTTTTCTTAAAGCGTGGAATACAGCTGGTCTGGGCTTCCAAGATAGTAGTTTTCAACAACACCCAAGCTTGATGTAAGTCTTTAACCTTTGCAACTGCTCCTTTTAGAGGGTTAAGTGGTTTGCTCAAGGCCCTAAGGAGCACCTGTGGGACTAGAAACCCCAGTCCCTCTGGCCTGAAGTTGCTGTCCTCCAGTGGGATTTGAACCCCTGGCCCTCTGATTTGAGGCAGCTTGCCCCAACCACTAGGCTACTCAGTTATAAACCGAATACTCAATTATTTAAAAAATTAAAATAAAAATAGATGGGAAGTATAAGTATTTAAATTTTTACCATCATGTCTCTCCTTTCTTTCTAAATCACTGAGTGTCCTAGTTATTAAGCTGTGGTAAAATGAGATATTTTATTTATTTATTTATTTAACAGCTTTTATATACCGCACTTTTGTCATCAGCGCGGTTTACATTTTAACAGCTTTGTACTTAAACATAGAACAAATGCTAAGTTTACAAGTAACAGGAAGTAAAAACATGGATAACAGGGATTAAATAAATAACAGATATTCACAACTATTTACAATAGATTCTTAAATGCTCGATCTCTAAAGATAGGGTTTGTGAGGTTTGATCTAGAGCGAGTAATGAAGTTTCGGGAGCTTATTTGACTAGCTATTTTACCACAGGATTCATTAACCTGTGGTACCTCGGTACTGCATTTTAGTGAATCCCATTGTAAAGTAACTTTTGCATTGTAGCAGCTGGGAATATTTATTTATTTTATGTATTCAACAGTATTTATATGCCAACTTTTCCTTAAATCAAGGTGGTTTACAATAAGCACAATTCTACCTTGTGAAACAAGGTTGTTTACATTAAACTCCATCATTGAACTCAACTATTTACATTTATTTAATTCTCTTATATACCACGCTATTCTGCATCAGTGTGGTTTACATTGAACAGGGTATTATAACTTGGAGATAACTATTTTACAGGGAACATGGGCTATGGTGGGTTAAGTGGCTTGCCCAAGACCACAAGGAGCACCTGTGGGACTAGAAACCCCAGTCCTTCCGGCCCAAGGTTGCTGTCTTCTAGTGGGATTTGAACCCCCAACCTTCCAGCCTGAAGTACCTTGCCCCCAACCACTAGGCTACTCCTCCACTCCATTTACATTGTAACAAGGCGTTTTAAAACTCTATAACTCTATAACTTAGAGACATCTTTGTGTCATAACCTTCCCGGTTGTAGAAATGACAAGATGATGAGCCCCTAGTCAGGATCACTAGTATTTAAGGGCCAAGCCAGTGCTTTAAGACTATCCTACACTCCTTAATCCTTTTTTGAAAGTACTTCCCATCCTGCATCCCTTGGCACTTATCAGCGATCTCCCTAGTTGGGGGTGGGGTGGGGGGGGGAGGAGCAATCCTCGGATACTCTTACACCAACAGCTTCTGGCCTCTAAATGGCAGCCTCAATCCCCAGCAGTAGTGCCAAGGCACTATCAGTAGGTGCCAAATAAGGGAGTGCTCACATATCTGGCAGTCTGATCCCTTAGTGGTAGCATCATGATACTCCTCTCCTCAAGAAACCCTCACTTGACCCTACTTGTTCTTCTCAGTGTTGACCCATCTCCCTCCTTTCCTTCATTTCTAAACTACTTGAATGTGCGATTCACCGCAGTTTCCTTGACTTTCTCCTCTCAAGCTCCTCTGGATCCTCTACAATCCGACTTTTGTCCTTTGCATTCTACCGAAACTGCTCTTGCCAAAGTCTCCAGTGACCTGTTCCTTGCAAAATCCAAGGGCCTTTACTCAATCCTTATCCTTCTTGACCTTTCTGCTGCTTTTGACACTGTTGACCACAACCTTCTTCTTGATTACCTTGGCCTCATTTCATTTTAAGGGCTTTGTGCTATCCTGGTTCTCTTATCTTTCCCATCACTCTTTCAGTGTTTGTTCAGTTGGATCCTCCTCTACTGCTATCTTGGTCTTGGTGTACCCCAAGGATCTGTCTTGGGTCCACTCCTTTTCTCTCTCTGCACCCAGTCTCTTGATGCTCTGGTCTCTTCCCATAGCGTTCAGTACCATCTTTACATTGATGACTCCCAGATCTACCTCTCTAAACCTGAAATAGCTCCGGTAATCCAGGACAGGATCTTTGCCTGCCTTTCTGATATTGCTGCTTGGATGACTCACCACCACTTGAAATTGAACATGGCCAAAACTGAGCTTCTTATTTTTCCCCCTAAACCCTCCTCTCCCCTTCCTCCTTTCTCAGTATCTGTGGATAACTTTCTACTCCTCCCTGTCTACTCAGCTCTCAAGCTTGGAGTAATCTTTGACTCCTCTCTCTCCTTCTCCACACACATCCAACTGATAGCTAAAACCTGTCATTTCTTTCTCTATAACATAAACAAAATTCACCCATTCCTTTCTGAACTCATTACTAAGACACTTACCCACTCCTTTTTCACCTCCCATCTAGCCTATTGTAACTTATTCCTTGCTGGTCTCCCTCTGAATCATCTCTCTCCCCTTCAATCTGTTCAACACTCTGCTGCACAGCTAATCTTCTGCCAGCCTCATCATGCTCTTATTACCCCTCTTCTCAAGTCACTTCACTGGCCCCCTATCCATTTCTGCATCCAGTTCAAACTTCTCCTGCTAACCTGTAAGTGCATTCACTCTGCAGTTCCTCACTACCTTTCTTATCTCTCCCTATACCCCTCCTTGAGAACTCTGCTCTTCTCCAGGAACAAGCAGGAAGTCAGTCCTCACATATGGGTGACATAGGCACCAACGGAGACCGCACAGAGCTTTTCCCCAGCTTTCAAAGAAAGCCTTTGGGGATGCTACCACACATGCGTGGTCCCCTTCCTGCCCAAGGATGCCATCTTGCTCAGTCTCCTTTTTTCCGTGGAGCCCAACGGATGCTTGTCCTGTGTCCCCGGAAAAAGTCTTCAAAATTCTCTTGAAAGCTATTTTTCTCCGGTTTGCAAACCAGTTCCTCTTCCTGACTCAAGTTGGTGCCGTCCCCGATGCCATCCTCTGCTTTTTTCCTTCTTTTTGTTGAGGCTCCTCTTGACTGGTGTTCGCACCCTTTTTTCGCCTGGGGGTTGTCTACTCCACCCGGGTGCAGACCACCATGCCCCCCCGCTGGCTTCAAAAGGTGTGACCACTACAGTCAATCATGTCTGATACAGACACTCATGACTGCTGTCTGCACTGCCTCAGTCTGGACCTGTGCACCGAAGAACTGGAGATCCTCCACTATGAGTCTCCACCAAAGGAGGCTCTGTCAGTGCCAGTGCAACCCATCCTTGAATGGCTTCTCCTGCGGATGTGGGAGATCCTGGCCTCAGTGCCAGTGGTCATTTGGCACCTCGACGCAATCTACTGTGTCAAGACGTGCCCCAGCTTCCAAAAGTCCCAACTCCCACACAACTCCATGGTGGTGGAGTGCTCGATGTAAAAGCTTAAGAGTCAGAAGAATTATTCTTCTGTCTCCCTGGGTCAAGTGCTTCCAGGGATCCATCCTCAGTTGCCGGATACAGGCTTATGAACTGTACATAGGCATGTACTTAAAGAGCCTCATTCAAGAGCTTGCCGACTTCTCCGTGGGGATGGCCAGGGAACCCCTCCAGCGGTTCCAGATCCTAGTGGCAGCCATTCGGGACTGCTCAAAGTTCTTGTCCCAAGTTGCCTATGATGGGTTCGAGGCAGCACCTGCAGGCATCGGTGTCCGACACCAGGCCTAACTGCAGACATCAGGCCTCAAGCAATGGGTCCAGGAAAAGCTGCTGGATGTCACCTGCACCAGGGAAAATCTGTTTGGGAAGCCAGTGGCCAACAAGGCAGCCAAGATAGAGGCAGAGGCTTTTGAAGAAGACCTCTGCCCTTTCCCTAAAGAAAACATCAGGGAAGAGGCCAGTTTTCTCAAGAAAGAAGGGGCCTTTTCACCAAAGTCACCCCTACCAAACCTTCTCATGCCAATAGCAGCAAGGACTCCAGCCAAAGAGCCAGGGACATGGACCCAGGAAGCCAAAGGCTCTCAAGTCGCAGACCCCGGCCCTGGCTTAGCCTGGAGGGAACTTAGACCCTCACCATCCCACAGGGGGCTGTCTGGCACTATTCGCTCACAGGTGGGCTGAGGTCACATGACCAGTGGGTACTCCAGGTGGTGAGGGAGGGTTATTACCTCTGCCTCCAGCAGACACCACCGGGGTATTTTCTGGGAGAGCCAGCATGACCTCTCTTTTACTAGGCCCTCATGTTCTCAGAGCTAGTAGGCCTACTCAGGGACAAGGTGGTGGAGCCCGTACCCCAACATCTTTTGGGAAAGGGCTTCTACTCCAGATATTTCCTTGTCCCCAAAAGAATTGGGGGCCTCAGGCCCATTCTAGACCTATGAATACTGAACAAGTTTCTGGTGAGGGAGAAGTTCAAAATGCTCTCCCTTGGAACACTGCTGCCCTACCTCCACCAGAGAGAATGGCTTTGCTCTTTGGACCTAAGGATGCGTACTCTCACATCCTGATCCACCCCACCCACAGGCAATTCCTAAGATTCATGGTCAGAGGGGGCCACTATCAGTAGAGGGTACTGCCCTTTGGTCTGGCCTCCTCTCTAAGGGTATTTACGAAGTGCCTGGCAATAGTAGCCACCCATCTGCATCTACAAAAGATGTTCGTCTTCCCCTATCTAGATGATTGGCTCATCAGAGGCAGCAGAGCCACAGAGGCCAGCCAGATCAGAGCGTATCATCCTCTTCCTGCAGCACCTGGGATTTGTCATCAACTACCCCAATTCACATCTCTCTCCAGGCCGAAGCCTGGAATTCATAGGTGCTCAGTTGGATACAGTTCGGGCCATGGCCCTCCTCCCTCAGGACAGGGCAGAATGTCTTGGGAAGCTAGCAGAAGTCCAATAGTGCAAAACAGTGCCAGCCTGCTGCATCCTCCACCTGCTGGGCCACATAGCCTCCACAGTCCATGTCACACCCCTAGCCTGCCTACACATGCAGAGAACCCAGTGGTGCCTGCGTTTTCAGTGGACCTTGGCCATGGGCAGACTCCGGGATAGGGAGGACCTGTGACAGGACCTGGGCTACCTCCAGGCTGGAATGCCCTTCCAGGCACCCTATCCTCAGAGGACCCTGACCATGGACACCTCCCTCTGGGGGTAGGGAGCTCACTGCGTAGCCTACCACATGCAGGGTTGCTGGACCAAGGGGCAGTTCCTGCTGCAGATCAACCTTCTGGAGCTACAGGCAGTGTTCCTAGCCCTACGGGCATTCTACAGCCACCTGAAATACAGGCCTGTGCTGATCCAGACGGACAACCAGATCACAATGTTCTAAATCAACAAGCAGGGGGGCAAGGGCTCATACTCCCTTTGCCAGGAGGCAGTAGCCCTCCTCTCCTTTGCAGCATGCAATGGCATGCTCCTGCAGGCCGTCTAGCTCCTGGGCCAGGACAACTGCCTGGCGGACAGACTCAGCAGAGTCATGCATCCACCTGAGTGGCGCCTCGACCCCACAGTGGCGGAAAGGCTCTTCCACCTTTGAGGCTGGCCCAAGATTGACCTGTTTGCCTCCCCGGCCAACACTCAAATGACTCACTTCCGCTCCCATCATCTGCAGCCAGAGAGGGTAGCGGCAGACACCTTTCTGATCTCATATGCCGAGGGACTACTTTATGCCATCCTGCTGACCCCTCTGGTTGCCAAGACTCTGTTCAAAATCCAGAGCGAGAAGGCATCAGTGATATTGATTGCCTCCAAATGGCCCAGGCAGCCCTGGCTCCCTCTTTTGCTATCACTATTGACGGCACTCTCAGTCCCTCTGGGCTGAGTCCCAGACCTCCTGATTCAGAAGGAGGGTTCCCTCTTGCATCCCTCCTTGGGGTCACTGATGCTAATGGCCTGGCTGCTGAGAGGGTACCTCTGGCCCCTCTCAACCTACTGCAGGAGGTATTGTGCTGGCCTCCAGAAAGCTTTCCACCAGAGGAGCCTATACCTTTAAGTGGCACAGATTTGCCGCCTGGTGTGTGGGCAAGGAGAACCCTTTCTCCTGCCATGTACAGCTAGTTCTTCAGTACTTGGTGCACTTATTGCATGCCAGGCTGAAATCCAATTCAGTCAGGGTGCACTTGAGTGCCATCGTGGCTCACCAGCACCCTTTCAAGGGAAAACCCCTCTCCAGCCAGCTCCTGGTCTCACGGTTCCTACGGGGCCTCCTGCTGTCAAGGCCCCCTCTCTGGCTCCCCAGCGGTGGAGTGGGATCTCAATGTTGTGCTCTCCCAGTTGATCAGATCACCCTTCGAGCCCCTGGCCACATGCCACTTATGGTACTTGTCCTGGAAGGTCGTCTTCTTTTTGGCCCTAATCTCCGCTCAGAGTGATCGAACTGCAGACCCTGGTGGCAGACACTCCATACACCAGGTTCTTCAAGAACAGGGTGGTGCTCCGCACTCACCCCAAGTTCATCCCAAAGGTAGTATCCCTGTTCTACCTCAACCAAAAGGTTGTGCTCCCCACCTTTCCAAGGCTGCATGCTGGCAGGGAGGAGCTCATTCTCCATATAAACCCAGCTACACTAACAGCTTTTACTACATCCTCCGATAACAAATTCCAGAGTTTGATTACACATTGAGTGAAAAAATATTTCCTTTTATTAGTCTTAAATAGTTTACCCTGTAGCTTCATTGCATGTCCCCTAGTCTTTCTATATTCTGATAACGTAAACAATCAATCTACGTTTACCCGTTCCACTCCGTTCATTAATTTATAGACTTCTATCATATCTCCCCTCAGCCGTCTCTTTTCCAGGTTAAAGAGCCCTAACCTTTTTAGCCTTTCTTCATAGGAGTATCCTTCCATCCCCTTTACCATTTTGGTGGCTCTTCTCTGAACCTTTTCTAAAATCGCTATATCCTTTTTAAGATACGGCGACCAGAATTGCACATAATATTCAAGGTGCCACCAAAATGGCACACAATATTCAAGGTGCCACCAGAAGAGCCACCAAAATGGTAAAGGGGAATGGAAGGATACCAGGTGCAGTCTCCAGAATTGCAGCTAATACTTCAAATGAGGTCACAACAGAGACTTATAAGACCCTGGAGGAGAGGCAAGGAAGGGTTAGGAGACATACGAACTGATGCAGACATTCAAAAAAACCTCGAAGGTATAAATTCATGGGAATCAGGTCTCTTTCAATGTAACACAAGGGTCGTAGGATGAGGGTGAAAGTGAGTAGACTTGAGAGTAAAATATATATTTCTCTGAAGAAAGGGAATGGATATGTAGAGCAGCATCCCACTGGAGGTGATGGAGAAAAGGACAGTATCAGAACTCAAGAAAGCATCAGACAAGCACTGAGGATCTCTGAGGGAGAAGGGATTGTAGAGACTGGGCTGTTGATCTGTCATGCTCTGTGTTTCTATGAACAAAGAGTTGTGGTTACCATGCTAGTCCACTTGGATATGTTTGTTGACCCTTAATTCTGCTCCTAGAAACATTCAATTTGGTAAGAATCTGTTAATTGTCATTCTTATTTCTACATTATTGAAATGACATACACTGAGTGGTAAAAGCTACAAAGTCACAAACTTTCATTTGGTTAAAATTATCTCCAGACATAGTATTGTGTTGTGTTTCAGCCTTTGCCTGAAAAGGTTTCATGAGCTGTGCACATATCGTAACATAGATGATGATATATCACATGCCAGAGAGGGAGCTGACATAAAAGCATGAATAAAAGAAGCTTATTTAGCTTTTTGGAGATGTATGTGTTTTTTTTAGCAGTGTTCTTTGAGCATAGGTTAAGAATACATTTACCTTGGGTGACGAATAATTTTTGGGGCATTCATTTTTTAGGCTCTTAATAGGTGTGAATTAAACCCTCTGTGTCTCTTGTTGGAATATGTAAATTATATATATGGGTTTCCAGTTTTAAATTAGCAACCGTTTCAAACAATTTGTCTAAATCTTTCATGCATTTCCCCTTTCAGTTCATAGCAGGAAAAAAGGCCATCTAAGGTTAATAATTTGTAAGTTCTTTTTGTTTGGGAGGTATTGTGAAAATACCATAGTAACCTCTTGAAATGAAATACTTTATAAGCAATAAAAAGGATCACATTGTAGAAAGCAAACCAGCACTACAGATCGTAATGAATCACTTACTATCTGAAAGAACCTCTACTATTTGCAATAATGCTGTTTCATGAGCTCGCATGCCAAACACTAAGCTAATGACATTTCTAGCAATCTTTCCATTAAATGTCCTAAAAATTGATTTTCATCTAGTTTGTTCATGATATTTATACTTCATAGTAACATAACATAGTAACATAGTAAATGACGGCAGATAAAGACCAGCATGGTCTATTTAGTCTGCCCAGCAAGGCGGCAAGAATAGGTGCACATGCTGCTCTGTGCAGGTCACCCCTCCCCATGCCCTATTTCTTCAGATGTAAGAGATAGTTATGCTTATTTTGATTTTATCCTGTTGCTATAAAAGGATCCACTGTGTCTGTCCCATGCCATTTTGAATTCTGTCACTGTGTTTGCCCCCACCACTTCCATCGGGAGGGCATTCCAAGCATCCATCACCCTTTCAGAGAAAAAATATTTCCTGACATTGCCTTTCACTTTACCCACTTGCAGCTTCATATTATGTCCTCTAGTTTTACAGTTTCCCCGTCTTTGGAAGAGGTTTGTCTGTCCATTAATACTCTTTAAGTATTTAAAGGTCTGAATCATATCACCCCTGTCCCTCCACTCCTCCAGAGTGTACATATTTAGGTCTTCAAGTCTCTTCTCATAAGTCTTCTGGTCGCCTTCCTCTGAACCTTCCAGCCTTTCTATGTCGTTTGCGAGATATGGTTTCCAAAACAGAACACAATATTCCAAGTGAGGCCTCACCAGCGACTTGTACAGCGGCATTAATACCTCTTCCTTTCTGCTGGTAAGTCCTCTCTTTATGCAACCCAGCATTCTTCTGGCTTTTGCCACCATCTTGTCACACTGTTTTGCCCCCTTGAGATCTTCAGAAACAATCACTCCGAGGTCCTTCTCCTGGTCCATTCACACCAATCTCTCACCCACTATTGCATACAATTCCTTTAGATTTCTGCTTCCCAAGTGCATGACACTGCACTTCTTCACATTAAATCTTAACTGCCAAGCATTAAGACCATTCTTCTTGCTTTTGTAGATCTTTCCTCATGTTCTCCACTCCCTCAGGGGAGTCCACTCTGTTGCAAATTTTGGTGACATCTGCAAAAAGACAGACTTTTCCATTCAGCCCTTCAGCAATATCACTCATGAATATATTGAAAAGTACCGGTCCCAGGACCGAACCCTGGGGTACACCGCTAATTACCTTCCTTTCATCCGAGTGAGTTCCGTTTACTGTCACATTCTGTCGTCTGTCAGTCAGTCAATTTCTGATTCAGTTCACCATCTTGGGACCCATCCCCAAGCTGTTGAGTTTATTGATAAGCCTCTTATGAGGAATAGCATCAAAGGCTTTGCTGAAATCTAGGTAGATCACATCCATCACATGACCTTGATCTAGTTCTTTGGTCAACCAGTCAAAGAACTCAATCAGGTTTGTTTAGCAAGACCATCCTTTGGTAAAACCATGTTGCCTTGGATCATGCAACCTGTTGGTTTCAAGGAAGTCCATTATTCACTCTTTCAGGAGCTCCTCCATTACTTTTCTCACCACCGAGGTAAGGCTTACTAGCCTGTAGTTTGTCACTTCTTCCCTATTACCACTTTTGTGGAGAGGTACCATATCAGACCTTCTCCATTCCTGTGAAACTTCTCCCATCTCCAAGGATCTATTAAAAACATTCTTTAAAGGCCGTGCAAGAACCTCTCTGAGCTCTTTCAGTTTCCTGGGATGTATCCCATCCAGTCCCATAGACTTGTCCACTTTCAGTTTTGCAAACTGTTCTAACATCATTTTTTGTGAATGGTGTGGTATCTACTCCATTTCCATTTGTATATTTGTCATTCACAAGTAGTCCTTCTCCAGTATTTTCTCTAGTGAAAACAGAGCAGAAGTATTTGTTTAGCATTTTCGCTTTTTCAGTGTCACTTTCCATGAATCCGTTCCCAGCACTTTTAAGTCCTGCAATTCCACTTCTGATTTTCCTCTTCTCCCGAATATACCTGAAAAAGGTTTTGTCACCACACTTCACATCTTTAGCCATCTTTTCTTCTGCCTTTGATTTTGCTATCCTTATTTCTCTTTTTGTCTCTTTTAGTTTGATCTTGTATTCTTTTCTGTGTTCCCCTGTTTGTGAGCATCTGAATTTTGTGAAAGCTGTGTATTTTGCCTTTATTTGTGCAGCCACTTCTTTGGAGAACCAAATAGGCTTCCTTTTCCTCTTGTTTTTATTTACTTTCCTTACATATGTATCTGTTGCACCTTTTATTGCCTCTTTTGGTTTAGCCCATTGCAATTCTGCTTTCGTTATCCCCTCCTACCCTACCAACTGCTCCTTCAGGTACTTGGCCATTTTACTGAAGTCAGTGATTTTGAAGTCTAGGACTTTGAGCTTGCTGTGATTGGATTCCACCTTGGCTTTTATCTCAAACCACACTGTGTGATTGCTGCTGCTCACATGGGCATCCACCTGGATATGCACTGCCTGTACATAGTTCCATGTTACCTGTAAAACGTTACCTGTAAAAAGTTCCAAATGTGCCTTGTAACAAATGTTCCAAATGTGCCTTGTAACAAATGTTCTTTGTCAACCGCATCCGATCCCTGGGAGGATGCAGTATAAAAGTGTTTTATTTAAATAAATAAATAAATAAATAAATAAAATATTCAACATGCTATCTCCATTGGTGAGAACCAAATCCAGCACGGAGCTCTCCCTGGTCAGTTCCATCACCATTTGTTTAAGTAACGCATCTTGGTAGGCATCCCCAATTTTTTTACTACTTTCCAGATTTGCAGAAGGAATGCTCCAATCCACATCGGGTAGATTAAAGTCACCCAATATGATCACTTTCCCCTTCATGGCTATCTTTGCAATATCAACAATCAATTCGCTATCCATTTCTTCGGTTTGAGTTGGAGGCCTGTAGACCACACCAGTATGGATGACCGTGCCATCTCCTCTTTCCAACGCAATCCAGAGCACTGCTTCTTTTTTGAAATTTTTAAAGTACAAAACATTGTTCTCCATGCATAGAAGATAAGCAAAAAATGTACAGATTATCTAGCAACCAGATATAGGGCCCTATATTCAATCTATTAATGTGATTAGTAGTTACAGTTTATAATTTATGTAAATTTAATATATTGCCCTTTGTTACATAATCAGAGCGGTTTACATAAAAACTAGTAACAGATCTGGGACAGGAACTCCACTAAAATGATAGTTATAAGGTCACAGTCACACAATGTAGAGGGGACAGAGGGAGAGGGAAGAAGAGACTAAGGTAGATGGGTTGTGCAGGTATGCAGGGCCATTCATGGTGGAAGATTAGGAAGGTAAATCAAAAGCTATTTGAAAAAGATGAGCTGATATTCAAAACCATAGGTGGAGGAAAGGCGGCAAAAAAAGCAGTGCTATCTGGGTATTCACCATCTTCAGTCAGATGCCAATGGACCCTACCTACACCCTACCTAGACAATGACCACTACTACATCTCTCATAATCATTCCATCTCACAGATCACCTAACTTTTGAATACAATATTATTATCATTTATGTAACAATCACCTTTTAAGGCTATTGTTAATTTTTATTTGAAGCATTACCAAATGTTACTCCAAGTTCATTGTTTATTATCAACAGTTTCTATATGGTTTTGAGTTCTATGTTAATTCTGTTCTAAAATTGTTCTCTGTAAAATTGTTCACTGTAAAATAATAGCTTCTCTATTATTAACTTTTGTTACATGTAAACCGCTACTGATCTCTGGAAGTGGCGGTATAGAAAAATTGTATAAATAAATAAATAAAATAAATGGACGAATATTAGCGCTCTACAGATGGCGATAACTGGATATCAGCAGAGGCGTAACATGGGTGTGGCCACAACATACTGGGTTAGCAATGATATTCAGTGCTGCACGGCACAAATTCACTTCATGCCCATTTTCCCTGGGTGTAGTGTCAGGACGGCAAACCTCGGGAAGTAAAAAAGGCAAACTGTGCAAGGTTTTTAAAATATGTGGTTATGAGGCCGTGTCCAGGACACACCCCATCCAAAAGGATAAGAGAAACCCACATAAGATTCATGCGCAGGAAATCTGAATATTGGTGCTAATAGTGGGTACCAGCAGCTGGGATACCAATGGAAGAGGAAAACTAGGGATATTTAGTGTCTTGCTTGGTTACCACCAAAAAAACAGCTAAATGAAAAATTAGTTATTGTGTGCAAACCATCTATACCCTGAGCCGCCGCCCATAGCTGCCTTCACAGTACAAGTATGCATAGGTGTCAGCTGCTGTTACATGATTCATGCACCAGGCAGCCAGAATGGAGGGGTGTATGCTGGGCACAGGCCCAATCTTGTCCAAAGGACATATCTGTAGGTAATGAGGGAAGTGGCTGCTGTTGGAGGCACAGTAGTGTATGGCTAGCAGTGTGGGCTGGGATGAGAACACAGGGAGGGTTTTTTTAAGTATGCACTCAGAGTGCTGTGTGGTGAAGGATGAGAAGTGCAGGAGAACTACAGCCTTAGAGGGGAGGATCAAAGCATGCCATATAGGCGCCTCATCTAGGAGGCCTAGGAAGCAGCATGAGAGAGAGTAGCCTATGGCTCTTAACAGTATTGCTGGGCAATGGCATAGAGCTGCTGAACCGATTCCCATGTCCAGGCCCCAGAATCCTGGAGCCACTTCTGGGGCTAGTCATGCCTGCTGCCCTGTGCAGCCTGCCTTAGACCCCTGCCCCTACACCCACCTAGATGCCTCCCTTTTCCCTGACATGTGTCTAGGGGCCTTTCATAGTAGTACTGCTCCCTTTCAGTTGCCCTTACCCCAGTCCTCCCTCAACTCTGTCACCAAGAAAAGGACAGATACTGTGGTCAGGCAACTCTGTCTTGCCACATCCACATGTGTCCACACCCTTCAATGGGTGGCTTGTAATCACATCCACATGCTGCCAGAGATGCAGCACCAGGACAAATCCCTGCACCATCAGTACAGCAGCTGTGTGGTTTATAATCAGTGGCCCAATGGTATGTCAGGCGACCTGAATCCTCCTATCACTATGCAGATGCATAGCCCAGCTATGCACATAGTGGCCCCTCACTTGTACCACTTAGCACGTATACATTTATCTCATGGTTGGTTGAACTGTATTATCAAAAGGGCCCAAAAGAGCCACTCTAGCTCCTCATGACAGGCATCTAAGGGCAGTGGGTAGCTCAGACAAAATTTTCATAGGCCATGATGACTATGTATAGATGCACTACAGGCGAAGTACACCTATGGCTCAAACAGAATACCATGGTGGGGATCAAAACCATAATCCTCCAAGCACAGTGCTGATGCTCACACACCCGTGCTACCATGGTGAAATATCCATGGCATTGCAACTGCTGCCTGTCATCCCCATGGTTCTACATGCACAGGCTTTCCAAGACCCAATGTGGGTGATGCTATGCAGAGTTGACAAGTTGCCCAGTTCCAGATGTAAGAAGGTTTGGCAGTTCAGCCATTTTGCACCCCATGTTTGCAGACTACATTGTTCTGACAGCCTTCATACCTCCAAGCTGAAGGACAAACTGGAGGGCACAGCAATTATTTGGAAAGCACTTACGTGCTGTCTTACACAGAATCCCAACAAGTGGGACCGTTACCAGGTATGTGCAACAACATGCGCTCTGTGGAACATTGCCATACAGCACAAGAGGCCTTGCATCCACAGACACCAGGCAACCTATGAGTGTGCATGGTACCTGGGGTGGAACTCCTAACACAGGACTATAGGGATTGGTGGTAGAGGGGATAGTGTCATTAGAGTGAAATGGGTCTGGATATGGGCTGGTTCTGGTGTGACTGGTGTGTGTGCACTCTTGGGACAGTGGTGGTATAGCAGGATGTATACTGCTCCAAAGCCTGGGGGTCACCAGTTCAAGACCTGCCTCTGTCTTGGTATCACAGAGGACACTGGATACCAGCATATCTGCATTTTCTTGGCTGTTGCAGGCATCATGTTTGATGAGGCCCCTCACTAACGGATTGTTTTAGCTCTGTGCCGTATGGCCCTGGATGACTTTTGCAATCAGCCTTAACACAGCAGGTGCCACAGGACAGTGTATCTCTGTTATGTCTGAGCCATGTTCATGCAGAGATACCTACCCACAGTAGCTTCTGTCTGGCAGTAGCGCCAGTTACTGTTCTATAATAGTGCAATTCGAACACAGCCATTGGCAATAGCAGGGCCCAGCTAGGCATGGCATGATCACTGGATATTCTGCACCACAGCATCAGGGGCCCATGTCACCTACAGGGACACCCATGGTGCAGTCCTCCCCCCCATGCTGTGTGTACACTCCCATCCCATGACCAATCCCCTAGGCACCCCAGAACAGTATTACATTGAATACCTAGGCATTCACATATGTTACCTGGGGCCTGCATCCAGGCTCCTACTGGCAGGGTCCATGCTCTCACCTGTGTTACACCACACACACCCAGGTACATGCACTGCAACACACCCACTAGTATGTCAATTTTCCAATAGGACCCACACATCTCATCAGAATGCACCTGCACCCTGGCTTATGGCATACTCCTTTATGCACATGGTTAACAATGGAGAGGTGGGACCCATACCTCCCCTGTCTGCACTACATGGTATCCCCCAACTTTTTCCCCATGGAACTGATGCCCTGGTCACCACTTTGACCTGTGCCCTCCACATACCTAGGCCCCAAACCCAGCCCAGCACCCAACATAGGCCTCCACCTGTACCATGCAACTCACATCCTCTTCCCCCATGTGTCCAACACGTGCTTATATTGCTAGAGGCAATGATGACACTGTGAGGTAGAAAAACCATCCTTTATTAAACAGAGGCACTAAAAGACACATATGCTATCAAAACTCCCAGACCCAGATGGACATAGCTCTACCCCAGGACCCCCCCACCATTCCAATTTCTCCCCTCATTAGCCCTAGCACCATCTACCCTTCCTCAACAGTACCTGCATATCTTCCCACACCACATATGCCACCTCACCCTTCACTGGATGTGTCTAGGGCCCTGAGGAATCTGCCTGTGGCCCCCAAGGGCCTGTGCAATCACCTATAGACCTGTGCAGATGCCCTCTGCAGACTCCACTACTGCTTCCCTCAGGAGCCGTAACTCATCCACCATAGCGGCCATGATGGCCACCAGCTCCTGAAGATGGGCAGATGAGGTGTCCAGGGCATGGTCTGCAAGGAACATTGTTAGCCCCTGGTGACCCAAGGGGTCCTGGGTGTCCCCAGAGCCTTCCAGTTCATCTGACACCACCAATGCTGGTGTCTGATGGTGCAGGGTTGACGTGGACGTTCTCTCCCATGTAGGAAGCACTGCTTCCACCTGGTGCTCTTCCTGGCCCTTCTCCTTGATGGCCACTGCTAGCCAACCTGGCTCCCTGGTCCCTGGCAGGACATGTGGACCTTAATGTTCTGATGCCCCTCCCTCTCCATTTTCCCCCTCTACCTCTTCTGCCAGTACATCCCCTGGCCCCTCCTCATGCTCCTCTCCTGGCAAAGACATGTGGGCCAGAATGATACCTCTGTCTGTTCTCCCACTGCTGAGATGCTGCCCTCTGCTTCTCCTGGTCAGTGTGCCAGGCTGTGAAGAGAGGAACAGTGGGCTCATGACATGGGTGCAACATAGAACTTGCAGGAGAGGAACAGAGAAGATAGAATGACACACACAATGGCAACAGTGCATATGCACTCTATGTGGCAGCAACACATCCACACATGTGCTCCTCTAAGTGCTCCACACATGTCCCAACACATGCTATCATGTGGGTGCAACTTCCCCGAACATGCTGTGTGATCTTTCAGGGTTATGCATTACATGCCCCAGGGTGTCTGGTGCCCAAGTATGATTGTCTAGTACAAATCCACTGCATGGGACTGGGACAAGGCCTGTGTTGGGAGCATAGAGATGTGTACTACTATAGGCTGATGTGACCTAGTGTAACATACACATGTACCTTATTGAACATTATCCCCTAATGAGCCACTGATAACATCATCACTCCATGTCTAGGCACCAAACCAGCTAGGTGTAGTATTTTTTCTACCACATGCCATCCACTGCCTAATCCAAATGCATCTCTGTACAGTGACCTGTGATGGGTATTGGGCCTCAACTCCTTGATGTGGCCTCCAGCAACCTTTCCAACATACTGTATATGTTACAGCCTCAAAGTCTACATATAGAGACAGCATATCATATGTGCAGCAGGATTGTGTGGTGCAACAGCACTGCTGTGGTGGTAGGTGTGACACCACCTAAGTGCTCAACCCCTGTGTGGCTCAGGTTATCTGTCAGTCCGTGCACATGAGCATCTGTGCTGTATGCCTTGGACATATTCTGTGTCTCACATTGTGCACTTCTACCACATACCCCGCCTGTTATGACCTTGGCCACACCATGTGCACCTTATTCTTGTGTGCTACAATTGCACCAAGCCTAGCATTTATGTGGGTGACACAGTGATGTAGAGTGATGTAGTTTTCTAGCAAGGTACCCATTCCTCAGAGGACTGGTTTTGCTTTTGGCTTCCAATGACGTCTTTCTACAGATACCAGTCCCACTCTATTCGACAATGTAAATAATTTTCAAACCCTCGAACCTCTATACTACTTTGCCTCGTACTCAAACTATTTACCGTTTACTATGGTTCTATTTAACTGTTATCCTCATGATGTACATAGTTTAACTATTGTTACCACAGTTAATTGTACATAGTTTGTTTTTATTGTTATCGCTGTTATATTGTCAGGCAGTGGCCAGTCCGCCGCCTAGGGGGAGCGGGTCTGTCCGCCTGATGACCCTTTCGATGAAGGAGTAGTTGTGGACACGAATGGGTCAGGTACAAGATAGGATTTTATTTCCCCTCCCAGGGTTGGATTTTCAAATATACAACACAACAAACTTAGGACAATAAAGCCATACACTCTGGCATGTGATAAAGGAAAATGAAAGACAGCTTCTTCTTGCTTCTTACTCAAATTATATCCACAGGAAACAATATTCTCAGCATACAGTTCCTTTGCAAATGAACAGCAAATCTTGTGATCTTTACGGCTAGCCTTAAGCAATGCACAAACGCTGGCTTAACACAAAGAAGTAATTTTGTCTGAAATGGTTAGCGTAAAATCCATTGGATCACCAAATGAATCTTCACTAGCAGAATCAAGTATCATAGGCTCCTGCTGACTTTCAGCTGGACAAACGTTTTCTTTATTGCACAACGTTTGTAAACCTCCTTCTAATGTATCTTCACGGGGCTTATCCAGCCAGCCCTCTCTAAGGTAAGAATTACTGTTACCATATATATCAGAGTGTGAGAGAGTAGAGACCCACCTTCCAGGATTTTCAGCATATAACTTTTTATAAGAACTTTTCCCTTTAAAGTATTTGCTTGTCCTACCTACAGGTTTTGGTTGAGGATAATGGAACTGCTCTACCCTGTAGGCAAAGGGTTTTGCCCTTGGAAGCTTTCTCTGAGGTTTAGGCTTTTCAAACTCTTCTTCTTCTAACATGCAGATATCTTCTACACAATACCTCTCCCTCTCAGGGGCTTGTAAATGCTCCCACGCTAGCTCTCCTGTTAAATCCTTCTGGTGGCCTTCCCAGCACGGCACCAGCCTTGGACTTTTCCCACGAGGCTTCTGAGCATTAACTCTCAAGGTATTTCTGCTGCCAGTAAGTTTCCTTAAGTCTGGCTCAGAATCACTTCCAGGGTCACAATTCTCAGATACATATGGTTCCACTCTCTCAGGCTTCCATTCACTCTGCAAAGCACGTTGCCTCTGAGCTCCAAACTGCGTCACAGCAAACTGACTCTCAAAGCTGTTGCTCTCTCTCTCTCTGGGTCTGTCGCTGGATCTTTCTCTGAGTTCCTTCCTGTTTCTTCCTTCTCCCCTTTCTACCTCTACTGAGTGTTTCTTATAGTGCTGATTAGCACTTCCCCCACTCAGGTGAAAACTATTTGCTTCAGGAGCTAAGGATTGCTTGCTAGTTGGGCAGGGTTGCAGACCTCGTGGCTGGGTCTGTTTACGTTGCTCCTGACAACTATTGATCATGTGGTTTGCCTGCCTGTCAGATTCTGACCTAGTTCTCACAGAATGCTGTGTTTTCAAGGCCCAGGATGGATCTTCCCCATTACAATATGTAACTGCTATCGTTGCAGAACCAATTTGTTAAAAATGTAAACCGCGACTGATCACTGAAAGGAGCGGTATAGAAATTTATGCAAATAAATAAATAAATACCCCGGTTCCAGTAATGTTTTTGACAGCTGCTATTGCACTTTCATTGTACAGGTACAGCACAGAAAGCTGTACCAGCGAATGGGATGTGTCTCATTCCTTGCCCGTTCCTGAACCCTGCTTGTACTTCAGGCAGTTCTCGTTCCAGGTAGGACTGTAGTCTCTGCTGAATTATCTTGAGTAGAATCTTGCTGGCATATCGGGTCTGACCAATTGTGCAGTAGTTTCCACTGTTAGTTGGATCACTTTTCTTCAGTATTGGTATAAACACAGATCTTTTCCAGTGTTTTCCGGTATGAACACAGATGTTGTTTTCCAAATTTCCTGGCAGAGCCTTGTAAGTATAGTAACAGCCACATCCGGTTGCTGTAATACTTCAATGGGAATGCCATCAATGCCCGGTGCTTTGTTCTTTGATAATGCTTTCAATGCTGCTTCAACTTCTTTCATCATCAGTGGTTCCTGATCATAAGGTACATGTTAAAACAGCTGTTGGTCCACTTGATATTTATGATATAATAACTCTATTTTCTTTCTACCTTTTCTTGATCTTCTCAGCATCATTCAACATGGATTCTTGAGCTTCTTGAAGCATTCCAATTCGAGGCTGGAATTTCTTCTTTAACTCTTGTAGCTTTAGAAAGGCCATTCTTTTTTTCTTCTAATAGCATGTGATTCTATTTCCTTGCATGTGTCATTGTAGCAGTATTCCTTGTCTTGCTGCACATTGGAAATCTGAGTTCTGTGATTGCTTCTCTTTCTCCTTTGGCTTTAGCTTCTCTGTGTTTCTGGGCAATTTTCAGAATTTCTTCAGTCATCCATTTTGGTCATTTTTGCTTTTTCACCTTTTGTAGAGATTTCTCACTCTCTTCCAGCACAGCTTTCTTCATCTCATCCCATAACTCTTCTGGTGCTCTGTCATTTGCATCCAAAGCAGAAAATCAATTTCACAGGCAGTCTTTCAATTCTGGTGGTATATTCTCAAGCACATATTTTGCTACATTTATGAGTGGTTTTCTCTTTTTCAGCTTTAGCTTGAGTTTATATACTAGTAGTTGGTGATCAATATCATAGTCAGATCCAGGTTTTGCCTTTGATGCTATTGAGCTTTTCCATTGTTGACAGATGTAGTCAATTTGATTTTTATACAATCCATTGGATGAAATCCATGTGTACAGTTGTCGCTTGTGTTGCTGGAAGAAGACATTTTTCAGATATGTTAGTGAGAAGAGGAAAGACAAAAGTTGTCAGACTCAAGGGTGAAGGGGAGGAATATGTAGAAGCTGATGAGGATAAAGTGGAATTGTTTAACAAATATTTCTGTTCTGTGTTCACAGATGAGGAACCAGGAGCAGGACCTCAGAAAACACCCGCAAACAGGAATAGAAGTGAGAGGCATCTTGAACAATATTCAGAAGACTGTGTTCGTGAGAAAGTAGCTAAACTTAAAGTAGACAAAGAGATGGGACCGGATAGGATACACCCTAGAATACTGAGGAAACTTGGAGATGTTCTAGCAGCAACACTGACTGACCTTTTCAATATCTCATTGGAGTCAGGAATAATGCCAAAGGACTGGAGAGAGGCACATGTGGTCCCTTTACACAAAACCAGAAGTAAGGGGGAGTGTTGCCTGCAGTTTCAAACGCTGTGGAGAGTGGAGAGTGAAAACAGCTGGTGCTGGAGTGAGCCGGCCCGTGCAGGGCAGTCACTGCTGACGTCATTTTGAGGCTCCATAAAGGATCTGTGCACGGAGCTGTTTCTTGGGTGTGTTGCCTGCAGTTTCACATGCTGTGGAGAGTGGAGAGTGAGAACAACTGGTGCTGGAGAGCAGGGGCAGCCCTAGGGGGGTGCGGGGCCATGTGCGGAGACTCGGTGCGGGGCCTCATTTGCATAAGGTACCTCATTTGCATAAATATTTGCATAATGTTACCAATACACTAACTTTTAGTAACCATGCCTCTTAATGAGTGTATGGATAAAGAAAGACTAAAAGATTTCTACATTACTATAATCCAGTGCCAACCGCCAGACACATTAGGAACTACTACAAACACTGCCCATTTAGAACCCATCCTAATGTAATACACCCTTGGAAATCAACCCCAATGTATCCAACCAACACTTGATCCCCTACCAATTTATCACCCTATATAGTGTCCATCCAAATAATAGCCCCTAAAAAACTACCCGATACCTTCTATTTTTTTGTCGGATCGTTCACCGTGAAAAGAAACTTTTCCTTTCTCGAAGTGAACCCTCCATTTTAATCAATTTAAAGATGGCCTAATGTCGGCCTAAAAACCCGACCAAACAGCACTTGCTGCCGTCAGTAACAATTGAAACAAAGTCCAGTATCGTCGCAAATCACAGGGCTGAGAAGGACACAACTTCCAAACATATCAGTCCTTTCCATTGATGTTAGTAAAAATTCAAAGAAAAAAAGCACTTAGCTGGACCGATAAGCACAAGGAGATGTCCCAACAATAGCCAGCTCCCCTGCCTTATATCCAAAATCGAGATCTTCTATCTCTTCATCAATGGCCAGGCAATCTGAAGATATCGGGTAGTTTTTTAGGGGCTATCATTTAGAACCCATAGCAAACCTGCCGTATCATAACAGCACTACCAGGACTCACAAAGCACCATACCCTACCTATCAAAAGGAAACACTGCAAATATTAAACCAATACATTTCAGAGAATAACAATACATGACCTACTGGGGAAAGAGAACAAGTGGCAATGTCAAATAGGAATTACATAAACAGAATACCTCAGCTCAGTTACATATGCAGAACATAGACCATCACCAAACAAGGAATCACAATTTAGAAACAGGAAGACAATAATTAAACTGGGAATCCCAAAAGCCAAACTTGGAATGTACAACACTGTAGAAATAAAACTATACATTAATTTGCTCTTGTACTAAACAAAGCGCAGACGTTAATGATGCACATTTCCCAGAGCTGACATATTCCAATTAATAAATTCAAAATAAAGAGATATTTTTCTACCTTTTGTGCATTTTTTTTCAGCTGCAATTGCTCCACCACTTTCTTCTGGTTTCTTTGTGTCTTCTGCTAACTCTCCATCATCTGCTGTCCATTTGTCCTTTCTTCTCTCTTCTAGATTTTTGCCATTCTCTCTCTACATCTGCTTTAACATACTAATCTTTCTCCTTTTGCTCTTTCCTCATTCCTATTTCGTCCACTCAAATTTTACCCCTCCATCCTCAATCCCCACTTACTCTCCCAATATCCGGCCAATTCTAGATTTGTCTTCCCTCCCACACAAAATATTTTTTCCCTCTCCATTTCACTCTCCCAGCTCCATCCCATTCTAATCCTCCCCAAAATCAGCTCCATTCTAGTTCCAGCTCCACCCAGCATTCGCTCCCTTCTAGTCCCCACATCAGCCCATTTCCAGTCCTAGCCCCCCATAAGCCCATTTCCAATCCTATCCTAGCCCCACCATCTGCCCATTTCCAGTCCTAGCTCCCCCATCCATTTCCAGTCCTATCCGAGTCCCTCCATCAGCTCATTTCCAATCACAGCCCTCCATCAGCCCATTTCTAGTCCTTTCCTAGCCCCACCATCATCCCATGTCAAATCCTAGCTCCCCTCCACTCAGCCCATTTCCAATCCAAGCCCCCCATGAGCCTACTTCCAGTTCTAGCCCCTCTATGAGTCCATTTCAATCCAAGCCCCCACCACAGCACATTTCCAATCTTAGCACCCCCCAACAGCCCATTTCCAGTCCTATTCTAGCCCCTCCATCAGCCCATTTCCTGTCCTAGCCCCCCCACTCAGCCCATTTCCAGTCCTAGCTCCCTCCCCTCACAGCCCATTTCCCTTTCAAGCCCCCCTCCCCATCAGCTATTTGCAGTTCAAGCCCCTCTTCCACTCAGCCCATCTCCATTCCAAGCCTCTGTCCCCATCAGCTATTTGCAGTTCAAGCCCCCTTCCACTCAGCCCATTTCCAGTCCTAGCAACCCCCCGCAAGCCCATTTCCAGTCCTAGCCCCCCCATAGCCCATTACTAGTCCTAACCCCCCCATCAGCCCATTTCCAGTCTTAGCCCCCCCATAGCCCATTACGTCCTAACCTCCCCATCACCCATTTCCAGTCCTAGCCCCCCATCAGCCCATTTCCAGTCTTAGCCCTCTCCATAGCCCAATACCAGTCCTAACCCCCTCTCAGCCCATTTCCAGTCTTGGCCCCCCCTCATAGCCCATTATCAGTCCTAACCCCCCCATCAGCCCATTTCCAGTCTTAGCCCCCTCCATAGCCCATTACCATTCCTAACCCCCCATCAGCCCATTTGCAGTCTTAGCCCCCCCCCATAGCCCATTACCAGTCCTAACCCCCCCATCAGCCCATTTCCAGTCTTAGCCCCCCCATAGCCCATTACCAGTCCTAACCCCACCATCAGCCCATTTCCAGTCCTAGCCCCCCCATAACCCATTACCAATCCTAAACCTCCCCATCAGCCCACTTCCAGTCATAAGAACATAAGAACATAAGATATGCCATACTGGGTCAGACCAAGGTCCATCAAGCCCAGTATTCTGTTTCCAACAGTGGCCAATCTAGGTCATATGTACCTAGCAGTTTCCCCAAGGGACACAGGTTCCACAATGCTTGTATTGGTTCAAGCATTGATATCCTGGGTCCCTTCTTAATAATGGTTTATGGACCTTTCCTCCAGGAACTTGTCCAAACCTTTTTTAAACCCAGCTACACTAACAGCCATTACTACATCCTCCGGTAACAAATTCCAGAGTTTGATTACACGTTGAGTGAAAAAATATTTTCTTTTATTAGTCTTAAATAGTTTACCCTGTAGCTTCATTGCATGTCCCCTAGTCTTTCTATATTCTGATAAGGTAAACAATCGATCTACGTTTACCCGTTCCACTCCGTTCATTAATTTATAGACTTCTATCATATCTCCCCTCAGCCGTCTCTTTTCCAGGTTAAAGAGCCCCAACCTTTTTAGCCTTTCTTCATAGGAGTATCCTTCCATCCCCTTTACCATTTTGGTGGCTCTTCTCTGAACCTTTTCTAAAATCGCTATATCCTTTTTAAGATACGGCGACCAGAATTGCACACAATATTCAAGGTGCGGTCTCACCATGGAACGATATAGAGGCATTATAATATCTTTTGTTTTATTTTCCATTCCTTTCCTTATCTTACCTAGCATTCTATTTGCTCTCTTGGCCGCCACTGCACACTGGGCCGAGGGTTTTAACATGTTATCCACAATGACGCCTAAATCTTTTTCCTGGGTGGTGGTTCCTAATGTGGAACCTTGCATCGTGTAACCATAGTTTGGGTTGTTCTTCCCTAGGTGCATAACCTTGCACTTCTGCACATTATATTTCATCTGCCATTTTGATGCCCAGTCTTCCAATTTATCAAGATCCTCTTGCAATTTTCCACAATCCTCCTGGGTTTTAACAACTTTAAATAGCTTTGTGTCATCTGCAAATTTGATAACCTCTCTCGTTATTCCACTTTCGAGGTCATTTATGAATATGTCAAAAAGCAGCGGACCCAGCACAAATCCCTGGGGTACACCCCTATTCACCTTTCTCCATTGGGAAAATTGGCCATTTAGCCCTACCCTCTGCTTTCTATCTTTTAACCAGTTCCTGATCCACAATAGTACACTGCCTCCTATCCCATGACTCTTTAGTTTTGCCAAAAGTCTCTCATGAGGGACCTTGTCAAAGGCTTTCTGAAAGTCCAGATACACAATATCAACTGACTCACCTTTGTCCACCTGTTTATTCACTCCTTCAAAAAAACCATAACAGATTAGTAAGACAAGATCTTCCTTGTCTAAAGCCATGTTGGCTGTCTCCCATTAGGTCGTGACTATCTACATGCTGAGTAATTTTATTCTTTATGATGGTTTCTACCATTTTTCCCGGTACTGATGTCAGGCTCACCGGTCTGTAGTTTCCCGGATCACCCCTCGAACCCTTTTTAAAAATTGGTGTTACATTGGCGATCCTCCAATCCTCAGGTATTAGAGATGATTTTAATGATAGTTCACAGATTACTGATAGCAGGTCTGCAATCTCAAATTTCAGTTCTTTCAACACCCTTGGATGTATACCATCCGGCCCAGGTGATTTGCTACTCTTCAGTTTATCTAATAGTTGTAAGACATCTTCCCGATGTATCGATATTTCCTTCAATTCTTCCACACCTTTAAATACCACTTCAGTCATGGGTAACATCTTTACATCTTCCTTAGTAAAGACCGAAGCAAAGAATTCATTCAGTCTCTCCGCTATCGCCTTGTCGCCTCTTAGTGCTCCTTTAACCCCTTTATCATCTAATGGACCAACTGACTCTCTCACAGGTTTTTTGCTACGAATGTACTTGAAAAGGTCTTTATTTCACGTTTTTTGCTTCCGCAGCAAGCTTCTTCTCAAATTCTCTCTTTGCCTGCCTTATCAATGCCTTGCATTTGACTTGCCAGTGCTTGTGCTGTTTCCAGGTTTCATCGTTTGGCTCTTTTTTCCATTTCCTGAAAGATGCTTTTTTGGCAACAACAGCCTCTCTGACCTCACCTTTAAACCATGCTGGCAGTTTTTTGGACTTCCTTCCACTTTTCTTAAAGCGTGGAATACAGCTGGTCTGGGCTTCCAAGATAGTATTTTTCAACAACACCCAAGCTTGATGTACGTCTTTAACCTTTGCAACTGCTCCTTTTAGTTTTTTCTTAACTGTTTCCCTCATTTTATCATAGTCTCCCTTTCGAAAGTTAAAGGGTAGTACTCTGGATTTCCTTACTATCCCTCCTCCACTAATTAAATCAAAGGTGATCATGCTATGATCACTATTGCCAAGTGGCCCCAACACCCTTATCTCTTGCACTACATCTGGTGTTCCACTATGACTAGTTCTAATATTGCTTCCCCTCTGGTCGGTTCATGAACCAGCTGCTCCAAGAAGCAGTCATTTATTTCATCTAGGAACTTTATCTCCCTAGCATGTCCTGTTGTGACACTTACCCAGTCGATGCCGGGGTAATTGAAATCACCCATTATTATTACTGCACTGTAACTTTTGCTAGCTTCCTTGATTTCTTTGAGCATTTCATCATCCATTTGTTCATTCTGGCCAGGCGGACGATAGTACACCCCCACTGCCATTGCCTTCCTCTTTTTACATGGAATTTAAATCCATAGAGATTCTACAGCAAATTTTGTTTCTTGCAAAACTTTAATCCTTTCTGACTCAATGCCCTCTCTAACATAGAGCGCAACCCCTCCACCAATTTGATCAGCTCTATCATTACGATATAGTTTGTACCCAGGTATCACAGTGTCCCACTGGTTGTCCTCCTTCCACCATGTCTCTGATATTCCAATCATATCTAACCTCTCGTTTAGTGCTATATATTCTAACTCTCCCATCTTGTTTTTTAGACTTCTAGCATTTGCATACAAGCATTTAGAGACTGTATTTTATTCATATTAATTTGGCTATTGGTAGACATGGGTAATTTGGGATCTTTAAGCTCTGTCTGCTCCATACTCGAGGGCATTTGGGCTACTTTACTCTTTTTTGGAACCTCTCTGCTTTTTGTAGTATCCTTCAAGGATACATTCTTCCAAACCATGCGCTCTTGGGCGACTGTCGGCTTTCCCCTATTATCTAGCCCCCCCATAGCCCATTACTAATCCTAACCCCCCATCAGCCCACTTCCAGTCTTAGCCCTCCCACAGCCCATTACCAGTCCTAACCCCCCCATCAGCCCATTTCCAGTCTTAGCCCCCCCATAGCCCATTACCAGTCCTAACCCCACCATCAGCCCATTTCCAGTCCTAGCCCCCCCCATAACCCATTACCAGTCCTAAACCTCCCCATCAGCCCACTTCCAGTCTTAGCCCCCCCATAGCCCATTACTAGTCCTAACCCCGCCATCAGCCCACTTCCAGTCTTAGCCCTCCCATAGCCCATTACCAGTCCTAAACCTCCCCATCAGCCCACTTCCATTCTTAGACCCCCCATAGCTCATTACTAGTCCTAACCCCCCAACCGCCCCCTTCCCGTCTTAGCCCCCCCATCGCCCATTACCAGTCCTAACCCCCCCCCCCCCACATCCCAAGTAGATTAAAAAAAAAAAAAACGGCTGCTGCTGCCGCTTCTGCCGTGGCAGCAGCAGAATCAAGCGTTCCTCCGTGGGGTCCCCCTGCCCGGCAGAAGCCTCCCTGCAGCATCAGCTAGCTCCGGAGTCCCAAAGCACGAGCTTTCAGAGCCGCGAGAGTTTCCCTTTCTCGCGGCTCTGTTAATCCCGCCGGGGCTGATGGGATTTCCCATCACCCTCGGCAGGTTTAACAGAGCCGCGAGAGATCAGAGAAGCTCTCTCTTCGCGGCTCTGAAAGAAGCCCGCGCTTTGGGACTCCGGAGCTAGCTGATGCTGCAGGGAGGCTTCTGCCGGGCAGGGGGGCCCCGCGGAGGAACGCTTGATTCTGCTGCTGCCACGGCAGAAGCGGCAGCAGCAGCCAGTTTTATTATTATTTTTTTTAATCTACTTGGGATGATGGAGAATGTTTTTTGCGCGGGGCCCCCTGAAACGCGGGGCCCTGTGCAAAAAACATTCTTGTTCAATGGACAGGCTGGCCCTGCTGGAGAGAGCTGGCCCGTGCGGGGCAGTCACTGCTGACATCATTTTGAAGCTCCTTAAGATATCTAGAGTGCTTTACGGCACTTGTTGGGGCATTTTCTAAGGGGTGTTTTCCAAGGGGGACATATGCCCCTTTTGAGCCCTTTAGGAGTACATTGGGAGCATTTATAGATCTGTGAAGTGGCGATGCCCGACAGTAAAACGAAAAAGAAAACTCTCGTGGCTGTGTCTGCTGCTTGCCCTATGGACAAGCATGTAATATCTACACCGGTCTTAACAACATCAGGTACTGTTCCTTTTGACCCCTCGCTGGAGGGGCCGAGTCTTAGCTCTCCTGAGCGTACCCCTCCTCTTCCTCCTGGTTTTTTGGAATTGTTTGCTGTGCCTCAGTCCGGTGTTTTGAGTTCACAGAAGGAAGTTATGCTCCCCAAAATGGTTTCTTGGTTGGAGCCCTCCATTCCTCCTGGTGACTCACAAGTCTCCTCCATCTCTCTTCTGGATATTTGGCAAGTAGTCAATCGTACTGAACGGATTCTTGCTGAGACTGTTCCCTCTTTATGTCAATTTACTAGGGACACTGTTATTAAATTTCAGAATCTTGATAGATTGGAACTTTGCATTCATCTATTTCGAGTATACATACGCAGGTTAAATCGTTTTCTTTATTTCAGTCTGCTATCATGAAAGAAAGTTCTATTATGTGTCAAAACTTGAGAATTTAGAGAATCTGGCTAGGTCTAAGAATTTGAGAGTTTTACATTTTCCTTCTAGTAGTTTATTATCTCCATCAATACTGTTTAGGAAATATTTAAAAGATGTTCTTCTCCTCCCCACCGCCGATGCTATAGTGTTTGCAAAATGTTATTATATTTCCTCAAAAATTGTTTCTCCAGGTGTTGGGGAAGGGGAAGTAGCTGTTCTTGAAGATAAAAATGGGTTTAACTTGACAGCCTTCTTGGAAGACACTCAAGATATTATTTCTACTAGAGCCACATTATTAGTAACTTTGGTTTCTGAAGAAGATAAAGTATCTATTCTTAAAGCTTATTTTCGTAAAAGGGACAGTCTTTATTGTGGTGATAAGGTCTCTATTTTTCCTGATGTATCTCGCTCAACACAAGCACGTAGGAAGTCCTTTCTTGCTCTCAAGTCTAGAACTCTTGCCTTAGGCGCTACTTTTTTCTTGCGCTACCCTTGTAAATGCTTAGTATCTCTTGGATATGACAGGTTTGTCTTTTTGTCATTTTTGGATTTGGAAAGGTGGATTCTTGATAAGGAAATGGCGCAGTGACTTTTGCTTTTCCTTTATATCATTATGCTGTCATTTAGAAATTGTCAGGCAGTGGGAGGGTATAATTAAATGACTGCTCTGTGTGGCTGGGACACCTTTCTTTGGTTTGGTGTTCCTTGCCTTGTTTTTTCTTGTTATTGATTTCTTACGGTTTTCTCCCTGAGATGTGGGCTAATGTACTTGTTTGTATTAATTCTCTTTTGAATTATTTCTATTGTTGACTTATTGTGTTTCTCTATACTTTGTGAACATTGTATAGTTTTTGAAAATTTCAATAAACAGAAAAAAATAACGGAAGTAAGGATGTGGTTGAAAACCACAGGACGGTTAGTTTAGCTTTGGTGGTGAGTAAATTATTGGAAGCGCTGCTGAAAGAGAAAATAGTGAGGTTTCTGGAGTCCAGAAGATTACCGGATCAGAGGCAGCATGAATTTACAAGAGGTAGGTCTTGTCAGACAAATCTGATTGACTTCTTTGACTGGGTGACCAGGGAGGTGGACCGAGGGAGAGCCCTAGATGTGGTGTATTTAGATTTCAGTAAAGTCTTTGACACCGTTCCTCACAGGCGACTTATAAACAAACTGAGCACCCTAGGAATGGACCCTAAAGTTAATGTTTGGGTTAGAAATTGGTTGAGTGGGAGGCGACCAAGAGTACAGGTAAATGGAGCTCACTCTGAGGAGAAGGATGTTACCAGTGGTGTGCCCCAGGGATCTGTCCTTGGTCTGATTCTTTTTAACATCTTTGTTAGTGATATAGCAGAAGGGCTGTCGGGTAAGGTTTTTCTCTTTGCGGATGATACCAAAATTTGCAATAGAGTAGACACCTAGGAAGGTGTAGATAACATGAGGAGGGATCTAACTAAGCTTGAAGAATGGTCTAGAATTTGGCAGCTGAGATTTAATGTTAAAAAATGCAAGGTCATGCATTTGGGCTGCAGCAATCCAAGGGAGCGATATAGTATAGGGGGTGAAGTACTTTCGTCCAGTAAAAAAGAGTGGGACCTAGGAGTGATTGTGTCTGATGATCTTAAAGTATAGCTAAACAGGTAGAAAAGGCAACAGTAAAAGCTAGAAGGATGCTTGGATGCATAGGGAAAGGAATGACCAGCAGAAGAAAGGAGGTAATAGTGCCTCTGTATAAGTCTTTGGTGTGACCTTATTTGGGGTACTGTGTGCAATTCTGTGCAATTCTGGAGACCGCACCTTCAAAAGGATATAAACAGGCTGGAGTCAGTACAGAGGGTGACTACTAAAATGGTTAGTGGTCTTCATTATAAAGCATATTAGAACAGACTTAAGGAACTTAATATGTACACTTTAGAGGAAAGGTGGGATAGAGGTGATATGATTTAGATGTTTAAGTACCTCCATGGCATAAATGCACAGGAGGAGAGCCTCTTTAGATTGAAAGCAAGTTCTGCTACAAGGGGACATGGGATGAGGGTGAAAGGGGATAGATTCAGGAGTGATATGTGGAAATATTTCTTTACAGAAAGAGTGGTGTATTCGTGGGATAGTCTCCCAGTGGAGGTGGTATAGATGAGGACAGTATCTGAATTCAAAGAAGCATGGGAAAAACAAAGAGGATCTCTAAAGATAAAAAGGGGACTGTTGTAATGATTGATATGGAAGGACAGACTAGATAGGCCATGTGGTCTCTTTCTGTCATCATGTTTCTACGTTCTATAAATAGGTAAAAGGAAAAGGAGACTGCTATGGCTTTCAAAAGAAGTAGCTGAAAAGGTGAAGAAAAAGAGGGAGGCCTTCATGAAATACAAGAGATCACAGAGAGAGGAAGACAGGCAACTATATTTGGAAAAACTTAGAGAAGCTAGCAAAGTAGTCAGGAAAGCAAAGATTCAAAAAGAGGAGGAAACAGCCAATGCAAAAAATGGGGGGGGGGGGAGGGGGAAGGGGGGATAAGACATTTTTCAGATATGTTAGTGAGAAAAGGAAGGGCAAAAGTGGTATTGTCAGACTCAAGGGTGAAGGGGAGGAATATGTAGAAGCTGATGAAGATCAACTGGAATTGCTTAACAAATATTTCTGTTCTGTGTTCACAGATGAAGAACCAGGAATAGGACCTCATAAAACACCCACAAACAGGAACAGAAGCGAGGGGCATCTTGAACAATTTTCAGAAGACTGTGTTCGTGAGAAACTAGCTAAACTTAAATTAGACAAAGTGATGGGACCGGATGGGATACACCATAGAATACTGAGTGAACTTGAGGACGTTCTAGCAGCTCCACTGACTGACCTTTTCAACGTTGGAGTCAGGAGTGGTGCTAAAGGACTGGAGAGAGGCTCATGTGGTGCCTTTACACAAAAGCGGAAGTAAGGATGTGGTTGAAAACTACAAGCTGGTTAGTTTAAATTTGGTGGTGAGTAAATTATTGGAAACGCTGCTGAAAGAGAAAATAGTGAGGTTTCTGGAGTCCAGCGTATTACAGGATCCGAGGCAGCATGGATTCACCAGAGGCAGGTCTTGTCAGACAAATCTGATTGATTTCTTTGACTGGGTGACCAGGGAGTTGGACTGAGGGAGAGCCCTAGATGTGGTGTATTTAGATTTCAGTAAAGCCTTTGACACCGTTCCTCACAGGCGAGGAAAGGCGGGATAGAGGTGATATGACTGAGACGTTTAAATACCTCCATGGCATAAATGCACAGGGGGAGAGCCTCTTTTGATTGAAAGCAAGTACTGCTACGAGGGGACATGGGATGAGGGTGAAAGGGGATAGATTCTGGAGTGATATGCGGAAATATTTCTTTATGGAAAGTGGTGGATCTGTGGAATAGTCTCCCAGTGGAGGTGGCAGAGATGAGGACAGTATCTGAATTCAAAAAAGCATGGGACAAAGAGAGAGGATCTCTAAAGGAAAAAAGGGGACTGTTGTAGTTGTTTTTTTGGAAGGACAGACTACATAGGCCATGTGGTCTTTTTCTGTCATCATTTTTCTATGTTTCTATGTTTCTAGATCATTGGTCTTGCAGAATTCTAGCAGTCTTTTTCCATCTTCATTTCTGTTGCCAAGTCTATATTTTCTTTGTTGCCAACCTTTGCATTCCAGTTACCCATGAGTATCAGGATATCATTTTTGCATGTTCTGTCAATTTCAGCTTGTACTTGTTCAAAGAACTCATCAACATCTTCCTCTTCTGCAGCTGTTGGGCATATACCAAACTAATAGTTGTGTTGATGGGCATTCCTCATAGAGGAATAGAAATTAAGCATTCACGGATTGCATTGTTTCATTACAGTTCTTGCAAGTTTCTTCTTAATTATAAATGCAACACCATTTCTTCTTTATCTTTCATTTTTAGCATAATATACGATGTGATCATCAGATGTAAAGTGCCCAATGTCAGTCCATTTCAGATTGCCAACACCCAACAGATCGAGTTGTACACGTTCCATTTCATTCTGACCATCTTCAACTTCCCTTGGTTCATGCTTCGTATATGTCCCAATATTTAAAACATCTTTGCAGCTTCTGACTCTCATTTCATGCACAGCTACATCAACAATTCTACATCCCGATGGCTTTGATCGAATCACATCCTAAATGCAGGCTTCCACTGAAAAGTCTTCATCTCATCCACAGTAGCCAGTTGAGTACTTTCTGGTAATGATAGTGTTGCCATTGCCACAGAAATGTGATCCTCCACTGCCAACACTATCCCATTCTGCTGCTGCCCAGATGGGTAGTTTGTCTTAGTCTGGCACCTCATTTAAGATCTATCCATCTTGGGAGACCCTGCCATGCCTGAGGTCCTCACCAGAGGGCACATTGGCATGGCCCTTTAGGCGTGGAACTTAGGTGCAAAGAGAAGGCACTACACAAACAAAAGGTACATTATATCTGGATGACTCAGAAACATGACATACTAGAAAAGAAGTTTTTACTTGAAGGTATTACCACCCCGCATTCCTTTGCATTGTATAAAAGTCTGTATTAGTACCCCTCATCTGTTCGCATTGTGCAAAAGTAGGGTCAACAACCATAATCCTCCTTAAGTATATAATAAGCAAGTATAGCTTAGCCGATACACTTTAAATTTTAAACTGTACTCTAACCCATTTAAAGATCCCTATTGCATTTACTGTTCTGGCGCATTGTTCCTACTAGGCAGCTTAGAGTCTATCTTGTTAACATGTATCATCAATTTTGCTCATAAGTAACATCATTCCTGTAGCATAGTTCCTAAACTCAGAGCTGAGAAGGATAATATGTACCATCAAATCTGACTAATCATCTATTAAGTTAGAAATATCTGCCAGCTTTTACCTGTAAGCTCAGTACTGTGTATAATGCTTATTTGAAAAGACAACATTTCTACCTAATTTGCAACCGCAGTTTCCTGCCTTACGCCTCAATTACACTACACTCTTAAATACATGAAGAATTAAGAACCTACTATCAGCAAAATATAAACTCCAGTGTGTCAGCCATATACACAGTTGTAATATTATATAATAACAGCAAAGATATATTCTTACCTAATATTACTCATCATACCAGGATCAATTATACTTTCTTGTTTAACACTGAAATTAAATGCACAATTATCAACCTACATTAACACCAAACCAATCCCAATGTTTCATGATGTTCAGAAAGTTCACACCTCACACAAATTACACTACAGGGATCTAAAATACTCTCAGGCAGGAAGATTGAACTATATTAACACCACTGATATACCCACTCATGACTCACTGAAGGTCATAAATGAAAAAAATAACACTCAAATGTGCTTGTATAAATTCAAGATCTATAAAAAAGAAGATTCCAATTATAGTTGATTATTTAAATGATGCTAACCCAGACATAATATTCCTAATGGAAACCTGGCTCAGTGATCTAGATAATGTACTACTAAATCAGCTAATGATACCCAATTACAAAATATTTCATACCCCTAGAACTAGCAGACAGGGAGGAGGAGTATTGATCATAATAAAAGATTCATTAATGCCATCATTACATAGCTCTAGCACAATATCAGATATTGACCTCCTGCTAATCGAAAACAGAAACATTGCATTTTGCTTAATCTATAGACTGCCAACCTCTGACCCTGATGGGCTAACAAACATCCTTGATGAGGTCTGTAACATAACAGCAAAGAAAAAAGTAGTTCTCCTAGGAGATTTAAATCTCCCCTCATTACAAAACTCATATGCATCATCCTTCTGCGCTATGGAACAATTACACTACAAATAAATAATAACCAGCCCCACACACAAAAAAGGGAATATGCTTGATCTCATCTTTATCCCACAAGAGATCCAATTAGAACATAATATTCCCCCTCAACTAACTCCAGTCCCATGGTCAGACCACCACCTCATTGAATTCACACTTGAGATTGAACAATCTTATACCCATGTCGATAAAAAGTACACCAAAAATACTCTAAATACAAACATTTTGAAAGAGAAGTCTTTACTATAGAACTCCTAGAGTCAATGGACATAAATACAAATAACCTTGATGAGTTCATAGACAACTGGAAGAACACTATTTCTAGGCTAGCAATAAAACCCCAAACTGCACGACAAACCTCAAAGAAACCCTCTAAACAATGGTACCCTCAAGAAATAAGAATAATTAAGAGAACTCAGAAAACTTGAACGTACCTGGCGTGCTAAGAAAACCACTGAAAATAGAGATAAATACCTATCTAAGCTTATAAAATACAATCATATCAACCATGCTAAGAAAGATTATCACACAAAACTCTTCATGAAGGGAGAGGGCGTGGGCAGGGACCCGGTGAACAAGCGTAACTGGGTGCTCGGCCCGGCGTGGGACCCTGCGCGTGCTTGGTCAAGGAAAGGGGGGGGGTTGCTGTGCATGGGTGAGGACGCTCTCGCATCCTTTAAATTGATTGGCTCTGCGTGCACGAGGGGCGCGCGGGAGCCAATCGGGGAGCTCAGTCAGGCATGTGCTCAGCCGACAACAGTTTGGCTGAGCACATGCGGCGGTTGCTGGGAGCGTGGCAGCTGGATAGCAGGGATCTCGAGTGCGGCAGGCCGGCGGATTTAGGGGCAGCAGATCTGGTGCGTCGGGGCCGGTTTTCGGGTGAGGAGAGGCTGTGGATTTGGAGTCGGAGCATCGGGGACGCCGAGGCAGCGAGCTCCGGTTGCAGGCGAGTGGTTGGGAGCAGTCGGGCTGGGTAGGAAGTTAATCAGAGGGTGAGGCCTAATCTGGGGCTCGAGTACTGCATCAAACAAAGATAAAAAAAAAAAAGGGAAGAGAGAGACGGAAAAAGGGCACAGAGTTGGCAGTTCAGTTTGGTAAGCTTGTGGGATAAGGCAGGTGGTAGGAAGTAGCATGGCTCCCAAGAGGGCCCAGCCGAGCAGGGCTCGTGGGAGCAGGGATGGGGGGACGGATAGTCTTAAAGGGGGAAAGAGGGGTCGGGGGGCTGTTCGGGGGGGGGGGGGGGAGTCCGCAGGGTGCAGTGGGGTCCCGAGTGGTGTGAGAGGGTGGAAGGGAGGCAAGGGAGAGAGCAGGAAAAAGCGGAAGGAAGATGAAAAGGCTGGGCAGATCCGAAAAGTTTCTTGGACGGTGGTAAATTGGGTGAGGGCGTTCTTGCGGTTGGCGAGCATCTGGGGCCATCATCGTCTGGACCAGTATGGTGTATTGCTGGCCTATGCTGATTCGATTCTGGAGGCTTCGCAGTCCCGTGATGGATGGTCGTGGCTCAATTACGACGAGAGGTTTCGAGACAAAATGGAAGAGAACAAAGGATTAACGTGGGGTATGCAGGATATCAATTTGTGGTTGACGCAGCTGTCAGCCAGAACTGGGACAGGTAATGTGAGCGGGGGTAGGGGCGGGTCGGTGACCAACGCGGGGGCGAGTCATTCCTTTCGGAACGGGGGGGGGGCCACCTCGCAGAGTAAGCCGGCCGGAAGTGGCGGCGGGGATGTGTGCTGGCGGTTTAATAAGGCCGTTTGTCCCTTCCCAGACTGTAAGTTCCGGCATGTCTGTTCGAGCTGCGGGGGGGGGGGGGCACTCGGTGGCAAAATGTGTTAAGAAAGGAGCAGGGATTACTCCTGGTTCGGCAGCCAAGTTGTGGTTCGGGATATGGTTTGGCCCTCTCTCCAATAAAGGTAGAGGTGTTAAGGGCGTGGCTTCGGCAATACCTGAAGAGGAAGGATAGGGCTGTATTGCAGTTAGGTTTTCAGTTTGGTTTTGTCATCCCGGTTCAGGGTATGGTTTTAGGTACGACAGCATGGAACGCAGCGTCGGTTCGGCGCTGTGCGTCGATAGCAAGGGAAAAGTTGGCCATCGAGTTGAGGCTAGGTAGAATAGCCGGCCCTTTTCGGCAACCTCCTTTTTCACATTTCGTTGTATCGCCTTTGGGGCTCATACCTAAGAAAGAACCTGGGAAGTTTTGTTTAATACACAATCTGTCGAGTCCAACCGGGGCATCAGTGAATGATCTCATACCGTTGGAGTGTTGTTTGGTGAAGTATGCCTTGTTTGATAGGGCGGTGGAGTTACTCCGGGATGCTGGACGGGGAGCTTGGATGGCGAAAGTGGATATTGAATCGGCATTTAGTTTGCTCCCAGTGCATCCTTCGTCGTTTCATTTGCTAGGGTTCCAGTTTGATGGGGATTTTTATTTTGATAAGTGTATGCCGATGGGTTGTGCAGTGGCATTTGCGTATTTTGAGAAATTTAGTTCTTTCTTGCATTGGGGGGTAGAAGGTGGGGCGGCCCAAGGTGGTGCATTATTTGGACGATTTTCTGTTCATCGAGGCAGCGCGGTCAACTGGCTGCCGAGAACTGTTGATAGGTTTCATGGAGCTGGCGGGAGTTTTAGGGGTCCCGCTTGCTGACAACAAGACGGTGGGCCCAGTCAGCAGGATTTCCTTTCTTGGGATTGAGCTGGATTCCGAGGGAATGGTGGCGCGGCTGCCAGATGAGAAGGTGATGAAGTTGAGGATCTTGGTAGCCAATGCCGTGGCCTCATCGAAGCTAACATTGAAGGAAATGCAGGCTTTGCTAGGGTCGCTGAATTTTGCCTGTAGGGTGCTCCCGATGGGGCAGGTATTTCTTCAGCGATTAGCGGCAGCAATGGCGGGGGTGCGCAAGCCTCATCACCGCATACGAGTTTCTCGGATGATGCGCGAGGATTTGCGGGTGTGGGATGTGTGTTTGCGGGGTTTCAATGGAATTTCAGTCTGGATGGAACCTGAGATTTCCAGTGAGGAATTGCAGCTTTACTCTGATGCGGCGGGGGGAGTAGGTTTGGGCATTTATTTTGCGGGATCATGGTGCGCTGACCAATGGCCGCAGGCATGGGAGGAGGTTGGACGTTTGAGTAACATTGCCTTTCTGGAGCTCTTCCCTGTGTTAGTGGCGCTAGAGCTGTGGCCTGAACGGTTGAGGAATCGGAGGGTGCTTTGGTGATGTGACAACGAGGCGGTGGTGAGTGTTGTGAATCATTATTCCCCACGTTGTCTCTAGGTAGCGGCTTTGATGAGAGCTGTAGTTTTGGCATGTCTGCGTTTGAATGTCATGTTGAGGGCTCGGCATATCCCGGGCCATACTAATGGTATTACTGATGCTCTTTCCCGTTTGCAGATGGAGCGACTCCGGAGATTGGCACCGGAGGCGGACTTGGTCAGGTGCGTGGTCCCGTGGAACTTGTGGAACTTTGGCCTGCTGGGATGAAGAGTCTCCTGTGGAGTTCGGTGGCAGAACGAATTTGGGAGGCTTATCGGCAAGGTGGGATTAGAGTGGCTGAGTTTTTGCTTGCCCGTGGGTGGCAAGGGGGGGTGGTGGCGGATCACCTGCTCGGGCAATATATTATCAGTGCGAAAGAACGTGGGGCTACAAGGTCTGCGGTGCGCAGTCATCTGTCGGGTTTTGCGTTTTTCGCCAGAGCGGTGGGGTGGGGTTCGGCGGGGTTGGGGTTCCTGGCTCGATGGTTGCTGCAGGGCTGGGAACGTTTGCGGCCTTCCCCTCTGGATCGGCAACACCCAATCATGCATCAGCTACTCATCTGATTGTGCGAAGAACTGCCGCAGGTTGCGGAGTCGCGCTATGAGGCCATTCTTTTTCGGGCAGTTTTCAGCTTGGCCTTCTTCAGTGCCTTCCGAGTGAGTGAATTGGTAGCGGAACCTGTGAAGGCGGGAGTGGGCAATAGTTTGCAGCGACGACATGTGCAGGTACTCGACGGGCAGTTGTGGGTGTTCTTAGCAAGGTCCAAAACGGACCAGCGGGGTAAGGGGCAGTGGGTGATCCTGAAGGCGATTGGTGGCCCCACATGTCCGGTGGCGCTGATGGAAGCATACTCAGGCGCTCGGCCAGAGCATGAAGGAGGGTTATTCATACACAGGGACGTGCTGGTGTTGACGCGTTTTCAGCAATCAGCGGTTTTGTGGATGCTGTTGCGGAGTATAGGTGAGGACCCTTCCCGGTTTTTGGCCCATTCTTTTCGCATTGGTGCTGCGACCAGTGCGGCAGCATTCGGGTTGTCGGGGGGACAGATGCAATGTATCGGGAGATGGCAGTCTAGGGCCTTCAGAGGGTATGTTCGTTTGTAGGGGTAGAGCTTGCTGGGCAAGGAGAAGTAACACATTCTTTCTTTGCAGATGGGGGGCAAAGTGTCTGGAAGTGTTGGCTGCTGGGGCATTCCTTTGTGTTCTGGGCTGGCGAACGAGCAGCAGTGTGGCCTGTCGGGCTGAATCTGGGGCTGGATCCTGCGTTGGTGTTGTTATCATGGCTGTGTGAGCGTGGCCTGCGGTGGACTCAGCTGCTGCCTTTGCTTCGGCACCACCAGCGAATAAGAGGACAGCCGGAGATTATACTGCTGCATGTGGGATGGAATGACTTGGCTGCCTGGACTTGCAAACAGCTGATTAGAGCTGCAAAGAGAGATTTGACCTTAGTGTTACGGATGTTTGGGGGGGTGGTGCTAATCTGGTCTGATATTGTCCTGCGGCCGGCGTGTTGGAGACAACGCCGGTGGTCTTGTGGGTTAACAAAAATTAACAGGCAGATTGGGCGATGGGTATGCGAACAGGGTGGTTGCCAAGTGCTGCATTCGTGGGCGTAGGTGGAGTGTGGGGGATTGTACAGGAGCGATGGAGTGCATCTGTCTCCGGTGAGGGTGGACCTCCTTTTGAATGATTGGCAGGAGGCAGTGGAGCGTGTGGTACAGGGTGGCAGGAATTGGTCGCAGCTAGAGAGTAGGGGGGGCGGCTCGGGTATTTCAGAGATACCGTGCCGGTGGCGGGATCCCGGAGGTGTCCGGGGTCCAGAGTCTTAGGCCACTTGGGGCGTGGGCGGAGTGCCCACGGCCCGGACAACCCCTGGTAGACTTTTGCTAGTGATATGGCGAAGTCGGACGGGGTGTTAGGAATTTGGCCGATGGAGGTGAATGCGGCTGGTGCGGAGGCGAGGTCACTTTGCTAATAGCATGGTTGGTGGCACATTGCTCCGTTGTGGGGGGGGGGGGGGAGGTTCAGTTGGTTGTTCATTATTCTGGTTTAGTATGTTCTGTATGTTAAATTGGCAAATAAAGCTGCGACCAGTTGCTACCAACGAATGATGTTTGTTGCATTTGTTAAAGGGGGGATGTGGGGAGGTTAGAATTAAGTGGGGGCTCAGTAGCAGGGTAGTAAGCACTGGGTCTGACTACCCGGTTAGGGAGAGGGTGCGGGCAGGGTCCCGGCGAACGAGCGTAACCGGGTGCTCGGCCCGGCACGGGACCCTGCGTGCGCTCGGTCAAGGAAAGGGGGGGGGGTTGCTGTGCGTGGGTGAGGATGCTCTCGCATCCTTTAAATTGATTGGCTTCGCACGCACGGGGGGGGGGGGGGGGGGGGGGCCCGCGGGAGCCAATCGGGGAGCTCAGTCAGGCATGTGCTCAGCCGACAACATTTTGGCTGAGCACATGCGGCGGTTGCTGGGAGCGTGGCAGCCCACCCACCCTTTGGGGGGGTAGCGCGGTTTGGGGGACTTAGGGTTGTTGCAGCTGGGGGGGTCGGTGCGGTGGGAAACCCGGAGGTGTCCGGGGTCCAGAGCCTTAGGCCACTTGGGGCGTGGGCGGACAGGGGTTCTGTATGTTAAATTGGCAAATAAAGCTGCGACCAGTTGTTACCCACAAATGATGTCTGTTGCATTTGTTAAAGGGGGGATGTGGGGAGGTTAGAATTAAGTGGGGGCTCGGTAGCAGGGTAGTGAGCGCTGGGTCCGACTACCCGGTTAATCAATTAATAAACTGAAAGAACTATTTACTATTGTAAAATCCTTCACTACTCATACAAATGCTTCTACTGAAGCCCCTGATATCTCACCTCAAACTCTAGCGGACTGCTATATGTCCAAAATCAACGCTGTTACAAATCCCCCCCTTATGTACATCAATAATATCCCACTACAAGCAGAAAACTGGGAGGAGTTTCATCATATCTACTTAGATCCTCTCAAAAGGACAATAGCAAATATGAATACAACTACATTCAAAGCAGATCCATGTCCAGTTAACTGGATTAAAGTGGCATGTAATGAACTAGCGCCTATCATACTATTGATAATCAACTTGTCCCTTTCACAAGGATATATGCCTAAAGAACTTAAAAACGCAATCATACGCCCCATTTTAAAAAATAAATCGCTTGACAAACTGTGCCCATCTTCTTACAGACCAATATCAAATTTACCATTCTTGGCTAAAATAGAAAAAAATGTGCATATGTAACTACAAGATCATATTGACCTGCATGCCCCACTAGATGATAACCAGTTTGGATTCAGACCTTCCCACAATGTTGAAACCTTGATGTTAGTCCTCTACAATAAAATCATAAAAGGAATTGACAACAATAACCAAGCCTTCGTCTTAATTTTCCTCTATATTACTGCCACATTTGACTCTGTTATCCTTGCTTTACTAATTCAAAGACTGCAACAAATAGGACTAAGTGGTACTACTCTAAAATGCTTTACCTCCTGTCAGAACACAAGTCAGCATGGGCCATAAATTTTCCAACACATATCACCAAACTACAGAGCTACCACAAGGCTCTGCACTTTTCGCGCTTCTTTTCCATATTTATATATATATATAGCTAATATGTCATATAATAAAAAAAATCAATATTGAATATGCCATCTACACAGATGACATAATGCTGTATATGCCTTTCAATGTAAACATACCTAACTTCAAACACATAACTTCATGCTTCAAGGAATTAGCAAATTGGCTTAAAAGCTATGGTCTGAACATCAGCTATAAAAAGTCAGAAGTTAATCACCAAAAACCAAAAATACGCCCCACCTCACAATATATCTATCAATTAAATCAACCTGGAAGTCAAAGAAGAGGTAAAATACCTAGGTGTTACGCTTGACAAACATCTCTCTTTCAAAACCCACATTAAAAATGCAACAAAGACAATATTTAATAAAATCAGACTCCTACAGCACATGAAACCCTTACTACATAACAATGATTTCAGAACTCTGATGCAAGCAATGATAAACCCATATATTGACTATTGTAATAGTCTATTGCATGGCCTACCTAAACAATCACTTCATCCCCTTTCAATGTCATAGCATATGGCTGCACGAATTATCTACAACGTACATCAAACGGATCTCCTTATACTTCACGCTCTGCATTAGTTACCTATAGAGAGCCGAATAAAATATGTTAATAGTGATCTCATACAAAATCATTAGAAATATAGCACCTACAATTCTATCCCACCTAATTAACCCTTCTCCACACACATGGGGTCATTTTGACCCCAAGTCTTTTGTTATGTCAAATTACTTATTTATTTATTTCAGTCATGACTTAAAACTTCCAGTAGCTTCTCAATATTGACAGCCATTGAATTTCCCGTAGAGTGTTATCATTTAATCGGAACAGTAATTTTTTGTTAACATTTTTATGGTGTATATACCTATTATACACACTTGGGGTCAAATTGACCCCAGCTTAGTGAAACCAGTGTTGTCAGAATTTCTGTTTCAGGTTCATGTTGTAGTTATTATTGTTAATTTGGCATTGCTAGGCTATTTCATCTGTAGGTTACTTTGATCTTCATGTGAAATTAAGCTGACATTTTTTAGTGTTTGAGTTCATACCAGGCATGTGTTCGTATAGACCTATTCATTGCTGTTATAGAAGTAATGGCGCTTTGCCACCAACATTGTTTCTTTTTTCTGAGATATATTTGATTGGTACTAACAGTTATTTATTATGATTTCAGTTATTTTATTGTTCCAAGAATTCTGAGTGAAATGAGTAGTAGTCGTCCTCTTCATCTAACAAGCCAGGCTGTACTTAGCTGAACTTGAAAATGAATCAACAGAAGATGAAACAGGAATAGAAGGTGAAGACTCTGATGGTGAGCCAGACAATGTTGAACAAACTAGTGACTATGACGATCAAATTGAGGGACAGGAAGCACAGTACCTGGCAGGTGATACTGCGGAGAATGAAGACAGTGCATCATCTGATAATGATGATGATGATACACAACCAAGCAAGAAAAGAAAAATTAACCCAGGATTTTATAAACAGAAGAAATCAGGTAAAATCTACAAGGCAAAGAGTGGACGCATATGGTCAGAAGACGAGCCTAATGCTGCATTGCGTACAACGGCAGCTAATCTGCTTCGTCAGATGTCTAGCGTTACAAGGGCAGGCAAAGTTCAGTCATTAGGTAAGGCATTCTCTTTGTTCGTTACCGATGAAATGTTGGACATCATTCTTAGAGAGACTAATCGTTATGCCAAGAACTATTACCACACACAAGCCGAACAAATTGATGGAAATGTAAAAGAGTGGACAGATATTGACATTGTTGAACTAAAGGCAACCAATGGAATATTGCTGCATGCCGGTAAAGACAGATTATCAAAAGAAGCAATTACATCATTGTTTGCACCTGACTCAAAACCTTTTTATCACTCCGTAATGAACATAAATCGTTTACAGGATATCTTATGGTTTGTGAGAATGGATAACTTGTGCACTCGTCCAGAACGTGTAGCCACCGACAGGTTGGCACCCATCCATGATATATGGGACATGCTAAATGCACGCTTATCAATAATGTACTTACCTGGAATGGATATGACAGTTGATGAGCAACTGGTCAGCTTCAGAGGCAAGTGCAGCTTTCGACAATACATTTCCACAATGTCAGAAAAGTATGGAATAAAGATATTCTGGAACTGCGATGCAGAGACCAGCTATCCACTGAAAGGAGAAGTTTATCTGGGGAAGCAACCAGGAGCAGCAGTCGAACTGAAGAAAAGAGTTGAAATAGTGAAAAGATTGACTAGACATTGGTGGAAAACTGGCCGCAATGTTACATGTGATAATTTCTTTACTGATGTAGGACTGGCTGAAGATCTTTTGATTCAACACACTACAGTTTTTTGCACCATGAGAAAAAACAAAAGGGACATACCAGATGAACTGCTGATTTCACGGAACAAGGAACTGTTTTCATCACAGTTTGTTTTTTGCAAAGAGATCACACTAGTGAGTTATGTTCCAAAGAAAAACAAAACGGTCATTGTTTTGAGCAGCATGCATCATGACAAGACGATAGACGACAAGAATGAAAAGAAGCCTGCAAGGATTCTGCACTATAATGCTACTAAGTCTGGAGTAGACAATCTGTACAAGCTTGTGCATACATATACATAATTTGGGTGCAGCAAAAACCCAAATGGCAAACAGAGGTGTCCCAGAAACGGCGACTGTTGCTAACAGAACTGGCAAAGGAGTTAGTTCTGCCACAGTAGACATTGCGATTGCAGAACCCAAGAACACTTCAGAAAGGGGTGCGGATCTGCATGCAACTACTTGGATTCAGCTTACCTGGTCCTACAGGCTGTGAATCCAGAGGGGCATGATCGCGCTGCCAGCTTTGCACCAGATCATCAGATTAGAAAACATCAAAATACTGCAAGCGATGTGGTACAGCTATATGCCCAAAACATTGCCAGCTGTTATGCAATGAATGTGCTGACTAAAAGACACCTAGATAGATGATTATACTAGGGGTGTCGATACTTAATTACAATTAAGTGATAAACTGAAGTTAATAGTTAGATTACTTTTATATCATATACACTGAACATTTGTAAACAGCAAAAACTGAGAACTGTTTTTAATAAATACATTAAAATACCAATCCTATATGGATGAAATTGTTCATGGTTTCTGGTCATTTACTGATGGGGTCAATTTGACCCCAGGTGTGTAAAGGCGTCGGTAATTTAACGTGTGTGATGAAGGGTTAAGGTTGTACCCACCGACCGCCAAAGAAGAAGTCAAATGAATAACTCAAGACTAAGCAACACATTAGCAACAGAGCATTCAAGTACTTATCTCCAATGCTCTGGAACTCCCTGCCAGAAAGGCTCAGAAACATTACAGACCTATCCACATTCCATACCCAACTCAAAACGTTCCTATTCATTGAACACTTTGGACAAAATGAACAAACCTCAGAGGTTGATCCCACATAGCACATTTACCTTGGCGCATCTTACACGATGCATCCTGACCAATACTCTTTCTATTACCCCCTAACAAATCACCCACCCCTTCCCTGTAGATACCGCATTTTCCCTCATCCACTCTGGAACATTTCCTATAATGATGAATATGACTTCCTTATTCATCTGAATTGTAAATATTTTCAATTATTTTGAATCTTGTAAATTCATTGATTGCTTGGACACCTGCACCTGTTCTATTATTAAAATGTTCAATGTACCAGTTGTTCTGTATGTAAACCACTATGATTATCTGAAATGGTGGTATATAAATCTCACAAATACATAAACAAATAAGTTACCAATAGCTTAGCTCTTAGCATCACTGATGCACACAAGTCCTCACAGCACGACAAGCTGCAAACCAAGTTAGGGACCTTCTTATTAGGAAAGTAAATAAATGTAAAAGGAAAAGGTCACTATGGTTCTTAAAGAGACTGTAAAGGTACAGAAAAAGTGGGTGGCCTTCATAAAATACAAGAAATCACAAAGAGGAATATAAGCAATAACATCTGGAAAAACTAAGAGAAGCTGGGAAAGTAGTCAGGAAAGCAAAGATGAAAATGGAAGAATAAATAGCCATGCAGTAAAATGGGGGACAAGACTTTTTTAGATATGTTAGATAAAAAAGGAAGAAAAAAAAAAGAGGAAAGCAACTTCCACAAACAAGAACATCAAAAGGAAGAAGTGGAGACAGACCACAGCCACACGAGATGGTCTTCTATTAATACACTTTATTGAAGAAAGTATATTAATAGTCTCATGTGGCTGTGGTCTCTCTCCATTCCTTCCTTTTAGTGAAAGTGGTACTGTCAAACTTGAGGGTAAAGGGAAGGAATATGTAGAAGCTGATGAGGCTAAAGTGGAATTGCTTACAGATTATTTCTGTTCTGTATTCACAGATTAAAGGCTGGGAGTGGGACCTCAGCAAACGCATAAAAAATAGGAACAGAAATGATGCAGATCTTGAACAATTTTCAGAACATTGTTTTATGAGGAGCTAGCTAAACTAAAAGTAGCCAGATGGGATAGTAAGGAACTTAGGGAACTTCTGCCAGCTTTGCTGTCTGACCTTTTTAATAACACAGGTACACTAAAAAAATTTTTTTTTAAACTGCCTCTAATGTTTCGATTGATTTTTACGTTTTTTGGTGCGCTGAATCCAAATCTGGTAACCAATTTCCTCCATCACGTACAGATTTTTTGCTACATTGGGTTAGCAGTTTGAGGTGAACGTTTCAGATTGAGTGCGATCGAGATAAAAGTTTCTTGGATGAATTCTTTATACTAATTTTTTAGTAGTTATTCAAATAAGAATAAAGAAAATTGTAACAAGGCAGCACATAAGAATAGAGTAATGTCAACAAAACACACTGTGATGGTAGCAAAATTGTCTGCACTTAAAACAGCCACATACATGTGCACAAACATTGAGCATATAAGAGCAAGGTTAGACACAAAGCAAAGCAATGTGCAAAAAATGTTGTACAGGTATGTATGTAAGAATAGAAAACGCAAACCGCACCATTGCAATACATGAAGACAAACACCCGATGGTGTGAAAATAAAATTCTAATAAATGAGATCCGACACTGTGGTAATAACTAGCAAATTTTTATTTCAAAGTTTAGTAAAAACACGATATTTGTCAACACAGTTTAGATTTTAAAGTCATTCTTGGGTCAATCAATCTCCTGGTGGGCCCGTTTCTTCTTCCCCTGAATGCTTCTCTTGGTGCGCTGCTTGGCGTATTTTTCATCTGGGGTTTCCCGCAGCAGCAACCAGCAGAAATCAGCCATCATAGTGGTGTTCCATCTTCCTTGGTACCTTCTCTCTGCGTCCTTGATGTCCTGGTGAAACCTTTCACCTTGTTCTTCACTGTATGCCCCCAGGTTGTCGGGAAAGTAGTTCACATGGGAGTGCAAGAAATGGACTTTCAGGCTCATGTTACAGCCTTGTTCTTTGAAGGCATTGAGCATCCTGGCAACAATATCCTTATAGTTCTCATCCCGCCTGTTCCCCAAGAATTTGAGAACAACATCCTTGAAGGAATCCCAGGCTTCTTTTTCCTTCTCAGACATCGTTTCAGCGAATGCTCCATCTGAAATGAGTTTCCTTATATCAGGGCCAACAAACACTCTTTCCTTTAGCTTTGCTTCAGAAAGTCGGGGGAACTTTGAGCAAAGGTACCGAAAGCACTCACCATCTTTTGGAAGGGACTTGATGAATTGCTTAATGAGACCCAACTTAATGTGGAGAGGTGGTAATAGAATTTTATCACGAGGTACCAAGCTCTCATGAAGAACATTTTTCTCACCGGGTCTCAAATACTCCCGAATTGGCCAGTCTTTTTTCCCCCAGTGTAGGTCGCGGGCCCGGCTATCCCACAAGCAAAGGAAGCAGGGATATTTGGTGAAACCGGATTGCTGCCCTACTAGCATGGATAGAATTTTAAAGTCTCTACAAATCATCCACTTATGCTCATCATAATGAATCTTCTGAAGAATCAGGGCCAAATTCTCGTATTTTTCTTGGAGAATAACAGAGTGAGCAATAGGAACTGAAGCGAATGTGTTGCCATTATGAAGAAGAACACCTTTTATGCTGTCTTTTGACGAATCAATGAACAGCCGCCATTCAGCAGGATCATACTTGAGTTTAAACTTTTCCATCACTCCGTATATATCGTTGCAAAATACCAAATCTTCCTCTTTGCTGAAATACTTCAAAAATTGTGTCTCGCGGTTGCGGTACCAATAAAAAGTTGTTCCTGGTGACAATAGATTTTTCTGTTTAAGCTGAGAACCTAGCAGTTGGGCAGCATCTTTTGGGAGTCCTAAATCCCGGACTAAATCATTCAATTCAGCTTGAGAGAAAAGTTCAGGTTTCGGATCTGGTTCAGTTTCAAACTCGGAAGTACTGGACTCATCGGGAAAAGCCATCTGATGAGTCTCATCATGATCAGAACCGTCCACACAAATATGATCCAAAGATTTTGGTGGTTTAGGCACAGGTACTTCGTTGCTATGAGGCATATGCCTAATTGCTGAGGGAAGGTTGGGGTAACTTATTACGTTCTTATTTTTTAAGTTGTATCCCTTCACAATGCAAGAGCAAACATAGCAGTCACTGCTGTGGTCTCTTTGTTCACGCCACATCATAGGTATTCTGAAACGAAATGCTTGTTTTTTACCTTTCATCCATAAGCGTAGATCTTCCTCACATGTCTTGCACACTTTGTGAGGAGCCCACGGTTTGTCTTGATCGCCTAACTTCAAACCGAAATAGGCGAAATATACTTTTTTAAGAAATGCAGAAATGTTCCTCTGCCGCTTTTTCACGGTATATTCCCCACAAATAAAACAAAAACTGTCCGGAGAGTTGACGCAACCTCTGGCTCTGTGAGCCATCACAAATACACAGCACTGCAAACTACAACTGTAGTGAACCACTTCAGAATAAAGCTGGATTACGACTGAGCAAACAAAAGGTAATAATGAACTTGCAAGGAACTGAAATTTGACAGGAACGTTCATGTTGCAACCACCGTGTTTGAGCGAGCGAACGAGGCGAGGCGAACAGGAAAGAACATGCGCCAGCGCGAGTACTGGATTTAGCCCCCCGCCTCCCAATTGTCCTGTTAATGTATAAAATGAATACAAAACACTCTAAAATATCATGAGGGAGTGTTTCTAGTTAGTTAACCATTACAACCTCTATTTTGGGCCAAGAAAATAAACTGCAGTCAGCTAAAAAGAAATTAGGTGAACATTCCTTATATGAGTAAGAAATCTAATTTTGCAAGAAAACGTGACGTGATGGAACATTTTGGCTATTTTTCCTGGATTCAGCACCCCAAAATCTATAGGAATCAGTTGCAAAACTGGAGGCAGTTTTTTGGTAGTGTACCTGTGTAAATTTTTAGAGTCAGGAGTGGTCCCAGAGGCCTGAAGAAGGTCACATGTAGTCTCTACACAAAAGAGGAAGTAAGGAGAAGATTGGTAACTACAGGCCAGTTAGTCTGACTTCTGTGGTGACCAGAGAGTTGGACCAAGAAAAAGAGCCAGATGTGGTATACTTAGAGTCCAGCAAAGCTTTTGACATGGTTCCACAGAGGCAACATAAATAAGTTGAGCATCTTAGTGATAGTGGTAGAGTTCTTTCTGAGGATAAGGACATTATCAATGGTGTGCTTCAGGGATTGGTTCTTGGTCCCTTGTCCAATTATTTTCAACATTTATGTAGAATATATTGTGGAAGGGCTGTCGAGTAAGATTTGTCTCTTTGTGGATAATACCAAAATCTGCAATAGGGTAGGCGCACTGGAAGGTATAGATAATATGAGGAAGAATCTTGAAGAATGCTGAACTGAGTCCCCGGATGTACAGAGCCGCGACCCCAGATGTACAGGGCCGATTCTGAAGTTGAACCTGTAAATCAGGGCTTGGCCTGTTAGATGGGGGACTTATTCCACCTCAGAGGTGGAATAGGTCCTCCTGGATGTGGGGTGACAGCGGTGACGAACATGTGAGGGGTGTAGGAGCATCCCCATAGCTCAACCCTGGCCATGAGAGGCCGGATTGAGGATCGGGCTAAGAGGAAAGAAGGATTTCAGTGGTGGCCAGCGATCACGGCTCCTGAATGGAGCCACAGTGCCATGGTGATGGGACACCATGGCACTACGGCTCCATTCAGGAATCTGACTGAGTTAGCCAGGCTTGTGGCTGGACGTCTGGGGTGCAAGAATCGGGCCAACCCCTGGATGTCCAGTCACTGTGCTGTGATTCTGCTTCTGCGAGGATGTCTAGCCCCCATGGGAGCAGAATCGGGTGTATCCCCTGGCCATCCGGATGTTTGGATGTCCGGATGGCCTGGGGATACACAAAGTGGAATTAGCCTCTATCTGAATAGTGCCACTGAACATTGTCCTCACTGTGATTTATCCAGTTAGTAAGCTCTGTTAACTGGATAAAGCTTTTTGAATATCATGCCCTATGCTCTTAGTTTAGTACATCAACTTCTTTGTTGTTTTAACTCTGTATGAGTTGATATTTTTCTTGCAAAACCCTACACCAAGGTAATGATTGGTTTGTGTCCATCTGCAGTACATTTAAAAGCTGGTAAAAATAAAAAGCACTCGGTGGCAGAAATTCTCCAAGCATAATATCTGAAAGGGCTCCCAGAGCAAGGGGAAATCTACCTCAAAAGATATAAGAACGGCTATAAATGGGCTCCCTTTTTCTATGGGCCCCCCTGAGCTGCAAGGGTGGCTTGGGTGGAATTTACGTAACTGGAAGCATCTTTTTATTACTGATGCCTGAAATGCAAAAAAACAAATGTACTAGTTGCAAATGAATTCATTCTTCAATTTATATTAAATTAGCTAAAACCATTGCTGAATATTTATTCATAATAGACCCTAAGATTAATTTTAATTGGATATGTTAGCTGTTATCACATATTTGCAAGAAGGGAAACTGAGTACCTTGTATTAGGGTTATTAATCAGACATTGTATTCCAGAACTGAATGCTTGCACCGCTTTAAAGCTAAGTAATTACTATTTTAATCAGAAATGTACTCATCTAAAATTTCTCCTTTTTAATTCCAGATCCAGTTATTTCTAGGTTAATGTTTTGGGGTTTTTTTGGTTTACTTTTGATGATCCTACTTGGTCATTCGTGTTTCATATTGCAATATTGTTTGATCATCTGGAGGAGTTTATTGGAGAAAGCAGATGATTTTAGAAGGGTGAGGTGCTATTTACTTGGTAAAAACTGATCTACACATAAATCGGCATACACAAGTATTTAGAAAAGACACTAATTATATATAAGTGCTGGTGGCACAGAGAAAATTGAAGGATACTTGCATGTCCTGGACTTGGTGTGGGAAGACCTTCAAGGTATAACTCTATTTCATATTTTAGAAGGCAGAAAATTCTCTGGCATTTCTACCTACAGTATATTGACTGGCTCACCTTTGCCTACCCGTTTATTCACACCTTCAAAAAATATACAGATTAGACCGACAAGATTTTCTTTGGCTAAATCCACGTTGGCTTTCTCCCATTAAACCATGACTCTCTAAATGTTCAGTAATTTTATTCTTTATAATGGTTTCCACCAATATGCCCGGTACTGATGTCAGGCTCACCGGTCTGTAGTTTCCCAGATTGCCCTGGAACCCTTTTTAAAAATTGGCATTATATTGGCCATTTTCCAATCTTCAGGTGCTACAGATGATTTTAATGATAGTTCACAGTTGCTAATAATAGGTATGCAATTTCATATTTCAGTTCTTTCAACACCCTTGGATGTATAACATCCAATCTAGATGATTTGCTACTCTTTAGTTTATCAAATGGTTGTGATACATCTTCCCAGTTTATCACTATTTCTTTCAATTCTTCCAATACATCAGCTTTAAATACCATTTCAGGCATAGGTAGTTTCCCTACATCATCTTCAGTAAAGACCGAAGCATTCATTCCGTCTCTCTGCTATGGCCTTGTCCTCCCTTAGCAGCCTTTTTATCCCTCTATCATCTAATGGTCCAACTGACATACCCCTCCTCTACCACCTGGACAATGACACTGTCAACATCCTGGGTGGTCTGCTGTTATTTTTTTTTAACTATTTAACTGTTTTTTATACTGCTTAATCATTTTCAATCAAAGTGGTTTACATTATAACTTAAATTTGGTAATGTACATTAAACAGGAACATTGATAACTTGGAATTTTCTGAGACAACAGAGGGTTAAGTAACTTGCCCAAGGCCACAAGGAGTGCTAGTGGGAATTGAACCCTGGCTTCTTGGTTCCCAAGCCATTGTTCTAACCATTAGGATACTCCTCTACTTTGGACTCATGCTCCAGTGCCTTGCCTGGCCTGCCACCAAATCCAGGATTGCACTGGCATGCGTCATGGGACCCTCTCCAAGGGGCTTGCTGCTGGGGTCTGTGCTACATCTCTCCAGTGCATCTACAGACTCCTCATCTCCTGTAAGTAGAACAAGATGTTATTGTTCACCATGTGGTAGCTGTCTACCCACTCATTGTCATGGCAATGATGCCCATCCTTTCCACAGATATATACCATCTAATGCAGTATTCCATAGTATGTGGCAGTGGATGGCACTCTAGGTGGAGGCCATAGCCCCATCACATTAGCCCTGGCCAATGCACACTGCAGCATACAAGTATAAGGGCAAGGTTGTTTGCGGAAACTACATGGATGGAGTTCAACTCCCATACTGTGCATGTCCACAGCAAGGCACATGTTCAGCAGTGTACACTGGGATTAGATATTGGCCAGGGTCAGTGTCTGGAGGTGTCAACTGCAGACATCTCCCACCATATCTACAGTATGGCCAACACATCAAAGTCCCGCATGCCCAGAGATGTGCGCTGACCTCAACCCAAGGTAGATGTGGCAAAATGAACATGGACTGACAAGTGGGGCCATGGTAGTTGGGAAAGACAATGGCAAATGAGCATGTTACTGTGCTGGGAAACAGAGCCCAATGAGATGGAATGGAGGTGGAATCTGCTCAGATGCCACCATAGCAGAGGGAATTGAATGTTGCCTTGGTGTCCCTTGGAGGCACCTGCCTTTCAGGTGCCCTCACATTGTGGTGATGGTATTGTGCAGGTGGTGAGGGTATCAGAGCAGCAGACTGCCAGTGCAGCTGTCCAGCCAGGGGGTATAAGGGCAATCGCATCACATGCCTGTCAGACAGTATTGGTGACAGCGACCCAGTTCTTTCCCACTGCATACACCCCTATCACGTATTTCCTATATGGTAGTTGACCTAAGGTTCAGGTGAAACGTGATTCCAACCCCAAATCTGGGGTAGTAACATCTAGGTAGTAACATAACATAACATAACATATTGTTGAGATATCAGAGAAAGTTTAAGTTTATTTTGATTTTATCCTATTTTTCTATAAAGGGATCCACTGAATCTGTCCCATGCCATTTTGAATTCCGTCTCTGTATTTGCCTCTACCACTTCCATCGGGAGGGCATTCCAAGCATCCACCACCCTTTCAGTGAAAAAGTATTTGCTGATATTGCCTTTCAGTTTACCCCCTTGCAGCTTCATGTTATGCCCTCTAGCAAAACTAGGCAGCAGGGCATGCAGGGAAGGGGAGGACAGGTGTTGAAGGGTGTGCCTTAGTTATTCGCTGTGATCCTGGGAGGTGTTTTATGTATTCAGGTCTCCTACCCACCTCAGTCTCCTCATTTGTTATTAGGAGCATTTGTTGTCCAAGCTTGTTGAGGATCTGTGTCCAGTCATCTCATCCTGTTTCTTGGTTCTTGGACCTCGTTTTCCTCTTGCCATCTCTCCATTTTCTTTTGAGGTTCTCAAGCTCATGACCCAGGAGTGCTCTCTGATGCTAGAACACCTTCTGAAATAGGCATTCCACCTCTAATGGCAGAAGTTGTCCTTTCTGGTGAACAGTCTTTGCTTTGGAACCATGACTGTGCCTGAGACAGCACTGACCACAGTGCTTCCAAAATGGAAATGCAAACATCTACGGTATCTTCCTATTATTTCAACACGTGTATGGGCATTGCCTGAGTATTTTCAATTTGCAAGTGTGTTGTTCTAAAATGGGCTGCAGATGGGCAGGTATATAGCATATAAATGTGCATGGCATCCATTTTAGAAAAGGAGGAGGGTCGTGTAAGTAAGCTGCTTGTTTTGCAACGCAAATTAGCTAGCTGAATGACAGCAGAAGTGATGCTATTTCAAACATCTCAGCTGCTTCCAGCCAGTTAAGAAATTATGGGTGCAGTGCACAGACCATTGCAGACATCACTCTTGTGTGCGATATATGCTGTTTGCATTTGTTTGTTGGAGCAATAAATATTGCCATATCTAAAGGCATCCACAGGAGCCAGCCCCCTCACAATGTGTGGCTGGGTGTTGGAGGGGCAAGGCAATGTGGTGGGTGAAACTGCTCATTGTGGTGCAGTGCCAGATGTCAGCTTTTAAGAATGCTCTCTGCTTCCCTGCAGGTGACATCCAGTCACATGGTAGAGAGGAACAGCAGGGAATGGTGGGAGGGTGGTATGGGCCAGGGTGTTTATGTGTGTGTAAACATTTTAGGTATGTTCTTTGAAGGGCCCTTATAGCCTGTTTAAAGGTGTACATAGGGGTAGGGGGCCTGATTACCAGCACTCACTGGTGTCTGACACTTGCTATATCTGCTGTGCACACATGGCACCCATAGTGATGGTGACTGTCTGTCTATAATATGCTTCTATTGTGTGTAGACCTTTAATAAAGATCCAAACTTCATTGAACAATTGTCTCCCACCTTCCTTCTATATGTGTGTAGATGTAGTGTCAGCTACATTGTCATGCTCTTGATCTGATGTGGTAGTACCATCCTCTGCACATGCTGTGGGAACACTTGCGGCTTAATATGGGTGCATGAGCTATGACCCAAAGCAGGGTGAATGGGTACGCAGCATATAGCAGTCCACAGATGTGATGACACCACTGTTGTCACTGGTGCTCCCAACATAGACAAGCTACAGTAGTGTTTGGGTATTGACCACTTCTGGCACAGGAATACTGTCTTGGAATGTACTGGGTCAGGTGCAGTACACAGGTGTGGAGGCATGTTGCTCATCTCCAAAAATCATGTGCATGTGAGCACGGATGTGGGGGGGCCCCAACCAGACATGCTCAACAACACATTGTGCATCATGGGCATGCATTAGTGTTATTTGCACTGTTGAGTGCCCTTATTATGAGGGTCCCTTATCATTGCCTGGAATATATTTTGACATTTGGCTATGGTGATCCCTCTCTGTCTTTGCCTGCCTCATCACACTGGCACCTGGTGATGCCGTGGTCATCCATACGGTCCAGATACTGGCCAGGCTTTCATGTCCACCCTGCATTGCTAATTGCCATACCAGATCCCCCCGTGCACCCCTCAGATCACACACACACACATACACACACACACACATTTACTTTCTATGACAACAACATGATTCTGCCAAAAGGATGCCCTGCACCTATACATATCAGCTATGACATAACATACGCATTTGGGGTACCAGGGTTACATATCTCCATTTCTCACCTCAAAAAGTATGCTTTCTCTGCTCACGTCCATTCTATCCCTGCATCTGCAGTTCCATTTTTCTGTACATAGGATTTATTAGGGTCTCATAGATTGTCTCCTTTGGCACATACAGCGCATATGTGTATGGCCTGATTAGACACTATTGCTCTTCTTAATATTTCTGCAAGGGTGTTTAGCAAGGGTGTACATAGGATTTACTAGGGTCTCATAGATTGTCTCCTTTGGCACATACAGCGCATATGTGTATGGCCTGATTAGACACTATTGCTCTTCTTAATATTTCTGCAAGGGTGTTTAGAAATGTTTCTTTTCCTTACAACATTCCCTCACTTTTGCTCTCTGTACCTTAAGACTGCATCTTGTATTTGTCCAGACTGCAGTGACACCACTTCAAAACCTACATGTCACAACTGTTCTCCTATATGGGATGCATTACAGAGCACAACCGAATAATTTCTAAATCCTAGCCTTATACCTTGTTTCAGCAGGAATAACGTGGATGTTTCCAGGTTACACCTGATATGTACATGGCCCTTTCATGAATACACTTTCTTCATCTCTGCGGTTGACCACGGCTCTGTTCTATCATCTCTCACCCATGTTCTTAGCTCCCTGTGCTAGTGCCCTGGACATGCATGTAAGCGGTGTTTCGGAATACGGTAGGAGACGTTTTCACCACATATGCATCCCTGCCGCACATAGACATCCCTTATTCATGCTCTAGAATGCCCCCATAACCCCTCCACAGTAGGAACAGAACCAAATGTTTATCACTAACACTGTTCATAGTTATAATTATATATAGCTATAAAATCAAAACCTAGTGTTTGCATGTTGTATATAGTTTGAGACATTGTTATAATGTATTATCAAGTTTGTTCCCTGTAAACCTCCTTGATCTGGTGAAAGGTGGTATATAAACATAGCTAAAGAAAATAAATAAATAAATAGAAAGGAAGCTTTGGAATAGTGATCGGCCTCCTGGCTGCATCAGCATATGTTTATTAAAATTTGATATATCACTCTTCAATAAATAGCAAGGCGGTTTACAATAAAATCAATTAAAAACCAAAGAGGAAAGGAACTACATAATATAAGAGGAAAATATAGATTACAGTGATACCAGAAAGAAGCGAGGAGGGGCTAGGAGAGGAGAGGTATCATCGGAGGAGACCCAGTGTATTAGGTGGTAGGTATATCAAAGGTTTCATGGAACAAAAAGGTTTTGGGCTGGGATTTGAACTTAGTATATGAGGGTTCCAGACAAAGAGCAGTGAGAAGATGATTCCAGAAGTTGGGGCCTAGGAAGTAGAAAGTTGAATGTTGAGTTGATTTATATCTGGCTTGAGAAGTAGAGGGAAGGTGTAGGCGATTGAAATGAAATGAGTGAAGAGAGTGGTGTGGGGTATGAAGGATGATGGAAGAGGAAAGATAAGAAGGAACATCTGTGTGCAGAACCTTATGAACCAACATAAGAATCTTAAAACGGATGCAATACTGAATGGGAAGCCAATGGAAGTGAATCTGAAGGAGTGTAACATGGTCATATTGAGAAGCATGGTAAGGAGGCAGATAGCAGAGTTCTGGATGAATTGAAGTCTGTGAAGCTGGTATTTGGGGAGTCTGGCATAAATGGCATTACAATAATCTAGATGGAAAATGACTAGAGAGAGTATTAAAGTAGTCATGGCTGAGGAAGAAAGGAAAGAAACATAGAAACATCGAAAAATGATGACAGAAAAAGACCACATGGCCTATCTAGTCTCTCCTTCCATATCAACAACTGCAACAGTCCCCTTTTTTCCTTTAATAGCCCTCATATGGCACAAGATGAAGAGGGATTTATGGACAAAATGGTGATATTATCATGAAAAAACAGCACTGAGTCTAGAATGACACCAAGATACTAGAAAGAATAAACCAATAGAATAGGGGTACCGAAAATAAGAGACGCAGAAACAGGTGATGAGGCAGTCCTGGTTAACCAAGTAGCTGAGGTTTCATTGGGGTTGAGTACAAGTTGGTTTGTTAGCAGTCAGTGAGGTTACTTACCTGTAACGGGGGTTCTCCGTGGACAGCAGGATAAGTCAGCCACACCTGGTGACGTCCTCCGGGCAGCGCCAAGGTCGGAAGTGCTCTCCAGAGCTCATATTTCTGAGCATGCCCAGGTAACCCACCTCCCTGGACCGCCCCTAGCCTGGCCAGTTGTTTTCCGAGCTAGTGCTTCCCAGGCTAGGGAGCAGCCTTACATGCGGACCTCCTCCAGGGGAGGCGGGCGGGATTGTGTGGCTAACTTATCCTGCTGTCCACGGAGAACCCCCGTTACAAGTAAGTAACCTCGCTTTCTCCATGGACTGCAGGATGGCGTCAGCCACACCTGGTGCCTCCCTAGCTGTGCGGAGCGTGCTGAGGTGGAGGAGGGAGGCATGAACAGAAGGCTACTGAGGCATGGGTTAGTGAATATATTTACTTGACAGTGCAAACAACAATGTGGTGCAATCACAGTGCAAACAAACGTGCAATAACAACAGCGTGGTGCAAACAACAAGGTGCGAGTGCAGTTCACAAAAGTGTCAAACAAGGTGCATTTAGAAGGTACAGCAGCGGTCTTGACAAGTCCTTAGCTGGATCGTTCCTGTCCTTCACGGCCGAGCTTGGTGAGTCTCCAAAGCTGTGGCGAGGACAGCGTTGCCAAGCGCGCAGGCCTCCTGAGACCTGAGGTTGAGGCAGTAGTGCTTCTGGAACGTGTGTGGAGTGGACCATGTGGCTGCTTTACAGATGTCGGCCAGGGGAACCGACCGCAGGTTGGCTAAGGAGCTGGCCAACGCTTGCAGCTGGTGTGGTCCAACTCTTGAGTTCGGATGAGTTCCGGTCGGGTCGAGGCAATAGGAGACGCAGGAGGCGAGCCAGTGTGAAAGAGTTCTTTTCGTGACCGGCTGTCTGGGCTTGTGCGGGTCGAAGGAGATAAACAGCTGCTCGCCCTTTCGGGCGGGTAGGGTTCTGTCCAGGTAGATACGGAGGGCACAGAGGCAGTCTAGGGTGTGTAGACAGCGCTACTCCTCAGAGTGGTGTGGCTCCGGAAAGAAGGAGGGCAGTTCGATGGACTGGTTGACATGAAACGCCGATGGCACCTTGGGTACGAATCTGGGGTTTGTGCACAGGGAGGCCCGGTCAAGGTGGAGCTGCGTGTACAGGGGGTGCACTACCAGCGCTTGGAGCTCACTGATTCTCCTGGCTACCAGGAATAGCATCTTCCAGGAGACGTACTTCATGTCTGCGGCTTCCAGTGGTTCGAAGGGGGCCTGGGTAAGGCGATGTAGGACCACACTGAGGTCCTAAGGAGGTACCGGGGCTCTGATTGGAGGTCTCAGGTTTGCTAGTCCTTTCATGAAGCGCGCCGTTAGGGGCAGCGTTGCGATGGAGTCAGCTCCATCCACAGGGGCGTGGAGGGCTGCAATGGCGGAGAGGTGAACTCGGATGGATTGTGTCTGGAGACCTCGGTCAGAGAGGGAGCTGAGGTACTGCAAGACACAGGGAACTGGACACGAAGTTGGGTCCAGTCCTCGTGCTCCACACCAAATGCTGAACCTCTTCCATTTGAGGCCGTAGGACTTTCTGGTGGATGGTCTCCTGGCCGCAAGGACCACATCCTGTACCTCTATCGGAAGTTGGAGGGTGGAGAGGTTCATCTGCTCAATCTCCAGGCAGTGAGCGAGAGGGCCTTGAGGTTGGGGTGTCTCGTGTAGCCCGCGTTCTGCGTTAGAAGGTCTGGCCTCAGTGGCAGGTGCACTGGGCCCTCGTGCGCCAGGCGCTTCAGGAGCACGAACCACATCTGTCGTGGCCAAAGGAGGACTACAAGGATGACTTGTGCTTTGTCCTGGATGATGCGTTGTAGCATCGCTGGGATGAGGGGGGTTGGGGGGAAGGCGTATACCAGAGACCACTCTCCCTAATACACATCGAATGCATCCCCCGATAGTCTCTTGTCTGACAGGTGTCTTGAGCAGAATTTTGCTCGGTGGCGAAAAGGTCGATCTCCAGGGTTCCCCACCTCTGGAAGAGGGAGTTGGAGACCTCTGGGAGGAGGGCCCATTCGTGTGGCTGCAACTGTCTGCTCAGTTTGTCCGCTAGGAAGTTCATGTCCCCGGGAAGGTATGAGGCGCGTAGCCAGCACTTGTTCTGCAAGGCCAGCATCCATATCGCCAGCACCTCCCTGCAGAGGGAGCGTGATCTGGTACCCCCTTGCTTGTTGATGTAGAACATGGCCACTTGATTGTCTGGATGAGGATGGACAAACCCCGAAGATGTGGTAGAAATGCCTTGAGGGCATACTTGACCGCTCTCAGTTCCAGGAGGTTGATGTGCAATCGCCGCTCTTTCGGAGACCAAGGAGCTTGTGTGCTGAACTGACAGAAGTGCGCTCCCCAACCCGAGCAGGATGCGTCTGTGGTGAGGATGGCCTGATGTTGCGGTTGGTGGATACTCTTGCCTACGGAAAGGTTCGTTTGCACCGTCCACCAGCGTAGCTGCGCCTGGACTTGGGGGGTCATTGGGATGCGGGAGGACAGTGACTGTGTATATTGATTCCAGTGGGTCCGTAGATGCCACTGGAGCAAGCACATCCTCATTCGCGCCACGGGAATGACCGAGGTCACGGCTGCCAGGTGCCCCAGTAGGCGTAAAACTGACCGGGCTGAGGAGCTCGTGGATGTCGCTAAGCTGGACGCCAGCGAGGCGATCGCTAACCCCCTGCACTGTGGGAGGTAGTCTTTCGAGGACTGTGTATCGATGACTGCTCCAATGAACTCCAGCTGCTGGGAGGAACGCAGCTGGGATTTGCTGTAATTGATTACGAATCCCAGGGAGGAAATCAGGGCAGTTGTTGAAAACAAGGCCGCTAGAAATTATTGAATTGAAGGGGCCGAGATGAGCCAATCGTCCAGATAGGGGAAGATGGCAATGTCCTACCTGCGGAGGTGAGCCGCTATGACGGCCACACACTTCGTGAAGATGCGTGGGGCCAGAGATAGTCCGAAGGGGAGGACTCTGTACTGGTAGTGATGTCCCATCACGTGGAATCGAAGGTACTTCCTGTGCGCTTTGTGGATGTGGATGTGTGTGTACGCTTCTTGCAGGTCCAGGGACGCTAGCCAGTCGCCGGTTTGGATCAGAGGGAGTGCATCCTGAACTTCTCCTTGGTGACAAATCTGTTCAATTTGCGTAGGTCCAAGATGGGGCGTACTCCACCCGATCTCTTCGGAATGAGGAAGTATCGTGAGTAAAAAACGGTGTTGATCTCTGACGGCGGAACCTCCTCTATCGTGTGGGAGGACAGAAGGTGTATCAATTCCACTGCCATGGCACGTTGTAGGTGAGGAGGAGTCTTGCTGACGGGTTTGTTGTGCTGGTAGGGTGGCGTGGAAAACCGGATGCGGTATCCTTTGCGGATGATCTGTAAGACCCAGGAGTCCGAGGTGATCCTCTCCCATTCTGGCAGGAAAAACGAGAGGTGCCCCCCTATCTGGGAGGGGGGCTGCCCATAACTGTCAAAAGGAGGGGCCACCTTTGGCATTCTGCGTGGCGTTGCCCTTCTTCGGTTTGCGGTCCCGCTGGGACTGACACTGGTGTGAGGGCCCATGATAGGAGATGGTCTTTTATTTTGGACCTTGCCACTTTCGGCTTGAAGGGTATCTCTTGTTGTAATTGTAGTACGATTTCCGTTGGTAGCTGTTCTTCTGAGAGCTACCATTGCATTCAAACCCATCCTCTGCCAGGGTTTGCAGGGTAGTGCAGTCCTCTTTCATGTTGTTCACTGTGGCCATGACTTTCTCTCTGAACAGCGAATCACCTGTGCAGGGAGCATCAGCAATTTTGTCGTGGGAGTCGTCCCTCAAACCGGATGCTCTCAGCCATGCCCACCTCCTGGCGGATATAGCCGTACCCGCTGTTCGAACCGACGTATCAAAGGCGTCGAAGGCAGTGCTTGCCAGGTGCTTGTTGCACTCAGACATGTCCGTGAGGGCGGAGGAGAATGAGGCTTGTGCTTCTTTCGGTAGAGAGGAGACGGCATTCTTGATGGATGCCATGCAGGCGTCCTGAAACAAGACATGTTAAAACTGGTGGGCAGCAATCCTCGCACTGAGCATGACTCCTTGATAGACTTTTTTCTCAATGTCATCGAGGAGCTTCTGGTCCATTCCAGGCAGGTTGTTGGCGTGGGTGCGGGAGGATTTCACTCTCTTCAATGCTGAGGATACGATTATGGACTGGTGCGGTAGCTGAGCTTTTTCGAACCCTGGAGAGGGTTGAAGCTGGTACTTTGAGTCCAGCCTCCTGGAGGTTGCGTGGCCAGATGCAGGGGTGGACCAGAGTCTCAAGTGGCTATCTTGTAGCTTGTGGTATAGAGGCAGCGCATACGGTGTTTTTGGGATAGCCAGGTACTTCAGGACCTCCGGCTCTGCCTCCTCTGAGATATTAGGTGGGGTCAGGGCTAAGGTTGTGACTACCTTGTTGAGGAATTTAGGGTACGTCAAATCCTCTGGGGGTGGTGGAGGTCCTTCTGGCTCAGGAGAATGTCTATTATCCGAGGCCGGCAACTCAGAGGCCGCAGACCCCACGACTGCAGCTTCAATCTCTTGCTTCTCGGCGGTGCTGTCTGGGGAGGGGGCTTCCGGAGACGGCAGTGGTGGTCTGTGCGTGGCCGGTTCTGTCCTTCACGCTGCTGTGGGCACCACAGCCGGTTCCATCATTAGCGCTGCTGTGGGCACCACCACCTCCGGAGTAGAGGTGGGTAGGTATGCCGCTGCCGCGGTTGGAGCGGGAGCCGTCTGCTGCACAAGCTGCGTAAGTAGCTGCAGGATGGCTGAGGAGTTAGACAGCTCAGAAGAGATGGAAGAGCTCCTGTGAGACCTGTGCCGCTTGGATTTGGAACACCGTGAGCTGTGTCTCCTGTAGTGTCCATGGCTGGAGCCGGGCTGCTGGAGCGCTCTATCCTGCGTTTTTCCTTCTTCTGCAGGCTTTGGGGATTGCCGCGATCTGAAGAGTTGCTGCCTTCTCTTTCCCGCCTTCTTTTCTTGCTGTTGGAATCGTGCAGAGGCGTCCTGAGGCTCTCGGTGCCGATATTGGCGCTGAGCAGGGCTCTCGGGGTCGAGGAGTGATGACGCGGCATGTGGGAGGAGCTAGGGTGGCTGACATAGTCTGAGGGCTTACCGGCGGCGCCATCTTGAAGTGCAGCATGGTCGGGGGGCACCGCATGATCCGAAGAAGAGGGGGGCGAATGTCCCACAGTTGCGGAGGGCCGGTTAGCATCGCCGATTGGAAGGGCCACGGTTGCGGCATTAGCTTGATTGACGGAAACTCCAGAAGCAAGGCAGGGGGTGGAGGCCCTGTTAGGCGCACCCCGGGCCTTAGCGGCAGCAGTGTACAAGTCTGAGGAGCTGTTCAGGGCAGAGAGATGGTCTTTCAAGGCATGTCCTCTGGCCTTCCGTGCCCTCGGGGACATCCTGGAGCAGTGGGGGCATTCTTCGACGTTGTGTGTAGGGCCAAGGCAGCGTACACACAGATCGTGCAGATTGGAGCTGCTCATCTTCTTCCCACGGGGGCATTTTTTAAACCCCGCTTTGGGCATCGTGGTGAGTACTCGTGTTTCCTGAAGTTGCTTCTTGAAGTATTCTGTTGCAAGATGTGGTTTCTTTTTTTTTTTTTTAAGTATTTACTTGCTTAGAAGTAGAAGTGGAGAGCAGCGTCCGTCTTGCTGGCAAGGCGGAAGGAAATGAACTGGCCAGGCTAGGGGCAGTCCAAGGAGGTGGGCTACCTGGTCATGCTCAGAAATCTGAGCTCTGGAGAGCACTTCTGACCTTGGCACCTCCCGGAGGACGTCACCAGGTGTGGCTGACGCCATCCTGCAGTCCATGGAGAAAGGCAGCTATGTGGGAGAGGCAAGTGTTAAGTGAAGAGAGATCAGAGAGGATGAATCTGTGTGAAGTAGGATCAAAATGTCATCACTGTAATAACAGAGAATCCAAGTTGCTGGATAAGGAGAGCAAGGGGGAGGGAGAGACATGGAAGAGAAACAGAACAAGAACAGAACCTTGCGGGACACTGTAGTCCAAAGGGTAAGAAGCTGAGGCTGAAGAGTTAGAGTGGACCAAAAAGATTGGTCAGAGAGGAAAGAGCCAAACCACAAAGAACAGTGTTGCAGAAACAAAAGTTGTGCAAACGAGAGAGGAGGATTGATTGACTGACCAGATCAAAGGCAGAGGAGAGATTAAGGGAGATGATGAGTGACCTCACCTTTGTCAATGGATTCATGAACTTCATTGAGGAGGGACAATAGAATGGTTTCTGTATAGGGGAGATGGATAGATTTGCTTTATTTCTGCCTACTGAGTGTAGGGCAAATTACACAGGTCTGCAATGGTCTGGTAGGACTAAGTGACAGTTAGCAGGTAAGGCATAAATGTACTTTATGAGGGGAATTCTATAAGCTCCTGCATAGTTCATCATGGAATCTTACCAAAGTGGCTGCTAACACATGTAAATTTAAGCTGAGGTCACTTACACTATACACCCATAGGGCCCGATCTAGAAGCGTGGATTGTGGGGCTGCATGTCCCAGCAGGAGGTGCAGTCCCACAAGCTGTCTGGGTCCTATTTCCTCTCCTGCAGTAGGACAGGGAGAGCCAGCAGGAGGGGGCGGGGTCTGGGTAGAGCAGGGGTGGGCCAGCCTGCTAGGACGTACAGGGCTGATTCAGGCCACTGACCTGTACGTCCTGCAGGGTCAGAAGTGATGTGCTGATTATTCCACCTCAAAGATGGAATAATCAGCACCGGTGGGGCATTTGGGACTGGGGATCTTCCCTTTGGGCCAGGCCGGGAACGGGAGGGAGGGTCCCCCTCACTGCCTGATCCAAGCCCTGGCTGACCAGCCATGGGTCAGGTGGCGGGGAAGAGGGGGGTCCCAGCCATGTGAGCCAGGGGCATCTGTGAGGAAGCCGTCACTGCAGGCAGGCAGGGGCATGCTGGGCCGTCCTTGGGCCCGATACTGTGAACCACGGGAACATTTTGTTCCCACATTCCACAATCATGTACTAACAAGACCATCCTGCATGGGGACATCCGACCAGCCCAAACATGCCCCTTTCAGAATCGGGATCATAATATATTACACACTTAATTTCTCAATTCTCCCATGCTCCACTCAAGCCCCATCCATGCACACTCCCACAGTGACAGTACGTATGATGGGCTCTGCATGCTTACTTATGGAATCATGCCCATGTAATTCATGTGCATAAGTGCTCACTTAGCCAAATAAAATACTTAAATACTGCAATTTGCATGTTTCAGTGGGGTATAAATTTATGTGGCTCCTGATAGAATTACCTTGCATGTGCCATCATCAAAGATATCGGGGCCCTTTTATTAATGTGCAGTACGTATTTGAACATATTGTACTTTTTTTGCTTAAAAAGTAACTCATTAAGTGCAATTAATGCGAATGCATTTAATGTCACCCATTGAGGTGACACTAAGTGCTCTGATGCTAATTGCATCATTGACAATTAGGGGCATGTTTACTAACGTGCACTACCAGGATAACATGGGGTTAGCATGCAGTTTTTGTGCCACGCTAAAAAGGTAGCATGGGGCATCTGTGCTGAAAGCCCTGTGCTATCCTGGTAGCATGTGTTGGGGAAGGGGAGTTCCTGGTGTGATGCAGCTAGTCTCAACACATGATGCAGTTACTGCAGGAATTAACATGCGCTTAATTAACTGTCATGCCCATGCTGTAACAGTTACCAGGGCCCTGCCCTAACAGTTTCTATGTGTTAAAATGTGCATTAACTGCTTGGCGCACCTTAGTCAAAGGGCCCTTCAATTGAACCATCCCATAGAAATATCCTTGGATAAATAAACAAACAGAAACATATTGTGACAGTGTTTCTTAGGGATTTTTTAAATTGAATAGTGTTTTTCAGAAAATGAGGAAATACTTGAATTCCTTCAGCTTAATCAGCAGCGGCCTTGACGGTATAAATGTTATGACTTACATGAAAAATGAGAATAATTTCGAAGAACACCACACATTCTTTTTTTTCCCTGTGATGGCATTCTCTGCAGGGTACTGATTCTTACTCACGCACGTCTTTTGAATTCCTACCTGAGAAGAGGTTTCCCCTTTCATCTATCATTAAAATAAGGCAATTAATCATAAAAAGAACTACCATTAACACAAAGCAATTGTCACCAAGTCAGTGCGGAAAAATCATTCACATCTTTCATGTCTACTTTATGAGCTTGGGTATCAGTGGAGATGACATTTAATTTTTACGGTGTTCCTTTTTTTGACAGGGTCAGAGTCTTCAAATTATCTTCTGTAGAACAAATATGCAGCTCCTGGAACCTTCTTTATTTCAGGTTATATCTTTGCACAATTGTGAACAAATGCCCAGCTAACCTATTGCTTCAGACTAATTCTATAACCAGGCACCTGAAATGTCCAGAAAGGAACCTATCTTATGCCTATTTTATAAAGACAATATGTTGATGCAGCTAGTAAGGTGCACAAAATTCAATTTACTGCATAAGTCACTAAGTCATGGTACGGAGGTATTGCAGCTTCATGACTAGTGAGATAAATCTTGCTGCAGTAAAATAGTACATTTTGCCATAGCTTAATAACTACGGGCCCGATATTCAAATAGGCAGGCTATGGGGTATGTTTACTAAACTGCGGTAAACGTACATAACGCGCGTTATGTAACGTTAACGATCGTTAGCGCGTCATAACGCGCGTTATGTAATGTTAACGATCGTTAGCGCGTCATAACGAGCTAACGATTGTAATGCTCCGCGGCGCGGTAAAACACCGCAGAAGGTGGAGAGAGGGCGGAGAGAAGGGGTCAATGGGCGGAGAGTGGGCGGGGAGAGGCTCCCCTCACACTAACGCGCTGAATTTCAGGGCTGAATTCCAACGCGATTGAAAACCTGCCTTTAAAGGCACATTACAGGGGAGAGAAACCATTTCAGTGTCAGCAATGTACAGCCCAGGCAGGGAAACCAAAAACCAGTGATAAGTGTGATACATGTGCACAAAACAAAAGGGCACAGAAACACTGAAAATTACCCCAACAGACTGGAAAAAAACAATAACCAAAATGACCCCAACAGACCCCAACAAAAAAACAATAACCAAAATGACCCCAACAGACTGGAAAAAAACAATAACCAAGCTGGCCAATAGTGGTATCAATGAGAAAAATCAACCCTCCCCCCCCCGCGTAAGCTCCATAGAACAGATATAAATCGTGGAAGGGTCTATACGCCGTCCCCATACAAGGTGAATGAGCCCACAGTGACATAGCGCTGCTCAGGGTTTTCCCCACCATCGGACAGGTGCACATGTCCCACAACATCAGGGCGGGCATGTCAGAACGGCAACTGGACAGATGCCGGAGAAGGGGAAACAGAGGGCCGCAGGCGGCACATGCTGTGGTGGAGCTGGGCCACAGTGCAGACTAGGGTGATGCCTAGGTGGCCCATACGAATGCTGAAACAGCGGAGCAGCCAGACAGCAACTGCTGAAGGTCCAACATGGGCACGAGTGGGTTTCCCAAAGTGTCACAGGGGATAGTACCCAACAGCTACCCTCAAGGGCACGGAACATTGGCAGGTGGGGCTGGGGGGGAGTGTGGACGTCTATGCAGGCACCCCTACCCCAGAACCCGCCTGCCTTTGTTCTTGCCCTTGGGGGTACCTGCTGGGTACTATCCCCTGTGACACTGTGGGAAGCACACTCGTGCCCATGTTGGGCCCTCATCAGTTGCTGTGTGGCTGCACTACTGTTTCAGCATTCCTATGGGCCACCTAGGCATTTATTTATTTTATTTATTTATTTATTTAATTTTCTTATATACCACGGTATTTGTCATCAGTGCGGTTTACATTGAAATAATACAACAATTGGTCAGATATAACAGACCTATTACAAGTAACAGGAAAATTAACATGGAAGTAAACAGGGAAATCATTTATATTTCTAGAAAATACATGTTGGAGATATATAAAATCTATACGGTTAGTTAGGGTAGGTATGAGGTTAAAAGGATGGGGGAGGGGAAGGGGTGTTTAAGTGTTTGAAGTGTGCGATGAAAAGGTGGTGTTTAAGGGCTTTTTTGAATTGTTTGATGTCTCTAATTGCTCTGATATTGGGAGGGAGTTTGTTCCAACATCTAGGAGCATAATTCGAAAAAGCCCTATTGATGGATGATTGATTAGCTTTTAAGGAAACTTTTGGTATAAGTAGTGTGTCAACAGCAGGAGATCTCCTGGACCTGTTATTTGTTGTGTGTATGATGAGATCAGAGATGGAATCTGGAGAAATATTATTGAAGGCCCTAAAGGTGGTAAGGATGGCCTTATATTGGATTCTACAGTTTATCGGTAACACTTTGGCCCAGCTGCACCACAGCATGTGCCGCCCTCTGTGTCCCCTTTTCAAGCATCTGTCCAGTTGCCAGTTCCGACATGCCCGCTCTGCTGTTGTGGAACATGTGCATGCCATAGGAAACCTGCCCAATGGAGAGGGAAAACCCTGCTCAGCGCAATTTCACTGTGGGCTCATTCACCTTGTATGGGGACGGAGCATAGACCCTTCCAAAATTCATATCTTTTTTTTGGAGCCTTCTCTGGAGTGTTTTTTGATGTTTCCCATTAAAATCATTACTGGCCAGCATGGTTATGTTTTTATTACATTTTCTGCTGGTCATTTTCACTGTTTATTTGCCCTTTTGTTCTGTGCACATGTATCACACTTATCACTTTTTGTAGGTTTCCCTGGTTTTGCTGTACATTGCTGACGGAAATGGTTTCTTTTCCCTTTAAATCAGCTCTAATGCCAGGGTTTCACTGGCGTTAGTTTTCAGCCTCGAATTTCACAGCATTAGTGTGCAGGGAGCCTCTCCCCTCCCACTCTCTGCCCATTGACCCTCTCTCTCCGCCCCTGGGGAGCCTTACTCCGCCCTCTGGGAGCCTTTCTTCACCCTCAGCGCTCATTTGCGCCGCTGCACGCATTATGGCGCGCTAAGGTACCTCTGCGCCTGATAAAGCACCATTATTGCGCGATAAGGTACCTTATCGCGTGATAACGTGGCAGAGCGCACATTAAGACGGTTTAGTAAACATACCCCATAGAATGTGAGCCCTTTGGGGACAAGGGAATGTATCCAGTACCTGTTTGTAGTGATTACATAATGTAAACTGCTTTGATGGAAGGATAAGGAGGTATAGAAAACTGGTTAAATAAATAAATAAATTGGATGCATAGGGGGAAATAGATGGAGATCTTCAATGTTACTAATCATGTAAGTGCCATTGAATATTTTATTTATTTTTAACAGTTTTTTATACTGCTTTATCATTTCAATCAAAGCAGTTTACATTGTAACTTAAACTTGGTAATGTACATTAAACAGGGATGTTGACAACTTGGATTTTTCTGAGCAATGGAGGGTTAAATGACTTGCCCAAGGCCACAAGGAGTGCTAGTGGGAATTGAACCCTGGTCTCTAGAATATCCTTGTTTAAGGAATTTACATAATTTACTGGGCTTTAAACCATGTAAATGCCTTTTGAATATTGGGCCCTATCTTTCTAAGAGGTTTATTACTAAGATGCACTAAAGTTTTGCAGTTACTGTATGGTAATATTCAAAGTTAATCTGCACTAATTGCAGAGCTTCTGTGTTAACAGTTGGGGTCATGGCCAACAGTTAACACATAGAAAAGGTGATAATGTGCCTGAACGGCACAAGCGATATTGCGCACTGCAATTAGATGCTTCTTGAGGTAGCGCTAACTATTCTTCACTATCTGTCATTTTGGCAGTTAACACACAGTAAATCTGAAAAAGATAAAGATTATGATTCTCCAGAAAAGACCTAAAAACATCCAACACAATTTCAAATTCTTCATAATTGAATAAGTAGAACATACTTTAAAATATACATACCTTTGTCTGAGATGAAGCATGTCTGGTCATTTTAAACTAGCTATAAAGACTCTCTGCATGTGTTTGCTTTTCTGATTTGCGTACCCTACCCTCTTGTACTTAGCTCCTGTGCTCTGAGCTGTGTTGACTGCGCAGCCCACTCCCGGTCATCTCTCTATTCTGGACTGACCAGTTGCCATCTTTCTGTATGGGGGCTGGAGGCACAGTTCTTACTGCCTATAGTGAATTCGAGGCCCACAGACACCTCAGTATCACACTTGTAGCTATTTCCCAATGCATGTTGCAACCGCACGCACTGTGCACATGCGCTAGGGCTGTATGTTCACTACGACCAGCCTAGTGACGTGACTAGTGTGGACATAGTGTACTGCTCCATGCCCCTTGTGTCTACCATGGATGCTGGGCTCCTGCGCAGAAGTAACGCATGAATTCAACGCATTAACCCTAAGCTCCCAACCACACTTTAGTAAACATGCCCCATTGATAGTTAATGTGTCTTCATACTGTTTTTATTTATTTATTTAGCTGGTTTTATATACCGTTTTTCTACCAGGCAAAATGGTTTACAGGGAACAAAAAGAAAATGGTTTACATGGAAGAATTGAAAACATATGTAGGCAACTTTAAACAAATATAACATGCTGCAATTCCCAAGTTAAACAGTTAATGCTGCTTACACTGGTCAACAATTTTTTACAAAAGTCATGTTACTGAAATAAAAATAGTCATTTCTTATCAATTTTTATATGCTGAACACGAATATGACAGTGAAATTGCAAAGTTGGCTCTAGTTTTTTTGTAATCTACAAGAATTAATGTTTACATCATGAAATGCATGTCAATAGTAAATATAATAGGCCTTTGGCTAATACCTGTAAAAAAAACAAGTCATAGACTACTTCTTAGATTTTTTTCACCTGTCTCTTATACAGCTGTTCGGGAGTTTCTCTGGGGAGTGTCCAGCAGTAGTCAGCCAGCATTGTAGCGGACCATTTTCCCTGGTATCTTTGCTCCATCGTTGCGATATCCTGGTGAAAACATTCGCCCTGTTCATCACTAACCATACTACAGTTGTCAGGAAAGAAATCGAGATGGGAATCAAGGAAATGGATCTTTAGAAACATATTGCAGCCAAGTTTCTGATACTGCATCAGCATGTCTTCTACTAGTTCCTTGTAGTTTTCTGCCCTAACATTCCCGAGAAAGTTTGTTGACACTAGGCGAAAAGCATTCCATGCTTGTTTCGCATCACCCTGCAGCAAGTTGCTGAACCGGTCATCTTTGAAGAGCTCTCGAATCTGAGGACCCATAGAAACTCCATCTTTAATCTTTGCTTCGCTGCGTCAAGGGAATTTTTCATGCAGGTATTGGAAAGCTGGCGAAGTGCGGTCCATGGCTTTCATGAAGTTTTTCATCAAACCTAGTTTGATGTGAAGGGGTGGTAGCAGGATTTTGTGAGCCTCAACCAGAGCTGGGTGCTGGATATTCTTCTCTCCAACTGTTACATTTTGTCTGCGATTCCATTCCTTCCGCAAGTAGTGCCAATCCCTTGCTCGGCTATCCCATTCACATAAGAAACACATGTATTTTATATATCCCTGCTGCAGTCCCATTAAAAGGGCAACTGCCTTCAAGTCACCACAGAGGTGCCAGCTGTATGTTTATGTTTATTTATTTGATATACCGCCCTACTTTATCAATCAGAGCGGTTTACAATTCACAAACAATTAGAAACAGGCACAGGGCCAGAAAGGAGGAAAACAGAGTTACTTACCTGGATAAGTCAGCCACACTTGGTGACGTCATCCGATGGCACCGAGACGGAAGTACTCTCCATAGCTCAGAAGGGCATTTTGCCCTTCTGAACATGGGCCAACTGGCCCCACCCCCTGCCCGCCCCTAGCTAGCCAGTACATCACTAGCTGAGCCTTTTGCGGCTAGGAGGCAGGCACCAGGATGGAGGCCGACCCCATCCAGGAGAGGTGTGCGGGTATGTGTGGCTGACTTATCCTGCTGTCCCCGGAGAACTCCAGTTACAGGTAAGTAACTCTGTTTTCTCCTAGGACAAGCAGGATGAGCCAGCCGCACTTGGTGCCTCCCAAGCTGGCATGTGCTGAGGCGGATGGGGGAGGCCGAGAACCCTTTCCAGGCCCGGCATGTGCCCTTAGTATAGCATGCTGCATGTTGCGACAAGAACATGTAGGCGTGTAGTGGTGATGCATGCGTGTGCAGTCGCAGCGTTGTGAGAAGGTGCAGTTACCAGGCACTATACGATGGCCTGCCGTCATGATGCACAACTGTGCAGATGGTGTAGTTACAAGGCACCTCTGTGGTGCAGGCCCATTGAGCAGTAGTAGTACAGGAGTAACGGCAATGCAGGAGCAATGTGTAGTTACAGGGCGCTTCTGTACAGAAACAGAGATGCAGGCCCCTCGAGCAGTTGTCGTGTGGGAGTCGGGGTCACCACAATGAAGAAACAGTGGCAGGCCTATTGAGCAGTAGTGGTGCGGGAGTCACCGCAATGACGAAGTAGTGGCAACGAATCTCTGGCCACGAGAGCGGTGCAAAACGGGACATTAGGACGTCGTTAATGAGGGAGGCTTCTCTTTTTGCCTTCATCCGCTATTATTTTATTTATTTATTTATTTTCCTTTTCTTTTTTTTTTTTTTTTTTTTGTTGTCAAGTCTGGAATTTGTTACCGGAGAATCCTGCAAACTGTTAGTGTAGCCGGATAGGAGATGACAGGGACTGGTAAATCAGTGCTCTGCCCAATACCGGTATGGCAATTTATCACCATTCAGAGGCAATGGAGGGTAAAGTGACTGCCCAAGGTCACAAAGAGTGCCAGTGGGAATCAAACCCTTGATTTTCTGGGTACTAGGTAGTTGCTCTAACTACTGGTCTACTCCTCCGCTCCTGGACCTGCGTCTTTGGGAGACATGACCTAGATTGGGCACTGTTGGAAACAGACGTTTGACCCAGTATGGTGTACCATCCGGTCTGCGTCACCAGTGAGGTGAATCGGTGCTCCTTGGGGTGATTGGTGCAAAGCATCGGCCATGCTATAAGAGTGGTCTGAGGTTAACCACTAAGCCTGCAGTGTCCATATTTTGGTTCCGCGGCCGGCGGCATGTGGAGGTGGCAGACCAGATTGTCAGGGCTGTCTGGTCGATAAGAATTCCTGACCTCATCCTTCTCAGCATAGATACTGTGTGAGAGGTGCACCCCTTATCGATGGTATTCTTAGATGGTGTATACCGTGATGGTTCTTGTTGCAAGGTCTTGGTGGTCTTGCAGATGTGTGCTACAGGAGCAGGGCGCAGGGAGGACCTCTGGGGATGGATGCGTGCATGTGTGTGTGCTCCTGGCGTGGCTTGGGCCCTTGCCTATATCCGAGCCCTTGCCTGTATGCAGCTGGCAAGGTGATTACCGATGGTTGATTGTCTGTTTCTGGGCAGCCGGCAGCTGGCAAGGTGATTACTGAAGGTTAATTGTCTGTTTCTGGACAGCTGGCAAGGTGATTCGCCCAGGACATAAGGAGTGCCAGTGGGACTTGGGCGCAGATAGCCTGGGTAGTAGATTGCTCCACTAGACACTAGGCTACACCTTCATTAGGTGGAGAGGCAATGTCTCCATTTGATGGAGATGCAGCAGGAGTCCCTAGGGATGTAGTCCGCTGGGACTGGGCAGGCTCGAGCGCTGCTCAGAGAATATACTGGGCCTACTGGGGATGTATCCCAGGCCATCCTGTCCTGGTATGGCAGCGTGCTGCCGGGAGCAACGGCTTGAGGGGGCTCACGCTGTTCAGTCATGCAACGGTAGGTAGAGGTCATGCATTGGTGGGTAGAGAGCCCTAAGGGCAGGTCTGGATCAAGAGGGCCCCAAGGGCAGGTCTGGATCACAACCTGTTGACAGGGACACAACCAGTCAATTGGGTCAGGCTGATGGGGAGAAACGTGCCGGATAGACAGCATGCAGACCTATTTGTGGTGAGCCTGACTGATGGGGAATGCCTAAGCATTGAGTTCCTGCATAATTCCGAGGGAAGGACCTGCCAGGAGCATCCATTCCCTCGCCGTCCAGGCCCTGGAGTACAGAGCCGCAGGAATTTCTGTACCGTGGGGAAGCGTTATAATTCCCCAATATGGTCCTCAGCATTGCTGCACTGTAATGCGTTGTAATTCCCCAATATAGACCTCAGCCAGGTCTTGAACCTGTGACCCGCTGGTCAGGTGCACCTGCCTTTGTGACTGCTGAGGCAGGGTGCTGCCCTTGAGTTGATCAAGAGGAAGATCAAGACTGGAGATCCCAGGCTGGCCATGAGCCTGCCACTCTGTCTTTATGCATCTAGTGATGTTAGGTTTAGTGCCACAGAGTTCACTGGGGCAGGTGCTCTCCGCAGGGCGGAGGGGATGACCCACGTGGGCATGGTTCGTTGGGTCACAGCAAGGGCTCCAGAGATGGGCAGTGGCGGACTCGTCAGTAGGTGTGAGGTGACCAGTCCTTACCACCGAGGTGAATTGTCCCACATATTTATGGTTTTTGAGGGCACAGCATGGGCCATCTGCCCAGATGGAGGGGTATGAGGCCACACGGCCCCTGCCGGCAAGCGAAGGCTGTTCTTTGGCGGGAACAGTGCTGCAGAGCCCAGGAGTGGACGGGTAGACCCAACCTGATGGTGGGGCGGTGCTGACCTTTTTCTGTTTTATCAGGTGGGAGTGCACAGGGACCCATGCAAACTGTGGTAGGGAGAAGACCATGTCCCGTGCTTACAGACAGCGTCCTGACCATCAGTCGACGCTGTTTACTGGTTTTTACAGTCATGCACTAACCAGTGGGCAATGGGTATCTTCTTCTGTAAGTCCCTGTGGGAACAATAGGCCATGCGATACCCCCTTTGTGCCCGAGGGTTGTGAACATCCTCCTCCACACTCCTATATGCAGGTAGTGCCCAGGGGGCAGCTGGTCGTGAACGGCCATGCCCAACGTCGCTGCGAGTTTATTAGTCTCCTTAGTTGAAGTGGGGCATGCGGTGTAGGATCCTCAGCTGGGATACGAACATGTGACCTTCTGTTTGATGAAAACTGGCTATGTGTACTGCACCACCCTGCTGCCACTGCAACCGGTGGAGAAATGTCAGATTTCCTTTGGGGCTTTTAGGGCCATGAGGAGCGAGGAGTGCGTCTCATCTGCCAAGTCCTCCTTTGTAGGCTGTTCTTTAGAGGCTACGAGGGGTGCAGCTCACCCTAGTGTCCTGGTAGGGAGTGGCAAGGGGTGCAGCTCACCCACGTCTCCTGGTAGAGGGTGGATCCTTTTAATCCCTGGGCTACTCCTTGGGCAGGCCCCAAGTGCTACGCTGGACAGGGTGGCCTGTGCATTCTTGGTGCTGACGCGAAGCCTCCACCCCCCCCCCTTCCTACTATGCAGGCTCTGAAAGGAAGGAGTGAGCAGCTTATTTGTCACGTAAGGATTCCTCCTTACTAGCTGCTGATCTGGGTACCGCTGGCGGTCGGTTAGAGGTGAGCGCATGAGCTATTCTGGATCAGAAGCCAGTGCGACAATGCCATAAGGCACACGGTATCATGTCTCAGAGGGACCTGCTCAGGGCCACCAGGGGGACAGTGGGAATCCAGCTCCAGACTTCATGAGTAGTGGTCTGTTGCTGGAGGAGCCTGATGCTGCTGTTGCTGGAGTAACCTGATGTAGGGACACGCATTGATATGCACTTAAGGTGCATGCGTTAAGGTACTTCAATCTAAGGTGCCAGCGTTTAAGGCACGCCGAGGGATTAGCCCAAGTTTGAAGTGCAAGGCGCACGAAATTAAGAAGGCCAGCGTTTAAGGTGCCCGCTCCTTGGCTGCCCGGTTGTGTAATCAGTATACCCATCGTGCAAGTGTGTGCCCCGGCCCTTTTGAGAGAGGGCCCTTCCAGTTGCACCAAGCCTGTAAATATGAGGAGTAGGAGGTAGTTACCAGAAGTACCGCATTAAGCACCAGCAGTCTGGCTGAAGGAAGGGGCTACTGAATACTGGCCAATGGGCTCTCCTTCATGTATTGGCTCAGTGCTAGCATTGCTGTGTGCTCCATGAGGGGCCAAATGACAGCTTATTGCGTACTGGAAGAGCTTCCCTCCGTCGGCGCTGAGAAATTGAGAGGCAGGCAGGCAGCGGTAGCACAGTGTGCGTGCTGAGATTCCACGTTGGAGAGCGGACCTCTCTGGTGCCGCTGAGTTCCGTGGACTGTGCCAGCCCTTGCTTGAAGTGCAAGTGTGACCTAACCAGTTTGTGTAACAGGTTTGGAGGTCGCAGCTGACTCGATGCGGCCTCAACAATTGTCGTGGACCTGCGTCTCGCTTCCGATTGCAGAGAGAAGCCTGCATTGATGCGGGGAAAGACAAGCTGCTGAGCACTGAAGTTCTCTTCCACGGAAGGACAAGGTGCTATGTGTGCGGAGAGGTCGGCGATGGCAAGTGCCGCTGCAGTGTGGAGGGTGGAGCTCCTGCTGCTTGCATCCATGGTGGTGGGGCCAACTGCAGCTGCTGTCTTGGTGCTGCCCTTAATACTACAGCTGCTGCTGTGTCTACCGCGCCGGTGTCTAGACGTCGGCACGGTCCTCGGCGATGCTTCGGTGCCGAAAGGGGCTGTCGGCAGGGGGAGTGTCTCCTGAATGAGCGGCTCCTCCTTTCCTGATGACGCTTAAATCGGCGCCAACTAATGGTGCCGAAGGGGAAGAGCCGGGGGCTGTGATGACATCGGCAAGATGGCCGCCGCCATGGGAGCCTCGTGGCTGGTCGGAGCTGCTGGGGCTGTGAGCAGGCAAAGCAGATCACCGGAGTGTCCAGGGCCGCAGGGCTGTGAGCGGAGGCCCCAGGGGGCGTACTCAGAGCCACCGTGGTAGTCAGCAGAAGCCGCAGCAAAGTCGTCGATCCAATCCCCCGGAGGAGCAGCAGTGTCTGTGAGTGGAGGCCCCGAGGGCACACTCAGAGCCGCCGAGGTGGTGAGCAGCAAACCTTCGGGCACTGGGGCAGCAGTACTGGAGGGGTCCAAGGAGGCTGGCCAGGGACGGAGGCCTTCTCAGGCACATCCCGGGCTGCCGTAAGGCTACCTTCTGCGAGTTTCCTTCTCCTTTCCTCTGGGGATCCTTCTGCCATTGGAAAAGAGCGAGGTAGGATGCTATCCGGGGACAGAGGCCTATTTGGCACGTCCTGGGCTGCCGTGGGCTACTGCTGCCTGGGAGCTTCCTCCTTCTTTCCCAGCCCTATTTCTTTCCGATGGTATGATGATCGGCGTTGCAGCAGCGGGGAGACCTTCCAAGGTGTTTGCTGCTGGGCTGACTGTGCTGAGACTAAGATCACATGGCCCGTGGGACAGTTGCTGAGACTGGGAGCACATGGCCTGCAGGAATCCATGCTCCGCTGGAACAGCTCTGAAAAAGAAGCTTTGGAAGCATTAATGGCAAGTATAAAACTGATTATTTACATACGAAGTAAAATGAGAATTTCTTAATTGTTTAGATTCAGTGGAGAGTAGAAAAGTCCGTCTTGCTGGCAAGGCGGAAGAACTGAAACTGGCTAGCTAGGGGCAGGCAGGGGGTGGGGGCAGTTGGCCCATGCTCAGAAGGGCAAAAAGCCCTTCTGAGCTATGGAGAGTACTTCCGTCTCGGCGCCATCGGATGACGTCACCAAGTGTGGCTGACTCATCCTGCTTGTCCTAGGAGAAAGGAAGTTACAATTGTTGATATAATAGAACGAGAGAAAGGATACAGGACTATACATAGGGGACAGGATCAGACAAGAGGGGAGGGAAGGTCATAGGCCAAGGAAAAGAGGTGGGTTTTTAGGTCTCACTTGAAGGTGGCATGATGGGGTTCTAACTGGAGGGAGGTGGGGAGTGAATTCCAGAGTGCGGGGCCGATGAAAAAGAAAGCAGAGGAGCGGGTGGATTGAAGGTGAGCGAGGGAGGGGGAAGGAAGATTAAGGCGGTTAAGGTGGAAGAAGCGGGGAGTGTGTCTGGGGGTGTGGAATGTAATAAGGTCTGCCAGGTATTGTGGAGTACTAGTGTTAAGAGCCCTGTGAACTAGAATAACAAACTGAGTGCGAAAGGAGGGGAAGTCAGTAGATGCTTTAAGTTATCGTATGTCTCTTTCATGTGGACGGCACGTGCTATTGGAATAGATGGAAGACGGTTTCCATTGTTCAAAAGCACAGCCTTCAGACTCAGTTTCGAAGAGTCTATAAATAGTCTCCAGTCTTGTGGGTCATGAGTGATTTTTAAGGCATTCATGAGGCTTTCAATATCGGAACAGAGTACCAGATTACTTTCCTTTCCGACTGTGTATAGTACACTGCTGATATCAGATGGCTTCAGCAGCCGTCTGGCAGTAGTATTGCATTGCATCAGAAAATGATGCAATCAACTCTGGATGATATGTGCATGCTGGTATTATGCAATGTGATGCAATATTACATCATTCAAGGCTTATTTGGGATGTTGTTGATGTCTTACTGGATAAATTTACACTGTGAAATGTCAAAAATGAACTACATGCACTATCTTCAAAACGAGAGCCAATAAATTTTTTTTAATGTTATATTTGTGTTCAGCTCACTACAGATTAGGGCCTTTTAAAGTCAGTAACAATTTCAATGTTGACCAGTGTTATTAAATACAGTAAGGACCTAACCAAAAATGCCTGAAACTTTTGCCTGACCTTTACATTTTTTGTTGAAGGGAAAAAAAACACTTAGCAGTATTTTTTTTGGTCTTGTTATTACTCAACATGCAAAGGGCCTATCTATTAAACAACATTAACATTTTAATGTGCACTTTTTTTTTTAGTGCCATCAAGTCAGGGTTATTAGCTACCTCAGGGTTTTCTTGGCTATGTATCACAGGAAGTAGATTGCCAGGACTTTTCTTCCAAGGCAATGGAAGGTAAAGTGGGAATTGAACCCTTGATTTTCCAGGTGTGAAACAATTGCTCTTACCACTAGGCTACTCTACTCAATGTGCATTGAGAGGGTCATTTTATAAAGAGCTTCCTCCATTTAGGTGGTAAGCATTCACACAAATGGGGTATTTTAGTCATTTATGCACATAAGTGGCTACTTACATGTGTAAATGAGAGTGTTCATGCTGCACCTATTTTGAAATATGCACATAAATGTGATGACATGTATTTTCACTAGGAGCATGCACAGGGTGAAAGGGCAAAAAGTGAGGTGTTTTTAGAAATCTAGGCATGGGCATTTCTACCAGCTATAGTGCTGATGTAAGTGATTGCACCTTACATTTACCAATGCTTTTGACCACTGACACTAGTATTTTATAAAGTAAAGCAGGCATCTACATTTTGTTCTAAATAGTGTCTAACTAGTTGCTTCTTTTAAAATTTTCATTAGTACTTAAAAGAGCAGGTTTACTAAAGCGCACTACCAGGTAGCTCGGGATTCAAAACATGATAAGTGCTGCATGCTAAAAATCTCATGCTACCCAAATAGCATGGGTTGGAGCAGGTGATGAGGGCATTGTTGGCATGTGCCCCTGCCGATGTAACACTTAACGTGGGTGCATTTGCCTTCATGTGTTGAATGGTAAGGTATGACATTAATGGCATAGGCTCACAGTAACTAATAACATGAAGGAATTCCTATGCTAAACAGTTAATATGTTTTAAATATGCCCCTTAGAGTTTTATTAACACAAGTTAAGAATTAATTCAAATTAAAGGTATTGTATTTTGAGAGAGAGGGAAAAGAGAACAAAAAAATTGCTCTGTCAGCTTTGAGGCCCTCTTTTTTTTTTCTCTAATATACTAACTATATACTCCCATCTCTACCAGAGCTCATCAGGTGTGACAGCCCTGATAAATGAAGAAATGTAGAGAGCCTCAGCTTTTCCCCAAATGCTAACACTATAACTCAAAACAATCTGCGGCAGAACAAGTAGAGCTGATAGTCTTTTTCATTTCATTCTGAGCTGCTACTTACAATTCAATGGCAGATTGTCCACTTGGGCATTTAGAAAATAATGGTTCAATAAAATGCAAGAGAGTAATTCGGTTTTGGTATTGTTTTTGCTAGCCTATTTTATTTATTTTTAACTGTGATAAATCTACAGCATTGTAGTTGATCTTTATGGGAAAAATGTTTTTTTAAGGTTTTGAGAAAAATAACATTCTCGCTATTTACAAACCATTATTCAAACAAATGGAGTCTGTGATTCCCTATTAAAAACTATAGGGAATCAACCTGGCTTGGAAGTTATTGAGACAGTAGATTAACACAAAAGCAGAGAAAAAAGACATATCTAAGTCTGATTCATTTAGTTCTTCTGTATGGCAGAATGTTCACACTGCCTCCTTATCTCACTAGATGGAAAGAGGGTATCAGCAACCTTAAGCAGTACACTAGTGAGCTTACTGCAAGGTGTAAAGGAAGAGCTTCAGTAGAATTTAGAATTTGTTTTCTGCTCTTAACTAGAGTATAAGGGCCCGAAATTCAGCGGCGTTGACAGCTAGCCACCTCCACTGAACTTTAAATGTAGATACTCGATGCTGGGGGTCATATCCAGATCCCAGCATTGAATATCCAGGTTGCTGCGATTGCTGCGAAACTTAACCGGGCAGCGGTTAACATCGGGACATGTAGAGATAGCACCCACAGATATTCAGTGGTACAAATGGCATTAGTACCACTGAATATGCAGGCTAGGGGGATTAGGAAGCTCTGCTAACTGTGTTAACCCTTTGAATACTGGACCCTAAGTATTAAAATAGTACCATCAAATCTGAAGTTTGATTACAGCAGCAGCAAAAATCTGGTAAAATAAAGGCAGCGTTTGCATTTGCTCAGGGTGTGAAACCATCCAGTGAATCATCCTTCCAAAGTTTTAACCTCTGTCACGCACCTTACAAAGTTTACTGTGTCTGGCATACTTGGATTGCAAATGAGTCGTAGTCTTCTATTTCGAGCAAACTGATGTTCTTAGAATGTCCACCCAGCTTTAATCTCCTTCACTTATGTCCAAGCAGGCCTGACCCTTGAGGGTCATATCAGACCTCATAATGTCTTAGCCATCGCTGTATCGGCAGCCCCCTGCCACTCTAATAACGCATTTGTAGCTTCCACTTTCAGGGTGTGCATAGTGCACAACTTCACAGTGCGCATGCTCTGTGGCCACATGTACCCTACTACCATGCTAGTGATGTGACTTGCATGGAAGTAGTCGCCTACCATGGCCACGCCCCTTGCAGCTACCATGGCCGTTAGGCACCACCATGTTAAAAGCACACACTAAATATGCGTTTGCCCATTGCCCCTATTTTTCTATACACAACAGAATTAGCTTTATTTTAATGAATAACACACCCACATCTCACAGATAGTTTTACTTTAATTAGATAACATGAACAGAGGCCCGATAGAGTTTGTTGTACTGAAAAGAGTAAGTCCCACAAAAAACTAGCTTTACTTTAAAATCTTTCTGGCTTTTTCCTGCTGCAAAACACCTAATTTTCCAGAAAAATAGTACTACTGAAGTATCTTCACCCATCAGCAGAGGCTGCCTCTGTTTGTTAGAACTTCCTCCAAAGCACTTGTTACACATCTTCAGAAAAACTAAAAGTCAATAAAGCAATGGCGGCATTACTGCAAATTGTTATTGTGTTTTTGTTATTATGATTTTGTTATTATATTCTTAATGCATTATTCTATTTGTTAATTTTCATTATTGATGTGATATTCATAATGTAATTTATTTTTCTACATTGCCTAGACTGGATGACAAGTGATAAAGATAAGCTGCCAGGTTAAACATCAGCACACTTGTTGCTATGTGGCTGGTTTGTGGTGATGTGGTCTTTTTGCCTCTGAGCATCCCAAAAATAAGTTGGGAAGGGGAGAGTGATGTTTGCAGATATTGGTAAAGGGCCAGTCACAGCTCTGCACAGGATGTGTAAGACTGAGAGAAGAGGACTGGAGCAACTGTTGCATGATACCTGAGGGGATGCCCTTAAGTGGCATTTTTAAGTGGCATGCTTATCCATCCATCTAGTGGTGGTGGTTATAGTGATGTTTTTATTGTACCTGCAGTAGTTTGGGAATCCAGCTCCCCAGCTCATGGCATAAGGATAGATTATTTTGTTTTATTTAACATTTCTTATATACTGCCTTTCATGATATCAAGGCGGTTTACATTGAACAAACTGAAATTACATTGAACAGGGCATTATAAATTGGAGATAACTATTTTACAGGGAACATGGGCTATGGAGGGTTAAGTGGCTTGCCCAAGACCACAAGGAGCACCTGTGGGACTAGAAACCCCAGTCCCTCCGGCCCAAGGTTGCTGTCCTCTAGTGGGATTTGAGCCCTTGCCCCAACCACTAGGCCACTCCTCCACTCTGATTACATCATATTGGAGTAGGGGCTCCAAGAGTCTGAGGATTCTTCCAGCATAATTATTGGGGAATAATTGGGCTTCAGTGAGGATATTATCAGAAGGACCTTCATATGTATCAGCCTAGTGATACCGTGGATTGTGGATAGCAATGGAAATGAACTGTACACCATTATGATTAGATTATCACCAACTATTTGGGCAGACAAGTTTGGCAACAGATCCATGTTACACTAGAGATTAATTTGTTGAATGTTAGCTGGGGTTGTGGTTGGAAATAAATGTTAGCTGTTCAATAGCAGACCACTACCCATTAGCCATGCATACACTTGTTTCTAGTGGAGGTACTGTTTTTTACTCTGTTAAATGAAGCAGTAGCTTTTGTTGCTTCCACAATTTAATTAGTTCACACCTTTCCAGTAGTAGCTCAAGGAAAGTTACAATCAGGTACAGTGGGTATGTCTCTGTATCCAGAGGGGTTATAATCTAAGCATGTCCACGAGGCAATGGAAGGTTAAGTGACTTGCCTAAGGTAACATAGAGTACCAGAGGGATTTGCACGCCAGTCTTTGTGATTATAGGCTAGTGCTCTAACCACTAAGCTACTCATCCTTTCACTTAACGCTCCATTGCCTCAGATACAAACTTAGATTGTAAACCCTCTGGGGTGGGGGGGGGGGAGGAAATACCTACTGTACTTAATTGTATCTTGCCTTGAACTGTAGCAGGAGATCTATTATCTATTTGAAGTCTGTCCCTCCAACCCTCAGATGAAAACACAGAGACAGACCGGTATGCAAACACATGCTGTTTATTGTGCGCACAGTCTCAGGCAGAGTCGGCACTCTGAACAAAACGATCTGAGAGCCCCAGTGGTGTCCCACACTGTCTTATATACAGTAAGTTTTCAAACCCATACTAGCTTCTCATTTGTCTCAGGTATCCCCTCTCCACCAATCAGTAGCCCCTGGGGGAGGGGGGGGGGGGTTGTGGGCTATCATATAGCATGCCTAAATGACCTGTCTAAACTGGTATGCTCCAGTCTGCTGGACTCTGGGCGAAAGGGTATGTGTTTAAGCTTTGTTTCACTGTAACTCAGGCTGAGAGGGGAGGGGTTACCCTCACAGCTACCTTCCTGGCTGCCTCAGAACTACTTCTGGAAAGGTGTGAGCTAAATACTACTAAATAAATTAATTGTGGAAGCAAAGAGAGCTACTGTTTCATTTTATAGAGTAAACAACAATACCCTCACTGGAAACACCATATATCCAACAACTAATATTTACTTCTAGCTGAAACCCCAGCTAACATTGCACAAATTCATTTCCAGTATAAGATGGCTCTGTTTTTATAGTGTCATATCTGATATTTTGGTCCCTTTGCATGGAGACGCTGGATTGGCTGTTGGGCATTTTAATGAGTGTCTGGAGCAGGTATATGCATGGCTAATGGGTAGTGGTCTGTTGTTGAATGTGGACAAGACTGTTTGCGTTTTGGGACAACTGGACACTTGGACCTTCGGTTGTTGCTGACAATATATGGTTTTGAAATCCCTTGGACAGAAAAATTGAGATCATTGGGGTTAATCTTGGAACGAGATGGGGTCGCGTAGTTCAGGCTGCCTGGATGAAGTGGTGGCTGGTGTATCAGCTGCATCCCTATCTGGAGAATTGGGCCTCCAGGTTGGCAGTGTAGACCTTGGTACAAGGGGTTCTTGACTACTGTTGGTTTGTCATGTAGGGCCATTTGATGTTTGCAGATGGTGCAGAATGCGGCTGCTAGATTGTTGATGGGGGTAGGGCAGAGAGAGAGCGCACAGCTTCTATTGGCCCACTTACATTGGTTGCCTGTTCAGAAGCATGGTTTGTTTAAGCTATTGATGATTGCTTTCCTGAGTTATGCAGGATTCCCGGCCTGGCTATTGGCGTGAGCTTCTTGAGTGGTATGGCCCACCTAGGCCTTTGCATTCCTCTCAGGGTTGACTGTTAGCAGTACCCAGGTTGGACATAGTTCATAAGGTCCACTGTCATGAGAAGATATTCTGGGTGATAGCCAGCAAAAACTGGAATGCCTTACCCATGGCACTCAGGACCCAGACTTCCCTGTTGGGTTTTTGCAAGCTGTTGAAAACGTGGCTATTTGATGTGTGCTTCAGGAAGGAGAGGGCATTACCTAATTATGTATTCAGTGATTTGTTTTTGTGGTAACATTATTTGTACACCCATTTGATTGACTTTTATTGTCAGAAAAGTGGTTAAAACTCTTGTAAATAAATACAGTAAATATTTGGGAAATGAGGAGGGAGGAGGTATGAATTCTCATACTATTACGTTTAAAATAATAAATAAATTTATAAAAATTCCCAGCAAATTGAAAAACTAGTAAAAAAAAGATGCTTACACAAATGTGCTTGTTGGGCATGCTGCAATAACAGAATTAGTCAACAGCTAAATCTCGCACCCTTTTTGCATGTAGAAATGATGTCCATATGCAAATGCTGTGCTCTACACATACAAGCATCGGCGATGCGGACATTTTGACATTCACAAAGGAGTTGTGTTGGGGGTGTGATATGAGCAGAGCTGCAGTATACACATATACAATACGAAGTGTGACAAAAAAGAAACGAGACTGTGGCAGCCACACCCATAACTCAATGCCAATTGGCTAACTGCTTATGTCACTGTGTTGTGCAACATCTCACTACTATTCTGCTATAATATTTTTCATCTCTCTCACTCTGTTTTTCTTTTTCAGGTTTTTTTGTAGCACACTGCTCCATTACTTTGTCACGCAACTGGAGGTGGCAGAAATATGGAGCAAAGAATCAACTTGAAATTTCTGGTTAAGTTGGAGAAAGGCCCAAATGAGTGTCTCCAACTTCTCCAAAAGGCTTATGGAGAAGATGCAATGTCAAGGCCGCGAGTCTTCGAGTGGTACAAATGCTTCAAGACTGGCTGCGAGGAGGTGGAGGATGACCCCAAGTCTGAACAACCTTCCATGACAAAGATGGCTGAGAACATTGACAGAGTGAACTAGCTGGTGCGGAGTCATTGCAGATTGATGGTGCGGACGATAGCTGAGGAGCTCAGACTGAACAGGGAGTCAGTGTGGACCATCTTGGTGCAGGAGCTGGAGATGCGGAAGGTGTGCGCCAAGATGGTGCCCAAGCTTTTATCAGATGACCAAAAGGAGCACCGGGTCAATGTTTGTTGAGACTTGCTAGAGAAGATCGAAGAAGATCTTGAGTTCATTGGCCGAGTCATCACAGGAGACGAGACTTGGGTCTTCCAGTACGACCCTGAAAGCAAGAGACAGAGCCTGCAGTAGAAGACTCGACTGTCACCCAGACCCAAGAAGGTGTGCATGTCCAAATCAAGGATCAAGGTCATGCTGATCGCATTCTTCGACCAGAAAGGAGTGGTCCATCATGAGTTTGTGCCTGAGAGTCAGTCAACCAGCACTTCTACCAGCAGGTCCTCAATTGCCTCCATTACCGGGTTTGGTGAAGCAGGCGGGCTCTGTGGAGAGACAAGTCGTGGCTGCTCCACCATGACAACGTGCCTGCACATACTGCGCTCAGTGTGAGGTAGTTCCTGGCCAACAAACAGATCACAGCTCTCAACTACCCTCCTTACTCCCCAAATCTTGCACCGTGTGACTTCTGGCTCTTCCCCAGGCTGAAGACTGTGCTCAAAGGAACTCATTTTGCCTCTGTAGAAGAGATCAAGGCCACTGTGATGAGGGAGCTGAGGGACCTCAAGGAGGAGGACTTTACCGAGTGCTTCTATATGTGGCAGAAGCAAATGCAGAAGTGCATTAACTCCAGGGGGGAATTACTTTGAAGGGGACAATGCATAATTTCTCTGTAGATTTTGTAATAAAACATTTATGGGACAGTCTTGTTTCTTTTTTGTCACACCTCGTATGATATAGTTCACAAAGGCCATGGATCTGCAGGGTAATAATTTTGAAAGTTGTCACCTGCAGCTGCTGTAAACCATGAACAAACTTCAACTTTGCTTGTCTTTTGGGCTCTGGTGCCTATGGTGATGGTGGCTGGAGGAAATTTGATCAAGGTTCATTTGCCTGATTGTTTTTATTGTCCATGTAGGTGTTTCTTTGGTTCCCTTTAACTCTCTTTGTGCTTTTGCTGATCTCCATATTCACTCTTGTAGTCTTTCCTGTCTAACTCCCTCTGTCCCTTCAACCTTCTCCATCGCTCCCAGCTCCTGCTCGTTTTTCTTCTCCTACTCTGTCTTTGGCTCCCTGTAGTGGGGTATGCTTTTCTGTCTGCCTGTCATTAGCATGTGTGTGTCTATCTTTCTTTCACTGTCTATGTGTAGGTATTTGTATGTGAGAGTTGATACAAGTATGTTAACTTTTTTGACAGTTTCAACAATTTTTTGCACAAGACAGGTAAGTAAGTTTCTATATGTGTGTGTCTATGTAATTTAAAAAAACTAGGGTACAACACTAAACAAGCAAGTGCCACGTAAGATACAGAAACCAGTCCAGAGGCGTAGTATGGTGGAAAAACGAAACCTTTATTATGGGTTGGCATTTGTTTAATAAAGGTTTCGTTTTTCCACCATACCATTTAAAAAAACTATTCATGATGCCAAAATGCAAAGTCTATTCATAAATCCTTCCTTGAAATTACTGTCCAGTAGTGAAATAAATAACTGGCCAGAGTGTGTAAAATTTGCATGTGTGATCTTGAAGTCTTGTAGTTCAATCTTTCGCCGGATGCCTTCATAGCACCCTCTGAGAATCTGAAGATCAGTTCCAGCCCCTACCTTTCTCCTCTGCCAGCTGTCTTCCAGCCACCTCTTCCTCTATGTCAGCTCCCTTCCAGCCACCTCCTTTCCCCCCATGTCAGCTCCCTTCCAGCCCCCAGATTCCCCCTGTTAACTCCCTTCCAGTCCCCCTCCAGTACCATCCCTGGTATCAGCTCCCTTCCAGCCCCCTCCTTCTCCCATGTCAGCTCCCTTCCAGTCCCCCTCCAGTACCATCCCTAGATTTCAGTTTCCTTCCAGCCCCCACATTCCCCCCATGTCAGCTCCCTTCCAGCTCCCTCCTTCTCCCCTCTGTCAGCTCCCTTCTAGTTCCACCTTCCTCCATGACAGCTCCCTTACAGCTACCTCTTCCCCATGTCAGCTGTCTTCCATCCCCCTCCTTCTCCCCTCTGTCAGCTCCCTTCCAGACCCTGCCTTCCCCTCTTCTCAGCTCCCTTCCAGCCCCCATGTCAGCTCCCTCATGTACCTGCTGCCATGGCTAGCTGCCCGCACCCTCCCCCTCACTGATTCACCATGCTTTCCTGGATTACTAGGTTGCACCAGCCCTGTTCCCTGGCAGTTATGTCTCCTGCTTCTTATAGAGAAGTGGCTCCGATATTGATAATAATTTAAAATAAAATTGAAACCACTGTGGGGCGTTCCGGCCCTATGGAAACCCTGCTGCTGTGTCCCACTCCCTCTAGTGTAACTTCCTTTTGGGGGTAGGATGCAGCAGCAGGGGTTCTATATGGCCAGAAGGCTCCACACTGGTTTAGTTTTTATTTTAAGTTATTAACACTATTGCAGCCGCGGCTCTGTAAGAAGCAGGATCCACAGCTGGATCGCAGGAGAGGGTGAGACTGCGGGGGGCATAAGGAGGAGAGATTGATGAAAAGCCAGTTCTTTGCTCTGGCCGCAGGACCAGGGGCAGCCAGAGCAAAAAACTGGCTTTACAGAGGCCAGTTTTAGATCTCTGCTGGCAGCCGGCCTGGCCATATTAAAACTGGCCAGACCGGCTGAATATCAACCGGTTGGCAACTTTAGCTTGGCTGAATTCTGATTATTTAAGGGGGACAAAGGGAAGGTTGGGGCTGGAAGGGAGCTGACAGTGGGGAGAAGGAGGGGGCTGGAAGGGAGCTGTCACGGGGGGAAGATGTGGCTGGAAGAGAGCTGACACGGGAGAAGGTGGAGGCTGGAAAGGAGCTGACAGGGGGGAAGAAGGGGGCTGGAAGGGAAATGATACATGGGGATGGTACTGGAGGGGGCCCTGAAGGGAACTGACAATAGGGGAGGGAGGAGGGGGATGGAAGGGAGATGATACCTGGGGATGGTACTGGAGGGGGACTGGAAGGGAGATGACAACCTGAGGATGGAACTGGAGCCAATACTGGGGATGGGACTGGAAGGTGGCTGTGTAATGGGGGGGGGAGGGGCTGGAAAGGAGGGGGCACTGGGACTGGAAGGGAGCTGACACCTCAGGTTGGCACTGGAAGAGGGATGGACAGAGGGTAGGGTGACTGGAAGTGAGCTGACATGGGGAGCGGGCACTGGGACTGGAAGTGAGCTGATACCTGTGATGGTATTTGGACAGTGGGGAAGGAGGGGGACTGGAAGGGAATGGACACCAGTGGTGTTCCTGAGAATGCAAGGGGGTTGACAATGGAAGGTACTGGGAGGGGAGGACTGGGAAGGGGGCTGATACTGGGGAGGGTTACTGGGACTGGAAATGGGCTGATGGAAGGAAGTGAAAAAAACAAAAGACAAGAAATGACAGATGGACTATAGACCATAGAAAGAAAGCTAAGAGAAGCCTCAGATCGGGACCAGCATGATCAGTGAATAAAATGGTCAGACAACAAAGGTAGAAAAATATTGTATTTTCAATTTAGTGATTGGGCTTTGACTATCTTTATATTTTATACAGTATGGGGAACTGCATCTCTTATTTATCTGATGTTGCACTGCATGAGGAGTCTGGCGTCTCCGAGTTTCAGTTTAATTTTTGTGTACATATTTTTATTTTTACTTATACTTTTGGTTGTAGTCACTTATTCTGTACTTGGTGAGGGTCTGTGTTCTGAGTATGTGACCGAGGCCAGATTTATTTATTTATTTATTTAACAACTCTTATATACCGCGCTATTTGTTATCAGTGCGGTTTACATACAACAAGGGTACACAGTCAGAAGCCTGTTCTGTGCTTACATTGTAACAGGAGTTTAAAACTTGGATCTTACATTGTAACAGGAGTTTGAACTTGGAGCAACAGGGAAACTATAAACATATGTACAAAATACAATTAGATTTGGTTTGTATATACACGGATGGCTAAGGTAAGCTCAAAATACTTGTTACAGGGAAGGGTTCGTAGACATTGGTGAGTGGGTGAGCAGAGGTGGGGTGGGTGCTTGAGAAAACTGAAGTAGGAAAATGTGGTGTTTGATTGCCTTACGGAACTGCATAAGGCCTTTGATGGATCTAATTTCTGGTGGAAGGTCGTTCCAGCATTTTGGGGCATAGAATGCAAATGTTATTTTCTTGGTCGTCTGGGTGCACTTGATGGACTCCTTGGGGATGAGCAAGGTGTTGTCAGTTACTGATCTTCTGAGTCTGTTTTTCGGAGTGAGGGTGATAAGGTCACTGAGTGTTGTGGGGGCTAGGTTATTAATGATCTTGAAGATGATGAGAAGGATTTTGTATGTTAACCTGCAGTGAATTGGAAGACAGTGGAGCTCCTTGAGTATCGGGGTAATATGGTCTGATCTTGCTAAACCGCAGAGAACACGTGCAGCCGCATTCATGGTGAGTTGCAGCGGATTAAGGGTGTTCTTGGGGAGTCCATACAGGGCCACATTTGCGTAATCAAGATGTGGAAGAATGAGGGCCTGGAAAATGGTCCTGAAGTCATTATGAGGTAACATGGGCCTGAGGTGCCTCAGCGTTCTAATTTTATTGTAGACAGCTCTGGTGGTGTTTCGTATGTGCTCCTTAAAGTCGAAATGCTGGTCCAGAGTAATCCCTAGGTAGCGAATGGAAGGTTTACTAGGGAGTTCCGCATCTCTTACTTTTAGGGAGGATGGAGGGGAGAAATCTTTGTTCCTTGATATGAAGAGAACTTCCGTCTTTTTAAAGTTTATGCGGAGGTTTTGAGATAGTAACCAGTCGGTGATGGCGTTGAAACAGTTGATAAGGCTGGAGAAGTCTGGTTGTTTGATTTTGAATGGTGTAAACAACAGGACGTCATCCGCATAGATTAGAGTGGAGATATTGAAGGAGCGAATGATGTCACATATCGGCTGCATGTAGACATTGAACAGCAGCGCGGATAAGGAGGAGCCCTGCGGAACACCTTGGTGTTGGTGGAAAGGCGCAGATGTGGTGGAACCAACTCTGACATGCTGCCAACGATCTGATAGATAAGATCTACACCATTCCCAGGCGAGGCCACAGATGCCCTTCTCCTGGAGATGAGTGAGAAGTTGATTGTGATTAACGGAGTCAAAGGCAGCGGAGATATCAAGGAAAATGAGAGCGAAGCCATTTTCAACCTTGTTCAATCCTCTATTCAAAGCGTTGGTTAGGGTGGTGAGGAGAGTTTCTACTCCGTGAGACTCCCTGAATCCGTGTTGACAGGGGTCGAGAGGAGCCACCTCGTCAATGTGGTGTTGAATCTGCCGCTGAACAACCTTCTCTATTATCTTGGACAGTAGAGGTATACTCGAGATTGGGCGGTAGGAGTCAGTTTTTAGTGGGTCAAGTCTGTTATTCTTCAGAAGTGGTCTCAGTTGTTCTATTAACATGGAGTTTGTACATAGGAATCTATACTGTACTGTAATAATTTATTTGTTCAGCTTTTCAAATGCATGTATGGATGTTCTAAGGCTTGCTGCAGTATTTATATTGCTGCTTTTTTCTGGGTAGGGTCCTTGTTGTTTGAATTTTGGAAGTTAATGCTAGTATGGGATGGTAGATTTGGCCTTGTAGATCTTCAGTGACGTTTGTAGGATTTTATATTAGTTCACAATATGCCTGGTATTGGAGAATGTTTATGTTGTTGTTAGTGAGATTGTAGCAGATAAACGAGTGAAGAAAGAAACACCCAAGTTATACCTAAATAGAGATAACAAGATGATCAGAATCAGATGTTTATTTGAACTATCACAGCCTGTTTGAATGATAAGTATTTACTGCTAAGTGTTATTTTTATTCTGGGTATGCATTTATCCTTTCACTGCAGTTTTCTTACAACTTTGGATTTGAAGGATAAATACTAGCATCACGTGAAAAGAGTTCACCAAAGGAGTTTTGGGAAAAAGGAGGGTGGAGTGTAACCAACATTAATAATAATGAGGGAGGGGGCACCAATTATAGGTTGCAGGGGGGTGTCAGAAACCCTAGTACCGGTCCTATCAGGGCCGGATGTAAGCATGCAGCAGGACAACTTTGGGCTGTGATCTATTTCTCTTGTGTTGATGAAGGCCTATCTGTATTGTGCGTGTGTACAACCAGTGCTGGGATTCTTTTAGCATGGAATTTCTGTTTAAGAATGAGTAGCATTCGGTGGTTTGAGAGGCAAGATGGCAGCAGAGCTTTTCCGGCGGTAAGCGGCTCCGCGGTTTTCGTGCCCTGTTTGCTTCCTCGGTGTGCGTTTTGAGATGGGGCGCCGAAAGAGGAAACAGGCTTCCTTACCCTCGGGGGCGCCTGTATCCGGAGCGACAGGGCAGAAGACGCTTGCGGTGTGCGGCTTTACCTTTCCGGGGAATGGAGCAGCGTCTTCGGCTGAGCCGGGAGTTTTGGAGTCCTTGGCTCTGAGTGCATCGGGGGTGTGGCTGTCGCCGGAGCTGCGCTCACCCCCTCCTCGACCTGGAAGCAGTGACCCGGGTTCCAGTGTGCTTCCTGCCAGGGCTGTTCGATGCTCGTCGGCGGTTGGGAGCGAAGAGGGCTCTGTACCGGTGAGAGAGTTGTCAGCGTCTGCCACTTCTGTTCAGGCTGCTGCGGATGGGAGACAGGTGGAAGAGAAGGGTCTGCAGTATGGAAGATCTTTGGAGCCGTCAGAAGGTTTGGACATGCTTCCAGTTTTGCGAGGGTTGATTAAGCCACCTCAGGTAGATATGGAAGCACTGTGGGACGCTGTTGCTACAGTTAATACTTCCCTTATGGCTGTTGTGGGTGTATTAAAAAAGGATTCTCTTGTGGTTCATAAGGATATTTCAGAAGTGAAAAATGCTTTGGTGGAGCAAGGTCGACGTTTGGAGGGAGTTGAAAAGGACTTGGAACATCTGCATGGGTTATGTGCTGCCCAAGCTAAGGATAAGATCGTGTTATCAAAAAAGACTGAGTATTTGGAGAACTATACTCGTAGGAATAATTTACGACTGTTAAATTTTCCTAAATCCCCAATTATGTCTGCTATTGATATGGTCCGTAAATATCTGCAGGAGGTGCTTAAACTTCCTGCAGATAACTTGCCTCCAATTGTTAGAGCACAATATCTAACGGTGGGTGGCGGGTCAGGTGGGCTTGCCTCTGGGAGCCCGGCGGTGGGGATTGGGGATCTCACCGCATTTTTGGAGGACTCCCTGGAGGTAGTAACAGGCCGTACCACCTTACTTGTGACCTTAGCTTTGGAGCTTGATAAATCTTTAATTCTTCGGGCATATTTTAGGAATTTCAATTGTAACTTCCTTGGATCCAAAGTTTATATGTTTCCTGATTTGTCTCGCGCTACTCAGGTGAGGAGGAAAGAATTTTTGGGCTTGCGCTCTAGAATTCTTTCCCTGGGAGCTAGTTTTCAATTAAGATTTCCCTCTCGTTGTATAATTTCCTATGATGGTAAAGTATTCTTATTCTTTGAACCAAGGCAGCTGCTTGATTTTCTGTTAGCTAGGGAGGGATTGGAGGTGCAAATAGCGACCACTCCGGCTGACGCTTAAGTCTCTGCTCTGTAATGCATTTCTTTTTTTTCCTGTTATTGATTTCCTGTGGCCTCTCCAATTTTGCCTTGTATTTTGTGGTCGAAAATGATGAAGTATACGGAATTTTCTTTGTGGGGTAATTAATTTCTTTATTCTTTTAGGTTGATGTATATTTTCATCTCTCTTATTTCATTCTTGTTATGCATGAATGTTAAAATTCAATAAAAATTTAAATTGAAAAAAAAAGAATGAGTAGCATTCTTGCTTGTTCAGCTTGCACACTGCCCTCTCTGCAGTTATTTTTTGGGGGCAGGGCAGGGTGTGAGGTGGGGGCAGGGCAGGATGTGAGATGTGGGTGGGACAGGGCAGGGCCGGCCCGTCCATTGAGCAAGAATGTTTTTTGCACAGGGCCCCGCGTTTCAGGGGGCCCCGCGCAAAGAACATTCTGCTTTTTTAAAAATTAAATTAAAAAAAAAAAAAAAGCTGGCCGCTGCTGCTGCTGCCACGGCAGAATGGAGTGTCCCGCGGGGCCCCCTCTGCCCGGCTGAGCTCTCCCGGCCCAGCTGAGCCCCTCTGCGCCGGCTTTCAGATACGCGAAGGGAGAGTGTCTCCCTCGCGTCTCTGTTAAGCCCGCAGGGGCAGATGGGAAGCAGGGGCTGATGGGACACTCCATTCTGCTGCTGCCACGGCGGCAGCGGCAGCAGCCAGCTTTTTAAAATTTTTTTTAATTTTCCATGAGCGGGGGGGGGGGGGGGGGGGGAGGGGGTTAGGTCTGATAATGGGCTGTGGGCGGCTGGGGGCTGTCTGGAAATGGGGTGATGGGGGGGTTAGGACTTGACTTGAGGTGGGCTGTGGGCTGTTGGGGGAGTTACGACTGGTAATGGGCTATGTTGGGGTTAAGACTGGTAATGGGCTGTGGGCTGATGGGGGCTGTCTGGAAATGGGGTGATGGGGGGTTAGGACTGATAATGGGCTATGGGGGGGTTAGGACTTGACTTGACGTGGGCTGTGGGCTGTTGGGGGGTTACAACTGGTAATGGGCTATGGGGGGGTTCAGACTGGTAATGGGCTGTGGGGCTGATGGGGGCTGTCTGAAAATTGGGTGATGGGTGTTAGGACTGATAATGGGCTATGGGGGGGTTAGGACTTGACTTGACGTGGGCTGTGGGCTGTTGGGGGGTTACAACTGGTAATGGGCTATGGGGGGGTTAAGACTGGTAATGGGCTGTGGGGCTGATGGGGGCTGTCTGGAAATCGGGTGATGGGTGTTAGGACTGATAATGGGCTATGTGGGGGGTTAGGACTTGACTTGAGGTGGGCTGTGGGCTGTTGGGGGGGGGGGTTAGGACTGGTAATGGGCTATGGGGGGGTTAAGACTGGTAATGGGCTTTGGGCTGATGGGGCCTGTCTGGAAATGGGGTGATGGGGGGTTAGGACTGATAATGGGTTATGGGGGGGGGGGCTAGTAAAGGAAATGGGCTGATGGAGAGGGGTTAGGACTTGAGGTGGGCTGATGAGGTTAGGACAGTTAATGTGCTGTGGGCTGTTGGGGGGGGGTTAGGACTGGTAATGGGCTATGGGGGGTTAAGACTGGTAATGGGCTGTGGGCTGATGGCGGCTGTCTGGAAATGGGGTGATGGGGGGTTAGGACTGATAATGGGCTATGGGGGGGTTAGGACTTGACTTGAGTTGGTCTGTTTGATGTAGGGGGGGTTAGGACTGGTTATGGGCTATGGGGGGTTAAGACTGGTAATGGGCTGTGGGCTGATGGGGGCTGTCTGGAAATGGGGTGATGCGGGTTAGGACTGGTAATAGGCTATGGTGGGGTTAGGACTAATAATGGGCTATGGGGGGGGCTAGGACAGGAAATGGGCTGATGGGGAGGGGTTAGGACTTGAGGTGGGCTGATGGGGTTAGGACTGGTAATGGGCTGTGGGTTGTTGGGGGGTTAGGACTAGTAATGGGCTGTGGGCTGATGGGGGCTGTCTGGAAATGGGGTGATGGGGGGTTAGGACTGGTAATGGGCTATGGGGGGTTAGGACTGATAATGGGCTATGGGGGGCTAGGACAGGAAATGGGCTGATGGGGAGGGGTTAGGACTGGTAATGGGTTATAGGGGGGGGGCTTAAACTGAAAATGGGGTGATGGGGGGTTAGGACTGGAAGTGGGTCGATGGGGGGCTAGGACTGGTAATGGGTTGGGTGGTTGCTAGGACTGGAAATGGGCTGAGTGGAAGGGGAGGCTTGAACTGCAAATAGCTGATGGGGAGGGGGCTTGGAATGGAAATGGGTTGTGAGGGAAGAGAGCTAGGACTGAAAATGGGCTGATGGAGCAGCTAGGATAGGACTGGAAATGGGCTGTTGGGGGGATCTAAGATTGGAAATGGGCTGTGGTGGGGGCTTCAATTGAAATGGACTCATGGAGGGGTAAGAACTGGAAGTAGGCTCATGGGGGGGCTTGGACTGGAATTGGGCTGAGTGGAGGGGAGCTAGGATTTGACATGGGCTGATGGTGGGGCTAGGAAATGACTAGAAATGGGCTGATGGGGGGCTAGGATTGGAAATGAGCTGATGAAGGGATTCGGACTGGAAATAGATGGGGGAGCTAGGACTGGAAATGGGCTGATGGGGGGCTAGGACTGGAAATGGGCTGATGCAGGGACTAGAAGGGAATGGATGCTGGGTGAGACTGGAACTAGAAGGGAGCTGATGTTGTGGAGGATTAGAATGGGATGGGGCTGGGAGAGTAAAATGGAGAGGGGAAAAATATTTTGTCTGGGAGGGATGAAAAATCTACAATTGGCCGGGTATTGGGAGAGTAAGTGGGGATTGAGGATGGAGGGGTAAAATTTGTGTGGATGAAATAGGAATGAGGAAAGAGCAAAAGGAGAAAGATTAGTATGTTAAAGCAGATGTAGAGAGAGAGAATGGAAAAAAAACCTAGAAGAGAGAAGAAAGGACAAATGGACAGCAGACGATGGAGAGTTAGCAGAAAACATGAAGAAACCGGAAGAAAGTGGCTGGACCAATTGCAACTGAAAAAAAATGCACAAAAGGTAGAAAGATATCTCTTTATTTTGAATTTATTACCTGGAATATGAAAGCTCTGGGAAATGTTCATCATTAACGTCTGCGCTTTGTTTGGTACAAGAGGAAATTAATTTATACAGGTAGTTTTATTTCTACAGTGTTGTGTACATTCCAAGTTTGGCTTTTGGGGTCCCAGTTTAATTGTTTATGTTTATGTTTATTAGATTTGCTTGACCGCCCTTCAAGAATAGTCAGAGCGCTTTACAATACATAAAAGTATCACACAGTAAGGCACAGGGCCGGAAAGTTGAAAAGGAAATTACAATATCTTGATAGGAGAGAAGGAGGTAGGCTAGTAGAGGAGAGACAAGGAGAAGGTCAAGGAGGGGGGGCGGGCAGGTTAAAGGCCAGGGAAAAGAGATGGGTCTTTTATTGCCTTCCTGTTTCTAAATTGTGATTCCTTGTTTGGTGATGGTCTATGTTCTGCATGTGTAACTGAGCAGAGATAGTCTGTTTATGTAATTCCTATTTGACATTGCCACTTGTTCTCTTTCCCCAGTATTCTCTGAAATGTATTGGTTTAATATTTGCAGTGTTGCCTTTTGATAGGTAGGGTATGGTGCTTTGTGAGTCCTGGTAATGCTGTCAGGATACGGCGGGTTTGCTATGGTTTCTAAATGGGCAGCGTTTGTAGTAGTTCCTAATGTGCCTGGCGGTTGGCACTGGATTATAGTAATGTAGAAATCTTTTAGTCTTTCTTTATCCATACACACATTAAGAGACATGTTTACTTAAAGTTAGTGTATGGTAACATTATGCAAATATTTATGCAAATAAGGCCACTTATGCAAATGAGGCCCCACACCGAGTCTCCGCACATGGCCCCGCACCCCCCTTGGGCCGCCCCTGGGACAGGGTGGTGGAAAAAGGGCAGGGTGGAGTAGGCATGGGCAGAGCATAGCTAGCCACAGGTGATGGGTTTTTCTCTTTCAAAAAGTTGGCAACCCTCAGCCGAGCACAGCTCTGGCAGGCCCCAGCAATGCTTAAGCAGCAATCATGGCTACTGTTTTTTTCTCTCTGCAGTGGTTTTTCCTTTTGTTTCTTTCCAGCTTCCCCCCATCTTCACTGCCTGGTGCTGCCAAAGTCCCTGGCCATCAGGGCTCCCTCCAATAGTCGCAATAGTGATTGAAGGCCTCCAGACCCTAATGCGGCCTGTAATTCTCCCGACCATAGCCTCTAGTCCCAGCCAAGTTCCATTGAGCCCAGCATCCTTTCTCTGTCAGTGGCCAGTATGAATTGTAAGTGTCCAGCATATCCCTAAAGGTAGATCAAGTTCCCATAGTTCTTTTCACGCTGGACCAAGATGGGTGGAGCGCGATGGAAGGGCAATGTGGGACAGTTAGAGGAGATGCTGGAGCAGTGAAGTGAGAGATGAGAAGAGAAGATTCTGAATCACAAGCGGGGACAGGGAGCTGAGGGGGGAGAGATTCTGGAGGGGAACAGAGGAGAGAGAGAAGAGGCAGTGGACCATGGAGATGAGGGGCGAGAGCGAGGAGATGGTGGATGCAGGGCCGGCCACAGAGTTTATTCAAGGTGTTGGCACCCAAGGACAACCTTAAGCCAATGCCCTCCCATGGCTGTCAGAATCTATTGTTTAGCTTTCGATTTCCTGCTCTTTGCTGCTCCCCGAAGCTGCAGCCCCAGGCAACCACCTAGTTTACCTAATGGTTGGGCCAGCCCTGGGTTGGGCGGGAGAGATGCTGCATCATGTGAGGGTGGAGGAAAGAGATAGGAAAGATGATGGGAGATAGAGAAGATAGGTGAGAGTATGATGGATCAGTGTAGGATTAGGGAGGAGAGAGGAGATATTGGATATGGGTTTAAGGAAGAGAGATTTATTTAATTTATTTATTTATTTAACATTTTTTATATACTGATTTCATTTTATCAAAGCGGTTTACAGTGAAACAGAACAATTCTTACAAGGAACGGTAAATGAACTATTTACATATATTGTTTACAACTTTACAACTATATACAATATATAGATACTTAACTTGGATGACATTTATTGGGAGGGGACAATTGTGTAGGGATTTTAATCCTGTGATTGCATGTTTCATATGCTGTTGTAGTATTTAGTGAAAAGGTAGACTTTTAGATATTTTCTGAAGTCGGTGATGTCTATAATATCTCTTAGGTGGTGTGGGAGTGAGTTCCATAGTGGAGTATATAATATTCGAATGCCCTGTGAAGCACTCTTTGTGAAAAGTTGGTTGGTATGGAAGCTGTTGAGAGAGTGTTTTGGTGGAACTTCCTCCTTGAGCGTGTGTTTGGGACTTTTTTTGATGATTTTGTTTAAGCATTCAGTGAACTGGTTATTTAATATCTTGAAGGTCATAATTATGGCTTTATATCCTATTCTGGATCGGGATGGTTAGCCAGTGGAGGTCTTTTAAGGTGGGGGTGATATGCTCGTGTTTCTTTGATCCTGTAATTAATCTAGCAGCTGTATTTTGTGCCAATTGCAGAGTGTGAGTTGTGCTCTTGGGTAGGCCATGGAGTATCAAATTGCTGTAGTCTAGCTGTGGGGTGATTATTGCCTGGCAGACAGATCTAAATTGGTTCTGTTCTAATATGGGTCATAGGTTCTGTATGATCTTAATTTTGTAGTAGACTTTGGAAGTGGTTTTGTTGATATGAGATTGGAAATTGAGCCTCTGGTCCAGATGTATTCCCAGATACCTTACCTCATTCTTGATTGGAATTGGGCAATTTCCAATTAGCAGATTATTTGGAGGGTTGTGATTATGAGATTTCTTGCAGTTGATTGTTAAATGCTGGATCAATGAGGATAGGGAAGAGAGATGGGGAGATGCTAGATCATGAAGGGGCTGGAGGAAGACGGAGTGATGCTGGGTATGGGGGAGAGGTAGGGAAGGAAGAATGCTGATACTGAACATGGGGCAGGGTGGAATAGAGAGTCAGAGGGGAAATACTGGATTAGAGGTGGAAGAAAGTAGGCACTGGCAGATAGTGAGGTGGAAGAAGAGGGAATCATGCTAGAAGGGTCTAATGCTTGAGGATGACGCAGGAGATGGGAGAAGGGAACTGATGCTGGTAGATGCTGGGGATGGGGGTTGGGTTGGGAGAAGGAGTATGAGAGCTGGGGATAGGAGAAGGGGCTGACTGGCAGATACTAGGGGGCTGGCAATGGGAGAAGTGGACTGATGCTGGGGGAGTTAGAAGGAAGATGAGAACAGATACTATGGGGTGGGGGAGAAGCAAAGACAAATTCAGGGAAAGGTGGAGATGGAGGGGCAGAGAAATGATGCTGGTGGGTAATGAGACGAAGAGGCAGGGTGAAAGGCAGAAGGGCAATAGCATGCTGTGAAGGACTGGGTGACAGATTTGGAATGGAAGGACTAGGGAGGTAAGCGTAGAAGTAAAAGCTGGTAAGTAGGTGACAAGTGAAAATGTGACTAAGCACTGGAGTGGGGGAGGAGGAGGAATAAAATCTAGCTATAGCTAGATAAAAAGTTAGATAAAAGAATGGAGAAAAAAAGATGAAAAAGATCAATGACAGAGATAGATGCAGTAGTGTAGAGAAGAAGACAGAGTGAAGAAAAAGAAACTGGAAATGAGATTCTGGAAAAAAAACTTAAGAGCAAAATAACCAGAGAAGTGGTAATGAAAGACCAGGACCATCCCATCCTAACTGGAAAATATAATAATCAGGCAAAGATACAAAAATGTATTTTGAATTTTTAGAGAATTAACTATGCCAGCTTTGAAAATGTTCATTTCTTGTATTTTGATTGATGGGGGAGAAAATGCAATTCTGTTTCTCTTTCTTCAGTGTTTCACTGTTCAGAGTCTGTTTTCATGGGCTTTCCATTTACATTTTTGTCTGCATGTATGTTTCTAATTTATAGGGCCCGATATTGAAAGGGATTAACATAATTATCAGAATTGCTAACTTTGTTAATCCCCTTATCTGCAATATCCCTGGGTGCCGCCGCTGCAAGCCCTGATGCTAACCATAACCAGGCAGTGGAGATATTGAATAAGTATTATCCCTCTAAATAGATAGCACTTCAGCTATGATACACCACCAACTTAAGCAGTCACTATACGACCCTGGTCCTACTGTAAATGCTATGAGCACGATTCCAGAACACGCACATCTGTTCCGCAGGCACATCCAAATCGAAAACGTGCCTGATTGGAACATGATTCTACAGCCGAGGGGATAAACACAGCTGTGGTTCTGGAATCGGGGAAATAGACATGAACAGTGCGGCATGCACAAAGCACTATCCACTTCCTTTTAATCTATGCGCCACCCACCCTTCGTCCCTATCTCTGGTACACTCTCACTCTCACAATCTCCAAGGCCTCCCTCCAGTTCCCCCACCTTGTCCTACTCAGCGATTTCAAAATTCATTACCACTCACCTTCCTCCTCTGAGATCTCGTCCTTTCTCAACATATTCACCTAACTCTGCATGAGGCCAGACATGGATCTTATCATTACACCCTCCAGTTCCCCTTTCCTTCCTTCCAGTATCTCCACTAAGACCTTTCCCTGGAAAGATCATCTCTGTATTACCTTCTCCCTGCAATCTCCTCCTATTTCATCACCAGGAGGCTCCTCCTCAAGATCTTCTCAAAATTCAGCTCCTTCTCACTTCAGCCATCATATTACTCCTTCCACCCGTCAACAATTCCCTCGTGACGATCAGCTTTTTCCTTCAGAGTTCTCTACCCTCCTACCAGAATCTCAGATCTCTCTCTGAAATTTCCAGTTGTCCTCAACTCTTGATCAACTTGCCCATTTGTACCCATGTTTTTCCTGCCCCTTCCCCCCACCATCCCTGATACCATCCTGGTCTTCACTTACACCACTCCCAACTCCACCATTCAGAACATTTCTGGTGGAAAACACGGACCCCTGAAGCCACAACACTTCAAATGTTGTCACCGCAATACCGGTCTCTTATCCATCTCACCACGTGCACCTACTACTCTCGGCTTATCTCCACTGCTCCTAATTCCACCCGCCAGCTCTGTCCAATCCTCATCCCCTCGCTACACATGACTTTGCTCCCTCAGTCCCGAACTCCTCCCAGCAGGCTTCTTTCTTTTCTACCAAAGTTCAGCAGTTGCCCTCCACATTTCCTGATTGTCTTCCACATCTATCTCTCCTCTCCCTCTCACCATTCATCACCATCCCTATCATATGTTTGGTCTTCCTTCTAGCCACTCACCACTGTCAAACTTTCAAAGTCCATTTCCACGCCTCTCAAGGCCACCTGTCGCTCTGACTCCATCCCCTCAACACTAGTCTTGCCACCGGTATTTTCCCCACTCCCTGGAAACATACCTTAGTTCGCCCTCTACTCAAACAGCCTTCTCTTGATCCCATCGTCTCTGCCCACTACTGCCCTGTATTTAATCTTCTCTTCCTCTCCAAGATTCTCGAAAAGGCCATTTTCTTCCAGCTTTTCCTTCATTTGGACTCCACTCATTTTCTTCATCCCTGACAGTCTGGCTTCCACCCTGGTCATAGCAATGAAACTATCCTTCTCTCTTTTCTAAACAAACTTCACATCTCCCATGAGTGCAGTGACATCTTCTTAGTGGTTTCCCTTGATCTCTCAGCTGCCTTCGACCTTGTTGATCACTCTATCCTTCTCTCTCGCATCTGGGACACAGGTGTTTGAGGTTCTGTATTTCATTGGTTTCACTTTTTTCTCTCCTCCCACTCTTTTTCTGTTCTATCTAAATCCACCTCTTCCTTTTTCATTCCTCTGCACTGTGGCACTGTGGAGTTCAGTTCTAGACGAGCTCGTGAAGGGGAGGGAAGGTGCAAGCAGTTAACATGAATAGAGCAGAGATTACAGGGTGCAACATGGAATTGTAAGGAGTCTGCTAGATATTGCGGTGTATGTGAGTGGATAACCCTATATATGCAGCCAATGGCTGTGTACGTCCCTTTACTCACTGTATTCCAAAAAGATGGACGTATGTCACTATCTAGGGACCCTCATAATGAGAGCAGACACCAGTGCAAACAGCACTAAGACATGTCCAAAAGGCACCAGCATTTCTCTCTACTACTGTGCACAGTTGTGAAGGCCAATGGTGGTGCCCTTGGGCATGTATGCATGCTTTCTGCACTGTTGAATGCTCACATTCTGAGGGTCCCTTATTGGTGATAGGGTTATGTTTTGACATCTGGCTATGGATAACCTATTCTGCTTTAGTTTGCCCAATCACACTGGCACCTAGTGACACAGCAGTCACCAAGACGGTCCAGGTACCGGACAGCTATTCATGTCCCCCCCCCCCCCAGATGCGTGACTGAGCACCCGAGATCCCCCTGGGCAAAACTCAGACCCCCCCCACACACATTCTCCCCTGTATTCATGCACACCCAAACCTCTGCAGAGACGATGCCCTGCATCTATCAACAACAGCTGGTATAACATTATAGCAGGGCGTCCCAGGACTTCATTGACAGTTGCTGTTTTAGGACATAGGACTTGTTAGGGAGCCCTTGATTTGCTCCATTAGCACAAGCTGCGCATTTCAGCCTTGCCAGAATAAACACTAGTGCATCTCTTAACATTTCTGTGGGGGTGTTTATTAATGTTTCTTTATTGTACAACCTTCCTGTACCTCTGCTTTCTGTTCTGTACAACTGCATCTTGTGTTTCACCTGACTGCAGATGCACCAGTGCAAAACATATTTGCCACAATTATTCTTCTAAATGGGCTGCATTGAAGAGCAGAGCAGGATATTTTCTAAGTCCTGCCCTTATTCTACGTTTTGGCAAGAATGACTTGGACATATGCAGATAACACTGTAGACATATATGGGCCTTTCCTGAATATGCTTTATACGTATCTGCGGCTGGCCACACCCCCATTCCTCCCCCTCCTGCCCACATTCTGAGATCTCTGTGCTAGTGCCGTGTATGTGCAGAGCTGTGTGGTTTCAGCATATGGTTGTAGACGTTTTTGCGAGGAAAACATCTATCCCTCACATCTAACCAACTTATTCGTGTTCTGGAATGACCCCCTATGTGAATAGCACTCCCAAAAGTACACTTCTAATTCTGCTTTGAGAATTGCCCCAGGAAAGCTATGCATTTACATTTACCTCTGCTATTTAGATACACAAGGGTAAATATTCAGCAGCACTTATCTGGATAACAGCACCTGCTGTCTGGATATTGCTACTGAATGTCTTATGACAGCCTTGTCTGGCAATGCCGGAGTGGCCATGCGGCAAATTATCCAGATAGCAGAAGTGATGGTTTTTAACATTTCCTCATCAGTATTCACATTTCCTTGGAGGCATGCCTAAATGTCAGCTACCTGCTCATTGCGACCTGGGGTTTCCAGCAGTGATTGAGGGGCAATTGCTGTGCCTAACACTACCACACAAATAAAAAAAATTAAAATTACTTCACTCAGCTCCTTAATTGCCTGCTCTTTTACGTAGACTTTGATAAAATCTAACACTTATACATGTACATGCTATATTTGTGTGAAATTCAGCATTTATACATATAAGTGCTAGCAATACATGTGTTTGGTCTGAAATGAGCTGTTACATGTGTCGCTATTGGTGCTTACATGTGTAGAGCCATGAGTGATGCTCTTCTCTTTTGTTTTTTTTTATTAATTATATAATTAGTACAACAACCAACTATAAAATACAAGTCAAACAAATAAGAAATTACATAGGTAATTACAGAGACTACAAGGAAAATTATAATGATACAGCCCACATCACTGGGACCTAAGTGCGATTATAAAAAGAAAAAAAATCAAAGAAAACAAGGCTTTAAAAAAAGGCCTACATCTAGGGAGGCATAATTAATTATTCATCCCCTTCTACCTGAACCACACCCTGTCTGTCGGTAATAAATTGCTCAAGATGTGCAACATCCGAAAAAACATATGTTGCACTATTATAATTCACAATACATTTACAAGGAAATCGAAGAAAGAATGTGGCACCCAACTTAAGAACATGAGGCCTTAAAGCTAAAAAAAGCCTCCTTCTAAGTTGGGTGCTACGTGAGACATCCGGGAAAATATTAACTCTATGCCCACAAAAAACTGTTAATTTATACTTAAAGAAAGCTTTGAGTATACGCTGTTTACACTCCAAGGATCTCAATGTAACAATTAATGTGGAGCGAGAGTTAATTACCTCAGCAGAGTCTTCCGGAAAAGCTGTTAAATCTGAAATGGAGGGCTCAAGCACATCAAGCTCTCCTTCAGCATTCTCATTTCGTTTAAAGCGTGAAATGTAATATAAATGAGACACTTCAATAGGATCAACAATAAGCAATGCTTCTTTCAGATATTTCTCAAACAAAATTTTAGGAGCAAGAAGAGAAGTATAGGGAAAGTTCAGAAGTCGCAGATTATAGGCACGTAAGGAATTTTCAAAAGCTTCCAACTTAGTATGCATAATCAGGGAATCCTTAATACCAGCCATGTATGTTTGTTGAATCGATGCTTCTGCTGTTTTACAAAAGGCTCCGCATTCAGGAGAGAGAGCCTCTTGTAAAATACTCAAAGAACTGTGAATATCCTGACCTGGATATCCTATCTAGACATCCTGTGCAATTTTGGGCTTTTAATTTTAGTTCTGCTTACAATGAATGTGGATCTGAGGTTCAAGGAACATGTTTGGAGATATATATATTACCCTCAATATGTAAGCCTTTGTTGTCTTGTCAACCATTTTGATTGAAGGATAAGGTGGTATACAAAACTGGTTAAATAAATAAATAAATAAATAAATAAATAAATAACGCTCATTGAGTTGAACAAGAGACTGGAATGTCCTGAGGAGAAGGCACTGAGTGAAAAATTAGAGGTAAAAAGTGAAGGAGCTAGAGAAGAACCACTTTTTTAAAAACAGTATATAAGAGAAAGCAGCCTGGCCTGTCACGCCTGTCTGCTAGCAAAACAACAAGAAGTATGGCTTTTGTTTGGCCATATTTCTCCATATGTGCAGCTAAAGAGTTTCTGCCTACTTTTAAATTTGCATACTAATTGATTTCCCTAATGTGTCACTAAAGAGCAACTGAAAAATGAGGATAACTGCCTGCTATCTATTTTGGCTGAATCTGAATTATAGGCAATTAAACATTTCATTAAAAAACACTACATGTCTTCTAGTTTAAGGACAACTAAGGGAGAGGAAGCATTGTGTAACACTAAAAAACTTGCAGTGTTGAAAAGGTAGCAGTTTGTTTAGACGTAACATTTGCTGAAAAATTAAATCTTAGGAAAGATGCAACTAAGGGGTATGTTTACTAAATCGTCTTAATGTTACCGGCGCTAGTTGCAGCGATAATGTGAAGAATGTCATATAAGGAGTGGGCGTTCCAGTCCTAAGGTAGCAAGAATCTGTATCGCGCGATAGTGGGCGCCGTGGCACGTTAAAGCGCTTTAACCCTAAGTACACGCCAGCGGAGTATTAGAAGCTATAACAATGTAGCCCACTGGTTACTGCAATGACTGTGGAGGTAGAAGTCATGGGTTTGATCCTGTAGTGGTGTATTCTAAAAAGGCTGTCTGATGTGTTTTCTTTTAATTTAAATCAGTGCTGCCAGCAAAAACACCCTCACAGTGTCGTAACCTAAGGTGCCTCATAAGGTGCCCCATAGGTCACATTATAAAGTGCCCTGTCTGCCTATAATGTGCCCTATAGGGCGCCTATGAGGCACCTTAGGCTACAGCACTGTGAGGGTGTTTCTGCTGGCAGCACTGATTGAAATGAAAAGGAAAAGCCTCAGACAGTATTCCTAAATAACACCACTGTGGGATCAAACCCATGACCTCTGTCTCCACAATCATTGAAGTAACCAGTAGGCTACATCTCTATAACTGTGACCACACTGCTGGCTGGCTACAGAAAGACTGCAGGTCACCACACAAACTGTCTGCTGTGGTTACCAGGATAGTGTAAACCCACCCGTACCCATGATGCACTGCACATGCAGATCAGCAGTCTACAGCTGATCACATAATGGGGTATGCACCCCCACAGCACCTAGGCCTAGTAGGGGGAACTGACCGTGTGTGTTACTGGCACAGAGTAGCTACAGACTGTGACATTGTGCGGGTCCTGTGCTCACCCTGAGGGTGAGGTGGAGCACCCAGCACCAGGTCCGCAGCACCTGGCTTGGCTGAGATAGGCTATGCTGCAGATCCCCATCAGTGCCAGTGTGTGATAGGTAGTCATTGCGGATACACCTGTGTCTATCTGTATTTTCCAGTCACGTCTAGCCCTTGTCAGCTATGATGCACCCAGACTAGTACATATCCTGTGGGTGCCATGATCACATGTTATAGGTGAAGGGGTGTTTGGACCCAAAGGCAGATTATGTAGCACCACCCAACCCACCCTTTGTGGCTCAGGATGGGGGGAACAGGATCTCCCAACAACAGATCCACATTGTCCATCTCTGCAATGGTGGCAGTAGAGAGGACCATCAACCCCAGTCCTGCTGGGGAACAGGCACCCTACAGGGCAGTCGATGCAGATCTGTACGCATCACATAAAGCAATGGCAGACAGGCAGAACACTGGAGAAGCTCAGCTGCCCCCCACCACTACCTCTCTGTTGGTCTAATTACTGAACGACTCAATCACAATTTCAACTGAAAAATTCGTTCATGTATAACTGGATGCTTACTGAATTTTCAAAAATTATGCCCCCCACCACTACCTACACTAATAACAGGGGTATTATATCCTAGAGTGTGTAAAATAAATAATCCAACAATCTACACTCCAAATATATCTACGGTCTTGTTTAAGAAATTAATCATCCACTTCGAGTTAGTGCTGCAGCATGTGTCTATACACTCTTATACCAAATATACAGGTCTCAGCTCAAAGGGAAACTTGGCCAAAAAAATGACCGATAGTATTCCCATAATAACATCAATGACCTGATTCATACATTTAAAGTGACTCAGTGCATAGATCCCATTTCTTTTGCCCACACGAAGCTACTTCTTCTACTTTACTTGATCTTCTTTTCTCTTAGTCATTTAAAAAATCTTAATGTCCAAAATTCAAAGTGAAATCGGTGTGGTTAAATCAGAGTGGCTAAAGCTCTAAAGTAATACAAGTTTGCAACTCTTTCAAACAACAATTTCCAATTTTATATGGTGCAAACTTGTTGATCACCCAACGCAGTTCATAGACACTGTCATCGCGTTTCTCCTCTCGGTTCTTCAGGGGTAATATTTCACTAGCCAAACTCCCACGTTAACTTCTCTTGTCTGAAACTTCAAAATGCTGCCCACGTTCACTATCCAATATCTCCACTCTTACTTCACAATCAAACATAACTGGTGAAAAACGCCACGCCCACCACTACCTGACATTCACCAGCAGAGGGCACAGTTAGTCTCCACCCACTGTACCCTGCAAGGTGTTCCAGCCATACACATGTTAACTGCAGACAGTCTGCTAGCTAGTACATAGTGCATGTTCCTGGAGGAACTGTGTGCAGCCAAAAATGGGATGTGAGCACACACACCAAGCAGGTATGTCAGTGATTGGGCCCCAGAAAACAGAACCCATAAATATCACTTGAGAGAAATGCTGCATAGCACTATGGGGGAACCTAGCCATGCCGTGTTCACTGCTCAGTCAGGGTGAGAGTGACCACCCTGTCTGTGCAGGTGGTGGTCGGGCACTACAATGTCCCAGTCATTGCCCTATACCCTGTGCAGATGCATCCTGCCCAGGCCACCCTGTCCGGGCCATATCCACAGTACCTTGCTCCTCATTATGCACATTGGCAGGCTAACACTGGAAACAGTGCAAGCAGTGTTGGCTCAGTAAGGTGTAGGCAGCCACAACACACTGGATAGACATACACACACTCAAACACCTATACCAGCATTGTGCAAATATGGAGGTTTGTGGCAGCCCTGGCCGCCACACCAGTCCTGGACACAGTGCGGGCATTGCTATTGGTATGCAATACTGTTGGGGTCACTCCCCGGGGTGGTAAACACTGTCAGAAGCAATAACTGAAACACATTTCACAGATATCAGAAAGGCTGCTATGATGAATCTCTATCAACAAATCGTGTTTAACTTAGGATTTGTTAGCTGACATTAATCATAGCAACCTTTTGATATATGGGGAACGTGTTCCCAAGTTTAGGACGGCATTGCTAAGGTATGCAGGTGCCAGTATTGAGAGATGCTGCTCCGCGCAGGGCCCAAAAGCCTGACTCTCCATGAGGCTTTGGATAGTGGAGCCTGTGGGTGTGGGTGTTTCTACCCCTGTTGGCCGCTGCTCTAGGGCAGAGGTTCCCAACTCCATTCTTGGTCGGCCAAACACGGTTCAGGTTTTTATGCTGTCCCTAATGAATATGCATGAGATACATTTGCATACAATGGGGGCGATGCATACAAATACAGCACAGGCATATTTATTAGGGACAGAATTTTATTTATTTATTTAGTGTACATTTATATCCCGCTACTTCCAACGATCAGCAGCGGTTTGCTATACATAGCAGTATGGTTGTACAGTCCATGGATTAAAGACATACATACATGAAACCTGAATGGTGTTTGGCCCTCCAGGACTGCAGTTAGGAAACTCTGCTCTAGGGATTGCACATGTTTATGGTGTCTGTGCTCTATAGGGTAAAATATAGGTGTTTCAGGCATGTTTAATTTATTTGCAATAAAGATTCCGTCTTTATTACCATGGTTTAGTACCGGGTAAAATATGGGGGCAAGGTTGGCAGGAGCCACAGCTGGGATGTGAACTTGTGTCCTTCTGCCCCTGAACACACTGGCTGTGTGTACTGCACCAAACTGTTGCCACAGGGGCAGATCATTCCATGGGGATACCATGACTGTTCGTCAGACAGACCTTGTCTGTTGCAGTGCACAGCACCCACCTAAACAGGGCTTGGCCGTGGTCTGCTGTGGGCAGATGCCACTGCCCTCTCCGCCACCAGCACCCCTCCGCCATCATGCTGACATGCCCTTATGCCGGTGGTGCTGGTGGTGCTGATGGTGCCCAGTCCAAGGCCATCCAGTGTGCCGGTAGGCAGCTGCCTATGGTGTTGGTTCTCAGGTAGGGGTGCCTACATGGACATGCGCGCTTCACCCCGGCACCGCCTGCCAATGTTATGTGCCCTGGGGGTACCTGCTGGGTAATATCCCCTGTGACACTGTGGGACACACACTCGTGCCCATGTTGGTCCCTCGTCAGTTGCTGTCTTGCTGCTTTACAGTTTCGGCATTCATATGTGTCACTTAGGCATCTGCCTAGTCCGTACTGTGCCCCAGCTGGACCACAGCATGTGCCGCCTGCAGCCCCCTGCAGCCCCCTGTATCCCATTTACAGCATCAGTATAGTTTCCCTTTACTATGTGCCCACTGTGCTGTTGCTGCACATGTGCATGCCCTAACAAACCTGCCCAATATAAATGACAAAAGCCTGATCACCGCTATTTCAATGTGGGATCATTCACTTTGTAGGGGGACAGAGCATAGACCCTTCCAAACATGATATCTTCCTTTTTTCGCTTTGTCAGTAGTGTTGCTTTATGTTTATCATTAATATCACTATTGGCCAGCTTGGTTATTGGGATTTCAGATGTGGTTCTGGTCATTTTATATGTTTATTTGCCTTTTCGGTTCCTGCATATGTATCACTACTATCACTTTTCTGGGTTTCCCTGCCTTTGCTGTACATTGCTGACTGAAATGGTTTCTCTCTCCTGCAAATATGCCTAGCGCAAGGTTTTCACTGGCGCTAATTTTCAGGCCTTTAAAAATTGCTGAGAGACTGGCTCAGAAGCTCTTACTGTCATGGGGAAGAAGAGGAAGGCGAGGCAGGTTAAGCTACACCAGACTGCCCTGCCTACTTCCTCTCTGGTTGCTTCTGTTCTAATTGATCCTTTTCTGCATTGAGAGTAGCGGCTGGCGGTTGAAGGGGGAAAAGATATCCCGATTGTGGGACTGTTGGGGCATCCTAACTCCCAGTCTCCGTTGTGTTGTGACCTTTCGCTCCCTGTGATACTAAGCCTTCCAAGCAGCTGTGCCTGGAATTAGTTCATCCGGGTTTGAGGAAGCTGGATCTCCCGGTGCTGGTGTTCCCACATCTTCTCTGGGGATGCCTGATGGAACTGGTTCTGTGGTGCCAGATTTCTCATCGGACCATCAAGTGAGATCTGAGTTGAGAAGAGGGAGTTTTTTTGACAGCGTTGGCTTTGCCTCAGAGCCTGGTCCTGGTGGTTCCATGGAGTACCTGGAGTCTGAAGTTGCTGAAGGGGTTATTTCTTCCTTTTCTTTTGATTTGCAAAGGCCAGAGCATTTCACTTTAGAAACTATCTGGAATGCGATCAAATTCTTGGGGCCTATTTCTCCTTAGATTCAATCTTTGCACAATAAGACACAAAAGAATGCTGAGAGTTGTGGGAGGAACTTGAATCTATTACAACTTTAAAAACAATGGTAGAAGATGTTTCTCTTCGTGTCTAGCATATGGAAGAACAGTCAGATGCATTTATTGAAGACTCTAATAATTTAAGATTTAAATTGGAACATTTGGATAATCGTAATTGGCTTGCTCTGGAGAAAACCTATTTGGTAAAGGTTGGAGAGAGAAGGCAGGAGAGCTTGAGGTGGATGATCTCACCCTCAAACACCTCTCAAGAAAGACTTCAGACCCCTCTAGGAGGAAGGCTGCTACAAAGAAGTCATTCTATACCAAAAAGAAGACAAATTTTTCTTCTTATCAACCCTCTGCTGGCTTTCAACTTCAGCAACAGCAGCAAAAGCCACAGGGTCCCCATCAGCCTACGAAGGCCAAGACTACCAAACTCCACTCAGCTGCTCTGCCACAGCCAGCACCTGTTTTTTGACTCCTTCCTAGACAGCATAGCTACTCTGTCTCTGTAGAGTCCCCAGCCCCTTCACCTAGCAGGCAGACTTCCTGCTTATGCCCACAAATGGCATCTCATCACATCAGAGAAGTGGACTCTCAACATCGTCCAAAGGGGCTGTCTGCTTCACTTTAAAAGCTTACCCCCAACCACCTCCACAAGAGATTATCCTGTAAACCCTTTGCAGGCCAGTCTCCTGTCCTCTGAGATGGCCACCCTGTTAGCTTAGGGGGCTATCAAAAGAATCCTTCCCACCCAAGAAGGCCAAGGTTTCTACTCTCCTTACTTTCTTATCCCAAAGAAAACAGGTTTCAGACACATTCTAGATCTGAGGGATCTCAACAAATTTCTCGTTTGAGAAAAGTTCAAGATGATTTCCCTTGGCACCATTCTGCCATATCTTCAGAGGAACTACTGGCTATGTTCTCTAGACCTCTAAGATGCTTGCACCCATTTGCTGATATACCCTCACTACAAATGATATCTGCACTTCCAGGTTCAGCAAATCCATTACCAGTATTGGGTGCTTCCCTTTGGGCTAGCTTCCACACCCAGAGTATTCACAAAATGCATGGCAGTCATCGCAGCATACCTGCATACTTTGGGGATCTCTGTCTTCCCTTACTTAGATGATTGACTGATAAGGGGAGAATCCCCAGAAGTCATAAAACAGTCAGTTTCTTGCACCATCACAGTACTCCAAAGTCTAGGCTTTGTGTTAAACCATCCAAAATCCCACCTGCTTCTCTCACGGCAACTCGAGTTCATCAGAGCACTTCTCGATACTTGTCAGGGCTGAGCTTTCCTTCCTCAGGATCGTTCTGCTCATCTTATCGAGCTGACCTGTACCATACAAAGTCAAAGTGCCATGAAAGCATGAGACATGTTATGTCTTCTGGGGCACATGGCTTCCACGGTCCACATTGTTCCATATGCCTGTCTACACATGAGACAGGTCCAATGGACACTCTGGTCTCAATGGAGTCAGGCAACCGTACATCTCTCAGACAAGATTTGCATCACTTCTCCTCTTGTCAACTCCCTTCAGTGGCGGTGCTCCCTCCAACATCTTCTTGGAGGGTCACCTTTTCAGATGCCTCCACCCCAATGCACCCTAACGACAGATGCTTTCAAGCTTGGGTGGAGAGCACATCTGAACAATCTCACTACACAGGGGAAGTGGACAGAATGGGAATGCCAAATGCAGATCAATCTCCTCGAGTACGTGCTCTCACGAATGTCCTCCAGTTTTTCAACACCAAATATCGGGCAAACGCGTCTTAGTTCAGATGGACAATGAAATAGCCATGTTCTACATGAACAAGCAGGGAGGAACTGGTTCCTACCCTCTCTGTCAGGAGGCCCATTGACTCTGGATCTTTGCCATTGCACATCTCATCCATCTCCGGACAGTGTATCTCCCAGGTGAGCTCAATGTCTTGGCAGACAGACTCAGCTGCATCCTCCATCCACACGAGTGGATTCTAAAACAAAAGATGGCATCTTGGATCTACCACATGTGGGGTACCACCTGAATAGATCTGTTCATCACTCAGGAGAATGCGTGAGTACCGTTCTTTTGCTCCAGACTTCCCTCCCGACACATTCTGGCAGCAGATGCCTTTCTTCTGCATTGGGGCTCGGGCCTGCTTTATGCATTCCACCAACCCCAAACTCTTCAAACTGCAGGCCGACAAGGGCTCCATGATTCTAATAGCCCCTTACTGACCCTGTCAACCGTGGTTTCCTCTGCTGCTTCGTCTAGCACAGAGTCTACCTCTCAGTTTGGGTCATGCCCCCAACCTCCTCTCTCAGGATCAGGGGCTACTTTCCATCCCAATCCACAATCCTTTTGTCTCATGGCATGGCTGCTAAAATCATGATCTTTGATGACCTGGATCTCCCTCAACCGGTCAAGGACATCTTGCTTGCATTGCACAAGCCACCTACCAGACATTCTTATGCCTTCAAATGGCGACAGTTCACCCTTTGGTGCACATCAAAGCAGATTGATCCATCTGACTGCTCAGTGGAACTTCTTTTGCAATATCTTCTCCACTTGTCCTCCACAGGGTTTAAGACTAACCTTGTCATAGTTCACCTCAGTGCCATTGCAGCCTATCGCAGGCCATTGGATAGGCATCCCATTTTCCTCGCACCCAATGATTCATGCAGGGTTTTCTGCTTTTCAGGCCACCAATGAAACTACCACCAGTGGTTTGGGATCTCAGTTGCTCCTAGCACAGCTTCTAAAAGCCCTGTTTCAGCCCTCGGTTGCCACTTCTCCAAAATTCCTGTCTTGGAAGGTCATCTTCTTCATTGCCCTTACTTCAGCTCATTTCATCAGCGAACTACAAGCTGTGATAAGGAAGCTTATCATAGCTCAGGAAGGAGCTATAGAAAAGGTGAAGCGACTCTGAACAAGCAACCTGTCAGTTCTGGTAGAAATAAGAAAACAGAATTTTGCCATAAAAAACTACCAGTCCCAGAATGCACCAGGTTTCCAACAGCCATTAGAGAAGCTGAAGTGGGGAAACGTGTGTTCAATCAGGAGGGCTATGAGGTAATACCTAAGCACTCATCTCAAAGGGCAGGGCCTGATTCAGCACAGCTGCGTTGTGCTAGGGTGGAGCACTCATCTAAGCTGAATAAAGGTAGAGTTTATTCTACAGAGAATTATCCTCATCCTCAGAATCATCCTCAGTTTCTTGGAGATTCTCATCTTGGACAGCTTCATCATCTGGAGGATCATCAGAAGCAGAAGCCAGAGCGGACGGACAGAAAGGGCAAGAAACCCTTTGGAAGAAAGAAGAGAAAAGCATTTGGAAGGTCTAAAGGAGTCCAGAGCAGTACGTATACTGGGAGACATTCAAAAGGCCAGCATACACCATTGGACTGGGGAAAGCCAGAGGAATGGTGCTGCAGGGCTAGGAATCTCCAGACGGTACCTGTGAGGGAGACGGCTGCACGTGGAAGGGACCCTAAGACCCGTGCCAGAAGGTATGTGAAGAGAGATCCAGTGTCCAGGGATCTGGATTGGAAGGCTGGACATAAGAACTGGACTACATACTGGCCAGGCTATTTAGAGAGGAACTCTAACAGCAATGGAAGCTCAGGTATGAACACTGATCTATGCCCTAGCTATAACCTTGAAAGACAGCAGGGAAACAAGTATTCTCCTGAAAGTGCTCCATTGAGAAATTCCTCTTGCCAATCCCTGATATTGAACCCATGATTGTTGAAGAAGGGGAAGGAGGAGTCTTAGATATAGACTGTGAATACATGGATTGCTCTCTGTCTAAACTCCTTTGGTAATTTACTGTTACAAAGTACAGCAACTATCACAAAGAAATACAAACTTGTTCTTTAATCTACTCAGAAAAGCTCCTGAGTAGGATTTTGGGCCACGCAGTAGAAAGCAAGCCAGCTAAGGGGTTTCAGCTGGATAACTGCTAGCAATTGAGCCTTACCTAATTGCTTGTGAGCTCTGAGGGAATCACTTCTGAGTCTATGTGTGAAGATATAAGAAGTTAACCTGAAAAGAACAGTTTTTCCCTTCTTTTTGGGTTTTTCTTGTTGTTTGAAACACTGCTAAGAAAATATTAGCTAAAGCCTACAGAAAAGACCAGTTTGTTACCAACCAGGTCTTTATTCTTTTGCTTTGATTGCCTGACAAGTTCAACTGTTGTTTTCCTGATTTTGTTTTTCTAAGTTTAACACTGAAAGCAAGTATCCTGTTTTGTGTGCTACCAAGCATATCTGTGTTGGGAGAAATAACCCCATAAATAAATATCTTATTGGCTTTACACTCAAGCACAACTAATTATTGTGAGCAGCTGTGTCTGGTGTGAGTGGACTGCATTTCCCACAATCCCTTGCAAATCATATTGATATATGCACTTGCCAAGACTGTGAACATTCTAACCCAGGCAGCCGTCTGACAAATGGCGTAGTTTTTCGGATTGCTTTTGCGCAAAGGGATTTACTTGCTAAGGATTACAACTCAAGTCTGAAGAAAAAAGACAGTTCAAGTTTAAAGCTGGAAAAAAGATTTTCCCTCAACTGCACTTTGGAGGAGAGGTGGCTATTAAAGGTAGCTGTTCCAAGAAGAAAAGACCCTGTGCAGAGCTGGATTCATCACTGGCATAAGGTAACAAGTACCTGGGCATGTCTAGTGGTGGATGGGAGTAAGGCACAGGGGTAATTGAAAAAAAAAAAGTAGGAAAAACACCTGTTTGGAAGGTGATGCACTATGGGTTTTTTTTTGTGTTTTCTTGCAGGGATCAAGATGGATCCAAGGGAACTACCTCAGTGGATGGCAGCCCAGTTTAGCAGGCAACAGGAGCTAGAACAGCAGGCTCAGGACACTGCTATGAAAGCCTTAATGGACCAGCAGAAGCCAGTGCTTGATCTGGTGCAAGCCCTAGTTAAACTGCAGAACCAAAGTGGACCAGATGCAAGACCAGCAGTAAATACTGGTACACCACATGTGGACAGTGTGGGACTCAATCAAGGAATTGGGGCATTTAGTTTTGGGAAGCTAACTCCAGATGATAATGTTGATGATTTTCTAGAGTCTTTTGAAAGAGTGGCACAAGCATTAGCATGGCCAGAGACCCAGTGGGCAGTAAGGCTGGCAGCCTCATTAACTGGAGAGGCGCTTGCAGCTTATAGAGCAATGCCAGCAGCCCAGGCTTTGAATTATAAGGATGTAAAGGCTGCTATTAGAGATCGCCTAGGGTTGTCTATTTCAGAGTATAGGCGAATGTTTAGAGCTACTACATTGAGAGTGGGTGAAACACCCAGGGCTCTGAGTCAGAGAATCAGAGGATTAGCTGTAAAATGGTTGGAGCCTGAGCAAAAGACGGTAGAAATGTTATTAGACATTATTATGCTTGAACAATTTATGTCTGCGGTGCCTAAAGATTTGCACACTTTCCTTATACAGCAAAATTGCCAAAATCTTGGAGAGGCAACCATGCTAGCAGAGAGATTCTTGGAGGCCACGCAGGCTTGCCATAGAATGGGTGGCCCTCTGAAGATGGGTGCTGAGGCAAGCTGTGCTGTATCAGAAAAGAAAATAATTAAAAATGTTTCTGAAAATAAATGTACTGTGCCAAAGCAGATGACACAGTGGAGTAGAAAGAAATGTTTCAAGTGTGGAAAATGGGGACATTTAGAAAAGGGATGCCAAACACACACTAGCTTAATGGGTGTGGATTTAAAACAGCCCAAAGAAGGATTTCTTTTGATGGTTGATGTGCAAGGAATTACCACAAATGCTTTGTTAGACTCTGGGGCAGACCAGAGTATGATTTCAAAAAGGCTTTGGAAGAGGATAGAGGCCCAAGAAGGATTTGTGCCTAAAACCCCTGAAAGCCAAGTTCACATCAGATGCATTCATGGTGCTGCAACATCATATCCCACCTATAGGCTAAAGGTTAAGTGCCTGGGGGAACAAGAGGAAGTCCTGTTAGCAGTGGTGCCTAGGCTACCCTTTGATTTGGTTCTAGGAAGAGACTGGCCAAGATTTAAACAGGGTCTAGTGGAAGGACTAGGAAAGAAGGAGGGAGAAGGATTAATGGTAATAGCTCCCGGGCCTTTATTTGGAAGTCCTCAGACCCCAGCTAAAAAGATGGTTAGCGTCCAGAAGACCAAGCTACCCCAAAGCAGACATTCGTCTTAAAGTACCATAGGGTCACAGAGAAGGCCCAAGCTCCTAAGCGGGCAACCCCTCAAGCTGCTGGGTTTGACCTGTGCAGTATAGAAAATGTGACTGTACCTAGCCAAGGGAGAGCCCTGGTTGACACCGGTCTCCAAGTGGAAATACCTATCGGATGCTATGGGAGAGTAGCCCCAAGGTCCGGATTAGCCCTTAAATATTTCATCGATGTGGGTGCAGGAGTAATTGATCCCAATTACAGGGGCAATATTAAAGTTCTGTTATTTAATTTTGGACAGAATGATTATCACGTGAAGACAGGAGACAGAATTGCCCAATTGATCTGTGAGAGACTGGGTTTTCCACCTGTGGAGGAGGTCACATCCCTGGAAAATTCTGAGCGTGGAACCAAAGGCTTCGGTTCTAATGACATCAAAGGGGTTAAAAGCCTAGCTGCCACCTGTGCCCGAGAGAGGGAGGTGAATGAAGAGGAAGATTTGGGACCCCAGGTATCTGATTGTAAAGAAAAATCAGAGCCCCAAATAGGTGAGGACCTGACAGTGGTACAACAGGAAGAAATTAGGAAATTGCTTAAAGAATTCCCAGATGTGTTGACACCCATACCTGGGGAGACACATTTGGTTGCCCATGAAATAATAACTCCACCTGGGAAATTAGTTCGTCAAAGGCCATACCGCTTGCCTGAAGCCAAGAGACAGGAAGTTGTGGCACAAGTCCAGGAGATGTTGGACATGGGAGTAATAGAGGAGTCAAAGAGTCCCTGGAATAGCCCCATAGTCCTGGTGCCAAAGCCTGATGGATCTTTAAGATTTTGTATTGACTTCCGGCAGGTAAATGCAATATCAGTTTTTGATGCATATCCAATGCCAAGAATTGAAGAGCTGTTGGACCAGCTTGGACAAGCTCAATACTTAACCACCCTTGATATGACAAAAGGATATTGGCAAATCCCTCTAACCAGGGAGTCGAAGCCGAAGACTGCGTTCAGGACCCCCGTTGGCCTTTTCCAGTTCAAGAGGATGCCTTTCGGACTGCATGGAGCGGCAGCTACCTGCCAAAGGTTAGTGGATCAGGTACTTCGACCCCAACAAAATTATGCTTTTGCATATATGGATGATGTCATAATCCATAGTAACACCTGGGCGGAGCATCTAAAGAGGATCAGGGCAGTCTTGTGCTCCATGAAGCAAGCGGGAATCACTTTAAACCCGAAGAAGTGTGCCTTTGCAAATAGGGAGGTAAAATACCTGGGTCACCTAGTGGGAAGAGGAAAAATTAAATCACTAATGAGTAAGGTAGATAGCATCAGGAATTTTCCCCCTCCAACAACAAAGAAACAACTAAGAAGTTTCTTGGGACTTATTGGATACTACCGCAGATTTATACTGCAATTTGCAGAGAAAAGTGCAATTTTCACGGATATGCTGCGGAAGAATTGTCCAAACCAGCTAAAGTGGACACCTGAAGCTGAAAAAGCATTTTCAGTCCTAAAAGGAAAATTGTGTACAGGACCGGTACTGAAAGGGGTGGACTTCAGGAAACCCTTTCTGGTTCAAACAGATGCATCAGATGTAGGGCTAGGAGCGGTTCTATCCCAGTGTCATGAAGGGGAAGAACATCCTGTGATGTACCTGAGCAGGAAGTTGTCACCGGCTGAACAAAAGTATTCCCCAATAGAAAAAGAATGTTTAGCTATTAAGTGGTCAGTGGAGGCGTTAAGGTTTTACCTTACAGGGAGAAAGTTCCAGTTGGTCACAGACCATGCCACACTTAAGTGGTTGCAGCAAATGAAGAACCACAATGCCAGGTTGACACACTGGTACATGGCCTTACAGGCATTTGATTTTCAAGTGGAACATCATGCTGGGAAGTTACACAAGAATGCGGATGCCCTTTCCCGTATTACGGACTGTAGAGAAGAAGTTTCACCAGTTAAACCAGTCCGTAATAACTTAAGCAGGGGGGATGTGATAAGGAAGCTTATCATAGCTCAGGAAGGAGCAATAGAAAAGGTGAAGTGACTCTGAACAAGCAACCTGTCAGTTCTGGTAGAAATAAGAAAACAGAATTTTGCCATAAAAGACTACCAGTCCCAGAATGCACCAGGTTTCCAACAGCCATTAGAGAAGCTGAAGTGGGGAAACATGTGTTCAATCAGGAGGGCTATGAGGTAATCCCTAAGCACTCATCTCAAAGGGCAGGGCCTGATTCAGCACAGCTGCGCTGTGCTAGGGTGGAGCACTCATCTAAGCTGAATAAAGGTAGAGTTTATTCTACAGAGAATTATCCTCATCCTCAGAATCATCCTCAGTTTCTTGGAGATTCTCATCTTGGACAGCTTCATCATCTGGAGGATCATCAGAAGCAGAAGCCAGAGTGGACGGACAGAAAGGGCAAGAAACCCTTTGGAAGAAAGAAGAGAAAAGCATTTGGAAGGTCTAAAGGAGTCCAGAGCAGTACGTATACTGGGAGACATTCAAAAGGCCAGCATACACCATTGGACTGGGGAAAGCCAGAGGAATGGTGCTGCAGGGCTAGGAATCTCCAGACGGTACCTGTGAGGGAGACGGCTGCACGTGGAAGGGACCCTAAGACCCGTGCCAGAAGGTATGTGAAGAGAGATCCAGTGTCCAGGGATCTGGATTGGAAGGCTGGACATAAGAACTGGACTACATACTGGCCAGGCTATTTAGAGAGGAACTCTAACAGCAATGGAAGCTCAGGTATGAACACTGATCTATGCCCTAGCTATAACCTTGAAAGACAGCAGGGAAACAAGTATTCTCCTGAAAGTGCTCCATTGAGAAATTCCTCTGTGCCAATCCCTGATATTGAACCCATGATTGTTGAAGAAGGGGAAGGAGGAGTCTTAGATATAGGCTGTGAATACATGGATTGCTCTCTGTCTAAACTCCTTTGGTAATTTACTGTTACAAAGTACAGCAACCATCACAAAGAAATACAAACTTGTTCTTTAATCTACTCAGAAAAGCTCCTGAGTAGGATTTTGGGCCACACAGTAGAAAGCAAGCCAGCTAAGGGGTTTCAGCTGGATAACTGCTAGCAATTGAGCCTTACCTAATTGCTTGTGAGCTCTGAGGGAATCACTTCTGAGTCTATGTGTGAAGATATAAGAAGTTAACCTGAAAAGAACAGTTTTTTCCCTTCTTTGTGGGTTTTGCTTGTTGTTTGAAACACTGCTAAGAAAATATTAGCTAAAGCCTACAGAAAAGACCAGTTTGTTACCAACCAGGTCTTTATTCTTTTGCTTTGATTGCCTGACAAGTTCAACTGTTGTTTTCCTGATTTTGTTTTTCTAAGTTTAACACTGAAAGCAAGTATCCTGTTTTATGTGCTACCAAGCATATCTGTGTTGGGAGAAATAACCCCATAAATAAATATCTTATTGGCTTTACACTCAAGCACAACTAATTATTGTGAGCAGCTGTGTCTGGTGTGAATGAACTGCATTTCCCACAATCCCTTGCAAATCATATTGATATATGCACTTGCCAAGACTGTGAACATTCTCACCCAGGCAGCCGTCTGACAAAGCCTTAGTAACGGATCCTCCCTACATCTGATTCCACCATGACAAGGTGGTTCTCCGTATCCATACGCATTTCATTCCAAAATTGGTCTCACCTTTTCATATCAACCAGTCTGTCATGCTACTGGTCTTCTTTCCCCAAATGCATGCCTCTATGGCTGAGGCAACATTGCATAATTTGGATTGAAAGCGTGCCCTTGACTTTTACTTGGACAGGACCAAGGATTTTAGGAAATCCTCTCAATTATTTATTTCCTTTGACCCAAGTCACTTGGATCTTCTGGTATCAAAATGCACCCTATCCAACTGGATTGCAGACTGCATTTCTTTTGCTTATGCTTAGGTGGGACTCTCTCTTGAAGGTCACATCACTGCTCACAATGTGATGTCTATGGCAGCCTCAGTCACCAACCTCCATTCTGTCTCCATAGAGGAGATCTGTCGGGCAGCTACCTGGTCCTCTGTTCATACCTTCGCTGCTCACTACTGCCTTGACAGGGACTCCTAGCGGGATGCTATCTTTGGTCAGGCTGTTCTTCAGCATCTCTTTGGATTTAATCACAGGTCCTACCAATTATACTTCTCTGGCACCTGACTCCTTGCTCCATGCTCTTGCCTATTGCGCTTGAATCTGCTGGGACCACTTTGTGTCTATGCCCTCTTGGCTCCATTCTTTAGCCTCAAGGATGTCTTTTCAGTCTGGTGCCTGGGAGCTAGTGAGTCCCATATGGAAAGACTGTGTTCCTACTTGTTCCTGGAGATAGCAAAATTACTCACCTGTAATAGATGATCTCTGAGAACAGCAGGAATCAAACTTCACAATCTACCCTTCTTCCTAGGAGTTGTTGGGTATATTTTGTCCTCTACCTCTCAGCTACAAACTCAACTGAGGAGAGGAGTTGGGAAGGCGAGAAGGCAGATGTGCAGGCACAGTGAAGTGTTCCCAAAGGCTTTCCTATTGGACACCAGGGAGCATTCCCGCGCGGGCTCCGTTGGTGTTGACAGTACCTAAATGTGAAGATTGATTCCTGCTGTTCCCGACCTGGAGAGAGAAACCCAACATCTTACAACCGTGGGTTCTCCAGTTAGGCAGGGTGTTCTTTCTCAAATGCCCCTGTAAGTATCTTATTAGACTTCTGGATCAATCTTATATTTTCTCATTTCCCTCACTGTTGATTTCCTTTTTAAATGTCCATGAGTCTCCTGGACCTGGGATTGTTGATTCTCCTCCCAGCGTCTTAGAATGATGCCAGCTGTGCCAATCTCAGTTTTCTTGGTATTGGATTTTCTTTCCTTTTACCTATTGTTTTTTCGTGTTAACCGTGCTTGGATTTTTATTGTGGGCAGTTGGTATGTTTCTTTTTCCTCATGTGGATCATATTTGGACCATGTATTTTCTTTTTTAATTTCTTATATTGCCTGCATTTCCTTAACAGGGGTGTTCTAATTTGTATTTTGTGAAAACTTGCGTAAATATAAAATTAAATAAACAAAAATTGCTCATGGATACAACTGGGCCACAGACTTTGCTTATGAATTTGTGTAGGTAAATATGACTGAACTAGCTCACATAGATATGAAAATGCAAGTGCATATGGCAGAGCAGAGATGGCATCCATCTGTCCAAGAAAGGTCAACGCATCTTCGGTAGTAGACTGGCTAATCTACTGAAGAGGGCTTTAAACTAGATTCGTTGGGGATAGGTGAAGAAAGCCCCCAGGTAAGTGAAAGCCCCCAGGAATGTGATACATTAAATACCTTTATGGAAATGGGTAACAGGGGTAACATATGGAAAACAGTGTGTTTAAATGCCCGTAGCATGGGAAATAAGATCCCTGAAGTTGAAGCTTTGGTGGGAGTGGCTGACTTGGATTTAGTGGCAGTTACAGAAACATGGTTCACAGAAAACCATGACAGGGATGTAACTATACCTGGCTATACTTTATTCAGAAAGGACAGGGTAGGAAGAAGGGGAGGAGGAGTGGCACTATATGTAAAAACTACTATTAAAGCTTTGGAATTACAGAGCTTAAAAGGGAGAGAGGAGGCATTGTGGGTTAAACTAGAAAGAGGGAAAGAGAAATCTATTTGCATTGGTGTGATATACAGACCTCCCTCACAAGAGGAAGAGGTGGACAGAGAGTTAATTGAAGACATACGCAGCATTGCTAGGAAAGGGGAAGTGCTACTGATAGGAGATTTCAATATGCCAGATGTTGATTGGCACATTCCTGCTGCAGTATTATCTAGAAGTAAGGAGATCCTGGATTCTCTACAGGGAGAACTATTCAGGCAATTGGTAACAGACCCCACACGTGAAGGGGCCATACTGGACTTGGTGCTTACCAATGGTGAAAGTGTTTCTGATGTTGTAGTGGGAGATCATTTTGCATCCAGTGATCACCAGATGGTGTGGTTCAGTATTAGGACTAGGGCTGTTAGAATCCATTCCAAGGTGAGGATCTTAGACTTTAGGAAGACTAACTTTGCGAAGATGGGCCAATACCTCAGGGAGTCATTAGTGGGATGGGAACAGCTGGGGGATGTAGAAAAACAGTGGGCAAAACTGAAAGGGGGTATTTTAAGGGCAACCAACCTTTTTGTTAAATTGGTAAATAAAGGCAAAAGAAAAAGGAGACCGCTATGATTTTCGAAGGAAGTAGCTGAAAAAGTGAAGAAAAAGAGGGAGGCCTTCATGAAATACAAGAGATCACAGAGAGAGGAAGACAGGCATCTGTATTTGGAAAAACTTAGAGAAGCTAGCAAAGTAGTCAAGAAGGCAAAGATTGAAAAGGAGGAGGAAATAGCCAATGCAATAAAATGGGGGGATAAGACATTTTTCAGATATATTAGTGAGAAGAGGAAGGGCAAAAGTGGTATTGTCAGACTCAAGGGTGCAGGGGGGGGGGGATATGTAGAAGTTGATAAGGATAAAGCGGAACTGCTTAACAAATATTTTTGTTCTGTATTCACAGATGAAGAACCAGGAGCAGGACCTCAGAAAACACCCACAAATAGGAACAGAAGCGAGGGACATTTTGAACAATTTTCAGAAGACTGTGTTCGTGAGAAACTAGCTCAACTTAAAGTAGACAAAGCGATGGGACCGGATGGGATACACCCTAGAATACTGAGGGAACTTGGGGACGTTCTAGCAACTCCACTGACTGACCTTTTCAATGCCTCGTTGGAATCGGGAGTGGTGCCAAAGGACTGGAGAGAGGCTCATGTGGTGCCTTTACACAAAAGCGGAAGTAAGGATGTGGTTGAAAACTACAGGCCGGTTAGTTTAACTTCGGTGGTGAGTAAATTATTGGAAATGCTGCTGAAAGAGAAAATAGTGAGGTTTCTGGAGTCCAGCGGATTATAGGATCTGAGGCAGCATGGATTCACCAGAGGCAGGTCTTGTCAGACAAATCTGATTGATTTCTTTGACTGGGTGACTAGGGAGTTGGACTGAGGGAGAGCTCTAGATGTGGTGTATTTAGATTTCAGTAAAGCCTTTGACACTGTTCCTCACAGGCGACTTATAAACAATGAGCACCCTAGGGATGGACCCTAAAGTTACTGCTTGGGTTAGAAATTGGTTGGGTGGGAGGTGACAAAGAGTACAAGTAAATGGAGCTCACTCTGAGGAGAAGGATGTTACCAGTGGTGTGCCCCAGGGATCTGTCCTTGGTCCGATTCTTTTTAACATCTTTGTTAGTGATATAGCGGAAGGGCTGTCGGGTAAGTTTTGCCTCTTTGCAGATGATACCAAAATCTGCAATAGAGTAGACACCCAGGAAGGTGTAGATAACATGAGGAGGGATCTAGCTAAGCTTGAAGAATGGTCTAGAATTTGGCAGCTGGGATTTAATGTTAAAAAATGTAAGGTCATGCATTTGGGCTGCAGCATTCCAAGGGAGCAATGCAGTATAGGAGGTAAAGTACTTTTGTCCACTAAAGAAGAGCGGGACCTAGGCATGGTTGTGTCTGATGATCTTACATAAGAACATAAGATATGCCATACTGGGTCAGACCAAGGTCCATCAAGCCCAGTATTCTGTTTCCAACAGTGACCAATCTAGGTCATACGTACCTAGCAGTTTCCCCAAGGGACACAGGTTCCACAATGCTTGTATTGGCTCAAGCATTGATATCCTGGGTCCCTTCTTAATAATGGTTTATGGACCTTTCCTCCAGGAACTTGTCCAAACCTTTTTTAAACCCAGCTACACTAACAGCCTTTACTACATCCTCTGGTAACAAATTCCAGAGTTTGATTACACGTTGAGTGAAAAAATATTTTCTTTTATTAGTCTTAAATAGTTTACCCTGTAGCTTCATTGCATGTCCCCTAGTCTTTCTATATTCTGATAAGGTAAACAATCGATCTACGTTTACCCGTTCCACTCCGTTCATTAATTTATAGACTTCTATCATATCTCCCCTCAGCCGTCTTAAAGTAGCTAAACAGGTAGAAAAGGCGACGGCAAAAAGCTAGAAGGATGCTTGGGTGCATGCGGAGAGGAATGGCTAGCAGAAAAAAGGAGGTGATAATGCCTCTGTATAAGTCTTTGGTGCGACCTCGTTTGGAGTATAGTGTGCAATTCTGGAGACCGCACCTTCAAAAGGATGTGAACAGGATGGAGTCGGTGCAGAGGGTGGCTACTAAAATGATTGGTGGGCTTCATTATAAAGCATATGAGGACAGACTTAAGGATCTTAATATGTACACCTTAGAGGAAAGGCGGGATAGAGGTGATATGATTGAGATGTTTAAATACCTCCGTGGCATAAATGTTCAGGGAGAGAGCCTCTTTCAATTGAAAGCAAGTTCTGCTACGAGGGGACATGGGATGAGGGTGAAGGGAGATAGATTCAGGAGTGATATGCGGAAATATTTCTTTACGGAAAGAGTAGTGGATCCATGGAATAGTCTCCCAGTGGAGGTGGTAGAGATGAGGACAGTAACTGAATTCAAAAAAGCATGTGACCAACACAGAGGATCTCTAAAGGTAAAAAGTGGACTGTTGTAGTTGTTGATATGGAAGGACAGACTAGATAGGCCATGTGGTCTTTTTCTGTCATCATGTTTCTATGTTTCTATATACTGGGGGTAATTCCATAACAGGGTGCCTAAGCCAAAAATCCCTATTATACAGTATAAGGGAACATATATGTCTGAACCATCCCCATCCCCTGTTCCAAAGGTATAAATGGGCATGTGCACTCTATGCAAACACTTGTGTATTTTATAACATATGCACATATATTGCAAATCTTATCATTTTTTCACTTACCTGGTAAGGCGGGAGGGCGACCCACTCCAGTGATAGTGGCAATGGGGAGTTTGACTGGGGTGGTACACCTGTCAAACTGTAATGCAAGTGTCCTAAGGTGAGCTTATGGAGGGCAGAAACCTCCCATGGAACCGAAGAGCAAAAGCTCGCCTGATCTTGAATCCATCTCTGCTTTGTCTCAACTAAATATCTGGAAATGTCTAGGTATGGCATGCTTATAAGTACATGCCATCTTTAGGGTCGTTGCAAGGAGATTAGGCACCCTAGGAAAACTTCATCCCCCCTCTGGTGCCCTTTGCCACCGCAGCCATCCCTCTCTGGGATCTGCAGCAGCAGTAATGGACACAAAAAGTCCCTGCAGCACTTATCTTTGAACTTCGGCGCCACGGGGCTGTTTACTTCCTTACCGTCTATGATGCCTGATGCTGACTTCCTGTTTTCAGGCATTCCTGGGAGTGGGGTTGGGAGCAAGGATTTCTACAATGTGTAAAGTTTGAAAATTTCCCTATAAAGATGTAGCATGGATTGAAACCTGTTCTAAATGATCTTACCCTTGTAAAAAATCTGTGATCACAAATTAAACCTTGCGTTCACTAAACTCAGGGGCATGTTTACTAAAGCACTGTAGGTAGTGCTGGACTAACGTGTGAATTTACTGTGGAGGGGGCATAATGGCTATGGTAAAAGCAGGGGGCGTGGCTGCGGTAGGGAAGTAATGCCAAGCTAGGTAGTAGGGAATGTGCGGTGACCGTGCTAGGCATGCCACTAGTGGCAGTAGAAAATGTGTGGCCGGAGTGAGTGCACGCTGTGAAGGCACTAACTATATGTGCTTCTCAATGACTTGCTACCAATAAAATGTTAAGGTCAGTAGTTGAGTAACATACCCCAGCAGATATATGACAGCAATGCTTGGGCTCCTATCCCACTAACAGGGCACGTTTGAAGAGGCCAGCGATGGATAGAGATAGCTGACCTTGAAATAGGCATAACCTGCTACACAGCTCAGAGTAATGAATGAGAACAAGGAGGCGGGACTTATAAGCCAGGGAAGCAACCATGCATAAGGACCATGCTGTGGTCCTTTCTGGGGGAGATAGGGTGGAAATGCAAGACCTGAATGAGCAGGGGACCCCATATGGATGCAGGCATGGTGGCAGCATTGGCTGCCATATGGAACGGCCATATGAACCCCTCTCACCTTGAGGCACACAGGGTGCCCAATTACCTAGGCTGCAGTGTAAGGTTACCAGACCTCTGATGTTGGGACCCTTTCTGTCATTCCCCCATATGCATCTAGACCATTACTCTTATCATTGAGGAGTTGTGGCCCCATGTGGGAAAAGGGAGCTGCCAGAGCCTGTGGAACAGCAGACTCAACACAGTGACCATGTAGATGTGGGGGCCTTCTGGCTGGGCCACCCTGACAAGCAACCCTTCTATCACATGGGGTCCACATTGTCCAGATATACCACATGACACACCCATCCCTGTGGCCTGACCATTGCCAGGTGAGCAAGTCTCACCATGGGAATAGCTCTGGGGAGACACCAAGAGGCTTCCAGCCAAAGCACACCAGCTCTCAGGCAAATGAAAACCCGGTCTGTGGAATACCTAAGCCTCTAAGCAAGGGCCTAGGGATGGGACCACTGATCAAGGAGCTCCAACCAAGCTAGCCCATGTTCAGTGGAGGAAATTTTGATAGGTGCTTTAAGCTAAAAGGCCAAAGACATGCTCTCCTATGGTCAGGGTGAGAGGCCATCTGCCATAGGAACAAGGCACAATGGCACCAGCATAGCCCCCAAGGTGCATGTATGCACCACTACATGGCTCCCGATGAAGGGAAGGTGGTGGTCTGACAGCACATATTGGTGCTAAACCTTTATTTTGCCAGTTGTTGCAACGCCTCTTTTTCATGCCTTTCCCTCAGCTGTACTCTTATGACTCTAACCCTGGCTATGTGGCCAGTACCAGGAGCACAGGTCTTGTCTCCTAATTCCTTACAGCTCATCACACCAGCAGCTCTCCGCCATCTATCCAGTGCAAATGCATACTTAAATATTGAGACATTACTTCATATATATATATATATATATATATATATATGTGTGTGTGTGTGTGTGTGTGTGTGCTCACTCTCTCAGCAAATACACTCATTTGCTGCTGGCCCTAGTTTTTTGACTGTTAGATACAGTGCTCCACTGCTATGGCAGACATACCATGCTGCCAACTGATACCGATGTCCTAGTTGAGGGTCTGGTTCAATACTGGACTTGCCATCCAGCATTGTCAATGATGATATATGTGTGGGACGGTTCATGGCTTTAAACGGTGTAGACATTTACACTTGGGCTGTGCATTGGTGATGTGTGAGCAAGGTGGGTGCAACTATTGCCTGGTCAGAGGCTGGTAGTAGTTGCACCCATTCTAGCAGCGTCTTTGTGCCTCTAGACCAGCACTAGTGTGGCCCTGCCAGCCACACATGGTTGCTACCGCCCTCTTTGCCCCCTGCCCATTTGCACGCTTCTGTGGTATTGCATTGTTTATAGTGTAGTCCCGGCTACTGTGTGATCAAAATGAATATTAGCACCATGCTAAACCCTGTACTACCAGTTATCGCACTTTAGTAAACATGCCCCTTAGTGAGTTAGAAGGAATAAAATGGGCCATGCAGCAGATAGCTTAAGCTAAAGGTTAGCAAAAAGGGCCCTTAGAATTTGGCAGAACTGAGTTCCGATATGATTTGGTAAATATTGGATCTTAATTTTATTTTCCAAACTTCCTATTTGATTGAAACCATTATGCTGAGAGCTCTTCAGTAATATTGTAAAGCAACTGTGATGTGTATTATGCGGCATAATGCACAGCACTCATCATTTCTTATTAATTATAAAGGCACTAAACTACTTCTGGAAAGGAAAAGTTTGAATTCAATCTCGTATTTACCTTTCAACAATATTATGTAATGGAAGTAGTTAAAACTAATCATTTTCTCCATTCCTACAGTGCTTTCATGTCTCCCATATACACTGGCTTAATGGGCAAATGTTTTCAAATTCTAAAAAAATTTCTAAGCAAGATTAAGCTAGTATATTAAAAAGGAAAAAAGCAATTGCAGTGAAGCGATATGCCTCGTTATAATCTGAAAATATTGACTACGCAATGTTCTGAACTGATGGCATATACAGTTTACTTAAAATAACTTCAAGCATCATTGACCATAGTGGTCCTGAGTATTCACTATACTTGAAATCTAATAGATCTGATGATTTCTTAAAGTTTTATAGCCAGTCCAACTGACTCTAGCTTTTTCTACATTGATATTTCTGTTAAGCTAGCAGGATCACTGTAAGCTTAATATATGTCAAAAGCCCTTAATTATTAATTATGAAATCCGAAGCACACAGTCAAAACCTGAGCATATATTATGAATAGAATAAAAAATGGATGTAAAGTCAGAATGGTTTGTCTTTCTCTTCTAGTTTGTGCTTTATTTGGGGGGCTGACTGTTTCCTCCTGCTGCTTTGGGGGTTCTGCTCAACAGGAACAAGAGCTGGAATTTGGTGCCATGAGCCTTCATTCACAATAACCAGTAGAGTCGTCCCTCACTTCATATTTTCTCTCAAATAATCTAGGGGCCACGTAACAGGATCCTTATAGAACTCTGTATCCATGGGTGCTAAATCTGGCTTCTGGCTATAACTGTTGCATGAGGGCTGGAATTCCATTGCCCTCGGAGGCTGGGAATGCTGCATGTGGAACAGCCCCAGTTGAGTAATGGAGGATTGGTTCCAGAACTCAAACCCTGGCCATTTACATTGTAGTGTGCAGCACTGCCAATGAGCCAACAGTCTGGCCTACCCCTTTATGTTTTTATTAGAAATTTGGTTGCTTATTAAAATAGGTATTTCCTGTATGAAATGATCCACTGTTACTCTAGTTGAAATTTCTAGAATAGCTCTACTGAATCTTGAGTAAAGCATAGAGTTTAATCTGTTTTCAGTGAATATATATCTTGTTTAAAAAATGATTGCACTGACCAGCCCAGTAGTTCAGTAGCTGTGTGTAAGACTTGAGCTGGATTAATGGAACAGAGTTCCCATTTCTAATCCAACCAAGATTGGCAGTGGGGATGCTTTGGAGGAGGGTTCATAGCCCTGGGGAGGGGCAGCCTCAGGCACTGCACAAAAGTGACAACTAGTGGCTAGACTAAGTGCCCAAGATTTAGGGAAGTAGCCCTAGTATATCACGGCAATGACTGGGGTGGATTAAGTGAGTTTGGAGGGAGATATGAAAATAGGAGGAAAATCCTCTGGGTAGTTAGGAATGAAGGTCAAGGGCACTAATAGACCCCAAAAAGGAATTTTATTCCAACTGAACTAAGAAATGAAAAGGAGGAGAGAGAAACTATATGCCGATCAAAATGTAGAGGATTCTTTATCATATTTCTTTTTACAATATTTTCACTTTTGTATTTGTAAATAGAGCAATTTTCTTTTTATATGTTACTTGGGTAACTTCATCTGCAACAGGGTTATTTATGTGTGCTATTCAAGTCACATAGCAGAGTAAAGTACAGAGCCATGAAACCTAAAAGAACATCTCATATACTTAATGTACGACTTTGAAAAAGTCACTTGACTCGCATAGGTTAAAAGCTTAGATTGTAAAGTCTTTATGGAAAGGGCCTATTTCAGTTGTCTCATATGCATATATCTTGTGAAACTGTATTTGTGAGAGATTTCTGGGGTCACCTGGCGAGAAAACAGGAGTCTAAAAAATAAGATGGGAGAGTTAGAGTAGCACTGAATGAAGAAGTAGATATAATTGGAGTCTTAGAGATCTGGTAGAAGGAGGATAACTAATGGGGCAGGGTACAAATTATGTCACAATGCTAAGGGAGATCAAATTGGTGGTTGTCGGGTGGCACTATATGTTAAAGAAGGTATTGAGTCAAACAGGATAATATTTTGCAGGAAACAAAATACATTGTAGAATCTCTATGGATAGAAATGCTATGTAAAAAGGGGAAGGAAAAGGCAGTGAGAGTATACTACCGGCCACCTGGCCAGAATAAACAGACAGATGATGAAATGCTAACAGAAATTAGAGAAGCTAACAAAATTGGCAACCCAATAATAATGATTTCAATTATCCTGGTATCAATTGGATGAATGTCACATCAGGTCAGCCTACCGAGATAAAGTTTCTAGATGAAATAACTGACTGCTTTTTTGGAGTAGCTGGTTCAAGAAATGACATGAGGGGGTACTATTTTGGACCTAATCATTAGTGGAACACAGGATCTGGTACGAGAGCTGATGGTGTTGGGATCACTTGGCAATGCTGATCATAACAAGTTAAAATTGTATTTATAATGGATAGAAAACAGTAAACAATCTACTGCACTAGCAAAAGTCATTTTTTCTCTATTTCTAAAGTGGACTGGAGGAAATGTATTTCTTATCTCTGGGTTAAGCAGCATGGAATCTGTAATTTTTTGGGATTCTGCCAGGTACTTGGGACCTGGATTGGCTGTTGTTGGTAACAGAATACTGTTGGGAAACTTAGTACCACATGTATAACCAGCATTGTATTATATTTAGGCATGAGAAAATGATAGTGTTAAGTTCCTTTGACTAATTTTAGTAAATCCATACTCTTATATAGATAATAATATAATCCAGTGCATTCCCTCTGGATTCACAACACTCATTCCCTGGCAGTAAGAGATGTGACAAGATCTTTGAGATAAGGCTTGACATTTCTCTATGAGAGCGAAAGCTGCTCCTAGTGCTCTCCTGGTTGAAGGATACCAGAAGAATCTGGAAGTTCTGTGGTCAGATTATAGCAGCACCATAATTTGATGGATGCCTATGAATGGAGACATATACAGGAATACCACTATAATAGTAAACGGGTTTGTCACCAGTGCTTGTTATACCAACGTGTTTATATATATGTAGGGATCTACTGATTCTTTACTAAATAATTGAGCCTCTCTAAATGAGGACCTATATTCCCTGAGGACTGGTTCTTAACCCAGTCCTTGGGGCACATCTAGCCAGTAAGGTTTTCAGGATAACCACAATGAATATGCATGTGATAGATCTACATGCACTGCCTTTGGATGCAAATCTCTATCATGCATTTTCATATTGTCCTGCTAGGCCCTACCAGAAGATTGATGGAGACAAAGAACCAATGAAAAGCTCAAGTTTCAATGACATCACTCCCATGCATCGCTGGAAAGCATCCCTGGAAAGTGAAGAACCAGAGTTCAAGTACCCCATAGTTGCGGAATCAGTGACCAGAAGGAAACGAAGGGTAGTGGTTGTTGGAGACTCTCTTCTGAGGGGTACTGAGGCGTCCATCTGCCGACCAGACTTGATGTCCAGAGAGGTGTGCTGTCTGCCTGGTGCCAAGATCCAAGATGTTACGGAGAGTTTGCCGAGACTCATCAAGCCCACTGACAATTACCCAATGTTGCTAATCCATGTTGGAACAAATGATACTGCCAGGTATACCTCGGAACGTATCAAAAGTGACTTCATGGCTCTGGGACAGAGGGTGAAGCAGGTAGGTGCACAGGTGGTGTTCTCTTCAATCCTCCCTGTTGAGGGTAAAGGCCAAGGCAGAGAGGCTCGCATCCTGGAGATGAATGCATGGCTGCGTGGATGGTGTCTTCGAGAGCATTTTGGTTTCCTAGACCATGGGATGCTGTTCCAAGGGTTGCAGAGCAGAGATGGCATCCATCTGTCCAAGAAAGGTCAACGCATCTTTGGTAGTAGACTGGCTAATCTACTGAAGAGGGCTTTAAACTAGATTCATTGGGGATGGGTGAAGAAAGCCCCCAGGTAAGTGAAAGCCCCCAGGTAGGTGATATATTAAATACCTTTATGGAAATGGGTAACAGGGGTAACACATGGAAAGCAGTGTGTATTAATGCCCGTAGCATGGGAAATAAGATCCCTGAAGTTGAAGCTTTGGTGGGAGTGGCTGACTTGGATTTAGTGGCAGTTACAGAAACATGGTTCACAGAAAACCATGACTGGGATGTAACTATACCTGGCTATACTTTATTCAGAAAGGACAGGGTAGGAAGAAGGGGAGGAGGAGTGGCACTATATGTAAAAATTACTATTAAAGCTTTGGAATTACAGAGCTTAAAAGGGAGAGAGGAGGCATTGTGGGTTAAATTAGAAAGAGGGAAAGAGAAATCTATTTGCATTGGTGTGATATACAGACCTCCCTCACAAGAGGAAGAGGTGGACAGAGAGTTAATTGAAGACATACGCAGCATTGCTAGGAAAGGGGAAGTGCTACTGCTAGGAGATTTCAATATGCCAGATGTTGATTGGCACATTCCTGCTGCAGTATCATCTAGAAGTAAGGAGATCCTGGATTCTCTACAGGGAGAACTATTCAGGCAATTGGTAACAGACCCCACACGTGAAGGGGCCATACTGGACTTGGTGCTTACCAATGGTGAGAGTGTTTCTGATGTTGTAGTGGGAGATCATTTTGCATCCAGTGATCACCAGATGGTGTGGTTCAGTATTAGGACTAGGGCTGTTAGAATCCATTCCAAGGTGAAGATCTTAGACTTTAGGAAGACTAACTTTGCGAAGATGGGCCAATACCTCAGGGAGTCGTTAGTGGGATGGGAACAGCTGGGGGATGTAGAAAAACAGTGGGCAAAACTGAAAGGGGGTATTTTAAAGGCAACCAACCTTTTTGTTAAAATGGTAAATAAAGGCAAAAGGAAAAGGAGACCGCTATGGTTTTCGAAGGAAGTAGCTGAAAAAGTGAAGAAAAAGAGGGAGGCCTTCATGAAATACAAGAGATCACAGAGAGAGGAAGACAGGCATCTGTATTTGGAAAAACTTAGAGAAGCTAGCAAAATAGTCAAGAAGGCAAAGATTCAAAAGGAGGAGGAAATAGCCAATGCAATAAAATGGGGGGATAAGACATTTTTCAGATATATTAGTGAGAAGAGGAAGGGCAAAAGTGGTATTGTCAGACTCAAGGGTGCAGGGGGGGAATATGTAGAAGCTGATAAGGATAAAGCGGAATTGCTTAACAAATATTTTTGTTCTGTGTTCACAGATGAAGAACCAGGAGCAGGACCTCAGAAAACACCCACAAATAAGAACAGAAGCGAGGGACATCTTGAACAATTTTCAGAAGACTGTGTTCGTGAGAAACTAGCTCAACTTAAAGTAGACAAAGCGATGGGACCGGATGGGATACACCCTAGAATACTGAGGGAACTTGGGGACGTTCTAGCAACTCCACTGACTGACCTTTTCAATGCCTCGTTGGAGTCGGGAGTGGTGCCAAAGGACTGGAGAGAGGCTCATGTGGTGCCTTTACACAAAAGCGGAAGTAAGGATGTGGTTGAAAACTACAGGCCGGTTAGTTTAACTTCAGTGGTGAGTAAATTATTGGAAACGCTGCTGAAAGAGAAAATAGTGAGGTTTCTGGAGTCCGGTGGATTACAGGATCCGAGGCAGCATGGATTCACCAGAGGCAGGTCTTGTCAGACAAATCTGATCGATTTCTTTGACTGGGTGACCAGGGAGTTGGACCGAGGGAGAGCTCTAGATGTGGTGTATTTAGATTTCAGTAAAGCCTTTGACACTGTTCCTCACAGGCGACTTATAAACAAACTGAGCACCCTAGGGATGGACCCTAAAGTTACTGCTTGGGTTAGAAATTGGTTGGGTGGGAGGCGACAAAGAGTACAAGTAAATGGAGCTCACTCTGAGGAGAAGGATGTTACCAGTGGTGTGCCCCAGGGATCTGTCCTTGGTCCGATTCTTTTTAACATCTTTGTTAGTGATATAGCGGAAGGGCTGTCGGGTAAGGTTTGCCTCTTTGTGGATGATACCAAAATCTGTAATAGAGTAGACACCCAGGAAGGTGTAGATAACATGAGGAGGGATCTAGCTAAGCTTGAAGAATGGTCTAGAATTTGGCAGCTGGGATTTAATGTTAAAAAATGTAAGGTCATGCATTTGGGCTGCAGCAATCCAAGGGAGCAATACAGTATAGGAGGTGAAGTACTTTTGTCCACTAAAGAAGAGCGGGACCTAGGCGTGGTTGTGTCTGATGATCTTAAAGTAGCTAAACAGGTAGAAAAGGCGACGGCAAAAGCTAGAAGGATGCTTGGGTGCATATGGAGAGGAATGGCTAGCAGAAAAAAGGAGGTGATAATACCTCTGTATAAGTCTTTGGTGCGACCTCATTTGGAGTATGGTGTGCAATTCTGGAGACCGCACCTTCAAAAGGATGTGAAAAGGATGGAGTCGGTGCAGAGGGTTGCTACTAAAATGATTAATGGGCTTCATTATAAAGCATATGAGGACAGACTTAAGGATCTTAATATGTACACCTTAGAGGAAAGGCGGGATAGAGGTGATATGATTGAGATGTTTAAATACCTCCATGGCATAAATGTTCAGGGAGAGTGCCTCTTTCAATTGAAAGCAAGTTCTGCTACGAGGGGACATGGGATGAGGGTGAAGGGAGATAGATTCAGGAGTGATATGCGGAAATATTTCTTTACGGAAAGAGTAGTGGATCCATGGAATAGTCTCCCAGTGGAGGTGGTAGAGATGAGGACAGTAACTGAATTCAATAAAGCATGTGACCAACACAGAGGATCTCTAAAGGTAGAAAGTGGACTGTTGTAGTTGTTGTTATGGAAGGACAGACTAGATGGGCCTTTTGGTCCTTTTCTGTCATCATGTTTCTATGTTTCTATGTTTCTATGCCCCTATCCGGCTTAGCCATCAGAGGCCCCTTCGGTATTTCTTTGTCTCCAGTAGATGGCATATGGATTTTCTCTTCTCTGTAGAAATTCTTAAGATTGAGAGGAAAAAGAGATTGATTAAACACTCGTTAATGACTACCTCAAGCTCTAAAAGAGTGACTTTCACTTGAATGTGATGTGTGAGGTTCCACTAGACTGCAGTCTTTTTGGTAGTGATAGGAGGAGAGACAATTGGTTCAGCTCCACACCCTTATCATGATAAGGGCCTGTAAAGCAGCCACAAATTGGAAGGATTTGGAAGGACCTGGATGAGTACAGCAGCTTCATACAACCTCAGTGTCCTCTTCCTCCTTCTCCTTTCTCTCCTGCTCTCTCCTGAAGATTACAGAAGGCTCTCAGAGGGATCTGCCTGCCAGAACCTTTCACACAGTGCTGTTAAAATAAATTCAGCCAGTGAAGCAGTTTCAGGGGACTAGAGCTGAGCCTGGCATTGATCCTACGCCCGGGGCTCTCAGGGGGTGAGTACCAAGGCTTGACCTTGTCATTGTTCTTGTTGAGAGCTCTCAGTTCTGTCTATGAGGGATGCAATTCGGGGTGGACTGCTAGCAATCGTTGGTGTTGTGTGGGGGTTTCCCACCATTTTCTGCATACATTCATGTTTTTGCCTATTGTATGCCTGGAGGTTGCATGGTCCTAAGGCGCATTCCAATTAAGTGGATCCAATGCATGCTCCTTCCCTAGCACCTTTAACATGCATTCTGTAAAAGGACAGTTAATGTTCACTTGTGGGCCGACGCATCCTTAACGCGTGCTCTGGTGATATTTACAGTACCCTAACTCTCTATGTCTTCTTTGAGTTGTCTATGGCTTTCCTTTTTGATGTCATGTATGACCTGGTGTGTCTGGTGGCCAGGGATGGTGGACTGGACTAATTTGGCATGGTGTTGGATTTGATTCTGTCACTGGACAGCGGACACATCCTCCAAACTCAGTTGATTCAACTGGCCTTTAAGGGGAAGCACCTATTTGGAACAGATTTAGAGAAAATGGTGAAGGACCTACACTAGACAAAATCTTACCACCTCCTGAAAGAAAGATCCGGGGGCCCGTGAAGTGGGCAAGTGCCCCTTTCTTGTCAGACTCCACCCAACCAGCAAGGGTGCACTCGCCGGATTCCTGGGGGTCTCAGGACTATCATCATTGCTGACCTGGAAAACCTTTCTTCCCTCTGATTCAGGGCCTTGGACTTGTTCTCAGTCCTTTCATGGAACATGTGGACCCAAGGACATGGCCCTCTCCAGAGGAGGACTGTCCTGGGCCATGCAATGAAAGTTTGGGGGCCCATTCTCTGGTACCTCCACTGGGTGACAGGCTTCACCTCTTCTTTCAGGAAAGGGCTAGGGTTAGCGAGGATCGCTGAGTGCCAGATGCCATGCAATTCGACAATGTCCTGGAATGCAAGGAGCCAATTCATGATGCCTTCATCATCTCCTCCTGTGGGTCTGTGTTCAAGGGTGCCACAATGTGGACAACCTTGGACAAGTTGCATTGCCTAAAGATGGTGGTTCCCATCCCTCCAGACGATGGGGCAAGACAGATATTCCATTTACTTTGTGGTAACAAAGAAGGATGGTTCCTTTTGACTCATCCTGGATTTCAAAGGGATCAACAAACACTTGTGCATCCTGCATTTTCAAATGGAAACCCTGCGCTCCATGATTCAAGCAATGCGCCAAGGAGAATTCTTGGCTTTTCTGGATCTGACTGAGGCATATTTTCATAACCCAATCCTGGTGGATCAACAGAGGTATCTGTGTTTTGCCATGCTTGGCTCTCAGAATCAGTTTGCCACCTTTCCTTTTGGGATCTCCACCACCCCAAGGACATTCTCTAAGGTTATGGTGATGGCAGCTGCGATGCTGCGGTGCCAAGGAATCTATGTCCATCCCTATCTGGATGACTGGCTCATCTGGGCTCATTCCCTGTCAGAAGCATCTTGGGTGATGTTTTGAGTGGTGTCCTTTTTGGAGAGCCTCAGCTGGAATGATCAATCAGGAAAAGAACCAGCATTTGCCTTCCAAGTCCTTGGAGTTTCTGGGAGCACTTTTCAGTATTAAAGAGGACAGACTTTTCCTGCCAGGGGAGAAAGTCAGAAGACTGTTGAATTGCCTGGCGATGTTCTGTACACAGCAGGCCCCCAGAGTCTGGGATTATCTTCAGCTCTTTGGATTGATGGCAGCGGCCATAGAGATGATCCCTGGGCACATGCTCATATGCATGCAGCCACTCCTGTAGTCATTGTTGACTCTATGATCCTGGTCTCAGGGATTTGAGTGCAGGCTACTGCTCCCATTGATGGTGAAGCCCAGCCTGCTGTGGTGGTGGCAGCCCTGTCATCTGAGGAAGGGCATTCCACTGGATGATTTCTCCTGGATCCTGCTGATGACAAATGCCAGTCTCTCGGGCTGGAGAACCCATTGCCGAGACCATACAGCACAGGGCCATTGGAACTGTAGGGAAGCGGTGTGGTCCATCAACTGTCTCAAGGTGAGGACCATTAGGTTGACTCTTCTGTATTTCCAGCCCCTGGTTAGGGACCAGGTGGTTTGAGTGTTTTCAGACAATGCCACAAAAGTGGCTTATGTCAATCGGCAGGGCAGCACAAGAAGCACCAGAGTGGCCCTGGAGATGGATCTGCTGTTGCCTGGGTGGAGAAGAACCTCCTAGCCTTGTCAGTCCAGTACATTGCCAGAGTGGACAATGTGGAAGCAGACTTCCTCAGCTGGCACTCCCTGGATTCTGGTGAGTGGAAGTTGAGTCAAGAAGCATTTCAGTTGATTCTGCGCCACTGGGGCTGCCTTAAAATAGATCTGATGGTGACCCACTCCATTGCCAAAGTATTCCACTTCTTCAGTCACTGAGTGGAAATAGGGTCCTAGTTCATCAAGTCCTGACCCAGCCTAGTCCAGTCAATGGCTGCTGTACGTGTTTCCTCCGTGGCATCTGGTAGGGTGTGTGATTCGGTGTATGGAGCACCACCCAGGCAGGATTGTTCTGGTGACACTGAATTGGCCATGGAGAGCATGGTTTGGAGACCTCATGAGACTCCTTATAAGCGCCTTCTCTCAGGGGCTATTGCAGCAGGGACTGATCGTTCCAGAGGATCCGGCTCCCTTCTCGCTTATGGCATGGCTCTTGAAAGGAGACTTCTAGCATGTAAGGGCTACTCTCCAGCAGTACTATCTACTGTACCTGGTGTCCAGAGGAGATCTACTATGCTAGCATACATATGGACATTGTGCCTCTTCGAGTGCTGGTGTGGTGCACGGCACTTGACTCCTGAGGTGGCCAAGGTGTCCTCCCTGTTGGCCTTTCTGCAGGATGGCCTGGACAAGGGCCTCTCACTTAGACCCCTGAAGGTTCAGGATGGCAGCTTTGGCCTGTTTCCATGGTCCAGTAGCGAGTAAGTCCTTGGCCTTACACCCAGACATCTTCCATTTTCTCCAAGGGGGTCGACATCTGTGTTATTAGTATAAGAAGATAAGAAATGCCATACTGGGTCAGACAAAGGTCCATCAAGCCCAATATCCTTTGTCCAAAAATGGCCAATCCAGGTCACAAGTACTTGGCAGGTTCCCAAAACGGCACACAGATTCCAGACTGCTTTGGTCTGTGATCCCTTCCTGGGAGCTGTCTCTGGTGCTCAGGACCCTAACAGTGGCCACTTTTGAGCCATTGAAGCATGCTACCTTGAAGGATTTGACGCTCAAGACTGTCTTCTTGATTGTGATTTTTTCTGCAAGATGGATCTCCGAGCTGCAGGCTTTATCTTGTCATGATCCTTATCTGTCCTTTTCATCTGAGGCCACTTCCATTCAGCCTGTGCCTTCCTTCTTGCCTAAAGTGCTGTCTCCCTTTCACATGAACCAGGTGGTTTGCCTGCTCTCATTCTTTAAGGAGCAGTGACAGTGGAAGGATTATGATCTTCACCTTGTGAATGTCCGGAGGATGCTTTTCCAGTACTTGGAGGCTACAAATTCCTTTCATAAGTCAGACCATCTTTTTGTGCGGTTTGCTAGCATGCACAAGGGTGAGGCATTGGCCAAGTCAACCTTGGGGTGCTGAATTAAGGAGCTATTGCTTCAGCATATCTGTTTCGGAACTGGTTGGTTCCAGAGGGCTTGTGTGCCCATTATACCCAAGCATAAGCATCCTCGTGGGCGGGGCAGAGTTCGGTGGCCCCTGCAGACATTTGTCGGGCAGCAACATGGGCATCTCTTTCCACTTTGTCAGGCATTACCGTTTGGATGCTCAAGCGTGGGTGGAGACGGCCTTCGGCTTGAAAGTTTTCGAGCTGCTGTATCTTCTTACATGCAAGGCATTGATAAGGCAGGCAAAGAGAGAATTTGAGAAGAAGGTTGCTGTGGAAGCAAAAACACATGATAAAGACTTTTTCAAGTACATTTGTAGCAAAAAACCTGTGAGAGAGTCAGGTGGACCATTAGATGATTGAGGGGTAAAAGGGGCACTAAGAGGGGACAAGGCCACAGCGGAGAGACTAAATGAATTCTTTGCTTTGGTCTTTACTGAGGAAGATGTAGGAATGTTACCCATGACTGAAGTAGTATTTAAGGAGATGCTGTGGAAGAATTGAAAGAAATATTGATACACCGGGAAGATGTATTACAACTATTTGATAAACTGAAGAGAAGCAAATCACCCGGAAGGGTGTTGAAAGAACTGAAATATGACGTTGCAGATCTACTATTAGTAATCTGTGAACTATCATTAAAGTCATCTGTAATACCTGAAGATTGTAGGATGGCCAATGTAATGCCAATTTTTAAAAAGGGTTCCAGTGGTTATGTCAGTACTGGGAAAAATGGTGGAAACCATTATAAAGAATAACTACTGAACATGTAGATAGCCATGGCTTAATGGGAGACAGCCAACATGGCTTTAGCCAAGGAAGGTCTTGTCTGTCTAATCTGTTATGTTTTTTTGAAGGTGTGAATGAACAGGTAGACAAAAGCGAGTCTGTTGATATAGTGTTTCTGGACTTTCAGAAAGCCTTTGACAAGGTCCCACATTACAGACTTTTGGAAAAATTAAACAGTTATGGGATAGGAGGCAGTGTTCTATTGTGGATCAGGAACTGGTTAAAAGATAGAAAGCAGAGGGCAGGACTAAATGGCCAATTTTCCCAATGGAGAAAGGCGAATAGTGGAGTACCCTAGGGATCTGTGCTGGCTCCGTTGCTTTTTAACATATTCATAAATGACCTGGAAATGGGAATAATGAGTGAGGTTATCAGATTTGCTGATGACACAAAACTATTCAAAGTTGTTAAAACCCATGAAGATTGTGGAAAATTGCAAGAGGATCTTGATAAATTGGAAGACTGGGCATTCAAATGGCAGATGAAATTTAATATGGACAAATGCAAAGTTATGCACCTAGGAAAGAAAACCCCAAACTATGGTTACATGATGCAAGGTTCCACATTAGCAACCACCACCCAGGAAAAAGATATAGGTGTCATCGTGGATAACAAGTTAAAACCCTCCACCCAATGTACAGCGGCAGCCAAGAGAGCAAATAGAATGCTAGGTATCATAAGGAAAGGAATGGAGAATAAAACAAAGGATATTATAATGCCTCTGTATTGTTCCATTGTGCGACCGCATCTTGAATATTGTGTGCAATTCTGGTCGCCGTATCTTAAAATAGATATAGCGTTATTAGAAAAGGTACAAAGAAGAGCCACCAAAATGGTAAAGGGGATGGAAGAATACTCCTATGAAGAAAGGCTCAAAAGGTTAGGGCTCTTCAACCTGGAAAAGAGATGTCTGAGGGAAGATATGATAGAGGTCTATAAATTAATGAATAGAGTTGAGCGGGTATAAGTAGATCGATTGTTTACGCCATCAAAATATAGAAAGACAAAGGGACATGCAATAAAGCTAACAGGGTAACCTATTTAAGACTAATAAGAGAAAATATTTTTTCACTCAACGTGTAATCAAACTCTGGAATTTGCTACCAGAGGATGTACTAAAAGCTGTTAATGTAGCTGGGTTTAAAAAAGGTTTGGACAAGTTCCTGGAGGAAAGATCCATAAACCATTATTAAAGTAGACCCAGATTACACTGGTCAACATTGAAATCGTTACTGACTTTAAAAGGCCCTAATCTGTAGTATCTTGGTGAGCTGAGCACAAATATAACATTAAAAAAAATTTATTGGCTCTCGTTTTGAAGATATTGCATGTAGTTCATTTTTGACCGTGTAAATTTATCCAGTAGGACATCAACAGCATCCCAAATAAGCCTTGAATGATGTAATATTGCATCACATTGCATAGTACCAGCATGTACACATCATCCAGAGTTGATTGTATCATTTTCTGATGCAAAACAATACTACTGCCAGATGGCTGCTGAAGCCATCTGACGTCAGCAGTGTACTATACGCAGTCAGAAAGGTTGAGCATTTAAAATATTTCAGACTCTGTGCGAGACAGTTTAAGCTACTGTTACATGTAACTTCTATTAATCATATAATTTTAGCCATTTAGGTACAATACAGAACAGTAATGCCGCGAAAGTGCGTTAATACCGTTGACAATTTCTGCTACATTTGTGGGGAAGTGATATTTGCCAACCAGAAGAAAAGTATCACTTCTCAACTGAAGAAGGCATATCATCTTTACTTCGGATGCAAGATTGGTGACCAAAACAAGTCTAGGGCCCCGCATATGCTGTGTTACATGTACAACACAGCTTTCACAAAAGACTATTAATGCCGTTTGCAGTCCCCATGGTGTGGAGAGAGCCAAGCAACAACATAAATGACTGTTACTTCTGCTTGGTTCCTCCTCTTTCCAGCAGAATAACAAAGAAAAGAAGTCGAGCATAGTCCAGCCAAACATTCCGTCTGCATTGAGACCATTTCCACATGGTGAGGGACTTCCTATTCCAGAACCTCCATCAGAATATTTCCTTGATTCATCTGATGAGGACAATGATGAGCCAACCTGTTCTTCTCCTGGTCCGTCAGCATGCAGTGACCCAGATTTTCACTGGGATGCATATCAACTCCACACAGAATAACACAGGAAGAACTAAATGACCTGGTTCATGATTTGGACTTGTCCAAGAGCAAGGCAGAATTGTTAGGATCAAGACTCCAACAATGGAATCTTCTAGAAGAAGATGTCAACATTACTTCATATCGAAAGCGTCACCAGCAGTTGGAGCTTTTCTTCAGAAAGGAAAGTAATCTGGTATTTTGTTCCGATATTGAAAGCCTCATGAATGCTTTAAAAATCACTCATGACCCACAAGGCTGGAGACTATTTATAGACTCTTTGAAACTGAGTCTGAAGGCTGTGCTTTTGAACAATGGAAACCGTCTTCCATCTATTCCAGTAGCGCATGCCGCCCACATGAAAAAGACATACGATAACTTAAAGCATCTACTGACTTCCATTAACTATAGCAAGTACAGCTGGCACCTCTGTGGTGACTTGAAGGTAGTTGCCCTTTTAATGGGACTGCAGCAGGGATATATAAAATACATTTGCTTCTTATGTGAGTGTGATAGCCGAGCAAGGGATTGGCACTACTTGCGGAAGGAATGGAATCGCAGACAAAATGTAACAGTTGGAGAGAAGAATATCCAGCACCCAGCTCTGGTTGAGGCTCACAAAATCCTGCTACCACCCCTTCACATCAAACTAGGTTTGATGATAAACTTCGTGAAAGCCATGGACCGCACTTCGCCAGTTTTCCGATACCTGCATGAAAAATTCCCTCGACTCAGTGAAGCAAAGATTAAAGAGGGAGTTTTTGTGGGTCCTCAGATTCAAGAGCTCTTCAAAGATGACTTGCTGCAGAGTGATGTGAAACAAGCATGGAATGCTTTTCGCCTAGTGTCAACAAACTTTCTCGGGAATGTTAGGGCAGAAAACTACAAGGAACTAGTAGAAGATATGCTGATGCAGTATCAGAAACTTGGCTGCAATATGTCTCTAAAGTTCCATTTCCTTGATTCCCATCTCAATTTCTTTCCTGACAACTGTGATATGGTTAGTGATGAACAGGGCGAACGTTTTCACCAGGATATCGCAACGATGGAGCAAAGATACCAGGGAAAATGGTCCACTACAATGCTGGCTGACTACTGCTGGACACTCCCCAGAGAAGCTCCCGAATAGCTGTACAAGAGACAGGCAAAAAAATCTAAGAAGTAGTCTATGACTTGTTTTTTTTTACAGGTATTAACCGAAGGCCTATTATATTTACTATTGACATGCATTTCGTGATGTAAACATTAATTCTTGTAGATTACAAAAAAACTAGAGCCAACTTTGCAATTTCACTGTCATATTCGTGTTCAGCATATAAAAATTGATAAGAAATGATGATTTTTATTTCAGTAACATGACTTTTGTAAAACTTTGTTGACCAGTGTTATACACTGCTTGCCCCAATACAAGCATTGTGGAACCTGTGTCTTTTGGGAAAACTGCTAGGTACTTGTGACCTAAAGTGGCCACTGTTGGAAACAGGATACTGGGTTTGATGGACCTTGGTCTGACCCAGTATGGCATATCTTATATTCTTCTTCCCGCCCAGTGATGTAGCTTTGGTATATCCCACTTGTCTGTACTGGATGATATGGAAGGTAACATTTGACTTACCAGATAATATCCTTTCCTTGAGCCCTGCTAGATCGGTCCAGAGCCTGCCCCTGAAATTCTATTGCTGTGTTTTTTCTTCTGTGGTACTCTTGGGTCCACCATGATTTTATACTTGGCTCTGCAGGCTTATCTTCTACCGACAGCCTTCTGTTTCTACTTTCCTGTACATAGTTCACTACCCTTGATTACTCATTATTGCCCACATTTGAGTAAGGTGCCGTATAAGTAAGGTCCCTTATAACGTGCCTTGTAAGGTGCCTCATAAGGCACTTTGTAAGGTGCCCTATACAGTAGGGCTCCTTAGGCTATGAACCGTATTAGGCACCCCTGGACAGGGCACCTTATAGGGCACCCTGGGTTACAGAACCATAGATTACGGTGGCCTAACAAGATTATGGTGCCCTAGGTTAGTGTGGCCTAAGGGCTGCAAGGTGCTGCAGGATGACATGCATGACCTGTGAGGAACAGAGACAGATGTAGCCCTAACACTAGATAGAGCACTCAGGAAAGGCAATGAACAGGTGAGTGAGGGAGGGAAAGCTGGGAGCCGCTAGACCTGCCATATCTGTGGGCATCCCATATGGCTGCCAGTACTGATGACAAACATGATGGGGGCAACTGTACCACAGCACAGGGTGTTGGCAATGTAAAGTACTGGAAAGACAGTTGGTGGCAGACGATGGGAATACGTGTCCCCCAGTGGAGGCGGAGGTGGCAGGATAGTTACAATGTGATACAGTGATAGTTACAGTGTGTGATAGGTGTTCCTTGCAGTGCAGCTGAAGGTAATTTGGTGTCCATCTGTATCCTGCAGTCACATGTGGTCCTCTGGGACCAGACATCACTCAGATTAGTGTGTACCCTGTGTTAGGGTCTGGCTGACATGGGCACCTGTTATCAGGGCAGAGGGGCTTCCAAACTTGCATGAGGTTTGTGTAGTAGTGCCTTGATAGTTCAAAGTGGTATACACTACATACCCCAAAGGGCTCACATCACCCTTTTTGTAGGTAAGGAACAGGTGCTCCAGACCCTGTGAAGCAACCTCCATCCTGCTGGTATGCGACAGTCCTCCAGGGTTAGTGAGCTAGAGCCATACCTGTGGCAGGGGCAGACCAGCAGCAATGATGGGGTTAGCTCTGTAAAGCCCCAACTGCCTCACACCACTGTCTGTCAGTCATCAGCAGACAGCACAATCAGACTGCACCGTATAGATATTCCAACCATGCACAGTCTAATTGCAGACAGTCCACTGGCCATTCCATAGTGCATACTCACAGAGAAACTATGTGCACCAAGCAGTCCGTTCAGTGATTGGAGCCCCAGCACTGAGAACACAACAGGATCACTGAAGGTAGAGAATATAGAGTGCTATATGGGAACCTAGACATGCCATGGTCACTGCTCGGTCAGAGTGAGTGCCCTCCCAGCATGCCATGCTGTGACCACCCTGTCCATGCAGACAGTGGTCGGGCACTACAGTGTCCCAGCCATTGCCCCACACCCTGTGAAGATGCATCCTGGCCAATCTGCCCTGTCCGGGCCATAAATTCACCTCTTTACTATATCTCGTTATTGACACTGTTGTGTAAATCGTTATATTGTTATCCAAGTTGGTTCTCCTGTTATTTGTAATATCAGACTTATGTACCTTGTCTGATTGTTATGTTCCATGTAAACCGCGCTGATACTGAATAGTGCGGTATAGAAGAAACTGTAAATAAATAAAATAAAATAAATACCCACAACACTTTGCTCCTCATTATGCACATATTCAGGCTAATGCTGGTAACAGTGGGACATTGTGGGCCCGGTGAGGTGTGGCCAGCCACAAAACAATGGATAGACATACACACACACACTCCTATTGCAGCATTGTGCACAGATAGGGGTGGTTGGCAACCCTGCCCGCCACAATGGTCCTGATCACAGTGCTGACATTGCTAAACTGTGCAGGAGGTAGTAGTAGTGCCCTGGTGATAACTGCAGCTCAATGCTGGGGCCAACAGCCTGACTCTCCATGCATCTTTGGATTATGGAGCCTGTGTGAGTGGGTGTTTGTACCCATGTTCACTGCTGCTTTGGGCTTTGCACATGTTGCTGTTGTATCTGCATTGTAGGGTAAAACATAGGTACATGCTCTGCAGGAGCCACAGCTGGGGCTTGAACCTGTGACCCTCTGCTTCTGGACACACTCACTGGGTGTACTGCACCACACTGTTGCCACAGATGCATGGTGGTCCCTGGGGCTACCTGTACCTTTCCTCAGCTAGACCTTTTATGTTGCACTGCACACCACGTACTGCTACAGGACATGGCCTAGGTCAACTGCAGGCAGGTGCCACTGCCCCCTCCAGCACGGGCACACACCCCACTGCCATGCTGACATGACCATATGATGTCGGTGCTGGTAGTGTGCAGTCCCAGGCCATCCACACTGTGGGTAGGTGGTCGCCTAGGGAGCGGGGCATGGGGCATACATGAGCATCCTCACATCCCCCCCCCATCACCACCAATAGTCTGTTCTTTCTGCTTGGGGAAGGGTTGGCTGGGGGGATGTCAGGTCAGTGCCCTGGCAACTGTTAGCTCGGGTGGACCAGGTAGATGTAGGTGGATTGTGTTTGGACTTTGTCAGCTGCTGTCATGATGATTTCCGGTTTCTAAGTTCCTATGGGCCACCTAGGCGCCCGTGTAGTCCACCCTGTGCCCCTTCTGCCCCCGCTATATGTCCCGCCTGCAGCCTCCTATGCCCCACTTGCACCATCGCTATAGTGGCCTTTCATACTTGGGCACTATCACAATCTTGGGCTCCCTATCTATGCTATACATTGCTGATACTTAAATGGTTTCTCTCTCCTGCAAATGTGCATCTAATGGCAGGTTTTCATTCGCAGTAGGATTCAGCCCTTCAGTTCAGCGCATTAGTGCGCCCACTCCCCGCCCACTGACCCCTTCCCCCCGCCCTCTTTCCAGCCTCTGCGGTGTTTACCATGGCCAGGGACGTTAACGATCGTTAAGTAACGTTAACGCGCGTTAACATTACATACTGCGCGTTAACGTAACCTAACAAGCGTTAACATTACATACATGCGGTCTGTAAAGTTACTGCAGTTTAGTAGACATACCCCTAATGCCAGTGAAACCCTCGCGTTAGGCACATTTGCAGGAAAGAGAAACTATTTAAGTCAGGAATGTGCAGCAAAGGCAGGGACACCCAGAAAAGTGATAGGTGTGATACATGTGCAGGAACCAAAAAGGCAAATAAACATATAAAATGACCAGAACCACATTTAAAATTCCAATAACCAAGCTGGCCAATAGTGATATTAATGATAAACATAAAGCAACACTACTGACAAAGCGTAAAAATTAAGATATCATGTTTGGAAGGGCCTAGGGGGAGCAGGTCTGTCCACCTGATGACCCTTTCGATGAAGGAGTAGTTGTGGACATGAATGGGTCAGGTACAAGATAGGATTTTATTTCCCCTCCCGGGGTTGGATTTTCAAATATACAACACAAGAAACTTAGGACAATAAAGCCATACACTCTGGCATGTGATAAAGGAAAATGAAAGACAGCTTCTTCTTGCTTCTTACTCAAATTATATCCACAGGAAACAATATTCCCAGCATACAGTTCCTTTGCAAATGAACAGCAAATCTTGTGATCTTTACAGCTAGCCTTAAGCAATGTACAAACGCTGGCTTAACACAAAGAAGTAATCTTGTCTGAAATGGTTAGCGTACAATCCATTGGATCACCAATGAATCTTCACTAGCAGAATCAATAGGCTCCTGCTGACTTTCAGCTGGACAAACGTTTTCTTCATTGCACAACGTTTGTAAACCTCTTTCTAATGTATCTTCACGGGGCTTATCCAGCCAGCCCTCTCTAAAGTAAGAATTACTGTTACCATATATATCAGAGTGTGAGAGAGGAGAGACCCACCTTCCAGGATTTTCAGCATATAACTTTTTATAAGAGCTTTTCCCTTTAAAGTATTTGCTTGTCCTACCTTCAGGTTTTGGCTGAGGATAATGGAACTGCTCTACCCTGTTAGCAAAGGGTTTTGCCCTTGGAAGCTTTCTCTGAGGTTTACACTTTTCAAACTCTTCTTCTTCTGACATGCAGATATCTTCTACACAATACCTCTCCCTCTCAGGGGCTTGTAAATGCTCCCATGCTAGCTCTCCTGTTAAATCCTTCTGGTGGCCTTCCCAGCACGGCACCAGCCTTGGACTTTTCCCACGAGGCTTCTGAGCATTAACTCTCAAGGTATTTCTGCTGCCAGTAAGTTTCCTTAAGCCTGGTTCAGAATCACTTCCAGGGTCATAATTCTCAGATACATACGGTTCCACTCTCTCAGGCTTCCATTCACTCTGCAAAGCGCGTTGCCTCTGAGCTCCAAACTGCGTCACAGCAAACTGACTCTCACAGCTGTTTCTCGCTCTCTCTCTGGGTCTGTCGCTGGATCTCTCTCTGAGTTCCTTCCTGTTTCTTCCTTCTCCCCTTTCTACCTCTACTGAGTGTTTCTTATAGTGCTGATTAGCACTTCCCCCACTCAGGTGAAAACTATTTGCTTCAGGAGCTAAGGATTGCTTGCTAGTTGGGCGGGGTTGCAGACCTTGTGGCTGGGTCTGTTTACGTTGCTCCTGACAACTATTGCTCATGTGGGTTGCCTGCCTGTCAGATTCTGACCTAGTTCTCACAGAATCCTGTGCTTTTAAGGCCAAGGATGGATCTTCCCCATTACACCCCCTACAAAATGAATGATCCCACATTGAAATAGCGCTGATCAGGGTTTCTGTCGTTTAGATTGGGTAGGTTTGTTATGGCGTGCACATGTGCAGCAACAGCAGAGTGGGCACGTAGGAAACGGCAACTGTACTGATGCTGTAAATGGGATACAGGGGGCTGTAGGCGGCACATGCTGTGGTCCAGATGGGGCACAGTGCGGACTATGCAGATGCCTAGGTGGCACATAGGAATGCCGAAACTGTAAAGCAGCAAGACAGCAACTGACGAGGATCCAACATGGGCACAAGTGTGTGTCCCACAGTGTCATAGGGGATATTACCCAGCAGGTACCCCCAAGGGCACATAACATTGGCAGGCGGTGCCAGGGGAAAGCGTGCATGTCCATGTAGGCACCCCTTCCCGAGAACCCACACCATAGGCAGCTGCCTACCGGCACACTGGATGGCATGGGACTTGGCACCACCAGTACCACCATCATAATGGCATGGCAGCATGGTGGCGGAGTAGTGCTGGTGGCGGAGGGGACAGTGGCATCTGCCCACAGCAGACCATGGCCAAGCCCCGTTTAGGTGGGTGCCGTGCACTGCAACAGACACGGTCTGTCTGACGAACAGTCATGGTATCCCCAGCGAATGATCTGTCCCTGTGGCAAGAGTGTGGTGCAGTACACACAGCCAGTGTGCTCAGGAGCAGAAAGTCACAAGTTCAAGTCCCAGCTGTGGTTCCTGCCAACCCTGTCCACATATTTTACCCAGTACTAAACCGTGGTAATAAAGACAGAACCTTTATTGCAGATAAAATAAACATGCCTGAAACGCCTATATTTTACCCTACAGAGCACAGACACCATAAACATGTGCAATCCCTAGAGCAGAGTTTCCCAACTGCAGTCCTGGAGGGCCAAACATCATTCAGGTTTCATGCTGTCCCTAATAAATATGCCTGTGCTGCATTTGTATGCACCACCCCCATTGTATGCAAATGCATCTCATGCATATTCATTAGGGACAGCATGAAAACCTGAAAAGTGTTTGGCCCACCAGGACTGGAGTTGGGAACCTCTGCCCTAGAGCAGCGGCCAACAGGGGCAGAAACTCCTACACCCACAGACTCCACTATCCAAAGCCTCATGGAGAGTCAGGCTGTTGGGCCCTGCGCGGAGCAGCATCTCCCAATACTGGCACCTGCATACCTTAGCAATGCCGTCCTAAACTTGGGAACATGTTCCATATATATCAAAAGTTTGCTATAATTAATGTCAGCTAACAAATCCTAAGTTAAACACAATTTGTTGACAAAGATTCATCACAGCAACCTTTCTGATATTTGTGGAGTGTGTTTCAGTTATTGATTCTGGCAGTGTTTACCACCCCGGGTGGTGACCCTAACAGTATTCAGTACCATAGCAATGCCCGCACTGTGCCCAGGACTGGTGTGGCGGCCAGGGCTGCCACAAACCTCTATATTTGCACAATGCTGGCATAGGTGTGGGAGTGTTTGTCTGTCTATCCAGTGTGTTGTGGCTGCCTACACCTTACTGAGCCCACATTGCTTGCACTGTTTTCAGTGTTAACCTGCCAATGTGCATAATGAGGAGCAAGGTACTGTGATTATGGCCCGATCAGGATGGCATGGGCAGGATGCATTTGCACAGGGTATAGGGCAATGGCTGGGACATTGTACTGCCCGACCACCACCTGCACAGACAGGGTGGCCACAGCATGTCATGCTGGGAGGTCGCTCTCACCCTGATTGAACAGTGACCACAGCATGGCTAGGTTCCCCCATAGTGCTATGCACTATTTCTGTAAAGTGATATTTATGGGTTCTATTTTCTGGGGTCCAATCACTGACATACCTGTGTGGTGTGTTCTGACATCCCAGTTTTTGGTGCACACAGTTTTTCCAGGAACATGCACCATGTACTAGCTAGCAGACTGTCTGCAGTTAGCATCTGTAGGGCTGCACCACCTTGCAGGTTGCAGCAGGTGCACACCGACTACCTCTGCTGGTGAATGTCAGATTGTAGTGGGGGGCAGCTGAGCTGACTGGGCTCACTACCTATCTGCCTGTGGCCCTGTCCGAAGTGCAGATCTTCAGCAGCTGTCTGTTCACTACCAGGACTGTGGTTGCTGGTCCCACAGTCTGCCCCCTTGCAAAGGGTGAGAGTGTGGGTCTGTTGGGGGCAGATCATGTCCTCCACCCTGACCCAGAGAGAGTGGTTTGCTAAGTACATTGTCGCCAGGTGAGCCCTGACACACCCCTGCTCCCTAAACAGGTGACCATAGCAAGCACAGTGGATATACACTATGTTGTGTGCATCATGGTCCACAAGAGCCAGACATGACTGGCAATTACAAATGGACACAGACACCTGTCACACACTGGCACTGATGCAGACCTGCAGAACAGCCCACCTCAACCAACCCGGGTACTGCGGACCTGGTGCTGGCCACTCCACCTTACCCTTAGGGTGAGCATAGAACACACACATTGGCATGGCCTGCGTGTACTCTGTGCCAGTAACATGCACGTTCATTCCCCCCTACCAAGCTGACATGCTGTAGAGGTGCATACCCCATCTGGTGAGCAGATGTAGACTGCTGTTCTGCATGTGAATTGCATTATGGGTACTGTTGGTTTTTATCCTATCCTGGCAGCCACAGCAGACAGTTTTATGGTGACGTGCACTCTTTCTGTAGCCAACCATTTATATGATAATTCCCATAGTGATGTAGCACAATGGTTAATGCAATGACTTCAGTAGCTAGAGGTTGTGGGTTTGATTCCTCTCTGTTCCCCTTTTTTTTAATGGCTGTCCTACACAACTACGTTTCATTCGTGTAACAGTCATATCTGTGCAGATCTGTGCTGCCGTCACATTATACCCTCATCACTGTTGCCATCCATCCTTCTGTCAGTCTATGAGTGTGTGCCAGCTGTGTGACGTCCTGCCCTAATGTGCAGGCTGCTACCCCATGTCCTGCACTGGCACACTTTTCTGCATTGTGGCTCTTCATGCTTGCCTCTCCTGTGTCTGCTCTGCATGGTACTGCTCTCCTCTGTCCTCCTGTCATTGCACTTATCCTGCCACCTCTACCTCCTCTGGTGGACACGTATCCCCGTCCTCTGCCACACACTGTCATTGTTGCACTGTACATTACCATCACCCTGTATATCGGTACAGCTGCCCCTGATATGTTTGTCCACTTTACCTGCTGCCACATGGGCTGCACACAGATTTGGCTGGTCCATGAGCTCCATCATCTACTTCCTTCCATCACTTGTTCATTGCCTTTCCTTGGTGCTCTGTGCAGTGTTATGGTTACATCTGTGTTTGAACCATACATTTCATGCTTGTGACTTTGCGGCACCTTTGTGCCCCTGGGCACCATCTCCTGTGTCACTTTGGCATCCCTGGGGCATCTTTCGCGGCACCTTAGGTTTGGCCAGCTTATGGGGTGCCTTATATGCTGCCTTGGAGGGTGCCAACCTTTCCTGCCACCCTCTGGGGCACATTATGACCTGCCTTGGATGACGTGGTGCTTTATGATGTGCCTTATGATGCTCCCTAAATGGTGCATTAGGTTGCGGCACTGGGGTGAGGCTGTTTTGGCTGGCAGTGCAAATTGTTGGGATGTGTCTGTCTGTTACAAGCAGGAAAAGTGATTGCTTCAGACAGTCTTTTAACTAAGCCCATTGGGGGATCAAACTCATGACTACTGCATCAGCAGGCAATGTATTAACCAGTGTGCTACACCTCTATTGCTGTGACTGTGGGTCAGCGCGCCTAATTAAGGCTAACGCGTGTTAACATGCCACAGCTCCCTCTATGGCGCAATAACAGACTTTATCGCGCGATAACCTGAAATGCTACCTTAAGACCGGAATGCCCACTACCTTATATGGCATTCGTCACAGTAAGACTGCAACTAACGCCGGTAACATTGAGACGGTTTAGTAAACATACCCCTAAGTTTTTCCTTATTTTTGAGACTGAACAGTCTGACCTTGACCTTTCAAGGCCCTGATGAAGTTGCTTTCTCTTGGTGAAGAACCTGGGGGCAATACTGAATTTTGACGACTGTCAGTCACTTTTGAAGATGTACCCTTTTCTCCAGTATGAACCTGAGATACATAAACTTCTTAGGGACTTTTGAATTGCAGCACCAGAGATGCCCCTAGTACATCCATGTATCCCTATCATAGAACAGAATTGAGGTATTTTCTTGTTCCAGGGAGCAGCAAAGAGATCTGTTGAGTTGCTCCACTCTTTAAAGATTCTTGGAGCCACTTGTGTGGTTGAAGCATATGGACTCAGTTCCACAAGGCATTGTATTTCCCCCTGCTAGGCAGGTAGCTCTGAGGGTCATCCTGTTGAGATACGACCTTGCTGCACATACTGACAGTTTCCCAACAGCTTAGGTAGGAGCCTTGTTGATGCAAAACATCAATACTTTGATTATCTGTCTGTACCAGAACAATTTTGTTGTCCAATTAATCTTTAGAGCTTTTGATATTGCATCAATTTCCAGGAAATTTATCTGATGAAGTTTTTCCTGAGTGCACCATAATCCCTGAGTGTGAAACCCATTTATATGGGCTCCCCAGCCCAGTTTGGATGCATCTGTAGTGATTACTTTTTGGTATGGCGGAGTTTGGAAGGAGGTGCATTTTGCCATAATGGAATGGATCAGATGGCGGGAGGGGAAGTAAGATAGTGGCAGGAGGTGCGTCAGCGTTAGGCTGCTGAGATCTTTCTCCTGAGAACTTGGATGCTGCTCCTACTACATGCGGCATGGGGCCATAGGAAGTAGAAGCGTGGCTTTGGGAACCATAACTCGGCAAAGGACATTGGATTTATGTGGCTTCACTCCCAGTATGGGAGCAGCGTCTTCGGCAGGGCTGCCTTGTGAAGTGCCGGCTCTGAGCGCTTTGAATGTTTGACTCTCTTTGGACCAAAGAACACCCCTGCTGCAACCTGGATGTACTGTGATAGCTGGAGTAGTGCTTCCCTTGGCCTGCTGATGAGCATGCCGTTGAAAGGGAGCGAAGAGGGCACTACAGCGCAGTGGCAAACTCTACCTGGCCCCACATTACAGCAAGGAGGAGCTGTGGGACCATCAATACTTGGAGTGGAGGTTTTGCTGGCGGGGTCCCAAGAGCCGACGGTTCCCGATGTGTGTGAGATGGTAAAATCAGTGGTGATAACTATGGATGCGCTATAGGATGGTTTAACAGCTTTATATACCTCCTTAAATTCTTTGTTGGGTTTTCTAAGTACTGAGTTATTATCAGTTAAGAGCAGTTATTCTAATGTATCCAGAGTTCAGGAGAATCAAGCAGGGAGGACTCTTCAAGATGGAACGTGAAGTGGGACAGCTTTGGGACCTGGTGGTACCCAGATTAAAGACAAAACTCTGCTTTTGTGGAAGACCAGAATATCTTGGATTCTTAAACTTTCCTAGGTCTCCAATTTTGTCATCCCTGGAGAATGGTGAGGAAATACTTCGGAGAGATTTTGAAGATCCCTCCAGAGCATTTTCCTCCTCCCCTGACTAGGGCACAATATTTGTCTCTGGGTGCAGGGGACCAATATGTTATTTTTGCGCCTGCCTCTTTAAGGGGTGGGAACCTTACGGGTCTTTAGAGAACACTATTTAGAAGTTATTACAGATAGGTCTACTCTTCTTGTCCACCCTTGCCCTGGAGCCAGATAAAACTTTAATTCTAAAGGCTGTATTTTAAGAACTTTAATGAGTTTTTTTTTTAGCTTTCAGGTCAGCATATTTCCAGATTTATCACGCATTTCCCAGCTGAGAAGGATGGAGTTTTTGGTCCTTAGGCCTAGGGTCCTAGCCTTGGGGGCAAACTTTTCAGTTAAAGTTTCCTGTTAGATGTTGTACAGTATTTCTTACAAGGATAAAGTTCATTCATGTGAATACTTGGATGTACATAATTAAATACTAATAAATATTAAATTTAAAAAAAAGGAATGGAGTATTTACCAGGTCAGAGATTTCCTGCGGGGGAGGGGGTTTAGTGAGAGATATGACATCACAGAGCCCTGAGTGGCCTTTGTCCATTATATGCTCAAGGTCCATTGAGATTATCTGATTTTGAGATGCGCCAGAGGAGTTATATGCACCTTTGAGGCCATGTGATCCAACATCCAAACTTGCTCCCTGATGATGTTTGCTGACTCTTGAATTTATTCTATTTTGGATACCAGATTGGTGACTCTTTTCTTGTGGAACAAAGGCCTTCACCTGAGTTGTGCAGAGCTCCTATGAAGGCCAGTTAAGTTGAGATTGAGATTTGGGATAGTAACTCTAGTACCTGGATAATTATGCACATGGACAGGGCCGTACCGAGGTTGAATCGCACCCTGTGCAACTTGAACAACATGCGCGCGCGCCCCCTCCCCCGTGGCGGGAGAGAAGAGGCGCGTCCACTGTGTAAGTTGGCTGCAATGCTAAGCATATCTTGTCCCTCCCTTCTCTGATGTCGCGTCAGAGCAGGGAGGGACAGATGTGCTTAGCATGCTGCGAGAAGGCTTAAGGGGTACATTTCAGATGTCTGCCATTGCCTGCTGCCACTGAGTGAAGAAAAAGTGGTGGCGGCAGGCAACGGCAGACAGCCGAAATGTGCCCCTTAAGCCTTTTCACCCTGTGTGGCCGTACCGCTCGCACAGGGCTAGGTACGGTCCTGCACATGGATGCTTGAGCCCCTTCCTGAGATTGAGTAGACCATCATCCAAAGAGGGAAACACATGCATCCCCAGTCTTCATAGATATGCTGTGACTGCTGATGGAGGCATTTTTTTAAAGAACCAAGGAGCTGACACAAGGCCAAGGGCAGAAACATGGTCCTGGTAGTAAATGTTTTCTTCCTGTGAATAGGATATATCTGCATGTGAGTGTATGCATCCCTTTTAGTCTACAGAGCATACCCAGTCTCCTTTTTGGAGATATGAAATGAGAAATCATTATTTATTTATTTACATTCTCTTATATACCGCGCTATTCTGCATCAGTGCGGTTTACATTGAACAAACTGAAATTACATTGAACAGGGCATTATAACTTGGAGATAACTATTTTACAGGGAACATGGGCTATGGAGGGTTAAGTGGCTTGCCCAAGACCACAAGGAGTACCTGTGGGACTAGAAAACCCCAGTCCTTCCGGCCCAATGTTTGCTGTCCTTTAGTGGGATATGAACCCCCGACCTTCCGGCCTGAAGTACCTTGCCCCAACCACTAGGCCACTCCTCCACTCCATTATGAAACTTTCTCTTACCGGATGTTTGTTCAAGTACCTTAGATATAAAATTAGAATAGAATTGCCTCTTCTCATCTTGTTTTGTGATTAAGAAATACGTTGAAGTAGAATGCCTTCTCTTTTTTTCCCTTGCAAGCACTCCTGGTGCAGAAGAGCTTGACCAAGATGCTCTTGGTGGGCAATTTGGTGGATCATCCAATAGTTGAAAGATCGTATTCTAGTTGAATGATATTAGCACTCGATGACTGGAAGTTATAAGGGGGCAACTGTTTTGCATAAAACCCTACTTTCCCTCCTACTGGAAGGTTGTCTAATATGAATATTGGAAAACTACCTATGGTCTCATGGAGGCAGTCAAAGGGAATGGCTGTGATTCATGGCAGATTCCTGTCTGCCCATGGGAGGTCAGATCCTTGCCGGCAGAAGGGAAGGCAGCCATGATTGTGGCAAAGACCTCCTCCAATCTACCCATGGGAGATCATATTCCCATAGGCAGACAGAAGGAGTCTGCCGTAATTGTGACTTCTCTCTCTCTGCTGGCGGGCAACATTTTGGTGGGACCAGGGCCCATGTAGTCCACCCTGTTCCGACCCCTATGCTTCAGACACCATAGACAATCTAATGAAATGTCACAGATTATTAATAGACATCTTAAATTTCATTTTTGAGTTCTTTCAGCACTTTAGGGTATGTACCATCTGGTCCAGGTGATTTTCTGATCTTTAGTTGTTGATTTTGGCCTATTATAAGTATATTTTCCTTGTTCACTGAGATTTGTTTCAGTTACTCTAAATTTTAATGATTAAGTACCATTTCTAGCATTGATAGTTCCCTGATATATTCCTCAGTAATACTGCAGCTAAGAACTCTGTCTCTCTGCTATGGTCTTATTCTAACCTGAGTGCCCCTTTTAACCCTTGATCATCTAATTGTCCAACTGAGTCCCTCACAGGCTTCTTGCTTCGAATGTACCTGAAAATGTTTTGTCTATGACTGTTTGTCTCTATGGCCACATTTCTTTTCAAGTTAACCTTTTTGCATTCTTTATTAATGTTTTTTGTAAAACTTGCCAGTGTTAATTCTACTTCCTATTTTCTTCATTCAAATCTTTTTTCTATTTTTTGAAAGATGTTCTTTTGGCTATAATAGCTCCTTTCACTTTTCCTTTTAACCATTGCTGACTGTCATTTGATCTTCCTTCCACCTCATTGAATATTTATTTATTTATTTATTTAACAGTTTATTTATATACCGCTCTGTCCCTAGTATCAAGTGCGTTGTACATGGAACAGTATGTTAATTGGTATGTAATATACCAAGTCAGTTTACATAGCACAGATAATTATAATTTACAAGGAAGGTTGTAACATTACAGATAGAACAGATTAGAAGATATATACATTGTTAGTTTAAATCTATAATCCATCATGTGAATGAGAGTGTGGTATGGTAAATAGTGTCTTAGTGACATTTATTTTGAAAATAGAGTATGTAAGAATAATGTATAAATGTTAGCCTGTATCTATTTGAGTATTCTGTTCTGAGGGTGTATTGTAGTGTAATATGAATAAGTGAGTTTTTAATTTTTTTCTAAATTCTTTTATATCAGACAGCAGGCGAATGTTGTCAGGTAGATTGTTCCAAAGAATTGGAGCAGAGTGTGAGAAAGCTCTCTAATATGTTTGTTTTCTGGCTTTTGTGAAATCTTTTGGTATTGTTAAGGTATTTAAGTTTCTGTTCTTTGAGATCGTTTATCGATGTCTATATTAATCAGTGTATTGAGTGCCGATGGTGCAAGATTATTTATAAGTTTAAATGTAGTGACAAGAATTTTATATTTGATTCGGGAGTAAATAGGTAGCCAATGAAGTTCAGGCCAAAATTGGTGTAACATGTTCAAGTGGGCTTATATTCATAATCATCCTAGCAGCTATGTTCTGAGTTATTTGTATCTTTTTAATATTTTGTTTTGAAATGCCATTAAGTATTGTGTTTGCAAATCAAAATGTGGGGTGATGATAGCATGAATTATATTAATAAAGTCTTGTAGCATGAATTCAATGGTCTTAATTGTTTTTAGAGTTTTGAGTTTGAAAAAATGTATTTTTTAGTTAGATCTTATGTATATGTGAATCCATATTTAGATTATTGTCAAGTATCACACACATTAACTATTTTATTTCTTTTTTTGTATTTATTTCATGAGTATCTAGGTGTGCATCGTGTTTGGGGGTATGTATGTTTTGATTTTTAAAAGTGATTAATAATATCTCAGTTTTTAGTTATAAGTTGATAAGTAGGATTTTGTTCTTTGAGCCCCATTCAGTTAGTTCATTTACAAACCTTCTGTTATTTTTTGAAGAGGTGGGGTTGGGATTAGGATTTCAAATGGGAAGGTAGAACATTATATCATCAGCGTCTTGATATGATAATAAACATTGTGACGTTTCAAAAGATGGTTACAAACTGGTTGTAAGTAAAATATTAAAATAATAGCGCAGATAAATGCAGGAGCCCTGCGGAAAGCCCTGGAGTTTGCTTGAAGGTGTTAGAAATTTGGGTATGGATTCCTTACTCGTTTGAGGTTCGGTTTTGATAGATAGGATTTGAACCAATTATAAACAGTAGATGTAAGTTTCCAATTTGTTGAAGGCCTGTTTAAACATTATTTAGTGATAAACACTGTCAACTGCAGCTGATATGATCAAGGGAAAACAAGAATAAGGCTTGTTTAGGATTATCAATACCTCTTAATATTGTGTCATAAAGGATCGTTAGCAAGGTTTCTACTCCATGGAAGGGTTCTAAAGCCATATTGGGTGTTCATCAAGGAGGTTTAATGTGTCAATAAAGTCTTGTCATTGTGAATTTTGTACAATTTTTTTTTTTCAATAAGTTTGGCCATAAAAGGAATACTTGATATGGTGCCTGTATGATTTTGGGGATAATTTATTCTAATGTGTTATTTTTAAGTATAGGTCGTATTTGAACGTGTTTGAGAGATGGTTTGGTAAAGTAGCCTTTTTGGTAAGGATAGGTTTCACTAAGGGTAGAATGAAAAGAAGAGAGTATTGAGAACGTCCTCTTTATCTCATCAACTGGGCATGGATCAAGGTATGAGGTTGTTGTATTAAAATGTTAGTTAGTGTAGTTTTGAGAGTAGATTTGGATATTAAGTTGAAATTAGTCAGTTATCAAATGTAGTTTGCTTTGTTTGTGTTTGAATTTGTGGTTGAGTAATATGTTAAAGGTTGTTATTTGTAGCTTGTTTTATTGATATAGTATTTGCGCTAATTCTTGTGGGGGAGATATCAATTGATATATCATCAGAATTGAGTGTTTTGTTTTGTTAGTTTTTGTACTATACAGAATAGTTCTCTTTGGGCGATTATTGTGGCTTCTTGAGATTATATTAGAATAATTAATTTTGTTTGGAGTTGTTTATAATTATATTGTTTGTTTATAAATTTTGTAGTGTATTAGTGTACTTCTGCATGGGATATATATGAAATATATCTGGTCTGGCCTTCCACGTTGGAATTTTTGAACAATGCCCATGTCTGAATGTAACTTTTAACTTTTGTAGGTTTTAACTTTTATTTATTTAATTTTTGTTAAACCATTTTTCTCATTTCTTCTCATTTTCTTAGGGGTAATTTACTACAAGCAGCTGTAGCAGCTTCCATTGTAATATCAGGTACGCGGCAACCAATGTTCCCTCTAATTTTCCTGTAGACTGTGTGGCGCATAAAATATCAGCTGTGTGCAGCTTTTGAAGGAAGTGTTAAATTTTTGTGCGCCACATAACGACACTCGAAGTTAGTATACTTTAAAATGTGGCTCTACAAGTCAGAATAACAGTATTGTACAACCACATTGACTTTTAATTCAAATTAAATGAAATAGACAACTACTACATGAAGCGGGAAAATTTCTTCTAGTAATGTACAATCCTAATACTGTATAAATTTTAAGACGTCTGTG